>OW121699.1:49859417-52460283 GCA_933228785.1 Lasioglossum pauxillum
AATACATTATTCATTTTATAATCCATTACCTTCATGAACCAAAGCGTTGGGGATGGATAATGCTTCTTTTCTATGAATCCCTTTAAATCGTCTCTTCATTGTTGAGCAATGTTGAAGGTGAACATTCAACTCTGCACTCAACTGAACACTGCTACTTATTTTATTAAGATTATATTATGAAATGATGCATTGTTTTTAACAGGAGGATAATGTGTCACTCAACACTGCAACTTATTTTAAAACTCATTATCTATAAGGAAAAATGCGTCAACGTTGCGTAATGTTTCTTTGGTACATATAAACATTTTTTAATTGCCTCTCCAAAAGGAAATATAAAAGATTGTATTCTGTTGGTTAAAATTAAAATCATACATTTAAAGGAGCTTGTTCAGCGTATATGATTACAATGAGTTGCTTCACACCACCACTTACTTTATCACAGAAGGATTGCATGTTACCATCAAAGATACGTGTTTCTTTTCTACGAATCTCCTAAACAATCGCTTCGGAAAAAAAAGAAAACACAAAATGTTGCGTTGTTGAATAAAGTTGCAACCACGTGATTAAAGGAGCGAGCTCCACGCACGATGACAATGAGTCACTCCAACACTGCCACTTACTTCATTACGAAAGAATTGAAATCTTCGAAGATGCACAACGTTTCTATAAAAACGTCTATTATCAATTAATATTGCGAGCACACATTTAAGACAGTGATATACCGTTGCTAGATACACATCTATCAAGATATTACTGCACTTGCGAAAATACTGTTTCCTGGGTGTTAATTAGCGCAGCTGTTCTTGTAAGGGTTCCCGACGTAAAAATATGAGGCAATGAAAGCGTTACATAAATAAATTATGGACTCGTCGATGTCTGAAACAAGCAGTTATTCCATTCGGAATAGCGAATTAAAAGCTATGCATTGTCAGTGGAACGTTGCAGTCTTTAATATCATATTCGCTGCAACATAAACTTTCTACGGTGCATGCGCAACCATCATTTATTTTCGGTTGTCATCTCGTGTACGTAGAAGTATGACTCATTTCGTCTTTATGGTACGTGGGGCATTACTCCATTGTTCGTCTGTCCAATTAATGGAAGAAGAGTGTTCCTTTTTCCCGAGACTGAATGGCGGTTTCCTTCGGCCGACCACTCCTCCGTGTAATCTTCCTGAGTAAAGCTTTCTACTCGCCAAATCGACTCGTTTATCAACAAATTTGGCATGTGCTGCGATATGATAAGTATTGAATAGAAAAACAAGGTTTTACGAAGTTGACACCTCGGGATTCGAATCATTGACTAATTAACTTAGGTATTTTAATTCTCGATTAGCTCGAACACAATAGGTACCATTTCTTGAGGATCTAATACCTTGCAATTTAAATAGTTAATTATTTTCAATTATTTATTATTTTTTAAATTAATTATTTTCAATCTCGCTCATCTTGAAAAATGGAAGACTTCAATGTTGTACAAGTTAACACCTAGGAATTTAAATCTCTATTAAATTCAAGTTATGGGTTTTTCCAAGTTGCTCGATTATACAAAATGATTTCCAAGCCTCTTTTTGATACAGTAAAATGATTGAAAATCCCCGAAGTTTAAATCGTTATTAAATTCGAGTTGTCACCCTTCTCAGATTAGTCGATTGGATAATTGTAAATCGGAAGAGAAGTTTGCTCGATATTTTGATATCGTGTCTTTACTGAGTTAATCAATTCGAATTTACAATCTAAGCGGACAGACGATATCAGATAACAGATAACATCTGAAGATTTCGTAAGGTGACCATAATTTTGGAGAAGTATTGCGATGTGTTAGCACAACGCGTTTTACTCGCCAAGAACATCAAACTATAAACTTTTCCGTCAGTGTTCCGCGTAAAGTTATTTCTGGATATAATCATCGTTTATCGTTGATCCGAGCCGTGATTCCCCAAGAAAGATATCTTACGAACACTTTGTAGATAATTACGAGGAAATATCTTGTCTAATTTATGATAATTTAAGCAAAGAAGCTCTACTTTGATCGCAGTATTTCCGCAATCCGCGAAGAGTGAACACGAGGAACTGTTACACATTGTATGGGAAATCTGCCCGGAATACCTTGGACGTCCAATCAGAGCAGCAGATTTAGCAGTAATTCAATGCAAATTCGGCGGGGCGGTGGCGGCGATTGCGATTCAATGCGCGCTAATAAATATAACGTGAAATCTCAGCTGATTGGGTCTTTGTTGCTCTCGTAAGACCGTTGCTGACTAAAATCTTGTAAAATCGTTGCTGACTAAAAAGTGTGGACTATGTTTCGAAGACTAGAAGTGCATGCTATTATAAAAATAACGCGGTTTGCATTCTTGGTAGAGTTATTAAACGTTAATAATGGTGGATATCGATTTTTGCGTGCAAAACCTTATATATGTGCGACTCTTTTCCTTTTTTAAGTGGAACTAAGTAAACTTGAATTTTATTAGGTCAGTTCATAATCTGCATTTTGTTCGTATTTGTATGTAGATTAAAAAATGTTCTTTATGTAAATTAAGACAAAAAATAGGTGGTTAAAAAATTCATTTTTGGCATTGGATGGTTACAAATGACAATTAAATACGCTGTTACTCAACCACGTTGCACGTCGAAGGATTTCTAATTGACGCAGAAGTTTTCCCGTTTAAGACCACAGTAATTGTTTTGAAAATGGAATCAACATGCAGATTGACAAACAGGAGGGTATCATTAAAAACAGTGGTCATTATATTAAGTGTTGTGAATAATAGTTTGAATCCTGAGACTTCAGTTTGCTAGAATTAGCAATTTGAAAAGTTACAAGCAAAAAGTTATTCGGTCCTTGTCATATTGAGATATCATGTAGGTGCTTCCATATTTTAATAAACATGACTCTGAGCCGGTCTGATAACCACAACGCCGATAAGAGAGCGTTTTATCAGCGATAGTTGGAGTGCGATAAGGCGTATCCTTCTCCCCCGCGAGTTACTTTGCGCAGCGGGTACTTCGTGCGAGATGGTTACGAATGTAAAGTCACTTATCGCGAGATGCGATCATGCAAATGCAGTAAAATTTTAATCCGCCGCACATTAATTGGATTTAAACTTTCGACGAAACTTATTGCGACTCATGTTCTCTTTATTCTTACGCAAAAATCAAGATAACAATGGCATTAAAAAATTCAACTGAAAACCATCCCAATACGTCATACACCAACACGGATTATTTATTTAAGAAGAAGAACGTGCACAAACTTTCAGATTTCGTGTTTTCACCTGTCGTGACAAGACTATCACAATCTTTCAAACGAAAAGCACAACAGTCGTTGCTTGAAGCTATAAATCATGCAAAACCAGACTGTTATCTAAAGAAAACGCTCGATGAAATTGCGTCTCGACCGTGTTCTGCTGAAATGGCTCGCAGTTTCGCTGGCAATGGTAGCGCCGTCGCTAACCGAGAGAAAATCGATGCTAATAACGAGATTGACAGTTTTAAGTGCTCTTGGATCGTGCACGTGTATGAAAAATAACATCGACAGAATCATTTTCACGCGATGAAATCATGGGTGACATTTTAGAACTCGCGATAAAACTAACCGCGTTACGATTATCATTCCGTGCGATTTCGAACACTGTATCTTGGAATATTATCGATATATAATGAACCACTCAAGGTACTTTGAAATACCTGTTGTAATAGACACGACTTTGTTCCAATTTAAAACACTTTCCGTGTTCCCATCGCGATGATGTGCAATAAAATTAATTTACGATTCGAGCCTGAACCTGTTAAATTAATTCATCAAAATTGGGAGTTGTAAGAGATATAAATGCAAATGCAGTTTTCGGTGCTTCAAGTTTACTCATCTACTGAAATTTTTTTATTATAATTTTGAAACCTTTCGGTTCGTTCAGGATTGACTATTTAAGTGCAATTGTCTGTTAGTTCCCAAGTTCTCTAACGTCGCTTTTATTTAAAATAACAAATTTTGTTAGCCTTCGCAATCTTTTCGAGTCAGGCTTCCATATTATCGACTCATACGATATAGTTGTTGCTCGACGAGCTCTATCTACAAAACTAATGCAAATTTCTGCCTGAAATTTTACAGGTATACTCTTCGCGAGTACTATTATTAGCTAAACTCACAAAAAGATCGATTTGTTGGAACTGGTAAATAGGGTATCCGTTTTAACCCTCCGCCGGCATAGAGGTTCGCTTATTTTTTCACATGTGTCTACGTCTAATTTTTATTTTTATTCCAAAAACGTTGAAACATTTGCCTAAAAGACCACTTGCGCGTTGAACTAGGGACTTTATCAGTATATCAGAAATTTTGAAAGCCCAGAATAATAAGAAATCAGATCAGAGATAGTCATATTTCCAGCGGAGGGTTAGTATAAAAATGGTTTGCATCAGAATTGGCAGTCTACTTTCGTCCGAAAACGGCCCGGAACTGCGACACATGGTCGAACGAGCGCAGGAGGTGTCTCGGAGAGGGAAAAGAGAGGAGGAGACGAGGTTAAAGTCAGGGGATCCCGTTCTTCGTGTTATTCTTCCTTTCTCTCCGTCTCTCTCGCCTGTGAAGGTCGTCCGGTTTTCAGTGTAGAATCGGAGAGCTACAGACGTCATCTTAAATATCAAGCAACTCCGATACTTCCTGTAATTTGCTATATACATAGTAGCATGATCGTCGGCCCGTGGCCTGCACGATTTTCCACGAACGCGGGTTCGTGTGTTCCTCGGAGATTTTCCGTGATTCACGACCCGAGATAAGCACGCTAATTTTCCCACAATTTTGATTCTCGTGAAAGGTTGCTACAATGAGCATTTTTTTAACACTAAGTTTACGAAGTACTAATACTGACTATTTTATACTACTTTATAAAAATAACAAGAATTTATTTGTCCAAAAGCCACACATTTTTATGATATACAGAGTGTAATTCCCAAACTATAGCTCGTTGTAAGAACTGTTTAAAATAAAGCTTACTCTGAGGGGACATCTTATGGTGCTCACAAATCATCTCTAGGTAGATGTGCTTCTATCTAGCTAACTAAACTAAATTTTAAACGGCACTAAATGACCTCGGAAGACGAAAGCGTTATACAAATAAAAACATTCAGTTCCGTATGTAAAAAAAGAAGAAACAGAGACCTTGAAATCTTGGAAGCTGAAGATTTGTGACCATCGTAAGATGTCTTCCCCGAAACAGAGTAATTTTAAATATTTTTTAAAACGGGCTATATACATCCAAAGAAATTGTGTATAATTCCTCATGGATGCATACTCATGAAATTTAAAAATATTAGAACCGTCATATCGACGGGTCTCGTGAATCTAGTGTTAATTACAAGCTCGAATAAAACGTGTACAAGTGGTTCTAATTGGATCCGCGCAATCTACGGAGTTAATTAGTCCGACGACAAGAGTGCCTCGTGTAAGATTTATTCGCGACAAGTATTCCTTGACCAATTTCGGTAAATCGGCTGTAATTGATTAAGGATGCTCGATTATCACGCGGTCATAATGATTGTGTTCGACACGCCGATCGTCCCTGACCATTGAAATTGCATTAATCACCGGGCGAGCTTTTAAAATGATGTCTCCGCAGGCGGCGCCGTCCGATTTGTTAAAACAATTCGAACGTTGTTATTGGCGTGAGCTAGTCTCATCCGGTTTTTACAGATCAGGACGAGAATCGTGGATATCTTCCATTACAGAGATCGAGAGAGAGCATAAAACGGATCGACGCGACGAGAAAAAGCTGTTTTATATGCAACAGCGTTACAAGCTGATAAATATTATGTATTCTACATAAAAGAAATCGATGCGGATTCCATTGAACAAGCACAGCATTTTTACACGAGATAAATTTAAATCTTCCGATGGACGAATGGAAAAAGCCGTCTGCAAATGTTTACAATATCAGAGAATGCTCAATCGTACTAAAATATTTTCATTTATCTTTGATCGCTAATTCCAGATAGAAATGAATCATTGTCCAAATTAGATATCCATCGCCACGCAAATGGCACTTATAATTCTTGTGACCTGCGTGTGGCGTTCCTCTAATTATGTGAATGACAATGTAGCACGGTCAAATTGTATTAAATATGACGTCTGCAGCACAATTACTCACGCGTGATCTCCTTTCTGCATACTAAAGTAAGCATGATGTCATTTAATTAAAAAAAACATTTACTTAAAAAATGCAAGTTTCGTTAGTCAGAAACTCTCCTACAATAATCTAAAAAAATGTCGATCTTTTATTTATACTAGATAAATTTTAGGTGTTTAATAAGTTTGACAGGTCTGTGTAGCAAATAAAACAATGTTTATTAAAATTTCTTAATATTTTGCATTTCTTGTATATCTAAATATAAGAGGCCAATAATAAGATACAAATATATTCGTACATACAAGACAGTACAAATATAATTAACATTGTATGACATATATGGTATATTAAATTTGTGTATGATCAATTTACATTTGCTCCTGTATTATCTACTGCTTTGAACCTTCTGTTCACTGTATATGGAAATCACTTGCACACACTGTATAATCAAAGACAGCCTCTAACCGACATATCTTAAAGAAAAGTAATTTCCTGTCTTTCAGTAACGGTCTGCTGAACTCACAACACGAATTGAACGACATTTTGAGCCTCACACATAAGACGCTGTACATATATACATAGATATCCCTGGGCAAAGTACATGTAGAATAAAAACCTCACTAATGATATTGAGTGCTTATTTATGCCTCTAGAGCAATAGGTTCTGGCATTTTGTCTTTTGTTCTCTCTGTAAAAATATGTGAGTTAATATAAGGAAGATATCTTATGACTAGACCACTGATCTTTATGTAAAATAAAAATTGTCTGCATCGATTGCAATAAATAGAAACCAAATTGAATGTTATTTCTTCTCTAATGATTTTAATAGAGGAGAAATCATATGTTGGCATTTTCAATGTTTTAAATTTTGTACTCAAGTTTACTATAAATGCATAAAGATCTGCAGTCTACTTATGACATTTACCTTGTGTTTAACAGCTTACCTTTCTTCTTTTCTGGTAATTCTTCCGGTACATCTGGTAAAGCAACCTTTTCTGGTTCTTCCGGTAAAGTTAGATCCACTGGAACTTCTGGAGTCTTTTCTTCGACCTCTGCTGCTAATAGAGCATCAAGTTCTGCCTCAACTTCGCCTTCATCTTCCTCTGTTAGACCTCCTAATAATATTTCATCTAATTCCCTCTGCTTGTCGATGCCATCCTTGGTCTCGTCCATAATCTTCTCAATTTCTTCAATGGATACCAATTCCTGCAGCTTCTTTAGCGCAACATTGCCCACTTTTAGGCCATCCACAACCTTCATTTCCACCTGAGCGAACTCTATGTCATGTGCCATGCGCTCCAGGTTCTCAAGCTGTCCGTCAGTCTTGGATAGTAATTGCTCTTGGAATTTCTTTTTCCGTAGCAACAGCAAAGCTCGTCTGAAATGTTGCAACAGTCGGTAAGTATATTTTGAACTATATAGAAACAATAGAAGGACAAAGGAAATTTATACATACTCCTTTCTTCCATTTTGAATAAGTTTCTTCGCAAGTAATCGATCTTTCTCGAGCGTTTGCTCTATCCTCCTTTGATACTGCTTAATTTTATCCCTGGTCTGTTTTAATTGCTGTAAAAAGAACAGTGTTTTGATTAGCTATTGTTAGAACGTTGGAGAGGTTAGGAAATTGCAAAAGAACGTACCAGAACTGCTTTGTCCTGCTCGGTGACACGACTCGGAGGTTTTTTCTTTGCGAAAAATATTCCCATTTTGTTTAAATATTAGTCTCCGTTATCAGTCGATTTGACATGTGGTATCTGGATGAAGATGCATGTCACGTTTGACAGGTGCACTTGAAATAGCGATAACTGAATGAACCATGGTCAGCGCCATGCTTGCGGATCGATGTATCGATGTATCGATGGATAACTTTCATTCAGACCGCAAAATATGAATGCGAGGTATCGAACAAACCACAGTGGTATACCTACAATAATAGGCTAACTATAATTACCATATAAATAGGAAATTATTTCTTCTACCAGGGGCCTTGTTGTCAAGAATGAAAATAATAAATGCACAGAAGCACATAGAGGTAAAGAAATAATCTAATTATCCAAGGTTCAATGTAAAAATAAAATGACAATCGAATTCTAGCTTATTTTTAGGAAAAGAGTAAACTAATGTTGACTATAACTATACGATTATATTTGATATAAATATAATTAAAAATTCTACTGAATTTTACTTTATTCTTAACCAGGGATCGAAAGAGTTATGGAACCTTTTAATCTTGTTTACCAATATTGAAAAAATTAGTTAATTGGTTAAGTAATTAGTTAATTAATTGCAAGCATTACTGCAGTTAAAAACTGCTTGTGTTGTTTTCATGGAGCCCTTTTTAATAAATTTTTTTAAATAGCTTGGTTTAACGTAACGTAATTGAATTTGTTTAAAAAAATGAAAACTACTTACCTATTTATTTCGATTCCTGGTATTAATAAAAATGGCGATTTAAGTTCGTAAGGGGTGGTAGAAGAGAGGATAAGAGAAAAACAACAAAGACATTAGATTGAATTAAACAATGTCCATTATATTATATATTTTATTCCCACATACACACGGCACGTTGTGAACCTTTTCTTAAATATTAATAATATTATCATAATAATAATAATCATCATCATCATCCTCATCATCATCATCATCATCATTCTCGTTATCATCGCAATGATAATAATTTTTAATAATAATAAGTAAACAATAATAAACATAATAATGTGAATTCATGAGATATATTTATATTTATGTATATATATTTATAATAAATCATATAGTAATAATCATCGTATTGTAATATATATTTATATGTACAGAGGGGTACAATATTGTTATTTTCTTTATTAGTTTAATATTTATAATCGCAATATTATATTTACTTTTGTCTGTATACATACACAATGAATTAAATTATCGGCCCTTTCTCACGCCACACTCGCGGCGAATAAATTCTCTCATTTTTCTATCTTTTGTGTCTATTTTTTTCGCTTCTCACGTTTCTTTCTCTCTCTCTCTCTCTTTCTCTCCTTTTTTTAAATCTCACACCCCCCATCTCAATCAATTGCAAAATGGGGGGCCAAGTTAATTCGCCCCTAGCGACGGCGGGAACGCTCGAATATCATTTTATTCGCAGAAGAAAAGAGCCGCGGTTTCTCATAATTCTTTTCTTCGCAATTTTTATTATGTGTATTTTTTGTTCTCTTATTCCTCTCGCTCTCTCTCTCTCTCTCGCTCTCTCTCGCTCTTTCTCTCTCTCGTTCTCTCGTTCTCTCGTTCTCTCTCGCTTTCTCTCCCACTCTGCCACTCTTCGACTCTCTCGCTTCTTTAATTTTTTTTCCTTCTTTCGAGAAAGGCGTCGTCGAGTCAATTCGAACGGTCTCGAATACGCAATCGACTATACATTTCTCTGAACACGATCTCAATATAATCCGTGATCGTTTTGCTTTATCTTACAAAACATCCATTATAGTCTGGCCGCTTTTGGATAGAGAGTCGCGCACATTTTCCTCTCACTATGCAAATGCCTGGAAAAATTGTCTTTTTCTCTCTTTCTCTTTTGATCTCTGATCGAATCGCGAATTTTCGAACAATTTATTGGTTACGCGAAAACGCAAACGTTCTCGGTTGTTTATTAGTTATTTATTGTGTTTTTTTTTGTTTCTTTTCTCCTTCTCCTCCTACGCATTTTCATTTTCTTGTTCGTTTTGGTTATACAAACACGCGTTCAAGATCGAAAAAACAGAAACGTGCGCGGCTCTGACGCCAACAGCGAGCCTTTCATAAATATTCTGTACAACGTTATAATTATTATAAATCATCATTGTATCTTATATAGAGTCTTACCGTTATGTCATTATTATCGGTAGTGTAAAATTGAAACTTTTACGTACTTATGTAGATTAGATTACCGTCCGTGCGGCGGTCACCCGCCGCTCGTCCGTTTGTTTTTTTTAATTAATTATTTATTTACCGTTTTTTTCATCTTTATCTGTTCTTTTAAATCGATACATAATCGTATGATTTTTTTATTTTTCTTTAGTTATGCCGTACTATACGTATTGTAATCATTTACGATTAGTAAGAATATGTAAAATCGGTATTTTGTCTTAGTCCATGGCGCTTTGCTCATTTAATTCAATAAATCTCATTAAGCATCCACATAATTGTTTAATATACATGGAATTAAAAGTGGCTTATTTATTGCTTGTTATATTGCATGTTTCCTCATCGCAAGCTGTACCATGCCGCCGAGCTTCCGTTTCCATTTTTTCCCTTTTTCTCATTATTTATTTACTCTCGCGCTCTCTCTCTCTCTCGCTCTCACGCTCTCACGCTCTTTCTGTCTCTCTCTCTCTCTTTCTCTCTCTTTCTCTCTATCATTCAACACATCCGCCATTGCTTTCGTGTGAATCGCGAGGCGTCGTAAAAAATATTTTTAAAACTTTCTTGTTCTGTTCGGCGTGTTACAACAAAATCGCGGCTATGATTCTCTAATACGACGATCACGAGTCTGTTGTGTGTTAATTATGTGTGTGTGTGTGTGTGTGTGTATTTATGTCTCTTTTGTAAACGAGAATTCTCAGGCTCCCGGAATTCATAACATGCCGTGTACACGGAACATTCTTGGTTCTTACAACGTATACAATATAAACGGAAGAGAGGACAAGAAATAACAAAAAAAAAAGAAAAGAAGAGAAGTCATCTCACGGAAAAGTAAGAATCACAGCGAATCGGGTGAATGCTCGAATTGTTTCATTTTTTTTTGTTCGTTATGTTCATCTCACACATACATACAGCGATCGCGAGTTCCCCGTAAGAATTTCGAATCGATTTAAAATTGCATTTTCAGACTTCTCTCTCTGCTCTCTTAAATTCATATTAAAAGTTCCGAGAGGACCGTTTTTTCCCGTCATTTTTCCGGTTTTTTTTGTCGGTTTCTTTATTCGTTTCCTCGCAGAAGACGCGACTGAATATATTATACTGTGCTCGGTGTGTGTTCGTGTGTACGTTCACGTGGACTGTCGTTCCACGTTTCGCGCCGCGAAGACCATACCGAAACCGAGAAAAGCGAAACAACGCTCGTTTCGAAAACAGAAATAATAATCACCGGGAGAAAGGCCGTGACACACGGTGCCGATAACGTCGACCGGCGTCTAGACTATCAAACAAATTTTAGATCTCGCAGATCGGCTTGATATGTCAATCGGAAAACAAATCGAGCAACTTATCACGAGGCTTCTCGAAGATACGCGATTGCCTTAGCACGATTCGATCGACCAAAGTCAAAGGAACGATCTTAACTTATTACTGGTGTACCCTGAACGTCCAGTGCACTGATTGGGTCCATAAAAATCTCAAAAACCAGTTTAAAATATGCTGGAACTTCTAAATAAACTCTTGTGTCGCTTTATTAACCCCTTGTCGTATAAGTCAAGCTCGCGATGAATAATTCAAACAAAATTTAGTAGATATGAATTTTATGCCTTTCCATTTAGATGAAATAGAATTGTATCCTGCTGTAACCGATATGTAAGCATTAACGTAAATATAGGCATACAATAAATACATATTTTCGAATAATATCATCAAAGAAGTTCGACAAGGGGTTAATTTCACTGTGACAAATTAACAATTTTTTTAATGAGCAAGAGAAAACTATTTATTAATGAACTTTAGATATAAAATTTGATCTTGAGGATTTTAATTGTACAACAGGCATGAGCAATAAGGGTTTTTCGCTCTTTGAGTGCTTAGAATTGCTCCAGGAGGGCGTAACGTAAAAGAATGTGCGACACGCCTCCAGTGGGCGTGGCTTCGATCCTCCGCAGCCAGTATAGTGTTCCGAAAGGCTATCCAAGCTCATACCTGTCTTTAAAACAGTATTTTTCACCCGTGCACTGGAAGGTTAACGCGCATGACGTTCACCGTAAAACTGTAGCGACGCAATAACAGCGTAATCAATGCAAAACAACGTCGCCGCAGCGAAAAGTGTAAGGGCAGCACGATTGTGTAACGCGTGAGCGAATCGGAGTACCATATGGAGAATAGAGAAACGTTTCGTAAATGAAGGTCGATGGCAAAAATCAGTAAAAACAATTAACTCATCGGGATCGCCAAAGCGTTCGTTTTCCCGTCGTTTCGTCGAAAAGATCATCAAAACCTAACGCTTTGAGCTTCTCCCAATGTATTAGGGATCCAAATTGATTCGTGACCGTGTTGATCGTTTACAATCTAAACATATTCGAATCTTGAAACTAATCACCACAATTTTGTATACAGTTACACCATTAGATGACTGATGAACCCAGCAAAATGATATTCGTATATAAAATGATGCGGCCAGTTATAAATGATTAATTGCGAGGGCCACGAACGAATTTGTACAACTAACATTTGATCGGTTAAAGTACCTTTTCAAACAGAAGAAATGATCATCGAGATGTGAAACGCTTCGATGTTCGTAATGGAACAGCGAACAGTCGGTTATCGGTTAGCAGAGTATTGTTCGTATTAAAACCTCGACAGTGAAAGTAACGTTTCTAAATGGGCTGCGAATGAAAAACTCGTTATATGGCGATCAATGTATATGTACGACGGTTAGCAAAACTTCATCGAAGCTCGTGGCTGTAATCCTTGTTGCACGCAGGAAGAATATTAACAGATTACATGTAACTGCGCATCCGAACATGTGCACGTGTAATTACATGATTAATATAATTATCGTAATATTTATGCTGCTTTTTTTTTGTTTGCGTGCGTATATATATAATATATTTATATACATACATTATCGTATGGGGTTACGTTCACGTTACATTCAGGCCCGCGGCTCGATCGGACCGCCCCCGCCCGTCGTTTTCGCGTCTAATTGGCTAAAAATCGGCAAAGTCGATCGGGTTCGACCGCGCCGCCGCCGTTTATTCGATTTTCCGTTAAACGATCGCGTGCACGCATCTTGCGAGACACTCTAAAACACTCTAAAAAGAATTTTCTATCCCAGCCAGAACAAACAGAAAATCGTCGATGGTTCCGGTGAGCGGCGCGATCCGGTCGTGGTCGCGTTCTCGGTAAAAACTGTGAAAAAACGAGGTCACCTCAAATACAATGATAATCGTATTCGTAACACAGCGATTATTGCATTCCGATAAAGATAGCAAATTATAGAGGGACGTATTCGTGGGTAATACCATCCGTAAACGTGTTAATCTTAGCAATGAACAATAGTGTGATAATAATCCTTAAGGTATACAGAAGTCAACAGAACAGGAAAACAAAAAAATAATATCAATAATAATAATAATAATAATAATAATAATAATAAACGCGTGAGCATCTTTCAGCCCACATGTTCCCTTGACATGCGAATTAAAGTAACTCCTAAGTAGGATCTTTCTTTTTACCCTACATCTTGGCTGCGACTACGAAAAATCGCCGGAGAAACACCGTCGATCGATTATATTACAATTGAATGAAACCCGATCGAGAGGATCGTGTTCCCGTGTTTGTTTCTTCGGCCGGTTTCCCCATTGTTTTTATTCAAACAAGCTCGGAAAAAATCAATGTAATTCGAGGAAAACCGTCCGGGGGTCGCGTGCCGTTAGTCGCAGCAAGATTCTCGGTGTCGATCTTTTTCTTGATACGCACGAAAATGATCTTTCGAAAATTGTCTATCTATCTACGGACTTTTGCGAGTTCGTCTCATACGCACACGCACTCTTGCACACACACATACTCTCTCTCTCTATCTCTCTCTTGTCTCTCGCCACATTCGCATCGCACGCAGAGCGACGGGGGTTGTTTTCTCGTTTTTTCCTCGGTTTTTCTCGGTTTTCTTTCATTCTCTCTGTTCGTTATCGAATGCACGTTTATGCGCGGCGTCGCATGAACGCGCGGATTCGTGTCAGCGAAAAATTCGCGAAACTAGCCGTTCTAGGAAACATATTCAGCAGTCAAGAAATAGAGGGTGCGCAGAAAGCGATCGAAGGATCGATATCGACGAATCCGTGAGACGAAGTAATTATCTCCTTTCACTTTCTCTCTCTCTCTCTCGTTAGTCTCCCTGTTTTGCTTTTATTTTTCTGGTATTCGTGCGGTAAGAATTTCAAGAGGTGTGCCGTAAAAATTTTAAGAGGTGTTCGGAAGAGTTTGATCGAGTTTGATCGAGCGTGTTCATGTGTACGTGCCGGTGTGTGCGCGCGCAAATTTGTTGCAAATTGTTCGCGAGAGCATGCTCGTTCTCTCGTTGTCTCGTGGAAAGAAAGGTTCTCAGGGTTGAAAAATAGTGAAGATCGTCTGGTGAGTCATTTTGGGCCACTCTGTTCGTTCGACGATCCACTTCGAAAGGGACCGCCAATTTTTATCTTTGTAATGAACAACGCGAAACAGTTTCATCGAATGAGTGATAGCATATACTGTATATTATCTATATATATATATATTAGAAGAAAACTATTGCTAGTTGAATAATTTCATTTCTATTATGACCACGGTACCGCGGCAATTTCCGAGTCCTCGAAACTGAACTATATCCTCTCCCTATGGCTGTAAATACCTTCGATGCGGTGTAATCGATTAATTAACAGTTTCCACATGTATACGATCCCCTAAATGCGCATTGATTATGTCGTTAACATTATTACTCGACATTGCTTTGTTTGTTATTCGGAGTAACTCGGTTTCAAACGCTCGAAATCATATATCACCAACCGCAACGAAGTTTGGCAAAGCAAAGGTCCTGTATCGAAAACAGTAAAATCCGAAATGAACGATAGTTTTTGCTTCTTATTGTATCGGCCTATCGCAATAACAATGATCGAAAACGGTAACAAGATCATCCGGGGAAAACGTGTTGATTAAAACTGCATTTCAAACGATCGTAAGATTACTAATAAGTACCACAAAATCGGTTTGTTGTCGTTTCATTTCACACCGCGATATTTAACGTTGCTGTTGCTGCTGCTGCTTTTCACTTCACCGTTCAACCACGGAACGACAATGATCGATTTTTCACTTGGTCTGTGTCTTCCTCGCACTCTCTTCGCAATGTTGACTTCCATTCTTTTCCTTCTATCGTCTTCTCACAGTGTATATATATACATATATAATTTGTATCTTTTGTATCGATTATCGTAGTTATTACTTATCACTTATGCGCGTGTATATATATATATATATACCTGGTTATTTGTATGTATTTCCGTGTGCTCGCGTACGCGTGTATGAGCGTGTGAGTTTGCGCGATAAGTAATCGAGCTCGGTCGATGGGCGAACGGCGTCGTCTAACTTTACATATTTATCATTTTTTTGCCATAATGCTTGCTCGCGTTTGATTTGTTTCGTTCCCTCAAAAACATAGTTCCGGATTTCGGTTTCGTAGAGAAAAAGCGTTGCAAAGTAAGAGACTTTTGGACTGCATCGCGCAACGAGCTCGCCCCGGTCGCGATTTCTCTCCCTCCTTCGGTTTTTGTTTTGTCGTTTTGTCATCTGTCCGTTCCCAACCCTCTTAATCTACCCTCTTTCCCACTCCCATTGCACCCCCGTTCGGCTCTCCTCCCACGATCGGTGGTGATCGAAAAATTTGTCATCAGTACAATAGTATAATTAGCTTTTTAAAACATCAATAACTATATATATACAAATGCATAAAACAATGTCTCAATATATCTGTTCATCTCCATAATCCTCATATTTTTGTTTTGTTTGTCGCCTTAATCGTTTATAATATAGACATAATATATTTTTTCTTGCCTTTCTTAATCGTTCATTATGTATATTTATATTTATATATATATATTTATATTTATATATATTTATATATATATACTAGATGTAGATATAGACGTAATATTTCAATATTAATGTATTTCATATTTATAAATATAAACGCGTGGACTGTACTCACATATACTCTTTGCTTGCTCTCCTGTTTCTTGGTTTCTCTCTTTCTTCCATCTTTTTTTTTTCGTTTCCGGCTAACTCGGCTCTCCTATTCCGTCACTTCATTTCTCTCGTTCGCTTTTCCCGTCAATCAACTCGCTCGCATTCTCTTTCGTTTTTTGTTTCTTCGCTAATTAATAATTGATCGTAGATCTCTTTCGAATATGTATATTTATTTATATATAATAACTCTCTGTCACTCTGCCAGAGGATTCTCGCCGAAAGTCGCCTGGGTTCCTGCTGCAAAGTTACCTTATAGTTTGATCGTGAACGGGAGAAACTTATAGTAAGCTCGAACGAAAGCAATTCAATCGTCGATACGCGTTTCGGAGCCTTGCTACCTTCTATCACGACAAATTTGCTATCTACTGCAAGTTCGATCGTCAAGATCCTCGGTCAATTCGTTCCGAGTAAACCGTATTGTTGATCCGATCCGTTTATCAATAGTTTAAAACGATGAATTGACATCAGTTACCAGGAACCCAAAATTCTTTCACCCTAACTGCGGAAAGTTGCAACTTGTACACTTAAGCATGACTTCCTTCTTCTTTATGCTTCTCTCTGTCTGCTGCGGTCTCTCCTAATCTCGTTTGATCACTCTGAACTGTGGTGTTGCGTGTTCCGGTATACTACCATTCCCTCGCGAGATCTTCCGTTCGTTAACTGGCAAACTAAAGGCCTGACGCAGTTTCTAAAGCCAACGTGACAACGTGGAGCAAACTTGTAGAAAAGGATCCGCTAATTCGCAACAACGATAACCTGCTCCTGGAGAATGTCCTCTTCAGAAGTCTCTGTATAAATTTAGAGGAACGATTAGGACGAAAAGAACGCAAAATTTCGAATCCAAGGAACGGATATCTCTGATCGCTCGCATCCAATGGCAGTATCCCCTTTCTCCCGATGTAATCCCGTTCTTTCAATACTCTTTCATATCCTTTTTTTCCGCCTCGCTGGTTCTTCCAGGATACTACCTTTGGTCCGATACATGCATATCTCTTTCTTTCTCTCTTCCTTCTCTTTCTTGTTTTTTTCTACACGCATTTATCGGCGTAACGAAGCAGCTACCATTTTGTTTTGCTTGCAAAAAAGTCGGCGTTACACGTTTCGCAAGACACACGCGACCGCAGTTCGTTCCATTGTTTTCTCTCCACCCTTTCTGGGTTATTTTCTCCTCTCCTATTTTCTCCTCTTCAGAGGACGAGCGGGATCTCGTCCAGATCAACTTAATAATTACAGTAACCCGTGAATATAGTGTACATTATTATTCCTCCGTTTTGTTCCTCTTATTTATCTTGTTTTTTTTTTGCATTTTATGTTCGTTTATTTTCCATTTTATTCTTTGTGGTCGTGACGAAGTATTGCTAACGTTCGTAACAATTGACTCGTTCGTTTATCATTTATTACTTCTCCTTCTTTTTTTTCACTTTTTGGTTTTTCTCGTTGCGCGCACGCACAGCCGCGCACAGAAAAACAAAATGGCCGCCGTTCGACGCGACACGCGTCCGAATTTAATTTTTTGTCTTCTCTCTCTCTCTCTCTCTCTCTCTCTCTCTTGCTCTCGCTCTCTCTTTAAAGTTTACCCTGTTGTTGAATACAATAATAACCGCGCTATAATCGTCGCACGTATATCCCGTCGTCTTCTTCTTCCTTTTTATTCTTTTACTCCCGTAATTATATTTAATTAAATCGCTCGTTGACGCTCGCTTGACGAAGATCCCAATTTAATCGCTAGAACAATAGTTTTCGTAAGGAACAGGCGTGAATCAGCGGTTTTATATTAACAAAAGTCACGTGAACCAATCCGAGATCGTTTATAATGCACGTCGACGGTTCGTCTGATCGGGAGCAGGGCGGTTCGCATGATTTTTTTCTGTTTTCAACAAAGCACCCTTTTCATTTTGAGCTTGCGTACGCGTAAGTATGTGTCGCAATTTGTCGGATGAGTCTCGTAAAAATATTCGTGCACCAAAGTAGAAGAAAGCTTGTCTAACGCGACACCACCCTGCTACCTATTTATTACACTTCACGGTGCAATGAATTTGATCCAATGACGAATATTCAAAATGGAGCATCCGTCGGTTTTAATCTTCGTATCGATCCTTGCCCCTCCCATTCAGCAAATACTCGAAGCGCGAAAGAACGCAACATGTTTTCCCACTTGTCTCTTTCTTCTTCTCTTTCATTTGCTTTTTTTTTTATTATTTTTGGTGTCCAGTCGTTCCTCGATTAAGGCTACATAATATTCTCATACTCTCACGTTTACGTCTTTCCTTGTTAGCTCAATTATACTTTACATTGAATCGCGATGGCATTTAAATGACCGTGTTCGTAAATCCTATATATTGTTTTATGAACTCTCTCACCTTCTCGCATTCTCTTTCTCACATGTATACAATCATCGCTCTTTCTCGCACACAAATCGGGGGCACAGACGCACAATCTCTCACTCATCATCAAAGCGTTCGATCTCTTTTACTTGTTCTCGATCATCACTTCACTCTCTCTCGCTCTCTCATTTTTTTTATCATTTTTCCAAACGCGCACTAACGCGTTCAAATTTAGGCGATTCGCGTCCTCGCCATTAACTAACGCTCTGTACATTGCGGACGAACGGTATAATAACTGCATACATGTGTGTATATATGTATATTTTTTCCCTTTAACGTATCCTTATTTCTTGTAATTGTTTATGGATCTGCGCATGGTACGTTCTGGATGTGATGTGTGTAGATCTCTCAGTATTCGTCTAAGTCGATCAAAAAGTCGCCGACGTGAAAGCGTGTGCGTGTGTGTATGTTTGTTTGTTTGTTTGTTTGTATAGACCATCGTGTGTTCATGTACGCGCGCGTGCACACATTGTCTGCACGGTATCTATGTATTATCATAACTCTCTGTAGGCTGCTCCTTATGTGTAGGTATACAGTATCTGTATGAAACGCTTGAATGCATGAATGCTGTATGTATGTATGACTGCATGCAAATGCAGTCCGCACGTATCTATGTCTGGATGAATGTACTGTCTGTATGTATATATAAATGTCTTCATACATGTACAGTCTGTATGTGTGTATGTATGTATGCATGCTTTTACAGTCTGTATGTACGTATGTATATGTATATATACATACATACATATATACATATACATATATTTGTCTGTGTACGTATGTCTGTTTGTGCAAGTTTGTGTTAGTATGTCGGTGAACGTTGCTTCAGTTTCCCACTGGCTCCTCTATAGGGTCATGCATATAGGTCATTATGGTAAATCAATGATACAATAATTCGCGTACGGGTAATATGTATGTGTGTACCGAGGTTAATGCAAGTAATCGATTGGACAGCCATAGAACAGCCGATTGAACCCGACTGGCGATCGGTCTCGACGTTGAATGCTGGGCCAGATGTTCGCCGATGCAATCCACCCGGGTGCATCCTTAGTTGTCGTTGCACCTCCGTCTATAGCGACTATGCACTCGCATGCAAACCAACGTTCTTCGGGCGCGATGTCTGATTCTCTTCCGTCGATTCACGTCGATACGCATCCCATTTGAAACTGGGTCATTCTCACTCCGCATGTATCTCAATTTCTTTCTCTCACGTCCTTCAGTTTGTTTGTCTAACTACTGCCTTGCAAATCCGAATCGGACGATCCTCCAGGCGATAAGTAACCCTAACTGCGTGTCTCAGTTACAACTCGTTCCCTTCTTTCTCTCTCATTGCTTCTCTTATCGGTTGTTCTCTAGCGCTGTCGTCGCTGCATTTTTCCCCTTCGGTTTGTTCTTTGTCTTTCTCAGCGCGATAAGCAACCCTAGCAGCGTCTCTCTCCACGTCCGTGATGTCACACGCGTGTCTCAGCTACCATGTAACTTGTTTCATTCTATTTCTCATCGGTTGTTCACCAGTACTGCCGTCGCTGCATTCTTCGCCTCCGTTCTTTCTCGGGTTCTTTCTTCTCTCGTTGCACACCCGGGAAAAAGGGAGAAGAGTGGTTCGACGACGCCGGGGCGAGAGAAGTACCATTCCGGTATTCAGCTCGGCAAAGAGCACGCTGAGAAGTGGCGGACACACGCTCGCAAACGCTTGCAAACGCTCGCAAACGTTCGCTGGCGGCCGCTCGCTCACTCGCGAGAAACAAAGAAAAAGGGCGAAGCCACTCGTCATCTCCTCCTAATCCCCCGACTACCCTTACATTCGCGCGTCAGTTTCTCTCTCTCTCTCATTCTCTCTCTCTTTCTCTCATTCTCTCTCTCTCTATGACGTCGTTCCGTTCTCTCGGCCGTCCTCAGAAATCCGTCATATACTAGCTCGAAACGCCTAAGACCCCGAGAGCTCAGAAGGAAACGTTCTTTCCCCGGATGCGAACGTGTGCACGCGTATAATAATTATAATTTTTATTTATTTATATTTATATATATATTCATATTTATACTTCTTGTATGTATATATACATACACATGCATACAATGTATATGTATATAATATACGTATACGCGCGTGCGCGCCAACCTCGCCTCTCCCCCTCTTTTGTCTGTTTTATTTTGTTAATCTGTGTAATTGCCATAATGTTATGTATGTATATAACATTATTATATATATATGTATGTATAGAAACATGCATATGTATATAATAATCGGTAATAATATTCGTATTTGAGTTGGTATTTTTCTCTCCTGTCTTCGTCACTTCGCTTAGATACTAAGGATCATACGTTATCGTCTAATATTTATCAATTATTTATATATATATTTATATATTTATATATATAGTATTTATATACTCTAGACTTAGTCGCTTAATTATTTAGCAATTAATCATATTAATTTAATTCATTATTATTATTATATTATTCTTTATTAATGTCGGAGAACGGGCATCAATACGCAGTTTCGGCCACCAAATTCAGCTGTACGCAGCTCTTCAGCCATTTTTGCGTTTCCCTTGCTCCTCTGCCGTTCAATCCTCTTGCGTGTCTTCTTCTCGTGTGATTTCTGGAGACGGTTTGGATGTACAATTGCCTGTTTAACTTTCATTCTTCGTGTCTCTTCAACCCACGTCCCGAATGTTGTTCAAATTTCCTCCTTCGTTAAAGCTTCTGTCCTCTTGATCCTGACATCTATCTAAATCTTGATTCTTCCTGCTGATGGTGACACGCATCCTCGTCCGTCCAGAGTTCGTTTATCGTGATAAATTCTTCCAAGGCATTTAACTCGCTCGCTGTACCGTCAGTCGACCATGCTGCGTTCTGCCCTCTCGTCCATCCTAATCACAAAGAAAATCATACGTCTATTAATGATAAAAAAAAAATTGGTAGAATCGTGAAACTGTCTGAGATGAAGCTATCAGTGAGTTAGCGCAAGCTGGTGACGGAGTGCTTTGATAGGCGAGGAAGCAAAATCTTTTTTGCATTGTTAATTGGTACGATTGCAATTATTTAAACGGAGTACAGCAGAGATCGAATCTGTGGATCTGGGATCGTTGTGTTTGCTTGGCAAAAAATGTTCTGATTAAGCAGGACCGAGTAGAAGTTTGATTCGAATCTTACTGCACCTGTTCAACCAAAGCGTTTTGCTTCCTATGTTGCGATTAGACTGGGGAAGTTCGTGCAAATTCAGCAAGTTTAGTTAGTAATTTTATTAAATACACAAATTTGATTAAGAAATTAAAATCAAAATTGAATTAAGTACATTTCTTTTTAAAACGAAAAACTGTGTTATATTTCAGCAAATCATTGGTTTGGCAAGTCTCTGGTTATTTGCAAGGTATATTAGGTAAGCCACAAAGTCTTCTCTCGTTTCTCTGTTAATGCACTTATGGTGTTGTGTACGAAATGCACATAATACGCTAAACCATTCACAATACTTTCGTATAGAATGAGCCATATTTATGCTTTATAAATACTGGTTCAATAAAAATTTATTGGAAGAGTTCAATGCTTCCTATTTTTGACAAACTGATAGATGATAAACTGTTCAATGCTCTCAATTAACAATTAGTCCAATACATATTGTCTGTTAACAACTGGTCCAGTGATCTGAACATGACTTTTTGGTGAACCTAATAAAAGCCTAAGTTCCCCAGCCTATTTTTTGAGGAAACATCGGTCATTTTACACAAAGTTGATAGAAGTAAATAAAGGTGGCTCGACCGTGTTGTTTCTGTAGCGTTGGTTAACCAGAAGGATGAAGGGTGGTAATTACTGTACTCGCAAGACTATGCGCTAAATTCGGAAAACAACAGGAGAATTAACATGATCGGATGAACAGGCGATGCGGCATCTGTCAAACGTAGGTGGTGGCTTATATTTACGGTCTATCTACATTGCTATCGGTACAATACACATTGCAATACATGTTCAAATTCCGTACGGGTCCTACAACGAGCAGTCGATTAATTATTAAACAAAAGAAGTCTTTTTCGCATCGGAAAAAGACTTCTTTCTTTTTTTCTTACGAAGTGAAAAATATTTTTCACGACAGTACACATCTTGGGATAGAGGACGTTGTAACTGGGTTACATACCTGTTTTTAGGTCTTAACAAGGCTCAATGGTAGCCATTAGTGAACGCCGCTGGTATTAGAGGGCCCTAAAACAAGCAGACAAATGATTCATTAAGGTTCTCCTGCAATTGTACAACGAGTAATTTCTCTACTTGGTTATTCGGAGGATTCCAATTACGATTCGTACTACGTGCAATTGCGATACTTGATCCTGAAAGTTTTCGCGTCCAATTAAAAAACAAAAACAATAAAACGCTTCTTCGTCAAGTGACCACAAATAGGAGATATAAAAAAGGTGAGTAAAGGGGGATGGAAGAGACGTGAGAAAAATAATATTAGTAAATATATATATATATATATATTGGCGAACTGAGAAGCTCAGCGTTCGGAGCTGTTTTGCAATCGAAGCTGCGGCAACATAAGTGAATACAAAACTCTAATTAAAAAAAAAAAGGTTCGGCGACCATACTCTCGGTAACCCTTCAGCCTCGTTTCATCGTACAATATGTACATACAATCTAATGAAGAATATATCAGTTTCCGCGAGCGTGGATTTACTGGACGGAAAAATCGTCACACACAAGATTCAATAATTCGATGCTGTTAGTACGGGTTAGCTGTTGGACACTCGGATACTTGGAAAAGTAGCCTGATCAATCGGACTTTCTCTCTGTGTCGACGAGAGCGGAAAGAAGTTTAATGAAAATTACTTGCTCTTGTCCGGCGTCAAAGTAAAAACAAACCGTTAAGTGAATACCTATCGAGAGTGGCTCTCGGCGACTGGTGTACAACATCGGTCTCTTTTTTTATTTCTCCTATCTTCCGTGTTCGTAAATAACAGGATATTGCTTTAGGATGCGGTGACATCGAGCGCAGATGTTAATAAATAAACATCGAAAGCAAAGCCAGCCGGCCACACGTGATTCGAAATGGTACACGTCTATTCACTGGTAATTCTGCGATCCGGTGCACTCGGAAAGTGCTCGGGATTCCGAATAGATAGCTCTTTGATTTTACATCCTTTGACGGGGAGGAAATACAAATAAATTGTCGTTGAGCTATGCGATAATGTTTCGGAGAAACATCAATGTCAGCTTCGAGTTTTTCAAATAAATACTCTTTATAGGAAGAGAACAAAATGAATTTCTAAAGGCTTCATTTCTTCGGTTAATACTTATTCTCAAATGGAGACTGAACTTTGAATTCGTACTGACAGTGCTCAAAATATTTTAATAATTTTATTTTTGATATTAGTATTTCTAGCTAAAATAGTTCTAGGACGAATTCGGTTCTTTTTCGTTTAGTCATTGTTCACGTTTTGTTGCAGTACATGGCCAGAATGATCTACTATTTATTTACATTTATTATAATAACTGCATAAATGACATCTGCGATCAAACTTGATGTTTTATCTGCCTATGTTTTTCTAGCTCAATCTAGGTCATATAGACTATATACTGATCCTTGAAACTTGGACCGTGGTTCTCTAAACCGCTTTGGACCTTGGATCTCTAGACTGACTTGGACTTTGGACTATGGTCCTCTAGACTGACTTAGATCTTGTGTCCCTTTAAACTGACTTGGACTTTGGATCTTGGTCCTCTAGACTGACTTGGATCTTGGATCTCTAGGCTGACTTGGTCTATAGATCTTGGTCCTGTAGACTCTAGACTGACTATGCTCTCGGACTTCGATCCTCTGAACTGACTTGGACTTTGGACCTTGGTCCTCTAAACTAACTTGGACTTTGGACCTTGTCCCTTCAAACTGACTTGGACTTTGGATCTTGGTCCTCTACACTGACTTGGATCTTGGATCTCTAGGCTGACTTGGACTTTGGACCTTGGTCCTCTAGACTAACTTGGACTTAGGACCCTGTCCCTTTAAACTGACTTGGACTTTGGATCTAGGTCCTCTAGACTGACTTGGATCTTGGATCTCTAGGCTGACTTGGATCTTGGACCTCTAGGCTGACTTGGACTTTGGACCTTGGTCCTCTAAACTAACTTGGACTTAGGACCCTGTCCCTTTAAACTGACTTGGACTTTGGATCTTGGTCCTCTAGACTGACTTGGATCTTGGATCTCTAGGCTGACTTGGACTTTGGACCTTGGTCCTTTAGACTAACTTGGACTTAGGACCCTGTCCCTTTAAACTGACTTGGACTTTGGATCTTGGTCCTCTAGACTGACTTGGATCTTGGATCTCTAGGCTGACTTGGTCTATAGATCTTGGTCCTGTAGACTCTAGACTGACTATGATCTCGGACTTCGATCCTCTGAACTGACTTGGACTTTGGACCTTGGTCCTCTAAACTAACTTGGACTTAGGACCCTGTCCCTTTAAACTGACTTGGACTTTGGATCTTGGTCCTCTAGACTGACTTGGATCTTGGATCTCTAGGCTGACTTGGACTTTGGACCTTGGTCCTTTAGACTAACTTGGACTTAGGACCCTGTCCCTTTAAACTAACTTGGACTTTGAATCTTGGTCCTCTAGACTGACTTGGATCTTGGATCTCTAGGCTGACTTGGACTATGGATCTTGGTCCTGTAGACTCTAGACTGAATATGATCTCGGACTTCGATCCTCTGGACTGACTTGGACTTCGGACCTCGGTCCTCTAAACTAACTTGGACTTTGGACCCTGTCCCTTTAAACTGACTTGGACTTTGGATCTTGGTCCTCTAGGCTCACTTGGACTATGGATCTTGGTCCTGTAGACTCTAGACTGACTATGACCTCGGACTGCGATCCTCTGGACTGACCTGGACTTTGGACCTCGGTCCTCTAAACTAACTTGAACTTTGGACCCTGTCCCTTTAAACTGACTTGGACTTTGGTTCTTGGTCCTCTAGACTGACTCGGATGCTTGATCTCTAGGCTGACTTGGACTATGGATCTTGGTCCTGTAGACTCTAGACTGACTATGATCTCGGACTTCGATCCTCTGAACTGACTTGGACTTTGGACCTTGGTTCTCTAGACTAACTTGGACTTTGGATCCTGTCCCGTTTAACTGACTTGGACTTTGAATCTTGGTCCTTTAGACTGACTCGGATGCTTGATCTCTAGGCTGACTTGGTCTATGGATCTTGGTCCTGTAGACTCTTAGACTGACTATGATCTCGGACTTCGATCCTCTGAACTGACTTGGACTTTGGATCTTGGTCCTCTAGACTGACTTGGAGTTTGAACTCAGGTCCTCTGGACTAACTTGGACTTTAGACCTTGGTTCTCTAGACTCAACTTAGACCTTGGACTTTCTTGTGTTTGGACATTTTGATAGCGCTCGATGTTACCGTGTTGAGTGTCCCGGTTCCGCGAGAAGGGAGATCGTATAGTGGACTTACGGGACTGTAGTTAAGTGGAGCACGCGATACGGCGATCGCAGGGAACGCGGTCGTAGGGGGCTGCGGACTAGCTGCGGCTTGGACGTAGCTGGCGACTGCGGAGTCCGCGGCTGCGGCTGCTGCTGCGGCTGCGGCGCTTGAGCTATACATGTCGATGGGGCCCGGCGAGTTGGCCGCAGGGAAAGACCGGCTCTGTGGCCCACCGTGGCCGCCGGCCGCGTGCGGCGACGCCGGCGGAAATCCGGCCTGCGCTGCGGCCGCCTGGTAGTTGTTCATCACTGCAACGAACGCGCCTTCATTTTTAGCATTCCGAAGTTACACCCATACGCCCGCACTGACCAACCCCATTCTCTCGCCTCTCTCTCTTTCTCTCTCTCTCTCGATTTCTCTCATTCCTCTTTTCTTTTTCTGTCTCGAGCACGCGCTATTATAAATCTGAAGGTATGAAGATTCAAACAATTGCGATTCGAAGAATTTGGTTCGAACAATCCTTGTTGATCGAGAGACTACGGGGTTTGAAGCAAACGCGGCTGTGAATTCGAAGAGGAAGACAATCGGTTCAGCTGTGTTCACATTTGTTAGGGTGTCTTCACATTGATCTACGTGGTTGGATTAAGCGATTACTGTCAGATGTAAGATCCACTTTCGATTTTGATGTTATACTTTTTAGTATTCATTTTCAATTTTACTAGATACATTTCTAGATTGTATACGTAATTAAAATGGTGAGAGAGAGAGAAAAGTAATTTTCCTATAGTCATTCGTCCAACAGCGAAAATAAGACAATGTGGAAACATTTTATTCTCCTCGTTCTGTTACCATATTTAAACTAGACATCGCATACCGTCACCCATTACGTGATTTCCATTTTCAATCCTGAATAAGTAAACAGTAAAAAGTTTCATATATTGATAGCAGTAACCTGGATATTTCATCTGACATTTCATCTTTCTAGGACATCTTGAATGCGAGTATAGGAGAAATTTAATACAGTAGAAAGAATTTATGTATATCGAAGGGCTACTTCACTGTAACAAATGTGGACACAGATTTCGAGAAAGTTTCTGTGAACCATAGAAATGCATGCCATAGAGATAGGAAGAGTAACTCTGTAAATAAGACGTGTAACTGTGTGTCTTATATACTGTTTGCGTCTCCTCGAAACGCACGATTGTCTTCGGAAGATCCGATCGATTATACAGTTTACACACAGGAAGACACCGTAACAGCATGCTGAAAAAGGCAACAAATGTGTCGATAACTGGCTTATATACAATTATTCGCTGAACGACTATACGACGTCGGTTTTCATTGGTGTGTGACAGTACATTACGCTTCCTAATTACGTCTAATACTATTCTATCGTGTATGTGTATGTACGTCTCTACTGACTGCAACAACTTATTGAGACTAATAGAACGTTGGCAGCACTGAACACGCTTATACAACGCCATTGACAAAACTCACATAATCGAACGCTGCATATCACTACAACACCTTCTGTGCTTATACATGTGTATATCCCACAAGCATATATATAGTGTATATAGTGATGTATTATGCATGTATATATACGAGAAACTGTCGATCCAGAGAAGGATTCGCGTTCAACGATCATCTACTTTTCGTTCGATCCACGGGACATCACAGCAACGAGCGAAGATAAGTTATACATCGAATACGACAACCATAACACACAAACACACACGCACACTGTGTACACAAAAGGGGATAGTAAGTACGATACAACAAAGAGTGGCGGTTAGGTATATAGTAAAGCCTCCGTCCGGCGACAAATTATCGTGAACGCACACGTAAACACCGGGGAGAAAAGCAAATAAAACGGGGATAGGATACTCAATAAGCGGATTACAAGACAGCTTTGCGCGTAATGGAACAACAGAAAACTGCCGGCACAGATATAATAATATATATGTATGCTATATACAGGGAGTCCCAAAATGTTGTATTTCCTTGAAAGGGTGATTCCTGTGGTCATTTAGAGTAACTCTTTCCTTTGCGACAATTCCCCCGTGACCTTGTTAAAGAGTCAATAACGAAAAGCATGGATCAATCAGAGCGCGGCAACTGGCAACGCAACGCCACGCCCTGATTGGTTCGTATTTTTCGTTAATAACTCCTTCACGAGGCCACGGGAAATATTTTAACAGAGGAAAAAATAACTTCAAATTACCTGAGGAATCGCCTTTTTCAGGGAAGTACATTTTTGGGACACTCTGTATGTATATGTATGTACATACAGTGGGTGTACACGGTATTCGTACACTTTTTAAAAACTAATAACATTTTTATAATTGTACCAAACAACCTGATTTTTTATAATCAATTAGAAACATCGGTTTACAAAATGATATACAAAAAAGATTTTCCAAAAATTATAATTTACAAGGTTAAATGCAAAAATATAACAGGCATTTTTTAAAACTTTTTTATTTGGGTCCTTAATGAAAATTTAAAATGTATGTTTTGTAGATCTATGTTAGTCATACACATGTTGAAAATTTCATTGCAATCGATTAACATACATACGAGCTACAAGCGGTTAAAAATGGTGAAAATCGTAGTTTTCCACGACTTTTCATCAGTTTCTGCTTAAAATCCACAGAATCGTACATCTTTCGACGCTTGTTGTTTTTTCCTGGGTCAATCGATTTCGATGAAATTTCCAACTTGTGTATAAAGAACATGGATCTAGAAAACATATGTTTTAAATTTTCATTAAGTGCCCAAATAAAAAAGTTTTAAAAAATGCCTTTTTTATTTTTGCCTGCAACCTTGTAAATTGTAACTTTTGGAAAATCTTTTTTGCATATCAGTTTGTAAACTAATGCTTCTAATTGATTATAAAAAATCAGGTCTTTTGGTACAATTATAAAAAAATTATTAGTTTTTAAAAAGTGTACGAATACTTTGTGCACCCACTGTACATGAACACTGGCATACACACGTCGCCTAAGACAAGCAACGCAATCGCACGAAACAGTAACGGCGGCTAACACAGAAAGATCGTCGGGCACGTGCTTTTTAGTTCGAGTCCGCGGCTTAATGCCCCACGCTTCTCGCTCCCGGGAAAGAATCGTTTGCGTTTCTGACACGGCTTTAAACGCCGTATCCCGCGGTATTTACATTAGTTTTCTGTTACAACAAAGGAAACATGCTGCGAATAAACAGAACTGAAAAACAGACCGCATTTGCGGCCGCGCATTCCGACGAGAACTCGAGCTAACTCACGACTGATACATTTTATTCTTCACTCTTTGTTCCATTAACGTGAACGTAACACATTAGCTATCGAATGCTGTGCAATGAATAATAATTCAAAATGAAATTAATAAATTGAATTGTACACTTCAAGTGATTTAATGATTTTAAATTGTTGTGATTATTTGAAAAATTTATTAAATTATATTCTCGGTTATGGATTTCATTTAATTGTAAGATTAATGTTAACAACACTGATTAATTGCTGGTAGCTAATGTGTCAGTAAATTTTTTTTTAACACTACGAATGGAAGAATGAAATTCTTTGGTCTGACTCGAACCGTCACATTCTACTTGATTGCTATTTCAATCGATTTGTTTTTTAAATCTCGTCGATGGCTTTAGACCTTTATTGGTCAGACTCGAATCGTCGCATTCTACTTGATCGCTACTTCGATCAAATCGAATGTATTTTCGACTTCAACGACAGCTTTCAGATATTTATTGGTCTAGCTTGAACCGTCGCATTCTACTTTGGCATCTGTGCGATTTTATTAGCAAAGTAATGACTACGCGATTCATTATTTTTGAATGGTTGGTTGATTATACTGCTGGATAGATGTTTTGGCATACCCTGTTTCACGTAAACTTTTGTTAAATTTATCTCTAGATGCCGTAGAAGTTTTACAAATTTAAGCTGAACTTTTGAAGCTGATTTTGCTATCCAGCTAGAATTTAAACAACTGTTCTCAACTATAACTCAACTATGTTTTATTCAGACTTGAAAAATTGGATTATGGAAGATTAAAAGTTACATAGGAAAGTTATAATTTTATATCCTGCTAATATTTTAAGCTGGCAATTATTTTGAATGACAATATAGAAAAATGAGAGGATTATACTGCAATTTTAATTTTAATTTTTATTTTTAAGTCTATACCTCCATTCTACAAAAACTTGCATCTAACAGCGCGTACTCAGACTCTCGTCCAGCAGTATAATTTTCCCAACACGTTCGTAGCCAAAATAAATTTCTACAGCACGCAGATCATGTGTCAGTCGCCTCCATTCAACCATCACCACTCATCTCAATCACATCCATCACTGAACAGCGCAAAGCGATAAGAAACTCACAAGAGCAAAGAGCAACAAACGGCAAAGAACGACAGCCACGCGTAGTGCAAAGCGAGATTGGTAAACATCTACAATGACACAGTGACTTATCAGCTAGTACACAATTGTTCGAATTGTCAGAAGTACACGGACAATGATCCGCTCGAGTTTGAGAAGCCCGGAAAAAAAGTTGGTAGAGGGACTCGCGTGTTGTATCGATTTCGAGGAGTTTCGCGGGTGATCCATCACGGGAGCATCCTCTTCCCATTAGCCGCGGCGACGTGACGGCCTAAAATATGTCCGGAATTACAGGAAGGTCCACGAGAGCAAAGAATAAATTACCGATTTGTCATCCAGCGCTCGCCTCGCCAGGAGAAAGCTTTCGCTCAGACCTCGTGGAGCCGGCTGAACGAGACGACCACCACGAAAGAGATTAATGTACGGGGTCCCCAGCACGGTGTGTACGCCACTGCGTCGTTTCTTTCGTTGGAAAATCATCACCGGTGGCCAATTTGCCCGAAAATGTGCACAATATTCATGGATTTGTTTGTTATACGTGGTTCGTTACTGCATATACTAGTAGCATGAGTTCATCTGTAGATTCTACAATATTTGGAGCATTGCTTTTATCAATAAGAGGGTGAGCTACCCCTATATTAGTTTCATCATACAAGAATGAGATCTGGCATCTTTCGGAGTTCGAATGTGCAAATATTTATTAGGATCTGTGGATCTTCATGGAAATTAAAAATGGTCTAAATCAATTGTAATAAATCGAAGTTACATGGAAATGTATTTTCTCCTTCCATTGTCTCAAAAAATCTAAAATAATGTAACAATATCTTCAAATTCTTGTAATATCTTTTCAGTTTTGCATTTGAGCTCATTCGAGTAATCACAGAACTCTATCAGGACTTTGTTGATGTACAGAATCTGATTTTAGCCATGCTTCTTTAAGCAATATGGGAAACTACCCTTCAGGAGTTGTTTCATTTTAACAGGAATGCTGAGAATGTCCTCTAAACATACTCTTGAAGCTCAATTCGTAAATATTTATGCTTAGACTGCGGATTGTTATGTAGAATAAAAATTGACCACGCTAATTATAAGATTCGAAAGACATTCATTTCTTTTCTTAATAATTTCGACTCTCTGTCCATACAGTCCCTGCTCACTTTATTAGACTCACCTCTATAATCATGATCTTTTTAGTTTTAGCATGAATAATGGGTATAGTAGCCTTATGCAAATATCACTGAATGATGACCAATTAATTTTCCATATATTTATTTTACAAAAACAATGGATACAAACACAAATAGATCAATATAATTCATAAAACACTAATATTTTGTTAATCCGCCCTCAGCTGCTCTTACAGCCGCAACTCTTCTGGACATGCTATCTATGCAAGTTTGTGCAATTTCTTTTAATGCAACGTTATGGTGCCAGTGATAGATTCTTCTCTCTATCAACTTGGTCTTTGTCGTTATATTTTCTTTGGCCAGTTCTCTTTCCAGGCACTCCCAGACATTTTCAATCGGATTCATGTCCGGTGAGTTGCCGGGCCATGGTAAGATTTTTTGCTCTTGCAAGAAAATTTTACACTTGGATAGGCAACCCATAAGGCAACCTTGTAGTACAAAATCATTACCCCATAGGTTGAAAACAGCGTTGAATTCCTTATAGGGTTTCAAACAACACCAATTCTTCAGGTGAGTCTAATAAAGTGAGCAGGGACTGTACTTCTAAAATAAGTTTTAAGTCTTCGCACGTGTTCACAATTTCGAAGTGCCGCGATTAAAATGCTAAATACTAATGATGAACTTTGAACAACAGTTTATGTTTAATTGCCACTATAAATATGTATCCTATGAGATTCTGGGACCTGAGAGTTGCCTCTTATTAATTTCGTCGACATTTTCGGGCAAATTGAGCACTGGCGTTCATGCGATACGTGCTCGTGGATTAACGGGTAGAAGCCGAATAAAGGGGGATAGAAAACGAAGACGACGAGAGAGATCGCGGATGGAAGGGGGTGGACCGGGGAATGAACGCAAAGAATTCGAAACTCGCTTGAAGAAAAGTCGGAGGGCGGAGTATGACAAACCCCGAAAGCGCTCGATGTACAATCTAAAACCCCATTCAGCTTTTAAACTCTGGACAATGGCGGCCGGTTACAAAGTTTTCTGCCGGCGTTGGCCGGATTCGTCGATGGGGAGAGGGAACCCGGGTGCGCGCGATTCAAAAGTCTGATTTATTTGAGAGGAGATTGCGACAGCGAACGAAACGGGGGTGAGAGAAGGATGAACGAGAAAGAGAGGATCAGATTCTGCGGGGGTGGTGAAACCGAATAAAAAATAAAAGGGTTGCGCCCGAGGAGCTGGTGTATTTCGCTGGCGGCGTCTAGCTACACGTGTGACACTTTTCAGAATTCCATGCCCCGTTTTTCCTCTCTCTTTCTTTCTGAATTGCTTCTACTACCCCTCCTTCCCACCCCCTTCCGAGGAAGACTGCTCGCCTGCCGCCGGTTAAGAAGAAAGTCTTTTCACGATATACGCCCGGTGAAAAGCGCCTGGAACGGTCCGACCATTTTCGAGAAATTAGCGCGGATTCTCGGGGAAAAGAATTCTGGAAGGAATTGCGGTCCCTTTTACTTATTTAGGAGGATTCCGCTCGTAAATTTCTCGCGCGCAATCTACTCCCGGCGAGATTTTGCGGTGTCGCTCTTCCTCGGATATTGTTCATCGTCTCTCGAACACCGCGGTAAATCACGCGAACGCTAAGGGTGTGGTTATACTGCGCGCGATTTTAGATCGTGAGACGCATACTGGCTCGTTCCGCTTCGTTCGATGCATTTTTAGTTTGAATTGTTCCTACGATGGCATTTTCGTATTTTCATGCAAGGGTCCTTGTAACCGATGCTTGGAGAGATTCGGAATACGATTTTCAAAATTTAATGACTTAACTCTTCCGTCCCATCTTTTCTATTCGGCTTTTCTTCCTCTTTCCTTCAGAAATCGAGACTGTCTAGTCGATGGTGAATGTATATCAAATGTGAAACTTCTGCTGTAAGTGTTAAGGCTAGTACTGGACGTACAGTGGGTGTACAAAGTATTCGTACACTTTTTAAAAACTAATAACATTTTTATAATTGTATTAAACAACCTGATTTTTTATAATCAATTAGAAGCATTGATTTACGAAATGATATGCAAAAAAGATTTTCCAAAAATTATAATTTACAAGGTTAAATGCAAAAATAAAACAGGCATTTTTTAAAACTTTTTTATTTGGGTTTTCTTAATGAAAATTTAAAATGTATATTTTGTAGATCTATGTTAGTCATACACATGTTGAAAATTTCATTGCAATCGATTTGCATACATACGAGCTACAAGCGGTTAAAAATGGTGAAAATCGTAGCTTTCCACGACTTTTCATCAGTTTCTGCTTAAAATCCACAGAATCGTACATCTTTCGAGGCTTGTTGTTTTTTCCTGGGTCAATCGATTTCTGTGAAATTTCCAACATGTGTATAAAGAACATGCATCTAGAAAACATATGTTTTAAATTTTCATTAAGGGCCCAAATAAAAAAGTTTTAAAAAATGCCTTTTTTATTTTTGCCTGCAACCTTGTAAATTGTAATTTTTGGAAAATCTTTTTTGCATATCATTTCGTAAACCAATGCTTGTAATTGATTATAAAAAATCAGGTCGTTTGATACAATTATACAGAAGTTATTAGTTTTTAAAAGGTGTACGAATACTTTCTACACCCACTTTTTGTACTGTACTGAGGTACTGTATGTACCTCAGTAAACTTAACTAACTAAAGCTAGAAACTTTCTCTTTTTTCTCAGTGAAATGATACGCGAACTTCATAGTTATTTCATATTATAGATTGAATGTCTGGACATACAGTCCCTGCTCACTTTATTAGACTCACCTCTATAATCATGATATTTTTAGTTTTACCATGAATAATGGGTATAGTAGCCTTATGCAAATATTACTTAATGATGACCAATTAATTTTTCATATATTTATTTTACAAAAAGAATGGATGCAAACACAAATAGATCAATATAATTCTTAAAAAACTAATATTTTGTTAATCCGCCCTCAGCTGCTCTTAAAGCCGCAACTCTTCTGGACATGCTATCTATGCAAGTTTGTGCAATTTCTTTTAATGCAACGTTATGGTGCCAGTGATAGATTCTTCTCTCTATCAACTTGGTCGTTGTTGTTATATTTTCTTTGGCCAGTTCTCTTTCCAGGCACTCCCAGACATTTTCAATCGGATTCATGTCCGGTGAGTTGCCGGGCCATGGTAAAAGGGGGATTTTTTGCTCTTGCAAGAAAATTTTACACTTGGACAGGCAACCCATAAGGCAACCTTGTAGTACGAAATCATTACCCCATAGGTTGAAAACAGCGATGAATTCCTTATAGGATTTCAAACAGCACCAATTCTTCAGGTGAGTCTAATAAAGTGAGCAGGGACTGTAAGTTTCGAAGAGATTAATTCGAATAAAAATTAAAATTTTTGCCACAATACCCTTTGCACATTATTAATTGTATATGCAATTTATTGTGTCTATATATCACAGTTGCCAATCAGAAGTAGTGCTACATAGTACAGCAAACTAAAACAATACAGAACACCGTATACAAGTGACATGTATTGTGCCATAGAAAATCAAAAACCTTACTAAAACATAGTGAGCCTTACTAAAACATATGATCAAATTGTTAGAGCCACTATACGGGAAATGTATGGACCGTTTATTTTGAAAGTGGTGTAAGTCCATTTTTGAAAAAAATGAGATATCACGTAATTCATGCTTAATTTAATGTAAATAAAATTTTAAAAAAAATAAAAAAGAAACAAGAGAAAATGGACTTACACCACTTTCAAAATAAACGGTCCATATTTGCCTACAACGTTACTTTTATGCAAGTGACTAATAATTTGATCCTCCACTGTTTATATTTCATCAGGGTAGAATCGACCAGAACCGTGTACACTCTCCAAACAACGAGCATTTACTCAAGTCCCCAATCGAATTTCTTCACTTGCATCCTTCGGCGCGTCATACTAGTTCGCAGGAACACGCTACAAGCCAGCAAACGGGCATCGATCCATCGGGAAACGAATATCGAAACACAATTGCGTTCTCCCTCCGACTCGAATCGTTCTCACGGCATCGCGACGACGAAGGCAGAACGGGGCGACCTGATCCGGCAACTAAGAAATAATTCCAGCACGGAAACCGTATATCCAACCCGTGGCCAAACCTTCGGTTCGTCGGGGACGTGGAGTTTGCAAGAGGGAGAGTTCCTTGAACAGAGCGCGAGCGGGTTTTCGCGATTCACGGTTCGAAGTACGAAGGAGCCGAATTAGGGTTGCTATTTGCCATTACGGCGTAATGCAAAGCTTGTTTCGGTTAAAGCTCGAGAATCGAATCACGAAAGAGGATTGAATTACACGAGTTCCAGGGCCCCGTTGCAACGCCGTAATACCGGATCCCGGCCTGGTATATCGTAACGTCTCGATCTGGCAATCACGAAGGTCTCTCTCGTAAGGAGCCGTAGGAGGCTTCTATCGTCGTCCCCCGACCCTCCTTCCTCCCGTATATATTGCCTTTCGTTTCTATCGCGTGACTCGATAATGAAAAGCTATCAAGAATCGGAAACCGTGCGTCGTAACCGGCGAGACCTATTGGCCGTGCATTCTGACGTGTGCACCTGGACGGGGACTGTTGTGTGTGTCAAATATTTTTCGAGAGATCATGCCCTCATCTACCATGAACATTTGCAAATTTTTCCACAGTTACTGATGAGTAGGATCCTCCTTTTTGGACCTCACGCGTCAATAATGTGGAAATACTGGGTTGTAACACGAATAAGTTCGGTGGAAGACGTACCAGTATCACGCGATAAAAAAATTGTTTAATAAAGACTGCGTACATTTATTTTTTGTGGTAGTATGTCTACAGTCTTTTTAAATAATTCTTTATATATTTACTCTATATTTACTGCCACAAACATAGTTCGGCTGCTACGCGTGTTCTAGCATTCGCTGTAAGTAGAATAGGCCGCTCATGGTCAGACGCCCCAGACAATTTCTATCGAACAGCACGCGTGAATGATTCTTTTAATCTTTCTATTGTTTTATTTCTTCATGATTAACAAGACGCCAGTTGTAGTTACATTTCATAGAATTGAAACTAAACTAAATATTGAATATAGCCGAACTTATTTATGTCACAAGTCAATAATATTAAAAGCTGTTTTCATTTTCAATTATTATATCAGAGTGGATCGTGGATTCATCCCTTAAAATATTTGATTTGTGGGCATACTGCGTGTGTTTTCACGAGGGACAAACCACCTGAGTAACTCCTGTAATTCTGAGAAAAAAAATAGAAAAGAAAAATAGCTTTGGTTTCGTAGGGCTTATTGTCTAGTGGAGGAAAATTTTCCTGAGGTGAATATACCCAGGAAATTTTGTATTGTAAAGCAATTTCAAATTATAAGTCTTTTACTACTTCAGTCTTAAGGCGTTTCCCAAGATGTCATTATGACTATAAATGTTTATTAAAATCGCCTTATAGAAAGGCTGCAATCAAGGTAGATAATTAATATAGTGAACACTGAACTTTTAAATTATTAATTCGCTATATACAGTAGCGGACAAAAGTTTAAGACCGCTCTAAAGAAGAGGATAACTTTTTTAATATTGTTCTATACGATTTGAACTTTTTTGGGAAGCTAGAGCAATTAGTTTACTAAAGGATGTAAAAAGAATTTTTTTCAAAAATTGCAATTGATCGGAATTGTTGAAAAAATACTAAAAGTTGAATTTTTAACTTTTTTATGTGGGCCTATATTGAAAATTTAAAAAATACGTTTTGTAGATCTACGTCAATTAAATATATTCTGAAAATTTCGTCAAAATCGGTATACATTGCAATGTGCTACAAACGTTTAAAGATGGCAAAAATTGCAGATTTTCACGATTTATTGCCGAAAATCTTGAAAATCTGCAATTTTTACCATCTTTAAACGTTTGTAGCTCATTGCAACGTCGGCCGATTTTGACGAAATTTTCAGAATATATTTAAATGACACAGATCTACAAAACGTATTTTCTAAATTTTCAATATAGGCCCACATAAAAAAGTTAAAAATTCAACTTTTAGTATTTTTTCAACAATTCCGATCAATCGCAATTTTTGAAAAGATTTCTTTTACATCCTTTAGTAAACTAATTGCTCTAGCTTCCCCAAAAAGTTCAAATCGTATAGTACAATATTTAAAAAGTTATCGTCTTCTTTAGAGCGGTCTTAAACTTTTGTCCGCTACTGTATACATTTCCATGTGCCAATTCGATAAAAGTGAATATTAAAGATACTGTATTACTTATTTAATATTTGTACTATTTTGAATATCCATATAAGGGTCCGAATGAATTATCCATTTGATAAAAATTCTACTCCAGCACGTAATGTGCATGACCCTTAACCATAAACCAAGGATTTATATTTTTCTTGAGATTCTCAAAGATTGCAGGAGTTATCAAAATATGTTCAAGTGTCTCAGCCTGAATGCGAAGCCGGTGGGCCCGCTGTTCATTCAACTCGTTTCGACAACAATTGGCGAGAGAACACAAGAAAGCGCAGGTAGAGGAACGAAAGCCTAGAAGAATGGAAAACTTTGTAGACGTACCAGAGAGTGCTTGCGTGAGCAAGGGCGTGTTGTTGTTGGAGGTGAGCTGTCCGTTGGTAAGATCCACTGAAACATAAAACTCTGATCACAACTGCTCCGCGCTTGATGGCGTAGGCGTGTCGCGTGAATGCCGCGTTTCGCTACGTCTCTTTCTGTTGTTCGACGATCGGCCGCGCCGCGCCGGATCACGGCAGCGGCTCTTTCTTTCTCTCTCTCTCTCTCTCTCTCTCTCTCTCTCTCTCTCTCTCTCTCTCTCTCTCTCTCTCTCTCTCTCTCTCTCTCTCTCTCTCTCTCTCTGTCGCTCTCTCGTTTTCGCTCTCTTTCTCACACACGCATATTCTCTCGTTGGCTAATTAAAACGAACGAACAGAAAATCTGACGTCAAAGGTGATGACGGCCGAAAGGACAGAGAGACACGGACGTGACTTTTCTCCATGTGTTGCTTTGTCGCGCGTACCTCTCGCTGATTGTGACGATCGAACGAGCACACGTTCTACGTTTCTCGCGACTTTTTCGCTTTTCCCCCGGATTCTACCTCACTCCCTCTCTCTCTGTGTGTGCGTGTATGTGTGTCTGCATGTGGCTTTTTCCCGCTTTCCTTTCCGTCCTCTATTTTTCCTTTCTCCGCGCCCTTTGTTTCGCGATGCGCCGGAAATCGACGACGAGGCTCGCAGAGTTTGCGATGTTTGCGTTTCGCGACCCGGTTATGGCTCCCATAGAGTATCAGAGAACCGGTGGATGCGGAATTTATACGCTTGTTGACACTAAAAGTTCTGCAAATGCGCGACGTTCGGTGGAGAGGATCTTGCACACCCAAGAGTTCAATTTCAGAGAAAATCGATGCACAATTTTGGGACCGTAAGAAATTGATTGTACTTAGTTGACTATACTTTTGGATTTTTACGAGATAGAATACAATGTTTCAATAAAAATATGGTGCAATGATTTAAATCTTGAGTGAAAAATTGTGTACATCACACTATATGACACGATGATCTAACCCTGGATGAAAAATTAATTCTTCAGCAACCTACAAGTTCTAGTAAAAATGAAGTCGTTCAAATATTTCATAGCATTGTTATGAAAAATTGTTATCACAATAACCTCAAACCCTGGTTAAAAATTTGTATGAAAAATACGGAAGAGCCACTGTCGCCATTAGCGTCCATATTTCAAAGTATTATATCTTGTTGTAAAAAGCATCATCAATCGACCACCACTAGGTTTCCTATCGTCATAAAATTGTCTTCCACATGAATTTTCAATAAAACTCGTGTTCTCAAGAATCTGCAAGATCCTCCAGCAATTACGGTTCTCTATTTCGCATATACCAAACATATTCACACCGGAATCGATTTTTACAACACACCACACGTGTCCATACTAAATAAACGTAAAACAGGAAACTCTAATTAAATCACGAGTACTGTAATTCTACTTATATCTGGAAACTAGGTGCTCGTATTCGAAATTCCTTGACCCACGTTCAAAATCCAGAGCTCTACTCTGAATTCACGCGATTTCCGCGCAGCATTTTCCTCGAAGTCGTTCCGGAACGATCGACCATCGCGTTCAGGGCGCGGACGTGGCGAGTGCTCGTGAAATATTTGTCCTGTAATAATAGAACCCATGACTATCGATCGCCGATGTGCTCCGACGACGATACGCGGCCCGTTTTGCGCTCAACCCGTCGAAACTCTCGTACAATTGCTGTAATTCGCGTCGCGATGTTGCAGAAACGAATTCCGTTAAACAATAGACAGGGTCAATCGAGGATTATAATTGTCAGACGGAACCGTGTGAACTGTGTGAGAACGTTCGTCGAAATCGGCGAATGCAGTTTTAATCTGCACAGAAGGAGAAGAAGATAGAGCTAGATAGAGACTCAGGAGACAAAGTGACAGGCGTAAAGAAGTCGATGAGACGGAAAGATAGATGTACAGATTGTAAGGAGAGAAAAACAAAGAATAAAGGAACGAGAAGGCGTGTGCGATGCGTTATTATCCAGGCCCAGAGTGAATGTCGACTTCATACATTTCTTCCGGATTGCGGTCCGTTGGACGTGTTGCATCGATGTCTCCGTATACGCGCGCCCCGCATTGTCACTTCCGGTTCCGTGGTAGTACACTGCCGGCACTCCTAACATTGGTAAAGAACAAGAAGAGAACTGAGAAGGTGGAATCAAAATCAAATACATGGACGGTGTTTTTGGGACTGCGAGGAGCATAAAGTAAAATCATTATTTCACTCGCTAGTGAAAACCTGCACGGGGCGTCTCTCGCAATTATAGATACAGAGTTCGCTGACTGTTTACTGAGGAGCCAGCGAAGCTTGCACTTATAATTAAAGTACATACTCAATATTTCACTTGGAAGTGGATCCGAGATCCAGATGCTAGGGAAATATTGTGCAATTAGTCCGAGGATATTTCATGTTTCGAATGATGCTGTTGGTTTTTCGCTGGTTCAGGAAACAGCAGGCTAACGTATCTCTTGATCGTGGAAATCTATAGTGATGAGAATCGAGCAGAAACGAAAATTGTGGTCTTTGATGCCGTTATGACTACGTGAGTTCGTCGTTTCTGTTGGATGTTGTCAGCCACATGCGTGAGAAGATTAGATCTAATATGTACTTTGCTTTTAATATTTGTTTCTGAAGAAAAAAAAGAAATGTTACTAGTGGCAGATAGCATAACCAGGATTGTTTGATCAGCGTATTAATATTTTACGTTATAAAATTATCAATAACAGGCGCGTTAGAGGATGTAATCTTGGAAATTAAAAAAAACGTTCTTTCCAAACAGAAGTTGTCGATCTTTTATAAATATTTCAAGTTCTCTCGCAAGTTCCATGTTGTTTTACTCGGGCATGAAGTTAAACAATGTCGTAAAACTCAGTCATTTCATATAATGAAAATACAGTTAAGAGATTGCTTAAAACTTTCGATAAAGATCAAAGATTTTACACGTTCAATTTTCAATCTTCCAAGATTGCAACCCCCGGAAGGGACTACAGGAAAGTCCAGGTTCTCCATCTAGACACTCCACGAAACAAAATTCGTAATCGAAAAAATGCTTGAGTACCGATTTAGTTAGACTTCTGTCGTCGCTAATCGCGGCGCGCATTAATTACTCGTGCTCGATAACAGAGAACGATCCATGGATAGGAAGAAAAGCATCGTCGCTCGCGTCGGTCCGCGGGAACAAAGCTCGCGGACCCTTTTAAACGGTTCGTGGAAAATCCGAGGCGCGCGTTTTGTGCCGTCGATGAATGCAGGACAGTCTGGCCTGACGCTGCGCAACTTTTCCCCTCGGGGGCCTTTCGCGAAATAAACACGCGAGCGAGTAGGAACGAGCAGTTCGAGCGAGTACGAGCCGGTATGGGCACCGCGCCGCGTGCATTAACGCGAGCCCAGCCTTTAACATCGGAATCAAAGAAAAAAATATCGCACAAGGGATCCCGGTAAATGGTTTAAAGTCGGTCCGCAAAAGGCGGACCATCGGAACATTAGCGCGCGAATGCTGGCGCGAGAGCGTGGAACATCGTCGCGGAAAATGCGCCGTGGAAAACAGAGAACCGGGACACAGGGAGTCGGGCAAAAGCGGCGAATGAAAACGGGAGTACCGACGCCGGTAAATTATAGCAGTTGTGTGTTCGCGTATGGCGTACAAAAGCTGGCTGCGAGACGCATACACAGGATTGATTTCGAAATTTCCAAGGGCCCCGGGGATCAAAGGGGTGACGAGTTATCGATGCTCCGTGAAATGGGACCGGGAATAAATGGATGCGACTCTGTCGTTTCTAAAACGGAGTCCAAGAACTATGGCTGTGTGTCATTGCAGCCGTGATCGCCGCAGGTTCATGCTGACGTGCTCAAACTGTACTCCTGGGGTGTTAACCCTTGGCGCTCGAAACATTTTCTAATTGGTAGGCTCTGGACTTTATGCATTTATGAGGGCAATGAGCAGGAGGAATTCAAAACAGTCGTAATATTAAAAAAGGTTAGGAGAGAACGTAATTTTTGATTTTCCAAAATTGTTAAAGAACGAAAGACAATTTTTAGTCTAGACATCAGCAATTGTTCAGTCAATCATCAAAAACTTTATTCTGAGAAAATTAGGAAATGTTTGATTTCTATGATTGACCTGCTTTATTCTACTATAAGTAAAACTAATTTTTAAGCGGCTTAAGTTATTTAAGTCAATTTTGTTTACGTACAAATATTTCTGCAGATCACTGTGCATTGATAAAATTCAACTTGGAAATTTCTCGCGGAAAATGGAGTCTCAACGACGTCAGAGCATAATCAGAGCATCAAAGAGATGAAAATCTCGACAGAGGAAGCAGCAGATAATAGAAATATAGGGGATCCTCTCCATCTTCGTTTTTCAAACAGACAGCGTCAAGGAAACAAGTTTCACGGTGTGCACTTTTGTCGAATCGCCGAAAGTGGCTGAAAATTTTCTAGGTAGCATAAAATGTGGCGGAACGTCACGAAAAGCAAGCTTCGGGTTAATTGAGTTAGTGGCTGCTTGTGCAGAGTTCGCGTCGCGTCGCGCGGTTAGCGAGTCGGCATGCGTCAAATGAAACATTAAAATCCTAAAGGGAACCTGGGAAGTGAAGGAGTTCCGTGGGAATCGAAGGAAAAGCTGCGAATTACTCCGCGCGACGACCAACTGAAAGGTTGAAAACTTTGCGTGAGCAAAATCAAAATACTTTTCCGAAATATTGAAAATTCTGGAACAGGGTGAAAAATACCTCGCGTGTAAGTCGATCAACGTTGTTTTAAAAAGCACATGGACCGTCGAAGGAAAGCTGGAAAGGCTCCCGTGAGATAAAAGTCAAGATAATATTGAGCCCGAGGACGAAATATTGGACACTGTGGATCGAGGGTGAAACATACCCGTGACACCACGGGTGTAAATTGATCAACGTGGTTTTAAAAAGCAAATGGAACGCCAAAGAAAAGGATCACAGCTCGGACAGTGTGAAAACAGAGTATTTCCAGAGTTCGGATCTCGTTTTGGGCGACTGGCAAGACTGATAACACGATAGGGCGAAGGGTGGCAGGGGGTAGGACCATAAATCGCAGATCGACGTGATTTGTATGGGGGTATCACGCCGCTTAATGGTGTGGCTTGTCTCTATCGGGCCGGATGTTTCGAGCCACTGCAGCTCCAGAGGAATATTCGCTTCTGTATCGCCTGACGATTTACGTGGCTTCATACACGTTTTTTCCTATACCATGTTCCGGCCTGCAAATGGAAACGGAGTACTCTGTGGAGAACGCTGGGTCACTCAATTTTCAAGAAAACTTGCGATCTTTTCGAACCGTCCTGTGTCTTACGAGCAGTATTGGGCAATACTCAAAATGAGCAAATTTAGAATCGTTCGCAAATAGCCTTTGGATGCTGTGTATTTATGAGAGAAATGAATAGGACAAAGATTTAAAACATTGAAAGACACAGTCTTATACCTTCGAATTCATTCAAATTATTATGAAATGAATCGAATTATAGACAAGATTGCATGGTAAGAGGTTAACATTTTTAAATGAAGGTATACCTTGAAACGTATATTCTTCAGAGTTGATATATAAGAAAATATAAGTACACAATTTTCCGTCTCCACAGTGAATGGTAATGTACGAAGGTTCTCCAAAAACAACGAGCAACTTGAACATTGAGGAACGTAATTAATTGTTGGTCGTTCTGGCTCGAATCATATATGGTTGGGCAGCACAGCTTAGAATCGCGCAGCCAATTATTTGATAGTCGATTTGCTAGAATTGTTCGAAGAGGGGATGCACTTCGGGAGCCGGGCAAATCGGAAATCGATGGTTTTATGGAGGCCATTGTTCGCCACGCTATGAAACTCAAAGGATTTTCGGGAGCTCGTGAATTTTTCATCTCGTGTCAGCAACGGGTTTTGATTGGATTATTTCGGCGGCGCGGCGGTTCGCGGAATTTGCGTGTGCGGGGAGACGAAGATATCTCTCTCTCTCTCTCTCTGGTATGTATGTATGTAACCCGGTACATTGAGCTTAATACAAATATTTGGACAATGGGAGCTCATCCGTCGCGCAACTTTGAGGCCAACGAGGCGGAGCAGCAGAACGTGGACATAAAGAACGAGATCGGAGTGCTGTCAGCCGGAGTGACGAATGAACTGGAAATCTTTGCCCGCAGACATTTATCGGACGTTTTTCGTGAAAAGAAGGGGGCCACGTGTGTCGGAAATGGTTGGCGAGCTTCGGGATCCACGAGCATGGACATCGATACGCTGGCAGGAGACTGTCGTACTTTTTTGATAAAAGGGTTTTTCGATGGGAAACTGCGCTATGGTTAACCCCCGTGCTCGTGCCTCTTCGCGAGTCCAGAAGAAAATTTTTAGTTAATATTTTCTGTCATGGAATACACTGCATTCCCTACATTGTCGTTTTTCGTTTATGAAACAGCCTAATATCTAACAGAATCGATTATGTCAATTCATGAATGAAAAAAAAATAAAAAAGTACTCCGAAATAAATATTCCATGTTCTTTACACGGTTATTTTTCGTTCATGACATTGGATAGAATCTGAGTGAAATGTTCTGAATGCAAGACAAGCTCACGCGAGTTCGTATAAACGCAGGGAAACCAGAAATGCTGTGATTTTATGCATTTGTGTAAAAAGATTTTAAAACGGCAAAGTATTCTTCGAAATTTTTTAAAGCCTTTACTTAGCTCGTGTTTCTTGCAATTTTTTAAAAGAATATTTGTTTTCAATCAAGATCTGCAGTTCAAGTATGACGAACTTGATTTTAATTTGTTTGATTTGACGACATTATTTTCATTCAAAAACTAGATTCTTCAAATACACGCTTCTGAATAGAACTCGATTAAAAAATTATTACACGACGAAAGACTGCGTTACGAACTTCCTCATACAATAATTCAGAAATAAACTCTTCAAGTATTTTAAGTAGAAGCACTGGATACTGCAACTGCATTACTGAATAATGACTTGCAAACTTCTTCGTACAATAACGCAAAATTGACGCTCCAGAAATAACTCACTTTAGATAAATAATTCACTTTAAATAAAGGTATTAAATTCTGCAATGGGATTCTTAAATGATGAAAGACTTCCAAACTAGTTCGCACAATAACAAAATTGACGCTCAGGAATAAAATGTTTAAGTACTTCAAGTATAGATATTAAATTCTGAGATCTCTGCAGACTTCTTGATACAATAATACAATTGAAGAATTTTAAGCTAGTGGAACAAGAAAGATGGATCCTCGATTGCACGAGGGTTAATTTTCCGGATCACCCAAAAGGGAAATACGAAATGCTTCCGACGTAAAATAATAGAAGGACAAGTCGAGTTCCAGCGTTCGATCAAGAGAAGAAAACTTCGAAGAAAATTTACAGAGGGTACAGTGTAATGCGGATTCGAAGTGAAGATTCTCGAAGGCGAGGCTCGTTCGTTTCTCCCATCGAAACGGCGGACGCATAAAGATCTAGGCCAAGAGTTCATCTATTTCGAGTGTATCTCCAGCTGACGTAGATACGATCGAGAATCTGGATAAAAGGGTTGCTCGGCGAGATCCACTCGCGGGATATGAAATATCGGCGGGGCCAGAAGACTGTGACAGTCGGACAGGTGAATGATTTCAACCGGGTAGCACAGTTCGCCGGCCAATGTCGTTCTGTTGCCGGTCGCAATTAATTCTTCTCGTTGGCGGCGTGATGCTGACGCTTGCGAATCCAAAAAAAAAAACGGGCGCCCAGCACGGATAAATCAAAATACTTGGAACTGTGGCCGACGTTTTTATACAATTGCCGCGGCTCCTACGTGGTGAAATTAACGCGAAAAAGCTCGACTGGTTTTCAATTTGCTAAATGGGAACATAAGCTTCGATGTACTGCCATTTCGGTTTATTGCTGCATTGGCTGCGCGAAGTTTTATTTAATCCTCTATTGCACGAATTTTTATTGTTAATGGAACATGGCACTTGGAAGTTGCAAATATTATTCTGTAGGTACATGTTAATCCTGCAGAGATGACGTGTGTGCATTGTGCTGACTCTAATGAGTGTTGCAAAATTTATTGCACGAGACTGTTAGCGATTGTTAGGAATATTTAGTAGTACACTTCATTTGTTGTGTAGTTTCTAGATTTTGAAGATAGCTAAATCATCAACAGATTTTCGTAATAGTCATGAATATCATACAACATCAATCATACAGAAACGAATGAATGATCAGGCGTTGTTCCAGAAGGTGATGATTTATTCACAGGATAACGAAAAATTGAATTTTTTAATTGTAGTTAATTCTGGTTAAAGATAAGATCAGATACGAAAATATTTAATTGTATAAAAATTGCGAAAAAAATTGTGTAAAGGGTTAAAATCCATGTTAAAGTCCGAATAGGAAAGCTGTATGTGTGAATTATGTTTTCCACAAAGCATTGGATAATTGCGAGTGGGTAACTTTGACGTTGCTGCTTCATGTAAAAATAGCGAAAATATCGTGGAGAGGCAAAGGTTGGAATCGTTGCCATGGCAAATTGACTGAGAGATCTGTATCTTTGAATTATGTTTTCCACGAACCGTCGAATAATTGCGAGTAGGAGCTCCGTAATCGGTCACAGTGAGCACCAAACACAATAAAAGAGTTGATTGCGTGGGAGGAATGCATCGAGGACAGAGGTACGGGGATACTGCTGAGTCCGTGGAAAAATAAGAGTGTTCGCTTGATCCATATCTGCAGGTTCCCTCGTGCAGGCAATAAAATACAGGTGCGGTTCTAAGAGAGCAGATCTACGTACGTATTACGCGAGCGCATAATGTTTGCTTGTGCACCGAACCGTTTTGGTTCGCGGTGGATTGGGTATCGGAGAGGTATTCGTAAAATACGTGTTCCTGAAATGTTAGTTATGCGATACACACGGGTAGACGGGAGAGCCAGTAGCATGCGGGATGGGATACAGATAGCTGACGAAGCGATAAGAGGAAAGTATTGCTTTGGGGTATCGGTTAATGAAAGCTTCGCGCGCGGCGAGAGATTAATTCCGACGGGCGAGCGCATCGGAGGACGATTAATGCGAGATTTCTGCGTGTCGCGGTTAGAATCACACTAATGCCTCGATACGTGCGAAATTCTCAAGTTGAAATGTCACTCGCATCGTGTACAGATGCTGTTCTTTAATATCCGAGCTCCAGCGTCGAACATAGAAAAGAATAGCCAGTGAACGACAATATTAATCTAGTGAGAAATCATTAGTGTTTTCAATCATTATTGTGCGAAGTTTTTACCAATATATTCGTGGCATTTTTCTGATTGAAACGATACCAAACACGACGCAATTTGATTCATGTTTACTTGTTTAATCCACGATTTAATAGAATCTCCACTATCAAAACTAATCAACGGGATGCAACTGTTCCTAATGATGGAACAGTTATCTAACTACAATGTAGGATTCAAATTTTACTGATGTATACGATGAATCATGCACTATATAGATCGCTTTAGATCGGACTATTTAAATGTGGAACACGTATATACTTGGTTCGGATAATCGAGAATCTGTGGAATCGTGTATTAAACAAGTAACTATGCTTCGAATCATGTTGTGATTGAAATGTCGCAAATATATTGATCAACATCTCGTTGAGAAAATGATTAAACAAATCTTTTACACATGTATTGTGGCATTAGTGTACTGAAGCCCCCTCGACTGTTTCGAAAGCACCTGTGGAAAGAAACTCCAAGCCCCGACGAAAGCAACACACTGGACGAGTCACGTGTTCGATAAACGACCACGATCACGTTGTTAATGTTAATTGTCAGACCGGGTTTGTTAGTCGAGCGTGTCCCAGTGCATCGACGAGGACGCGAAGCGTCAACAAACGACAGACAATTTCCAAAACGTGGTTAATTGCACATCCTAAACTATAGATACGTAATTCAATGTAGATACTAATGATAACAAGAATAATCGTAAAATCTCGAAGGTATGTACATATACAGAGTGTCCCAAAAATATCGTCCAATCTTGAAAGGTTCCTGAGGTCATTCGAAGTGACATTTTCATTCGCAAAAATTTCCGCGGGGAAGAAATCGGAGAATGTGGTTCAGCGGCAGTTTCCACTCAGCGTAGTGTTGGTGTCGCGCTGTGGTGAAGCAGCGAACAAGAGAAGGAGCAGAAATTGATTTAATTAGAACTCGCTTATTCAGCCGTAAATGCACTTGCTGCTTCAAGATGTGCGTTACTGGTCATTCGAAGACGAATTGCGTAGCTGATTTCAGGAATGTACAAGGGATGTGCAGATAAACGAACTGTACAGCTGGTGATAAATAACAAACGCAGGCTTCGAATTGACAGGTTTTCAGATACATATGTTTTCTCTACCGCGGTTCGAACGACAATGATTTTACGCAAGATTTTTCTGAAGAGCTCAGGTTCCTGTTAGGTCCCTGGCTTTCTGCACTGGCGTATACCTGAAGTCAGCTACATAGTTCATCTCCGAACGGCCCAGTGGCAACATTTCGAAGCAGCAAGCGCATTTAAGGCTGAATAAGTAAGTTTCAATTAAATCAGTTTCTGCTCTTCTCTTGTTCGGAGCAACTCGGAGCAATTGCTTCACCGCGGCGCGACATCAACGCTACGCTTAGTGGAACCTACCATCGCGAGCCGGGCTCTCTCCGCCATCGAGCCTCGTGGCCGCGCTCTGATTGGCCCGTGCTTTCCGTTAATTACTCCTTAACAAAGCCGAGGCGGACATTTTTACAAAGGAAAATGTCACTTCAAATGACCGCAGCAACCGACCCTTTCAAGGTTGGACGCCATTTTGGAGACTCCCTGTATGATGTAGGCACAAGATATTATATAGTGAAAATATATGTAATTCGATGATCAACGTAGAAACGTCTAAACTACGTACGCGCCAAATCTCTCACTCGGCTATTTACTAATTAGCGTTCTAATAAACACTAGTGGCCAAGTAAAACTCCAACGATGTTTTAAACAGTAACAACTGGTCGAAGTAACAGGTGTTACGGTATAGCTAGCATATATATATACTATATATATACTATATAGTATATACTATATATATATGTGTGTAGATATAGACAATAATAATATATATATATGAAAAGAATTACTATTCGTAGAATACAACGGGTTCATCAAGTACAATGATCAAAACAGGATAATGTACATATAAAACGTGGTAACAATATACGTATTAAAAAGATACGGATAGTTAAACTCTGCGGATATACACACGACACACAAAAGTAAAGGTATATACCACTCTCATACTATCTACGCAACTAATCTACTGTTCTATCAAATTGGTCTATGAACTATGATAATGTATGGATCGGCGAGCCCGAGGCTGTAGAGGGGCCCCAGTTTCGCCAGCATATCGTACTACTGTGTCTATAACCATTTAATCAAACTGAGACGACACTGAAAAAAACTGTCTTCCAATAGACAAAGATACTGTTTACGGTCGGTCGACGTGTTCTATTCCATGGCGAAATTCTCACTAGTAGCCTAAACCGCCAAGATTGCCAATCGAGTCACAAAATGCATATCCAATGATGTACTCTCATTCCTGAAATAAATCAAATTACTTTGACTGCATTGGCAACCTTAACACATAACTATATTAATTACTGTAAACGTGTAAGTTACAAAAGTCAAGTTGACAACGAATCTTCTTTATACTACTAACTGCTTCTAACCAGAGACTATTGATAATCCGTTCAGCTCGATCTGTCTAAATGACTACGTTTCTTGCGCCACCACGGCACGATCTGATTCGAGGTTCCGCGATGTTAATTAACAGAGTTGGACACGATTAGATTTCATGCACTTGTGCCACAAAGAAGTCGTGGATAGAATTTAAAACCGATAAGACATTCAAAGAATTTCAGAATACTGTCTCTAATATTTCATCACGTTATTTCCCGAGTTAGCCTGAAATTTATGGAAGAATTTTCATTTCGAATTTATACGAGACGATTCAACAAAACACTCGTTTTTTTTTTCTACGAGGTGGTGCGGTTGAGGTATCTATTTTTACTTGGACAAGACGATAGTTTTCTTAGTTGAAGAGAGATGAGTATCCACTAAAGACAATTCTGAATAAAAACCAGCTCTTCATCTCGTCGGATAAGAAAGACGAAAGTAGTATTCGACATTTTTGTTGAGACAAGTGTTTCGTTCAATTCTGCGACACTATGTGTCCAACTAGAGAGCGATACACATTTCAATGTGTTACCGATCAAGCTCGTCCCGCCGTGGCCGCCACACTAGGTCAGAATAACTATAAATAACTGTATAGTAATAAAAAACCACTTGATAATACGACGACGTTTCTAAGAGACAGTAGGTTTAGGTAGATGGTAGATTACTCGCCCCTAGATGACTGCTTCTTGAAGGTAGTCTTCGTCATCGGTCTCGGCAACGATCCTGTCCCAGACGTCTGTCCCCTGCTCTCTTTAGCGTTTTACTCTCGACCCGAAATCGATCTATTTACTTCTCTCTTTCTCTCTCTCTTTCTCTCTCTTTCTTTCACGCGGTTCGGAAAAAAACTGACCCATAGCCGACGTATACGCGCACGAGACACGAAAGAGTTACGGGCTGGTTGTTATGGGGGTTTTGGGATTGGACGTGTGGCTTGGAGGTGGGTTTTGGTTATAGCGGTGGGATCGAAACGCGATCGCGAACGATTCCGAGAGAAAAGGATTAAAGTTGCACACGCTTGTGGCGGTTCCGCGTGATGTATAGTCATAGAGGCGAGCGGACAATTCGCGAAATGAAACCGGACGATAGATCTTCATCGACGTGTGTTCTGGCTATGGGTCCCGATAGCAGACTGGCGAAACATTATTTTCGCAACACGGTAAGGACCTCAGTTTTCACTAGAACTACAAACATCGAGGGCCCCGAGTGCATGCAATTGTTCGAAAACGAACGAGATACTCGAACACAGTCACGCTCGCGTTTCGGATAGTTTGGAATCTTCTTCCCGTCGATGATTCTGTTCGCGTAAGTTCGTCCTTCCCGCGATAGGACTCCCATGAAAGGAGCTCTTCCTTTTCCCCATGCTACATACGTATGTTATCCGGCCGCGTTGTTTCCGTGTGTTAACGAGTCTAAAGACGTCAGGCTAACGTTCTAGTGAAAACTAATGTAGCGGTTTGTAGGCTTGTTTACTGATACGATTAAGAGAAACTGGAAGTCTTGGAAGTAATCTATTTACTATGAGCTAGGCAGTCATCCAACACCAGTACGTGATACGGGATAATATGTATGTATATATATATAATATGTATATATGTATAGATTTATACATATTAAGTTAAGAAAGATCTCTCGTTACCATTACTTGTCAGCTAGTCTAGGCACTATGGAGAAGATTACGACACGTAGATAATGATAGAATAATATAGAGGATAGAATTACGGTTTTAGTGGAACACTCTTTACGCTCTACGTTTGTTATTTAGAAAACACAGCTCTCGGACATAAACGTATCAACACGAGTCTGGTAACAATCTAAAGCTATAGAGTGATAGTATGTCGTTTTCGAAAGCGTCCGCGGCACTTGTAGCTGCTCCTGACAGTGTGCCGCAGTGGTAGTTGACACTCTTAACTGTGAGTGAAACTAGGCGCTTAGAAGTCAAGGTTTTTATCTTCATAGTTTGTTTAATCTTTTTCGTTGTTTGAGCAAGAGTGGGTTGCATCGAAGAAGCTGGCAGTATATTAATACAATTATAAAAATGGACGAATTTAAACGACAATTAACAATTTTCTTTAGTGGTTATGTTCTCTAATGAACCAACGTTTTAATGAATCCAACAGTCAAATAAATTGATTCTCATGTGAATGGTCGCGCTAAGTGTATTTCCTTCAGAAGTTGCACGAATTCATTACAACACATTAATTGTACAACGAATCGTATAAATCAATATGAATTGTATAAATTGGTATAAAGGACAAAAGAATAATTTTAACTGATAGGAAGACATAAAAGGATATATAAATGCAATATGTGTGTACGCCGATAAAACAATGAACTGTTTGGCTTTTATTTCTCTCCATTGATTTATCTTGCATAAGGATTTGAAGCCCAGTTACAATCGACTAACGTTTGAAAATACTGTTTGCATGTACAGTGAACCACAGTCATAGTCTGACGCTTTTAAAAGGACGATAACTTTTTTGAGAAGTTGTAACAATTAATTTACTACAAGACGTGAAAATTTTTATGGGGGCCTGTACTGAAAATTTTTAAAATACATTTTGTAGATCTGTGTCAATTATTCGCATCCTGAAAAATTTATCAAAGTCGGTCAACGTTGCAATAAGCTACAAACGTTTGAAGATGGCGAAAGATTTTTACATCTTTCAATGCCTGCAGCCTTTTTTCGCATCTACTGAATTTGATGAAATTTTCAGGGTATGTATAATTGATACAGATCTAGAAAACCTATTTTTTTAAATTTATGTAGTAAATTAATTATTCTAACTTCTCAAAAAAATCCAAGTCGTATGATATGATATTAAAAAAGTTATCGTCCTTTTAAAAGTGTCCAAATATTATTGTGGTTCACTGTTCATTTAATTCCTCAGAAAACGCATTCACTATAAACGAAGGCCGTCGAAAGAACAAGCCGAGTGCACGATAATAAAGTTAATATAGAAAGTTCAATTGAAGGAATACCTCCAATGGAAATATATAAAGGACACGTTTAATTCTGGCACGCGGCGGTCCGTGGAAAGGAAAGTCAGCCTCCGCCAGAAAGTTTCAGGAATCTTGTATCAATCCGAGTAAACAGAAGTCGTTTCGAGAAACAGAAATACATTACGGGCAACGCGGAGGGTGGCGGGGGGTTGTACGGGAAAACTGGAAAAGATTGAAAAGAGTCGACGAAAAGTAATTCAAAGTTTCGACGCGCGGGTGAAACCGTCGAGGCAGCTCGTCCCTAAAGGGGCGCGCACACGTTATGATTTATCGTACGACGAGTTGTCTGACTTGCCTTGTCGAATTCTAATTCCACTACGAATTCGTTCAAAAATAATCCCTTGTCGATACCATTCAAGGTTAAAATTATTGATTCTCAAGCAGAGTTGCTCTCGGGATACATTGCAGAAACTGAGAAAAATTCATTATTATTTCGCGCGTAAAATTTAGATATTTTTCTTATGAAATTAAGACTGTGGATTTAATGAATTTATATTAGATTGATAGATACAAATGAATATAGATCAAATTATGCAATTTAACCAAACAATTTCTCATCCAATCAATTTCTTTCTATTCTTAACAGTTTCTATCGAAATTCTTACGAGAAGAAATGTCTGCGTTCATCTTGTATCTTAACCATCGTCACAAAGGTAAAAGGTATTACAGTCATTCTTTTTACAAAGTTAATAAAAAAGGAAACAGTGTATAATTCTCCCGGTAGATTAAATATATCGGCAGACAACATTGGTTGTTCAATCGATTAAGAAAAAAATTGATAATCGTCAGAATATAGTCTCAGCCACGATTCCACTCGTTCAAACCTGATGAAACAAGTTCATACAACGCCAAACGTGATCAAACTCGTCGTACAACAAATGTACGACTTTAATCTTGTTCTCGAGTACATAGCTTCTTCGATACTTACCCCTCGAAATCGTGTATCCTTTTCAGGAACACTGATTACAGTTCAGACTAATGAAAATCTCGGTCGCGTTCACCGTTCGCGGATTACTTTGACTTTGTCGGCGATTAACCGTCGAATCCAGTTCATCCAACGATCCCTCCGCTGTTTATATTTTTTTCATCCCCCGGTTGATCCCGCCCCTCGGTTTTACCGCGTGCCGATCGGCTCAGCGCGCCTCGCGGGAATCGTTGAAATTCCCCGATCGCCGGTGATTAAACGCGTCGATGTTTTTATTCCTCCGGTGTCAGCAGCCCGCGTAACAGATTCAGAATTCTATTATATTTTTACCTTTAATCGCCGACACGGTTGCGATAGGAGCTCCGGTGTTATTGTTTGAACAAATCCGGGCCGATGGAAAATAGTCGACGAACTTTTCAGCGAATTAAATTCCAGCCGACCGGCCGCGGAGCGTAAAATATGTGTTTTTCCTTCGCCGGGAACACGGGGACGTTTGTCGGGAACCTATCCGAAAGATTATTCCCGATCGACATCGATTACAGACCCGCCTAATCGAGCCGCTATTAATATTCCTCAGGGCGAGAACGACGAAAATACGCGGCGATATTTCTGCTCGTTGTTATCCGAGAAATCGATCGTGTTCCATCGGCGTAATTCGTATCGCGAATAAAAGTGGAGCAATTCGGTGTATATCTCTTTCTGTGAACACTTTCTATCCCCCTGTCTCCCTGCTTCCCCCTTCTATCGCGCTGATGAAACGTTCTCGCGCTTCCGCGTTTGATTCGCAAAGAACCAAAGATCTTACGGAGCGATTCCCTCGGCTTGTAATTCATTTCTGTCGCGGATCTGCTGGGGATACCGCTCGCGAAATCTTATTCGAATAATGGACGCCGCGGGAAACCGTGGCATTCGGGTTTTTGCGCATAAATCACGTTCGATGGCTTCGCGAATGAAACTTCCATGTAATAAGTACGCGCGGAAATTTAGAGTGCGGACAGTTTTACTGGGGCTTGTTTAATCGGAGTGGAAGCTGTTCTTTGGAAGAAAGTCGGTCGACAAGAGAGTATCAAGATTTTTAAGCCTGACGTGTTCTTCAAACGTAGTTGACAAGAGAGACTCCCGTTTTAAATACAGTTTCGTTTTACACTTTGATTCGATAGGACCATTAATCAAATTTTTAAGGCACCGTTAAAGCCTCGTTTCGTCCAATATGTACGAGTTAGTGTTTAGAATTAATAAATTTATGGATTTATATATTTTATTTCTTTGATTGAATAAAATTATTTAGAGAAGCCCATCAGTTTATATTTTATTCGAATTTCCATGAATTATTGAATAAAATCGCACAGTCTACAAAAATACATGTAGAGGAATTCACAAGGTAATAAAACTTCTGTAGTATGTAAACATATGCATATAAATATAATAATTACTCTACGAATTAAAACAGCGCTGAATAGGCGAAGAACATGTAAACACAACAATTTTCTTTGATTCGTACGACAATTCCCGAGTCTGCTAAGGTGAAGTGCCCTATGCCTGGACAGTATGTTTTTCTATTTTAAATTTTATCACTTTAAATAAATAAAAACAATTTCTTAAGAGTTTTAACATACAGTTCAGAGTTTGTAAAGTAATTTAAAATTAAAAAATCATTGTTTAGGTTAATATCTTAATTGTACTAACAAGAATAATTCAAACCTATAGTTGGACATATTAAATCCAATCTAAGCTAGTACCTGGACAGAAGTAAAGCCTATATCGGGACAAATTCAATTTACGAGTTGATCGAGCGAACATAACCTAAAACGTTGGTTGGTGGCGCTGTTGCGCATGACGAATAGAAGATGCTTTGCGTAATATGTAGTATTCTTATCACAGATTATAGTATTGTATTCTTTAACCAAATATATATTTATTTTCATATTGTTTTAATAATACTTGTCATAATACAACTTTTAAGGTTAGGTAGTAATACTGATAGATTTAAGATGTAAACATAAACTATTATTAACGTCACAACCGGAATACATTTTCTACATACGTTATTCAAGCTAATAGAAGACTAATTATACGTACATGTAGTTAAATAATTTGCAAACAATGCGTTGATTTTATTCACAAACACGTGTCCGGTTTCAGGCGTAAGCACATTGCGTATAAGCTTAGAGTGGGACAGCTGCTGTCATCGCGTCCCAGTATGGAGTACTTATATTTGAAAACAGTCCTAATCTTGGACATCTAATATTTGGATTAATAATTATTATTTACGTTAAGTTTGATTGCCAATTTATTTTAAAATATCAATATTATTATGCGTGATAATATTTTTTGTCTGAGGGCTTAAATTATATCTTTTTTTCTAACAAAAGTTCGAACTATAAATGCACATGATTCGCATGTAAATAGACTATTTTGTATACTGTTTTCAGATGAACTTTGAATTCATTTTTAAATTTCAATTGATGTTTTAATGAAATAATATTCACACCTACTTGTAGCTAAGGCCTCAGAATATATAATATAATTATTTAATGTCTTAATTACTGATTTTACTATGAAAATTCAATTGTCCGGATTTAGGTATCACTTTTGGACTGTCCAGGCTTAGGGCACTTCACCTTAATAGTCCCGTCACGAACGTCATTCGAAATGAACACGTTTATCAGCCTACGTCTTCATTTTCTCAGAGAGGCACCTTAAAAAAACATAACTCCGGGACTCGAACTTGTTTTTTCATGCAGAAACAGCTTCCACGCCATGGCCTCGGACAGTTACACGTATTCCCGTGGCCCGAAAAGTGCCGTTGGATTTGCACTTTAATGAAAATCGACGGGAAGTACGATTTCACGTGAAAATATACCGGCCTAGGCAATTAACGGGCCGCGAACGCGAACGATATCGGTCGGGAATTGATATCAAGTGAGAAATTCGGGGCTCGCGGGATTCATATTATACGAATGAAAATCTATTTACCGTGATCCAAGTGAATTATTATTCGTCACTTTTATCGGCGCTCCGTAACCGCGCGGTGGATTAAATTCCGTCTCTGTCACGATCAATCCCGCGCATAACGAAAAGTGCGAGTACAACACGCGCGCGCGCGTCTGCGCGGGTGACGGCGAACGACTAGAATAACAAATAAAATTGAGTCCCCGAACATCAATGGGGGAGAACAATTTATTCCAATAACGCGCAATTTTGCGGCCAATGCATACTGTTGCAACTCTGTCCCCCCTCTCCCCTTCGCCGTTGTCCCCACCACACCCTTCTTTCCCCTGTTTGTTTCATGAATATTCGGCCGAATCCTCGTCACGCAAAACCGGGATACCTCTCGTGACGTCGCATATCGTCGGCCTCGTTGACGAAATGGTTACAGGCGAAACAACGAACAAACGGATGCACAACTAATATACGGCGTTCTGTCTCCTAAGCATTCCATAAATTCGTAATATTTATAATAGATAATATAATATATATGTAATATATAGAACATGATAATGTATACCAAAAATCCTACCAATTCAATATATATAAATACTATCGGCAACAAATGCTCGAAACTATGGGTACCTAAGACAACTAGTTGGCAACAAGGACTCGTATCCAATTAATTAAGAACAAGTAACGTGTGAAGTGTGTGATAGGGTTTGAGTGAGCATGTATAAGTGTGCGATCGGGGGCTGATTGATTTATTCCGCGAATTTCTGTAGATTACCAAGCGACCAATACGATCTGCAATACAGTACTCATGCGCAATGATCGGGCGAAATGAACCTCATCGTGTGATGTCACGCGATCTGAAAATCTCAATAATCGTGAAACTCGAGTTTTTACCAAGAACGTTCGAAATAGCGAATTTAGCGAGGGCAATTTGCAGGATAACGCGCGAACATTCGACTTTAAACGTCGGGAAGTTGCGTCATTTTCATACAAATGAAAAATAACAGGATTATGGCCTCGCGGCGGCTAATTACGCGCGTATTTCGCCGATCAGCCGGCTCCCATTGTACTTTAATAATTATACGGTATCGATCGGGAACGGTAATGCGGCACTCGAGGCGACTCGTGAGGCAATTCTATTTCCGATTCCGTTATGGAAACTTTAATTAGCCCCGGCGCGTTCGCGTGTCAGAGGAATTTTCGGTATTAAAGACTGTCGTCGACCGAGCTTTACCGAATGGTAATGACGGATTAAAGTGGGAAAGAACACGGCGCGGGTGGCCTCTCTTCGCGAGAGAGTGACAGAGAGAGCAGCGAGGGGGAAGAGGTTCTGTGAGTTTTGCGAGTGGTGGTTTTGGTTGAGTCGGTGTGTGCGAGTGTGTATACGTGGAATTTGGGTACGTGCTACGTACTACGGATTACGGTTACCGTCAACACGAGCGAGAACACGAGAACTTGGTGGAACAACCTGGCACTTTGGGGTTGAAGCTTACCGGTGCAACCCCCGCTGGGGCTCACGGACACTCGGCCCACCCTTGGCCCCAGTGCGCGGTACACGACCGCTCCTACCCAACAACAGACATCACCGATCTTATATTATGCACAGTTCTACCCCGGACACAGCGATTAGACGAGTTTTACATCTATTTAGGTCAGGGGGACGCAACGGTGATACGTGAATGCGCCTTGGATGCTGGATCAAGACTTCCGAACGCGTGACTCGATCGACAAGTGGTTTAAACTCGTTCTTTTATTTTCTGTGATTTCTCTAAGCCAATTCAACTTGGTGCAAAGCACTCTTGCTTAGTGATCTTTCAACCTTAGGAAATTATTGGCAAAATTTGTAACTCAAATTTGATTTGTGTCGAATATAAACGTGTTACCATCCCTTTTGAAATATTGTGCTGTTCGAGATATTGTTAGAAAAATTTGATGAGTTTAGTACATTAATTCATTTTCTATATTTTTAAACTCATAATAATAGATAAAAACAATGAACTAGTCTAGTTCCAAGAGTCTGATACCTTGAATAATTTATTCACTGCGTTAGGAGCATTTTCTGGTAATATTTTTAACATTGTTGATAGAAGGTTTCCCCACTAATTTTCTATTGTTTTATATACTCTAATAAAAGAACTTTCTCTCTCCTGCCAATAAATAGCAATGATCTATAGCATTAATAATATATACAGTGAGTGTACAAAGTATTCGTACACCTTTTAAAAACTAATAACTTTTTTATAATTGTACCAAACGACCTGATTTTTTATAATCAATTAGAAGCATTACTTTACAAACTGATATGCAAACAAGATTTTCCAAAAATTACAATTTACAAGGTCGCAGGCAAAAATAAAAAAAGGCATTTTTTAAAACTTTTTTATTTGGGCCCTTAATGAAAATTTAAAACACATGTTTTCTAGATGCATGTTCTTTATACACATGTTGGAAATTTCATCGAAATCGATTGACGCAGGAAAAAACAACAGGCGTCGAAAGATGTACGATTCTGTGGATTTTAAGCAGAAACTGAACAAAAGTCGTGGAAAACTACGATTTTCACCATTTTTAACCGCTTGTAGCTCGCGTGTATGTTAATCGATTTCAATGAAATTTTCAAGATATGTATGACTAACATAGATCTACAAAACATACATTTTAAATTTTCATTAAGGACCCAAATAAAAAGTTTTAAAAAATGCCTTTTTGATTTTTGCATTTAACCTTGTAAATTATAATTTTTGCAAAATCTTTTTTGCATATCATTTCGTAAATCAATGCTTCTAATTGATTATAAAAAATCAGGTTGTTTGGTACAATTATAAAAATGTTATTAGTTTTTAAAAAGTGTACGAATACTTTGTACACCCACTGTATGTAGCTGTAATTTATATTCTCATTAAATCACTCTAGTTCCCTGGTAAGTCTACAATTTTAAATAACGTATACTAAAATTAGTATATGGCAATGTGCTTCCTATACTGTCTTTAATAGGCGTGGCCCAACGCAGTCGATAGAGGGGATAGCGGGTGGGATGCGAGATTAGCCAATTGAAAGTTTAGAGAATTCTACTCGGCGGTCTCTACAAGTGCATTCTCCGCCCAATGCGACCTACACATAGTGAACATTTCAGTTCTTGAAACAACGTACAAGCATTGTGAAAAATATTTGGCAACATTTTATGCAATGATTTCCCTGTTTATCCAGTACAAACAACGTATAAACATTGTGAAAAATTTTTGGCAACGTTTTATGCCCTGATTTTTCTGTTTATCCAGTACGTTCGACACAATAAAACGTCACTTGTCGATCGACTGTTCCGGCACTCATCAGCGACATCGTTCGCTTCGATAATTCCGCGCAATGAACTCGTTATATCTTTAATAGAAAGTATGCTGGGAAACGTGGCGTATTTGCATTTCCGATTCAACTCGATTCGAATCGAGGATTGAATTTTACAACGCGACGGGATGTAAACCGTGAATTCTAATTGAAGAGATGCAGTGCGACGTTTGATATTTCATCGACGACGGTCGCAGCGCGCTTAATCCAGCATCGAAAGTTTCGAGTATATTCTAGAAAATTCAAGTCGAAAGTTGCTCGGCTGCTTTCAACTTTTCCTCGTTGTGTAAACGTAATAATAGAACTGCACTCGTACCCACCAGTGTGCGATAATGTGGTTAATGTTTATGTGTATACGTTCTCGTGTATGTGCCTCGCGCACGTGTGTACGCGCGTGTGTGTATTTGTTCCCCTCTTCGATACCGTGGACGTAATTACGTCCTGGAGAACTTGGTAGCAAAGTATACCAGCTGAGTACCAAAACATTTGAATGGTAAACAAATTTAATTTTTTACCGGAAGAAGCATACTGATCGCGTTAGGTGGTACCTAGCTCATAGTATATCTCGAATTGAAGTGCCTGATCCTGTACTGAAAGAAAAATTAGGGATACTATGATTTTATTTTCATGTCTTCGATTTCTCTGTCTTCAATGAACATTGTTCAGACGTTTATCTTTTAGTTTCTGTCAGTACGAGACACGCAATGGATGTATGTTCCCCTCTCAATTCCCTCTGGTTCGTTTGCGTGGTAATTTTTATTTATTACAGACATTCATTATTTATAATCCTTAATTATTATTATAATAGAGCATCAGCGAATCATTACATTGTGTCGTTAATATGTACGCATGTGTAAATAAACTTGTTTCTCTCGTTTTGCTCCAGAGTGATCCTCTGAATGGACATTTGATGTTACGTTTATCGTATCTGTATCCTCCTAATCTCTCTCTTTTTTTTTAATCCGCGATTTGTTCGGTATTTTGTTTTGTTTTCTCTCTCATCACCGAAGTACCCATTGAAACATTTACAAAACTCTCGCGACTGCGGATGTCCTCTTATTAATTTGTCTTTTCTTCTCGTATTATCGTCGGTGTTTTTTAATATATTGCCCGAACCCTGGTCAGATGGTCTCATACGGAGATACACAGTTCTAACCCCCGAACGTTTACAAACCTCGTGTTCTTTTTCTCTTTTCTTTTTTTGCTTATTTTGTTCACCAAGGCGCATCGTCGATAGAGCGATATAGGGGATCTCGAAGAAGAAGCGTCTTTTTGATTGAGATTTACATCGAGAAAGATATCATAAAGTGTACGTATAATGATACATGTACTTTCACCGGCTGAGTCGAATGGCGTCGGGATGCGCGAGTAAGAAAACTTGAAGCGATTTCCACGGAAAAATCTTGTTCTGAATCATTCGAAATAGGCCTCCGCAAAACAAAATCGTAGAACCAACGATAACAATAGCAATAATAACAACAATTGTCGAAAATTCGTAACAAGCTTTAAAATACCGCGTGTCGCACAACTGATGGTAAAATATGGAAACAACTAATTCTGCAAGTAGAAAATGCATCAAAAACAGAGAATAACATTTTTTTTAAATGGGAGAGATTGTCTTCTTTTTTATTAGATAACAGAATCTCGAATTGGTGGCGCGTCTGACCAATGCTCGATATTTCTACTTACGCCAAAGAGTAAAAATACCAAACTGTGGAGATATTGAAAGAATTTAAAAGTATTTCTGCCCCATTTTTATCTGTTAATAGTAAAACCGAATACTAAAAGAAAGTAGTATGTATTGGCTTCTGACAATTACAAGATTGAATTTATTCAAAAGTTACACAATTTTTCTTACTCCACACTTATTTACCAATCACAGACTTACGTCCACTAAATTATACGATTGTCATTATTGTACATTTTCCAATGATTTCAGTTTGTTAGCACAGAGACTCACAATTAAATTCTTAAAAGTAGAATATAATTTTTATATTTGCAATGAAACGAACTTACGTTACCACCTAACAACGCGTGCTTGAATAAAAATGTTTATTAAATAATTTCACATGGAAGTACCTTTATAGTTTTAGTAATTGTAAAATATAGTATCTGAAATCAATCGTTTGATCGACAGTGGTAGGTTTAGAGGTAATATTATACAGTTTCATCTTTTTTACGATGTCCTTGGATTATTTTTATCCCACATAAAGATTTACAGTCTAAAAATCCCCTTGAAATGTTACTGTCTGCTTTCGCCCCATCATTTTCGGCTGGTTTCGAGTAGATCGTTCAGATTGACCCCCAGTTGTTCGACACGTATATCAAAAGGATAAACATTGTTGCTCGTCGGAGACGATCGCGATAGTAAAGTAAACGGTGTGAAATCGTGTCGAATGATCTCGCGTCCTCGAAATCAGCAAGGCGACTCGGTGTATCAACAGAAAGGCCAGGATCGAACGGCAGAACCGGTCCGCGAAATCCAATATGTGTTCCATCATTCGGCGGCGATTACGCATAAATATTTCAACATCATGGACGGTATAATGTTTCGAACGTTTTCCCCAATTGTCCCGAGCCGGTGTGCGACGAATCGACGAGAATCACAACGAGGACGCGCGACTTCAAGTATTCTTACAAGGATTAATTAAAAGAATTAATTAATCTGCTCCGGTTCATCGACGGAGAAAATGATTTTCGGTGAGCGTGAGAATAGTCGATCGATCATCGGTGGGATCGATCGGATCCCGGATCGGGCAACGTATTATAGAAACCCACGCACGATCACAGCGATATAACAACAATCTTACGAATAGCAACAATCGGACCATAGCTCGATAACGTTAATCGAGGACTAATTTTCATAATTTTTTTTCTCTTTTTTGCTTCACAAGCAAATCGATAATCGTACGAAAGCGTCGACCGACGGAATGACCAATGATTTAAGGAATAGGGGGACGATACTCGCATAGTGATCGAACAGTATGTACTGTTTTCTTGTTTTCGTAGGAGACGGTGACGTTAACGCGAGCGAACTATAGCCACGCATAAAAGTATCAATAATATTGTTTAAGCATCGTGTCGTTTAACATATGTATAAGCTCAGGACAGATGTGTCTTTCTCTTTGGCATTAGCTTATTACACCAGTGACTCAAATGTCTCTCTCACTCTCTCACTCTCCCTTTTTCTCTCTCTCTCTCTCTCACACACACAATCGCTCTCGTTTGTTCTACCTTTCTCACACGTTCTCGCAATATTCTTTCGAACGCACTCCTTCGATCTCTGCGCTTGTTTCCATCGAGAAAATTAGAATTCGTGCAAATGAGCGTTTAACCTGATTTATATCTCCTCGTGAATCTTAGCTGTTTTTTAATCGTATCGAGAATCGGAAGCTTCACTTCGTTTTTTCTCTTAACTTTGCTTTTTGTAGGTGTACGCAATTGATCTTAATGTATTCGCGTTTCCTAGATTGGCTTCGTACGTTTCGTTTATCAACTCCGTGAACAGAACAGAATCTATGTCGGTTCACAGCGTGCTACGGTACATTGGCATGGGACGTGGTGGATTTCAGGATTTTGATCAGGATGATCTAGAAAGCAAGGCTGACAAGGGCATCGTCCAAAGAGTTCCATTTTTCTGATAAAATATTTTGTTAAAATTTCAAATGGAAAACAACGATAGAGACATTGTGCATTTACAGCTTACAGGGTTCATAAAAAAATTGCAAAATCCACATTTATTGATATTCAATGCAATTTTTCTGCACTTTTAATTCACTGAAGGCGTTCACAAAGGAAATCAAATTTTAGTCAGCGTTGAGCGTTTCAAATTTTTTCTTAAGCGACCCCTAGACGATCAATATTATCGTCAATATATTGCACAATAATTGATGTTGTACAATAATATGGATCCTCTGTAAATCAAATTCAAAGATTGCGCAATATATTGAGTCAATCAGAAAGAGTTTGATTTTTATTGCACAATCTCGGAAATATTGCTTCGTCTGTGGGTAATATTGCGCAATATTGGCTCAGTTCTATCTTCAGATCACTTAACAAATTTTCATAAGTGTACTCATCTCTTTTTTTAAACCATTCCTTCATCCACCTGCGCTTCTTTTTCTCCTTCTTTTTTAAAGCTATAACTGATGGCCACACAACGTGCTTTCCTTTTATTCTACATGTTAACTGCTGTGTCATCAGTTGTGCACTAACTTATTGGGCAATAATATTGTCTCGTGTGGGTGAGCCAGCAATATTATTGTGCCATATATTGTGCGATATATTGATAATATTGATCGGCTAGGGGCCGCTTCAAGCACGTACATTCAAAAATATTAAATTTCTTTGTGTATTTCTCTCAAACAATACATTATAAAAATAAAATATAATTTGTTGATTTCAAATGTGAATAAAAATTGAGTATTATCCTACGTAGATTAAGAAGCAAAATATAAAGGTGCTAGTTTCGTGTGCGAATTTTTCGAAAAATCGGACTCTTTGAGGCAGCTCCCTCGCAAGAGAGTACTCGGTGATCATTTTCATCGAATCTCCGGCCACAAAATCATTGATAGATCATCATAATTTCGTCGAGCACCTCTCGCATCACGTTCGATCGTCGCGAGACATAGTCGACGCGTTTCTCGCACGATGTTGATTGCGTTTAGGATCCCGGGCCGATTGTAATTGTTCGTGGAATCGTTTCCCCCGAGGCTGTTTGGAATAACGCGCAATATTAAACTGTTTTAATTGCATAATTACCAGGACGCTCACGCGGCTGGGCCTTTGAAATTCGACTATTCCTCTCGCATGTTACATCCGATGTCGGTGCGTTCCCGTATTACGTAAACAAACGGAGGGACGAACAATAACACCGAGGTACAAAAGATAACAAGATCGCTTGGGTGTTTAAACGTTAGTGAACGAGATTGAAGGGAATACTATGTATGTATGTACGTTATACATATACGTCGAATCCGAGTTGAAAAAGTGATCGTTCTTCTTTTATTTATTTTGTCACACGCGGATCGCATGCAAAACCGCGAAGATTTTTCTCGCGGTGTCTGTGTGTGTATGTTATCCTTTTGTGGGTGTCGTCCTTGCTTTTCCATTTTCAATGTTCGACAGGAAGGCGGCGGAGGGTTGGAGATCGAGGACATTGAACAGGCGTGGAAGGTAAGCGGGGAACGATACAAAAAGCACAATTTCCTCGTTGAACTGTTTTTCGCTGATTTGTCTTTTCCGTTTTTCTTTTTTCTCAGTTTCCTTTTCTCGGTTTGATTTCTTATTTTTCTCTTCTCGGGCAGTTTGTTTCGGTGCAGTAATCTCTTCTACGAGGGTCGGTACTCTCTTTCTTACGTTTTCATCTTTCTTTTTTATCTTTTTTACTCTCGCCTAACTTAGCGGATGCCTTACTTCTACGTTTAGCAATATGTAATTTGCTCTGGATAAGAGATAGCGGTATCGCGGTGTCAGCGCCCTGCCGATTCCCATTTGCACTCTTGCGAAAATTCCGATTGAACTTTGTCGATTGTCGAACGTGTTTGCTCACGCGATTCCCGTTCTCATTCACTCTAATCTCCTATTTATACAATCGTCAACTACGATGCAAGCCGATATTCACAACAATCTGTGATTGTCAATGAACATACTTAATGTTCATTTTTACAAGATTGATAAGTCAAAATCAATTTCTACAGCCTCAGAAACTACAGTAATAACTTCTTTTACTTTAACGTATTTTTTAAATCAAACCAAAAAATGCATCAATCCAATGAACATGTATAACATCCATTTTTATCAGACTGGCAATTGGAAGTGAATTTCCGGAGCCCCAGAAACATGAAATAATAGCTTCTTTTGCTAAAATAGACCTGAAGGAGGCAACAACTCAAAGAACCTATGTGATTTTCATTTTTATCAAATTGGGAAGTGGCAATTAATTTATACAGCCTCAAAAACATGTGAGGTAGTATAAATTTCTCTGAAATTTACATACTAGCATTATGGTTTCACCTCCTTAAATGTACAATACTTTCAAAATGAAATAACTCAATCAACAAATTTAATCTTCATTTTTATCAAATTGACAAATGACAATCAATTCTTGCTCGGGAACTGGAATAGTAGTTTATTTAGCTTATGTAGACTTCTAAAATCGGGCTGAAGAATACAATAACTCAATGTACATATTTAATCTTCATTTTTATCAAATTGGCAAATGGAAATTAATTCTAATAAACTGGCTTTTTTACTACATTGCCCAAGTATAATAATAGCTTTCTTTGTTAGAAAACATTACTGGAAAGTAAGATTACTTCTTTACTTTGTTAATGAATTCTGTAAAAGTTGAACAGGAAGACGTCCATAATTTTCTGCACGATTTCCTTAACTCATGTCACTTGGAGGATCGGACACAATTTCCATAGAACATTCAATTCAATCATTAATAAACGAAACTATATTTAATTTTGACATTTGCATGAAATAAATTTGCACAACAGGTATTCTTTCAAAAGCAAAGAATTTCGAAGTTCGAACAACAACTCGCCGAGTTATAGGAGCGATTTCTACAATTCCTTAAGCCGCATGCTCACAAACCGGACACCGGCAGGATGCCTCCACCTCGACCACCCGGAAACGCCTATATCGTTTATATCTATATGACCTACGCTAAGTGTTTTTCGATTAAAGTGTTTAGCTTAGAGATTACATAGAACGTGACTACATCTCAACCACTACGAAGATCAAACGTCTACTTGAGAAAAACACGTTAAACTCTTTTCCAGACTGATTGGATCACGGAAGGTGTGTACGGGCGACAGAGTAATAGGGGAGGGGGTTCGGGAGGATTGGACAGGAGATGTAGGAGTGTAGGGAGTCGGGGGGAGAAGAGACAGAGAGAAAGAAAGGAACGGGGGGTGGGATCATAAATGTTAATTGCGTCGTTGCTCTCCCGGATAAAACTGGACTCCTTCGCTACTTCGAATTCAGCTCATCGCCTACACTGTTGCTTGCTACAAGTCCTCGAGACAAGTGTCTTCGTTGGCTTTCCCACCCCCACACATACGCATGCACAACAACGAAAGGGCAAGATTGATCTCGACTACGATCTCTTTGATTCTCGCTTCCATCTTTTACTTTGGCTGGCCAGCGAGGCTGTCGTCGTTGGCGTTGCAATAATTAATTAAGAAGCCAATTCTTCCAGAATTTGAAAATTAATCTCTCAATACAAAAAAGGTTAAAATTCATTCTAGAATTGGATAATTTTGGAGTTAATGGGAGTATCGAGAATAGGCCTGGTGATTCATAGATCACGGCAACCACGAGCAGCTTCGCCATTGGGCATCCTAGATTCGGACGTGCGTTCATCTCTCAATGCTCTTTCCTTTTCTGTTTCCTCTCGTCGCGACGGTGCTAGGAGGCACACGTTGTGTCTAGCTAATTCTACTGGCTAGAGAGAAGAAGAAGAAGAAGTCGATGAAATTGAGGGCATCGTAGGAAAAAAGAGCACAGGTTTTACAACATCGAGAAAAGCGTTTTCGTCGCCCTCTCTCTTTTTCCCTTTCTTTGATATTCTTTTCTCCGGTGTTATCCGCCTCTATTCCTCGCAGGGACCTTCCTTTCGTTCCTCTCTGTTCGAGCTTGCGAGAAACGCGTTCGTTTTCTCCCCCGTTATCTCTTCGCGGAGAGGATGCGCTGCGCTTTTGCGTCTAATCATTCTCCCTTTGCGTCGCAGCTATACTCGGTGTGTCTGTGCGGTGAGCCTGTGCTCGCGCACGTTTTCTTTCAGTCTGTGTATACATGTGTGTGTCAAGTGTTTCGTGGACGTGTTCCACACAAGAACGTGTTTCCTTTTCTCGCAACTGTGTGTATATGTCTCTATGTCTGTCTTTACGTGTGCTGATATGGGTGTTGCGTGCGCGCGTCGTTTCGCATTTCGATAGTCTTGTGTCTTTTGAACAGTACCTAATGGAATGGGGGTAGAGGCAGACGACGCTTTGCTTGACGTAGGACCACAGAGTTTGCCAGCCATGCGTCTGTGAACATTTTTCGTAACTTCCGGTCAAGAGATCCACGTGAGAACAAGTTTTGATTGATATTTGTTTCGATAGGTCATCGTCTGAACCGGGGACGAGTCCCAGGTAACAGAGCAATTAGGGGGATTCGGTGATTCGTTGTTGCTCAGCGTTGAGGATGATTGTTCCGGAACCTCTCCAGGTGAGAAAATTGTTCCACCTGGTTAACCTAAATCTCCTCAACGCTGGTGTTCGATCGAAAGACGCGGCGCGTCGATGCGCGCGTGCACGGCGTTTCCGAAAATCACATTTTCGAGGCTCGTCGAGCATCAGCGGCTCCAGTGTCCGAGCAATTGTCGGCTTAGTCGGACGTATGTACAGGATTCGTGTAAAGCGAAATTTATATATATACATATGTATACATGTATATTGTATACATGCATGTGTATATAAATCGCCAGCCTCGCGCATCGATTTGCCGCGCTCCCCATCGATTGAGATTGTACAATCCTTGCAAAAGATACTGATTGAAACGGCGAAAAAGCTACACGAGCGGACAATGCGATCGTTTCGACCGATTGGCGGACGTGTTTGAAAACATGGCCGCGGCCGAACAAAAGCTAGCTTTGTCAGTCAAATCGTTCTTTGTAATTAGAGGCGTCACAATATCGCGTTTGTTTGCAACAACGATGATTCTTCGAGACTTGAAACACCGTTACGATATATACGATGCATGTATGTATGTAAGATGTATATGCGCGTAGAATAAAAAACAAAAAATGGTAAACCAACGACGAGCGTGCTAACGCAAAAATCGGGGAAAGAGACCGACTATTAGCGATCGTGTTCCCCGTGGAAAAAATCAAAGAGGACGATCCGAGGTGTAATGCCAGGCAATACTTAAGAACGTTGATCAATCGGTGATCGATCGGACGTCGTAGAAATGAATAGTGTTCGAACCGACGGTTTCTGTACGATCCGTATCTCAACAAATATGAACAACATTAATTTACATAGATCCCTTTTTTGTATATTTATATTTATAACGTATATTTATATTTATATTTATATATATATATATATATATTTATATTTGTATGTATATATCTTCTTTCTCTTATTTATATTAATCATGTATACATATATTCTTCATATATATAATATATATATAATTATGTATATTGTCACGTGTACATGCATGAATATGGGTGCGAGAGACCAGGTTCCGCACTGTTTCGAATTCTTATTGACCGTACTCGTTGCGTAACTGTTTGTTTCTGTGGATTATTATCGGTTTATATCTTATTCGGAAAAGATGATTTCGAAATCTACTGAAATAACAAATATCTTTTGTCTTTCGTTGTCGCCGAGAAAATTATAATAGTTTATACCAGTCTTGAACGTCCCCCATAAGATCCCGGAAGAAAATACGAATATGCCGGAGTCGTATATCCCGCATAATAATCGTATAAATATTCATCGTGTGTAAATCAACCGTCAGAATGTACGTTCCGTACCGAAGAAACGAAATCGTACAGTCCATTTTCCTACACAACAGCCGCATTCCGCCAAGTCAGTCACGCACACACACACACACACGCACGCATCCACACGGGTCCATTAATTACCGTATAAACGCGTATATGTACACGGTGACCCGAAAACGTTCCGCGCAGGTGTGCGACAAATACTATTCCGAATAAATAGCCCACTACTCTATTTTAAATAATTTAAAATGTATTTAAAAAATAAATTTTAAACGTCATTTCAGTCGAATGAAGCTACTCAGTGAAATCATTCTGCGAAATACGGTTTCTTACTAATATTTAATACATAACACTGTTTTTTATGAATGTTTTGCTTCTTTCAAGACATTTTTAATGTTTCACCTGTCGATAGCTTTCCAATAGGAGTCTAAGAGATTGAACTATACCGAGAAGTATTTAAAAAATTGTATTAGTGCAATCATTTCCATATAAGTCATCATTAGACTGCGGATTCTTATGCAAAATTAAAATGTTCAGCATTGATTGTGGCAAGCAGGAGTAAAATAAAAATTGATTTCATGTCCTTAATGATTTAGTTGCATTGAAAACAACATTACAATATTCTTAAATTTTTCTAATCTTTTACTGCTTTATACTTCAAGTGTAGTTATTACATTATGTTATGGACATGTTTTTTGGGGTCATAATTGAAATTGCTGTTGCTTTTAGAATCCTCAATCTGTGGATCATGTATTATTAAAGCCAACTGAACAACTGCCAGTTAACAATCTGCTACAAGCTATTAAGACAATTTTTTATTTCATTTTATTTTATCCATTGGATATTTTATTCAGCCTCAGTGTTGATAAAATTCGGAAAACAATTATCTGCTATTTTGAATAGTATTCGAGCTATTATTCTCTTTCTGAATTTTCCCACACCTGTGCTTCATTTCCGCGGCCGCTTTCCGACCTGCCTCGCGTGTACACGCAATCCCGAGCGTATTTGTACCGAGCACGTCCGCATCGCAAAATGATTCTCTCGATTCCGAACAGCAGGAATCATCGAAGACACGATGTACGAAGACAAGGTTCCGAGTAAACTCGACTAAAAAGAGAAAAAAAGCAAAGAAAACGCTGCGAAATTCTTCGGAACGGTTACGTGTAAACTCCGGATACTTGGAATTCTCGGAGCGCGGAGCCGAAAGTTTTTCCGTAAAATTATGTGTGGCTTTTGTGTCCTCATTCTGCCACGAGAAAGTATGTACATCAGTTTCTGAGCATTTTGTGTATAATACAGTGGCGGGTAGCTCTTGAGAAACTGGCTTACGAAGGTGTGACCGTTGACGAACTGGTAAAACGGATTTGGTTTACGTTTACGTGATACACGATCAAGCAATAGCTAATCGAAGTCGTCAATACGAAGTTCTCCACTCTCGTATATTCCTCTCAATGAAAATTAACACTTCTCCTATTTTTAGCAGTACCTAGTGTTCTAACTAAATAAAACAGACTGCGGATCTTATAGAAATAGTGAAAAGATTAGTAGAATTTACAAATACTACCATGTTATTTTTAACTCATTAACACTGTATCTACCGGAAGCGTATTAATAGAATTTTCAATAATTATGCTGTACCAAAAGCAAGCTTAAGAAATTATCAGATCAAAGTATCAGATCACGTCATTAGGGGTAGTTGTTCGTTCGCAATTAAAATTGCTATTGCTACTGAAGGATCTATTAAAATATCCTTATATTAAATAATTAATTTATTAAATAATCGCCGGTAAATAATATGTTACAAACGGAAACAAATTCGTATTTAATTCGTGTTCGTCACAATCGGGGAATAAAATGTTTATTCTGCCTGAATATCCGCAGTCTGGTGATAAAATATAAGATAAAATGAAGTGATCGCAAGTAATGGGAAGAGGGGAAATCGGCACAGCGTCGAAACGAGATTTCCGGTTGGCAATTTTTGTCGTGAGTCGTTCGACGAAGATTTTTGGCGGGAAATCTGTCGAGAGCGTCGACAGTCGTCGCGATGCGACGCGACGCTCAGACGCGCGATGGAATCGGGTTCGGTGTTCGAACGGGAGAAAGAGAGGAAAAAGGGGTTACGATTGTTATGAACAGACCGTGTCACGCCGATAGCTTGGGGGTTGATACGAAACGCTGGGGGGGAGTGGGTTCGGGGCGCCACAATAACAGCCGAGCTTCGCCCCTCGAACACCCCGTACCCTCGTCGTGCGCCGTCCATGGTAACGGTAACCGACGATTTATTGCGTGGCGCAACGAGCGCGCTCGGTAACACGTTACGGTAATGACTGTGAAATACGACGGTGCACCTCTCTCCTGCCGTGCAACCCCCGGCAGCAACCCCTTTCGCTCGACAACCCCCTACCCCTACCCACGATCTACCATCCTCATCCCCCATCCCCAATGAAAGGCGCGGAGAAGCGCGGAAGAGGCGCTTCGCGATTGAACCGGTGTGTGTATGCGCACGCGAATATGTGCGTAAAACCGTGCGCCAGTCGTAGGTATCACGGGATTGATCTACACTCCGCTCAAAAGTACGTGGACATTAGTGGTTCAACCCCTTGCACTGTAACATCGAGTCAGACTCGTGTTGAGGTTATTCATTTAAACTAAAATAAAATTCTATTCTTAAAGGTATATAAGGTGAAGTGCCCTATGTCTGGACAGCATGTTTTTCTATTTTAAATTTTATCACTTTAAATAAACAAAAACAATTTCTTAAGAGTTTTAACATACAGTTCAGAGTTTGTAAAGTAATTCAAAATAAAAAAAATCATTGTTTAGGTTCATATCTTAATTGTACTAACGAGAATAATTCAAACTTATAGTTGGACATATTAAATCCAATCTAAGCTAGTACCTGGGCAGAAGTAAAGCCTATATCGGGACAAATTCAATTTACGAGTTGATCGAGCGAACATAACCTAAAACGTTGGTTGGTGGCGCTGTTGCGCATGACGAATAGAAGATGCTTTGCGTAATATGTAGTATTCTTATCATAGATTATAGTATTGTATTATTTAACCAAATATATATTTATTTTCATTTACTGTTTTAATAAAACTTGTCATAATACAACTTTTAAGGTTAGGTAGTAATACTGATAGATTTAAGATGTAAACATAAAGAATTATTAACGTCACAACCGGAATACATTTTCTACATACGTTATTCAAGCTAATAGAAGACTAATTATACGTACATGTAGTTAAATAATTTGCAAACAATGCGTTGATTTTATTCACAAACACGTGTCCGGTTTCAGGCGTAAGCACATTGCGTGTAAGCTTAGAGTGGGACAGCTACTGTCATCGCGTCCCAGTATGGAGTACTTATATTTGAAAACAGTCCTAATCTTGGACATCTAATATTTGGATTAATAATTATTATTTACGTTAAGTTTGATTGCCAATTTATTTTAAAATATCAATATTATTATGCGTGATAATTATTTTTTGTCCGAGGGCTTAAATTATATCTTTTTTTCTAACAAAAGTTCGAACTATAAATGCACATGATTCGCATGTAAATAGACTATTTTGTATACTGTTTTCAGATGAACTTTGAATTCATTTTTAAATTTCAATTGATGTCTCAATGAAATAATATTCACACCTACTTGTAGCTAAGGCCTCAGAATATATAATATAATTATTTAATCTCTTAATTACTGATTTTACTATGAAAATTCAATTGTCCAGATTTAGGTATCACTTTTGGACTGCCCAGACTTAGGGCACTTCACCTTATTAAACATAAGCTTTCTTTTGCTTCTAGGAAGTTATGAATGATACAGAAATTCCTCGGGGATAGTCTCGTAAATGATCGCAATGTACTAATTCGGCCGCTGATCTTCATGCAAAATAAAAATTGTCCACATCAATTGCAACGCACTGATGAAATGTTCAAAACATTTCTTCCATTTCTGACCTACTGTGACCTAGAGGGTCATTATGTTGTATACAAATAAATTCGTTTTGGTACACGCTATATAATATTAAAAAATACATAGAATTCCATTTACAAAATTGAAGGTCATCGTCATTTCTCAAATTATAATGCAGATACAAGAATTACAGACACCGTTACATTGCTTGTACTCTTTCTTCTTTCATTTTGTTTCTAATACATATTTACTATTTACAAGCAAAATGCTGGCTAGTGTTACCGTGAACATCCTATATGCTTGAAATAAATTGTACTTCAACAATTTCACCAAGATCAGTGTTCACGTATTTTTGAGCGAAGGTATAGGTGTGGAAATATCGCCCGTTTGAAAGAGTATTTCCAGGAGAACCCCCATCGATCCTCGGCCCCATCGCGAAACTAGTCTCTATCGCTACTAGGCGAGCCGAGCACGCTGATGGATGATAAATAATAATACGGATCTGTCGATCGGCGAGCACCTGCGGGAAGATGCCGCATGCGAGCATACAGGATGGATTTTCAGTTTGTCAGGAAGACTTACTCTGTGTCGGCGATCGGTTATTTATTGGGTATTTATTGCTTCCGACGTCCGACGAATGGGATATTTTTATTTATCGAAACGGTTGGGAAAGATGTTAATTTTTAGGTCGGTTGGTGGTCTGTGGGAAATTGATTTGAACTGACTGATGCGAACCGTGGAAGTCCCTGGGGCGAACAAATATTATTTTTGTTTAACCGATGAATTCTGCATTGAGTTAAGTAATAGGGTGAGTTTTGGTGGAAGATTTTCATTTCGAAGGTCCTGCAAACGAATCGAAATTATTTTTCTTTCAACACTTATACTGAGTCCGGTAACAATATGGTAAAGTATAAAATTACACAAATGCCCACAAAATGCCTGGCAGCACTGTATCGCGTTTATTTAGCAAATCCCGGTGGTGATTAATTCGCTATTCGCCAGAAGCGGAAATTTCAATTAGCCTGAAGATTATAAGAAGTAGGTTAATATGTGTTTGAAATTGAAACCAATTTGCCCTGAATTTAATCAACTCTCGGCATTCACCCGGACCGCGCGAAGCAATGAATATTCACTTATAAAGATTATACGCCAGTCACGAATAATCGCTCGTAACTGTGATAAACATCTGCGAATTTTTCCGTGTAACGTTGCACTAAACAATCTTCGTTGTCAACCAACGCCTTGACACGCGTCATCGGACTGTATGACCAACATTGGTCACTTCGCGTTCAATTGACCAAATGTCTGGCGTTAAACATTTGTTTTACAGTAAATAAACTCTCACATCTCAAAATCAAAATTCATTAAACTCAATTATAATAATTACAGTCTATCAACGAATAACAAAATCATAATTTATGAACAAAAATGTTGAGACATATTAAAATTGAATATTCTGTCAATTTCCATTAAACCGAAAGAATGTTGTCAATATAAAAGCATCAAAGAAAATGCAGATAGTTGATAATTATAAACTGTATCTCTCATCTATAAAACTAATGAGAAACCAACCAAAGTCTAATGAATAGAGCTGTGATAAAAATCGTACAGCAAGAGGTTAATCGAAAACAATACGAGTGGCACATCAAAGAAACATTGAACAATTTTATTCATCACATTTTGTTCGAAATTCTCAACTCAGATCATCAACCCATCAAACATCATCTAAACTGTATAAAAGAAGAGGGACAGAGTCTGAAGGTCCAGCAAAGAAAACTCTCGAAGCGCTTCTATCTCGGGATTGAGTGAAAAATCCTCAAAGATAGATTCTCGCAAGACTTCTTCAGCTACAGAATCGTCGAAAAAAGGAAGAGATCTCATTACATGACGTCTACCTCGGCGAAAGTCATCGTTACGTCTGTCCGTTGAAGCAACGGTCGGCTAGCAAGAAGTGTCTCGTTATTAGTCACGGGTAGAGGGGCACGGTAGAGACAGCAGTCAAAGAGGATCTGGAGAATTTGTCTCTGTTGAACGAAGAGAGAAAGAAAGCCGAGTTATCCGATCCTTGAACCAGTCTCCTGATCTACCAAGACGTTATCGCCACGAATTACACAATGCTCGAAGGTCCGGGCAAGGAGGATGCTGAAAGACTGCTTTTGTTTCCTTTCTCTCGGCCTCCGGATAATCACGAACGGTTTTCACGAGTTCCACGGATTTTTCGAGGTTGCGAAAGCACGCGTACTCGCGATGTTCTTTCGCGCCGCTCCCATTTCTGTAATTTCGATTTTTCGTTTCGGGGTCTTTCTGCGTTTCCCGGGGCTCATTGTTCGGGAATGATTCGGTACTCTGTCGAGAAGCCGTGCAGCGAGGCTGATAGCTGCGGCGGTCCAAGGCCGCCTGAAACTACCATAACCCCCAAAAATCCCTAATCTAAGTGTTTGTTCTCATATTTCTTTCCATCGGACTCGGCTTCTCTCTGTCTTCTCCTCTTTTCAGCTGTTAGGTGATCGTAGACGATCAGAGTTGCTAGACGATTGTCACGCTGACAAAACTTGCTATCGCGCGACCAGCGTAACGGAGAAACTGCGAGCTAGGTGCCCCATGTGCTTCCACGCCGGGAATTGATTACTATCGTACAGACTTGGCCCCATGAATCATGCGGCGAAACGTTACGGTGCACGCGTAATTGTCGAGCCGTTGCCACGAGTTTCCGCAGAGTATCGGTCTTCGGGAGTTGAAACATCTTTCTGCTCGATGCGGAAATTAGGCGCCGTTTTTAGTCAGAAGTTCTAGATTTAAGCAGTTCCTCGTTGATCGGGGAGTTTGAACACGTATGAACATTTATAAAATACTGTATGACTTGATAAAATAGGTAACGATTTTTTAGAACGATAGAAAATGCTCAATGGGGTGTAACAAGCATCATATCGGACGTATTTAATCAACCCGAAATCACTTTTGTAAAAATCGAGAACCGAAGATGATCGGAGACATTTGAATCCTATAATCTATGACTAATTTCACGGCGATTGGGGTGTTTGAACCATAGACATATAGAGATAGACTGCGCCGTCTTATGGGCGAGTTGAAGCCCACAATGGCGGCGCGCGGTACAAAGAGTGAGAGAGAGAGCATTAGCCGGGGTCCATAGCGCTCTCTTTCTAATTGTAAATGATGTGTCGGTGGGGAAAGATTCCCCTACTTGCTTGCTAGATAATGTAGATTTCTACATAGTATTGATTAATTTGTTAATATTTATTTGGTTCTTGACATTTATTAAGTAAAACCATATTTATTTTAAGAATGGTAAAAAAGTGCTGCATCTGCAAGCTTCAATATGCTCCTGACGTTACTTTTCATAAGTAAGTAAAATAAACGACATAATTAATTATTTTACCATTTTTAAAATAAGTATGGTTTCACTTAATTACGTTAATTGCGCACGTGGCACGTGTTTTTTTTCCTGTAAGCACAGAGCAGCACAGAGTATGGAGGTAGGGCTGTTCCTATCAGGCGTACAGTGCGTGCCCGCACGCAGGCGGCCGATTTTTGGGGGCGGCCGACTGCGGTCGAAAATAGAACAACGCAACCGAAATAAAATAAAATTTTATATTAGGAATTGCAAATGCGATACAATGTTAGATTATAAAATGCGTTGATACAACAAATTCATTGTATTCTGAATTTCTCATTATAAATTTGAATAAAGCACTTATGTATACTGGTTTAAATATTTTTTCTCATTGTCAAGGTGAGGGTGGGGGACGGCGAAAAATTGCTGAGCACACAGGCGGCTGTACACCTAGGAATGGCCCTGTGTGGAGGAACGTTCTCCAATAAATAAACGTGTGTCTTTGAATGTTTATTCTAATCTGTTATTATTTTACAATTCGATGGTAGGGAACCAAAAAACAAATAAATGTCAAAAACCAAATAAATATTAACAAATTAATCAATACTATGTAGAAATCTACATTATCTAGCAAGCAAGTAGGGGAATCTTTCCCCACCGACACATCAATTAGAAAGAGAGCGCTATGGACCCCGGCTAATGCTCTCTCTCTCTCTCGCGCGCCGCCATGGTGGGCTTCAGCGCATCGTACAGGCCGCGCAGTCTATCTCTATATGTCTATGGTTTGAACTCAAGTTTGAAGTACCAATGTGGGCATATATAAAATATTGTTTGACTTGAAACTGTCCAATGGTGTCCAGCAAGCATTATATTTCACATTTCTCTATAGAAATCTTGGTATAGATATAAATTGTTTTCTGGAAAACAGGCCTAAGGAATACTGTATCTAAACAGATGAGCTGAATATTCATCTTGTGCCAACGGCAACGAATGTTGGATGAATAATTTCAATTTTAAAAGCGTCATATAAAAGTCAAGCCTGATGACTAGACTGCGGATTTTAAGCATTTATGGTAACGATGGATAAGTGAAACATTAGTAGTGAGAACGTCAGAAGAATGTAAGAATATTGTTGCGTTATTATCCATTTATTAAAGCCATTACACGAAGAATTTTTACTTAACTCCTCGATAATATCTATTTTGTGCAAAGATCCGCAGTCTAAAGAACTTCGAATTTGGACAATGAAGTGAACATAGAGGCTACAAGCTCGAATACAAAGATTAGGATCATTTATCAAACTGCGTGAGCGGTTCAACAGCGCTTAGACCTCGTGGACCGTATTTTACACAAAGATCCTTAGTCTAGCAGCCGGGTCAAGCATCAAAGCGACGTAGGAACGTCTCTGAGAAATTTCTCTGGCGTGTTTCCGCGATCGTTCAACAAGCAACGCAGTCGCAACGTCGAGTAAACAGGGGATGCTCGCGCGGGGAGCAATTCCACGCAAAATCACTAACGCCACCGGAAAAATAGATTTTCGTTCTCCCCGGTTCCCGGTGACGAGAATCCAGTTCGCGGGGGATAGTCTAAAGAGCATTCCGGCCGAATGTAAATCCGATCGGTTCGATCTCCCGAGGAAATATCCTCGATTCGAGGAAATTCGTTTCCCGTGCACCACGGTCCGAGAGCCAGCCCTCTTTTCGTATTCGCGGCGGAGAGGGTGGCTTAACCAACGAATGTTTTTCGGACATTGGGAATGTACGGACGGCTTTAAGGCGGGGGTAGGGTTTTCGTTTACGGTGATCAATCATCGTGGCCCGATGTTCTCTTTTTCCTTCTACCGCCATGCCTCGTGAACCATACGCAAGTAAACAGAGAAAATAGAAAAAGAGATTGCGCGACGCGGGAAAGAGGACGTGAGGGAAAAGGTTCAGAAAGGGAGAGAGAGAGAAAGAGAGGGAGGCATAAAAAGACGCGTTACAAGCGCCTCCTTCCCACCTCCTCTCTCTCTCACTCTCTCTTTCTTTCTTCGTAAAAGTTATTCAAATACAGTTAAACAGCGAGGGAAATTGGAAACGAGAGGGAAGTGTCGATAGGAGGTATGGGGGGAAAGTGAAACGAACGGTTTCGTTTTCCGGGGGTGGCGTGGACGGGGGGAAGAGGATGAGTTCCAACGTCCGAAAAACATTATGCATTATTTATGAGTTCACTTTCAGCCCGTTCACGCGAATTGTTTCGAAGGGTGTGTACGACGATCGAGGGTAAGCGAAACGATAGAAACCGCAGCACACTGGTGAACAACGTGTGCGAGCTCGTTTTCCGGAGATCGCCGCGCCGGGGCCTTGTCTTTTCTTCCCTGGCTAATTTACCTCCTGTCGGCGTGCATGGGACACCTGTCGCAGTTTGTCCGCTACTATTGGCGTTATGTGTTACTGTTCTCGCTATCTTCGTACCATGCTGAACACAGTGAGGAGTGCACACTAGTTTACGGGGTAGCGCAAAGTGCGGGAGAGAGCAGAGAAGAAGAAGTTCAAACTTTTCCCCTCGAAATTTCTTTCCGAGGTGCTTTTGTGCCCGGAAAACAAAGAAGGAGAAGAGATAGAGATAGAGATAGTGAGTGAACAAGCAAGCCAAGTGAGTGGAAGAGAGAGACAGACGGAGAGAGACACAGTCCGCGAAGACAGACGAGCGAGGCAGACAAATGGCCAGAAATGGACGAAAGAGAAGGGAACAAATGGGCTAGTAAGACGTGTAAGAGCAATGGCTGAGCGGCAGACACAGGGCAAGGGTAAAGTTACGGGATCGAAAGAAGCTTCGCTGGAATTAGTGTTACGCCCGCGAAGGTCCGGCACATGGGACGCGATCGGTGTACCGCGTCTACACCCGTTTACACGAGAGTTTCACAGTTTCTTCCGGGAACTGCCGTTCCGACGCTGTGCCGATATACACATCGTGTATATTTTTACTTTGCAATTTTTATATGATTGTCCAAGGTACCGAAAACATTGACGAATTATTCAGAATGGCAATGCAATCTTACGGGAGCTCGACCAACTGAATAGAGTGAGTCGAACATGTGAACTTTTAGTGTCTCAGAAAATTTAGCTTCAAGATTGCTCTCACTTAGCACACTTATTATAAAATTTTAATAGGCGATGTTTAGTGTGTCACTGACATTTTCAGAGTGCAGTTTCAATTTATACATAGCGGTTGCAGATTGCAGATTTTATGTATTCATGATAATAATTGATAACTGATGTTTAAAACAGCAGAAACCTTAAAAGAACTTAAAGGACATGAACATTTTATGCTGCGCTTTTTTTACTTCAACCCGAATTCAGTTTTAATTCCCCTGCTATTTGCAGACTATATATTTCATACATTTAGGACAGACAGGAGTAGATGAATTTTAGAATAGAATTCTAAGAAAATCGATAGATTATTTTCAACGTACCAATATCATTAACGGAAGACACGATTGCAATTAATGTACACCATTTTTATTTTACACAAAGATAATCCTGTTCCACATAATTTCTAAGATTAGCGTGATTAAACCAACGATATCAAAGAACTTGTAAGTGCTCTAATACTTATATACATACATCTACGTCCATGAAATAATCTCCTAGCACAGATTTATTAAAAAATGAAGCTTCGTACGAGAATTTGTCTATTCAAATATTCAATTAATTTGTTCCGGGATTGCATTGCCAGTTCAGACGCACTTCTAAACATAACGATAGACAAATAACACCGAATGAAACTATACAGAATGAAGGGTCATGGGATGAATTCATGAAACTAATAGTTGAAATGTTATAGAAGCGTCAATGGTCGATCTCGCGAGCCGATTCAAGCGACCGGTAAACGTATAATAGGATCGGACGAGTTTCCGTCGGCAATCATTGCGCAGAGACTTGTGTCCTGGGCTCCGGAGCTCTATTTTGGTCTTCTTCGTTTCATGATGGACCGCGGATTTTCATTTGGAGTTTCGAATCCAACATGAAGGGTGCTTGACCCCGAAAAGTTTGCCCGCAACTACCTCCAATCAACCGGTTCGATTTAGATCAGCCGATACCGAGCCATGGATGCGTTCATTTTCGGAACGTTTCCTATTAATTGCTCTACGGGTACATGTGTGTATACCCTATGTGCGTGCAGGGTCAACCGCGCCGCGGTTCCCTTGTATATCGTTCGCAATCGATACGCTCTCGTTACCCCCGCCAGATATTAACAATGACATTTTACCCCGTTCCGCGACCGCGCAATTAATCCTAAATTACGATCGATTTAATGGACTGCCGATTTAAATATATATGTATATACATATACAGTACCTCCAAAAAGTATTGGCACGTTGAATGTCTGATTTTCGTCAAATTATCGAACTTTTCTAATTTCGGAACTAGAAGTTGTACGATAATAAATCTAAAGTTTTTGCGTAATAGAGTTGGAAATGAAGACACGTTTCCCTAAAAACTCCTGCAAATTGGAAGGTCTATAGAAACGTTGGAAAATTTTATTCGTGCTGAATCTACCATACAACTGAAAATTGAAGTATCTCCTTTACAACGAGCACGTAAAAATTGCTACACGATTTTTTGTAGCTGTTCTATTCAGCTTTGAATGCAGACTGTACCGCTGATTGTTAACTTGATCTGGTTCCTCGTTTTTATTTTACAAAGTGCTAATAATTAAGTGCTCTTGTAAAGCTTCAATCTCCACGTCCATAATGGATTCAGTCAAGAAACAAAATTTCCGATAGCTTTAGAGACGTTTCAATTTGTAACATTTTCGAGGAAAAATGTCATCATTTTCCCACCCGTTACACTGTGAAAAACATTCTTGAAAAAATGCGTCGTGTACCGTAAAAGTAGAAGCTTTAAGATTTACTATCGTACCATTCTTCTTAACAAAATGATGTTATTTACATATCGCCAATTTTGTGAAAATCGGAAATTGACTGAGCCATTCCATTTTGCACCCACTGCCTTTCTGAGAGAAAATTCGATCGACTTCATAACAACGACAGCCACGTGACGTAAGGCATTTAATATTTCTCTGAAATTTATCGTCAAACCTTTTTTTCCTTGTCCTCGATCGACGCGAAATGGATTTCGCTCTTTATTGGTTACCAGCACGGAGATCTTCCGTTTGGTTAATTCAACCTATCGAGAATTTCATTTATATATAGGAGTTTCGAGTTGTTCAGAGAACGAAAGAGAAAGAGAGAGGGAAAAAGGTAATTGGTATCGATTAATCGATCAGCCGAGAACAATTTTATAGCGTTTCGCGTCGCAAAGCCCTGGTGCCTCGAAATAAGAAAAATTCCGCAACAGCCGAGGCTTGTTTGTTATTGATAGTTGAAGGCACGCAATCTGGTATTGAGCGCAGAGGTAAGAATCCCAGGGTCGGTTTAACGACGTAACTTTTCCCATACATCAACCCCTCATTATCTTGTCCTAGTTCGGTAAATTGAGTTTTTCAACATTTTCGCTGCGAAGCGCGCCGGTCTGTGCGTATTTACGTAGCTACCTCATCAGCCTCCGGAAAAATTGAGTGGGACGCTGAGCATATTCACCGAAATAATACTATGTACTCTATTGCGCGAAAAACTTTTCCTTCATTTTTGCATCGCGGTAACCAATTTTCTTTATTGAGTCGCGAAAGAGATGCAATTATCGTGAAAACGTTCAACCTCTTGCTCCGTGGCGTCCTTTATTGCTATCATGATGAGAACTTCTCTTTATCTTTCAATACTTATCATTAACACCTGTGTTTTTTCGAACGCTTAAATGCTCATACCTAGACTGCCGATCTTTATGCAAAATAAAAATTTCATGCCTGAATTGTATCAAACTGGAGTGAAATAGAAATTTATTTTCTTCCCTATTATGTTCAGTAGGTCGAGAATAATATAATAATATGTTTAAATTTTTCTAACATTTTTGCTATCTTAAATTACACCTATTCATTTTTGTCAAAAATGCATAAAATCCGCAGTCTACTCATAACAGAAAAATGGAATTTTTCATATTATTATCGATTAGAATGAAAAATTAATGGTGCCCACGAGTTTACATTATAACCAAGATGTTTAGCAGGCTTGGATGTCGATCTGAATCTCATTAACAGATTGTATTTATATCTTTTTAGCACTGAATAAGGAAAATATTGTCATACTCAATTTATTACGACAATGTAAATAAGAAAGGTAGCATACTAGTGCAATCTGGATTTTTTGTAAATACTTCACCATAGATGAGAACAATGTACTAATTTAGAAACATTAGAACGAAAATCTTGTAGTCTCACAAAACATAATGACACATTACCTATTTGTATAATAATTTTACGTTCAAAAGCGTCACTATTTTTTAATTGCTACACAAATCAGCATTGTGAAGTCTACTACAAGATTATCGATTCTTGTACAACATCTTTTAATAGAAAGTATTGTAACTACTTTATTGTCATACATAATAAAGTAATTAATAATGTAGATTGTATTACTATGTTACATGGTTGCTGCACAAGTCTTGTCGCTTATGTTTTAAGCGCAGTTTTATCTCGAAAATAAATTTTTCTCACGTTCCACTTTTATATCATTTTACAGTCTCGTTTTTCCTCTACCGCAAACGTGTCTTGAATATTTTAATTTGGTTAAAAGTTCCTGTCGTTTCAGATTAAAAAATGTACAGTGTGAAATTGAAAATAAGAAAACGAACGCTGCTGGCATATGTTTCTTTAATCGAGAGAGTAAAACAAAGCGAAATAAAGTTGAAGACATTTTTGATTATGATTAAAATGGTCCTTTCTGATCATTCATCACAGTTAATCATGTTTTAATTTCTGAACTGTACTAAAATAAAAGAACATGTCAGAAATGTTCAATTGTTGGTACACACAGTTTCTAGCCCGAGATGAACACGAGTTTGCAGCCAAATTAAACCGATCTAAAAATGTATGTTTCCCTCACCATTTCGAAAATCCAAGACCGTGCGAATCAGTGTCCCAACCAAAAATACTGTTTCGAAGAAAACTTGCTTACGAACACGGACCACGCGTTTCCATCGACACGTCCAAAATGAAAAATATTGCAAATTATCTCGTTTTGTGCGTGAATCCGCGAAACTTGATGCCCTCGACAACCTGAAATCGATCGTTAGGTTCGGAACGGGGCGGAGCGTCATCGTTATTATTTCAGCAACAGCTTACCACTATCTTAAACGTTATACCGACAAGATAATATCGATACGACAATTTATACCGACTTTGTACAACGCTGATCCTCGTATCGAGCGGCTGCGACGGCGACCGGGATCTTCATCCATTGCGGAAGCGTCTTGTCGTCCATTGCGGAAACGGGCTTGGCCCAATAATGTACAGTGTGTCCTATAGGACTTGGAAACCAGAACCACTGTTCTGCGACGAGTCGACTAATCACTTTACTCTCTGAGTATACCCTAAACGTCGCGACAACTTCGCGCGAGAAACAGGTTCCCGATAATACGACTTTTCGAGATCGAAGAGCTTTTCCGGATGCGTGCTAGAATCGTTAACACCGCAATACTGTTCGGCCACGGATGATGATACGGATACATACATTCGTAGACGCACACACAAACTCTCTCTCACACTCAGACATACGGCAATCCACTTGTACGTGGTTCGCGAGTGATAAGATGCATCTTGGAAAGTTTCGCGCGATGATTCCTCGTTCCCCTTAATTCCGAGACATAAGCGAAAAATCCATGCGATCTGGAGATCTAGACTCGTCGGTGATATATCGTTGAAGCCTGGCTGATAACACCAGGCCTCGAGACTCGTTCAACACCCACGCGTACCACGGTCGATCGCAAAGATCGATGACGATTTTTGTTTTTGTTTTTCTTTTTTGGTTTCTTTTCTGTTTTTGGTCGTCGATTGCGACAGCGGGAGCATAGTTAGTGGTGTAGCGATGGGTTAGAGTGTGCGCACAGCTCGAGTCGAGTTCTTTTTTAATTGGTTGTTAATTGAATTGATATAATTATAGTTAGTTCACAGAGGCATGGCGTTGTAGAGGTCCAAGTTGGGATGGTAAAAGAGCGGTGTCGGTGTCGGGGGGTTATGATGGGGGGCAGGCTGCGCCTGTATGAGGTTCAAGTTCAGGTTCAGGGGCGCGATATGGCCCGCGTTATGGTGGTTAAGGTGGTTAAGGCTAAGGTGGTTACCTGTCGGGTAGGGCAGTCCGAAACTAGGGTACCCAGAATAGCTACGGCCTGCCGCGTATGCCGCGTACGCCGCCGCTGGGAAACCTGCAAACAGATCGGAAAACGGTTAAATTTAGTTCTTGTCGGTAAACCAAGAGGAAATGCGACGATTGCCACGGTTACACCGGGCGATCGATCCCTCTCCGACAGATTCATCATTTACCAAGTTACGTCACCTGTCCTGCCACGTGTTGGTGGCTAGACACGGTGCTTCACAATTTCTGATACCACCGAAGCTAAGACTTTTTGAACGTGGAGAATGCGAAAAGAAAATTTCGATTCGGTGATCGTGTTTCGTGAATAGACTGTTGATTTTTATATAGAATATTTTCTGCGTCAATTTCAAGAAACAGTTCAAGTGCTCGAATAGAAATTCATTCTTTCTCTCTACTACTTTAATAAGTGAGAAGTAATACAACTATTAAAGTCTTTTAGTGGTTTGATTCGGGTTATTTTTTAAAAGAAACGTAAAATCCGCTGTTTATTTATGAACAAAATACATTCTCGTGGTTGATTACTATTTGCTCCTCAAATTAATGTTTAAGTATGACGTTATGCATAAATAGTATTTACTTTTTGTACCAGAGACGATTAACTCTTTGATTAAATAGTTATTTGCACTGAAATGCGACTTTGAGAAGCATCTAAATATTGCTACACCATAATTCCGAACAATATTAGCATCATTAAAATCTGTATGTAATAAATTATTGAAATTGTAACCATGATATGAATAAATGTGCTGATTTTCATATAAATAAGCTGAAAAAGTACAATGTACAATGAGAATGTTCTAGGTTGGATGAAAAGTCCGAGTTCCTGAATTAATTAAAATAGCTTCGAACGTAAAGGGTTAATATTTCATCCACCATACTTAACAGTTATACATGGACGATAAACGATGAAGGATTACTTTAGTCGTGAACCAACAAATTTGCTTGAACAATATAATACAAAGTTATTAATCTCTTTTCAATATATATCCAGTAGTGAAGATATCAAATGTTTTCATTGTATTTCTGTAAAAAAAATTAATTATTTCCATACCAAAAATTGCGAAACACCATGTTCAACTATGCTATGTCGATAAAACTTGAAACTGCGGAGAGAGAATTGTGTCATTGTGTGTATTGCGTGTAATTCGTTACAATTAAACTCTTCAAGTGCATCGACACAAATTTGTTCATTTTAAGTCAACGTTATCAAAGATCTACTATAAAATACAAGCAGAAAGCAAGATTGCGATTGTTCCTAAAAACTTTGTTCTTGAAGAGTTTAAAGTACGAAGATTGGGGGAATTATTTAACGACATTCCGTAATGTCAGTGAAGGTCAATTTCAGAAATTACCACCGAAAGTGCCATCTACTTAAATATTAAAGACTCGTTGCAAACTGTTCCGAAACAGTCTCGGCGTAAAAGACTTCCAAATGAAGTTCACGATGAAATATAAAATTTTCGGAAGAACGCGCACGCTTGATAGTCATCGGGATTCCAATTCCCATTATTTTAATTCAATCTCGAGCCGATGTATATATTTTTCATGCAATCGATGTATCCCTCTTACGCAATGTCAAAAGAGCTCGTTACGAGCCGCGTATCGGCTAATTACGTTAATGAATGAATGAATCCCGTGCGCGGAAGCAAAAGTTTATATGCTTCTCGGATGGAGTTCGTGCGTGTGTGTGTATGTATGTATGTGTGTACATTATACGTAAGTATATATATATATATATATGTGTGTGTATAATGTATGTACGTAAATCATGCATGAATCCGCTGACTCGAACCAAGCGTGCGAGTAACAAAATGTACAGAATTTCCGGTTCTCTTATGATTGATCGGCCCGTGAATATTACATCGATGGTCTTACGTCAAACGTGATCGGACGTTGTTATAAAACGGCGGGCATGTCACTGTACACTGTACATTGAAGTCGTTTGGTTGTACATGTTCGTGAATATTTCATACTCACTATCAGGTAATGCTCCCAGGGACCACATAAAATCTATAAGGAAAAACAGATCACATTAATACCGGGTTCAGATCCATTAAAACATTTAAAGATTTCCATTCTTTTCTTTTCAAATCATTCTTTTCCCTCCATTATATTCTTTTTTCCATTTTTTTTTAATTGGTTAGTGCAATGATCCTTTGAGTCTCAGTAAAAATTTCTGCAACTAAGCACGATGAAAAGTATTGGACGATTTTACGTTTCACGTCGGAGAACGAGTTGGAAAGATTGAATCACGTTTCGAGATTGTTCCGTTGAGGAGAATTCATTGGCAATATTTTTCTTCGTGCCGGCCAAGGTATGCGTAGACAATTAAGATATGTACATGAAGACAAGTTAAATATGAAGCAAAGCGTTGCAGAAATTCGTCGGAAATGACGGTTCGTGTGTAACGGATGACTAGGTTCAAACAATGAAAGAAGGGTAAACAAAGAGAGTAACAGAACCAAAAATTGAAATCAAGAAACAGGATTAAAAGCTTTCTAGGTTAGACAGAAAAGATGGAGGCGAAGAGTAGAAAGAAAGAGACTGGTAGAAAGAGTAGAAAGAGTAAGATAGATTCAGTGAAAGAGAGAAAGACAGTGTGGAGAAGTAGAAGAGTATAGAAGAGAAATATAGAGATAGAAAGTAGAAAGAAAGGCATCCATGAAATTTCATAATTTGATACTAATTGAAAAGACCACACAACTAAGATTCTGACTATTTATAGATGTATATCGCATCGACTATGTAGCGCATCGACTAAATTCTGTGACAAGGTACTAGTAACTACGCGCGGCCGAGGTGTTTCCAATCTACGACAAAATAAACCCTCCTATGATCTATGGTTATTGTAGCCTTCAAGGTATTGGTTAATCATTTACCGTTAAGTAATATTTGCTAGGCTGACTATGTAGCTTATTAGATATCGACTAAGGGCCGGCAATGTGTCCTGCCGAAAACTGCCATTTTCCGAAACGACCTTCTTCATTCAAGTATTCAATCACAAAACACACTGTGTGCATTAGGTACTCCCAAAAGTTTCTTTCACAATATGTGCACATATAGATACCATCAGCATATGCAAACAATGTAATCATCTGTCCGTTAGTGCTTTATTATTTCCGAAGCTTCTTATTTAACACTAAACCCACCGAGTGTTTTAAAAATTATAAGAATTCATTTATTTAAATTCAGTGCGATTTTTATTGCAATATATAATCGAATAACGAAATCTATTGAATTAATTTCTATGAAGGCATCTTTTTATAATTATTGTACAATAAAAAATCTGAAACCAACCATTTGACCGACTGTGGTAGGTTTAGTAATCATCTGTCCGTTAGTGCTTTATTATTTCCGAAGCTTCTTATTTAACACTAAACCCACCGAGTGTTTTAAAAATTATAAGAATTCATTTATTTAAATTCAGTGCGATTTTTATTGCAATATATGATCGAATAACGAAATCTATTGAATTAATTTCTATGAAGGCATCTTTTTATGATTATTGTACAATAAAAAATCTAAAACCAACCATTTGACCAGCTGTGGTAGGTTTAGTAATCATTTGTTCGTTAGTGCTTTATTATTTCCGAAGCTTCTTATTTAACACTAAACCTACCGAGTGTTTTAAAAATAATAAGAATTCATTTATTTAAATTCAGTGCGATTTTTATTGCAATATATGATCGAATAACGAAATCTATTGAATTCATTTCTATGAAGGCATCTTTTTATAATTATTGTACAACAAAAAATCTGAAACCAACCATTTGACCGGCTGTGGTAGGTTTAGTAATCATCTGTTCGTTAGTGCTTTATTATCTCCGAAGCTTCTTCTTATTTAATACTAGACCTACCGAGTGCTTTAAAAATTATAAGAATTCATTTATTTAAATTCAGTGCGATTTTTATTGCAATATACGATCGAATAACGAAATCTATTGAATTAATTTCTATGAAGGCATCTTTTTATAATTATTGTACAACAAAAAATCTGAAACCAACCATTTGACCGGCTGTGGTAGGTTTAGTAATCATCTGTTCGTTAGTGCTTTATTATTTCCGAAGCTTCTTCTTATTTAACACTAAACCCACCGAGTGTTTTAAAAATAATAAGAATTCATTTATTTAAATTCAGTGCGATTTTTATTGCAATATATGATCGAATAACGAAATCTATTGAATTAATTTCTATGAAGGCATCTTTTTATAATTATTGTACAATAAAAAATCTGAAACCAACCATTTGACCGGCTGTGGTAGGTTTAGTGTTAAGAACGTTGTCTTTCTTTGTTATCTTTAAAAACTATTAGATGTACAAATAAATTCGTAGCCCTTTCTTTTTTAACTTGATGATAATTTACAAACAACCAAAATACATTCTACTGTCAAGTACTAAATTCTACTGCCATCTTGGAAATAACTACAGAATCTCCAATTTGGTAAATCCAAAATATGGTTACTATTAATTGATTGCGAGGTTCGCGAATTCATTTTTACACCTAATACTTCGAATCAGTATTGATCGCATCAATCGAAAATGAAACGAACTTTTGGGGAAACCTAATCAAATAAATCCTTTTTTGATGATTCTTCTTTGACGTTTCGATGGTAGTGATTTTTCAGGGCTCGACACATTACCGGCGCCACTACCACATTTAGATCGACGATACAATATTGAAAAAAAACACCGACCACAATACTACACTACTGATTCACTATACTAGTGTCCATATCGACGCTGCTCTCACAATATACGCAGATGGAAAAAGTATATAAGAGCATTTATTCTAGCCATTAAGATACACTGATACATATTAATAGTATTAGTGATTCCGTACCTAATGTCTTTCTACCGGGCTGGTTTTGATTACGTCAAGCACGCAACAACTCTATCTTTCACGTGACATCGCTTTTTGTTCTTTCTCATATTCGTTTTTTCTTTTTCGTTCGTTCTCTTTTTCTTTACGACAGTCTCGATTCCTCGTGTTATTCTCTTTCGGACGAATCCGACAATGAAAACTTCGCATGTGCTTCGAGCATTATCTCGTGTTTATTCAAATGTCATATAATATGTAAATAGATTCGGATAGTATATATATATATATATTTATATATTTATATATATATATATATATATATAGATTCATTTTGTTTATATAAATATTTGTAATGTGCAGGTTGCAACGCGTATGTGACATTAATTAATCGTGTACGAATGTGTGTGTGTGTGTTTGTGTGTATAATATAATAATAATCAGTGTAACCGCGCGATTATACTCGTAAGAACAATATAATGTATAATAATAATGTACGTGTACTTTCTCAGATGCAACAAATCGATTTCACGTAAAGCAGACGTTTTACGTACGACATTAACATTAATAGTCTCTTACAGTTTCGAGGAGCGTATAAAGCTCTTACCCGCTCGAGTTTACGATCGGGTTGCCGCTCGATTAACATTTACGTCACATCGATAGCTTTGCCAGCTCGGAATCCCATTGAGTTACTCTTTCGGAATTTTACGGGTGGGTGTATCTCTTTTGATTCCTCCTCTGGACGCCGCCCAACAAAACGGAAAGAGAATATTTCGCGCGGCCGAGGAATGCGAGAAAACGGTTCGGTTTTTCCCTCTGCTTGTTTCTTTTCTACACCACCGTCATATATATATATATATTTTCACATTTCACTTTTTTTTCTGTGTCCTTTCGCTTCCCGTTCGATGGCCGCGGTTTTGTTACCGACGTTCGTCAATTTCACGTCCGAGAGACGCCATCTTTGTTGCGGAACATCATGTCGTTCTCTATTTTCTTTTTCGTTTTCGTTTCCTTTATTTTTCGAGTTCTTTTTGTCTCTCTCTTTCGCTCTGTCTGGATTTATTTCGTCGTTGTCGTGTTTGTTATTATCGTTGTTGTCTATGCGCAACGCTACGGTTCCCGTAACAAACCAAAATCCGGCCCAACAAAGCATTACAAAGGTGAAACAGAAAAAGATAACCGCATGTTAAGATCTGGTCTACTTACGAAACTGACACTGTTGAGCCTCTCGGGCAAAGTACGTACTTTCTAGGACACACGTCTCACGCATTATTATTAAGGTAAATGATGCTATATAGCTTAGAAGAGTTAAATACTATGTAACGAGTAATAGGAATCTTTGTTTTGGGGGCAACGGGCTGGATGTGGGGTTGGTTTTTTTCGGGAAGTTTTATGAGGCTGAAGGTGTGGATGTAGAAGGGGTATACGCACGACATATATTTAGTATATACCCTATAGAGAGGTATAATATTACGTTTAACGTAATATAAACGTACTATGTAACGTAGCTTGTTAAGTAATAGGTACATTGTAATAGGTCTCTTTAAAGCCGCTGATAGTATGCATTCTTCGTGGACAACTTAATGTTCTCTTCTCTTCATCTCTCTCTCCCTCTTTTCCTTTTATTTGAATATTCTTTGGAAGGAAAATTGTACTCGGTTTCGTTCATGTATAATTTTTTAATAATAACGTGTTCTGATTCGGAGAGATGACACGCGGTCCTCCACGAAGAAAGACCTAAAGTATATTCTAAACTAACGGTATCATAGTGAGTTCCCAAAAAGCTATAATTAACTAGTAATCTCAATGATAGGAACGTATACATAGTATAGTAATTCGTCAAAAATTATTCGGTCTAACTAAGTCGAACCTAGAGATCACCTAAAAAATCTCATTAAAGTCAACTAAGGTCTGTAACAACATAAATGTATTACCTAAGTTACCTAGATAATATATATATATGTATAAGATAGAGATAATAAGATATGCTTCGATATGTATATATATATATCTGTAGGTCTATTACAAAAACTAGAAGGTATTAATGCGCTTCTCACAAAATATATCGATATCAATATCAAATACTATGTGACGTTTACCAAATACATAGGTACAAAACAATATAATAATATGTATATAGTCTGCCGTTATCTAGAATGGATCGCTTCTCTCTTACTTAATCATTTCGTTCTCATTTTTTATTGTTTTCTTTTTTTTTTCGTTCTTTTGTGTTGTCCCTTGCTTCGTTCAAAGGTACGATATATATGTGTTCATACAATTGTACGGGTCATTCTATCTGTATGTATATAGATTCGCATTTATGTACATATAGATAGCGCCGGTCTCGCGTGCCTTTTTCTTTTCTCTACTTGTTTTATTCTTTTTTTTTCTGGAAACCGCCGCGTAACACCGTTCAGAAGGTGTACGCGCGTCTCTCTGCACATTATGAAATTTCATGAAATTCATTGCGAAAAATACTCTGAAAGGCGCGACGAATGAGAAATGCTTATCGCCGATTATTCTCCGCTCGCTACCGACGCGCTATCGGCCCTCCGCACCGTTTTCGCGATTTTGCACGGGTCATTCATGCCCGGCATCGTCGCTCGCGAAATTAGAAGTTCACCACCCACCGGGAATGATATATACGATAGCGTGCCGCTACCTAGGAATTACCGTGCGGAAACCCGAAGATGCCGGGTCGAGAATATTGTCGGGATCGTGACGAGTTCTCAAAAATTGCGGGATTTCCGAGCATAGAGTTTTCGAAAATGTAGGAATTCTGGAGGGAGTTCTCTAAAATTTAAGGATTTCAGAGCATGGGGTACTCGTAAATTTGGAAATTTCCGAGCATAGGGATCTTGAATATTTTTGGATCTCGAACAATTCGGGATTCCCGAGCATAGGATTATCGAACGTGTCAGAATTCTCAAAAATTCTCGAAAGTAATCCCGAAAGTTATCGGAAAACCTTCGAGAACCCGACTCGCCTCGACCCGATACCTATTTTCAGGTCCTCGCACACCTCTATCAGGAATGTGTACGCGTATCTCCCACATCCTCCTCTTCGAAAGGGATCCAGAGATCTATGATCCCGACGATAGTCGCCCCAGTTCCCTCGAAATTCAGGGAACAAGATTCGCTCTCGTGAAAAATAATCTACGATCGATATTCGACAGACTTTCGTTGCTTCCATCGTAGTTGATTCTCTGCGAAAACTGATCTGAACCCAACACCGCGACTCCAGATTTACACCTTCGTTCGAGTCACTACCATCTTGTCTACCATCTACCTACTTGTGAATTGACGTGTTGTCGCGAACGAGAATCGTTCGAGGCAGGAATTTGATTCTTCGATTGGCTGAGAGATAACTAAACACCTCTTCTACTTGGTTCCTTTCTCCCTTCTCTCCCTATACTGGCTAGAACGACTACGAAATTGCACTCTCTTTGGCAATGGTTCCAGAAACCCGTAGATTGTCGAAGTATCCTAGTGCCTTTCGGTGGAATTTTCTATTCTTGTGCAGTAGACAATTTGTTTAGGTTTCCTATATGAGTTGCTTCAGCAGCAATTCAGATTACTGTATTTTCAGTTTCGAGTGATTTACAATTTCATTACAAGATTTGATTATCTACAATGTCTAGGATAGAATGTTAGGTGAAATTGATTAAAATCATCGAAGTAAGAAAGAAATTTCTGAAAATTCAATTCTTCTCTCGAATAAAGATATGTAGTCTAGAAATTACCTTTTGTATCACGATTTTTATACATTTTATTCGTTCACTTTCATTCTGCCAAAAGTGTTAGGAAAATGTGATCTTATTCTTTTATTAGCAGCAAAAGTAAGATTCGATTTCGTTCGATAAAATATTCTAGACAATGTTTAGCTTCAAGTTTAACTTCAATGTTAACATCACGTTTCGCTTCAAGCAAGCTTAGCTTCCACGAAGTGTAGTTTGCATGTGAACGTTGGATGTATAGGAAGTTCCACCTCCAGGAGTCACTTTTGTCCCTAAGACTCGCAGAAACATCTTTGGCAATTTGCAAACTATGAAACTAAAGTTGGAGAGAAGGGACGTTTCGATGTGCCACCGACAAAACCTGCTGCTGAACGTCACTCAACGAAACGTACTCGTTTTGCATCCCTAATTGTAAGTAAGATTTGAACACTTCTTTTTATTGTCCTACTACCTGACCATCCTAGTCGACTACGAAAAACACTACCAGTCTTTTGCGATGCGTTTGTTCCGTTGCTATAACTAATCTACCTCTTTGGCTACGAGAGAAACGAGGCCCCATAGGTGACTAACCGAGTTCTTTCGAACGTACCTATATCATCTACTACCAGTTCTATACTCTTTTTTTCACGCTACGATCACAGTTTTACTGAACTGAGCTTCTCGAGCAAGTCTCGCGAGAATTTGTTCAACCCCCGAATTCGAATTCACGGAAAAAGGAATGGTTTCTTTTCCGACTAATCTAAATCCTTCATTGCACTTTGCGATATGTCTTCGATCCGACTATCGAAACAGAAATGATCTAACTGCGGACATCAACGACAGCTTCGCGGAGATACTTTCTCTTCTGGGAACGAAGGCGGCAACAAGTCCTACGCCAGGAATGCATGGTGTACCGTAAAAAGGCACGCGGTGTCCCGTTCGAAAAGCTTATGATCATATAGAAAATAATACCGGCATGATCTGTGCTTTAATACTGCGATGATGTGACGGGACACCATTACGCATGAGTACTCTTCTTTTTCATACTCGAATCAGCTACCAGAAACTAGACTTACCGAATTTGTACCGTTCTGGGCGCGTCTGATTGTTCAACAGACACACGCGTATTCAACACGCTGTTCTAATAAAAATAAAAGCCTCTATATAGCGATGATACTATTTGCTATCCTAAATCCAAAGAATTGATCAGCCTATCAAGAAGAAACAAACAGACTTGGCGGATTTTGACTGAATGTCCAAGATACTCGACTACCCAAGGCATACTTTCCATTTGAGCTATGATAAAACCGTGATAAAAAATCGTAGATCAATTTTTCGGGGTTCGTGTAAAGGGGAGACTTTGCTTTGTAGTTGCTGAAATGAATTTTAGGGAAATAGCTGCTATGTCCTTCTGATATTAAATACTTAGCTCAATTTTTCAGCAAGTATTACTCAATTTTATGCATTAAAAGATTTATAAATGTCTTGTATCTTCCAACCGGATAAAAGCAAGTATATAACCCCTTCAATTTTTTGAAAAGCAGTGTATACAATCACATACCATAATCCACTTCACAGTACATCCAAGTACTTTGCAAGATCCTCAGATAGCCGAGTAATTATGATTGTAAACTGACACCTCTAGAACTAGAAGAAAAAAACGTGGCCGAATGGATTCAACGAGGCGATCGCGAAAGTTTCGCCCCTGTCGGCTACTGAGGCCTGGTGAGGGGCGTAAGTATCGTCGGTCATAGACCTATGGTGGGTATGGGATGGTAGACAGCGCCCATGTCGAGACCCTGTACGCCAAGTAGATCGCTCATTGAATAGGTGAGCGTGGCGGCTCTGGACGCGGCTGCGGCTGCGACTGGGTGTGGCCTGTAGGATGCGGCAGCCGCTGCTGCTGCTGCAGCCGCTAGGGCCCGTTTGACGTCATAGACGGCCGCGGTGGTAGCCGCAGCCGCAGCTGCGGGTGTGGTAGCGCCGGCCGCGTATTGGTAGGTAGCGGCTGCGTTTGGTGCGGCGGTAGCGACTATCGGTGCGAGCAAATGGTGGTGGGGGGTGCCGGCGGAGGCAGCTGCAGCCGCGTGTGCGGCCGCGGCTGCGGCCGTCGGGAGGGGATACGGCGCGTAACGATAGGTGGTGGGGGTGGGTGTCGCGACCATCACCAACTCACCGTATGCGCCTCTGTTGGCTGCTCGCGTCTTCGCCAGATTTGCCGGGAGCATCACTTCCTTCGGCTGTGCTTTCTTGCACTCGACCTTGAAACAGAACCATCACTTAAGGATCCATCCTCCATCCTTTGTTCACGGGAAGAAGGCGCGACTAATCACGTGCCCACACTGCTCATACGTATTTCGCAGTGCACAGTCCGAATTACTTGACCCTCCAGAATCTATAACTTCTACTACTTTAAAGAAGTAGACTCGTTTCTAGGATTGCAAGGGTGGGGGAGAGTACGATTTCCGTGGCCCCTCGTTTTGAGGTTATATTTGTGTTCTTGGGGTTATTTCAAGAAAAAAATGTATACAGGGTGGCCCACATAACTCTGAACAGCTCAATATCTCCGTTACTTTTCGTTGTACAAAAAAACTTCGTAGGACAAAGTTACACTGTTTGAAGGGCCACATATAACGGTGTAAGGGAAAAAGAATTTCAAGGTCATTTTTATGAGATTTCAAGGTTATCGATGTTTTTTTAAATGGAACGAGGTATTTTTTAATACATCAATCGATGCAGCTGGACATTCTTTATAAAAAAGTACTAACCTATGTATGTCGAGAAGTTAGTAGTTCAGGAGATATTTCAATTTAAATAACTCCAAAATACCATTACTGTCGTACTAAGGCGTTACACAAGTAAGTAAACACTAACGCCTTAGTACGACAGTAATGGTATTTTGGAGTTATTTAAATTGAAATATCTCCTGAACTACTAACTTTTCGACATACATAGGTTAGTACTTTTTTATAAAGAATGTCCAGCTGCATCGATTGATGTATTAAAAAATACCTCGTTCCATTTAAAAAAACATCGATAACCTTGAAATCTCATAAAAATGACCTTGAAATTTTTTTTCCCTTACACCGTTATATGTGGCCCTTCAAACAGTGTAACTTTGTCCTACGAAGTTTTTTTGTACAACGAAAAGTAACGGAGATATTGAGCTGTTCAGAGTTATGTGGGCCACCCTGTATAACATGGTGTCAAATCCGCCTGGTTTAGCCGGTAAAGTAGATTTCCTGTTTTCTATAAATTTGCAAATATCTCGGTAACTACTCGAAATATGGCAAAATATCAAGAGATCTTTTTTGTAGAAAATGAAATTTCCAACAATTTATGTCGTATGACATTTTTTTATCAGCTGCGCAGTTTCCGAGTATATTTATATTTCGGTGAAGTTGCAGAACAACTGTCTCCGGTAAATATAGCTATGAGGGGACTCAATTCGGATGACCTTCACCTTGACGTACGTTGTCAAGGACAACATTCTCAACAACTTTTGTCAATACATCTATCCGTCGCTCGGACTTAGTTTTCGAGATAATTAAAAAAAAAGCTTTGTTACATTTTGATTGCAACTACAGTAAACTTTACGTTTAGGGAGGCAACTCCCCACACAGACAATACCACACACACCCACCCAGTGCTTAACACGCACCCAGTGTTTCTAAAAAGAAGGTCACCCATATACGTATAACGAGAGTGACATACTACTCCTGGATTTTCGTATGCGTTTATTTTATTTTATTTTAGTGAATATCTTTCGTGAAAAATGGAATTTTAACATCATTTTAACGTTTTTTTTATAGGAAATTCAATTTCCTACAAAAAAGGTCTCTTAATATTTTGCCATATTTCACATAGTTTGCGAGATATTTGCAGGTTTATAAAAAACAGGAAATCTACTTTACCGGCTAAACCAGGCCGATTTGACACTATGTTATATATACATTTTTTTCTTGAAATAACCCCAAAAACATAAATATAACCTCAAAACGAGGGGCCACGGAAATCGTACTCGTGCCCAAGGGTGCGGGATACCTTCTCATTTCTCGATAATTCAAAGATGGGGTTTTTCAGTAGTCAAAATCGCTAGATAAAAGATCAATCTAGGCCGCGAACGCCCTCGAAAGACCTATTTTTACGTTTACGAGGAGTAATTTGCATTATTCGGAAGCATACAGTTGCGCATGTAGCTATTTTCATAAGGCTGCGATAGCTTTATGCTGCCGAATAATGCAAATTACGCCTCGCAACCGTAACAGTAGGACTTCTGAAGGCGATCGCGACCTAGATTGATCTTTGATCTAGCGCTTTTGACTACTGAAAAACGGATCCCGCACCCTTGCAATCCTGGAAACGAGCCTGTCTTCTTAAGGATGTTCTGGAGGTATATAAAAACGCAACAAAATTTTTGAAAATTTGGCAAGACATAATTCTTACTAAATTAATGCAATTACCAAAGCTTGGGTTCGATTCACTGCACCGTTTAAGAATTATAGCAACTTAAAGTTTGCACATTTTAACACGTCTTCTTATGGAGAATTCATAAAATTCCACTTCAAACCCTATTTAAACCTTGAAAAAACGCAACTAGAAACTTCAGTTTTTTTGTATATGTAGTAAAAATTATATAATTAATTATGTTCAAAATTTATTAGGATTCACTAAACAGTTACGGAGCAAAAAAATTGTAAACTGTTACAAAACGTCAAATTTATCGTGTTGTCTCTTACTAGCATGGAAACGCGACAAGTGTAGACCACTGAATATAGTTACAGAGGGTACAGTATTCGCAAAAGTTTCATGCAAAATATACTCATGAATGGCTTTCATTGCCATGTATTGATGAATTTCGAATTTCTTGTATTTTTGTCTCCCATTGTACCTCCAGTACATCCTTAAGAGTCGGGTCGCGGATATCCCCTCTGTCAAATTTTGTGCCTTCTTCTCGTGAACGGAAGTCCTGATCAGCGCTGTCCACCGAGAAGACGTTCCTTCCAAGCAGTTTGTCTTGGCCTGGCTACACCCGCGTAATTAGGTGTCAGCCAGGGTTTATGTATGTAGCAATCGGAGGCGGAGTGGATAACCTCGTAAACGCCGGAGATTAGCGTGGACAGCACTGATTCAATCATTTCAACAGGTATCCGACTAATCACTCGACCTGTTAGTATTTCGATATTCGGAACGTGTACGGGGTAATGCGAAACGCTCGTCGCGGTTAAGATATTGCTGCTCTAGCCAGTCTGCATGCTTTGATAACTGGCATAGGCTTGGAGGATCGTGGCACGGATATGAGATAGCCTTTGTCTCATCATTCAAGAACTTGAGGAGATAGTGGAGTCCATCCTTCGGTGTTTGAGGATAGCAGAATCTAGCCATGGGTTCTTTTGGATCAGTTGAGGGAAGTGAAGATGGAGTAATATAGAGGAAGCACACATTGCAGACGACCAACTGGTCTAAACTGGCTAAAGTGGCTAAAGTGGCTCTGAGGTGCCTCTAAAAATTGTCATACCATTATTCAAAACAGCTTTCATATTACTAAATCCGCCTGTATAAGAAACAGGTTTAATTTCAGGCGTACAATGTTGAAAATATAAAATGAATCTGTTCTAGTGCAAAGTGTTAACTGGAGGTTCGTTTTACCAAGTAGCTAGAATATAGCTACTGTCATGATAGCTGTCCACCCCACTATCAATTCAGACTTGCATCCTGGGAGTGTAGTGGGCAGCTACTATGACATCAGCAATCCTCTTTCGAAGAACAGATTATAGCTACAGGGATGAATATCGATGAGAAAAGGCTAGTCGTCGGGATGAAGAGGAGTTCGGTGTCGTATTTGCAGTAATCAAATGCGAGTTAACGCTCGGGTAGGCGAGGGAATAGGATCCAGACAGATAATATAATCGGCAGTAATCTATCATCGCGAGCGTTATCATTCCGCGAGAAGGCTGTTTTATCCAGCAAGTGGCTAATGCCTGACAGGGGTGTCGGAGGGTTGTTTACAGACGCGGGAGCGTCTCGGCGATGGGTTTCTAGGTAACGAGAAGTGGCATCCGGTAAATCCTTGATCGACGTCAGCGAAATTTTAGGTAGGAGGTAGACTGGCAAACAGAACTGTCTATTAACGTAGGACCCGTGTGATCTCTCTCCGGGCACGGCGAGAGATTTCCAGGACCCGCTTTTCGTCTTCCGTGCCGAGCATGATCTACCTTTGGTGGAGCTGTGGTCGCGCGCGTACGTGTGTTCACGTGCGTGCGTGTCAAATGCAAATAACCACGGCAGCCCTTCTCAATTATACGGAAAATTAATTCCACTCGACGTCGTATCCGCAGACGGAAAGCGGAAGGCAAATACCGTTTGATACCACCTCTGCGGGCGCGCGCGGCGTTCTCTCCGCGGAGAGAGGATAGAGAGAGCGCGAGTGCTCTCTTCATTCGACAAACAGGCTTTGTTGCCTGACTGGGCGACTCACCATTTTGTTGTTGATTTCGTGGAAATGAATCTCGCAGACTTTGTCCACCACGTCCTCGCTTTGAAACGTGACAAATCCAAAGCCTGAAACATAAAGAATAGGCGGCTCGTCATCGTCGGTAATCATGTCTGTCGATTGCACTGCACCGTGCAATCAACTGCGTCGAAGTCATTGAAATTCTATGTTCCTAACGCTGCTCGATAACAATTAGCGAGCCTGAGCGCGTCCATATCGTGAATTGTCGTATGCTTTGCGTGAAGGCAAAAAATCCATCGAGCACGACAATACTTGATTTAATGTTAGAAATGGTGAACACCAAACGTGTATTTATTGCGTGGTCGAATAAGTAGATATATATTCATATTTAATCATTTCAAATGTCCATGTTATTCTGGTAATTCTTTTTCTAATGTTAATGAAATTAATTCTTTGCAATTTTGTACAACGTTGAGGTTAGGTACATTAATTGCTTGAATACTTCAAGTTATTTCTCATTTTATTTAGCTAAGTGTACATTTTAGTGTTCCACTACATCGTAACCGAAAAATGTCTTCAAGGTAATTTCACGTTGTTCAAACGCGTTGCTCAGACTTAATAATAATCATATGATGCTATCAGGGTCCACTTTCACCCAGCATTATTAGCTCCTCACACCGTATAATTTCATTTAAGTGGAACCTTATTTAATGAAGAGTAATAAGAAAATCAAAGACATACAATAAAAATAGGTCTCAACAACAGTTTCCTTCCCAAAGTAGAAAATGTCTCCACCAAAAATTATAAAATGGTGCCCGTGATCCGGGTGCCCGAAACACTACAAGAGGAGCTATAAAAGTGGCTCCAATAAAAAATGTAATTATCATACAGGGGACGCAAATTTTTTCACTAAATTTGCGGAAGCAAGTTCGCCGGAGTCCATCGTCGGGATGAAGAATTTCCCGAGTCGCTTGACTCGCTTGAAAATTAAAGGTACACCGGTGCGATAAGAAGCAAGTCGTCGGCATCCTAGGTAACTGGATCAAAGTGAATCTTAACCGGCCCTTTAAATACGGGGAGCCCTTTATTCGCCGTAATTCTCCGGGCTTAAGAACGTCCGAGTTTAACGTAACTTCCATGCGTTCCGCCGCGGAGATAACTACCCCAACCGGATCTTCCATTAATTCAACGGAGTCGGACGAGGTTCTTGTTGGTTCCCGTTGGTTCCCGTTGGTTCTCGTTGGTGTCCGTTCGTTCCCGACCTTTCCTTGGGCCCCATAGCTCGCGAATGCGCGAGTCTAAGTATTTCTGCTCTCTCTCGCCGGAATTTATTTCGCTCGAAGACGAACAAGAGTAGGAGGGACGACGAGCCCCGGCGAAGAGTCATAACTTAATCAAGCATCAAGGGTTATTAAAAACTTTGCATTGGTCTCCAGGTGATTTTAATCTCGCCCCTCCTTATTCCTCTTCTTCTTCTTCTTCGTTGGCCCCCGTTCCCTCGTTCCCATCGCCACCAGGCTGTCTCTCGCGTAGTAATTCAGGCTCAAGTTATCCGGCGGGCGCAGAGTTATACGAATCCAGTGCGCGATGTCGCTTAAGATAACCAGGAGTTAGTGCTTCCGTGCTGAAGCAGTCGCCAAGAGAAACTACGCCCGGTGACTCGTAATTAAACAGAGCCGATGGATACCGGAGTCGAATGCGAGTCGACAGCCCTCTTTCTCTCTATCATGCTCCCTCTCTCTCACTCTCTCTCGCTCTCTCTCTCTCCCTCCCTCCCTCCCTCTCACTCCCGATTCTTCAAGCTTCGTCCCTCACCTCGGCTTTTAAATTTTACACCGGAAATGGAACGAGCTCGTTGAATTAAATTACACAGGCATCCCTCCGGACAACAGCGCCACTTTCGGCCAGCTCGCTCGGGTAATTAGCATCGATCGGACCTCATCTCCTCTCTATTTATGCCCGATGATACGAACGATAATGGAAATCATTCCTCGACGCACTGTGGATCCCATGTTTCCTTTCGAGAGTGTACGGCTCAATTGGAACTCCAAATAATCGATTTTTTAACCCTCTGCACACGAAGCTGGTTTAACTCCAACACCAAGACGTTTCTTCACCTAGAATATTCCCATCGTACATGCTGATGTATGCACCATTGTATTATATATGAGCTGCTTCGATACAAGCACAGTAATGTGTAAATTGTTTTGGATAATCGTATGGCAAATTTTGGTGTCGCCTCAGAGTAGCCATTCGAGTACCGACGGTTAATTTCTGAGATGAAGCAACTTGGCTTTCGAACATGATAAAAAATATCCTTGCATGTTGCAGGGCTAAGTTTAAAGGGTGAGTTCGGGAAATGGTTGGAGTCGTAAGGGCTGACGCACGAACATTTTATATTTGGTCAAAGAGAAGGAGTATAAAATCATTGTTTTTTAAAATATTTTAAGTCTCACTTCCCTCTCATGTGAATCTCACACATTTTTCACAAATTCTAAAAGCATTACATGTTTATACATTGTTACGTCTCAGGTCGGAAATATTCCGACAGAAAGGGGGATGGGTCGTAACTATATAATTAATTGACGATCTTTGATCCACGTGGCGCGTACGTCCACGTCTGATCAAGACCGATACCGTTGACTGCTGAGAAGGGCCGTGAATGAAAGTGAACCGAATCGGACGTCGAACGTTGTGAACGCTGCGTAAGAGTGATGCACAACGCGACGATTGTGACAGCTCATTTGCCAAAGAACAAAAATGAAAAAGAATAATTACATATAATAGGCTAGCAAGCTCGAAGGAACGGAAATGAAATAACAGTATAGTTCGAGCAAGCTCTGAAAAACAAATGAAAATAATTGTGTAATATGCGAACAAGCGCGAATAAAAACAAGAGAAATATATATATATATATATATATATATATATATATATATATATATATATATATATGCGAGCAAGCTCGAATAAGAACAAAAGAAATATGTATATATAATGCTTCGAGCGAGCTCTGAAAAACAAATGGAAATAATCGTGTAATATGCGAACAAGCGCGAATAAGAACAATAGAAATAGATATATAATAATATGCGAGCAAGCTCGAATAAGAACAAAAGAGAAGAAATATGTATATACAGTGTGTCCCAAAATTCCTGAATTTTCCGGAAATGGGAGGTTCCTGAGACCAGTTGAAGCGATATTTTCCTTTGCAAAAATGTTATCCGCGGCTTTGTTTAGGAGTTATTAACGAAAAACTCGGACCAATCAGAGCGCGATCTAGACGCGACTGGGCACAGTCGGCCAATTGACAGTTGGCGCGCCGGGCCGACTGTGCCAATTCGCGCCTAGGTCGCGCTATGATTGGTCCGTGTTTTTCGTTAATAACTCCTAAACAAAGCCGCGGATAACATTTTTGCAAAGGAAAATATCGCTTCAACTGGTCTCAGGAACCTCCCATTTCCGGAAAGTTCAGGAATTTTGGGACACCCTGTATAATGGTTCGAGCAAGCTCTGAAAAACAAATGAAAATATATGTATAACAAGATAACGCAAATGAAATCAATGATAATGATATAAGGCAAGGAAATTGAAATAAATGAAATAAATGAAAACTATATATACAGTGGGTGTACAAAGTATTAGTACACTTTCTAAAAACTAATAACATTTTTATAATTGTACCAAACAACCTGATTTTTTATAATCAATTAGAAACATTGGTTTACGAAATGATATACAAAAAAGATTTTCCAAAAATTATAATTTACAAGGTTAAATGCAAAAATAAAAGAGGCATTTTTTAAAACTTTTTTATTTGGGTCCTTAATGAAAATTTAAAATGTATGTTTTGTAGATCTATGTTAGTCATACACATGTTGAACATTTCATTGAAATCGATTAACATACACACGAGCTACAAGCGGTTAAAAATGGTGAAAATCGTAGTTTTCCACGACTTTTCATCAGTTTCTGCTTAAAATCCACAGAATCGTACATCTTTCGACGCCTGTTGTTTTTTCCTGCGTTAATCGATTTCGATGAAATTTCCAACATGTGTATAAAGAACATGGATCTAGAAAACATATGTTTTAAATTTTCATTAAGGGCCCAAATAAAAAAGTTTTAAAAAATGCCTTTTTTATTTTTACCTGCAACCTTGTAAATTGTAATTTTTGGAAAATCTCTTTTGCATATCAGTTTGTAAACTAATGCTTCTAATTGATTATAAAAAATCAGGTCGTTTGATACAATTATAAAGAAGTTATTAGTTTTTAAAAGGTGTACGAATACGTTGTACACCCACTGTACATATGTGCAATAGGAATCTGCTCGTTCGAGCAAATTCTAGTTCAAGACGTCGGTACGACGTTACAACATCCTCTTTAATACAGATACAGAGGGTTGCTGGAATTGATTTCCCCCTCTTTCAGAACGGCGCAACTGCATTGAAACTTATTGTTGGTTTAGTATAACACATTATTTTACGTTGTAACATTTTTAATATAATGTAGATTGCCTGTCAATGTTACTTCGGGAAACATTGTATAAAGAACATTTACAGTCGAGCTTAAGTTGTCGGCGCTTCGAGAGCATTCGACCGTTCGCAAGCAAGAGAAGCAACAATAAAAAAGAACCAGTTTCCGTATCCGTTTCAACAGTTTCAACTCGGAGAGCAAACAACTCGATCCGGCGTGTTTAGCCTTGGCGTTCGTTCGCAACCTGTCTCGCTCGGTGGCCGGGGGTAGTTGATTATCCGCGCGGTGGATTTCACCATAACGATCTGGAATTACTTGAAAATATCTGGTTATTAAGCTCGAGTTTCTGTAGCCGGTTGTTTCCGTGGAACAACCCCGGGAAGAAAATCGCGCGGCATTTTCCAGGGGAGCATCATCAAGCTCTTTAGCGCGGGGCGAAATTTATGAAGCAATGTAATTTCATCTCGCGCGCTGCCGAAACGCCATTTTACACGGTGTCGGTTCTATTATAAATTCATGCGATATTTCGCGCACATTATATCCCAGGCATACCGAGCCACACACATCCATGTGTATATTCTCGCGAGCGAACACCTTTTCGACGGGTCTCGACTTTATTCGCAGGGAAAAGTGACTGAAGGACGTAGCTCGGCGTGAACAGTCTGTCATAACTTTTTAATACCTCTTGAAAAGAAGACGACTTTGTAGCAAGCCCCGCCTATCCCGAGGACAGGATATTAGAGCTTTAAAAGACGAATAATATCGGGGACGGTGAATAGCACCTAGGTCCTCGTGTCCGGGACTTGTGTGCACGCTCGGTGGACTCCGACAGGAAGTAGTTAAATGTTACCGGTGTCAGGGCACGGCCTTTGTGAAGCCGGAGTTCTCAGGCACACCGTGGAGTTAGCTGACTGGCAGAGTACTATAAATTACATAAATGAAGTAAGCCCCTTCCTCACTCAAACGGACGTCTTGCCAAGTTTATAACTTAATCACTCGTGCTTTTCATGGCGGTGGAGGAGCTTAAGGACCGAGAGGGACGCGCGCACTGCGCTCAGACACTGCAACTTGCCACGGCGAAGAAAGCGCTCTCGCAAAGGGACCAAGGCGAGCAGGATATAAAAGTAATTCCGCGGCACCAGGAATTGAAAAAAGAACATCCAAATGCCGGGGAATAAACCGTGCACCTTTATCGCTAGAATTTACTCGACTCGAGAATTTCTTCGACTCGAGACAGATTTTCTTAACCCTATCATGTACTGCACACTTTCGTCAGACTTTCAAAAATTGATTTACGGAAGGCTAACCTTTTGCGAACGCGCATCTACCGATAGTCGTAATAATTTTGCTGTTCTGCGACTGCGAATCATTTTTAAAGGAACTCGACCGTTTTTACCGCGTTTTTATTAGCTCGCTTTCTTGTCTGTCTGTCTGTTTGTCTGTCTGTCTGTTTGTTCGGTACAAATTTTGCAATTGATTTTAAACTAACTTCCCGATGAGCTAGAGACTTGAAATTTTAAACATAGCTCAGAACTGGATGACAATGCAATATTTAAAAAAAATTTTTTAAAAAGCCTATGCGTTCAGGAGATATAAATTATTAATAATTTGAACCTTTGCACCCCCCCCCGCCGCGTGACGTAGTACGTCTTCGCGTTCAGCGTCCCCACTCCACTACGTGTTCCCACTCTGACTCATCCCCACTCCACTGACCCGCTTCGCACCGAAAGAACTCAGTGTGCGTCAGTGTGCATTCGAGCTCCGTGCGGTGTATACAAAGTTACTACGTATTATAGTATAATGTTAATAATAGTATAATGTTTGTTTACCTAGCGAAAGAACAGTTACACCGAAATTCTCCGTCGAACCTTTATCTTTGACATTTTACCACGGCGTTCGTTTTCGATATGACGCGTCGCAATACCGCCTGAAATTTACTACATGTCTCTGTTATAATCTCATCAAAATGTTCAAAATCGATTGTAAAATTTCACACATATAAGGCTAAAAAGCAGAAAATAATTATTTAAATAAAAATAAATTTTTTAAAAATACCACGTTTTTAAAACGGACTAAAAAGTATAAAATAAAATTTTTAAAAACGCCAGGTTTAAAAAACGGACTAAAAAGTATAAAATAATTTTTTCTAGTCCCATACAGATTCCTAACACCGTACAGATAGTCCTGAAAATTTGTGATTGTGAATTTTGAATAGCTATGGAAATACTTGTAAGATTTAAAACGAAAAACGTGGGGCACATGCAATAGATAATTGATGCATGAACACCTAAATCACTAACAATTCTATTGCACTGCAAATGATATCAACTGTTTTGCGAGTTTCCTCAGCGGCAGCTACTCTCTACACTCCTTATTATGTATTATCTTGCGTCCCACGTTTTTCGTTTTAAATCTTACAAGTACTTCCATAGCTCTTCAAAATTCACAATCACAAATTTTCAGGACTGTCTGTACGGGGTTAGGAATCTGTATGGGGCTAGAAAAAATTATTTTATACTTTTTAGTCTGTTTTTTAAACGTGGCGTTTTAAAAATTTTTATTTTATACTTTTTAGTCCGTTTTAAAAACGTGGTATTTTTTAAAAATTTATTTTTATTTAAATAATTTTTCTTAATTTAATTATTATATTCTTCAGTACACAATTTCGTTTCACAAGGAAAATACTTACAATCCGTGTACGAAGATGGAGGTTTATTTGAATGCTGCATTTCAAAGGTTTTGGCGAAATATTCAGATCTTGGAGATTCGTTTAAATTGGACACTATTTAACGCTGGAGCCATGTTTATAATGAGACTGGAGATATTTATGCAAAATAAAAGTTGTTTGTGTTCATTAATCCTATCAAGTTGAAAACAGCACATGATCGTGAAAGTATGATCGTGAATATGAGCATTGGACGTGTGCCCAAGATTTTTCTGATAAATGCATGAAATTGATAGTCTAGTAAAGAATAATGTGTAATTAACAGAAACATGAATTTTGTCTAGCTCTTCGCGATTCTGGCCGAGTGTGCGATAGGCCACGGTGCGTCCTGAATTACGATCATCGGCGTTCGATCGTGCCCGCACGGACCGGTTCGGTTTGCGTTCAACTTCGATAAAACGTGATTATATCGCGGCGGCATGTGTCCTGGAGAACGTATTGGATAGCACGGTCGAGGGTTACGCGTCTTTAGAGCCTCGACGATGGCCGAGGATAATTCAGAAGGCCTTAGATCGTCGGCGAGGTCAGCGCGGTCAGCGATCCCCGCCGAGACGGCAATAAATTTTGAGAGAAAAACTGGCTGCGCGAGTTCGAATTTTCATAAGGGGATTTATTCCTGTGACCCGGCCTCCACGGAGGAGACAACCGTCCGCCAAAACCACCCCCTCTGCTCGAGGGCCGCCTGGAAAAATGCGTGCTCAGCTCTCTTGTGCGAACCCTCGTTCGACGCCAGATGTGCTCATTTCAATAAAAAACACACCCCGAAATATCCTTTGCCTCGTTCCTATCTACTCCACGAGCGTCTCGGTTCTCTCTTATCTTCTTACCTTCCGTGAACTCCACAAATGATCCATAAGCGACCCGGACCGGTATGAAATTACCGTTGCGCCACGCTTTGGTTATCTGACTATTTTCTCGGCTACCTTTCCTCGCTCCACGGACCCGAGAATTATAACCGGGTTTATCGGGGCCGATAACTGACCGAATAAAAATATTATCTAGCCCGTTTTCTGTCTCTGCCTTCCCTAGATTTAAGATTTTCCAGCCGGAGGTGTTTGTCGTCTTCGATAGGGGTGGGAAACTGCGGATTCGGAGTTTGCGACGATTAGCGAGATTGGTTCGTAAATTAGTTCTCGTTCAGCTTTGGAATGTCGATTAATCCTTCTTTTACTGATAACACTGTCCAATTTTATTAATTTTAAATAATTTCAACTTTTCTTATGTTTCCAATATACTGTTAGGTGGATCGTACATAGTTTTTTGCGCTGATTCCGAATCTGCCCTTAATTATTATACAGTGATACCCAATACTAAAATACTAGAGTGGCGATGCCATTGTAAACCCTGCTGTATGTAAATATTAAGAACAGTAACGACGCGACGTCGTTTTTGATTTTGGGTTTACAGATGTTGATTGATTTGACAGAGTAAGACGCTTTTGTAAATCTCAGACGGAGAGTTGTGAATATTCTAACGAAATATATCTTTGATCCTACACTAATATATTATGATTGTTTAAATATGTTTAGACAATCATTAAAGACGGGGAGACACCACTCTTGCACGAATTCTTGAGGGTAGTTTTCAATTTATCTCAAAAAATAAGGATCCAGCGGAAAATCGAACTATACCATGTGATAGAGCAGACTTTTATCTTGAGAAACCACTGTTTGAAGTTTACATCGTCGACGTTTTTTTCGAACCAGAAAGCAAAATATTTTAGCCCGACATAAGTTGCCGCCAGTGGCGCTCACTACGAGAACGGTCGTTCGCCGCTCCGCGCCGCGCCGCACAGTGGGGAAAAGTGACTTGCCTCGCTTCAAAAAGAAATAACTTTCGATAGAAATGAGGTAGAGCGATGAATTTTTTTTAAATTAAAGCTGAAACTTTGCACAATATGGGAAAAATAGGGAGATTACGGTACGAACGGTTTTTAACCTTGAGAAAATTCGTTAAACTTTCACAATTTCCAGAAAATGTGGTTTCTGCGTTACCACGGGCAGAAAAAATTTTTTTAATTTTTGCTATATATCATTTCCCGTAGACTTTTTCACGCTGATTTCAAATCTGGTCTCAAAATTTGTCTACGACCTCAGGATTTTACAAGAAATCGATTTTTGTGAACGAATTGTTTAACGAATTTTCTCAAGGTTATAAAACGTTCGTACCATAATCTTCCTATTTCCCCATATTCTGCAAAGTTTCAGCTTTAATTTAAAAAAATTTCATCGCTCTACCTCATTTCTATCGAAAGTTATTTCTTTTTGGAGCGAGGCAAGTCACTTTTCCCCACTGTGCGCCGTACCTCGTCGAACATCGCCACACACCGTGAGTAAAAAAAACCCAGCGACTGATGTCTGACAATATAACAATTCCTTGGCAACCGAGATCGCTACGGTAATTCCGTTGTCAAAAATTGGGCGTGCTCAGTGGGGAGGTTGGGACAAATTGACGGTAAAATTTATTGTCGAACAGTGAAATACACACATGTTTTTTTGCTCCTCGTTCAGTTTAATGGACCGTTCGTATATATGCAAGAGTAACAACGTAAACGAAGTTTAGCGTCGAAGCTTCCGCTAAACTGACGGGCTTCCTGTCATCAAACGCTTCGAAATTTCATCAAGCCGTTGTTTGATATAATTTTGACATAAAAGATTTAGTTTCACGAAAAACAGTTCGGAGAGGAAAAACAATTCGATTAACTAGTGCAGATTGAGTTTCGCGTGTACCATCACCGAGGTCGGACGTATTTACAATTTCGTGCTCGCGTGTATGGCGACGGCGCTATCGGAATCTATCATGTAAGTTTTTCTTCTCTCACTGCGTGTGTACTTGTGTCTCTGCCGTCAGATGCATTTGTATCAATAGTGCCCAAAGTCCAAGTACATCAAGTTCAATAAATCCAATGATGGCCAACGCAACGGTCAAACCGTCCTACGCGTAAATTACTACGCAAGTGGCCGCGCCGCGCCGCACACTGGAAGCTTTCGTCCAAATCGGAGACAAAATCAAAGAACTTTCGATAGAAATGAGGTAGAGCGATGAAATTTTTTTAAAATTATAGCAGAATCTTGGCAGAATATGGGGAAAGTAGGGAGAATATGGTATGAACGTTTTATAAACTTGAAAAAATTCGTTAAACTCTCACAATTTCAAGAAAATTACGGTTTTTTCAATAACACGGGCGGAAAATTTTTTGTTTAACATGCTGCACATCATTTCCTGTAGATTTTTTCACGCTGATTTTAAATCTGGTCTCAAAATTTGTCTACGACCTCAGGATTTTACAAGAAATCAGTTGTTGTGAACGATTTGTTTAACGAATTTTCTCAGGGTTATAAAACGTTCGTACCATAATCTTCCTATTTTTCCCATATTCTGCCAAGTTTCAGCTATAATTTAATAAAAATTTCATCGCTCTACATCATTTCTATCGAAAGTTCTTTGATTTTGTCTCCGATTTGGACGAAAGATCCCACTGTTCGCCGTATCCCGCCCAACGACCGTTCTAGTGGTGAAGCGCCACTGGCGGCAACTCATGTCGGGCGAAGATATTTTGCTTTCTGGTTCGAAAAAAACGTCGACGACGATAAAAGTCTACTCTATCGCATGGTATAGTTCGATTTTCCGCTGGACCTTTATTTCTTGAGATAAATTGAAAAATATCCTCAAAAATTGGTGCAAAAGTGGCGTCTCTCCGTCTTTAATGCTTGTTTAAACATGTTTAAACAATCATAATATATTAGTATTGGGTATCGCTGAATTCGGGAAAGTCTGCAGAATCGTTTTCTGTAAAGAACAATTCAATATCTTTTATAATAACATCACAATATTTGTTTAAAATTGAAAAATACATTTTTTCAAATTCATGTTTCTCGAAAACTGTGCGTGTAGGGAAAAAATTAAGGACAGATTCGGAATCAGCGCGAAAAACTCTATAAGGTCCAGCCAACAGTATATTGGAAACATTCCTGATGTAGGACAGTGTAATAAAAACAATTATTTTCTTGATTGAGGAATGTCCGTAATCACTAGCCTGCGGACTTTTTATTTTGCATACAGAATCGCAGTCTAGTAGTTACCATCGTTGATATTTAAATTACGCACAAGACGTGTTCAGAGAATCCAAGATTTTCTTCACTACATAAATAAAATCTCTGGAGATGATGTATGCGGAACATTCTACTAATTCCTTTTCTAATAACGATCAAATGAATCCTATATAATGTATCCTTGAAGTTGTCACTGGTCCCAGTGGAATGCAAATATGATCAGCGCATCCCCACAAGAAAAATGAATGGCCGAGGTCCGCACGCGCACTCGCGATCATTTCGGAAGTGCTTAAAACTTGGCCTTTGAAGTTTGAAGCGACGACGAAAACACGACGCGACGTCCCGTCTGGAAATCGGGACACGGGGAACGGGTAGAGTAACTGGTGACGCTGTTTCGTGTTTGGGGGTGGTAGTTGTACAAGTATTAACTACTTTCATTCTAGGGTTAAATTCTCTTGACGAGAGGAAGAATGGAAGTTGATGGCTCGAAGCTTGTCGGGCGTTGACGGAAGAGAGCAATTCTTCTCCCTGTTCCGTGACCATCGCAGTTTTCTCCGTCTCTCCGGGTCCTAACTTCTCTCTTTATCCCCGTCTGGGTTGCAGGCTCTACCCCTCCGCCTCGTCTCTCCTCTGTTCGTCCTTTCCTCTCGAGTCTCGAGCATAATGCGACCCCGCCATTGTACTAGTGGCCATGTTAACGTTTAAAAGCCACGCTGTTGCTAAGCGCGTTTCAGAATTTTACCGTCTATTGAGAATGCTAAAAGGTTCCTTTCAAACGGCTGGCAGAACGATTTGAAACTTGTAAATGGATATGGCTTAAACCTTCGCTCCGCTTCTGTGTTTTTTTCTGCCCTCGCCGCCCCGCGATTCCTCGCTCCCTCTCTCTTCATCTCTTCCTCTATTATGGTACTCGTCTTTGTCTCGCTCTGCTCCCGGCGGCTTCAACGTTCTTTCCGTCAGGTGGCCGAGTTCTTTGAACGTTTGTTTGCCTCCGTTAATGCGGCCGGAACACAGCGACGATATCGACGGCAGTATCGCCGCATTTATGAATTTCACGAGCCAACGAGACCCCGATGCAAAACCAGCGGGAACTTTGATGTCGACCGTCCTCAGCAACAGGCTGAGAGCGCGGCCGATCTTTAAATTTTATAATTGTATCAAATTTATACGCCGAGCTACGCTTAATGCACAACCAACGCCGTAATATCCGACTTCCATTACGCTGAATTAGACGTCCAATCATGAATCAAAAGACGTATGTAGTTTCAATTCGTCTTCGAAAGTTCCTCCATGGGTTTCTCGACAAACAGCAAAATTGATCTGTACTTTCTTAGATAGTTATCAGATTATTTAATTGTTTAATCGTTAGATACTGTTTTCGATTATTTAATCACACCATCTGCTTGCTGTGAAGACTATTTCGAATTTTCATTGTGTGCATTAGTCGAAAACGAAATAAGCTTTTGGGACAATTTAGTAGTATATTAAGTAGTGTTTAAATGAAGAATACAAATTCTTATAAGCAGTTGAAAGTTGATTCTAAAATTAGTTGGTTCTTCTTACGTCACTGTAACAGATGACTAAATGTGTATCATTCAGTGGAGACAACAATGGCAAAACAGAGAAAAAATTATGTGAAATCATACGAATTAATTTATTCTTCTCTGGGTGTAGTTGTTGCATCGTACAATGTGTGTGTACTTCGATTAAAATAATTTAAAAGTGGAGAACAATTCTCAAAAGAGTTCGAATTATTCAATCGTATACCTAATCAGTTGATTACCATCTGAAAATAAAAAGCTTCTGCTGAAAATACGAATTCCTCGAAATATAACGTCAGATAGTAATATATCCCGAACGTCGTATAAAATTTTAGGTATAGACATAAGGTGTTGAACGAGCTTCTTGTTGCTCAAGGAGGGAATATTTTCGCAACGAAGTCGACTTCGAGTTATTGATAAGGGCTTTGAAGGCTCGTGATAGGGACGAAGTCCGTCGTGATCGAACGTAAAACTCACGAATTCCACGGTTTGCAACGATAAAACAGGGAAATGAAACGAGACGCTCAAAGACTTCGGCTATAAAAGTGATACAAGACCCATTTGCAAGGAAACGACCCCTCAAGTAAAATCGAGCGGAGTAATGGCGAGCATTTCAACGTAAAGAACGCCGAAGCCATTATCCCTAATAATTATTCCGATTTGAAGAACTGTTTAACGGCGCGTGAAGGCCGGGGTAATATTTACTTAAAGATTTTTCGAAATCGTTATCCTCTTCCGAACGACTTGTACAGTTGTTAAGGGTTTAACGACCGAGGCGTAATCCAGCTTTATGCATCGGCAGAAAAGTCCGAGGGAAAGAAACGATCGTAAAGATAGTGTTCTGTTATCGCGTTTTCGCCTTTCGTGTCTTTGCTGAAACTTCCGAGCCGGGAAAGACGTCTTTAAAATTTAATATCGTGCCACCAAAATGGTTCCATCCCTCTTTTTATCATATAAAATGGTGAAATAATAAATGGTCTCAGAAAAATATTGCACTTTTAAATGTGCATGATGATTACGAAATTACTACAAATACTGTTGAAGTTGTTGGACAGTGAAGAATTTTAATAAAGAGGCATTGCTTTCAGTCAGTTTTGTTTTATGATTGTGAGTTTTTTAATGTATTATTAATGTGAGTATTGTAAAAGAAAGATCAAATCGTCATACAATTCGTGGACTTGATAGAACGTGTGTTTTTCAATATTAAATTCAATAAATTTGCAATAATGTCGTGTCTTGTTTCAAAAAATCAATGTAATCTGTCCATTAGAGTACACAAAAATTAAAAAAGCTAACAGGAATATTTTTAAAGAAAAATAAAATTACAAATAAAATTAGCTACAATTTGATAAAAATACCTAATGAATCCTGGCAATTCTTGGATTTAAAAAAAAAATAGTTGTTCCACAGCCACGTCAATGGAAAATGTTTAATTTTTTAACATACCGAATGATGAAAAAATTAATATGAACATTGTTCAAGAAGAATAGTGTGATCAAACGATTAATAGTACCGAAACGATCGGGTCCAGAGAAATTGTTGCTTGACAGACGAGCATGGTACACAGGCAGGAATATCGCGTGATTGAGATTGTCATCGTGCGTAATGCTGTTATTATTATGGATTGATGATCACTCTAGATTATTGATTAAGCAGTTTAGTGCGTGCAACCCAATTACCGATCGGAGTGCATACCAATAAATCAAGACCACGATCTACGGGTTGTAGAGGCAATCTGCAGGCCACCCTCCTCTATCCCTGCTCCCGTTCTCTCTCCGTTGCCTCCATCTTGCGCTAAACCTAATCGCTCGACAGTGCAAAGCGAAGATGACCAAAGTTTCTGCAACAGTACTCACGGCGTTACGATAACATCGCAACCCAACCGTGTTTTCTTGAAGTCGGACGCAATAACGAGCGGTGTAAACTGCAATCCTATACGGTAACTGATGGCTATCGCTGGGAAAGTTTGTTCATAGATATTCAGTCGTTAATTGCCTCTTTCGGAGTCCAACGTTTCGAGCTGGCTCGCAGCTGCATCGCTACCGATCCAAAAGAACGCCGATCGTCTGCATTGGATTCAGGCGAATCTGGTTCAACTTCGCGATACTTACAGCTAACCATACACTCTGCAAACCATAATCTCGGGAAATTATTTGACAATAACATTCAATTTTTACGAAAATAATTCCTGTTCTTGACAAATTATCTACCAACGATTATTTATTATTAGACTGCGGATCTTTATGCATTTATAATATGTCGAAATATGCAAAATATATGCAAGATGTATGCAAGGTATATGCTAAATATATGTATAGGGAATGCATGTATGGATGTGTAAAATAGTAATTAATTTATTGTTTTTTTTATTATAATTTAAATTACAACATACGACAATAGTTTTTTCTATAGTGTCGATTGTAAATAGATGCCTCTTGTCTATTAAAATTAATTTATACGCTGAAAAAGAGCGTTCTACATCACATGATGTTATAGGGGCATATTTAAACCCCAATGATGTGCCAGAACCTCTCGTGATCCTTCAACGTGTTCACCCTTCAAAATCTTGCTTATTTTTAATAATACATTAAAGTGTACATTTCGTTTTAATAAAGATTCCATTTTATGTTTAACCTTTTCTCCAGAATCATCGGGTATAATTTTTAAATTTTCTATAACTGTAGTTACCAAACCTATAGATTCCATTAGAGGTAATCCTATTGTTTCCAATTTCTTCATGGCCTCAGGTAACATTTGGAAATAGCTCTGAATAAATGTTAAATTTTGTTGTAAATGCTTACATCGTAATGCTTCTTTCGCCGATTTAATTGGCCAAGCCTCCTTTTCATCGAACAATTCTATGACGTCTTTTATTTCTTCTAAATGCGTTGCATATAAAAACGCTGCTTCCAACCAGGTTCCCCATATTGTTATTACAGGTTCTGGTGGCAATGGCATATTTTGTAATTTATTTTTATAAATTTTTAGACACATCTATCTTATTTATTCTGGCGTAGCATTAAATAGTCGAATATTTATGCAAAGTTTATGCAAGAAATATGCACTTATGCAAAACATATGAATATGCAAAATATGCAAAATGAAAATTATGTTTTTAAAATGCTCTAAAGACAAAATAAATTTCTGTTTAGGTCCCAGTTTTTTATCTATTTTCGATAAAAATATGCATTTGCATAAACATCCGCAGTCTATTTACTATAATATATGTTTCATAATGTTTGGACCAACAAGTCATTCCCAGTAACGCAATCTAATAATTTCGCTTAAGATTATCATATAAAAAAAGATTTCCGAGCTTTCTATTGGTACAGCCGAATAAAGTGTTAATACGAGAAGAGAGGAAGGTTCTTTAATTATCATCTCGTTATACCAGTGACCTTCATCAGTTATCTCGAGAATCTGCGAATTAAATGTATGAATTCTCATTTGGCGAGATATTTAGTACCGCGAGGGTGGGGTGCGAAATTAAAACAGAAACTAATGCGTTCAGCGCAGAAATTCTATTTCTGCCTTCACCTTTACCTAATCTAGTTAATACTGGTTTAGTGATGACCCTAAATGGATTTTGACAAACCTCCACAACGTAATTAATGTTTCCAACGCGTTCGAACGAATCAATTCGATAATTGTAGCCCGCGAACCAATTAAAAATTTCGTTTGTTTTTTCCGGGTCCAATTTCGGGCGTGTCGCGACGCCCGTCCGAATTAAACGAACGCAAACCACGATTCGATTTTGCGGGGAACTCGGCGCGGCACAGCTCGCGCCCGGGCCCCCGATCTCCAATCCTTCGATTAGTTGCCGGCGGAATTTCGCAATGTTAGAATTTCCAAGCGCTCGTTAGCTCGCCAATCGCAAATTCGCGATCGCAAATTTCCGGCGCACTTGCTCGCTGCGCCAGGATTCACGCCGGATTACCGGAGCGGACGTATTCCCAGAGTTTCTGCCGGAAACTTTCCCTACGGCGATGCGGGAGAAAGTTGACGGTAATTTTACATTGAACGGCTAACTGTTATCGCGACATTTTCAGTCGCGTTATCGGCAAATGACCGTTCACCAGCCGCAACTAACGAATGTTTAAGCTGAAACCTCGGCCATTAATTCGCGGACGCGTCAACTGCATATTTATTCTCAATTTTCCTTTCAATTTTTCATTTTAATCCTTCGTCGAAGTCTATCGAGTCTTGCAATTCCTTCTTCGATAATATTTATGTCCGTGTGACTGTCGACCTATGTTTTAGAGCATTGTAAATTTTCATCACTTGTTGCTCAATCCATTTCTATCCGTCACTCGTCAGCATCATTAAACTTTTAATTGCTCGTGTCGAATTTAGCGACGAAGTGAACACATCCTGAAAAAGTACGTTCCAAGTAAAAATGTAAGAACCTCCTTAATTACATGTACGAATTGAATTTGTTTGAAGTAAAGTTAATAAATAAAATGAAAAACGTAGGTAGTTCTGCCAGCGACTATGTTAATTTGTCAGTGAAGTTGTATATATTTGTTGGGAGAAATGGTTGACGACAAAGTTTAATTTCCTAATGAACGGTTCGTTTGCAGCGCCAAATGCTCACCGTGCCGGAAAATGCGAAAAGTGATGCCACGTTATCCTGCCTCAACTGTCTTAACTAATATCCCTGCTTATAAGCTGAAAGCAACTTGAAATTAGCTTTAAGTACTAATTTAATTAGGGCATATCTTCATCCACGCTATCCGCCTCTACTCGATTCCAGTTTGCTATTATTAAGTTCGCGAATTTGGAGACGTCGGAACGGCAAGTATTATTTTATAATTCCCGGGAAACTCGGCCGGGGCTGTGCACCGCGAAACTTTTACTTCAAAAGAGCGAATGCTGTGCTTCTTCTATACAAATTTTTCTTCCTCTGTGTGCACTCCTTATTTCGTTGCAGAGGGAGTTCCGAAAAGTCGGAGGCAAGGGAAGAAAACTGCGTGGGGAAACTGTTCTGCATACTTCTTAGTGCAATATACATTTTCTTAATAATATTGATAAAAAATCTGAGTCCCTTTAATTAACGGAGTCCAATTATTAGTTCAGGGTTCATTCATTAGTGCCTTCCCAAGTGTCTCATCAACTTTACAATAATTTTCTTAGAATAAAATCAGTTCAACGCGCGCAAGTAGAATAGGTCAGCCATTGATCAGACACCTGATTTTAAAGAGTTCCGCGGAAAGTATGCTTCCAGATATAATAATCGTCCAACCTAGAACTTATGCGAGCGAAAGATCGTAAGCATTCTTCTGCACAAGCTTCGCGAACATAAAACTCATTACAGAAATCGATTTAAATATCGAACAATAGAATATTTCGTTATTACAAATTTTGCCGTATTCCAAAAAGGTAATAATCGACGGGGGCGTGTAAAATTGCGAATGAAACCATTAACCTCCATCGTTAATCTAAATACCGCTAACAACAATGGCATTGCTATAATGATTACGTAATTGTTTGCACACAGCAATCGCGGTGCGGTCTGGATTGACAGGTGAATGCAGCCGGCACACGTAAAATAATTTCGCGAAGCCTTGCAATTAATACATCTATACAATTACGTTAATACTGATATGTCGGGCGAGAGCAACGATCAGATCTTTGTTCTGAAATCTATTTAAATACGTCGTGGAACGGTGTATTGTTCTGTATAATTTCGAAAACAATCATCAGCTAGAATCTCTACGGCGATGCTGCATCATGTGTCGAATTAATATTGAGCCGCAGTATAAATCGGTAAATAACTATCAATTCTATTTAACAATTATGTGACACAAGTATACCCAAAAACGTTATCAATACAGTACAGATTCTGTGCACTTGCGATGAAAATGGGTGGGCTCATTTAAAGTAGTAAAAAGATTAAGAGAATTCAGAACTCTTCGTCGCGCTAATATACAGGTTAATTACTACACCGGATTTTTATACATTTATGACAAAAATGAATAGGTAGAATGTTCAACAATAGATTAATTACGAAGCTTTGAAACGTTATTTGAGACTCTCATTAACATTATTAAAGCAAGAAAAACATATGTATTTGGTTTCAGTACCTGAAAATTAATGAAGAAACTCTTTATTTTGCATTAAGATATCCGCGTCTATTAATTGCATACAATTCAAATGGATTCCACCCACCAAAATAATCTTTATCGCTTTTAATGCTTTTACTCCAGCTTTCAAGTAGTTTCTAATATAGTGGTTGGAAGATGTGGATTCAAAATAATTTGCAGAATTAATTTGTAACAAATTAATTTGTTCACCTGGTATTATTTTCCACTTACAAAAATTATTAAAGAAGAAGCGAATCTTTTTCAACTTTTCTTCTGACAATTAATGCATAGTTATTAATATTTTCTTCGCACGATGCTATTATTTTGCGACATGACATCCAGAAGAAATGTTTTCGCAGATCCAGCCAAGTTATACGGGATCGTGGGGCGTTATACAACAACGGGTCGCCGATTTCCGTGTAACGTCGGCGACGCGTTCAACCCAATTATCGTCACCTTTGTTTGCAATTAACTTGTAAAACAGGATAATCCCGTGGCGCGGGATCTAGTCACGGAGTGGCGACGGTACGCGGTGTCGATCGAGCCGTTATCGATCGGATCGAAGGGTGCGATAGAATCACCGGGAGAACTCGTATAACGTTATGACGCTTGAATATTCATCGGGGGTGGTTTTAATGAATGCAATCCGAGGAGCCGAATAACAGAGAACACGTAAACAAAAGAGGAGAACCGATTCTCTCGCTTCCCGCGCCGCCGTAAATCTGCTTTCGGTGTCTACGAAGCTGGTACTCACTGGCGCGAGAACGAGAGATCGATCGATTCTTTCTCCCCGTGGTCCTGGGGAAAACGAATCCGACGAGAAGTCGACGAAAACAACCGGTGTTTAGAGAATCCCCGTTAGAAAGTTCATGCGGCCTTACAGGTCGACTCGAAACGGTGGCACATCGTTCCGCGGAAGTTTTAGGACGGCCATTAGGAAGTGATGGCTCGCCCGGGGAGTTCGAACGCCCCCGGAACCACAGTTACGCGGTTGTTGCTGTAAATCAACAAGTTGATATCTGTTACTTAACCTAAACTGTAACCAAGCCGGACAGAGCAACACTTTCCGTGGCCGGATAATGGCCCCCGCTCGAGGATGATACGATCAACCCTCGCACCGTAAATATCATCACCCTGCCTCTCTGATTTTCGGATCCTCGCCACATTGTTGCAAGACTTGTTGAACGCTTCGGGATTTTCGAGGAAGATTTTTACAGATGGATTTGTTGAGAAGTGACTGGATTTGGTGGACGTTTGCTGGTTTTCTAGAGTTGTACTACACAATTAATACGTATGTGAAGGTTAAATGTTGTATTGGGTTGCACCAAAAGTAACTTTAAAAGACTAGAAGCACCAAAAAGTAACATCTGTTGATTTACTTTTTATTCGGTTCTAAGCTATCTCTTATCGAACTACCTGCGTAGACAATTATTGTGAATGTGCATTCAGCTCGTTCAAGTACTTCGAATATTGTTCTGACAAAAATTAGTCTTACGGAAATAACATTGAATTATGTGTGGCCGTATCAAGTTCTAAAAGAAAAGAGGAGGAACAGTGTAGAGAGTGAAGATTTTTACAGATGGATTTGTTGAGAAGTGACTGGATTTGATGGACGTTTGCTGGTTTTCTAGAGTTGTACTACACGATTAATACATATGTAAAGGTTAAATGTTGTATTAGGTTGCCCCAAAAGTATCTTTAAAAAGCTAGAAGTACCCAAAAGTAACATCTGTTGATTTACTTTTTATTCGTTTCTAAGCTATCTCTTATCGAACTACCTGCGTAGACAATTATTGTGAATGTGCATTCAGCTCGTTCAAGTACTTCGAATATTGTTCTGACAAAAATTAGTCTTACGGAAATAACATTGAACTACGTGTGGCCGTATCAAGTTCCAAAAGAAAAGAGGAGGAACAGTGTAGAGAGCGAAAATTTTTACAGATCGATTTGTTGAGAAGTAACTGGATTTGGTGGACGTTTGCTGGTTTTCTAGAGTTGTCCTACACGATTAATACGTATGTGAAGGTTAAATGTTGTATTGGGTTGCCCCAAAAGTATCTTTAAAAGGCTAGAAGTACCCAAAAGTAACATCTGGTGATTTACTTTTTATTCGGTTCTAAGCTATGTCTTATCGAACTACCTGCGTAGACAATTATTGTGAATGTGCATTCAGCTCGTTGAAGTACTTCGAATATTGTTCTGACCAAAATTAGTCTTACGGAAATAACATTGAACTACGTGTGGCCGTATCAAGTTCCAAAAGAAAAGAGGAGAATCAGTGTAGAGAGCGAAGATTTTTACAGATCGATTTGTTGAGAAGTAACTGGATTTTGTGGACGTTTTCTAGTTTTCTAGAGTTGTACTACACGATTAATACATATGTAAAGGTTAAATGTTGTATTAGGTTGCCCCAAAAGTATCTTTAAAAATCTAGAAGTACCCAAAAGTAACATCTGTTGATTTACTTTTTATTCGGTTCTAAGCTATCTCTTATCGAACTGCCTTCGTAGACAATTATTGTGAATGTGCATTCAGCTCGTTCAAGTACTTCGAATATTGTTCTGACCAAAATTAGTCTTACGGAAATAACATTGAATTATGTGTGCAGGTATCAAGTTTCAAAAGAAAAGAGGAGGAACAGTGTAGAGAGTGAAGATTTTTACAGATGGATTTGTTGAGAAGTAACTGGATTTGGTGGACGTTTTCTGGTTTTCTAGAGTTGTACTACACGATTAATACGTATGTGAAGGTTAAATGTTGTATTGGGTTGCACCAAAAGTATCTTTAAAAGGATAGAAGTACCAAAAAGTAACATCTGTTGATTTACTTTTTATTTGTTTCTAAGCTATCTCTTATCGAACTGCGTTCGTAGACAATTATTGTGAATGTGCATTCAGCTCGTTCAAGTACTTCGAATATTGTTCTGAACAAAATTAGTCTTACGGAAATAACATTGAACTACGTGTGGCCGTATCAAGTTCCAAAAGAAAAGAGGAGGATCAGTGTAGAGAGCGAAGATTTTTACAGATGGATTTGTTGAGAAGTAACTGGATTTGATGGACGTTTGCTGGTTTTCTAGAGTTGTACTACACGATTAATACATATGTAAAGGTTAAATGTTGTATTGGGTTGCCCCAAAAGTATCTTTAAATAGCTAGAAGTACCCAAAAGTAACATATCAAGGTAAAGTATCAAGTTCCAAAAGAAAAGAGGAGGAATAGTTTAGAGAGTGAAGGATTAGACCAACTCGTACAAGTGCTTGTACTAATTGAATCACCGACTATGTATTATTTTAAACAAAATTCGTTCGACGAGGATAAAATTGTGCGATGCTGCATCAAGTTCTGGAATAAAGAAAAGCAGGAGCAGTTTGAACTGGTTAAGTCGAAGAATTGTCATCGGAAACGTTTCGCGCTTCAGATGGACACAGTTCACGAGACACACTGTATATCCTGTTTGAACGTTCGTCGTAGTGATCGCAACTACATTCACAGCTACCGGCGGTAGTAATTGCAGCGTAAACATTTCCCGGGCGCTGATTGCGAGACTCATTATTTCGGCGAACCTCCAAATCAAGAATCGCGCTTGAGATTCGACGACTCGAAGACGCCGCCCGCCGCCTTGATTAAGGGAGTGGGATGTCTCATTATTGCTCATAATCAACGCGCTACAATGGGAAGACCGTGCCACGCCAGCCGAGAGAAGAGATTCTGTTCAAAATTCGTTCGGAACCTCTTCGCGTCTCTGGCTTTCGGTATCGTTTCCGCCTCTCGAATCTGTCGAGCGTCTTGGAAACGCCGGGTTCGCTTGGAACATTCCTTATCGATAACGCCGACAATAAACGAATCGGGAACCTGTTTCGTAGACCAGCAGCCGCCCGGTCCAATTTCATTTACGGTTTTCGTTAGCGTTTTCGGGACACGCGCTCCTCTCTCTCTCTCTCTCTTTCACTCTCTTTTGCCGTTTACGGCTAACACTTAACCCGTTTAATCCCATTAGTGGACTCTTCCGGCTACGTGATTTCGAAATTAAATTGAGTCCCCGTTATGCGGTGTAACGTAATGAAAAGCCCGGCAGCGGGTTTTTCGGAAGCTTTCAGTTTCTCGGCTGAACCGTGGCTTCGGCGGTCGTTCGCTCTGTTATTTAATAATTCGCTAGACTCGCCGTTTAACGCCCCCGGAATTTCGAACTTTATCGAAAGAACGAATCGGCGTATTAACCGCGGCAATTACGCCTCAGTTTGATATTCCTTTTTTGGGTATTTGAGACCAGAAATTAGTGTGGGAAAAAGATGAGAATATTTCAGTGTTGGGAACAGCGGGATACAAGTCGAAACAGTTAATCATTGGATAAGGAAGAATGAAGTGACAGTTCAGAAGGTCTTGTGCAGGTCATGCTAAAATTATTTTATGTCTAATAATTATTTCAGAAACGATCTCAGAATCGTATTAATAAACGGAGATTACGAGGTACTAATGGAACGATACAAGATGCATTAATGCTGTCGGCGCACTGGTTCGATCAATTTTTACTTCAAAAATTTTGCAATTTATCAGATTCAAATTTCGACGTTTCGATCTATGTTTATATCATTTTCAAAAAAATTAATAATTGCATCTGTGAATTATTAAACGAGAGCATTCTTACATCTTGTATCAACAAATATACGATCGATAGAAAGAAATATTTACGAACGAAACGATCTCACAATTGTTTTTAAACAGATATTTCGAAGTATCCCATTTGATACATTGTTTCAAGAGCCGGACTGTGGGGCCTAACCTAAACAGTCAGGAAATACGAGGGGACTCTAGTTTTCTTTCGAAATTCCAATGGATTTCTAATTTCTGTCGTGAAATAAAGAATAGTTTTATTTTAAAAGTACCAGTGTGCCATATCAAAAGTACCATTTATCAACGCCCATTTCCAATATTCTCCGATAACGACGTTGCAGCGAAAAGAGCAAAAATCACATGGACCATTGTTACAGGATTTCGCAGCGCGCGGCGAAACTAGCGCAGCTGGAAAATTTTTAGAGCCAATAGCGTGCAATTCAGCCGGTCCCCATTCGCGATACGATTTGGACGTCGGTGGCAGAGCAGCGTCGCACAGAGACGGATAAAATTCATGCGGAGGCAAGAACCATAATTCGCATGGGGAGCCGGCTCTGTTTATCGCATTTCCATACCTAATGCCCGACATAACGCCAACATCGTCAGCGCTCCGGTGGCGTATCCCTCTCATTTTTTAACGGGAATTTCCCGAGAGGTGGCCGAATTACCAGCAGTGGCTGTATTTACCGTGCAGTCGCCGCCGCCGCCTCTCCTTTCGAGAGCACTCTCCGTCGCGCTATCTTCCGTCGGTGAATCACGGAACGCGCGGCGTTCCGCGTCATAACGATTCCCGCGATAATAAAAAGGGTCCAGGAGAAGAACGGGGAGGAAATAAAAGGCTAGGAGAGACCGGTGAAAAAAGAGTAAGGAGAGAAAGTGCGGGGCCACAAGAGAAGGAAATGAAGAGAGAGAGAGAGGAGAGGCCAAGAGAAAAAATCGGAGAGATCCATCAGCGAGAGCCGCGTTTCGACCGCGGTTCCGTTCCGTTGGAGAGGAGAGAGGCCACTTTTCGGCCGGGACGATAATAAATCGCTACAATTTCGTGGGTGGAAACGGGATGTGCGGTGCGGCTTACATACGAAATGCCAGGCTGCCACCCCCGCAACCACCCCCACAGGCACTCCCGTTCCGCACCGCTCTGACAAATACGATACACGGCTATCGCTTCGAAACGTCGTACCGAAGAAAACGCTCCGGAAAAACCAGTGCAGGTTCGCTCTCGAGGAACAGAGTTTTCGGGGGAATGCTCTCCTAAAAATGTACTTCCCCGAGTGGAGTGATTCCTGAGGTTATTACAAGCAACTTTTTCCTTTGCGAAAATCTTCTCCGCGACTTTGATAAGGAGTTATTAACAAAAAACACGGACCAATCAGAGCGCTCCGAGCGTTCTGACTCGGTGATAAGTCTCGCTGCGTGGCGTTGGCATTGACCGAGTCGGAACTGACCGCTGCAAAGTGGAGTATTTGGCCATAAGGACGAAATAGCGAATCTACCATATTTAAAATATTCTGAACCTTTTTAACTCGTAGTCGCTTGTAACCGGATGTACCTCTACTCCTACTCTCCCTAATTTTCCACTACTTCTACCAACTTTTAAAACACACCCTCCAACTAATCATGTACAATTTTTCAAGACCAAACGTACCTATGCGACCACAACAAGACCAGAACTGTTTCGACTACCGAGCCACTGACTTGAAGACAGCAAGCTAAGTCATGCACGTTGTATAATGGGGGAGATCGGGTATTTTCTACGGGTTCGGGTCGCGACTCGAAAATTCGTGGTAACCGGGTACTCGAGTTCGAAATCGGGTATGATAAAAGAAACGTGTTTTCTGGAGTTTAACTATACAAGCATTCGCCGATAACCCAGCTGTGATCCGACGCACAGTGGAGTATTTGGCCCGAAAAGCTGGCCAAAAGACAATTCAAAAATTTTGTCTACAATATAAAATTTTTGCATTTTGGGATACTTAAATATATACAGAATGATATTGCAATACCTTTTTTCAATTTTATTCCCTCATGAAGTGTTATGCTTCATCAAAGATGGAGAGTATTCGTAGTCCCGTTTCTCTCAACTAGTCTCTGTATTACTGTGCGATCGTTAATGATTTTTCTACACCGCAAAGAAATGAATGCCAACTTTTCCCTTTACAGATGTTTTTTTTAGGTAAGTATGTACTTTACTTTCATTTAAAAATTATGCGCTTTTTTACTTGTGTTTTTGAGATTAGTGCTGTTAAAAACTGACCAATAATTCAGTGAAGTACATTAGAATTCAAAGAATTCAAATAGAATTTTAGTATGCTTCCAAGTGCGTCCAAGTGTTTGTTTTGGTGTCATTAGACGCGCCAAGGTTTCTAGTTTATTACATGAAAAAAGTTGACTGCCCGTTCGCGCCATAGCGAATTTCCAAACGGCTTTTGTGGCAACGCTCGATACAATGTACACCAAGGATGAGCAACCCGCGGCCCGCCGCACTTTCTCGTGCGGCCTGCAAATCGGGACGTTTTGAATAGACTTTTACTATCATCGGACGCATTCATATCTGGCTCCCGAAAAAAATTTCATAAAAAAGGAAAACCGTTTTCACCCGAAACATTACAACTTTTAATTTCAGAGGAACAAGAATCTAATACAAGTAGTACAGATATAGAAGACGATTCAGAAATAGCTGAGTAAGGATTAATGTAATCCGTTAAAATAAAATGATATAAACAAAAATATATTTATATAGAATTACAAATTAGTTTGCAAAGTTTCTATCCTACACATTCTTTGAATTGCAGAGTGTAATGGCATTATTTCATTCACAAGAACTCTTAGCGTAATAAAAGCAAATAAAATAATTTTGTTTAAAAAAATGGTTTGAACAAAAGTTGAACAGTGTTCCGACTTCTACAAACTTCGATATATAAAATTTCGAAAATATTCTTTTTACAACAATTAATCAAGGTCACTTTGATTTTGTAAATGTTAAAATTTATTTTTTATTGTATAATGTTGTAGCTGATCTATAGACGAATTCAACGATATATAATATTATGACCTTGAGACTATAAATAACGTTGCAATAGTTTTGGCCAGCTTTTCGGGCCAAATACTCCACTGTGCGCTGTAGCCGCGCTCTGATGTCTACATTTTTCGTTAATAACGTCTAACAGAGCCGCGTAGTTACTTCAAATGATCTTAGGAATCACCCCTTTCGAGGAAGTAGATGGCATGAAAGGGACAATTCTGTTTCGAATTTAAAAAAACTAAGAGGCCATTCTACTTCTACTGGGTACGATTGGAAAGGTCAACCCATATTCAAGATATTTACGATGTCCCTTGCGTGCCACCTCTCTCCTATAACATTTTTGGACACCCTGTCTAAGAGAGAAGGAGAGAAGAGCACTGGGTGCCCCTCGATCCTGGAAATGAGGGCCGCAAGAGAGAGTGGCTCTCCTAGACGGCCGCTCCAAATAGAGAAGGATTCCGTTCAATTATATCTTATGGCCGCGTTCTCGACGGTAATGGCTGTGGGCTGACGCTCGTCTTTGCCCGCGCCGAGCATGATTTTCAACGAGAAAATATGCTTCGAGCAGAGCGAAGAGAATTACGGAGAGCGCAAGAAACGAAAGAGAGATTTATCTTGAGCAGATGGCGCGCACCTGACTGTACGATGCAGAATTTAGCAAAGACAATGGGGGAATCCAGAAGAAAGTTGTCTGATCGAAGAGCAATCTTATGGTTCCTCGATCGACGAACTCATCGCATGGTCGACGGCTTCGCTCAGACTTGCTTGACGGCCGGTCGAAAGTTATAATTAATCGTTCCTCGGTGAACGGCTCATCGGGCAGCCTGCCGCCCGGAAAAGTGAGTTGTAGAAAGATCGTCAAGAATCGATGGCATTGTTCGCGCGATTAGGTGACCTGAGATTTGCGGGTGATGGACGTGGGCTGGGAGATTTCGGTGGTCGGTGTTGGCGCGATAGTGAAATTCGATTTTGTGGTAGCTAGACGGATTTTATGGATTTACAGCACGTGCACATTTTCAAAATACAAGGAAACATGTTTATTAACAAACATTAATGATATCTCTGTTCTATGCTTACCGTAAGGAATTTTGGAATTTTAAATTGAACTTACTCCTTATCCTAGTTTTCATAAAAGAAGCCGTGAAATTTTGATATTGCATAAAGATCGGCAGTATAGTGATAACTAGATTGCGGATTTTATGGATTTATAATAAAATTGAGCAGATTCAATGCAAAACCTTGAAAACTTTTAAAGAATTATATTGTTGTATTATTGTCAGCTTGTTACGATTATTAAGAAACGAAATAAATGGTTGTATACTTTTTTGTAGCCCGCAAGTAATAAAATTTTTATTTTGCATAAGAATCCTCAGTCTAGTGATACTTGTTGCAAAACTTGTTTGGGAGACATTGTAGGTTGGAACACACTGTGTAATTACTACGAGACCATTAGTGAAATGCTTTTTCAGTCAGAAAATGTATATAAGTTGCATTTGTCCTACGATGGGCTGCCTTCTGCTGGCTGAATCTCCTTTGCTCGTATTTTGAGGTTGGGCTGTGGATTTGTATGCACAATCAAAATTACTTGCGTCTGTTAAAGGGAGCTGAAGTTAACTGTTGCCAGTAAACCAGAAAATTGTAGCAAAATAATATAAAGAAAAAGGTCCTTTGACTAGACTTGCACGGTTTTGCATTTCCTTGGCAGACGTTTCTAGCCAGGCAGTACATTCCAAACGATAATAGCAACTGGGGATAGGCTAACGACACTAAACGAAGACAAAGGGACGATAGAAAAAGCGACAGTCTCCCCTATCGACTAGGCCATTGTGAGTTGAAGGGGATTTCGTTGGAGCTTGGGTAGAATCACTTTTGCCCGGGCGAGGAGTTTGCGTTTCGGAAGTAGCTCGGCAAAGCGAGAACTTTCCGGTGGGTTGCGTGGGCTTAGTGATTCCTAAGTTCTTTCTCTGGTCCCGTTTGATCGTCGGGCGATGAAACATTGAAGTTTCGGCGTCAGATGAATGCATTCATAAAGCAGCCCGACTTAAAAGCACAGTTTCGCCTAATCTTCGGCTATCTCCCTCGAGCCCAGCCGCTTCTCGCTCTCGGTCTATCCACACCCGACGACTTAAGTACCTCAATTTGGTTCGTTCGTTTAATCTGCTTTGCACGCGAGGCAAGGGTAGGAAGAAACTCAGAGAGAGAGAGAGAGGGTTGAAGGGGGTTAGGCAGTGGAAGATGGCGCGCGTAAGCGTGCTAGGACGGAGCCGAGCCCGGTCTGATGCGAACCGTGGAAAGAGCTGCATGCTAAGCGAATTGCAAAACGTGGTAAAGTGCAGTTTGCAGTTCCCGCGTATCTCTGATGAAGTCTGTCAACTGCACAGGCAAAAAGGAGCGGAGTCAGGCCAAGGAGCTTACATCTAATTAACCGTGATTAATTAAATCCGTTGCATGTTCTCGCCGTTTTCCGGCGCTGCGTCGCGTCGCGTCGCATCGCGTCGCGCGGAACGTCGGTGCAAGAGAGAATGCATCTCGCTGCACTCGCGGCAAACGAAAAACCTATTTATCAGGGCTCGTATCCGGAGGTCACGGACCTTGACTCTTCTTCCCCCCTCTCTCACGGCTCCGTCGTCGTAATCTCCTTGAAATTCGATCGAATAGAAACGTTTAATTAGAAACTAACGGCGATGAACTTTGAATCGTTCCTGGCGATAGCCAATTTAGGAGGTCCGAGGCCGTTGATTGCTCGTTCATTTATTTACGAGCAAGCCGGCAACTTTATTTCCGCGGATTAAATTCTTGAATAATTCCCCGATCGCCGTGAACAGTTTGTACACAATCTCTTTCGCCGTTTACTTAGCGGCCGGCCCGTTCGAAATAATTAATCGGCCTCGGCTCCCATTATCGACTATTATCGGATCCGCGAAAGCCACGATGAAACTGGAAGTTCGACGGCTCGCTGTATAGAAAATAATGAAACGACACCGGACCCGGAACTGGGCTAAACTCCAGGGAAACTTCTTCTCTCCCATCTCGCCACTTCCTCCCGGCCCCGCCGGGACAGAATAAAACTCCCATTAACGGCTTGATTAGCATTGATAATCCGTCCAGTCCTACTTCGCTCGTGCCAAAAGACTCCGCGCACCGGGATAAATCGAAAAATTGCCAGCTTTTCAGCGGGCACGCTGTCCCTTTTACATCTGGAATGCTCTGGGTCACCGATGACCCGTGTTCCACTCGCCACCAAAACAATTTTTAACGCTAAAACTACCGAGCCGTAAAAGTAACTGGTGTGATATTTTAGTATCTTTATCTTATCTTAGTATTTGTTTACATATGTATGTATTTAGGTTAGTATACATATGTATGTGTGCTACTATGTATAACTGGTATACGCCGACTTCTAAAAATTGAATCATTTCCCAAAACAGCTTTATAATTGCAGTAATTGTACAATAAAACATCTGAAATCGGCCATTTTGACTGTTGGCGGTAGGTTTAAGTTTTCTTTAGTGTCAAACGAAAGTCTAGCTACTAAAGTGTAGAATAGCATTTTTTTGAAAATCATAGATGTGCATTCAGCAGTAATCTAGATAACATCATTGTCCACGCGATTCAAAAATATATTTTTCATACTGTGGCCCGAATAATTTGAATACTGCACTATCCTCTACGCAAACGTTTAAAGTTGGAATGACGACAGAAATATAGGTGAACGCTTTTCCTATTTTAACTGTCTTTGTGGCTGCCAAAGAGATTTAATCGTGACAACGCGGTAACGAACGGAAGAAGAGCTGACGGTCGCCGAGGGACCGGCTTTAGTGTTCTTGAATTTTTAATGACACCGGAATTGCTGGGTTGTTAATTTCGGTCGGCCGCAAAAATCACGATTGAGATTTAAGTGCGATTAAATTGGAGAACGGCTTGCACGCGTGGGAGGTTGTCATGGGGGTTGGTCTGTGCCGATTAAAAATAAGGGTGGTCCGATCGAACGTGACGTCTATTTCGGGTTTGTACCCCGACGCTTTCGGTGCGTGCCTTTAGGGTTTGAGAGGTTCGAGGTTATTCGCCAAGAATTTCCCAAAATGAATTTAAAATCCCTACATTTGCAACCCATTGCTTTTCTGAGGGACATTTTAATTCACAGCTACAAATGGTCCACCTCAATTGTAATTTTTTCTTGTTTGAGGGATGTTACTAATGTAATGGATTGTAACAATTGTCTTTTTTATATGTTCTTATAATTTGCTATATTTACAACGTATTCCTGATACATTATAGTTGAATTGAAATATTTAGTAATGCTGGAAATTGTAGAACATAGCGGAACGTTCTTTTTAAAGGCTCTTACTATTGTCTCTGTAACTCTGAAAAAAATGATTCTTATTGCATAAAATATTAGAGTACATTCTTCAAATGTTAATAAATAAGTGTGCTAAGTTAGATATTATAATATGGATCTTTTAAAAAATGCTAAAAAATTGTCCTGTTGTCGAAGCGCCTAATGAGATAAATAAAATTTAATAGCACATTGTGTATAAATGCAGATTCCGTAAAATTGAATATAAATACAAATGAAAGTGTATGAAATGTAAAACAGTAAAGGAAATCCTTTGGCTGTAAAAAAAGTTGTTGCGCAACCCCTGTTTCGTGCAGTTAATCAAAAATTCCGACATTGAACAGAAATTCACAGTCAACTCACGAATGTACCAGTAGATCGAACTTCAAAAATGTGCAAAAACCAGAATAAAATCATTGAAACGCCGATATCGGAGATCGAGATCCATTTAATCATCACGAACCGTGCACATCTCTGAAACTCGATCCAAAGTTGATCTTGCGGGTCCATTAGGATGCAAAGCGATTCAATGGCCTTTCAAAAATCGCGGTCGAATGAATCGCGTCATCTTTCTTTCGGTGTCGGTTTTTTTCGCGGCGAAACTTTTTAATATAAAATGCAAGCCGCGATATTACCGCGTAAGACCCAGGGCCACTCTTTCTCTGTCTCGATACGATAAAACTTCGACTGTAAATCAAAGCGTGCCGGTGCGGTGCAGGGAGCCCCGGGTACACTCGGATTCTCACATATTTTATTGTTTCATAATAAAACTTTGCTACGGTTCTCGATAGGAATGTGGATGGAGGGGAGGGCGGGTTGGTCTGGTTGGAAGAGCTCGCGCGAGACTTGGCCTGGGGGGAAAACAGGGCGAAGGAAAAGGGTAAGGGAGAGGTCCGCGACGATAAAGGGTCAGAACGACGCGTGGAAGGGCGGCTTTACGATCTTACAAATCTGACGGAAAGATACTCCGCTGATTTTCGTCCCTGCTCAGTTCTTTTATGGAGATCCGATCCGAAGGCGGAAAAGTTAGCAGGGCATCGCAGTGCCCATCGATTTCCTCGTAAGAAAACGAATCGGCCCGATTCGAAGGCGATCTATACGGGAAAAACTGGTCGAACGCGTTGTTTTATTGAGGTCCCGGCGATTTATGAATCGGAAAATGCAAACGAAGCTGCGCCGCGTTTTAACGCTTGCGATAAAATAAGCGATTTGCCCCGGGATACGTGGACGGAATTTATCGCGTCTTTAATGCACGGCGATTTTTTCGTTGAATACGCGGTTCGCGATTGCGAGCTGGGTCCCTATGGAAAGCTTAACCCGTTTTACATGACGAATTATTTCTACTGTTTAACACTCGGAAGGCGAATGGTTCTGAAAATCTTTGAATCCATATAAGGTGAAGTGCCCTATGCCTGGACAGCATGTTTTTCTATTTTAAATTTTATCACTTTAAATAAACAAAAACAATTTCTTAAAAGTTTTAGCATACAGTTCAGAGTTTGTAAAGTAATTTAAAATAAAAAAATCATTGTTTAGGTTAATATCTTAATTGTATTAACAAGAATAATTCAAACCTATAGTTGCACATATTTAATTCAATCTAAGCTAGTACCTGGACAGAAGTAAAGCCTATATCGGGACAAATTCAATTTACGAGTTGATCGAGCGAACATAACCTAAAACGTTGGTTGGTGGCGCTGTTGCGCATGACGAATAGAAGATGCTTTGCGTAATATGTAGTATTCTTATCATAGATTATAGTATTGTATTATTTAACCAAATATATATTTATTTTCATTTACTGTTTTAATAAAACTTGTCATAATACAACTTTTAAGGTTAGGTAGTAATACTGACAGATTTAAGATGTAAACACAAAGTATTATTAACGTCACAACCGGAATACATTTTCTACATACGTTATTCAAGCTAATAGAAGACTAATTATACGTACATGTAGTTAAATAATTTGCAAACAATGCGTTGATTTTATTCACAAACACGTGTCCGGCTTCAGGCGTAAGCACATTGCGTATAAGCTTAGAGTGGGACAGCTACTGTCATCACGTCCCAGTATGGAGTACTTATATTTGAAAACAGTCCTAATCTTGGACATCTAATATTTGGATTAATAATTATTATTTACATTAAGTTTGATTGCCAATTTATTTTAAAATATCAATATTATTATGCGTGATAATTATTTTTTGTCTGAGGGCTTAAATTATATCTTTTTTTCTAACAAAAGTTCGAACTATAAATGCACATGATTCGCATGTAAATAGACTATTTTGTATACTGTTTTCAGATGAACTTTGAATTCATTTTTAAATTTCAATTGATGTCTTAATGAAATAATATTCACACCTACTTGTAGCTAAGGCCTCAGAATATACAATATAATTATTTAATCTCTTAATTACTGATTTTACTATGAAAATTCAATTGTCCAGATTTAGGTATCACTTTTGGACTGTCCAGACTTAAGGCACTTCACCTTACTGGATGAGTCACTTAACGTTTGTACGTCATCTCACGACCGTGACCTTCAATGACTCTCAATAATAATCTTCACTGAACTCGTAATGAAAGGGACTATCATTGTACGTGTTTAAAAACGAGAGTGGTTCCATTTTAAAAAATGTAGGCGAACGTGATTATTTCTAAAAAAAATGGCACAAAAAGAAAAATTGTTTTGGTGTCCTGTGAGCCCCATTTTACCATTCAATTTTGTCCTGAAGACATTGAATGTATCTTTGAAAACAGCAAGGACATTTGAGATACAGACGTTAAGTGACTCACCCTGTATATGAATTTTTTTAAAGATATTTTTAATGGTATTTTATCTACATCTATTTTTATTTCAGTCAATTGCACGACTTTTGATTGAAACTTACATGCAATAAGTACTCAATGGACACAAATTTCCTTTTCTTTTCTTTTCTAGAAAATTATGAGTGACAAAGGGGAGTTCTAATCTTTGTAATCATAAAATCAATCGTAGTCGAAATTGGAAGGAGCTCAGCATTTCCAGGGTTTTCCAATTTTCGAAGGCAATTCTGCAAAATATCTGCAGCGCAATAAATTCCCTGGTCGATCTCGATAGAGATCTCGGGTGCGTGCGACAAACACGGCGTGTTTTTACATTTTGATCCACTCCGTCCCGGAAGAAAAACAACGAGGAAGAGGTTAACGCGTAGAGAAGGGAGTCGGAGGGGGTGGGGGGTGTAGGTCTCGGAAACGCAGGACGTCGCAGTGTGATTGATCGTTTCACTTCGGTTCATCGGATTTATCATCGGCACTATCCGTGGTATGCGTATTTCTTGCAGCATCACGAGATTGCCCTCGTACTTTCTTCCGTCCCTTTCGCCGCCCCTCCCCCCACCCTATACTCGTTTTCACTCCCCCTTTACCATCGAGCGGCCCTTTATCGCCCGAGCATTACCCGGAGAGTCTCGTGCAGTGAAAAACTTCCTGGTTTTCACGAGGCGAATCGCGAATCGAACGTACTGCCATATAACTCGATTACAGTACAGACATGGAAGTACAGGGTAAGAGGGAAAGAAGCTGAGGAAAGCGGAAGAGAAGGAAGAGGAGAAAGAGTGGTGAAAAGGAGTTGGAAAGTGAAAGGGGAAGGGGGATGAAAGCCGAACAGTGGGTTCAATTATCGGTCGGCGGTAGCAAGGATTTCTTTCTTTCGTTTTTCTTTACCAGGGTCGAGATCTTCTCTAGTCTTCCGACGGAAATGCGATGGGGGATCTTGAAAGTTTCGCCTGCCCTCGGCTCCACTGTTTTGCCAATCACGAAGAAAGCAACCATACTTTTCGGTTTAACTGGCCGGGCTGATGGGTATTGAAATAAGTGGACTGACTGATAATACAGTGTGTGATTCTCGGTAAAACAAGCTGCCCTTGAGAATGTTTCGAATATTTATTCCTAGTATATTTCTCAATGATATCATACTCCGATTTTTCCAATCAAAATTAATCCTCTGTATGTATCATATAAATATAGCCAGTCATAAAAGTCTGCATGCATATTATACGTCGAATACGTCTCAAATATTAACCTTTCAATCGAAACCGACGAGTTAACTCGTTGTTAGTTGACTGCAAATTTTATGCATTTATGATAAACATGAGTCTGTGCAATTAAAAATGATAAACGGATTCACAGCTTATTAAAACTGTTTAAGGAAGAAAGAAATTTCGGATTCTTCCTTTTATTTAAAGAAGAAACAATAACGATCCGCAGTCTAGTCTAGCACTTCTCAGAAATCCATAACTTTTCCTTAATTCAACAAGTGACTTAATTGTATCATGGCATCTATATTTTCGTTGATTATGGTACAATTTGTCTTACTCTAATGTCATTTAGCTCTAGTTACATCTTCGTACGCATTCATTATTGCAAAGCCACCTAGTTAAAGGGTTTAAAGAATCCAAAAATGTTTGTACATTTTGTGGATATTGATTAGTATTCTATTTCTATTTCTACCATAAATGCATAGAATTCGCCCGGGATAAACAACCGTGCAAAAAATATCCAACACCTCCATCGTTTCAACACATAAATTGAAAATTCTAAAATTTTCCTTGATCGAACCTGTAGCGCCGAAATTATTTGTGCATATACAACAATTTACGATCGTTAAAATTCAAACGTATAAATTGAAAATATATTCCAATAACATCACCCCTGATAATACTACATCCAACAACATTCTGGAATATTAAGAAATGTCTCACAATGCGCGCCTTGAAATTTTGTCACACTCGTTGCAATGAAATTTCTTTCGCCGGTTTCTCCAATCGAAAATTCCGCCGAATTCCTCAACACTGGATCTGTAGTAAAAAACAGGTTTTCCACCGTTCGAAAAAGGAATCGAAAGGCGTAATGAACGCTAGCGAGCACGAAAAGAAACACGACGCGCGTGAGCGCGTTTCAGGAAGGGAGCCGTACCCCGTGGGGGATTTCTGAGCGTAATAGAGGCGGATACTCTCTAGCGGCACGCATTATTCTCGTTACGGTGCCGAGGCTGAGGTTTATGGCGTAGATGGTTATAGTCCGTGATAGTGGTTTATGCCCTACATCGCCGTTTCCCAGAGCCTTCGAATGTCGACCGATGCTGCGAATTTGCCCACCCTTCTTGCCCCCAGAACCAACCCCTGCTATCCGTTCTCCTCCTTCCTGTTTCCTTCTCGTCGTGTCTGCCAGTTCATCGTCATTTTTCTCGTGTTATCGTCGTGACTGCTGCTAGTCATACCGACATCCTTTCACGCGTGCACAATAAAACCAGGAACGTTAGTGGATGGTCACAATACGGCCTTCGATCTGATCGGGACAGTATTCATTGCTCTCTTCCTCTCTTTCCCTCTTCCATTCTTTGTGTAGTAATTATTCAGAAATTTGGTATTCTCATTTATTTCAGTAGTGGAGCTTGTATCAGTACACTAGACCAGGGGTCGGCAACCTTTTGAGTCGGAAGAATCAAAAATTACAATTTACAAAATTTCAAAGTTTTTAAAAAGCCACAAAATATTTTCTTACCAACAATAAATAGTACTCACATAAATAAAGTTATTTGATAAAAAAAACTAATCTATTTATTCATAAGAAAAAACATCCAAAGAGCCGCATGTGGCTCGCGAGCCGCAGGTTGTCGACCCCTGCACTAGACGGTGGGTATTTATGCAAAAAATAAAAATTGTACGAAATGGGAGTTACTTGAAAATTTACATCATCTCTTAATAATTTTAATAGATTGTAAATGATGTACCAGTAATATTAAAGTCATTTGACGTTTTTTCTATTTTGTGTTCTGCCTACTCATTTGTGCCATTAATGCATGAAATCTACATGTACACACTGAGTACGTTGTTTTTTTTTCTTTATGCAATCGTAGCAGATATTATAATATGAATAATTGTTATATAGGGTGAGTCGCCTAACCTGTCCGTGAACTCGAACGACCTTGATTAATTATAGTCACCGAATTCGTAATGAAAGGGATTATCCTTGTAGGCGTTTAAAAAAGGGTGGTTCTATTTAAAAGAAACGAAGGTGACCTTGATTTCTCTAAAAAAAATTACATAAAAACGAAAATTTTTTTGGTATCGTATGAGCCCTATTTTACCATTCAACTTTGTCCTGAAGACATTTAATTTATCTTTGAAAACAACAAAGATATTTGAGGTGATAACGTTAGGTGACTCACTCTGTATAGTAACATGCACTAATCTACTAAAATAGATATGTTGTTGATGTCACCAATCTGAATAACATACGGGAACAAAGTACACTCCGAAGACAATAAGAAAATAAATAAATTCAATTCAGTAGTGATTTTACAAACAACACTGACTACTGTAATGACCTTTCACAATCATTCAATAAAAATATGATTTATACATATTCTTAAGGGATAGATATAAATAAATTACTCCCCTGTATTCACCGTGTAATGGATCTTAAATCTCATTTAAGTGAAACGATGATCTAAATTAAATCGAGTCTCAAGCTTCCCAATAATCACCGTTTTCGATCACTCGAACATTGTTCCGCGATCATCCAACGTTATCTTTATGATCCTGCGGCAGCCATGATCACGCGTCCAATTCTCGCTGCATTAAACCGTGGAAATATCGTGGCTGGGGGATGCGCGCCGTCGTTATTATTCCCGATCACAGGCGGTCCGAAACTAATACCCGCTCCATAATTCACGTAATTTACGTTATCAATTGGTCGCCGCGCAAATACACCCTTGTAGAACGTTGATCATTTTTTCCGGTGCACCCTCCCGCACGCCGCCGGGCCGGTTTGCGCGAGCAGCAACGCCAGGTAATTTCTGTTCGCCGATAAAATGGTCGTACATATTAAAGAATTATAGGGAGTATCGAATAAAAGCGTGCGCCTAAGCACCGTCGATTATTAATTACTGGACCCGTTGTAACTACGCGGCCGCCGTTGCTGCTAGATTACAGCGGGGCCGTCGTAAATCAGCGACCTGTAACCGACGCCCGGATCCTGTTTTTCGTCCCATCGAAAACGATTAAAACCAGGATCGCCCGGCTTCTGAAGAGGGGACGGGGTTTATGATTGGTGCTCGCAATAAACCGGTCGCATAATTCCCGCGCTTACCGGGATTTCTCGTTTTCGAAGGTGAAACCAAGGGAATAGATAGGTACGTTCACAAGGAAAAAGTCGCAAGATCTGGCCAATGAAATTATAAAATACTATATTATCGTGATTATACTGCAGATTTTATGCGTTTGTGACAAAAAAGGTCATACATGAAGTTAAAAATACTGTTGTATTGTTCTCAAGATACAAAATTTTTTTGGGAAAGAAATACATGTCTATGTATCTCCAGATGCTATTAATCGAGAGAATTTTTATTTCGCATAATGATCCGCATTCGATGCTCAAATAGTAAAAATTGTGAAATCTGACCTCCCTCAACTTGCAGCTCGTAAGGGTAGATCAGTAATGAGATGGAAAGAGATAATAAAATATTTAAAAATTCACTTTGTCTTTACACGACGATATCTCGGAAATGAAGTGACGCATCGAAATGCAATCAAAATCGTTTTGAAGCGCAAAGTGACAATAATTTAAATATTATTCAATGGTATTTAGCACATTTTTTTAATAAAAATTGTTGAATTATTAATAAGATACAAGCACAATGAACTTATTCTTCGTTGTCAAATATAAATCAATGATCTCGGTATCGTATTCCAAACAGAGATGACGAAGTATCAATGAAATGTTTTCAGAATCGTATTCTAAACAGAGATGACGAAGTATCGAATTTGATACTTCGTTTCAGGAGCCGGACTGTAGGGCCTAACCTAAATAGTCTGGAGATACGAGAGGACTTTAGTTTCCTTTGGGGGTTCCAAAGGTTTTCCTTTCGGAATCGATCGCATCTAAAAATTCGTGGAGTAAAGAGCTTTCTCCCGCGCCGTATAATAAAGAACAATTCTATATTAAAGTTCCAGTGTACATTTCCAATAAAAATATTTTGTTCATAATTATTTTACCAATTGTGTAAAAGACGGGGCATCATATTTTTCATTGAGGTACATTGCGTACGTAGATGCTACAGAAATGTAATGCGATAAAACCTTACTTCAGAAGTTTTGCACCGATCCAATATTATGTAGTGAATTTATTTCATCGTTTTTTAGATATCTTCTTAGCTATCCTGTCAGGTTCAACCTTTCTGCACTCAGGGTAGTGCATCCGGCTCATCGATGTGAAGAGGGAAGAGGATAATAAAGAGAAAGGAGGAGACAGAGAGAGTGAGGGAGAGAGAGAGAGAGACAGAGGACGTCTGTTGTTCCGAGGTTCATGTCGGTGTCCCTTTTCCATCGTGCAGGTCCTTTCTTGCATATAGGGGCGTGCGAGTAGAGCAGAGCAGAGCAGTCTCTCTTTCCACGGCGACCTCACTTGTAAGCATCTTCCTACCAGCATCGTTGTAACACAGCCCGCAGGGCGGCATTACATTAGGCCATAGTGGCCGCAGTAATCTCAGCTATGTGTATCCATTTAGCCCCGGGCATATAGTACGGCCTATCCAGTGTAATCCGAGCTTAATTGCCCGCCGAATCAATGCCATCCCCCGTGTCCTCCTGCTCCTCGCTCTGCAGCTGTTGCTCTGCTCTGCTCAGCTCTGCTGTCCTGCCCCTACACCCCCCATACTCCATACTCGACCAACCCCCATACACCCGTCACCTCGTTCCATCGATGCTCCCTATCGCCATAGTACTTATTACGCATTGTGCGTCCGACCGGCGCCGCACGATTAAGGAAGCCAAGCCACGTTCGGAAAGACAACACACGCGTGCTTGCGTAAGCTGATTGCGTACCCGCTCCAACGAGTTAACTGCATTAATAACTATAGTAGTCTTCCGCAAATTCACGCTGCGTACCCGATCGATAACCGTCCGCGGAAGAAACGCGAAAGACTCTCGGAGATTGGCGCTAAGGGTTGTAGTATTGTAACACAGGTTTCCACAATTGAGCATGTATCTACCTGCGCAATATCGTGTAGTTGTGTTGCGCTATACAGGGTGAGTCCGAAGAAACAGAACACCTAAATATCTCCGTTACTGTTCGGTGTACAAAGAAACTTCTTAGGACAAAGTTACACTGTTTGAAGGGCCACATATAACGGTGTAAAGAAAAAAATTTCAAGCTCATTTTTTTGAGATTTCGAGGCCATTGATATTTTTTTAAATGGAATGAGGTATTTTTTAATACATCAATCGATGCAGCTGGATATTCGTTATAAAAAAGGAGATATTTCAATTTAAATAACTCTAAAACATCATTACTGTCGTACGAAGACGTTAGCCTTTACTTGCTAGTGTAAATTGAAGAGTTGAAATTGAAATTGAAAAATTGACGTTGAAAATGAAATTGAAGATTTGAAATTGAAAAATTGAAATTGCAGAGTTGAAGTTGAAAAATTGAAGTTGAAGGGTTGATATTGAAATTGAAGTTGAAGTGGAAAAATTGATGTTGAAATTGAAATTAACGAAATGAAATTGAAAAATTGAAGTTGAAATGAAAGAGTAGAAATTGAAGTTGAAATGGAAGAGTTGGAATTGAAGTTGAAATGGGAGAGTTAGAATTCAAGTTGAAATTACAGCTGAAATGGAAAAATTGATATTGAAAATGAAGTTGAAGAGTTGATATCGAAATTAAAGTCGAAATGGAAAAATTGATGTTGAAATTGAAATTGAAGATTTGAAATTGAAAAATTGAAATTGAAAATGAAGTTGAAGAGTTGATATCGAAATTGAAGTCGAAATGGAAAAATTGATGTTGAAATTGAATTGAAGATTTGAAATTGAAAAATTGAAATTGAAGAGTTGAAGTTGAAGTGTTGATATTGAAATTGAAGTTGAAATGGAAAATTTGATGTTGAAATTGAAATTAACGAAATGAAATTGAAAAATTGAAGTTGAAATGAAAGAGTAGAAATTGAAGTTGAAATTGAAGTTGAAATGGGAGAGTTAGAATTGAAGTTGAAATTACAGTTGAAATGGAAAAATTGATATTGAAAATGAAGTTGAAGAGTTGATATCGAAATTAAAGTCGAAATGGAAAAATTGATGTTGAAATTGAAATTGAAGAGTTGAAGTTGAAGTGTTGATATTGAAATTGAAGTTGAAATGGAAAATTTGATGTTGAAATTGAAATTAACGAAATGAAATTGAAAAATTGAAGTTGAAATGAAAGAGTAGAAATTGAAGTTGAAATGGGAGAGTTAAAATTGAAGTTGAAATTACAGTTGAAATGGAAAAATTGAAATTGAAAATGAAGTTGAAGAGTTGATATCGAAATTAAAGTCGAAATGGAAAAATTGATGTTGAAATTGAAATTGAAGAGTTGAAATTAACGAATTGAAATTGAAAAATTGAAGTTGAAATTGAAAAATTTACGTTGAAATTGAAAAATTGACATTGAAATTGAAATTGATGTTAGCATTTACTTACTTGTGTAACGTCTTAGTACGACAGTAATGGTGTTTTAGAGTTATTTAAATTGAAATATCTCCTGAACTATTAACTTTTCGACATACATAGGTTAGTACTTTTTTTATAACGAATGTCCAGTTGCATCGATTGATATATTAAAAAATACTTCATTCCATTTAAAAAAAATGTCGATGACCTTGAAATCTCAAAAAAATGACCTTCAAAATTTTTTCCTTTACACCGTTACATGTGACCCTTGAAAACAGTGTCCCTTCGTCCTAAGAATTTTTTTTGTACAACGAAAGGTAACGGAGATATTTAGGTGTTCTGTTTCTTCGGACTCACCCTGTATAGGCAGATTAGCCCTTTTTGTAATATATGTAAATTGTCTTTTTCTATTATGAATAAATTGCGGAGTTAATGCATTTAGGACAACAGTGAATAGATCCAAAACAAAAGTGAGAAGGTATTTCAAGAATTTGAGGATCTTTTTACATCATTTTCGACTTATTTGAGATGATTGCACAATAAAATAGATTTTCATTTAATATCAGATCCTTACAGTCGATTGGGAGAATTTTTATTGGTAAGCAATTTTAAACAACGAATAAGTTTTATTCACTGTAATCGTAAAATAATTCGCAGTGCAAGGTGTTAAACGATTTGGTATTCTAAATATGTAAAAAGAAGCTAGAAAAACACCAATGACATGATCGATCGAATAATATTTATTTCCACCAGTAACGTTCGCGAATGGCAACAACACGTGTTGCAGTAACTAATACAAAGTTTCAGCGAGAACGCGATTACAGTTTTACGAAACGACCGTTTATGTAATTGGGATCGGCCTACGGTTTGTAACGCTATTAGCAGGCAGAACGAGTGCTGATTAAAAACGTGGCTTAAGGAGACGTTAAGGATGGTCGTTAACGTCTCTGGTGATATACTCGAGAGGGAGATAGGACGAAGATTGTAACAACCCCTATGGGTGATACGATCCTTTAAGCACGATAATACCCACCGATGAGCTCCCAACGTACCTGAGGGAAATTATCAAATACCTAGTCGATGATGGGATAAATCTCATCCGGCAATCGGCCGTGGATGCTATATGCCGTCTATTGCGTTCGATTGAAACGTAATGCGAGCGAAAAAAGAGCTGCAAAAGGATAAACCTCGATATTCGAACCTTTCTTATATTTTTCTGCAATTTTATCGCTCTCGATATTCCTTGGAAACTTTCCCGTATTCGAGAACTTGAGTTCAAATGTCATTTACTCCTACTTCACCGACTCTAATATTTCAGAGAAAAATTTTAGAATTGTTTTTTCCTTTCTAGATTTATGTACTTCTGATATTGAAATATTTAATTGAATTAGATTCGTTCGATTTTAAACAGAAATAAATATTTTCAGAAGTGTGTTACATGTCTGCGAGTGGTTTATAAATCATCCTTTCATTTTAATCCCATATCCAAGATTTTATACGATGTCCAAGAACAGTGTAGGTCATACTTTGACGATTGAGTCGTCTTTTCTCAAAAAAAAAGCAGAGCTAACATTGAACCATATTTCGCGATGTAAGGGAGCCAACTGATATGTAAATTCCAGACATGCTCATGAAAAGAAGGGACTGAATGTTTTAGAACTTGACCTTTAGACAGTAGTATAATACTCGACTACCTGCGCCGGAGTTCGTAGTCGCTAGATGTAACACACCGGCTGGTTTTATCGCTCGTAAAAGGAAGAAATGAATACAAGTGCCAGTAAAGACGGAACCTGTATAGCTACGGTCGCAGGACCTTTCATTGTTTCCTGTTTGCCAGCCTGCGGCGAGCATTGGTCACAGGAAAACCCACGGTATTCGTGAATGCCCATAAACTGTAAGTGGGAGACGTTAAAACGATGTATGTCTTCACTGAAGCCTGTATAACAGCTGACATCTGAGCGAAGCAATACAAAATAAAAAGAACATTCGAAAAAATCATTCAAAAATTTCAGATAGTGGATAGATATTTCAAAAGTTCAAACTAAATTCAAATGAATTCTTCATATACAGTCCCTGCTCACTTTATTAGACTCACCTCTATAATCATGATATTTTTAGTTTTACCATGAATAATGGGTATAGTAGCCTTATGCAAATATCACTTAATGATGACCAATGAATTTTCCATATATTTATTTTACGAAAACAATGGATACAAACACAAATAGATCAATATAATTCTTAAAACACTAATATTTTGTTAATCCGCCCTCAGCTGGTCTTAAAGCCGCAACTCTTCTGGACATGCTATCTATGCAAGTTTGTGCAATTTCTTTTAATGCAACGTTATGGTGCCAGTGATAGATTCTTCTCTCTATCAACTTGGTCTTTGTTGTTATATTTTCTTTGGCCAGTTCTCTCTTCAGGCACTCCCAGACATTTTCAATCGGATTCATGTCCGGTGAGTTGCCGGGCCATGGTAAAAGGGGGATTTTTGGCTCTTGCAAGAAAATTTTACACTTGGATAGGCAACCCATAAGGCAACCTTGTAGTACGAAACCATTACTCCATAGGTCGAAAACAGCGTTGAATTCCTTATAGGATTTCAAACAACACCAATTCTTCAGGTGAGTCTAATAAAGTGAGCAGGGACTGTAGTTTATACGTACAGATTTCTTACACTTTTCTAATATATGAAATAAGCTCTAACAGAACCAGAACTAGACTCAACGAAAAGAAACTGCTATACAATGGAAATAGTGTTCAGAGGAAATGAGGTACTTCCTTGATTGACCGGCAAATTACAAAGTAATTTAGTTAATCGAATCACAGCTGGAAATTTATTATAGCTGTTATTCCTATAAACCGAACTATTTGAAAGAATTTTCTCGAATACATTACAAGTAACAATTCATTTCTAAACCCGATGATAAAACAGTATCACCCACGTATGGCCGACGTGGCAGTGTTAATGGTATTAAAAACCGAAGAAATTCAGTGCGCAAACGCGGAATTCAGCAGGTGATAAAGGTGGGGAATAAAATAGACAGCGAGAAGAATTTGAGAAAGTCTGTTTCCATTAGAGCCGTAAGCAGAGATTAGAAGAAAAATAGAAGGGCGAGCAAGTAGCCTCTCCAAGATGTGACGTAGCCGTGGGCTACGGAAGAAGAATGTAGGTTAATTGCCTTATCCTTTCACCCCGGGGAGGATTTAAGGAATGATTATTCTTCCGTTTCGCTGAGTCTTATTATTTCCCTCATATTACCCAAGCACTCACCCCTCCTTCCAGAAACTACCCTCTAGCCAAATCACCATGTACAAAGTTGACAAACACAATTAGCAATTAAACAACCTAGCCCGGATCGATCAACGGGACACGTTCGACGGAAAGAGGACCTGCGGAGACATCAAAGGGAATAACGTCGTTCCGCGATTATCTTTTTCGTTCGTTTTACGCGGTCGCGATTCAGCACCGGAGAATTCCCGTCGGACGGGATCAGAATTCCCGGGACAAAACGAGGAAATTAATTAGAAGGGTTAACAGTGTAGTAGCCGACCAATTTTTCCACGGAAGGGCGAGAGAGAAGAACGGACAGCTCGTGTTCGCGTTCGCCAATCGCGCTGATTCCAGCAGACGACGTAATCACTCCGTTTGTCGGCGGTGACGAATGAATGTCGCTAATTAGCGAATACTCGCCGAGGCACAGGCGCGAATACCAATTCGCGGACGGGGCTGTCGCGTCATGGGGCTGCGCCGCTCTCTGTCTCTCTTTCTCTCCCTTTCTCTCTCTCTCTCTCTATCTATCTATTTCTTTCTGTCTCTCTGTGCGTGTCTGTGTCTCTGTCTGCGTGCGTCGAAATACCTCCGACGGGATTTTCAAACGCGAAAAAACCGCGTCTGCGTGGAACCCGCCGCAAGAGCCACGCAGACGATATTACGCGTGTCTCGAACGCAATTCCGCACCCGCACATCCGCGCGAATCCACCCCCAGTCCCTAGGGGTTGATTGGTGGAGGGCCATTTGTCAAGGAGGGGCAAGAAACGGGTGGAATTCCAGTTCGTTCGTCACCGAGCAAGCGCCGAGGGTTAATTGAAAGCATCTCTTCCCCGAAGCGTTCTCTGCCTTACGCGCTACGCTAAATCAATCGATACTAATACACATCCATCCGGCGCGGCGCGAGGCAAAACTTCGACCGTTTTCCACGCAGACTACGGAAATTTATGCCGAGATTAAGGCCACGCAAAAAACCGATCGAAGATCGAGAGCAGCCTCGTTACTCGGCCTTCTCCGGAAAAGAACCGGTACGATTCGAGCGGTAGAATTTTATGGCCGACATTATTCCCGCGTAGATATAGTCGTCTCTCGACCGAGAATTTTTATCTGCGGTAGATGCACTCCGTTAAGTATGGTCGTAGGGGGATGTAAGATTTGTTCCCTACGGTGAAGAGGAAGCTTTTACGTTCTAATGGTGTAGTTCTCTTAACCCTTTTACGTTTCTCGGGAATAGTTGCACTAAAGATGTGCACGTGGTTTTCATCCACGTTCGTTATACTCTTTAATTTGATCCATTCAGTTTTATTCGCAATCTCTGATACACCAATCAAAATTACTACGTTATAATTATAAATAATTCCCATATTATTCATTGTCTTTGTGTTTGATTAATTAATTCAGCATCAGTAGATTGTACAAAGCAAATGTAATACATTTTTCTAATCTATAATAGCGTAAATCAATTTGGCTGACCATTGGCTGTACCAATAGTACTTGTCAGACCATTGGTTGTGTCTATACTACTTGTCTGACCTTTGGTTCTACCCGTTCTGTTCGTTTGATCATTAGTCGTGTCTATACTACTTGACAAACATCTTTGACCGCGTTCGTAGTATTTGTCTGACTGAAACCATCCTATTCTCCTAGTCGATCCATTAGCAACGCCCATCGATTACTCCCTTCTTCTGTATTTTAAACAATTGTTTATAGTGCTTAAAAAAGTTCAGTTTGTACAGTGTATCATCGTTTTTTTATTTAAAAATGTTTATCAGTCACAAATTAATAAAATTCAAATGGATTTGTCTAATATACAAATGGCAGCCGTTTTAAGGGAGAGTTGCGGTTTAGACCATCAAAATTGCTCGGGTTTTGTGAATAAAATAAAAATTTAAAATATGCATCCACGAAATAATTCTTTCGTGCAAGTATTAAGTAATGTAGTATTTTATAAAAAATGTAATGGAATTTTTAATTTTGTATGAGATGCAAAGAGAGAGAGAGAGAGTATTTATTCGGATCAAAAACTGAATCCAGCAGCAATGGCTACCGTTTTCTTGACAGAACCTCCGGTAAATCAACCAAAACTTCGTAACTAGTAAATATTTTTAAACAAAACAATTATAAGATGTTTTTCAAAATATGCTCCGTGTCTAACCGAGTAGTTTTTACCAAAGTCCCATCGTTCCGGAGAAAAACATTTGTAAAGATCGGGTTTTATCGTGCTGTCGACGGAGCACGTCGCTGAAGGGAAAACAATCTTGAACGAAAGTAAAATGAAAAGGAGCAGCGAGTCACCAGAACCGCACATCGTTAAACATTTCCGGAGAATGCGGCGAATGGGGTGTACCGGGGTGAAATCCGGGAAAAAGCTCGTCGCTGTTATTAAATTCCACGCGGACGGAGATCGTTCCGCAGAGGGTGACGGCGCGTTGCGCCACGACAAATCGCGTGTACTCGACAATAAATTAAAATCCTGTCTGCCGGTTTTGCACGCGAAGCCGGCCGATGATCGCCGGTCGCTCGCAGAATCCAATATTAAGCGGTATCAACCGCTTGGAAATATTTGCCCGGCGAATTACACGGGCTATGTGCGGCTGGGCTGTTGCGTCGTCGACGTCGTCGTCGCCACGCGTCTTCACGTGCCGGAATTATTCATGGGTTTCGAAGGAAACAGTCCCCGAACAGCTAAACGTGACTGAAATGCTCAGCCAAATTGAAATTCGGTCGCGCCACCTTCGGGACCAGCGAATCTGGAGCACGCACACAGAAATGCACATATGCAGAAACCAGCGCAGCACCCCTCCGATTCTTCTTCGTTCTCCCATCCGAGAGCATCCGTCGTTGTCGACGCTCATTTGCCGAACAATGAAATGTCAACCGTTAAATGTCAGCCACACGATCCCACCCTCGCGCTCCAAGAAATAACAAGAAATGAATCGAAGGATTCGCGAGATTTCCGAGAAAAAATCGCGCGCGCGTTCGTTCGTTCCTTTTTCTCTGCGTGTTTTTTCATTTTTTTCCTCCTCTTTTTTTTTGTAAACGTGAATACGCATCCGATGATCCGAAAGAGATTTAGTTTTGTTCCATGGCGAATATAGAACGTCTCGTAATGGACGGTACACGCGGACGGAATGTGATTCGGCATGAAAAAACAGATTGAAAATGCGGAATGAAATTTCTCGTACGACCCTTCAATTTCGAGAAAATCGAGTTTGAAAATACGTGGGCCGCACTACTGTGCGATTGTACACTGGCGTGGTGGCTCGGTCTATCTTTTAATGCTCGAGTTATTGTTTCGCTTAAAAATGAACGTTTTCCCAGAATTTTTTCCACCGTGAAGGATATTTTCCATCGTGGATGCACGTGGGGAAAGAGATGAACGCTCTGCGTGCAAAACACCGAATCCCACGTTTTCCAAACAAATTATACTAATGATTGATTTATTCGCATTGTTCGAGCATCAGGCGATTAGGACTGCAGCTTAAAATTTCAGATATTCTAATTCTAAACCCCAGGAAATACGTGTAGTGACACATAATTAACATTCCGATATACAAGTTCTAAGACCAAAAATTATAAAGATCCAAGTCTCAAGACCCAAAGCTCCATGTTCTAAAACCCAGAGATAGAAGATTTGAGACCAGAAGTTCTAAAGATGTTAGACTCACGACTCAGAGATTCAAGGTCTAAGAGGGAGAGATTCAAAGATCCAAGTTCGAAGATTAAGAGTTGCAAAGATCTATGACTCAAGGCTCAGAGATGCACGCTTACGAACTAAACGATCCAAATCTCGCAGATCCAGAGATCCACGTTCAAAAATTCAAGGATTCAGATTTCAGAATCAAGAATGGAGCTGACAATGAGTCAAAGAACCAAATCCAAAAGCTATAAAGGGATTTAGGACCAATATCTACGTCTAAGATCCAAAAACTGAGGTCTGAAGAGCATCATACCCATGATCCTAGATCCCAAAGTGATTTGAAGTATACAAATATCTATGCCCCAAACCAGGCTGTGACAGACTAAATTGATTCTGGAAACGTCGAAATTGAATTGGAATTATGCATAAAATATAAGGTAACGAAACGGCGAGTGTTAAACGCGGAAGTACGAGAGAATGAAATTGTTAAATTGGCGGGTGATGCAGGATTATTCTCCCAACGGTGGAAAAATTTCAAGAGAACACGTTTCAGGTGGCCACGAGTGGCAAGCTGTCAGGAAATTAACATTTTTTCCATGGCTAAAAGCTGCGGAAGTTAACAGCTCAAAGGACCGGAAAAGCCGTCGTTGATGCCACTTGTCGGCGTCGGCGCCGGCAGCGTCGGTTCTGACGTCGATGATGCTCGTTTTGCTGGTGTGACGTTCTTAAACTCACACAACAATCGCTTCTTTCATTTAGCCCCCGTGTTCCCATTTTTCCCCATCTTTTTTCCTATTTCCTCCTTTCATTTCACAAGAATTCCTTCGTCCAACCCCCCACTCTTCCGGTACCTCGGAATTTCCATCTTTATCAGTATTAATTTCGACAGATGTCTCCGTACAATTTAATCTTCTGTGTCTTGCACTCGGCACGGAAATGTGCAAGCTGCTGCTTGCGCTACTGCGATGCACATTTCGGACGTCAGTGTTATTAAAAATCTCCCGCGGTAAAAGGGAGTCCTATTTAAAATGCTGAAAGCATGGTGACTTCGCGATTTTATTTTCAAGAAGCTATGATGCGGATCCTTGTGAAACTTTTAGGATAATTAGTTTTTGGTTCAAGGAACGTGCATTCATTTCTTTGTTACAAAATATCCTGCGGAATTTTCAACAGAATTTTCTCTGTATAAACTTTTGTGCAATGGTTTCATCGCCAGAGGTGCTGAAATAGCTGACCAATTTTATTCTTAAGAAACTTTGATGCAAATTTTTTTGCAACTTTTAGGATAATATAATTAGTCTTAGGTTCAAGGAACATGTGCTAATTTCTTCATTGCAAAATATCCTCTAGAGTTTGCTATAGAATTTTATGTATATGCGAACATCTCTAACAATTCTGTAGCATTCACAGGCATAACAAATTCATAAAGAATTGTGCTCACGAGGTAGTCAAAAGCATCTATCTTGCAAAGATTAAAGCAAATATAATCGAGCTTTTGAAGTTGCTAAACCGGAATCCACCTTAAGGGAAAATACGATTAAAAATTGCACGCGGGAATATAATTAATGAATAATAGTGGATATTCTTCCGAGGGAAATTTGTTTGACTGACGTCCCCTAATGTCCCGCACACTTGTGCGTATATTTTACAACACAACCGAGCGCGACTGCAATAGGTTAACACTGCTCTCATCTGAAATTAATTTGATTTAACGGTTGGCTACGTTGCACCGTTCCGCTGGAGTTCAACATTGGCGTTCACGCTGCCGTATTAACGATATGAAAGATAAACCGCTTTAACTGTTCGAAAAAGTTCCGGCAACGAGCAGCCAGAGAATACCTTCGGTCGCGGTGTGTGCACCTGTCGGTGTGCAGCGCACGTGTCGCGTGCTAAATGCTTCGCATAATCGCATTATTCGTGTCTATTATAATTAAGCGCGTTTAAAGTGATAATGCGATTCCGATAAACGGCCGCGCCTCTGTTTTCTATTAGTTCTTTCGACTAATTGCAAAATCGAACCCAAGCGCAATTGAATAATTCTATTGCTCCAATGGCCAATGATCCATACTATGCACTCATGAAAACCGGTCGACCATCGTTCGATACTGAAAGACTCATTATGGCTCAACTTTAATTAATGGAGAACAAAAAGTGTATATTATCTATTAATTTATTGAAACTAATGAAGAAATGAAATTTTGTTCTGCTGGAAGACGCTCTGAAAAGAGCATAAACTCAAAATGCTGTTAATTGTGATTGCAGAACAGTACACAATTTGTCGGTCACTGTGTGTCGCTTAGAAATAAAAATTGAGGGAGCCACAGCTGAAATGTGGTTGCTCGGAATAACAATACGATTCTGTGTCTTTTTGCAGGCTAAAAATGTGGCATGAAATCTATTAAAAATCGTCGTGTTCGAAAGAGTTTGGCGGCTCTAGAGATGTGTTGTAGGGATGGAAAAGGAAGGGGAGCGTTTCGTCCTAGGCCCGCTAGAAGAGCAAGTTCGGCAACAATTGGAAATCCAGTTCGATCAGTCTCCGATCCAGTGGAGCTCGACACGGAATATCGGGAAACGTCAGAGCATCCCGGGAAACGTAGCGCGACTTTGGCGGCCGCAATATCTCCAAAAAACGATAAACATTCCGTCGGAAATAATCCGGCAAATAATATATCCCATAACGGGGCGCTATCGCTGGCATTTCCGCGGGACGTCCTAAGCTCGATAATCTCGACTTATCATCAGATTCATTCATTCCCACGATATTCGTTCGGCGTGCAAACCGTATCCCCGGTAATGCCTGCGTGACAGGGAGCCACAAAACTCGTGGGAATTTCAAGAAAAAAGAAGAAGACAAAGGAGAAGAGAGAAAGCGAGCAAAAGGGAGAGAAGAGGAGATAGGGGAAAAGAGTAGACGAGAGAAAAAAGGGAAGAAAGTGGGAAAACTCGGGGAACTAGCTCCGTGAGAAGCCTGAGACCATTCCAGATGACATAAACCGGAGAGATGTTCGGGCTGGAGATCGGACAGTATTTCGCCTTGTTCACAGAACAGTTTCCGCCTTGGGTGGAAGGACGAGAGGAACGAAGGTGGAGGAGGAAGGTGGCGGTAGCACGTTCGATCGTGTTTCCTAACCGTGGCACCTCCAGATCCAGGGATTATGCGGAGCTGACACGAGACGTTACTATACGGCTCGGCCCGAGCGATATACGTGGAACCGACTCGAAGGACACTTCAGCGAACGGTACACGGCACTAAATCCTACAGGATCCGGCCACGACTCCCAAAAACCTTCGAATCCCTACTCGGAACCGCAGTAAGGTCCAACCGGCAACTGCACGAAATCGTTGTTTAAGTGGCTTAGAATAAGTACTGCGGAATGGCCGGCCTGGGAGCTCTCAGCTAATTACTACCGTCTACCGATCAGCTTTAGTCGAGAGCACGCTGATCATTTTATTTCGGCGTTCATAGAAGAGGCGACTGAGATCACTCTAGCTTCGTTTTTATTTCGTCTGGAGGAACTGGAAGACCTGTTGAATGCAGGCAATATCAGTGGATAGAGCTTGAGGGAGATAGAGGATGATCGAAAGAGACTGCCCGTCTAAATAAGGTTTCGCTGGAGAAATATTCACGAATTTTTTGAAGACTTGAAATTGGCAAACTACGCGTTCATAGTCGTTTCTAGGTTCCTAACCTGGATTCCTTTAGGATGTTGTATACATATGTAAGATTAGTGTACATATACACGCATATGCGCCTTCAATGATGAGACGGTTGGGAGGCAGTGTTCCGATTGTTGGTACATTTTCTCGCGCATGCGCGGCCAGGGCAGTAGCGTATCTACAATGACGCAGCAGAGCGGCCACGGCCCTGCCGCCTTGAGGTAGTTATTCTGGCGGGAATGTACCAGTGTTATTGGCGGGACGACTGATGGACGAGAGACGTGACGCGGAACGAGGTAAGTATTGTTAATACGTTTAAAAGTCTTTTTTAAAAGTCTGCGGGGTGCTTAAGCTACCCGATTTCATCAAAAAGGTTACGTTACTGAGGCCGCGCATGCGCGAGAAGCGCGTGAAAATGTACCCACAATCGGAACACTGTTGGGAGGTGGCGCCACCAGATGGACAAGAGAAGCAGCTGTCGAGAAAGGGAGAGATAGAAAATTTGAGAGAATAACAAAAACTCAAGTAAACAATTTACCTCCAAGCCTATAGAGAATTTGTGGATTGTGAGATTAGTGTAAGCTATAAACCGAGATTTGTTCAACAAGGACTGATTGACAGAGAAGTAGGAGTATAAATATTTAATTGTTGATTCTCTTTTTTAGGTTAGTCAACCACGTACAATTAGTGCAATCCTAGCCTAATTCATTTCATTAAAATAAATTGATCTCTTTTTTAGACGAATCAAGATGTGTTTATTGCTTCAATAGCCCTTTCCACATATTATACATATACATCAACAGCTACATTGTAAATTCTTTTTATGGCTCCGCGGTAACCGCTGGATTTTATGCATTCATGACAGAAATGAATGGGTTTGATTGGAAACAGTAAAAACATTAGAAGAATTTAGAAATACTGGTACGTTATTTTCAACCAATTAAACATGTTAACACTAAACTTAAGATTGATTTGATTTAAATTTTGTGAGGCTCCTATTGTAATACAAGCTCTATTAACCCTTTGCACTCCGCTGTCCCCACTGAGGCACCACTAGAAATTGTTGTATCATTATTCAAAATATTGTTTACATTATTAAATATATCGGTATCTAATCAATTACTAAACGTTTAGGTATTGTATGAGGTATTCTACCAATTTCATATCCATACAATTTCAAAAATCATAGGGAATGGAAGTATTCTAGATCGGAAGAAATGTTTAATTTTCCAGCTAAAATATCGCGGAGTGCAAAGGGTTAAAGACATCTACACAATAATTTCTTATCAAATAATTGCTATTATTTCAATAAGTGTAAAATAAAAGATCTGGAACTGGTCATTTTGACCGGTGGTAGTAAATTTAGTGTTAAGAAAGAAATTAAATTTCTATATCTCCAGTTTGTGGCAATGCAGGTCGGAGTCGCCAGATGAGGGGGTAAAGTTACCCTCTCTCTGCCAGTACAGGATTATGTAGTCGGAAGGCGTTGAGTGGGGACGCAAGTTTTGATCTGGTGATTCTGGTGCAGAGGTGGACTATTTTGATTTAGCGATCGCTAACATGTTAATACATACTGCATTTTTATTAGCCCAACTATGACAGTGAATGACAGGAAAGTAACTGTTTAAAAATCACCGTAATCAAATTTATATTTGCAGGAAAATCCGCAGTCCAATTGCAAAAGTATTATAGCGCGACAACTGATGAAATGGTGTAGGGGTTATACGCGAACGGACAGCAATGTGCCATTTTGATTATCCCAGATGTGACATTGAATGGCAGCGAAGATGACGCTTACCGTCCACGCAGAGTTGAATAACTGAACAACGGGATTTTTGATTTGCGAGGCAGGAACGCGAAAGAATCGTTTATACGAGTTTAGTTAATCGCGGAAGCTGTCAACGATGAGTAATAGATTGTCGGCCGATTTGTAAATTTGCAACATGGACATTGTTGCGAGCCCGTCGTTTCAAAGTGATATTGATACACGGCTCCATTATCGCGTTTCCTGCGTTAGAGGAAAAAGGAGGTCAGTTATCTTCGGGCCGAGCAAATTGATTCCCGTATTGTTCCTTTAATTAGGATTCATTAATTTTCATATTCCCGCGGCCGACTTCATCTTGGTACGGCGGTTGTACTTGGATATAAATTACCCGACGCCAGTGCCAGCTGTTGAATGATTCGCCTAATGCCCCGTGAAATTTCTGCGAACACTTTAACGTCCCCCTGCGCTGTGTGCCCGGCAGAAAAGTTCTCTGGAAAACTCTGGCTCCCGGGGTCTCCGCCGTGAAATGGCTGAAAGCTTCTCTAAATTGTAAATACTTCGTTGGAATGTTAGAGCGTGTGAAAACGCGTGGAACTTGTCGGCAGGCCGCGCACGCTGACATTAAACCGGATGCTTTTCATATTTCCGGTAGAACATGCGAACGAATTTTTCTGAAATGTCCTCGTCGGGGCTGCTCCCTTGTTTTCTATTATCGGGATCTTTCTGGAATGCTATTAGTACCACAATTGGACCGTTGCACAGTGGGGTATTTGACCCGAAAAGTCGGAAAAATTTTTGCTGTTCGATGTAGATGAAGGCCTGAAGAATAAGTCTTCAGTATTGTTTTTCTCTGATTCGCGTTTTCTCTTTGCGTTCTTAAACAGTCTTTGAAACAGCGTTCATTCATTAGCGATTTTCAAGTGTTTTAAGGAAATTGTGTAAATTCTTACATTGCAGAAGTTTTTCAAATAGGTATACAGAGCACTTTCGCACAGATTTTATTTCGTTACCATCTAAATTAGTATAGTTATTACTATTTGAACATTATCAATCATTCTGCAAGTTTTTTTAAGATTATAAAAATTCATTGACGATTTTGTTATACTATTTAGTAATATCTCGTACTCTTTCTGGTATCGTTACATTCAATAAAGGTTTCGGATAATTGTGCTAAAAAAATTAGACCCAGAGATTTGCACAGATTGAAGATTTATAGCTAATTTAAGTAGAAATGAGCATCAACAATCGCTGCAGTCTGTTTCCTCATGAAAATTAATAGTAAGAATTTAAAAATTTCGTGAGCTACATATTTAGTATTAAAATAATAAATTACATGATTTCAACATAATTTACATGCAGAAATAATTTTTTCTTAAATGTTTTTCTTATTCGAAATAAATCGAACGCGACGGTACGATATTTTCTGTTTTATAATATTGATGACACATAAAGTGTGTTCGGAACACGATACCGTGAATACCGAAGAGATTTCCCAATAAAAGTCGAGCACATTTTTCCATCGAAAGATGCACGAGTATCAATTGTTCGTTTTCTCGAGGTTCCCTTATGATCGCTCGACGGAATCATGCATCAGGTTTCGCAGCCGCATTCGAACACCAAAGCTCGCGTCTCAACAAGTTTCTTCCAGGCGTCTCGGTGGAGAGATATGCCGCATAACAAGCTGTTTACTCAACTCCGCCCTCAATCAGGCTTCGAAGCTCCAAGGTGATTTCCATTTCGTCCTTCGGGCGTTCTTCTTTCGTACGTTCTAGGCAACAAAGGTCCTTGTTGCATAAATGTATTCCGTCTGAAGTTAAAATATCTCCAATATGCTTTCACAAACTTTTCTTCTAAAACGAGTTACTTCAAAGATACCCATGCTTTAAGGATGAACACTGTCCAAAGAAAATATGATTTATAGATATTCTTCGTGAAAGAATTAGTGGACTCGGTTTTTCAAGGAGTGCTTCTCACTTAAACCTACATATACCGGACAATCTTTCTGTCCATATAGCTTTATGAATTTCGCGTTTTTAGAATTCCTAACAATCTATGATAAAGTTAAGCTTTTGGCTGAGAATACGAAGCAAAAACGTGATCTTCAGAAATTTTTTCTGCAAGTATTGACTGGTTTTTGTTTTAAACGAATATTTTAATTGAAAGTTACATTCTACGACATGTAAATCTTTTGTTGCAAAATCTTCTGAAGTGCCCGAGCAATGCTAGAAGATTTCTTAATAAACCTTTTGATAATAACGAGAATGATTTAGAAGGTGTTTTTAAATCATCTATATTATTTAATAGGAATGGATGAAACAGTTTCGCACGAAAAGATCTTCACAATTTCAACAATGGTAAAGTAAAATATACGAAACGAATTATTTATTCGGTGATGGTAGATTTAATATTAAATTCCAAAGACGTCGTATTTTACCCAACCTCCTATTCACTAGACATTTTATGCACCGAGTGCAAGACACAAGTGCACAAAACAGAATAGCTGAACTACCTTCCATGTCGGACTAAAAAATGTTTCTTATCTTTATAAAATGAATCTAACACGAATTAAAAATAGCAATCAGCGATCAAGAAGAGCTTAGGATAACAACAGGTTCTGTGGATTGGACAATCGACGTTCTTTGCCGCGTATCGTGGGGTGGGTCGCAGCCGATCGCTTCGATCGCGGTGCTTCGAGATTAAATAAATCGAAATGTGTCCGTGACGAGACAATACGGCATCAGTCAGGAATATTTAGCGGGGTGGCACAATGGGGGCGACACAGATTCACCTATTCAGTGTCCCGAGAGTCCATCAAACGAAATGACGTCTGTATCGTTCTGCAGCGAGAGAGAGAGATAGAGAGGGGGTTGATAATCGGTCCCCGATATCACGGGCCAATCCAACGTCATTTAATATGTTTGTCGTGCAGGGGGAGCGAACGCGCCACTTTCAGTTATGGTTTGTATGCGAATTACAGTCTGGGGATAATGCGAGTAGTCAGCTGTTATGCCAACCCCTCCGCTTTATTGTGCGAAGCATGGTGGCGGCGGCGGCGGCGGAGGCTGCAACTTCCACGATAGGATAAACAGCGCCCCAGAGCTCGATGAAGGCATCCCTCTGGGTAAGCGACGCCACGATAAAGATTCATTATCATCCTCTTTTTTATATTCGGCGACTGTTCCGCTTTAAAATCCGACCGAGGCTAAATCATGTGCATACAGCAACCGATAGTCGCTAACCCATCCACCTACCCCCCTGATGGGGGCGAGGGGATTAAGGCTTTTTTCGGAACGATATTAATATGCAATATGCAATATGCAACGCGACCTAATGCGATAGATTGCTGCAGATCGCCATGCAAATTTCCATTGTTACCGATGAATTTATAATAACCAGACGAGAGCGATTCCGGCCCGACAATTAACGCGCTTATCCTCGTAAAAGTGAATTAAATGTATTATTCATCGACGCTGAATCTTTCACTACATTATGGATGGCACTAGGTTTCGCGCGACCGTTATCGTTTTATAAGCGAATCGACCGGAATCAATTGGTGATTGTTCGTTATTTAATAGTTTCGGCGGAAACGGGCACGCGCAATTTAACCCTTCACGCCTGTTCACCGTACTGATTCGAAACAGTACATGAAAATTCATTACGCGAGATCGGATTACTCGATGTGATATTCTAGTATTACTAATCATTTTCTAGAACCGGAAGCTGGCTATGAAAAATACAAAAATGGGCAGTCGGACATCGTCCCCGTTTTATGCATTCGTGATCAAAATGTAGTAGATCAAATGGAAAAAATATGGACATTTAAAAAATTAAAAATATTATATTATTTTTAGCTTACTAAAATGATTAGAACAAAAAATATAAACGACTATGTAGTCTAGTGATAATTCGAATTATTTTATTTGAGTTCCTGCTATAAGTCTATCAATGTCCCAAAAAATGCATTCAACTGTACCCCTACTGCTAAAACACTAGTCATCGCATTAGACCTACCCAGCACGAAAAGTGACCGGCACGTGTTGTATTATAAAAACGTCAAGATTGAGTTTATCTAAACTATCTAAATGGAATCAAAGAGTGTGATTCGTACAATCATTAAAACCAGCCGTCCTCCGAGTATTAAGCGATTAGTCTCTAAGAAATATCACGATTTTACTGATCCCTGACCCATCCAAACATCCAAGCAACCTCGAGGTCGATAAATAAGAGCCAAGATCGCTTAGCAAGCACCGCAACCGCTTACGGTTATAGCGACAGTGCAATTTATCCACCCCTGCCATTGGTCCATACCCTTCCCACACTTCTTATTTGAGACACCAGGAAAGAGGTGTGTGCTTCACGGTGTTCCTATTCAGTCGAAAATGACAACAAACCTTTTTATTTATATCGATCCGGAAAATTCTCTTGTTCCGGGGCGGCGAGGGGTGTGGTGAGGGCAAGCTTCCGACGCGCGCGGTCCGACGGAAATAGCGTGTGCGCGCCACCAAGAAAGGAACGTCTTTGTTGTAAATGCTCGAATTTCCCGTCACCTCGTGAAAGCGAGGTCGCGGGGTCGATATATAAAAATGGCGGCGAGTCTCTCGGGGCAAGTGTCAATAGAACGACAGCCGAGAAAAAGTGACATCGGGGTCGACGGGAAGGGTCTGGCATCTCTGCCGCGACGTTTGGCCCCCTTGAGCCTTCGATTTTATACGATCTGCTGGAGGTCATGCACGGAGCTCGCGTAGGGCTTTCTAAATGAACCGTGTGAGCATGGGTTATGAACTGGTGCCCGGAGAATAGGGGATCCTGCGTTTCACCGAACAAAAATGTTGGAAACCCTCGCTGCCGATCCATGAAGCAACAGCAGAATATTCTTCCGTTCGATGATTTCTCTGTTTCATTATTTCTTAATGGAATGCATTGGTTCAATCATGTAATCCTATCAAGTAATCGAGGTAATATCGAGGTAGATCAGTGATGTATATATCGAACAAAATCGACTACATATTAATATTCTATTTTATCGGTGTCGATAGCCATTGCAGATTACATAGGCAAACTACATAAGCAGACAACAAATGTGACGGTGATTATGAAAGTGAAGTAAGTCACGTTAAAAAGATATCTAACCACGATAACGTACACAATAAGTAGACTACGGATCATTATGCAAAATAATAATTGTATGCATTAATTGCAAGACATTGGAACCAAGTAGGAATTTATTTCTCTCTCTTTAGTGGTTTAATTTAGTTGCAAGAAATGTATTGGTATTCTTACACCAATTTTTACGTTCTATCGAGTATGTAGCTCGAGGATGGCTGAAAATTTCTTAGTCAACAGAATCCAATTTTTCAATAGCCCAGTCATGGAATTTTGTGAAAGTGCCCAGTATGCATCCGTCAGAGACTGATATAGAGATCCACGGAACTCGCGGCGGCGATCAAACGCTACGGAAAACGGTTCTCACCTAAAACAGCCGTCCGGCGGACAGTCGGTGGCAGTGACAGTAAGAAATTGCGACTGTCTCCATCGCGGCAGTTAGTGAGCAGGATAAACCGCGCCGGCAAAACCTGATACATACCTCTTCGCTGATAGAACCGGCCCACTCTATCTCGGTCGGAGATAAGGCGGCCCGCGTCCAAAAAGGGAACAGTCGTGAGAGAAGCTCGTCTTTGTCGTTGTCGTAAGCGGCTCAGAGCGAAACGGACTTTTTCCTCCCCCAAAATAGAGAGAGAGAGAGAGAGGGAGAGAGAGAGAGGAAAGTGGCCGCGAGCGACGCCCAGGCTTAGTACGATAGTACAGCGGAAATTTTGGATTACGGTCCCTTAACAACAGGATTTTTCCCCTCTCTCGAGTGCGAGAGGGTGGAAACTTCCTAAGGGCGATCTTGCTCGTCGAACGCGGCCTGGCAGCGCGTTCATGCGAACAGTCCACGGCTCGTACGTGATGATAGCGACCCACCAGGGACGCTTTTAGCACTCGTCCAATTTCCAAAAGGACTCGCAGAAAAGAAACTGCCGGCAGTGCAGATTCCCGCGGATTTATCGGACTATCTATCGCCGGAATTTCGCTACCAACACATTGGCAACGGTTTATGACAGTCCACTAACAGCTGATAATTCATAAACGATTAATATACTCCGATCTAGGATCGTGACTTTCAAGATTAGTGGTTCTTCGGGTTTCTTCGAGCCAATTCAGCTAATTTAATTTCTTGAATTCTTTTCTATAGATTTGTTTAAACACATTTTTGAAGCTTCGTCTTGTAGATAGTCTTTCTGTTGCCCCCTAATTTAACATTCAATCATAAAAGTCGCCAGAAGTTGAACGATGGAATAATAACTTTTATAGTCTGGGTCACAATAGACCCAGACACCACTGTCGTAGGGTTGGTAATGTGATTGAACATAAGGGACAAAACAGGAATGTGTTAGACAGCGACGTAAATTTTCCATTCACGCAACATTTGAATCACTGCAACTTCTAAATGTTGCAAATTACAAATGACTTCGAAATGTTCGACAAATTTCCTCATAGTGCTCGAGGGTTTTGCAACTTGCGTTTCCCAGGGACGTACCTTCGTCGATGTTCGAGGGTGTGCAACGAAATTAGTTTTCGAACTCCAATGAATAGCCTACAAGGCGGATGGGAAAATTCACGGGGGGCAAAGTTGAAAAATTATTAGTATTCCGCAAGGAGGGATAAAAATTTTTAATCCCGACGGAAAGAGTTCCGCGATTAAAATAATTTAGCAAACGGCCGCGAGCGCGCGCGAAGCGGAGAGTTCTCCAAGTATAGTTACTCCGGTAATTACGTTCACTTAAACTGATTTCAAGAATTCATGCGTTCCAGAAATGGATATCCGGTGGAACTGTATGAAACTAATTTTACACGCGACTCTAATCGGTTCTTTTTAAACTAGAAATTGATACGATGAGGAATATCGGTAACGGGCCGTGGCTGGAAATATTTCCGAAAAGTTACACGGGGTTGGGGGGAGGGGGTAAAATTGAAGGTAAACTTTGATACATAGTCAATCGCATGGCGGAGCTGCTACAGCGATATTGGGTCAAGTTATAGAGTTTTAAATTCCTCTAAATATTATGATCGCCCGGTGGAATTGTGTCACAGAGTATTACAAAGTTTCATTACGTTATGAAGAACTTTCGAAAGTAATACAAATTTTTCGTTGTATGGTAATAACCTAATTTCGAACACCTTGCCGAATGACTCCCTTATTGCCCACGCCCCAAGCAAACTGAACGAAAAGGGGACGAAAGGAGACCAAGAAATAAAAGAACAAAACGTACAATTTGAGATATGAATGCGATCTGAGAAATTATATCACTCAAAGTGAAACGAAAAATATAAGAAATAACGAAATTGTGTTGGTGGCTTTGTTTTTGAGAAAAATGCTAAAAATATTTTCGAGAGAAGCTCTTATAATCTGCTTTAATAGAACTCATGCATGACAGCAAACAATAATCATCAAACATTTTTCAGACTCACTTTTAATTTTGCCCCATTCGGTATAAAACAAATATTAACCTTCTCCCTGTGTACTGCTATTCTAACGTTAAACATGTACAGGAGAGTAATTGGACCACATATGTTTTTTGGAACAAAATGAAAGAAAAATTTTATAATACTTAAAAAAACATATCAAAAATAGATTTCCTAGAAAACTTTTGGAAATTTTCCATTCGTCAACTTTTTATTTCCGTTGTTGTCAGCCTGGGGTGCATTTGCATCCCATACAGAGAGAACGTTAAAACACGAAGCACGACGAGAGAACTAAAAAGAAAAGAAAGATTTAATGAAACTGTACTCTACAACTTAACCCAAAGTTTATCTCACCTTACTAATCTCTGTTAAGAAAACCGTCTACTGCTTACATAGTCTTAATTAACTTACAGAACAGCCGAGGAAAAAGGTTACACCGTCTCCGGGATATTTACCTGGAACAGAAAAAGCGTTTGGTGAGCAAACAGCAGAACGGAAGTCAACTTGTCATAACGTTAAAGCTATTAATCCAGTTCTAGTAATCGGATCATCATACTGAAATTACGAAATTTCAGTTAATACCGTGGTTACAGGAGAATTTCCTTGTGCAGAGGCATCCATACCTATCTAACGGTTTTCCAGTTTTGTATGGATAGATTTCAATCCGATAAGACCGAAAGGGTAACGTGGCGCACTTAGTATGATTAAACTGGACGTGTAGCTGTATAGGAGCGACCGACTCCGACACTGTTCCTTTGCCTACAAGATCCCGGTTGGTGATTCGTCCCAGTGTTATCGCGATTGGATGCTAAAACGGTCAGCCACGTTCAGCAAATACTTTTGATCTATCAATCGTCCGCCCCACTTCGGCTGCTTCGCGATCTATCTTCGATTCGAGCAATCGGAATCTATCTGGGTCGAGCTAGGTCTCTGATCCGTTTTAATAGAACGCGAATTCACTTTATTTTTATACTTCTGGGGGAGCACTGATTTTTATTGAGATTGGAACTGCGAGTCGATCTTCGGAGTTTATTATTTTCCCCGGAATCAACTCGAAACAGACAGTAAATCACGACAGTGAACAGTTGTTTCTTGGACATATGAAATTTCAAGATAATTTGATTAATTTTATAATGATTGCGTTTTAATACATTTCGTATACTCAGCACGTCAATGATGTAATTATTGAAAACAATTTTATAGAACGAACTGAAAAGTTTGTGTATTTTAAGAATCAAGGTAGCTTCTTTTTCATTATTTCCTGCTTTTATGAAATTTGAGGTCGGTATACAGAAATTCAACTACAGAAATGTTTGTTCTGCGTGTTTCTTACATTTGCAAATTAAAAAAAATGAAACTTCATATCCAGACAGGGAAGTTGGTTAATCTTGAGGTAAATATGTAATAATATTTTTAGAATTGAAAGTATATCCATCCGAAAGTTGAAGATTTCATTAATTTTGTTAGAAATGTGTCGCAAGGAAGACCACAAGTTGAATGTTGCAAGTCTTTTGAGTATACATGACAGCTTGCTTCTTATTTTTCCTGCTTTCATGAGATTTTCCTGACTCGCAATGACGAATTAGTTTAATTGTAGTAATCAAACAGCTCCTAAAAGAAAGACGATATTCCTGTATACAAATAATTATTTAAATAAAAATAAATTTTTAAAAAATACCACGTTTTTAAAACGGACTAAAAAGTATAAAATAAAATTTTTAAAAACGCCACGTTTAAAAACGGACTAAAAAGTATAAAATAATTTTTTCTAGCCCCATACAGATTCCTAACCCCGTACAGATTGTGAATTTTGAATAGCTATGAAAATACTTGTAAGATTTAAAACGAAAAACGTGGGGCGCAAGATAATACATAGTAAGGAGTGTAGAGAGTAGCTGTCGCCGAGGAAACTCGCAAAACAGTTGATATCATTTGCAGTGCAATAAAATTGTTAGTGATTTAGGTGTTCATGCATCAATGATCTATTGCATGCGCCCCATGTTTTTCGTTTTAAATCTTACAAGTATTTCCATAGCTATTCAAAATTCACAATCACAAATTTTCAGGGCTATCTGTAGGGGTTAGGAATCTGTATGGGGCTAGAAAAAATTATTTTATACTTTTTAGTCCGTTTTTAAACGTGGCGTTTTTTAAAATTTTATTTTATACTTTTTAGTCCGTTTTAAAAACGTGGTATTTTTTAAAAATGTATTTTTATTTAAATAATTATGTTCTGCTTTTTAGCCTTATATGTGTGAAATTTTACAATCGATTTTGAACATTTTGATGAGATTATAACAGAGACATGTAGTAAATTTCAGACGATATTGCGACGCGTCATATCGAAAACGAACGCCATGGTAAAATGTCAAAGATAAAGGTTCGACGGAGAATTTCGGTGTAACTGTTCTTTCGCTTGCTAAACAAACATTATACTATAATAATACGTAGTAACTTTGTAAACACCGCACGGAGCTCGAACGCACACTGACGCACACTGAGCTCCTTCGGTGCGATGCGGGTCAGTGGAGTGGGGATGGGTCAGAGTGGGAACACGTAGTAGAGTGGGGACGCTGAACGCGAAGACGTACTACGTCACGCGACGGGGGGGGGGGGGTGCAAAGGTTAAAATTATTAATAATTCATATCTCCTGAACGCATAGGCTTTTTTAAAAAAATTTTTAAATATTGCATTGTCATCCAGTTCTGAGCTATGTTTAAAATTTCAAGTCTCTTGCTCATCGGGAAGTTAGTTTAAAATCAATTGCAAAATTTGTACCGAACAAACAGACAAACAAGAAAGCGACCTAATAAAAACATTGTAACATGGTAAAATGTATCAAAACTTGCCCGGTGTAGATTTACTAAAGTAAATAAAATTGTGTGTCTGAATAATGATGATGGTCATAAAAACATGATGCGAATTATTTGTATATATTATTTGCGTTTCGAACTAAAAGTTTAATTAGGATCATGAAATGTGCAACGTCTCTGTGTCTCCTTTTTGTAAAATGCAACGACTGCATGTGCTCCAGTAAGCTACTGTGCATTTCATAATAATAGACCAGGCCTACAGTGGACATTGTCAAGTAGCAGAATTGCATTTTCCGTTTCTTGAGCCGAGAATACAGCGGAACATTTAATTTACTTATGCCCGTTGTATTTTGAATAAATTGTAGTTCTGGGAATTGCATGCTGTTTAAGGGCAGAACGGTTCCCATTGAATATTCCATTCAGCTTCGTGACCGTCTTCCAGAGCAACAATTCCATTTTTCATAAAATCTGCAGATCCGAACTTCCCCAGATGGAAGAGACAGATGGTTGAGAAGGCCAAGCCGGAGGATCACTGTGCGAGAGACTCTTGACATAATTAAGGACTCACTCGGTACTAATGACGTGGACTATACACTTCAGGAGGTAGATCTGCTCGATCGATAGAACGAACGTCTGCGGGCTTGGAATTTTATAGTGAAAAGTAAAAGAAAGGGAGGAAAAGAGAGAGGGAACGGGAGGAAGAGAGAGATAGATGTAATGACGTCATTGCGCTACGTATGCACGTTATTTAAATTAAATCTTCATTCTTGTCGTCTCGGGAAGCGTGCCGTAATTGTGGTCTGTTTTACACTCGCGGACTATACGTAAGTATACCTCGGACTTTCTGCACTGTTTCCGTAATTGGCGCAGTTACTGCCACAATAAAAACTGTTGGTTGCGTTTCACGGTATCAGTAGCACGAGTCAACGTTTGCGCGAACTATCCTTTCTCAAACGGAAGAATTTCAATGTAAACGTTTCTTTTTTATACTATTGACGTTTCCATTGGTCATCGATAATTACAAATTACATTCCGCGTAATGCGCTAGTTACGAGCGTCACCGCACGAGCTCGAGTAGTTCGAAATCCACGATATTTTTCCTGTTGTACTTAATTAATTTGATGGACAATTAAAGATCTGGTGAAAACGGAATTAATTGCAGACCAGGAGCCCTGTATTCATTCAAACTCATCGGAAAGTACAGATTCCATTCACCACGCAATTAGTCCATCCGTTATGAATTTATAATTGTCCTGTACGTATAACAAATACCGGAATTCTGCGATGCTACGAAAACGGGGGCGCACACGATTCATTCGAGTTTTCACTGTAACATTTAACAACGTATTAATAAACCGCGTTATGAATAGACTGCGAATATTCATGCGTTTATAATAAATCCTGCTGCACGAATCCCGGCGGAACGGAAATTTTGTCTTGCAATTGTTCGAATTGCCGACTGCAGCGCAATTGTGTACTCAAACACAGAATTGGCAATGAAAATGCTACGAATCCACAGATTCCAAGACTAAAGCTTCGCCTTCCTTAAATTTTCTGTACAATCTTTTCTTGGCTATTTCATGAAACACAAATGAAAATCCTTATTATTATAAAGTGAACAATACACCTTTCATTCGAAACTGAATGAAACCGTACTTAATAAAACAAAAATGGTGGATTCATTTACGAAAAAAATTTTTAGAGGATCTAAAAAATGTGTCTACAAATACGAGTCAACTTTTCCACGTATCCTAACTTGTAAAAACATGTTGGAGAATAATGAGAGATGGCCTTTGGTTCATCTACTATTTTACTCATAAAATTACAGGTGGTTTATATCAACAATTTTTCGAAAACTTCGCGGTTAAATATTTTCCCTAGCCACTGTTTGTACAAAGCCTAAAAATCCACAATATCCACACGAAGGGTGATCAAAAAATGATTGATCTCGAGGATCGTCTGAAATCGACTACTCCGAGTGGTAACACCCCCTAAATTTGATCTCGCGGTGGCGCAATCGTAATGAACACGAACGCAGTGCGTTCGGGGCGTTCGAAAAAGCAAAAGGAACGAAGTTAGCCGACGCAATCGAACACGCCTCGCGCAGGAAGCAATCAAATTAAGGCCGACAGTGGATGGAGGTGGATTTATATCCGGTGATGGCGGGATAACTTCGTATTTGATACGCGGTTATGTCGTCAGCTAAGGGAAGGAGGCCACGCGAGCCGAGAAGTAATCACGAGGAAATTTCAAAACATTGCCAGACGCGTTCAGGGTAGGCGGTCAGGTATATCGTAATTTCCGAATCGATTTCGACAATCGAATGATCAGGGAAGGTAGGGTGATTCCTCAAGGACGCCACGGTAATTTCTGCCGATCGGAATTCGATGAAAAATTAATGGCCGACCAATCATCGGTTCCCTTGCGAATCTCAGCGCTGCGGATACAATCGCGTCCTCGCGGGACAAGAGTCACCGTTTCATTGGGAAATGAGGATGGATAAGCCTATCCCTGATTACCTGGTCGTTAGAGGATCCACGATGATGATATCCAACCAACTGATATCCTCCGTTTCACTCCTCCATCCTCCTACTCTCTGTCGATCTCTTTGATTTCCGCCTTAGATATAATCTTGTTTTATTCGCGGGATAATTACAGTTTTGATTGGAGATCAATCAGCACGCAATTAACGGAGATTGGCGAATAATGAGTGGAGGAGCTGTTCGGCGGGATAAGAAGCTGATGAGCGGGGAAATTGTATAGAAGTATTAATGCCGATGGAAACTCTGTGTGTCTTGGGTGGAGCTTCATTAAAATTTTCGTTGTAATTTCCTCCGTGAATAGCGATTGTAATTTTCATCATGCCAATGCGTAAAAATTCAGAAATATAGTTTAAATATACAGAAATATGTCTGTCAAGTTAATTAAAATTATAATGTTTGGTTTAATCATGTGCAAATTCAAAAGTACGTCTTCAAAGTATGTCAAGAAATGGAAATAGCGAACACACAGAATAGTTCGCTTCATTGCTGAATAATTATTACAATTTTGATAATAGGAACGTATGAAAATTCAGAGATATAGTTTAAATATACGGAAATATGCCTGCAATATTTCATCAAAATGTATTGTTTAGTTTCATGAGAAAAAATTCGAAGAGTGAGTATTGATGGTGGCAGTCATCGGGAATATATTGTTTTCACGATGCCACGTCTCACCGAGGGATTTATTTCGAGAACGTAATAAAGATTAAAGACGTGGATAAATGATGTGACTTGATTTTTAATTAATTGGAAAATGTTTTGTGCGCACTGCAGCTGAGGGAAAATGATGATGGGGGCTGGAGGAGCGAAGGGCTGCGCGTGATGATGATAAATGAAGACAACTATTATATCTAGATACTCTTTGGAAAAGTCGATATTTCTTCGGGAATTTTTCTTTTTGAGCTTCGTATTAAGGTCGTGGTTCTCGGATGAAAAATTCAAATTCCTGCTCCAGTTTCGCTTCATCGAAGTTCCTTCACTCCGCGAGTCGATGAAACCGGAAAAGTTTTCCACCGGTGGCGTTCGGTAAACTATCAAATTTTATTCTATAAATTCTATCTAATTAGCAATAACAAATTTTACAACTCCGATGGATCGCACTTCGAAGCGAGCGCTTTTCCGAAGCAATTTGTAAGCGAAACTTCCTTGTTAACCTGTCGGAAGTGAGACAGGATGCTATCAATTAAAGAAAAAAAATAGAAACCCCGTAACTTTATTCGCAACGGGGAGAACTGGGTTCGGAGCTTGTCCGAGAACTTAACTTGAAAATTAAATTCCGGAACCAAACAGAGCTCGAACTGCTCCCCGGTGCGCACAGATGTGCACGAAATTCGGCTTTAACTCCGCCGACTTTGAGATAGTTAACGAGGTTACGCTACGAAACAAGGTCGTTCGCAAAAAAGAGACACGCGTCATTCCATCCATTCGTGGGTCACGGACTGCAAAATGTAGTTGACGGGTGTCAATTAGTGCTTACCGAGCCTCCAGTTCGCTGCAGAGGAAAAGGGATAATGTGCAGGACGATAGGTCCTTTACGAGCAGAAATTCGCCCGCCAGAAGTACTTTGCGTCAATCTTCCAGTTACATTACAGTGTCCATTATTTCAGTAGTACGAGTCAATCTTTCCGAAATGCATACTACAGATTTTTAAGATAATCTTCCTACACTGTTCATGATCCTTTTTAATGGTATAGAAGTGCATTATTACAGAGAAATCGCATTACTGCAATTTTCCTTATTTCAGTAGTACAACTCGATCTTTCTACAATTCGTGCTACAGATTTTTAAGGCAATCTTCCTACACTAATTAATTCATTATTTATTTATTAATGCCGTAAACCTAGTTTGGTTTATATAGCATACATTACTATAACACTTTACAATAAAAATGGAGAAGTAGTAGTATAAACGGTAGGCGCTAAATCCTGATCTTACATTTTTTGATAAAGTTAAAAATAAACATTAGCGCTGTAATATCTAGTACGCTTAAAAAAAAATAATAGTGTAGGGAGAATAATGTTTACGATTGAGGAGCAGTTCGAACAGGTGTACTCGTTCTGAATCAAATTCTGGACATTGCCAGATGATATGATTGAGATCCTGAGCCTCCGCTCCGCATTCGCAGGAACCATCCGAAACGAAGCGTACTCTCGCCAGGGAGGCATTTAAATTATAGTGATTCGAACGGCTTCTGTTGACAAATGTAATAAAATCTCTCGGTAAATTGAGACCCGAAAACCAAAGCTTCCTACACTATCTAGACATTTTTTATCATATTTCATACAGCAGTCCTTTGTTTAAATTTTTCTCACAGGAAGTCGCGTTACTGGATTTTTCATAATTTCAGTAGCATACTACTGAGTAAATCTTTAAGGCATATGATATTATCAAATTACTAGTCGAGGAATATATCCCTAGTAGCACAAAAATATTGGATAAATATTTATATCAGATTCAATCTGTTTTTAATATTCAAATATACATACAATATTTATTTTATATTAAGTACAAAATATTCTTTTTTATCCTAACTTATAAGATAGGATGAAATATTTTTCTCATATTAAAAAGTGTGGCTTAAAAAATATTTATCCAATATTTTTGTGCTACTAGGGATGTTTCTCTGTATTCTAGTTTCATACTGTATTATCTAACTGTGTTGTAAGTTAATATTTGTTTGCAAAATAGTGTAAATGTCTCAACAAGTCGAAAATTAAACAACAGTACCAGTTTAATTTTGAAATTCACTGAACCTGTGGCAATTATTCCTGCCTTCGTTGAACAAATATCTTCCGCCTGTATTTTTCAATACTTGATAATTATTACCCGTTACGGGCACTTGAATTTTGCAATATAAAAATCCCGCGGATTACCTTAATTGATACCGTAACGCGAGGTACATCACACGCGATAAAGTACTCCAATTAACAAACACCGATACAATGGACGACGAAAGTAGCACGTTCGATCAGCCGTCAAATCCGCAGAGATAGAGAACGAGATAAAAAGAAGCGAAGGAACGTGTCTGCGCATCTATCTAGGTGACATTCATTAACGCTGCTCCCATTAATTAGCTCCGCCGATATGCTGAGGTTTTTCATTACACTCATTGTGTTTTGATCAACCGCAACGGCTCCGTACGTATCTCTTATTTGCCAATGGATACGGAAGCTCGTCGGGGGCCATCGAATTACGTAATTAGCCCGTGGATATAGAGGCCGAGAAACGTGTCGACCGAATTATAAACCCGACCACTTCTGTCGCCATCGCATTGTTTGACCTCGTCGGTGATTCTTCGGCCAAAGAGAGAGAGGAGCGAGAAGAACCTCTTCAGCCCTGATTATAGTTGCGGAACGAGAGATCACTCGATCGACTCCACCCACGTCGGCTCTCGAATCTCGAATTTAAAAAAATAAGTCACAATAAAATTCGAAGCGGATCAATCGTCGCGAATCACGCGATGTCTGTTCCATAGGATTTCAAAAGCTACTCGAAGAAATTTCTCTCTTTGAACACACACAGCTCGACATGGCTTTGTTGGCGGACTAACGAACGCTTTGTTTTCTGTCACGGTTACCTGGCTGGCGCACACGCGATTTTTCCAAATCAGATTCTCAGATCGACTGCGGAAACTAGTCGGTATTCTCCAACTAAATTTTAACGTCGATCGTTGTATATGCATTTATTAACCCTAATTTAAGGGTTTGGTAAGGAATTGGTTAACCCTTTGCAGTCGGAGCTATTTTAACTCGAAAATTAAACATTTCTTCCGACGTAAAATAATTCCATTCATATGATTTTTTCATTTGATGAATATGAAATTGATATAATACCTCATTATTACTCAAATGTTTAGTAACTGGTACCAACATATTTAATGACATAAACAATATTTTGAATAATGGTGCAGCAATTTTTGGCGATGCCTCAGAGTTACAACTCAACCGCTTAGGGTTAAGACTGGGACCCTTAAGGGTTTGGTTGTTAAAAACGGGACGATCACTCTTTTATATTAAATAGTATACTTTGTCATAGGTGTGTCGTTCGATGACTTGTAATTGTATATTGTATAAAGATCGTGACCTATTTATAGGTACTGTTATAATTCGCTTTTTTATATTTTTCTGGGAGAAAACGTATTCGATCCAACACATCCCCCTTCTATTATTCTACTATTGTGTAAAGCTAAGAACTTCTTTCACCGACAATTTCAATCATGAACCAAGAAGTCACAATATAATATACTCTAATAATTTCTCTTGGAATTATTATTTAAATGAATGCATTGAAGCTCCTTTCTGATATAGTACGATCATTAAGAATTCTTGCAAACCAAAGAAACAACTCCACGACGGAAATAAAAAGAAATATATTCACAGACGTATGTTCAGTCCGTTTCTCTTGGAATAAAATTTGTAGATTCCAAAGTCTTCGTCACCAAAGTATGCCACATTGTTGTCCATGCGAAAATTCGTCCGAAGGTATGTTTTATTTTGTTGTCTTCTACAACGTCGTCGGTAGCAACGCTATACTGTACATTATTAAAACGAAGTTTTTATTCCCGGTGGTGTTTAAAAATTGCTCGGCAAGCGATGTCTCGACGTTGTCTATTCGAAAATTCTATTTTCCGCGAGACCGTACGAGCGTGTGACGTCAATCAAACACCGCTTTACGATACGCTCGCGTCCTTATTTAACAGTTTTACACGGTCGAAAGATAATATCAGCATTCGCGCGGCGGAAGTATAGATTTTCTATTCATGTGTCTGTCTTATTTTTTGTACGTGGGTGGGACGTGAATATTGACGTGTTATAAAAAGCGAAAACTCGCGAAGACCACTCGAAATCGACACGTTCAATGCACAAAATATCACCGGGGCCTGGAATTGAAGTTTCGTGACCGATATTTTTGAAAGTGACGCGAACGTAGTTTTCGGAAACGCGATGAAAAGTTCCGCCGCGAATTTATACCGACCGCTGCTGGTCGATATCGCGCACGAATTTGAAACAGAAACAGCGAAAACCCGAATTAATTTCGATTAATAGAATCCTTCGTGCGCCGTATAAATACCGATAAATATATATTTCGATATTCGTTTTACATTAATTCAAGATTAAATTGTCCTGGAACGCACGTCCCCGTTGCAGACATATTAATTACACGATGCCCTTTCCGTGTTGCACTGATTTAAATCTATTGATTTTAGTGTTAATCTCGGAACTGGAGCATTCGGGGATTCTGTGTCACATGTAGCCCGTTCGCATATCGGCCCCTCGCAAGTACCTTAATTGGAAATATTCAATTACAAATTGTGACCTTTTACGGTGAGGTTGTTTATCGCGCGACGTTTTACTCGACGTATTTCTCGTCGATGCAAACATAATTACGCACTTGTCACGCCGTAATTGCGTATCGGTGGGACACGATTTTCCCGAATTTTTCCTGTTTTCGCGACGTTCCAGAATATGTAAATTCAATCGCGTTGTATTTCCACGCTTTATATCACCGGCAAATTTTACGTGTTCATGCGAATTCATTCCGCTAACTAATTTCGAAAATGAAAAACTGAACGTCCAATAGTTGAGAATTTTATTAATTTTGTACTGAATGCATTTTAATATGTTTCGTACATTCAGCACGCCAATGATGTAATTATTGGAAACAATTTCATAGAACGAGCAGAATATTTTGCGCGTTTTAAGAATACAATTAAGACAAAAAGACGGCATACAGAAATTCGATTACAGAAATGCTTGTTCTGTGTGTCTCTTACGTTAAAAAAATGAAACTTCATATCCAGACAGTTGGTTAATCTTCAGGTAAGTGTGAATTAATATTTTTAGGATTTAAAGTACATCCATCCAACAGTTGAAGATTTCATTAATTTTGTTAGAAATGTGTCTTAAGGAAGATCAAAGTTGAATGTTGCAAGGCCTTTGAGCCTTTTCCCTGCTTTCATGAAATTTTAGAACAATATAAATTCGATTACAGAAATCTTCCATCCCTGTATTTCTCAAATTTGCGAACCACTTATAAGAATTGGAACTCGATGTCCAGAAATTTGTCTTAAGGAAGATCACAAGTTGAATGTTGCAAGGCCTTTGAGCCTTTTCCCTGCTTTCATGAAATTTTAGAACAATATAAATTCGATTACAGAAATCTTTCATCCCTGTATTTCTCAAATTTGCGAACCACTTATAAGAATTGGAACTCGATGTCCAGAAATTTGTCGAATTTTAAAGTAAATGTATTTTACCGCGTTCAAAGTTTAAACTATGGATCGCATGAGAAGGTTTTAAAGAACGAACGTTGTAGATGCAATGGTGCAATACGAAAGTATCAGGTAGGCGAGCGAAATTGTTTTATTGTGTTTGTCCCAGGAGCGTGTAAGTTTCAAAACGTCATTGTCAGCGATACTGTCGCGGCTAAACGAATTTATTCGGAGCAATATATTTCCCCCGTAACACGGTAGAAAGCCGCACGGAGTTCACATACTGCTGCGGACCAGAAGCGTTTTATTATTATACATTATATCGTGGCTCGATGTACGTAACATGTGCGCTTAATCTCTCAGTATATCAGCAATAATGGGCCCGAAACTGAAAGGGATACGGCGCTCTGTAAATCTCTCTTGAAATCCCATATAAACGACCAAGATGCTATCCAGGACCTATCCCCGAGCAAATGTTCGCTGAATCCACTGGTTGATCGTTTAATAACTTTCTCGGCGGCCATTTGATAGCCGAGTAATCTTATATCGACATTATTGTCAGCTATCATAATTGTCGGATCAATTGTGTGCCGTCAGAAAGGAGTAGTCTCGGAATATGAACGTTTCCCGAACGATCCGTAGAATCCGATGTCCGAACTGATTCTACTTGTATTTATTACTCTCGCGGGATAATAGCAATTTCAATCAGGAATTTCTGTGTCATTGAATTTCCATTGAAATATCCGAGGCACGATCTAAATTAACCACAATTGGTATCTTTGCGGTTGGGTATTAATATTTGATGCTGTTTGTACGTATAATATATTAGTACATACATTGCACAAATGTTTACGAATTATATTAATTTTAACACTAACCCCACCGAGCACTAAAAGCAATTAAAATGTTTTAGCTTACAAAAAAATTCGTGGATAAAGAAATTAATCGACTCAGTTTCCATGTCAGCACTATCATAATTTCAGTAACTGTAAAATGATAAATATAAAACCGGTCATTTGACCGACAGTGGTTTAGTGTTAAATTCGTAAAAACTTTCCGACAAGGCTTCCCGGAAATCGGTCACAACGTTGTAATTAAATGTGTTCTCTGAAGTTTGTCCTTTAAAGTACGGAAACAGTAAAGGAAATTCTTAAACATCCTTCTTCTACGCATACTTCAAAAATATTCTTTCATTACTTTCGGGACGGAACTCTGACGGAGTTTCCGACTGAGCGGGTTGAACTTGTAATGGTGAAAATCGAGGCGATTTCCGGTCGGTTTCCGAAATAACGAAGATCCGGGCGGCCATGCAGGATCGGCATCGAGGAAACTTGAAGGCTCACGCAACGCTTCAGGTGGTCTAATGTCTTATCGATGGTAAATGTAACTCGGATAAGCATCCGAACTTTCCGGTATTAATCGCCAGGTGGCACGTGATGGATGCGATAGCGCTCCAGAAGGCTCGGATACTCCGCGCGGTGTGTGCCGCGTCGGAGAGGGCCCTAATTACAATACCGATGGCCTACCGTCTAACGTTATACCTATATTCAGGCGAGCGTGTTATTAATCGCCAATTACTCAACCCGGATCTAATCTAATCCGAGGTTTCAAACTCGAAAGTCATTGGCGAAAGCTCCGGCGCCCGGTGATAGGATAACGGGCTGCTCGCGCGGTAACTTTGGATTTCCATTAAGGGGTTGCCAGGTCGGGAGGATCGGAGTCGGTCTCCGGCCGATTCTTCGGGGAAACCTTCGGGGAACAACGATTACAACGGGCTGCCACGGGATGTACAACTTTCTGCTCTAACGGAGCACCGATGCCCGTGAAATTTCCGTGATCTTGACAATGATCGGACGACGGGCCAATCTTCGCTCGCGACGCTAACGAGGGCCGACGGATTACTGCCAGTTTTCCGAAGTTTCGCGGTTCGAACCAGATAGTCGGCTTCCCGGCCATGTATATCGCCGACACGGATTAATTTACGCAACGAACTAAAACTGACGGGCCAACCGGAAATTCGAGACACGTGGGGGCAACCCGAAATCATCGATGTTCCAGCGCAATTTTGGTTTTCGGGGATGCGTACACGGGAAATTGAAATCTCCTTCTCCTACTAGTTATTCGTTCTGTCTGTTTCATTCCGTCTTTATCACTCTGTGGAAGAGTAGCATGATGGAGATCAGTGTCTAGATTGAATTGAATTTGCAGATTATTGACAACTAATGCCACCAGTAATGAAACATACCATATTTTCCTTTTTGAATTTTCAGCATATGAAAATTACCTTCATGGTAATGCATTAGGGGTTGTAAATAAAATATGTATCCATTATATTCGATGATATATTGTGTATTATCCTTTAATGGAACATTATACCATTTTTATAGCACATTTGTTATGGTAATGGATTTAAGGTTTGAAAATCAAATACAGTGGGTGTACAAAGTATTCGTACACTTTTTAGAAACTAATAACTTTTTTATAATTGTACCAAATGATCTGATTTTTTAGAATCAATTAGAAGCATTGTTGTACGAAACGATATGCAAGAAAGATTTTCCAAAAATTATAATTTACAAGGTTAAATGCAAAAATAAAAAAGGCATCTTTTAAAACCTTTTTTATTTGGGTCCTTAATGAAAATTTAACATATATGTTTAGTATACACATACAGAAAATTTAATCGAAATCGGTTGACGCAGGAAAAAACGACACGCATCGAAAGATGTACGATTCTGTGGATTTTAAGCAGAAACTTATCAAAAGTCGAGTAAAACTACGATTTTCACAATTTGTAACCGCTTGTAGCTCGTGTGTGTGTTCATCGATTTCAATGAAATGTTCAGCATGTGTATAACTAACATAGATCTACTAAACATATACTTTAAATTTTCTTGAAGGACCCAAATAAAAAAGCTAAAAAAAATGCCTTTCTTATTTTTGCATGTAACCTTGTAAATTATAATTTTTGGAAAATCTTTTTTGCGTATCATTTCGTAAACCAATACTTCTAATTGATTACAAAAAATCATGTTGTTTGGTACAATTATAAAAAAGTTATTAGTTTTTAGAAAGTGTACGAATACTTTGTACACTCACTGTATATATCCTGCATACTGCGTCCTTTAATGGTACATTATACTATTTCTATAGTACTCGTTTATGGGAATTCCTTTTAAGGGTTGAAAATCAAGAATGAATCCTTTATCTCCTTCTTCAATGGCACATTGTACTATTCTTTAAAAAACTGTATACATAAAGATTCACTAAAAACCGTTCGAATTAGAAGTGAAAATGATTCAGGTTTCTACACACATTCAGTTCCAGTGGGTGTGTATTTTGTAACCAATTTCAGAATCATCGAACCAACGGCTCAGCATCCCCTATTTCCATGCGACTGACACGTTTTCCGATTGAAATCCTGCGCACCGAGTAGAAAAATGATCGGGCTGGGAATGCATTGAAGACGCAGCGAGCTTCTGAAAAGGGCGTTTTCAAGTTGTACGCCATTTCGCGTACAAAAATGTCAGCCGGGATTCGTTTCGGTGTCGGCCGTGATGTCGCAAGACCGAGCGTTTTTGCCTTTTGTAAGAAGCCGCGTCAAATTTTCCGCGCCTGAGAATGTTTTCTCTGTCGAGCAGAGAAATAAAGAGAAAGAGTGAGAGTGGAGGAGAGAAGCGAGGAGACACGGTAAAATTTATGCGTGTCCGCTTATGACGTACAAGCTCGTTACATTTTATCCCGACTTCTTCTAGCCGGGGGTACGGGGAAAAACAAAGGGCGAGCCAGGACAAGCCGCCTTCAGAATCGCCCGCTGTAATTCCCGGGACAAGTTTCGAGTTTCTAAAGAAAGAATCTCTTGATTGTTCCGCGAAGTATTGTCCCGAAACTCGTTTCGCTGCGTCGCCGCGGATGAAAAACGGTCCCAGGTAATGAGGGTCGAAGTTGCCCGGGAATAAAATAAACTGTCGCGAGTCCGGGAAAACTACTGATCGCTCGGGCGAGCATTAACGTAACTTCGCGAAATTGTTATCGAGTTTTAATTGAGATTTCGTAACGATCCATCTGCGCGCCACCACCGTCCTCCTCCCCCACCCGTTCTCTCCCTTCAGTGATCGCTGCTCATCGAGACCCGTAATTAGACTTCACCGTTTCCGTTCCCCGTGTTTGAATTGCGCGAACTTCGCAGACCCGATACCTAATAATTGTATCAATTCTAAAACCGTTCTGAATGCCTCGACCTCGACTTCCAATCGGCGAAACACCAACCGCTATATTTACACCCCACCTTCTGCTGAAATCACAGTCTCGCTCTTGTGTCCTCATCCTGTGTTGTTAGAGGCCATCGTTTTATTAATAAGGTGAAGTGCCCTATGCCTGGACAGCATGTTCTTCTATTTTAAATTTTATCACTTTAAATAAACAAAAACAATTTCTTAAGAGTTTTAGCATACAGTTCAGAGTTTGTAAAGTAATTTAAAATAAAAAAATCATTGTTTAGGTTAATATCTTAATTGTATTAACAAGAATAATTCAAATCTATAGTTGGACATATTAAATCCAATCTAAGCTAGTACCTGGACAGAAGTAAAGCCCATATCGGGACAAATTCAATTTACGAGTAGATCGAGCGAACATAACCTAAAACGTTGATTGGTGGCGCTGTTGCGCATGACGAATAGAAGATGCTTTGCGTAATAAGTAGTATTCTTATCACAGATTATAGTATTGTATTATTTAACCAAATATATACTTATTTTCATTTACTGTTTTAATAAAACTTGTCATAATACAACTTTTAAGGTTAGGTAGTAATACTGATAGATTTAAGATGTAAACATAAAGTATTATTAACGTCACAACCGGAATACATTTTCTATATACGTTATTCAAGCTGATAGAAGACTAATTATACGTACATGTAGTTAAATAATTTGCAAACAATGCGTTGATTTTATTCACAAACACGTGTCCGGCTTCAGGCGTAAGCACATTGCGTATAAGCTTAGAGTGGGACAGCTACTGTCATCGCGTCCCAGTATTGAGTACTTATATTTGAAAACAGTCCTAATCTTGGACATCTAATATTTGGATTAATAATTATTATTTACGTTAAGTTTGATTGCCAATTTATTTTAAAATATCAATATTATTATGCGTGATAATTATTTTTTGTCGGAGGGCATAATTATATCTTTTTTTCTAACAAAAGTTCGAACTATAAATGCACATGATTCGCATGTAAATAGACTATTTTGTACACTGTTTTCAGATGAACTTTGAATTCATTTTTAAATTTCAAGTGATGTCTCAATGAAATAATATTCACACCTACTTGTAGCTAAGGCCTCAGAATATATAATATAATTATTTAATCTCTTAATTACTGATTTTACTATGAAAATTCAATTGTCCAGATTTAGGTATCACTTTTGGACTGTCCAGACTTAGGGCACTTCACCTTAAATAATATTTCGTTTGATTATTGCACGCAATATTATTATAAAAGTTCTGTTACCAATGAATGCAGTTATATATTAATATATTATTTTGTTAATGTACAGTACAACACTAATATATATTTATATATTTGTACCCTGTACCCTGTATATATTTTTGCTTGTAGCAAGTATGTCGTTCATCGTCAAAAACCACAGCGACCGAGAAGACTGATAAATTCACCTCGGAGCATCAAGAGAGTCATCTGAGAGGGAAAAACGATTGTCCGGGTTAATTAATCAAGAGAGGGCCTCTATTAAATACCTCAGGTGTCTCGAGAGGCTCTAATACAGAGCTATTCGGGCTACAAAGCCAGTAAAGCAGGGGATGCGGGGTGCGGGGGATGCGATTCGAAAAGCACGCGATAATTGATAGCTAAATGGCATCTCATTCCGGAACGAGTAACACCGTCGCTAACTCAGTCGGTCTGTTCTGTGATCGTGCTCCGTCAATCAGACGACTCAGTCACGTGGACAAAATACGTCTATCTCGCTCTCATGTTGCTCTCGGTATCTCGCTGTGCTCTCTATCTCTCTTCCCCTTAATCGATTCACACTCTAGAAGACAAGGCAAATTTAGCGGCGGGTGGCAGTGAGAGGTGAGAGAACCGACGGCGGGAGAGCTGGTTGGCAGTGACTAGCCCTTAGCACCCCCCGAGTAGCAGGCATCTGGTGCTCCGTCGCTGATTGGTAGTAGCAATTAACGTCCGGTCCTGATCTAACGGCTCTCTGCTGCGCACCAACACGGAAACTGGTCGGGCTACATAGATCATTGTTGCACGAGATGCCATGGTTAGAGGAACTCCGTCAGTTCGTGATGCACGAGGAAGCTGCGGTTTCAATAGATGCCTGAACGTTGTAGCGGATTAGCATACTGGCTGAGACCACAGAGGAAACTGGGTTAGGTTTTAGGAAGCATCGCTACCGTGTATCCCAGACGAGGTTACCTCTGGAGGAGGGAGGAAAGGATACCGAGAGGAGAAAGGATAGGAGAGGAGAAAGGACATAGACGTTCTCAGAAGATAGATGGAGAGAGAGCGAGAGAGAGAGAGAAAGTGCCTTGTCAGTGGATAACGAAGCCTTTTGCCGAAATTTCCCTTCAGGCGAGGGAAGACGCTGATACGGACCACCCCACCGACACGTCCGGAATCTTCATGATGAAGTCCTTTCACGGTGACCTTGTCTAACGCTCTCTACAACCCTCTCCGGACCCGGCGACTTTCCGCCCCGGCATTATCCTCCTCCTCTGCTAAAGAAGGGAAACGCCTCCTCCGACTCCAGAGATTTATTGAAAGTATTTGGAACGTGACGATTATCCCGATAATTGAATGTTGGATTTTGTCCTTGCCAGAAAAGGGTCCGAGATCGTTTCGGAGGCTTACAACCTCCTCGGGGAATAAAGAATGCTTAATCAGCGACGCGGACTTTAAAATCAATCCTTACGAGGCGGAATCCACTTTTGTTCCCGGGAAATGGGTTTCCGGGCTTTGTGGCCTCATAACGAGGCAGTTGCAAGTAGTTAGACTAATTGTAAGTTTACAACAAATTACTCCTTGCATTCGAAGCTACTTCAAATATAAAACCAAACATTTGTTCCGATCGGACTGTGGACCTTTATGCAAAATAAAAATGTTCTGCATTGATTGCGAGAAGCAGAAGTAGTATAAAAATTGATTTCAATCTTTTATTGGTTTATATTTCTTTCAACCAATTTCTTCACTCAATTGCCGAGAGTTTATATTTTTGTTATATTTATTAGTTTATGCTAGCCATTTCGATTCATGCATTATTGGGTCTATTGTAAGTCTGTTAACGGACAAGACAGAATTAGAAATTCCTTTCTTCCTTGAATAGTATTAACGATTGTAGAGTACTGCACTACTTCCAGCTGATTAAAATTATTGGAAAAAGATGTGAATGTCTATGTGGTTCCTATACCCTGCAATTAATGCAGACAATTTGAATTTTGCATAGAAATCCGCAGTTTACTTACTACTTTACGAAACAAATTGAATAGTTTATCCTATTCCTTGATCGAGCAAGATCAGAAGGAACGCCGACGGGATGGAAAATCGCCGAATTCATTTTGTGGGACGAACGTCGGAGTTTCGGTACCGCGACGTAACTCGAACACATTAATACGGCGAAACAATCGTTCGTTCAGGGAACGGAGGCCCCATTAACGAACAGTCCCGTGAACGACGACTCCGCCGGTCGGCGGCTGACGTTAACGCGAAATATGCGATCGCAAAAAGCTCCGTCACAATTAACGTCGAACGGAATCGCTGGAACTTCAAATACGGGTCGGAAAACGCTGAAAGACCGACGACGCTTTTACCGGCTACGCTCTAATACCGTTTGAAATTCGTTCCGGCAGTCCTGAAGTTAGGAAATCACCATTTCTTTTTTTCTTTCTCTCTCCTTCACTGGCTGTCTTTCTCTTTCTCCCTCGGTTTTTTCAGAGCCCGGTTCATGGTAGTTTTAACCCGGTTCGTACTAACGAGCAAACACGGCTCCCGCTCGTTCGTATGCAATCGTCTGACCCACTGACATGTCCTGGATGAAAGTGTCGGTGCGCGCGCGGTCGAGAGAAAGATAGGCAGAGAGACAGACAGAGAGAGACAGAGAGAGAAGAGAGAGAGAGAAAGAGAGTGAGGAGACGGTGGTGGCCCGGATGCCATGCCGTCGGGCCTCGATAATGACGACAGTACCCTGGGAAGGCGAGCTTAACCAGCAGCCAGATATTGAACGAGTTAACGATACGTTAACGATTTCTGGCCCCGGCGTCATCTACTCGCGCGTGGCCAACAGAGCCCAGGAACAAAGATAACGTGAACTGCAGCTGATAACACCGGCCCGGGGATTAGAGGTCGCCGCCTGACGTGCCGATAAGGAATGCATTGACATTTTGCAGTAGCCTGCCAACCGCCGCTACCCACGCCCGCCTGGCGAAACCTTGCATTTACGTCGAATAATCGAATTTCCACTGGGCTCTCTTGCATACTCCAAGTTACACCAGCCCCGTCTCAAAGGGAATATTCAACTTCCGACTTTCCGAAACTTGCTGGGAGAATCCTGCTCGAAAAACTGTTGCAACGATGCTATGGAAATGATAACAGGTGTTTGTGACTGGTCCTAGAAAGGAAATATTTGATTTCAATCTCAGAGAGACGATATTTTCAAAATAATATGGAAAGATGTGCAAGTTTTCAGTCTGTTCCTAGTTGGTGAATGAAGCCATTTAATTTCAATAGTTCTCATTGAAACATTACGATTTACATCTGCAATTGGTGTGTTTCTGAAATATGTTAAGATGCTGTGAGATGATATTAATACTCACAGGTACTATATGTTGCCATAATTTGATTAATCGCGATGAATAATAATAATATTACATTTTTGCAGGCACTGTTTCCGTAGGATATTAATTATTTTATACAATGTACAAGAAAAAGAACTAGTTAGAGACAAAGCTAATATTATAAGTTCTTTGTATTTTATAATCTCTTTCGACGGTGATTATGAGAAATAATCCTCTTAAAATCTGTGTTGTTTGAACAATTTTCATGTACGTGGACTATTGGTATGGGATTGAAATAATGACATACTGTCTTCAGATAAAAGCTACTTCTACTTTAAGTACCGTGTTGCATAAAACAATTTTCATCAATTTGGAGCAAAAATTGGGGTTAAATCTCTTAAATCTTAAATCTGTATTGTTTGAACAATTTGCATGTATGTGGACTATTGGTTTGGGATTGACATAAATTACGCAGTATTTTTAGATCCCATCTCCAGGATCGTCGTAACCAAATAGTCATTCAGTTATCATAAAAAGCTACTTGTACTTTAAGTAATGTATTGTACGGAACAGTTTTCAACAATGTGCAGCAAAAATTGGGGTTAAATCTCTTAAAATCTGTATTGTTTGAACAATTTGCATGTATGTGGACTATTGGTTTGGGATTGACATAAATTACGCAGTATTTTTAGATCCCATCTCCAGGATCGTCGTAACCAAATAGTCATTCAGTTACCATAAAAAGCTACTTCTACTTTAAGTAACGTATTGTACGGAACAGTTTTCAACAATGTGCAGTAAAAATTGGGGTTAAAACGCGCCGGCATAATTCGAGCCTTGGAGGGCAAAGTGGCCGAGTCTTTAGCCCCTATCTACCCTTGCAACGAAGTAACCTTATTCTAAAGAACTTTATACGTGTGAACCAGAGTGCGTAATTGTTGCGTTTAATTACAGTAGTTAGCGTGTGCGTAATTACAGTCGGTAGGGAACCGCTTATCAGATTCCGGTCGTTTTATAAATTACACGATACCGTGAAGTGTCTGTCTATAATTTTTTCCGTCGCAACACTGGTTTTTGCGATCGTGTGCTCTATTCGTTATCGTCCACTCTACGTTGAAACATTTCCTCTGTTAAGCGACATCGGTTAGGCTCTCGCTTCGGATCAAAGCTAGATGTCGGTCGATTACTTTCATTCATTAGCAACGTGGTATTAAAACGTTAACACCGCGGCTGTTTGCTTTGTATGAAACACACTTCGCTCGCTCTGGCCACATCCATCATTCGCTCGCGCGAAGAGTAATTAGGGTCGTCAATTTTTCGCCCGGGGTTCGCGAGGGTGGAAGCGTGACACGTGATCCGAACCGCTTGGTACGCGACTATTAATAAACTTGAAAACATCGTTTCTGAAAGTTGAGATTGGAATCTAGAGACTAAGACACCGCCGTGTGCTGTCTGTCATACACGAGCTCGTTAGCCTCTAACTTATTACTTGTTCTCCATCCTTTTCTGCATTAGTATTACACTTCGTTGGAAACTTTCTAGCTGCGCCCTACAGTGGGGCAAAGTGATGAATCTTGTATCAAAATCAAAGATCTTTCGATAGAAATGAGATAGCGCGATGACTTTTTTGATTAAAGTTGAAATATTTCATAATAAGGAAAAAACAGTGATTATGGTACAAAAAAATTTGTTAAATTTGCATCATTGCCCGTAGAATTCGTCGCAAAATTTGTCCGCTATCTCAGGATTTTGGAAAAAAGCGATTTGTGTGAAAAAAACTAAGGAAATCATAATTTTTTTCGTGGAATTGATTATAATATCTCTATTTTTCTCTTCTTTTAAATATTTCAACTTTAATCTAAGAAGTTAATCTAAGAAAAAATCATTGCGGTATCTCATTTCTATCTAAAGTTCTTTGCCGTTTACACAAAATTCATCACTTTGCCCCACTGTGCGCTGTCCTTCCCTTTTCCCTTCGCTGGTATCCTTAGTCGTGGGGATATGTCGACGCAGTTATTCCTGCGATCGTTAGGTCGCGGTGTTTAATCAAGTTTCTTTCGTAAGTGTTTCACAAACAGGAGATTACAATTGTAGTTAGAGAAACTTCGGACCTACGAAAAGTGATTTAGCTGCGAGGATAGGAGGTCTTGGTGGTCTTCATGGCGCAATAAGAAACATTGGGAATACGAAATGGGATAATGTTTTATGAGACATTTACCGCTCTGCAAGTGAGTTTCAATATTTCACCATTGTTTAGGCTAATGCTGTCTCTTCTAGGGAAATTTGAGAGAGAATGTAATGGTAGAAAAACACTTATTTCCAAGAGAGAGAATTACGGAGAATTACTTTCTGAGAGAGAATTACACGAATTATTATACATGTATTCATTTCGTATATTCAGTGTAGTGGTAGGATCTGCCCAACGTGTATAAAAGAGGAAAAAGTACTTGGTTAAGTCACATATCTCAATTATTCAATCCTTTATACAAATTAGTAATTGTCCAAGTCAATTGTAAGAAATAGAAGTTAAACGAAAGTGTATCTCCTGTTTTAATAATTTTAATAACTCAAACACAATATGACAACATCATAATTTATTAGTAATTTGAAAAATCTGTGATGTTAGTAATATTTTGTACTAGTCAGTAGTGTCACGGACTCATCGGCATTCGATGCAACAATTATGCATTTATAATAGTAATGAACAGATCCAATACCAAACTGAAAAAACATTAAATCAATTGAAGGATATTATTATATTATTTTCGACTTTTCAAGATGACTAAGAGAGGAAATACATGTTCATTAACCTTCGGTTTCCTACAATTGATTTGTACAAGTTTTAATTTTAAAAATCTGCAGTCTAGAAGTCATTCTTAAATATTTTCGAAGCACCGAAGGCAGCCAGAAAAATCTAGGAAGCGATCAGCCGGTTTTTCCGACTCGGTAATATCCATTGTAAGGTCGATCAAAAGAATGTCTGCGAAGGCGCGAAAGTTATGAGAACACTTCGGTGCCGGCCCAGTACCCATTCACAAGGTATAACGCGTGGATGGAGGTATCAGCATCGACGGTTGCTGTTTCAGCTGTTTACAAGTGCCGCGAATACCCGCCCCGTCGGCCCCCTTTTGACCTGGTCTGCCGTTCCGTTAAGCCGTAGAGCAAAGGATTAGGTCTACACAGCGCGGAAGTCACCAGCAAGCACCCTTTCCACCCCCTCTTTATCTCGGTGAACCCGCGTTCCGCCATTCCCACGCACGAATAAAGGCATAAACGCGCAAGAGAGACAGAGTTGCGGAGTTGGTTGGGAGCGGGTGGGGGAGAGAAACGCGAATATAGGTGCGCGCTTGCTCGTTCCGCGAGCTGATGATGCAAATTCAAACCTCGTGGCGCAAAGATGGCGACCACGGGTGTCTGACTTTGGCAAGGCACCAAGTCGTTCCTGCGGGACCAGCTAATTGGATGAGGAAGAATCCTTTGATAATTAACGCGGCACGCGTCACCCGGCCCCTGTCAGCCTTTTTCGTCGTACACGGTGTCTCGTATTTTCGAGGAAATACGACGCGAGCAGCCACCGGAAGCTGCGCGTTCGCTGAATAGCTCGTTGATTACGTTCCGCATTTACGCTCTCGGAGAATTTTAATTTGATGTCGCGCTAATCGAACGGCCAAGTAAAATTGCGAGAAACGTTCACCGGAACGCCCCATTTTCTGCTCTCCATCTCGCTATTTTCACCGAGTTCATACACGGTTGGACCTTATTAACTGGTATAGTGGGGTCTCTCGTGAACCCCAACAAAATTTCTCTAGAAATATCAAGTTTCTTTAACCTCTTTAGAACATTTGACTCTTATGACCCCGACAACATTTCTGTACAGTTTCGCTGCTGTATTGTACGATAATTGCAAATAGCAAGTTTCTTTGACCTCTTTTGAACATTTGGATTATTTAGTTTTGAATTGTACACTTAAAGGTACCTGCGAAAATGGATACAGAATTTTGAAGAGGTATGTTTTTTATAATCTGAGTAACCAAAGACAATTGAAATACTACATTACACTGCTTCTTCCAGAAAACAGGCAGCAGCAAGCAAGATAGTGACACTCTATCTACCGCATAATTTGCGATTGCATAAATGAGAGTCCCTCGGTAATTCGCACGGTATCGATACAGATCCAGCTGCCCATACAATAAATACAGCGAATTTTTGCGAAACAATACTGGCAAGAATCACGGAGAATTCGAAAATCCGCGTAATCTGAATGGCCAGATCCCCGTGCGCGAATGGTTATAATAAAAAGTTGCCTGCTATCTGCTCCAGTTTAGAGCAGCATCGTGATAGCTTTTTAACATGTGTATCATAATTGTCGAAAAAACAAGCCAAAAAAATGGAAATAGACTCGGGCAGTGGTTGACGAAGGTCTGGCGAGCGTCCAAGTAAAAATGTCGAGGTGATTTGGCAAGCGTGTTTGGTCGATACTGTTGTACGATCCCGCCGCGAAATTCCACGAGGCAAGGCAGGTGTACTGTCCACATGACCAGGCCCTAAACTGGAGCGAATATGAGCCGATAAATCCTTATCAATCAGCTGCATTTGGCCGTCAAAGTGGCCCCGGGTTATCCGGATTCGCCGTCGCGTCTAAGAGCGTCAAAGTGGCTGCTATCAGAGCCAAATTATCGGCATTACCTGCGTCGCGCATGAATTCGTGCGGGTTGCAACCGTGCGTATGTATATCCCCGGTTGCAACGGTGTGCATTACGGTTCTCGGTAGTTCCGTGTCGAGCAACTTTGTCGTTTTCGATTACGGCCCGGCCAAGAGTGTCGACTTCGAAACCACCTCAAAGTTCCCAAACTCGTTTCGCTACAATATTAGCCGCGGCGCACTGTATCAATATAGCAAATGAAATATTTACTTCGTTACTGTGATGCAAATGCTGTCGATACTCGAATTCGCCGGAGTTCGCCAACTATGCGGCCGACGATGAATAATAGGAACTCCGGTTTATGGAATCATTCCTCTCGCCGTCCACTACGAGCAACGAAATTGACTTTCCTTTTCTTTTTTATATCGAAGCTGCGTCCTTCTACCGGGGAAATTGGAAACGACGAAAGAAGGCCGAAGTGGTTTTCCAATTTGTGCTACTCCGTGTTTTCTTCTTTTCTAATTCGAAAAATACTACAAACTGAAACATCCGTGAATCATTAAAAAATTTTCCAAGAATCAAACCACCATAGATTTGAAGAATGAAGTCTCCACTTTACAACGGCACAAAAAATGTAATCTACGATTCTTTTTTAGTCAATTTATTGCATTTGGAATGCGAGGTATACCGTTAACATAAAGACTTCGTATGACCAAGCTTGTTTGCTACACAGAACAACTAAAAAGGGTCGTAGATCGAGTTTGAAGGTCTCGTTGTAAAGGAGAAACTTCAATCTTCCGATTCATAAAAGATTTGGTTACCAAAGAAATTTGTTAACGTTTAGAATCTTTCCAGTTTATACCATTACCGAAACACGCATTTTCTGATTCCCACCCGCGCTATCACGAAAAAAAATGAATCTAACAAGAACCTGAGACGGAAAAAAAATTGAATGCAGCTAGAAGTTCAAGCTTTAAAATAAATCCAAATCTATAGCTGTACGATTATTTGTTACCGATTTATTAATTATTGAATGTTCACTTTTATGAACCAACACAGAATTTCACTAGTTTGAATTACTTGTTAACGATGTTAATCCGTCAGCAACGGGTTTGAAAAGGCTAAGAGTGCACGTAAGACGTGCGATAATTAAGTTACTAACTTGGAACAGCCCGGGAGGGGTGAGGGGCGCGAGCGTGAGCGGGGTACGGGTTATAGCCGGAAGTCACGTTCCCGTCGTTAAGGTCGGTATTAACATATAGATAAATTCACTCGGCGGATTCTAGTACGCCTTAGAAGAGTCGGCAACTTTTTTAATAAAAGACAGAAAGTTTCCGAACATCCGCTGTTCTCAGCTCGGTCGGGAAGTGCCTACAGTATAATTAATTATGGAGCTGGGGAAGTACTCTTAATCGTTTGGATACGATCGACCATTCTCCTTGCATAATAGTTTATAAGCTTTGCATTTATAAGTGATAAGGTCTCGAAACTTCGGCAAGACTGTTCGGGAGATAGACACTTGCGAATAGACCCTTTTTTACACGAACGAGTCGAGGGCGCCTGGGAGAAGTTCGTTTGCGAGACTGTTCCTTCTCAGATTAACACCTTCCCTGTTTCTCGGCGAAACGTTGTGGAAGAAGTTTTAAACCTTCTCTGTAACCGCGAAAATTTTACAACGGTGGAGCTATGTCGTTGGTCGCAAGATGGCGGAAAAATGCTACGGAGCTCGAAGGAGACTTGAGGACGAAGATTTTTAGAAGGATCGAGGATATTTTCGTCAGAGAACTAGATAACACTACATCACTTTTGTTTCGTGAATGATTAAATCGTTTGTATATTATATCGGATGTGTTGGAATACGCGACATCTTCTAACCTGAAGGATAACACCGTTTAACTAGTCAATGTCGATAATGTAGACTAAGACAATGTATATACAGTGGGTGTACAAAGTATTCGTACACCTTTTAAAAACTAATAACTTCTTTATAATTGTATCAAACGACCTGATCTTTTATAATCAATTAGAAGCGTTAGTTTACAAACTGATATGCAAAAAAGATTTTCCAAAAATTACAATCTACAAGATTGCAGGCAAAAATAAAAAAGGCATTTTTAAAACTTTTTTATTTGGGCCCTTAATGAAAATTTAAAACATATGTTTTCTAGATGCATGTTCTTTATACACATGATGGAAATTTCATCGAAATCGGTTGACGCAGGAAAAAACAACAAGCGTCGAAAGATGTACGATTCTGTAGATTTTAAGCAGAAACTGATCAAAAGTCGTGGAAAACTACGATTTTCACCATTTTTAACCGCTTGTAGCTCGTGTGTATGTTAATCGATATCAATGAAATTTTCAACATTGTGTATGACTAACATAGATCTACAAAACATACATTTTAAATTTTCATTAAGGACCCAAATAAAAAAGTTTTAAAAAATGCCTTTTCTATTTTTGCATTTAACCTTGTAAATTATAATTTTTGGAAAATCTGTTTTGTATATCATTTCGTAAACCAATGCTTCTAATTGATTATAAAAAATCAGGTTGTTTGGTACAATTATAAAAATGTTATTAGTTTTTAAAGAGTGTACGAATACTTTGTACACCCACTGTACGTAGATGTTCCAACGACTTCCTTCTTCTTATTATTAAGATCGTCCATGAGTGAACACGTGTCTGTTACCTGTATATTGATACATGTCTCTGTAAACCTTTTAGTATTCAATATACTTAATATTGTTAATAGGGTGATCATTGTGAGGCATAATTTATCCCTGCCAGTATAAATATTGTGTATCTGTTAAGATCGCGGTACTACAGTCGGATTAATAGTGCAACAGGATGCAAGGATGTAATGTCGGCAACATGACATGCGTCTTTAAAGGGTTAAAATATCTTCGACAATTCTGTAGTCTTCACATTCTTCAATAATATAACTGCTTAATGATTTTAATATCAATTACAGCGAAATTATTAATTCAATTAATACGAAGGAGAGCTCAAATTGATCACACTGGATACAACTTTAATTCTGTCGCATTCTAAAAACCCTAATACAGTGTGGTTCATTCGCATGTATCATAATAGAAATGAATTTCGTAGTCGAAAATCAGCATCGTGCCAATTTTAATGAAGTCTATGTAAAAATTCTGGCTAAATATTGAGCGAGCATACGAATGGCTCAACCATGTTCTGGTGGTTATGGCTGCCCCACAGACCAGCAAGAGCGTTCGATCGCACTCGGAATGGCCGTACGTGCGATTCTTGTTTCACGCTACGTCACGAGCGTCGATGAAACGTCTGTTATCAAGGTAGGGGCGCGTGAACACGCACATTACGTTCACCGTTCCTCAGGAACGTGCGTACGATAAGGGTGCTCACGATCTCGAGGCCTGTTTCACGAGCAACACGTTGCAAGCCTAATACGTACATCGAGCCATAATTGGCCAGATGCATATAGCCTGAAGCGCACGTGCAACGCACGATCGCGTGTTATTTATTAACGTCCGCCGGCCCACGATTCAGATGTCAACGATAACGACAATTCAATCGTTGTGCGTGCGCAGTCAAACGCGTTTAGCTCCTTAACCTCGTGAAACCTAACTGCACCACTACAGTTTATTTCAACAGCTAGTTATTTATATTAAATATATTTCTAAATTTTTTAGTAAATCATAAAATGTGTTCGCAGCATTCTTTCACTGTTTGGCTTCCTTGTTAAAATGTATTAAGCCTTTCTGAAATAATAAAACAAGTTGCACGCGAAAGTCATGGGTAACTTGTTGTGTGCTATAAACTTGAACAAGGTGTATAAACTAAATTTCACCAGCTTTCAATTGTTTCATTGTCATTCTAGAGTTTAATCTGCTGTGGTTCTTGGTTGAAATATATATTGAAAATAATACAGTAGGGTATATACAAATAGTTACAATTTTCATAGAATTTTCTGAATATAAAATTGTGTTTAATAAAATATTGATTTTGACTAGATCGGAAAATTTTACACAATCATGACGGTGATGAAGAAATAAAACTGTGGGTGGGTTGAAAAGAACGTACCGGGGGTGAATACCCTTTCTTATTTATCATCGAGGTTGTAATTCATCTGTGGAGCAATGTCTACCTGTGAAAATGATAAATTACTGAAACAAATGGATGCGGCATTTCATTTACAGCTTGATTGTATTTTATAATGTTCAATGGTTATATCAGTTGCGTCTTAAATGTCCAGATGCAAAATTTCATCATTTGTTTCTGATAAAATATATTCAATATATTCAAGTAGTTTATAATTTTAGTTTCTAGTTCATATATTTTTTTAGTGGTTTCTAGAATGTGCTCACGCTTCTTTCCCAACTTGAAGAACGGTTCAACCTATCGACTGTCACCATACTTCGGAAAAATACTATTTCCTTCACATTATAGGTAAAAAAAGAGAACGATAGCTGACGAAATAAATACGTATCTATTTCAATACGTATCTAACATTTGCCGACTTTGATTAAAACGACTTCTCGCCGACGCCGTTCCGCAAGTTTCGCTCGCCACGCAATTTTTAAACACCCTTATCGTCCCGCGAAGGGAGAAAACGGACCTACGGGTAGGGAAACGTCAAGGACAATTTGTGTTACAAATAACCGTGGAATGGTGTAATAGGTAACAAGAAGAAAACTAAGCGATCGCATTAATTGCGTCCAAGGGAACCGAGCTTTTTCTTGCCGCCCTCCCTCGATGAAATGTCGAGAAACTCCTAGGAGAGGAATTGCCTCGATTTGTTACTAATTTGGTCAGTTTATACTTTAATACACTCCTCGCCATCAATACTACTCGCCGAACAGGTTTCATCTGTTGCTGATCGAAGCGAAATTATCCCCGACTATCAACGGAGAATTAATATCTTTCGGTTTAACGTCTGTTCATCCCGAAATGAACCTCACGTTTGCATCGATTCGATCGCGATAGAACCTCCATCATGCCATTGGCGCATCGATACACGTCCTGCCCCCGTTCTACGACTTTCAGGATTTTATCTGTACCACATAACTCCTTGCAAACAGTTTTCAACACTTGAATTTCTAAAAAATCTGTTACAATGTTCACCTGCACAGAGCCTCTACTTTAAACCCATTCATTAATTTATTCAACGGCGCACAGCGGGAAAAAGTGACTTGCCTCGCTTCAAAAAGGAATAACTTTCGATAGAAATGAGGTAGAGCGATCAACTTTTTTTTAAATTAAAGCTGAAACTTTGCAGAATATGGGAAAAATAGGGAGATTACGGTACGAACGGTTTTTAACCTTGTGAAAATTCGTTAAACTTTCACAATTTCCAGAAAATGTGGTTTCTGCGTTACCACGGGCAGAAAAAATTTTTTTTAATTTTTGCTATATATCATTTCCCGTAGATTTTTTCACGCTGATTTCAAATCTGGTCTCAAAATTTGTCTACGACTTCAGGATTTTACAAGAAATCGATTTTTGTGAAGGAATTGTTTAACGAATTTTCTCAAGGTTATAAAACGTTCGTACCATAATCTTCCTATTTCCCCATATTCTGCCAAGTTTCAGCTTTAATTTTAAAAAAATTTCATCGCTCTACCTCATTTCTATCGAAAGTTCTTTGATTTTGTCTCCGATTTGGACGAAAGGTCCCACACTGTGAGGCGTTCCATGGGATACGGCGCACAGTGGAACTTACGCCTCGAATCGATTTCTTGTAAAATCCTGAAGTCGTAGACAAATTTTGAGACCAGATTTGAAATCGGCGTGAAAAAATCTACGGGAAATGATATATAGCAAAAATTTAAAAAATTTTTTTCTGCCCGTGGTAACGCAGAAACCACATTTTCTGGAAATTGTGAAAGTTTAACGAATTTTCACAAGGTTAAAAACCGTTCGTACCGTAATCTCCCTATTTTGCCATATTCTGCAAAGTTTCAGCTTTAATTTTAAAAAAAATTCATCGCTCTACCTCATTTCTATCGAAAGTTATTCCTTTTTGAAGCGAGGCAAGTCACTTTTTCCCACTGTGCGGCGTAGCGGTGTCAATTGTGAAAATGGAGAAACAAACTCTTAAACATTTTTGAACGGCGGTGGACCTTCCACTGAAAGTTGAATAAAACCACGACAAAGAATCGTACATAAAATTTTCAAACATGGTCATAACGGGGAGATTCTAGTCTTCGAATTTGTCGTAATTGTATTTTTCAAAACATATTTTAAGGTTGGTACAGTCTAAGTTTTCTAAGATACTTTAGATGTTCTTTTCGGCAGAGAAAATTTCCGACGAGGGCTATATCTCCAGATCGTTTTTCTGTTCCATCATGTTCTTCATCGTCTGGCGCCGACAAATCTGGTGGCCGATTCCCCAGTTCGGGAAAGTCCGATCCTCCATCTACCGGTCGTCCGTCGTGTTCTGAGGACCGGGCGATAATATTGAATTTCAATCGGCATCATGCAAATCGATGCGCGTTTCATATTCAATGAGGCAATTAACGTATATGCGGTTTCGCGATGGTGGGCTCGCGAAAGGGCAGCGGGGTGGAAGGATGGACCGTCTCCACCTAGATTCAGGTATAGCCGGGCTATTTCCTATTGAAATATTAATCGTAATGCGATAGGATAGCCAACAACCACCGTGAAATCCATCGCGTGATTCCTCGGTCGGGTTTCAATCGGGATCCCCCGGCTGATCGATTCCCATTAAAGCGCAAATCGCGGCGGACTTCGTTCAGCCGGTACACCCACGCGACAGACGAAAAAAACCACCGAAAAGAAGATAAAAAAAAGAATCGATCCAACCCGTTGTTCGACGTATTAGAAACGAACCCCAACGACGGTTGAACAGAGAAAAAAATACAAAACAAAAATCGCGATCGTTGCCCGGGGAAACCGTGACGAAAGGAATTCGTGGCGATTCAGTTTTAAACGCGGAATTGTTATTGATAACGGCGGACCGATTGAAATTGATACCAGAATCGATCCCCGCGACAATCAATGGCACAATTTCTCTCGTTTCGATTTTCCTTCTTTTTCGAACCCCTGTTTCGCCTGGCACGAATAAATGTAAAAATTGATAAGGCGTTAAAGATGAACGACGATAACGATGAATTATTCGAATGCGCATCCGGTGTGCGGGTTACTGTGTTAGTTTTACTGCTCTGTGGCTTTGAATCTGTGATAAAATGCTGGTTTGTAAACGTTTTTTAAACATGCTGCGTGTAAAAAACGTTGCAACGCATTGTGGACGTCCGTTTATTTGAATTCGAGACACAGGCAAGACTGTAATTAACATAGTTGTACATTCATAGGTCGTGTAATATTTCAATCATGTCCTTTCTCTTTTCTACAATATTTTCTACAAAATATTTTATTATATACATATCTTTCTCTCACGTTACTAAAATTTCATTCTACCTTTAATAACTTCATTTAATTTTTTCACTGTTTATGTTAAGATCTACAATTTAATCATGATACATAACATGATATTCTCGAATGTATGAGGTTTTATAGTTATAATCGTGAAGACTATTATATTGACACAAATGTATTAAAAACTGGCATCATACGAGTTCTATGCGAAAATTGACTAAGTCTAGAGGCGACTAATAATCAAAGATGCTAACCAACAGTTTCTCCCACAAACAACCCCGTACATTTTCAGATTAGGACCAATTAAATCGCAACACGGGCACGAACAAATTTATTCCATAATCCGACCGAAAAGCGCCACAACGTTTCCAATAATCGTGTAACAATAAATCCGAAGTGGGTTATTGCGACGCATCTGGTAGCTCCGGTGTTAAATCCTTGATTTACCGAGAAGGTTGATAAAAATGGTTACTGTACGTTAGACTACAGAGTATCGGTTTCCACTGTCAGCCGGCTTATCAGCAAAAACTTGAAATCCGTCGTTTCGCGCACGCTTGTCCGAACGAACGGTTCGATGGGCGTTAACTATTTTTGCGTTTCGCGTCAGGCCGGCCGGGGTTTCGCTTTAACTTCGTCCACGTAGCGGCTTGTGTGTCAGGTGAAATTAGTCTGGTCCCATGATTTTAATCCGGCAGCGTCGTGTGTTCCAGCTTTCGCTGTCACGTTACCATTACGACTGACGCGGCTGTCGCCTCCGTTGCGTTCACTGAAAATTACATTCTTTCCTTTTTTTCGGTTCAAAAGAAATTTTGTGTAGCTGGGAAATATCTTAGTTTATTTTTATATTTGAAATCGATAAGGCTGGACGCTCCAAAGCAAGCACTATCACAGATGCTATTACATCATAGACTATGATCCTATTGACTGCGAATATTACAACAATTGCTCCGTTATAATGTTAGATATATATTCATTTGTATTAGGTTGCCCTGAAAGTTTGTTTCGTTTTCCATTAATGTATTCAACGCAAATTCGGACTAGTTTTTCTAAAAAGGAAATAACAAGGGTAAATAAGATGAAGCTTCAGAAAATATAAGGCAATAATGAACAGTTGATTCGTGTTACCTAACAATGCTAAACGTGCACATTGCAGTATAAACTTTTGGAACAACCTAATATAATAAATAGTCTTCTATGTACAGTGGGTGTACAAAGTATTCGTACACTTTTTAAAAACTAATAACATTTTTATAATTGTACCAAACAACCTGATTTTTTATAATCAATTAGAAGCATTGGTTTACGAAATGATATACAAAACGGATTTTCCAAAAATTATAATTTACAAGGTTAAATGCAAAAATAAAAAAGGCATTTTTTAAAACTTTTTTATTTGGGTCCTTAATGAAAATTTAAAATGTACGTTTTGTAGATCTATGTTAGTCATACACATGTTGAAAATTTCATTGAAATCGATTAACATACACACGAGCTACAAGCGGTTAAAAATGGTGAAAATCGTAGTTTTCCACGACTTTTCATCAGTTTCTGCATAAAATCTACAGAATCGTACATCTTTCGACGCCTGTTGTTTTTTCTTGCGTCAATCGATTTCGATGAAATTTCCATCATGTGTATAAAGAACATGCATCTAGAAAACATATGTTTTAAATTTTCATTAAAGGCCCAAATAAAAAAGTTTTAAAAAATGCCTTTTTTATTTTTACCTGCAACCTTGTAAATTGTAATTTTTCGAAAATCTTTTTTGCATATCAGTTTGTAAACTAATGCTTCTAATTGATTATAAAAAATCAGGTCGTTCGGTACAATTATAAAAAAGTTATTAGTTTTTAAAAGGTGTACGAATACTTTGTACACCCACTGTAGATCTCCCCAGATAGAGCTACTTCTATCTGAACGGCCTTATATTCTACCGTGTTTGTATAAACGAGGTTATATACTGTGATTAAAAATTATATGACACGCAAAAACGTTAAGACTGACGTGTTTCCACATTGCGTTTGCATTATTACAGCTCGCATTCCACGTTACCGGGAATTCCGTTCGGAAATTGCACGCCTTTCGCGCATTCCGCCTTATAATAATCGTAACGCGTGTGCAACCCGTCAATTCGCAATCCGCTGGTTCTCGGAAACCGCGTGGCTTATGCCCGCACCGGTGCTTGACCACTTCACGAGTCCTTTTGCGTGCCTCGTCGTGATACTAAGCTCGTTCCGGAAGCGCGCAACCATAATATAGGTGCTGGTAATCTCGCTGTATCGCGGAATATATCGATTGTTCGTTTCCATAGCTTTTTACCTGCCGCGCGCGGCTATTATTTAGTATTTGCAAGATAACTTTGGCTGCTTCGCTTTGGAACGCTCACGTCTTTGATAAATAATCCGTACTGCGGTATTGTCGCGAAATATTTAAAAATTGTGGGACCAAAATATCACTTATATCACGTGCAAACGCTATTCCTTAATCTCCTACTGTTTTAACATTGAGCAAAGAAAAAGATAGCGAGCAAGCGAAACATCAACGTCTGATTAGAGGTGATACAATACTGATAAAATGATAAACCTGATTTCTTTCGAATGATTTTCTTATGAAATCTTATACCAACATATTGGGGCCTTTTTTCTGATTAAAACGATACCAAACTCGACATAGCTTGTATCACAGTTGCTCGTTTAATGCACAAAGTAGTAGAACCTCGATTATCCGAACCGTCGATAAAAGAATTAATATCAACTCGAAAATAAAATGAAATATAAAAATGACAAGATTGATTTTATTTCGAGGTTGGGCTCTACTAAAACTATCTGCACAATCGTTTCTTATGAAATCATTTTTATTATTTCAATAAATGTAAAATAAAAAATCTGCAACCGGTCATTTTGACTGGTGCTGGTAAGTTTAGTGTTAAACTGCTTTACAAACCCAGATTTCTGTGCCAGATACTGTGCTCTATCTGTATATTGATTTTTTCACCGTCCACTTATCTTGTTGATTTCAGGGTCTGTATAATGGTGTATAGTGCAGAGACGACGTAGTATTTCCGCGATTGAAAATATCGATCCTTTCGACGTTTCTAGAAAAAAGTTGAAGCGATCCGGAAACCGGTTCGTGTTACGAAGTAATATATGTAATGTTAAAGGGAAGTTTCTAGGAGGACAACTTTATTCTTCACCGACGACGGGAGAAAGATATGAAATATTCCGAGCCGGACCGTCGACCCTTCTCGTTTCTACAGAAATTGAACGACTATCGGAATAAGTTTCCACTTCCCGGTGTGACGATAACTAATATAGATTATTATTGGAATAATTTACACCGGAAAGCCGAGCATGCGACGACGACTGGGAGCAAACTTTCGGAAATTAAACGTGGCTCGATCCACTTTCTGGTGAGTTGATTAATAGCCAGCGATTTTCGCTTGTAAGCAATGTCTGATTTCGCTACGTGAACATTTAATACTCGTAGCAACTCAAATGCATTCATATTATTTTTTGCATATTTCCAATTTCGAACACATGGTTTTTATTGCGAGGAAATTTACAAACCCGAGCACTGGAACTTAAAATAATTATTTGGTTCTAAAACAATTTAAAATACATATCCAATGGATAAGTGATAAATTTATTTAACGCTATGTTTACGGACCCTTATAAATGACGGCTTCTAATATTTCTAATTTCCGATTATTGAGATTCTTTGAGTATACATATACTATTTAACACTAGATCTACCGAGCACTAAACGCAATTGGCATACATTGCCTTATATTAATGACAAAATTGCATTTATTTAGATCTCGTTCGAGTTTTGTTTAAATATGTGCTTCAGTAAAGAAGTTCACTAAAAAAATTTCTCAGAAAAATATATTTATAATATCAATATTTCTAAAAGAAAAAATCTGGAACCAGTCAAAATGACTGGTCTGGTAAATCCAGTGTTAAAAGATGGTTAAAAATTTGGATAGATTCGTTCTTGTTATTTTTATAAAGTAATGTACAATTTAGCGTGAGCCTAGTTCTTGAGGACCATTTTATATCATCCTGGTTTTATCCCTTTGACAATATTATGATCGCGTAGGACAATAATTCTTTTGTTTCAAGCGTAAGGCAATTTATTTTCAACGTGCGCAGATCACCCCAGAAAGTTCCTTTTAAGTTTCATACGAGCCCGATTTCGACTCGCTGATTCATCTAAAATTCCCAGCAGAGTTGCAATTTAATTTCGAACGTATTTCAACGTGGATCCGTAGCACTCGAAGAAAGTCTTTCTGGAGAGACTCGCGCAGAGCGGTCAAGTATCTTTTTTCGCGAAACCAGTGCGGCGCGTTAAATACGCGACTTCAATTTCCCAGTGCAATTATTCTCGCGCGCAAAAACTCGCGGTCCCGGGTGAAATTACGTTGTAATATCAATTCGTGCGGTGGCGGTGGCGGGGAAATCAGTGTTCGGAGACAAAGGAGAAGAAAGGTTGGTGAAGGAGAGAGAGAGAGAGAAGAGAGTCCGGGGAAGAAACGGAGCCACGAGGATTTCGCGTTTCCGTGAGACCGCGGTTACGAATCCGTGAAGCGAGCGAGAAGAGTCAGCGAGGAAAAGAGGAAGAGAACGAAATAGAGTAAAAGAGGAAGAGAAAGAGAGAGAGAGAGAGTAGGAGACGGCCAGAATCGGCGAATTGTTTTAATAAAGCGGCCGCGGAGCGTAGGACGGTGGTTGGATCCGGTAATTGACTTGGAAACTCACGCCCGGCCGTTCAACGTGGACCGTGGATGGGGTTGAAGTGGCGGGAAAGGGGACTGCCACGAGAGAAATATTAAAATTCCTTCATTACTCGCTCAAAGAATCACTAATGCTAGATGGAATCGCGTGGAATATGATTATTCTACTATTTTAACAGCCCGTAGCCTACCCCCGTCCCCTGACGGCCCCGCAGTCCTCGAATCAAATTATTTTTCCGTCCTTCAGGCTCGTATCCCTACCGTCGAAGTAATTACCGTGTCCTCGAAGCGAATCTCAAATTGATGACACCGTGGCAGCCCTGCTACACCGTCGGGGACGTCGGGGACGGATTAGAGACGTCGCGACGCCGGGTATTCATCTGAATTATAGCGTGACTTCAGCCTAACTCGACGAGGACGCTCTAAATTAACTGCTACGATATGTCTCGTCAAAATATCGCTGCGCTTGTTTTATTCTATTACATGCTAATCAGCTTACACCTGGCAAGGACTGGTGGTTAACGTTCTTAGCGTCTCAGGCTTCTACATGGTTCGCCGTTTGTTGCGCAATTGGCACTTTGCGTTTGAACATTAATATTGTTATTACCTTGTGAGTGAACTGTCAGGTCGGTTTACTTCGATTATGTATAGACATGTGTGTGAAAGAGTCGAAAAAGAAAAATTGTTAAAATGGTGCAGGAAACATTCTTCGAAGATTGCTACGTTGCTTGATGTGGTATCACAGGTTTTCATTGATTGAATCAATTTTTAAGCTCTAACTGGCAGGTCAATTATAAATAAAATACTATCGTCATCTTAGGTTCATGTTCCTTATGCAGTTTATCACACACCTCGTAGAATTCGAACTACCGTAAAGAAAATGGTGTGGCCGTGCATTAAAATCCACGCTTTTTTAATCAATCGATGATATAGTTCATTTATAAGAAAAGTGACATAAATCAAAAATAAGAAATTATATAGGAAAGCCATTTGAAAATTACCTGAAATTGCCAATTTTTTTGATTGTATATCAGCAACTTAGAAATGTAAATAATTTGTTGTTATTATATTTAGATACTGAGTTAATTGTCATATACATTAGTTATAAAATACACCACAATTTATATATTTATTGTTATAATTTTCTTAGAAATATATTTTGAGTTGTGTCACTTTTCACACAACACAAAGCATGGCAGAAAAATTTAGCAGGAGTCTCAGAAAGTTACGCAAATATTACAGTTACAGTAGCGGACAAAAGTTTAAGACCGCTCTAAAGAAGACGATAACTTTTTTAATATTGTACTATACGATTTGAACTTTTTTGGGAACCTAGACCAATTAGTTTACTAAAGGATGTGAAAAGAAATTTTTTCAAAAATTGCAATTGATCGGAATTGTTGAAAAAATACTAAAAGTATAATTTTTAACTTTTTTATGTGGGCCTATATTGAAAATTTAAAAAATACGTTTTGTAGATCTGTGTCAATTAAACATATTCTGAAAATTTCGTCAAAATCGCTCGACGTTGCAATGAGCTACAAACATTTAAAGATGGTAAAAATTGCACATTTTGACGATTTATTGCCAAAAATCTTGAAAATCTGCAATTTTTACCATCTTTAAACGTTTGTAGTACATTGCAAACGCTGACCAATTTTGACGAAATTTTCAGGATATGTTTAATTGACACAGATCTACAAAACGTATTTTTTAAATTTTTATTATAGGCCCACATAAAAAAGTTAAAAATTCAACTTTTAGTATTTTTTCAACAATTCCGATCAATTGCAATGTATGAAAAAATTTCTTTTCACATCCTTTAGTAAACTAATTGGTCTAGGTTCCCAAAACAGTTCAAATCGTATAGTACAATATTAAAAAAGTTATCGTCTTCTTTAGAGCGGTCTTAAACTTTTGTCCGCTACTGTATGTTTAGCCGACATAACATAAACCTCACCCTTGCAATTCAATGTATTCCGTCCTTTTGAATCGATCCATGAAGCAACCGAACACGTGCCTGAAGAATTTGCCAAGAAACGTAGACTGTTACACGAATTTTGCAATGATTAACAGACCTAATTCGAACCCCTGTAGTTGAATGTGCCCGACCTTTCTGAATCGATCGATGAAGCAAAGGAACTCGTGCCTGAAGAATTTGCCAAGAAACGTAGACTGTTTCATAAATTTTCCATTGACTAACAGACCTAATTGAGACCAAACCTTTACAGTCCAATGTGTCCGACATTTCTCAATTGATCGATGAAGCAGCGAAGCTCGTGCCTGAAGAATTTTCCAAGAAACGTAGACTGCTTCACGAATTTTGCAATAATTTACAGACTTAATTTAATACAACCGCGTGTAGTTGAACGTGCCCGACCTTTCTGGACCGATCGATGAAGCAGCGGAGCGCGCGTCTGAAAATTTTGCCGAGAAGTAGACGATGTCAGAAGCGTCGCAATTAAGTGTAGCAGGGTCGCGAAATGTTCGGCATAGAGCCACCACGATGGCCGGAAACTGTGTTCCTGCGGTAAGCCAGGAGAAAGGTGTAGCTGCTCGACGCACAGTGCGAATTAGCCACAAATCTGCGCACTCGAAAAGACGAGGCCTGAAGAAGCAAGCCGTTGAGTGCCGCTCAAGGAAACCGGGTTACAGTGAGTACCTTTGTTTCGCTGTTTTTCACTCGCCGACCGAGCAAATATCAAACGGTTAACGTTAATTGAACTCGCAGCCGCCACCGCCGCCACTGAGTCCGAGGCGAGGGTCGCGTTTTCTACCCTCCTTAATCGTCGTCCTTATCATTCGCTAGGCTCCCTCTCCCCCCCCTCTCTCTCTCTCTCTGCTCTCTCGCGCAACAAAAGGGGCACTCGAGAGAACGAGCGCACGACAGCGAGACGAATACAGAGAAAGGGGGAGAGAGAGAGAGGGAGGGAGAGAGAAAGCTGAAGATTGATCGTCTCAAATAGAAATTCGTTGCCGGCAACTGTTGGTCGACGATCGATGGCCCCGCTCATTTTCCTGATATCCTTACTGTCGCTCGTGTTATTATCATTGTTATCGTTATTCCCATTCTTACCGGGCCGGAGATGAATGGCACTCGTGCATCGTCCCGGAAGGAACCATCGAGCGCCGATCTCGTTTTAATCGGGTCAACTGTTTTTCATGCCGTCCAATTGTTCCTGGCTGTTCTACCGTTACATACGAGCTATCGCTAACTTGAACACGTGCTTTAGATAGCGACGACGCCGACGGTGCGAACCGAATCAATGGCCGGCTCTGTCGTCTTCGTTCACTGCCGTTCTATTAAATTTAATTTCGAATTCTCGAGTTTACTACGAGATCGACCAATTCGTACCACGTTTTCGGTGAATGTACTCGACCATGTTCAATCATTTGCAATCATTTTGTCAATGATATTCTTTTTCGTTTTAGGTACAGCGCATTTTGGAAGTTTTGCATTTGCTTTTTCAGATTTAAAGTCGAAATGCCTGGAAGTTCCATTGTTCTGATTCCGTTCGAACTGGTATTGTTTGAGTATAATCAAAATTGAACGACGGGAGTGTATTAATACATGCCCAAAAATAGTAGATTTTTATCTTGGATCTTTTGTTATCGAGCAAACATTAATGGGTGGGTCGTAGTGGAAATATCTCAGGGTGGTAAGTATCGTTTCAAAAGAGACAATGATATTAGTTTATCCTATAACACTGCATCATTATGTTGCAACAAAGATCAACGACCTATCATCACAGTATATTGTCCTGCGATTAACATCTGACTTTTCATTTATACATATATTACATGAACCACTAAATTCTCGTGTGGTGTACATATTTCGCAACCGTACGAATTCGTTACCATTGGCTGAAAATTATTTAGTGAACCGTTCACGATGACATTATAATAATGTAGTTGCAATAAATATTGTTTATAACTTGTCCAGAAACCGCACTAACTCGCATTTCACTCTGCTTTTAATAATACCAACAAATTATCCGAAGTGGTACGAAAAAAGCTCAGGTATTAAGATATTAAAACAACATCGTCTGCAAAAATGCCGAGAAGCCAGTTCGCGGTTCACCGAGGCGGAAGGAGCTGGAAAACGCCGCAACCCCGCCGGTGGATATTAATCAACGCGATTTATTAATTAAAATCGTATCGGGAATATTAACGGCGGTTAACCAGGGCGAAAATAATGATGAGATATGAACATTGAGTAAAACGTGAGGTAGGCGGGTACACAAAGCGTCGAAAAGAGGCGTGCAGAGGGGACGAGGAGGCGGAGGTGGAGGAAGAGGAGGAGGAGGAACACCGGGTTGACGATCGATGAGAATCTATTGCCGACGAAATCCGACGTGAACGCGACAAATTAGAGAATTAATTGTATAAATCCTTTGGCCCGCGAAGGGAGAGGGTGGCTCCGGGCTTGCCGCGCCGCGGCAGAGAGTAGTAATCCCTTTTCGAATTTCCACGGACGCTCTCGCCCGCAAATTGCCGTACAAACCGTCGGAAATCGTTCGTGAAGCGTTAATAATGCAATTTAATTTTAATAACGAGCGGCATCGGAGCGGTGCCTCGCGAAAGACGAGCCACAATCTACCCCCTGCCCCTTTTTATCGGCCGCTGCGAAAGGGAAACGTTCGAGGAACCTTTTGTTTAATATCTTTCAGCGTCCTATCGGCCGCGCTATCTGCATCGATTTCTGTAATCAAGAGCAGCCCAGAAGATGTAACAAAAAGATTTGTGGCGACTCGCGACTGCTTACGAGATTGCAAATTCAATGAAGATTTTTCCAGCAGACTCCATTTTGGGACCGTGCAACTTCATAATAAGTATAAAAGACATCTATACATTCACAATGATGAATAAAACCATTCTTTACAGTAACTATTAAGCGAATAACTTGAACTAGTTCGGAGAAAGTCAAAATTTAGATGGGACGTTTGTTGGAACATTAAGTAACAACAAAATAGGATTAGACCTGACGCAAATGTAGATTTTCAAGCCAGAACATTTTATGAAAAATCCATTTTATAGAGACACCCTACACACACCTAAACCTCAAATAAGAAAGCATCTATTAGAATCTGTAAGATTCCAGTCACGATTTACCGAAACCACGTTGCTGATTTTGTCCCACATTCCCCGAGCGATTCAATATTCTTTAAGCCTGATAGCTACCTCTTCCGCGTTCCATTCCAAAAGCGAACACTTCCGACTCCGCTAGTTCTGGCCTCAGTCAGAGTCTTCTAAATGGAAAACATTAATCACAAACAACAGTTACAAGTATTAAGTAACATTCCCAGCTACCCTCTTCTACCTGGCAATCAGTGAGTTTCGGGGTCTTGATCTATCTCTTTCTTCCTGTCTATTTCCTTCCTCTGTTTCTCTTTCTGTCTCTTCACCCTTCGCACCGGTTCGGCCACCAACGGTTGAAACCGAGGGTTGAAGAGGGGATTGACGGAGTGGAGGGAGGAAAGGGGAATTAATGCGACAGAACTTCAAAGCTTGGCGTTTTGACTTGCATCTTGTGGCGGGCATAGGCGAGAGCTAACCGATCAGTGGTAATCAGTGTGCAACGTGTCCGGATTACTGGCAGCGGTGGGACTGGTAGAGAACGACGGGTCAAACGGGTAAGGGGTTAATTTGAGTTAATTCGCGTAATTAGTCGGGATAATTAAAGTCGTGAGTTTCCAGCGGAGAAACCAACCATTTCGTGACGACGCTTTGTGTCACCGGCGACACGCACTTTGATATGCAAAAGCGACTTCCTTCGGGTCCACCCTAGACCCGATATTTCTTTCGTCGAATTAGACCGAGTCTCACTTGGCAACAGGAATCCGTCTTTCTTATTGGTCTGGGAACAAAGATCCTTGAAAGATAGACGATAGATAGACGAAATTATCACAATCCACTAAGGTGAAGTGCCCTAAGTCTGGACAAGTCCAAAAATGACACCTAAATCTGGACAATTGAATTTTTATAGTAAAATCAGCAATTAAGAGATTAAATAATTATATTATATATTCTGAGGCCTTAGCTACAAGTAGGTGTGAATATTATTTCATTAAGACATCAATTGAAATTTGAAAATGAATTCAAAGTTCATCTGAAAACAGTATACAAAATAGTCTATTTACATGCGAATCATGTACATTTATAGTTCGAACTTTTGTTAGAAAAAAAGATATAATTTAAGCCCTCAGACAAAAAATAATTATCACGCATAATAATATTGATATTTTAAAATAAATTGGCAATCAACCTTAACGTAAATAATAATTATTAATCCAAATATTAGATGTCCAAGATTAGGACTGTTTTCAAATATAAGTACTCCATACTGGGACGCGATGACAGTAGCTGTCCCACTCTAAGCTTATACGCAATGTGCTTACGCCTGAAGCCGGACACATGTTTGTGAATAAAATCAACGCATTGTTTGCAAATTATTTAACTACATGTACGTATAATTAGTCTTCTATTAGCTTGAATAACGTATGTAGAAAATGTATTCCGGTTGTGACGTTAATAATACTTTATGTTTACATCTCAAATCTATCAGTATTACTACCTAACCTTAAAAGTTGTATTACGACAAGTTTTATTAAAACAGTAAATGAAAATAAATATATATTTGGTTAAATAATACAATACTATAATCTATGATAAGAATACTACATATTACGCAAAGCATCTTCTATTCGTCATGCGCAACAGCGCCACCAACCAACGTTTTAGGTTATGTTCGCTCGATCAACTCGTAAATTGAATTTGTCCCGATATAGGCTTTACTTCTGTCCAGGTACTGACTTAGATTGGATTTAATATGTCCAACTATAGGTTTGAATTATTCTTGTTAATACAATTAAGATATTAACCTAAACAATGATTTTTTATTTTAAATTACTTTACAAACTCTGAACTGTATGCTAAAACTCTTAAGAAATTGTTTTTGTTTATTTAAAGTGATAAAATTTAAAATAGAAAAACATGCTGTCCAGGCATAGGGCACTTCACCTTATAACGATTCTAGAGCTTTAACGCTTCATACATGCATCAGCAAGTACAAATACACGTCCCACCTAAAACTGCTTGTCTGGCAACAAAGATCCTTGGTAATACTTCGATATGTTTAACATTCTATTAACGGCGAGTTTTTAACAATTTTTAAAAGTCTATGGATAATGGCTAATGGCCAACGATTTGGTTCACGGATCGACAGTCCTCAGTCTTTTCCCCTTCGGTTTTCTCACGGCGAAGAACGTGTGTAAGATCAAAAGTCGACATAGTATAAGATCTGAAAGATGGCGGAAATCGTTGGACGCATAAGGGTTGAACAGTGAGGCGGAATGAATTGCTTCCGTGCAGACGGTGTTCTGTAACTGATAGCTCTGTCTTCATTTCTTCCTGACACGACAGCCCCGTTTCCTCTCCCTACACCCCCCTTCGTCCCTTTCACTGGCGTTACCACCCACCCCTTATTGTTTCCTTTGACTCTTTTCCACCGCGGCGCGTTCTATCCCTGTTTCTTCTTCTACAGTTTCTAGTCTCTTCCTCGAACGGAACGACCAGCGCGAGGAACTACGCGAGAAAATCGCGAGCGCATCTTCGGAGATCAGCCGAGCGAGGAAGATGAAATTTCTGCCTCGATTGTGTATCGAACGATCGCTGTAGTTGGTAGTATATAATATTATTACATCTTTCGTATGATGTGTACCAATAGCCACAAGAGTCAATCAATTAATCAATCACTACATTTCCAATTGTAAAGAAATTGTCGATGTTTAAACTATGCTAATGTCGTTTAAAAAATCGTTCAATAAGCTTGGACTCATTTTAAACCTCGAAGCCTCTACTTTCATATCATTCATTCATTTCGTTCTTTTCATTCTAATCGACCGTAAAAGCATAATACAAATGTTTTCTTAATGAAACTATTATAGGCTTGAAGTTCGAGCCATTTCCATTACAAGGAGTACTCAAAAATTGATCTACGATTTCTTTTGGCTGTTTTATGTCACAAAAATGGGGGACATGTTCACATATGGTGTCTCTTACACATACCAGAGCAAAGTTGACGGTACACCTTCCATTGAAAGTACAATAAATAGGCTTCAAAAAATCATAGATCAATTGTTAAGCATTCGTTCTAAAGAGGAAGCTTTAATCTTTACGTCCACGTTGGTTTCGGGCGCGAGAAAAATTGTTGAATGGTTACACAGACGTTTGAATTCGTACCAGTTCGTACCAGAAAGGTGTCTTCACTTTCTTAGTCGCTCTGTCATGCCAAAATATCGTAGAAAAGAATGAACGAAAATACAGCTTTAAAATGAGTTCAGGTATATAGTCGAACTATTTTTTTTCACGAAATTTTCACAATTCAAAAACCGACAATATAGTGTTTAAATACTTGATAAATCCACTATAGTTAATCTAGAGCTTCGACGTTTCAAAAAAGCATTAACAAGTACACAAAGACACATTCCGCCTAAAATTGACAATATTCTCGATACGTAACTCTGTAACATATTTTCAAATTGGAACAGCATAGTTGACGAAACGTGTCGCCGTACATAATCACGTCTGTCAGAATGCGTGACAAGTCAAAGTGACGAGCGCGAGCCAGCCCTATCGGCGAACGGTGTTAATATCGGTGCATCGCGTTCAAAATTCACTGTTAAAATTTGACGTGTCGACGAGGGAATTCCGTTTTTTTTTCGGCAGAAGCGTTGCACGTTCCCGTGGTCCCCCGGGGTAGCCGTAAAACGACATCTCCATATTTAACCCCCTGGCCAGCAGCAGCGGCAGGCAGCGGCGGCGTGCGTTCGAAATCGGCGTTGCGCGATATACAACACAGTACGTAATCGTCGTTACGACGCACTTAAAACGCGGCACTCGTCACCCGCCGCCAATGGAATTACAAAAGCGTGATCGGCCTTAATCCCGGCCGCTCGTAACTCATAATACCGGTTTACGAGCGTCTACACGACCCCGTACGCTCGTATTAAGAGCCAAATTCGCGCCCGAGGGGCTGCATTAACCGTAAAGAGCAATTCCGCGGACCGCAATAGCAATCCGTCTTAACCGAAGCCCCGAAAGCGAAGGGAGAGAGTGAGAGAGTGAGAGGCCGGCTTGCTCGATGACGAAATTGTAATATTCATCCGAGCCCGCGAAGTATGAATATGAGACCCAGCTGCAACGAGTCATTAAGGACCAGAGAGACCCGGTTTAATTACCGGTCCCGAACGACCAGAAAGAACACCTGCGTTAAATGTTTCGTTTCCACGCTACGCACACCGGTCCAAAATTCATGAAAACTTCGTTCAAAAGCAGTGTAGTTTTAGGTATACATTCCTATGTAATTGTTCCGACTACATTCTGGCATAAAGACGTGTTGCCGTAGGTTATCCAACATTTTTCGAGAGAGCTCCGAGCACAAAAAGGCATGTCCTACGATAATTGAAATATCCTTCCAGAAATGCCTATGTCCTCAATGCAGTAACATGGCTCATTATTGGATAATTTTTTAATTCATTTCTGGAAGTGCCTCTGTTTTTAAACATCCTCAGAGTTTAAAGAGACACCGTCAAAGAAATAAACAATGCATATCTTTATTATACGAATGAAAAGATGAAATCGTAACAAATCATTCGTAAAAGTGTCTCCGCTTTCAAACATCCTCAGGGCAGTAACGCACTTCAGATGATTTCTTGACAAATGTTTAATGCATATCCATCTTTTAAGACCGAAAATACGAAGCTGTGACATTTAATTTCTAAATGTGTCTTCATTTTTAAACATCCTCAATGCAGTAACTCAAATGATTTTTTAATAAATATTCACTACACACCCTACTTTTACGAACAAAAATGTGAAGCCGTGCCACTTCATTGAAAAAATAATTATTTAAATAAAAATAAATTTTTTTAAAATACCACGTTTCTAAAACGGACTAAAAAGTATAAAATTAAATTTTAAAAAACGGACTAAAAAGTATAATCTTTATATCTCCCCACGTTTTTCGTTTTAAATATTACAAGTATTTTCATAGCTATTCAAAATTCACAATCACAAATTTTCAGGACTATCTGTACGGGGTTAGGAATCTGTATGGGGCTAGAAAAAATTATTTTATACTTTTTAGTCCGTTTTTTAAACGTGACGTTTTTTAAAATTTTATTTTATACTTTTTAGTCCGTTTTAAAAACGTGGTATTTTTTAAACATTTATTTTTATTTAAATAATTATTTTCTCCTTTTTAGCCTTATATGTGTGAAATTTTACAATCGATTTTGAACATTTTGATGGGATTATAACAGAGACATGTAGGAAATTTCAGACGGTATTGCGACGCGTCATATCGAAAACGAACGCCGTGATAAAATGTCAAAGATAAAGATTCGATGGAGAATTTCGGTGTAACTGCTCTTTCGCTTGGTAAACAAACATTATACTATAATAATACGTAGTAACTCTGTAAACACTGCACGGAGCTCGAACGCACACTGACGCACACTGAGCTCCTTCGGTGCGATGCGGGTCAGTGGAGTGGGGATGATTCAGAGTGGGAACACGTAGTAGAGTGGGGACGCTGAACGCGAAGACGTACTACGTCACGCGGCGGGGGGATGCAACAGTTCAAATTATTAATAATTTATATCTCCTGAACGCATAGGCTTTTCTAAAAAATTTTTTAAAATATTGCATTGTCATCCAGTTCTGAGCTATGTTTAAAATTTCAAGTCTCTAGCTCATCGGAAAGTTAGTTTAAAATCAATTGCAAAATTTGTACCGAACAAACAGACAAACAAGAAAGCGAGCTAATAAAAACGTGGTAAAATAGTGACCCTTGCAAACATCTTCAACGCAGTAAAGTGTATGAAATAATTTTGTAGCGAGCATTCAAGGCCCGTTCTTACGAATGGAAATGCGAAACGACAATTGATAAAACAGTAACGAACTGTGAACAGCGGAGAAAATCGATTCTTGCCGTTTCGATCGTCGGTTAAAGTGTGCAACGTGGTAAATTAAATCAGATTGCGACCTAATCCGACGAAGTTAATCGGCAATCGGGAGCAGTCGTAGACACACGAGCCTAACGCGTATCGGCTTGACACAAAGGGACATTAAAAGCACTCGATGCGGTTCGCGCGGTGGCCAGGATTTGCATAATATCAATATAGGTGGAACGCAAGGATATAATCCTCGCAGCGGTCGGCCTCAAAATATCACGGTCCGCGTACAGCATGGTACAATCCCATTTCTTCAATTTGCATATTAAATACGCATCCGAGCTACCTGCTCCTTTCTAAGCCCGGCCGTGTAGTATTTATATGCGTATCCATGATTCATTCCCTGGACTTTGCGCGTTCATTTTCCTCTCGTACACGAGCGCGTGTGCGCGCGGGACAGCGTCCGTATTATTAATGCAATTAGTTAAGAAGTCAATTAGCGTCGCCTCGGGTGTTTCGATTCGGAGTGACCGCCGCTTCACTCGGACTCTGACCACGTGACACTGCCGACAGCATTCAGCTGTCAATCGTCGGAAATCCATTTAAAATTTCTAAAAAAAATCCTCGAATGTTTTCAAGGAACGAATCAAATATTATGAAAACACGAAACAAAATATTTGCACTCTTTTAAAAATTTCCGTGCCTATATGAAAATACAAAAATGTAACAGAATAAAATATAGTCCACACTGAAATAAAATAAATAAAAAGAGGAACAAGAATAATCGTACTCTTTTTTCACAGTTATAAAGTACGGCGAAATAAAATGTATCCGATACAAAGCGAAGTAAAAAAAGTGAAATCGATAAACGAAGTGAAATCACGAAAATCCATAAACCACGGATGTGCAGAACATAAACTGTGAATTGTTACTGCGTATAGTATTTTTATCCAGAAAATATGATTTCGAAAAACGTAAAATGACCGCATTGACAAGTGGTCTAGTGAAGGGAATAGCATAGTAGAAAGACGAGAACAAACGTCTCTTCTATTTAAAAGGTTGAAACGATCATGATAGAATTTTCTATCGGCAAATGTATTGGTTATGCAACCACATAAAGCATAAACCAGTTTGAAAGGCAGATTTGAGCCAGACCTAGCGGCAAAATATTGATGGAATGCACGCGGCGCTTTTTAATTGAATTTGTTTTTCGTAAAAACTGATTTATTTTGCTGATCGAGTATCAATTCGACTACTCCAGGTCCACGTTGATACGAGATAGTATTAGCAATCCAATTTATCCTCGTTTAATCTGAATGAAAAAAGACGTTCGCAGGCGGGCCGGGTATCACACGGTGCAGTTGCATTTAACGCAAGTTATAAACTGTAACTATGAGCAAGTAATAGGGTTCGGGCGAAGAAAGGACTCGCTACTTGATAGTTTATGCACGACGTGGTTTAAGAGTCGAAGCCAGACTTCCACGTAATAAAAACGTGCTATTCAGTAGCACGTGAAATCGTACAACGATCATTAAAGATTCTAAGCCGGAAATGTGTCACGCTCGTTTATCTACAAAATCATGTACTCAGGCTTTTACGATCCGTAAGTAACTGGAACGAGATTTAAAATGTAGACCTTTGCATCAATTAATATGTGAATACTACTACCCGTAGGACAATGTATTCGATCAAACAAATATCATGTATTTATCACTGTAACTATTAATATTCAATGTGGAAAGTATTTCCGTTGACGATGAAAGTAATGCAATTTTAAAGCATGTCATATATAAATAAAATCTTAATATATGAATGAATATGTTTATTTCTCTCACAATGTTCAGAATGAGCAAATTAGACTCTGATTTAAGGGATGGTTTAATTACCCTCAAATATTCAGAACATTTTTTATGGCAATGTTTATTGTTCACGTTCATCGTTAGAAATATTAAAAGGTGTTGTATTATTTTGTTATGCTACTGAAATTTCCTTACAATTTCCTCATACAGGTAAACAATTTATTATTTAATGATTATTTCATTTCATTGATGTTTTTTCTAAAATATCATTACCTTTATATCATATTTATCTAATACATACACACTATATTATACTATCACTCATATATTATAATATATGTCGAAATAATTCGTTCAACAATTATTTTCACAATTTTTAGAAGTCGCTTTTAAAAATTGTGTTTTATTCATAATCAAAGGGGTAAAGCAATTTATGTGGATAGCAAATTCATTAAATGTTATACAGGTAGGAGACAATTAAAGGTACTTTGAGGAATAATCGAAAAAAGATAAGTAGTAACAGCTACTTGAAGCCAGACTTCGCAAGTCAAAGAACAAACTTCGTAAAAAATAATCACACGCCTGCAACGAATTGAATTCAACGCAAGGTATTTATTCTCTTCGTTCCTATATTTAGGAAAGGCATATTCACAGGTAGTGCGTTCTAGTTTTAATTTAAGCACTGTCGTAATGAATTAACATCGATCAAGATATTCGTGTTCCTTACTACTCTATTTAGAAAAGGCGTATACATAAATGGAATATGTCACGGTGCAGATTGAATTTGAATACTGTCGTGGTTGCGTGATGTATCATCTACCGTTGATTCGTATCACGTTGGGGTTTAGACAGTGACAAACGTGAATGATTCCTTTGAAATAATAAGTCGAATCGATTCTCACTGCATTAGAAAAGTTGAATCTACCACTGACTCCATCTCTTGAGGGTACAAAATCCAAATACTTTACAGTTAATTATTATTACAATTACTGCCACAAGAATGTCACTAATGCCTTCGATAAAATATCCTTGCAGTCAGAATTATCAAATGAACTGTTAAGTATCAAGACTATTATTTTCTGCAATTTCCTCACAGTTCATTCTAATTCGCACAACGAAATGTACGTCATAAGGTTTCCATTCACTATCAAGCTATAACAGGATTGAATTTATTGTAACATCTATTTGTATAAAGAAGTGAAAAATTTCTCAATAAAATATTTTTATAACTTCATAAGGGTAAATGAAAAAATCTGAAATCCGTCATTTGAACGAACTCGGTTGTTCTAGTGTTAAATCATTGACATGGACTATGCTATTATTAGACTGCGGATCTTTATGCATTTATGAAATTCATAATTGTTAAAAATTTTCAAAATTGAAGATGTCAATGTATGAGATTTCTCCTCTATTCAAATCATTAACCCTCATCCGCCCCTCATTTCGCGAACTGAATCTGTCCCTCGGTGTCAAATTGACACAGTGGTAAAATATCGACGAAATAACAAGATAGAAAGTTATTTTTCGATATTTTTGTATTCAAATGGATGCGTTAACACCTGCATCTTAGTTTTTGCACAATTTTCGCATAAAATAAAGCGATGTGTGGGACATATTGCTTGTTTGTTGCCAAATCACACCGGGCACTATGTATATTAGCATTCGGTCATTTCTCACATATGTGACACCGGGCTCGTTTTTTTGTTGGTGGAGTATGCATTACACGATTACTACAAGACAGTACAATCACTGTTGGTATACCCTTTATTTGTACAACAAGTGCAGTCGCATTAGATCCTCGCGGTAGATGTGTGCGAAACGTAATACATATACGAATGCACCAAAGAATGTCCAATTTCAATAAAAAAAAGGCGTCGACGATATTTTTTATTTTTATTCCACGTTGCATTGAGTAAAGGAAATATTATAAAAGCATTGCATGCTGATATATCTAACATATTAGCAACAATTGCCATTGGTCATCTATTTGTTTCGCGCTTACATCTGTATGTGCCCACCATCTCCATATCATCGAGGACATCGACGCGACGCCTCCTTTCGTAGCGTTATAATACTTTATTATTTCAGGATTTTTTATCTACTTCACTACTCATTTGCTTTGACGTATGGTATGTACTAAGTAGAATAACAAATCGTCTTCTTTTTGTCACATAAGACACCATTGTACCTTTTAGTATGTGTTCAAAAACAAACTCCGAATGATGAAGTGGCTTCTTCTTCGTATCGAGTAAAATTTGTGGAATTTCTTTTCTATTTTTTCGTATGGTCCCTACAAGCGTCATCTTTTGTTTTTGTAATATAATTACTAATTCGTGTGAAGTAAAAAAATTGTCACACATAACATTGCGTCCACCCAAACCTTCAACTAATTGTAGCACTACGCGTTGACCCTGCTTTACTTCTGCGTGGCAGTTTCGATCGCGTCCCGTGTAAATTTCCATACTATATGAGTAATACGTTTTCTTCTAATTTAGAAAAAATCAATTTTCCTTCAATTTCCGAATGCCGTATAAATTTCTCATTGAAATAATGGTGATTGAAAAACTCCGCGACAGTACGTAAGAGTACATGTGTCGTATTGACACACAGGGACTCTTTCGTAACAAATTCGACTTGCAGTTTTGACATTATTATTTTCCATGAACAATGCTAGGTATATGTGTTTCGCATTAAAAAAATAAAAGTCACAAACTTTCGGGCAAATTTACCGACAAATAACAGAACAGTACCCCTTAATTCGCGAAAACTGTGTCAAATTGACACGAGGGACGGATGAGGGTTAAGGGAAGAAATAGCATTCAATTTGGTTTCTATTTCTTGCAATCGATGCAGACAATTTTTATATTGCATGAATATCCGCAGTCTAGCTATTATAATTGCTCAAGGTTCATGTTTCTATTATTGACAGGAGGAATGGAATAATCGGATACATCTTGGCTAATTATCGGACCCAAACGGGGCCATCTCAGCTGGCGAAGAATGACATAGAACGACCAAGAGGAATATTATAAGCAGCCAAAGTCGCTTTTTGGACGTTTCCCCCCGGTGTCGTAGGAGAGCAGCGCGGAAGCCGTGAAAGTCTCTAGCAGAGTGAAATCGCGATACGGAGACATCTTTCCGCGGCGAAGGCACCGCAACCACTTGCAAACTTAATTACTCGTGGCCGCGGCGCACTTGAATTTCGTCCTTGCACGGGAAGGGCCATCAAGAAGCGGTACGCGTGACGCTGCCAGACGTCGTAAAGCTTGTAATCAAGCCTTATTAAAATCGTGGCTGTCGGGGAGCGGAGCTCGCCGAAAGAAAGGAGCCGGCACATCGTGAAGCCGGGAGACGTGTGCTGATTTAAAAGCCGCTCCCCGAGGATCCATTGCGAACCCTGCCGCTTCTCCAGACACGCGTGTGTCCGTTAGCGAATTTAGTATTCACCCGTGCTGGTCGATCCAGCCATAAATCCCGAATTCCCATTTTACTTGAATCTCATAATTTCCTCGAACTAATTCAGAACACTTTAAGCCATTGCCCAAATTTTAGCGTTTGCATGCTGGAAGCTTTGGACGATTTTATGGCAGATTAGTGCAAATTCTTAGGCAGAAATTACACGTATTTTCAATTTTTAATCCTGGTTCTTTGAAATCAATGGATCTTCTTGTAACTCAGGATTAAACTGGATTCAAATAGACTTAACATCATTTGACAGGAGGATGGAAGAAGAAGCCTGGTTCTTTTAGATCAAAATTGATTTTCATGATGGAGGTGGTAAGTTCAGCTAATGACTTGAAATTGTTGCTAGAAAATTAGAATCTGGCTTGTAACACAGAATTAAACTGGACCCAAATAGACTCAATATCAGTGACGCGTGCGTGGAGGACCCTAACTCTCGGCCTGATCCGAGCAAACGCTGGAAAACTCCAAGATCCCGTGGATCATAAAACGACATTGGATGTAATTAAAACGTAACATCCTGTCCTTCTTCGCGGTTAAACGGCTCTTGTAGACAATGGCGGCGGACGCTCGAGCTGATACTAAGTATTTAGCCGGGACCACATGATGGTTTACGAGCGCTCGTAAAACCGCTCTCTATCGGCGGACAGTTTCACCCATTGAGCTGTGTAACGAGATGCTTGCCGCATAAACCCGAGTTTAGACGGGGAATAAGTTCGAAGAGGACGTTCCCGGGGTTTCGACAATGGCCACGGGCCGTCGGGTAACTTCCCGCTTCGAAATGCTGGTTCAGCAAAATATCTGCGCTCCAATAAAATCGGAAAACAAATCCGAAATTATGTAACCCTTATATGAACATCCACCATGCTGAACATTCATCCATTTTCTTTATTGAGTACTATAAAACGTTTGGTTTCTTGAATGTTTGTCACAATTGTCACAACAGGATACAACTACTCAGTAGTACATGAATTGCAAAGTATTATTTTTTGAATTCGAAATTAAAGCTAGAGCTCGACGTCACCAAAAGAGTCTTCATGTCTTCAACGTAACGTTCAACATGAAGACGTAAAGCGAAAGTGGAAGAACTATTACCCCGGAATCTTTTGTGTGACTACATATCTTTGGAATCTCTGAGCAACGGTGCACCAGGAAAGATTGTAGTTTCATGAATGTAAGTTAATAAGTTGCGAACGGGTCCAGCAGAAGTGATAATCGAAGGGTGCAGAAGAAAGCGGAGCCGAACAGAGTGACAGGATCGATCTATCGGTGGCATTTTACGGCTCATAAGGCGCAGGGCACCGCTACGAAACCCAGCGAAGGAGAAAGGAATCAAGGCCAAGGGATTACGGGTTCAAAAAAAGGCTGCGCTTTATTGGGTGACCCGTAAGCCCTGAAAATTTAAAGTCCGTCGTTGCAGAAGCTATTCCGAGCCTGTCCTTTCGTTTCCTTTTAACACGCGCGGAGCAGTCGAAGGAGAGCCTGAAGGAAACAGCGGGGAAATTTATGGGAAATCTTTAGGGCTGAGAACATTTAATGACAACCTAACAAAACGGGGTCTATTTTGCTGAGTGGTAAGCACGGTATTCGATGTTTTCAGCGGAAACCTCTTTCCTCGTTTCTCTCGCTTGTCCCGCCTCTGTCGAACTCGTTCCGCTTTCCCTCTCTCTCTCACACTCTCTCTCTCTCTCTCTCTGTCTGTTTTTCCCTGGATACCAACGTTCTTCTCTCTCTCCCTTTCTCTCTCTCTCTATGCCAATTCTCCATCTCGGCATAGCAGTCGAGTAATCCAGGAATAATGAACAGCCAGCTGTCACTCGCAATACCCGCCCTTCCAGCAAATACGACCCTTGACGAGTTTGCGCAACTTCTGGCCTCGCTGCTCCCCGAGAGAAAGGCTCGAGAGCGAGAGACCGATAGAGAAGCAGATGGGAGAGAGAAAGAGGAACAGAGAGACCCAGCAAGAAAAAACTGCTGACCTATGATCGCGCGCAGTTGGAAATCAAATTTACTTCCACCGCTGACTTTTTGAATATCCAACTTCGCCCATTACTTCGTCCCCGATCTTCGGCGACGCCCGCGCGAATCCCGTGCAACTTGGGAAAACCGCGCGAATTTTTGCCAGACGCGAAAGTTTTATTGCGTCCGAATCTGCCGGAGAATCAAGGTCGCGCTTCTATCAGAACTCGATTTGTAAATTCGAGCGTTTCCCGCATCGACTGCTTTCAACGTTCCGTCTCCCGTTTTCACCGTTTCTTCGATCTCTCGATGTGAAACAAAACGTGTTACACATTTCCGAAAAATTTTGGTATGTGCGAGTTGATGGTCCAGTTGATCGGTAATTCTTTCGAATACGTTTTTAATGGCGCGAGTTCGTTGCATTTATAGTTACACAACCTTCGACTCAAATTAATCATGAAAAACTAAGTGTAGCTGGACAGTATCTTTGACATTCTGAGTTAAAGCTGACCTTATCATTTAAGTGTTAAAATACACGCCTTGCAAATCATTTTTCTGTAATAAAAATATTGCCCTTGTTTTTCATCAATTAGAGCAACATGAAATGACCATGGCTAAACCAATTTACATAGTATGTATGTGCTTTTTCCCAGTAACTTACATTATGGTTACTAAAGGTTTCAACTTTAGTATGAACGAACAAAACAGCATAAAAATTATGTTTTAGTTCCCGCCATTCCGTAACTCTGATATTTCCATTGTTTTTTGCCAATTAAAACAAATGGAGTTACTATACAAATTTCAGAACCACATATTCAGGTTGGAAAAAAGGTGGAACTTTAGTACAAACGAACAGAACAACGCAAGAATTATTCGTGCATTTTCGTTGTTCTGTAATTCTAATATTTTCATTGTTTTTTACGAATTTATGTAATAGGAAAGACTATATAAAATTGCATAAAATGAGCTCTGTCCAATAATGAAATATTACATCGTTTGGAAAAAGGATAAAAGTTTAGTACACACGAAGAGAACAGCGCAAAAATTGTTGGTACATATTCATCATTCTCTGATTCATATTCTGATTGCATTTTACCAATGGAAGTAATATGAAAGACAGTGGAAATTTGCACGATATGAGTTTCATACAACAACTTCCATGGTTTCGCTTTAGAGGCACATATTGTTCGCCGGACAGTGCGTCCTCCGGTTTCATAAATTCCGCTGATTAATGCACTCCTATGGATCTTGTGCAACTATTCGAAGTAATTCCTTCTCTAGCTCCGTTCTCCCGTGCATCTCCCCAGCGTTTGTTCGCTCTCTGTTCTAATCCGAAACTAGTTTTGCCCGCAGTTAGGGAAGTTTTCATTAGCGCAGCTACCGGATACACCGGCAAATTGCTGTTCTCGTCGAGCTTTTGCTCGTTTTGAAATTCCAAACTATCTCCGCGCTGTTAATGTCGATAAACGTCTCCGTTACAGACCCCCTCCGATTACTTTGGAATATTAATCAGCGCCTTACGCTCGCAGCGCTTCGAATGCGACGGAATATTCACGGCGGAACTTCGATCGACCGACTTAATCGGCCTCGAGAAAACTGATTACAAGATCTGCGGGAACTTTCGAGTTTTTGTTAGATTCACTGGGTTCGCCTGATATGCATCTCGCGAATCCACACGTGCCGACCAATTTTCTCTTTCGAACATTACTTAGCATACTTGCTTTAGCAAATCATTTAAGCAAATGAGCGTGCATAATCATTTATTTCCAAGACTGTTTCTGATGGACAATATTTGGTAATTATACAGAAAAGTCCACAAATAAAACATATTTGGTAATTATACAGAAAAGTAATCAAATAAGTCGTAGAATTCATAATCCTAAGAAACTTTTTCCTGTACGCGTCGAGCTGTACTGCCGCTCGGTCTTTGTTTTCGAGATATTTGTAAAAAAGCTTTCATGCTCTTTCGTTTTGTTTGAGTTAGGTCTGGGTTAAGTTTGGATTGTGAAAACACACACGGAGAGACAAAGAAATACGACTTACTAGTACTACAATTATACTTCAATTATCTTAGCTATTCCAGACCGTATATTTCAGTAAAAGACAACCTCTGTTATGTCCATTGAGCAACAAGAGTATATATTACACTAATTACACAATGAAGGGTATAATATAATTGTAAGTTGTACTTTTTTGTCTCTCCGTGTTTACAAACTGGAACGTGAGACATCTAAAGGCATTCTACCATCAGAGTTGGGCATGAATCGATTAAAATTTTAATCAAGATTGATTGATTAATGTGTACGATTAAAAAAGTAATCATTGAAAAATCGGCGACTGATTCAATCGATTGATGAAGTTAATCGCCATACAGTCTATCCATAAATTGTGATAAGGATGGAGATGGAGACAGAGAGCGGAGATGGAGTATTGCCATAAATATATCTCAACAAAAACTTAGTTTACATTTTCTTCAGTATTCACACAATTTTGATTCCGTATTTTATTTCGAAATTTCAGCAGTTAATCATTAATCAATTATCCGATTGAAGATTACAATTGAAAGAAATGTAATTGTTAATCGCAATTAACGAATAAAGTAGAAATTTAACAGTTAGTCCCAATTAACGATTAATAAATATTTAATCGTTAACCGCAATTAACGACTAAACTAGGAGATTAATTGTTAACTACGATTAACGATTGAAGCAGAAAAATCGTCAATCGTGGATTAAATTTTTACCCAACTCTGTTTATCACGATATGACGATATATACCTTTCTCTGTATAAGTACTCAATATTTTTTAATGTTCACTTGTACAGTTCAATCGGAGAATTGTTATTTGAGAGTTTATGTGAGCCATAAATGCACAAACGCAAATATAGAGATCTCGTTATTGTCTCAGAATATTTCAATGAAGACAGAAAATTTTTTCATTTTTCTTGGCGATGGAAAGCGTATTTTTTAATATTCAGTGACTAGTAGGCTCACGGAAATCTTTCAGCGTTGAGGCAGGTCTTTACAGCAGTGATGAAAAAATAATACTTCTCATTATGCTTTAACATGACAGTAGTCCTTCATTATTCTTCATTTACTAGCAATAAAAATGGCTATAATGTAGCAAGATTCAATAAAAGTAAGGCGAACTTTACACCTCGTATAAAACTTTATATTACCAATTTCACCGTACCTTTCGCTAGATCGTTACAGGCAGGATTTTTTCCTGTTTAAATTGGTCTTTGTCCGACTCCCGATTACCGAGATACTGCAGTTTGAAGCGAACTATGATTTTCAACGAGACTGCTGCGGTTTTTTACAACGTTATTGTTACGTTCACGCATTTTCAGATGTAAATGCAGGTCACAGAGTTTTCCGGGATTTCAGACGGTCATTCACCGCTCCGGGATCTTCAAAGCTTCACGTCTCAGCCACCAATCGAGATATCAGCACGGAACAAAGTGCAGTTTCAAGAGGGCAGCTTTCGCTGTATCTCGAGTGCATTCTGCTTAAAAACTCTCCGCACTATGTTCCGCGATCAAAGCGAACGCCGAACCGCTGCGAGTTAAAAGAAGTTTTATCAATCTCTGCCGATCGTGCAACCTGGATCTTTCTAACCTTCTTCTGATCGATAAATATACTGCGATTGTGCGTACGAAATCATTCAAGCAGCGTGTATACATTTTCACAAATGAGGGGATTGCGTTTCAGATATACTGGTTAGTGCACTACATATCACTATTTTCCTTGAAACTAAATAAAATTTTGTTGTCAAGATTTAGACATTGACAAAATATTAAACATTTCTTCGGACCTAGAACAATTCCATTGTATATGATTTTTCTCTGTTTAAATCTATACAATATTTTATAGATTAAAAAATATATGCGTATAAAATAGATGGAAATTTTCTTTTTCTTTTAACACGGTGACTAAAATAAATTGTTTGGGGTTACAATGTTCCCCTGTATTTTCTGAAGAATTGTATGAATCGTACTTCAATGTTTGCTTGCTTCGATTGCACAGAATATTTTTCTCAGAGGTTGCACAGTTGCAACTGCAATCACATAACGAGCAGTGCACCGATATCGTCATAAACATTTACATATTATTCAGGATATTGTTGCTGTATTAACAAGCGCGTGTCGGAACACAGGTTTGCGTAACGTTACGTAGAATTACTGTGGACACAGAAGATTTAATAGTTGCAAATTCAATTGCAATTATTCCAGGTTCTATTGTAATTGATTACATTTCCCCGGAACGTTTCCGCTTTCTGGGGCGTTTCGTTTTTACTCCGACGTTGTAAGACTCGCGGGCCGGCGAATCTGTGTTGGAACAATGCCTTTTTAGTAATGTCATTAGCGCAGCACGCCGGAATTTTTCCGAAACGTTTCAAGAACACTCTGCACACCGCAATATCCAGAAAACCCGATTCTCGCTGTTGCGAGTTACTACCCGACGAGGTCGTGCCAGTTTCTAGCTAAGCGTGCAGATTATGCTCTTCTTTTATTTCGTTCCCATGGCAACTACCATCTGTGTAGTTACGGAACAGGGTATCATACATTTTTAACGTGGCCCATAATTTTTCAAATCGCTTCAAGCTCTCGCGCACGCCCCGCTGCGCCAGTATTAGCCCTAACTATACAAACTCTTCGAGATTCGATGCGGTTTTTCGTTAATTAATTTCATCGGATTACTGTATCCTTACCTAACGTAATTTCGGCCGCGTCGTCGTCGTCGTTGTGTACACACTATCATTAACTGAGATCATTACGTTATTCACAGAGTTTAATAGTAATAAATTACTTGTTGCACTGTCCGAACACACATACATAGGTCCACACACGTATCTCTCAGGGCATTTCTTTTCGGATCTCTCTTTTCATCTCCTGCACTTTTCTTCCGCCTTAATTGCACGTATATTCGCTTTGAGGAAACTTATAGCTCCTAATTAACGCCTAATTATAATCTACTCGCGGTTTCACTGAGCGTCTAAACCTCGAGATTTACTTCGGGTGTATATTCAATTATTCTCAAAGTTTCCACCTCCTTTAGACGATATTTTTATAGAAATTTTCCACAATATTTTCACAAAGGACTAAACACGATATTTTCTATTTATTGTAAAATGATATAAATAATTTCTTTCTAAAAAATCTAATAATACCTGATAAAATTCATTATCTGTATCGCTTGCCGCATTTAACGAAAACACTGTTAAAAATATTCGTTAAATTATTTTCGATATTTGTATTTTCTTCGGGCGATATTTTTATAGGAATTTATTTCTGTGAGTTTTAAAATGTGCGAGAACGATATTTTTCATTTAAGAAACATCAAAGAGCGAACGTTGATAAAATTAATTATCTGTATCGCTTGCTGCACGAACTAAAAAAGAAAGGTGCAGTTTAAAACACTGTTAAAAATATGTCTGACATAAATAGAGAGCATATTTTGCGCGGAAAAAGTGAAAAAGAGTTGCCTACGATTCCGATAAACCAATATCAGGTCGGCCAACAATGCTCTATACCGCAGAATTATAAACTTCAATTAAAAGAGAAGTATTTGAATCGAGAATCTCAAGAATCTTTTAAAATTGACTGGACAAGATGTAAGCAGTTGTGCCGTCGTAAAACCCTCTGTGAACGGACAAGCGCGCGACCGTGAATGTTAACTAGACTATCTACTGGCGGCATAACGATCGTGAACGCCATAAAGGACGAAATAGCGAATCTACCATATTTAAAATATTCTGAACCTTTTTAACTCGTAGTCGCTTGTAACCGGATGTACCTCTAGTCCTACTCTTCCTAATTTTCCACTACTTCCACCGACTTTTAAAACACACCCACCAACTAATCATGTACAATTTTTCAAGACCAAACGTACCTATGCGACCACAACAAGACCAGAACTGTTTCGACTACCGAGCCACTGACTTGAAGACAGCAAGCTAAGTCATGCACGTTGTATAATAGGGAAGATCGGGTATTTTCCCCGGATTCGGGTCGGGACTCGAAAATTCGTGGTAACCGGGTATTCGAGTTCGAAATCCGGTATGATAAAAGAAACGTGTTTTCTGGAGTTTAACTATACAAGCATTCGCCGATAACCCAGCTGTGATCCGACGCACAGTGGAGTATTTGGCCCGAAAAGCTGGCCAAAAGTCAATTAAAAAATTTTGTCTGCAATATAAAATTTTTGCATTTTGAGATAGTTAAATATATACAGAATGATATTGCAATACCTTTTTTCAATTTTATTCCCTCATGAAGTGTTATGCTTCATCAAAGATGGAGAGTTTTCGTAGTCCTGTTTCTCTCAACTAGTCTCTGTATTACTGTGAGCTCGTTAATGATTTTTCTACACCGCAAAGAAATGAATGCCAACTTTTCCCTTTACAGATGTTTCTTTTAGGTAAGTATGTACTTTACTTTCATTTAAAAATTATGCGCTTTTTTACTTCTGTTTTTGAGATTAGTGCTGTTAAAAACTGACCAATAATTCAGTGAAGTACATTAGAATTCAAAGAATTCAAATAGAATTTTAGTATGCTTCCAAGTGCGTCCAAGTGCTTGTTTTGGTGTCATTAGACGAGCCAAGGTTTCTAGTTTATTACATGAAAAAAATTGGCTGCCCGTTCGCGCCCCAGCGAATTTCCAAACGACTTTTGTGGCAACGCTCGATGCAATGTACACCAAGGATGAGCAACCCGCGGCGCGCCGCACTTTCTCGTGCGGCCTGCAAATCGGGACGTTTTGAATAGACTTTTACTATCATCGGACCCATTCATATCTGGCTCCCGAAAAAAATTTCATAAAAAAGGAAAACCGTTTTCACCCGAAACATTACAACTTTTAATTTCAGAGGAACAAGAATCTAATACAAGTAGTAGAGATATAGAAGACGATTCAGAAATAGCTGAGTAAGGATTAATGTAATCCGTTAAAATAAAATAATATAAACAAAAATATATTTATATAGAATTATAAATTTGTTTGCAAAGTTTCTATCCTACACATTCTTTGAATTGCAGAATATAATGGCATTATTTCATTCGCAAGAACTCTTAGCGTAATAAAAGCAAATAAAATAATTTTGTTTAAAAAAATGGTTTGAACAAAAGTTGAACAGTTTTCCGACTTCTACAAACTTCGATATATAAAATTTCGAAAATATTCTTTTTACAACAATTAATCAAGGTCACTTTGATTTTGTAAATGTTAAAATTTATTTTTTATTGCATAATGTTGTAGCTGATCTATAGACGAATTCAACGATATATAATATTATGACCTTGAGACCATAAATAACGTTGCAATAGTTTTGGCTAGCTTTTCGGGCCAAATACTCCACTGTGCGACGCGCGACGTCCCAATTCTGGGATCAACACGACACCCCAGTAGTGATTGTATCTATCATTTTACTCTTAAGATATGACTTGTTGACGACGTATCGCTGCTCCGGAAGTATAATGACGCAACTGTAAAATTTTGTGAAATTGACTTTATTGTGCGGGCTCAAAAATGCATTTACTAGATGTTTGTAAATCGACATAATGTAAATCGAGGCTGGTATTTATTGTTTTATAAATTGAAATAACTTAAAAGTTGCAATAATAACCCACAATGTCTATAAACTACTCTCATAGAAGAATTAAACCGAATCTTCAATTTTTGCAGTTGAGTCATTATACTTCCGAAGTAGTGATATGGGAGAACCTGATATCTCTTTATTCTTCAAACTCTCGTCAATGAAATTACAATAATGCTTCGCGGAGGATATTTCGCTGTAATGCTCCGTCGTATTTTTCAATTTCCGATTATGTCCTTATAATAGCGAGCAAGGAACGCGCACGCCACCGGCGCAGCGTCTCGCAAAAGATCGCGTATCAGGAAATCTGGTTCCACGCTGTGATGGCGCTCTTTAAGCTGAAAATGATTGAGCAGCTATCGCATATTGCTTCCAGCAGACTCGGCGAGGTCGGAACCTGTTAGGCAGTACTCAGGACAACTGAGGATGTTGTCATCCCCGTGGAACGAGACGAACGAGCGATCCATCTATTTCGACCACGCTGTACAACTCCACCGCGATACTGAAAAGTCGAAAAGTTCACTTTAACGAGGCGTTTGAAATCTCGGAACGCCAGTCGGTCTGAACGGACTCGTCGAAATTTTCCTCATTACGCGCCGCCATTCATGGCGAATAATACACCTTTGCTCCGCAGTAACATTACTAAAATTATTTAATACTTAATACGGAGCTGTCTGGCTCCACTTTGCGTTTGCAATTTTGTCAGCGATGTTTCGCGGATGTGTATGCAATGGTTACAGTATATTTCGTTTGTGATACTTGAATTTGAATTACAGCTGCTTGGTTGTAATTAAATTACGAGTCCTCGTGTACTTATGGCAAGATGACTTCCATTGCTGCGCCACTCTTTCATTTTTATCACAAAAGAATTGTTAGTTAGCGAACCAAGTATTTAGGTGAAAAATAAATACTATTAGTTACAATAATAAATGTGTTCTTTCTACCCACCCTGTATATGAATATTCGATTGTAGAATTAGATTAATATCTCCGAAAATTTTGGATACAGACCATTTTTTCAGATTAGGCAAAAATTCAGTTTTGTCTTAGGAGAACATTATAGCGAAAGAGGTGGCACAAAAATTTAATGCCACCTCCTTTTCTTTTTTTACTTTTTTCTCCTATTAGATACACAAAATTTTCCGAAAATTTATTTACAATAATCTCAAAAATTGAGTTTTGTGTTAGAAGGATATGATAGTAAAGGAGGTGGCAAAAATTCAGTAATACAACTCAATGACAAGCCGGACGACCGAAAAGTTTTCGAAAATTAAGTACTGCAGCACAACCACAAGGAAGACGATCGAAAATTTTTCGAAAATCTCGATAATCGAATTTTTTATTAGGAGAATACGATAGCGAAAGAGATGGCAGGAAAATTTAGTAGTACAACCCAAAGACAAGCCGGACGGTCAAAATTTGTTGAAAATTAAGTAGTGCATCTTAACGAAAAACCAGACGGTTTAAAATGTGTTTTCTGAAGTTTCGCTATTTTTACAATTCCAAAACAGTAGCGTGACTCAATGAGAAGTTAGACGTATGCTCGGGAAAAATATTGTAACAAGCCGGGCGTTCTGGAAAAATTGGTGGATCAATAATGTGTCTTTAATTATTCATTGTACATACATACATGAAATGTTTGTATGGAGAATATAAATTCGAAGATTCACTCAGTATCTTCATTTAAACATTCAAGATTTAATATTGCGAAACTTCATGGCGGATAACTTGCTTCTGAACGATGATTGCATGCGACTGTGGATTTTGTTTCGAGAATAGTGTTTTAACGTCGAGGGACTTCGTGGTAAATGAGCTGTGTACTGCAAAAATGGCGTCAGTTAAACAAGTTAATTACTGGATACTGAGGGATAGAGTCAAGGTTCCATAAAGTGTCGCAACGCCGCAAAATGTTGCATATCTCAAATGCAGACCACTGTAAAACTAATTTTTAAATATTACTGATGGAGAAAAATTAATAGTCCAATGTAAAATCGTCAATTGTCGAATAAATTGTGGAACAACTTTCTCGCAAGTTACTGAAATGTCACCAATCAGTATATTCATAACTTTCCTCAAAAAGTCTACCGGCACTTGTGTGTCTAAGGCAGGGCCCGCTAGATAGCCTTACCGATGAGTCCTCTAGCGGGTCTAGGACGAAATACCACCTTCTGTTCCTCCAATAGAAAACAAAATCTACAAGCAAACGTGATCTTGACGTAACAGATTCAAACCCGAATCGAAACGCTTGAGTGTTACAAAATAGCTATTTAGTGTAAGGTGAAGTGCCCTATGCCTGGACAGCATGTTTTTCTATTTTAAATTTTATCACTTTAAATAAACAAAAACAATTTCTTAAGAGTTTTAACATACAGTTCAGAGTTTGTCAAGTAATTTAAAATAAAAAAATCATTGTTTAGGTTAATATCTTAATTGTATTAACGAGAATAATTCAAACCTATAGTTGGACATATTAAATCCAATCTAAGCTAGTACCTGGACAGAAGTAAAGCCTATATCGGGACAAATTCAATTTACGAGTTGATCGAGCGAACATAACCTAAAACGTTGGTTGGTGGCGCTGTTGCGCATGACGAATAGAAGATGCTTTGCGTAATATGTAGTATTCTTATCACAGATTATAGTATTGTATTATTTAACCAAATATATATTTATTTTCATTTACTGTTTTAATAAAACTTGTCATAATACAACTTCTAAGGTTAGGTAGTAATACTGATAGATTTAAGATGTAAACATAAAGTATTATTAACGTCACAACCGGAATACATTTTCTACATACGTTATTCAAGCTAATAGAAGACTAATTATACGTACATGTAGTTAAATAATTTGCAAACAATGCGTTGATTTTATTCACAAACATGTGTCCGGCTTCAGGCGTAAGCACATTGCGTATAAGCTTAGAGTGGGACAGCTACTGTCATCGCGTCCCAGTATGGAGTACTTATATTTTAAAACAGTCCTAATCTTGGACATCTAATATTTGGATTAATAATTATAATTTACGTTAAGTTTGATTGCCAATTTATTTTAAAATATCAATATTATTATGCGTAATAATTATTTTTTGTCTGAGGGCTTAAATTATATCTTTTTTTCTAACAAAAGTTCGAACTATAAATGCACATGATTCGCATGTAAATAGACTATTTTGTATACTGTTTTCAGATGAACTTTGAATTCATTTTTAAATTTCAATTGATGTCTTAATGAAATAATATTCACACCTACTTGTAGCTAAGGCCTCAGAATATATAATATAATTATTTAATCTCTTAATTACTGATTTTACTATGAAAATTCAATGGTCCAGATTTAGGTATGACTTTTGGACTGTCCAGACTTAGGGCACTTCACCTTAGTATTTGATCGAACCGTGGCGCCGAGAACATTATTCCAAAGTTTTCAAAAAGACGATCGATAACAATTCCTCATTTTAAAATCGTCAATGCTCTGAATGTAAAATCGTGAACGTATACAAGTGATCTATGTTTACAATAAGGAATTTTCTAGTTAATAAAAGCTTGATGCTCATTCTACTTTTTATAAAGAGCGCCATGAAATTTAAAATTTGCATAAAGATCCTTAGTCTACTAATTAGCCGTTGATTGGGTGGTCTCCACGAGTAGCTTCCATCAAAAAAGAGCAAGCTCCACACTTTTCAGTCCTTTTTGAAGTCAGGTGTCTTATCCTGGGTCTGGTATTCTTATGGGTTCCTGGCATTGCGAAGAAATAGTTCCGCGCAATGCGTAGGTCTTCCCACCACGTGGCGGTCTTAATAATATATTTTCTTAGGTTGCTGCGGAGGCGGTGCGCGCGCGAGCGAGTCGGCATTGTTCTCGGTAAGACAACGGGTTGCGGTGGCGAGGTGAGGCGACGGGTCGCCTTTCCTCGAAATTTCTTGAATTGATCATTGTGCCTGGCAAAAATTCTGCCGCGACAGTGCTCGGGGAAAAAAGAGCCGGAGAGGCGCGTAACCGTGAGCGTCTATATCAGCGAACGACTCCATTATAGGGGAGCGCATGGAGCAGCGGCCCATTATTCCCGTCGTCGGCGCTGGATCATATACGTGCGGCGTATTCGAAATACAGGATGAATGGTCGGGAAAGCCAGTGCGGTGTGAGCTCCGGAGTAGCAATAACTCGGAGATTAAAACAGAATTAAAAAGTGTGCTGGATGTGTATCTGTGTCAAGCGGCAGACAGGCCAGAGAGTCATCCGTTGTCGAGGTATCGAAGTAACCACGTCGGATGAAAAAAAAAGAACACTCATGGACAGACACACGTTGAGAGAGACATACACACACGGCTAGACGTATATACTATATGTATATAGAGAGATACAGACACAGGCAAACAGCTGGAGGGATAAATAAGCGCAATGTTCGTTACATCCGTTCCTCCTCCTCTTCTGCACTCGCTCGTGCGCCTTCCATTGCTGCGCCACTCTTTCCGCCCGTCGTTCTACCGCAATAAACAATATGCCGTCGAGATGAAGATAGGCTGCGCAGAGCCGGGCCTCTCCGCTGAATCGTTAATTAATTTCCTGATTATTCGCTGATCCAATTTCGCGATACACCCGCGCCACTGAACGAGAGAGACTCGCTCGACGCTCGTTGGAGAACCTAGCGATTTTTTCTCGTTGAAGGATTCTTTTGACTCGTCTTGATCGGATTACCGAGCGACGAGTGCCGCTGAATGCTCGAACAGAGGGTCGATCCGTTAACCAGACGGATCGCTCGATCTTTTTCCGCCGAAATGTATCGTGTCCCTCGAGTTCCAGTCGACACGCAGGTTGTTTCGCTCGAGTGTCAACCCCGTAACGTAGCGTGAAAGTTGGTTCCCGTACGTCCAAACTCCCAGTTTCGTTTTACCAAATACTGCGAAACGCTCGCGCGCGAGAGAGTTGTAAACCGGGAAATTCGGACCGCGGGATATACTATATACTATACTTTGTTTCAACCAGCCCGCTGAATTTGATCCGCTGGCGCCGGACCGGGTTGTTGTTGCGTCTCGAAATTGTGTAATATACTAGCTGACGGGCGCATTTCGTGGCTTCTGTATTTCGAAAAATTCGACGATTGTTGCTCATTGTGTTTGGAAACAATTGGCGAAGCGGGACAAGAAATCCATACAACATAATGTGTACAGTCAGAATTGATGGCACACACCTTCTATCGGAATCACGTTTTTATTAGACCAAACCACTTCAGTTTTTCTGTCAAGCTAGATGAAAAAGATGTAACCAGACACGATTTTAAATAATTCTAATTCTCGATCGTAAATGTTAACAAATTAGAAAATGCTTTCGGCGCTACCGTTTCGATCAATTACTACCTTATAGCAATTTTGCAAAAGATTTACTCCGACGTTTCAGTTCTGTTTTGAACCTTTATCAAGGTTGGAAATTTGCTTTTACTATAATAACTTTGTCTATGTCAAATTAAACATTTAGAATTGATGTGTAACGATTGCTGGTTTGAAACATACTGTTACAGACACATTTTAATTTCGGAATGTAACGAAATTTAGGAAATGTAATATATTGGGTCGTTCGGAAAGCCATTTCGTTTTTCGTGTAGAAATGACATTGCTACCATTTGTTATTACTAACCTTATTTTAAATCTCAAAATCGCGGTACATATTGACAGCTGACATTTCGGACGTAACTTCCTACCTTGCAGTGCTTTCTAATCTTACAATTATGTTTTTATCATCGCATCAAATATGCAAAATCAAAGTACGCATTTCCATCACCTTTTGCTTTTTTATTACCGCAAGGATAAAAATGCAGTGCACGAAAGAAAAATTTGTGCGCTGTTGCAAGAGAGGAATTACCATCGATTACTATTTTTTTCGCTTTATTTCAACATTTTTTATGCGGTGCAAATTTTTTATGTCGTGCAAACTAGAAAAATCATACAACTCAATATTTTGCTAATAAAAAACAGAAATTCTCCGGGATCTTTAAGTTGTCGGAAAAATCGCAAGAGATCATAGAACAAAATAAAATAATAAAATAAAACTTATTCTAAATTGTAAAAAATTGGCTTTCATTTTCCCTTTAGAAAACGAAATGACTTTCCGAACGACCCAATACATGGTGAAAATTCCATCGAAATTGACTAATTAGGTTATGAGTTATAGACGATTAAAAATGCTGTAGTTGAATACAAATATAAACAACATACAAAATACAAAAATGATACATACAAAACATGACTTTCCGTCACAAGAATCATTCCGAATCGGTTAATGGGGGGTGTTCCAACTTAGATCAGTAGCACAGTGCAAGTAGCAATTTCCGTTAGAGGTTTGCAGGTGTGTCGCCGATCGCTGGGCGCTCGGTCTCCTCTGACTCTTTCCCTCCTCCAACATTAAACAGGCTACGGGCTCGCAGAGACGCTTCCGAGCATCCTCTACCCTTCGATCAACAGAGTCGAACCGATCCCCGCAGTCACGATGGTGTGCGCGTGTGAGTGGGGGTGGCTCATATGTTCGGGCGTTTGACAGCGAAGCGTTTGAATGCGAAATGCGATCGGTTAAGTGCGCCAATCATTGGCAGGGTGTTCGAGAGAGTCAAATAGAGTTCGGAATTTGAAATCGTGCCGTCATACCCCAGCGTGAAATTACGCAGCTTGGGGCGTAGAGGGTCAGCGGTGCGTGGGGGGAAGGTACGGGAGTTTCGAGGCGGAGAGAGAGAGAGAGAAAGAGAGAGAGGAGGCCGGAGAATCGGCGAATTCGTAATTTTATCGCCGGCGCGCCGGGTGCGCGGAATCACGAGACCATCTCCCTGGTTCGTTTGTTTACCAGAAGAGAGCGGCAGGGGTCTGCGAGCGGAGGGCGATTTTTGTTCTGCTCGGCGCGGCGCGTTTTCCACGGGAATTCAATGACTTTTCTCTGCTCGCGAAGTCTCGTGAAATATTAGACGATAGAAATAAGCGCGCGGAAGACCGTAGAAATTACGAGGAACCGATGGCTGACGGCGCCAAGGCATGCATCGACTGGAACGACGGGGATTATTACGCCGCGTGTGGATTGTTTACGCGCTGCATTACGCGCTAATTCCTAGACACACACCTCCCCCACCTTAATTGGCTGCTTACGGCAAGCCTGGAACTACTTCCGAGGAACAAGCCGCTGTTTACGTTCACGTTGCTGCGTGGATCGCTTAGCCGCAAGTTTCTGCGTCATCGCCGTCCCTTGGACAGGATGAAAGTTACAAGTTGTAAGAAGTATTCGAGAAGCTTGTTGTTGTTCGTTGTCTGTTCACTGGATATGTAATAGCTAGTTCTAGATGTCAGTGATCGATCGACGAAAGTCATAAGCTATAGAGGATCAGGAAGAAATACTAGAAAGCCTATCTGGCAGCGGGAGTTCTCTAGAATGCTACCAGTCAAAGTACTGCAAGGTTATAGCGAAGATACTCCTCCAGGGTGCTAAATTGCTAGCGCATTACAAGGACCCAAGATGAATTGCTTCTCAAAGAAAAAGTTCCAAAGTATATTTTCTACTGATCCTAAGGCTACCTCCTAATTGTTTCCTCAATCCGAATATATCAATCGTACAAATTAATTTGGCAGCCATGACACCGTGTTTTTTATTTAGAAATACAATAGTGCGGAAGCTGCCTGTTTTTATTACAACATTTTCATTAGCTCGCTTTCTTGTTTGTCTGTTTGTTCGGTACAAATTTTGCAATTGATTTTAAACTAACTTCCCGATGAGCTAGAGACTTGAAATTTTAAACATAGCTCAGAACTGGATGACAATGTAATATTTTTTAAAAATTTTTTAAAAAAGCCTATGCGTTCAGGAGATATAAATTATTAATAATTTGAACCTTTGCACCCCCCCGCCACGTGACGTAGTACGTCTTCGCGTTCAGCGTCCCCACTCTACTACGTGTTCCCACTCTGACCCATCCCCACTCCACTGACCCGCATCGCACCGAAGGAGCTCAGTGTGCGTCAGTGTGCGTTCGAGCTCCGTGCGGTGTTTACAAAGTTACTACGTATTATTATAGTATAATGTTTGTTTACCAAGCGAAAGAGCAGTTACGCCGAAATTCTTCGTCGAACTTTTATCTTTGAAATTTTATCACGGCGTTCGTTTTCGATATGACGCGTCGCAATACCGTCTGAAATTTACTACATGTCTCTGTTATAATTCCATCAAAATGTTCAAAATCGATTGTAAAATTTCTCACATATAAGGCTAAGAAGCAGAAAATAATTATTTAAATAAAAATAAATGTTTAAAAAATACCACGTTTTTAAAACGGACTAGAAAGTATAAAATAAAATTTTAAAAAACGCCACGTTTAAAAAACGGACTAAAAAGTATAAAATAATTTTTTCTAGCCCCATACAGATTCCTAACCCCGTACAGATAGTCCTGAAAATTTGTGATTGTGAATTTTGAATAGCTATGAAAATACTTGTAAGATTTAAAACGAAAAACGTGGGGCGCATGCAATAGATAATTGATGCATGAACACCTAAATCACTAACAATTTTATTGCACTGCAAATGATATGAACTGTTTTGCGAGTTTCCTCAGCGGCAGCTACTCTCTACACTCCTTACTATGTATTATCTTGCGCCCCACGTTTTTCGTTCTAAATCTTACAAGTAATTTCATAGCTATTCAAAATTCACAATCACAAATTTTCAGGACTATCTGTACGGGTTTAGGAATCTGTATGGGGCTAGAAAAAATTATTTTATAATTTTTTAGTCCGTTTTAAAAACGTGGTATTTTTTAAAAATTTATTTTTATTTATTTTACCATTAACTTTCACTTTCTTCTTCAATTGTTAAATGAACTAGTAAAACATGGATGAATATACGCCACAGGAACGTGTAAAAGTCCCGACCTATGTTATTGGAAATAACGAATTGAATCTGAGGGCTACGAATGAATATGCACACCCAATAATTGCACGCGGTGCAATGAAACGAACGAAATGTTTGCGTGAGCAACAAGTAGTAAAAGTACTCCTTTCCCCATCCTGTAGTCTCGTAAGAATGGACCAGATCGAAATCTAGAATTCTGCTTTGCTGCCTGCTTTTCTGACTGAAGCGCCATTCGCAGAAGTATTATTTGTTTCCATTACGGGAATAATCAAGGGGAAGAAGATTCGTCGGCGAACAGCTAGACAGTCGTTCCTAACACCGAGCTCACTCGATTGTGCCGACGTGTGCCACAGCAATTTCGAAGTTTCGGTCGGCTTTAAAATCTGCTCGAGTAACAGGAACATCGGATCGATGTACACTGCCGCTCAAAAGTATGTGGACACTTCCTTAATTCTTATAACTACCTGAAAAAAGTTATGATATCTTTGGTAAATTTGATTATCTTGTATGTATTTCAGTTCGTACAGTATTGGAGAACATATTTTAATAATAATTTATTAAATATCTCACCGATAATGATAAAAAATAATTATATTTTCTTTTCGTCTACATATCCACCGCGTGCTTTTATGACCGCGTTTACTAGTCGTGGCATTCTGGCTAACTTTTTCATTACTTCACTTTCAATAAGGTTCCACTCAGATTCTAATATTTCCCACAAATGTTTTTCAGACTTGAGACATCGTTTTCGGACTTATCTATTTATGTGATCCCATAGTTTTTCTTTTATTTATTTAAGAAAATTCAATAACTAAATTGTTTATTTTGGTACTATTAGAATACATTACATACATATTCATAATAGACTTTAGCAACAAATATTGTTTGATAATTAAAATATACATTATATATCACAAATTTCATGAACATGGTAAGTGTCGACATACTTTTGAGCGGCAGTGTATGCTCTCGTATTTGCATCGTGCTTGGAAAACATCGTATGTCTCTCGACCTGTGAAGCATGATCGAATAGCACACTGCTACTTAGGATTTCGATGAAAGGTCCATCCTTAAATTCCCAGCTGCGGTTAGCTCGATCGATTCGCGAATGCTTAAGGCGCGGTCCCTGTGGATCCTACAAAATACAGGATGCTTCGAGCCGATGCGAGCGATTGCATTCAGCTTCGCGTTGCTAATTGGCTGCCTACCCTACGGTCGATCATGTCCGGAACATCTAGAGATACTTCTTCGCAAATTAGGTCGCTGATAACTTTAACTCGCTTTGACGAGCCTCGGTTTCAAGAAGGACGAGTGGTCTTATGCTCGAGTCGTATTTTCTGCAGTAACTCCAAAAGATATTATAACAATGGGTCCGTTTATTGATATACTGCGTTCTATATTGTGGTCATTATATTTTTGCCAACACTATGGTACCATAACACATCATCATCAAGATGCAACACTAAATTCAGTCAGATGCATTTGTAAAATTGTTGTAGACAGTTCTATCAACAATGACAGAGAACAGATTACTTTGAAACGTCCATCGCCGATCGAAGAGGAATCAACCTCATGCGCGCAGACTTCGTGAAAGCTGAATTCCATCCAGTTTACCACAACGTACTAGATCCTTAAGAACTGTTTTCCGGACCAAGTAACTTCCCAGCAGCGTCACACGCAGCATCTTCGCCGAGACAGCGAGACATCGGCCGGAAGTTCGCGGGTTCTGCGTTAATAGTGATCGATAGATCCGAAGTTCACGGGAGCGCAAGATTTCCGGCAGATTGTTAGTTCCCCGCGATTCAATCTCGCATTACTAGGTCGCCCGAAAACCAGCGAACTAAAGCTGCAGCCAGCTAATTAGGAATTCCAGCCGCGGTACTTTGTAATTCAGAATACCAAAGCAGTCAGACGTGCAACCCTATAATCCCTCGAACTTAGGGAACTTATCTCTCCCTCTCTATCTCGTCGCTGCTGCCGCGCCTCGCTGTTGGGCGAACTTATTTTATTCGTACATTACCATGGAGCATTCGATCGCGGTGTTACGGCCCTGAGGTATCGATATCGCCTCACCTGGCGCAGGGCTCGCGGAATAGCGTCGAATGGGAGAATCCTCGCGGCGAGGATGTGTGAGCAATGAATATTTATCGTTCGTTGGGTCGAGCTTAACAAGACTCGCGAGCCCCGAGAATGCGATTCGCGCCGCTCTAGTTGGTACGTTTCGATTCCGAGAATGGAGGAGCGGGGTGTTCTTTGAATTATTTAAAGAAATTTCATTTATCAGTGCCTCGTGTATTTTCAGCGAGTTCGGCCGTTATCTCCGCACCTCAGTCGGGGAAGCGAGAGACGATACGGGGGGAAACCGGTGCCGGGCGTCGCGTTTCCCTCGTTTTCCCTCCGTTCCCCCGGTTTCCCCGTTTCCCACGGTTCCCGCTCCGTCTTTTTCGCCGGTGATATTTTTTCCCGGCTCGGTAAGCGAGCCAGGCGCGACCTGCAGGCCCTGCAGCGAGAAATGCATGCATCTGGAACGACCACGCCTCGAGGGTGCCAGCGGCGGGCTGCGATAGGGGGGCTGGAAAAGAGGAATTGCGCGAACCAGGACGACGTCGTACCCGGGCGTCGTCGACGACGTCGACGTAGAGGAGGATGACTACCACGACGACGACGACGACGACGACTCGAGAGGGCCACTTACGTTTGAATTTTAAATTCTCTCCTCTGGATGGAAGATTTTCCGGAGGCGAGGTACAGGGATAGAGAAAGAAGGAGGACACCTCGGCGATGGATTAAGCTCGCCGAAGTATGAACGAGACGAAGGGGTCAAGTTGGCTCGGATGAGATCAGCATTCTGGATAGCACCGAACACAGACGGATATGCGGACCTCGAGGAGAGCCGGGGAGCAGGGAGGAGACACTTCGCGACCTTCCGGAGGTTTGCACACACCGCTCGAACCGATCCACTCGTCTCTTTTCTCCCGGCTACACTAAGAAATCGACGCTTTTCGTTTTTGGTCGCTTCCTCCTTGCTCGAGTCCCTATCCTCGAGATCCTCTTTCTCGCTCCTTGCGCTCTCTTTCTCTCTATCTCTCCCTCTCTCTGGGCTCTTTCTTCTTCTTCCTGCTATTCTCTGGTTCAACAGCTCGTCGTCCAGATTCACCTCCCTTCCGTCGTTTCCTCTCTGGTTCGCAACCCGGCGTCCTCTCTCCCACGATCTTCTTTTTATCCCCGTTGAAAGAGCGCCGATAGATAGGGGCGGAAATTCGTGAGGTAACTTCGATCCAGTGCAGGTCCACGAAATTGCAGCCGGAGCGGCTCAATTCAATCGCGCGAGAAACTCGCACTACCGGGGCTTTACGCGAGGCTTCGGGGGGATGGAGGCCGATCCACGGCGACGGGGACGGGGACGGGGTACACGGCGGCTGGAAATACGTTTACGTACGGCGGATCGTGGATGATTCGCGAAACGGAGCTGATTTGATAATAAATATATGCGCGGCTGCGTGCGGATCTTGTCAGACGACGGAATTGGGTGAGGTACCATTCAAAATGAGCGTGCCAAGTGCACACAAATAATCACTTGGTACAGTGGAAGTTCTGTAGCAATTTCGTTTAGTCACGGTTCCTTAGGTTTCGTGCGAATAAAAATAATTTTAAAGTATGTAGATGCTGGAGTTGAAGACTCACTGTTCGAGACATTTTAATGAATGCTTTCTGTTGGATTATTGGCAATAATAATGCAACTGCCAATAGAGCAAAAATGAATTTCGTCGTCCATGAGAAACCCGAGGGCCAGGGCAATAAACGATGCAGCCCTGGGTTTTTCATTTGTTTCAATCGGGCGAAAGATTTTCTCTCTCGCCCCTGCTACATTCTTTTGTCACTCCGAGACCGCTAGTCGGACTGTCTAGATCAGGGGTCGGCAACCTGCGGCTCTTTGGATGTTTTTTCTTATGAATAAATAGATTAGTTTTTTTTATTAAATAACTTCATTTATGCGAGTACTATTTATTGTTGGCAAGAAAATATTTTGTGGCTCTTTAAAAACTTTGAAAGGGTATAGCCGGATAAGCATGGGCCAGCGGCCCCCGCTCCGATTTTCCTAATTCGTGTCTTAAAACATCGTTTTATGTCTAAAAAAACATTGTGTAAAATTTCAAATGTCTACCCCCACCGATAGGGGTGATATTGAGGTAAATTCCCCCGCACTTAAATACAATTTGCTCTAAAACGAGAAAAGATATCGACATGGGATAAACGGCAAATAAAAGATATAGATACACTCTATATTTCAGATTTTTTTCAGAATTTTTTGCTAATTATTTATAGTTGAAAATAATTAATTAATTTTTTGGGAATTTTTTTAAGTATCTTCCCCTAGGTTGACACCAACCAAAAAATTCTAAAATAATGCTATGATTCTAATCTATTTTGTAAAAAAATCTCAAAAGTGTCCGTTTGGTGGAACAGTGTCAAAAAAAATAAAGTATGCCGACGAACGCTCGGTTTGATCAGTAACGACGCAGCGACCGATTCCCCTTGCGGCGGCTAGTGACGGGAGCGAACGGGAAGTCGGCGCTTGTACGGAAAAGCTGATACATGTCAAAATGCGACTAAATCTTCTAATACATGATTACAGTTAGAAGTCTAAACAATTATATTCTAGACAATAAAAATCGTTTAGTTTATAAATACATATAAAAAAAAGAAAAAAACAAGAAAAGCGCCGACTTCCCGTTCGCTCCCGTCACTAGCCGCCGCAAGGGGAATCGGTCGCTGCATCGTTACTGATCGAACCAAGCGTTCGCCGGCATACTTTATTTTTTGTGACACTGTTCCACCAAACGGACACTTCTGAGAGTTTTTTACAAAAGAGGTTAGACTCATAGCAATATTTTAGAATTTTTTGGTAGGTGTCAACCTGGGGGAAGATAGTTAAAAAAATTCCCAAAAAATTAATTAATTATTTTCAACTATAAATAATTAGCAAAAAATTCTGAAAAAATCTGAAATATAGAGTGTATCTATATCTTTTATTTGCCGTTTATCCCATGTCGATATCTTTTCTCGTTTTAGAGCAAATTGCATTTAAGTGCGGGGGAATTTACCTCAATATCTCCCCTCTCGGTGGGGGTAGACATTTGAAATTTTACACGATGTTTTTTTAGACATAAAACGATGTTTTAAGACAGGAATCAGGAAAATCGGAGCGGGAGCCGCTGGCCCATGCTTATCCACCTATACCCTTTGTAAATTGTAATTTTTGATTCTTCCGACTCAAAAGGTTGCCGACCCCTGGTCTAGATCATCCTTCCGCGCTGTTTAATAAAACAGTTTTAAAAAGAATTCTCTTGCGTATTCAATTATTTGAGATACCAATTCCAACACTTTCGTAGCAATGGCAACTTCGGATCATGAATCAACAAGTTCTCTGAAATAACTCATGTTACTGATGCTAATTATTTTGCTTCGTACAGACCTGAACATTTGTGCTGAACGATGAACCGAACGGCGAACCGATTTTATGCATTTATAGTAAAAATAAGTGATGCAATTTAAAGCAGTGAACAGATAATAAGAGCTTCAATGTTTCGGCTTATAAAAGCCATTAAAGTAAGAACTTTATGCTTGGCTTCGTCAACTCTTGTTTATCGTAATCAATGAAAACAATTTTTATTTTGCATAAAGATTAGTTCTAAATTATTTGCCTCAAGAAATTCTGATACGTTCTCCACGAATTGAAAGATGTAATTAAACTGACATCACCTACAATTAAAGCAGGTAAGCAGAGAAGCGAACATGTTCACTTATCATAGTCAAAGAGGAACAGGAAGGTGTGGATGGAGTTGAGTAAGAGATCCTCATTCTTGAGCCCTTCATATTCGAGGTAGAGGAAGCGCGAGGTGGGGGTAGCAAAGTGGCGGAACTGTCTTCCTCGCTTCGATATTTCAGCATCTTCTGCTCTCCACCTGCGGAGATTCTCCGGTTGCAATATAGCAGAGGACGGACGTAATGCAGGTGACAATTGGAGCGTGTCGATGCGCCGTTCCGAGATTCCCATAATAGAACCGGGAGCGAAACTCTTTCGCCGTCCTAGCTGGAGCATCGGTTTTCTTTTCCACCGAAAACCGGCCGGATTATGTTATGCATGGTGGATGTCGTAGCCGTGAATCGGCGGCGCTATCTCGCTGATAGAGATTCCCCATCTCGTCCCCGGATCCGGATTTACGGAAATCAGACGACGACGGAGACGACGGAGGCGCACACGATCGTCGGCGTAGAAACGCAAGGAATCAATTCTATGCAAGGCGGAACAGTGTCGCTTACATTACCGATAATAAAATCCGTGGGGGCCATTCTTCCATATGAAATTTATTCCTCCGTCAAACAAGCTTACCACCGCGAGGAACCACCAAGTCAAACATCATACTTTGCAATTGTCTGAGTGTTTTCGCTGCCGGAGATGGGTAAACCATTGAACCGAAGAACGTTTTCGACAGCGAGAGCTTGTCCTCGGATTTTATGGACGTAGAGAGGTTCTTGGGCTCTAGCTTTCGTTTTAAGGGAGGTATGGCTGTGTCGAACGATGCATGCAGTGCTTGTGCTGATGCGATGCAAGTTTCAGCTCGATTGCGTTAGTCGATCCTGCGCTATAGCATAGTAATTGAGGAACGTCAGAATAACAAGCGTGCTCAAGTCTCAAAGTAAGTTGTGGAATACTTTCAGTGTTCAAAGAACCGATAACCGCGTCAACTAGGGATGAATAACTGTTTCGTGTTGTTGCACGGCGCGAATTCCATCCTCGTTGTTAGCTTAATGCGCTGGGAGTGATTAGGAGTTCATTAGGCTCCAAATTAAATTATCAGTTCAGCCGCGAAGATCATATTAATCAGCGTCGACGATGATCTAGTACGTATTAACGGTAGCGATGTCGAGTGCGATGGTATGGAGCCTGCTTTAACTCGCGACACGATACAATGTAACATTTCGAGTAATCTCTGCTACTACTAGAGTGCAGATTTTATGCGCGGAGAAATTAGTAGATCAAATTTTCACTGTCCTATTATCTTCCATGTATCACGACTGTTAAGGGTGGAAATCGATTTTTATTTTCTACTTTCCATAATTAACGCAGAAATATTTATTTTGTATTGTTTATGTTTATTTTTCTATGGATTATCGATGCGTGTGAATTGCGAATGTATTGTGACCTTAGTAATTTGATAGGGATGTGTAGCACGTTTCACAATAAAAGAGAGAAAACATCTTGGACCTCAAATGGTGCAATAAATAGATAAATATCTGCACATTTTGAAGCTGTAATAGATTGTAGAAGGGAGTCGATTGATTGATCTGCGAGGTAGATTTTGTAAGTTGAAAAATTCAAAGAAACCACGGCGCGGAGGTCTCGTGGCGTGAAAGAGAGTCGAACTTCAGTGTCCTGACGTCTTGGCCTCGAAATAGGGGGGTCGTCAATAATTCTCGAGTGGGGGATGAAACGGCGGGATCGGGATCAGCGACATATTTAGGCTGAAGCGGACGCGGGGGCGACGGTAACGGAGCCTTGATCCTTTACGTAACATCCACGACCTGGAACCATCCATCGTTCAGAAGTTTCGAAAGCAGTGGCTGGGCGACTTCCACGTCGGAGTTTTCGAAAGTTGCAACGACGCGCGAAACCCTATTCTGATACTCCGCTCGGAGGCAGATACTCGCCAGGCGTTGGTGCCTGCTCCCAAAAGGCGATGCCTCGAGAGTTTCTTTGACCGACTAAAACCACCCCTGCCCTCTTGCTTCCGCCCCCTCTCTCTCTCTCTCGCTCGGCCCGAGGTAGAAAAATGTTCCGGGGACGCCGGGATCCTTCATAAAAGACACGATATTTTCATGAGAGCTCGCATCAACCTTGTGCACCGCCGGGGAAAACTTTTCAACACGGTCCGCCGAATACCGGAAATTTTTAACCCTCCGTAATTCAACCCTCTGTCGTGCGCCGCCGACGTTCCGCGTGTTTGCCCGCGTTTAAAGAGCACCTGCGTTTCTAATTTCTTTTCGATTTTTTGAACTGAAACGGGAACGCTCCTCCCCTCTTCTCCACACTCCGCTTCGCTCCCTCTACCGGCGCATAAACCCAACTAATATTCTGTCGAATGTTTTGTGTATCGGTGGGGGAATTGAAGGAGGAAAGAAACTTCAATACTGTTCGCGATTAATCCGTGTTTTGTACTTTTGTATTGTCGATCGTATGCACAGTCACGGAAAACGACAGTCTCGCCGTGTAGATGTATATACGCGAGTCTGGCGAGCAATTCACGGTTGTCACGATTGACAAATGAGGGTTGTTGTGGAGACGGTTGCGAAGAAAAGGGAGGACCTAAGAAAAAAAGGCGATTGAATGAATGTGTGAGACGACGCGAGGTTTTTTCCGCGATAATATGTAATTGGGTTATATTTTGGCCTTGAGTGTTCCGCGAGTGATCCCGGGTAAGGTTTGGACGTTGGGTCCTTATTCACTCTGTTCGGCAATACTTGGATTCAACCAGGCCGGTTGCATATTTGAGGTTCGAGGGCATTGGAAGCGTTGAAGCTCTTTTGCAGTGTATACCGAAGCTGGGACGGATCGCAAGGCTAACCGTAGTGCTGCCGGCGAAGGATTGTCCTAAGGGCAAGCCGGCAATTGTACAGGGAGTTGCAGTGGAACTCTTCTGTGGATCACTGCGCGTTGAGATTTGATGATAAACGCTAGAAGAGCTCTCTTAGTTTTAAATTAGAATGACCATTTAGGATAAAATTTGTTTAATCGCCGATTCTCTGAAACCGTGTTGGTTATGAGCTTTCGTAAGATGAAATTTATGTAGTATTCCTTTGTGATTGAATAAATCTATTACGTCTTGCTTCGGCTTTTCCCCGTAATCCGTCGAGTTTTTTACGCCGAAGCAAGAATTTTTGTTTAACCGGGAAATGGTGTGTTTTTATTTTAGTATAAGTTCGAACGTTGTTCATTTTTTAACTCCGTTCCTGTATTACGAATTCTATTTTATTAAAATACTAGAAATGGTCAACAAACAAATACGGCTACCTTTCCTTGCAATTAATGTAATGTTATTTTGCATAGAGTTCCGCAGATTATTCATTATAATGGTGATGTGGTGAACAAGATTCATTTAGGAAAAAAATCACGTTTGATTAATGTTTTACGAGGCACATTTATAGAGAGTTCACCGCATTTTACATGACGTACGGCGACTTTTTTACGCCGAAGCGAGAATTTTTGTTTAACCGGGAAATGGTGTGTTTTTATTTTAGTATAAGTTCGAACGTTGTTCATTTTCGAACTCCGTTCCTGTGTTACGAATTCTATTTTATTGAATTATTAGAAATGGTCAACAAACAAGTATGGCTACCGTTCCTTGCAATTAATGTAATGTTATTTTGCATAGACGTTCGCAGTTTATTCATTATAATAGTGATTTGGTGAACAAGATTCATTTAGGAAAAAAGTCACGTTTGCTTAATGTTTTACGAGGCACATTTATAGAGAGTTCACCGCATTTTACATTACGTACGGCGACTTTTTTACGCCGAAGCAAAAATTTTTGTTTATCCGGGAAATGGTGTGTTTTTATTTTAGTATAAGTTTGAACGTTGTTCATTTTCGAACTCCGTTCCTGTGTTACGAATTCTATTTTATTGAAATACTAGAAATGGTGAACAAACAAATACGGCTACCTTTCCTTGCAATTAATGTAATGTTATTTTGCATAGACGTTCGCAGTTTATTCATTATAATAGTGATTTGGTGAACAAGATTCATTTAGGAAAAAAGTCACGTTTGCTTAATGTTTTACGAGGCATATTTATGGAGAGTTCACCGCATTTTACATTACGTACGGCGACTTTTTCTGGCGACTGTATGCAAAATGGCCCGGCGAAGCGGAGCCGCGCCCATTTCTCGGGCTCGAATAGTTCCCAGCGGCTCGAACTTCCCACGGATCGGTCCGAAATAGTTTTGAAGCTGTTTCTAGCACTCCGTTCGGTTTCCGTCACTGTGAACCGGCTTGTTCTCTCTCTCCGTTTCTCTCTGTTTCTACGCCGTGTGCCTCAGCACGCGGCCACCGCGCCGGCAGTTCCTCTGTAGCTAACTTCTAAGATCAGCCCTGGAATCAGTCCGCCGGTTCCTTAGTCGGGCGGAAAGCCGAGATTGATTTCCACGGAGTTCCGCGTTGTCGGTTCTTGATTGGTAATTGCGCCTGCCGCCGATCGATGAGAACCAGCCCCGTGGAACGCGTGTCTTGAGAGCGTGGCGACGCGACGCGCCGCGACACAATTCACCGCGATCCGATCCGACAAGCGAAATCGTCGTGCTTCCCTCGGATCAACCAACGAACACCGCCGCCTTCGTGGTTGGTCGCCTGGAAATGATAGATGGCCGGGATTTTCGGGGAACTTCGCCGTAATTCGTCCGTTTCGCGAGCCTCTTTAGCTTCGGCGCGACTTCCCCCGAATCGGGAATCTCGTCTTCCATTTGCGATGGGAAATCGCGCACTGCGAATTTTGCTTGGGAATTTTTAGTCGGTGGAGAATCACTTACTGCTCACAGACGTTTGAGCAAGCGTTGATTTCTGAATGCTAGTGTGTGCAGATTAAGTGATAGAATCAGTACAATATTTTCTTCAAGAAGTAGAGCAGCCCTTTACCCTTTCATTACACTAACTGCAAAAAATGTTACTGATACAGTCATCGAGTCAATTAAACGAAACCAAAGTCATCATCAAAAGCGAAACGAGCGTAGAGTATTGTACATACAGTTACCAGTGACAGCTGAAAGGGTAAAATGTAAGATATTCAGATATCATGGTGGAAATCAAGAACATTGGAAGCATGCTGTCATTATTTGTATAGACGGCAGGAAAGCGGGCACTGTCCGGTTTTATTAATATTTTATAAGACTTAAGAGTGCATGTTTCACTGTAGTCAAGTGATAGCAGAAAAATCTACCGGTTCTTTGCAGGTCTATGTAGTCTCTGCCAGTGTAAAGGTACTAGACCTGTCGCAGATACCTGTATCGATCACTCTCTAAAATAGAACAAAGCAAAACTTCGAAATCTTTCATCTCAACCCCTCAATCCATCGACATCGTCGTTGGCAAGTTGGTTTGTTGACAATCGTGGTACTCACAAGATCTATTTTTCATAAAAGTTTTATAAAATCTGCGATAAAGATCTAAATTTCTACTTTATATTCCCCACACATTTTAAAACATCGTCATTTAGTGGAATGCCCACTTCATTGTTGGTTCAATAATCCTATAACAAGTTTGTTTGTGTAATTATATAATTCAGTGAGGTATTTCATTAAATGTTATACTGAATATTCAAAAATTTGTTGCATACATGCAGTGCACTAATTCTATTAGGTCCCTGAGAAATGGCAGGTCGTTTGCTGCTCCTTATAAAAAGTTACCCCATTTTGAAGAACCCACATTTTTTATTTACTGTTCGCACCGAAGTTCCGGGGCACAATTTGCAATTTGCGAATCGTCCCGACCCAGAAGTGCGAATTTCTACGCGACTGCAAGGACGACAAGGAAACTGCCCCTTTCTGACCACCCCCTGTCCCCATCAACTGATGCCCAGACCCAGGATTACGTCAAACCGGCATAACATATCCGGTCGCTTGCTCCCTGTCGCGTCGGCTTCCACGAGTTCCCTGAGACTTCGCGGAGATTCTCCTTGTCCAGCTGAATAGGAAGCCAACCACCTCACCGGTAATTGCATCCATCCCCCGAAACTCACCCCCGTCGCTGACACGGAATTCCGAGCTTCGTTAAGTCGAGACTTTGCGACATGGTTTGCCTGTCACGATTAGACTGCTCCGGTGAAACTTTCACCGATTCTTTGGAACACTGTTTGGACTCCGTGGGATTAGACGCCAGCATGTGGTGAGACCTGGATGGTGGCCAGAGTGACTTTGAATGTCGATAGCGAGTGGAAATTCTGTAGTTCGTTTTGATTACATTGTAAGTTCGCGGAATCTCCAGGGTTATGGGAAATTTGGGAAGTTCGGAGTGGTCCCTTGAAGAGTCGAGGTTTTTGATGATTTCATTCAGGGATTCTCATGGTTAACCAGAGTGGCAATTGTAGATTTACAAATAATTTTACTAATTACACTAATCATTTACTAACTAAATTGCAAATTTAATCTATTGTTACTGAAGACTGTAAGGAGCACATCAAATTTTTGCATGTTTATTCTAAGGGTAATATGCAAAATAGAGTTTCCTCTCCTGTGTACCTCCACAAATAGCTCTGCTAATACCACAAAAGGTGATAAAAGAAACTTCAATGTGATGAATACAATCAAGAAACTTGTAATTTATTGACAGAATATGTCGATTATAAATTTATTTAGAAGAAAGTTACGTCTGTTTAACGTCACAGTTACAAATTCATTTCATATGCAACAACCTAACAATATTCTGTAGCGCAAGCAAAGATCAATGGAGCAAAACGCGGATTATGTATCGCGTGCAGACTCTTCGCCCCTTTTCATTGACTTCTCAAGTGTTATTTGTCTTACGTCTGTGTAGAACTTGGGACAGAGGGATGCTTCCACTGTTAAATTAGAGATTTAATCACGGGACGGTACACTAAGGAATTTTACACTCGAACAAGTTCAAGTTTGTAAAGATAGGGGAGCTAGGAGCTAATGTTCTTTACGGTTTAAAATCTACATTCCATTGGCCTCTACACACTTCGTTATTCCGCTCGAAATCTCCAATTCCCACTGATGCTGAACAGAAATAAAGCTGCACTCTAATTCGATACGTTCGCTTCAAATACAATCGGCAGAATTCAATTGTAAAACGAAACTAGGTGAAATCTATAAACCGGAAGTCTGTAAAAACAGTAAAACGAAAGTGGGTGAAAATGGAGGAGGATCTTTTGTACGAGCATTTTTAAGTGTCAGGGTTACTTGCTACTGTAATGGATCGTTCTGCCGTCTTCCAGCAAGTTTTATGAACCACAACAAAACCAACCCCAGGAACACAAAACTGTACAATCTTCTAAAGACCAGAAGAACACAACCCCCTGCAAGACATCGCCATAAAACTTGTGCGCAATTTCGTGGATCAGAGATTCAATGAACGGTCGTCGTAGGTGGAGGATCCTTTGACGTGTGTGTTCACGCATGAGTAAACAAGGGGTTCTTTTTCAACGTTGCCGGTAGGCAGTCACGAAGGATAGAGCTGGATATCGAGTGTAGCACATGCACTGTCATTCAAAAGTATGCGGACAATGCGACAGTAGATCATAGATTCGAAACTAACGCGTTTATTTTTTTTTTAGCAATTTTATGGACCAAAAATTAGGAACAAGTTTTACAGTACACCTTACCATTAATGACCTCCAAGCGGCGGATATCATCGAATTTAAATCCTCCAACAGTGAAACATCCTTATTCTTCAACATTTTCTCTTCTACTTTCGATCCTAACGGAGATATTTCGTTGTTGTGTTTGTTGTGAATGACTCGGTAAAACGGTGCGGGTCGGTGCGGGTAAAGCGTGAACAGGGTTCGGGTACGAGACGAAAGTACAGACCCGTGGGTTTGTAGGTGTGGCGCCCTATCCTCGCGTTAGGGTGGAGGCAGCCAGCCCACCAAGAGAAAATCCTTTGGCCAGCGAAGCTTGGATAATCGCGCCCCGAGCTATAGTCGCGCCTCTTCGCCGGCTAGAGAGAAGATACGCTTTGCTGCAATTGCAGGCTGCCCATCCGCGTGGAAATCATAGCTCGCTGCGGGACTCGAAATTGTCCGGAGACGCTCGGATTCTTCTTTCAGACGAGGCAACTTCTTCGGGGATTTGGACGTAAAGAGGTCGGCAACGGGAACATCGACAAGGATCTCGCTTTGTAATTCCACGACCGACTCTGGATCGTTGTTCCGACACGGAACAGGGAGCGGCGACCCGCTCCTCGATCCGCACTCGCAGATCGAAATCGAATCTGCCCTGGAGAACGTTACGACCTTGACGGGACCCTCGGCTCAGCCCCACTCTTTCTCCGTCGGCTATCAAAGAAACGATCTCTTCCCACCCTCTACCCCCTCGTGCTGCTGAACGATCCCTATCCAACCTTTTATTCCACGATCGACGCGCGTTTTACACTTCGCCGCGGTGTAAAGCAGCCGCATTTTAGGTTACCGGGCCGCACCCGATTCAAGGTAAATCTTCGGGTCTTTGGGAACGCTCCTGTTGCTACAGCGAATCACAGTAGTATTCTGGCACTTTTTAAACGGACATAACTTTCTTAACCTTCTGTCTGTGTACTGCTAGTCTAATGTTAACCGTGCACAGGGGAATAATTGGAACTCGCACATTTTTCGAGCGAAATAAATGACAAAATTTACCTGCAAAAGTTTTCGTGAAATTGTATTGACTTTTAAAAGATAAGTATTCAATACGTTAAAAACTTGAAACATATAGAGGCAGCAGTCTTAAAAATTAATTGGAAATTTTCCATAATGTCAACTCTTTATTTTCGTTTTTGTTATCCTGGGCTGCATTTGTACCCCATACATAAAGAGAATGTTAATATTGAACTATAAGACCTGGATTTTTATGAGAAGCTGGAACGATTATATTGCAAATTTAAACAATACCAATTATACATATTCTGAAAAATTCATCGAAAGGATTGCTTTATAAGAAATGCATTTATCACAAATCTTTTAATAAAAATTGCTTAAACGAAAGAAAACGATAAATATCTTAAAATTTTCTTAACCCTAGAACAGTCTCATGGATTATAAATAGACTGCGGATTTTATGCATTTATGACAAAAATGAGTAGGTGAAACATAAAACAGTAGAAACATATCAGAAATTGAAAAGTTTCGATACAGTATCATAAACTTACTAGAACTCTTAAAAGAAGAAACAAATTTTCATTTTGCATAAAAATCCAGTCTGTTCGTAAACAATATCCTTTCGCACCGAAGAGTTTTCAACTAAAAATGTCGCACTAGAAGTGTCATTCCCATAATGTATCTTTTTAATAATCTCTAGATCAGGTGTCCTTTTATAAATCTTTGAATTTATAAATTATTTATTATTGCAAAACTGACAATGTACATACTATGGCGGTGATTCACGCCATGACACCAGGTTTAAAGTGTTCAGTGAACAGTTGATCTAGCGTAACGCAAATAACCGTTTCGATCGGCAGTCGCAATCACGAGTAACGAGCAGACAATGGGCACCGAATAAGATCCATGCGTGTCTCGTTGATTGCGGCCGAAGTTGCTCACGCAACGTTCACAGAAAATCCGACAATAATCCCCTTAGGGGTCACAGACCGACTATGGAAGTACCATATTGTGAAATCTGCCGGAGAGCAAGAGATGTTCGAGGTTTGAGGTTCGCAGACTCGTCGGACGGGGGATGGTATTGGATGTCATCGCGAGAGAGATTACGCGCTGCTTTGAAAGAGCCCTGCCCCCTTCTCCACCCCCATTCCTCGTCGCCTCTCTTTCTTCTTCCCACTTTCCAACCTGCACCTCTTTCTTCGCCAGAGGTACACCGCTATTTCACCTACTCCTTTCCTCGCTGTCGTCCGTTTGCCGAGATGTGCTGCACTCCCTCTCTTTCCCTCTCTCTTCGCCTAACCAGCGGCTCCAATCCTCTCTCTCTTTCGCTCTTTCCATCCCTCTCCATCTATCTCCAGCGCCCCCGCCCCACGGAGGCGGCGAGAAACCCCTGTGGCATTGAAGGGAGCCAGCTTTCATATCCCATTTGCCCCTATTTTTCATAAGCGATATTAGAATCTATCACTGAGAGCCGGCAGGCACTCTACTCAAGAGCAGAAGGGATGGAAACGAAGGGCGAATGCAGCGGGGTTGGTAGGAGCCTCGGATACCGTTAAAAAAGATAGAGAGACTCCCGATTATCGGCCGGGTGGGCTGCCTCGATCGCTGACGATTATCGATCCCATTCAAGCCGCGACGTGAATGGATCCAGGCTCGCGACACCGAGACCCCTTGCCATTCGTATACCCTTCACCCTTTACCCTTCGCCCTCCCGGATCCTCCTTTCTCTATCCCCCAAGCTCGTTCGTGCACCTCTCCTTCACGGTCTTCTTCCGTTGTACAAGGAGCCCGGGCATATATATTACATTAGGAGTCTGATATTTCATTCATCCCGACCTTGGCCACCTTGATCGAACGATCTCATTTCGCCAGGCGAGCGAGACGCTCAATTTTCACCGACATCTCCCAACGGCAAGACTCATTTTCCTCGAGACACCCTTCTCTGCTTGCATTCGATGGTCGTTAAGGCTCTCTTAATTGCGAGAGACGTGAAACAATTGCGTCGGAGATCGCTCTTCGATTATGCTCTGCCGATTTGAAATGTGGACTTCACTTCCATTAGATTGCTGTAGATGAAATTCATTCATTCGTAAGAGAAGTGACACAACTCAAAATATATTGCTAAAGAACAGTATAATAATAAATATATAGATTGTGGTGTACTTAGTGCACATGACGATTAACCCAGTTTCCAAATAACAACAAATTATTTTACATTTCAAAGTTGGTGACATACAATTAGAAAAATTGGCAATTTTATGTAAATGAACGCTCAGTTCGATAATCCTTAAAAGAACTCAAAAATGGAGATAATATTCTTGTAAATGAGGAAAGTGGACAATCAAAAAATTGTATTTTTAATATCGTAATGTGATCAAGAAACGTGTAGTTCATCGACAAAATATGGTATTTAAATGGGGCTTTGGTGAGCATCGTTTATTAAAGAAAAAGTTATGTATGTTTAATGCCACTGGTATTTATTTGTGAAATTCAATACGGATTAGTAAATTCGTACATGAACGTCCTACAAAAACTAAACAATTTTTTAAAGAAAACCAGAACTAGAAATCCGGAGCATTTCCCGACGTTTTTTGCTGCCTTGCAACACGTAGGGCATTTTACGACCGTAAATTCGGCGGCATCTTCGAACTTCAGCCAATCGCGTGACGCATAACAATAGGTGATCGCGGCGGCCGGTTACGCGGCCTTTTATTCAGGTGCGATTAACATAAAGAACGAAAGAAGCGACGCGTGCCAGGAATCAGAACCGCCCGAACATTCACATCCCCGCCCTTGCGTACGTGTATAAACGGAGGAATGAATTACGTCCGCGAGGGAAATATGAAAATGTGAAATCATCCTGCCTCGATTAGAATCGAAACGGAACCGGGGCCTATAAAATTACCATAGTCCATCTCTCAACCTATATTCTTACCGCGGCAAAATTCTGAGGGCGTTGCATGATCAAAAATCTACTCCATTAGAGAACATACAGCGAAAGTCTCTGCAATTACACATTATCCGTGCTGACTTTATTTCTTACGAACATGAGTAAGAAGGTTGTGAAGCTAGGAAGTTGCAGATATTACTAAGAACGGTTGTGTTTCTCATATTTGTAGTCAGTGTATTAATGTATAAAAATTCGATGACTACAGCAACTCCACAAACTTAACAGTCAGTGCAGGTAAAAATTCTAGCAGTCTAATAACAATTGCAAAATATTTAACTGATCGAGTTTGAGAAGGATCATAATAATAAAACTGACATAGAAGTTTCAGTGGTAAATTATGGTTCGATAACAATACCTTGACGTTAGAGATGACAGTGTTTCATGAAATGATGATCAATTAGACATTTCTATTTCACACATGGTAACTTCTTGCCCTGCTTAATCAATGAAAAATGTTCATTGTGTCATTTAAATCTCGATGGAAAGACAACATAATTAATCTCATTGTCGCAGCTGTCTAAACAATTTTCGATATATTTGCCATTCCAGCTGCGCGCAGATCCCGCCACGGTAATAAATAATCCACTACCATATCAAAGCAATAAATTAACCCACAGAGTGTTTAGCATTAATTAATGACACCAAGTGCAATTTGCCACGCCTGACAGCGGGTCGGAATTCGCAAAGTAAAATTTCTACGCCTATTCCTCCGCCCTCGCCTCCTGACTAGCAAAGTAGCGCGATTTAGCGTAAAATCGCAAGAACTACGGTTGGCGCGGGGGTTTGAATCGCGCAATCACCGTCGTGATTAACGCAGCGATTGATCGCGCACGTCAAATTAATGTTATTTATCTTTGGCTGTGCCGAAGCCGGCGTATTGACATCGTGTATTATCGTAATTACTAATTATAGTTTCGAACCAGCTCGTTAATTAGCCGATCCGCGATCTCCGAGCGAAATGCCAGTATTATTGACTTGCTAAACAGAATAGTCTCGACCATATTTTCAACATATTTGCGTGCGGCGAAGTTCCAGCGTTGCGCTGCAGTGCCTATGGTGCGCGCACTGAAATTTCACCGGCGCGGCGGCCCCGCGTGGTCAGCAGTCCTCTCACGTTTTAACGATCATCGGTGATTAAACAGTAATTACCGGCCCCCGGTGTCCCCCTCCCCTATCTCCCCCGTGAACCCTACCCCGTATCGAATTATTGTATCGCGCGGATAGAACTGGCCTCAGAGAAAATCATAAATTTCACTCACCTCTGTGCCTGTTGGTCTGCTTGTCGAACATCAGCATGGCATCCTCGATCTGCAATTTCAATAAAAACACGTTAATTAGCGCGCTTCCACGCGGCGAGAGGCTTGAATTTAATTTAACGCGGCACGACCGCGTAACGCGCGTATTATATCCAGTTTGTTGGAAAACGCGATGATTCGGCTCGATACTTCGGTTACATTTTTCGAATTTTCGTTAACCGATCCGACCGTGCTGCTGCACCCACCGATCACGGCACTCGATTCATTCCGATTTCCCCGTGTAATCAAAACATTTATTCCGGTTTCCAGTTTATTAATGATGGGTAGAATTACCGGTCGCCGGAACTGAAAATAATCGTGGATTTATTTTCTGATGGCTGAACTAATCCGAACTGCGTTAAAGTTTCAATTTCTGATCATTGCGACTTCTTAGCTTCCAAATGAGTTACTTGAGATCCCAACATTGCACCAATAAATCCGCAAACTTTGGTAATACGGAATTTCTTCTTTCTACTAAAATTTACATAGTTAAATTTAAAAATATTCAAATGTCTTAAAATTACAGTAGAAAAATTGACGAAAGTCAAGATTGACCTACAATTTAAATTCTAAAGTATCTCAAACTATAAATTATTTTCAGGATGTCCAAAATAAATATATCTGAAGATTCTTCTGCTGATTGTTAAGCAAAATAAGAATTGTCAGATGTGGAATAGAATATCCGAAGAGAGGGAGAGCCTTTTGAAAAAGAAGCTACAAGCAAAATATGGTTCAAAATTTGTGGAATATACAGTGGCGGATAAAAGATTAATATCGCTCTAAAGAAAACGATAACTAATAAGTTATTAATTATAATATTGTACTATACGATTTGAACTTTTTTGGGAAGCTAGAGCAATTAGTTTACTAAAGGATGTGAAAAGAAATTTTTTCAAAAATTGCAATTGATCGGAATTGTTGAGAAAATACTAAAAGCTGAATTTTTAACTTTTTTATGTGGGCCTATATTGAAAATTGAAAGAATACGTTTTGTAAATCTGTGTCAATTAAACATATTCTGAAAATTTCGTCAAAATCGGTCGACGTTGCAATGAGCTACAAACGTTTAAAGATGGCAAAAATTTCAGATTTTCAAGATTTATTGCCGAACCATCTTTAAACGTTTGTAGCTCATTGCAACGTCGACCGACTTTGACGAAATTTTCAGAATATGTTTAATTGACACAGACTGTATTTTTTAAATTTTCAATATAGGCCCACATAAAAAAGTTAAAAATTCAACTTTTAGTATTTTTTCAACAATTCCGATCAATTGCAATTTTTGAAAAAATTTCTTTTCACATCCTTTAGTAAACTAATTGCTCTACCTTTCCAAAAAAGTTCAAATCGTATAGTACAATATTAAAAAAGTTATCGTCTTCTTTAGAGCGGTCTTAAACTTTTGTCCGCTACTGCAAATTGAAATTAGGAGTTATTAGTGTGGACTTTCATTAAAATAAGAATCGTGTTGGAGAGTGATCCGAGGATCCATTGCGTTCTTTTTGGAGCTCGTGAATAATCTTACGCAGAGAGTGCACTTCACCCAGCGACGTGGTTGCCGATGAATTTTTAACGAAATACTAATGGTCGCTACAGAAATTGTTCTCTGCGACGGGAACAACGTCGAGGGAGATTAAAACTTGGAACAGTTATAAATGTGTACGGTATCTCCGGGAGGACAGGCCGAAACGCCAGGCTTCGGACTTGAGATATAAAAGGCCACAATAAAATTACACATTCCTTCTGCTCGTGAAATTTTAAACAAGGAGAGTAGGTTACTAGCGTGCGCTACGTCATAGGATACATAGAACGAAACCGACTATAGATAGAACGGTGCAGCTCGACGATTAATCTAATAGTCGTGTATTATCGTTGTCAATAGCCTTTAGGCATCTGCGTTGTAAATATTTGCTATTGCTGTTACAGATATATTTGCAAGTACGAGGTTAATACTTTCGATACATTTGTAGAAACAAAAATGTTGTTTAAAATTATTTAAATAAATATACATTTTTTAAAAATACCACGTTTTTAAAACGGACTATAAAGTATAAGATAATTTTACCTAGCCCCATACAGATTCCTAACCCCGTACAGATAGTTCTGAAAATTTGTGATTGTGAATTTTTAATTGCTATGAAAACACTTGTACGATTTAAAACGAAAAACGTGGGGCGCAAGATAATAGTAAGGAGTGTAAAGAGTAGCTGCCGTTGAGAAAACTCACAAAGCAGTTCATATCATTTGCAGTGCAATAAACTTGTTAGTGACTTAGGTGAACTATTTATGCATCAACTATTATCTATTGCATGCGCCTCATGTTTTTCGTTTGAAATCTTACAAGTATTTTCATAGCTATTCAAAATTCACAATCACAAATTTTCAGGACTATCTGTACGGGGTTAGGAATCTGTATGGGGCTAGAAAAAATTATTTTATACCTTTTAGTCCGTTTTTTAAACATATTTTTAAAAAAATGTATCTTTATTTAAATTATTTTATACTTTTTAGTTCGTTTTAAAAACGTAACAAATTATTTTTAGCTTTTTAGTCTTGTGTGTGTGAAAATTTTTCAATCGATTTGAAACATTTTGATGAGATTATAACAGAGACATGTAGTAAATTGCAGACGGTATTGTAACCGCGTCATATCGAAAACAAACGCCGTGGTAAAATGTCAAAGATAAAGGTTCGACGGAGAATCTCGGTGTAACGGTTGTTACGCTTGGTAAACAAACATTATAGTATAATAATACGTAGTCACTTTGTAAACACCGCACGGAGCTCGAACGCACACTGAGCTCCTTCGGTGCGAAGCGGATCAGTGGAGTGGGGATGAGTCAGAGTGGGAATACGTAGGTAGTGGAGTGGGGATCGCTGAACGCGATCACGAACTACCTGTAACTACGTGTAACGTGTACACTGTGAGTAACGGTTAAATTTAATAGTTTATATCTCCTAAATGCATAGGCTTTTTTAAAATTTTTTTAATATTGCATTGTCATCCAGCTCAGAAACGATGTTTAAAATTTCGAGTCTCTAGCTAATCGGGAAGTTAATATAAAATCAATTGTAAAATTTGTACCGAACAGCCAGACAAGAAAGCGAGCTAATAAAAACGTGATAAAATTAAAGTTCAGATATATCGGAGATGCAATAACATCTTGATAAGCATTTACTGTGGGTTGTAGTCTTTATCGAATAATTATGTTAAGCATGCAATAAAGAAGGACACTTAAGCAGAACTGGTAAGACGTCTAAATACACTATTAGGAATTAGTAGTCGTTCTTAGACTACGTTACTGGAAAAGCAAACCCTTCTGCGTGTCAGGAACCTGAAGCACCCCATTGAAAGCTTTATGGATCGTAAACAACGTTATGGAAACACCGTCGAGAACTTGGAATAGCAGAACGAATTTTTTAAGTGGCTGAACTACCAGTTCAGGGAAAAATTATTCTGTGTGATGATCCTCGAGTAACTAATGGTTGCACCAGCTATGAAACGTTCGAAATGTATTTTTTGTTGTTGTTGCACCGTGCTACTTTAAAATAGCTTTTAGATTACAATTTCCGTGCGCACAAATTACATTGAGATATTTATTGTCCATTTAATTCAACTTTAATTCAAGGGCATTAAAAAAAATGGTTAGGAGAGGGTTAGGTATAAAAATAAATCTAAAAAACGAATCAAAATATTTGATAGGTCGATGCTTCGCGTTTGACATGATCTAGTTGGAAAATGCACCGAGTCCGTGCGCCGTAGTATTCGCAAGAAGTAGAATAGGTCAGCCATGATCGGACGCGTCAGCTGATTCCCACTCGACAGTACGAGCAGCCACCGAACATTCAAATTTAATCTTCTCGACACCAAAGCGTTAACAAAAAAATTGTATTCGTTCATTTTTATTCACTTGTGCAAGTTGAATCGAATTCACTACACGTTAACCCTTAATTTCATGAATTAGTTCTCGATCTTTAGACACCCAATCAAATCTAATAATATTAATTCAGTGTATAAGATCTTAAATTAATTATCACCAAGAACAATGCGATTTCTCCAATCTCTGGAAGAGAATCTATTCAGTCACATGTAACATTTCATCATCGCAGAATGGCTTCTTGTTTGTCTATGGTGATTGGAGGGTCGCTACAGTAATTCCAGACCAATTGTATAACTGAATTTCAATAAATCTGGGGTTCCTAAATAACTAAGAGGTCAACCAATTACCATGGAAAATAACATTCTGAACTTCTAAAACCCCAAAACCTAAATATTCGTAATGGCTATTAACGATTGACCGTCCCAAAATGGATTCTTCTTCGTCTAGGGCACCCTGAGGGTGGCTTCAACCATTGAATACCAATTGCAAACATTAACAACAGAGAATACAAGGTTTCCAAGTGACGGAGAAATTAAACGACCACCAAGAACAATACGACTCAGATCCCAGAGAATAAATATTTCCGATTGCTATTAACGATTGACCGTCCCAGAAGGACTTCTTCGTAGAAGGCATCCCGGGGGTAGCTTCAGCAATGGAAGACCAATTGCATAAATTAACCGCAATAAATTCGAGGTTCGGACCTCGCTCGGGTCCCAGGAGGCTTTGAGGAGATTCGGTAACGAAGGTTAACCGACTTCTCTCTCGACGATCGAATCTGCACGAGTGAAGTCCGCCGAATTAGAGATAGGACCGGTTGTATTCTTCGAGGAAGTACATGTGTGTCGTAAAACACAGCTGGACCGAAATGTACGAAGCAAACCGGCGAGAAAGGCGTACAGCAAGAGGATTGAGAATACCGTGAGTTGACGGTGGGTGGTACAGTAGGATACTAGGGGAGGGGGGTGTAAAAGGGGTCGTGAAGGGGGTGTTGTCGGTGGCTGAAGTGTGCGAGCACGAGAGGAGAGGAGAAGCGCAGGAGGCGGGAAGGCGACGCGGCTAGTAGGATTTATGGGACAGGAGAAACAATAGGGATTACCTTTACCCCCTGTCGCCCTACGAATTTCTACCCTGCTTTGTTCCTTCCTACTTCCTGCGAGAGGACAGCGAGACCCCGAGACGGTAGAAGTAGCGGCCACGCAGCACGTGAAAACCGGTCGGGAATTATTCCGTCGAGAATGCAGTGGAATCTCGATTAGCTGAATTAATCGGGAGACACCGGCACAAAGACGATCGCATCCGCCGTGGATTATGGAACGATCACTTTCGCGATACCTGCTTTCCAAGTCTTTCCGCTCCGGGAACGTAAATAAGTCAAACTTTTTTCGCAGCTTTGTTGCAGAAGCTTTTTAACAGATTTATTCGCGAGTTTTGCATAGCAGAATACCAACAAAAGGAACATGGAACTCCTTATCGATTATTCCTGTTGTTTTTCTTACATTGTTCGCTCGCGGATGAATAGAAACGGAATTTTCGTTTTTCGGAGATTGCGAACTTTTCTATTTTACGGAAACGGACCACATGATCGATTTTGCGTAGTATCAGCAGCTGTCAGAAGCATGTTCTTGATATCATTTATCATTGGTTCGCCCGTATCGCATCTGGAAAAGTCAACGTTTTCGTCCGTGAAGTTGCAGTTTCATTCAATCAAATCCTCTACACAGTACCCCGTTGCGTATTTTACAAGTAATTGAATTCGTAAAAGTTGCGACGTTATTAAAATGAACAAGTAATTCGAAATTTCTAGTTAGTACTCTGCATAATAAATTATTTGGGATACGGGACACTCGAATATCTCAAAATTGAGACAGGATAAGTCAGATCACAGTTTCCATCACGCAAACCAAGAGGAAAGGAAAACTGGCCAAGCACAGCAGGCGTGTCGACAGTAAATATTAGATTGCACGATTAACATTCAATGGACTTCGTCCCAAACATAAACGGGCTGTTCCATCCCGTGCACATCTGTCAACTCGACTTAATACCTTCCGCCGAGCCTGGTGTAATTGTTCTACACTGAAAGTAACTCTGAAAGGGCGGGTTTAGTGAAATTTAGGGTGGTCCAGATTTACATATCCGTAAACGTTGGTCATTGCTAATACAAGTGCTTGATCGAATCGTTTTATAAAGCATCATTCCCATACTATTTTATGCAATTCTGACGAGTGTTTCAGCAATTTATGTTTTCTAGACTGTGAATGGAGATCAACGTTTTGAACGTGTATCAATAATACATGTGTATTTACATACACGTACACGGGAACACGTGTATTTAAGTACACGTGCATTAATACATCCTCATTTTAATTTGCATAATTTTTAGAACATTGATATTAATTTATGCATAGAGAATATTGTTTCACAAATATACGTGAAATATATGTGTGAAATAGGGATCTGTAACTTTGAAGATATCAACGAATAATATCAAATCTGCTAAATCAGCAAGACAGAAATTCTAATATAACATTGTTTCATTCGAAGCGTCGTGTATGAGAAAATAGAGTTTTTAAATGCATCAGATACGCGTGCTACTAGATAGGAATCGTCTGACGCATCTGATCATGACCCACCAATTCTACCTCCTGCGTACACTGAAGCGAACCCAACGGATCTTTAAACTCGATTTTCTCGAAAACAATGCGTGAAACGAAAAAGTGTTATACCATCCTTTTGATTGATTATTAGCATGTAGAAATCGCCCTCTGTCCTCTTGTAGATATTATTCGACCGCATCCTGTATAATAAAGAGGATCATACAGAAACAAACTGACACTCGACCGTCGTCCCTGAATTCTGAAATTTCTGTTAATAAATATAAGGTGAAGTGCCCTATGCCTGGACAGCATGTTTTCCTATTTTAAATTTTATCACTTTAAATAAACAAAAACAATTTCTTAAGAGTTTTAACATACAGTTCAGAGTTTTTAAAGTAATTTAAAATAAAAAAATCATTGTTTATGTTAATATCTTAATTGTATTAACAAGAATAATTCAAACCTATAGTTGGACATATTAAATCCAATCTAAGCTAGTACCCGGACAGAAGTAAAGCCTATATCGGGACAAATTCAATTTACGAGTTGATCGAGCGAACATAACCTAAAACGTTGGTTGGTGGCGCTGTTGCGCATGACGAATAGAAGATGCTTTGCGTAATATGTAGTATTCTTATCATAGATTATAGTATTGTATTATTTAACCAAATATATATTTATTTTCATTTACTGTTTTAATAAAACTTGTCATAATACAACCTTTAAGGTTAGGTAGTAATACTGATAGATTTAAGATGTAAACATAAAGTATTATTAACGTCACAACCGGAATACATTTTCTACATACGTTATTCAAGCTAATAGAAGACTAATTAAACGTACATGTAGTTGAATAATTTGCGAACAATGCGTTGATTTTATTCACAAACACGTGTCCGGCTTCAGGCGTAAGCACATTGCGTATAAGCTTAGAGTGGGACAGCTACTGTCATCGCGTCCCAGTATGGAGTACTTATATTTGAAAACAGTCCTAATCTTGGACATCTAATATTTGGATTAATAATTATTATTTACGTTAAGTTTGATTGCCAATTTATTTTAAAATATCAATATTATTATGCGTGATAATTATTTTTTGTCTGAGGGCTTAAATTATATCTTTTTTTCTAACAAAAGTTCGAACTATAAATGCACATGATTCGCATGTAAATAGACTATTTTGTATACTGTTTTCAGATGAACTTTGAATTCATTTTTAAATTTCAATTGATGTCTTAATGAAATAATATTCACACCTACTTGTAGCTAAGGCCTCAGAATATATAATATAATTATTTAATCTCTTAATTACTGATTTTACTATGAAAATTCAATTGTCCAGATTTAGGTATCACTTTTGGACTGACAAGACTTAGGGCACTTCACCTCACTAACTGTTAATAAAGAAATTGCTCGATATATTCCCGTTTAAAATTCTGATTTGCAGAGAAACGTGCGCGATAAACCGGATTTTTTCGAGTTCCTCGCGGGGGTTGTTTGCAGTTTCACTAGACACGGGTATCGGCGTAGTACCTTAATCGTTTGTATCCGAGGTCCGGTCTCTCTCGACGCGGGGTTTGTTTGTATATCGTTAACCGCTCCGTGAACGCAACAGGAGGCCCGGAGATTGGGACACGAAACAGGGGACGAGGAAATCTAAAAAAAAGGTCAGCCAGCACAGGTTCCTCGAGATCCGCTTTGTTGGCAGTAACGAGAGGACCGCGTGTAAGCCGTCGTTCTTCGATGAAGAATTATTCAAAGCGCGATCGCGTCGTGTCGTCTGTGTTTGCCCAAGAAAAAAGGTAACAGGGCTGCGCAGGGGAAGCTGGGATGAGGTAGAAGGGGTTAAAGAAGAAACGGGGACATCGAGAAAGATGACGGTTATTCATCGATACAACTGACGTCCTGTTGCTTTGAGAGCCACCGGGAACGCGGCAAGGAATTCAGTCCCTTAGACGACGTTCGTCCCGTTTTTTACTTTCAAAAGAAAAAGTAATATTATACGAAGAAAAGGAGGCGAGGATACGTACGAGACGCGAGGGGAGAGGAGAGAGCGAGAGAGACCAGTTGAAGCTTTTAATGAAAACAGAGGAGGCATCGCAGCGTATGGCAAGACCGACACACCAGGGACCTCTCTTCATCGCCGAGGCTCCCACTTCCTCCCTTTTTTCACAAAGTGTGCTCTTTATTTTGTTCGTGTCACGGTTTCCAGAAGGTATACGTGTCTCTGCATTCTTGCTAGTTAATTCGAGACCTCAGTCCCTTTAGGCAACCTTGAAGATTGAGGGTACTGACGAGGTTGTAGAAAAATTGAGGATGTTTGTGGAAATTCGTGTTTTCGAGGGTTAGGTGCTGCAGTTTGAAATCTGACGTCAAAAAATGCTTTTGGCAAGTAAAAAAGATTTAAATAATTCAATATGTGCGTCATAGTCTAGCTTCCATTTAGTTACACTTTTAGTTACGAATCGACTTACGCTTTTGTGAAGCCGGATAGGATTTTGATGTTCCTCTTTGAGTAGTGAAATCATTTTTGAAGCTGTCAGAAAGATACCCAGTTAGAAACAGATCTTAAGATTTAAAAAAATGTTAAAAGCAAGTTTTATAAAAAGCAAGAATTGGAGAGTGAACTAACTTGTATTTCTTTGTTTAACAATTTAAATAGGGTGGACATGGTACAATAGCATTTTTAAATTCCTCTTCTACTGATTCGGGTACCGTTTATTAATAAACAGCTAAACTGGAATGCAATTCTATTTTTCTGTTATGGATATTTAACCATTGGCGAACGAATGAGAATACGAACAATATAAATCTTCTTTCTCGTCAGGAAAATTACGAAGAGTAAAGAAATTCTTATCGTTATGGAAGATCGAAGTGCAAGGGGTTAATAATAATTCGGTAAAATGTGAATCTGCGCAAAGATGCGCGAGGGTCTCGGGTGGTGCCATCGCGCGATCGAATTCGCTGATAAAAGTTGGGAAGATTCTAATGTAAACACAGTGGGTGGTGTGCGCCGAGTAAAAATAGATGTCAACGGAATCGATAGACAAGATGTGGAGCGAAGGCGTAACGGGAAAAAGGGGGATGAATCGATTCTTACGGGAGCCGGCAACGGCGGAGGAAATAAATCTGACAGAAGCCAACAAACTGACAGCCACGTAGAAAAAAACCCCCGAAATAGAGGTCTCGATTGTTCGCTCCCTTAAAGTTACCGAATCCTTCTCTCCGTTTATTGTGCAACGACGTTCTTTCCTTTTCGCGAATGCCCGGCGTAGTTTCTTGTTTGTCAATTTTACAACTTTTTTCGTTGTAAAACGTTATTCAATAGGAGTATTTGTATTTCCGTCCGAGATACCGACCAGTTCCAGGTTCTGCAAGAATAGGAGGGAATATAATTGAAAGTAAGCTCTGGAAATGAAACAATATAAATTCTTAAAGGACCCTTTGTCGGCTCCCGGCTCCTTTGATTACTTCAATATTTAGTTCATCGCGGTCTGCTGCGCCGTATAAAGAAGTCACGGAATTATTCCAACTTTTCTGCTCGCTCGATTCGCGTTAATTCGCGTATTATCCTCCGGGCAAATGGCGAAACCTCTGTTATCCTCCGACTTATTTAACCAAACCATCCGTTGTGATAAATTTTTAAACCGCTATTCATTTTCCTCAATTTTATTTTATTCTTTCTTTCGAATCGGAATTCATTCGATGCAGTTGTATATAAAGCAACTGAGCTGTTGTACTAACGATACAATCAATCAATAGCGCAGAAATAAATAGTTGGAACAGAGTTTCAAAGTTTCGAAGCGATAGTCACTGACTTCTTGTAGCTCGTACAGCTGGTAAGGACTTCAAGTAGTATAACCAGTCTATAGTCAGACGAGGATACTTAACCCTTAGCACTCCAATGGCGACTCTGAGGCTCCACTAAAAATTGCTGTAGCGTCATTCAAAATGTTGTTTATATTATTAAATATATCGGTATCTAATCAATTGCTAAACATTTAGGTATTGTATCAGGTATTTATACCAATTTCATAAATAATAGGGAATGGAAATATTCTCTTTTCTCTTTTCGAGTTAAAATAGCTTGGAGTGCAAAGGGTTAACACGGTAAATATGTATACATTTGTCGTTGTGGATCTACAGCCGAGGAAACATGAGATATGCAGGGTGTTTCGTTTATCTGAAAATGGAAATAATTCGTGACGCACTGAAGTTACGAGAAAAATGTGTTAACAAAAACTGTTCGGTACGAAGGGAACAATTATACGGTGTAATTTTTCAAAGTCAAATCAATTTTTTTTTAAATGAAACCATATATTTGCTTTGTTCAACACGGTAGCATTTTCAGAGACAAATTCAACGACATATCACATTGTGTTATTTATATACAGGGTGGCTCACATAACTCTGAACAGCTCAATATCTCCGTTACTTTTCGTTGTACAAAAAAACTTCGTAGGACAAAGTTACACTGTTTGAAGGGCCACATATAACGGTGTAAGGGAAAAACAATTTCAATGTCATTTTTATGAGATTTCAAGGTTATCGATGTTTTTTTAAATGGAATGAGGTATTTTTTAATACATCAATCGATGCAGCTGGACATTCTTTATAAAAAAGTACTAACCTATGTATGTCGAAAAGTTAGTAGTTCAGGAGATATTTCAATTTAAATAACTCCAAAATACCATTACTGTCGTACTAAGACGTTACACAAGTAAGTAAACACTAACGCCTTGAAATCTCATAAAAATGACCTTGACATTTTTTTTCCCTTACACCGTTATATGTGGCCCTTCAAACAGTGTAACTTTGTCCTACGAAGTTTTTTTGTACAACGAAAAGTAACGGAGATATTGAGCTGTTCAGAGTTATGTGGGCCACCCTGTATATTTATAAATCTATGGTAGTATCTGGTTATCGGCTATTAACTAGACGTTGTAAACAAAGATCGACCTTCTTGTCATTTGTTTTGAAGAGTACGAAGTCTACGGATGTCTCAGTGACACAGATTTCGAAGCAGCAAGTGAGTTTTAATTTAATCAATTTCTGCTCATTCTCTTGTTCACTACTTCACCGCAGCACGTGTCCAACGCTACACGCAGTGGAACCTGCCGCCAAGCCGGACTCGGGTGTTTTTCGTTAACAACTTCTTAACAAAGCCGATGCGGATATTTCTGCAAATGAAAATGCCACTTCAAATGTCCTCAGGAACCGCCCCTTTCAACGGCGGACGACATTCTAGGACACCCAGTATAAGGGAAGCCGAAAGCAACAGTAATTTCTCGGTGGCTTCCGCATCGACGCGGGAAACTCACAAACGAACAATGCCGGAAGGTTCTGCCTGAGGGAAGAAGAGAAAAGACAGAGGAGAGTGGGTCGTCGTCCCATGGGAGCAATCGACTTCTGGTGAGTGGGCGAGGTGTACCTTATTACAAGTTCGATTCTAGTCGTGTTACAGCTCTCCGTGGACCGTGTTGTAGATTGCTGTCTTACGAGTCCTGCCCTTTATACCTCGAGACGTTTCCCTTTTCGCAGACACCTCGCATTATTTCCCGCGGCACCTTTCATCCCTCGCTTCTCCTGGCTTTCTTGTTTGGCAAACTAATTTAAAAGGGCGCCCCGTGAAACTGGGTCAACAGCGTACCCTTTCCGCTGACCTTTCGGCTCCGACCTTCTCTGAGATTTGTCGTGAGACGTTGCGTACGACACAGCACAAATCTGCTTTGAGAAATGAGACTAATGCATATCCTCAGAAACCGGATATTGCTGAGACTTAAGCTAAGATTTTCCATTTTTCTCGCTGTGCTTCTTGGTTAGAATGGATTTCTGTGTTGTGTAGTTTTTGCTCTTTGCTCTTCTTCAATCTATCTTTTTGTAAGGAATTTATTCCGGGATTGATATCAGCAATTTTGAAACTAATATGCGGTGTTCTCTTATGAACTATAATTTAAAAAACAGTGTACGGGACGTAGCGACGGGTAAATTATTAACTATTTCTTCTGCCTCCTCTTACATTTAACATTTTCAACAGAACAAGATCTTGAGCTGGATTAAAAATCGCTGCTCGACTGCGGATCTTTATGTAAAATCAATAATGTCAGCATAAATTGTTTAACACAGGCGTCAAATAGAAATGTCATTCTTTCTTTAATGATTGTAATCAGCTGAAACGAATATATCGATATTTTTAAATTATTTTAATCCGTCCACAGTCTTAAAATGCACTTACTCATTTTTGTGATAAATCCATAAAATTCGAAGTCTAATCAGTACACAGACAAAATCTCAGCTACTGAAAATATATCAGCGTCAAATTAAATGTTTAAAACGAATCTCCACCAAAAGAATCACAATACCGGGCCGGGACCAATTTCCTTTTAGTTTTCAGCGACCTTAGCCCCGCTCGATAAATCCAGCCGGAGTCGAATGTTCCGGGGTGTCGTCGCTCATATCGTATTCACGATGCGCGCTGTTTACGTTCACGGCGGTACCCGGCGGCCAAAAACGTTTCTATTTAAATCCCCGCCGCCGAAGAAGCCGATGCGTCGACGAGATAACCTAATGCGATAATCGATTCCCGCAGGAAGACCGTAATTGCATTTACGGCGACGAACGAAGCATTCTAAAATAAACACGGTTGCCGGCGGCGCGGCCGTTCCGCGCCACGCCATCCCGTGAAAGGTTTCCCATTTTTTTCCACCGTCGCCAGCTCGTAAAACGACGTGGATTTAAACGAAACGATACCGATTTACCCCTCCGGTAACAGAAGCGCCGCTACAGCAGCTCTAGGATTTCCAAAGAATGCTACCTCCACTCTTTTTCTCACCCTTTCGCCCTTCTCTCTCTCACTCTCTCGCTCTCTTTCTCTCCCGCCCGCTTCCTTTCCCGCCCTTCAACCCCTCGCCGTCACTCGCGAACGATCGAGGGTAAAAGCGAGGCGAGCAGCCACGGATTCCGATGAGTTTTCCTCTTTTCCCCGGCCATTTCGCGTTCCGTGTCGCGCCCTATCGCAACCGGCGCTCTCTTCTGTTCGTGCAGATTTAGTATGCAGCGAGCTGTATTAAATCTCCGGTGTTCGAAGGATTCCGTGCTCCCGCTTCGAGCCTCTCTCTTCGTTTCTGATTCTGATTGCGACGCGTTCTACCCGCAAGCTCCGGCGACACGCCGCTTTTCAACGCTGCGCCGTGGCGCGCGTCGCGACGAGCCAGTTTTCCTCCGATTTTGTACGTTTGTGCCTTACCGCGTGCCGCGCGCGCCGTGCTTTGTATTCCTGAACGACTACCCGGCAAGCCAATTCCGACCGGCGGTATAATGGACAATAATTATGCGCCTCCGTGTCTCAGTTATCGAATTTTCGCCGCGTTCCCACCCGCACAAAAGTGCACGGCGAACAGTCGCTAATATTTATTTTACAACGCCGCGCCGCGCCGGTCGGAATAACGATGCTCGGCGACCTTCCAATTTATTGGCTTTCGGGGATATTTATTTGTGCTTAGGATTTGAGTGCTGTGGTGAGGGGATCGAGCATCCTATTTCCACTCGGAAATTAATTGTTGCGATGACGGATTGAGTATGAGAAACTTGCTTGCAGTCTTCAAAGTCTGAGAAGCTTGGAATTGATGTTGCAAATCTTGAGTTCTAAGTTTTTGTTTTGTTAATTACACTGGTTGAATTGGCGATCAAAGTGTTTGAGTGGATGCACTGCCACAGTTTTCTTTAACTGTTGGTTTGCTGAAATTGAACGCCTGACATCCAAATCCAAGATCATCAGAAATCGTTATGAGTTTTATCTTTCTTTTACGAACCTATCCTAACAAACACAAAGGGTATAGCCGGATAAGCATGGGCCAGCGGCCCCCGCTCCGATTTTCCTGATTCCTGTCTTAAAACATCGTTTTATGTCTAAAAAAACATTGTGTAAAATTTCAAATGTCTACCCCCACCGATAGGGGTGATATTGAGGTAAATTCCCCCGCACTTAAATGCAATTTGCGCTAAAACGAGAAAAGATATCGACATGGGATAAACGGCAAATAAAAGATATAGATACACTCTATATTTCAGATTTTTTTCAGAATTTTTTGCTAATTATTTATAGTTGAAAATAATTAATTAATTTTTTGGGAATTTTTTTAACTATCTTCCCCTAGGTTGACACCTACCAAAAAATTCTAAAATATTGCTATGATTCTTACCTATTTTGTAAAAAAATTTCAGAAGTGTCCGTTTGGTGGAACAGTGTCAAAAAAAATAAAGTATGCCGGCGAACGCTCGGTTTGATCAGTAACGACGCAGCGACCGATTCCCCTTGCGGCGGCTAGTGACGGGAGCGAACGGGAAGTCGGCGCTATTCTTGTTTTTTTCTTTTTTTTATATGTATTTATAAACTAAACGATTTTTATTGTCTAGAATATAATTGTTTAGACTTCTAACTGTAATCATGTATTAGAAGATTTAGTCGCATTTTTACATGTATCAGCTTTTCCGAACAAGCGCCGACTTCTCGTTCGTTCCCGTCACTAGCCGCCGCAAGGCGAATCGGTCGCTGCGTCGTTACTGATCAAACCGAGCGTTCGCCGGCATACTTTATTTTTTTTGACACTGTTCCACCAAACGGACTCTTCTGAAATTTTTTTACAAAATAGGTAAGAATCATAGCAATATTTTAGAATTTTTTGGTAGGTGTCAACCTAGGGGAAGATAGTTAAAAAAATTCCCAAAAAATTAATTAATTATTTTCAACTATAAATAATTAGCAAAAAATTCTGAAAAAAATCTGAAATATAGAGTGTATCTATATCTTTTATTTGCCGTTTATCCCATGTCGATATCTTTTCTTGTTTTAGAGCAAATTGTATTTAAGTGCGGGGGAATTTACCTCAATATCACCCCTATCGGTGGGGGTAGACATTTGAAATTTTACACAATGTTTTTTTTAGACATAAAACGATGTTTTAAGACACGAATTAGGAAAATCGGAGCGGGGGCCACTGGCCCGTGCTTATCCGGCTATACCCTTTAACTGAGACCACAAAAATTGTTTTAAAACCAGCGAACGAAACAATGCTACGAGCAAAACGATAAAATAGCAAATCGAGCATTTTCGACAGTCTACCACCATTTTTCGGAACATTGTCATTTCCGCATATTTACAGAATTTTCGGCAGAATCGCATTGAGGCTTGAAGTTTTACAGGCGAATGCCTCGTCGGGCGTAGATTTCAGTAAATTTCAAGAGTGCACAGGGTCTTTTAATTAATATATTTTCCGCCGAATATAATTGCGTGGCCCGGTTTCTTGAAGGTTTTCTGAACAGGTTCCCCGTTCAGTCGTTCGGACAAGTGTTCCAGTAATGGAGTTCTCTCTCCGATCCTCGATTGCTTTCAATACTTTATTCCGCGGGGCCGGTGTACGTTTATAGGCATTATAATCGGCCGGCACAATTCGATTGATTGAACGAAACGCGGAATAATAGGGCCGCGGGCAATGCGGACGCGAGAATGCCCCGGGGCTTAATTACACGCGGCGAAGAGGCAGTCGCCGAATATCGCGGTGCGAGTTTATTTGCTCGGTGCAGCAGATTTTCCACTGCTTCTTTTTGTCGCTAATAATTAGAAATAATAATTAACAGGCCAGGGGGTACAGCGGAGAGAACCGCGCGATCCAAGCCCCACGCTCTCTCGCTTGGGATAATAATAAATCTCTACGATATACCCCGGGAAACGTTGGTTTGGGTTAATTTGAGAGCCGCGCCAATTAGAATTTTTCCGATCGCGCTGCTGAAAAACATAATAGTCGTGAAGCACGCGACGAAGATGTGAAAGAACTGCACCGTGCCCGGCACGTTAATGGAATATTGGGGACCACGTTTAATTGCTATTTCACTTTAATGATTTTCGCCTCTCTGACCCCACTTGCACGGGGAATCCAGATTTATTATTTGACTTGCTATTACTCTGAAAGTAAAATTTCTTAGGGAGGAACTAAAAAGTCATAGAACTAGGTCGTACTCTAATTATTAGACAGCGGATTTTTCATGCATTTATGAAGAAATTGGATCGGTGAAATATAAAACAGTAAAAGATCAGAAATATCTATGATTACACTGTCCAACAAATTTCAACTTTTTTTATGATTTCAATATACTGTTGGGTCCTTCTTATAGAGTTCTTCGTGCAGATTCCGAATCTGTCTTTAATTTTTCTTCTATACGTACAGTTTTTGAGAAAATTGAATTAAAAAAAAGATATATTTTTCAACTTTGAACAAATATTGTGATGTTATTATAAAAGATATTGAATTGTTCTTTACAGCAAAAGATTCCGTAGACTTTCCCAAATACAGAGATATCCAATATTAATATATTATGATTGTTTAAACATGTTTAAACAATCATTAAAGACGGAGAGACACCACTTTTGCACCAATTTTTGCAGATTCAGCTCGTGTCAGGCGAAGATATTTTGCTTTCTGGTTCGGTAAAAACGTCGACGTTTCAAACTTCAAAGGGGGGTTTCTCAAGATATAAGTCTGCACTATCGCGTGGTATAGTTCGATTCTCTGCTGGACCCTTATTTTTTGAGATAAATTCAAAAATATCGTCAAAAATTGGTGCAAAAGTGGTGCCTCTCCGTCTTTAATGATTGTTTAAACATGTTTAAACAATCATAATGTATGACTATTGCACATCACTGGATTCGGGAAAGTCTAGAGAATCTTTTTATGTAAAGAACAATTCAATATCGTTTATAATAACATCACAATATTTGTTTAAAGTTGAAAAATATGTTTTTTTTTCAAGCCATGTTTTTCAAAAACGGTGCGTGTAGGGAAAAAATTAAAAACAGATTCGGAATCAGCGCAAAAAACTCTATAAGAAGGACCGAACAGTATATTGAAAACAAATGTGCTGTTGGACAGTGTTGTTGTTATGATTATCTGTTCAATGTAAAAGATCTACTAAGGAATGAAATTAATTTTTATTTACCTTCTACTGTCCACAATCACCGCAGAACATTTTTATTTTGCATAACGATCCAGTCTGCTAATCACATAGTCACACTTTGCGAACAAATCATTGTTTTTGCTGTGACGTTTTGTTTAATGTCTTTTAATTCTCATATCTCGTAAATCGTAATAAAATTTAGTTCACTTAGTAGATTATTATAGTAAAAATGGATTTTCAAGTTTAGGAAAACAATGGTGTCGTTCAAATATGACTAGACTGCGGATTTTATGGTATAAACGTACTATCTTCAGCTTTTTGAATTTACCAAAGAAGTAGAGAAATTTTTACTTGGTTCCAATTCCTCTTAATTGATATACAGAATTTTTATTTCACATAGACATCTGCAGTCTATACATATATGACCAGCATGTTACGCAAAGCATCAATGAAACAAATCTCTGTTCAATATAAATTTAATTCTTCAAAGAAACCCACATCGCAAGGAAGAATTCAGTCATTCGACTGTAACATGAAGACACAAAACGTGTCCAGGCTGAAATGAAGGGAGACGAAAACGAGTTTTCTCGGGGGAGCCTGAATTACTGCCCGTCAGAGTGTCTCGCGATGTAACCGAAGATTGCAGTGGCCGAGCAATTCGATCGAGGTGAAAACTCGAGGCAGCTGCATCGGTTTCTATTTAGGTCACCGGCTAGAACTTGGCCGATTGTTCGGTGGGCAGCGTGTGTCGGACAGAGCCGTTAATTCGAATAAATGAAAATTAAGTAACAAAGGGGGTAGAGGAAAGAAAGATCCGGCTAGCTTGTGGAAGATCGATGGCGGCAGCCGGTTGGTGGAATGGCCCTCGAAAACTGTAGCCTCAAATAATTAACGACTTGGAGAGGTTGCGTTCGTGCGGGACTCGTTCCTTAGAAAGTTTCGCCGTTCGATTTCCAGCAGCGCGAATCGTGGTGCAGGTAACCAGAACTCCGGTTCGGATCTCTTATTTCCCGTTTCCGCCCCCGACAGGGGGTTGGCAACCAGGGGGAGAGAGGGAGCAAGAAAAGGGAAAAAATGGACGGAAGAGGAGGTGGAAGAAGAAGGAAAGAGAATCGTGTTCCGATGAAAAAGCTCGGCGAAACTCCGTCACGCCGGAGTTTACCTTTCAAGTCGGAGCGATGAAGTCGGCGGAAGAGAAATGGAGGACAAGAGCGGTATGGAGAAAGAAAGGGGAGTAAAACGAGTTCCGCACGCAGATGTGGAAACCCGACTCCGGCTCGGTGCTCAAAAATGAATTTGAGCTGAACGATGCCTGCACGGAGCACCTTGCGCCCGGAAACTTTCGCGGAAAATTATATGAGATGCGCGTACACTTTCTGCCTAACGTGGCTAGACGCCCATCTACGTGTTTGTTCTCCACGTTTTTCCCTGCCCACCCCGAAAGAGGAGGAATCAGAATGCCAGGACTCGGCGCTATTTAATTCGTGGATGAATTTAGACCAGACGGATTCGCGCAGCTCGTTTTAGTCGACGACCAGCGCACGACTTTCTCGAGGTGATAAAAATTAATCGCTTCAGGTTAATCGGCCTGATTAAAATATTTGGCTAGTTGTGGAGTTATCCTCGTGTCGCGTATTACAATTGGACAATCTTTTTGTACTTGATTTGACCAAAACGCAGTGTACAAACAGATTCCAAAAGAATCCTAGGAAATGATCATCCCAAGCAAAAATGGAACATCTATATTTCCATGGCACCGTTCGAGTGTGAATCTGCCGTTCTTTCGGCGTTGGTGGAATCGTTCAAATAGACCGTCCGCTAATCCGAGGAGCTATGTCTCGAAGGGTGGGCTCGTGAAATTCCCTCGACATTGATGTGGTTCTGGCTTCCTGCGAGCATCTCGACGCATAATGATGCGGAAAGGCGAGGCGGAGTAGGAGGGCAAAGAACTTAAGTAGCTCGCGAAGAGATGCGAGAACGAGAGAGAGAAAGCAAGGGAAAGAGCGGGAGAGGGCACTAGAGGGTAGCAAAGAGGAAGAAGAAGGAACAAGAAGAAGAAAGGGAGGTGGGTAGCGAGGGTTGATCCGTTTATTCAGCGACACGTAAGCCGGCTCCGACTTCTTCGCCGACACGAAGGGAGCGCAGTAAACTTTCACAGAAAATTCGATGTTTCGAGCAAACAAGCCGCCCGCCAGTGCCGCGACTATCAATACACGTCGTTGCGGCTGTCGCTCGATGCCGGATCGATAACCGGCCCTGTTGTTCCCGGAATAAGAAGTCCTCGGTGCCAAAGGGATGCTTTTTCTCGTGGGGATTACTTTCGCCGCGGCCAAAAAAAGAAAAATAAAAAACGAGAACCACCTAACCTGAACAACTGAGGGGGAACTCGAGAAAAACGAAACCCAAAGAAAAATTGCGACAGGGCGAAACCGGAGGCACCCCCTTGTTCGTACGTCATTGGAACGAGCCCTGCGAACTCCACACCCTCTACCACCCCCTTGGACCGGTAATCAAGCCCCGACTAATTATTCCGGACGTAATTCTAAAAGTTTATACGAGCGTTTAAAGCCGGAGCCCCGTGAGAAACTTCCGACGAAAGGGAACGCCGATTATTTCTCGTTCCCGCGGACCGTAAAACAGATTCTTGGCGTTTACGATGCTATCCGGAAAGATAGCGACGCTGCTGCACGCGCGTTCCGAACTTGTCCGCTCCGTGGGAAGGCCGATAAGAGATTACGCGAAGGATTCGGATTACCGAAAGCACGGTAATTCGCCGTCCTCGCGACATCGGATAACTTCGAGTTGTGTTCTCGACGATATCCTCTCGAACGTTTGGAAACGCGGACGTCAATGACAGTCAATGAGACAGCCTTCCTCGCGCTCACCCCCCGAATCCATTATTAAAGATGAGACTTTGTTTAAGCCGGGGGATACGACGAGGGTAGCCAGGATTGTCAGACGGGCCACGACGATTTAATATCGTCACGGACTCGCTGGGGGACAGGCATAAACCCCCGTCGTGCTTCAAGTCCTGATACATAAGGATCCTGTTGCGACCAGGCGCCATCTATGTCCTCCAGCTGACACCACCTTTCCCGCATTACCATATTCTTCCGTAATTGCCACGGAGACAGAGTTTCTTCAATAAAACACGGTTTCGTGAATAATGATTGACGCGATACGTTTCATAAGCACTTGCTTGCAGGACGCGTTAACGCTCTCGGAGAATTAAATGAGTCCGATCGACTGCCTGAGCTCAGCTGTTGATAATCTTTGGTGGGGAAAGAGAATCTGGTTGGTTGCTTATTGATTCGGTCATTTGTTAGCACCAGTTCTATGTAAACCACGAATTGAGTCTGTATTTCAATTTCATTTAAATCTTGGATAAATAAGCTTCCGTAAAATGGCGACCATAATGTTTGCAGTTTCATTCGTTGCAATTTCAGTCAATTTGTAAAATTGGGTATGAGTCATCAACCGTGTTGAACATTCCATATTAATCTGTTTATTTCAAATGTTTCAATTGATAAATTGAAAACCCGAAATGCCATTCTAATTTTATTGATCTGGTTTCTTTATGGGATAGAGTGCCGTTGTCGCTGAATAAAACACATCGAATTACTCTAGAACCTCCAATTACCCTAGTACAAATCGTTGAACAACCTTCTCGCTAGTTACTGAACTGTCATCATTTAGTATATTAATAACGTTCCTCTAGCGGGTCTAGGACGAAACACCATCTTTCTTCTGTTTCTCTTATAGAAAACAATCTATAGCAAACGTGTCTTAGGACGTCAGATTCAAACCCGAATCGAACGTTTGAAGTTTCTACAAAATTGCTATTTAGTGTATAATTTGATCGAATCTTAAGCGCCGCTAACATCATCCCAAATTTATTAAAATTTACGATCGATAAGAAATTCTCATTTATCAATTACCCTAGTACGTTTGAATTAATAGGGACCTAAACCCTCCGATAATAAAATAGCCCCTTAGTTACAGTGTTCAATTAACTCTTCTCTGAGTTCTATAATAAATTGTGTAACCAAACTGCAAAACCATCGAAAGGATTGAATAGCTGTTACATTATTTTCGTCCTACTAATTTTTACCGGAAGCAATACACTGTCACTCCACGTCTGTTTGTAACAATCGACACAGGAGATTTTTATCGTCCATAAAAAACTCACAGTTACCCACACATGTGACTCAGTCACCAACAATTAAACACGTTTTGTATACACGAATTTTTACACGTTTTTCACGAAAGGGACTCAGTTGTTTTTATTCGCCTTAAAATTCGCGTATGACCGAGGACGGTCAAAGGAACAAATGGAGCAGTTGGGTGTTTTATTTTTTTAGTTTGTTACGACAATTACCGCGCGTAATTTGTAACAATAAATTGTCCCGGGCGTCGTTCGCCGATCGCCGAGTAAATAAAAGCCAAATGGTTTTTGCGGTGGACATGAAAAATGGTTTATTTATAGGCAATGATCGGAGATCCATTTGCGAAACGCGAGCCTCCCCTCGTCGCCACGTTTTTCCTCCTGGCGTTTTATATATACAGAGCCGAGTTCTGTTTTATACGGTAGATAGGAAGTTCGTGACCAACGGCGTGCCAGGCACCAGTCCTTGTGGAAACACGCGGCATCAGCTTATTATCTTACGTGTTTCAGTCCATTCAGCCTGAACACCGACTTGGAATTCTGATATAGGATTTGGCTTAAGTATCCGCGCGCTTGCGTTATTCTTTGTTTAGGCCAACTGCAGAATTGGCGATTCCTAATTTGAACGGCGCGGCGACGCCGGGAATCGACCATGCAGATCCGAGATGACAACAATGTGCACACGCTCGCCAGTTGCGTGAATGCGATTACCTAATGAAATTTTAATCCGTGCAATTTCATCTTATCGCGCGTTTATACCGGGAACATAAAACCACTCATTTTACACTGGCCACAATTTTGCGCGTGCTGTAAATCTACAAAATAAGTAAGAGCCTTCCAGTTCTGTTTTACTTCAAGTGCACGGTAAAGTATGCATGATGGTTAAACATTTTCTAACGATTTCGTACAGACAAATGCGTGTAAACAGTATTCTGTAACCTTTCAGTAATAAATGTCGAAATTGAACAAGTCTGTTTCATTCAATGTATAACATAAAATATATATATTATTCGTGATGAATATTCAACGTTTCTATCAGCAAGTGTAAAGTAAGTATTTTACAAGCTCTCTATAATAAATGCAGGAAAACAGCACGCCCCTTTGATGCTTCATGTATAAAATAAAATGTGGCAATTATTTGGAAAATGTCATTCGTGCATGTCAATCAACATTTTTATGGACAAGTGTAAAGTAAATATATGGTATCAGTTTTTTCTCAAATACGAAATGAACCTTTAAATAATTTCTATAGCAGACGTAGAAAAGAAACGGGATAAATAATTCGTGAATGCTTCAATTTTATTTGACAAGCTTTATAATAAATGTAGAAACGAAAGACGTCTTTTCTGTATGACTTGTTCGTGTTTAAACAAACATTGAAAGCGGTGCACACGTTCCCGAATAAGTATGTTTGTGTACAGAGATGCGTGAAATAAGAGGTAAAACATGTGGCAAAAATGTCTGCGGTAATAAGAAAATTGAATGTAAGCCACCGTGGGTGAACAATGAACTCCGATTGCTATCGTAATTGTGTACACTGAATCGTAACCAGCCATGTCGGATCGAAGTTTAATTGTGTTCATGGTTCCGTGAACCGGCGTCCGCCTTCCACGGATTCTTATAGCATTGTGCTCGCAATATCGGCATTACGTGATGTCCAGAAGTTCCGCAGAACGTTTGATTTCGTGCATCGTTTCGTAACGGCCCTATCTTTTCCCCGTACGGTCTCAGAATATTCAACGAGCCGGACGAATTCGCGTGTCTTTTGATGCTTGTCCGCGTGCACACATGGCATGCCGGTTGCATGGCGTGTACAGCAAGATTTACGTTATCGGATATCGTTTTCCGATTGGCTTTCGGCTGAACTTCCGACCAAAATTAATGAAACTCGTCAACCGAAATCATTCTCTTTCTCGAATCGTGCACGTTCTTCGCGAACCGCGCCGATTCTTTACACCGATTTCATGCTGGAATCGGTCGATTAGGCGAACATAGGGGAAAAGGTGACTCGACATTAGGTGTACAAATTAATTCGTGACCCTCATGAGTAGCCTAACTTTGTTTTAGTCCGTGAGTAACCTGGGTCGTTTAAGACCGAAGCGAAATTTCACTCTTGAATTTCTATCGTATATTCGTCTTTCCAATTAATGTTTTAAATACTTAACCTTTCAGCGATTATATCCTATTACAAGCGATTTCAATATGAGCTCCAGAATTTTTTTAGATTTTTTGAAAGCTTAGAACGTTAAAGATTGTTGGGGTCATTAACGACCCTAGTTACCCACTGGAGGTTAGCCTCAAGTTTCTTACTAGATTCGTTAGTTACCTCTAAAATGATGTAAATATAAGGGTCATTTTCGAGGCTTGAATGTATAAAGCGATGAAGGAAGGACCACAAATTAATTTGTGCAGCTAGTACACGCGTGTCAAGCGGCATCGTGTTGTTAACACCTGTTCCAACCATTTCGACGCACGCATCGGCAACATTATTCGAACCAATTACAGGATCGACGATGCCGACGCGCATGTGAATTTCCTTTTTAATATTTGCACCGGTCGATACGAAGTTTACAGCAGTGAAGCACACCTCGCGCGCAGGTCACACAAATTCAAAGGAAATCGGTGATAACCGAAATTATATTATGCTCGACGACTAAAGCCAGCATTGTGTTCAACTAATTAAACGAAATTGCCGACTGGTATTTAAACGATCGACTCGCTGGAATGATTAGATAACGAATCTGCACGGGTGCACGAGTCTATCGAGTTTAATGAAACCCTGATGAAGAAATAGAATGTTCAATCAATACTCGTGCTAAATAAAATTTCATGTTGAGTGTAAAATCTTTCTCACGGTTCCAATAAGTATCAGGTTATCCCCTGAAAAATACAAAATATTAAAACGATCACGTCCATTCTTTGTATATTTTTCCTTCATTTTCTACAATCCACAGAATTATGTATTCCAGTCTAATGTCACTTCTTGCCTTAGAAAACTATGTCATAAATAGAAATCCGCACTATTTATGAAATTACCTAATACAATTTCGTTATTGGAACTATTTTCTTTTATTGCGTGAAAGTTGAAATAAAAAGGTAAGCATACAGTGGGTGTACAAAGTATTCGTACACTTTTTAAAAACTAATAACATTTTTATAATTGTACCAAACGACCTGATTTTTTATATTCAATTAGAAGCATTAGTTTACAAACTAATATGCAAAAAAGATTTTCCAAAAATTACAATTTACAAGGTTGCAGGCAAAAATAAAAAAGGCATTTTTTAAAACTTTTTTATTTGGGCCCTTAATGAAAATTTAAAACATATGTTTTTTAGATGCATGTTCTTTATACACATGTTGGAAATTTCATCGAAATCGATTGACGCAGGAAAAAGCAACAAGCGTCGAAAGATGTACGCTTCTGTGGATTTTAAGCAGAAACTGATCAAAAGTCGTGGAAAACTGCGATTTTCACCATTTTTAACCGCTTGTAGCTCGTGTGCATGTTAATCGATTTCAAGGAAATTTTCAGCATGTGTATGACTCACGTAGATCTACAAAACATACATTTTAAATTTTCATTAAGGACCCAAATAAAAAAGTTTTAAAAAATGCCTTTTTAACTTTCCGATTTTATAGGGAAGTTATTGTAATTTATTTTTGCATTTAACCTTGTAAATTATAATTTTTGGAAAATCTGTTTTGTGTATCATTTCGTAAACCAAAGCTTCTAATTGATTATAAAAAATCAGGTTGTTTGGTACAATTATAAAAATGTTATTAGTTTTTAAAATGTGTACGAATACTTTGTACACCCACTGTATATTGATGAGATTTAATAAGAGTTCGAAGAATTACAACTACGAATATTCCAATGATACAATGAAATATATGTAGCTTCGGGATTCACTTGCAATACTTGTTGAAAAACTGTCATGCCTATTTCTTGCAGATAAATCTTTCCTATGTTAACGAAAAAGTTACACTTTTTAAAATGAAATGAAATAGGATATATGTATAGCGAGAAGTAATTGTGCAGAAAAAGGGGCGCTTAAAATTGAAATTTGTTGAATGATCTACCGTTAGTAATTGTGAGTATTGATGCAGTCTATAGATTTTGTAATTGGTCAGTGGATGTTGTAACTCGTAAATGTCACGGCAGAGAGTGTAGTGTCTTCGTCGAGGAGTAATTTTACACGCCGATTAACGGCGGCCGCAGCACGAGAAATTGTCGTCCGGCATTAATTTGCTATGCTAACCGTTTTGCCATGGTTTTGTAGGTTGAGATTAATTATGGACTTCGAAATGGCTCGGCAAAGTGGACCGACATGGTAGCGAGCATCGCGCTTCGTCTGTTCGCAAACTTCGGTGAACAGTTTAACCAATGTATATTAAGACGCTAACTTTACCACCAATTTACACATACTGCCCGTAAACTGGTCTGGTACGTGTGGGGTGGGCCAACGGGAACGTTTCGGGTGACTTCGCGCGAAAAATTTACGGTTTCGACGAGTTTCGCTCACTCGGTAACGTTTGCGCTTTGGTTAATCGATGGTATTATTTCCTCTTTGAACATCTGTTACGTGTTTGCGCCAGTAAAAGTTGAAAACGGGCTATGTTGTTCTTTCCTTGCAGGATAATGTTTCCACACTGAGTTATTACACTGACTATTTAATAACATGAATTTGGAAAAATCAATAAAATGTCAGATAGCTAAGATAATTATGTTGCGTGTTGCTCCGGCTGTGTTATTATTAAAATGCACATGTGCACACTGTATAAAATCAAAGTGAAATTATGTACGTTTTAAAAGAAGCCTATTTAAGTAGACAACCATTTACGAGTCGACAGATTTTTAAATAGTAGGAGCAGAAATTCTCATAAAGAAGGGGATCATTGGAAAAAGATATTTGGAGATGCACTTGATTAAACAATCAGTCACTATATTGTGTTAATCGTTTAAAAAAGAGGGCCTTCAAATGTGAAGTAAAGAAGAAGCTGAGAATAAAGTTGTACTGTTCAGTGAATGAGGTCTCGATGATCCGACGTTCTGATGTCTTTCTCGCCGAGTCGACCGCGAAGAATCAGCTCCTCAATCCTTATAAGATCGCTTAACCGGCCGACGCAGGCTTGGAAACGACAGGGAGTCAGATCTGGTTAGGGCACAAGGCGACAATGGTAGTACCTCGGCTAGAAAGTCGTCATTGTTCGTTGTCGTGACAGAGCCCTGGTGATTTGGCCCAGTCGTTGCCGGTGGGGAGGGTCAAATAGAGCCGAAGTGGGAGCTGACAGTTAGGCGGCTGCAGTCTCCAGCCTTCAGGGGCTTCTTAATGCCATTACTTCTGGTTTCGTCCGTCGAGACCGTGCCACGGGCACCCATCGACCAACAGTTTCCGATACCCTGCACGCTTTCCTACCTTCTAGGCGCGGCTGCGACACGACGTTCTCTACACCTTGTCGATAAACGAGTTACAAGGCACCCAGGTACGCGTGTCTCTTGTCCCAAGACTCGATTAGAAGTTGAGTCCGACTTCTAACGAGGGATTTCGGTAAATATTAGACGTTCCGCGCGTTTTTCCCCGCGAAAACCCGACTTGCCCGACGAACACCGTATCGGAAATCTCGGGACCGAGATCAGTTTTCCTATACTTCGGGTTCTGCACTCTGCTGCAACTTGCGGACCTGTGCGAATGGGGAATGTGTCACCAGGGTCTGCGTGCTTCTAACAAATTTCGGATACAGGGGATTATGTTCACTCGAGGCACTGTTTCGCGTGGAACATCTATCAAACAGGAGAATTACTTGTCTAGACTTAAAAATGAATTTTCGTGCTGATACATTCAGTGCTCGATACACTGTGAGCACGTACAAGACGTAATAAGCTTGCATTATTTATCGTCCTATTAAAATTGTTAATAAAGGAATATGTACCTCTCAACAAATGTTTGCTTCAGATATCCATATGAAGGCTTTATAGGATTCATAAACTTGTTCATCAACCTTATTATTAATAAGATACGTAGTTTAATTTTTTAAAAATACACTCAGTCTAGTAACAAGAATTTATATGTACAGTAGCGGACAAAAGTTTAAGACCGCTTTAAAGAAGATAATAACTTTTTTAATATTGTACTATACGATTTGAACTTTTTTGGGAAGCTAGAGCAATTAGTTTACTAAAGGATGTGAAAAGAAATTTTTTCAAAAATTGCAATTGATCGGAATTGTTGAAAAAATACTAAAAGTTGAATTTTTAACTTTTTTATGTGGGCCTATATTGAAAATTTAAAAAATACGTTTTTTAGATCTGTGTCAATTAAACATATTCTGAAAATTTCGTCAAAATCGGTCGACGTTGCAAGAAGCTACAAACGTTTAAAGATGGTAAAAGTTGCAGATTTTCACGTTTTTCGGCAATAAATCGTGAAAATCTGCAACTTTTACCATCTTTAAACGTTTGTAGCCCCTTGCAACGTCGACCGATTTTGACGAAATTTTCAGAATATGTTTAATTGACAATATAGGCCCACATAAAAAAGTTAAAAATTCAACTTTTAGTATTTTTTCAACAATTCCGATCAGTTGCAATTTGTGAAAAATTTTCTTTTCACATTCTTTAGTAAACTAATTGCTCTAGCTTCCCAAAAATGTTCAAATCGTATAGTACAATATTAAAAAAGTTATCGTCTTCTTTAGAGCGGTCTTAAACTTTTGTCCGCTACTGTATATCACACTGCGTGTAGTCTCTCCTAAGTAATTTTTTAATTTTCTATTCGTCTTTCTAATTTTACCCTCGCCTCAAAGTATTCTAAAATGTCTGAGGGAGCTTTTCGACGAATATAAATTACGAATATAGTCGACAGAATATACTGTTAGGGGATTAACTAGAATCTGATTCTGAAAAATGGCGATGTTAGGTGCGCACAAATAAATCAGGAAAATGTATGGTTTGGTAGCAAGATGGAATATAGGTCGGACCAGGAGGAATTGGCATATTACTGCAAAAAGGGATGCGAATGATGCGTATCTATTTGAATCCATATCTGCTGTCCGTGCCACGTAAATTTCGTGATAAACGTCAGACGCTTCACGCATCGTGAATTTATCTGTGCGCGGTCATCGGTATCCGCTTCTATTGTGCCGGATTTTCGTGTTCATGATTTGCCGCTGTAAATGCCTTTGATTCCCGCGCTCTATTATCAGTGATATTATTATTCGCTAATAACTTCGCATTTATATCAATTATCGTGTCACGCTGGATTTATCATTCATCGCGTTCAACGGGATCATGGCTTATCGAGAAATACGCTCACACGAAATTCACCGCTTCTCGCAACACGTTTATTGCGATGAATATAAATATTCGAACGGGCGGGGATCAAATCGTATTAACTCAATGTTAAATGTAGAGACATTGACGAAATTAGGTGAGTCAAGTGGAGCGCAATGCTGCTATTGAAAATCTCGTAAAGTTGAAACGAAAACTCTGTAACTGCACGAGAGTCCAGAAATAATAAAAACTGTTTGGCTGTGTAACTGGAACAACAGCGTTTCGTGCTGCAGAGAAACTCTCGATTAATGAGTAGATGGAGGATCGTGCCAGAAGTTTGCTTCTTCTACCAAGGTGTTGTGTAATATAATAATAGAAATATTCGATCGATATCACTGCAGGTTAGATCTTTGTTTCAGTTCACCCTCTACAGGCAAGTCTAGGGAAATTGACACTAGATATAATTAAACTGTCATTATCATTAAATCATTATCATTTGTAGCAAAATTTAAGAGTACCAATACATTTCTTACACCTTAATGAAACCAGTAAAAAGAGAAATATTATAAATTCCCAATTGGTACCTATGTCGTGCAATTAATCTATATGATTTTTATTTTGCATACACATCCACAGTCTAATCAGCAGAACAATTAGGTGAACTACACAAAACATTTCAGAATCCCCAAAAAGGTATGGTAAGGACTCCTTAAGGAAGTAATCGCGTGGAGATATAGTAGAAAAAAATGGTAAAAAATAGAAGAAGAAAGTTTTTACATTAGTTTAGACATATTAAGATTGTTAAGAGAAGAAATACATTTTTGTAGGCCTCCTACAAGCTAGCCCCCCACTTGTTAAATTAAATAATTTCAACAGTTGTGCTGAGTTGTGCTAAGTTTGCGCTACATTGTGCTCGAATATTACAGCTATAATATCAAAAATAACACTAAAAATTGAAAAAAAAACGATTTTTGTAGACAAGTAAGTCAAGCTGACACAGTCATACAACTCAGCCTGTGCGTGACTCAGTGGCGGTCCCCTACAAGTTCTAAATAAGAAAACACATTGTAAAACAAGATGCTCCAGACATTCATAGAACAATGTCTCCCCGCATCCTGAACGAGGAGACCCGATCCTCCCCTTGAAATATGAACTGGCATTTCGCGTCGGTACGATATCTGCGGGCAGAAACTTCAAGGGAAGCGAAGGTCGTGCCGGGCCGGAGTGAAGTCCGTCGGCTTCGATATCCTATCACGGGGCCCATCCATCGCAGCCGAATATCGGATCGATAAGCGGCTATGGCGAAGATGCAAACCGCGCCCGATCGTCCTTTCCGCGTTTTCATTTCCTTTGTCCGGGGGAATGGTTTATTCAGCGTACGTCGACCTCGTTTCCCGGCACCGTAAAAGGATAATCGTGTCCTTCCCGGGGCCGGCCTGCAAACACACGCGTTCCCATTCCATTGGATAAGAACCATGAAGTATTCAGCATGCGACAGTGCCGTATGTTGAAGCGGAGCATCGCTTAAGTAAAGAGTGTTAGAGACACGAGGCCCTTTGCAGCGCGACGAGCCCCATTCTTCCCGTCGTCCACCTACTTCAACCCTCTGGCCACTGTCTCTCACCCCTTTACCTTTCCCCTAACCCTCCCCCCTCCCTACTGCACTGCCGTTCTCTGCGACCCCTATCCGGCCACCGTGAACACGCTTTCGGCCTGTCACGCTAATACCGGCTCTAACTTCTGAGTGAATCGCTCGTAAAGCCGCTGCCTAAAGTCACGGCCGATCGATAACTCGTGGTGTGCATAGGTGCACCGAGTCGTCTCCCCTACAGCCTTGCACACATGTACACCCCCGTCAGAAGTGCGCGGACACCATCGAAATACTTTACCTACCGGTAATTATTTCATAATTCTTACAAAGTCTATACTTCAACAGCAATCGCAATTGCGAACCAACAAGTGATCCCCGGCAACGTGTTCATGGATACATATAAGAGAATTTGCTAATGAACATACTTTCGAGGACATAATTTTTGAGCGGCAGTGTACACGCGTATATGCCGCGAATAATCTCTGCCGGAGCACATATGCAGGTAAACGTGCACATGGTTGCGTGGGTGTGCATAGTCGTGACTTCGCATCCAGCCACCGGCTACCAATCTGCCTCGAAATCAAGCCACGCTAATAATGACACCGATAGCACAGGCGCGGCCTGTGAGCCGTCGATCCTGCGTGCTCACGTTATTGCGTTCATTTGCGAATGCGAACAGCCAGGACCATGCGCAGGCCGCGCAAATTGGGATCCGACGGTCCGCACCGGACCCGCCAGCTAAGAATCGCCTTTAACGAGTTCATTACAGACCTCCGCCTTTTCTCCTCGCTATTTTTTGCGGTACAATAATCCCGCGAATCGCCCTCCCGCGTTTCACCCGTCCACACCTTTGCTGGTTCATGCTAATGCCCGATTTCCGGATCACTTACGATCACTTCTATTAACGCATTTGCGCTGGGTTGTTTGTGATTTTGGGCGAATTTGCAGCACAAAGATGGAACTGTATAATTCACAAAATGTCTCGTTAAATAGATCATTCAGGAAGTCATTTCGTTTTTCTAAGTTGTTAGTTAACCTCATTTTAAATCGCGAAATCGTAGTATATCTTGACAGCTGACATTTCGGACGTCATTTCATGCCTTGTAGTACTATATAGCTTTTCAAGGAATTTTTTGCTATCGCATCGAATATGCAAAATGAAAGTACGCATTTTTATCCCCTTCTGCATTTTGATTACAGCGAGGGTAAAATTGCAGTGCACGAAAGAAAAAGTTGTGTGCTGTTTACGGAGAGGATGTACCATCGGATTACCATTTTTGAAATTCCATTTCAAATAAAGTCGTAAGAAGTCATATAATTCAATTTTTGTCCAACGAAAAACAGAAATTCTACGAGCATGGGATCTTTGAGTCGCCTGAAAAGTCGCAGAAATTCATAGAACAAAATGTTATAAAACTTATTCTAAAAAGTAAAAAATTGGCTTTCATCTTCCCTTGTGGAAACGAAATGACTTTCCGAACGACCTAATATAACTAGAGTGCGGATATTTATGCATTTATATACCAAATCTTAAAGTACAAGGCAACGTTAACCGTAATTAATGTTTGAAATATTTCATATTGTTTCTTTCGCGACTCGTGAATTATAGAAATATATTGTTAAGGAACTTCAATTTATAAAAATCTCATGCATTCTGGATAAATTCAATTCTGTTTATTATTGTAAGGGAATCCATCGGTCTCGTTTAGGTCTCGGTAATTCTAGTGTTAATATCATTTCTATGTAATTTTAAATATAATCCTGCATCGCGGATATTTATGCATTTATATGCCAAATCTTAAAATACAAGGCAACGTTAACCGTAATTAATGTTAGAAATATTTCATATTGTTTCTTTCGCGGCTCGTGAATTATAGAAATATATTATTAAGGAACTTCAATTTATAAAAATCTCATGCATTCTGGATAAATTCAATTCTGTTTATTATTGTAAGGGAATACATCAGTCTCGTTTAGGCCTCGGTAATTCTAGTGTTAATATAATTTCTATGTAATTTTAAATATGATCCTGCATCGCGGATATTTATGCATTTATATGCCAAATCTTAAGATACAAGGCAACGTTACCCGTAATTAGTGTTAAAAATATTTCATATTGTTTCTATCGCGACTCGTGAATTATAGAAATATATTATTAAGGAACTTCAATTTATAAAAATCTCGTGCATTCTGGATAAATTCAATTTATTATTGTAAGGGAATACATCGGTCTCGTTTAGGTCTCGGTAATTCTAGTGTTAATATCATTTCTATGTAATTTTAAATATAATCCTGCATCGCGGATATTTATGCATTTATATGCCAAATCTTAAAATAGAAGGCGACGTTAACCGTAATTAATGCTAGAAATATTTCATATTGTTTCTTTCGCGACTCGTGAATTATAGAAATATATTATTAAGGAACTTCAATTTATAAAAATCTCATGCATTCTGAATAAATTCAATTGTGTTTATTATTGTAAGGGAATAAATCGGTCTCGTTTAGGTTTCGGTAATTCTAGTGTTAATATCATTTGTATGTAACTTTAAATATAATCCTGCATCGCGGATATTTATGCATTTATATGCCAAATCTTAAAATGCAGGGCAACGTTAACCGTAATTAATGCTAGAAATATTTCATATTGTTTCTTTCGCGACTCGTGAATCATAGAAATATATTATTAAGGAACTTCAATTTATAAAAATCTCGTGCATTCTGGATAAATTCAATTCTGTTTATTATTGTAAGGGAATACATCAGTCTCGTTTAGGTCTCGGTAATTCTAGTGTTAATATCATTTCTATGTAATTTTAAATATAATCCTGCATCGCGGATATTTATGCATTTATATGCCAAATCTTAAAATACAAGGCAACGTTAACCGTAATTAATGCTAGAAATATTTCATATTGTTTCTTTCGCGACTCGTGAATCATAGAAATATATTATTAAGGAACTTCAATTTATAAAAATCTCGTGCATTCTGGATAAATTCAATTCTGTTTATTATTGTAAGGGAATCCATCGGTCTCGTTTAGGTCTCGGTAATTCTAGTGTTAATATCATTTCTATGTAATTTTAAATATAATCCTGCATCGCGGATATTTATGCATTTATATGCCAAATCTTAAAATACAAGGCAACGTTAACCGTAATTAATGCTAGAAATATTTCATATTGTTTCTTTCGCGACTCGTGAATTATAGAAATATATTGTTAAGGAACTTCAATTTATAAAAATCTCGTGCATTCTGAATAAATTCAATTGTGTTTATTATTGTAAGGGAATACATCGGTCTCGTTTAGGTCTCGGTAATTCTAGTGTTAATATCATTTGTATGTAATTTTAAATATAATCCTGCATCGCGGATATTTATGCATTTATATGCCAAATCTTAAAATGCAAGGCAACGTTAACCGTAATTAATGTTAGAAATATTTCATATTGTTTCTTTCGCGACTCGTGAATTATAGAAATATATTATTAAGGAACTTCAATTTATAAAAATCTCGTGCATTCTGGATAAATTCAATTTATTATTGTAAGGGAATACATCAGTCTCGTTTAGGCCTCGGTAATTCTAGTGTTAATATCATTTCTATGTAATTTTAAATATAATCCTGCATCGCGGATATTTATGCATTTATATGCCAAATCTTAAAATAGAAGGCAACGTTAACCATAATTAATGCTTGAAATATTTCATATTGTTTCTTTCGCGGCTCGTGAATTATAGAAATATATTGTTAAGGAACTTCAATTTATAAAAATCTCGTGCATTCTGAATAAATTCAATTGTGTTTATTATTGTAAGGGAATACATCGGTCTCGTTTAGGTCTCGGTAATTCTAGTGTTAATATCATTTGTATGTAATTTTAAATATAATCCTGCATCGCGGATATTTATGCATTTATATGCCAAATCTTAAAATGCAAGGCAACGTTAACCGTAATTAATGTTAGAAATATTTCATATTGTTTCTTTCGCGACTCGTGCATTATAGAAATATATTATTAAGGAACTTCAATTTATAAAAATCTCATGCATTCTGAATAAATTCAATTGTGTTTATTATTGTAAGGGAATACATCGGTCTCGTTTAGGTCTCGGTAATTCTAGTGTTAATATCATTTGTATGTAATTTTAAATATAATCCTGCATCGCTTGAATGTGAATAAAAGCAAGTATCACTACTGGATCATGTTCCTAAATATAAACAGATTGTTCCAAGCTCAAAAAATTCCCCAACCCGCTCGAAAGTTCTTTGAGCAGTATAGTACTGAACATCGCGTATAAAGATAGTATCTCCAGTCGCGAAAATGACGAATTAGCACTGGCGAAAGAGAGAAAGCAGAAGATATAATATAATAAAACGTCCCCGGTGAAGGCAGATGCTTCATTGAAAAGAATCAAATGCAGAGAAGCACGTTACTTACTGTTTTCCAGCCGGATGACCCATATTCAGAGCAATTACGTCTCCTACGTTGAAAACATTTTTATACAATCCTGCAAAGCATACCTCCTGTTCATTGTATTGCATTGCAGTAATGCACCTTTTGTAGCTATTATTAGACATTGGTCGTATGTAAATTGTCTTCTACGTCAATCTGGCATCGATTCGACGGGACTTTTCCAAACATCGAGCACCGAATGTTCTTATAGTCGAATCAATTCAACCGGGGCATTCATGGTCATCGAATGATTGTGTAACGTTGCCTAGGGACCGGGCTAAAAGGATCGGCCGGCAAATTCGAGAGAATATCTGTGCAGAAAGTGAGAGCTCTTAAAAATAGAAGAGTTCAAATCCATAAGTTGCAATTCCGCCCATCGGTCCGAGATATCCACGAATCCGGGGCGATACATATTTCAAAACGGAACGACAAAAGCACTACTCAGCTGTCACTGTTCTGCTATTTTAAACAAAAGCCTGGCGAGCAGGATATCACGGTCGAGAGGGCCGAGCGGCTCTGGGTAATAGTTAAAAATTAAAATAAGAGGAAAAGTTTTGCGCAGGAATGACGCAGCAACACCGTGGCAACGCAACGGTGGCAGCGGGGGATTAATTTTTACTGCGTCATAAAATTCGCGGATGATAAGGAGGAGCGAAAGTATGGTGATTTATGTATGATACCGGTGAAGTTGGCTTCCCTAATACTTTTCAAACTGAATTCCCAAGAAGTATGGGACTTCAGAATTTATAGCCGGCGGCAGGGCGCTGCAACGAGCAACGCCGCGCCGCCGCGTGAAAATTTCAGAAGTAGTCGGACTGAACGCCCGCGCTCTATAATAGATACGAATCGATTAAACGCCGCGAATAGAAGAACAAAGGGGAACAAGAAACGTTTCAGACAGTTTAATCTACGGTGAAGCTATTATGTACCGCCAAAATAGAATAGTTTCATTCCCGACCGGGGAAAATAAGATTTTTCCCGGCTGTCCCACTTGCCGACAAATGCAGCCCATTTTTCGCGAAATTCTTACTGAAACTTTGCTAGTGCATCAACGAGTTACAAACCAATCAGTACAGCTCCAATTTTCGCCTATCAATTGATTTCAACCATACTTGTCTCATTTTATTTTCTACCAAATTTTTAGTTTCGTTCAAATACAACGTAATTCTTTGTACAGACCTGAAAATTTCGTCAAATCTGCGCCGAACGACCAACCGAACGGCGAACTGAATGTTTGGCGCAATGTTCGGCGAAATGTTTAGGTGTGTACGAAGTTTAATCTCTTCTGAAATCGTCCATTCATAAAAAGAGTGACATAAGTCAAAAAAGGAAATTTTACAGAAGAACCACTTGAAAAGTACCTAAAATGGTCAATTTTTTTTATTATACATGTATCACCAAGTTAAAAATGCAAAATATTTGTTGTTTGTTAATTGTCATGTACATTAGTTATTATGATACTTTTTTCTAGAAATATATTTTGAGTCATGTCTCTTTTCTTATGAATGAAAACATTGTCATAGAAATGTTAGGAATTCTCGAAAAATTATGCTACACATTACAATTTTTAATTACAACACGTACACAGTTGGTTTGATTTTCTTTATGGGAAATACAAAATCGTGAGAAGTTAATCTATTGGGTTGGCAAGAAAGTAATTTCGGTATTTTTAGATGAAATAAAATCCAATTTTTTTATCAAAGCAATGAACTTTAATCAATAAAATATTTTCCATTTTGTTGTATGATCTTTTGCCATCTTTCTGGTAGCTTCATAATTCCGCGCTCATAAAACTTCTGATCCTTTTCGGTGAAAAACTGATCCAAGTGCGATTTCAGGTCATCATCATTAGTGAATGTTTTACCATTCAAAGAGTTTTGTAAACTTCGGAATAAATGATAATCTGATGGTGCAATGTCAGGGCTATATGGTGGATGTGACATCACTTCCCAACCAAGCTCCAATAACTTTTCACGTGTTACCAAAGATGTGTGTGGCCTAGCGTTATCATGGTGGAACACGATTCCTTTGCGATTTGCCAATTCTGGCCGTTTTTCTTTGATTGCTATGTCCAGTTTTGTTAGTTGTCGACAATAAACATCTGAATTGATGGTTTGGTTCCTTGGGAGCAGCTCAAAATACACAATACCTTTGTAATCCCACCAAATTGACAACATGATCTTCTTTTGGTGCAATTCAGCTTTCGGTGTGGTTTGGGCTGGTTCATCACGCTTGGACCATGATCGTTTTCGAGTTGTGTTATTGTAAACAACCCATTTCTCATCACCGGTGATGATTCGCTTGAGAAAAGGGTCGATTTCATTTCGTTTGAGATGCATATCGCATATGTTGATGCGTTGCATTAAGTGAATTTCTTTCAACTCGTGTGGAACCCAAATATCGAGCTTTTTAACGATTCCGAGACTTTTTAAACGATATTCTATGGTTGTATGCGAGACATTTAACCTGTCTGCAATCTCTCGGACAGTTATATGACGATCCGATTCAATAATGGCTTTCATTTGGTCATCATCAACTCCAGATGATCGACCAGAACGTTGGTCGTCTTTAAGTGAGAAATTTCCAGAACGGAATTTTTTTAACCAATTCTGGCACGTGCGTTCTGTTAAGCAATCTACACCGTAAACTTCGCATATATCTTTGTGAGCCTCGGCAGCTTTTTTACCTCTACGGAAATAAAAAAGCAATATATGCCTATAATGTTCGTTTCTGCACTCCATGTTCAAATTGACACAGAACTAACAATTTTAATCAAAATTATGTGTAATTTGCTTCAAAAGTAACCTAAAAGATGCAGTTATGAAATGTCAGAAAGAAAACAAACGCAACGTTAACAGAAGCCAATCAAACAAAACATAACGCCATCAGTTAGTGAAAACCGAAATTACTTTCTTGCCAACCCAATATATGCTATCTGTTAATAAATAAAGTAATCTTCTAAGGCTTTACATGCACTAGCATGTTGTTATAACTAATTGTAAGTTGTTCAACGACTTTCATCGATTAGTTTCTAAGTAAAGTAACACAAATTCTATTCGGAAAAGTTAAGTCTAATTGTTTCGTACCGTTTGAAAAATAGCAAACTGTATAGATTTGATGGAAGATGATGGTGATAAATATCAGAATATTCTCATGAGTATCGATTGTTTCTTTCCTAGTATAGATGGGTTAGTGAGTTTCGCTTAATCCTCGAGCAACGGACGATTTTTATAAGTATACTGTTGATGATATCTCGTGTAGTCTTTCCGATATCCTCAATGAAACAGCTAATCAGTTAGTTTAATTGCCACAAATTCAGTACTTAAATGACAATATGGATGTTCCCGGTCAAAATAAACTCCGGCACAGTATACGGAGGGCTAATTGACCACGGTTGAAACTTTCATTTCCCCGGCGATTTTCATAGGTCGCACGAGCACATCGAATGATAATGATTGTTACGTAAACGTCATAATAGCGAGCAATCTTTCCCATTCTGCTCGGAAGCGGTCCGCGAACCAGCCAGTTACGCAATAAATTGCGGATTGAAATGCAGGCGACTCGATTTTGCGTCGATAATTCATGCGCTCCCGATATTCCCAGGCTCGTTATTTTCCACAGGATAATTCCGGCACACGTGTGCCAGTTGCTCGCATCCTTTCCACCGATTCCCACGCGATGATAATTCGAGAATTCGTTTTCAGCCGCGTTTTCAAAGGGACATCATCGAATTTGGATCGCTGTGGCCGAATTTCGAAAATCAAAACGGCGCTGCTACATAGCTCTGCGCCGAAAATTTACATCGGTACAGTAATTAGAGACCTGGTAATTTCGAGACGGAGGCCTTATTAATGGTAAGTTAATATCTTCCCTAGATAACAGATTAATAGGATCCTTTTGAGACACCCATTGAAATTCCACAAAATTGAAGTAGGTAACGAATTTAAAGTAAAACGGTTTGAAGAGTTTGAAAATTACCTTTCAAAGTACTGTTTATAGTTTGACAGAATAAAGTGAAAGATCTAATTACAGTTAAATAAAAGCACTATTGTATTATACTACCTGGCAAACACCGAAATTTCCACAAAATTAGAGAAGCTAATTCAACGCTAAAGAAATTGAAGGCTAGCCCGCACATGGCTGACTCGAAAGTTGTTTTGGACGGTGGCATTCGGTTCGATGAATATCTACGGGGTTTCCCGGGGGTTATACGGACAGGGAAATTCGCGGTAGATGGAGCACAGTGAAGCGACGGGGCTGAAGTCGATAGATTAACGCGAGGTATCGGCGAACGGGCACGAATTCAGGGGAACCATTCGGGAACGGTCGAGCATAAGTGGACTCGAGGGGAACGGGCGGGAACGGCCCGGGAATTTGGTCTGGCTCTGCACCTCATAAATTTGAGTTATTCTCTCTCGGCCCCTCCCCTTTCCTTTCTCTGTTTCCGTTCCGACTTCGACGAGGCGCCCTTAAGGATTCTCCAGGAAGTGAGTTATCGCCTCCGGGCCGAGGCTCTTCTTCTCCAGTGGCGGTTCGCCGACCATGAGCCGTTTTCCACGAGAAAAATATTAGCAATGATACGCCTCATATTTTACTTCGCGGCTTTCCGGACGGCGACGTTCCCGTATTATCGGTTCATGAACGTCGTTCCCCCACCGAAGACGAATATTACACGGTTCCCGGTAATAAGGATGAATGAAATCGCCCCGAGATTCCGTTTCAATTTCGCCCATTTTCAAAACGATCCAACAAAAGCCGGGATTTATGTGCACGGAGAAATTGCGCTTTAATAACATACACTGCCGCTCAAAAGTATGTGGACACTTACTATGTTCATGAAATTTGTGATATATAATGTATATTTTAATTATCAAACAATATTTGTTGCTAAAGTCTATTATGAATATGTATGCAATGTACTCTAATAGTACCAGAATAAACAATTTAGTTATTGAATTTTCTTAAATAAATAAAAGAAAAACTATGGGATCACATAGATAGATAAGTCCGAAAACGATGTCCCAAGTCTGAAAAACATTTGTGGGAAATATTAGAATCTGAGTGGAACCTTATTGAAAGTGAAGTAATGAAAAAGTTAATAGCCAGAATGCAACGACTAGTAAACGCGGTCATAAAAGCACGCGGTGGATATGTGGACGAAAAGAAAATATAATTATTTTTTATCAATATCGGTGAGATATTTAATAAATTATTATTAAAATATGTTCTCCAATACTGTACGAACTGAAATACATACAAGATAATCAAATTTACCAAAGATATCATAACTTTTTTCAGGTAGTTATAAGAATTAAGGAAGTGTCCACATACTTTTGAGCGGCAGTGTACGTCGTTAACGAGATCTGTTACAGCCTAGATCCCGTTTAACGATAGAAGCTCGCTGTACTGGCAACGATTTTTGTGACAAAATTTTACTGTGCTCGATATATTGTGGATACAGAGGATAAAATTTCTGGCCGTGAGTAGCCATTACTGTGTTTATCGTACTAGGACAAACATTTTGCACCACAGATGAAACCCTGGGTTATTTTTGCGATTTACATGCTACTATTCGTCAAAGTAAAAATATCGATTCTCTGAAGTTGGGGGATTCGAGTTTTATCCCGAACGCCGAAGACTAATAGCGCGCGAAAATCGTCTAAGTCGGCCGGCAATTTAACTGGTTTATTGAAAACATGACTGAATGCAGCTGTCGCCGCATCGTTATCGCAGGCCGTCTAAGGAAGATGAATACCTCTCGGTCTTCGGCAAGCAGCGGGAGTACAGTTTCATTCTGAAATACGTCGCAGCTGTCACGTGTTCGACGGGCCGGGTGATTCTATGCGAGGCGCGCATTTAAATATGAAAGAGGGTTCCTTGAAAATTTCGAATCCATTCATAGGAGCGAGCCGTCGCGTCGGGAACGAAATGTCCTGTAAAATATTGGTCAATGGAAATCGGGACCATAAGAAAAATATTTCAGGGCGTATCCGAATTCGCTTACGATCGCCTGTTCCATTAAAATATTTCCGCGTCAGCGCGACGTATTGGGAAAAACATTAGCATTCGTTCCCGAGGAAATCAATGTCGTGTCTCCATGTAAGTAACGGGTAATTGTGGTGCTAGTTGTAAAAGAAGCACAGTAATGTTACCAAAAATATAATAAATGAAATTGTTGTCGCTGCTGCAAACATTGATTAAGGAGACCACTATGGCCAATCTTCGATTTGTGAATGACAATCATCGATGTAGTATATGTAAAATATAGGTTGTGTTATAGGATCGTACAGAGAAATTATTTATCATGGAGTTATTTAAACTGTACTGTTGATTTATTAAGTTTGTTGAAACATTGGCTATCTTTGTCAATCACCTACTGTGTTAATGTTTCATTATTTGTTTCGACTCGTTTTTTATAAGTTTGTTATATTACAATTTATATGATGAAGATAATTCTCTACAGTGGCATTAATTGCATAACACGAAGAAGTGCAGAGAATTTATCTGTCGCCAATTTCCGAATGAAGCAAATTCATCAGTATTACAACAACCGTTCCTAATTTTGGTAATTATTTAGAACAAGGGTTTCCTCTCAGATCTTGATCATCTTGAAATATGTTGTCAACGAAAATCCAGGAGTAGTCTTTCAAAATTGAAAGCTCACCCTGTATATGTATGACCAGAGTGAGACCCTGTTTTCTCTCTCATCTCTACAGCGTGTTTAGAAACAAAATAAAAATAAATGTTTAAAAAATACCACGTTTTTAAAACGGACTAAAAAGTATAGAATAAAATTTTTAAAAACGCCATGTTTAAAAAACGGACTAAAAAGTATAACATAATTTTTTCTAACCCCATACAGATTCCTAACCCCGTACAGACAGTCCTGAAAATTTGTGATTGTGAATTTTGAATAGCTATGAAAATACTTGTAAGATTTAAAACGAAAAACGTGGGGCGCAAGATAACACACAGTAAGGAGTGTAGAGAGTAGCTGCCGCTGAGGAAACTCGCAAAACAGTTCATATCATTTTCAGTGCAATAAAATTGTTAGTGATTTAGATGTACATGCATCAATTATCTATTGCATGCGCCCCACGTTTTTCGTTTTAAATCTTACAAGTATTTCCATAGCTATTCAAAATTCACAATCACAAATTTTCAGGACTATCTGTACGGGGTTAGGAATCTGTATGGGGCTAGAAAAAATTATTTTATACTTTTTAGTCCGTTTTTTAAACGTGGCGTTTTTTAAAATTTTATTTTATACTTTTTAGTCCGTTTTAAAAACGTGGTATTTTCTAAAAATTTATTTTTATTTAAATAATTATTTTCTGCTTTTTAGCCGTATATGTGTGAAATTTTACAATCGATATTGAACATTTTGATGAGATTATAACAGAGACATGTAGTAAATTTCAGACGGTATTGCGACGCGTCATATCGAAAACGAACGCCGTGGTAAAATGTCAAAGATAAAGGTTCGACGGAGAATTTCGGCGTAACTGTTCTTTCGCTTGGTAAACAAACATTGTACTGTAATAATACGTAGTAACTTTGTAAACACCGCACTGAGCTCGAACGCACACTGACGCACACTGAGCTCCTTCGGTGCGATGCGGGTCAGTGGAGTGGGGATGAGTCATAGTGGGAACACGTAGTAGAGTGGGGACGCTGAACGCGAAGACGTACTACGTCACGCAGCCGAGGGGGCAAAGGTTCAAATTATTAATAATTTATATCTCCTAAACTCATAGGCTTTTTTAAAAAAATTTTTTAAATATTACATTGTCATCCAGTTCTGTGCTATGTTTAAAATTTCAAGTCTCTAGCTCATCGGGAAGTTAGTTTAAAATCAATTGCAAAATTTGTACCGAACAAACAGACAGGCAGACAAGAAAGCGAGCTAATAAAAACGTGGTAAAAAGTAAACAAACGCCGCGCCGGCACAGGCTTACGTTGCCGCGGAGCGTGCAGGAATACGAAAAATTCAATACTGTATTAGCGATAGCTTTTTGCGAATATCTAGAAAACTAAAATCGATCGGCGGTAACATGTATAGGAAAAAGTTGTTCAAAACGTAGAAATCTATAACATATTTCAAGGTGATCAAAATCTGAGAAGAAACCCTTGTTCTAAATAATTACCCTAATTTTTGTTCCTCTCTCGTCTTGATTGATCGTCCAGCAAATTTGTATTAGAACTTCAACACTCAATTCACCTGTTACTGAGCACGTAGTGCCAACTTCTTCTCGAAGCTGTAGAGCAGCGTAGCCTCAGAAACCGAAGACCTCTCGCCGCCAATCAGTAGATTCGGAACCACGGTCGGACAAGGGTGTATTCTCGAAATAAATAGTGTGTAGATCAGGGAGCAACTCGCGCAATATTCTACAAGGTTCTTACCCCGGGGAGCTCAAGTTCCCGGGATCGTCGAGGAAGGGTGAATCGACTCGTTGGAGGCTATTAAGGGATGCGGAGGGCTCTCGAAAAGGTGAATTGCCGCGAACCGAAAGTTCCGACGAGTGCCGGGGCGAACAAACGGCGCGGAAAAGCATTACGAGGTTAGAAGCGTAAGAAGCCACTCGCTTCGGGCCGTGTTCCCTTCGCCGCGCGGATCCGAGGTTTCTGTTCACCGATTGGAAGACAAACAAACAGTGGCCGTCGACGGGCAAGTAAGCAGAAGATGCCTCCCCACACCCCGGGTCTTCTGCTTCTTTCCGACGCGCCGCGAACTTGGTCTAAGCTCGGACGTTCGCGCACTCCTGCCACGCGAACTTTCGCAATCTTTTTAATTGTATTGCCGCGAAAGTCTGGTGATAGAAAAGTTCCTTTGCTTGGAACGGATCCGACTCGCCCTTATCCTCGAGCAGATTCCCTTCTGGTTCTCCTCGGTTGACTTATCATCCTCCTCTCGTTACATGTCCGCGTTGAGAACTCTCGAAGATGATTTTGTAACGAGATGGTCGACTGTTTGCTCGAATCTGTTCCCGAAGTTCAGGGAAATTTGGGTGAAGAATTTTGGAAGAGTTTCTCCGTGCTGTGGTGTACGTATCTTTGCTGTAGTTGCACGATTTTAAATTGAACGGGGAGATTGTAGAAGAAAATGTAGTCCTCAGAGGGTGGTTCGGATAAGATGCTGATATTAAGCATGAGTATTTTATTATTTTTATTACGTTGTATACGATCTACCTTTTCATCCGTTAAGTACATAAATATTTTTAGCTCTACGACCCTTGGTCGGATTCAGCAGCTTTAACACAAATATATTATTATGTATAATCAAGTCAATGTATTGTAATAACAAATATATCTATACGTTGCACGGGAATTAAGAATATTATCCAAAATCGAATATTCATCATAAACCCATTTAAATTATCTTGAACCGTACGCAAGGATTAACCCTTTGCACTCGGAGCTATTTTAACTGGAAAATTAAACATTTCTTTCGATCTAGAATATTTCCATTTCATTATGATTTTTGAAATTTGATGGATATGAAATTGGTATAACACTTCATACAATACCTAAATGTTTAGTAATTGATTAGACACCGATATATTTAATAATGTAAACAATATTTTGAATAATGGTACAGCAATTTTTAGTGGTGCCTCAGAGGGGACAACCGAGTGCAAAGGGTTAAAGTAGCACAAACGAGATTAGATCAACCCTTGCGGATCTTTTTAACATTCCCAAACAATTGTATAATATTTCTCTAAGTGTCTCGTACTTGACTGCACGTTTCCCGACCTCCGTGAAAAGTGTGTACCCTAGACAAACCATTTGAACAGTATTCGCAAGTATTTCGTCAGACACCCTCAAGCAAGTATAATATTTCTCCAAGGGTTCCGGAACACGGTTTCTTTCTTGTTACTCTCCCCAAGTGTAAGAGAAAGGATTCGGTAGCATGATTCCTAGAGTTACGAACGAGCGTCGCATACTCGGCGTCGTTGTTTCTGTTTCCCGGAGGGCAGCGTCGTTCCCGGCATGCCCCACGGCAGCTTCATGAAGATTTTTATTACTGGATGAGCTTCGTTAACGTTAAGTAGTGGCGGCCGTAGAATGCGTCGCGCGCGATACATACACTTGTCGTCGGTAGAAGGACAACATAGACGACGGAAGGGAGAACGACGACTGGAGAATCCAATCTCGTGGGATTTGAAACTGCTGTTTTATAGGATGAGTACCTTGAGGGTAGGGTGTGCTCCTTTGTCAAGATGGCGCGCGACAGAACTCCCATTCAACGGGTTCATTTCGCGTTTCTCTTCCCTGAGGTGGCTTATCTCTTGGCGCGGCGGTCTTTTACCTTGTGCGGACTTCCGGTAACGAGCATCAGAATTGGTTTAGCTTCTTCCGTCGAGCTTCGTGCGGAAGAAATGATTCTGTGATGTACTGCTGAGATCCTGCGCATCCCATGTACATTCGCTCAATGGTTTCGTTCTCTGTTGGGACTGTTCATTTTTAAAGTTGCTTGGCATTTTTGGTAAAAATGTTATTTTAGGGGCAGACCTACAATGATGACACTGATGAATGTTATCTAGGTAATGATGACCTTCGAAAGCTGTCAGTCGTCGTCCATTGTTTGTTAAGTGATCATTAACAAAATGAGGTTCATAGGTCGAGTGTACCCTTTCGACACTGCCTGAATAAGATCTCGGTTTGGAATATTTTTCATTTTATGCTACTGCTGTGGTTACAGGAGAGAATTAAAACATAAGAACACTATAATTTAACCTAGGTTGAACCTTGGCCAACAGTGTTCGATTTCTTCTCAACATGCATATTTAATAAATTTTTATATATTGTAGTTAAAACTATAGCTAAAACTTCCTGAGTGCCCCTTAGAAGGCTGGCCTTGAATATACAGGGTCATCCGTTTTTAAACGGACAAACGTAAACCAGCTATAAAGGACCCCAAATGAAACAATTTTTACCCCTACCACTTTTTTTGATTCGGCCTTGAATTTTAGATAATCGCAAAAAACCATAATTTTTCCACGACGTGCCCTATGCCAAAAAAACAAAGATCCGAAGGTCATACAAAAATATTTTGTTAACAAAAAAGATGCCCCTATTTATTTTAAACCAAACAAAGGAAAAATCATCAAGATTCATCACTGGAGTCCCGAGATATTCAAGTTTATGTGAACTAAAAAAATTATGGTTTTTTGCAATTTTCTAGAAATCAAGGCCAAAACAAAAAAAGTGGCAGGGGTAAAACTTGTTCCATTTGGGGTTCTTTATAGCTGGTTTACGTTTGTCCGTTTAAAAACGGATGACCCTGTATACAAGAGAGATTCAGATCAATAGAGATGGATCTCCTTAAAAGGATTTTTTAATTAAATTTTTTAAGCCGTACATCCAAGCCAAATTATATTAAACAAATTTTCTCCTCATTCATACGAATATATTTTATATTTTAGACTGATATAAGGGACGATGAATTATTTTAATCGATTAATAAAATCGTACAAGTATTCCAGACACGTGATTGACGACACTTAATAGCGTTAAAGTGAAGTTTGAGTTTTATATTGACGAATTTCCGTTCTCGGATCGACGGGAATAATTTTTAACACGATTCGACGAATTACTGTCAGCTTGCCGATAATTGCATGATAGAAATTGCTCGAATGAAATCCCGAATCTTTTTTTCAGGGGTCAGGACGCCTTCGGCGATACATCACGTGGCAATTATAGCGTCAAACCTAGCGACATTCCGTCCCTTACGCTCGCTTTTCTGCGACTCGATTCTCCCCCATCAAGCAACCATCGCCCCTGCTGCCAATTTCGTCGTCCAATTTATCCGCTCGTGAAAATCTCCCGCTGGAGGCTCGATTTCATAGGGAATTCGAGGCTCGTCTGCGATGAGAGCGTGGGCTACACGAGGATTACTTGTTTTCAATATTGCCAAACGATTGGTATCCTTAATTCGACAATTCTGGATTCGATAAAGCAAAATTCAAACATTGTTATAGTATTCGGTTCTTGCCATGAAACCATAAATACAATTTACTATTCACAGCAGACACAAAAATTTATAATACATTACTGTGCTATAAATTTAAAAAACGGCGAACTCATGGATTTCAATTTCAGCACAAAAACAGATTTTTAATTTTTCTATCGTCTCTACCTGAACATTTCGATAGCCTCTTACAGTGAAGATCGTTCAACAATTTATATCGATATTTTACAATATAATAATATTTTCTACCATAAAATCGTAAAGAGACTTCGTGCAATCGCTCCTGAAATATTTTAAACTTTAGACGTTCCTTTGTCACGAAAGCGGTACAAAATGAACATAGTATTAGGTCAATCAGAAAGTTCCGTTCGTTTAGTGTCGAGTAGCTGTAGCTCGAACTGTCGCACAGTGGTCTTTTCCAGCGATTTAGCTGGTCGAAATTATTTACAATGTTTAATGATTCCACAACATTTTCAAATCATATATAATATCATTTTTTATTTGTTTAAGTATTTTAAAAACATTTTTTAATACTTTTTCAATATTTTTTGGTACGTTTTTAAGTAAAAAGTACTAGTTTATATTACACTATACACTAAATTAAAATATGATAGTTCTAAACAGTGTACAGCAAATACTTATACATAAAATATTGTAGATCAAGGCTAATTTTCAATATAATTTCACTTTATTATAGCACACAGTACACGTTTCGCTCGAAATCATTCGCTTCGGATATTTCCTAAAAGACTGATACAATGAGGCAAAACTGCATTCGGCATTCTAGTGTTTATAAAACATAAGAAGATCGTTTCATTTTGTCTTTGTCATCATCCAGTGTTTACGTCTGGAAAGCGTGCGCGCCCGCAACGCAAGGGCCGCTAAGCGCGATAAACAAAATGCTGTAAAATGAACGCGGGCAGACTCGGCAACTAATTTTTGTGTTGCTGTAAGCCCAAACCTTTGACAATTACAACCGCGCTTAAAAAAATTCCCGGACGTACCCTGATGTACAATATAATTACTCATAAAGTGTTACAATCGTAACAAATCTTATTTACATACTACTCGTTTTGAAATGTAAATAATTACCAAAAGATATGCAATAAAAAGATACAAAATTGTTGAAAGTATAGTCCATACTTACTTGCAAAACTTTCATACTGGAAAGAAATGTGTACAACTTACTTGAAACATATAAAAACTGTCTCATCGAATTTTAGCAGCAAGACACGTACTACGAAAATCTTTAACTTCCGATGAAGTACAGCACTTCATGGGTGCCTTAATGATAAAAAAAATATTAGTACATTGTCCCTCATATATTAAACTATAGCAAGCACCAAAAATTTCACACTTTAGGTAAAATTTTTGAAATCGACTTTTGGCCAGCTAAATCGCTGAAAGGGGCCACTGTGTGTCGTTAACTATAACGTCTAAAGTAATGTTAACTTTTTAATTTGGACATCTTTCAATAAAATTCAATACATAACAATATACGCTTGCATCGATAACATCGTTTTTTTCTACATTGAAAATGTCGGAATTTGAGCCGAATAAGCGTCATTTGCGCGAAGTGTTAATCTTTTGCTTCGATTGGAATAAAACTGCAGCTGAAGCTCATCGAACGATTGTAGATGTTTATGGCGATAATGCTGTTTCCGATAAAACATGTAGAGAATGGTTTCGACGCCTTAAAAATGGTGATTTTACTGTGGAGGACAAAGAGCGTTCTGGACGGCCACGAGTATTCGAAGACGAAGAATTGCAGGCATTGGTGGACGAAGATCCATGTCAAACGCAAAAACAAATTGCAGAAGCGTTAAATTGTGGTCAATCTGTCATTTTCGATCGTTTAAAAGTTTTGAGAAAGGTCTACAAGGAAGGAAAGTGGGTTCCATGTGAACTCAAGCCAAGAGACATTGAGAAGCGAATAACCATCTGCGAAATTCTCCTTGCGAAACGCCACAAAAGTTGTCAAAGAAACGTTAGAAGCACTTCGCTGGAAAGTGCTACCCTATGCGGCTTATTAGCCAGACTGTGCCCCTTCTGACTATCACCTATTTTGGTCGATGGCACACGCACTTGCTGAGGAACGATTTAATTCTTACGAAGATGTCGAAAAATGGATCTCTGACTGGATAACCTCCAAAGATGACTCATTCTTTCTACACGGAATTCGCTTGCAGCCCGAAAGAAGGGGAAAAGTCATCGCTAACGATGGACAATATTTTGATTAATGTACTTTTTCATTTTGTTTCTTAAATAAAGCTCTACTTTTTGTAAAAAAACGGACGAAATTCTACGTATCGGACGTATTCTGCACATAATAACCTGCAGTACCTCCTTGCAGTTGCACGAGGACTCGAAGGTCCCGAGCAATTACCAATCGCCAAAATTCCTCCATCTCCTCGTAAAGACTTCCGTCGTGCGTCTCGTCGGAAAAACGGGTCGGAAAACGGAGTTGTCAGGCTCGTCGTTAATTCACTTTCCGTCGCCGCGGGCTGCAGTGTCGAACGGGTCTCCCAAAGTCTTTCCGAAGCTCCGCAATCTCCGAAAGTTTCGGACGCGCGCCACCGAGGGTGGTTGAAAGCGGGGGGTGAAGGGGGGTTGAAAGAGGAGGAGGCCGGTTTTACCCTCCTCGCGGTAACAGCTATCCTACAACACCTGTATCTCGTCGACACCTGTAGCGCACCCCGACCGACGATTCTCTCTGCCTCTCCCCCGTTCTCCTCTGCAACCCCCCCTTCGTTCTAACTCTCTGTTCCGCACCAACCCCCGTTCCTTTCCATCCCCGGCTCTTTCGCGAGGGTTTGCGAACGGGGAGGCGAGTATTCCACGAAAGGGGCGAGTGCGAGCACGAAAGGCGACCGTAGAGGGGGGAGACAGGGCGAAACAACCGGGCCGGAAGGGGGTGCGATTGTAAGGGGAACGGAATATAATAAATTGCGACCACGAGCGGAGAAACAACAGGATAATGGGAGAATCGGAGGATTATACAGTATACAGAGGGCGGCGCGAAAAGGCCATGCTTATACCTTTTTTCGATCTCATATTCTTTATAGCCTCGTGTTATACGTGCAATCTCTTCTTCGCCCTCTCGTTTCCCCTGTACGGGCTCCGGACGCTTGCTCGGCCCGCGACCATACTCGCGCGATATGCTCGTCGCGTGCTCCAGAAAGACACTTGCTACGTATGCATTTGGATCTCTGGATCGCCAAGTGAATCGGATTAATGTTTCACTTTGTATTCATTGCTCCACTCATGGACCATTCCAATTCTCAATTTTTGGTTCTGAAGTGCTTCTATATATATTTTTAGAATGATCCTTCCATCTGTTGCTTTCGAAAAAATAGTAATTAATAAAATAAATAAAATAGTAATAAAGCTGTCAGTCATATCTCAAGTGTGATGGAAATAGACGATCCAGTTTCTTGCAATTGATACAGCAAATTCTGATTCTGCACAACATTTTTCGATCTAGTCATGCCAATACGGTGTTAAACTTCTTCTTTATTCAATACGTGAGATGAATGAGCAACGACAAACGGGGAAATAAGATGAGAACATTTTTAATCTGCTGGAATTGGGAGTACATAGTAGCTTATGATGGCTCTCTCCAATGAGATCCGCTGGATTCAATTTAGGCGGAGGCAATGGAGACAGAAGAACAAAAGAAGCATTGCTTTTCTGTCTTTATTATTCCCTTACAATTTTGAATAAACGTCATATTCCTAAGATTAAGAGATCAGAATTTGCCTCAGAATTTGTTCATTTTGAATATTCAGAAAATATTCACAAATTGTCCATTACCCTAAACATTCTGACTAAATACTCATTGATCCGACGAACGTATAGCATCAGCATTTTTACAGCATTTTTACAGCCTTTTTACAAGCTTTCTAAACTAATTGGAATCGAGCACTGACTTCGCTCCCAACAATATCAAGGAAACAGTGGACTTCCAGTTACGGTCGTAAAGAATCGTTCATGCGCGTGTTCTACAAATTTAATTGCGAGTCGCCTTTTATGTTCGTTAAATCGTAGGAAAACGCTTCGTTACGTGCAGGATCGCGATGTATAAATCTTGGAAGGGTAGAAAGCTCGAGGCGGACAAAAATGAGGGTCGACGGAAGTTCGTTCGGCGTAGCAACACATGTCGGGAACAGAGCAACAAATCATAACCGGGTGTACTGTGAGCATTGGCCGCAACGAATAATAGACGGCCACGGTTGATGTCGAATATCGATGCATCGAGCAATCGAAACGAAGCGCATACAGCGCGGACCGTGAAAGCCGACTTGACCATCCCCCTGCGGAACGGAGACCTAGGGATTGGGATTTCCCATCTGTGTCCTCCATCCGCGTGATACACGATTCGATTACGTTATCCCTCGTCCTTCTCTATCGGTTAGTAACTACCTGCCCACACGCGTTTTCTTTATAGTTTAAACGAACCCTCCGGGAATTTGTTGCTTTCCGATATTCCATCTACGACTGGTTATTAGAAATTTGTTCAGCGTCTAATCTTTATCTTATTACAGTCGTGTTTATATCTGGACCTTACAATTCATGTCAGGGTGTACTAATTTCAATTGTTTTTCACATGCTTTTGTTCAAAGTCGTCTTGTTTTCCATATATTTAATAGCACAAAGATGACACTATATCTTAGATTGAAAATTAACAATGTCGATTACATAATTTCACTTTTAAATAAAATTACATATTTTTTTATCCGCAAATGCAAAAACGAAATTTCAAACAGGAAACATCGAATTAATACTTTTTAACAATTCCGTAAAAAAAACATGATATACGCGCTGTGAAAATTGGGTCATTCCACGCGAAATCGGACACTTTCCGAGTAGTATTGCGGGTTTTGTTCAAATTTGAACATGTGCAGTCTTTAGTGACATATCAACGAATCTCAAAGGATATTTCGATATTTTAAGTATTGTTGATTTTACAAATCAATGAAAATAAGTTTTTAGGAGCTTACAGTGAAAACATTAGACTTCAGAATTCTTATTCATAATGGCCTAAAAATTATTTAAATAACACGGAAAACATGTCCGGTTCGGGCTCCGGACCAAAACGGACGTGTATAAACCGACCTTAATGGGGTGTTTCCGCGTATATTTGATGTGCATCCTAGCTTTATGCGCTGCTCCTTATCATAATTTTCCATTAAAACAGCTTAACTTGCGCGAGCTTTCGCAAGAACCCAACCAGACCTTTGCGGAAAAGATCTCACTAATATGTATTAATTAATAAAATGAAATAAGAAGATAAATTAATGGCTTAAAAATCGATTTAGCACTCACGATACCGCCATCTGACATCATTGACTACAGCGAGTAACAAGTGCTTACCTGAAACAAACGAAATAAGGACATTGTCATTCAATATGTTCCACAATGTACAATAAGATCATTATTAAATAAATTGAATACAATAGAGTAAATATATTGAACATATAAATGAAGCGTGTATAACACTAGAACAAGAGAGAAATCCAGTTAACACTATTGGATTGGCAAGAAAGTAATTTCGGTATTTTTAGATGAAATAAAATCCAATTTTTTTATCAAAGCAATGAACTTTAATCAATAAAATATTTTCCATTTTGTTGTATGATCTTTTGCCATCTTTCTGGTAGCTTCATAATTCCGCGCTCATAAAACTTCTGATCCTTTTCGGTGAAAAACTGATCCAAGTGCGATTTCAGATCATCATCATTAGTGAATGTTTTACCATTCAAAGAGTTTTGTAAACTTCGGAATAAATGATAATCTGATGGTGCAATGTCAGGGCTATATGATGGATGTGACATCACTTCCCAACCAAGCTCCAATAACTTTTCACGTGTTACCAAAGATGTGTGTGGCCTAGCGTTATCATGGTGGAACACGATTCCTTTGCGATTTGCCAATTCTGGCCGTTTTTCTTTGATTGCTATGTCCAGTTTTGTTAGTTGTCGACAATAAACATCTGAATTGATGGTTTGGTTCCTTGGGAGCAGCTCAAAATACACAATACCTTTGTAATCCCACCAAATTGACAACATGATCTTCTTTTGTGCAATTCAGCTTTCGGTGTGGTTTGGGCTGGTTCATCACGCTTGGACCACGATCATTTTCGAGTTGTGTTATTGTAAACAACCCATTTCTCATCACCAGTGATGATTCGCTTGAGAAAAGGGTCGATTTCATTTCGTTTGAGATGCATATCGCATATGTTGATCCGTTGCATTAAGTGAATTTCTTTCAACTCGTGTGGAACCCAAATATCGAGCTTCTTAACGATTCCGAGACTTTTTAAACGATATTCTATGGTTGTATGCGAGACATTTAACCTGTCTGCAATCTCTCGGACAGTTATATGACGATCCGATTCAATAATGGCTTTCATTTGGTCATCATCAACTCCAGATGATCGACCAGAACGTTGGTCGTCTTTAAGTGAGAAATTTCCAGAACGGAATTTTTTAAACCAATTCTGGCACGTGCGTGCTGTTAAGCAATCTACACCGTAAACTTCGCATATATCTTTGTGAGCCTCGGCAGCTTTTTTACCTCTACGGAAATAAAAAAGCAATATATGCCTATAATGTTCGTTTCTGCACTCCATGTTCAAATTGACACAGAACTAACAATTTTAATCAAAATTACGTGTAATTTGCTTCAAAAGTAACCTAAAAGATGCAGTTATGAAATGTCAGAAAGAAAACAAACGCGACGTTAACAGAAGCCAATCAAGCAAAACATAACGCCATCAGTTAGTGAAAACCGAAATTACTTTCTTGCCAACCCAATAGATTGCCTAAGCAAGTCATTTTGACTGCTTTTGAATTTCAATTAAAAAAATAATTATTTAAATAATGACACAGCTTCTTATAATTTTGTGACTTTTTCTACAACATATAAATGGGTTAATTAATCATTGTTGTTGCCCCCCCCTCCTTCACTTCCGGCATATATATGTGTGTTATACCTATATTGCCGAAAAGCAGTCATTTTGACTGCTTGGAAAAGACCAGTTCGGCTCTGGATTGGAATAACATGATAACATACAAGTTCATGATAAATTGTCGATTTCGACATATACTTGATAAGTTGCAGTTGTTCAATAACTAAAGTTATTGTTATTGTCATTCGAATCTTTATGCCAGGCCTGGCCACGCGCTTTGTTCCCTTTGAACGCGCTGTAACGTAATTCCGATGGGAAGGAGGATCACTAAGTGTATGATCTCATACTGAAATACATTTTTTTATTGTTAATACTTATTAATAACTTGTTATATGACTGTAAGTGATATAAAATATATTAAAAATTACTGATAAACAAATTTCTTTGCGCATTAGTTATATTTTCACAATGCAGTCATTTTGACTGCTTTCAGGAAATATAGGTATATACTAAGCTCCCGTCTTTCTAGTGTTAAACATCCCTTAAATTACAAAACAAAATTTCAGGGGTGGTTCAAAATTTGAAAAATACTTAATAATATTCTCTAAACAAAGAGGTTGTAACAGACTATCTAGAATCCACAATTAGAGCAAAATCATCGCGTATAGGTGCTCGTACCCTAAAAATGGTCCCCCCATCAGCCTTCGAGAGCAGCGTGGCCAGACGTCAGCAGAATTGGCGAACTGTTTGCCGGCGTTCGAGGCCGATACGTGCATGTATCAATGCACCGAAATATGCAGATGTTACGCACCACGAGAGCAGGTTATGCAGGGAATAACAGGCACAACCTTCGCCGGTCGAGCGACGCGTAGTCTGGCGGGAGCGATTCCCCGCGAACCGGTTAGGTACGTGTCATTCGTTGCATGATTAATCGTTTAATTAGCGGCAGTGTTATGGCAGCACGGTTCCAGTCAGACCCCATCTCCTATCCCTGTTGGCCTGCACTGCAGCTACCGTGTCACCCCCGAGCATCCCCTTATTCCACGTCGAATACACTGTGAACCTGCTCGTCTCCCTTCATCTACCCCTTGCAATCCTCTATCTCCTAGCTCTGGGTCTGGATAGGTTGGCTCGCCTTCGAGGACCGAGCCAACTATTAATCGTACCAAGGCCGTTGTCTCTTCCGGGCCGGAAGTTCGCGGACACCGCGAAGATGAGCTCCAGGAAAGACGTCTCACGCCAAAAACAGGGCTGACAAGTTCGCGAACGACTCCATGAGAATCGAGACGCGACCTAGGGATACTCCCGCTACCGCCACTGCTAACGTGCTCTCCAAGTTGAGGTCCAATTAATTAGGATTTATGGTAATGCCGAGATAAAGGGTTTCGTTTAGGAGATTACCGGAATTGCTGCGGAGGGACGCAAATGAGAATGTCAGGGCCCCGACCAATGGCGAAAGACGTAATCGCTCCGAGGGCTCCGAGATTTATTAGAACGATGATAATATTTTATACATCGAAAGTAGTAAGATTGCTTTGCGATTTGTCGCTTGTGGGATTTGCGAGACAGATGGTGATCATTTAGACATTGAATTTGGACATAACCTGGATTGTTTCCTGTCGGACGAAGATGAGGGTGTCAGGGTCCGATCAATAGCGAAAGACGTAATCGCTGAAGGCTTTGGGATTTGCGAGACTGGTGGTGATGATTTAGACATCGAGGGACAACCGTTAGTTTCTGCATTCATTTAAATTTTTATGAAAATCGAAAATAGTTTTGCAGTTTTTCACCGCAAGATTTTTATGTCAGTAATAATAATTTTAACATCGAGTGGCAATCGCTAATTTACACATTTATTGAAATCTTCACGTGCTCTATTCCGCTGCAGGATTTATCGGATAGATGACAATGATTTAGAAATAGAGGGGCAGCTGGTAATTTATACATTCGTTGGTATGTTTGGTGGGAGTGAAAGTCATGTTTCCCAGGGACTTTGATTGTATTTATTTTTCGGAGCGAATATTATGGTGGAAATATCACTCGGGGTTTTAAAGAGTATGCAACTATGAGCATGCATATCATGAATGTTATGATTACACTGTCCAACAAATTTCAACTTTTTTTATGTTCCCTAATTACTGTTGGGTCCTTCTTATAGAGTTTTTTGCGCTGATTCCGAATCTGTTTTTAATTTTTTTCCTATACGCACAGTTTTTGAGGAACATGGCTTTGAAAAAAAAACATATTTTTCAACTTTAAACAAATATTGTGATGTTATTATAAAAGATATAGAATTGTTCTTTGCAGCAAACGATACTGTAGACTTTCCCGAATACAGTGATATACAATATTAATACATTATGAGTATATAAACAGGTTTAAACAATCATTAAAGACGGATAGAGACCACTTTTGCACCAATTTTTGAGGATATTTTTCAATTTATCTCAAAAAATAAGGGTCCAGCGGAAAATCGAACTATACCACTCAATAGAGCAGACTTTTATCTTGAGAAGCCACCCTGTCAAGTTTGGATCATCGACGTTTTTTTCGAACCAGAAAGCAAAATATCTTCGCCCGACATGAGTTGCCGCCAGTGGCGCTCGGGACGATATACGGCGCAGCGACGGGATACGGAGCTGCGAACGACCGTTGTAGTGGTGAGCGCCACTGGCGGCAACTCATGTCGGGCGAAGATATTTTGATTTCTGGTTCGAAAAAAACGTCGACAATCCAAACTTGACAGGGTGGTTTCTCAAGATAAAAGTCTGCTCTATCGAGTGGTATAGTTCGATTTTCCGCTGGACCCTTATTTTTTGAGATAAATTGAAAAATGTCCTCAAAAATTGGTGCAAAAGTGGTATCTCTCCGCCTTTAGTTATTATTTAAACATGTTTAAACAATGATAATGTATTAATATTTGATATCGGTGTATTCGGGAAAGTCTACAGAATCTTTCGCTATAAAGAACAATTCAATATCTTTTATAATAACATTACAATATTTGTTTAAAGTTGAAAAATATGTTTTTTTTCAAAGTCATGTTCCTCAAAAACTGTGCGTATAGGGAAAAAATTAAAAACAGATTCGGAATCAGTGCAAAAAACTCTATACGAAGGACCCAACAGTAATTCGAGAACAAATTTGATGTTGGACAGTGTTATTGAGTGCATACACATGTTTCATTCCGATTCGACAATGCCGGAGCCAACTGACGAACGCGCGACAACATTTAAAAAATTAGTGAAAATTAATGTTGGCGGCTTTGGGAGATGAATTTTTATTTTTGGATCAGTGGATATTTACAGAACTCACTTTAAAATAACATTTGGAACTACCCAAAGAATGTAAACCTTCAAGCTTCAAAGCTTGAACCAAAAAGGATTTCAAGTATTTTGTAATAGTCAAATGCAATTTTTCTTCAGTGTTTCATTCAGTTTCGTTCAGAGGAATTAAACGTTCTGCAAATTCCGATCTTCTTCAAAGCTCCGAGCAGAAAAAGCATTCGAGTGATATTTTTCGCCTCGTAATTCCGTGTACACAATCCGGAAATAATATCGCGGCGACTAACGATTGATCCTCTAACCGATGCGGCCGCAATTAAATCCTTTCCGCGTTCAACTTTACAGCCGCCGCCGTTACGAACGGGAAACGGGCGGTGGAAGCCTTGTTAATTTTGCATCTGGAAGCTCTTCTCGAGCGGCGGGACAGCTTCTGCCTGGCGATCGACTTTATTAATGGATATTTCGATAATTGTTATGCTTGTCGTATCGATTGCCGAATACGCAGTTTCCGACCCTTCCAATGAACGGGTCCCTGGAACGTATCGAATACGAGCGAACATTTTCGACGCCGATTTTTATCGCAATGTGGAAAACGATGGTTTCGGCTCGTCGTTATATTAACTCTGGAACGACACCGTGGAGTTGCTATGGACACCATGAAATTTTAATCTTGTCAATGGACTAACACTTATTTAGTTTAAAGTCAGTTAAAAAGCTTTATTCCCTTAACACGACCCCTGACAATTCCCACAAAGTCAAATTAATTTAGCTAGTGACATTGACAGTGCAAACATAAAATGTATTATCAAATAATTCTTAAATCTTCTATATACAACTTTTAATCATAATTACGCGTTCCTTAGAAATAACTGCATATCTCTTTACTCAATTTTTCCTGACACTGTAAATTAACAAGTTCGTTTTATATATACGTCCATGAAGAATTATATTTTGCAGCACACAAAGGAGGAAAACATACATTTTACAGTATCTGTAAACAGAAAACGGGAAAATGTTTAATCTGGGGAACGTGCAAAACCAACTGAGAAGAAAATAATGTCAGAAATAGATTGAAAATAAAATGATCAGGAAGCATTAAACGATGTTTGAAATATTACGATTTTATTCCGGATCGTTCCAGTGTCATCGACACCAAAAGAAAAAAAAGCAGAATCCTTTCATTCCGTAGTTAATAATAAAAGCAAATCCCGTTAACTATGCGGCCCGTTGCAACGAGAAAAGAGAAAGTCGAGTGAATGCGGGACAAGCGCGGTCGAAAGGATTACAAACGAACGAGTAGACCGTCGCTGCGGAATTTTCGTGATTAATATTTTTCTTTGACGCGCTGCGAAAAATAAACCTACATACGATGGAGGGAAAAAAAGAAAACAGGAAAAATACATCGGTCGAATGTTTCCCCGATCACCGGGGACTTTTCATCGTTTTGTGTGAAACGGCGATCGGTATTTTTATCTCGCCAATAAAGTCCCCCCGCTTGCGCCGGTGTAACAACCTGAAATTGTTTGAAAAACGAGAAACACAGCGAAGCGTCGCGCAACCTATGATGTTTTTACGTCTATAATCTTCAGTAGAGGAGCTCTGTAATTGTCACGACGGAAGGATGTCGATTTCTCACCATCGCCTGTTTTATTGAAGAGACGAGCTTTATTGAAAGGAAAAATAAACGATCCGCTTTGAACGGACTGCGTTACGATATTGCACACGGGAAAACTTCCCGGTCCTGTGTACTTTGATTTACACAGTCGTATCGCTGCTGACACGTGTCTGAAAATTCTGCAAATTTACAATCCCCGAAAGAAATGTTTCGACAGAATGCTCGCCGCTGGACTGCGGATTTGGTGCATTTTTGATATCGATTTTGATGCGAAGTATAAACCGAGAAAAACGTCAAAAGAGAATTTAAGGATTGAATAATTGTTAAAATGTACACAGTTTTGTTATTCCATTTTCCTCAAACATACACTTTTAAGGTACTTCTTACAGACTCGTTAGTGTCTATAATGTTCCTAATGTTCCTACACGTTGTTATACTGTAGCAGTAAAAAAATTATTGTTCTCAAATAATGTTTATTAAACACACAATGCTGCAGTGCACAATGTAAGTCATGCATTGAATAAATGAATGAATGAATTGTTTATCGTGTAAGGTGCTATTTACTCATTACAATCTTCGAGAATATACATAAGTTGATATTAAATTACATTTTGTATTCAACGTAAGTCTTACTTTTAGCTCTTGCGTGCATAATATTGTTTTATGAAGAAAGTGCAAGAAAAATACAATAATAAGAAGCTCTTGTCTTGAAAGAATGAAATTATTCGTCAGAAATCAGACGAAGAATTACAAGGAGAAGGTCAAATTGGATTCAACTCGTCTCTCCTATAATTAGAGTAAAAATTTTTTATTTTGCCTAAAGATCTAGAGCCCGTTTACCAGTTTGAAGCAGAAATTTGTTGAGAATGAGTTGTATACTTTGTCGGTGGAAGAGAAATTAATATTTTGCGACGTGGAGGTGAGTGTGCCTAGGTTCGCGTAGAATTGAATCGCTTTCGAAGTTTTCCCGTAGAATACATCGAGAAGAAGAAGACGGAAGTGAGCGAAGGAGGATGGGAAGATAACAGAGTAAAAGGGAAAAGAGCAGAAAGTTTCTAGCGACGATCGATCCGCTCTAGAATGAGGTACGAGGTAGGGGGAGCACTTCGAAAATGCGTGGGCCATTTTTCCGTCACGATGACACCGACCCACCGATAATAACGAGAACAGGGGACGCGGCACAATGGCGATTACGATCGCCGTCATTGTGCATCGGTATTCTACCTCCGCGAAATCGTTCCATTTTTGTCGTTGCCCGGTTACGCTCGCCATCGACTTTAACTCTCCGTCCATTCCCGTATTATGCCCGCTTCTTTTCCTTATTGAAAGCACTCACCATTCACGCATGCATTCTTCGTTTTCCGATAGACAGTGAACACTTTCAGCGCAACGGGGGAAAAGTGCATCGGGTATTTTAATGAAACGGACTGCCTCGAGCACAAAGAATTTTATCGGACTCCCCACTTTCCTACTTGGAAAACTACTATCTTATAAATCTACGGGACAACTTGAAATTTCCTCGGGACAAAGTATAATCTCGTGAGTTCGAAATGAGATTTTTATTTCGCGCGTTAAACGAAATGGTCGAAGCCTGAACGCACTGTAGAAGATCCGCGGGAGATCCGAAGAATAAAATCTTTATTTTATAAGATACATAATACATTTCAAGTTTGAACGTGACGTAGAAGCTCTAATGGAAGTACAAGAATAATTCTGGGCGCGAGATAGAAAATTTATAGGAAATCTAAGAATAATATTTTCATTTTATACACGCATAAGATGATTCTTCTTTGAAAATTTATATAAAGTCTAAGTATAAATTTGTATTTTGGAAGTAGATTCATATTTCAAGTTTAAACATAAGATACAAGGTCTATGGAACAACCAAGTCTGAAATTTGTAAATATCTTATACGACGGGTAAGATATTTCACGTCTAAACACAAGATAGAAAGACTACGGAAAATCTAAGGAATTTTTATCTCACACGATAGGTAACACATCTGAAATTTAAACGTGAGATAGGAGGCACACGGAAAATCTAAGTATAACATTTTTATCTTATACCGCAGGTAATATATTTTGAGTTTGAGTATAAGATAGAAAGTCTCTAAGATTAAAGTCTTTGAAGATTTTAATAGAGCGAATCTCCCGGTACTTCAACTTTATTTCTTCGTTTCCAATGGTTCAGCTAAAGATATACTAAACTGAAGGCTACTTTTGCTTCCTTCTTTTAGTTTCTAAGACTTTCAGGTTGTAAAAGCTGGAGAAACTTTGTTCTTACTTATCTGCTCCGGCATGTGACGAAGGAAATTTATATTTAGTGTTCCAAAATGGTTCAAATTGTACCAAATATATAATCGTAGTTACTTAATAGACTATTATAATAATTCAGTGTTTCATCAAACCACGTAACGTCAGAAAAACTATATAAAAAACTATTATAAGAAAAAATTATATATAAAACTATATATAAAATTATATATATTAAAGAAAAACTATATATAAAACTAAAGGCTATTAGAAATAGGAACAATATAAATAAACGGCATTAATAATTGTGTCGTAACAATTCCGGTTTCATCCGACCACACAACGGTGGTAGAAAAAGGCCAAATATGGAATAAAAGCCATTAGTATAATATAGTATAATTTCGAGAAATATAGTATAATATAGTACAATTTCGAGAAATCTGACAAATATTTGTCAGCCAACTATAAGCTAGCTCGCTCGTTCATTTTGACACTGTACACTTGTCAGTCAAACCTAGTTGCATGACAGGAGTATTTTTATTTTGCCACTGTATAAACCTTTTGTTGGTGCAGTATTTGACACTTGGATATATGCATAGGTGTTACAAATATCAATTTTGTCACTTAACTACTTTTGTAATACTTGTAAAATCGTAATTTCAGCTCGCGAAAACGTTTGGATTGATCACAAATAATTACCCACGAACTATTTTACTCTGAAACGATCCAGAGGATTCGCCAACTGGCAATTCGTGAAACTTTTGTTCCAGTTAAACGGCAACAGCGCCGGGGAATAAAGCTAAAAAGGGAGACATTGGAACGAGTCAACGAGGAACGCGTGAACGGGCAGCAAAACCGAGAGGTTACAGAGCAAGGCGTCCACAGGGACAGGTGTTCACCTGCGACCGATAAAATCGACGAGGAGGATCGCGGTGGAAAAACCTTAGAGCTGCGTGCTCGCGGGGGTACATCGCACCAATATAATTGCGCCCATATGAATATTCACCTGGCGGAGTTACCTGCAATTTATGTCATCGGTATAGGGCGAACTAATTTCGGTAACAACCGCGCCGGGGTCCGATCGAATGAGCACTGCTGCCCCCCGGGAATCCGCGAACAACGTCCTCGAACTGGTCCGCGACCGGAAACGTTTCGAACATGGTCCGTGTCCACCCACGCTCTGTTTCCGCGTCCCGTTTTCTCTCTATTCTTCCAATGCCTCGTCAAGCCCCTTCGATTTCCCTCTTTTTTCCCGCGGACCGGCACCGAACAGTTTCGAACACCGTCCAATTTCCATATTTTATTGGGTTTTATCGACGGCGACAGTCGCCTTTAATTATCAGACGAAGAACATTATTGCCAGCGGACTGACAGCTCGACGCCCGTGGAATCCGAAAATTCCGAAATCGCGAAAGGATTAACGCCCACGCCATATTAAAAAGCGCAATTGCCAGGGAATTAAAACGCGACCGACGCGACGCGACGGACGCGCTCGATCGATCCCTTTATTTTCAGCAGCGGCTTTCACCGACGCCGATGGCATGGAAAATCATCTTTGATCGAGACTTCGTTCTTCTTGGTCAGCCGGGATTTCCCGGAGAGGAAGTTTATCTTCAATTTGCTGATCGGTAAAGATGAATGGGATATCGCTTGCATGATTTATTCCGGCGGCGTTGCCAGGTAATTTTCTTCGGAAATGACGTTTGGCTTGTTGAATTTAGGGATTCCCTGGCACTGAGTGGGTTTTTTAATGATTCTGTCATACGGAGAATGCGGATTTTTCTGTATTTTCTGACGGAAATTTATGATTGAAGTTTGGAGACGCGGAAGTTCAAGAGAGATTTAGAATGTTGTTACTTTATAGAGAAACTCCGACTCATTCAACGTAAACCAGACTTCAACGAAGCAAATACTAGTTAATCCCGCGGATTGCGTCGGCCAGCAAGGTTTCGGGTGCATCGATCTTCGTCCAGAGCATGGCCGCAATAATCGAGCCGCGGGTTTATTAAGTTTCAAAGTACGAGAGGCAGGAAATCATTGGCAGTAGCACTTGGTTTGCGCTGACTGTGCGTTCCTCACGCCAGCTGCTGTATTTCACATTCCGCGCAACTTAAAATTGGATCGCCTTAAGCGGCTGTTATAGCTTATTGAAATAGCTCGCCGACTGTCTGCGGTAATTACGAGTATCGGGCCTCGATTCCTAACTGCGGGCATCCGTGGCGGAAACCGCCACCGGCTCGGCATCGCGAAACGTTGTTTCATTAAGCTCCCTCAAGACGACGCGCGATGCTTCAGCGTTTTCAGAGGTTATTAAAATTCCGCGGAAAATAGGATGGCGGTCGCTTTCACTTTTTGCGGTGGCCCATAAATGGCGCGCAAAACTGTCGGCTTCGCGCGATAACATTGTTATTATGAGTAACGCCGCGAGCACTTCGGCGGCTGGTTTAAAATGCTAATGCGAGCAAGTTTTGTTTAAGAGACCCGCACGGGCTCCGCTCGAGGGAACAGCTTCTGGATTCCTCGTTGAAAAAGAGATTTTGTGACGTAGCGAACTGCCAGACTGGTCAAAATGTTCCTGATTTCATCTGTTACAAGTATTAAAATTATTATTTCGTTATTCAAAAGCGTATAAACATCGTTGACATAGTTCATCTTGAGTGTCGTCATTCGCGCAATTTTGATTACACGCATGGTCCCGCAAAATTTTCGGGATTCCGCAGCACCTGTTTAAGAAATGTGGGATGAAAAAAAAACGTGGGATCCCACTCTGCGGGATTGCAAGTACTAACGAATGGAACGAACTATTGACGCGTTATACATAATGATGTTCTAACGATTGAGATGTATTGCAGATTCAGGAACTTCAGGCAAGTTTTTCCGACGAAGTAATTTTTTCCTTTTTCAATCGAACGCCGGCGAGTCATTAATTATTCCGTTGACAGAGTTATCGGGGGAAAAATTTTGATTAAATTTTCACGTGTATTCTCGGGCCGTAATTATACTGTTTGTAGACGCCGTTATTGGATATTTTCGTTCACGGTACACGTTTATGCAGCAATGATATCGACCTCTTGGGAAGTGCACACTGCTTGAAATTTAATTACAACGCTCCAGAGGCTCCGGGAGTTATCGTGGCGAAAAAGGCTTAATAAAAACGCATGAATATACGAGGGGCTTTACTACGACGATAATGTAGAGTGGGGGAGAGAAAGAACGAGAGAGAGAGAGAGAGAGAGAGAGAGAGAGAGAGAGAGAGAGAGAGAGAGAGAGAGAGAGAGAGAGAGAGAGAGAGAGGAAGGATTGCAGAGGGTGTGGGTTGCAAAAACCTGGAGGAACCGTGCTTGTTCTACCGTTGTTTCAGTTAATATTCCAAGCAAAACCATCGGAAACGAACAGCAAATAAATTCAAGGGTTTGGTTTCGAACAAATAAAACATAACACTAGAATGATTATTTATTGGCTCATGGGTATAGCTCGCGGTTTTTGTTGTTCGCGGTACGCATTCTCGCAAACCAGTCGGGGTGGGTAGAAATATCCTCTCTTTATCCGAAACATAAACTTCGCGAGATAATTCTAATGGAATATTCATTTTCTTGTGTCGATAGCACATTATTGGAATTGAAACCGATTCGGCCGTATAGAATCGGCCCGGTTTATAAACTTTATAAGCTTGGTAAGCGGTTTAACGTTTCACTCTCACAATCACAGGCATATTTTTATTTTAAAAAAACATTAAAAAAAGAAAGAGAAGTTAAACGCGCAGCTCAGCGGGACAAGCGCAGAAATCACGGCCAGGCACACCGGTTGCAAAATCACCGGTTCCACGGATTTCACGGAGAAACGAGAAACAAAGAGCGAAAATGACGGCAGTAATAAAAAGTAACTTCGTTAAAACTAATTCAACTAAAAAGTTCCCGAATAGTACATTCTTCTGTTGCTTCTTCGTTCCTTCTTTCTTTCTTTTTTCGAGAAATTCCCCGTCACGATGAAGTTTATAGCGGAAAAAATGGGGTCCGGGGGCTCTCTCGTTTTAATTTCTCCAAGTTCCCCTGTATACTTCGGGAACCAATAAAGCAAAAGTTATAGATTAATAATGAAGGAACTTTCCTTCGTCGCCATCTAAAATTGTCAATTATCGGGCAAGAATGAATTACCGTTATTTTTCACTGTCCCATAAAACTTCCAGCCTGTGTGAATTTAACAAGCAAAGCATCCTGAAACTTTCACGGGCGAAAAGAATCCCTTTTCAAACGTAAATTCAAAGGCTCACCGACGACGACGCTTAAATTGCTCGGCAGATCGATATCGGCGAAAGCAAACTCGGGCCGAATTCTTTATTAAAGCGCAATCTCGTCCGAAACGCCCGAGATTTTCTATCTGGTCACACAACTTATACACTCATTTCGAAAGTTCTGTCAATTTTTATCATTTAGTCTCAACGATATTAAGCCTAGAAACTAAGACAATTTTTCGTAAATGCAGAAGGTTCAACACCATCGCAGCGTTAGAGTTTTAACAGCTAAATATAAGGAAACTCGAAAGTCATGGGTACAATATAAGATTCCTAAAGCATAGTACACAACGATTAACCCTTAGCACTCGAGTGGCGACTCTGAGGCGGTTCTAATAATTGCTGTACCATTTTAAATTATTAAAGATTTAAATATTTGAATGAGGTACTGTATTAATTTCGTATCCACCAAAAGAAACCATTGAGAATGAAAATATTCTAGGTCGGAAGAAATGTTTAATTTTCGAGTTAAAATAGCTCCGAGTACAAAGGGTTAATGCATCCAAACTGTTAAAATCCTTATCTTCATCTAAAACGGGCTCGTCTGCTATCAATTATATTAAACGAAGAAAGGTATCTCCTGGAGACAATCTTTCTAAAATCTATTAACCAAAGTATACAAGCCAATAACACCAATAATCGTGCTGAAACAACACCAGAAAGCAACTCCAACAGCTCCCTAATTAGAGTCCCTCGTGTTCAAGGTGTCGAGTGACATCCATGTAAAAAGTCCCCCGTTTGGTCACAATTTCTCGTTGACAGGATCCGGGGCAATTAAAAGAAAAATCCGATGCGAGCGATAGCGTTAGCACGCGAGCAGGTAGCAGTTGCTTCGCTTGGAATTGATTAGATTCCGGGTTAATGATTTTCAGCGTGTATTTCCGTGGCAGCGGATCTAGATCTAGTAGGGGTAGTAGATGGTGGAGATATTGTTCGCGGATCACACACACACACATACAGCTCGTTAAGTAAGCGACCTTCCTCGGGCCTCGGAGACACGTGGGACGGCATTCGATGGGTATCACGGAGCCACAAAGTGTCCTAAAATATCACGGATGGGGTACTCGTCGGAAGGGCGGGTCGGACAGAGGCCGGGAATTAATAGCCAACGACACAAATTGGACGGGGGGCCTGCAACGCCGCGGAACGACTACGTGATTACGGGTTAATCAGAATTAATTAAGTGCCACGGCATGCGCGTCACTACTTCGTTACTGTGACGCGTCAAGTGCCACCCACACCCTCCTTCACCACCGCCACCCCTTTCGCCACCCTATATACCACCCGCGCTTGCAGCTCCCAACTGTCCCTCCGACGGCTTAGTGTGTGATCCTAATGAATGATATGCGCGTGCATGCTTCCGCTGCACAAGGCTTCCGTCGGTTTATCCGTGAGCAAGTCTCTTGGGAGAAAGGTGGAATAAATGAGGCGGAAGGGACGGGAGCGGGGAAGGTTAAACTGAAGGGGTCCCTCTATCTTTCGACCCTGCACGCCGCGCCGGTGCGTTTCGCCGGGACCGATACGCAAATTGTCAACGCTAATTAATATCGCTTTTAACTTCGCAACCCTCTTCAACCAGACCTGCTAGCTTGGCCTATCTGCGCGGTTGATAGTGCGAGTTTGGATGCTGTGCTGGGGGTTCTAGGTCAGCGTCTTAAGGGATGATAAATGGAGATCTTAGTACACATGAGAAGGTTGATTCTTAATTTATACAATGGTCAAACTTTGTTCTTAGACGTAGCACCTGGCGAAGGCAAAAATTTGTTCTACAACTTCGTTTTAAAGTGTATGTACCTTGAAGTTGTTTGCACAAGATCCATAATTTATAGCGAGGCTAGCTTCTATACGAGAATTTAAGCAATAAATATTTTAACCCACAAGTTATACAACATTGATTTCATTAAATAAATATAATCTACTTGGATAGTGTATAATAAAAATTAAAATAAATATAATCTGCTTGAATAGTGTATAATAAAAATTAAAATAAATGTAATCTGCTTGAATAGTGTATAATAAAAATTAAAATACATATAATCTGCTTGAATAGTGTATAATAAAAATTAAAATAAATATAATCTGCTTGAATAGTGTATAATAAAAATTAAAATAAATATAATCTGCTTGAATAGTGTATAATAAAAATTAAAATAAATGTAATCTGCTTGAATAGTGTATAATAAAAATTAAAATACATATAATCTGCTTGAATAGTGTATAATAAAAATTAAAATAAATGTAATCTGCTTGAATAGTGTATAATAAAAATTAAAATAAATGTAATCTGCTTGAATAGTGTATAATAAAAATTAAAATAAATGTTATCTGCTTGAGTAGTGTATAATAAAAATTTAAATAAATGTAATCTGCCTGAATAGTGTATAATAAAAATTAAAATAAATATAATCTGCTTGAATAGTGTATAATAAAAATTAAAATAAATATAATCTGCTTGAATAGTGTATAATAAAAATTGAAATAAATATAATCTGCTTGAATAGTGTATAATAAAAATTAAAATAAATATAATCTGCTTGAATAGTGTATAATAAAAATTAAAATAAATATAATCTGCTTGAATAGTGTATAATAAAAATTAAAATAAACATAATCTGCTTAAGCGCCCTCCTAAGTGGAAATTTTAAAAAAGATCATATAAAAGTGAACAGGAAGAGATATTGGAACAGAAGTAATTGAAAGACTGTCACAAACTATCCATTTGCTGTCACTTTGAGTCTCTTCAAAATTGCGAACAAAAACGATTATTCTTCGACTACCCTCGGGTACGTAAAAATCGATTAAAAAGAAAAATGATGAAGCACGTATCTCTGGCCGCGTATAACCGCGTGTAAGTCAAACATCGGGAAATAAGTATTCCGGGCAAAGTTTCCGGAGCACGAATTTAATCCGTGGCCCATGCTTGCACACCGAAACCGAGTGCTCATACTTCCCAAATGACTTCTGATTCCGGTGTTTATTGACACAAGGGTGGAGCCCAGAGGTAGGCAGGAGCAGCAGCGGCGGCAGCAACGTAATCCTTAGTATTTATCGTCAGCGAAACGAGACATGGCCGCCGGCAGGCGTTAGCAGCTCCGTGTATTAAAACGGATAGGTAAATTTCGAGTCGCTTAGGCGCATTTCCGCGAGTAATTCGCGTCGTCGCGAGCACCGCTAGAAATTCCGGGAGATTACAATCCGCGGAACAAGACGCGGGGAGGGAGGGGGGAGGCAGGCGCACAAAGTGCTTTGCGAAGCATTCTTAACAGATGATCCACCACAATTCCCCCGACGCGATGAATGCGCGGCCCGGCTTATAAAGTTGCGCGCGTTTCTATAGCGTGACCCGCATTTCCCATGACCGGCACGTGTGCCAGCTCTGCGGGCGAATATTCCTTTCTAGAGGTCGACCTTCGGTCGTACATGGGTTATCAACGTTAATCGAATCACCCTCTGAACGGGCGATTCCTTCTACTGACTTTCACGACGCCAATAACGTAGACAAATTAATTCGTAGCTTCCTCAACCATACGATTTATGTTTAACTACTTCATCTCACTGAATCCAGCAACAAATTTAAGTTTAAATCGGAGTTACAATCAGGAGGGTGATGAATAGACTGCGAATTTTAAGCATTCATAACGCAAAAAGATTAAAAGCATTTAAGAAAGCCAATACGTTATTATTGAGTTTCTAACATGATTAAAAAGAAGAATCTATTGGGTTGGCAAGAAAGTAATTTCGGTATTTTAAGGTGAAATAAAACCGAATTCCTTTATTCAAGTGATGAACTTTAATCAATAAAATATTTTCTTATTTGTTCTTTTCGGCAAAAGATCATCAAACAAAAGGGAAAATATCTTATTCATTAAAATTCATTGCTTGCATAACAAAATTGGGCTCTTTTAACTTTAAGATACCGAAATTACTTTCTTGCCAACCCAATATATGGCTACTGTTTTTAATCGACTTCGAAAAAGGAGGAGGTTACTCAATTCGATCTGTATGTGCCTTTTTTTCGCTTTTCTTTTCTATGTACGTTCACCGATTACGCCGAGATGAATGGACCAATCGGAACGAAATCTTTTGCATCTTGTAGAGTATGTCCCCGGGGTGGTCCCGAAAAAAATGTATTTTTTTATTTCTTACCATTTTATTTGTGAAAAATGAATTACTTGGCAAGAAAGTAATTTCGGTATTTTAAGGTGAAGTAGAGCCCAATTTTTTTATCCAAGCAATGAATTTTAATGAATAAGATATTTATTTGTTCGATAATCCTTTTGTTCAATGATCTACCAAAAAGGATAAATAAGAAAATATTTCATTGACTAAAATTCATCGCTTTAATAAAGAAGTTCGGTTTTATTTCACCTTAAAATACCAAAATTACTTTCTTGCCAACCCAATATTTCACCGATTACTCCGAGATGGATGGACCAATCAGGACGAAACCTTCTGCATTTTGTAGGGTCTCCCAATTGGTCCCTTGAAAACAAATTTTGCATTTTTCATTCTTTGCGGTTTTGCAACTAACCAATAAGGCTGAAAAACCATCCTATGGCGTTCTACAAATTCTGCTCGTTCCATTAAAAAGTGTGAAATAAAAAAATTTTATAAAAAAACATTAAACTGACTTCGAACTCAATACAATACAAATCTTTTGTGCAAAATTGAAAATTTTCGACACTGGAAATTACGAAAATCCTTAAATTCTACATGCTTTCACATATTAATGTATCTTCCCTTCCCACCTACTGATTTCCAAGTCCATCATATTCCAATGAAATCATAATCAGCAACATCTGACATTAGGAAAATTTTTAATTTTTGCGCCGCCTCCGAACAGACTGTATTCTATTTGAGTTCGTGTGTATTCACATAAATTAAACGGAAATGATTTCATACTTTGTAGTGCAATTTTTTTAGTGCGTTTTTCGAAGTCGGTTTAATTTTTTTTTATAAAATTTTGTTGTATCGAATGCAGACAATTTTTTATTCTGCATAAAAATCCGCAGTCTAATCATGAATTGATTTGTACTATTAATATCGCTCTCATTTGCCCAATTCGAATGAAAAGCAACTTGCGAAATTTTTGTAGATCTCCTTTTGCAATGCTGACTTTGACAGTGTGAGATTTATGCTGGATGTATGGCGAGGGACGGGTGGTTTAGTATTTATGCACTCGACGTTAAGAATGTTAATACTGCATGAATATTGATTCAATCATAAAGCTCTTTATAGCACTGTTTCGTCAGGAATAAATGAATGCATTAATGCCTTTGTCGGGAAATGAAACTGTGTAACAAGGCTGTAAAAAATTTCATCGTGTATAAAGAGACACGTAATTTTGCCAGAGTGATCTTGCAGAAGTGGATTGTCGTTTTAACATGTTTAAACTTATTCGAAGCGCTGCGATTATTTTTTCAATCGTCTCGACATGGAAAGGGGGTACAAATTAATTTAATCTGTAATGAGTACAAGTTACTGTATTAATGTTAATGGTTAGGTATAAACTCTTGTCGATTTCCTCCGCAATAGAGCGATCATTAGAATGTGGATCAAATGGAAAAAAGTAACAACATTTAAAAATACTATTGCATTGTTTCCAGCACTATCCATATAATGAAAGAAGAAGAAATAAATTTGTATGTAGCTCCTTGCCATAATTCATCGAAAAATATGTCCGTGACGTTCCCACGTAAAAAATGGCGAATTTCGTGTTCTGTCGCATGCTCCGAATGCAACGATACGTCTGAAGCACGCATAGTCTCGAATTTCCGCGAGACGGAGGGCAGACGGAACTTTTCTGTTCCCGTAGGGTAAATCTCGTATCCCTCTCCGTCTGGCACCGGAAGTTCCGTGGGCCGGCATAAACAGGAACAAGTAACGAGTGCTCGTTGCCGGAACTCTTCATTAGACAACTCCAAAATTGACTTCGGCGTTCTCCACTCGAGAAAGTGCTCTCGAGCACCAATAGCCACGCGGCGTCGAGCCGCGCGTGTACGTATACGCGGTTGTTCGTGTGTGTGTGTGCGGGGGTGGTTTGGAAGCCAGGATTTCGTGGAAGACTGGGATTATGGGATTCGAATCGAGTCTTCCTGGGTCAAGAGTCTCCTCGAGCTTGAAACTACGTCGGGAAGCGGAACGGCTCGAGAAAACGGAGCGAACGGCGGCCGGTATGGGTCCATCGATGCACGGCGATATTCAAGGTGAGAGAGAGAGGGAGAGGGAGGAGAAAGAGAGAGAGTCTGATCAGCCACGACTGAATAGATGAAAGAAAACGGGCGGAGAGAGACTCTTAAAAAGAACCGTAATCCAGGGGCCGGCGCTCATTGGCCCCGGGCCAACTTGAACACGTACAGGCCGCAGCGGGGATGCCGCGGCGTGGACGAGTGCCCGGCGAAGTCGCCTCGACGATGCCTAACAATGCCGTCGAAAGGTGTCTAATTAAATAAGACGTCCGGAAATACGCGGATCTCGCGGGCCCCGCCGCTAACAAGCCGTTCCTCGAAGTGTCGCGCGTCGACGTCGTTGGGCTTTGTTGGCACTGTTGCTCTTGTTCACCCGGGTCAACCGAGAAGAACCACCTAGAGGGCTATCCACGTGGAACCTACCAGAAGCTCCGTATAATTGTAGTGTCGCGCTTACAGGGAGTGGATCTCTCTCCTCTACTCTCCGAGAGCAATAGAGTTCGGATCTTCTTCTGCGCACGGTGATTTCTTCTTTCTAGCGGACGCCACGGATCCGGGTAAATCCCCGCGGCCAGATGCGATTCAAAGAGCAGAAACGGCTTGGGAAATAATCATGGAGACTCTGAAGATGGAGGTGCAATGGTGGTTGGATACGGTTTGATGTCGCTTGAGAAATTCTGGCCGTGTTTCAGAGGCTTCCGGTTGGAATTTGGAAATGCGTACCTTGAAGATATTAGAGTTACCTCGATGCAATAATTTTGGTTTTATTCGTAACCTCAAATTATGGTACTTGCGGAAGTAAATGTTTTACTGTGGCCAGAAATGTAAAATAAGGGATGTTTTACTGGAGATTCATTAGGTTGGGGAAAAAGTAATCCATTATTTCTTCGTTAGATGGCTTTAGTGATATATATCTCGTAAAGTATTGGTCAGACAACTTCAGGCTTGTGCTCGTTGGAAAAGTGACATTCCGTACTAGAATAAATTCTTCTACAGTTTTGCTATTGGTCGATTCAGTTGAGAGTTATAGGTTATAAAAGATGGAGGTTAACAAAGAGAAAATTCGGTACATTTTACAATTTTGCTTTGATAAAGGCGAAAATGCAAGGCAGGCGGCTGAAACTGTGAATGGGGTTTATGGTCCGGATACAGTCACAGCTAATCACGCGCAATTTTGGTTTCGTCGATTCCGTTCCGGGAATTTCGATGTTAAAGATGCACCTCGCACAGGTAGGTCCGTCGTCGAAAATGTCGATAAAATCATGGAAATGATCGAAGTAGACCGGCATGTTAGCAGTCGTAGCATCGCCCAGGAGCTAAAGATCGACCATAAAACAGTTTTAAACCACCTGCATAAAGCTGGATTAAAAAAGAAGCTCGATGTCTGGGTGCCACACGAATTGACGCAGAAAAACCTGATGAATCGAATATCCATCTGCGAAGCATTGGCCAAACGGAACGAAATCGAACCATTTCTTAAACGGATGGTGACTGGGGGTGAAAAATGGGTCACATACGACAATATCGTGCGAGAACGATCGTGGTCAAAGCGCAGTGATGCGTCTCAAACGGTGGCCAAACCAGGACTTACGGCCAGGAAGGTTCTGCTCTGCTTATGGTGGGACTGGAAAGGAATCATCCACTATGAGCTGCTTCCATATGGCCAAACATTAAATTCGGACCTCTACTGTCAACAATTGGACCCGTTGAAGGTAGCGATTGACCAGAAGCGGCCAGAATTGGCCAACAGGAGAGGTGTCGTGTTCCATCAGGACAACGCCAGGCCACACACGTTTATAGTGACTCGCCAGAAACTACGGGAGCTTGGTTGGGAAGTTTTAATGCATCCACCTTATAGTCCGGACCTGGCACCAAGCGATTATCATCTTTTTTTATCCTTACAAAACTTTCTTAGTGATAAGAAATTGGCGTCAAGAGAAGATTGTGAAAATCGTTTAGTTGAGTTTTTCGCCAATAGGGACCAGGGCTTCTATGAGAGAGGCATTATGAAATTACCTTTAAAATGGCAACAAATTGTCGAACAGAACGGCGTATATTTGACCCAAATCGGACAGTCCGAACCAAGTTAAATAAAGTCTTGAAATAAAGGTAAAAATAATGGATTACTTTTTCCCCAACCTAATATAAACCCCTCTAGAATTTAATTTCATTGAACTATATCTTTGTTGTACGTTGCAGGACGTTGATTTCAGCGAACGTAAGACAGAAGAGAATTGATCTCCTGATATTGTTATCCCAATTGTTAAGTCTTTCCAATTTTCTGTTCATTTTGCTAAGAATTTCATTAGCATGATCGATGAATAATTTTTTGGAAACAAGCCAATTTACAGCGACTAATTTGTCATGCCTAAATATAGTTTGACTCGAAGTGAAGCAGTGCTACAAATGCTGGCGCCTTCCACAACAGCAGCTAGACAAAATTTTTACCGTTGACAGGACAATTCACTCGACGCAGGGACGAGTGAATATTTGGTAAATTGAAATTCCTGCGATGTACGACGCGCATTGCGTAACAGAGCTATCGTTGTCTCGTGCCTCCTTCGTTCATGCTCCGCGTCGAAGAGACTTCGGGATGAGTACGTTTCCCTGTCGGGGAACACACTGCGGTCAATTTGTACAAAATCGTGGATAAAACATCTTACAAGTCTCCTAATTCGTAAAATGTGATTTTACGTTTTATTCTTCGACTGGAACAGAAAACCACCCTTATGAGGGCTGATTCACTCTTAAGACTCGAGGAACTTGGCCAGTTAGAATGTGATTATAACTTCTGGAACTCGAGACAATACCTAACACCAAGCTACATTCATTTTCCTTGAAATACGTTTAAAAATGTTCATTCGAATTGAAGAACTTCAAAAAGTTCGATGATGAATTTCGGAATGAAACATGTTGGAAAGAGCGAACGTTAAATGAAATCGAAAGTATTAAAAAATGAGTACGTCCAATTTAAGAACTAAACAAATTAAAAGAATTCAGGAACATCAAAGTACTGTTTTCAATTTACTAGAATGATTAAAGGAAGACGGACATTTTTATTTCGATCCAGGTTCGTGCAGCCAACGAAGATTATTCATCACGAAAATCCACAATCTACTGAAACAGTTAATTAGACGCAATGAAATGCGTGCTATTTTGTTGAATTTTGTCCAGGTTTTCGGACAAACGAACCACTGAAACCAAGTCTACAGTTCCTCAGATATGTGTCGCTTCGGCACGCGCACGCAATCACGCGATTCCCGTGTCGGTCGGAAGCGAAATCAGTATCGCGTGGAAAGGCTGGGCCCTCGGTGTACGAAGGAACAGTTTAAGCGTGTCATCGTTGCGTGTGTATGAACGATATGATCGCTGGTCTAGGGCGCGAAAGAACTGCGCATTGCGAGTATCGAGATAGACGGGTGCGGCGATCTCTTTTAACGAGGATCGAAGTCTCAAGTGATCGGTATCGGAAAGAAGATAACGAGCTTCTCGCAGACAGTTTCCTCGAGTAGAGTGACCTGGAGAGATGGTAGATAGAAGAGAGGGAAGAGAGAGAGAGGGGAGGGGGGGAGAGAGAGAGAGGCCACATCGAGAAAAGATGACGTCTAAGCTGGAGGAAAGAAGCTGATACGATAAAAGGCAGAAACTAGGTGGATGCGAGTTTCTAAGGGGATCGGTCCAAGTTCCCAAGAGCAGCGAACCATTCGAAAATCCGACTGTTGAAACGACGGCTATGTTACGGCCACTTGGCCCCATCTAATTCCGTAAAGTGATGTCTAAGCCTGCTATGTGCAGGACGGAAGCCGAAACTCGACACTGACTGAATAATGCGGACATGGAAAGCGGAGAATCGTGAGGGGACGCTCGGCCTGCAATGACAATCGAAGAACGCGGTCTGTCATTTGGATTACTTAAACGGTTTATCCCGAAGATCAATGATAATACCACCGCCAACAGCGTTGACCCCCTTCGATATTCCTCAGGCACTCTCCTCAAGAATAAAATTCAGTTTTCCAACGAGGATGGTCGTTTGAATGTTCAACGACTCGTCGCCCAGGCTTACCGGAATGGTCGCCACCCGCTTAAATTTAACGCACCGACTTCGAAAATAATCGATAACGGTTCCTTCATAAATTTCTTCCAAGGTCTCGCGGATTTGATATCAGAGACCCTTCTCGACACATGCGAGAACTATGCAGAACAAGCTGCCTCCTCCCGAGAAGATAAATAAAGAGATTTTTTCAGTGAGAAATTTCTTAAGCCATACCCCTTACTCTTGGGAACGTCAATATTAAATTCTTGCGGCAAACGAGCAAAAGTTAAGCACAACACGTACTCGTAGTAGATTCAGGAATTTGCCTTGACAACGCGCGAAAATTGTACGATGAGCTCCAGGACTGAAATTCCAAGTGCGTGTGTATGATTTACTGCGCCAGTCTGACCACAGTAAACCTTTTCCACTTGTTGTGATGCCTTCCGTTTGCGAACTGAATTCTCTCGAACGCGAAGTCTCTCGTGGAAGGATTGCATTGTATCGTTTAATCTTCAACGTGTTAATTCATGGAAGAGTGCTTCTACAAATTTTGTAGAATTAGAGACATTTTTTTAATGGAGTAGGTCCTGCAACGTAACAATTTCTTGTGGTAATTACTCCCTTGAGCTGTTCGCGTTTTGAGTAGACTAGCTTGTTCCGGTGAATATACGAGTACAAAAATTAATTTCTATTAATAGTCTAAATAATTATTCGAAGAATCCGTGTCACTGCAAGACTCGTGTGTCCTTTTACAAGATGTAACTCTAATTACACTCTCCAACAGCCAAAAAGTATTCCGATTCCCACTATACGATTCTTATAGAGTTTTTCGTGCAGATTCCGAATCTGTCTTTAATTTTTCTCCTAGACGTACAGTTTTTGAGAAAATTGAGTTTTAAAAAAAGACTTGTTTTTCAACTTTGAATAAATATTCTGATGTTATTATAAAAGATATTGGATTGTTCTTTACAGCAAAAGATTCTGTAGACTTTCCCGAATACAGCGATGTCCAATATTAATACATTATGATTGTTTAAACAAATGTAAACAATGATTAAAGACGGAGAGACACCACTTTTGGACCAATTTTTTCGGATTTTTTGAATTTATCTAAAAAAATAAAGGTCCAGCGGAAAATCGAACTATACCACGCAATAGAGCAGACTTTTATCTTGAGGAACCACATGGCAAGTTTGCGTGGTCGACGTTTTTTTCGAACCAGAAAGAAAGATATCTTCGCACGACATGAGTTGCCATCAGTGGCGCTCACCACTAGAACGGGCGTTCGCCGAGCCGTATCACATGGAACGCATGTTTAAACATGTTTAAACAATCATAATGTATTAATATTTGATATCACTGTATTCGGGAAAGTCTACAGAATCTCTTTCTGTAAAGAACAATTCAATATCTTTTATAATAACATCAGAATATTTGTTCAAAGTTGAAAAATACGTCTTTTTTTAAAACTCAATTTTCTCAAAAACTACGTCTAGGAGAAAAATTAAGAGCAGATTCGGAATCAGCGCGAAAATCACTATAAGAATCGAATAGTGGGAATCGAAATACAAAAAAAAAGTTGGAATTTGTTGGACAGTGTCATTCGATGTCTGTCAATCGATGCTGTCTCCATTATGATGTTTCGCAATGTCTTTATTCAGTTTTAATATTTATTCCTGGCAATAACGTCGCCAGTAGACTCCACCGAAAAATTCGAAGATCTTGTGACTGTAAAGTAATACTTCAAACTCTTTCAAACAATTCACGAGCCAGAAAAGCAACATAAGTATACAGCGCACTTCACACCAGGCGGCGCCAAATTCCCTCCTCTTCCGTCTGACCATTTCCTATCACCCTTTTCAACTCAAGGTTACTCAAGGCAAGCTCCACTTTCACATAAGCACCGGGTACCACTTTGCTCTTCATCCCCGAAAAACGCGAGCACAATAAAGTGCAAGACCGGGTCGGAATCATTAAAAGCAGCGCAGTTTCCTGACGCGATTCCCTTTGACGACTTGTACGACTTCCTCGCGCCTTCGAACAAGCTCTGGACGTCGGTATTGGTAGCGAGCTGGATAATGGAGCAAAGGGTTGTTGAGGGGAATGTGTTCGGCTCCTGACGCTATCGTCGGAGCTTAGGTTTGTCTTTTAATGATTTCATTTGACAAACAATGTACGTATATATGCGCTCATAGTCCTCCACCAGGAATCTCCTCCCCAAGGAATGTAAATTTGATAATTTACTTGTATAATATATCAGTGGGAGAGAACATGTCGATGACAATGTAAATCTTAAACTGTGTCCACACTGAAGTTACCTTCTTCTTGGCGTTGCTTCAGTGTGGACACAGCTTTTCACGCGTATGAGATACACGCTCGATGACAAAATGTATGTCTCACACGCGTGTACGCAGCTCGTAATTCGCGTATCGTTTGACAAAGCGTGGATTTGTGTGATCTTCGCAGAATGCGAAACTTGGAGAGCGCAGAGAGGTCGACGGGCACATTCAGTCGTTGCAGCGCGCTGCAACGCGAGGAGCAGCAACGACAGGAATATCCAGCAGGATCAGCGGCGAAGGAACTTGTATTACGAGCTGACCAACAATGCGAGGTGGCGCGTGGGGCGGCAAGTAAAGCGGCGTGCACGGAACCCGGCCCCGCATAATGATTGAATTCCATCGCGACGCCTTCAGCGTATTTACCGGATGCACGGAATTTCGGTACGGCGCGAAGGAATCCGCCGCCGCTGGGGACAGTTTCGTTTCAAGGCCTTCGCCGCAGGCAGCCCAACTTCCCCGGGAGCCGGAAGGAAGCCTTTTCCGTGTTCGGCCGTCGAGATTGCGGGCCCTCTGTCGCAGTGTTTGCGGCGAACGTCACCGCACCCACACACGCTCTGTTTGGATTCTTTCCGAGTTTTATTTTTCACCGAGGCGATGACAACGTCGACGAAGGCCGGTTACCGCGCCCGTCCACGTCCCTCTTCTCGCACAGATCAATTCGGTTCACGTAGAGGGCTTGAATTTTCCCGAAAATGTCATGCATACGAAGAGCGGTTCCCCGCACCAATCGGTGCGTTGTTTTATTTTGCAGTTTTTCAACGGCGAAAGTTTTCGATGCCGACCGCCGCGCAGCGAAATTGAAATCGAAGGACGCACCGGATCTGTGTTTTGCACTTTGATGGCCGGCTGCGATCGTGGGAATTGCGTGGTCGCGATGGAATGATTGAATTCGGCGTATTATGGTTAGCACCAAAAGATAGGATTGTTCATTTCCTCCATTTTATTTGGAAACTTGCTAGAACATAATTCAATTGTATAACCTAGGTACGACAGGAATAGTGAAATCGATGAACATGATCGATGAGCATAATCTAAATCAATAAAATAAGTAGGTGCAAAAGTCAATGTTGATTGATGGCTATTGTCAAAATTGAAACATGTATGAATGAAAATTATTGCCATTGGTCTTACAGACAGCCTGTAGTATAAAATAGTTGAATTCACGCTTGAAGAAGGGACTTGAGGCTATTTTGACCCAAAGTTAGAAACCTTCCAACTGAATTCTAATTTTCGAGTAAACATTGAAACATTGATTAGCTATTTGTATTAAATCCACTATAAGAAGGTATAAATGCTTCTACAATTTTTGTCTAGCACTTTTATCTGGCCCTGCCAGGAATAGATGTTTGCTTAGTTGTACACCGCAGCCACCAGAAATTCCGAGAGCCGTTTACGAGCGAATCCGGTTCTAGAGAGCTCTAGCTCGTTAAGAAAAAAGAGAGCACAGTATTTAGTGTTTACAGGTTAATGGATCCCGTGTCGTAAAGTTTAATCGCTTCGATCGGAGGCACTCGTGCCGCAGTTCCGCGGGTGTATCGGCGATATCGTCGATCGCGGCCAATTAAAAGTGGCAAACAAAAAAAGGAACAAGCGGAGGGTATCGTCGTTGGCTAGAGCGCCTCGACGAGCCAGAACGAAAATTTACGATAGCTGGCAGCCGCGTTTCATAGCTACCTAGGAACGTGGCCGTGATTAACGCGCGCGCTTCCATTCTCAGTCCGGGCTGTGCTCCAGCATCGACTATAAACCGCGGTTTACAGTAAATGTAGCACGCGTTGCTGGCAACAGCTCGCGCCGAGAGCCTCTATAACGCGCTTACATTAAGGCTTAGTAAACCGTCGGTTACCGGGACCAGGGGAGAGAGGGACGACTACTACTAAATTTCATTTTTCTTCGCCGTCGTTTCTTCGTCCCATGCTCTCTTGTTGCACGCGCCGGAAATCTCTGCGTGCGGATCTACGAAGAAATTACCAGTAACCCAGATCGCGTTTCAGAATGCAGGAAATTTACTTCTTCCTCGTGGCAAATGAGGCGTGCTTCTCCTGTTACACGCTGCTCTACGTCCGATCGCGCGCGGTTAATGAGACTGAAAACATCCGAGAAAGCCGAGACACGCGACTGCATACGCGCTGCACTCGGCAAGGTTCTCAAAAAAATGCATACATAAATAATTTTATATTATATTGCATAATGCGGAATGCAATGGAGATGGAATTATGTTTTCCTTGGACGAATTTAGACTCCTGTCTAGAGTGCATCTCTATAAACTTCCGTCAGAATTTTGCGTAATTTGAACTAGATTGCGAATCTTTGTGTAAAATAATATTTAGGTAATAATGGGTTCGGATGTAGCTCTTGTTTCTTACATCAGTTGCAGGAAATGTTTCGCATAAAGATTTGCGATGGAATGAAGCGGAAATAGAATTAAATTAGAGAGAGGGTTATTATTGCTCGCGGGTAGGACTGCTCTTGCGAGAGGGTTAGTGGTACGCATGGCTAGTAGGGCCTACTGCTATTAATGTTCTTTATTTGGTGAGTGACTCTCCAAGAGTCACTCAAAGAACTTCCCGATTCGTTACTCCTTCGCCAACATCGTTTTTTTTGTACTTTCATCGATATTCTCCCAAAATGTATTCTCGGGAGTAGATATGATACACTCACTCTTGCATTGGGATAATTTTCGATTACACTGTCCAACAGCCAAAAATCCTTTCGATTCTCACTATGCGATTCTTATAGAGTTTTTCGCGCTGATTCCAAATCTGGCCTTAATTTTTCTCCTAAACGCATAGTTTTTGAGAAATTTGGGTTTGAAAAAAAAACATATTTTTCGACTTTGAACAAAGATTGTGATGTTATTATAAAAGATATTGTATTGTGCTTTACATAAAAAGATTCTCTAGACTTTCCCGAATCCAGTGATGTGCAATAGTTTAAACATGTTTAAACAATCATTAAAGACGGAGAGGCACCACTTTTGCACCAATTTTTGACGATATTTTTGAATTTATACTACAACGGGCGTTCGCCGCGGTGCACAGTGGGAAAAAGTGACTTGCCTCGCTTCAAAAAGGAATAACTTTCGATAGAAATGAGGTAGAGCGATGAAATTTTTTTTACATTAAAGCTGAAACTTTGCAGAATATGGGAAAAATAGGGAGATTACGGTACGAACGGTTTTTAACCTTGAGAAAATTCGTTAAACTTTCACAATTTCCAGAAAATGTGGTTTCTGCGTTACCACGGACAGAAAAAAATTTTTTTAATTTTTGCTATATATCATTTCCCCTAGATTTTTTCACGCTGATTTCAAATCTGGTTTCAAAATTTGTCTACGACTTCAGGATTTTACAAGAAACTGATTTTTGTGAACGAATTGTTTAACGAATTTTCTCAAGGTTATAAAACGTTCGTACCATAATCTTCCTATTTCCCCATATTCTGCAAAGTTTCAGCTTTAATTTAAAAAAAAATTCATCGCTCTACCTCATTTCTATCGAAAGTTATTCCTTTTTGAAGCGAGGCAAGTCACTTTTTCCCACTGTGCGGCGTATCCCGTGGAACGCCTATTCTAGCGGTAAGCGCCACTGGCGGCAGCTCGTGTCAGGCGAAGATATTTTGCTTTCTGGTTCGGTAAAAACGTCGACGTTTCAAACTTCAAAGGGGGTTTCTCAAGATAAAAGTCTGCACTATCGCGTGGTATAGTTCGATTTTCTGCTGGATCCTTATTTTTTGAGATAAATTCAAAAATATCGTCAAAAATTGGTGCAAAAGTGGTGCCTCTCCGTCTTTAATGATTGTTTAAACATGTTTAAACAATCATAATGTATGACTATTGCACATCAATGGATTCGGGAAAGTCTAGAGAATCTTTTTATGTAAAGAACAATACAATATCTTTTATAATAACATCACCATATTTGTTCAAAGTTGAAAAATAGGTCATTTTTTCAAACTCGATTTTCTCAAAAACTGTGCGTCTAGGAGAAAAATTAAGGACAGATTCGGAATCAGCGCGAAAAACTCTATAAGAATCGCATCGTGAGAATCGAAAGGTAAAAAAAAAGTTTGAATTTGTTGGACAGTGTTATTGTAAGCGGCAACCATTAATTGCATAAATAAAAAAAAATGAAATAAAAGAAAAATTTTTTAAAAATAAAAAAAAATAAAAACCACAATTTTTATGTAATTACGTTTGTTTCTTCAGCGGAAGATTTCCATCCTCTCGTATAAATTGCATTGTTGAATCAACTCCTTTCGAAAAAAACTAAAAAAATAAAAAACTGCTTGACCAAAATGGAACAAAATCTAATCAGCTCTAAGTTACAGCGGGGCACATCGATTGCATCATTCATCATTCTGATCGCGTTGTTACTTTTTCTGAAAACGTTAACGAAAAATTTGATACCATACAAACATACATACGCACACACACACACACACATACAAACATTTAACTAAAAATAGTCTAAAATGACTCCAATGACTATGAAACGTGAAGATCTGCTAAAAACTCGATTTTCGATTTTCGGGGTCATTACAAAAATGAGTAAGAAGAGAATAAGACAGTAGATGTCTGTCTGGAATGACGACGGGCATATCTGGGTTAATTAGCGATCGTCGTGGACCAAAATCGCTTAAGGAGGTTACGAGAACCAGTTGCTTGTCTCGTCAAACGGAATCAACAATGGCGGTCATGGAACCGCGAAGGATCGAGCACCCTCTGGAGAGTCAATATATCTGGCGAGTGTGTCCGTGTGTGCGACCGTTCGTGTGTGTGTGTGTGTGTCGAACGTTGAATCGGCGGCACCCGCGCCTCTATTGACATTGATGGTGTGACAAGCAACGGTGATAGGTGCTAGCAAGTAGTCCGTCGTCGTTGGGTACCGAGACGGGTTGTATTAGTGGCGGCGGTTAAGGGAGGAAATGGAGGGTGTTGCCAAGTCCCGACATGCCTCGCTTCGATTAATCAATGGGAATGGCATTTCGGAGAGGTGCTAGGCAAAGGTGACGCCGAAGGAGGTTGACGCCGGGGCCTCGAGAAAGCGCCGGGGAAAAGTGACTACTGCTAGACGGATTGAGAGCGGAGGAAAAGGGAAGATGAGGTCGGGGTGGACACTTTTGATGAATGGCGTCTACGATGGACCCCTGTAGGCTTCCGGTCTGTCACTTCTGTCTCTCTTTCACCCTCCCTGTTTCAACGCCCCCTTCCACACTACCCCCACCCCCACTCTTAGTCAGGGTATTCATATCCAAGTGGTGAAACCGCTGAGACATCAAGGAGCTAAGAAGCTGTGACGTGAATTATCGTCTTGTCCTTTATACGACGGCAAACATTACGATCGGTTTGGCGCAGACCGAAACGGGACACGGGCTGTAATACTGATGAATGCTGACCGCTATTGTCCCGGTGGCGAACGTGTCCGCAGTTTTGCAGATAATTAAGCGGGAGCACCGCACGGGCTGGCTTCGATGCTGGTTAGGCTCGTCATATGGCGTTCTCGGTTCGAAGCACTTGCAAACAGAGGTTGGAGAGGCATGATACATTAGCAGGTTTGATACAGATTTGTATTTACCACCCAACATACAGACAACCGAATGTTATAATACTCTTAGTAGGTTACGATACGTTGAAATTGCTCCAATAATGTTTGTTAATCTGAAATTGATGTATTAGAGGTCGCACGTCATCTTGCATTAGGGCATAAGCTTGTATCTAGCTCATACATAGCCCCTGATAATTAATTACCACATTTTTACCATCATAAATGACCATATTAATTTTGATTCTTATACTATCGATTCTTAATTACACAAAGAACTCTTTCAACCAGAATTTAATGTGAACAACTTTACGTTTACGAAGAGTTTACCTATCAGCAACAATTTACACTTCAGTAAACATGAAGTACATGAATGTAAACATGAATGTACACATACAATGAAAACACAGCTGTTCTAGCGAGCTAACACTTAGCTACCCTGTTCAAATTCTTTTTCCCCACACGACGAACATATTGATGGTACCTGGAAGGAGCGATTCTAATTCTTTGTTAATTAATGGAGCCACATCGGACGGCAGCTAAGAAAGGAGAAAGGGTCCCATGGTTCGCGAGTTTGCTGGAAGGTGTCCTCCATTTATCACTGTCCGGGACAGAAGTAGACGGGACGAAAATCGATCCCACCCCCCTCGACGTGTCATCCTTCTCTCGTTTACGCTCGGTTTCACCAAAGAAGAGCGCGAAGCGTTTCCCGTTTCCCGCGAGCATAAGGATCCCGCAGTAATGCTTCCTACCGCGGAACTTATTTTATATATATATATTTTATGATAATTGGTCCCGGCAGCTCGATATCGAGCATTCTTCTATGTCAGAAGCACGTACACGCGTTATCGTCTTAAACTTAAAGTGTCTGCTCCCGAATAACGGGGAGCGTATTTCACTCGGGTATTCCGTGCCCTTGTTCGAGAACCATAAAACTATTTATCATGGTGTGCTCGGTCGATTTCGGATTCTGGGTGTGCTGGTCAGACGATCAGAAATTCATGCGTCTACTGTTAATGCTTCCAGTTGGTTGATATCCTTTCTGTAAAAGTTGAGCTGAGATGCAAACTACGATTTTATATTATCAATTCTTTGAAATGTTGTGAGAAACAACATGTTGTTATTTGATTTTAATCGTAATACGTCTTCCGATTGCAAAAAAGAAATACGTCTTTCATTTGAATTTTTAAAGTCGTCATATATTTCAACCGTAAAAATATTCCTGGTGCAAATCCTCAAAATGCCGAAATGCCGGTAACGAAATGAAGTGTGTGATCTCATAAGGATGTACACTGCCGCTCAAAAGTATGTGGATACTTCCTTAATTCTTGTAACTACCTGAAAAAAGTTACGATATCTTTGGTAAATTTGATTATCTTGTATGTATTTCAGTTCGTACAGTATTGGAGAACATATTTTAATAACAATTTATTAAATATCTCACCGATAATGATAAAAATAATTATATTTTCTTTTCGTCTACATATCCACCGCGTGCTTTTATGACCGCGTTTACTAGTCGTGGCATTCTGGCTATTAACTTTTTCATTACTTCACTTTCAATAAGGTTCCACTCAGATTCTAATATTTCCCACAAATGTTTTTCAGACTTGGGACATCGTTTTCGGACTTGTCTATCTATGTGATTCCATAGTTTTTCTTTTATTTATTTAAGAAAATTCAATAACTAAATTGTTTATTTTGGTACTATTAGAATACATTACATACATATTCATAATAGACTTTAGCAACAAATATTGTTTGATAATAAAAATATACATTATATATCACAAATTTCATGAACATGGTATGTGTCCACATACCATTGAGCGGCAGTGTACGCGAGTGTGTAAAATGGGAAGCAAAGTTGAACCGCTAGTCCGTATAATTATTCCAGAGTTTTCTAATCCAGCGGGAGAACCGCAGACAGGGCACCGCCATAAAAATCCGCAGAATCCATGGTCTGCCGGTGGTTTCCGGGGAGATCGTTCCGTAGGTGCGCCGGCAATATGGCCCATACAATGAACTCCGTTATCCCAGGCAGCCAGCAAGTCCCAGCCGGTTCTCATTCCAGTTCGCAGGCGCCACAGGCAACAGCCGGTTTCTTCCTTGTTCTGGTTCCCGCATCTTGTCGGGAAAACCACCTCAGCGAATGCAGGTCCGTTCAGCGAAACCCCGAATCCATTTTGTTCGGATGCAATTCCGAAGGTACAGTACGTTCTCGCTGATTGCACTCCCGATCGAATGTCCGTTCTTTACGCGAAGATTGAATTTGCTTAAACTTTGTAGATACGGCTCTCATGACAATATGTGTTTAAATGACGAAGTCAATCCAGCCATCTCCTACGAAAGCGGATTTATTATTTCAAGGTGGCGGCTCGCATCTTGTTAGCAAATGTAGGTTGTGTTCTGCGGAACCCCGAATCCATTTAGCTGAGGTGCAATTCCAGAGGTAAGCTGATTCCACGAGGCGAGAGAGAAAGATCGGAAGATTGCGAATTGGTGAACATTGAATCGGGAAGAACGGAAGAGATCATTCTCTTCATAGCAGCGGTCCACGTGGTTCTGTGAAGTGAGAGGGGGCGGCGGCCACGCGCTGTTTCGAGTTTTCCGAGTTTTCCAGGAGTTATCAGGACACCCTGAGTTAGAGTGTTAATTACCAGCCCGTGCTAGACCGGCGAAAGGTGGCGGGTCGAAGGGCGAGGCGCAGGGTGTAGCAGAGGGAAGCAGCCTTAAGCTATGGCAGAGAGAGGAGAGGGTGGGAGAGGTGGTCCCCGGTCCGCTGCTAGGAAAGGATGGAGACTCCCGGGTGCGAGATAACGTTTTCAATTACCTGCAGGATGTGACGTAGTTATGAGTTAGCTACCTATAGAGCAAAGCGACGGGAGCTCCCAGCCACCCAACCAACTGCTTCCAGAAGATGATGAGCCAAGATGGGCTGCGCGGGGTAGGCGAAGGGTGAAAGCGAGTGAGAACGCTTCGAGGACGAGAAGAGGATCAACGTAGATACCTACTACTTGTATAGCGCGTGTCCTCGCGAGATAAACTAAACCCGATTAGAGCAAGCGCCCGAGAAGTACACGAGCCCGGTGTACCTGTGCGCTGCCCTCCTCTAGGCGATTATAGATCACGTTATTCATCGCGTATCGGCCCGCGAAACTTTCCTCGTTTCTTGAGGAAAACGGGAAAACGGCGCGCGGGGAAAGGGAGCCGCGATTCAATTAGCTGACGACGAAGTTGTCTTCTTCCGGCTGTCGGCGCTTTCCTGGTCAATTTAGACTTTTCGAATTCCTTTCTGCGCTCAATCTGCCAGTCGGTCGTTTTACGCTGACTGACTTCGGTTGCGTTTCGCTCGGGGTAAGATATTGGAGAATGTAGATACCAAACAGTTCGGATAATCAAGGTTCTACTGAATCGTCAATTGACGAAGCACATGTGCTCCGAACTATGTCTCGTTTGGACTCTTTATAACAAGAAGAACATCACGAATATGTTAGTAGAAAGTTCACAAAAGAATAATTAAAACTTTTTCCCAACAAAAAGGCAGGAAGCCCAATGATAACAGCGCCTTTACAGCGATCCGGATTCATCAACTTTTAGGTACCGACTTCTACTGAACGATGAAACCTCAAACATAAAACTAATCAACACAAACAACGAAGGATTATCATCGGGTTATAGCATTGTCTCCCTCCTTCCGGTGCCTTATTGAGCGCGCCCCCTTTGGTAGTAGGTACAGTAAATTCTCTATAAACGCGAAAATCTCTTCACGATAAACGCGAAAGAAATATCCCCTCCAACTTAGCACATAGATCTCGGCTCGGTATATCGGTGTGAACCACTACTAACGCGACGCGGAGAGTCGCAGTCGTCGGCACAGTTCAAACGCCCCTGAGTCATCATAACGTTACATCAACAGTCTATCTTCTTTATTTTCCATGATACTGTTATGGGACTTTCACTACCTTATTTCTGGCATTTTTCTGATTACAATGATACCAAACACGATTTAATTTGAACTGAATTTAGTGGTTTAATTGACAATGAAAGTTTCGGGCGCAAGGAAGGATAGCGCATGTGAAAGAAAGAGACGCAGAGTCGCAGCGCGCCGGCACAGTTCAAAGGCCCGTGAGACATCATAACGTTACACCAACAGTCTATCTTCCTTATTTTCCATGATACTGTTATGGGACATTCACTACCTTATTTCTGGCATTTTTCTGATTAAAATGATACCAAACACGACCTAATTTAAACTAAATTTAGTGGTTTAATTGACGGTATATACATATGAAGTAACTTTAGAACATAAGAGTACAGTGGTCGTGCGTCGTCCGGTTTCCCGGCAGTAACGTTCGATTTCGCAAATATAAAGACGTGATGAACTATGACCGATCATGTCGCAAAACCGAACACCGTGTCAAGTCACGCGCGTCGCTCGCTCCATTACAATTTTTTGATAAGAAACAAAATTAAATAAATCTTAAATAAATCTGAAGTATATTACTTAAAACAGTTCAAAAACTACAAAAAGTGTGTCTTTTCCTGACGGATGTAAACGCTTCAATTCGATAGTTTTCCTTCGATGGTATTTAAACTGTAGTGGTTTAAATGACGATGAACGTTTCGGGCGCAAGGAAGGATAGCGCGTATAGAAAAGAAAGAGACGCGGAGAGTCGGAGTCGCCGGCACAATTCACAGGCCCGTGCGTGGTCTCGCTTTACACGCGCTGTCCTTCTCTACGTTCGGCTCGGCCTTTGAAGCTCGAAAAACGTAGGACCACGATCGAAAAATGCGAAGAAATCCCCCCGAGGCGTTCGCGTTTATAGAGAATTTACTGTATACATTTTTCGCAAATATCGTGCACATCTCCGTATTACTGAGGCATTACTGTAAACGTCAACAGTACCCCCCCCCCAGTGCATGAGATTGAATGCAATGTGATTGGGACATGTGGGTTAAACCTGTTGAAGCCGGAAGCCTTGTGGTTGAATTTAAAAAATGAATCCGGGGTGGAGTCGGACGGAGTGAGGTCTGTACGTGTCTAGTATGATTAAGAATTTCGGGAAGTATTTAAAAGTTTGAAACGATTGAATGAATTATTCGGCCGGGGCCGTTTCAATGTAACCGGGGCTGTGCAGTTCCTCCCGTTTAATGAAGTATTCAGCGGCGATCAATTTTCATAACGCTCGTGTAAGCATCCATTCAGCCGGACCGAAGGATATATTTTTTCTTAGCACGTGCAGCACGTCGTTGGCCGCTGCCACTGACATCATATTTATCTCCTTAACTGCGCGATTATGGCGTAAAAACTGGCAAGAGAGGAATGCCGGGACACGCCGCTCTCGCCCGGCTGCTGCTCCCGTGATATATTATAATGTATACGATGGGAAGTTCAGGCCGTTCATAATAATGCGAGCAAAAATGATGTATAACGATTGTCCCGGCGGTTATTATTAATCTACCATTCCCAGAGATAAATTCTACCGTTCTCGGAACGTTGCTGCGGCGTGCGCGTCTGGAATCGCTCGGGAGAATGGAAAACGCCCGACTACCGCAGAAATCATACATCACGAACTGACATATGCTTCTCTTGTCTGTTAATAGAATTATTTCCGTACACTCGGACAGGAGTGATTTAATCTACATTTTAAGTAAGTGGCAGCACTGTTCCTTCCCGAAGTTTATAATCAAATTCGGATCAAACATCGTGGACGGACAAAATTTAGATGAACTTTGATACAACGGGAGACCGACTGGGGTAAACAGTCTTAGCTATGCAAACAACTAACCGTCTACGAAACTCCGTATAAACGGGGAAAACATTGTTCCATTTTCAATCAAAGTTTGACGAAATCGAGGAGCGACGCTTCGTCGACGTGTCAGAACTAATATACCCCTATTACTAGGTTTCATATAGATATAATCCTGCACAAATGTTTCTCATCTGTTCATGCCCTTAACACTGAACGTACATTTTTAATCAGATAATTTAATAAGAATGATAAGACAATGTATATATTAATTTTCTACAACACATCTTTATAAATAAAATTCTTACAGGAATTCTCAGCATACATGATTAACGAAAGTATTTTGCCAGAAATGGCACTTTAAATTTTTATACAACTACTGTTTCGCCGAACTAATCCTTAAAAGATTATCGTTGATTAAAGGAACAAATCCCACAACATAAAATTTGAACGAGGCAGGTTGAAGACGTAACACGTGAACAGGGTCCGTCGTTCGAGGACTCCGGAATTCTGCCTAAAAAATCAATTTTCCCAGAAACACAGAGAATTGAGGTCGACGCAGACTAGCATGAGGATTCCGCTCCTCGGATCGCCTTAATCAGAGAAAAAGCGACGCGAGTAAAAGTAGGGACGCTGGCGTGGCACGAGCCAGAAGGAGGCGGAGTGATGCACGGAGGGAAGCTCTTCTACGTTTTCCGGGTGTACGAGTTTCGAGTTAGGCGAGCGCCAGCAGAAAAGTTTTGCCGCCCTTGCCCGAGGGACTTCGGTCCGCGGGCTTTCGCAATTTATAACCATCCTAACTGGATATCCAGCTCGCGTCGCGCCACGCCGTTCTTCTTTCCCTTCGTGCCGCGTGATATGCCCGCTTTTAATTCGGCCCGCGACCTGTGCTGACACCTTTGCCTCGCATTCACCGCCGCGAGACCTTAATCGCTGGCACTGGTAACTGGAACACGCGTTACGCCTCGACTTTTATCATCCCGGTATCCCCTGGGAGTGAGAGCGCGGTCGTCTTGGAACGGGTTGCTGCGTTTTCGGTGGGAATGCGACCGAGTATACAGTTCTAGAAAAATATCTGTGCGCTCTACTTCAGCTGCAAAGCATTATCGTTGACCATGAGTGTTGCTCCCGCGGGTTACACGCAGAGATAATCGCTGGAACCTGTGCGCTTTGCGTGCTCTTGAAAATGATGTTCTATTAACTTGTTACTTCTATCACTTTTGTAGAAACGTATAGGAATTAGATGTTAGATACGTTGGTGTTGATGCCGATCGATCGTCGGCGACCAGCTGAGTCGATCTGGCGATCGTCTGCTCATCTCGCTGGTTGTCGTTATGAGCCGACGATCGATTTGTTATTAAGGGGGCCGGCGCGGCCGTTCAAGTGTGTGCGGGGACATGCACACATCGCTAAATTCGCATATACGTATATGCAATTACACGGTTTACGAGTTTTCGTTTTCACGCTTCAATATTGCACTGAGGAGTTCAGAAGTAGTCAATTGTGATTCCTAAAAGTCAGATATATACTGCTACGGTGCCCAAAATGCATATTTGTACGTTATAGAGGAATAATTTGTAATATTCGGCAGACACCGCCTGTCACAAATAATAATACAACACCTCGAAGTTTTGAAATTTTGCACTAGTAGGCACCACTGTCTCGTGCCTAATTATCGATAATACAGTGTCCATCGTTCATGCAAATACTAAATTTATTGATCGCAAACACTGGTACGCGAAGTGGCTATCTTCTCACGGATGCCTCGTGACAGGCCAACGCCAGTGGTGTTGGACAGGCAGTATCTGCCGAATATTATAAATTATTCCTCGATAACGTAACAATATACATTTTAGGTACCGGGCAGACATAGACTGGACTTTTAGGAATCACAATTGACCGCTTCTGAACTCTTCATTGCAATGTTGAAGCGTCAGTTCGCATAGAAAAAATTACCTTGTGTATATGTATACGAAAGTTACACAAAGTAATTTTTTCTATGCGAACTGACGCTTCAACATTGCAATGAAGAGTTCAGAAGCGGTCAATTGTGATTCCTAAAAGTCCAGTCTATGTCTGCCCGGTACCTAAAATGTATATTGTTACGTTATCGAGGAATAATTTATAATATTCGGCAGATACTGCCTGTCCAACACCACTGGCGTTGGCCTGTCACGAGGCATCCGTGAGAAGATAGCCACTTCGCGTACCAGTGTTTGCGATCAATAAATTTAGTATTTGCATGAACGATGGACACTGTATTATCGATAATTAGGCACGAGACAGTGGTGCCTACTAGTGCAAAATTTCAAAACTTCGAGGTGTTGTATTATTATTTGTGACAGGCGGTGTCTGCCGAATATTACAAATTATTCCTCTATAACGTACAAATATGCATTTTGGGCACCGTAGCAGTATATATCTGACTTTTAGGAATCACAATTGACTACTTCTGAACTCCTCAGTGCAATATTGAAGCGTGAAAACGAAAACTCGTAAACCGTGTAATTGCATATACGTATATGCGAATTTAGCGATGTGTGCATGTCCCCGCACACACTTGAACGGCCGCGCCGGCCCCCTTAACGACCGACGTTCGTTTGAAATTTGTATTTGGAATGAGATTGAATCATACTTGGAAACGATAAAGATCCGTTTGAATAAAGCTCCTATACTTTTGTATACGGTACCGTCAAAATACAGTCAGTGATTAATAGAATCTTAGTGTGAAATAAAAATTGTTCACAGAACTTGCAGGATATTGTAATCAAAAAATTGATTTCTCTCGTTAGCAGATGAAGTTGTAAGAAATGCTTTGACATTTTTATGTTCTTTTAACATTTCAACTCTTGCGGATTGCACCCACCCTCTTTTGACATAAATCCGCAGTTTAGGTATTCAATAAGTTGATTTCAATCAATAAGTTGATTTACATCGGAAGTTCGTACAAACACGAACGAATCGTTAATAACGTTCGCAGACGCGCCTGCGAAAATTCATTTCCCGACGATACAGTCTGTTTTGCAACAAACATTCGGATACCTTCAAAACAACGAAAATTCCGTGCATTCGGCGCGGCGGTTTCATCGTTCCATTCCGCTCGGGTAGGCCACAGCAGGCGTTGGTTCTCGATAAAAACAGCTCGGACCAGTTTTCGGGAGCATTAGCGTTTCGATATCAGCGAAAATGATGGTGCGTCGAATCGTCGCTCTGTTCACTTCTCAAATTTGCAGTAATTTTGGGAACGAGCGCATTCCAGCGTAGCCGATAGCAGTTCGTTGCAGCAGTAGCAGTCGGCCATCGCGTCGTGGTTTCGCGATCAGATCGCAACGTTGATCGTTCTATCGATCACGTGACGTTTGCAGGGTAGCTTTGTGTGCATACCCGTGCTTCTGTTCGCATATTTACAAACATCGGTCGACGGCGTTACTGTTCGCTGCAACAATAATGGCCCGTAACGAGTCCGGGCAGTTTCCACCAGTCGAGTCGAGCCCATCCCATTATTAGAACCGTCGCGTCGGTTTGTCGGCGAGCAGTTTCGGGAATCGCGACCTCGAGGGTTTCACTGTTGGTCGAAGTCGAAAGCGATAGTGCGGTGCGTGAAGAGGTTACCGTAGGTGGAACAGGGACGAGCAGAACGTCTATCCGAAAGGTAGAATCCGAGCATCAGTCGGTCACGCAAAAAGAGAATCACAGAGTTACAGCCTACGCTGGTTAGCCGGGTCGGTACCTGTACTTCCGCCGGCAGAGTGTACGGTCTGCCACTAACAACGCATACGGTAATTACCTTTGTTCGACGGTACAAATTGCGACGGTGCTTTCGGACGGACCCAACCCGCCGGACAACACCGCCGCAGCCGCATCCAGGCATTCGCTTCGGTTTGCGGTCGGCGATAGGGTTTCTTCAGGATCCCGCAAGCCAACCCTAACGTTTCGGTAACGGATATTTTGTTGGCAGTGCGACCAGTGCTAGTGTGCTTTGCTGAGATGACCCGTCCCGTAGAATTGCGGCTCTGATTGGTCACAATACTTCTTTGGAATCTAATTGTTACAATCTTTGTTACAGGATGGTATTTCAGCGCCTTTTTAGTTTACAAATTCAGTAAACGAATGCGATCGTGATCGGATAAGGGCCAAGAAGAAGATTAACAATATAATCAAAGAATGTCATTTATGAGAACGAATATAGGAGAATAGGAGGAGTAAAAGCATTTAAGGATGTTCTGGAGGTATATAAAAACGCAACAAAACTTTTGGAAATTTGACAAGATATATTTCTTACTAAATTAATGCAATTAACAAAGTTTGGGTTCGATTCACTGCACCGTTTAAGAATTATGGCAACTTAAACTTTGCACATTTTAACACGTCTTCTTATGGAGAATTCATAAAATTCCACTTCAAGCCCTATTTAAACCTTGAAAAAACGCAACTAGAAACTCCAGTTTTTTTTATATGTAGTAAAAATTATGTAATTAATTATGTTCAAAATTTATTAAGATTCACTAAACAGTTGCAGAGCAAAAAAATTATAAATTGTTACGAAACGTCAAATGTATCGTGTTGTCTCTCACTAGCATGGAAACGCGACAAGTGTAGACCACTGAATATAGCTACAGAGGGTACAGTATTCGCAAAAGTTTAATGCAAAATATACTCATGAATGGCTTTCATTGCCATGTATTGATGAATTTCGAATTTCTCGTACTTTTGTCTCCCATTGTACCTCCAGAATATCCTTAAACATGTGATTGGTTTCTTTCTAGGTTAATGAAGTCATTAGAGGACTGCGGATTTTATACATTTATGACACATATGAATAGGTGACCCAAAACAGTAGAGCGATAAAAGAAATCCAAAAGTGTTGATACAGTATCATCAACTTATTAGAACTATTGAAGGAGACTCATTATACCAGACTAAACGATCTTAAAAACTACCTAAATGAAATCTTTAGGAAACAGGTATTTGACAAAATTAAAAGCAATTACATACAAAAATATCATAATGAAGGAGCTGATCTTGAGTGGCAAAAATTTCCAAGTCCAGTAGATCGTCAAATTCAAACTTCAATTTCTAGAATCAGAATTGGGCACTCTGAAGTAACCCATTCATTTTTGTTAACCAAAAAAGAAAACACGATCTGCGATATATGTAAAGTACCAGTTAACATGAATCATATAATAATAGAATGCAAAAAATATGAGAATGAAAGAAAAAATGCTAAGTTGCCTGGATCCTTACCCATTTTGTTAGGTTCTGAGGAGTATATCGTCGGTCTTGTCCAGTATATCAAAGATACTAAAATGTATAAAATATTGTAAGAAAGTGTGTGTGTGTGTGTGTGTGTGTGTGTGTGTGTGTGTGTGTACCGTGTTGCTAATGACCTTTGATGTTGAAGCAACATTAAATAAATAAATGTAGTAGTAGCAGCAACAAACACTTATTTGGTTCCAGTACCTTATAATTCGCACAGACAATGTTTATTTTGCATAAAAATCAGCAATATAGTCATTACAGAAAGAAGAACCCATAGCACTGTGAAGACTAGGAAAGTATGTTGCCCTGTCACCGAGTTCTTCTGCAAGAAACTGTTATATATATTTTCCAGAAGAGATCGTCGGGTCCAGGATAAGGTTCCCGAAATTTATCTGTGTTTGTGTTCGTGTTGATGGTCCGGCGATGTCCGGGGGAAAGGAGCGAAGAAGGCCGTCAGCGTCCTCCGAATCTGCATATTTGTCCAAGGGGGTAGCGCCGTGGCAATTGGAATTGCAAAATCGTAAATTGGTCTTGTTCGCGGCGGGACCGACCCTCACGGTGTTCCGGGCTGATCTCCGACGGAGTCTCTGTTTTCCGTGGAAAAGTGTTCCGCCTCGGTTTGAAGCTCTCTCTGTGTTCGTTACCGAACGTCCACGCGATGTCCCCTCGCGTTTCATCCGTACATCTGTTTCCGCTGTGCCGATGCCTCGTAATTTTCGCTTGTAAATCATTCGTTTGTACGTTGGACTCGACGCAACGATAAATCAAGGCCACGCCGAAATTTATCGCGACCGGTGTTTGCGCGTCTGCGTTATCTCCGTTCCCAGTCGAAATTCCGTAAGTATTTCGCTCTCGGTTAGGACAACCATGGATGGGAGGAGCAAGAGAGAGTGAGAGGGGCGTAGGGGAGGGGAGTGCGACGACGACGAAGAAAGAGGAGGCGAAATTGAGTGTTCGGGGAACGAGCGTCGTAAATTCGCAGCTCCGACGAGAGAGAAAAATGAGGAAGACCGCTTACATCAGGGACAGAACCTTCGTAATCGCGGGAGGGTGGCTGCACAAGTGCCACCACGGAACGGCAGAAGAGGGTGGAAGATTTGTCAGGCTGACGACTGCACCGCTTATCCCGTTAATGCGCGTTAGAAAAACCACTTCTCCGTCAACATTAATTTTTGCGAGACCCGCTCGCGCCGCGCCGCCGTGCCGGGGCTCGTCCGCCTGCTCTGCTGAAAAAAGCCGACCATATTCAGACACCGCTCACGTACAAATTGCGTACGCGGCTGTTAACGCTGGATTCCTTGAAAACACACCGACTGAACACGAGAACTGCTAATCATGTTATTCCCTATTCCACTTGCGGTTTTCTCTGAAAACATTTCTTCGGTCTGGGTCCCCACGTTCAAGAGAATCCTGATCCATCAGCCGGGTATCAACTTCTCGGGGACCGGCAACATTTGAATTGAAAATTCTCGGTCGATAGATTCAGGAGTGTTTTAACTTTTAACGCTTTCAGTGCCGTATTAACTCGGCCGACCCGACTAATTTTTTGTGAATCGGCCAGGAACTCGGCGACTTCATTAACACGTTGAGTACCAATCCGGCGGCCATAAAAATACTACACAGTTCGAGTAGCTTATTTAAAGGAATACAGACTGAGAATAAGGTGAAGTGCCCTATGCCTGGACAGCGTGTTTTTCTATTTTAAATTTTATCACTTTAAATAAACAAAAACAATTTCTTAAGAGATTTAACATACAGTTCAGAGTTTGTAAAGTAATTTAAAATAAAAAAAACATTGTTTAGGTTAATATCTTAATTGTATTAACAAGAATAATTCAAACCTATAGTTGGACATATTAAATCCAATCTAAGCTAGTACCGGGACAGAAGTAAAGTCTATATCGGGACAAATTCAATTTACGAGTTGATCGAGCGAACATAACCTAAAACGTTGGTTGGTGGCGCTGTTGCGCATGACGAATAGAAGATGCTTTGCGTAATATCTAGTATTCTTATCATAGATTATAGTATTGTATTATTTAACCAAATATATATTTATTTTCATTTACTGTTTTAATAAAACTTGTCATAATACAACTTTTAAGGTTAAGTAGTAATACTGATAGATTTAAGATGTAAACATAAAGTATTATTAACGTCACAACCGGAATACATGTTCTACATACGTTATTCAAGCTAATAGAAGACTAATTATACGTACATGTAGTTAAATAATTTGCAAACAATGCGTTGATTTTATTCACAAACACGTGTCCGGCTTCAGGCGTAAGCACATTGTGTATAAGCTTAGAGTGGGACAGCTACTGTCATCGCGTCCCAGTATGGAGTACTTATATTTGAAAACAGTCCTAATCTTGGACATCTAATATTTGGATTAATAATTATTATTTACGTTAAGTTTGATTGCCAATTTATTTTAAAATATCAATATTATTATGCGTGATAATTATTTTTTGTCTGAGGGCTTAAATTATATCTTTTTTTCTAACCAAAGTTCGAACTATAAATGCACATGATTCGCATGTAAATAGACTATTTTGTATACTGTTTTCAGATGAACTTTGAATTCATTTTTAAATTTCAATTGATGTCTTAATGAAATAATATTCACACCTACTTGTAGCTAAGGCCTCAGAATATGTAATATAATTATTTAATCTCTTAATTACTGATTTTACTATGAAAATTCAATTGTCCAGATTTAGGTATCACTTTTGGACTGACCAGACTTAGGGCACTTCATCTTACTAAATTCATCGTAGTTGTCAATATCGTTGTGACTGATTCTGATTAATTTTTTACGCTACATTAGTACAATCATCGACATACACCAATAAACACAAGATGCTCTCAAACGAGTGAAGTACAAAAGAATCGTTCGTAGGACACGAAGTACATTGGACACAAATAGTTTCTAACCGAATGGATTCGATATCAAAAATCACATATTTAGTTATTAGGAACACTGGACTATATCATAACGTTACCTAAGAATCATTTCCAACCCTTTGGAGAATGTATGAACACGTTTGACCACTGACATATTTAAAAAATATACATTCCTCGCGATCAGCCGTTAGGATTGAATTTTGTGACTGAGATAATGGTAAATCGAGTATGGTTGTGCTAAATTCGGAGGCAAAATGGCGGTTTCCTGCCAACATCGAGTTCAAAAGGTGGTCCGCAATATCAGAGACGGAGTTCGAGGCCCGAGGCGTTTCTTCCGCGAGTATAAAAATATTTCAATATTACGCAACACATGTCGGTGTATAGCGGGTCGAAGCCCCTGACTTAGAAAGCTGCTGGTCCATGTCGAAAGAAGTTTAAAGGGGAACGGAAAGATGGAAAGGGAGGGGGAGAAGGAGACTGCAGGAATCGGGGTGAAGGAAATCGAGGGACGGGTAGGTACGGCGAAGAGGGAGCCGAGGCCATGCAAATGGAAAGTTATACTGCAGAAAAACGAATATTGAATCAGCAGCTGGGTCGGCGGAGGGCGAGCCGGAGTCGATGCTTACTTTTCATCCTTGGTCCAATGTCGACGGCAGGATTCCTGCAGAGATATGTATACGGACATGTTTGCGGTTTTGCATCGAGCCCTGTCCGCCCCACTCTTTTAGACTCTATTCGTTACAGTCGCGATCGACAAAACAGCACAAGTGGATCTGGTTCACCTTCGACGTCTGAACACAGGCCGGTCCCGGGGCATGCAAATATTTGCGCGCTGGAATTTCCATTGAAATCTCCGATCGACAAACTATTTCCACGGGAAAGAATAGAACGAAAATACTGCTCGCCGGGAACCTCTTTGGTGCCTGTCTCGGGGAGGCGAAAGTGAATCTTAATCAACGAAGATCGCGTTTTCTCGAGCTTCTTGACAGCTTCGTATCAATCTCCAACCGGAACGATTTTGGACTCCGAATTTTTAGATCTTTTATTCAAAAATTGTTGGAATTATAAAGACTCTTTTGTAAGGAAGGATTGATTAAATTTCATAATTCAAGCATATATTGCAACAAAAATAGCGAATATTCGAAATACATGCAACCTTGTCATATTTATGAAGCTGGTACCTCCCCAATGGAATCTTGCGGTCTTGCATGATTTTCAACAATATATTACACGATACTTACAACTACGAAGATTATTCCATTTCTTTCGAATATTTTATGCAGCTAAAATGGTCTGTTGCATTCTGACGTAGTAGGACACCATTTTAGGGTTGGTTGAGAAGAATTCTCTTTATTCTTGGATCGCACGAAGGAGATTTTCTTCGTAGACGCTGAAAGGCGAGCACGGATTTGCGGATGAATGTGGACAGAGCAGCGTTAAATAATAACAATCGATTGCAAATTAAAGGGCGGGCTGGTAGGGCGATCAACAATCGCGTTCCTTAATATGGTCTCGTTAATGCCGGGACAAAGAGGGGCGAAAGAACGGGGCCTCGGTTAGGATTCCGGGCGGACAAAAGAAATCCAGGCGAGTCACGATCGAACGCGTACGGCAGCCTAGTTATTCTTTGAAAAACAATAGATATAGGATGGCTGGCGCGGCTAGGGTTGATCGATCGATCGCAAACACGAGGCACCGGGTTAGGCAGCCATTGTAAAGGCAGAGGGAGTTTCGCAAACGCGTGAATAATGGACACCCGTTTGATAAGAGAAGCGCTCGCGTGAGCCCGCTCGATTCGTTGAAGAGGAACGAAGGTAGCCGAGCAAACTGAACGAAAGAGAGTGGGAGAGAGAGGGATGAAGGAAGAGAATGATAGGGAAAGGGACAGAGAAAGGACAAAGAGAGAAACAAGCGAAAAGAGGGCGGAAAGAGAGAATCCGAGAGCGATAGCGCGGCTGCCGTGGGTGGGAGAAGTACCAGTCTCGAATTATTTATCGACGAAAAGGTCGAAGCTAAATAAACGTCGGACTACCGACGCCGATTTCCACAGAGCTTATTCGCCGAGTTGCCGCGCTTTCCTTCGATCCATGAATCACTATTATCTCCTCCGCGACGGCTTGTTTCGCAAACGCAACGGCAGCGGGGTTGGGGGTGCGCGATGCCACCGTTCAACCGGATCCGGACGACGGGATCCGCTCTTTAAATAATTGAAATTCAATTCTTACGTAATCGCCCTGTCGCGTTCCCCCGGATCGCCGCGTTTTTCAAACGTGAATTATAACGAGCGGATTTGCTCCGCTGTTTGCGCTTCACCGCGATGTCTGGACTCTGAGTAGAAAAGTTCACCGCCATGCTTTCCCATGGTAACACACATTTTTCTGCAAATAAATTTGCGGATTGTCTATATGGAACCAATCAATTTCATTAAAAATTATATAATAAAAATGTTTCAAACGGTGTTTTTGTAAATATTATTAAAAGTATTAAATGAAGGAGGACATTTTTATTTAACCCCCCGACAGCAGGGCCTTGCTCTATCGTCATTTAATTATTCAATTTCTGGCGATTGAATTAAACGTACAGCTGTTACATTAGGAACAACAGAAAGACTAACGTGTCTATACACCATCGACAATATTTTGAAAAATTGACGAATAAAGCAGCGAATACATAGTGGTAAATATCACCAATCACATAGTTGCAAGAATAGTTCGCTGGCCAAGAGTGAACTTCTGTTCCCGACGATTGAATTGAAAAAATTTTAGCTTGAATGCTTCGCTGACGATCAGCGAATCCCGTGTATTGCAGACTGCGGAAAACAGAAAACCGCTGAAGGCTGGAGGCGGACTCCGGGACCGATTAAGCGAGACCACTTTCTAATTTATATCAGAAAAGTACACGGCGGGAATACGCAAACAAGTAATCTTGAAGCGGGCGTATTTCACCCAGAAGCAACTCCTCTTCCCTCAACAGGTCCTTCATCTGTCAAGGGAACAACTTTCTACTTTAGCGGAAGCTTGCTCGCACTCGGGGCGACCAGCCGCCCCCGCGTTCAGTATTCTCTAACGTCCCTCTTTATACAGTTTTCAGGGTTTCCACGGCGGCGGTGGATCCGGGTGTCTTGGCCACGGGGGTTGCCAGGCCGAATCTATAGCCGGCTATGACCGAAGGCGGCCGTTTCCGGTGGAAAACGGGGCAGAAGCGAGAATATAAGGCGTCGGGCGGGTGACTAGCACCGCTACGCTCACGGCTAAAGGATTTTCCGAAATTTCCCGGGGGCCCTCTGTCTCCGGCTTTCTCTTTCACACGGATTCGGGCTCGCACCCACACGCCCGCGTGCCCCTCACTCTCTCTCTCTCTTCCTCTCTCGTTCTCTCTCACTCTCTGATTCTGTCGGCCTCTTTGTCTTTCGCTGTTCTCCCTCTCTCTTTCTTGCTGTCTCTGTCGAGCGCACGCAGCGTTCCCGGCTTTTCCGCTAATATTTCATCGTAGCCGCACCGACGTGGCAGCGTCGGCCATCTTGCTTCCGGTCCCGGGTGCGCCGGAAGCGGCCGGATGTGCCGTGACAAAGCGCCGTTGCGGAAAAATCACGGGACTATGAAGCGTGGATAAACAGAGAAGGAATAATCTGTGTTCTCGCCGCCACCGACGCCCGCCCCGATGAAAAACATTGGCACGAGAAACTATATTTATGCAGTTTCTGCTGGGATTTCGGCCGTGCACGGGATTTCTGCCGCCGTGTACTCGGGGGATCAACCCGGCTGATTGAGAATCGGAGAACGCTCGCAACTAGAAACAATTTATAGTTCGCGTCGACCGGCGCCATATCGCACACTCCGCCACGGCCCGTTCTGTTGCGTTCCGTTCCGTTCCGAATCGGTAATCATCGCAACCGGTGCCCGTTCTGGTTCCAACGTGTTCTACACCCTTCACTAAGTTTTTGTGCCGTGTGCTGTACCCCGAAAATTTAATATTGTCCTTTCTTCCAAGTGACAGAGCTTGCTTTTTTCCCGACGGTTGTAGAATGCATTTACGTTTCGAGAATTTTGTAGTTGTGGCAGGGTGTTTTGTAGCTTCCATTAATTTGTTATATCCAGCTAATTTTGCTCTTACTACTACAAAAATGTCTGTTAAGTTTACTGATCTGTTGGAATTGATTTTGAATTTTGAATGTCTTCCAAGACATTGCAATCGTTGCACATTGTTTCAGATGCAGTTTAAAGCATTTACTATTTTTTTTTATAGCAAGCGAAATAAAGAACAGCTTATTATCCATGCAATTTTGACTTGCTATTACTGTTACAAGATTGTTTAGTAAACTCAGTCTATGGGATTGAATTCTTAATTTCTGTGAACCGTTGCAACATTGTTAAAATATTTTCGATGCATTTTGAAGCTTCGACTAATCTCTTTATAGCAATTGCAATGCGAGAAAATGGAATATTCCTGTAAAATCTGTTTTAAATAATTTTTATAAATTTAAGACATCGCATCAAAATTTATTTCTGTCATAAATGCGTAAAATTTGTAGTCTGGATATTGCATAAACCCTTATCGAGGATATAACAGTGCTTCGAATTGTTACAGGAGAGAACGATTATTAAAACGAATACTGGGTTATGAAATTGAGTTCCAAAAAGTATTTACAGCACATCAAAGAACGTTCTCTGAAATTGTAAACTGATTTACTGGCTCTCGGAGAGACTGCGATCGGATAAAGCAGTCAAATATCCCGAAATACTCAGGGTACTCCCGAGCTACTCGCATTTCTACCAGTAATTTCCTTAATACCATAATGAATTCGCAGGATGAGGTATCTGCAGTTTCAAATAAAATTTCCCCCGAAAAAAGTTTCCATCCAGCGCAAGAAAAACTAGAAAGCTATTACTTAATGACTACCTCGGCTTTAATTTGTCAGGATTTCGTGCACTTTTTCGAGCTTCAAAGTTTCTGGGTCAGCGTAAAAAAAGCTAGCAGCGAGCGAGAGAGAAGAGGAAAGAGATGAGAGAGGAAACTGGAAAAAAATAACAAAAAGACATAAGGTAATATAGCGCCGTCGTGTAATTTGCAGTATTCTTCGTCCGCATTAATCACGGTAGATTTAACGGCGGGCAAAACTGTTTCGTGCACACTTATCGTTCTTGTTTCTTATCATTCTCGCGCCGATGCACTCGTCTCGTTCGGCGAACGCAGTTTCCACCGGTTTACCATGCACACGCGTGCTGCAGTGTTTACCGCGTCTATACCAATGTCCATCGCGTTTTCCTTTTGTTTAAGGAGTTGAAAGTCGCAATGCCAGCACGAAATGTAACCGCGCAAAAATTGCTGCCATTGTCAAGCGAAATTTTCTTTTCAGCGGAACGGTCTATTCAGTCTTTCGCAATCAGCGTTCTTAATTGTTGAAATCCAAAGCTTTCCTTCCTCATTTCTGTTTCTTTCTCCCTCTATCTTTCTCTCTCGAAACACTGGAAATACGTAGAAAGAATATTCGAGTTCCAATTATAATAATATCATGGTCGACGATGTTCGTTTCCTCGTAACAGATCGGTTCGCGTTATCGTTCGTCCATTGCGCGGCGCAACGCAACGTCGCGTCGGGGACAAAAATGCCGGGCCTGTTCTTCAACAATAACAGATTTTATCGGATTACTCGGCGCGTTTTGGCAAACAAAAGGGTCGGCGAATTTGTTTGAGCAGACGTATATCAACACGGCCCGCCCGCACTGTTTCGGAAAGCGATTTTCAATATAGATAAATTGCACCACGTATTCGTCGATCCTCTCCAATGAGGACAGTTATTAAATTGTTACGTGTAATTTGCAGCGAGCACATCGAAAAATCATTCATTTGTTTGTTATCACGGTAACCTCGCACGCTTTCAGATTAAACCGTCATTAATGATCCCGTTCATTCATCCCGCTGTTTAAAAATAAATAAACAGCGATATTCATCATGCAACTTATTATAGATTCGTTAAAAAAAATGGAACCCGATCATCGAGTCAAGTTAACACAGATGACTCAATTTACTGCACTTCAGTGTATTAAACAATTTTTATTGTAATTACTCCGGTTCAAGAACTCTTCGTTGCCTCAGGAAGCAACACATTTGCTTGGGAACCACTTTGCACGGGCAACGAACAACAGGAAACGACGCGATCGAGTTGTTTACCGCGCACACTCGTAATAATATAAACCGGCCTGCGTAAATACGTATCCAGTAGTTATTTACGCTTGGAAACTGTAACATTCGAGGGGCTGATGAGCGCCGGAAACTGCTTTGTTCGCGAGAAGAAACTTAACCCGTCGACAACTAATCTTAAGAAGCTCCAGCTGCGGGTTAGTCTTATTCAAAGGATTCCGAGATGAACTGCTGCTCCGTCTTTCGTCCCAGAATCACGACAGCTATGTGTGCAAGTAAATATCTTTCAAATTCATCCGTAATTACCGCCCCATCCGACTGCATGTAAATCCCCGTCCTTTACGACATAAACAATTCAGTCTTTGACAGCAAATATACACTCGACACTCCGTTTGGTGACACGATTAGCAATTTTTGTAAGAATTTTGTTCAACAGTTTCGTCTTTGACCGCGTATTTATGTGAATGGATTATATTAATGTGAACTCACACTTGCTTCAAGTTATATGAATATGAATCAGATGGAAATTGCTAACGGGTATTTTTTTTAAATATAGTTATAGTGAAATATTAATACTAGGTCAATTTCATTCAATAAGGTTATGAAAAGGCCTCTACGCAGAATAGAAAATATTTGTCTCAATTGCTAGAGATAGGAACAAAACAAAAATGTCTTTCTTCCTTTAATAATTCTAATAGCCCGAGAATATTATACTGATGTTTCCAATTTCGTTTAAATCTTTGTACACGCCATTTACCTGCCAATGCATAAAATCCGCAGTCAAGTTATGAAACAATGTTGAAAACGCTAAACTTGCGAATCAAAAGTAACATTTGTTTGTCAACGGTGGTATTGCTACCCATCTGGTCTTTTGGAAATCAAGGATAAAGTATTTTCTGTAAAATCATTTAATCACTTCTCTACAGACTACCAAGCAAAAGCGAATGCTCCGTATAGACAGCCGAAGTGTCACTATCAAGCGCACAATCGTGCCAGGGGAGACGAATGTACAAAAGTCGAGTTTAAAGAATTCCTTAATGGACTCAGTGCCTGTACGTCTGAGAGGTTCCCGATAAACTTCGACGCGAAATTGATGCTTATAAATCTGTTACGTCGGACGAGACGTAAATCGTTTAAACTTCTAGAACAGACGCAACGGAAACAGACGGCAGAAGAAGCCTCGCGGTATCTTCGCGAAACATACTGCGGCGCTTTGATCAAAAACTTCCGAACGAAATTGAAGAGACGATGAAACGAGGAGAAGGAGGAGTAGGAGGAGGAGGCGGAGCGGGATATTTTCAGATCGATTACTCGAAAACGCAATTACCAGCACAAGTTTCTCTTTTACGGGGACTGCAAAGGACAAAAGAGAAAGACTCGAGGGTGGAGACGAGGGTGGGGGGAAATAAAAGACCTCCAATTGAAGCACGGAGACGTTCTCCCATCCAAGACGGAGAAAATTCGCGACAGAGAGTAATCAGGCCCGTCTCGTTCCGATGTAAAATCGAATGAGAAGGGTGATGGACACACGGGAGGAGCCCGTGCGCCGGCGATGGGCCAAGAAAATCAAAATTCCGTCATCCGGTTGTAATTCGAGGGGCGCAACCCCATCCCGTTCGTTTTCCACCCCCGCACCGCCCTCTAGAGGAGTATACCAGGCCAGACTATTAGATTTTAACCTCATCTTCGGTGGTGGCTTCGATTTCGCTTACAGAGCACTCGGTTTACAACGTCATATCCCCGGAGGAAACGATTTTTCCTGGGGTTAGGCTTGTAACTAAATCGAGCGTGAGCATTGCCAGAAGAAAATTCCTCTTCCCCTGCTGAAATCTGCTTAGCCGCTTGTTCCTCCTGCGCTCGCGCGCGCGCTCTCGGAAGAGACGCACTCTTTCATCGTCGGATAGGAAACTTGATATAACCTCTCTGTCTCTCTCGACTCATCCGCGGTGAAACGTTCAATTACAATATCCGGACGAGCCTGTAGCCGTCGAACAGAAACCTACTTCCATTCGAAGGTATTCCCCGCTGTCTGCCTAAGTATTTTATGATTGCGAGAGGCATTTTTGAAATTACATGTAGTCCATCCAAATTTGCATTGCTGGTAGAGTCACGGCGAGCCGAATGTTAATTTATCGCTGCGAGTAAGCTTCCGGCGAAATGAATAAGCCTGTCTAGCGGAACCGGTTGTCTACATTTTGGTAGCTGCTAAATAAAATTACCGGTTTGTAAACTATTTATTGCATTCAAAGTCAGATGTTCAGAATACGAACTTCTGGTTATCAATCCGTTAGTCAAGTGATTCTGCAATTTTAAACTGCAGTCGAAAGTAATATCATAAAGTTTACACACTATGACATGATAAAATTAAAGAATATTTGTGCTCAAGATGCGCACGCTAGACTAAGTACGATTCTTGCCGCCGCGCGCATATCACAATCGGAAGGTCCGATAAATAGGCATCCGGTTAATCGACCTAATTATTGGTTGATCGGGAATCTAGAGCCTTCCAGAAGGATCTGGTCGCTAAAACAGGAAATCTCCTGTTTTGTGTAACCGATCAACCTACAAGTAGGGTAACCGAATGACTCTCACTCTCTTTCGTTTCACATCAGTTTCAATAGCGATCGAGCGAGCATATTACATTGTAATCTCTCCTTTGTTCTCATGTTCAATAGCGATCGAGTAGATTACCTCATTATCAATTCTACACGAATCAAATAACTTCTCTTAAAGCACCTCCGCGTTTTCTTGTTAACGGTGACGAATCTCTTCGGAGAATAAGATTGAGAGTGTTCGCTAAAATGTGTGAAAGTGATTTTATTAAAGTTAACTTTCGTTACACGTGTGAGTTCCTTTCCCAAGCTAACTCGAACTCGTTCACCGCTCACCGAAATAATTCAAATTCGTTATTCCTTAATTGAATTATTAAATTATTCGTGACATTTTTCTGATTGAAATGGTGGCAAACATGACATAATTTGGATCATATTTACTAGTTTAATTCACGATATAGTAGAATAGAATAGAACAGTTACCCAACTACAGTTGTTCAAGATTAGCGCGCCCGAGCGCCATATTGTCACACCGGCACCGTGCGACCCCGCCAAGACTAGCGCGATCCCGCCGAAACCGCGAGCGTCAGCGTATGCCATCGAGGCTCACGCGGGCAATAGATCGGCTGCGTGATTGGTCTATTCCCATTCTCGATCCTTCTGGAATGTTCGCGAACGCTCAAACGGATCCACCGGTGCGTGACGAACTTCCAGAAGGATCGAGACAATAAAAGAGAGCGACAACCGTCGCCTAACTCTCTCTGCGACTAGCTCTCTCAGCGGCAAACAATCAGCTGATCCGCGTGATACAAAGCGATTCCTTCAGAAGTATTCAAAGTCATCTTTAATTTCCATTCTTTATACATCAGTTTCGTTATACAGTGTAATACCTTTGACAAACATCTTAAAAGTGCAAATACAGTTTATTTATACGTAGATTCATACATTCGTGCTCACAACATCATTTATACAGTCCACTTCTCTTCCAGTTCAAATCCATCCGTTACCACACTTATCCATTTCTTTCAATCTTGCATTCTGTCTCTCATACCAATCACTCTGCAACCCTGTCACACTCTTCTCAGTCATTCCATTCTTTCAATTACACATTCCTTTCATTCTGGTCGATCAAGACCGCCTCCTCCACATTTTGTCCATGTACATTGTTGATCCTTCGAATCCCTTGTACAACAGTGCTAGATTAATTTTTTACTAATTTGTATTTACAATTAATCATGTTGTATATGGATCGCTTTCTATCGAACTGTTTGTATGTGGTTCGGATAATCGAGGTTCCACTGTATCGTGATTTGAACAAGTAATTATGGTTCGAATGGTGTTGAGTGCGGGCTCGTATTAACTAGAAAAATGTCACAGATATGTCGATAAAATGCTGAAAAAGGAAATAAAAAACAAACAAGTTTTATCGGTAAAGAACGCATCGGAAACTTGGCGGGGCGTAATATTTTGAAGAAAGCGTGAAGAAATATCACCGAGAATTTTGCTCGGCCAGCGGATAATCGGATAACCATAATTCCGGAGTTTGCCGTGGAGGAGCTATCACAATGGACTCATTTACACTCTTCAGCGATCGCACAAAGGCGAAGGATCCTCTCGGTGGCGTGCGATTAACCCCGTTGGATGGTAAATGAACAAGACGGTCAATTCAATTGTTCCCCGATCGGAATTCTAAGAAATCGAAGTTCAACGGTCGAAGGGCGGGATAGGAAGAAGCTAGAAAAAGGATAAAAAGGGCGCTAGTAACGACGAACGCGGTTGTATCGTTTGGGGACACGGCTCTGCTTGGCGTGGTGAAAATTAAAAGGCAGACAACGACAGGGACATTTGCAGCTGACAAGTAATGAGACGTATAATGATTTTATCGGGCACTTGCCGGTGTGTTCCACGTTACAATGCCGATTGGACACGAATAATGGTTCGTCCGCAGGAGGCATTCGATCGGTGATTGCACATTCGACCGTCTGCCCCGGACGCTCGTTGCGTTTGACCGCTTCGACGACGATTTCCCCCCAAAAAGAGAGACACAACCACGCCACCAGCCCCGGTCGATTAAACCGAAGTCTCGATTTTAAACGAGCAATTTTACGGTGTACAAGATAGTGCTCTCCCGACTGTAATAATTCGATAGAATAATCCACGGTGCTCTGTTTCTTTGTGTGCGCGTGCCACAATGATTCACCCGCATCGTTCCAAACTCCAAAAACATTTTTAAAAGTGACTAATCTACTTCAATTTATAAAACTAACCAGAATACATCTATACTACAATTAATGTTATCGGCGCACTGGTTCGATCAATTGGAAAATAAGCAAATTTGCAAAAATATCACATGAAATTTAATTCAACGTTTCGGTCTCAATGTAGACCATTTTCAAGAATAGAAAATTCCAGTATTTTGTCTGTAAGAATTAAACAAAGACATTTTTAAATGGTTAGGCAAACGTGTTTTCACGCAAGCAGAAAGTAAAAAAGGGATTTGAACTCAAAAAATGTGTAAAAACTCACATGCTTATAAAAGTATTAATTTAAATTCTTAAAGGTTACGGAACAACATGTTGGTTCCATGTAAACCGTGAAGATTTGAATTGAAAACGAATCGAAGAACAAAGATCTCTGTATTGGCCAATCGATAAATGGCGGCAAATATGAATCTTTTGAACTCACTCAAACAAAACTGCAGCTGTTGAAATACCAATATGAAAACTGGTACTAAATTAATCGACATTCAGAGTGCTTTTTATTGAGAAAAACAAAATTTACATTATTTGGAAGGTGATTCAATTTCATGTGATATTTTTGCAAATTTGCTTATTTTCCAATTGATCGAACCAGCGCGCCGATAACATTAATTGTAGTGTAAACAATTGTCGATCGAGATTCAGAGAACAGAATAAATCTATGTTCAAATTATTGGCCATTCTTTTTAGAATATATGCATAACCAAAGAAGTGAGTTTTTATCATCTTAATAATAATAAATTAAAAATATTAGAACCTCATTCCAACAGACCCCATAAACCTTGTACAACACTTTAGCTCTTAACACTAAACCTATCACAACCGTCCAAAATGAGCTGTTCCAGATTCTGTATTTCACAATTATCGAAATAATAAAAATAATTGTATACATAGATATCTTGAGTAGAGCACGAATTACAATAGGAGCCGCACAATGTTTTAATAAAATCAATCTTGTCATTCTTATAAGGGAATATGTACCAGTTACTTTCGGAGTTCGGTAGGTTTAGTGTCAAGTGGTATACTGGGATCTCTCCAACAAAATTCTGTACTCTAACTTTGGTTACTATATTGTACGATAATTTCCATATTAAGTTTCTTTAACTTCTGTGAATGTCTGGATCATTTAGTTTTCAATCATGTGTATACTCAAAGGTATCTGAGAAGATTTCTAGAGAATTTTAGACAGGTCCTAGCATGATGCTTTGTAATCTGAATAAACACTGTATCGCTTAAGGATGTTCTGGAGGTACAATGGGAGACAAAAGTAAAAGAAATTCGAAATCCATCAATATAGTGGCAATGAAAGCCATTCATGAGTATATTTTGCAATAAACTTTTGCGAATACTTGTACCCTCTGTAGCTATATTCAGTGGTCTACACTTGTCGCGTTTCCATGCTAGTGAGAGACAACACGATAAATTTGACGTTTCGTAACAGTTTATAATTTTTTGCTCTGTAACTGTTTAGTGAATCCTAATAAATTTTGAACATAATTAAGTACATAATTTTTACTACATATAAAAAAAAACTGGAGTTTCTAGTTGCGTTTTTTCAAGGTTTAAATAGGGTTTGAAGTGGAATTTTATGAATTCTCCATAAGAAGACGTGTTAAAATGTGCAAAGTTTAAGTTGCCATAATTCTTAAACGGTGCAGTGAATCGAACCCAAACTTTGGTAATTGCATTAATTTAGTAAGAATTATATCTTGTCAAATTTTCAATAATTTTGTTGTGTTTTTATATACCTCCAGAACATCCTTAAGTGTTAAAACAGCTGCTTCCACATCAATTTCAATCAATAATCAATCTGTACATTCTAATGACAACAATAGGCAAATCGTTGTGCAAAGAACGAAAATTTAAGTATTCGAAGAAATTTTCTAAAGAATGATTGTTGCGTATGTACGAACGTACAAACGTGTCTCGTCTCCACTATAGAGACCAGTGGTTACGAAGCGTCGGAGTCAGAGCAAACGTATGATTTATTTAAATGAAGACTGGGATCAAAATTCCGAAATACACGGGCTGCGTAGGTTTCGATCTCGTTACATGGAGATTTCGTTTCACGATGGATGACAGCGAAGCTATGCATCAGGCAACCTCGAAGTTTAATTCAACCCAGGAAAATATATTTCGCTGCGAAATGTGATTCACGGCCAGTGTAAATCTGCCGGTTCGAAACGCCAGAATGTGTAACTTTAACGTCGGCGCGGGACGTTATTTGTTGCCCGACAACCGGACGTATGTTTCTTTAAGAATAACGCCTAAAGCGACGGCTCTTTCTCATGCGAACATATGGTAAAACAATAATTTCTCAACGCCTGCAGCTGTTAGTAACAAGAATTTCTTTCATACTTAATTTATTCTACTCTGATTTATAATCAATAAGTGAATCTGTATTCTTGCTAGATCATCTGTCATGCGAACAGTAAGCAATAACTTCCTGACTTGTACAGCTGATTATAAATATATGCACTTTACTTATTCAGTTATTTACTTAAAATCTTGGACGGAGAAAATTGTACTCTGAATAAAAATAAATAAATCTGTATTCCTCACAGGTCGACTGCGATCCAAACATCAAACATTACAAAGAACCCTGTAAACAATAACTTCCTGATGTTTACAGCACAATAGAAAGAAAATTCCTTCACTTATTTACTCAAACTGTCTGAACGGGGAAAAGTCTACAGTGAATCAGAAGAACTGTGCATTGCCGTCAGATGATCTGTCAAGCAAATATCAAAATTACAAAGAATCTTCTTTACATGTCAGTTCTTGCAACATTTGTATTGATAAGAAACGCGACGTTGTCTGGAAGGTATTCATGCGGTTGACAATGTTTCTTGACCGCGGTCCAAAAGAATTTCGCATGAGTGAGGCACGGTGGTTCTCTCTCTTCTTTTTTTTGTTCTTTGGTGATTCCACATTGGGATGGCAGAGAAATTTCATTTCCGGGGGCCGTAGAGTGGAGGGAATATGAAAGACGGATGAGTCGAAGGATATGACTACGTCGCGACCGTCCTATTTGAAATACAAATGGACGATGGGAACGCGGAAAGAGAAAACAGGCGGGTACACCTTCGCCGACTTTGTCGCTGCAGCGTATTATTTGCATAAACAAATTTCAACGGAAGCGAATTCAACGTGCCACGGTGTTTCGCCGTTCCCAACTATGCAGAGCCAGCCTCGTTTGTTCGTTCTACCGCCCAGGCCGCTCCCTTCCGCCGTCCTACCCGTGCACATAATGATTTCTGGCTTGTTACCGTAACTTATGCGCAATATTTTGAACAAACACGGCCATTTTATTTCGGTCACGCCGCTCTGTTGCTTCGACGAACGCTGCTTCTCCCTCGCGAATCCACCTTCGACCCTCTCGACACGCGCAGAGCCGCGATTAAAGTTTGCGGACGAGATACACTTTCAAAAATCACTTAAACTCGTCCGGCAATCCGGTATTTTTTCCCATTCATCTCGACGCTTGTGTTTTCTCCTCTCTTTTCGAAATGCGAAAGCTTTTACGCCTTCGCCCGCTGCGCGCTTATTCGTTGTTCCAATCCGTGGAAAGGCGGCTTGCAACTTTAATGTCTTCCAGCGATAAAATTAAGCGACAATGGCTTTGCATGAATCTCAATTGGGAATTCTATTGTTTTATATTTCTCTAATGTCGTTCTTTAATTGTCCTCGTCGGGCAACAATTGGACAACAATGAGAAGAATACAAAACAATGAGAATATTAAGATAGAATTCATATAAATAAAATTAAATACATACTATTATTAAGTAAAGAAATACTAGAAGTAGTAAGAAATTAATACTCTAATTCTCGGTGCTTCTTTCATCAAAATTTGCTCGTTTCTGGAGATCGGGAAAGTGCTCGCGATGAGGAGCCTTGCACAGTAAATAACCTAGTCGATGAAAAAGGTAATTTTCGGCAAATCGGAAGAGTATCGTTCTATATCGTTCGACTACGTAGAAAAGCGTAACGGCGTGACGCGTTTCTTGCTCGAGATAGAATCGGCGCGGAAAGGCCGCAGGCGTTCGCTGACCCATTTACGAAGGATAAACGCGCAAGAAACGTTTCGTTCTGCGTTTCACAGCCGTTCCCGGGCTAGCAATTTAGCAGGAGCCGCCGGGAGACTTGTTGTTATTGGTAGGGGATCGATCTTAAATTGTCGACGCGGAAGGGTTCGCACCCCTTGTTGGCACGGTGTGGTCGGTGCACGGGGTTTCTGGTGGCTCGCAACACCCTCGGGGGAATATTTCACCGTAGGAAACGGCGTCTAGATTACGAGTTTATCTAAATGGCGCTAGAAACGCAGCAGCAGCGTTAGACTGGCGGCCAGATTATGGAGAGGCTCGGGGTCGGGCCGAGGTATGCCCGTGGGCTGGGGATGTTTATGGTTTCATGACAGGGAAAATTGTGTCCCCAGGATGAAGCTCTAAGCGACCAGAGATCTCTCCATCTTCCACGGGACGGTTCCGAACTCTGGCTCTCGCTCTCGCTCCTCTTGGATACCGAACAAATTCAAACAGGGAAACCACGAATTTGCGCAAGCTGCTCATTCAGAAGATCACATCCGCCTCTGGGAACTTTCCTCAAGTGCGTCAACAATTTCGAACGAACCTGTAATATCCAACTACTTAAATTCGACGTACTCCACTCGCGAAAGTTTCGAATCGCTGACAGATTTTCCCGGGAAATTCGAGGCGGTCGAAAATATTTACTCACCGGAGACGGAAATATGGTGGACTTTGAAATGCATTGTTCTATATGCTTGTTGGTTCGGAAGTTTAAGTCTCTATTTCCATGACGATCGATTGAGCTGCTATTTCTAGAGATGTGTACTGAAATATTCCTACGCGTTGCTAATTTATGAAATTGTTATTGGTTACATATGTGTGGAACTATACAGACATCTTCACGTTCGTCTGAATTGATTGTTTGTATGGCTATAACAAGATTAAACTTCCGATTTTCATACATAATAAACATTGTCATTTCGTCGTATGATGGCTTTGATAAGTTGAAAATAGCATAAGGACATTTTTAGGTACTTTTGAAGCTTGAACTGTTTCGGAGATTTTCATTTAACCATTTCTGTCATGAATGCATAAAATCCGCAGTTTAAACATTTCACAATAAAAATACTAATTATTGAACATGTAGTTACCATGTAGAGAGCATACATGTTGTAGCTGTAACAGATGCGGAAAATATTTATTTTGCAAAAACATCCACAGTCTAATGATTAATATCTTGTAATGGCTATAAATATTCACGTGAAGGAAATTTATCTGATGAAGACTCAATGACGGTCTAGGACGAAAAATGCTTTTTTGAGCAACAAAATTCTTAAACAAATTAATGAATGGTAACTAAATATCAATGAACACGACGACCACTTCCAACATATTTACACAATCACAATAAAACAGAAAATCCGAAAGACATTCACGCAAAATCTGTCATTAAATGTGCAGATACTTAATCCGAGCGTGTAAATTCGCCATCGATTCACTGCACGAACCGCTCCAAACCCGTTAACCATTTGAATCCGCTATAAAACGAATGAAAACGCGTGACGCACAATGCGACAATTTGGGTTCCCGTTGTGTACACAGTGTCCGGCCCGTTAATTGAAACACTAGGATTGTTTGACATAACACGGTATAACGAAGGAGCCAGGGAAAAACGCGCGAAACGAACGAGAAATAACGAAGTAGGATGATCTCGTTCGACGGGAGACAAAAGAATGGCGGCAATCTGTCTCAATTAAGAAATATATTTACTTGTCGTGGTGTTTGTTTGTCGATCAATGGGTGGCGCAACACAACAACAACAACAACAAAAAGGAAAAGCGAATCAACGCGTTCGTCACGAAGCATCCAAGCCGGAGCAGCGCGATAAAACGTGTCCATTCGAGTAATCCATAGAAACCCACCGTGCGTCCCGTGACTCTTCAACGCGTAGCTCGTAAACCGCAAGACACAATGCGTTTGTTAATCGGATTAATGGATTCAATGCACGACATAATGCTATTGAAATGCCTTGCGACCAAAGTGGGTTCGCGTTTCTTCTTTCTACAGACGAAGAAATTCGAGAATTTGGGTATCGTGAATTAAACAGGTAAGGTGAAGTGCCCTATGCCTGGATAGCATGTTTTTCTATTTTTAATTTTATCACTTTAAATAAACAAAAACAATTTCTTAAGAGTTTTAACATACAGTTCAAAGTTTGTAAAGTAATTTAAAATAAAAAAATCATTGTTCAGGTTAGTATCTTAATTGTATTAACAAGAATAATTCAAACCTACAGTTGGACATATAAATCCAATCTAAGCTAGTACCTGGACAGAAGTAAAGTCTATGTCGGGACAAATTCAATTTACGACTTGATCGAGCGAACATAACCTAAAACGTTGGTTGGTGGCGCTGTTGCGCATGACGAATAGAAGATGCTTTGCGTAATATCTAGTATTCTTATCATAGATTATATTATTGTATTATTTAACCAAATATATATTTATTTTCATTTACTGTTTCAATAAAACTTGTCATAATACAACCTTTAAGGTTAGGTAGTAATACTGATAGATTTAAGATGTAAACATAAAGTATTATTAACGTCATAACCGGAATACATTTTCTACATACGTTATTCAAGCTAATAGAAGACTAATTATACGTACGTACATGTAGTTAAATAATTTGCAAACAATGCGTTGATTTTATTTGCAAACACGTGTCCGGCTTCAGGCGTAAGCACATTGCGTATACGCTTAGAGTGGGACAGCTACCGTCATCGCGTCCCAGTATGGAGTACTTATATTTGAAAACAGTCCTAATCTTGGACATCTAATATTTGGATTAATAATTATTATTTACGTTAAGGTTGATTGCCAATTTATTTTAAAATATCAATATTATTATGCGTGATAATTATTTTTTGTCTGAAGGCTTAAATTATATCTTTTTTTTTCTAACAAAAGTTCGAACTATAAATGCACATGATTCGCATGTAAATAGACTATTTTGTATACTGTTTTCAGATGAACTTTGAATTCATTTTTAAATTTCAATTGATGTCTTAATGAAATAATAATCACACCTACTTGTAGCTAAGGCCTCAGAATATGTAATATAATTATTTAATCTCTTAATTACTGATTTTACTATGAAAATTCAATGGTCCAGATTTAGGTATCACTTTTGGACTGTCCAGACTTAGGGCACTTCACCTTAGTTGTAATTCGAATTGTACCGTGTTTGGTCTTATTCTAATCGAAAAAGTATCACGGGATATGCCAATTGGCATCTTCTGTTTTGCAAGCACTGATGATTGGATACGTTGATTTCGATTGTTAGTTTTCTGTTCAGAGCGTAAATATTTTGAAAACTTTTAGATCTATTCACGAATTTATTTCTTCATTTGCGATAACTCGTAGAAATGAAGTTTCCCAAAAGTGAACCGTCTACAATGTACACGACGTATAAAAAATAATGGTCATCCGTCTTTCAAACTTTTTCTCTTCTGGATGAGTGGAAGACGTTGATGTAAAAAACATCTTTACCAATAATTTTCTTTTTATAAAAAATTTTGCGGCAAGTTTCTCTTACAAATGTCCACGGATCCAGAGGTGTAGATTCACCCCTAGAACGGATGACCATTACTTTTCATACACCCTGTACTGACTCGGAGAGACGTTAAATTGGGAAGAAAACGAGAAGTATAGCGGACCAGAAATATCGCTCAGAATGCCGTTCGGCCAGCGGATAAACGGACAACCATAATTCCGGGAGAAGACGGTCCCGTAACTCTTAAACACGTAGCTCGTAAACTGCGAGACACAATGCGTTCATTAATCGCATTAATGGATTCCATGCGCGGCACGTAATGTCGTCATTGAAATGCCGGGCGATCAACGAGCGTCCGCGTTTCCGCCGTTTCCGATTCCGCGCGCGGCCGTTCCGCGCCGCGCCGTTGAAAGCCGGCCGCGATAAAACACCGGTTGATGGCCGGCCAGACGACGACGACGAGGATGGCGACGGGCTCGAGGTGTTTCGAGCGCCGATAAAGCGCCGGTTAATTGCCGAATGAAATTAAACAGCAGTTAAACCCTCGAGCCCCCGCGTAATTATAAGAAGTTAGAAGGTGCCTCCCGCAGTCGAATCCTCCTCTTCATCGGCTGTCCGCTTCTCTCAGCCCGTTTTGCTCCAGCTTTCGCTCCCCTCCTCTCTCTCTCTATCTTGCAGATGCCTCCTTCATCAACCTCCTACGGTGATTCCCACACCCCTTCTAAAGGCGCCATCCCCAGGGGCCGTTAACTGCAATCAAAGTTAACCCGGAGTTGCACGGGAAAACTGCAGAGCGGCAGTTAATGTTTAACGGGACTGTTAAACGCGCTCCGACTTTCCCCTTCTCTATCCCGCTGGCCCGCGTTCTTCTTTGTCCTAAGGATCTCCCAAGCTATACTTCGTCGGGCTCTCCTTCTTGAGCCCGTTTAGGCCATTTCCGCTTGTGGCCTCTAGCCGAATGTCCGATTCGACCAGGTCTCCGGGCTCGGCTTTAGTGCTCGGACCGTCCTTGTTCGAGCAAAGCGAACGGCCATTTGGAAGATTGCAGGGCCCTCGGCTCGGCTGACCTACTTCGTGATCCGATTCTCTGTTTGACACAATGTCCCGGCGATCCCCCCCTTGTACGATGGCAGCTCCGCCGATTAGCTCGTTCCAAAGATGCCATCGAATCCTTCGAATCGAATCTTTCGCGGTGCACTCGACGATTATGTGGATTGCCCCAGCACGTGGCAATCGAACGGTCGATCCAGCACTTGATCCTCTTCAACTATCTTGCCCGAAGTTGCATGGCCGATGTTGCAATACAATTCTTTTTGTAGGAGGTTATTATGTGGATTGTGTGCATTGCTGCAGCACGCCCCACCCGATCATTCGATCCTGCACACTGCAACTGGATCGTGTTAAACTGATCCTCTTGGAAGACTTTCTTGTCTTCCGATATTCGATTATGGTACCTTGGAGTAATTGCAGTATTCATTAGAATTCGAAGGAAGAGAATTTATCGAATCCTTTTATTATCATGTGGATGATGTGGCTTGCTCCAGCACGTGGCAACCGAACGGTCGCTCCTGCACTCTCCAACTAGATCATGCTGAAAGTACTTGATCCTCCTCGAGGACTGTCTTGTCTCTCGACGTTTCATCGCGGTAAAGCGTATTCTTTGAAGTGATTACATAATAGTTTTCTGCAGGATACCGAAAGAGGAGGATGCTGTTTCACGTTACGATTGTCGAATCTTTTTTCCAACGAAATTATTAATTAGCGAAACTTTGCTCGTTAGCTTGTACCTGTTTCGCGCCACTAAGTTACTCTGCGTTGGAGATATAATTGTTTGAACAAGAAGTTGCCAAGAGTAAGGAGTTCTCGGCGTACGTACAGTTCTTACGAATGAATGGGGTTTGTAATGTGCACGGCAGCAGAACTTGCTGCGAACGGGAGAGTATGTTCGTCCGTTAATTGGTCACCGTTGCGTGTGTACCGTGCGAGTGTTATCCTCGAATAGATACACCCCCAAAAAATTAACAGTATAGCCATGAAGAGACATTTTAATCACCTAACACATAATAATGCAAAATAACACAACAAATAATGAAGCAATATGAAAGAACACCTCACGAAATAGTCAGAAGTATAAATAAAAAATAGAGAGGAGAATAAGAAATCTGCAAACTTTCCACGAGGAAAACGCAAGACACAGTCCACAAATAATATTTTCCAGAGCCGAAGAATATGCTGCGGCGTGAGAACGACTCTGCCGTGAAAAAATTTAACGGGGATATAACAGGCGGCGAGACACACGCGTATAAAATGGCGTGAGTTCTGCGCTGAAATGGCACTTAACGCGAAATGGCCTTCATGCCCTAATACGAGAACGGGCAAATAGTCGCGCGATAAACTCTTGCCTTAGAATGCAAATGGCCGCCGTTTACGCTCCACTCAGCTTCCGACGGAACGACTGTTCCGTTTGAATCAATCCTAAACGGATTTCCAAGAATAGCTTCGTCTCGATTTCAATCCAATTCGACAATGGCGCTTTAAAAATTTGACAAGAATCGATCGTCGAATCGACGAAAGCTTTTTATTCCTTGGAGGGAGCCTTATGTCGGATAGAAGATAATGACGGAGTTAGTTTAAAGCTTGTCGGGAATGGAATTTACTGTAGAATTAAATATTTTATATAATTGGGTGTAAAATAGAGAAGGTCGCAAGCGACCTAAATGAATCGCGACGAATTCCGTGGAAATTGGTTAGTGTAGTTAAATTTAGGTGTAGAAAGTTCAAAGCGTCTTCGATTAGATACTACTAAACGGCCAGCAATTATGAATCGGCGTAACAGATAATTATGGTAATACGTGATTACGAATCGGCGGTAACGTAACGCGAATTTATGTAATTATCACAGTAATGAATCTGCCGCGGCTATCGTGACTAATGCGTCGGATTTCCCGCAACAGACATGACAAATACGTAAATCTGTATCACGATAATTACAGTAATCAAGTAACCGCGATCCCCCACGTATTGACAACAAACCGAAACAGAACCCGCTAGTGAGAAGTCGTCCCCGAAATTTCATCCGCCAGACACACGGGGCCGCGCGCGAGAGAGCACACACATTTTCCATTATACAGAACATCGTGCAATGAAGCGCAGAGAATTAGAGGAGCATCCGCGGTTTGCTCTCGGCATGTGGAATTTAACGAAGACAATACTGACGAATTAAATTAATCATCTACAGGCTTTGCGCTTTACAAACGTTGCCCGCACTAGGACTGACGTTACAATTCCACCGAATCCGTGGGATGAAATTAATATTGTATCAAATAGCCTTTTGGTTCAACGCATTCAGCTCGCAATATCTCTGATTCCTCTGCCTCGAATTCTTCCACTAATCGTTCGGCAACTCAAAATCTACGGTATCAATGTTTAAAGTGCGTGCGTCTACTGTGCTCCTTGATGTGATGCAATGCACCACGATGCTACACAATACTCCACAGTCTACAGTATCCCGAAATAGTCCACAATTTTTCACGATATTTTACAATATTCTACAATACTTCACGGTACTTTACAACGTAACACGATATTTAACGGTATTCAATAACATTCTCCATTATTCCATGATGTTCTATAACCTATGGCATTCGAACATATTTAACGATTTCCTATAATATAAATATTCGCAATAAATTGGGACAGTTGGCAACATTTTCACTTTGAGATATGATAACGATCAAGAACTATTGCATTTAAACAAACATTCTTAGGTGAATATGTTATTTGAATTTTGGCAGAAAACGGCAAAAACCCTAGGAAAGCTCTATTTCGGGGAAAATCTCGACAAAAAATGTTTGTAACCGTTCTTGGTCACGAAAAATAATAAATACATTAAAAAATAAGTAATAAATTAATAATAAATAATATATTTTACACTTAAATTGAATATAAAATAAATTTTAAATGAAATATAATTCAATTTAAATTAAAGATAATAAAAAATGATTCCTCTCCATATAAAATAACTACTTAATTTAAAAAACAATAATTTCATGTCAATTAAAATAAATGAAATAATTTCATGGAAATTTATTATGTACAGTATACAGGTAAGGTTTATTTACATTTTCGTTACGAAAAATAATAAATAAATTAAAAATTAATTAATAAAATAATAATAAATAATACATTTTACACTGGTTTTCAATAGTATGCATTGTGAGAATTGTTAACACGATTTTTCAAATATTTACGATGATCTGACAAAAAATTTTTCAAACGAAAGTTGATTAGTGTTCCCTTTTTTACAAACTTCAATACAAAAAATTAAAGAAAAATTTCTTTTTGTATAAAAAATGAAGGTCATCTCAATTTTTTAAATATTAACATATATTTTTTACTTCATAATATTTTAACTGGTATCAAGACGAATCCAACAACCTATAAATAATGTAACATTAAACCTTGAAATAACGCTACAATAGTTTTGGCCACAAAAAGCGAGCTACCGTCACTGTGTGACGGACCGTCAAGTGTTCCAAAAAGCGGAGCGTTCTTTGACGCGTTCTCACCGACATTTCATGAGATAAAACCCAAAGCCGCAGGTTACCGCAGCTGAACTTTGCATTTATTGTTTACTTAGATATCTACAAACGTTATTTTTCCATTGGCACGTTGGCGCAGTTTGGCGCAAGAGAGATATCGTCTATCAAACATCATTAACGTTGCACTTTTCCCCGTTTAATAGCATTATCTGCAAAACTACTCGAAAAAATTAAAAATAAACATTTTTCGCGAATTATTCCGGGTCTTCGTACTTGAAGGAAGCCAGAAAAGAAAACATTATTTACATTACTATTTTTACAGGCGCATACGGTTTCTTCAAACATGCGCTTGAATTTATGCTGAAAACTAGGTATGTTTAGCATGGTCAACTTTAAGACGTTCTACAACAAAGTGAATTTGGATTTTGAACTGATTCATCCTAGAAATGTTTGAATTTACTCTCCTACTAGTCAAAAATATAAAAAGTTTGGTTTTTTAAGGAACTTAAAAATATGGGGTTTTTGCCGCTCTCAGACCACTGTGCGGCGGTGCCGCCACCAGGCACGATTTCGGCAGTCGTTTCGTATCCATTAATATAGAAAGACATGTTCATCCGACTTCAAACATCTATATACAACAAATTTTTTGAGACACATAAAATTGTTACATTGTACATTCCGACTATCAAGACGCATAATAAAATCAGGCATCGGTGAGTATTATTTATAAATAGCCAGATTAAAGATATAAGACATGAAAGAGAAAATGCTGCCGAAGGGTAGTGTTCATATTACAATTTTAAACCAGTAAGGAAAAATTACTTCAAGATATTGATATGTTTATAATCCAACATCTCATCATGTATCCAGAAATGTATGTCAACATCTAATAAATGTTCGAAAATATTTAACACGTTACAACGGTTTTTAATCTCCTCAAAGATTCTGCAATATCTAAGAATACTCAACGACATTTAGCAACATCCAGAAGCATTCCAATATTGCACTTATTTCAGTTTTTTGCCCATCGTTTTATCATCTCCCTGAGCAGATTGCAAAATCGTCGTCTGATAAATCTCGTTCGACGATAAACCTTTTTCGGGGATCGAACGTTCGCAATCAGCTCGCGACAATAACTGGCTGATTTTCGCGGGTTGCTTCCGCGTCCCCATTCTCCTGTTCGCGAGAGGGCTGATGTAAACCACGGCGTCGCCATGAATTTTTCTGCACACGTATTCGCGCGCCACCCCCGTTCGCACACTTCTGCCACTTGCCCCGTGTCCGCTTTTTCCCTCTTGCCGTCACCGTCGCGTCTCCGGCAAGGCGCGATGCTTTTTTTTCCTTCAGCTCCGGGGTGCTTCACTACTCCGGAACGCAGTCGGTTGGTGATTAGTGTGCTCATTACGCCCGACGCTAATGATGCTTGCATCGCCAGACAAAAGCTGCGACAAGCAAGCACACGAGAAAGAGAGAAACCGGGAGAGAGAGGGAGAACGAATCAGAGTTTCGAGCGACGAAGTCTTTCCCGTTCCCTTTCCGTCTCTGTCTAGCCTCGAACCGAACCCCTTCCGTGCTTCTTCGACTTCCCATATCCCCACGCACACCAACCCCCGTCACTCGCGAACCCTCTCGCACAGATTCGCTCGCTCTGATTCGCAAGCGAAGAACATCCAACGCGACCCTGAGGACCATGATTTCCGTGTTCTCGCGTACTTGACCCGCTCGCTGCCAGACATTTTGGCAACCCCTTCGCCAGAACCTCCGACGCTTCTGAATGCGAAGGTTCGCAAAGCGATCGCCCGACAGAACTGTAGAATTCCCTGGAATTTCGGAACTGTGTTCTGCATTCTGCGGGGTTCGGCATTTTGGAATGATTAATCGCGAAGTTACCAATCGACCGGCAGTTTGTTCCGCTAGATCCAATGCTCCTTTCGGTATGCGATCCTCCTGGCTTGTGGTTCTGCTCCACTGTTGCGTGCGGACTCGCAGCAACTTGCACCAACTTCCTTATTTATGTCTTTCAGTCGTTCGTTTAGCTGGGATCGATTGGAACACAATTTCTCGAAAAATGTTGTAGATCATTCAAATTCTTGGTACAAGGTGAAAAATGATATTTAGAATACCTACACCCGTGCTGTTCTTACTCATTCAAAATTGTGATTTATGCAAGTATGCAAAAGTAGTACTTCCCTTTTCATAATCCTTAATCTTTTTTAAAGTAATAGTTGCTAATCGTTACTTACAAGTAACATTTTTAAGCGTTTCATTAACCAGGAGTGATAATTTATGTTCAGTTATTGATAATTGTTATTGATATTAATACTTGTACGAAAAATGTTGTAGATCATTCAAATTCTTGGTACAAGGTGAAAAATGATATTTAGAATACCTACACCCGTGCTGTTCTTACTCATTTAAAATTGTGATTTATGCAAGTATGCAAAAGTAGTACTTCCCTTTTCATAATCCTTAATCTTTTTTAAAGTAATAGTTGCTAATCGTTACTTACAAGTAACATTTTCAAGCGTTTCATTAATCAGGAGTGATAATTTATGTTCAGTTATTGATAATTGTTATTGATATTAATACTTGTACGAAAAATGTTGTAGATCATTCAAATTCTTGGTACAAGGTGAAAAATGATATTTAGAATACCTACACCCGTGCTGTTCTTACTCATTTAAAATTGTGATTTATGCAAGTATGCAAAAGTAGTACTTCCCTTTTCATAATCCTTAATCTTTTTTAAAGTAATAGTTGCTAATCGTTACTTACAAGTAACATTTTTAAGCGTTTCATTAATCAGGAGTGATAATTTATGTTCAGTTATTGATAATTGTTATTGATATTAATACTTGTACGAAAAATGTTGTAGATCATTCAAATTCTTGGTACAAGGTGAAAAATGATATTTAGAATACCTACACCCGTGCTGTTCTTACTCATTTAAAATTGTGATTTATGCAAGTATGAAAAAGTAGTACTTCTCTTTTCATAATACTTAATCTTTTTTAAAGTAATAGTTGCTAATCGTTACTTACAAGTAACATTTTTAAGCGTTTCATTAATCAGGAGTGATAATTTATGTTCAGTTATTGATAATTGTTATCGATATTACTACTTGTACATTACTTGACAAAGAATAAGATTGTTGTAGCCCAATAACAGCACACCAGTTAGTAACACCTCCACACAAGAATTTTTGTTGTAAATTATACTCCTTTTTGCATAATCAGTTTCATAATTCCGAATGTTCTATTTACTTTATCGATCCAGGAACTACCTTCAAAATACTTTAAGCGATAACTTATTTTGTAACGCTGGGCACAAAGAATAAATGAAAAATGAATTCCGAAGTAATTGGAAAGTGACACATTTATTGAAACCGGAGGCTTTATTTTATTAAATTACATATTCGAATGAATAACTTTCAGCACAATCGAAGTCGGCGGAAATTGCATTCACGGCGCGAGCTGTAATTATGATTTCAAATAATCGTTTGCGGAAAGTACAGCCTACTGAAAAACGCGAATGATGCACGTGAAAAATCGGCAAATCCGAATCGCATTCCGCGGAACTGAATAGACTCAGGGGTTTGTTCGATGATATGAACCAATTAGGAGGCACGAATGACCGTATTCGCGGGGAACAGAAGTGCGTCGCTTTAGAACGGGGAACGCGTTTTAATTTTAAGCGCAACATTTTAATTGCTACGCTCTGAAGTACAATTGGGATAATGTTTTTAATCTCTCGGCTGGAAATTTTCTGCGCTTTCGGGGGCGAAACGCGCGGAAGATGCCGATTATTTTTCATGAAAAGAGGGCCGGCCGACAATTCATAGAATTTCGATCTTTATTGAACGCGGCCCGTCGCCTTTGATAATTTTTAAATTATTCTCTCCATAGAAATGTTCCGGTGCCGCTAGAAAATGCGACGAGTTTTAAGTCTCACAGTCGCGGAATTACCGTGAAATATTATTACGCGCGGAGGCTAGCTGAATGCGAAATTTTCAGACGGGACATTAAACCACATTTCCCTCTATCTCTCTCTCTCGTTCGCTCGCTTACGCCTATATCTAGAGCACTAATAAAATACGTACAATAAATTCCGACGCTTGTATAATCGACACCTAACACCGTCTATATTTCATGCCGGGAAACAAATCGAATTTCCGGAATGATTTTTTACACGCCCAAAGCCTTTTGTTTTGCCCGGTGGAAAAAAGAACCCGTGTGTCGGAACGATTCATCGGGAGGGAGGGAAGGAAAAAAAACCGTGCGCGTCACCACCGCATCGATACAAAATTTTATTTCGCCCGGCATTGTGTTCCCCACTCGAATCACTCGTTAATGTGCTTTCCGCTAATTTAATCGTTTAATTGGGCAGAGTCGCGAGAGTTCACGGGAGAGACGACGCTAAAAGCTTTCCCGCGACCGGTAACCGAAATGCCTGTAGGAAGACTTGTCCCGGGAGGAGGACAAGTTTAACCGGTTACGAAGAAAGGTACAAGTTCGGGGGTTGAGGGAGGGGGAGAGGTTGAACGTGATCTCTTTCTCGGAGGGGTGATGGAGAGAATGGGACGCGCGCGTTACCAGGATCGCGCCCGAAACACGAGGAAATTAATAAATTGCTGAAACTTAAGTCAGCCCCCTAAGTGCTGGAATAAAGGACCTTCATAAATTTCATTCCACGCGCCCCAGCGCCTCCGCTCAACCTGTTCCCTTCATCCCCGAAGAAGGAATGCTCCAGCGAGAAACATCCGACCCTCGTTCGAGCTCCTGCGATTTCGAAAAAACCCTTAAGAAATCGCGGAACCGACACTATCCTGACAAGGACGAAACGCTGACGGATTAGGGTTGCTACGGGCAAAACATTCGGCTGCGCGAGATACGGTAATCACTTTACACGAGTTACGCTTTAAATCCACCGCCCTTCCGGAGACCGGCTCGCAATTAAATCGCTGGAACCGTGCAAAAAGAAACGAGCCCGGTGACAAATCGTTTGTCTCTTTGCGAGTTTGATTCCGCGCTCCACTGTTTTTGCACGAAGTTCTAGAGAGCGCTTGAAACGGCCCCCGAAAATGACTGTCTAAAAGGGTTGTGTAAAAGCTCTGGATAAAACTGTTCTTAGGAACCTTTTTAATCTGAATAGCTGTTACTTTAGGAACCAACATGCACAACTACTATTCTGTGAATCTTTATATGTTTATGTACTTACACATTTATGAAGCGGAATTTATGCAAAATAAAACATTACAGAATACCATATAATATATTAGGTACTATACAGGGTGGTCTTTTTATCTGCAGACATTGAAATATCTCGAGAACTATGTATCGGATCAAAACAAGTGGGCAATGAAAGTTGTTCGTCGCGAAGGGGGTCATCCAATGATACCAAACTGGACCCCCCGCCGACCCCCTGGGGGTGGGGGTGGGAGAAGATAAAAAACTTAAATGGGAACCCCCATTTTTCATTGCAGATTTGGATTCTCCAGAAAAAAATACACAAATTTTACCTAGGAGTTTTTGCATTTTGGTTCACAGATGGCGCTGTAATGGACAAAAATCAAAATGGAAAAAGTCGTTGAAAATTGGGCATATCTCGAGAAATACACATCAGATCAGAAAAATAAAAGTAGACGTATTTGATATTTTTAAGAATGCTATTCAATCACACCATAATTGACCCCCCCAGCCCCACTTCTTGAGGATTGATAAACAAACCAATGAATTTTTCCAACTGCTTTCGATTGCAGCGACATCTGTGAAAGAAATTACACCAATAATATCAAAGCAATGGAGAACCAAGATTTGCTATAAAAAAGGGTTTCCCATTGAAGATTTTGAAATAGTTCCCTCTCCCACCCTCAGGAAGTGGGGGTGGGGGCTCTATTATGGTGTTATTGAATAGCATTCTTAAAAATATCAAATACGTCTACTTTTATTTTTCTGATCTGATGTGTATTTCTCGAGATATGCCCAATTTTCAACGACTTTTTCCATTTTGATTTTTGTCCATTACAGCGCCATCTGTGAACCAAAATGCAAAAACTCCTAGGTGAAATTTGTGTATTTTTTCTGGAGAATCCAAATCTGCAATGAAAAATGGGGGTTCCCATTTAAGTTTTTTATCTTATCCCACCCCCACCCCCAGGGGGTGGCGGTGGGTGGTCCAGTTTGGTATCATTGGATGTCCCCCTTCGCGATGAACAACTTTCATTGCCCACTTGTTTTGATCCGATACATAGTTCTCGAGATATTTCAATGTCTTCAGATAAAAAGACCACCCTGTATAATCATAGCAAGATACTGTAGCTACGTCTATTAAAATTTTTAAGAATTTTATTATTATTTTTAATCATATATTTGGTATCTATCATATACTATTTTATATAATATACTGTCTTGCATTTAGTCCACTCATTTTTGCCTCAAATGCATAAAGATCAGCAGTTTAGTAATAACATCCTTTATGTTTTCTTATGTGATCTACGTAAGCTGGAATTTACATAAAGATCCGCAGTATACTTATTACTATTTTGTATATTACGGTTACTATTTTGATTTCCATGTCGATTCTATAATTGCTATTTTTTGGATTATGTATTGTGAGTATAGAATCGGTTCATGACGATATTCTCTATGAAAATAATTTTCAAGCTCGATTCTTCCTGTCATGTGTCCAGCATTCTAACTAACAAATTTGCTAACTGAAATCGAAATATTTACCCTAATTTTAAGATTTGTTTGCGGTTCACAGAAAGTATGGATACTCGACGCACAAAAATATTGTTTCACTCTATAAAAACACTGAAGCAATTTCTTGTTATAAAATTTCTATACTTCTTGGAGTGTCAAAGGATGACAAATCAACGCAGTTGACGACGCCATTTAGGCTCCCCGAACTTCATCCTCGAACCGGGTCATCTTCCCGTCTCAACGCGGCGCAATTTCAGTGGTGTAATTAGAAGAAGAAAGTATGGACACACTCAGTTTTCATCACGGAGACCTCCCTCCTAAAATCCTTGAATTTCTGGCCGCAAAATTGTCATAAAACAGCGAACTAATCAGGAAGCTTCGGTCGACGAAACCAGCACCACGACGAGTCCTCGAGAGTAGACCGTCGTCGTGGTTGATAGGAGCGTCGGCAGGATGGCGATATAAAAGGAGGTAGCAAATTATTTCGCTCGGTACCGTGGTGCACGATTTTAAGGACGCAATTTACACCCGCGACACCGTCCAAAAATGTTAATGGTAAAATCGATGCCGGTCTGGCCGCCTCGCGGAGCAATTAAACCGCGGAGCTCCGCAATAATAGCGGATTTATTACGAACCATTGGCAACCGACAGATCCTCCCCCTCCGGAGCTGTTCTCTGCGAAAGGTGGCAATTTTTCCTCTCGGCAGGGTAACGCTCCAATTGTTTCCGGGATTCGGCTGATGAATCCCTGGATTCTGGGGGCGTAAGGTCGCCGGAGACACAATGGCGACGCCGCGATCGTTCGCGCCTTATCGAACAGCCTTAATTGCGTTTTTATCGGGGGGATAAAAAATGAATCGCGGAATCGAGAGGTAGGCGCGCGCACGCTATCATCGGAGCGACGGTCGGCGTTCCGTCCGACGATACTTTCTGCCCTGACGGTGGCATAGTGAATCGGGGGGTGAAAAGTGTGGGATCCGAAAGGGGGTGAGGGGTGGCGGGCGGACGCCGAAATGAATAGCAACGTGAAACAAAAGCATCGGGTTACAAATGGCGTGTATTCGCGACGGCATTGTTTTAAATGGCTGTCAGACGCCCGGAATTTATTCCGTTTTGCTACGTGACAAGCGCCATTAAATTTATTTATTCATCCACGCAGGCGCACGCCGAAATCCCGGTTGAAGCCTCCGGCTCGTGTTCTACAGGTGAGAGGAGCGCCGCTGAACAATTATTAGCGATTCATGGAAATGACCGCGATATATGCGGCCGTTACGCGCGCGTTACGATTCCACGCCGTGTAACTGTTTGCGCCCGACGTTCACGTGAAACAATGTACCCCCCCAAGCACCTACACCGGCCCCCTGAACCCGTTGGAAGAAACTGAAATATTCACGCGAACGCCGCTGCGTTCCGTTCTTATTTCGCGGTGTTTACCGTTCACTTGTCGCGTTGACAAGCCGCGTACACACGAGATCTTAATTTTCCATCTGACAGTGCAAATTGAGCTCTGTATATTTATTATATTGTGCTGCACATTTCCGCGGTAATAAACTGCCTTTCGGCGTGCGTGAATAACTGGCGTGTATTTAGCATTTGTTACTGTGTTTGGGGAAGACGACCATCTGGATTTTTAATGAAAATGGGCTTCATAGTTTCGCTGCTGTGAAACGACAACATCGTTGTCGATTACTTTGAAAAGTTTGGTTTGAAAATAATATACATAGCAGAACTTTTTAATCCTATAGTGTTTTTACTGTTGTAAACCACCTAGTAATTTTTGTCATAAGTCATAAATGCATAAAATCTATTGTCTAATCATGAACATCTTTAGACACGTTCAATATTAAACTATATCAAAAAATTGCACAAAATCTGAACCATGTACAGAAACTAAGTCTATATTCTAAAGTGATCTATAACATTGTTGAAGTACTCGAACCTTTCTTGAATCTCGCGAGAAGTGCACTTGGATTCGGGGCACGTTGCATCAAAAGGCGCCGGCACTTATTCTACTTTTATTAGCATTCGCCGTTTCGGAAAAGAGTATAGACATCGCTGGGTGGAGGGAACACAATTCAGTAATTATAAACTTGACGCGGCCTGAATAAACTCGGCGATTCAGCGATAAGTAAACACAATACATTACAAGGGAAGACGAAGTTCCTTCAGGGGCGCGGCGTCCGATAGAAACGAGCCAATCTTCGTGCTTCCAATCGGCCAATCTCGATGACGTAATTGTCTTTCAGCGAGCTTACGAAAGCGAAGGGTAAACTTCCCGGAGGCTTTCGAGCCGGAGCTCGCCATCGATAAACGATCGCTTGGAAGCGAAGTTCCCTTTGCGGCGTGGAATTAAACGAGCTTGCCCAGACGATAGTTTGAAGGAGCGCGGGCGAGCAAGTGTGTGTGAGAGCGAGAGAGAGAGAGAGGGAGAGAAAAAAAAGAGATAGAGCAGAGATCCCGGCCGACCAATCCCAGGACGCGTTAATTCTTAATTTCTTAATTTCAAGTCGACCGTTATGCGCCGCGTCAAAGAGGTCTCGCGGTGGATACCTCTTCGTCTTCCCTGGGCTCTTCCATCCCTCTCTCCCGCCACTTCAGCTGTCGAACGAAAGAAGTCGAAAGTCGAGAGCCGGTGCAATTAAGCCTCGGCTCTTCAGGGATCCATTCATTTTTTAAGTAACGTCGCCCGAATTATCCTTATCCGACTTTTCTGTCGCGTGGCCCCGCCGAGCAGTCTAGTCGACCAGGTTCATGAAAAATTATTAGTTCTGATCAAAAGCGGTATACATAGTCCTGAAGAGAGCTTGGTCTTGGGACCAATGGAAATTCATAGGAATCGTCCATAGTCGTGGGATCGACAGAAATCATGAACCTTGAACTAGAGCTAAAAAATTATTTCCTTTGTAGTAAAGATTAATATCGGTTGAGTCATGTGGAGTAATTTGTTTGCGAGACTGACAAGTGTTGCAATACGTTTTTTTAATGATGTGTGCAAATGGAGGAAGCGAGAGCACCTTCCTGTGCAGGCGTTCATATCTCCTGCTATATTTTTCTTGCCGCTCGTAACACTCCGCATAGTGAAAGCCTTTTTTGTGCAGCATGGCACGCTACCACGGTTTCTATCCGAACTGATAAATTTGGGATCTTATTTGCGACTTACTACCAGCTGAGAAGTGGGCCAATACTGGTTACACTCTCTGGTTGCCGAACTATAGCAGAATACTGCATACGATTGTTCCACTATCCTTTTATGCCGGATTCCAAGCCACTAGAAGTTCTACAATTTCTGATAAGTACCTAGGATAATTTATAAAGTGCAGTGGGACCTCTTTATACGTCACACGTGACAAATTTTGCTCGCTATACGTCTTCTGTTCGGTATACGACAGAAATTTTATGTGTGAATTTTGCGTAATTTCTAAATGATTATCTCAGAGGAAAAATTAAATTAATAATCAATTATATTCGGAGTTGATGTATTATTAACTGACCGATCATACAAGTAAGGATCGGTAATGGAATTACTGATGAGGTCGGCGTATGATCGCGAAGCTCGCGAAGACACAACGCAGAAAGATGGAAGAAAATGATCAGTCGATCGAGTGTTTCTTTTTGTATTTTCGCATCAAGCAGAGTTTAAATTTTAAAATCTATAATAAAATCTCATTTTTTATTTATGTGTTTAAACAGTGTTTAAATTATTTTACAAGCCCATTAATGTAGGTATAATATCAATAGGAGTTTTTCTCTTACATGAGAACGCATTAATCATTTTTATATTACTTCTTACCGGAAAGGTTGGTTTGGTATACGTCCTAGTCGGTATAAGTCCAAACGTCAGGAACGGATTAAGGTCGTACACCGAGGTTCGACTGTACTACATTGATTTAAAGTAAATGCTGTTACTTTTGCCATCCCAGAGAGCGCGTCCGCAATAAGAATTATTAATGCCACTCTGATCACACAAAACTCGAAATATCAAACAAGATTGGAAGCAAAACTGAATAGAATCGGAACCACGCTCCATTTCTTGCCGAGCATTTAGTATCAAACGCTGAATAACAGTCTATATAAAACGATACTGATCCTCAAGGAAAGCTAGGATTTTATTTCAGAAACGACAGTATAGATTTCTTGAACGAGTCCTTGATAAGTTCTATACGCTTTCGACCTTGATTCGATGGTTCCTTGCGCGCGAACAAACTGCCGTACGAATAAATATAATACAGTTGCTGGCAGTATAATCAGTTTCCTCGGTTGACTCATTGCTTCCCCATCTCGCGGAGCAAAAGATTTATTTCACTTTTATGCTTGCTGAAGGATTCGATTGCGTTCGAAGGCGAACCGAGCTATAACACTCTCGAAACCTTTGCGAAATATTTATTCGGCAATTCCTTCACAGTGATCTCAGTTGATTAGACTTGACAAGACGATCAAATTTCATAGACCTGCCCGCGGAGGATCGTAATTCCGGAGTACGAGTAGCAAACGACATCCAATTTCAATATTATCGCTAACTACGTTAATTTTACAGCTGCGTACGAAATGGGATATCCATAGGAGGATATCAAATTTCTGAAAATACTGTTAGCAAAAACGTTTAGTATATATTCTAGATTGTAAAACAGAAAGCAACACTTAAAGTCCACATAAAAAGATCAATCTTCTCAAAATCCAGACATGATGAAAATCTTTCGAAGTAGAGATCACCGATTTAAAAAGAAAATAATAGGAGTGGGATTTTATTGTTGGCTTGTAGTTTGACTCTGTCTCTGCAAAATCTCAAGTTGGTATTCGAATGTCAACTCATTTAAAAATGTGTTCATCGTCACAATCCTCCGATTCTAAAAAACATGCAGAAGCTCCTTACGAAGATCAACTACCCTATTGAGAAGACTTTTATCCGATTGATTGTTCTTTTGTGAACTTGGAGTAGAAGCATCAAAATAACCTGATCTGGAAATCAGAGGCAACATAGCAAGATCGTCATAATATCGAATTAAGATCGGTATCGTCGGTTTCTGGTCGGATCAGAAGAAGACCTAACTCGATCTCGGGAATGAGCGTTGGGCTCCGAGACCGCGTTATCTCGAAGAAGCTGAATATAACGAATTTACGGGGAATGTCGTTAACTTTATCGGACTGGCGGCTGGCTGGTATTTCATTGGCGTAGATCTCGTTGCCGCTGGAACGTAGTGGTGAAGCAGGACTTGCGGGGAACCAGGCTGACCTGAAGGGGCTGGCAAACGATATAAGGTTACGTGTGCAGGGCAGAGAGCCGGCCAGGGCAGGATTTGGTCGGCAGTTGGTGTGTTTACGTCCTAAACACAGAGACTGCTGTTTGTACAACTGTGCACAGCCGACGTATCGAGCCGTGCGAATGTGTTCCCCGTGGTTCTTGCGCCGGCACGTGCCTCCCCCTTTACCCGTCTTCCTTCGGGTCGAACCCTGAAACGTGCCGCGATGCCAGTTTGCAACCCCCGCGGTGAACAGAAGCCAATACCGATTTTCCATCCGTGAATGTGAACATCTCCCCCCTTCTCTCTCTCTATCTATATGTGTAGGAGGCCGATCTTATCTCCGTATGTGGGTCAGACGAACGAGGAGAGCGAGAGCGAGAGCAGGAAACTATGCATTCGGAAACCGGACGAGACTTTCAACGAAGAACGAAAGAGAACGCTGAAAAACCGAGTAGTCCGGGGAAGGGGGACGAGTCAAGAGGCCAGACCGGAGATAGTGCCTAGCTCTGATATCTCAAATCCATTTCTGGCTCGTGCCGGCAACCGCGGACAACCATCGACATCGGGATCCCCACCGTTTCCCTCTTTCAGATTCGATCTTTCCGAGCCTTCCTTTGGTGCTACTACTAAATAATAATTTTTCTATGGTCTACAGCTATGGATTTTTTCAATAACGTAATCGAATAATTTGCGTTTATTGTGTGAAAGGCGATTTTTAATCTTCTCTTTGGTACAGCATAATTATTCAAAAGCTTCCGGTAGACAGAGCGCTAACATAATCGAATTACAACTGTGATTCTAACGATTTAATGAGGGCATTTTAAAGTTGGTTCGTGCATCAGGTGTAGAAATTAATTGTCGTGACGTTCCTTTTGTATGAGGGATGATGGGAGAAAATGGAAATGAAAAGATGAAACGGGTGTTGCATGCGAATCTGATTAAAAGAACAGTTGATTAATTGTGGGAACAATTTCTCATAATCTTCCACAGAGCTACCATTTAATCATCATTGGAACCAAATCGAAGACATTGTTCACAGTCTCTAAATTATTCCACGTGTTTCAACAGATCTAAAAATGTCGTTACAATACTATATTATTACTAATATTATTGCACGTACAAATACTACGGTGCGAAAATATGCAGATAACAAGCGGTATTCAAATTCGAGACAGACAATCGTTCGTTTCGGACGAACGGGGCCCGGCTTCCGTTCCGAGATACCAGAAAAAGGCAAACGACGGTCGTTATTAGCAATTACCAAACCGTTAATTCTATTTACTTCATCGCCAGAACGAGAAACGATTTCGGGCAACTGGCACCGGTTCGTAAATCACGCTCGAGCACCATTATCTGTCTCATACACCGAGCCGATGAATCGCGACGGCTATTATCAGAGCGATAGAAGCTGGAGAAGTTCGCACAATAACGCGTAATGGTCCGCGCAGTCTCGCCCAGAGGTCGATAAAGGCTAATTAGCAGAAATCCTCGTCTCAGGTGGTCCTTCCACCAATTCCTAATCACTTCACCACGCCATGGCGAGAGAAGGACGTCTCGAGTATTCCGGAAGTTCAATGCTCGCTGCATGGACCGATACCTGGACAGTGACCGGCTGCTACAATTCCGATCGAAGAGGATTCCTTGGTCAAAACAATTGCCTACGCGTCTATCTCGGATTTAATTCGATTTTAGAAGACTATACGACTGTAAGAAACGCGACGGTACTTAAATATTGGGTTGGCAAGAAAGTAATTTCGGTATTTTAACCGAATTATTTCGGAATTTCTTTATTCAAGCGATGAACTTTAATCAATAAAATATTTCCATATTTATTCTTTTTGGCAAAAGATCATCGAACGAAAGGGAGAATGTCCTATTCATTAATATTCATTGCTTGAGTAAAAGAATTTAGCTCTATTTCACCTTAAAATATCGAAATTACTTTCTTGCCAACCCAATAATCTTTTTCAGGAAGAATTACCGAGTTTCAAACTTTGACGAAATAAAATATTTTGCTTTTCAGCATGAGAAGCACAGTTGAATCTTGAAATAGTTACATTGGAACAAATTAAATAATTTGTAAATGTTCACAACGAATTATCTGATAAAGTAGCTTAAGAGTTAACAGGGATTATAGATATTAATCGATCCCTTCTTCAACTCTTCTGATTCTGAAGATAAGTTTGAGTGTGCCTGTTTGTTGACCATTTCTCGTAATTCAATCAAATAGAATTCGTAACACAGGAACGGAGTTCAAGAATGAACAACGTTCGAACTTATACTAAAATAAAAACACACCATTTCCTGGTTAAGCAAAAATTCTTGATTCGGCGTAAAAAACTCGACGGATTACGGGGAAAAGCCGAAGCAAGACGTAATAGATTTATTCAATCAGAAAGGAATACTACATAAATTTCATCTTACGAAAGCTCATAACCAACACGGTTTCAGAGAATCAGCGATTAAACAAATTATATCCTAAATGGCCATTCTAATTTTAAACTAAGAGAGCTCTCCTAGCGTTTATCATCAAATCTCAACGCGCAGTGATCCACAGAAGAGTTCCACTGGAACTCCCTGTACAATTGCCGGCTTGCCCTTAGGACAATCCTTCGCCGGCAGCACTACGGTTAGCCTTGCGATCCGTCCCAGCTTCGGTATACACTGCAAAGGAGCTTCAACGCTTCCAATGCCCTCGAACCTCAAATGTGCAACCGGCCTGGTAGAATCCAAGTCTTGCCGAACAGAGTGAATAAAGACCCTACGTCCAAACCTTACCCGGGATCACTCGCGGAACACTCAAGGCCAAAATATAACCCAATTACATATTATCGCGGAAAAAACCTCGCGTCGTCTCACACGTTCATTCAATCGCCCTTTTTTTCTCAGGTCCTCTCTTTTCTTCGCAAAGGTCCCCACAACAACTCGCATTTGTCAATCGCGATCACCGTGAATTGCTCGCCAGACTCGCGTATATACATCTACACGGCGAGACTATCGTTTTCCGTCACGGTGCATACGATCGACAATACAAAAGTACAAAACACGGATTAATCGCGAACAGTGCCATTGTTTAAATAGAGATATCTGTCAAATGTGCTTAGTCTCATCGTTAGTCGAGTAGACGTATATATCGTATATATCGAGTAGACCTATTAATTATAAAATTTATGTATTGTACAGCCCCTGCTCACTTTATTAGACCCACCTGAAGAATTGGTGCTTTTTGAAATAGTATAAGGAATTCAACGCTGTTTTCAACCTATGGGGTGATTTCGTACTACAAGGTTGCCTTATGGGTTGCCTATCCAAGTGTAAAATTTTCTTGCAAGAGCAAAAATTCCCTCTTTTACCATGGCCCGGCACCTGGGAGTGCCTGAAGAGAGAACTGGCCAAAGAAAATATAACAACAAAGACCAAGTTGATAGAGAGAATAATCTATCACTGGCATCATAACGTTGCATTAAAAGAAATTGCACAAACTTGCATAGATAGCATGTCCAGAAGAGTTGCGGCTTTAAGAGCAGCTAAGGGCGGATTAACAAAATATTAGTGTTTTAAGAATTATATTGATCTATTTGTGTTTGCATCCATTATTTTTGTAAAATAAATATATGGAAAATTCATTGGTCATCATTAAGTGATATTTGCATAAGGCTGCTATACCCATTATTCATGGTAAAACTAAAAATATCATGATTATAGAGGTGAGTCTAATAAAGTGAGCAGGGACTGTATATTCTTGTTCTAAGGGAACGCAAGAAATCAACAATTCAGAACAAATAAAAACGAAATACAATTCCTCCATTATTCTGATTAAACGCGGACAACGGTCACAGAATTCTTTTTCTTGCAGCAAACAATTAACGATAAAGTATCTGCAACGATCACGACCGCAATGGGCTAATGCGACAGAAGAGTATCGCAATTATTGGTAGAGTATACCTCCCGCGATAAAAATCCAATATCGGGACGAGCGATCGCCTGTGGGATAATGATCTCCTATATCTTTCGATTTGCAGGAAAATATTCCTGCGGTTTGATTTGAAATCGACAATCAGCAGAATGTGGGGGAAATTATGGGGGATGATAGAGGTCGAGCTCTCGATTCCCCTCGATCCGGGCGGCGTTCACCGTGAATTTTATTCGAAATTGTAATATCCAGGTTGAATGGGGGCGAGCGCGCCCGTGAACGTCAGGCATCCGCGTCGTTAGAGCAATAAAACCGGTCCCGAAGTGCGGCTATTAAAATCGGTGAAACAATAAACGCCGTGAATTGGCGACGGCCGGTCGACGCTCGTTGCCGGCGATTGGCCCTGTCAAATTTCGCGTTCCCAGCCCCCGGTGGGGTGTTTCATCCAGGCCCCCGGGTCGGATTAGACGACCGCACGTAACGCAGGAAATAAGCAAAACGCTGAATCGGATCGACAATGTGTCGGGCGAATCGCGCGCGTTGCGTCGCCGGCTCCCCGCCCAAAATAATGATTCGACCGGTCCCGCGACAATGATCACCGGCAATGTCCGGTTTCGAAGCCGCCTCGTCCCGTCCCGTCCCGTCGCGTCGCGTCGCGGCGGCCCGTCACGGGCCAAAGCGTCCGAAGCCTGCTCCAATGATTTCGGCTACAATGACGGACCGGTTCCCGACGCGACGCAAACCTGACAACGACGCACCGCGACGCATCGCGACGCGCGCTCCCCGACTGTCATTGATATACGGTCCGCGTGTCGAATGTTTGTCACCCGTGCGAGTTTACCCGACAACGAGGCGCGCGCGTATCCCCGTGCAACCTGTGACACCGCCGAGCCCTATTAATCAACGTTAAGCGAACACTCACCGGGCCGAACTGTTCGAAGTAGTTTTTGACATCCTCCAGCGTCGTCGGTGCCGATAGTCCACCGACGAATATCTTCTTTGTCCTTGTCACCATCTGCGAACAAGGAAAGCACTGTTAGATCCTCGAACAACAAGATTCAGTTTAGCAATTGCTATATCGAAACATCAGAGCAGCTTTAGGCTTATAATGGTCCTTTTAGCCGAATTAACGGCAAGGCGAATTTATCACATTGTTTTATAATCTTATAATTTCACGTCTTAAAAAATTACTATTAAGTTACAAATTATAAAGTAAACATGCAGCCACAAGTGATTATTCGTTATTGCATGTATTTAGATGTTCATCCTTCCCATTTTTCATTTTAATCCCACAACGAATGATATGACGTTAAATTACAACTTTTATGAATTCGGAAAAATGATTTGTTTTTACAATTCAAATATCAATGCAATTTCCACTTCATGACTTATATTCATCCGTTGAATTCCGAAAAAATGATTTGTTTTTACAATTCAAATATCAATGCAATTTCCACTTCATGATTTATATTAAAAGCCCGATAGGACACAAATTACAAAAAAGAACATCTCTGTATTGGGACTTAATTAAGTAACCAGCTGTTAAAATATGAAATACGTACATTATTAAATGGAAAAATATCAACAATTGAGTTTTTTCACTTCTAAACAGAATGCCATAAAAAAGCACGCAACAGCATCATTTATTTGAGATTTGTCACTTGGTGACGATGAATAAATAGTCGACGGAAAACTCCCGAGAGCGTCTGTGCAATTTTAATAACGCCTCTTCCGTTCATAACTTTAGCCCAGAAGTACGTATAAAACGTTTCCCGCATTTACGGTCGAATGCGTGTGTTCCGAATTTCTGGTCACACCGTTCGTAACTACGAGATCGGTATTTCCGTACACGTGCGAACGGTTTTCGTAAACTGCTATTGATCGTCGGGGGTGTGTTCATATTTGGCACGAAAAATAGAACGCGCCTGAAACAGAAACGATATTTATTTCCTCTTGGAAAATGTGCCGAAACTGATTACCATATTTTCAATAAATTCCGCAACCGGAGCGTCGGGGAACAGAATTTTATTCGAATAGTTCACGGTAGAGCGCGCGCAACAATCACGAATACCTCAATCACGAAAATCCCGTCCCGATATAAGCCGAAGAAAATAAGTTTCGGCCGGAGAGAGAGCTTTGAAAAACTTTTCACTTTGATCTACGACAATAGATCCGTGAATGCCTGCTGCCGAACAGCAAACGACGTTTCTTCCCGGGGAAAAGTTTCCCTGGGCGGAATTATGGTCCTCCAGTTTTCTTAAATATCCTTTTCGGCGGTCCCGGCGCGGCGAGGCGTGGCGGAGAAAGAATTCCACGGAGACTCACGAAATACGTTCGCGGAGCGCGAAAACGCGCTGATACTAATGCAGCTTTCAAATCGCGTTTGCGAACGGAAGAACTGGAAGTCCGCAAAGGAAAACGGACGGGCGCGCGAGCTGAAAAATGGCACGGTCTTGCTTAAGAAATTGATAAGAAGCTGATAAAATATGAATAGACCGCGTCGAGCACGTTCCCACGCAAAGTACATATAGCTCCACCCATATTTCATGTTTCCTCGAATCGGTAATGACGCTGGCGATCGACGCACAGTGGTCCGGGCAGCCGATCCATCAGATCATGTGGTCAGAAATGCTCAAAATGTCGATGTTAATGAAATTTAATAAAAATTATTGGGTTGGCAAGAAAGTAATTTCGGTATTTTAAGGTGAAATAGTGCCCAATTATTTTACTCGAGCAATGAACTTTAATGAACAAAATATTTTCCCTTTTGTTCGACGATCTTTTGCCAAAAAGAATAAATAAGAAAATATTTTATTGATCGAAGTTCATCGCCGGAATAAAGAAATTCGATTTTATTTCACCTTAAAATACCGAAATTACTTTCTTGCCAACCCAATATAATTAGAACAATCATTTAAAAATGAACATTTTGTGAATATGATTTTCGATAAAAAAAATTACTAATTTGCTTTGTGAAGCCTGCCGAACCTATTTAATATATCTCAGAAATTTTTTGATTTTAATGAAAAACATTCTTTTACCTTGAAGATGCATACCTCAAATTTAGAATTACAGTTCGTCTCGCGAAAATTCGCGAGAAACGTCGTCGTCGCCCGTACCTACTTCCGCAAAAAAGAAACAATCAACGTCAAACTTTTGAATAACTTCCTGGGGACAAGTCTTACGACCCTGCGAACGGAATCGATTTATCGAAAGGAGATTTATTCTCGGTCGCGGTCTCCATGCACGTCCGAAAATGGTACGCTCGCTAATCTCCGCACAGTGTTCGGCGATATTCTGGGTTATTTAAAGGAGGACGGTCCTTGAAGCGCGTAAGAACGAATCGTAATTATGGCTCGGGAGCTATTCGCATAGTTCGCACAGGATATTCAGGTTTTTTCGACGCGGGAAAAGTGTGCCGGCGCGAGGGCGAAGAGCACGGTACGTGTTTCCCATATTGAAAAGTTTTCCGCGAGCGAAGGGAGCGAGGGTAGCGTACATCGTGTAGCTACAAGCTGCATTCGCGAGGATATTTCTGAATCCATGAAAGAAAATTCGTTGTGCTGTATGATTTCCATCCACGGCGCGTCGCGGTCGACAGAGGTTCGCGATCTTATTTTATATTTTGGTAGGGGAGAAGAACAAAACGTTTGCAGAGGAAACTCTCACGAAGTTTGTAAATTAGACTGGAGGAAACATGATATTCAACCGGAGGAAAAATCTTTCCTGCAACTTGATTTTAATGTACACTATTGGACGGGCTAGTTTGGAATTATGTGGGAATTAGTGGACACGAAGATATGCTAAACATGTTAATTCACAAATACGTTCGACGAAAGAATCTTAATAATTTTTAATAGGTTGATAGCTTAACAAATTCTCGCAAATAATGGCTATATCCGTCAACCTGTTATCTATGCATTGCTTTTTGTACTTTTAAATAAATGACGGCTATAATCCGCACACATTTTTTTTAGAAAACAAACAGCTAATAGCAATAATATTTGTTGACAGATATAAATAAACTGCGGATTTTTATAAGAATAAAAATTGTCTGCACTGATCACCAGATACAGGAGCTTAATTTTGTATGGTTTTCGTGGATTGAAAAGATGTTACTAATTTTTATTTGATTTACAGACTTTCGTCATAAATCTTATTCTCTTATTCGTATTGCACGTAGCAGCAAAGAATCATTTGTCTGAAATCTGTTGCTTTACGAATAAAATTGCTATAGCTAGCCATGAAATTGACTAAACAATCACTGGTTGATGTATCTTTGATTCCCCAAGCCTGTCGACTCAATAGGTAAGACATAGACGACTTGGATAAACGCAAAGTTGGTAACGTTCAGCTGAAATGGATGCAAACAAGGGTTGACATCAGCAACCTATCGGGAGACAGATTCACCCCACAGCAGGTCTGAGAATCTCAGCGCGGCAGTAACCCCGGTAACTCCACTTATCAGCGCTGATAACCGGATCGAAGACAAGAGAAAACGAAATGAAACGCGCGCTTGTAAATCCGTGGCGTGAAATCGTACCGCGGCGAACCTAATTACTAGAAAATGCTTTAACAGGGGTCGGGGGAGATATCGTGCCAGCGAAGAAAAGAACGAGGGTGCTCGATGTTCGTGGGGGGGAACGTCTTAATAACATGATCGCAATGTAATAAAGCTCTCCGCGCGGAACATTTCGCAAGGGATGGCGATCGCGGGGGTTTTGTTGGCTGGAGAAGAGAACGCGGAACGCGAAAAAGGGGCGGAAAGATGGGGGAAACGGGTGGGAAGGGGGCCAGTGAATACAGCGGAAACGGTAGAAGAGGTAAACTCTGGTAATTTCAGTGATGGCCGGGCTTAGACCTCTCTATATCCGGTGAGTAACGCAAACCCCCAGGGCGCAAGTCCTTCCACCTCGTGGTTCTGAACTCACCCCGAGTCTCTTTCTAATCCCACCCTCCAGTTCCAGGCTCTCATCCCCGCGTGGCTCTCATCTTATGGGGTAGCTAGACCCCATCGCGAGGTCGGTTAGGTCTCGGGCTAATCAGCGGAGTGTACAAAGTCCCGAGGATGAAAATAAAACGGCCGGATCGCGAAAATTAAGTAAATCACCTGGCTCGAATTCTGTCGACTGTCTGCCTCTGAAAGAATTTCAGGGGATCAAGGGCAGTCACACGACTGTCAGAAAATGAAAAACGCACAATTGTCACAATTGTCCGGTTAATGGCTAGTACAAGTGGGAATTGAATGAACCTGTTATTTGTACATTATTCTATACGACAGAACGTTTTTGATTTTGGTATCATTCTTTTCACTCGAATGATAAACTTCCCTTATTTCAAAGCTTTATCAACAAACACGGAGCGAAAACTGGCAATTCATTTTTGTGCAAACATTTAGTTCACGGATATAGAGATCAATGGCCCAAGTTTGGACAATTTTAATGGTTTCGAGTTACTATGGCGAGGCAGAGTGCTCCGTGGGTAGCGTAAAGCAGAGGGAAGGGGGGAGTACCGGGGCGTGGCGAACCCAGCGAGACAGACGTGGATAAATAGCAAGAGGGGCAAGGGGAAGAGGGTAGACCGGGCAAAGGAGAACCACTTATTCGAATGAAGTTGCAGCAGTGGCAGCTTCAGGCCGGCCGGAAGTGCCGAAAGAGGGAATTGAAGTTTCCTGATATCCTGCGCCGCTGGCTGAGTCCTCGTCCTCATCGTTCTCGTCGTCGACGGACGGGTTTCGGCCTAAGAACTGGCCGAGCCGGTGAAATTTTATTACGCTCCGCTACGCCCGGTCCCGTTTCGTAATGAGAGCATTGTCGTGCAAACGAGACAGTTCAGCCCCGAGACCGTCTCCTCTACCCAAGATGCCTGAAGACACCGGCCGCTCGCTTCTTTCAGCTGCGAGAACTCTTTTGTCCCGCGAGCCAGACCTCGTCGGATTGGCTCCTTAAGGAACATCGCTCGCCCGCTTGTAATTACATCGGCGAAGTTTCGCGGCCGCGGCTACGTTCTTGGGTCTTATGGAATACTGTGTCCCCCCGGCTAAACAGTGTCTGGATATTCCTGACTGTCCTGCGGGTAAGATTTCGCGTGCTTATGAGGGTCTCGTAGTGTACGGAAGTAAGTACTTCTGTGTGGTACATCGATTCAGGTTGGATGGAGTTATCTTAAATGAACAATTTTAGAAGATCCAGGTAATTTAGTGATCGTGACACACAGTCAGCGGCAATATTAAGTGAACATCCTTAAAAATCGCATAGCTTTTTAAAAATGGGTCTAAAGGACTTGAATTTTTTTAAGATGTTAGACCGGCTGGTTCGCTAGAGAATAAGTAAACCAGAATTTATTAAGATTGCAATTGGTAGGAATTATACAAAATTTAAAAAATGATGTTTTGTCAACATCTTTATCTGAGCCTGTAACGATAATTTAAAACATGCGTTTTATAGATTGCGCTAACTTATATACATATTGAAAATTTTATCGAAATCGGTCAACATTTCAATGAGCTACAAACGTTTAAAGATAATCACGTAAGGGCGAAATGCCCTGACAAGGCTAAAAATCTGCGACGTTCACCCTTAAGCTCTCATCTTTAAAGGTATGTAGCTCGTTTCAATGTTATTGCTCATTAAAATCTATAAACGCATTTTTTAAATTATCGTTACAGGCCCACATAGAAAAGTTGACAAAACATCATGTTTTAAATTTTGTATGATTCCTACCAATTGCAATCTTAATAAATTTTTTGTTTACTTATTCTCTAGCGAACTAGTCGGTCTGACATCTTTAAACAATTCAAGTCCTTTGGACCAACTTTTAGAAGGTTATGCGATTTTTAAAATGTCCACTTAATATTGCCGCTGACTGTAATTAATTTTGATGAGTGACACTGTGTTTCAATTGACCCCAAACGCAGTTGTCGCAGAGCGTGATCCTTTACGTTTAATGTCAGTCTTCAGGAGATCGAAGATGTCTACGAGTACACATTTTAAAATCGACTAGAATAAGAAAGGAAACCGAGCATCTAAGATAAGAAAGGGGAGTATAAGGTCTAGAGGAAGAAACACAGTAGAGGATCTAGGAAAAGTGTTGGAATATTTAGTGCGGGGACCCATCAGGATTTATCAGGGACTACCAAGGACTATCGGCGGCTTACATCGAGCCTCGAGAATCACGCCGGTCCACAGTGATCGATTCCTTGATTCTAGGCGGACAAAATGGTAAATTTGATTAACTTCAGATATCTTCGCTGCCGTTCTATATTGTTTACGAACATTTATTTATTCGATATATAACCTAATATTTCGATTGCACGTGGTTATTACGACGTAATACGGCGTTAAAGTTTTGTCTTTGCGAAATACTATAAATAAGCTAATTCTTCTCCATCGTATAACTTGTTTCTTTGTTGTTTAAATTATTATCTAAAAAATGGAGCGTGTGAGCGAAGGTAAGTATTTAATTTTTACATATCGGTATAATTTTATTTTGCCGTGTATATCATATACAACAGGTTAACTAATAATATTATTTAAGAAGAGGTCAAATTGTATAACTTCTTTCCCCGGACTCGACCGGACTTCGTTCTTTGATAGTTTTGAAGAATACTTATTTCAAAATAATGATACTAAATATCGCTTGCCCGTTTTGGCCCGTTAGTCATTTATATCATTTTTTAGAAAAGACATGGAGTATGCCACGAAGGCTGATGTTTGAAACCTGGTATTCAACAAGTTCTAAAAATACCAAATCCAAAGTTGATGCAATAATGGGGCTGATTCTAAACTTTTTTCACATCGAAGCTATTAATGATTCAGCAAAAAATATTTTGCATACAAACATTACAAGTTTTTGCAAAAGAGTCCAAGAAAAATGGCAGAAATGCCATCGCACTAACGCCGCTTTTTAAAAGAAAATAGAAAAAAAAATGTAGAAAACATATTTCATATGTTACTTCTAACGTCCGATCCACTTATAAGTAGTAAGAGGAAAATTACTAAAAAATGTTCTAAAGAATTAGCAGCAGAGGCAAAAAGTTTACTCAAATCACCTTAAAAAAGGTACGAGATTTACATATGACAATTATAATTTATAATAATTTAGGATATGCACCTTTGTCATGCACATTCCTTATTATAATTTTGTAATTTTGTATTATATTTTCGTACAACTTTATCTAATTTTTAAATATAAGTTAAGATTAATTCTTTTCATTTTGTTGTATTGTGTATTCACGTATTTAAACGAAAACTATAAAATATTTAATTTATGTTATTTTCACAAATGTGACAATTAATTGTTTTATTTGTCCATTATAAAGAAATTATATAAATCGTTAAAGTTCATGTTGTTTTTATACACTTGTCATGATTTCTGAGAAATAAAGCTATTTTACTACAAGAAAACACAAAAATTTGAATTTTGTCCACCTAGAATCGAGGAATCGATCACTGTGCGGTCCCGAGAAACTGACAATTTTTGGTAGCTCACCTGTGTATATAAGAGGATACTGTAATTGATTTCCAATTTATAATGAATATGACGGTTCAGGATTTCCAAGATTTCCTACAAAGTCTACCAAAAAAGACCCTAATAAATCTCATCTCATGCAAGATTTTACAGTATCCAATTCAAGTTTAGCCATGTCCAGCGCTGACAGAGAGTGGGAAGAGGAGAGCGCGGAAGAGAGACGAAGCTAGTTGTCCGAGGAAGAATAGGGTAGAAAAATATAAGTCACGAGAATGAACGGAGGAGACCGAGCCGGGGTCGTTAGCGAAGATAGGAGCGGATAGCAGCGAAATGGTAATGGAAACTCGGGGAGTTCCACTTATTATGCCGTAGCATTATGTAAATACCGGAAGGCTATTACAATTTTACAACTTACTAGGTGTGGCTTTATAGTTTCATCGCTCCAGGGTCCGTCTCGTTCTCGTCGTTTGTTCTTCGGTTTCCTCGCGGCCCTACCGGACTATAGCCGCGTACGCGCCCCAATCTCGCCATTGCGATTCACCTCTTTCCCTTTCCCGCTATTACAAAAATGAAATTGTCGCACGGAAGAAGCCGTATAAATTTCACCGGGGCTTCCGGAAATCCGCTGCTTCCCGTTCCTCAGCGAGCGAGAGCCCTTTGCAATTTTCGATTACGTTTTCAAACTGTAAATTCGTAATTAAGTGCTTATTAAAACATTAAAACCATCCTACGTGTGGGTAGGACATTGTGCAAGGTACACAGTGGCGAGTTTATTCGAAGTTGCCAAAAAGAAACATTTTAAATAGGGGCTGCTATTTTTAGACAGTGTCTATAAATTTTTCTAAATGGTTGGATTATCGTTTTCTATAAAATTCTAATTTGTACACTCACTTTGGCAAATACTTTCCGAGATGAAAATTGATGAGCTTGGCTTTTCAATAGAAATTATTTTACCAGAACATGATGTAATGCTTTTCCTTAAAAGTGGAAATACTTTTTCTAGGGTTTTAAATAGAAATTTGTCACGATGTAACGGGAGAACAAACGTGGAACACACTTTTGTGGCAGCTCGGCGCACAATGTTTTATTGAAAAGTGAAATTAAATCCTCGAGACCGGTTGCGTCAAGGAAACTAATGAATATTCACAGTTCATGAATAGTGAAATGTATCACGCGGACAATTCGCTGTGTAAATACGGTTTTTACCGTCGACGGGACTTACTCCGACAAAAGATATTCGCTCGAGATACTGTCGAGTCGGTGGAACACTTCGGAAAGTAATTCCAATTAAAGCGCCGTGACCGCGTGTCAGACGTCGGCGTTCTTAACGTGGAAATATAGATCGTAGCCGTAGGTAATTTCTCTCTGGCAGCCGATTAATCCATCGATTCGACAGGCCAGTTCTCGGCGGTCGGTTTTTCTTGCCTGTTCTTGGACCGATGCGAAGATAAAGCGGGAGAATTTCATCCTCGAGATGAAACAAGACAATTTATCATGCGATCCCGGAGGTCGAGGGATTCCAGAAACCAGGGCGGACAACAACGCAGAAGTTTGTACGACCGAAGTGGTCAATTAAACTGCTCGTGGTACAGAAATGCGGTCTGATTAAAGGGATATTGTGATTGGCGTTTTTGTGTGCAAATGTTTTATAAACATTCAGTAAAGGTTTTTAACCTGGCCTCTTATCCTGTGTATGTACTTGTCTCTGAAGAGTGGTTACAAATTTTTCGAAAATAATTACATTTGGCCATGATACATCGGTGATTGTCATGATTTGTACCATGATTTTTACTTATCTGGGATAAGAAATCCAATTGATTCTTGTTAGGATGTTTTTAACTATGGTCTGTACCAAAAAGAAAGGAAAATATTGAACATTTTAGAAATTCTGTCACTTCGAACATAAAATTGCAATTTTTTCGTCTGTTTCACTTTTAAAAGAGTGCAAAAATTAGAAAAAAGTGTACTTTGGCACACTCGCAGTACAGATGAGTGCTACACATGTGCTCAAGACATATGGAAATTTTGAGATCGATAGGTACAGCAGTTTTTAAGATATCGTTGCAACCATTTCAGGGAACATGTATTCAACACTAAACGAACTTTCTTATTTTCTCGATGGCAATTGTAAAATTTTTTATCATATTTCTAGTGTTGTATATTTTGTATATGGATAGGAAGATCAACTTTTTGGACCTGTTACACAGGAATGACTGCTTAATCCGTTAAATAGCCGCAGTGTAAAAAGAAACGAGGCAAGTGCGAAGCGGGGATCGCGCGAGCAAGTAGCGAGGGTGCAGAACGAGGGAAATGAGTAAAATAAATATTGGAATAAACGGTGGAGAGTGGGCGTGCCAGTTTCGTCATGTCCAACCGTTAAATCTGCCTCGCGAGCGCGAATATTGTCGTATGAAATGGCAAGGAGAACGCTTTGCTCGTTCGCAATTATTGTGAAAGTTTAATCGGCCGCTCTATGCCGCTGCTGATGAGACTGCGGGGCAGCGTGAGTGTATATACGTGACCGGTATATCGCGGAAACTTTTTGGATCGTATCGTTCGAAAAATGTTTCGCAATTTTTGCTCACCCTTATTTCGCTGCGAGAATAACGAGACCTGAGGAACGTTTCAACGACCTTGCGGCTTAATGGCAACTCTCTCGAATAATCCGCTTTATGGAACACCCTAATTTCTTCTTCGTTCTGTCTCTCATCATTTTATTCCATCTAGACACAATGTTCTTCATTTTGGATGAAGATAAAGAGACAGGAGTCTGGCAAATTTGCGTGTTATCAATCTTAGCTTCGGTGAAATGGAATTTAATTTATATTATAATATATATATATATATATATATATATATATATATATATATTATTACCGAAGAATTAGAACAACTTAACAAATAAAAATATTGAACGCAGCTGGTATACTTCATCGATCGCGCTATACGTCCTCGTCCTCATCATAATCACATTTTCCTGTTTCCATTTTTCGAAAGAAGATCTCTATGGTCGAAATGCAAGCCGGAGAAGAATCGAGGTATAAATCACGGTTATCGTATAAATAAACAAACCCGCCCTCACATCGGGCAATCTAAAAGCTATCAGCGAGCGTTCGCAGGGTCAGAAAACTGGTCGCTTCCTCTCGATGAAAGCGGAACGTGAGAGGCGCGGCCCTTTAAGATTGATATCCTTAGATGCCTCAAAAAGTGGCAGAGCGAGGGGTTGAAGGGTTGTGGGTGGAGGGCCTCGCCGCGGTCTTCCGGAGAAGCTGAGACGGGGAAAGTAGGGCAAAAGGGCGGGAAACGAGGAGGGTGAATCGGTTATCATCTGGAGGGTTACGAGGTTCGCTTTGGGATATATACGCGGGATTCTCCCCCGTCCCTTTCCTTCGGCGCATTTTTTCCCTGTCCTTCGGACGCGCTTGCTCCACCCTCGTTCTGCTCGCCCCTTCGACCTCGATCCGCGACAACACAGATTATCTTGAGCCGTGGGATTTCGACGTGCCAACCGTACTCTTCGTACCTTCCTGCTGCTGAAAATAATTTCGGTTTTCGTTTGCCATCGATCCTTCCCGCCGTACGCGCCTTTACGCAGGGGTTGTTTACCCTTTACTGGCCAGATTGAATCTGAGAGACCATATAGAACTTCTCGAAGCAACTATAATGTATTCCTGAACTTATCATGAAGTTATGTATGAATTTTATACTTTTCTCTGAAGTCGAAACAAAATTCCGTTCTTCTGTTATCAACATTTAACCCTTTGCAGTCGAAGCTATTTTAACTTGAAAATTAAATGTATCTTCCGACCTAGAATAATTCCATTGTATGTGATTTCTTCATTTTATGGATATGAAATTGACATAATACCTCATACAATACTTAAATGTGTAGTAATTGATTAGATACCAACATATTTAATAATGTAAACAATATTGTGAATCTCTCTCCTTTTCTGAGTCACCACTCGATTGTTAAGGGTTATGCATTAATGAAATAAATTTTCTGTGTTCTTTTAAAAAATGATTAGCAACAAAGAAGTTCTGATCGTTGTAACTGCGAAGAAAATTATAAGGCAAGAGGTACAATATTTAAGTATTGGGTTGGCAAATAAGTTCTTTCGGTTTTTTAGAGTGGAATAAATCACAAAAACCGACCGAACTTATTTGCCAACCCAATATATTAGAGTACTGTTAGTCTGTTATGATCCGAAGTATTTTATACTTGATCTTATTTGTTGCATTTTTTAACCGTGTTCTTGAGAAAATTATTAAGTTGCTATGTAAGTTGCATTCAAAGAATATTCTGACGAGTCTGTATAGAAGCAATAGAAAAGCAATGCTGGGACAATTATACACACATTGTTATGCACGCATTGTTAAAATCGTTTCAGCAGTTGAAGTTGATTTCTCATCTTCTTGCAACCCGTATCTAGTACAAGCACATGAAGGACTGAACGTGTCGAATCATAAAGCAAATTACACGCGGCAGCTGTAATCGCAGTAAAGGTAAAAATAGTAGTAAAAATAGGTGTTTCGCTCCGATCGTAAATACAAATTACCATATTTCAATCTTCCCGACTTCTCCCAACCCCCAGACACGTCCTATTAAGGCAGCATCGTGAATTTTCATACATAATTCGAGGCGATCCAGTTTACAAGAATCTTCGGAGCGTGTTATCACGTAGCAGCTAGCTATAGTATAAGGTATCCGCAGCACGGAGTGTCAGTAACCTTATTTTCAAAAGGATCTATCTAGTTTCCGGTGAACACCTATGCACATGCATATGCGTTTGCGAGGGACAGATGAGAGTATAAATTTTGGAGCGAGTCGTTTGAGAGTGAGTTGCGCGACGGAGGACCCGGATTTCGCGAGACTGAATCGCATTTCGGATCTGACACTGCGAAAACCTTGTTACCTACTTCAGTAATCATCTCCCGAGAACTCTGGACGATTTCTCGATTCTCAACATCTTAAGCTGTTCGCAGTTCTAATTGGACAGATTGAGTATTATTCGCGATGGTTTTGTTTTTCTTGAGTATACTTTCAAACAATTCTCTCTAACATTCTAATTAATCTTTCTGTCGAAAAGGGAACAATGAGTTACAAAAAAATGGAGTAGAAATTGTTTCGTAACCTATCTTGAAACTGCAGAGAGTTAGAAATATTGGAAATGCATGTATCACGAGACTGCGAACTCTTATGTGCAATAGAAACTTTCTACATCAATTGTAAAGAGCAGGAGCAACACGAAAATACAGGGTGTCCCAAAAGTGTTCGAGTTCCTTGAAAGGGGCGGTTCCCGAGGTAATTTGAAGCGACATATTCAAAGAACTCGACCATTTTTTAACACCCCGTATATTCCCTCATTCAATCATTTTATAGTTAACTATAAAATCAGCGAAGTACTATTGGGTTGGCAAGAAAGTAATTTCGGTATTTTTAGATGAAATAAAATCCAATTTTTTTATCAAAGCAATGAACTTTAATCAATAAAATATTTTCCATTTTGTAGTATGATCTTTTGCCATCTTTCTGGTAGCTTCATAATTCCGCGCTCATAAAACTTCTGATCTTTTTCGGTGAAAAACTGATCCAAGTGCGATTTCAGATCATCATCATTAGTGAATGTTTTACCATTCAAAGAGTTTTGTAAACTTCGGAATAAATGATAATCTGATGGTGCAATGTCAGGGCTATATGGTGGATGTGACATCACTTCCCAACCAAGCTCCAATAACTTTTCACGTGTTACCAAAGATGTTTGTGGCCTAGCGTTATCATGGTGGAACACGATTCCTTTGCGATTTGCCAATTCTGGCCGTTTTTCTTTGATTGCTATGTCCAGTTTTGTTAGTTGTCGACAATAAACATCTGAATTGATGGTTTGGTTCCTTGGGAGCAGCTCAAAATACACAATACCTTTGTAATACCACCAAATTGACAACATGATCTTCTTTTGGTGCAATTCAGCTTTCGGTGTGGTTTGGGCTGGTTCATCACGCTTGGACCATGATCGTTTTCGAGTTGTGTTATTGTAAACAACCCATTTCTCATCACCGGTGATGATTCGCTTGAGAAAAGGGTCGATTTCATTTCGTTTGAGATGCATATCGCATATGTCGATGCGTTGCATTAAGTGAATTTCTTTCAACTCGTGTGGAACCCAAATATCGAGCTTCTTAACGATTCCGAGACTTTTTAAACGATATTCTATGGTTGTATGCGAGACATTTAACCTGTCTGCAATCTCTCGGACAGTTATATGACGATCCGATTCAATAATGGCTTTCATTTGGTCATCATCAACTCCAGATGATCGACCAGAACGTTGGTCGTCTTTAAGTGAGAAATTTCCAGAACGGAATTTTTTAAACCAATTCTGGCACGTGCGTTCTGTTAAGCAGTCTACACCGTAAACTTCGCATATATCTTTGTGAGCCTCGGCAGCTTTTTTACCTCTACGGAAATAAAAAAGCAATATATGCCTATAATGTTCGTTTCTGCACTCCATGTTCAAATATACACAGAACTAACAATTTTAATCAAAATTACGTATAATTTGCTTCAAAAGTAACCTAAAAGATGCAGTTATGAAATGTCAGAAAGAAAACAAACGCAACGTTAACAGAAGCCAATCAAACAAAACATAACGCCATCAGTTAGTGAAAACCGAAATTACTTTCTTGCCAACCCAATAATCACCGTGTGGTAGACACTTGCAAATTGATTTTCGTACAAACGAATTGAGGGGATCGAAAATTTCTGAAAACGTATGTAACTGTGCAGCAAATGTATACTACTCGGGCGACACGTTCGAATCAAATTCACTATTTTACCACGTGTCAATATTCTGATTTGAGCGAGACGTCTCGGATCGATTTGATTTCGTGGGCCTTGTCGCGGACAGGACGGGAGCAAATTGCCGATAGAAATATTCATTGTTAAACCAGCACGTGGGTAGAGAAACAGTGGAAAGGGATCGATACGCATCGAATTAAAACGGCAACCGTCGAATTCACCGGCGGCGTGGCGTCCGCGTCTATCTTTCCGGACGCAGCTGCAGCAGCCCAGAGCTCGGTGCTAATTTCTCGCGTGTCCGACGTTTCAGAATTTAAGTTACCGGCCATAAATACCGAAAAGAGGTTATGGCGAGGAAGGGAGGTTATCAGCGAGCGGACGGTAAGGCGCTCAACATTCGTCTGTGGCTCGGGGCATTGCTATCGCACTGTCCAGCCCTGACCCTACCTTACTCGACCGGGCTTTACACCGGCCACGTTACACCACGATCCTACAAATTCACCCCCTGTACGTGCTCTCACGTAGATTATACGCGGCGCATGCATGCTTTATATCGGGGGCTATTCACCGGGCCAAAACTTTTTTTCGCAATATTTTACCAACGGCTCGAACTAATACACGGTTTAAAGATTACGCCCCGATTCCGAATTGCATCCACGCGCCCCTCAGCCATTGTTATTTTTACGCAGGAACGCCGCCTGCAGCTTTGTAAGATATTTATCGAACCGCCTGTCCACGACTGATTCCGTCATATCGCACAATTGCGACGTAGTGGTACAGAATTGTGTCTTATTCGTGTATCTTCGATTTATCTTTATACCCAAGTGTCTCTATCGTAAAGTGCCAGCTTTCATCTTTAATTTAAGCCTTCAAAAGTCCAAAAATTCCCACGGCAATACATTCTAAAATCGACTCGGAGAATGCTCTTAAAATGGGGTGCATTTTGTCCGAGCACAAGATCAGGGTTTTTCGATTTTTTTACACGAGTACGATATTCTTCTTCTTAATTCAGCCGTCAAGCATTAAAAAATTCCTTTTAAAACAAATCCTAAAATCGACTCGAATAATCCCATTCTAATAATTCTTGACGTGACTATGTACAGTGGGTGTACAAAGTATTCGTACACCTTTGAAAAACTAATAACTTTTTTATAATTGTATCAAACGACCTGATTTTTTATAATCAATTAGAAGCATTAGTTTACAAACTGATATGCAAAAAAGATTTTCCAAAAATTACAATGTACAAGGTTGCAGGCAAAAATAAAAAAGGAATTTTTTTAAACTTTTTTATTTGGGCCCTTCATGAAAATTTAAAACATATGTTATCTAGATCCATGTTCTTTATACACATGTTGGAAATTTCATCGAAATCGATTGACGCAGGAAGAAACAACAGGCGTCGAAAGATGTACGATTCTGTGGATTTTAAGCAGAAACTGCTCAAAAGTCGTGGAAAACTACGATTTTCACCATTTTTAACCGCTTGTAGCTCGTGTGTATGTTAATCGATTTCAATGAAATTTTCAACATATGTATGATTAACATAGATCTACAAAACATACATTTTAAATTTTCATTAAGGACCCAAATAAAAAAGTTTTAAAAAATGCCTTTTTTATTTTTGCATTTAACCTTGTAAATTATAATGTTTGGAAAATCTTTTCTGTATATCATTTCGTAAACCAATGCTCCTAATTGATTATAAAAAATCAGGTTGTTTGGTACAATTATAAAAATGTTATTAGTTTTGAAAAAGTGTACGAATACTTTGTACACCCACTATATGTGATTTTGAATTTCATTGCGCTTATGAAGTATGATCCACTACTTTCAATTTAAGCCCTCAACCATACGGAAATTCCTGGAACTCATTCGAAACTCAGAGTCCCATTAATTTCGTGGAGAAGTCAAGCAGCAAAAAAACATGTCGATATGAAACTGTGAATTTGATCGCAATTTATGCATTTTAATACACGGCCGGACCATAAAGTAGCGAGTTTAATAATGTCCGATGAAATCGTTGTTTTAATTTCAATCTGATAGGAACACGAACGAGAGCATCAATTATAGAGGAATTTGTGCTCGTGTAAACATCGGCGAGCCGGCGATCATTTGGGGAAAGTGGAGCGCAAATAAACGAGAATTTATTAATTTCGAATATTGGCGCACGGACATCAAGGAGTATCGAAAATCTTAAATTGAGCTCGAATTCGAATGAAAAATTCCGGTCTCTCTATCTCTCGATGCTGGCCGATAAAATCGTCTGGAATTCGAATCGAGTTCGAGTGTTCCCGCTTGATTCGGGCTCTCCATAAAATCGAACCACAAATAATACAACGAGAATATTCGATCTCGCTCGGGGAATGCTTGGCTAGTTTCCTTAATTGAGATCTTTCCATCGAAAAGGTCAAGCGCACAAAACGCCAGCGATCCTCCTCGGATGTTTCCAATTCAAGAAAGAAAAAAAAACTCCGAATGGCTCGTTATCTCGGAAATCGAATGATAGTAAATTTCTGGCCAGGGGCGGCGCAGCGGGAGCGAGGAATGATTTCTTTTTCGCTTCTCGAGAGAGTATCAACGTTTTATCAGCGGCAGGATCTCTTCTCCATTGTTAACGTTGACAAAGACTGATTGCAACCGAACGAAGAGACGGTATGGGAGAGAGAGTGGAGATCCTTCGATCACGCGGAAACGAATTCTCGGACTCAGCGAAATACTTCGCTCGGCTCCCCGAGACTGATGCTGATGTAATAGATGTCGTTGCCTCACATTAAATGGTCAGGGATCTCTCTTCGCCTCGTTAGCTGAGCCATCCCCAAGTAGCGAAACAATGAAGGTTTACCGGTCTCAATGGCGGGACTCTTCCCTCTCATTGTACCTTCTTTGAATTGTAATCATCGTACATCCGTTGCCGCGGCGGAACATGAATGGCCCGGAAGAAAAGGAACTTCCAGGTGAAGAAGACGCCTCCTGAATGGCAGTAGTTCAAGGATAACTGGATCGGAGCCGGCGGTCTCGCGTGACAATTCCCACGGCCCGTGAATTACAATAGAATTTCACTCTTAGCCGATCGGGATTGTCTCCTGGAGCGGCGCGGCGTGGCGCGGCGCCTCGTTTCCATTACCGGAACCATCACCGCGAAACGGGAATTCGATTAGTACTTCGATTTTTCTCGCGAACAAGCGCGATTTGCGACAGCAGTGCTGTGTCGCACGTTTCCGCGAATGCCGCATCGGCTCGCCTTACATAATTTAGAGCGCGTCCCCGGGCCGTGTAATCCGAAAAAAGAATGATTGGAATCGATCGTTTCGAATACCGGTTGAAAGCGAGCCCCATGCGAAACCAGCTTCCAAAGAGAATTTTACACGCTACCCGAACTACCTAACGTGCCTTTAAATACCTACTCGAAATGTTTCAGGAAGTGGCCTGTATAATGCATTTAGATAGTCGACGCGGCTGCCGTGCTGCTGGTTTAAAATGCTGAGCTGCCATTTCGAGCAGCACTTGCACAGCTCGGTTTCCATCGATTCAACCTCGCTCTGCGGAGTTTCTGATTTTGTTGCAACTTCCCGGAGCCTCGAAGACAGCGACAGAAAACGTTGCAATTACAAAGAAAGACGGCTACTTAAATTTTTCATTCGTCTCACCCGTTTGGTATCCTTCGTTTAAATGCAGAATCTCGCGAAACCGTTACCGCAGAAACGGAAAGGAGTTTACGAAGAAGACAAAGCGCGAAGCGAATAATTATTTCAACCGATTTCCGTGAGGGAAATGGGCGACTTAATTAGTCGACGAAAATTACAACCAGACGAAAATGATTTCCGCGGTTGAATTCGGGGGACCGCGACGCAGTTGAATTTAATAACCGAAAGTTTCGATACACCTTTCGCTATCGTCCTGAATCCGAGCCATTACTACGTTCACCGAGCGGTTGCGATTTACCTCCTTCCGAGCTACTCCGCCGACTTAAACTGTTGGACTTGCGACTTTAGGGGATTACCCGGCGAATTTATCGAACTATCTCGCTCGGGAACTCTGTCCGCATATAGAGTCGACTCGATTATATCCAAATTATCTCCTCCGGCTCTTCTCGGAATGAATTTTTATTCTCAACTCGCGATTAGCCCTGCGGCTCACAAAACTCCTTTATTTTTCGGCGTGACCACAGTCGTTCGGCATTGAAAGCACCGAATGGGTTGAAATGATATAACATTGTATTTTAATTGTATTTTAATTGTATTTTAATTGTATTTTACATACAATTATTGGGGGCAAGTTCGAAAAATACTACCGTGTACATATTTTGTATTGTGTTAATGATGTCTAACCTATGCTGTATCACAACTATAAGGACAAAGATGTTAAGATTGTCAATGTGTGCAGAAGGTAGTGGACTTCATGTTCTGTCCAATGGATTTTGTTCCATCTCGATATCTCAATCTGTTCTCGAGATATGATCGCTCATATCACATACATAGTAAAAACTGACTCACCCTAAGGTAAGACAGTAAAGCTGACCTGTCTCAACACAAGGCGCACAGTGGAACTTTTCGTCCAAATCGGAGACAAAGTCAAAGAACTTTCGATAGAAATGAGGTAGAGCGATGAAATTTCTTTTAAATTAAAGCTGAAACTTGGCAGAATATGGGAAAATAGGAAGATTATGGTACGAACGTTTTATAACCTTGAGAAAATTCGTTAAACAATTCGTTCACAAATATCGATTTCTTGTAAAATCCTGAAGTCGTAGACAAATTTTGAAACCAGATTTGAAGTCAGCATGAAAAAATCTACAGGAAATGATGTATGGCATGTTACAGAAAACATTTTTTCTACACGTGGTATTGCAAAAACCACAATTTTCGTGACATTGTGCAAGTTTGACGATTTTTTTCAAAGTTAAAAAATGTTCGTACCATAATCTCCCTATTTTTCCCATATTCTGTGAAGTCTCAGCTGTAATTAAAAAAAATTTCAGCTCTCTATCTTGTTTCTATCGGAAGTTCTTTGATTTTGTCTCCGAAATGAACGTAAATATTTAAAAAACACCTTCGTCTTTACATGACCATATCATAGGAATCAAACGTCATATCATAATGCAACAACAGCCGTTTTAAAACGCAGGCTTCACGCTCTTAAATTGCAATACGATTCCAATAGGATTATTATAACTACAGTAGGATTAAGAGATTTCAACAGATTCAAAAGATTGTTTATCAACTGTTTGAAGGCAAATCTAGGCTACTACGAAGTCGATGAAAATATCCAGCTAGTGCGGATTAACGTAAAATAGTAGTAATCTTAGCTTAACCCTTAGCAGTCGAGGGGTGACTCTCAATCACTGCTAAAAATTGCTGTAGCATTATTCGCAATATTGTTTACCTTACTAAATACGTTGGTATCTACTCAATTACTAAACATTTAAGTATTGTAACAGTTCTCTGAATCTCAATCGACAATTGTTTAAACTACAATTAATGTTATCGGCGCACTGGTTCGATCACTTGGAATTTAAGTATTGTATGATGTATTATGTCAATTTCATAAAATGAAAAAAGATAATATACAATGGAATTACTCTAGGTGGGAAGAAATGTTTAATTTTCAAGTTAAAATAGCTCCGACTGCAAAAGGTTAAAATTCTATAAGGCACACAATATTTATAAAAATATTCTGCTGATTTTTGGCGCACCTGTGATCCACGCCGTGTATAACTTCTACACATTTTTCACCGACATCCACGGTTCGCAAATATTCGCAAAAATATTTCTGACATCTGCGTGATCAGCAGGCATGTCCGCCGGGTTCGAAGCACGATAGAAAAACCGTCAGCTAGCCGGGGAAATGATTTTGTCTAGGAATGTCATTCTCCGGGAGAAGATTCGCGCGGCTTTCGGATGGCGCACGATACATTTATTGATCCTGTGGTATCAAACGTTTACGAGTCGCTCTTTGAACGCGAAGATGAAAGCATCTACGGCCGACAAGTGCACGCGTGGCTTAAGCACGCTTCTCTATTTTTGCTCCGTGCCTTTGATGCACATTATCAGGAGTCGCCTTTTATTCAGACGCCCGAAATGTTCGGGCGCTCTTTAAAAAAAAAAAACGACGCGCCCCTACGCGGAAGTCGGTGCCTCGATTCTGCGCTTATATTTTCTCTCCTCTGGCCCGCTGCGCGCGATAATCCGTCGTCGACTGTTCAAGGTAGATCGTCGATATCGACTTCTTCTCTCGCTCTTTTTTTCCTCGCTCGCTACGCTGCTTCGGGGGAAAAAATCACGACGGTGCTAGCGAGGCGTGAAACGTTCACTTTTCGTTTAAAAGCGCCGTGGCGATCGACGGAAACGGTTCAGGAACAACCACGAGAACCTCTCCATGGTTCACGACAGCTGCAGATCGATGTAATTCATAGTCACATCCCCCTTGTTCGATTAATCTTCGTAGGACGGTCGTTTAAAGTGATACTGCAGGATTCCGGGGCCATTTTCTGACCATTTGGAATGATTTATTTATTGGTACACTTGTGACGGTAGGAGATTATTTTTTACCTTCACGAGGAAAGTATCGCGTTCAAAAATTTGTACAAAACTGCATGAGGCTTCTCTCTATCTTTGCACATTATACTTTCCATACGATCATTAAATATGTTTTAACAAATGAAATGAAGTGATATCAGTACGTTATGAAATTATGGATCACGAACGTTCGAATGCAACTTCAATGAACTTTCATGAACTCTCAATGGACTCTATTAGCTGAGACACTTTACATTGTTAGAATATCTAGACGATTCAACCGTCAACAATTTCCAACAGCTTGTGGAAAACAATTTGGATACCCGACTCCGGTTAATCTGCTCGAATGTCTGGCGCCACGGAACGCTTCAAAATCGGAACAGAAGCGTTCCTTGGAGTCTGAACTGAAAAGCGTTCGTTGCTTTGTGACGATGTTCGAATTTAACAGAGGAATGCGTCGAGATTTGAGGGTACGGAAAAGAATATAGCAAACAGAAAAGTGTACGTTAGCGACGGGAGCCGTTCGCCGCGTAGAAGCTGAGCGATTCCGTTGTTTATTCCCGCTGCAGACGGAATTCCAATTATTCGAGTGTTCGCGAATACGTTCCAAGATAAGAGGAGCAAAGGGACAAATGGACAGATAAAGTGCACGCGTCCCGGCGACGATCGAACGGAATGAAATGGAACGTTCGCAGCTCGAACGCGTCGTCAACGACGTCGAATAGCTTCTCTCTCTCTCTCTTTCGGAAGAGGAAGACAGAAATCGTTCGGCGAATTACCGATTGATTTCGACGCTCAAAAATCGGTCCCCACCGATCTCTTTGCAGACTTACGTGTAGCAGTCGTTACTTTGATCAATTCTATCTTGAGCAACGATTGAATCGACGAACAGCCGATGCTACCGGTTAGCTAGGCTAAGCGAGAATGCGATCGGCCGCGCTAAAATCGTCACAAAAGAAGAAAATAGAATCGAGATACGTCGGTGACCAAGTCTCACGAGTATTAGGTAATAAAAGTGGATACTCCGGCTCCTGGTGAGCGGTTTTTATCGAGCTGCATGCCGGAGATTTCGGCGACGCTCGTAAAACTCCACCCTAAAATCTTATCCCCTCCTCGGGATGCCGGGCTATTCCATGAAATATCTTCAAGTACAACGCATCCCTGAAGTTGCGGGGAGAACGCTCGTAATTTTCTGTACGATAGGGTTCGCCTCGAAATTAGAACAAACTACAGCCCGCCCTTTGTAACCCTACTTGCGTACGGAGAACGAGTCCGTTCAATGTCTCCTCGGCGAAATGCACTCGGTGTCCTGGTTCTGTCCTCTGAATTATGCATTCGGTGACTTCATTTGCTCGTACTGGGTGTTTCGTAATACAGGAACAGAGGTTCGCCGACGAATTTATCGAACACGCATTGTCTACAATCTTGCTTTCCTAAATTTATGTTTTTACATTCATCTTCGGGTGAATAAACAATTTAGCGTAGAACATGTTTGTTTACTTTAATATTCGTATGGTGTAAACATGCAGCAAATTCTTCTTTTATCGCAGTTGAAGTGGAACATTGTCGAAACTAGCGAACACAATCATTAGTTGTATGATTTATTAATCTGCTCTATTCAGAATGGAAACCATGTTGAATAATGTAGATATGAAATCAACTTTAATTTGCTTCTCGAGTAATTGATCAATTTTCTATTCCTGGAGGGGATATATTATTATGTTTTATTCCTCTTTGATTCTAATTTAACTTGGTCTATTTAAAACAGTATTAAATCAGTATCGAAATCGATGAGGTCTATGTGAAAAATAACACATGTACTAATTTCAGTTTTATTTTTATCATAACCCTTATTATTACCAATAATCAGGTACCCACTTCTAATTTCTTTTTGAAATTTCATTTATGCTTTTGTTAACAAACAGCAAGATTATCGTGATGTAATAAAAGTGTGAAACTGCAGTTTTGCAACGTCATCGAATATCATAGAAAATTTTGGTTATTGACATTAACAGGAACGTCGCTTAAAATTACGTTTAGCGCGAAAGAAATATTAAATAGGATCGGCAGGCGTCACAAAAGCAGATTAGTCAATTTTTTCGATATAAAATCATATTCACAAAATGTTTATTTAAAAAAAATGCGTGTACTAATTATAATTATTATTAAATTTCATTAATATCGACATTTTCGGAATTGCTAAACATTTAGAAAGTAATATAGATACATTGAACACCGATATGTGACAAGTCATTTTTTACCAAATGGACTGCTAGATCGATCACTGTGCGTCCGGGCGAAGTCGTCGATTACGAAATTGATTTTTGGAGCACGTCGACGGAGGAGCGGATGGCTCACGGTGAATAATCGGTTCGCAATTAATCCGGGGGTGGATTTAGTGAAATTGTCTATTGAGCAGGCAACGGAATGGTTGTTATTCCTGCCGGTCTTTTTTCCTGAGACGGATACGTCCGCCATGGAGGCGTGTTTAGAGAAAAGAAAAGAGGCGCAAAAGGGAGACCTTTAATCACGTGTCTCCGCTACTGGAGCACGTAGAAATTCAATAACGACGTAAACTCGATCTCGGACGGCCGGGAGGAGGAGGCGGGCACATTCAACAGCCGTTTGCCACGTCACGAATGGAAGCTGAATTGTACGTAGAAATGCCATTGTGACGTCGCATTCAATCGCGCGCATCAACACAGAAATATCATTAAGACCGCTTTGCACCTTCGCCAATTAAAATGTAAACCAGTTACTCCTAACGGCATCGCTTCGAACCGGGCAACGCATCAATTTACAACCCTCGATTGCTTCTGATTAGAGGCTACCGATTTGCATAATTGGCCCCAAAGTAATCGTGGTTATTGTAGATTCATAATTTCAGTCGTCGATCCGCCGGCGATTTTCTTGCTTGCACAGTGATTGAAACACTTCGGAGCCAATTTACAAGGTTCTTATTTATAACATTTGTGCGTAAATTAGAACGGTTCTGCTGGATACGCTGATCACTTTTAATTGAATCTGAAGTTGTGCAAGTACTCCACGCAATTGCCCGAATTAGTTTTGCGTTGCAAATTTACTGAAATCGATATCTACCTATCGGGTTTCTCGGTGCGAAATTAATATCGATAACGTTATCCTTCAATTTCAAACAACACACTCTCATAAGCATTTATTTATTGGCTCACAACCTGCCTTCGATTTCCAAAACTGTAAAATCACGATGAAATTGAGAAGATCGTTCCGTTATGTTTAAAAATGATCTAAAAAAGTCCTATCTTTCTATGGAATTAAAGTTTTGCATGTCTTTATACGCGGTATGTTACAAGTTTCAATAATTGTGAATCGTTTAGGGCAAGAGAATTTCATACAGTTTGTTTAACACTAAACCTACCGAGCTGTACAAGTAACTGGTACATGTTCCCTTATAAAAATGACAAGATTGATTTTATTTCGACTTTGTGCGGCTCCGATTATGATACGTGCTGTACTAAAGATATTTATACAATCAATTCTTATAAAATCATTTTTATTATTTCAATAATTGTAAAATAATAAGTCTGGAACCGGTCAATATGACCGGTAGTGGTAAGTTTTGTTATAACTAAATTCCGAACTGTTTAATCAAAAACTGTTAAATTATTTGCAAAATAACGATTCGTACAACGTTATTTAAAGGACCACGGTAAAGCGTTTCGGCTGTAATATGAATAATTATTAGGAAGGACGTTCGGAATGTATTTCAAACGCAGAGGCCCGGTTAAAGTTTCAAACGACACAAAAGAATCGGTGAATAATTCGTCGTTTCCCGGTTGTATCGGGGCGAAATAAATTTTGCAACAAACATACACTCGATAGTCGCCGTGTGCAGCTCATGGCAGCAGAACGACGCTTGTAATGCGGCGATGCTATCACGTATTAATGTGTCATATCAGAATAGCTCGCGTCTACCTTAAATGATGCACGGAGATGTTTAATGCAATATGCATTCCCGCACATTTTCCATTGATCGCGCGTTCAAACAGAGCAAAACTGGCCGGCCAATGATAACGCGGCGCTAGTGGCGGTGTAATACAGGCATAAATCACTACACAATGCGCCGTGTCACTGATCGTTACGTTAATCACATTTCGTTATTTAATAGTAACAACGATTGAAAGTAAATGTTTCTGTTGCACGCGGACACGCGCGCATTCTACGCGTTGCATAAAAGCGTGCACTGTGTGCATGGCACGCGGACAATGAAAAATACCGAAATTTATCGATTCACCGGGTTTTGTCTCGCCAGTAACCAAGTAACTTCTCGCGTAAATGAAACAGAAATTAATATGTACGTCGCACAATGCAATACATCAATAGCGTCGAACAAATGAAAACAGTATGACGGGAAATCATTGATTGAAAACAAGAATCTACTGCAGGAATTCCAGTTAGGACGTATAATTTGGGAGCAACAAAATGTTCTACGGTATTTATTCAATTGATTTCCACGTTGATATTATTACCATATGGAGGGTTTTCATCGGGCGAAAAATAACTCTCCAAAATTGATGGTTGATAATTATAGTCCATTGATTGCTTGCGATTATCCTCTAGTGGATGGGGAAGAAGTAGAAGACTTGATTAAAATATTATGAAAATTTTCAGAACAAGAAGAGTGTCTTTCAGTTGAACACGACGTACATTTTGTAAGTCTAATGGGACGAAACATATGTATGTTGTCAATAAATTGAGGATTGTATGCATTTATAAAAAAATATGGATAAGTTAACAGTAGAGGATATTGTCAAGTTGACAAAATTATTAAAAGAGAAAAGACATCTCTGTTTTTCCCGTGGTCTTGCAATTCGGACGGTCGCAGTCTAGTTACGAGCCTCCATGTTCAAAATCAAACAGCTGATCTTGTATAGAAGTTTAAATGTTCTTTCCTAGAAGTTAAAGTATCGTAGTCGATGATTTATAGCAGGGAAGTGATGTGGAACGCTGATGGGGTTATCAGATAAATTATTTTTGGTAAGACGGGGAAATATATTCGTTGCGAGGGAAATCACCGGGGATGTGTGTGCTCGGCTAATATCATCGGATTTGAGGATTCCTAGCGGTGACTGCAGCAATTATTTTTCGTAAATCACGGGCAAACACGAAAATTACGCGCTCGGCGGCGCTTCGTCGGTCTAAGAGTTTCGGTTCATTAAACGGCCGACTATTTCTGAATACGTTAGTAGCTTCGTTAATGGGAACCTGTTGGAATTGCCTCGGAACGAGCCGCGGAGCATCGCGTTCGCAATACTTCTCCCGTGGCGTTCTCGCCACGGAGCTCGAATGGCCACGAAGCACGCGTACTTAAGCGCGATTTGACGGTCAAACCTCTGGTTACCTCTGTTTAGCGCAGATCTTGGGTGTACCATACGTACGGTAACGAGGGATTAATTAACGACTCGTGTACTGTACGCGAGAGCCCGATGCGCGTCGACATGTCTGTGTTCACCGAGGCGGAAACCTCAATTCTCTGTCGACCGCTCGCTAGCGTGCTCGTATACCTGTGTGCACCGTGCTCGTACTTGTGCTCGTACTCGCCTAAACCCCTCCGCACCAACCTCACCCGTTGCGTTACGTTTGTCAAGGAATCGCGCGGAATTCATCCCGCGCGCTGCGTAATCGTGTAACCTTCGATTAGAGGATCTACCCTGCTGCCGCATATCGCGGTAATTATCCCATAAGAGATTAACACGGATGTACTATCGGGGTAGAATCGACCTCGAGCCCGGATTCGCGCGGAATACCACCGCCGAGCCAGATTCAGGCCGTTGATAATTTATCATGTGGATTCAGTCAATGTTTTAACAATGAATTATTGCCAGAAATTACTGGAACGCCCGGATAATTTGAATTCGCGCAATATATTTCTTGCTCGGCGCTCGAACGTTCCAGAAAGTGATTATTGGACTGCTCGGTGGAAGATGACTCTATTATAACTGGCTCGATTCTGCTGAAGCGAGTGTTACGACCTAATTATGCTCTTCATCGTGGGGGTATAATTTCTTGGGGAGAATGATTCGCGAAGAGACGAGGTTTCCATGAATTTGTCAAAAGATTAAATCATTTTTCATAGCCTGATCGAGCCAGATTTTAGAATGTTTGCATTTGGTAATTCATAACATATATATTAGGTTGGGGAAAAAGTAATCCATTATTTCTTCGTTAGATGGCTTTAGTGATATATATCTCGTAAAGTATTGGTCAGACAACTTCAGGCTTGTGCTCGTTGGAAAAGTGACATTCCGTACTAGAATAAATTCTTCTACAGTTTTGCTATTGGTCGATTCAGTTGAGAGTTATAGGTTATAAAAGATGGAGGTTAACAAAGAGAAAATTCGGTACATTTTACAATTTTGCTTTGATAAAGGCGAAAATGCAAGGCAGGCGGCTGAAACTGTGAATGGGGTTTATGGTCCGGATACAGTCACAGCTAATCACGCGCAATTTTGGTTTCGTCGATTCCGTTCCGGGAATTTCGATGTTAAAGATGCACCTCGCACAGGTAGGCCCGTCGTCGAAAATGTCGATAAAATCATGGAAATGATCGAAGTAGACCGGCATGTTAGCAGTCGTAGCATCGCCCAGGAGCTAAAGATCGACCATGAAACAGTTTTAAACCACCTGCATAAAGCTGGATTAAAAAAGAAGCTCGATGTCTGGGTGCCACACGAATTGACGCAGAAAAACCTGATGGATCGAATATCCATCTACGAAGCATTGGCCAAACGGAACGAAATCGAACCATTTCTTAAACGGATGGTGACTGGGAATGAAAAATGGGTCACATACGACAATATCGTGCGAAAACGATCGTGGTCAAAGCGCGGTGAAGCGTCTCAAACGGTGGCTAAACCAGGACTTACGGCCAGGAAGGTTCTGCTCTGCTTATGGTGGGACTGGAAAGGAATCATCCACTATGAGCTGCTTCCATATGGCCAAACATTAAATTCGGACCTCTACTGTCAACAATTGGACCGGTTGAAGGTAGCGATTGACCAGAAGCGGCCAGAATTGGCCAACAGGAGAAGTGTCGTGTTCCATCAGGACAACGCCAGGCCACACACGTTTATAGTGACTCGCCAGAAACTCCGGGAGCTTGGTTGGGAAGTTTTAATGCATCCACCTTATAGTCCGGACCTGGCACCAAGCGATTATCATCTTTTTTTATCCTTACAAAACTTTCTTAGTGATAAGAAATTGGCGTCAAGAGAAGATTGTCAAAATCGTTTAGTAGAGTTTTTCGCCAATAGGGACCAGGGCTTCTATGAGAGAGGCATTATGAAATTACCTTTAAAATGGCAACAAATTGTCGAACGAAATGGCGCATATTTGACCCAAATCGGACAATCCGAACCAAGTTAAATAAAGTCTTGAAATAAAGGTATAAATAATTGGTTACTTTTTCCCCAACCTAATATTTAGTGCATTCCGTTCAAAATCTTGACCACGGGTCTGACTCGTTGTTATAGTGCAAGGGGTTAATTTGGGAGCTCTTGATCATCTGCCACCAAGTAGCGTACTTTCGCAATTTGCTCAACGCGGCCAAACGACTGCAGCGTCTCCCCAACGAATAGAAAGCCCGATCAGCATTTCAGGAAACGTCCAATGGCGGAAACTTGAAGATCGTCCACCAGTTTGCGCGAAAAAGTCCAGCGGACTAGTGCGCAGGAATTAATATTCCTCAGAATTTCATTTCCCTCGGGGTTGAAACAAAGTAAAAACGTTGTAATCGGTTCAGCGCGCAATTCCCTCGGTCTCTTTCTCTCTCTTCCTCTCTCTGTGTTAAGCTGGATCGCGTTTTCAACTACGTCAAACAATTCCCGTCGCCAACGCGCCGGATGGATGGGAGACGTCGTTAACGGCGTTAAACGTTCCACGGTTAATTTTCCCGGACACCGCGACGCATTTGAGCTAGTAATCGGTGTCTTCGTTGACACGGTAAACTATGAAATTCTGTGCAGTCGTTAATTAATAACGTCGGTGCTCTTGATCGCTCGCGTAACGTATTCGTTTCGCGCGCGCGTACGCGACAGGGAACAGCGCGAGGCACGCGAAGAACACGCTCGACTAAAACAACTGGCCAGCAAAAAAGGAGGACGGTGGGGGCACGCAGGACAGAGCCGTGTCGCCTCAGCCTCAGGGAAAATATACATATCGAGTGTGTATCGAGGGAAAACTGTTCCTCGACCCATGTTTCCCTCTATCAAAACGAACCGCGATTTCTTTCTCGTTTTTCACGTATACGTTCGCCCTCGCCGCAATCGTTTACGGAAACCGTTCCGCGTAATTGACACGCGGATGCTCCAAGCTGCTCATTGGCTGCCGCGTTTCGTCAATTAACGGCGAAACACATTTTTCTACGGCGCTCTTATTTACAGCGAATCACAGTTCACCGGCCGCGGGATGGAATGTTCGGCTGTGACTGACAAAATGGGAGTCATTTCCGTACTGTTGTTGGAACTGTGTAAATGGTTTTGTGAGAATGTGTTCAGGAAACGAATCAGCCAGAATAAGTTGTCTCCGATTATTTCTCTTATTATTGTGAGAAATTGTGAAGATGATTCAACGGTCAACATGATATGTCCCGGATTCTTTCCTTCGTTAGTATTGAAATTCTGAGAATGGTTTCCGTGAGAAAATTTTTGTTCTTCTTTATGCACAACCAACGTTGCATAATGTTGCAAACGTTACCATAATTTGATGGAGATTTAGACTTTCTGATGTTTCTCGTAGTTACCTTCGAATTCTAGAAAGTAGATTGTAACGCTTGAAAGTGTATCTTGCGTAATTAATTCGAAATTTTCATTAAAGTCTGTATAATTCTCTGGCGTCGTCCCTGGCGGGTTAGTATAGACTTGAGATTGTTAAATACTTTTGAAGAGTTGATTTTATTATACAAGTTTAGTCGACAATCAAGATGCTGTTGAGCAATATCGATTAAGAATTTGATTACTACAAACTGCAAGAGAATTAATGAAGACTAGGTTAAGTACTGTGAATTAATAAAGACTGGCCAAGGAACTGAGTAACTTATGAACAACACAACAAAGAACCGCCATCGACGGAAACATACATAAACGCTCGAAATTGTGACTTCACAGTCGGATGATTGTCACAGTCAGAAACAAATTACCCAATTATCTCGACAACGGTGCCCAGTCGATTTCACAATCGCAGCAGATAGAATCTATAGCAATGAAAGCCTGGTATCCTATCGGGAGAGCTCCGAGAAACTAGCTCAACCCTTAGAGCAACGTAACATCGAATTCGTTCGGTAACTTGTCACTCGCGATAGGAATAAGAGCGCAACGTATCCAGTCGTCGGGGATAGAGAAAAAAGAATTGACGGTGGGAAATCAGGTCGCTGCCGGAAACACACGAAACTGCAATTCTGGGCTGCATCTCACAGCATCGAGGCGTCCTCATCGAGGGTTGCGCGCCTTTTCTCGCCTTGCCTCGTGCGAATTCGCCAAACAGACGGCCAGCGGAATTACATTTCGCTTCTCCTGGCGGAAAACGGAGAAGAAAAGTGTCAATCTGCAACGGCGACGGAAGCCGGGACAAATATCAAACAGCGGGACGCGCCGGGGGAACGCGGAGGAGAAAATCCGTGACTCTCTGGCCCTGTGTATTTTGTACTTGGAGAGAGAACCAGAAGGGAGGGAGAGAGAGAAGGAGAGGGCCACCCGTTCTCTCTCCGAGAGCGTGCATGCACGCCTAGCTGAACGTAAGGGATGAAAGTGGTCGGTGCGAGTCACCTACTTTCGCATTTCGCTCGTTTGTCAACGGCGGCAGAGGGTGCGACGCGCGTCCCAACGATTCACAGAATAGGGTGGCCGGACTCGATTCGCCTCGCCTCACCTCACCTCACCTCACCTCGACTCGACTCGCCTCGTCGCTCCGGATTTAAAAGCGTTTCGATGTAAACAGCCCTGTTATTCGCGAATTCCGCCACCTAATTCCTTCGATCGGTGTCGCTTGTTCTTGCCTCTCTTCTTTCGAAAGACACTGCAATTCCCACGGCTTCCTCCAGATGACATTTTTCTGGTATTCAGCATCCTGCTTCTCATTTAGCAGAGGCGAAGTTTTCCGGGAATATTGCTCCGTGATTCGCCTGTCGACTTTTCTCGACCTCTGACTACCGAACGAAGTTTGATGTTCACCGTAGAGCTCCGTACGTTTACAAATTTTTAAACATCCAGTAGAATTTAATCCTTGTTGATTCAGTTATACTTGTTTCAAGCGAGAACGTAACGGCATTGTTCAGTTTAATCGACTTACAAATTTTTACGAGGTAAAAATAGTAGCGTATATTCAGAACAATCCAGTGAAATTCGAAACGCGACAGGTTCAATGACATGAGGAGAGGTTTCTCCTCTGATGCAGCTATTATGGGAAGTACAATCTGTACCGTGGACGGGTCCGGGGAAACTTGAATGCAAATAATAACTGCGAATAATTACGCGCAAAGCTGATTAACTTCCCTTCCGCCTCATCTACTTTCGACAGATCCTAAGCAGCTTGAAGTCCGCCACGCGACGAAAATTTCGATCTTCCGATTTCTTTCTCTCTCTTGGGTTCTGTCTCTTGCCGTGTGTCCCTTGAAAGACTCCCCCGGGGACTGGCCAGCGGGAGCGAACGCGTCTGTTTTAATTCACCCCCCAACCTCCCGATAACAACCTTTCTTACCCCTGGCCGCGTTTCCAGTCCGCTAGAATAGCCGCGCGACCGCTACTAAATCCGCTTACCTCCCTTTTGCTCGCGTAAAGCGGTAACGGAACGAGCAAGCCGAGCTTCTTTCGTCGTCCGAGACTGAAAATCCGGGCGCACTGGTCCGTGTGTGCAACAGGAGAGGACACGGCGTGTCGGTCACGCTAGAAACATCGTCTCCTCGTTTTGTACGAACAGGAAAAGGATCCCGGTTCGTCCGGTACCCATTTTTATCCGTTCCCTTTTTTACTGGCTGTGTGCTGGTATTTATTCCAAGCGCGAAACGCTACAGTACTTGACAACCTCCCGGATTTTAGCAATTTGTTATATTAACTCACAGGAAACGCAATTTTTTTAAATTAAAGCATCTCTGCTGTTACTTTATAAGCAAATATCACTTTCGAGCGGATTTATCTTCTTTTCAATTCGTTTCATTTTTCCTGTATCTTAACGCATTACCTAATGACGGATATTGTATAATTCTTAAAAGTCTATGCGTGTGATCTCTTGAAGCGTCCGAATACCGCAAGTTCGTATACAGAACCTAGCGGGGTCGTAAATTCCGTTTCGCTTGCTCGCGGCGATTCTCCGGGGGCTTTGACAAGGTTACAGAAGTAACAACGACTAGTTGAAACGAAGTCGACGCTTTTGGAAGTTACAAAACACTTGAATATATATTTTAAACTTAACAAGATACAAATTCTCGGTTCAAGATGATTAGCTTCGTTTGTTTCGATTCGAGTGATTATTGGTGTCGTGTACAATGTCAGTTCGGATCTTTTCCCTAAATGTATGGGGTGACTGAATGATTTCTATTGGTGAGTGGGTCGTGCATTTTGGTCGTCCGAGTAGGGACGCTTTGGTAAAACTATGTTTAGCCTATGAAATGAATTGGCTGCGAAAGATATGGGAAAACCATGTGGAAACTAAAGTATTTGTTTGTATAAGATCGCTCTGACAATGGGTTTGCTCACGAAGGTTTCGAAGTGGTGTCCGATGACACTCAAATCATTCTGGGACTCGAGCTATTGCAGCCGGCCATGTTTAATGTAAGTCCAAATCTCACGTTCAGTCTGCTTGAAACCGAACTGATCAAAAGTTAAAGACTTTTTAATGGATTCTTCAATAGCAACCACGATTTCATTTGCGAACTCAGTCATCTAATAATTTCATTTAGAATAACAACGTTGAAGAAGATTTTTAGACTTCATTTTGAGGTAGTACAATTATTGATAATCCTAATAATAGGCTGACGGTAAGTAAAGTATTAACTGCCATCATGCATCTTAGATAGAAATACACTTCCCAGATCGGTATATTGAAATCTGAAACTATCACACTGCTTTTTGGTAAGAATGTTTGCGACTACAATCCACGTTTGTAATGGGAGAACGTATAACTTGTATACGTAGCTATTGATATTTTCAGTTGTCTATTATACTTCCTAGATTGAAACAGTGAAGTCGGTTTCTGATATTGCGAAAGTAAATACATACAGGAATTCAAGAATCAAGAAATCATAAAATTATAAAAATAATAAAAATAATCATAAATCATATGTATATTTAACTATTGACATTGCTGAGAGTCTAAGCTTCAGCTTTGAAATTGGAACGCGGAAATTGTTCTTTGAAACTGTGCCTTGAAAGAATATGTCAAATAAAGAATTCTAGTATAGTATTCTGCCTTCTGAAATTGGAAAATTTAAGTCATAGAATCACGGAGTACTATCACAGAGAATGTTATTCTGCCTCACCAGATCGTGTAAAAATCACGTGTGCATCATACAAAAACCATGTAGCTACTAGCACTCTCGACCGTCTGAAGTTCGAATTCTACAGATCGAAACAGTGGAAGAAATTCTAAAAGAACGTATCGATATCATAAACCATAATTGGTTTAAAGCATTAAATAAATAATAATAATAACGTATCGATATAAAAATTGAAAAAACCCTAGCGTAACGTATTACGTATTCTTGTCTACTCAGATAAAAATACTGATATCCGAAAATCGCAGTGCACTTTCACAGAGAATTTGTTCAATTTCGGTCCACATTACATAAAAATCATGCCTACGTATATCAAGCTCCCAGCATTCTGAAATGCCTGAAGCTTGAACTCAACAGATTGAAACGATGAAACTATTCTCCGCTATTTCGAAGGAGCACGTCCAAATCGAAGTCGAGGAATTCGCGAGAGCTCCTCTCTCTCCCCGGATAAATCAGCGAAGAAGGAAGGAAGACGCGAAGAAGAAGGGGCTGCTCTCCGACGAAGAGCAGCGGCAGCATCGCTCGGTGAAAAATCCGCCCTCGCTCGCAACTAAGTTCGAAGCATCGCAGTTTAGAAGCGTCGTTCGCCGGGTAATAATACATTTCGCTGGCGCAACGTTTAATCAAGAGCCCACTCCTGCTACCCGGCTCCCCGAGCTGCCTTTGAGGAAACTTTTTCACGCGCGAGGATGAAAAATATTTATTGCGTTCATACGTTCCACCCCCGGTTGCCGGATTCCCCGGCCCTTTATCGTGATACGCGATATTTCGGCGAAGAAACGAGCAACTTGGTTACGTGTAGGGGAGGACAAGTATTTCTTGATGAATGGATGGACTACGAGCAAGAGAGAGAGAGAGAGAGAGCAAGGATGCCCGGATATTTCCATAGGACCGAGATGAAACGCAACATTAATCACCGTAGAGGATTGTAAGAACCCTTAGATGGCATTAGATCTAATATTAGACCGAGAGCTATGGCTGAAGAATTTATTAAGGAAACGATTGCCAAAAGTCGCCGCAATCGCGGCCGCGCTGCCCATTAATTCTTGGCGAATTGGTATCGATTCGATCGAGCTTCCCTATTCAAAAATTACTCCAATCCTCTCACGCTAGAGACTCGACCATTTTCCTCTTCCAGATACTGCACCGGTTTGCCCTTAATGTTATTGTAGTTTTGATATATTCCTCCGAACTCACGAGATCCCGAAAATACCATTGACGTAAACTAGAACTTTTCTGCAACTGTGTTCAAGAAACCAATGAAATTTGCTGATTATTCAATCATAAGAACAGATGTTGACATATTAACGACATCAGAATTATATATTTAACTCCCCGAGTTACGAACAGATTGCTAATGTTCTTCATTATGTAACGCTGTAATACCTAATCTAGTTGACTGATAAAATTATTTCTTTCTATTTTAAGAAATTCTCCAAAGATTTAATGCAGAACTCAGTTTGTGAAACGATTTAAACGAACACTATCGCAGATTTGTCACTGTTTAAGGTTACACATCCACGACGAATGCTGAATGAATACACTAATGAATGTTTCGAAGATTATAAATGCAGAGGCCTGACTTGATTGCAATTTGGAAGAGTGTGGGCACATCGAGGAAAGCTAAACAATAATCACACGGACGAATCTGGTCGGAACGCCTGGGATCACAGCGACGGACACTTTAAAACCGGTTGAAACACTTGGCGATCATTCTATTCACCTGTCAGCCGGGGTTCCCCGGGTTTTTCGCGGGGGGCGTTACAATAAAACGTTTCGTTCTCGCATCCCCTGTCTCTCTTCAATTTTTCCCTCGGCAGACGCGGCAACACATCTCCCGGGCAGAAGAAGATTCCGAGACGCAGATGCGACGTGTTTCTATTTTCCACTTCTTCCCCGACGATAAAAACGGAAAAAGAAACAAGACCCAGGGGTGAGTGTTATCACCCCGAGAAGCCTCAAGGAAAGATTTTCACGCGGCCAACCGTAAATTTCAGCGTCCGCGCGCGCAGCCAGACGTCCCTGTTTTTGCGCTCGCATGATGTACGAGCGAATTTACCTCTTCCCGCGTGATATATACGTGGAAATACGTCTTCGGCGTCTCCGGTTTCGAGACGATACCCGCTACGCTGCGACCGCGAGCGTTCGCGAGCTGAAACCGTGCGTTTGTCGTATTTGAACCGCGATCTTTTCGAGCATCGCGAACGTTTCGGAGTCGTTAGGTCTGGAGACGTTCACTAGGTCGATTGTTATCGACGGAGTCATGGAGACCGTAGATTACGTGGAAATACGTCTCTGGTTTTGAGATGTTTGCAAGCGGAAACGGATAGTTTGTCGTATTTGAACCGCGATTTTTTCGGGTATTTCGAACATTTGGGAATCATTCGCTCTGGACAATTCACGCGGTAATTTGTTATCATTGACGGATCCATGGAGAACGCGGAAATACGTCTTTGTGAGCGCCAGTTTCGAGAAGACACTCGCTACGCTCCAACCGCGAGCGATCGCAAGCTGAAACTGTGCGAGAATCGCGAACATTTGGAGATCATCGAGCCACATTTGGTCATCGAGACCGATATCTGTGTGGGATAAAGGGGAACGAGACGGAAAAAATCGGACGCGACCCAATTCCCGCATGACGAGCATATCGCGAGCGATTCTGTCGATCGAGGATCGTTCTCGACGTGTACATCGCGTCGACGCGGACTTGGACGTTTTTTCCGGGCGACGGCGGCGGGCTAGGAGGCAGGTAGGGGATTAATTAAAAATCTCATCGAGTGGATTATGTACTTTAATCGAGAAACGATTTTCATCGGGAATAAATTGGAATCGACTGGAGAGTAGAACGGGTTCTTGATGCTGCGCCCGACACAGAGGTGGATTGAAACATCCGTCGAGATCAGAGAGAGAGAGAGAGAGAGAGAAAGAGTACGAAGAGAGAAGGAAGAAGAGGAGGAGGAGAACGAGGATCGACAAAGGAAACTGGGTTAACGTATTTAAAATCGCGATACAAACCGTCGCCGAGATAGATGGCTCAGAAAAATAGAGCGCGCGTACGTCTGCGTCAGGAAGCGAGTCTCGGCGACGAGAGCGAGAGAGTGCTATCATTTCTAAAACAGTGCGTCGTCGTTTATCCTCGGAGCTCGCGGAGAGAAAGTCTTAAAAAACTGCATTCGGATCGGGCAGGGAGTAGTCGGGAACCGAGGGAGAATAATAATTATCGAGTGGCGGGCCGCAAGGCGGGAACTTCGAAAGTAACGATCTCGTTATCGTTTCACTCGGAGAGCCGAAGGACTTAAGATAATAAGTTTGCTTGGGCGGGCGGGGAACGTAATAAGGAACTAGAGTGCGCTCTCGACCGGTGAAAAGGAAATAGTACTCTCCAGCCGGCGTCCTCTGCTGGACCACTCAACTTATTAATTCCATTAATAATTCCTTCATCCGATTTGACGCACCGACACGGTCAGAGTAAAGGAACAGAGTAAAGGCTATCCGGACGGTCTCAGCTGGCGTTACCACGATGCGAGGCGACGGGTAGAACCGGGGAGATTCGAGGATCTAGCATCGACCGGGATCTTTCATCGACGCCGAGAGAAACCGGTGGAAGAATGGGGAAGAGATCGGGTCGCGACGTGACAGGCTCCGAGAAATCCAGCCCATCAAGAGCTCGAGATCCCCAAACTTCCGGGGGACTTTGGGGGGCAGCGATGGCTCGCTGGAACGTCACCTACGCGGAACTTTTCGGTCGCTGCACATTGTCCGGAGAAATAAACGGCGCGAGAGATAAGGGGAAGGCGGGCTGGATCCAGGGAGAGGGTAGCAAGAGATCCACCGAGCCGGGTCACTCCGTCTCTGTCCGACGGATGACGTCCAGAATCAAGCTCCACCCACACACACGCCCGCAGCCAGCACACAAGGTACACCCCACACGCACACCGATGATAGCCTGGGGACGTGTGTACGCGCGAATCGCGAGCGTACAAACGTCGATACACCCACACGGTAACACCGATCCACAGAACCTCCTCGGGGACAATCGGAGCGGCGTCCTTGCTCCCTTGCGTCGCGGCGCGACGAGATTGCGATGCGATAACGAACGAGTTATACGTTTAACAAAGATTGCTTAATGGAACCACCGTACCTTCTCGGGTGTGATGAGCGGCGTGATGTACGTGGTGACCGCCGTCGTGTACACTTTTCGATGACTGTTCGGTGCTGCAGGTCACTCAGTACTGCCGCGAGTACCGAGCGCCGTGCGATCAACGCGTTACGGCTCGCCCGCGTCAACGGAGAAACGGACAGGCGATCGAGGGACCACCCAAGGGTGTCTCCTCGTGCTGTCACGAACAGCTCTCGCTTCCTCAGCACACGCGTAACTATAGCCTCCTCGGCTGGTTTGTCGGCTTTCAACGGCAACGGCTAAATGGTCACGATGTCGCTCACTTCCTGCCGGTTCTGTTGCGTCGATCCCGCGGATTCGTGGACCTCGAGGACAGTGTACCGTACCGGAACCGTACGATCGACGACGCTGACAACGAATGAGCGTGTCGAACCGATCGCGATTAGCTTCCCTCGCAGCTGAAACAGCGACGATGATCCTCTCCGGCGAGTCGTAAATCCTCTGTATACGTCGAACGGCTTACATTCGCGCGCGTAGCACACTGATAGTCGCGTAATCGTGGTCGCTAAGAGCACACTGAAACTGGAACTCGATCCCTGGCGAGCGTAACACAGGAAGAAGAAACTGCGAACTGGCCGAGTGACACACTGCTCCGCTAGCCACCCGCGAGATAGCTGGCCCAGAGATAGAGGCGTCCGTACGAGGAGGAAGATCCTGGGGTATCGACGGACTCACGCGTGATCCCGTTCACGGATGATGTTTCGTGTATCCTCGCGCAGACGACGAGGGTGAAGAACAATACGAATCCTGTATTTCCTCTATCGCCGTCCTAGTCCTCGTCGTTGTCGTTGTCGTAGTCGTCGTTCTGTCACACGTATTTAGGTTCTCGCGTAACCGTTCTCGCAGCGGCGGTCGAGCGCGTCTCGATTGGCGAAACCGTCGTCGGGGTCTAACAAAGAAAGGCGACTGGGGGCGGAACAGAGACAGACAGATTATCCGTGGAGTGCACCGAGAGGCAGGTGGTCGTTGTCGCGCTCCTTGTCGTCGTGCGTCGAGTTCAATGCTGTACGCTGTGATGCCGAGAACGGAATGGGGCGATCGTGGAGGCCCGGGCAGTGGAGCCGTAGCGAGGGGAGGTGGCGGAGCCGCGCGAATCCAACGTGGTGGGGTGTACGTCGGACGAGCGAGGGATAGAAACGAGGGAGGGGCCCCTATCCCCCGTCGACCGGGTGTTTCGCCACCGTTTCTACCCCTCCGAGGCGCGCAGGCGCCCCCGGGGCGCTGCCGTCGCTCGAGGGGGATAGCGCCTCTCGGATTCTAGCCGGAGAGAGCCGACGAGCTGGGTCCCGGGAGCGAGCGAGATATAGCGAGTGGCTCCGTGGGGTGCGGAGGGGCTCGCCGAGGGGGCGAGGAGAGAGGGAGAGCGAGGGAGGCGACGCTTCTCCTTCTCTCTCGCTTCCTTCCTTCCTTCGCGAGCACCCCAGCATCGACCGACGCTACGCGACGCACACCACGTCGCGCCACTCCGCGGCTCTCTCTGCTTCGCTCAGAGCGGCGATCAGCCCAGCGCAGCTCAGCGCAGCGCAGCGCCGTGACACGCAGCGCTGTGAAGCGCTGCGATGTGCTGTTCCGTGTCGTGCCACGCCACGCCACGCCGATCCAACGGGAATACTTAATGCCAGCGGAGAACCTGACTGCCTGACTGCTCCTCCTCGCCACGCCACGCTCGCTTGACGGCGGGATAGAGCCGCGCGATGGTAGGGAGAAAGAACGGTCGAGTGGTGAACGTCAGGTGGGAGAGCAACCCGTTCCCCGAGGTAGGGGAACACGTCGGGGAGATAGAAAGGGGAGGAGAAGCCGGATTGTACTCACGAGTCGTGCTGTGCGGTGCTGTGTGCTGTGTGCGCTGGTGCCCGTGGCTCTACCGATGCCGAAACGGTGCATGACTACTTGTTACGCGTTCGCGAGCTAAATTCCTGGCACGACGCGATATTGAATGAAGTGTTTCTTCGCGCGAATCTGGAACCGCTGTCAGCCGTATGTACATACGATACCGTCGAGCCACCGTTTCACCACCCCTCCTCTCAACTCTCTCCTCCGTCACCTCCTTCCCCCTATCGTCTCCCATCCCTCGCAAGCCACCCTAGGTTCGTCAATGTATAGGAAGCGTCCTCGCGCGACTCCAAGACTCGGAACCAGGTGAGATCTTGAAAAATCCAATTCCGCGGAAACGCCGAAGAAATCGTTCCTTTGATTCCTCCGAGCTCCCACGGCGAGTATCCGCGCGGCTGTATATTTTTAGGGTCCGGGATATATCTGGGGCAACAAGCCCCTGATCCCATGATTTGATGTCCCGCTGACAGCTGCCAGCGGAATCGCCGCGCCGACGCTCGCGTTCGCCCGGAAGTGGCGCGATCTCGTGCCTAAGAAGCCCCTTGGTCCGACCAATATTGACCACCACTACTTCCGACGGATCCTAAAGCCAGCCACTCCGACGAGCCCTCCGCCTGGCCACAGGCCAGCATCCTAGCTTTCGCTCTTTCTCTTTCCAGTTCACTCTCTCTCTCTCTCCCTCTTGCTCCCTCTCTACTCTCTCGCTCTTTGTTTCTCTCACGGGCTGTCTCTCACTCTCCACTTTCTTTTCCGTCCAGCGACTCCGTGTGAACGTATCCTACGTTTAACACGGAAGGAAGGGGCTAACCTAACCCAGAAAGATTTCATTGAGCCACAACGTGACTTGGCCCGCTGCCAATACTATGAACACTACGCACACCCGCACGCCGATTCCCCGTTCGCTTCCAAAGCACGCGGCTGGGATCCGTGGAAAAGGCTGCTGCCTCCGTGGAAATCAGAATCGCATAATTCGCGCCGTTTGTTTTCCCTCCCGAACGCGACACGACGCGCGCGGGAAACAATTGACGCGTAAACACTACGTGAACGCCGCGCCGCGCTGCCATACACCCTGGGACTTTTTCATTTAAAATGTACCCGCCGCATCGCGAGAATCGGCGTTTAACTCGTCCATAAATACTGGGCGAGGGACAATGAATTTAATTATCGGACACGAGTGATCCGCGCTCGCTCGTTCTTCCAGTCGTTCCACTTTAAATCCCGGGTACGATCTAATCGTCGAGAGGTAATTAAATCTGTGCAGACGATGTACCTCTCGATTGATCTACACTGTTTATATGGCGGAAACAATTCTTTGACAAATAGTGTTGACGATATGAGAATGTAATCGAGTCTTTGACTATCCGGCGTTGTAGAGAGCATTGTAGATTCGAAGGGTGTGCTGTAGTCATGTAATTTTTGTTACAGGTTTGATACCGCGAATCTTTTTATCGTTACTAATACCCTCGGAAGACAAAGGATTGTGTGGATTGTACGCGTGCGTTTATTGTACTGACGAAGTCTACCTAGCAGAAATATTTACTTTCATCTCGATCTAAAAACAGAGAAGAACAATTGTATTTAGTAGACTAACTATCTATTACGTCGCAGTAATATGCATGAATTTTCTGTGTACCGAAACAACGGACATTCGCAGCTGGAAACAGGGATCGTAGGTTTTTGCGTTGAAAATTTCGCGGAGACTATCGTGAGAATTCCGTTTGGCTTTGGAGGGCGCGAGGAATGCGTGCGCGACAGAGAGAGAGAGAGAGAGAGAGAGAGAGAGAGAGAGAGAGAGAGAGAGAGATTCGCAGGAAATAGCTTGGCCAATAATTCCCGGCGGATTTGGCTGTCGCATTTGTTCCCGGTAACGGGGCGCACAATTGGTCGCGAAATATTGCGGAATAGGGCCATGGCCCGACCTTATTAGGGACTGTGTCGCTTGTTCTATAACACGGCGACGCCGGCGGTGTTAGCAACAACGGCAACATCAACTTGCCGTTCCGGGATGATAATAGTTACGCGAGAGAGGGAAAACCCGGGCGAGGAGCGAGAGGTGGAACGCGCTGGTGTATTCAGCATTTGGCTTACATCCAACGCAAGATGCTGAATGAACTTGGCGGGAAAACCGCAGCAGCGCGTGCTTCCTCCTGTCGTGCGAAAGGCGCATCCACAACTGACAGCAGAACTACGCTCGACCTTACCCACAGAAACAGAGACAGAGCGGCAGACCGAGAGAGAGAAAGTAATTGGAGACCCGAAGACCCGTCTAATTGCTCGATCAACCGTCTTTCTTAAGTTCGAGGACTCAGCAGATTTCGCGATTCGCTTCCTTAATCCGTCTGTACGCTAATCTCCTACGGACTTGCTCTGTTCCTCAAAACTATTATTTTCTGAATGCTTAGAGGCTTTCCTAGTTTGTTGGGTACGTTTATTTCTTTTAAAGGGCTTTATAGTTTTTTGCTTGACTTTTTGGCAAAGCACTCAATGGTTAATTAAATATTGTGGTATCATTCAGGAAGTTCTTGTCCAGCTGATAATGATTTTACTGGTGTATATGTCGAAGTCTAACAGATTCTCTCTCGTTCTGCAAAATAGAATACTAAAAACGATAAAACAATTGTTACGTAGCTCTCTTTTGCATTTAGATTCACAGTCTAGTCACACCGAATGTTAACTGGACTTTCTGCTGGTGTTAGAGTCAAAATAATGGCCATTTTTATTGTTACAGCAATTTCTGTTTCTGGCTATTCATTCCTAGGGCTCCGTTTTAAAGAAAAATGAGTTTAACCGTCCATCACGTCTGCGTATCTCACATCAGTGCTTATAGTAAGTAGAAACGGTCGGTAATGATCAGACGCGTCAGCTGACTCTTAGGTAACAGCGCGCCTATTCGATGAGTTTTCAAACTCGATTATCTCGACAACGATGCGTCAAACAAAAAATTGTTACTCGTTGTTCTCGTCTTATGTCTACATAGAGAATCACTACCTGGGATCTCATGCCCCAATTCCAGAGATACTCTGTGTAATAAAAATGTATTTAATAATCAGACACTTTATGCACTCGCGACAAAAATGAATTGATCAAACACAAAGCGATGAACATATTTAAAGAATTTAATAATATTCTACAATAACATTGTTTTCAACTTGTTTTATGAAATACAGTTCTATGCAATTTATGGCGTCAGCAATCTAATCCGACAATTTTTACTTTGTATAAGGGTCCTCGGTCTAGCATTAATCTTTACTGGCGACGTTTTCGGAAGAAACGTTGTCAGAAGTTCCCGGAGAGAGAGTGCCAGCCTGGACCAAAGAGTCCGGACAGCGAGAGCTGCAATTTTATTTAGTATCTGGAACACGTGGAGTGTTATCTTTCAAAAGTATTTCTTTGGAGGGACGGTCGGTGCGTAATAACCGAGAACGATGATGAAACTCCACGCGAGTGATTTTTAAATTATTGCAGTCCCAAGTGCAGGAAATGAGGAAAGTTCCCGTCGGCGCGGGACAGCGGGGCGGGCGGCCCGGGCATCTAAAAACACAAATTCTTTCACGAACCGTTTTACGTCACAAGATTAAAGCGGGAACGTGCGGCAATATGTTTCCACGGCCGTGAAGATTAGCGAGCGCGAGAGTATTCCCTCTCTCGGCTGCAAGAATTTAACCGGACGACGTGATCCCATGGCCGCCGCGCTGCTTCGCGTTGGTTCTACCGTTCCGCAATAGTCATTACTCTAGGGATTGTCAACTGTCAAGGATGACGTGTAATCATGATATTGGAACGTAACTCGGTTATCGCGGTGTAGGAGAGGCCCGGCCCTTACCTTCGGGGTTTCAATTGGCCAGAATACGACACACGAGGGCCGCGGACACGTCAACACAACGCCGGTTTGTGCTACGACGACACCATACTCAATGGGGCCACATATGTACTCGACAAACGCTGCTGTCCATTGCTATTTACATATTTATTAACGTAGATCTTCCTTGCTGATGTTCCTCGTACTTGCAACTGAGATTTTTCACTGAGATCTTTGCGGGATTTGTTAAGAATTGTTGGTTATGGTAGATAGTCAATGAAGAATGATTTTGGATGTATCTGTTACTTTAAGACGTGAAGAAAGTTCTAACGGTGTGTACTTCTTCGACAGTTTCTCCTGGGACTTGGTAGTTTGAAGGATTCAACTACCTTCTCACCTTTAACCTTATGTAATTGAGCTGTCTGCGTCCTGCGTTACTACTACATGTTCGTGAAACGACAATGTCAATTAGACACGAAGATATAATGAAATTTATTGTATTTAATAATAAAGATATTTTAATTCATAAAATATATGTGATTGTCAATGACACTTTGAACGACACCATCATCTGGCGATTCCCCTGAGTTGAAACAGTAGCTCACAGTAAATGTACACTTAAAAGAAATACAAAATATCTTCTCTATCTCTATCTCTATCTCTATATATAATCAAATCTCTATATATAATAAAATCGTGTCTGTCTGTATGTATGTTTGTAACGGCATTACTTGAGAACGGCTCAACGTAGAAAGCTGGGGTTTGGACCGTTAGACGCGGCTTTACCACGGGAAGGTTTAAGAGCAAAGAACATACGAAAAAGTCCATTGGTTCAAAAGTTGTGACGCAATAACCACTTTTTCTCCCTATTTTCGGCACGTTTCTGCTTATAACTTTTGATCGAATGGACATTTTCGAATGCGGTTTGCTCTAAAACCTTCCAGAGACAGAGACAGAGATAGAGAGAGAGTCAGAGAGAGAGAGAGAGAAAGAGAAAGAGAGAGAGAGGGTGCACGTTTCTGCTTATAACTTTTGATCGAATGGACTTTTTCGAATGCGATTTGCTCTAAAACCTTCCAGAAACAGAGACAGAGATAGAGAGAGAGAGAGTCAGAGGGAGAGAGAGAGAGTCGGAGAGAGAGTGTCGGAGGGAGAGAGAGTGAGTGAGAGGGAGAGTCGGAGAGGGAGAGAGAGTCGGAGGGAGAGAGAGAGTGAGTGAGAGGGAGAGTCGGAGAGGGAGAGAGAGGGAGTGCGAGAGTGCGAGAGTGCGGACAGCTAGAGTGTGGGGGAGAGAGCGTGCGCGAGAGAGATTGCGAGAGAGAGAGAGTGCGAGAGGGAGAGTGCGAGAGGGAGAGTGCGAGAGAGAGAGTGCGAGAGAGAGAAAGAGAGAGATAGAGAGAGAGGTCACGTTTCAGCTTATAACTTTTGATTGAATGGACTTTTTCGAATGCGGTTTGCTCTGCAACCTTCCAGACACAGAGAGAGATATATAGAGAGAGAGAGTCAGAGAGAGAGAGAGAGAGGAGAGAGAGATAGTGAGAGTGCAGAGAGAGAGAGTCAGAGAGAGAGACAGAGGGTCGGAGAGAGAGGGAGAGAGTCGGAGAGAGAGAGAGAGAGAGACAGAGTTAGACCGAAAAAATAGATCATCACAAACACGTTCAGAAAGTACATGCTTTTAAAAAATATTGTGCCACAGCAACGCGTGGCGGGGGAAAGCTAGTATATAATAAAATCGTGTCTGTCTGTATGTATGTATGTTTGTAACGGCATCACTTGAGAACGGCTCAATGTAGAAAGCTGGGGTTTGGACCGTTAGACGCGGCTTTACCACGGGAAGGTTTAAGAGCAAAGAACATACGAAAAAGTCCATTGGTTCAAAAGTTGTGACGCTATAACCACTTTTTCCCCCTCTTTTCAGTACGTTTCTGCTTATAACTTTTGATCGAATGGACTTTTTCGAATGCGGTTTGCTCTAAAACCTTTCAGAGACAGAGGCAGAGATAGAGAGAGAGAGAGAGCGAGAGCGGAGTGAGAGAGTGTGGGTGAGAGAGAGTGCGAGAGAGAAAGTGCGAGAGAGAGTGAGAGAGAGAGAGACAGAGTTAGACCCAAAAAAAAATAGATTATCACAAACACGTTCAGCAAGTACATGCTTTTAAAAAATACTGTGTCACAGCAACGCGTGGCGGGGGAAAGCTAGTCTAATATATTTTTATAAAAGCAGATTTTCTCCGATCGAAAGCTGAACAAAATCTCTCTAGAAAACTTGACAAGATCCTGTCGTTACTACAAAAGACATGAAGAACCTCCAGCATCCGAACTTCAGTGTAGAAATTCCCTAATTATTTAAGATAAATGCCCAATTCCGAGCTAGTGTAAACAAATCCACAGCGAGTATCCGACAAAAGCGGAGCCGATCGCTAATTCCACGGTAAGTTCAGTGAATGGAGGTCGAACAGCAATACTATGGACTCCTTTGAGCAGAAAGGCTCTCGAGCGTCCGAGGCGGCGAACAAAAGCCGGCGTTTAAACGGCTAAGTTTCGTGCGGAAGCGTTGGAAAAACCGTGCCGCCTGTTTACGTAACGGAATCAATAACAATGTCTCGGCCGTGCGCGGGGAAACATAAATTATAAACGAAAAGAACAGTAGAAAAGTTTTCCGTACCCCCTGGCTCCGCAACTCTTCCAACTCTCTTTCTCTCCTCTCTATCTCTCTCTCTCTCTCTCTGTCTCGGTATTTGTCTCGACGACAGTACAAGGGCAGCATGTTTTCGTCGGCGATGAGGAAAACAGTCGGACGGAGTTTCAAATCCCGTGCCCCTCCCCCTTGATTCTCCTCCTCCCGCATACGGGATGAACGAGGACGAGAGAGAAGAGGTCTGTACGTCGGAGTTGGAAGAAGGGCGCGATAGTAGGATGAGGGGGAAGAGTAGAAAGCGTGGGAGGAAGAGAAGGAAGAAGAAGAAGAAGAAGAAGAAGAGAGGATAGATACTCGATTGGACCAGCCAACTGCAGCGAAACTCTTCGACATCGACCTAGTTCGTCGTTTTCCGCATGACGTTGCTGCGCCAGTCGAGGTTTTTGGTCGCGATTTTCAGGTTCGATACTTATCCCCCAAGATATACGGCTCATCCTGGCCGACTCACCTCTTCCTCCATTTTCCCTGGTGCCTTTCTTGAAACCGCCCTTTAGCATACCCTTCCGCTCCTGTTTCCCGGAACGCGACGGCTGCACGCGCGCGACCCCGCACATGCACGCGGACCTTCCTCGCTCTCTCTTCCCCTTTCTCTCTGTCTCGCTCTCTGATCTCTCGGCCACGGAATCAAGCTGGAAACGAGGAGCTCGAAACTTCTCTAAAATATTGGATGCGACTCTCCTCGACTTATTCAAGCAGTCCCCGGGTCTATGTGTATCTTCTTTAGCCCGTTCTGTTCCGTTTCGTTCCGCGGCGCGTCCTCGACTCTTCGACGTCTTCCATTCCGCGGGGCGCTCATTCACCGACGGGCCTCTCGGTTGTTCACGGGTTGTTTGAAGCCTCCGAGGCCGAGGTTGCCGAGGAGAGGGAGAGAGAGAGAGAATGTGAGAGAGAAAATCGAGACTCCCTGGCTAGCACCGACGCCGTAAGAAAACCGGGCCGGGGAGGCGGGCCGGATCGGCAAATAGCTCGAATCACGCGAGCCGTTGCCTCGTAATTAATAGGGCGCACGAAAACGAGCTACCGCGCCATCAGCCGCTCTCAAGATCCTCGCCCCGTTCCTCCAAGAAGCTTTGCACGCTTTGCGGTACATTGTTCTTTGGCGGAACGCTCGTCGGGATTGGCGTTTGTTTAATGGCGGGGCCGTGCTATCGCCCGCATTCGCTAGTATTTTCGAGACGTTTAATTTCGGCTTCTGATTAAGCAATCCCGGTTTTCGGCTAGAAAACATACTAACGAACCGCCGCTCCCGATATTTATCCTCGTTTTCCGCAAAATAACAGCTCTGTCCACGGTGCATCTTGCGCTTTTGTTGTGCACATAAATCGTTCGGCTAACTCGTAACAGGTTGACTGCCTTGAGAATTTTATTCATTTCATGATCAGAGATGTTAATAATTATTATTAGTTACTTGATAATGAAGTTCGCACCCCATACTATAATTTAGTTACTTTCGGAAGGTATGCATTGATATGTGCGGTGGTACTAATTTTATGACCATTTTTGAAGCTAATAAATAGCGCCACTCACCAATGACCACTATAGTCAACGTGTTGATCAGTCGCGTGTGTCCTGGCTGATCCTCGTAGGAGCAAGATGAAAGGAACATAATCGCGAGATTTGTTAGAATCTATTACAAGTAGCCCTTCAATAACACTGTCCAACACCAAATTTGTTCCCAGATTACTATTGGGTCCTTCTTATAGAGTTTTTTGCGCTGATTCCGAATCTGTTTTTAATTTTTTCCCTATACGCACAGTTTTTGAGAAATTTGAGTTTGAAAAAATGACCTATTTTTCAACTTTGAACAAATATTGTGATGTTATTATAAAAGATATTGAATTGTTCTTTGCAGCAAAAGATTCTGTGGACTTTCCCGAATACAGTGATATCCAATATTAATACACTATGATTGTTTAAACATGTTTAAACAATGATTAAAGACGGAGAGACACCATTTTTGCACCAATTTTTGAAGATATTTTTAAATTTATCTCAAAAAATAAGGGTCCAGCGGAAAATCGAACTATTCCACGCGATAGAGCAGACTTTTATCTTGAAAAACCCCCTTTGAAGTTTTCGACATCGACGTTTTTACCGAACCAGAAAGCAAAATATCTTCGCCCGACTTGAGTTGCCGCCAGTGGCGCTCACCACTACAACGGTCGTTCGCGGCTCCGTATCCCGTCGCTGCGCCATATCTCGTCCAGAGCGCCACTGGCGGCAACGCATGTCGGGCGAAGATATTTTGCTTTCTGGTTCGGTAAAAACGTCGATGTCGAAAACTTCAAAGGGGGGTTTTTCAAGATAAAAGTCTGCTCTATCGCGTGGTATAGTTCGATTTTCCGCTGGATCCTTATTTTTTGAGATAAATTTAAAAATATCTTCAAAAATTGGTGCAAAAATGGTGTCTCTCCGTCTTTAATCATTGTTTAAACATGTTTAAACAATCATAGTGTATTAATATTGGATATCACTGTATTCGGGAAAGTCCACAGAATCTTTTGCTGCAAAGAACAATTCAATATCTTTTATAATAACATCACAATATTTGTTCAAAGTTGAAAAATAGGTCATTTTTTCAAAGCCATGTTCCTCAAAAACTGTGCGTATAGGGAAAAAATTAAAAACAGATTCGAAATCAGCGCAAAAAACTCTATAAGAAGGACCCAATAGTAATCTGGGAACATAAAAAAAGTTGAAATTTGTTGGACAGTGTAATTATTTATTTATATTCATCATCATGCGAACATACTGGTGTTGTTAAATAACATCTAACGAAATAATTTGATGTAGTTGTACAATTACTAGTTGAGAAACAAACCCAAGAATACATTAAGTAGAATATTCTGCACTAGTCAGACATTGATAGTTTTTTCCTTAGAAAAATTCTGCAACAGTTTGAACGCACTCAAGCTTCTCTAAACGCCACTATGCGATGTCGCACTGATATTTTAATCTAATACAAACTATTTGAATGCTACCGTACAATTTCATAATTCATTATGTCTCTACCGAAGATTTGATTCTCGGTCGCTTATGAGAACATTTCGCGTACAGCTACGAAAGAAACGAGCACTGTCCGGTACAAAAAATCAAACAGTTCGCGGCTCCTAAAAAACAAAACAATTCGCATTTATTTACTGCGACACATGTACCGACGCGTCCAACCGAACGCTCGCGTTTCTGAGAAAAACTGAGGCGTGCCCAATTTATCGTTATCATAAATCCGCGTACCGGCACATTTTGCGCCATTCCCGCTGAAATCTCGTAGACCGTTCTGGAAAAGTAATGGCCAGCCAACCAGCGTATCCATCCCGGGAAGATTCATTAAGCGATGAAGCCATTTACCGATGAAGGTAAGTGGAACGCGGCGAAATCTGTCACGGAGAATCGCTTTTCACGAGGATTTCGTTGCGCTTCAGCCGGCGCGAAGGAATTTATATCTGGCCGGTATTTTCCAAGTGTTTCTCAGCGACGACGGAGAACGAGAAAGAGAGACACAGAAAGCGAGGAGAAGAGGAAGAACAGGAAGAAGGGAACAGAGAAAGGGTGGGTTAGACGAACAGAGAGTGGGAAGGAAGAAAAGAAGCGAAGAACGAGTTGGCTCGGTGCTTGAAGTAAATCAAAGGAAGGAAATGAATTTTTATTGAAGAAAGGGCCTGGGAGTGGGGGGGGGGCGGCTCTTCGGAACCGGAGCCAGCTCTTGCTCCGTGGACTAAGTGAAATCTGTGAAAAGTTGCGTGAGAAACAATACGGTGCCAGTCGGCCCTTTTTTACTGCCCTCGGCGTTCCCTGGAAACTATCGCGGGGGCTGGTGGCGCGGTCCGGTACGGATTTCTTGAACTCTCCCGATCCGGCGACTTTTTCACTCTCGGGGGCCCCTTGTTTTCCGGCCGGATCTTTATGGGGTGATTAATGGTATTAATAAGAGGGTTACCTCCTTTGGTCGGAGCCTTGAGCCACGAGAAAACACGTCGCTCTTTTCATTCCGCGTCGATTTGAATACTCGCGGCTTAATTGCTCCTTCGGGCACACCCCTCGACCCGTCGCCCGCCGATCCTGTATACACCTTATTTGTCGTTTACGCTTTAGATCTACCTCCCAGCCACCCCCCGGTTCGGCTTTTCTTCTTTGTCGGCTTGAATTTACCTGGAGAAGGTACGCATCAAAACCGCCATCGTTTTCTTTTAAACGGGGCTCTGTGCACCGGGAATTTCTTACGGTTCAAATCGTGGGCCACTTTTGCGGCTGCAATGAAAGACCCGCCCCCGCTAATGAGACATTAATGTGTCCATGGAAACTGGCAACGGACAATGAAATCATTCCGCCGGCGAACTTTTGCGTAGCGGAACCGGTATCCGGGAATAGCGAGGAAACACGCTTCGAATGAGATTTGCTATTCTATTATTATGTACGTCGTATTGTGCCTTCGCCCGCAAATATTAACGACCGTTCGCTAAAAACCCGACAAACCGCGTCTAATGTGTCTCTAACAAATTTGTTTCAATGCGAACAATGCCGCGCCCACTAAATTGAAAAAGAAATAAATGAGTGGAACACGCCGCAATGGTCAGACACATCGTTATTCGGCGCATTGATCCCTGTGCCCACCGCGAATCGAATTTTTAACTGTCGTGCGATCTTTGGAGACGGGCGAATGTTTTTCTTCAATTACACTGTCCAACAAATTTCAACTTTTTTTATGTTCCCTAATTACTGTTGAGTCCCTCTTACAGAGTTTTTTGCGCCGATTCCGAATCTGTTTTTAATTTTTTTCCTATACGCACAGTTTTTGAGGAACATGGCTTTGAAAAAACAACATATTTTTCTAATTTAAACAAATATTGTGATGTTATTATAAAAGATATTGAATTGTTCTTTGCAGCAAAATATTCGGTAGACTTTCCCGAATACAGTGATATGCAATATTAATACATTATGAATGTTTAAACATGTTTAAACAATCATTAAAGACGGAGAGACACTACTTTTGCACCAATTTTTGAGGATATTTTTCAATTTATCTCAAAAAATAAGGGTCCAGCGGAAAATCGAACTATACCATGCGATAGAGCAGACTTTTATCTTGAGAAGCCACCCTGTCAAGTTTGGATCGTCGATGTTTTTTTCGAACCAGAAAGCAAAATATCTTCGCACAACATGAGCTGCCGCCAGTGGCGCTCTGGACGAGATATGGCGCAGCGACGGGATACGGAGCGGCGAACGACCGTTGTAGTGGTGAGCGCCACTGGCGGCAACTCATGTCGGGCAAAGATATTTTGCTTTCTGGTTCGAAAAAAGCGTCGACGATCCAAACTTGACAGGGTGGTTTCTCAAGATAAAAGTCTGCTCTATCGCGTGATATAGTTCGATTTTCCGCTGGACCCTTATTTTTTGAGATAAATTGAAAAATATCCTCAAAAATTGGTGCAAAAGTGGTGTCTCTCCGCCTTTAGTGATTATTTAAACATGTTTAAACAATTATAATGTATTAATATTTGATATCGCTGTATTCGGGAAAGTCTACAGAATCTTTTGCTATAAAGAACAATTCAATATCTTTTATGATAACACTACAATATTTGTTTAAAGTTGAAAAATATGTTTTTTTTTCAAAGTCATGTTTCTCAAAAACTGTGCGTATAGGAAAAAAATTAAAAACAGATTCGGAATCAGCGCAAAATACTCTATACGAAGGACCGAACAGTAATTAGGGAACAAATTTGGTGTTGGACAGTGTTATCAGGCACCGGGAACGCTCATTTCAATCAACCGAAATGAAGTACACATTCTTTTATGATAAACGTTTAACAAGTTAATATTGTCAGATAACGTTTTAGTACAAGTTCACACTGAAACACTTCAAATCTTGTCAGTCTCACGATTCTCATATTATCATACTTAATCACACCTAAGCAAGTGAGTGAAAAATTGTGAAATTAAATTTGTTTCCCTTACATTTAAGCTTTTAATAGTTACTACTTTTGAAAATTGTATGTCATTATGTATAAATTGTGTTTATTTTCTCTTACAGACGCAATTCAATATAATCTTGAAAATGGTCCAAATCAGTGACCGAAACGTCGATTTACTTGAAAATTAACAAAATTGCTTAGTTAATTTTTTGTTTTTTGTATTTAACGATCGAACCATAGCGCCGATATCATTAATAATTGTTATTAACAAGAATACGATCGATATAAACAAGTTTATTATTCCAAAGTTTTCAAAAACAATTTACGATCGATAACAATTCCTCAGTAATTGCAATATCCAGGAATTAATTTGTGCACTTGAAAATTGATACAGATTTGTTTAGACTTTTTGTTAACGGGATTATTGCAGTTGCAGGTAATCGGATAGCTAATGAGGGTTTCCGAAGAAACGAGCTTTCCGCGAAAAACTGATTAAACGATCCTCCCACACGCCGGGTTGTCTGACATTTAGGTAGCTGCACTGACATTTTCTATGCGAGCGCTCAGTGCAGCATTCTTTCCTCAATTTATCTGGTTTTATATCCTCCACTATGATTCCAGGCTCGAATAAGAGATTAATGAGACGTGCCACGGAAGACCGCCATAACGCAGTTTAGCACTGTAGCTACGTCATTTGTGCTCGCTCTCAGAAGGAAGAGGCAACACGGCACGAATGCGCGCACGCAGGTGTGTGCCCGCAGCATCCTTGCTCCGCGAAACTCCGTAATGACTGTCGCTCGTTTAGATTGGTTTACACGTAATGCGCTCGAGGATGTAATGGTGCGTGCCCGATTAATACGGAACGCTGTATATTACTTCTGAAATTATGACCGCCTTGCGCGCCAAGACCCGAGATTTACCCGGCGAGTTGATTTTCTGGACGCGTACAAATAAACTCGCGGCTACTTGTCGTTTTGTTTCCTCAATTAATCAAAGACACCGGGCTCTCTGCAAATACCGCTCCAGATCCGCTCTTTCGCTGAATACGTTTTATCTTAGTACTCTGAAGCTGCTATTGATTTTACTTAATTTAATGGCGCTGGCGCTTTTAATCTGAATGTGTCAGAGGACTCGCCTGTGTCGCTTGGGACCCAGTAGTTTGTCGCAATTCGATGCTTTAGAGAAAACTTAATAAAATTATTGTCTTGTATGTCTCGTTTGATCTCATGCAAACATTGTTTCCAATATTTGTTCGTACAGCTGGCAACTTCAGACTAAATTGCAGATATGGACCGTTTATTTTGAAAGTGGTGTAAGTCCATTTTTTATACATAAAAAATTCACATTAAATTAAGCATGAATTACGTGATTTCTTATTTTTTTCAAAAATGGACTTACACCACTTTCAAAATAAACGGTCCATATGTACATGAAAATTTATATTTTAATAGGATGTTTTATAAAAGTTAGAACAAGAGAAGTGTTTCTTGTACCGACTGGAAATTCTTGTTAATCTACAGGTTCTCTTGTATTTTACAATTTTGTGTGTAAACCAAGTACATACATGAAAATCCGTAGTTAATTTAAGAATAATTTCAGGTTGCTAAATTTGTGAGCCGTTGAATTGAAAATATTTTGTCTGCATCGAATCTGCATCGTTAAATATTTGAATATATTATATTTACCCAGACGTGGTAGAATATTATCGTACACAATATTGTTGTATAATTATGCGCAGAACATATTTGAGCGTGCTTAGTCTATCGGTTGAGACTTATCGCGAGAACCGCGTCTGATACGGAGATTACGAAAGTTTGACGAGCTTAGGCTTCCGCACAGTGACACTTTCCGCAGATTACTCTTTCATTCGCACCCCAATTACGCGGTAAGCACGTATTCAGTTCCTTCGGAATTGCAGTATGTCTCTGGCTGCCTCTTATTTGAACGATAATTCGCGTACGCGTTCCCCGTTAATCAACGGGGATTACGCGATTTGCGAAAGTAATTAGCGAAACGTATATAAAAGATTGGAACGTTCGAAAACGCGCCAGGAATTCTCGCTGGCGCGCCGTGTATAACATTTCCGTACTGATAATTAAATGCGAAGCTAGTTAAGTGCGATACGGAAATGGCGGGTTACGAAATTTTCTTTTTATTCGTACCGGCCGCCCCGAGGCGATCAATCATGTTTTTACACGGCCGTCGATAAACCTGTAACATTAGCTCCGTTCGATTTCACATTCCATGAAGACATTATTATTACACGTTGCACGAAATTACACTTTCGATACCGTGAACGTGTTGATCTGAACCTTTCTTCGATGCGGAACTAACAAAAATGCACTTTCATAGAAACTGTGTAAACACAGTGTTCAAACACTCCGCCTCTTAATGTTGAATTAATTTTTTCTTATGTGCACGCAAGCATAGTTCAAGTATACAAACTATGGAGTAAAATATGGATAAAATTCTCGACGTTCAAATCTCGAAAATTGGAATATAAAATAAAACGTAAAGTATTAATCCTTTTTCGTATAGTAACGAATTAATTACTCATTTTCTAAGAGAGGTTTCTTATTTCTTTGAAATCTGAATACAATTTGATCCTTGTATACATTCTCAATAGTTGGGCATTGAAGTAATTTTTTTTCTACTAGACAACTATTAAAAACTAAGAAGTTGTAAACACTATAATCCTGAAAAATATATAACACAAAGGGATGCTGTCTCGCAATATATATATACAGTGGGTGTACAAAGTATTCGTACACCTTTTAAAAACTAATAACTTTTTTATAATTGTACCAAACTACCTGAATTTTTATAATCAATTAGAAGCATTGGTTTACGAAATGATATGCAAGAAAAATTTTCCAAAAATTATAATTTACAAGGTTACATGCAGAAATAAAAAAGGCAATTTTTAAAACTTTTTTATTTGGGCCCTTAATCAAAATTTAAAATAGGTGTTTTGTAGATCTATGTTAGTTATACACATGCTTCAAATTTCATCGAAATCGATTAACATACATACGAGCTAGAAGCGGTTAAAAATGGTGAAAATCGAAGTTTTAGACTACTTTTGATCAGTTTCTGCTTAAAATCCACAGAATCATCTTTTCATGCGTGTCGTTTTTTCCTGCGTCAACCGATTTCGATGAAATTATCTGTATGTGTATAACTAACATAGATCTACAAAATATATTTTTTAAATTTTGATTAAGGGCCCAAAGAAAAAGTTTTAAAAAATGCCTTTTTAACTTCCCTATTTTATAGGGAAGTTCTTATTTTTTCATTTAACCTTGTAAATCACAATTATTTGGACAATCTTTGTTGCATATCATTTCGTAAACCAATTCTTCTAATTGATTATACAAAATCAGGTCGTTTGGTACAATTATAAAAAAGTTATTAGTTTTTAAAATGTGTACGATTACTTTGTACACCCACTGTACAGTAGCGGACAAAAGTTTAAGACCGCTCTAAAGAAGAGGATAACTTTTTGAATATTGTTCTATACGATTTGCACTTTTTTGGGAAGCTAGATCAATTAGTTTACTAAAGGATGTAAAAAGAATTTTTTTCAAAAATTGCAATTGATCGGAATTGTTGAAAAGATACTAAAAGTTGAATTTTTAACTTTTTTATGTGGGCCTATATTGAAAATTTAAAAAATACGTTTTGTAGATCTGTGTCAATTAAACATATTCTGAAAATTTCGTCAAAATCGGTCGATGTTGCAATGACCTACAAACATTTAAAGATGGCAAAAATTGCAGATTTTCAAGATTTTCGACAATAAATCGTGAAAATCTGCAATTTTTGCCATCTTTAAATGTTTGTAGCTCATTGCAACATCGACCGATTTTGACGAAATTTTCAGAATATGTTTAATTGACACAGATCTACAAAACGTATTTTTTAAATTTTCAATATAGGCCCACATAAAAAAGTTAAAAATTATACTTTTAGTATTTTTTCAACCATTCCGATCAATTGCAATTTTTTAAAAAATTTCTTTCCACATCCTTTAGTAAAGTAATTGTTCCATCTTCCCAAAAAAGTTCAAATCGTATAGTACAATATTAAAAAAGATATCGTCTTTTTTAGAGCGGTTTTAAACTTTTGTCCGGTACTGTATATAGTCAACCATAGATACAGTGAAATTCGGTCACCATTAATCGAAGGTACATTAACTGCAGAATTAAATAGAACCGGTTGTCGAAGTACGTTTCCAGGGAATTAAAATGGTCGAATTTATCCGCAACCCTATTCGCGCGTAGCTATAAATTAATCTTGTTTGAGATTTCGAATGGCCGTGGAAAGACGTAGAAAAATTCGGGCTTCGAGAGCGGCTGAGCGGGGCCTGCGATAAATCCAATTCCACTTGCTAACAGGAACATGAAAGTCATTCCATTTAATGTAGAATATCAGTTTTATTTTCGCGGCCCCTTAGCCGAGATACTTTCCAGAAAACTTTCGAGAAGGGAGGATGAGGAAGTCTCGTCTCGGTTCCTCGTGGGTGCCCTCGTCTCCGGTTTTGACGTGCTATGGTCTGAACCTCTCGAAAACCTTTCTGCGCGACACAAAGAGAACAGAGGGGTCAGGGAGAGAGCGAGAGATAGAAGGGGGACGGCATGCTGGGGGATGGGGGATCGGAGACGTAGACGGTGGAAGCAGGGGGTAGGGGGTCTTTTCGTAAGCGTAATGAAACTGCCTAGTAATCTTAGAAGCTGTGTACATCCCGTCTCACCTCGTCGCGGCAGTCAGCCGGGTTAAATGTCTTGAAATGGATATTCCTGCTGGTAGTAGACGGTAGATTCGGATGCGCGCCGGGGACGTGCAGAAGTTACCGTTTCGGATATTACCACGCTCCGCGCTGCTTAAGGCCTCGACGTGAATTTCGTCTCTCACCTAACACCGGCCGCAGCTTCGGGAACTGCGCGCCCGGTATTTCAACCAAGAGAGAGAGCGAGAGAGCGCGCTGCCGAGTCATTAATGCCGCGCCACGTGAGGGAATTCTGGTCTCCGATGCTCGCCGATTTTCTGTGTTATAATTATCGTCAACCACGCGCGGCACGTTCCCTCGATAGACTGTACTGGGTGTCCCGCGGGACTACAGACTAACTTATACCTCGGCTCATTGTCGACCGAAAACGCCCAGAGATACCACCTATCCATCCTTATTAAGCGATAAACCGTCGCCGCGCACGGGAGTCTCGCGAAACTAATAGCCGACGAGTTTTTGCTGTGTTCAGTGCACTACTTCGTTGCGAACGCGCATCCGGGAACGTGTATTTTGTGAGTCGTTTTCGGGGGTGATGGTAGTGATGACGAGGGAGATTGATGTCTGCGGTTCGCTGAGATGATGTTTATCCTCTTGATAGGAGTGAATCAAGCTAATGATCCTCTTACTGGAATTCTTTTGCTGGAATCATGTCTATTATGTTTCAAAGGGGAATTAATTTTGTAGCAATTCAGATAAACATTTCTGTTGAAGATAGTTCTTTACTTACAGTCTGGGAAGTGCGACCTACATTAAAACAAGACCTTCCGCAAAATTGATTAGAAGCAAATTGGAGTTAGGATGAATGTTTTTGTTAATCGAAATACAGTAAGAAGTACGCTGCTTAAGTTTCTCTTACTTTTCCGAAGGTTCTGGAAATCAACGGACAGCAATTGTCCCAAAAAGACAGCGAAGCAAAGCGATTGAAGGCGAGGGCGTGGGTACCGTTCACGTCCGGTTGCACCACTTACGTCAGCGTAGATAAGAGCCTCTATTTCCAGGATTAAGGATTTGACTGACGTTGTATTTTTGTCGCGGTATCCCGGTTATCGGCGGTCAGCGTAAGAAGAACAAAACGGGGAGAAAGTTAGAGGAAGAGAGTGAGAGGAAGAAAGCAGGCTACAGTTGACGCGACGAGGATCGCAGGGGTGGGAGAAGGAAGAACGGACGGACTACCCCAACGAGACTCACAAAACATTATTTCCAAGCTGAACGTCACGCGGCCCAGCCGGCAGTTAGATCAATAGATAGAGACGTCGGTCCTCCCGTTTCTCTACGTCGAAGCGCCGTCATGCGAAACTCGAATTCAAATATAGAAATGTCTGGCCCAGTGACATTTCGCAGCCCGTATCAACCCCTGATCGAGGATCGAGGAGAATTCGCCACCGCGGGGCGGCACTCTCTCTATCTCTCCGCTCTCGCTTTCTCTCTATCTCTCGTCATCGCTATCAAAGGATCCGTCGAACGGTTCGAACCGATTTTATTTTTTTCCCACCGAATCTCTCGGCGTCGCCTTCGCACCGACAGATCTCGTAATTAAATGCTCGACTCTCCTTTTTCCGACGTCCCTTAATGTCCGAGGATCGACGGCGGAGCGAGAGATACCTTGTTCAATTTCGAATTTCTTTGAACCACTCACCGATTCGATGAACGATAAGACTACTGGCCCGGGTGGACGATGTGCCGTTCTTACCTGCAACAAGCAACAGAAAAGACATTTTAATTAAACTGCTCGGCCAGCTGATGGCGAGTTTACGCGAGAGTTGGGGGTGATAAGCTATCTTTACTGGGATCTGGTTTTCTTCGGTGTTTCAAGTTATTCGTACTGATTTGATGTTTTGCGACCGGGTTATTCTACCTAGTAATTTCGCTTAACGTAACGCAGTTGTTTCAAGGATTTATAATAGCACTTTTCATTGTCGATGAACAGTGAGAATGGTGCTGTGTACTTTATTCTTCAGATGTTTGTTGGAGCTCTTGTTTAATCAACACCGATCCAGTGGTACAGAGCAACTCGTAATTAACGAGATAGCTCGCCAACCGTTCAGTCTTCTCAAGACAGCAACATTTCGATGTTTTTATGGAAACCGTCGCATAAATAACCTGCACTTTGTGCCACTTTCAAGAAGAACTAATTCATTTCGTCTGGGCAAAACGTGGAAGTGTCCGAAGGAACGCAACATGATAATGGTATGAAATTTTCACATTTTTATGTTGAGCAGTTCAGGAGAGCCGTTTGCAAGCTTCGTGGAAAATTGAAAGTGCAAATTATCACTTAAAGATTTATTTACAGATAAAGACAGATAAAGATTTCGATAAAATAAGATGTCTAAAGGGACCCAAAACGAAGAAAGGAATCGACCATTAGAACAATTCTTTATACTTTCGTTTTTCGAACTTTATCAGAGTCGCTCTTGAAACCTTCTTCGATCAATCTCCGAAAGAGTAAATTGCTGCTAGTATTTCATGGAGCTTCGCAAGAGCATGGGATAAACAAGCTGCAGTGCGCGGCACCTTCGAGCTCGTCGAATTTATTACGTTTTGATAAAAAGCGCAAGTGTCCGAAGTTTCCGTGCGCAGTTTCGCGTTAGTATCACGACGGATGTTGGGTACCCGGAAAACCGGGGCTCTGTTACGAAGACGAATACACACGTTTATAGCGAGTCGCGAAGGACCTCGGGATCTTGTGTATGTGTGTGTGGCGCCAGAGCAAAATTTAACCTTGCTACGAATGGCAAGGAACGATCCGACACGTCGCGCGTGACTCAAGAGCGCATCTATATTCGGTGCGACGATGGCAAAAGTGCATCAGCCCGAAGCGAGGCTAGCCAAAGTGTGCTGTAGCCAATCAATCCGCTAAACGCACGTATTTATCCGCGCCCGTCGTCCAGACGACGTGGACGTAGTCGTTACGCTCGGAGATAAATTCCCCGGTGTCTGGTTAATCTGATCCGCCGAAACCGACGGTGTTCGACTGGAAAGCTATAGCGCGGGTCATCGTTTAACCCGGCTCGATCCTTGCACTATTATTTTATTACCCTGCTACAGGCCTCTCTTGGCACCGGACGTCAGATCGTATTCTACTGCTATCACTCGCTGTTACGTCCACTTCGACAGGCTTCCGCCGATCCTGGACTCGACCAGCATGACTGGCTCCTTTTGTTCACTTCTCACATTCTCGAGCTATGAAATAGGTATCGAGCAAGCTTCATGACGAGATAGCGACGCAACCTTAGACCATGTACAGGGTGGTCTTTTTATCTGAAGACATTGAAATATCTCTAGAACTCTGTATCGGATCAAAACAAGTGGGCAATGAAAGTTGTTCGTCGCGAAGGGGGACATCCAATGATACCAAACTGGACCACCCACCGCCACCCCCTGGGGGTGGGGGGTGGACAAGATAAAAAACTTAAATGGGAACCCCCATTTTTCATTGCAGATTTGGATTCTCCAGAAAAAAATACACAAATTTCACCTAGGAGTTTTTGCATTTTGGTTCACAGATGGCGCTGTAATGGACAAAAATCAAAATGGAAAAAGTCGTTGAAAATTGGGCATATCTCGAGAAATACACATCAGATCAGAAAAATAAAAGTAGACGTATTTGATATTTTGAAGAATGCTATTCAATAACACCATAATTGACCCCCCATCCCCACTTCCTGAGGGTGGGAGAGGGAACTATTTCAAAATCTTCAATGGGAAACCCTTTTTTATAGCAAATCTTGGTTCTCCATTGATTTGATATTATTGGTGTAATTTCTTTCACAGATGTCGCTGCAATCGAAAGCAGTTGGAAAAATTCAGTGGTTTGTTTATCAATCCTCAGGAAGTGTGGGTGGGGGGTCAATTATGGTGTTATTGAATAGCATTCTTAAAAATATCAAATACGTCTACTTTTATTTTTCTGATCTGATGTGTATTTCTCGAGATGTGCCCAATTTTCAACGACTTTTTCCATTTTGATTTTTGTCCATTACAGCGCCATCTGTGAACCAAAATGCAAAAACTCCTAGGTGAAATTTGTGTATTTTTTTCTGGAGAATCCAAATCTGCAATGAAAAATGGGGGTTCCCATTTAAGTTTTTTATCTTCTCCCACCCCCACCCCCAGGGGGTGGCGTGGGTGGTCCAGTTTGGTATCATTGGATGTCCCCCTTCGCGACGAACAACTTTCATTGCCCACTCGTTTTGATCCGATACATAGTTCTCGAGATATTTCAATATCTTCAGATAAAAAGAGCCTGTATACTTATAGACCCAGCATAGGTATAGGATATGCGTAAGACGTACTGTTACAAGAGAACAGAGGTGTATAGCGATATAAAAGCGAGATATATGTATGTACAAGTGTATTTAGGAATCAGTTGTAAACATTTGGAGAAATGGTGGAAACTTGTTGCATAAAGATTTGTAAGGAACAACAAAACCGTGATACAAATATATCTTTCCACAAGTAAGTATTTTGTACTTAATATCGCATATATATTGTTCTTACCATTTTTCGTTTTAAAGAAAGTAAGTTATGAGGAAATAAATACAGGTTTCGTATTATCAACATTTCCATTAAAATTTAACTTTTTCCAAATTATAATTGACAAAATGAGCAGTATCTAAAATAAGAGTAAAGTAGAGAAATGAACGAGTAATAAAACCAAAGATACTATAACAATAGTGCCAAATTCTTCTGATATTTTTAGTTCTCTGTGTTTCTCTTACCCATTTCCCTCATAAATGTATAAAATCAACAGTATACTTATGGTATTAAAAGAATTTGAGGACACTTGCATATTATCTTTGACGTCAACATCATTGAAGGAAGGAGAAATACATTTCCTCCACATTATTCGACTTAACTGAAAGTAAAGTCTCAGCATTTTCCCAACAGTAACTTAACATACTTTCTAAATATTTACCGTTTTATGTGTCATGTATTTAGGTGTATTATAAATGTACAGAGAGCCCACCGTCCACTACGAACAAAATATAAACGACAAGTAATTGTTGCCGGAAGCTTCCATTAGAACCTAAAAGAAAGCGCTCGAATTTGCATCACAGGGTAAATATCATTTTGTCAAGTCAATTTTGTAGACTTTTTTAGACTCTCCATGTAAAAGGCAACGAAGATTGTATAAAGTGGTGTTCACTTCCGTACGATCACACAACAATAGAGCTGCGGATTATTCCAGAAAAAAGGTTGAAACTCCCCCTCCCCGCAAACTGTAAAGGAATTACGAAATAAAAATCTCATCAGTTTCATTGAAACCTGTCAAGGCACGCTCACACACCGGTAGAGATAGTAATGAGAAACTCTTTTAAAAATATTTCTTCTCAGCGTTGTTTTTAAAGTTATGCAAATCCATGCGAAAACGAGAAACAAAGCCGTTCCTGGCCTGAATTCAACAGCTTATGCATGAACGTCGCTCCCTTATAAATTAATATGATAATTTTATTTTTAACGTCGGGGAACGAACGAGCGTTCTTCTATAACTACACAGGGGAACAAATTTTACATTACAATGAACGTTCATTATCAATTTTGATAATTGCAAACGGTCAACGGAAACAATTACTTTTCCACTAATAGCGCTTCATGTATAGTTGAACTACAAAAGAGGTGCAATTAAACAATTCTAAATTAACGTGTTTCTAAAGAGAATACCGGGAGAGTAATCTCAAAAATGTTATACAATTTATTTCGTCCTTTAAACAATTCAAAATTAATGCGAACCCAAATAAAATAACAAAGTTTGTATTTCTAAAATGCTCTCCACTTTTAAAACAATAATATATAATATATAATTTTATTTATGTATGTATATATACATTATATATGTATATATAATTTTATTCCAATAATGATAATTCCTGAAGAAGGATGAAAGTGGAAATGATTTATGCGGCATGATACAAGCAAAAGAATACTGAAAATATTCCAATTTGAACAAACGTGGAACTATTTGGTACTCAAAAGATATTCCACGTCAAAGGGAAATAACTTCCCTTAGTCATTTTTTATCAAATGAACTGCCAGATTGGCAGTCTTGACCACTGTGCGGCATGCCGATAATTGAATCATGCAGACGAGCCGCTAGCCCCAGTTCCGACAAATTATTTCAATAAACAAGCCCGGGCACTGCCGATCAAAATGTGCACGTTCACAAAGACAACCAGAGACGCAGCACGTGTCAGAAGTGTCTGGCGGTCTCCGCGGGGTTTCGATCAAACGATCAACTAATAACCTGCCGAGGCTCTACCTTTCCCGAGAGCCGTGCCAGTACTCCCGACTCTCGGCATTGGGAACGTGCTCGGTTTCAGGATAATCCCAGCTGCATTACCTTGATGAGTTCCGGACTCCATTTTCGAGCCCAAGAAATGTTCAGTGTTCGTCTATCTTGAATATAGCCGTCCGCCGCGCGTTTCGGCTGCACACATTTTCACGCGTAGGGTTACGCGTGTACGTCGACAATATCCGCGACTATAAAAGCCTGGGAGTCGGGTACAGGTGTATCGGATTTTTGTCGCATTTCTTAATCGCCCCCGATATCTTGCAACAAAAATGAAATTGATCTGCGAGAAACCGCAGATTATTGGCAAAAGCAATTTCGTGAGTAACAGATAATAAAATGCTCTAATTTCTTTGTTTGGGGGGGAAAATTGTTGTCAATTGCTGGATAAATAGCATGGGGTAATGGTGGTGATGTATGGTAAGTTTCAACTCGATTGCATCATTCGATCGCATGCTACGATATAGTAATCGTAGAACGTCATACAACAAATAAATTCAATATAAGCCTCACTGATTCTAAAAGTTTCAATGAAATACTTCGTTCAAACAGCTAAAACTAAAATCTTGCTTAAAAATCGATGGCAAGATTGTAGTTTGACATGTTTGCCACAGCTACCACATTTTTTAAACATTTCGTTAATTGTAAATGATTTATTTGTCTGAAATGAACAAACGTCGGCAAAGAAAAATCATAGATCTCCAAAAATGGATTTACATCTTCCATTACACAAAATACAACATTTTGGTGGTCTTATACTTCACATCATAAATCAAATCCAGCTGCGACAGTCACAATGAACACGTCTATTACCATTTGGAAGCCCGTATATCAGAGTTGCACCAGATTTCGCCTTTTCCCGAGCAGATTCGTGGCGAACCGAGAGGAGACGCGAAAGAGAGTATACATATCTTTTGGCTCGTAAAAGTGTTCCGCCACGAATTAAGGAGATCTCCAGCTTCCGTTTCCCGTGTGCTTGTTCAGGCGTACATATACATCAGGGTTGCATCGCGAGACAGGTAGGAGAAGTCTCGAAGGAGTCGAGTGTTTGCATGCGAAAGACGACAGAGAAAGAGTAACGGCGGAAGGAGGACAACAAGGCCGAGGCTCTGCCGCTCTGACAGAGTTAATTTATCCTATATTGCTACTTAGCGGATCTACTGAGATTTCAGTATCCCGAGGAGCGGGACGAATCGACTTCCGGTCAGGCTACGCCTCTTGGGGATGGAATTTCACGGAAATTACTCTCGGTCCGAACAACACGGTTAATCGATTCGCGAGACAGAGGGTGCACCATCCGTCGGGGACCGGTAACTATTGGTTAATCGCACCAGTCGAGACAAAAAGATCTGTGATCGCTTGCAAAACAGCAACGAATTCGGCTGGAGAATGTTAGAGACAGTCCTAGGAGCTGATCAAACTGATTGAGAGAAATAAATCGTTATTTTAAAACTGTGTTCATGATGTTAGCAGGTTTATAAAATCTAAACGTCTCATGTGCCTGACTTACAATCGTGAGTCACGTGTCAGGCACGTGGCGGACGTGAGGATTGCTGGGGAATAATCGTCGCCGTAGGAGTAACGTAGAGTGACAGAAAGGTCTTGATCTGGCCACACAGTACAGGAGCTACATATGCATTTATTTCTTTGCTTAATCATTTTAATGAGACGAAAATAATGCAACAATACTCTGAAATCCATCGAATATTCACGCTATATCGAATCCAAAAATTTTTGTCATAGATGCATAAAACCGTCTAGTGATCATTACGTCTTATGGCGGTAGGATAGCACTTAGATGCAGTGCAGCTGACGTTTTCGTGGCAAATCCGCGGGAAAGTTAGTCTGCGGTCAAATTTTGATCCTCGAAGACGCGGCCGGCGGTCCACGTATCTAATCTTGGTGGAACAACGGCGAATCCGATGAGCGAGCGAGCGAGAAGAAGAATCGGCCGGGAGAGAGGAGCGGAACGGTTAGTCGGCGAGCTCATCTTAGTTTCTCGACTAAATCTCTCTAAGCGGGCTAAGCAAGCTCCAGTGGCAATTCGTAACAACTATTAGCGAACCAACATTCATCTCGTTTAACTCGAGTTAGCGCCCAGGACGCGTAAACCAGGTGCGGAGGCTATGTTAGCAAGCCGCGTTGCTTAATGCGCGCGTTGGCAACGGGAATCGCTCCACTAATTTATACGAAGCGATGCGGCCTATTCACACCGGCGACACCATTAATCAATATCGTTCATTAGATCGATACGACGCGCGGACCCCCGAAGCCGCCTGCTTAGCCGTGCCGGACAGCCCTTATGGATGCAACCCCCTTTCAGCCTCTCTCTCTCTCTCTCTCTCTCTCTCTCTCTCTCTCTCTCTCTCTCTCTCTCTCGAGCAAACTGGCCCTCGCGCGCCCCTAAACAGAAATAATTAAACCGTTGTTCCCGCGCCGACGATATTCGACCCAGTTGATCCGATGCCAATGCGATCTTAATCGAGAACGGTTTCGCGCAATCGTAACTGGCACGGGACGGCAGAATTTCTTAGCGGATTGCTCATTACCATCCTATTAAGAATATTGAGTCGCTCTACCGTTCCGGCTCCGGAACGATTTAGACCCGATTTAGAAGACCTCTGAACCACTCCCGCTGAAATAACGCGGGCACGAACGTTCATGGTCGTTGTCTTCGGTGTCCTACTTTCGCTTCATTGTAGGGAGCACCAAAAGTCTGAGGACGCTGGGAAAAATACTAGGCGACTTCATCTTCGAGAAGTAAAGTATATGTTCCGCGAGACTTTATTGGAGCAAGCGTGGAAACCAAAACTTCAGCTTCTGCGTCTGACTACTAGGCGCTGATTCTACTTTGGCTGAAATAAACAGCAACGTTGCTATGGAAGAATGTAATAATTACCTAAATATCTCCGTTACTTTTCGTTGTACAAAAAAACTTTTTAGAACGAAGTTACACTGTTCAAACGGCCACATGTAACGGTGTAAGGAAAACAATTTCAAGCTCATTTTTTTACAAGATTTCAAGGTCATTGATATTTTTTTAAATGGAATGAGGTATTTTTTAATACATTAATCGATGCAGCTGGATATTCGTTATGAAAAAGCACTAACCCATGTATGTCGAAAAGTTAGTAGTACAGGAGATATTTCAATTTAAATAACTCTAAAACACCATTACTGTCGTACTAAGACGTTAGCGTTTACTTGCTAGTGTAAATTGAAGAGTTGAAATTGAAATTGAAAAATTGACGTTGAAAATGAAATTGAATATTTGAAATTGAAAAATTAAAGAGTTGAAGTTGGAAAATTGAAGTTGGAAAATTGAAGTTGAAGGGTCGATATCGAAATTAAAGTCGAAATGGAAAAATTGATGTAGAAATTGAAATTGAAGAGTTGAAATTAACGAATTGAAATTGAAAAATTGACGTTGAAATTGAAAAATTGACATTGAAATTGAAATTGATGTTAGCATTTACTTACTTGTGTAACGTCTTAGTACGACATTAATGGTGTTTTAGAGTTAATTAAATTGAAATATCTCCTGAACTATTAACTTTTCGACGTTAGTACCTTTTTATAACGAATGTCCAGTTGCATCGATTGATGTATTAAAAAATACCTCATTCCATTTAAAAAAATATCGATGGCCTTGAAATCTCATAAAAAAATGACCTTGAAAATTTTTTCCTTTACACCATTACATGTGACCCTTCAAACAGTGTAACTTCGTCCTAAGAAGTTTTTTTGTACAACGAAAGGTAACGGAGATATTTAGGTGTTCTGTTTCTTCGGACTCACCCTGCATACGGTTGTAGACAATGTTTTTGAGTGATGATATAATTAAAAGTGTCTAATAATAATGTAATACTTTAAGTCACCTATTGATCAAGGATGAAAACATACGTCTTCTATGTCCACCTGTGCACAGATCAGTACAGGCATTGCATCTTATGTGCTCTTCGATCTAGGCTTCGAGGAGCTCTACGAGACCCGGTATCTTTTCGATGTCGTACCCCATGTTACCGATAGTTCACGGATTTAGGCGTATTAGCAAGAACTGGATACTCTATATTGTCTAAAATTCTAGTTTGTTCTACTATATCGTATATGTTTCATGCTGAGTTGAGAAGATTTGCCACGCGACGGCACAAGGGTCAGAGGAGTCAATCACCAGGTTGTGTTTGACGTCACATGCTACATACTATGTGGGAGCGCTCTAGCCAATATTTCAGTTAGAGATGAAAATGCGTGTGGAACGAGACGCCCACATTCCACTCTGATCCAATCGACTGCACATTCGTACCTATGTAACCGCATTCCTGCCAGAGACCTTCTTCTCATCTCACAATAATACACGTTTAATATTGTAATTTTTTTTACGAAAAATAAAGAATATTAGTTACATCAGTTATTGTATTCTTTTTCCCCACCCTGTACACGACTATTCCACAGTAAAATTAAATGAACATCTTAGAAAATTTTGGACAGAGAATAATTTTTAAATTAGGCGAAAATGAAGTTTTATATTAAGAAAATATCATGGTAAAAGAGGTGGCAGGAAATTTTGGTGCCACCTCTTTTTTTATCGTATTCTCAAAGTAGAAAGCCAAAAATTTTCGGAAATCTCGAAAATTGAATGTTGTATTGGGCGAATATGATAGCGAAATAGGTGGCACGAAAATTTAATGCCACCTGCTTTACTATCATGTTCTATTAGCAACCCAAAAATTTCCGAAAATCTTTAAAAACCACGAACATTGAGTTTTGTATTAGGATAATGTGATAGTGAAAGAGGTGGTAGGAAAATTTAGTAGTACAACTCAACGACAAGACAGACGGTCGAAATTTTTTCGAAAATTCAATAGCACAACTCAACATCAGGCTAGGCAGTTGAAAATTTTTCGAAAATCTCGAAAATCGACGTTTGTATTTGTATTGACTATGATAGCGAAAGAGGGGGCACGAAAAGTCAGTAGTAGAAGTCAGCGATACATCAGACATTCGAAAATTTTTGTTTTTCAAAGTTTCGCTATGCATAGACGGTCACACATTCTTGCGGAAATCAGTAGTATAACTCTACAACAAGTTCGACGTTTGGGAAAAATTTTTGATTCGATAAATATATACGCAGATATGCTATTTTATTACATTGTCCTTCTTTATTCATCGTAGATTCATGCATAAACTTTTATTTGTATTATTTAAAGGAATGTTGACTGGCTCAGAGAGTCTAACAACGCTATAAAATCTAGCAGAGTTTGCAGACTGCAAATTTTCCTGTGTTTATGCAATACGAGTAAAGTGAAGTGCGTGGTGCAGCGCCTGTTGCGTGCATCGCGAGTGTATCATCGCGTCAGTACACGAATAATAATGATTATTTCTCGAAGCAGTCTATTCGGCCAGTATCATTGGCCACTTCCTCTCTGATAATATACACCGACGCCCGTTTTTCACCGGGGGAATAAAGAATAGAAGAGAAGCGGAACGAGGGAGGCAGGGGCGGGGACGAGTCGGTGCTGCAAACAGGAAAGCTAATTTCACTCGAAATGCTTCGCATTAGCGGACGGAGTATCAAAGGCCGCTAATATATCGCGGCGCTCGCATTCCGCGGGTACGGATTGTGCACGCCGGACATGTCCGCGACGTATTATGTTATTATCCAAGTCAACGAGCGTGAAACGGTCAAAAGCGGCCTAGGGAACACCTGGAGAACCTGCCTCTCGAATCCCGGCGAACCGACCACCGTCCGTCTGTCGGAGGTTACGTGTGTGTGTATGTGTGTATGGTAGAGGGGGAGAAATAAGCTCGTTAGCGAATGAGTGGGCTCCTCTGCGTTCAACAGACAAACTGGCTAAAGTAAACGAATAAATGTCAAACGACTTTTCACACATTTAGACCCAGGCCGGATACGCCACGGTCCGCGATAACCGAGCCCCGCAGAAATGGAACCGGGCAGGGATAAACATTATTTTCGAGGAACGTTATGCCACTGCGGACCCTTCGGACGCAGATTATGAGGTAACGACGAGTGGCTCGCCTCGTTAATCCTGAACATGTTTTTCAATCCGCGAAAGTACCTTTGATTCTACTTTTGCGAGACTCCTTTTCGACGGTTCACCCGTCACGCTGCTTAACAACAGAGCCACTGCATTTAACCCTCCTACGCTCGAGAAAGCACGGTGTGTTTTGTGAATTAAATAAGGATTGACATTCTTCTTTTTATGGAAAGGATATGGCTCTTAACCTGCTTGCAATGTGTATAAATTGTTGTGATGCTAAACCGACGTATGCGTATCAACAAGAAAAACCTTCTTTTAATCCTTACGTTTTATAATTCTAAAGTAATCTAGATTAGTGAAGAGACTTTAGCTAACCTCTAAGAATTCCTACGAGACGCTACATTCTTTATTAGGAGAAAGGGGATGTAAGGAGACAGAGAGTTCTGTGTTCGAAGTGGAAGCCTACTTCAGCGAGTGTTTTATCATGTTCTGACCTACATAGTTCGCCCCGTTTGTTTTCTCGGTTCTGTGCCATGTTTTTTCTTATTTCTGGAACCCTTTCTTCCCGTGCATCGGGGAATCGGACCTTTCAGATACTTCTAACGTGATTTCGTTTCGGCAACAACCCTTCAAGCATTGTGTGGCGAAGACACAAGAACTGGCGCGTACAAATCGCTTCCGAACACATTGTTTACTTAATAAACATTTTGGGACAGAGAGGGAAATCCATTCAGAAGGTGAGACGACAAACTTGTCTCATGATGTATGAACCTACGTATCAAGTGAGAATAGCCATTAAAACAGTTGGATCATGTACAAAAATGTTTGATTCAGATGGAAATAAAGTGACAGCGTGTTCGAAAAGGTTTTTCAATAATCGAGATGACAAGTACAAATAATGCCATATGAATGCCACGTGTAACCATGTTAATACTACTTTGTTACCCAAACGCTGAGGAATGTCTGCTAAAGGTTAACATGTCACACGTCGTTGAGATACAGCTCGACAGTCTCTGAAAATATCCATCCATTTAAACAAATAAAGGTCATCGGAGTACTCTTGCACTATTACCATTAAAAACGAAAGCATTCAACTGATTGCGAGCTTGCGAACAATTTCTCCTCTACGCTCTCGCCCGCGATGATAAAACAACGAGCAGCCTGTACAATACAATGTAATTTGTAATATAATTGAAAGAACAGTATCCTGGAGAAAGAGGCAGGTAATAGAATCATTGCACACTCAGGGTCTACTTCATTCTATGCGCGCAGGTTATCTTAAAAACAGCGAAGAAAATGCTGAGAGCGAGTGTAGTTATATTACAAAAGCCATAAACCCTAGTTCGTTGTAACTTGCAGCCTCTGCTAGGCGCGCATCTTGCGGATCTGGGTCACACGAGAGCTCCATCAAATTTATTAACATTGACGTTGTCTCTCGCGTCTTCTCGTGCATAGGCGTATATGTATGTATATGCAAGGTAAAATCACAGCGAATGTAAATCTGCTTTATTACTACGGCATGCTAATTTTCCCGGCAATTCCTGATGCATCCTCGACGACGCACAGTGGTCCGGGCGACCGATCTAGCAGACCATTTGATAAAATGACTTATCTTATATCGATATTTAATGCATTTACATAACTTTCTAAATGTGTTGTATACAGTAAATTTTCTATAGACGCGAAGGCCTCGGGGAGATTTCTTCGCATCTATCGCATGTGGGTACCTACTTTTTAAGCTTCAAAGGCCGAGCCGAACGTAGAGAAGGATCTAAAGGCCGAGCCGAACGTAGAGAAGGATCTAAAGGCCGAGCCGAACGTAGAGAATGACAGCGCCTGTAAAGAGAGACCACGGCAACTATCCGCGTCTCTTTCTTTCTGATGCGCTGTCCTTCCTTGCGTTCGAAACTCTCATCATCGATTAAACCACTAAATACAGTTGAAATTATATCGTGTTTGGTATCATTTTGGATTAGAAAACTGCCAGGAATATGTTGCTGAAAGTTCCATAAAAAAATAATGAAAAATAAAGAAGATTAAATATTGGTGTTACATTGTGATGACGCACGGGCGTTTGAACTGTGCCGACGACTGCGACTCTCCGCGGCGCGTTAGTAGTGGTTCACACCGATATACCGAGCCGAGATCAGATTGCTAAGTTGGGGGGGGGATATTTTTTTCGCATCTATCGTACAAAAATTTTCGCATGTATAGCACATTTACTGTATTATGAAATTTAATAAAAATTATAATTAGAACAGGCATTTAAAAATAAACATTTTGTGAATATGGTTCTGCCTGCCGATCGTACTTAATATTCGTAAAAAAATTGTTTATTATAAATATCATTATGGATTGTTGTTTATTTTAAAACTGAACATGATTTTTCAGGCAGTTCCGATAATGAGACAAAAATGTTTTAGACAAAAGTTAATCAACGTGTAGCGGTCTACAAATTTCAATGCAACATATTTTTAAGAAAATGTTTATTCTATAAAAAATCAAAGTCACCTTTAATTTGTAAATGTCATTATATATTTTTTACTTCATAATAGTGTAGCTAATGTCAAAACGAATTCAACGACCTACATTGTTATACCTTTAAACTTTAAAATAGTGCTAAAATCTTCGTGAACAGATACATCGCTTGCCCAGACCTCTGTGCGACAATCCGCAAGATCGACGCTGAGGAAGTGTGCGAGTACACTTTAATTAACGTCACAGTTAGGAAAAAGAAATATTCAGTTGCCATGGAAGAACCCTCGAATCTCCGCTGGCTAATTGCGGTCAACTGGAACTCTGGAGCACATATATTTTTTACGTGGTTGCGACAGATCCTTGCCGCCGACAAACGACCTACTAATAAAGATTTGCGAAAGATCCCGGCCCGTTAAGCCACGATACAAGAAAACTCTAAGTGGCTCGGACCTGTTATCACAACGGTGCTAGATAACGTCGACCCGCTGATTAAATGGCGCAAGGATATGTCGCTGGCATTATCGCCCTAAAACTACGACGTTTCGCACAGATTTCGCTGATTTACGGGATCCTGCGTGTTTCGCTGTATTGTGCTCATTTTATCCTACATTATTCGCTTATTAGATATTCTAACAGACCTCTTAGCAGACCTGAGGAGGTATGACGGCTTGCGAATCTGTGATAGAAATCGTACACTAAACAATTTCCTAAACTTGAACGTTGTAAAATCGTAAAAAGAATTGAACAGTCCAGAAATATTGGGTCATTCCGTAAGTTTTGTTGTCTCTTATTCGATTTGAAGGGTGGTTTAACGTAATATGAAATACTAAATACTAAGAATTTCAGAACACCTATGACATCATAGGCGTCAACTTGTTAAAATGATTACAACACGAAATCAATTTTAATTTAACTCCTGTTAGTTGCAATGGGTGCAGAAGATTTTTATTTTGTCAAGTGGTCATTAGAAATAGGTTGAAAATAATAATAAGAGAACTTAGAGACAGCAAAGTACTGCTTCCGACTTACTAAACTTAGCAGAGGAAGAAATACCTTTTTCTAGGCTCCTGTTTTCGTATAATTTAAGTACAGAACTTTTATTTTATAGAAAGATCTGGTGATCGCTGGACCAATCTGCTAGGGCCATCTCTCGCATTATTCCCGCGAAATCGCAAACGGTTAGAAAATATCCGCGCGGCCGATACAGCCATAGTACCGATGCGCCTCAAACATCCTCCGTCGTTCCAACTTTCCGGTTCAGGAGGCGGAAGCCAAACTCCATCCAAGTGCTTGTAATTGGTCGGTATTTTCCACCCCCGCGCAGCACCATACACCCGGTGGCCCAATTTAATATAACTTATGCATATTCAATAGTTTCCCCGCGGCGTCGTCGTCGTCGACGTCGTCGTAGTCGTCGTCGTCGTCGGAACTGGAAGGGGTTATGCACTCCGGTCGAGAGGGAATGGGAGGGTCGAGGAATGCACCACCGGAAGGACAAAAGCTGGCCGTGCTCAGCAATTTCCTCCGCCTCCGCGGAAAGTTCGCCGCCTCGCGAAGTTTCGAGGGAAGCCGTGTAGATGACGATTGTGCCGCGATTTACCGCGATCTGTCACGACGCAGACTTCCCGGCGAACTTGCCAGACCCCGGCAGACGTACACTCTCTACGCGTCACGTGGAACGCATCCGTCAGGTGCATCGGGCCTTGTGCATCGCTAGAACCGCGGCAGATCACCGGTGACTCGTTAAAACTGAATTAACCATGCCCGACCAACCGAAGAATTGCTGTGCGATACGGCGACCGAACAGCAATGAAGCGATGGATGAAACAGATAAGCCGATGCGCGGTTCGACTGCGGCTTGTTGTATTTCTTTCTTGAAGAATAGTGTGGAAAATGGACAGTAAAAGGGAAAATTGTCCCTGCTACCATGTGTGGGTTAGGTGGCCTTCAGAGGTGCAGAAGCTTGACCATCAAGTAGTCTAGCTTAAAAGGGTGAGAAAATAATAATAAATTCACAAAACTTATTTGTGGTTGCTTATATTTTTAAGCGACATCTGCCAACATATTTGTGACATTTTTCTGGTTAAAGCGCGACCAAACATGACATGCTTCGAAGCATATTTGTTTATTTAATTCACGATTCAGTAGAACCTCCATTATTTTACCAGATTATAATCCTCCATTGTTCGAATACGTACGTGTTTCACGTGTAAACAGTTTAATGTAAAGCGATCCATACACAATACAATTTATTGTATCTATAAATTCTCGCATTTTACACTACGTACAGTCTTCATGATTAGTTCGGATTGTTGAGGTTCTGCTGTATTTGACATCATTTCAACCAGAAAAATGTTCTGAACAGGATGCTGGTAAAAGTTTCATAAAAAGCAAAATGGTTTTGTCACTGTTTTTTGTTTTGGACCTATTAGTCAATTCTTCAAGGGGACCACTTAAAGGGCTGCCGAACTTCTTCTCCGAGCCACACGGTCCCCACCATCAATCAGTGTGCTCCCCCACTACTTAAAGTGCTACTACTACTACTACTATTACTACTGGCGATATGTAATCGATTATCCATGAACAGATAGAAACAAAAGCATTTCAGTCGGTACGGCTGTGTCAAATAGTGTTGGTTATCACTTCGCGCGTTATCGGAATAAGGAAGTGGTAGAAGGAGCCAAATTTGGCCCGCGGGCCGCCAATTGGGCAGCTGTTTGTGAAGGTACATGTGGACCGTTTATTTTGAAAGTGGTGTAAGTCCATTTTTGAAAAAAATGAGATATCACGTAATTCATGCTTAATTTAATGTAAATAAAATTTTAAAAAACAAGAGAAAATGGACTTACACCACGTTCAAAATAAACGTCCATGTATTGGAGAACAGTTAACACTAGAACTATCGAGCACTAAATGCAGTTGGCATACTTATATTAATGACAAAATTGCATTTCTTTAGATTTCGTTTGAGTTTTGTTTAAATATGTGCTTCAGTAGAGAAGTTCACAAAAAACGTATTTATAATTTTAATATTTCTAAAAGAACAAATCAGGAACCAGTCATTTTGACCCATTCGGTAGTTCTAGTGTTAAGCTGTTAAATTATTTACGACAATTGATTGTCTCTAATAATAGCCATCTTCAACACTGAGCAATTGGCTTACTCGGTTACCTGATCTAATTTAGACGTAGTTATAAATAATTTTTGATTCTCTGACTAAATAGAAATGTTACGACTGTGTGTAGGAAATGATCTAAAATTGAAACTCTGATTAATTGAAAGAGATTGAGTGAACTGTACTAAATAAACTCTGCCTTAATGTGGCTTGCACTAGTTTCCGGATGAAATTGTTCTTCGATTCCACTAATTTATTAATAGTTTAGACAGTGGTCGATGAGCACAGTTTTATGTCAGGATTTAACGGTGAACTTTTAGACGAATATATTCAATATACGACGCGACGTTTGGTTAAGATCTGTAAACAGCTTTTCCATTTTTATTTCATCAATAAATTAGTTTGCTTTTAGGGCGTTCTGGGGGATGCTGAGTTAGCAATTCGGATCACAGAATATTAAAGATCTTGAAGATACACAAATTTTGCAAATGAGATGAAGGACACATATTTAACAGCCTGAAGCTATTTAAGACACTGTTGCACGGATAATTGCATCTAGCCTCATCCCCAAGTGCAATAACCAATTTCTATGGATTTTACGGTAATTCACAACTAGGTAAAGGTTCTCCAGCATTAAATCTGTTCGATCAACGACTCAATTCTCATTGCAAGGCTAATAAAACAGTAGAACAAACTGATACCCCGGAGTTCGTGGGAAATGGGTCATGTTTGACAATAATCTGCAGAATACATGTGCTCCGAGCGATTTGTATATCCACGATGTTGACAGTTTGAAAGTAATTTGCGTTTGTGATATTAATTGTTTGAAAGGCAGTTATGCTTTGCTTATCCGAGTGTGCGCATCGCTCGAATGCAAGCCTATTTATGTTTCTATTGATTTGCCTGCGCTATCGCTGTCGGTAAAATATCCACGTGTCTTGTTTCGGTATTGGACATTCTCAGATCATTCCCAACTATCCAAAGACTATTTTCTGATTGTTAACTTTGTTAGGAAATTCCAAGTTGCCAATAGCCGCTGCAACTCGTCTGCTATAAAAACAGGGACTCGGGAACAGGAAAAGGCACCGCCGACGACCACAGCTTTCTTCCCAGCAGTCTCGGACCAAAGTCAGCTACTTCCAGGAGGGAAGCAACGGGGCGCAGGAATAATATTCTCCGGGATACGGAAATCGGAGCGAGAGTCCGCGCGAGATGGCGGCAAGACGAGAGGCGTTCAGTAACTTTTCCCTTCATCCGCTCATCCCGACGTCGTCTGTCGGGACCCGACAATGAATGGATGTCAAAAACGCAGCAATTAATTCAGCCCCTGTGGGGAACAAAGGCGTAAGAATACCGTCGGTTGTCGTGGTACTCGAGAGAAGTTCTTCCTCGTCTAGAGACTTCGCGAGGCATCGCGGGAGAGCCAAAAGGAGAGATCGCGGGAAAGAAGAACGGAGATAACTGGCAGTGAGGTAGCAATGGGCGGGATGGCACAATGGTTGGATCATCCAACTTTACTTTGCTTATTGTAATTCAATTTCACGGGGCGACTGTCTGCTTCTCTGTTCGTCTATGCCTCCTTTCCCCCCTTTCTCTCTCTCTCTCTCTTGCTCTCTCCTCAGCCGACGACAGTGTCGTCCTCGTTGCTCCCGGTGCCAAATCTCTGCCCCTTTTTCGGGTCTGTATAATTTCGCGCACAGCCCCATCGACCGAAAATCCAAAGGGGTGGACTTGACAACTGTTTAACATCTTCGCTTACAATTCCCATTTCGCGGTGGCCTGCGATCCCAGCAGACCCGTGAAATTATTCGGAAGGGGGCTGGCCCGCGTGTATCCGGGGAATCCTCTTTGCAGCGCGCCGGGATTGCAACTTCCCGATACTTGGCACGCTTCTCCGCGGAAAGCAGAGTCGGGGCCGAAGCTTTTTTACCAGCGAGGGAAAACATTCGTCCGGGAAGTTTCTCGGTTACGGAATCCGGTAATTCGGCCGGGTCTTGCCGATACCGATAGAGCCGTCAGCTCGTTGTCGCTCCCCTTTTCTCATTCTATCCCCCGGTCCTTGTGACCTAATTGCTCCCGACCTTCGATCGCGAACCGCTCTCGCCCGTTCGCCGGCGCTATTGAAAATAGAGAGGAGAAAGTGACGACGGGAGAGAGCGAGCAAGCGAATCGTTTACCCGAGGGGAAGAACGTACCCGCCGCGACGCGAACGTTTACAGGTAAACAGCCCGGTAACAGCCCGAGCGGTGAAGGATAAGGAGGCTGCATTCGAAAGCAATATCTTGCACCAAATTGTGCGCGACACGGGCCGTCCCTTCTCCCTCGGAGCCCGGTTCGCCAACTGGGCTTCGTCTGGATAGCTTCGCTGCGATGCCACAGCAAATACGTGAATGTTGACTCAGCCAGCTATCAGACCCACCACGGGCGCGCCTTATTCGAGCTGACTAAACATGCCAACTTAGATTGCCATAACACTGCGCGATGTATGTGTCGTAGGAATCTTCCGCATCCGATGTCTGCCTATCGTTTCGAGATTCTGCCTCCTTAGCCGTCTCTAATTACTCCGCTTTTAACAAATCCTCTTCGATGCGATCTTATTCTTCGAACAACGATGGTTGCTTCGAATTACAGCGTACTGATTTTCAGTTGTGAGAGAGAATACTCGACAGCAATGGGTTAATATTATTCATTGAAACAGTGTTTCATAAGTAGACCGCGGGTCTTATGCATTCGTGAGAAGAATGAGTAAACGAAATTTAAAATGGGGATAGGGATTAACGGAATTTAAGAGCATTGAGCATTCTGCATTCATCGGAATGATAACAGAGGAAAGAAAATTTCTATTTGGCTTCTGTTTCTTGGAATTGATACAGACAATTTTTATTTTGCCTAAAAGTCGGAAACATACTATAACATTTTTTTCGTGACACGTTGTTTTCGAGAAATTCGAGTTTGAAGATTTGTCTGACGCGTCTGATTTATCGCGTACTATTTCTACTTGCTGCAAATAAAGTGCGAATTTTTCTCGTAAACGGAGCCCTGAATAGATAAATGTTATACTTTCTTGCTGACTTGTTTTTGCATGTATAATTACCACGCGAGCGCTTGTACTACAGGGTGGTCTTTTTATCTGAAGACATTGAAATATCTCGAGAACTATGTATCGGATCAAAACAAGTGGGCAATGAAAGTTGTTCGTTGCGAAGGGGGACATCCAATGATACCAAACTGGAACACCCACCGCCACCCCCTGGGGGTGGGGGTTGGAGAAGATAAAAAACTTAAGTGGGAACCCCCATTTTTCATTGCAGATTTAGATTCTCCGGAAAAAAATACACAAATTTTACCTAGGAGTTTTTGCATTTTGGTTCACAGATGGCGCTGTAATGGACAAAAATCAAAATGGAAAAAGTCGTTGAAAATTGGGCACATCTCGAGAAATACACATCAGATCAGAAAAATAAAAGTAGACGTATTTGATATTTTTAAGAATGCTATTCAATAACACCATAATTGACCCCCACCCCCACCTCCTGAGGGTGGGAGAGGGAACTATTTCAAAATCTTCAATGGGAAACCCTTTTTTATAGCAAATCTTGGTTCTCCATTGATTTGATATTATTGGTGTAATTTCTTTCACAGATGTCGCTGCAATCGAAAGCAGTTGGAAAAATTCATTGGTTTGTTTATCAATCCTCAGGAAGTGGGGGTGGGGGGGTCAATTATGGTGTTATTGAATAGCATTCTTAAAAATATCAAATACGTCTACTTTTATTTTTCTGATCTGATGTGTATTTCTCGAGATGTGCCCAATTTTCAACGACTTTTTCCATTTTGATTTTTGTCCATTACAGCGCCATCTGTGAACCAAAATGCAAAAACTCCTAGGTAAAATTTGTGTATTTTTTTCTGGAGAATCCAAATCTGCAATGAAAAATGGGGGTTCCCATTTGAGTTTTTTATCTTCTCCCACCCCCACCGCCAGGGGGTGGCGGTGTGGGGTCCAGTTTGGTATCATTGGATGTCCCCCTTCGCGACGAACAACTTTCATTGCCCACTTGTTTTGATCCGATACATAGTTCTCGAGATATTTCAATGTCTTCAGATAAAAAGACCACCCTGTATAATTTCGGGAATACCCTGTACCATAGTCAATTTATTGGCCTGTTCTAGCGTACTGGTCAGAACGTTGTCCACGAGTGTCCACCATAACTTGCCTCGAAGTTACCATCGGGAGGATGATCGGCGAGCGAAAAGGAAGGCTTTACGCGTAAGGATCTGGATCGAGCTGCATCAGTAGGAAAGGGCCTGGGCTTGCCGGTGAAATGCACAGATTGGTGCCCGATGTTGATTGAAGTGTAACGCAGATAACTCGAATCGTGGGCAGCGAAGCGCGGCATGCACTTGCACGGATAGAGAGATTAGCAAAGGGCGTAATGGAGTTCCGGGCAACTCAAAAACGATCACGCTTCGTTGGAGCATCCGTCACGCGGATGTCTGACGGATCTTCGGCTGGTCACGTGCTCCCGTAATTCCCGATATAACGTCGTACGTGATTCATATCTGCTCCACGGCACCAGTCCCGGTGTCTTTGTTTACATAATGCGGCCCGTTCCTGGAGGCCAGCCAACTGTGTTCGTCCACGATAATCGTCGCGTTGAATTTAGTCAAAACGCCACCGCCGCTCTGTTCTCGATAAGAACACCGGTGGATACGAGGGGATGAATCAACGTCAGGACGAAGTGGGACGTGCGCGTTCTAAAGTCCAATGACACGGCAAGAATCGCTCGGCGTTTAGGCGTCTCGGACCCCCGGCCCGGGCTATTAAAGGCTTTCTTTTCTGATTTAAGTCGATGGGAGCGGCGCTTTTAGGTAACGCTTCCTTATCCAATAGACGCGATTTATACCCGGAAGCCAGATAAAAATCGCCCCCCACGAATAAGTTTAGATTATACGACGACCGACTATCTTCCAAACCAGAAGACATCGCCCACGTAGCTGTTTAACTACCTCTGACTGCGACTATTTCGGCTGACAGTGACGGCAAGCTGGAGGTTCGGTTCGTATCGAGACTTTGACGAATCCTGTCAATTCAGGATTTTTTTCAGTCCCCTTGAATTGTTACAATTATAACCAGGTTACTACGACTCGTGCAGAATATTTTTTGAAAGCGATTTACAATAAAACACGAAAGCTTATATTTGCGGTTGTAAGGAATGTCACATAATTGCACTTCCGAGATATTGCCGTTTAAAGTTTTGATCACTAATACTTTGACATAGGACATCGGTTAAGGATGTTCTGGAGGTATATAAAAACGCAACAAAATTTTTAAAAATTTGACAAAATATTATTCTTACTGAATAAATGTAATTACCAAAGTTTGGTTTCGATTCACTGCACCGTTTAAGAATTATAGTAACTTAAAAGTTGCACATTTTAACACGTCTTCTTATGGAGAATTCATAAAATTCCACTTCAAACCCTATTTAAACCTTGAAAAAACGCAACTAGAAACTCCAGTTTTTTTATACATAGTAAAAATTATGTAATTAATTATGTTCAAAATTAATTAGAATTCACTAAACAGTTACAGAGCAGAAAGATTATGAACTGTTACAAAACGTCAAATTTATCGTGCTGTCTCTCACCAGCGTGGAATCGCGACAAGTGTAGACCACTGAATGTGGCCACAGAGGGTACAGTATTCGCAAAAGTTTAATGCAGAATATACTCATGAATGGCTTTCATTGCCATGTATTGATGGATTTCGAATTTCTTGTACTTTTGTCTCCCATTGTACCTCCAGAACATCCTTAAATTGCATTATTTCTTTGAGCCTCTCGAATTTATTTTCATGACTTTTTTCTGGTAAATACGTAAATCCTATCCTATGAAGCTCAAATGATGCATAAACTCAAATTTTTTAAAATTCTGACATGTGGCGTTTTTCCTGACAACCACAGATATAACAATTATTAATGATATCGGCGCTACGGTTCGATCGTTAAATACAAAAAAAAACAAACAATTAACTAAGCAATTTTGCTGATTTTCAAGTAAATAGACGTTTCGGTCACAGATTTGGACCATTTTCAAGATTATATTGAATTGCGTCTGTAAGAGAAAATAAACACAATTTATACATAATGACATACAATTTTCAAAAGTAGTAATTATTAAAAGCTTAAATGTAAGGGAAACAAATTTAATTTCACAATTTTTCACTCACTTGCTTAGGTGTGATTAAGTATGATAATATGAGAATCGTGAGACTCGTGAAACACGTGTGTTCACCATGTCTGTTTTCACGACACTGATCGTCTTGGCAGAGATCTAGGTTATACAGATCGATACACCGCGGTAAATTCAAAAAATCATAATGTGTCTTTAAAATCACCTAGTGAAAATACCATAATGGTAGAAACACAATTTAATGACATTCAATTATAACTGAAATCAAATTTCATACAACATTGTATGTGTTATATATTTACTTTGGTTAACCAGTAAAGGAAAGAAAGGAAAGTATATTTTCCAATACAAAAATAAACTTTCCTTTATTTCCTTTATTTATTTATTTTCCAATACAAAAATATACTTTCCTTTATTTCCTTTATTGGTTAACCAAAGTAAATATATAACACATACAATGTTGTATGAAATTTGATTTTATTGTGTTTTTACTATTATGGTATTTTCACTAGGTGATTTTAAAGACACATTATGATTTTTTGAATTTACCGCGGTTTATCGATCTATATAACCTAGATCTCTGCCAAGACGATCAGTGTCGTGAAAACAGACATGGTGAACACACGTGTTTCACGAGTCTCACGATTCTCGTATTATCATACTTAATCACACCTAAGCAAGTGAGTGAAAAATTGTGAAATTAAATTTGTTTCCCTTACATTTAAACTTTTAATAGTTACTACTTTTGAGAATTGTATGTCGTTATGTATAAATTTTTATTTTCTCTTACAGACGCAATTCAATATAATCTTGAAAATGGTCCAAATCAGTGACCGAAACGTCGATTTACTTGAAAATCAGCAAAATTGCTTAGTTAATTTTTTGTTTTTTTGTATTTAACGATCGAACCGTAGCGCCGATATCATTAATAATTGTTATTAACAAGAATACAATCAATATAAATGAGTTTATTTACCACAGATATATCTCTGTCCCTAGAACAAATTTATGGCTTCACACGAGGATGATGCAAAACAAAAACAACACTTCCTCGCGATGAATTTGGTTAAGATCGAAAGATGATCGTTTCGCCGGTTAGAAATGCACACGGAATTTGTTTGAGATTTTAGGACAGCGACGTAGCTGTGAATGTTTGAGCGAAGGGTAAGGTCGGTTCCTTCGCCGGCGACGACTGCAGACCATAATAAGTCCCATGGGCAACGATCGACCATGAAACTGGGGCCGAGATACCAGAGGGCGTACGTGTGTGACCGATGCGCCCGGTTATGATCGGCAGAGGGTGACTGTAACTACGCGATATAAGGTGTCGTACGGGCAGTCGTAAAACCGTCGGACACCCGAGGAACGTAGCACGCTTTATTATCTGGTTTACTACTTTAATATAATAAAACTCGAGCCGCGGTGACTGACGCGTCGACCGTGGAAATCCCAGCTTTATCGGTTCGACTTAGCCCCGTCCGCCTCGGAATCGTTCAGCCCCTTATCCTCCTGCCGGTTGCAAACCGGGGGAGGGATCTAAGTCCGCGACAGTTCGCTACTTCGTTCCCGTATTATTCTCTTTATCGTCTGATTATTCCACGATCGTTCGATCCCGAGAGGGCCGCGATGCCGGTTTTCTTCGCGGATTGAAGATGATTTTCAGTCCCGCGAATTTTGACTCTGACGCGAGGACAGAGGTGTCCGGGAAACGCATCTGACGTTTCACACGGGCTGCTCTTGCCGTGCGAGTCCACGCGAAATCCCAGACAGTTAATTGCGGTCTCCCGCAGACAAAATGCGTCCCGGCTTCTGTAGCCGACACCGCGGAGCAAACGGATGTCGCCTCGTCGCCTACCAACGCTCCACGAAACGCTCGCCCGATTAAATTACACGCTGGTTTCTTCGGGGATGGCGTTTTTCTTTCCGCTTGCCCCTGGTCGATTGTTTTCGCCGGGAACGGATGCGGAAATTGGTGAAGTTCGAAGGGATTCGGTTTCTTGGCAGGATGAAGCCGTGCTTCCTTTGCGAACTTATGGTGGAGGTACGTTACTGGTCAAAAGTACCAGACCAAGACTTTCTATGGTGCACAAACAAGATAAGTCGGGATTTCGCCGACTGTTTTATTCTTGCATCAAAGCAGCAATGTATGGAAATATTTAAAATTTCAGCAAGTACGATTTTAACAGAAAATGAACTTACACGATTTTCGTACCAGGGTGCTTATACATTGTTGTGTAATAGTTTAATGAAATTCGTACGTTACATAACTCTTTCATCAATTATCACTGGCTCACCACTCCAGTGAAACACAAAACACGAAACACCACACACTCATTGAATCAAAAACTCAGCCGCAAATCCACTTTCTTTCATCAATTATCATGAATTCTACATTCTTAGACTTGCTTCTGAACAGTTAGTATAGGTATCTACAGCTTTTTATGCACTGGGAACTATGACAAAACACAGTTATACAAATTTTGTAGGGCTACTGATGTAAGGAGACATTCTCAGTAGATTGAGAACGCCATAGTTCAGACCATCGCTACGTGTCACAGTGGGCCAGATCGGCGCGCTAGCTGTTCACGCGTATTTCACCATTATTTCAAAACATAAAGACCACATTAAATATATCGTCGGATTCGTCTTGGCATCAGCTACAATATTATTGAATAAAAAATATATAGTTATAAATAAATAATGAAGGTAAACACCATTTTTTATTAAAAAAAAGAAATTATTGAAATTTTTTGTATTGAGATTTATAGAAGACAGAGTACTGATTACTTTTTGTAGGAAACATTTTTTTATTACATCACCGGAAATGTCTGTAAACTCGTGTGAATAATGAATAATATTTGAAAACTGGCTATTCAGGCATTCAAACAAGAGTAATTCATAATTATTGAATGAATGAAGTTTATTATATTTAATGAAATAACAAAAATGTGTTATTACTGTCTTATTTAAAAAATTACAAAAATTCAAACAAGATTAAGTATTATATTTTACAAAGTTCCTGACTATATTTGATTGATCATACGGATTTTCTGCTTATAACTCTGTTTATCTATGAATAAACAAAAATCTATACTATAATTCCTCTTAACAAAGGTAAAATACAGGTTTTTAATATGGAAAAACTGCTCTGATGCTATACTACGATGCTGTTACTATAATCTCTCAAATATAAATGATTCAACTGTGAGCTAGTAATAACTTCGAATGTTTATCAAATATAATCTAAAAACTTCATAAGATAGGTCTGGGTTAGGTCTCTACACTCTTAAGAGCTGCTGAGTGGTCGTCAATGCATATCGCGCAACGCGATTCGCCGCGGAATTGCGTGACACGCGACGCTTTAAACCATCATAATTTCCAAGTTTGGATCGATTTGGATGTGAAATTTGCAGGATCTTTTAGAGCAGACGTTGCTGAAAATGTTTCACTTTGTTAGAGCACGACACTATATAACACTTTAACTTATCCCTTGTCAAAGGTGAAAAGCTTTGACGGTATTCCTTGGTTGACTAAATATTTTTTTTATAACAAATTATGAACATTAATATTTAGTTCCTGGTGCGTTCTCAACATAGATATACATTCTTCATGCAAAAACAAATTGGGCACTTAATCTTTAGTAGGTTTTCCAGGATATCGTTATGAAGAAAAGGAATTTTTTCGGTGATAAATCGTATCTGAAAAAGTTTGATCTTTGGACGCTTATTGTAACGAGAGTTTTTAATAACTTTAATTAATATTATCGTTTTTGAATGCAATGGACATTTAAGAAACATTGTATATTCGTTAAAAATCGATATGAGGACTTCGATTTTTTAGCTCATGAACAGCTAGCGCGTCGATCTGGCCCACTGTGCGTGTCTCTCTATCCTATAACGTTGAGTCAAAATTAAATCTCTCTGTCCTTCTAGGAAATTATGACCAATAACAAAAATTCTAATCATTGTAAACGGATAAAAAATGGCAGTGTGAGAAGCTAATGTTCTAAATACATTGAATCGAATGAAATGAAAATTTAATATAACAACGTCGCTTTGCGTTAACCAGGATCAGCTGCAGTTTGAGAATGCGTCAGTGATGTCCCACAATTTTCCTAGATAACGTTTTAAAGAATGAATTGATTAGATCGTTTATCGTAACGATTTAGCATAAAACTTCCTCAAGGGTCCCATAGAGCACGCCTTTACTTTTCCCAAGATCAACGTCAACGAGATGAATGGAACACTTAAATGTCATCGATGTAGAGTGCGGAAGTCGACAAACAAGTTCACAAGGAGCAGTGAAAAGGGGCGCAACACCGAGGGTTAAGGAAACATATTCGAATCCCCGTGCAAATAACCCGCATCTGTTTTCATTGATAAAGAGCCTCTGGAAGTTTCTGGCCGGTGGCGTAGTTCCCCAAGTATTATTTCATACGGCGCTCGCCAGCCACTTTCCCCATACAAAGAATCTCATTACGATTCGTCAGACGCGTGTCTGCTTTGGAATGAGACAGAGGCGAACGCGTTCCAGGGCAAACAAATCCACGAAATCCGCGGGTGAACATTCGCGCTCGTGCGAGAAAACGTGGGAGGAGAAGGAAGAGGAAACAGGAAGAAGAAGAAGAAGAAGAAGTAGTAGTAGTAGTAGGAGGAGGAGGAGGAAGAGAATTTTCTTCCGCCGCAGTCGTCGGTACGCCAGCGTTATTTCTCCGTTCGTTCTTTCGGAGGCTGCCGAGTGTATATTTCCTTCGGTTATTACATGCACATTCTATTACCCGGTGCAGCCCGGCGGCTTGCACTGGGAAGCCCGGTCGTAGGCCGTACCTACGCCATATTACCCGGAACGCGCATGCAACTTCTTCGCTCTTTCGATCCGGCTCGCCTAACCCTCGCAACCACCACCCCCTTGCACCAACCGCGCCCCCCCTGTTACCCGTTTCCGTATCGGTCTGAAACCGAAACTCTTGGAAATTGGTAGCCCGAAAGCACCTCTGTCTACGTAGCCCGCAGGGAAATACAGGGCCCCGCTCAATTAATGCCTCGGAATCGGAATCTTACTTTGTACATTTGTGCCCGGAGTGCCAGCCGACCCACCAGCCAGCAGGAAATCAAGAATAAATTCGTAATGCGGACCCGCTCCTCGGGACAAGGAATCGAGAGCGTGTTGTTTCCTACGCGACACTGTCGACGACAACGATCTCCTCTCCTCTCTCTCTCTTCTCTCCTCTCTTCTCCACCCACAGTAACGCGTATTTCTAATGTATAAGAAGGTAATGACATTCGCAGGACGCCACGAGTCAATCGGGAATTGCCGCAGACTACCGTCGCCTGCTTTCCGAAGATCCCTGCGAGTTCAATGGACAGCCGTTGGGGCCACGGATCTGCTCACGCAGATATGCATGGACTGCGTCGAGCGCGTAAATCCTACGGGGCCCGCCGGCAAAATGAAGGCGCCAGATCGGAATAATGGAGACGACACGATCGAATACGACGACGCCTCTGGAAAATTGCCTTTTAAAATATTTCCGGAATTGGCAGCGACTCACGCTATGGCATCTAACATTTCTGAAACTGTTGTGTGGGATGCTGTCTCTGTCGAGACGGTATAGCTGAATGGAACATTTTTGACTCTGGATGGAGCAAGCTGTGAGCACTTGTTGATGGGTCGTAAGGATGTCACTTTCATTCTCTATTTCCTATATTTCTTTCTATTTCCTTCCTCTATTCTTTATCTAGATTAGATCAAGGAGCAATGGGCATTTTATGCTTTTTAAATGGATTCTTAACTTTGGATTTATACTGCTATACATGCGCTCTTTGCGACGATGTCCCTTCGGTTCCCTGTTTCTCTAATTTTCTTTTTTGTTGAAATCCAACGATAATATCTGGTCATGATTTTAACGAGATTATGTTTAATATGTATAATATAAGGGCCCAAAGAAGAGAAAAAATCTAGGAAAAAAACCCGCAGATTTCAATGCATTTTTGTGTCTCTAAAAGACTTTTTGACTGCTATGATGACCAGAGCGGGGTGTGATGAACCTTCCTCTTTAGAATGAGCCCTCACCCAGCCCAAAATCTGCTCAAATAAGGTCAAACAACCGAAGCGCGCAAACCCATGTTTTCTAGTAAGATTCTTAGGTGGGACTAACACCTTAAGCAGATTTTATACCGCGAAAACAAATTTTTCGTGGTCAGTTTTGGAGGGTGATTTTCGCTAATCATGATCAGGATATTCACAACATGATTTTAAGAACTTCATAAGCATCAGATTTATTTTCTGAAATTTCAGGCAAAAAAAAACTTCAAACGAAGATTTCTCTATGAAATATTGATTTCCGGCATATGGTCCCTTTGAGACTCTTGTTCAGCTCGACGAGTAGAATTGATTAAGCCAATAAAAAATTTTGACCTTAAAAATTACCTTGAAAATTAATTTTGCGGGGCCATGTTTATAATGCAATGTTGGCAATCTCGACGAGTTCTATCACCTCCCAAAAGGATGACCAATAATTTTTCCCCACCCCGTACAGAGACAGGCTGTGGTGCAACTCCTACCGCAGGAGCGGAGATTTCGTTGCCTGGCCAAAGTGGTTTATGACACCCCCACTTAAGAAAAAGGACCAAAGGTTTTTCCAGGGACGAACCAGCCTAGTCGTCGTTCCAATACAGTACAGAACACATCACAGCATCTTTTACGCTACAGCATTAGCTTTACCTTATTTCAATACAGTTTATCTCTTTTTCCATTCACACTTCGATCACTGTTTAATCCACTTTGTAACTATATTTGCATTGAATAAATAAAGTCATCTTATTTCCAACATTTTTTTATTCCCTTCTTTTATTCTTTCTGTAGAGTAGATGACTAGATTAGATTGGCTTCGTTGTTCTGCATCTTAAACTCCATCTGATCAATTTTGTCACAAATGCCACCGGTTCATCAATAGCGGAAAAAGGTGAGCAAAGCGATGGAGAACGCGTCCGCAAGTTCTGTCGTCGCAGCAGGTATAATTCATATCGGCGTCGCGCCCGCGTAGCGATCAATTATGAAGCACCATCTGTGTGCGGTAAAGTTTGTTCACACGCAACAGCACCATAGAAATAAGTTGCGGTGAGAGAAGTGTGACGACCGGATATATTTTAAACAGCTTAGCGTTGGTATAGGAATAGCATCTAAGGACAGTGAAAAAGAGGGTCGTAGCTTTTCTCTGAACTGGGTAGGTGACGAGTTAATTGACCTCGACCGGTTACGACTGTTGGATCATCGAGCTCGCGATGATAGATCGTGATCGCCAAGGCCAGCGCGCGTTAATCTCGTAGATCGTAGCTCGTGCGTCAAGATAAGGATCGAGGAACGACGTCCACTCGATTACCGACACGACGGTCCGACAAATAGAATCGGCTGATTAGCGATACGGAACGTTGATTGTGCCCTCGTTCGACTCGTGTAAAAATGTATAAGCTCGTTCACCCCACGGCCCGGTCTCTCGCTTCCCAACCATTCATTCGGCGACTTAAATTCTCTCTCCCCCGGTGGAAGTCTCGCGCTTTCTTTTCTTTTCTCAGAAACAATGAAGCTCCCAATCGCATTTGCGATTCCCCAGGTTCGCGGCGCTGGTCGTACCCCATCCACCCCCCTTCATCTCTCTACCTTTTTCATCTTCCTCGCTCTCTGGTGGAAACGAAGCTTCCTTTCTCTTTTTCTCGTTCTTCGGCTCGTTTCTACCCCACGATCCGGCGTTCCTACCTGGGAAAACGGCTCGCTCGCCGAAGCCTTTTACATTTTTATAAAGCAGCTTAATTCGTTGCCGGGCGAGATGGTGTGGCCGACGCACAGACCGAAACGGGAACAGGAGCCGCGGCGAACGAAACGAAATAGAACAGGATGGCAATTACCGGGCGGCGTACCGGGGAACCGGGAATCTATGTACCGCCACGAAATTTTGACGAGCCATCGATCATTTTTTCATATTCGGACGCCCGTGTTTCATCGATACCCGACCATGTTGTTTTATTCATGTATTTGACTTGCAAATTATAGATTGGCTGCCCATAAATCAACGATTCCTTCTTACCGCGCCGCCATTTTTTCCTCGCAGCTATACTACGTCGACGTCTTACACCGTTCCCGGAAAATCTTCAACATTTGCGAAAATGTTGGTTTCATGTTGACTCACGGCTATTCCAAACACTTTTTTCTATTTTTTGGAGAATAGTGGGCCCAATGGTTTATTCTTCGCGAGCAGTGTGAAAAATGTTAATATATTTTAACAAATAGCGGAAATGTTTGGACGTGGATCAATCAGTGCAACCACACGAGACAAAAGAATTCATTCAAGCACAAACGCCGTAAAAAGCCTTTTGCTTGTGCAATCACAAGTTGTAATGCATGATGGACGAAGACAACATCGTGGTGAAAGCATTCTAACTATACTATCGACGGATCGCACACACATTCTGTCTTCTATTGCAACTTGTCACTGCAGAAAAAAAGGGATGGCGAGATGACGGCAAGTTTCGAATGCATATTCACCCGGGAACCAGTAATAATACAGAAGTGCAAATCCAAAAAAACAACTCGGCGACAGCTGTTTGCGTTCTGACAACACGCGGCTAACAATGTAGTACAAACTTATGTCATCGGGCCGCTAACACGACATACACGGCGTGCAAAAAGTTGCAGTGTCGCGGTCGCGTAAATAGAAAGAGCGAGGACAAAGAGCACGCTGTAGTCGTCGGCGGAAAATTCGGAAAACGCGAGTTCTCTCGAGGAAAAGCTAAAGGCGGAAGGCTCGACGACGGGACGGCATTCATCGGGGCGAGGTGCGAATGTGGGAATGATAAATCGCGGCCAGTTAGGTACGTTAGCTACATACGGCGCGGCGGCGCAAGGAGAGAATTATTATTGGAGAATTTATTTCTCAGTCGAGAAATTATTGCCGCCATTATGCCGGCGAGCGAACACGTGTTTTAACTGGCCTCCCCCAAGTTAGGCGGCCGTCCGTGCGAAGCCGAACGAGCTGCCGCCACGCTCCTCGGACATAATGGTCATTCCTTGGAAGCCTCGTTGCCGGTCCCCTGTTTCACGCGTAGCCCGCAAACGCGTCCGCCCCGGAATGAATCGGCCATTTGGGAACGCCGACAAATATTTTCTAATCTTGTCGCCGGAAACTCGACCGTCGACGACGTTAAGTATCGGTGAGTAACGTCGCTCGATAATTTGTCACGCGACGTAAGTCACACCGGTGCGGTAACCACGCGCCAGGATGCTCGTTGCTCTCCTTTTTAACGGGGTACACTGGTTCATCATTTTTAACGCTGGAACTACCAAGTATCAAAATTATAGAAATATTTTCTTGAACAGTTTTATCTAGGTGCACGGTAGTGCACCAGCCAAGTTCTTGCACTACCTACTTTTACACGAAACAACTTAGCCGTTTTTTAGAGGCTTATAACTCGGCACTGAAGGCAAATGGAGAGATATAATTTCGTACACTTGCTAAATGCTATCATGTCTCAATATTAACAGAACATTAATCTTCCAACATTAGTAGGTTCCGAGATATAGGACCTCAAAAATCGCTAAATTTGTCACTGAGTGACTGACTGACAGATCATCAAAACCTTTTGGGTACTTCCCATTGACCTACAAGCTTGAAATTTGGTACATAGGTCCTCCATAACAAACACTCAAAGGAATAATTATCAAAGTTTGAAATTTTACACCTTGAAGGGGTTGTATTGAAAAAAAACAATACGAAATAGGTACGTAGTATAGAACATACAAAAAATGGCTGTATCTTAGGAACGGTGCATCCTATCGCAAAAATAACGAAATTTTCAAAAGGCTGAACCCAAAGCATATAGGGTATGCCCAATCACATGACGTATGTAGTCTTTTGATTTTAAAAAAAAAGAAAAAAAACATGCGCGTGGAAAATCACGCGCGACAGAAGTGAAACTTCTTGCTTATTGGGTGTAGATACAGATTTCAACAAAAATCCTGAAATCCCAACAAAAACATTCTGTAAACAGGAGCCAAGTTCTTATGGCCGTAAAAAGTTGTGAGATCAAACGAAATACGGCCAAGTTCATTAGCTCAGAAATACCTCTTGCAATACTGAAAAAAGCGTTTGTAAAAATTAGTTTAAAAGAGAGCTATTTAATTTATAAAGAGTTACATGGAGGGCTAAATTATTCAAACTTGGCCGTTACTTTTTAAACCAATGACCATAAAAGGTGTTAGGTAGCGGCCAAGTTTGAATAATTTAGCCCTTCATGTAACTCTTTAAAAATTAAATAGCGTTCTTTTAAACTAATTTTTAAAAACGCTTTTTTCAGTATTGCAAGAGGTATTTCTAAGCTAACGAACTTTTCCGTATTTTGTTTGATCTCACAACTTTTTACGGCCATAAGAACTTGGCTCCTGTTTATAGAATGTTTTTGTTGGATACTTCTTTACTCGAATACATGGTGCCATAAAAAGCCTACGAAATTTTTAGGCAAACTTTTTGCGCGTCATTGAACAAAGCAAACTTTTTGAAATCCATAAAGTTTTTCATATTTTGTTACTGTGCTAAAGGCCGCAAAATATAAAATAATTGGTAATTTGCCAACACCCTGCCAACCCTACTTTACCAACGCACTATTAGTGACATTTGTTCATGTTGCGTACAGATCCCTTTTGATGGAATTGTTTACATGTGAAACACGAATCCGGCTAATGGAGAATTCGAGGAAATTCCAGATCATCGAAATTCCAAATAATTGAGGTTCTGTTAAATCGGCAACGAAACATGCTCCGAATCATGTTGTGTTTGGGGCTGATTTTAATCCGAAACATGTCAGAAATATTTGGTGTTTAATCAATGCCCCACTTCATGTCACAATTTGTAGAATCAATTTTTGAACTAGAGTACACCGAACAAAGATGAAGGTGTTCCTTGTGACAAGTTCAGCGGATTAAGAGACGTCGCGTGTACAAGCATCTGCAGTCTATTTGTAGGTCGAAGATGGACCGAGACTCGCATTAATCTCGAATAATGAGCTTGCTTCGTGGACGCGCGTCATGTACGGTGAAGAAAATCCGTGTTCGAGCGATAAGACAGAAATATAATATTGGAATTGGATCGGTGAGACCTAGCTATGAATTTGATTATCGGGAAACGGGTGTATTTGCGCACCTTCGCCCCAATCCCTTTTCGCTGCTTGCCCCGACTAATCAGTAATTAGAATCTGTAGATATATATATGTCTATATGTATATATATACATACATATACGTGCGTCTATCCCTCCGTGGCAGTCCTTCCGGCAACGCGTGTGCGGGGCTCGCCTCTCCCCGTAGACCCTCTTCTAGACTGCTGATTAATATTAACCACGTTAGTCGCGCTGTTGTGATTAATATGACGTATCGATCGACGTTATCTAAGTGAATAATTAATTCGAGATTGTACATGCAGTCAGCACGCGTGTATAGTCGTTACGCAAGGGGGCACGTTTCCGTATCGTCTTGAATACACGTGTGTGTCTGGCTTGACACACAGAGCGACTCGGATTCGGCGTCGCAGTAATTTCACTGTAATTATTATAGCGTCGGTATGCGACGCATGCATGCATCAAGTTCCATTGTTGTCGGCGGGGATATGTAGGTTGAAAACTGTTCGCTTGTTCGGCGCTTGATAAATGGGAATAAAGAAAATTCATCGCTTCCTGCTACCTTATCGCTTAATGGGCTCGCGGAAAAATTTACTATCCCCTTTTACCCATAACTCAACTTCTCGATCGATCTTATGGTAATTAAAAATACCATGTACCGATCATAATCACCTCAACTGATTTCCTCGGTTTCATCGGACTGACTGTACATGTGGGAATGACGATTATTACTTAGTGTGATCGTTGATAGAGTTGAGAATTGTTTCGAGAAGTACAAAGTAATCGCTGAAGAAGATGATTACAGGTAACCCAGCGTTATCGATACGATCTATGCACGAGGGCATTTTTTTCAAGTGCACGCCACAGGTATTTCCTTGAACCATGATAAAATATGAGGTTATCGTCCTTTCTCCCGCACATGAGCGGATATTTACACGAACAGTCCAGCTTAATTATTTATGATATCAATTCGTCGTTATCTGATCATCGGCGAGGTGGTTTTCCACGAAATCCTATGTTTTATTTCAGATTAGAACGCTTTAATAGTTTCTTCAACTTGCAATAGAATTCTATTTTATTGTAATTGATACTTGAATGTTAGAGTGAATTTAGGCATTCAATAAATATCAATTCAAATGAAGAAGAAGTTCGAAAGAGTTCGAAAAGAAAGGGACAGATCTTAGATGTCTAGATCGCGAAGTTGCTAATATTTTTGCGAAATGTGAGCACGATAAATTGGAAAAGAATGAACGTGGACGACGTCGAATTCCGGACAGTGTGTTGGACGCAGGGGCGAGGTTAGCAGCGTATCGGAGAGTAGATTTCAAGCTTAATCGAAAACGCGTGCCCGTCAAAGTGTGTGTATCCGACGGTGCTTCAGAGGGGCCTCTGACTCGTCGGTACGACGCGGCGTGGCACGGCGTTGCGCGGCGTGGCGGCGTCTGTTCTTGGGGGTAGTCGGTATGGTTCGGCAGTCGCGGTTTTTGAAAGCCCTTTGCACAAAACAGACGCAAGGTTGCACACGAGACTGAGGTATCCGCAACCGACAGCGCAGTAGAGACTGCGGTTACCAGACCGCAAGCTACTACCACCTACGCGAGAAATACAGGAGGGGCGTGAGGCGGTCGAGGCACCGGTGATGCTGTAAACCCTCTAACGAGCTTACTTCCCCGTAATATCTGGGCGTTTTAGTTTAACCCGGAGCGTCAAAGATAAATTCGTTTGCGATTAATTCACCCGTCCCGTTCCGTCCCGTCCCGTACCGTACTCCGACGCGGCGCGGCACGGTATGGTATGGCGTACCGTGGCCTGGGCTGGCCTGACCTGGCGTGGCGTGGCGTGGCGCAAGGAATTTCCCCTGCTAGACGAACGAACAACGACACTTTACCGGCTGCGTGATCGGCGCCGAACGAGAAACGCCCTACGATCGAGAGCAATCTAATTTCAAAGAAGTTCCGCTACACTGACGCGATGCCTGACAAGAAAGTCGAAATCGGTTCTGCACGCTGCTCTTCAGAAATTCGATGATTTTTTTGCAAGGAAATTCTTCAAGCCACTTTTTTAGGATCACCATACTTAAGAGGGATCTATACCCTCGGATTTTGGGGTATTTATCAATGTTATCAACCTCTGTGCAGAAAAAAAGTTTGGTAACATTGATAAACACGCAACTACATAATGAACACGAGATGGAGTTGCTTGCTATTTCCATATTCTATTCAGCTCGTCGCGAATGCCGTTATACAGGGCAGGTCGCACTAATATTAGTGCCACCGATGAGAATATGTACCTCGTCTGTGTCGGTTTTGCTATGATTCCACATTGACAGCAGTGCAGCAGTGAAATGTTGCACAATATCGCAGCACTGATTGACAGTCCTTCTGACTAGGCGCCATCTCGTCTAAACTAACTGAAATAAAATTGGCTCTAGATTGGCTCTACTTCAGAGGTAACCTCTGTCTTCATGAACGTAATATGGGGAAATCTCTGCTATGTGAATGAAATCACGCGCGGCGATTTTTTGTCCTTATACGAGCATATTTTGAGCTGCACAAAGGCTCATTTGATAGAGGAAGGTTCATCACGGCGCGCTCTGCTCATCATATCAGTCAAAAAAATCTCTTTGAGACAGGAAAATACATTGAAATCTGCGGTTATTTTTCTAGATTTTTTCTCTACTTTGGGCACTCATATTATTAGATATAAACATAATCTCGTTAAATAAATAGCAGAGCGCGCCGGATTTAACCTTCCTCTATAGAATGAGTCCTCACCCAGTCCAAAATCCGCTCAAATAAGGACAAAAAATCGCCGCGCGTAAACCCATGTTTCGACCCAAAATCTAGTAAGATCCTAGTTACTTCAGTAGGGTATAGATACCCCTTAAAGTATACCACAAAGGAGCATAACACGATCAGATATTGCGCTGTACGGTTTTCAAAGAGTTTCTGTTAGCAATTTTTAGAAGAATTATCTTATGAAGAATTAATATCAACCATTTCACATGAACCAGAGAGAGAGAGAGAGAGAGAGAGAGAGGAATTATCTCTTGCAAATGCATGAGAGCGTTATCTAGAGACCCATAGGGAATCGATAATATCTCCCAACGCAGATTTAGATTTCCATTTCGATTCCGTGTCCGAGTAGGAGAAAAGAAAACGCGTCCCCTCGACCCCGCGGAAATTCATCGACAACGGATAAACGGAAATCCTCGACTTGGGTAACGCGGGGGTGTGAGAAATATCCCCGGCGATGTCTCCGCAGGCTCTGGGGCCCCCCTTTCTTTGCGACTCGTTTCGGCCTGGTACCGTTGTATTCGCATGCGATGGGAAATTGGCCGTAGAATATTTACGAGGTGGTCTCACCTTCGCCAGGGTTCGAACATCGCCGCACACACCGACGACCATCGTCGGCGTGTTTGACAGCCCAGCCAGCCAGCCACCTTTTGTGACCGTCGTCGACGCCCCTGACGTCGTCGTCGAGAGACGCGCCCGTGGTCCAGGTTTGCAAGTGTGTACGTGTGTGTCTCGCAGCCAGATTCGAGATTCTATACGACCACTACGGGAATGCACGAAGATAGCGGCCGAACAAAAGAAGGACTCTCCTCTTTTACACATCCAGAGGCGCGGGGTACGCCCACACACGAGCGTCGTTTGCTGTAGCAAAGGGGAAAAGTGGCTTGCTCAAGGCAGGGGATGAAACGCGAGGGTGAAGAGGACGGCGAAGAACTGAAGTTGCCGGGCAAGGAACGCAATCGAGTGGGATTAAACCTTCTCGATTGCTTCCAACTTCACGCGAGCTCTTTCTCACTCTCCTTCTCTCACTCTCTAGTTCTCTCTTCGCCTCTCTCTCTGTCTACGTTCCTCTCTTCCAGACACTCCACCCTGCGCCACCTCTAACTCCCACTTCTCCCGCTCTCTCTCTCTCTCTTTCTTGCTTCCCCATTGCGGTGAAAAGACGTTTGATGGTATGGCGGGTATGTGAGGGGCCGAGTCAATTCGAGTCGATTCTATCCTCCGAGCTCCCCGGGTTAATTGGACATTTTTTATTGTCAATTTGTGATTGAGATCGCGACAGCCTTTGTCGCACAATCCGACAGAAAGAGAGGACCCGAAATGCCGGCTTTGTCGGCAGGCTCGCATTAAGACACCCTTTGTCCCTTATCAGCCGGCCAGAGTGCAGTACGGTTTTCGCTTGAAAGACCGGTTTTCCTTCGATCATCGGAAAGTTACGCTACTGGACCCTACGAATTCTACTAAACGACCACAGGTGCACAATTCGCGTTCCTCGGCTTGATACTCGTGGTTTGCTACAAAGTGCGTTATGATCAAAGTGCTTCGTTATTGCTGTTGGAACTTTCCTATTCTTGATCTGTTGCGATTTTTCTGATTTAACAATTAGTACTTTCTTCAAACGTGTACATTCAAATTGGTACTATAACAGTTTGATACGAAACAGTGAAAGAATTTATCTCGTACGCTTTTCGAAAATTACTGCATAAAAGAGCCTCAGATAGCATTTCAGTCAATATTGTTTCATAATTTACATACTACCATATTTTACTGAGATACATCGTGCTCAGCGTAATCTGAGAGAAATGAACCGTTGTGCATCATTCAAAAATGAAGAATGAGTCAATTTGTATGTACGTGAACGTACGTAAATGCACACGTGTTCTTGTTCTTAAAAGGCTGTATCTGTCGAAACCGCACACTTTCAGTAAGTCGAAAATGGAATAACATTGTTAGATTTATCTAACGACCCTCCAGTTTCTAATTTCCCGTACTCATTCTGGTTATAAATTGCGTAAAATCCACAGTCTAATGATTCCCATAGTTTCCCCCGAAACGATTCTTTCGATCCCGTTTAAAATCTCCTTGTTGAAAGAAGAGACAGGAGAAATTTTTCTGGACTCCATTTCCTTGCGGCGCACAGAGAGCGTCGAGATGCGAGCGATACGTCGCGCGTCGCCGAGGAAGATCCGGCGAAGTTTAGCTTTCTGGGATCGGTGAAACAGGCCGGACGAAAAGCGGCAAAGGGGAAAGTAAGACTGAAGAGCGACAGGATAAAGCCGTCGAGCGCGAGAGAAACGAGTTTCCGCTTTGCTACTTTCGTCAGTGCATCGCAAACACACCGGTGTATACGAAAGAAAGATAGCGCGATGAAAAGGCGCGGAACGCCGGCGGCGTGGCGCGGCGGGGCAGGGCGGGCTGTGCGAGAGGGTGTGCTCTCTCGGTGGCTCGCTCTCTTGCTTCACAGGGCTAAATCGCAGACTTTTTTTTACATGCTTACACGGAGAAAGCCCTGAAATATTAAGCGTGCAATTACCAGACCCATTCACCGTGATGCAACGCTGAGACACGCGTCGGTAACGCACAGAGCGCAAAAGAGAAGCACGCGACGCGAAGGAGAAAGGAGCGAGTCTCGTTCGGCGGGGTGGCGTGGGTGGCAGAGGAGGATGAAGAGGATGAGGAGGACGAGGTGGAGGAGAAGGAGGGCTGGAAGTCGACGAAAGAACAGAGAATCACCGAGGCACACGCACACACTCCGTTCCGTTTCGCTTCTTCTGCGCTCTCCCCCTTCTTCTCTCCTCTCTTCTCTTTCTTTTTCGCTCTCTGTACACGTCGATTCAATGTGATGATAAAAAGCGCGCTAGGCGAAAAATGAAAAGCTTTTCGCGACCGCTGGGCTCGGATGAGGCGCGCGAGCGAGACGGGACCTGTGTGCTGTGCCACATTGTTTCGAGCTTTGTCCCGAGATGCACGGGGCGTCCATCCTGCGCCCCGCTGTCGTTAAGTCGTCGTTAAAACCCGACGCTGTTAAGTGTATTAGATCCGAAACAGCCGCGAGGTAAGTAAAGCGAGAGCGGCGGCTTTTTCAAACGGGTATTTATTAAATTCGATAATATACTACTACGGGGCCGATGCGAAGGGACGAGACGCGTCGAGTCGCGAGGATTTACGGCCGATGACAATATAATCGCAGCGACGACGAGCGAACGCGAGTGGAGGGATTAAAAGAATAAGGGAATAAATAAGCCTGAAGGCGCGCGCGCCCCGCTCAACAGGTACAGAGCGACGGAGTTTTTGAATATTCATGAGCTGTCCATTAAACGGCGTGTAATTTGTTTTCTTTGTAGAACGGGCCCGTGTATAGACAGCGGACGTGATCTATTTCGGATGCACGGCTTTCCGAATCGCCTTTCGAAGTCGCATGAAATTTCCATCGGTTCGAGAGCAACGGTGTCTCTACGGTGCACGCGCGAAAATTTCTATTTCTGATTGGGATCCGACCGCGAAAAATTGCGGCCCGTGCTGCCAGCCATAAATCATGACGCGCAAAAAGCGTCGACGCTCGAAAAAGTTCGATCTGGAATCGAGCTTTGTGATAAAATTGCAATTACGACGAATGAAAAATGATTTCGCCGCGACCAGATCGAGATATCGACGAGGCTCTGACGCAAATGCTAATGGACTTCGCGTGTATGTATACATAAGCAGCCTACGCCGAGGTTGAATTTTTATTGAATGCGAGCACCGCCGGATCGTACGTTCGCCGGGCTCGGAGAATATTGTTTTATGAAGAGGTTCGTATGATACTTAAACAATTCTTACTTCAGTGGATATTATTTTTTACAATCACTCAATTGAGACTGGAAAATTCTTCTTACGACATTCTAACTGTCCTTGCTTCGGAGGGTGAAGTCTCTACTTCACCCTCCGGTGCTCAACACCCTTCCTTTAAAGTTTTTTTAAATGTTCTATTCTGTGTCGTAAATCAAAGCGAGAATCGAATGTTCTTTTTCTTGTTTCTGAGTAGTGTTTAAGATGTCATTTCAAAAGGGAGATTATCCTTTGAACTTTAATTTTGTGGAGTAGTGGAGACACTATACGGGGTGGTCCGTTTAAGTACGAACACCTACAGTAGCGGATAAAAGTTTAAGACCGCTCTAAAGAAGACGATAACTTTTTTAATATTGTACTATACGATTTGAACTTTTTTGAGAAAGCTAGAGCAATTAGTTTACTAAAGGATGTGAAAAGAAATTTTTTCAAAAATTGCAATTGATCGGAATTGTTGAACAAATACTGAAAGTTGAATTTTTAACTTTTTTCTGTGGGCTTATATTGAAAATTTAAAAAATACGTTTTGTAGATCTGTGTCAATTAAACATGTTCTGAAAATTTCGTCAAAATCGGACGACGTTGCAATGAGATACAAATGTTCAAAGATGGTAAAAATTGCAGATTTTCACGATTTATTGCCGAAAATCTCGAAAATCTGCAATTTTTACCAACTTTAAACATTTGTAGCTCATTGCAATGTCGACCGATTTTGACGAAATTTTCAGAACATGTTTAATTAACACAGATCTACAAAAGGTATTTCTTAAATTTTCAATATAAGCCCACATAAAAAAGTTAAAAATTCAACTTTTAGTACTTTTTCAACAATTCCGATCAATTGCGATTTTTGAAAAAATTTCTTTTCGCATCCTTTAGTAAACTAATTGCTCTAGCTTCCCAAAAATGTTCAAAACGTATAGTACAATATTAAAAAAGTTATCGTCTTCTTTAGAGCGGTCTTAAACTTTTGTCCGCTACTGTATATATCTCGGTTATTATTAGTCGTACAAACAATCTCCACAGAATAAAGTTGTACTGTTTCAAGGGGCGAATTTGATGATGGTAAAAATTTTTTCTCAAGGTCATTTTTTTACAAGATTTTAAGGTCATTGATATCTTTTTTTAATGGAATGAGGTACTTTTTAATACATCAATCGATGCAGCTGGACATTCGTTATAAAAAAGTACTAACCAATGTATGTCGAAAAGTTAGTAGTTCAAGAGATATTTCAATTTAAATAACTCTAAAATACCATTACTGTCGTACTAAGACGTTACACAAGTAAGTAAACGCTAACATCGATTTCATTTTCACCTTCAATTTTTCAATTTCAACTCTTCCATTTCAATTTCAATTTCAACTCTTCCATTTCAACTTCAATTTCAACTCTTCCATTTCAACTTCAATTTCAACTCTTCCATTTCAACTTCAACTTCTACTCTTCCATTTCAACTTCAATTTCAATATCAACCCTTACAACTTCAATTTGAATGTCAACCCTTCAACTGTAATTTCAATTTCAACTCTTCAATTTCAATTTTTCAATTTCATTTCGTTAATTTCAACGTCAATTTTTCAATTTCAATTCGTTAATTTCAACTCTTCAATTTCAATTTTTCAATTTCATTTCGTTAATTTCAACGTCAATTTTTCAATTTCAATTCGTTAATTTCAACTCTTCAATTTCAATTTCAACATCAAATTTTCCATTTCAACTTAAATTTTAACTCTCCCATTTCAACTTCAATTTCAATTTTTCAACTTCAATTCGTTAATTTCAAATCTTTAATTCATTTTCAACGTCAATTTTTCAATTTCAATTTCAACTTCTTCAATTTACACTAGCAAGTAAACGCTAACGTTTTAGTATTAACTACAATGGTGTTTTGGAGTTATTTAAATTGAAATATCTCTTGAACTACTAACTTTTCAACATACATGGGTTAGTACTTTCTTATAACGAATGTCCAGCTGGATCGATTGATGTATTAAAAAATACCTCATTCCATTTAAAAAAAATATCAATGACCTTGAAATGTTGTAAAAAAATGACTTTGAGAAAAAATTTTTACCATCATCAAATTCGCCCCTTGAAACAGTACAACTTTATTCCGTGGAGATTTTTTGTACGACTAATAATTACCGAGATATATAGGTGTTCGTACGTAAACGGACCTCCCTGTATAAAAAAGCTTGCCTGGTTTCCAAGAGTGATACAGTACACCAACCATCGAATTAATGATCTGAATTCATTCGTACTCTCAGCAGCTCGATTTAAATTGAGAGAATAACCATGATAGGGCGCCGGATTGTGGATCGTCGACAGCCGAAGAATGGCGTCGGATGCAAATGATTTTTCGTTGTGACCGCAATTAAGTGGATGAGATAAAGCGGCCTAACGGTTCCCCTGAATCAGCGAAGAATCCTCAATCTACCACCCCCGTGGTAATAGCTCTCCACCGAGCATCGTTCCAACTTAAGAAACGAGTCTCCAGACGCGGCATAATTTTCCCTCGGATCCGCCGATAGAGCTATGACGCCGATAAGTTCCACGACGACGGCGTTCCATTTCACGTCGACGACGTGGGTAGACCTAGGTGGAACACGGTTCTGCGAGATAAATACCGGTGGATGACTGATGCGGTCTTCGAACGTGGATGGGTGGGCATGGTAACGTGAGTCGAGCATAAAATAACGGGTCTAATGACGTTCGCTTAACAAAAGCGCTTCGGGACCGCGGCGACGCCGAAAAATCTGGCGGGAGCGTCGCGCCGGAAGCCGAGCTGGGGCTCGTTTCTCTAAACCGCAGGTAGTTGTATATATGAAGTGAAGTGTCGTTCCGAAAATAGCTGGCTCTCCCTCAGCCGGGGACGATGGTTCGCGGGGGCGTGTGAGCAGGTGTATGCAGGTGTGCAGGTTTGTTTGCGCGCGTACGCGTCGGTGCCCGTGATAGAAGTACGCGGTGGTGACGATGGAAGCGTAAAAGTGATGCTCCCGTACACGGCGACGTGTTCCCCCTCGTCTATACGCGTCCTAGTTCGTCTATGTGTGCTTCTGTTCGTTTGCCGCGTTCCCGTGCGTTGGTGTCTGTCGCGAGTCAACGTGGAAGTGCAAGAGACTGGGCGCGCATCACGTATACCTATACATTATCTAGCAGCCATTTCGGTGGCATCATGGCGTAGCCGGCTGAGTTTACGGGCTGCTCCATCACGCGAGAGCTTAGCTTATCTCAATGCGACACAACATATCTGAGGCTTCCGTCTCCCGCCGGCCGAGAAACTACTGTCGGTAGCGACAGGTGGCAGCCGCTATGCGATTCGCGGTCAAACCATACTCGACACCGGCGCGCAGGGCCCCACACCTCTCTCCACTGTTCGCAAAGTTTCGCCGAAGATTAACCCGACGATTTATTTTGCCACACCGACGACGGCCCGTGAACGGCCAACCGATTCCCCGACAGCCGCGTTTCACGCTCCAGACATTCGGACAACGGTTAATCGCGCGATGCTCCGATAACGTTCGCTGGACTCTGAATAGATGCTTGATGGCACGGCCCCCTGCCCCCCCTCTCGATTACCCGTCGCCGCCCACGCTTTCTGGCGACGTTACTTCCGAACCGATGGATTCCGCCTCGCTGTTGCTTTCCGGGCAAGATTCTATTGGACTGCCGGGACTCGATAGATTTTGATTGGCTGCGACCCTGGTGTCGGGAGTTGTTAAACGGATTGTGCGATACTTGTAGATTCTCCGCTCTGATGGATGAAAGCGCTGATAGGTTCGCTTGGAAAAAGTTAATGGAACTTCTGTTCGAATGTTTGAACAGAAGATGGTATACAAGCTTGTATTAGTATCACAGACAAATTAAGAAATGTATGGGGTGAATTCGTTTGGTAGTGTTAATTAAGAAATTATCCCCGTTCCCAGAAGTAGGACACTAGTAGTATAGAATAGAATACAGTAGAGCAGTGATGAGCAACCCCATGGTCCGCGGGCCGCATTTGGCCCGCTAGCAAACGGCCTGCGGCCCTCCTGAATGTAGCGCTGCGCGACGCCGCGCGGCGTTCTTCGTCCACGATTTTCAATTGTTACTTCCAGGTTTTTTTCTAGTATTCCACAGTAAGCACATTCTTCGAGTAACGATCGAATATCTCCGTATTTTGCCATGAGCTCGCCTTTTAGAAAACGCAAAATTGAAAATGGACATAGGCAGTTCATCGATAATTGGACATATAATTATTTTAAAAATAATATATCGAATAAAACAAACGCTTTATTATAAATCTATGTATGATATAACAAATACTTCCCACAAACTAATAAATTCGTTAAAGAAGCATTAGGAGACCGTAGCGTAAACACAGACTGAAATTGGTGCTGGCGACGCAACAACGTATTGAATATTGCGTTCGTTGCTGGTTGCGGCCCGCGCGTAGTCCTATGTTTCCACTTTTGGCACGCAATACGCCGCGGGTTGCTCACCACTGCAGTAGAGTACTAGTTGAGTAGAATAGAGTATTGTAGAATATACAGTAGAATACCAGTACAGTAGAATAGAGTTGCGTAGAATATAAAGTAGAGTACCAGTACAGTAGAATGTAGTAGAGGAGAATATAGAGTAAAACATAGTACAGTACTAGTATAGTACAGAAAAAGCTCCTTCGTTGTCCAAAGGTCGGGGGTTTGAGAGAACAACGACCGTGCCCGGACACTATTTTACCACGTTTTTATTAGCTCGCTATCTTGTCTGTCTGTCTGTCTGTTTGTTCGGTACAAATTTTGCAACTGATTTTAAACTAACTTCCCGATGAGCTAGAGACTTGAAATTTTAAACATAGCTCAGAACTGGATGACAATGCAATATTAAAAAAGCCTATGCGTTCAGAAAAAGTAAATTATAAATAATTTGAACCTTTGCACCCCTCGCCGCGTGACGTAGTACGTATTCGCGTTCAGCGTCCCCACTCTACTACGTGTTCCCACTCTGACTCATCCCCACTCCACTGCCCCGCTCCGCACCGAAGGAGCTCAGTGTGCGTCAGTGTGCGTTCGAGCTCCGTGCAGTGTTCACAAAGTTACTACGTATTATTATAGTATAATGTTTGTTTACCAAGCGAAAGAACAGTTACACCGAAATTCTCCGTCGAACCTTTATCTTTGACATTTTACCACGGCGTTCGTTTTCGATATGACGCGTCGCAATACCGTCTGAAATTTAACATGTCTCTGTTATAATCTCATCAAAATGTTCAAAATCGATTGTAAAATTTCACGCATATAAGGCTAAAAAGCAGAAAATAATTATTTAAATAAAAATAAATTTTTAAAAAATACCACGTTTTTAAAACGGACTAAAAAGTATAAAATAAAATTTTAAAAAACGCCACCTTTAAAAAACGGACTAAAAAGTATAAAATAATTTGTCTAGCCCCATACAGATTCCTAACCCCGTACAGATAGTCCTGAAAATTTGTGATTGTGAATTTTGAATAGCTGTGAAAATACTTGTAAGATTTAAAACGAAAAACGTGGGGTGCATGCAATAGATAATTGATGCATGAACACCTAAATCACTAACAATTTTATTGCACTGCAAATGATATGAACTGTTTTGCGAGTTTCCTCAGCGGCAGCAACTCTCTACACTCCTTACTATGTATTATCTTGCGCCTCACGTTTTTCGTTTTAAATTCTACAAGTATTTTCATAGCTATTCAAAATTCACAATCACAAATTTTCAGGACTATCTGTACGGGGTTAGAAATCTGTATGGGGCTAGAAAAAATTATTTTATACTTTTTAGTCCGTTTTTGAACGTGGCGTTTTTTAAAATTTTATTTTATACTTTTTAGTCCGTTTTAAAAACGTGGTATTTTTAAAAAATTAATTTTTATTTAAATAATTTTGATTTATTACTTCGTCTAGATATCGCGCCGACCGCGCCGAGCGAGACTTCAGTAGAGAGCCGAACATAGAGAAGGACAGAATGAAATACGGATCGCGTGACCGAAGCGTGTCGCCGTCGCCGGCACAGTTCAAAGAATGTCCCATACGCTATTCTTCGTTGCCTTCGAGCTTTCGTCGTCGATTAAACCACTAAATAATGTTGAAATTATATCGTGTCTGGTGTCATTTTAATCATAAAAATGCCAGAAATAAGTTAGTGAAAGTCCCATGAAAGCCTAATGGAAATTAAGAAGTTTGAGTATTCGATTGACTCGAGTCAATGTGTGGTGTTCACACCGATATACCCGAGCCGACATCAATCGTTGCCGCCGTGCGGAGCGACTCGGCGTTGACAGGCAGTGGAGTGGGTAGACACTGGGCAACGATCGTGCCCACGATTTTGGGCAACGAAGGATAAAGTAGAGTATAAAGTAGAGTATAGACTAGAGTATATTATAAGGAGATCATTATGTCTGTATTTCTACATACTTCAAAATGATTAAAGGAATCTTTGAGAGTTCTGTTGAGTGTCCTCAACCCGGTGAAAATCGATAAGTGGCGAAACAGTGAAATTAACGGCCATTAATCAATGTTGTTATTCGGAAAGAGTAACCCATCGAAGTCAGCCCTCCGATCCAATATCCCTCGGTCGTCGATGGGGCGTTATTTTGTATCAATTGGTACTAAAAGACACCGTCGTATGGAAGGTTCCAGTTTTAAATCCGGATGTTTTTCGGAAACGATTGTACGAAGCCAACGGGGAAAAGAACTATCGGGGACCGAGTAGGGCAATAAAATTGATCACCTCGAAATCCGCATGATAGGAGGAAAAGAAGAGTATGAGTCCTCGGCAGGGTGGGGTGGCGACGCGGGGCGTTCGGGGGTGGCTGGGTAGCATTAAAGTGCTTTGCGCTCGGTCGAGCTACGAATTTCAATCTGGAGCCTCGAAACGATCGACCCTCCAGTCAGAATAGACCGGGATAAAAGGGAGATTATCGGTTCGTACCTTTTGAAAACTGGAGATACTGAACTTTTCATATCTCGAAAACGACCGGGCTAGTGACCCTGTTAAGTACCCGCGATCAGCCGGGTTCGAGACGAGCCCCGGTTCGCGCACTGCGATTGAAAAACGCGTTCGTTATTAAGTATTCCCGTCGGAGAAGGACGCTCTAAAGTTTTCGAAAATACTTTTGCGCTGGAGCGGCGCGAGGAAGCGCGGTAAACAGATTGCCTGGAGGTGGGGGGGAGAGGCATGTTTCCCCTAAGGAAAGCTGCCGGGGCGAGCTCTTTGTCGGGTCGAACGACTTCCTGAAGAAACCCCGAAGACACCACTCATAGCTTGTAACGATAAGACGCATCGCTTTTACTACCATCCCTCCGTAGCGTCGCCTCGCCCCCGTAGAACGTGCTATTTTTCCACTAAACGATAACATTACACCTCTGCCACCTCCGCAACCCCCGCTGGTCCGCCATAGTCCTGAGTCGCCAGTCATAAATGCACTCGGATCCTGCGGTATCTGTCACCGAATGGCGTGTATGATCCCTGACTCGGCTGCTGTGCTCTGAAACCTTCATGGACGAGGAACGCTGTACAGACACTGGACGCTACTTACGACGCGCAAACATACCCTCCTCCTTCGACTCCACCCCTTGCTTCAACCAACCCCCTTTTTCTAGGCTGCTCTGCCGGTCTGTATAGCCGGAAGGCTCGCCGGTGAAGAGAAAGTGGGCATGTTAGGCAGCACGAAAGAAGAGAGAGCTCGATGTTTCTGTGGAAGGTTGCGAAGGTCCTCGGGGTTGGACTGTGTCCACAAGGGTGCCCGCGGGTGAGCTAGTGGTAAAGGGAGGGGGTGTTCCAGTGTACACATCACGTATAACCAACGAGCCATCGCTTTGAATGACCTGGCCACGTATAAAATGCATGGGATTTCGCTCTAATGCCGGCCAGGGAGTTTGCCAGGGAGCGTATTTAGTCCCCCGAAAGATGAATGTAACAGGTCTCTTTTGACCCGCCCACCCGAGAAAGGAAATGGGAACCGAAAGTATCCAAAGGATGTACATGTGGGCGTAGTCCTTGCTCTACTCAGAATCGCAAATTGGTCTTTGGGGAGAGAGCAACGGAGATAGAGAGAGAGAGAGAGAGACAGAGAGGGGTGGGAGGAGAAAGAGCAGAGGAGAGAGGGAACTCGCCGATGTCGTGCGATGCTTAGCGATCCTTACAAGCCTTTAACGCTTTGACCTCGAGATTTGGCCTCGAGCGAATCTCGAGGAACGGGCACGCGCTTCTATATAGCAGACTCAGACCCTGACCAACCCCGATCCGTGATGCTTCAAAGAACCAGAGTTAGACGTAATCATTTCAGACGAGCAGTTCATTATTCCGACGCTGGCATCGCCGCATTCATTCTTGATTCGCTCATTGATCGTTTCCTTGCCTCCTGCTTGGAATCCCTCCGAGAAAATAGTGCTAGAGACTCGAATAGTAACGTGGCTTTTAATACAATCCGTTGTTATTTTAACTCTATTTACCTGCAACAAAAACAAACAGAAAAAGAAGGGTAGCGTCTAGGCTAATCAATGAGGACTGTTCTACTTGATGTGTGCTGTGTCTACAAGATTAGCAAGTCCAAATAATAAAAATATTAGTTCCTACAAAAACCTAAAAGTCCTCGGACTGCGAAGAACATCTCGATGCTTTCTTCTACTTAAGAAATATAAAAAGTTGATCATCGATGTAATGCTTTGGTAACAAAATCTAAAAGAATCCTCGAAGATAAAGTTAATCTCCTCGGGTCTACGACCAGTTTGTACATAGTGCTTTTCAGCCGCTTGACAAATTCAGCAGTGGCACCTAAGTGTTCCAGTCATCCCGGAAGTTTACTTCCAAAAACCTGCTCCCGGGTCCCAGCTGTCCCGGTATTGATTTATTATCGGAAAGTGGACCTTCCCCGGGACTGAGCGCACGTGTGCTGTGTTCGGTTGTAGTTTCCCAGTCACACCGGTTATAAAGCAATTCGACCAAGCAACAACTCGGCCATCGACTCCGCGGTCGTTTCTAAGAATCATCAAATTCACTGATCAGCGAATTGCGCTAATCAAGGGAACGCGGAACGGTGAATCGTCGGGACGGGAGGACATCGAGTTGCGTCACGGTGGATCACGGTTGGAGTTGATACACACCGGGAACGGCAACGACCAGTTGACTAGCCGGGGTATCTCTCACTCGGCTTGGGTAAAATAAAACGATTTCTCTGAAAGAAGGTACGTGGGCGGTTGCGAGGGCACACGGAGGTAGAAATGATACTAGATGAGGAGACGAACCGGGTGGGGTGTGAGCGTAGAGGAGCTGAACACCCTAGGGAGCCGGCAGCTCGTTACGCGAGACGTGGCACAGCTCTCTTTCTCCCTTCTATTCTCTCTCCCTGGCCTTTCCTTCGCCTCTCTCTCTCTCTCTCTCTCTCTCATGCTATTCTCCGTTTCACTCCAGCCCTCGGCCGTGACTCTCTCGAGCCTTGATCCTTTTGCACATCTATCTCCATCCTCGTTTCGCCCCCTGCACTCAGCGCCCCTCGTTCTCGAGGCAACGGCGGTCTGAATAATGTCCCGCGTATACGGTTGTCTCTATACGCGCGTATCGCTACTCAGTAACAAGTGGATATTATGTTACCGGTGCTGATGCCATTGCTACTCTGGACCGCCACGCCGTTCACCATGGCTAAGGGGATCCCCTAACATCGATGGCGGTTACGATATCGGCGCCACGCTGTCTCACCTACGCATTTCCTGCAGACTGCTGTCGTCACAATTGCGAGAACGTCTCTCTCTCCTAAAACTGTTCCCCTAAAGTTATTCTTGTTTTATGAATGGCCATTTGATGCTGAAGTGTACTCCTCGCTTAACAAATTGTATATACGTGGTTACTTAGCTTTTTGCACTTCAATAGCGACTTTCATGTAACACTAAACATGACTTAAGTACATATATGCACAGTGTAAAAGTACACTCAATTTTATACGTACAAAATTGAAGAAAGAAGACAATTTATATTGTCTACGAAGTCTATAAAATATAATTCTTAAAATATGAACATTCAATAAGATTCTTATTCGAATTCCACTAAATGGAGATTAAGAAAAGTCAATCAACCAGTTCGTATCTATAAAAGAATGTCTGATAGAAAACATTAGACTAATTTATTGTTGAGAACATGTGCAAGAATCAAAACCGAGCTAACATCTTTTACAATACTGCCCGATCGCGATTAATAATCGATCAGAAAAGTTTGAAGAGAAACTACAGCATGTCGACATTTCCTTTCTCGAATTCCATAAATGCATCTTCATCTCTGCCAATTGGACACAAAAAGCAAGGTCATAGACAGCATGTAATGCACATTGAACGGTGTACAGAGCTTCCGTGCGGACTTTTCGCCGTTGTGTTTCTCTTTTGATTCCAGCGAGCATTCAAGCCCGATAGACAATGGACTGTAGCAGGAATATGAAGAAAACGTAACCGAATGGAAAGGGGAAGGTTGAGGCGTTTCGTAGAGAACTCGGTAATGACTGTCGCTACTTTTCCAGCATGTCGGAAGCGCATTGCGCCATTTCCGCTAGCCCGGAAGTGCGGTAACAAAGCGCTTCCGGCACGCGGTCTCGAGGAGGTTGTTACGACGGGGCCATGGCGTAGGGACACTCCGTGACATTTCAATGAACTTTGCGGCACAGTCATTTTCTCCCGAAAGTTCATCGGATCTAACATGTGTTTTGGGGGTTGACGAACTTTCGACACCACATTTCTGGCTTCGCGGAGGGATTAAAGACGAGCGATATTACCGCGAAAGTTCAGGAACGCCCGCGAATTGGAACAGCCGCGTCACCGCGCACGTCGAAGTTCTGTTTTCGGTGCGGTGTTCGGCTTCTAATATTCAAACCCCTGTCGCCTTAAAATTACAAGACTGCAGGCAAAACAATCGGGAATGCCCGGAAACTTCCCGACGTCGTAATAATTGTCGACGCTCTGATATAATCTTTGCGAAACGCACGGTAAACAAAGTTCGAAAAAAATCAATACCTGCGACAAATGGAAGTCAACAATGTAGTCAGAACATTAAGGTGAACTTGCCAGAAAAATATAATGAAAAAGTGATCATCATACGTTAATCAATCTACAAAATAATCTCGGCGAAAGTCTGTGTGAAAGAGGAGTGAAGAAAAATCAATTGAAAAGTGGTTACATATTAAGTGTTGCATTTACTGGTCTAATGATTCGAATCAAGAAGATAAAGTAGCTTGCTAAACTAGCAAAGAAATAAAGCATTTCATTACTGAACTCCTTGAAGATTTTAAGCAAAGCCTAATAAATATGAATGTTATGAATTTTTTTAAATGTAATAAAATTTGATTCGTTCGTAATCAATATTTAAGCATTAAAATGAATGTAGCCATACAAAAAATATAAATTTTCTTTTCTCTTCTACAACATTTTTGGGAATAAAATCGTTTTCATCGTTGTAACTGTAAAGAAAATGATACGGCAAGGGGTTGAAAAGATGGTGGTACTTTGAAGTTCGAGATTTATTAATTCTTGACCTTTTCCGCTTTTTATTTAACAAAAAGAAAATAAGGAGAAATCACGATTTATTGTGAACTTCAAGACGACTCTCTTATAAAACGTTTCGAAACGACTCCCTAAAAATTTGAAGTGTGTAAACAACAAGATCTTGAGCGTGAGAAATAAGTGTTTACGAAGACCACGTTTAAAATATTTCCTATCACTTTCCTGGGGATATGTACACGTATTAATATACTTCTGGATAGCCATGGTTCATCAAAGAGGAGCTTGAGTATTTTCCAGCCCAATAATGCTCTGAGGAGAAATGAGTACATTACGTTTTTCAGGACGTTTGTCGGTCTACGATCGAAATGATCCCCGCAGTCAACTGAGAGGAACTTTTGAGAGGTATTAAATAAGGTGAAGTGCCCTATGCCTGGACAGCATGTTTTTCTATTTTAAATTTTATCACTTTAAATAAACAAAAACAATTTCTTAAGAGGTTTAACATACAGTTCAGAGTTTGTAAAGTAATTTAAAATAAAAAAATCATTGTTTAGGTTAATATCTTAATTGTATTAACAAGAATAATTCAAACTTATAGTTGGACATATTAAATCCAATCTAAGCTAGTACCTGGACAGAAGTAAAGCCTATATCGGGACAAATTCAATTTACGAGTTGATCGAGCGAACATAACCTAAAACGTTGGTTGGTGGCGCTGTTGCGCATGACGAATAGAAGATGCTTTGCGTAATATGTAGTATTCTTATCATAGATTATAGTATTGTATTATTTAACCAAATATATATTTATTTTTATTTACTGTTTTAATAAAACTTGTCATAATACAACTTTTAAGGGTAGGTAGTAATACTGATAGATTTAAGATGTAAACATAAAGTATTATTAACGTCACAACCGGAATACAATTTCTACATACGTTATTCAAGCTAATAGAAGACTAATTATACGTACATGTAGTTAAATAATTTGCAAACAATGCGTTGATTTTATTCACAAACACGTGTCCGGCTTCAGGCGTAAGCACATTGCGTATAAGCTTAGAGTGGGACAGCTACTGTCATCGCGTCCCAGTATGGAGTACTTATATTTGAAAACAGTCCTAATCTTGGACATCTAATATTTGGATTAATAATTATTATTTACGTTAAGTTTGATTGCCAATTTATTTTAAAATACCAATATTACTATGCGTGATAATTATTTTTTGTCTGAGGGCTTAAATTATATCTTTTTTTTTAACAAAAGTTCGAACTATAAATGCACATGATTCGCATGTAAATAGACTATTTTGTATACTGTTTTCAGATGAACTTTGAATTCATTTTTAAATTTCAATTGATGTCTTAATGAAATAATATTCACACCTACTTGTAGCTAAGGCCTCAGAATATATAATATAATTATTTAATCTCTTAATTACTGATTTTACTATGAAAATTCAATTGTCCAGATTTAGGTATCACTTTTGGAATGTCCAGACTTAGGACATTTCACCTTAATCACCGGTGGGCACTGTAATAAAACAAACGAGTTGGTATCCGTACCGGACAAATCCGTCGCATGCGATCCACGGGTCCTAGTTCGTCCCGAACGGGTATACCACTCGACATCAAAATAAAAGGAATTTCCTTGAGAACGGCTATACGATAACATCAACTATAGCGTGGAGTTATCGCGGTGCGGATCGCGCCAAACGTGCCAGTATCGTATTGTGCACGTTGCCGGGCGGAGTGTCTGGCACCGGTCCCGAATTCGAAACGGAACGCGTGCATTCCTATTACTTTTTCCGAACGAGCCTAGCAGCGGACGAAGAGGGACGGTCCGGGTGTATAAAAGAAGCGAAAGAGGGAGGCTCCAGGCCAGCGCAGGCACCGCCATTTTATGAAAATTGCACCGCCCGTTCCAGCTGCCCCGAGCGTTCAGGCGAAATATGTTACTTCCATCTCGCGATTAATGGTCGTTATTTTATTTCGAATAACGCGCGTCCCGCTCCATCCCGAACCCCGTGCCGAACGCTGCGCTGGAAACTGGCCGGGGCAACTTTTCATGCACCGCATTCATTTTTTTTTCAGCCACCCACTCCTCCCGAAAAGGGATGATGACCCGGCTATTAAAAATCTTTCAGCCGCGTCTATCTTCGATCACCGAATGGGGATTTTTATTTTTATTTTAGTTTTCATGTTTGGCAAGAGAACGTCTCAGACCGCGTTCTAATTGAAGCGTGTAGCGATCTGAACATTGTTAATATCATGGTTGTCCTATTCCATTTATTTAAATGGAGGTCCGCTACATTATTCCTGTTAACCATGATGGGAGTCTGACCACGACTCCCATATTGTACTTTGGATGAACGTGCTGGTCCCAGTAGTACAAGTAGAACTTTTCAAAATGTAGCTGCCATGTTTTATGTACTTGGATCATCATGACGATTCCTTATTTATGCTTATTTTTCCGACATTAATACTTCCAATCTACTTGTCTGACGATAACGATTCATACTTGTCTGACCTTGATGATTCCAACACAAAAACCGAATGTCCAACATAAAATTGCCCTTAAAACCAGCACTTGATCCATACAACGAGTAATATCACGATTCCAAAGAGACAATGAATTATAGAACGCGTTAATCATTCAAGAGAATGATAATAACATGAGCAATATAAATAAATGAGAACACGCTGGGAAATAGTACAAACGAGAGAAATTCAGAACGAGCAGTCGGCGATAAATTATTGAAAATGCCATCAAGTGCTGCCTAAATAATTCAAAGGTTCAATATTGTACATTGAAATCAGAGGTTTCATGTTTAATTACATCGACGCGTAGCAAACTATTTCTTTTCGAAATCATTCTTGCATGCATTTCTGATCGCACGCGTTCAACGAACACTATTACCGCGCACTAAATATCAATCAATTCCGAGTATAATGGGTACAATATCATTATTATTAGTCATCCGTTATCCGGTTACACGGTGCCGGGCAAATAGCTCTCATTCAGGTTGGCGGACAATTTCCCGTCAGACGCGGCGAAATTCCACGGCCGACCGGGCCGTCCCTTATCGAATAATAGCGCAAATTGCCAGCCGGCCATGGAGGAGTCTTTCAAACCGAAATAACAAAATTTTCATCGCGGCAATCCGGCCACGATCGAACCCGGGACGAGAGCGGACGAACAAGCGAGCGCGCGAGCGGCGTGGCCCGGCGTTTGCCTCGTTAATACGCCTGATGCGTGATTATCGGCCGCGGCGGTGAATCGTGATTTCCGAGGTCGCGTCATAATTTATGTGCTTCCGGCTTTTGACGACGGGACGGAATAAAATTGTCGGGGGTTCAGCAGCGGCAGGCTTTGTAAAAATATAGAAATGTCGCGGCGACGCGGAAACGGGCACGCAGACGGCCGCGAACGCGCCGGACCGATGAAAAGAGCCGGTCGAAACGCTCGGATCGACAGAGCATCGAGTGGAGGGCAGAGTGAACGAGAGAGGGAGGCGGGAGAGAGGAGGAGAGAACGACGCTTTGGATAGAGTCCGCGGAACGGGGAGGAAGGGAAAGGGTACAATTAAAATTAGCGCAATTCAGTCGCTCGCCGGTAATTCGCGTGCCTGGCATTTATATTATTAAGCCGCGCAAATTTCTCTCGCCTCTCCCCTCCCGCCCCCACCGTTCTCGTGGCCCCGTGGAAATTCTCACACAGACAACCGAACACGCGTGACCCCGCCGACCCTTCCACTCTTGCGCTCTCTACCCCTTTCCCTTTTGATACGTTCCCCCAGCCCCCTTCAGTACCATCCTCCCTCAACGGCTCGCAGTCTACGCGCGAGAGTTTTGACCGTTAGTCACGGCTATGTAGACTGGGAAGAAAATAATTCCGGGTTTTGAAATGAATTACATCTAATTGCTCTTATTACGGGAACGAGAGGGCTTTATTATTCTCTCTTCATCCGCGCCGCTACGCTTACGCCCCTCGCTTGCTATCCTCTGCCCTTTGGCCACTTCCTGCCCTTAATCGTATTTGCTTTTTTCTTGCTTTTTGCCGCCTAATCCCACGCGCCAATGTACGCTCCCTCGAAACGAACGTCGAATTGGGGATATTGATGAGGTGCTCTGGGTACCATAGTCAATTCAGGGGGTCTCACTCACCTTTGGATGTGTTCTCCTAGGAAACGCTACCTTCGGGTCGATCTGTAACAAAGAGGAGGGATCAAACTGTTAGCAATTTATTCGGAAAGTGTCTCTTTCAATTTCAATATATCAATTTGGTTCATAAGTAGTATTTATCAATTTTAAGAAAATTGTTCTCGGCGCACAAATTCAATCAATTACTACACACTATACAGGGTGTCCCAAAATTCCTGAACATCCCGGAAATGAGAGGTTCCTGAGACCATTTGAAGCGACATTTTCCTCTTCAAAAATGTTATCCGCGGCTTTGTTTAGGAGTTATTAACGAAAAACACGGACCAATCAGAGCGCGACCTAGACGCGAGTTGACACAGTCGGCCAATCGGCCTGGCGCGCCAACTGTCGATTGGCCGACTGTGTCAACTCGCGTCTAGGTCGCGCTCTGATTGGTCCGTGTTTTTCGTTAATAACTCCTAAACAAAGCCGCGGATAACATTTTTGTAGAGGAAAATGTCACTTCAAATGGTCTCAGGAACCTCCCATTTCCGGGATGTTCAGGAATTTTGGGACACCCTGTATAACTAATATTTGTAATACTTCTTTGGATTACGGCATAGTTCTCTTGTGTGTTTCTATTGGAGGAACTGAAGGTGGTGTTTCGTCCTAGACTCGCTAGAGGACTCATCAGTAAGGCTATCTAGCGGGTCTAGGACGAAACGCCACCTTCAGTTCCTCCAATAGAAACACACAAGAGAACTATGCCGTAATCCAAAGAAGTATTACAAATATTAGTTATATAGTGTGTAGTAATTGATCGAATCTGTGCGCCGAGAACAATTTTCTTAAAATTAAAAATATAGCGATCGAGAACAATTAAAATTTAACTTAGATGACGAAAAATTTACAGTTCGAGAAAGACTTTGGTGACGACTCCGTCCACAAGATGGACAAATTGTCGAACACTTTCTCGCAAGTTACTGAAATGTCACCAATCAGTATATTAATAACTTTCCTTAAAGAGTCTACTGGCACGTGTGTGTCTAAGGCAGGGCCCGCTAGATAGCCTTACTGATGAGTCCTCTAGCGGGTCTAGGACGAAACACCACCTTCAGTTCCTTCAATAGAAACACACAAGAGAACTATGCCGTAATCCAAAGAAGTATTACAAATATTAGTTATATAGTGTGTAGTAATTGATCGAATCTGTGCGCTGAGAACAGTTTTCTTAAAATTAAAAATATAGCGATCGAGAACAATTAAAATTTAGTATTTATCAATGTTTAGTCAGACATTGACTCGGTATGCTGTGCGCAATTGAAATGCCAGTGATGTAGTACTGTATACAGTCAGACATAACGATATTAACCTTACGTAATCGATTATGCAATTCGATTTCTGGATTCGGACATGTCATCCGGTATAGAGTATTTTTGTTATATACGACCTCTTCCGCTCTGTCCACTTGAAATTACATGTATTCATTCGTATCACACTTTAACATATATCAATTTATTGAAGATGAAGACATTGACTAATGTAGGAATTGTATTGAATTATAGTGTAACGCAAAGGGGTAAGAAAATAATATGTAAATATTCAACAAAGACGATTATGTATGCGCCCCCTTTATTGGAAACTCTATAAAAGCAAAACTTTATTGTACAGCCCCTGCTCACTTTATTAGACTCACCTGAAGAATTGATGTTTTTTGAAATCCTATAAAGAATTCAACGCTGTTTTCAGCCTATGGGGTAATGATTTCGTACTACAAGGTTGCCTTATGGGTTGCCTATCCAAATGTAAAATTTTCTTGCAAGAGCAAAAAATCCCCCTTTTACCATGGCCCGGCAATTCACCGGACATGAATCCGATTGAAAATGTCTGGGAGTGTCTGAAGAGAGAACTGGCCAAAGAAAATATAACAACAAAGACCAAGTTGATAGAGAGAATAATCTATCACTGGCATCATAACGTTGCATTAAAAGAAATTGCACAAACTTGCATAGATAGCATGTCCAGAAGAGCTGCGGCTTTAAGGATGTTCTGGAGGTACAATGGGAGACAAAAGTACAAGAAATTCGAAATCCATCAATATATTGGCAATGAAAGCCGTTCATGAGTATATTTTGCATGAAACTTTTGCGAATACTGTACCCTCTGTAACTATATTCAGTGGTCTACACTTGTCGCGTTTCCATGCTAGTAAGAGACAACACGATAAATTTGACGTTTTGTAACAGTTTATAATTTTTTTGCTCTGTAACTGTTTAGTGAATCCTAATAAATTTTGAACATAATTAATTATATAATTTTTACTACATATACAAAAAAACTGAAGTTTCTAGCTGCGTTTTTTCAAGGTTTAAATAGAGTTTGAAGTGGAATTTTATGAATTCTCCATAAGAAGACGTGTTAAAATGTGCAAACTTTAAGTTGCTATAATTCTTAAACGGTGCAGTGAATCGAAACCAAACTTTGGTAACTGCATTAATTTAGTAAGAATTATGTCTTGCCAACTTTTTAAAAATTTTGTTGCGTTTTTATATACCTCCAGAACACCCTTAAGAGCAGCTAAAGGCGGATTAACAAAATATAAGTGTTTCAAGAATTATATTGATCTATCTGTGTTTGTATCCATTGTTTTTGTAAAATCAATATATGGAAAATTCATTGGTCATCATTAAGTGATATTTGCATAAGGCTGCTATACCCATTATTCATGGTAAAACTAAAAATATCATGATTATAGAGGTGAGTCTAATAAAGTGAGCAGGGCCTGTATGTCGTTGAACTTGCTGTAGAACTATAGCACCTAGGTCGCTGTGTTTCAAAACTTTCCCTTGCAACGAGAATACCAATTTTACAATACAGTAATAATGACAAGAAGGACAGAAAGTGACCACAAACTTTTATCGACACCTTGCTTCATTTTCAATACATCAACCGAACGTATGAACGAAGTTGAACGACTTCTCAGAACAGATGTTCCCGGTTTTAGAAATCATAAAATATGAAGTCCCGAGTTGTCGTATCTGGTGATTCACGGGGTAATCACCGAGTCATAAAATCAAGTTTCTCGAGAAGTCCTCGGAGAAAGAGAATATTGGTACCGGTCGGCTAGCCAAACTCTCGGCGTGTTCTCCTCGAGCGAGTTCCGCGGGCTTGCCCGCAGGGACGAGGAACCAGGTCGGACGTAACCGCAGCTTACGCCCTACGTGGCTAAAAAGCAAAAACCCATCCTGCGGCGTTCCGTCCTCCCCTCCACGTCGCGGCACCATGGAATTCCCAGTGCAGCCGCGACGTAAATTTTCGGCGCGAAATCGAGCCGCTCGAATGTTCGTCCCGGCTTCCCTCGTGACCTTACTTCGAACTTACGTGCGTGAAGCTACGCGGAAACGTACGTGACCGCAGGGGCGTCGTTCCGCCTAGCAGCCAGCCATTCGAGAAGTTCCGACTTTGTCGCTGCTTTGCCGGGGAAATCTTCGTGAACTGTGTTGGGAGCCCTCCATTGGTCCGCGTCAGACCGACTTGCATATTTTCGGTGCGTACGATATCTGAACCGCGATTGCTCGAAAACGTTTGGCATAGTAATACCGACGAGCCGAGCCTCGGCTTCGGGAAAGGTAAGAGCGCTGTACAAGCTTCACAAGCCAGGGAAATAGACATCGAAAGTAACGAGTACATGCGGGATAGAAAAAAGGAAATATAATATACATTTTCGACAAACATCAAATACTGAAATGCTGACTGTTTAGGAAGAGCTACGTACAATGATGTATATGATGGATTTGTGTCTTTGATCACAAATTATATACAAAAAAAATATATAAAAAAACTTTATAAAAACCACGCTTATATTAAATTGCACTAAAAAGGAGAAAATCATTTTTTTAGACATTAGCGACAATAAATAAAAGCGTGGAGCGCCCACGAAGATTCCGTCAATATAGTTTAGCGATTATATTAAAGCTTATATTATAGCTTATATTAAATTGCACTAAAAAGGAGAAAATAATTTTTTTAAACATTAGCGACAATAAATAAACGCGTGGAGCGCTAAACTATATTGACGGAATCTTCGTGGGCGCTTCACGCTTCTATTTATTGTCGCTAATGTCTAAAAAAAGTATTTTCTGCTTTTTAGTGCAATTTAATATAAGCGTGGTTTTTAAAAAGTTCTTTTATATATTTTTTTATTTTCTACTTTTTAGTCTTTACATATCTCGTAATCGATTTTAATTACCACTTCAACCTGTAAATTCAACCATCTTTTGTAAAAGGAAAAATATTGTGTCATGGCCGCTGCAAATTGAAATTTCCATTCTGTAGGATTTTTTGACAGGTAAGGGCGCCGCCATATTGGTTTGTAGTGACGACCGCGAGCCGCTTACCGAGCGGAATCGCCGGTCCTTGTCGCCCTCCACCCGGCTAATCCTAACCAACTCAGTAAGTAGGCTGAGCTTCTACGATGCGAAGTGGGCCAGTGGAGTGGGGATGAGTCGGAGTGGGAACACGTAATGGAGTAGGTAAGCGCAGGCGCGCGGAGTGGGGATCGCTGGCCGCGATGACGTACACCGAGCGTCGCGCGGGGAGGGGTAATGGTTAAATTTTTAATAGTTTATATCTCCTAAACGCATAGTTTTTTTTTTAAATTTGTTTTTTAATATTGCATTGTCACCCAGTTCTGAGCTATGTTTAAAGTTTCAAGTCTCTAGCTTATCGGGAAGTGGTTTAAAATTCGATTACAAGATTTGACGCATACAACAACAACGGCAACATCGACAATGAGAACTCGGCAAGCTAATATAAGCGTGGTAACTAGAGGGCTACTGTTGCTCGTTCGCTTCGCTCGCTCGCGAGTAGAGTTGTTTTTGCTCACTCGTTTCGCGAGCTCGCGGGTAGGACTGCTCTAGCGAGAGGGTTAGTGATACGCATGGCTAGTAGGGCCTACTGCTATTAATGTTTTTTATTTGGTGTGTGACTCTCCAAGAGTCACACAAAGAACTTCCCGATTCGTTACTCCTTCGCCAACATCGCTAACATCGTTTTTTTTTTGTACTTTCATCGATATCCTCCCAAAATGTATTCTTGGGAGTAGAGACGATTAACCCACTCTTGCATTGGAATAACTTTCGATTATTCCAAGCGGTAACATTAGCATCAGTTATAAAAAAAAATTTTTTAATCTAAAAAAAAATTAAGAAAAAAATTTTTTATGTAATTGCGTTTGGTTCTTTGGTGGAAAATTTTCGTCCTCCCTTATAAATTGCATTGTAGAATCAACTCTTTTCGAAAAAAAAACTAAAAATCTAAAAAACTACTTGACCAAAATGGACCAAAATCTAATCAGCTCTAAGTTACAGCGGGGCACATCGATTGCATCATTCATCATCCTGATCGCGTTGTTACTTTTTCTGAAAACGTTAACGAAAAATTTGATACCATACAAACGGACATACGCACACACACACACACAAACATTTTGATAAAAATAGTCTGAAATGACTCCAATGACCATGAAACGTGAAGATCTGCTAAAAAATCGATTTTCGATTTTCGGGGTAATTACAGTAACTTCCCTATGAATCGGGAAGTTAATAAAGAGATGACCCTAACCATTGTTCCCATCATATGTCTGATCAGGATTGTCCTATTCCATTTAGTTAAACGATGTCGTCCTAATGTTCTTGTTAGACCATAGACGGCATATTTACTTGTTCGGACACGTCCTTTCACATTGTCTATTCTATTCACTCGACTTGAATTGTCATATTCTGCTTGTTTGGGGCTGGTTCATGTATGTTAATTGTCTGACAACAGTTGTCATGTTCTCCATGTCTGACAGAAGATTCTTTATTATTTTATTTCCTTGATAGAATGATCTCTCTTAAAGACTTGTCTGGCCTGAACCTTGTTCTACTCCACTTTTCTGGTCAAAGACAATGCATAGTTCAATTGTTCGACCGCACGCTGTTCCTAAGAAGAATGTCTGACCATGTTTGTCTCATTCTACTTTACTGTCGTACGTCGATAATTGCGTATTGATTTTTTTCTGCGTCAACAGGTGTCCACAGGCAACGATTTAAAGAAAACGCTGCCTCAAGGTAGATTTTAATTAAGATATTATCAATTTCTGCTTGAGAGCACTACTAAATATGCAATCTGCGATCGTCTATATTCACGGTTCTGGTAAGTTGTACTCGAAAGACTATATTATACGTTTAATTTCCGAACAATCGTCGGTGGCGCTGATTCGACGATTTTTTTTTATCGAGGCCGAGTTTCTCGCCGCTTCTCTAAAGTGGGTCAGTTTTCTTGCTTTTATCGCCCGGTTCAAGACGCGGAGCTCGGAGATTTTTTATCGTGGCAACTCCATTTGAAGTATTTTTCTCGATCACTGCCGGTCCTGGAAATATTTGTTTCATTTGGTCGTGTCTCCAAGTTTCAGCTGAAGATGCGATCAATTCTATCGTTTCGAAAGTATCTCATTTTAACTTTATTCAATAACTAATGTCCTGGACCCAGTGGCCATAATCGACTGCTCCATTAACGTTCCCGAGAACTTGAAACACACGTATATCCTTCTCCCTGATATTATCATCGTTTCTTCTTTATTAGATTTAAAGTTTTCCATCTGGATTCGTGCTTCAGTACTTTCTTTTTACTTCATTATTTCACGTATCTCCAGAATAATTATTCGGGCATAGTAAACGCAGTAACGGAATGATTTATGATCGTTGTTTCTGTCAATTTCTCCGTGCGTTGATCACGGAGTCCCATTTCCAAAATTTATTGAAGTTCATTTCGAAGGCAATCACTTTCCTATCAAATAAGCAGCGCGGTTTCACTGGAGATCTTTTGAAACGTCTGTCATCGTTTCGATACACCGTCGTAATTAAGAATAATGTCTTCGAGATAATCCGCGCCGTTAAAAGACGCTTCATCTTTCATGCCGAGCTTTTGATAAATGAAATGTGCAGGCACAGCTGCGAGCAACAGCGTCTCGTGTACAACTACGAGGAATACTTCTCTTCGCAAACACATCAAACGGCGCTTGCTATCAATATCCTTCCGTTGGGAGGATTTTTATGTCATTCATAGTGATACGAGAAAATTCATTAAAGCACGCAATTCAATCCACGCCCACGTATTTCTTCACTACGGAACTTAACCTTACTTGCGTGGTAGAATCAAGTGGTAGAACCCGATGAATGGCGAGTCTCAATGTTTTCACCTGCATAGCAGAATCAAGGGGTAAAAGTCGATGTCTGATCAGCCTTAATCATTCTGCTTGTATGGTAAATTCAAGTGGTGTAGGACGATGCCTGGCCAGCCTTGGTCTTTCTCATGTATGGTAGAATCGAGTGGTAAAAGTCGATGTACATGTACATCTACAGAAAACTGTAGCCTTACAGTTTTCTGCTGGTATGGTAGAATCAAGTGGTAGAAATCTTCAAGCAACATTAATCGAGCTTCAATAATTATTATAGAACATCAATGAACTCGATCTCATCACAGGGAACTCTGAATACAATTGAACTCTTTTTTGTCAGCATCGAAACCTTATCACAGAAAGAAAGGAGGGATGAGAACGCAGAGAATTTGTTCGTGATAGGTGAGTAAGAAACTGTCTAGGAACGGGGGAGCAGGAATCACGGTATCGTTCAGGTTACATGATCAGAAACCACAGTTTTCCCGTCGCGAATCACGCAGCAAACCGGTGTTTACAAGAAACAAACCTTCAAAGACGATTCGCTAATAGGGAAGACGTGACGTTCCCGAACCCGAGCTTCTTCGGCTCGCGCTGGTTTCAGGCTAGGCAAGAGAAAACGTAGCTCGAGGGGGTAGCGCGGAAGCCACGAACGTGGTAATGACAAGCAAGAAAACCCGCCTCTATCCACCGCCGCCGTCGTCATCCGCACCAACGAGCGTCGGCAACGTTCCTCTCTCTCTCCGTCTCTCTCCCTCTTCTTCTCTCTTCGCTGCGTTTTCTCCCTTTCCTGTTCTCCGGCTACGCGAACCACCCCGTTTGCATAATCCCCTACGGCAAAGTTCACACCGGTCGCTCGCACGCCCCCGGACGCCCTGGAGCACGTCAAGCGACCCAACGTCGACAGCTACAACGACGAGGGTGGAGAGAAAGTCTTTCGGTTTTCGTCTTCCTGCGCCGACACCGTGATTCTTCCTCCATTTCCACCTAACCCCCGACGCCACGTCGAAGAACCAGAGGAAGCGGAAGAGTCGTTGGATCCAGCCTAGCGCGACAACTTCGCTACTAGCCCCTCAGGAACAACGGGAACAACGGGTCCCGTGGACAAGTTAGCAAGCACGCGGACGCGAGCTTGGAGGATGAGATTAACTGCCGTTTGACACGCGCTGCGAGCATAATTCCTGCGTAAGCATCGCACCATACACGTCCACCCCCACGATGTAATTGTTCGGCCCTGCCTTTGTTGCGATGGATTACTGCGGTTGTTATTTCACCAACTTGTCCGACGATACGCTTGAGCTCGACGTGATGGATAGTTGCCAACAGCGTTTCGTCGAAATTCTATTTGTAGTTGCAATTCTTTCGAGGATTTCACGTCAGCCGTAGCTAGATCAGATCCTAGTTGTCGATCTTTTTGTTTAAATTAGAAGTACACGATGATATGGAGTGGATACCAGTGAATTAGAATTTTATGTAAAATAAAAATTATTTGCATTAATTACACTGTCCAACAAATTTTAACTTTTTTTGTATTTCGATTCCCACGATGCGATTCTTATAGTGTTTTTCGCGCTGATTCCGAATCTGTCCTTAATTTTTTTCCTAGACGCAAGTTTTTGAGAAAATTGAGTTTTAAAAGAATACATATTTTTCAACTTTGAACATGTATTATGATGTTATTATAAAAGATATTGAATTTTTATTTACAGCAAAAGATTCTGTAGATTTTCCCGAATACAGTGATATCCAATATTAATACATTATGATTGTTTAAACATGTTTAAATAATGAAATATCTTCGCCCGACATGAGTTACCGCCAGTGGCGCTCACCACTAGAACGGGTGTTCCATGTCGGACGAAGATATTTTGCTTTCTGGTTTGAAAAAAACGTCAACCATGCAAACTAGAAAGGGTGGTTTCTCAAGATAATTGTCTGCTCTATCGCGTGGCATAGTTCGATTTTCCGCTGGACCCTTGTAACGGTCCTGGTTCCTGGTGTGCGACTTTCTCGCGGTGGTGCTCCTCGTAGCCGGTATAGCTCGCCGCTCCAGGGTTCGTAACGGCGAGGAGAGTGTTCGGCGCGGGGAAAGGAGTCGGTACGGTGATAGAGAAATAACGAGACGAGTGTTTCGAAATATAACAGTGCTCGCTGCCTAGCGATTGATTACGTTCCGGCGTTTCGGTGTACGGTGCTCCCGGACGTGATATTCGATTTCGATGCTACGGTGCGCGTGTGACGATGTACTCGAGTGCGGTCGAACGCGGGGGTGCTACCTGGACCTGTAGGAGATTGAGGACGGACTCGGAGTAGGTGGGAGGATGGTAGACCGCGGCTATTGCCGAGGTCTCCCTACCTAGGCCGGTTCTACTGGATCTCTGAGGTCGGTGACGCACCGTCCCCCAAATCTCCTCCGGACAGTCCTTCGGGGAGTTCGAAAAGGTGACGCACCTTGTCTTACTCGTCCGACCTCGAGGACGACTCGTCTCACGGGGATGCAGGTGACGCACCGTGCTCTAAGACTTACTAGGCGGTTCTTAGGCGACGTGGAAGGGTGGCGCACCGCTTCTCGTTCTGCCGATTCTGCAGGCGACTCGCCTTGCGGAATTTTACCGGTGACACACCGGGTGTTTTGCGAGGTGGAACGCGGTTCTCACCAGCGGAAGTGCAGGATGTCGGACAGGAGACGGATTGGTGGAGTCGAGGGGTGACGCACCTCTTCGAGTCCAACCGATGTCGTAGACGACGCGTCTCTCGACTTTACCGGTGACGCACCGGAGCGGTTCCTCGGTGGAACACGGTTCACACCGATGGGAATCAGGATCCCGACGACGAGGGGTTCGCACGGCGAACGAGCTCGTAGTCGGCGGGTACCGGGATCCTACTCGCGGAGCAGGATTTCTGGCAGGATGTCGTTCTAGATAGCTCCAGGCAGACTCAGGTGATTTTGACGTTTTCCCGACGGCTTATATAGGAGTCGCTTGGTGGTAAGGGATGGTAGTGCGGGGAGGTATTTTGCTGTTTTGGAAATTTGATTTTGATTCCCGTTGGAACAGGAAGGTCGGTGCGGGGATAACGCGGTACGGGCGGTGCTGTTTTGATGACGGGGGGTCGACGGTATGTTGCGCGCTTTGAATCTCGCGTATGACCGGTGGAGGTTTGACAGGAGTATTTTAGTAACAAACCTACGTTATTGTAGGTCTGTTACACCCTTATTTTTTCAGATAAATTCAAAAATATCCGCAAAAATTAGTGTAAAAGTGGTGGCTCTCCGCCTTGAATGATTATTTAAACATGTTTAAACACTCATAATGTATTAATATTGGATATCACTGTATTCGGGAAAGTCTACAGAATCTTTTGCTGTAAAGAACTATTCAATATCTTTTATAATAACATCACAATACATGTTCAAAGTTGAAAAATATGTATTTTTTTAAAACTCTATTTTCTCAAAAACTGTACGTCTAGGAGAAAAATTAAGGACAGATTCGGAAGCAGCGCGAAAAGCAGTGTAAGAATCGTATAGTGGGAATCGAAATACTTTTTAGCTGTTGTACAGTGTTAGTAAAGGCAAGAGCTATTGTACATAGATATTCAGTTCTTTTCTTAATAATTTCAAGGAGTTGGAAATAATACAACAGTATCTAAAATTTTAACTAGAGGGTTATTGTTGCTCGCTCGCTTCACAAGCTCGCGGGTAGTGGTAGGCATGGCTAGTAGGGCCTACAACTATTAATGTTTTTTATTTGGTGTATGATTCTCCAAGAGTCATACAAAGAACTTCCCGATTCGTTAGTTGCAGTATATTATTATCATCATTAAGTGTCCGTTTTAAGAAGATTATACGTTTTCAGGGAAATTCAATAGTTTTCTACTTATCAAAATGTTTGCTGTATGAAAATCTAACCACAATATAGACGGAATTTTAGTATTTTCTTGAAAAGTAATAATAAATTTTAATATTCCGCATGCTCCGTTAACCAATCCGTCTTCAACATCAATGTTATTAATAATTATCATATATTTTATATTAATTCTCAATTTAATCTCAGTTAACAATTCGTTTTGAACTGATTGTTTTTTCAAAGATTGTAATATAAATTTCTTTTTTGTACTTTCATCGATATTCTCCCAAAATGTATTCTCGGGAGTAGAGATGATAAACTCACTCTTGCATTGGGATAATTTTCGATTATTGTAAGCGGTAACACTGGCATTAGTTGCATAAATAAAAAAAAATGAAATAAAAAAAAATTTTTTTTAAATGGAAAAAAAATGAAAAAAATTTTTTTTTCATTTTCCTCTCGTATAAATTGCATTGTTGAATCAACTCCTTTCGAAAAAAACTAAAAAACTACTTGACCAAAATGGACCAAAATCTAATCAGCTCTAAGTTACAGCGGGGCACATCGATTGCATCATTCATCATTCCGATCGCGTTGTTACTTTTTCAGAAAACGTTAACGAAAAATTTGATAACATACAAACATACATACGCGCACACACACACACATACGAACATTTTGCTGAGAATAGTCTAAAATGACTGCAATGACCATGAAACGTGAAGATCTGCTAAAAAATCGATTTTCGATTTTCGGGGTCATTACAATAACTTCCCTATAAAATCGGGAAGTTAAAAATATCTTTTTGCATTGTATTTGTAATTGATTCGACGTGGAACCACGCCAAAAATTATGAACGGTTACTCACATTTATCGCTTTCCCTAAGCAGTCATTGTATTTTAGACTATCACACATTTTTCACGGGCACTGTATCCGCGAGCCATTCCGCTTCTGTAGGCGTTAACAGTGACGAGGGACTGCCAGGCCATCAATCGTGGAAATAGATTATTATAACCCGTCGATACAAGGAACGCGATCACGGTTCCCAATCATTACGTACAATCGGCGAGAAAGATACGGTCCATGATCGACAGGAATTTGTCAGCGGCCAGTGAATCGTGCTCAACGAATCGATCAACGAGATTAGTTTCGACGGTCCGGTTATTCGATTCATTTCGTTCGCTTCCGGGCCGGGAGTATCGCGCGGATGAAAGCGTATAGAGAACGATAGCTAGAGAAACAGAGAGAAAAAGAGAAGAAGACAAAGTCAGGGATGGAATTGGCGGGAGGAGAGCCGGCATTACCGAGAAAAATCGAGAGGCTCGAAGCCATTTTCGCAAACATAACCCAGTTACCCGATATCGCGCGAAATGATCGGCCGCCAAACCATCGTCGACGATGACTGCGGGCGAGGAAGAAGACGACGTAGACGACGAGGACGAGGACGACGTAGACGACGACGACGATAGAAATTCAATCTGGTTCGCACGCCTGGAAATTGGAAGAGTCACCTATCCCCGACCGACCGGCTGATTCGAGGAGCTGCCGCGGAGGAAAACCCCTGGCTCGTATCGGCAACATTTGGAAAAGTAATCCGGGACACTATTCTTCGCGCCTCCGATCTTCTTCTTGCTCTATCTTTCTACACTCGCGAAACCAGCAAGTGGCTTCGACGCTCTCTCTTCGCGAACGAGAAAATTCACGCAAGGATTCGCGGTAATTTCGCCGGCATCCGAATGCTCCCTGTCGGAGATGGTTAAATTGTTGGCTGGACTGCTCCCACTAGACGTTCCGGGACGTTTCTACATTCGCAAGTGAATCCTACGTTCTTTTTCCATCGAAACAATATCGTTCGTGAGTGTCGGAATCTACAGTTTCTTTTTTTGTAATTAACACTGTGTGAAAGGGTTACAACTGAAGTGTTACATTTTAAATAACACAAAATAGTAAGCTTGTCAATTTTTCTTTCATTCTTGTTGCGATTTAAGGTCCCATTAAAAGAGTACGTTCGTCAGGTAAAAAATATACAATTACGATTTGTGTCTCATTATGTTGCACTTTGATATAACCCGTTTTACTTAACTTAACTGCGTGAACAAAACAATAAAATTATTTTGTGATCGATAGGTCCAGTTTTTGTATTTTTACAAAAAATCATGTAATACTCGACTCCTACTTAAACATCATATTCTGACAGTTCGATAAACACGTGCAAAATTAAAGGGAACAGATCTATGCATGAATATGTTTGACGATTCGCAAAGATCAAATCAGATCTTCCGAAGACATCAATGGTGTTTGGAACATCGAATACGTTCCAGCAAAGGAAAGTGTTCCGGCAGAGTTGCACTGTTTTTCATTTCGTTTTACTTTCGAAGCCATCAGTGGTATACGCGGAAAAGTTTTGGGCGGCAAACATATTACGCCGTTCCATTTCCTTCGGGCTTAAAGTTTCGTCTGGCAGAGTATATCAATTTATAATGGATGGATACGTGTAGGAGACACACGGAAGCAGACCCGAGGAGGATGTTATTCAACTTTAAATTATAAATGCAACGGGAAACGATTAAAAATGTCTGGCCGATCGACTTGCGTGCTCGGCGATATGTAAACGATAATTTAAAATTGTGTTACGCGTTGATGCTGGGCATTATCAAACAGGATTTCTGTGAACCGGAGGTTGTTGGATAGGAAATGAATTTGTGAACTTCAGCGATAAATTCTCCGTGTTTGGATTGAGTTTACAGGTGATTAGAATGCAAATGGATTTGGGAAACTGGACTGGACATTATAACTAGACTGTAACGTTATTGATTACGGTTACTGGCGAATACAGTGGCCGTTTCTCGATTGCTTCTTACTCTCTGCAGAACGATTACGAACACTGCTTCATGGTAGACAGGGTAAAAATATTCGTGAAATCCGACGGGCTCGCGGATTTGTCTTTTTGGGGTTGGTTTCGTGACGACATTCTTTCGGCACTTCATGCTCGACAGGGGTGGAAACCAGATGGATAGAGAGAACGGTTCGAGTGTCATTCAAGATTTAACTACAGTCTCAGCAAGATCGGAGTAAATATCAGCGAGCTACAAGTGGGAGATTTTCCCACTCTCGAACAATCCTTCGAGCCCCTCCCAGTCCTCTTCTCCCTTCGCGATTTCCACCCCGTTCCACCCTTTACCGCCGCCCTATCTAATTCTGTCTGTCCTGGGCACATGGCTCGCCAGTTCCGAAACTTCCGAGCTGCCTCGCCGTGTGCACAATGCGAGCTGAGAGGTTTTTAACAGCGACGAAACTTTTGATTGATGCACCTTCGAGACGCGCACGGTTCGTTGTCTTTGAACCCGGACCGGATCTGCCGCGAGGAAATCGGTAACAAGATGAACTGCACCGGCGGAGATCGATCTGTTCGTAAATTAGAAATTAGAAACTAGATCAAAGTTTGCCCTGTTCGTTCAAATCTTCTTCGTTCGAACAATGTTTCCCTTAGACGTGTTTCACAGAGTACACCGAAATAATGGGATTGGAGCCATGGGTGTTCTAACGTGAACGTACTGTACCGTGTATTCAGACAAACAAAGTAGCCTCTATCATATTCTCTATATTTTAAGCCATTTTTCTGTGTAGTTTCATTTTTCTAACTCAATTATCTACAGTCCCTGCTCACTTTATTAGACTTACCTGAAGATTTGATGTTTTTTGAAATCCTATAAGGAATTCAACGCTGTTTTCAACCTATGGGGTAATGATTTCGTACTACAAGGTTGCCTTATGGGTTGCCTATCCAAATGTAAAATTTTCTTGCAAGAGCAAAAAATCCCCCTTTTACCATGGCCCGGCAATTCACCAGACATGAATCCGATTGAAAATGTCTGGGAGTGCCTGAAAAGAGAACTGGCCAAAGAAAATATAACAACAAAGACCAAGTTGATAGAGAGAATAATCTATCACTGGCACCATAACGTTATATTAAAAGAAATTGCACAAACTTGCATAGATAGCATACCCAGAAGAGTTGCGGCTTTAAGAGCAGCTAAGGGCGGATTTAAAAAATATTAGTGTTTCAAGAATTATATTGATCTATTTGTGTTTGTATCCATTATTTTTGTAAAATAAATATATGGAAAATTCATTGGTCATCATTAAGTGATATCTGCATAAGGCTACTATACCCATTATTCATGGTAAAACTCGAAATATCATAATTATACAGGTGAGTTTAATAAAGTGAGCAGGGACTGTATATTGATTTATACGACTTGGAATAAGAGATTCATAATTTTGCTTTAATACAGAACTGATTGACTGAGATTGTTCGTTTGGTTAAAGATGAGGGAATAGTATTAAAATAATCCAATGTGTTGTACACCTGCATTTATTTTCTTTCGTTAGTTTTGTGATATGTTGGTTCGCAGTAAGGGTTAAAAATGCACGACATTATTGCGTCGCGCGTGCATCTTCCTTGATGTAGAAATTGATGGGAAAATTGCAGGTCTTTAAAAAGAGGACTGTTTGTCCTCGTTTCTCGAGACTTTGATGCGAAGGCGTAGGTCCGCGCAGCTACGAGGGAAAGATTGCGATACATCACGCGCGATGCATCGCTATCCAAGGAGTAACGCCGGTCCCGCCTCCTCATCTCTGCTTTATCGTCCCGGGATTGTCCTATAAAGAAACTTTTTACGCCGCTAATAATCTAAGGAAGTTGAAGGGACGTTTAGCCGTGTTTTTATTTCATTCGCGAGACATAAACTACCCGTGCACGCCAGTTACCCGTCACAGGGGAGGCGCAATCTTTTCTGCAAGGAGCAGATGGCACAAATATAAAACCGGCGCGGGCGCGGCAGCAGTCAAAGATTCCTCACGTATAACTTAATCCGTTTGTTCCACGGTATTTCGCTTGCTCTCTCCTCCACCGCCCTATTTCCCCAGGTTTATGGCAATGACGCACATTTCTCGGCTGCTGCAAACTCACTCGAGCCCGTCGCCCGCACGCACACTGAATTTTAATCGGGACTGGAAGACCTTCTCTTATTGGGGGGAATGCCAAAGTAATGAGTTCTACCCGCAGCACGACGTATCCATAAAGAAATGTAGGCTACGCCCGCGCTGAAGCCCTACAATTTTTATGTTCGCACCGGAGACCGCACAGGTAGCCGTATCACGTGACGAGTACGACGATGAGAAGCTCTAATTTACCGTGAAACGTTTCATAGCCACTTAATAATCTTTCGTTCAGTTGTTACTACTGTACTGCATCTGCTACTCTCGTTCAAACCACAGAAAATAGCTTATGCAGTTTCACGCATACAGACACATCCAAAATGAAATTTCGGTCTCATTACTTTTCATATTTTATACTCACTTTAATTTTTGTCTGTTTAATTCAATGAAATCTATACATTCGCTGTCTGCACGGACTGCTTTGGGGCAGGGCTGATCATACATTGGCGTATTCCACTTGGACAAAGAATCGGAACTTTTATTCAGATTCTGAGATTTCGTATTTCCACTGAGATTGAATATAACATTTTCTAGTACGTAATACGTTACACTTTTATTGTCATTTGTGTGCAAATATTACGTAGAACGTTTCATAAATTCTTATCAACGTCTGTGTTGGACAGGTAATATTTAAAATTATTAAAATAATTCTCTGTTTAAAAATAAAATTTTTCAGTGTATAATATTTTACAATTCAACTGTCGTTTATTTACAATTGTCCATCATGGATAAGAAATAATAATTTTAAGATTGCATGTAAGAGAATAAAATACATTCGGCGCGACTGTAGGATAGTATAGCATTTTTGTGTCACGTCTGGCTGCAGGCGGACCAACTCTACTTCCCCACGCGACGATAGTTGAATACGATTAGTTTTCGATCATCAGGTTCGAAATAAAAACGCTGTACCATTTATTTGAGAGAATGTCACTACTTAATTCACCAAAGCGATTATTTCAATGAAACAAGAAAATTGGTAATTCGTTAAAACTTTGTATCAAGGATATAGCCGTCGATTTCAGAAATCGCGCCCGGAAAGACAGAATCCAACAATCACGGCCAGGTCGAACGCAAATACGGTCTAAATCCGTGGTCCGCGTGAATCAGGTCTGGCAACATTCGATATCGGTCCATGCAAAGCCATACGATTCCGAAATTCCCACCTATTTACTCGGCGCTCCCGCGTTTCTATTTCCTCTAGGCTGTCGCTCGTCACCTATTTAAACAGCAAGCGCGCTTAAAATTTACTTCGATCAGCAGCCACTCTTCCGCGGTGGTCTCAAAAAGCAGAGACAGAAATCGCGTCAAAGAAACCTGTGGTAAAACGATTGGAAAACTAGAAGGAACGAGGAATAATTATTAAATCAAGGAACAAATAGATCTTGGCATATTTGACGAGCGGGTGGAGACAGACGACGTCGCAATGAGAAATTATTATTAAAGTTTAGAGACTCATCCGCTGGAACAACCGTAGTCACGTCAGCCGGGGCTCAAACAGTGAATTCCGCCTTGCAAATTAAAGACAAATAGGCTGAGCTGATTTTGCAGTAAGTTCTTCGGTGTCTTTCATCTTTGTCTCGCGCGCGGGGTGCCTTTGATCGCCGGTGTGCGTCTTTGTGGCTCGTTTCTTTCGTTTTTCCGACGGAACACCGCCGCCGCCATCCCTTTGCTCCGCGTCGCTCTCGTTTCTCTCCGCGACTGTTCTCTTTAGCGGTGTTCGCGATTTTTTTTCGTGCGAGCTTTCGCTCCGTTTACATGGCCGCGAAGCCGACGAATCCGCGAGTCGACAGAAGCGTCGAAGAGGCGCGACAAAACGCCTGTCGGGAAGGGGAGCCAGCTAAAATGGCAGATCTCGTCGAGCAGCGATGAGCGAATCGGGGAAGCGAACCGTCTAAAAGGGAATCGGACATCGAGAAGGTCCACAAAGGACGGAAAAGGGTGACACAGAAAGTTGGGGGGAGAGGGGCGCAAAGCCGAACGGACAATACAGTCATCCCTTGAAAACTGGGCCAGAAACAATGCGACGAGATCCCGGATGGAGCCGACGCTCTTCTTTTCGTTATCCTGATCTGCAGAGAAAATTCCAACCTTAAAGCATTCACCGAGAATCCGGCGGCCTTGAACTTCTTCGACAATATGCCATTTTTCTGGCAATTACTGGCAAGGCCAATTTTTGCCATTATGTTCATTACGATTTTTCTGTCTGAGTGCTCTTTCTAATAATACTACACTTGCAACTGTGCTTTTAAATAGCAGTTTCATTGTCGTTAACTACAAGTGTTATTTTATACAGCATCCGATGTTCGTCTGTTTGGCGAAATAAAAGAAATAATTCGATAAACGAGTTGCTCGTTATGGTTGGGTCCATTTTTCAATGTGTATTTTGTGCAACATATATTGTAAAATTTATCTAAAACAGTGATAAGTGGAATATAAAATTGACTGAACCTTAACCCTTTGCAGTTCTGGCCTAGAATAATTACGTTGTATATGATTTTTTTTTCATTTTATGAAATTGATATAATACCCCATGCAATACTTAAATGTGTAGTAATTGATTATATACCAACACATTTAATAATGTAAACAATATTGTGGATAATGGAACAGCAATTTTTAGTGGTGACTCAGAGTCACCCCCCGACTGCTAAAGGGTTAATGAAGTTTCTGGTTGATTTTCATTCATCGAGTCTATTAGTGAACACTGTAGATAATTACATCAATTTTTGGTTTCTCAAATTTGGCAACAAGCATACGGGTTCGCATGGAGTCCCTAGTCAGTGCTAACGTGAAAATATTCGTCTTTAAGAGTATGTAAACATTTCTTGGATTGGAAGCTAATATTTTAAAGTTCGGTGGAAAAACGTTTTGTTTGCATCGGTCGCGTTGATTAATGTCGAAGCGTATGCATTTAGGTTCCGCAAACGCCTCGGCAGCTTTTTGTCCAGCCCCCGGGCTCGCTTGCACATGCAAAAAGACGCTCCGGCGAAGTTTCTTCCGCTTCTCCCTCGATTCTTAGAACGGTTCCGCGTCCACGGACGCCAGGAAAACATGGATTCTTCGTGACAAACTTGAAAGTGTATAAACTTTGGTGTTTTTGCTGGGCCATAAAGTTTCCCCTCGGCATCCTCGAAACTGGCTGTAATGGCCGTCGCAACTGTCATTCCTACGTAGCCGGAGATATCAGTGGAACACGGCGAAGTTAATGTAATGTAAGTTATTTGCCATAGCAGATTACTATCGGATGAAGCAAAAAGAATCGGAAAGTTGCGTTCCACGGTTGCTCGGTGGAACAACGGGCGAGATTGAGGAACAACATTTCTTCGACTAGACGTTGGAAAGTAGTTCCTTGTTTCTTTCACTCTGTTAAGTATATGAAGAGAGTGTGCTCTTGAGTGGATCTTGGACACTGAAAAGTTCTACGGCTTTCTGGTCCAATTAAAATCTGACCTATTGTCGACCAACTTGGTCGGATATGCAATGACGTACGTTCTGTCGTAGTAGGATCCAACAGAGAGAAATAATCGAATATGCTACAAATTATAAAATTGTTCAGAGCTTCACGCACTTTTATATTCAATCTGTCACACCCCTAATCCATACTCTTGCCACAAATTATTTTAGAAATCTCCGTCTCCTCAGCAATTATTTTTCGCAGGTTCTATAACATTTTCCTTGGCTCTACAATTTTCTTAAAAGCTTAGTAAGGTGAAGTGCCCTATGCCTGGACAGCGTGTTTTTCTATTTTAAATTTTATCACTTTAAATAAACAAAAACAATTTCTTAAGTGTTCTAACATACAGTTCAGAGTTTGTAAAGTAATTTAATATAAAAAAATCATTGTTTAGGTTAATATCTTAATTGTATTAACAAGAATAATTCAAACCTATAGTTGGGCATATTAAATCCAATCTAAGCTAATACCTGGACAGAAGTAAAGCCTATATCGGGACAAATTCACTTTACGAGTTGATCGAGCGAACATAACCTAAAACGTTGGTTGGTGGCGCTGTTGCGCATGACGAATAGAAGATGCTTTGCGTAATATGTAGCATTCTTATCATAGATTATAGTATTGTATTATTTAACCAAATATATATTTATTTTCATTTACTGTTTTAATAAAACTTGTCATAATACAACTTTTAAGGGTAGGTAGTAATACTGATAGATTTAAGATGTAAACATAAAGTATTATTAACGTCACAACCGGAATACATTTTCTACATACGTTATTCAAGCTAATAGAAGACTAACTATACGTACATGCAGTTAAATAATTTGCAAACAATGCGTTGATTTTATTCACAAACACGTGTCCGGCTTCAGGCGTAAGCACATTGCGTATAAGCTTAGAGTGGGACAGCTACTGTCATCGCGTCCCAGTATGGAGTACTTATATTTGAAAACAGTCCTAATCTTGGACATCTAATATTTGGATTAATAGTTATTATTTACGTTAAGTTTCATTGCCAATTTATTTTAAAATATCAATATTATTATGCGTAATAATTATTTTTTGTCTGAAGGCTTAAATTATATCTTTTTTTTTAACAAAAGTTCGAACTATAAATGCACATGATTCGCATGTAAATAGACTATTTTGTATACTGTTTTCAGATGAACTTTGAATTCATTTTTAAATTTCAAATTGATGTCTTAATGAAATAATATTCACACCTACTTGTAGCTAAGGCCTCAGAATATATAATATAATTATTTAATCTCTTAATTACTGATTTTACTATGAAAATTCAATTGTTCAGATTTAGGTATCACTTTTGGACTGTCCAGACTTAGGGCACTTCACCTTAACTGTTTTATGGATTGTACAATTTTTTCCTTAAAGTTGTTTCATAGGGTTCGCGCTGTTGTCGTAGATCGAGCAACGTTCTAGGGAACTGTATATTTACTTCACAGGGCCTACAGTTTTCGAAAAGCTTTACAAGAGCTTTACAACGGCATGACCTTTTTTGTAAGTTCTACAATTTTTTGAGGACCCCACGATTTTATCGTGAATATTACAATTGATGAAGTGGTCCAACAATATTTGTGTAGGCTCTACAATTTTTTGTGAGCTTCACAGGTCCTACACACATTGGACAATCTAGTCCGAATATAATATTTCAGATTACTACGAAGATGCGACGTTTCCCTGCAGAATCTCCACGAGTAATCGTCCCGCTGCTTCACCAACTGTCCGAATCACCAGGATCGACTAAAATCATGTTTACGCGAGACTTTATCTCTCCCCCGATAAATGTTTATCGCTGCTTTAAAGTTGGCAGCGGCGAAAGTTTCTTTCCGTGGAACAGAATTACACAGCCATCTGAAACGACGCCGTGCGTCAAGATCCGCGAAGATGCACTCGTTACGTCCAGCGACCGCGAACGACGCCGTAAATTAACTCGGAGACTGTGGATTTATTACGTCCCCTAGCAGATGGGGATGGTCAGCTACTGTGCGGGTTGAGCGATTGCTTTTAATATTCGACGCCAGCTGCGTACCCGGTTCAAATCCTGCCTCGTTCACCTCTTGCCGTCGATCCTACTCGCTCCAAGATCTATAGGCGATAAAAATGGAGTTCTGATCCCACCGATTCAATGTACATTATTTCACACGCCCGACGATTGCGTTTGCATCGAGTATAGAACAATGCTACTGTTCCAGAAAGCGTTAAACAAAAATAAAACAGATCCGTTTCCTCAATTTTCATCCACTTAGCAAATCTATCAATTTAACGAAGGATGTACGCAAGCGTTAATGAAAATAGACAGAGAAACAAATGGTGGTGGTGAACACGTCAAATTAACGCTGGATTTGTGGACACGAACCTGAGAGACAGTTATAAAATGAAATAAAGTAACAAGGAAATCATTTCTACAGATCCGAGAATAGAATTCAAATTCCACAATGAAATGGTCCGCAAAATTTGAGATCCGCGCGAAGATCCGCAGTCCGCCCGCACGAAAATGAACCTGTCATGCACTGGAGCCATTAAAAAAGGATTTCCTTCCTGGGAAAAATTGGGATTTCTTTCGGCTGAAAAGCGCGCCGCGATTTTGCAGCTGGAACTTCAGTTCCATCGAATCGGCGCGAGGGAAAGCGCGCGCGAATTTTTCGCGAGGCTTCGCGGCCGAGGAGGCGGATTCCGTAATTTCTCGCGATTGAAAGGCTCCGGCGAATGAGAAAGGTAGGAGGGAAAGCATCGCGTAATCCGGTTTTATCATTTAGCGAGCGCGAGCTGAAATTCCAGTTGGAACTCGGCGTTCAGCTGCGTCGGTGGTGTAAAGTGCGCCCGGATATGCACCCCGTCTCCGACGCCCCTCCTCTCCGCGCACCCCTTTTTTCCTCGGATCCGTCGCGCGGCGGAATAAAAAATGGAAGTGATAAAATTTAGCGAGTCGCCCCGAGCCGGCTGCCTTGGAGAGAGTCCGCGAATTGCCGGAATGTTGGACGGTAAATTGCATCTCGAAAACCCGGACTAACCCGACGGTTTTTAATAAATACATTGGGGGCTTTTAATATTGTACACGCATACACTGCGTCAATGAAATGTTAATCATCGCAATAGACGGGAACTCTGCAACTCCGAGAAGTACGTGGCTCGCTGGAATTACGCTTCCATCAGGACGAACGCGTGCAAATTTCTATCGAAGCACTTTGGTACTGAAAGTTGCGATCTGTCGTGGGTGTAGTAATCTAAACCGAGTTGAGGCACATAAAGCAAATGAAAAGTTGATGTGGAGTTAATATTGTGAAGCTAAAAAGACACTGAGTAGTGCACCATATAGGCTGTTTCAAAATGACTCCCTCCGTAAGTTCCATAAAAACTATATTAAAATCTACTCTATTCTATACTTCTACTCTATATCATTGCCATTAACTACTGGTTGTATTTTGGTGAAAGGCCTAATCGTCACTTTAATAATACGAAGGAGAGACATTCAATACATGCATGATTTAACATTTTTGTGGCTTGTCTCACCATAGATTGCTTAATTCCACTTGGGCAGTATCGAATTTTCAGTAGAGTTTATGATACTTAATATATTTCCTCTTTTACAGTGCATAATACTGTTTATTGACAAAAAAACTCAATTGATAAAGACCATAGTAAAATTGCTTTAAGCTTGAATGTAACTAAATAAAATACATTCGATGCGCCTGAGAGATTATATTGCATTTTTGTATCATGTCTGGTTACATACTGGATAATTCCACTTAAACACTCAATAATAAATGCTAGCTTATTGTTAGTACACAAACATATTTACTAGTGGAATACGATGATAACAAGGTATCCTTGTAGAAATTTAGTGTACCATATTCATTTAAACCTAATTATTGAATGAAATAAAACCTGTATTTCTTCAAAAGAAAATTACGAACTTTCTTCATCAAAGCAAGAGATAAATCTGAAAGATTTTCAGGATCCTTTACCAAATTTTTGGCTCTTAGCAAACTCCAAAATTCGTGCCTCATCTAGCCACCCCGATCAAACTCACAAAATATTTAAAACCCAGCGTTAATATGCGGCAAGGGGATGATAATGCGTCGATGATAATCGTGCGGATTACAGCTCGGGATCGCGAAAAAATAAGTTGCGAGGCAGCTCGTTGTCCCAGGGGCGCGTATATCCCACTTTTAATATCCTTTTTATTGTGAAAATAGTTAATTAAGTCCGGCGAGAAGCGTTCGCCCAGTGTAATAATACTCATTCAGGTTAATCTCCGTTGAAATATCATTGGACTAATAAAGCTCGGTGTTGGCGATCCTTGCGTTGTGGTCTGGTATTTCCATGAGAAAATGTCGTAACATATTAAACGAATCGGAAGAGGGCCCGATCGTCGGGGGCTCGGCCGCCATTATTTCTTAATAAAGACGGATTAGACGTCGTCGACGGCGACGTCTGTCGTCGCGTCTGGGGAACGTTTCACCCGGTATTTCTCGGTCGTTATCCGTTCGTTTTCCGGGCTGTCCCCGCGTTTCCCTTCCGTAAAAAGGAAGTTCATCGGTGTCGGCAGATGCCGGCTGCTAAAACGTTCAGAGCCGCGATATTGGCTGGCGCCGAATGCCGGTGACGTTGTCGAGAAGATTTCTGACAAGCGTTGTTATTAAAAATTCCCTGCCGCTGCCGCGCCAGCTGCAACGCCCGAAAAAAATCGAAACAGGCGAGCGTATATCGCGGCCCGACCCGCCGAATAAATCGAATCCGAGGCTCTATCGATATCGTATCAATCTCGCCGGTTACCCGACTCTTTTTCTTCCGATTTTGCCTCACGGCCTTTCACGAGACGCGTTCGTTGACGAGACACGAAATAAATAGCGTCGAGGACGCTCAGGACTTGTGACGCGATGGAAAATGCATGCGCACCCGGAACTACTGTCTAATCACGAATGTTTTGCTGTAATCAGACCGACCTCGTTACGCTTTAATCTGCGACGATGGAGGTCTGTGTGCATTGAAAATTGACCAATGACCGCGGTTAATTCCACAGAGACCTTTGGTTTCGATTCTTAACTCGACGCACGTTGCGATCTTCCTAAGCCGTTCTATGGCACGATTTTTCTAGAAGAAATGATCCTTAGAGATTGTTCAAATGTAATGTATTTCCTTGTAAAATATGAGAATAAATATATTATAGAATAAAATTGTAATGGTATTAGGTCTATAACTTGAAAACCGGAATTTTTTAAGGAAATTTGAGCGTTTATTAAAGAAAATCTTGTACAATTCTGTCATTCAAAGTATTGTCCATCGAAAGATACAACATTTCCCCATCTTTCTGGCAATTTGTGGATGCCATCTTAAAAAAACCGGTCATCTTTTGAACCAATGAACGAATCGAGCCAATTTTTGATGCCTTGGACTGAAGTGAAGCGTATTCCGGAAAGTGCATTCTGCATCGACCGAAACAAATGGTAGTCAGAAGACGCCAAGTCTGGACTATATGGCGGGTGGGGCAGAACTTCCCATCCGCTATTTTCCAAATAGTTTTTTACGGGTTGAGCAACATGTGGCCGAGCATTGTCATGTTGGAAAATCAATGTCTCGTGTCTGGTCTCCCATTCTGGCCGTTTTTCCTTCAATGCTCTCTTTAAACGAATCAGTTGTTTTCGGTACAGCTCTCCAGTAATGGTTTCACCCTGCTTTAGAAGCAAGCTCTTCTTGTGTTCGACACGAGTCTTCATCGAGTAACGCTTCCAATTCTTCATCTTCAAACTTTTTCGACTGTCCAGGCCGCTCTTTGTCTTCGATGTCAAAATCGCCATTTTTAAAGCGTTGAAACCACTCGAAACACTGTGTTTTCGCAAGAGCATGTTCGCCATACAATTCCACGAGCAAACGATGACTTTCGGCTGCAGTTTTCTTTGCAAAAAAGTGACTCAGCAAAACTTCCCGCAAATGCTGTTTCTTTCGCCAATTTTCAAAATTTTTCATGATTGAAAAAAATATGATGCGCACAAGCAAATCAAAGACTGTTGACTGATTTTGCAGGTTATGAATAGAGCTTCGGAATGGCGTGTATGTCAATGATTTGCTACAGCGCATACATAAGTGCTGACATCTAGTGTCAAATTCCGGTTTTCAAGTTATAGACCTAATAAAATTAATTTGACTTTCTTCCCGTGATATACGATATTGTGGCCCAATTACTATCTTGCAGTATTTAAGGTGATAGTGTTCAATTACTATCTTGCAGTATTTAAGGTGATAGTGTAACTGTATTTCCAAAAGTCACTTTATTTCGTGAACTAGGATAACGTTAATAATAGACAATAATTTTTTTATGAAAATGTTACTTTAAACACTTCTGCTGAGTACGTTTTTTCATTGAATAATTTTGTTTCACTGTATAATAAATTCGCTGTAACAGTGAATTAAAAATGTATAACCCATTTGCGACTAAAACAAGCTACAAACGAACATCATTTTCTACAGATTCGAAGTTCGTCGGTGTAACAGCATATTTTTTAATAAAATGTATAATACTTACAGAGCTTAATTTTTTAGTGAAAATACGTACTGCGCTTCGGCATTTCGTTAATCAATTATGTATCATGTACTGGAAGGAATTTTCTCGAGCATTGTCGACGCCGTTTTACGGCAATCCACACGCGTGAAATCGTTTCGAGTGCGCGCGTTCGCGAAAATATACGAGTTCCGTGGAATAATATTTATAATCCTGGCTGTTGAATGGAACGAGTAGCATGAGATTAAGTTGCCTCCGGACTACAAAATTTCTACGGTGTACATAAATATCGCACGCGTGATTGCACTTTTATGGACATTAAACACCACAGGCGGCTACTAGATATAGCTCCTGGAAACCAGTAAGCGTTCACGGTGTACGATATCGGTTGCCATGGCGCGGCGTACCCTTCGAAAATGCACGTTTTATATTACTCAGTCGAATAAAGGGCCACTGAACGCACACGCTTTTTTCTAGAATTTTATTCTACACTTCAATATAATTCACTCAATACATTCCTTCTTTTCAATCATTCCAATAAACGCCGTTCCTGATGCAAAACTATTTTTATCATTCAGCACGGATCCGAATAAGAATTTTATACCTTTTTTAGAAAAATGACCGAGACTCCAGAACACAATGACGGTGGAATTATTCATCATTTTGCACGGCTCCAAATACAAATTTTCTGTTTATTTAGTTAGTTAAATTGCTCCAATTATTCTAGAGTTTACTTCATTATAATTCAGTCAAATTATTGCGCTGCATTTTCAATCGTTCTGATAAACTCATCATTTTGCACGGCTCCAAATACAGAATTTCTATTTGTTTAGAAAAATTACCGAATCGCGAGCATACAACGACGAGCAAAATTGCTCCAATTAATTCGAGAATAATTATTTGATACCGGTAAACGTTAAACGAGGTCTCTTTGGATACGTTTAATACCAGCAAACATCGCACGTGACTGCATACCATTTATGCTCTCTTGTTTCGAATTTTCCTCCTGCCTCTCTCGATTCTATTTTTCGCGGCTCGGAAGGACAGCCGGGGAAATGATTAATATCGAAATAACTTGGGAGGTAATGCGGATTTGTTTATGCGCGCAACTAATGGAATCGACACCGACGAGAACGGGCGAGGAACGTGGCGAAAACAAAGCGCAAAATCAAAAAATGGGTCGCGCGCAACGGGTGACAAATTATCGGGGCTTCGTTCCAAGCCTGTTATAACTCAAACACCCGGCGGACGCGAAGGAATTTTTCAAATATAAACAAGTCACGGCTGCGACGGACAACGAAAGCAAAACGTCGGTCACTCGGGCGTCGACAGCGAAATGATCAACGCCGATATTTCTTTCTCTGTTGACCGAAACTGATACTGCGATGGTAATCACTACAAAAGCTCGGATCGGACCGTGTATTTGCACGAATTAACCCCTTGTGATTTCATTACGAAATTAAATTATCTTCTTCTGTCATCGAAGTTTAAACTTCAAAGTAAACATTGAATAGAAATTCTCTTCCTTCTCTAAAATTTACTTTATAAAAAATAGGATTAAATCTATGTTCTTTTCGAAAGCTTCAAAATATTGTTGAAGTTTTCATTTTATTTACCAATCTACTAATAGCATACTCAATACACAATACAATCTAGAATAAAAAATGAAGAAGATTAATTGTTAGACTATGAGTCTTTCTGCACACATCAATTGCAACTATTGTTCCTTAGTCTGCCCATTGTTTCAAATTTCACTCACTTATGTAAATGATTAAAATCCTAAGTCAATATCTATTCAAGCAATAGAAACTTGGAGCTGGTTAAGGAGATAAATTCGCTTCAGTGGAGCATTGAATGATTTTTGTGCAATAAGCGATGGGCGTCTGGTTTTCTTCGCACAAAGGAACAATCCCCAAGCTAATGAAAGGCTAAATAATTGAGGAAGGCAAGAAGTAAAAGTCTGCCTGAAGAAATTAGGAGATATACATCTTCGCCGGGGAAACGTTCTTCTTCGGATTTCTCTTGAGTATTTGCAAGGAAACCGGTGGTTCTCTATCTTTCGGGTGGATCCCCATTACCGTCTGCTCGCATCGTTCTACGGATAAAATTAAGGAAGCACGCGAGTTCTCGCTTTGAAGGTAAACACGGTAACCAAATACCGTGGTACTCAAATTATCCGTCAAAGTAGAATAATTATGCAGCTGATGAGACACATTTGAAACTCGATCGTTACAATGCGAGGCAGAAACAATCCGGTTGCTCAAGAGTTGCTCTCTCGCCAGGTAAATTAAAGTTTGATCAAAGCGCCTGGCTCCGCAAGCTCTGCTGATTGATCCGCGTCGGTGTCCCGACTAATACAACGATCGTTTTCCAAGAAGCAATGTTGATCCCTGCCGGGAAAGCATTCATAAACTTCAGCGTTCTCTTTACAGGATTTCGAAATCACCGAGATCCTCCTATTTCTTGGCTGGATCCACCCTTTATTCGAGACTCCGCGTCTTCTTAATGAAACCCCTAATATTCCCCTTCGACCGCCCCGCCTTCTGCCCTCCAAGACGGTCCAGGATGGTCTGGAATCGTTCAGGATCTAGCGCAGGCATCGGTAAATTGCGGTCGTTAAAAAGACCAGCAGGGTTGCCAATTAATGCTCCGCTTCCTTAACGCGCAGTGTTCTCATCAATCTCTTCTGATTAATAAATTTCTTAGTACTTCAAAATCGATGATACTGTTTAGAGAATTTACTGAAACTTTTCACAGAACATATCGGAAGCGTGTACTCTTGCTTAAATATTTCACACATTTGTCTTCGTTTTGCACTAAGTAATCTGGTTGTACAGCTTCTAAGAAATTTTCGACACTTTCTAGAAGTAATGGAGAAGTTTGGAAAGCGATTTCAACCATCATAAATTGATTTTCTATATAACCAGGGAATTATTTTCAATTGGCGATAATGTTCTTCCCCAGGATATTATGTTCAAAAGTCGTGACAAGTTACAGGTTTACTACCGAACAATGTATCTTAATGGGAAAAGCCCGTGCTCGAAGCAAAAATTTTCAGGCCCCCTCCCGCAGTCGAAATTGCAACCCTTTGGCATTGTTTATTTATGCGCCGATAATTGGCGCAGATATCCATATCGCCGTGCCGAGCGATTTAGAAAGGGCAGGGCGACCAATTTTCCCGTGGTCCCTTCGACCTCGTTATTGAGGATCTCACGAACTCGAAAACTATCAGATGGATCGTAAATCAAGTCAGACGTACAGGTCCCCTAATTTCCTAAAAAACAACCCGTTACTTATGGGCGTGTCGAATAACGAGCCTCCGCGCAGCGTCTCGTATTTACGTCCCACGTAATAATAACTTTACTATGTAAATTCCCTCGGCAAACACATCGTTCATATTTACGTAAGAAACGCACACAGTAGAAAAACTCGAGTCTCACCTGAGGGGGAGTGCGAAACTATGTTGCGATCCGATTACCATACGCGTGCGTGTCAACCGTTCACTGCCGATTTATTCGATGATCGAGCTTAGTTGTTTGGGCCTGGCGGCAACGGTAACGCGATTTCCACCCTTTCAAAGCGGGAGGAAAGAGAGAGAGAGAACAAAGGGCGCAGTTGTTATTTTCTGCCGGCAAGAAAACTGGACGAATCGACCCATAAATATTTATGAACCGTAGCGGAAGAATCTTCGGGATATTATTGAATTAACAACTCGTAACCACGACGCCTGAATTAACTGGGAAAATAAACGGGGAACAACGGGCCAGGCGACCGGCTCGGCGAGTCACATCGGCGAGGAATCGGGATACCGGTAACTAGAATTTAACTCCGTCCACGGCCGGAAGTTCCTCTTCTTTCGGGCGAAGACGTATTACAAGCTTACTCCGGGACTCTTTCAACATTCGTAACGCTTCATAAATATGCATCGCGGGAGAGGGTGAGAGATAAAAGGAGGAAGAAGCCAAGAGAGAAAGAGAGAGGAGTAAAAGGAACGGCGGGGAGTATCGCGTTGAATTGATTTCCCCCGGCGTGTGAATAACTTAAGCAACAGTTATTCCTCCGCGGTCCGTCCGGCGAATCTCCGTGTGCAAACAATGGTGTCCCGGTATCGATTTTCCTACGTTAGAATCCCACGGATAACTTGTCAAGGGGTAAGCCAGTACTATTCCGGAAGCGATCCCGAGCATTCGTGGAACTCTACGACAGGACTGCTAGGACGTGTAGGAGGCAAGAACGGCTCGAATACAGGGGGTTCGGGAAAGAGGGGGTGGGCTATACACGATGACAAGGAGGACAAGGGAACGACGGACGAGGAACGGAACAGGGAACGAAGGATAACGGGAAAGCGTTGGAGGGGGGGGGAGAGGTGAACAGTGACAAAACAATTAAGCAACTCATAACTGCCTTGCACAAGCGCCCTCTGGACACCGTTCTCTCTGTCCGGAGTTGCGTCAAAGTGTCACGGACAACGAGGTCCACCAGACCGAACTGAAATTGCAGCTTGCGGGAAAGCGTACCAGACATAATATCCCTTCGCCAACTCGCGGCACCACGTCGCGGAAGAAGGAGCGCAACCGGAATCGTGTGTACTTGTCGAATTGTTGCGACGGATCCGCGGAGCTGGTTCGCGGGATACGGCCTTGCTTTCCTAAATCTGATATTTCGGGTCGTCGATGGCGTTTTCGGGATAGTTTCAACCCCTTAAAGGACTGCAGGTCTTTTTATTGTATGGCTTTAGTTTAGGACCAGATGGATGGACGTAAAATAATGATGTTGAATCTTCTTCGTTTGACGATGTTCACTTTTTTAGATGTAGCAAATGGATCCTCTTATACAGGGTGATGCGCCACATTTTGCCACCTCAAATATCTTTGTTGTTGTTAAAGATACGTCAAATGTCTGAGGGACAAAGTTGAATGGTAAAATGGGGCTTATGCGATACCAAAAAAATTTTTGTTTTTATGTAATTTTTTTTAGAGATGTGAAGGTGACCTTCATTTTTTTAAATGGAATGAGGTATTTTTTAATACATCAATCGATGCAGCTGGACATTCGTTATAAAAAGGTACTAACCTATGTATGTCGAAAAGTTACTAGTTCAGGAGATATTTCAATTTAAATAAATCTAAAATACCATTACTGTCGTACTAAGACGTTAGCGTTTACTTGCTAGTGTAAATTGAAGAGTTGAAATTGAAATTGAAAAATTGACATTGAAAATGAAATTGAAGATTTGAAATTGAAGAGTTGAAGTTGAAAAATTCAAGTTGACGGGTTGATATTATAATTGAAGTTGAAATGGAAAATTTTATGTTGAAATTGAAATTAACGAAATGAAATTGAAAAATTGAAGTTGAAATGAAAAAGTAGAAATTGAAGTTGAAATGGAAGAGTTGAAATTGAAGTTGAAATGGGAGAGTTAAAATTGAAGTTGAAATGGAAAAATTGAAATTGAAAATGAAGTTGCAGAGTTGATATCGAAATTAAAGTCGAAATGGAAAAATTGATGAAATTGAAATTGAAGAGTTGAAATTAACGAAATGAAATTGAAAAATTGAAGTTGAAATGAAAAAGTAGAAATTGAAGTTGAAATGGAAGAGTTGAAATTGAAGTTGAAATTGGAGAGTTAAAATTGAAGTTGAAATGGAAAAATTGAAATTGAAAATGAAGTTGAAGAGTTGATATCGAAATTAAAGTCGAAATGGAAAAATTGTTAAAATTGAAATTGAAGAGTTGAAATTAACGAAATGAAATTGAAAAATTGAAAAATTGACGTTGAAATTGAAAAATTGACATTGAAATTGAAATTGATGTTAGCATTTACTTACTTGTGTAACGTCTTAGTACGACAGTAATGGTATTTTAGAGTTATTTAAATTGAAATATCTCCTGAACTACTAGCTTTTCGACATACATTTAGTACTTTTTTATAACGAATGTCCAGCTGCATCGATTGATGTATTAAAAAATACCTCATTCCATTTAAAAAAATGAAGGTCACCTTCATATCTCTAAAAAAAATTACACAAAAACAAAAATCTTTTTGGTATCGTATAAGCCCCATTTTACCATTCAACTTTGTCCTTCATACATTTCACGTATCTTTAACAACAACAAAGATATTTGAGGTGGCAAAATGTGGCGCCCCACCCTGTATGTACAGTAGAACCTCGATAACAGTCACTTAGTCTCAGTGCTGGACTAAATCCTGAGTTGCACCCTAAATCCTATTTTACACGGATTATTTAAGGTTGAACTAATTATTTGTGCAAAATATTAGAATACTCTAGATTTTACTATACGTTAATTTTCTATGGAACATCTGAACAAGTTAGAATTTTCAGAACACCTTAAATGCTGCAACATTTTATAGAATTAAATTACTAAATTTGAAAACTCGTGCTTTAAAGACTGTGTAGCTTCAAGAAAAATTTACTAAGGAATACCATTTTCTTCTTTCATCTTGTCATATTTATGTAATGTACTCGACTTGAAGTTGACGTGCTAGATTAATTTGTAGCGAAATGGATTTATAGAAACTAATGAAAAATCCCAGAAAATATGGGTTTATAGAAATTTGGAAGTACTACGAATTGTATGATCACTAGACTGCGGATGTTTATGCAAATGTATATTTTTATCGAAAATAGATAAAAAACTGGGACCTAAACAGAAATTTGTTTTGTCATTGATGGATTTTAAAAACATAATTTTTATTTTGCATATTTTGTATATTGCATATGTTTTGCATATTTCTTGCATAAATTTTGCATAAATATTCGACTATTTAATGCTACGCCAGAATAAATAAGATAGATGTGCCTAAAAATTTATAAAAATAAATTACAAAATATGCCATTGCCACCAGAACCTGTAATATCAATATGGGGAACCTGGTTGGAAGCAGCGTTTTCATATGCAACGCATTTAGAAGGAATAAAAGACGTCATAGAATCGTTCGATGAAAAGGAGGCTTGGTCAATTAAATCGGCGAAAGAAGCATTACGATGTAAGCATTTACAACAGAATTTAACATTTATTCAGAGCCATTTCCAAATGTTACCTGAGGCCATGAAGAAATTAGAAACAATAAAATTACCTCTAACGGAATCTATAGATTTGGTAACTACAGTTATAGAAAATTTAAAAATTATACCCGATGATTATGGAGAAAAGGTTACAAGTAAAATGGAATCTTTATTAAAACGAAATGTACACTTTAATGTATTACTAAAAATAAGCAAGATTTTGAAGGGTGAACACGTTGAAGGACCACAAGAGGTTCTAGCACATCATTGGGGTTTAAATTATGCCCCTATAACATCATGTGATGTAGAACGCTCTTTTTCAGCGTAGAAATTAATTTTAATAAACAAGATTCATCAATTTACAATCGACACTATAGAAAAAACTATTGTTGTATGTTGTAATTTAAATTATAATAAAAAAAAACAATAAAATAATTACTATTTTACACATCCATACATGCATTCCCTATACATATATTTAGCATATACCTTGCATACATCTTGCATATATTTTGCATATTTCGACATATTATAAATGCATAAAGATCCGCAGTCTAATGATCACAGAACATAGGGAGCACAATTGACAGTGACTCAGACAGTTGACTCGTAGACAAAGCGTAACCGACTGTTTCATATTAGGGTCGCCGTTTATGTACTCTGCGTGGCTGTGCAAGTCGAAGCAATCACGAAGCCAGAAAACAAATCAGAAGCAAGACGGGACGCAGCCGGTCGCACGAGAATCAATTTCGCGGCGCAACCCTCTTAAACAACGTTCCATTACGGGCAGAGCGCAATGATCGAAGCTGGAGGAATCGAACAGCGTCGTACACTGTACACGTTCCCACGGAGTAAGTAGTTAGGGACTTTGGAATCAGCCGTGGTCCGCTGTGTCGCTTCTCCTTGCTTCGCCTTGCCTCGCCTAGCTGGGAACTCGAAAGGGTGTTGTCGATTATCGAAGTCGAAGCCTGCCAGGTAATTGCATAGTTCGTTTTCTTGTCCCTCGTGTTATTGGAAACACTTAAGCCGATAAGGCTGCGCGCGTCCCAGGAATATCCGGAAGATTTTCATAAATTAAACGCTGCCTTCCGGCAAAAACCCCCGGTGTCCATTGTTTACCGGTTCTGCTCGATGTTAACGTTGCTAACGAGGTGCCGATAGCCCACGCGGTAATCCGTAATCTTAATGATAGTTCGCACGTGACGAGCTTTGGGATATATTCTACGTATACTGTACATCGCAAACTAGAAATGACTCCTACTAATTGTAAGAGAATTTTCAGTGCGGATACATCGTTGTTTTAGTCTTGCAAAATATGCTGAGAGACTTTGGGGTGATACAATTGTAGTCTTTGAGTAGAGGAAAAAATTATTATACGGTAGAACACCTTAATAGTTCCACAATTTCTCTTGGTAGAGTGTTTTCCTGATACTCTATGTTCATTTACAAATGGAGTACATTTTAAGCAAGGTTCTTAACATCTCGATAATGCTTTTCTTACCCTGCTACTTTTCCATCACAATCTAATTTCTTGATTCCTGAATTTTTACCACCCTTATTTTTTACTGTAATCTTCACATGTCATGTGTAAAAGTTACCTCCGAGGTACAAAACGATGAAAGAATGCTTCGAGGAACGTCACATTATACAATCTCGAATGGAGCAATTTATTGCCAGCCATGGGATTATCGGTCCTAATCACATAACGTCGACGGAATGGTTAAAGCACCGTCTCGGCAAGTAAACATCGAACGGTCCAGCACCGGTGCCGAACACGTCGGACAATTTCTTGTTCCGCGGTAGGCGACGTGTTCACGCGTCGGACAGAGAAACAGAGAAAGAAAGGGCTGTTCAGAGGGAGAGGGAGAAAGGACATTGTTATTCTGACCGCTTAAATAATTCATAAGCAATATCGCACCGTTGCCGCGGTCACGTCTCGGCTTCCCTCCTGATTGGCTCGAATTTACGAGCCATTGTCGCCTGATTGGCCGCGCTTGTGCGACGGATGGTGGTTTCGTAAAGAAAAGCACTTTATCGGCTGAAAGTATTGACGTGCCAAGCCCGAGTACCGGTCCATGCGTGAAAAAGACGAAGGCAGGCAAAGGAAGGACGAAAGAAAAAGACCTGGGTGGGAGAGAGGGACGAAGGGAAGCTGAAACGCTTGCGGTAATTTCTCCGAAGGCTCTCCACCCTCCCACTCCTCTCTCTTTCTTTCTTTCTTTCTCTCTCTAGCTTTCCTATCTATTCTCTGGGCCACCGCTTTCACTTTGATTTAACTTTGTCAAATTCCTTCGTTTCGCTCCGAGCATACGGCAAGGTGCGAACAAAGTGGAGGCAAATTGAGTCGCGTTTCTTGCTACCGTCGCAGCCGCGATGCAATCGCGTGTGTGCACCCGACATATCCGTTCTTTTCTTAATTCACAAGCACACCGTGAGCCATTTAATCGGTCCGAGTGCCGAAGTCACTTCTACCTTGTTAAGACGTTCACTGCCGCGTGAATTTTGCGGGTTTCACACACGTCCTGTCTGTTTATACAAACGGTCAGAGTTATTAATAATTATTATTAATTACTTGGTACGAAGTTTGTGCATTATATAATTTAGTTCATTTCAAATAAATTGATGTTCGGCACCACCAATTTTATGACAGTCGTTTTTAAGCAAATCAGTGGAGTTAATTGGTTCATATGAACGAGGTTTTATTATACTCTTCACAAAACGTACACAACATTCAATTTTCCGTCTCAGATACTCAAACCTCGTCAGTTTTACACAGCCAGACCAAACAGAAAATCTTCATGCAAAATAGAAATTTTCTACCTCAAATGCAACACAAACTGGAGTCGAAATTAATTTTCTTCCCTAATATGTTTAATAGATCGAAGATAATATAACAGTATTTCTAAATTCTTCTAATGTTTTTACTGTCTTAAATTACATCTACTCATTTTTGTGATAAATGCATAAAATCCGCTGTCAATTTATGATTGACTGTATAAATCATTGTATTCCGATTGCTCTTTCAACAGGTTGCCACTTCAACCAACCGGAGCGTTCATAAGCTAGTTATTTAAACAGCAATAGGAGATCCTCGGACGATACAAATATTTTCATACTGTATCAAACCATCAAAAATCACCCTTAAAACCAGGAAGAGTCTTTGGAGGGGCTAACTCAAAGCCCATTACAAAATTAAATAAACACAAGCCGCACCGTCGATTAATTTTTCCGTCAAATTCCCCTCGTCTCCAAAGTTTACACACTCGAGTCTGTACAGGAGGTTTGTTCCTGGGATCGATCTATATCTCGTCTTTCTCGAAGGGCACCGGATGGACCCTCCCCGAAGACAAAGCAGCCCTTATCACCGGCCACGACGATACTTGATTTATTATGAAACGCGTGTGCGCCGCTCGCGAGTATCCCTTCGAAGGGAGACCGGTTCCTTCTATTCAAAAATAAAAAGAAAAATGAAAAAAGGGAGAGGGAGAAGGAAGAAGCTCTTCCGGTGAAGTGAGAGATTTACCTCAATGAGTTTTTGAACGAGCCCGCAGACGAAAACGCGCCTCTTTTTCTGAGGCTTCCCTCCCGCCTCTGGCACTCATGCGCAAAACGGGACAGATAAGACCCTGTGTATTCCCGGGGGTTGGTAGCGTAGGGGTGTGTGTTGTGGGGGTACAAGGGGTCTGTCGAGGGGGGCGGGAAAAAGCGAGAGACGGAAATAGTAGCCGGGCCGAGGGACAGAGGGAAACGGGTGTTTCTTGTGTGTACCGCACCAGAGTGGAGTTTTACGCGTGTTTAATCTGGAAATGGATCGCCCGAGAATGTGGCTCTATGAGTCGAGGCTGAAGGGACCGAGAGTTAGCGAAAGCACGGTCGACAGGGTGGGACCAAGCGTGGCGTGGCTCGGTTCGGCTCGACTCGGCTCGGCTATCTGTCTCTCGCTCGTTATCCTTTTTCCCACTTCTATTGTAAAAACTGACCGGCGAGCGGCACCTAAGCTCCGTCTGCACTTTTCAACCGTATTTGCGGCAAACATGTGCCTGCCGAAAGGAACCGACCGATTTAATTATTCCCTTCCATTTCATCTCTGACACGGCCACCCCGGAATAGTTTTACGACGCTCGACCGACCTACAGCTGAAACCGCAATAAACCGATGTACCACGCTCGCCACGCCGCGCACCACCACATGCCGTTTCGTTTTCTACCGCCCTTCCGAAGCTGTAACTGACTCCACAAATTATTATCTTGGCCGCGATTCAGAGCTCGAGTTACACGCATTATTACCGCGCTCTCTGGATTCACGGAGAGGTATCCGCACAAAACCTCACGGAAACAGATATTGATAGTATTTTTGGCGATTGGGAATTTGACTGGCAGATCATCGTGCCGATTAATTGGTAACTATTCTGTACACTCGATCCTCTCATAAAAAGTTTGTGCACCAATAGCAAGACACAGTACCTAAATATGAATTTATATTTTTCACTAATAATTCTAATTTTTTAGAGGGTTAGAATCTGTTAAGTCTTCAAAGTCGGAGCTATTTTAACTTGAAAATTAAACATTTCTTCCGACCTAGAATAATTTCATTGTACACGATTTTTTTTTCATTTTGTGGATATGAAATTGATATATAATACCTCATAAAATACTTAAATGTGCAGTAATTGATTAGATATCAACATATTCAATAATGTAAACAATATTATCAATAATGGTACAGCAATTTTAAGTGGTGACTCTGTGTAACCCATCGACTATTATGGGTTAATCCTTTCATTATTTGAAATTGCATCAACTCACACACGCACACATTTTTGTCAAAAATACATCAAATCTACTCGTAACGCGGTACTATGGAAATACGGTTTCCGATTTCATAACCATTCATAAACGATGTTTCAATCAATCTCCAATAATCAGTTTATATTAACAAGTATATGTGTCATCATTAACAAACAATTTTACCATACACTTGACAATAGAAAATCATGATATCCTTGAAAAATAAATGAAGAAATAAATCGATTCGTGTAGCCGAACGCAATCTTGATGAACAATGGACAGAATGAGCCCAGTAGCAGTTCTCCGCTGACTTTTCCGTCGCTCACTGTCACCTTTCGGCTCTCGCGCAACTCGAAACACGGTCTGGTGAAATTATCTATTCTGGCAGTAATTTTCTCGAAGCGGGTGACATAAATCGCGGCTGGAAAAGCTAATTTAGCGGATAAAATGTGGCCGGTCTCGAAATAAAGCCGTGGGTCACGTCGATATATCGCGCTCGGCACACCCGGCCGCAGGCGGCTTATATATCATACTAATTATTTATATTTCATGCACCGGTAGCGCAGGTACCTGCTGCCTACAACGTGTACGCGGTATTTTACACTCGTGATACGTCGCCCATATACCATGTGCAACGTGCAAACTCTATTCAACCGGTCCGGCGTGGCGCAACGCGGCGCGGCGCGGCGGCTCGCGTCACGAAAATATCGTCAAACTTCTTGTCACGCGGATCGGCCGCACATTACTCTGGCATCGGTTCACACTTCTGTCAGCCGGTTGTTCGTTAATAATTGTCAAACGGCCTTGGCTAATCGGCGAATTTCATTCAAAACGCCGCGGTTTTCGTTCGCCGCGTCAAAAATCTATGACTCACAATATTTCTCGATAAATTCGCCACCGAAAATAATATTGCTGTGATCTACTTAAGTGTTACAGATTTTTTCTATTTAATACTGCTGTGGTTTGTTAAATTCTGAGCAGAAGTGTTCATATTTTCGTGCACCATTCAACTATTACTGATACTTCGTTTCGGGATTATTATTAGATGTACAAATTAACCCTTTGCACTCCGTTGTCCCCTCTGAGGCACCACTAAAAATTGCTGTACCATTATTCGAAATATTATTTACATTATGAAATATATCGGTATCTAATCAATTACTAAACATTTTCGTATTGTATGAGGTATTACACCAATTTCATATCCATAAAATTGCATAAATCATAGGGTATGGAAATATTCTAGATCGGAAGAAATGTTTAATTTTCCAGTTAAAATAACTCGGAGTGCAAAGGGTTAATTCGTGGCTCTCACAGTTAGTCTGTTGTAACTTTACTTTTACTTCGAATCTTTCTTTCGTCATATTAATTACTTGTATGATGATGTAAATACACAGCCAGAAATGAAGTTTATTTTGGTATTTCAATTTAATAAATTCACGATGAAAAGACTAAGAATTAATTTGTACACGTAATACTTACAACTTGCTCGAACCCTAAAATACAAGGAGGATGTAATTTAATGTAAAACGACTGTGTGAAACGTGTCAGCACACTTGTTAATCTCGGGGAGCGCTATGGAAGCGCGAAACTTCTCGCGAGAGCGATTCTTATCGATTTCCATCACCTTTAGCTGAACAACCTTTCCAATCGGAGTCTACATATTTAAATTGCACGCGACCTTTCCGCGCTATCCATTTCCCTATTTCTCAAATATCCGACCATCTGTCGCAGTCTATTTAAAAAAGCTCGTTCTTCTAATTATAAGCGAAAGCTAGCTCTACCCAAGACCCACAGATTGTCTTTGTCTCTCGGCCGAGTTTGATCTCGCGAAGTTTAGAATAAAAGAAGGCGAACCTGCGGAAAGAAGCGGCGGGCTTTGCGAGAATGCAGTTACGTAAATTAAATAATCCGAGGCGAAGTTTATTAAGTCGAACCGTTTAAGCGGCGGTGTTTGTTAAATTTTAAAAGAGAAGACCGTCTCTCGTTCGGGACGGTTCTCCCCGGATAATCCCCGGGCCGTTCCTTCATATCCGGGGCGAAATGCATCTACCGCCAAAAGATAGTTCCATGGAAGGTAAAAGAGAGTTCCGTCGTAAAATATTTAAGTCCCCGTCTCCCGATGTGATTTATAACTAAAGGCAGCTCTCTCTCCCGACGAGTTTCCCGTTTCGACTTACCCGACTGACAGTGACAGTTTACTCCTTGACGAGGAAAGGAATTGGTCGGGAAAGTTCCTGTTGATGTTACGCGCTATTAAGGGGATCGTGTTTCCTCGATGTCGGAAATCAGAGGGAATGGTATTAACGCCACGCCACCTAAGGGAGGGCTCGCCGTTTTATTTTACGTCAGTTACCAGATACCTTCGAAAATCTTCGTAACACCCATGACGGGCCACACCTGCCCGGAAATTTCCTTTCTGCCCTTTAGTATCGAACGATTCTTCTTCAACCGCTATACCTCTAACTTCGCAAAGTTGCGCTGAAACTTCGCTAAGACACGCTTTCTTTCCGTAATTCTCACTTTCTCGCAATTTTCCCCTGTTGCTCGGGCATCCTGTATTCGAACTTCCTCACACCTTCACGGTGACCTTTAATCTTCTCCCGAGAATCATTTTTACCGATTACTTTTTAGTAGGATAGTAACGAACGCGTGTAGGGAAATATTAAACTGTATTTTTAATCCTCCGTCGGCAGCCTGGGTCGTTTATGTTCACGACTATTTTTTTTACTGTTCTAGACCGTCGAAAAATCGAAACTTATCTAATCTAATCTTACTTTGCGTTTAATAAAAGAAACTGTAAACAAAGTCTTTCAGTTTTCAGTGTTTTTCCAATGGAAGAAGGGCCTATGTTTTTTCAGCTGCTTTTTTTATTATTACAATTCACGATTGAGTTCAAAATTGCGCTCCTAGAAAATTTAAAAAACCTGACATAGGCCCTTCTTCCAGACACCCATTCAAACATTGGTAAAAAAGAAATTCTAGGATTAACAGTATCAAAGCGTAGCCAACACAAGCTTCTAAACCTTTACGTATAAATTTCCATGGTGGAATTAAAAAATGTTCAATAGAATTTACGTTTAAACTACGATCTTCAGAGAAGCAACATGTTTATCCAACATGTTCTTTATACTATAGTACGCCATTCGCGTATTTTCATATGCCAATTGTCGGTTCGTGGACAATATATTTTTAGTAAACTACGGTGGAATTGACTGGCATTATATCAACGTGAGAATGGTGATTAAATACGTCGCATTACCGAAGAGAATTACGTCCGCGTATTAAATACCCGTGCACATATTCGAGCAGATCGTAAATAGTTGGGGACATTATCCGGCCGGGGATGCGCGGTGGTGCGATCCTAATTTTCCGCCGTTCATTACGACGAAAGAGGGAGAGAGAGAGGGACAGAGAGCGTAGTCACGCGAACAACCGGCGCAGTTCCGTGGCGTTGAAAAATCCCGCGACCGTGTCGCGTTCGATATCAACAAATAGAATGATAAATCACCGGTGGAATTCGGTACAGGAGCATCGTCTCGAAAGATAACCGTGCTGCTTATAAACGGTCATAAAACGCGACGGTGCACCGCGGTGCTTGATTTAGTTCGGGCGTCCTTGGTATGCACCTTCGGCGTGGAAAAGAAAATGATGCAGCGTAATATATTCCCTGGCTGTATCACCGCAAGTGTCTTCTACAAAAATGCCACGTACACAACGACGGGAAAGTCAGAGTAGCACGGCAGTATGGAAGAGACGGTGGAAAAATGCAGAGCTTTCAAGCCCGATGTAAATGAGACTTCTCGAACTAAGAGACGCTTAACAATTAGAGTAAATCACCCGTGACCCCTCCCGGTAATCTTCGTTGCCCTAACTGCGCGTACGCGTGCCAATTTTTCCGTAATTTCGTTCCGCAACCGACGGCGGCAATACCGGCCGTCCTAGTTTTGACTTGTTTTCGCTGTGATTAGCGCTCGTACAATGCTCGCGAAGGGAGAGAACGAATTAAACCGCTAGCAACAGATGCTCGTGCTCCGCTTTGCAGTTTAATTCGCGGCCGTGATAAGCGGAAGTTCCTCGAAAGGCCGGGGAATATATCTTTCAGATCCGTCGACGGGGATTAACGAGATGCTACGCTCAAGCGGATTCATCGTTCAACTATAATAATTCATTTTGGCGACTTTCGCCGCGATTCGCCTTCGCTCTGAATCGAATCCGCCCGACGATTCCGCCGGATGCATAATCTACGGTCTTCTTTCGACGTCGAGTTCTACCCCGACGATGTACCCATTTAATGCTTCGCTTTTGTAGTCTCGACTCTGATTCCTTGTTACCGTTAGAATGTGAGAAATTTTGCGCGATTTGAACCGTACACTACCAAACCTCTTTGCCATCGGAATTAACAGAAAGGTGGAACAGTTAACGCATCTTTGCACGGTAGCTTTAATTTGTTCATACACGTAGTGCCGATGGCTTTTGATAATTGGGTGAAACAGTAAGGTGAAGTGTCCTATGCCTGGACAGCATGTTTTTCTATTTTAAATTTTATCACTTTAAATAAACAAAAACAATTTCTTAAGAGTTTTAACATACAGTTCAGAGTTTGTAAAGTAATTTAAAATAAAAAAATCATTGTTTAGGTTAATATCTTAATTGTATTAACAAGAATAATTCAAACCTATAGTTGGGCATATTAAATCCAATCTAAGCTAGTACCTGGACAGAAGTAAAGCCTATATCGGGACAAATTTAATTTACGAGTTGATCGAGCGAACATAACCTAAAACGTTGGTTGGTGGCGCTGTTGCGCATGACGAATAGAAGATGCTTTGCGAAATATGTAGTATTCTTATCATAGATTATAGTATTGTATTATTTAATCAAATATATATTTATTTCCATTTACTGTTTTAATAAAACTTGTCATAATACAACTTTTAAGGTTAGGTAGTAATACTGATAGATTTAAAATGTAAACATAAAGTATTATTAACGTCACAACCGGAATACATTTTCTACATACGTTATTCAAGCTAATAGAAGACTAATTATACGTACATGTAGTTAAATAATTTGCAAACAATGCGTTGATTCTATTTGCAAACACGTGTCCGGCTTCAGGCGTAAGCACATTGCGTATAAGCTTAGAGTGGGACAGCTACTGTCATCGCGTCCCAGTATGGAGTACTTATATTTGAAAACAGTCCTAATCTTGGACATCTAATATTTGGATTAATAATTATTATTTACGTTAAGTTTGATTGCCAATTTATTTTAAAATATCAATATTATTATGCGTGATAACTATTTTTTGTTTGAGAGCTTAAATTATATTTTTTTTTCTAACAAAAGTTCGAACTATAAATGCACATGATTCGCATGTAAATATACTATTTTGTATACTGTTTTCAGATGAACTTTGAATTCATTTTTAAATTTCAAATTGATGTCTTAATGAAATAATATTCACACCTACTTGTAGCTAAGGCTTCAGAATATATACTGTAATTATTTAATCTCTTAATTACTGATTTTACTATGAAAATTCAATTGTCCAGATTTAGGTATCACTTTTGAAAAGTCCAGACTTAGGGCACTTCACCTTAATATGTATAGTGGATCCAAGAAGTATTTGAGAACACATAGTTTGGTAAAAACTAATCGTATGCCAATTTGGACGCATTTTAATGCTGGAAGCCTCTAGTTTCATAATCCATCGTTCATTTTAGTGACGGGAAAAAGCTGAAAATGTGTTTTCTCTCGAAAATTCACGAAATTCAAAGGTCTGTAAAAACATCCGAACATTTTTTTCCTGGCTGAAACCAGCATAGATTTAAGGGGGATCTATACCCTCGGATTTTGGGGTATTTATCAATGTTATCAACCTCTGTGCAGAAAAAAAGTTTGGTAACATTGATAAACACGCACCTGCATAATGAACACGAGATGGAGTTGCTTGCTATTTCCATATTCTATTCATCTCGTCGCGAATGCCGTTATACAGGGCAGGTCGCACTAATATTAGTGCCACCGATGAGAATATGTACCTCGTCTGTGTCAGTTTTGCTATGATTCCACATTGACAGCAGTGCAGCAGTGAAATGTTGCACAATATTGCAGCACTGATTGACAGTTCTTCTGACTAGGCACCATCTCGTGTAAACTAACTGAAATGAAATTGGCTCTAGATTGGCTCTACATCAGAGATAACCTCTGTCTTCATGAACGTAATATGGGGAAATCTCTGCTAATGTGAATGAAATCACGCGCGGCGATTTTTTGTCCTTATACGAGCATATTTTGAGCTACACAAAGGCTCATTTGATAGAGGAAGGTTCATCACGGCGCGCTCTGCTCATCATATCAGTCAGAAAAATCTCTTTGAGACAGGAAAATACATTGAAATCTGCGGTTATTTTTCTAGATTTTTTCTCTACTTTGGGCACTCATATTATTAGATATAAACATAATCTCGTTAAATCAATAGCAGAGCGCGCCGGATTTAACCTTCCTCTATAGAATGAGTCCTCACCCAGTCCAAAATCCGCTCAAATAAGGACAAAAAATCGCCGCGCGTAAACCCATGTTTCGACCCAAAATCTAGTAAGATTCTAGTTCCTTTCTAGTTACTTCATTGGGTATAGATCCCCCTTAATGAATGGCACTTCTCTTTACGACACCTTGAAAATTGATATACGTGTCAGTCGGACAACTTCACTTTACACGATGGAACTTGCTCCTCATTTTTGTTCCATAAAACAGGTAGAACTTTCAATAAACCTACCCTATATCGAACAAATCGAATTACCATCTTCCTACTTCATTTTCACCGGTGCATTCCACAGTGAAGTGTGCGAACACTGCCCGGGCGGATCGAATTCGAGGACTACGAAAAATGGAGTCGTAACCAATTGGTTTCACCGAGGCAAATCGCGAACGAGGCCGTTGCGTTGGGAAACGCAGCCTCGATTTTCACAGAAATTCTTTTGCAGCAGTAATACGGATACTCGGAAGATTGGAGAAAGACATTGGAGACTAGTATAGCACCGACTAGAAAAACAGAGTGTATATAGGGCGAGGGAGAGAGACGCATAAAAAGTCGGGTATCGAGAAGAAGAAAAAATGTAAGTGAGAAAGCCTTTTGGATAGGAGGTGCGCATGCACGATGACGTTGATAGGTTGCGGGGGTGGGCCGGGGCTAGTGAGGGGAGAGGGTGGTAAGGCAGACGGTTTGTATTTCAAATTTAAAAGCATTCGACAATGGACGCTTCTCGTATTGTTGACTCACTCGACGAAGGAGAGAGGAAAGAAGAAAGAAACGCACAGAAGTGTACGCTAGAAGAGAGAGACGAAGGCAAAGAAGAGCGAGAGAGAGAGAGAGACGTAGGGGTTCCGAGAGGGAGACAAGGAGAATCAGGGGTGGCTGCAGTTCTGTAAAGGACTGCAGACAATTTCCGCAGGGCTTAGTGGCTTCGGGCTCTTCAAATAAATTATTCCGCGGATGAGCGACGCTGCTTATTTTTCACAATTTTCCGTGGTACCGGCGATAGGCGCCCCGACGTGCACGCGAGACCGGCTAAATAGTATCGGTAACTAGGAACGATGCCCCCGTCCGTTTCATTTATTCGATGGTTAGCGTCTTCTCGTAACACGGTAATGAAATCCCGCTCAGACCTTGGACGATTTCCAAAATACGTAGAACACTTCGCCGCGGCTTCGAGTAGAACAAGCCATTAATTCGAGCACTCTCGGTTTAGTGTGCCTTACAGATTCTCGACTCTGTAGAACATGATTTCATCAATTCGATGATGTGCTTACAATCTCAATAGTTCTAATGATCAGAAATGTATGCAGCAATTCCCAAACGAGAAGAGAGACCAATCCAGACTGCAAGGATGAATATAAAATTGATTGTAATATTGTATTAAATTGAACATTACCGTAATAGTATTCTGAAAATGTAACTGTAACTTAGGCAAACAGTCTTGATTGCGAGGAAGGGACGAAAAAGTTCAAGGAGTCATTTGACAGGTGGAAGAAGTAGAGCGCAAACAGGGTAGAATTTAAAGTATACTTTCCGAAGCATCAGCGTAGAATGTCCCGGATTTTGCCCCATCGATCCCGTTTCTGTCATTCGTAGCGCCCTGTTACGTGAAAAGCGACTAAAACAAGCGGAACCATCATTCTTCTTGCCAGTAATGTCTCGAATAGAAAAAGGGGAAGTGGGAAAAGGGCACAGTGCTCTCCCTCTCTCTTTCTCTCTCTCTGCCTCTGTATGTGTGTCTTCGTCGCGAGCGTCTCTGAAATACTGGGCATCGATTCAGAATATCTAGGAATGCGGGTCGTGCAGACATTCCCAAAGAGCTTTGACAATTTCACGAGTCTTTTCGCCCCATCCGGCCGCCATCAACCCTCTTCACCCTCGTAACCAGACATCTGCAACCTCGCGCGATGCGATCTCAATTGAATTTGTGAAAGATCTGATTCTTTCGGTCTCCTCGGGTGCATTTCTACAAGTTTCGCCACGATTTTCTATCAATTCTATATTGGGGAGCAGCACCGCGCGAATTTCCATCGTTCAACATTACACAAAATAACGTTGCACGTGAGAAAAAGTAAGAAATTATACACTTGTACCATTCACAGACTCGCGATGTCTTGTCATTCGACTGAGGCTACTGTCCCTGATGGTAAAAGGCATCTGACATATTTTCAAAAGTACATTTTCAAATAATATTTATTCATTAGTCTGCTGCATTTATCACAAGTAATAAGCAAAAACCTTATAATAAATTTTGAAATTGCTCGCACGAATGTAATCAAGAAAATTATGCAATAATATAATCAAACTTACTTCCTTATTGCTGCTACATTTTGTATTTCGTATATTAATTTTTGTCATGACTGCATAAAATCCGCAGTGGACTGATCACAAAATGTTTACAGTAACATTCGCTCGTTCCGAGCGCCAATAATTGCAACACCGATTAATCGTGTGCAGTGTGAGTGCATGCTTAACACGAGCATTAAATAATAACAGACGAACCATCGTTAGGCGGATGGTTGCGAAAATTTCGCGAGACATAACGAGTTACGTTGCGTACGTTGTAGTAACACCCGTTCCCACTAATCGACAATTTTCCTCGAGCGACACTTTCTGCACAGTCGCCGCGACAATATAATGCAGTTAATAATCGCGTTCCGCGTCGGGTATCGCGGACACGAAAAGAACATGACACGGTGAGCACGACACGACGCGACGAGAGGACAGGTTCATTCGTGACAAGTCGCACGCGCCGCCGCGCCTCGCGCACGCTTCTACACGCCTGTACACGCGCATACACACCGGCTCGGCGCGCGTTCCTTTCCTCGAAGCTCATTACAGACTTACAAATCTAATTGCACGCCACTCGTATCGTTATGTATATCACGGAACGCTCGCGCCACGAAGCAAACGGGAGGTACGTGCGGGAAATCGCGAAAGTACGGGAAACGCGACGACCATCGCTTCGCTGGAGACGATGTACAAGAAAGGGTAGGTTCGCGAGGAAATATCTTAATTCGCCAGGCTCGAAGGAATTACCTTTGAGCAGATAAATCGGCAGGGAGACCGTATAGACGGCAATACCATCTCGCGACGATGTTCTCGCGTGCTCCCGGGGTTGAAGTAACATTTTTCGGCGAATGAAATTGTTATTTGATCGATTTATAATTCACAACATTCTTTTGTCGTTCATTCGTTAAGGAATTTAGGAGTACGTTGAAATCTATAGGATATTGCAGATCAACATTAGTTTACAGAATTAACACGTACGGTGCCAACGTTTACGTTGCTGCATACTTTCTGTGAAATCCAACGTGCATCATTTATAGATTGAAATTGCTAACTGCAAGGCATTGCAACAGAAGAATACTTTAGGTGGACCAGAAGAATGTGTTAAAATGAGAGACATTGATCTTTCTAATCCTCTGCGTTGAGAGTTGGTCGACATGAATTTTATTCGCGGGAAGTATGGACATTTTTAAATTGCTAGCATAAAGATGTATTATATCTTATGAAAGAAATATTCTTTTACTTAGATAAACAATATACATGTACCATATACAGTTAGTTAAAGTAATTGTTTAAAATTGGTGCCATTCGAAGTCTGTCTTTATGTAGTACACTTTTAAATAGAACTCTTAAAGTGCTAGAGAATTGTTAGGAACAAAATTGGATAAAAATTGTAAGACGATCAACTTTCGAATGGAAGTGTAAAATTAGACTAGCTGTGTGCCATAACAACAGAAGAAGACATCAGACGGACCTATACAATACGTGTAAAAATGAAGGCAATAGTATTTTTTAAAATCCCGTGCTCCGTCGCGTCGCCCCGTGCACGTTCGCGGGGGTCCTCGAGATTTGTCCTTTGTTTCGTCTCTCTCCCTCGGCCAGCTTTTGTTCCCCGGCTTCGTTCTACACGTCTGTTCCCCCGAGGTGGCTCTATTCCGGACGCAAGACGCGAAAGTGGAAAGCGAAGGCGTGGGTGTGCGGGGGCGTGCAAGAAATGCAAGCCCGGCAAGAGTGCGCGCACGACTCGCTCCTCGTCCACTGACAAGCTTCGTCACATTAATTAGCGGATCGTTCGTCTCCGCTTGCGTTAATGAACGCTCTCGTGCAATTCTGGAGAGGCCCTTCGGCCGTGTTGTGCGCGAGAGAAAATAAACGAAACAAAAGGGGGAGTGGAAGAAGTAGTCCGGGCACGGACCGGAAGTCGCGACACCGACGACGGATCCTCTCTCTGTCTCGAACCGTATCGACGAGAGAGTTCTCTCTCTCTCTCTCTCTCTTACTCTCTTTTCCTCTCCTTCTCGATGAAATTCGACGTAGCGTTCCAGAAGGGAGAAAAAGAAAGGTCTCGTTTATACACAGTCGAGTAGATCGTTCGCGGTTACCTACTTCGTTCACTTTCATCCGTTTTATATTTCACTCGAGAACACTCTTCCGTTCGTTTTTTATTATCTACGTCGTGACTGCGCCCCCCGACCACCCCTCTATCTCTTTCCCTCTCTTCTCTCCGCACCACGGACCCTCTGAATTATGAAAACGATGAAGTGTCTGCGCACTCGACGACGATACGGAAAAGTACGTAATCAGGAGCAGCATTCTTCTTTCGGAATGAACCAGCCGGAATATCGCGAGTCGGCTGCCGAGAAATTCGGCGTGAAATGATAATGAAACGATGGCTTCATCCTTTCGACTGTTTCACGAGCCGAGGGAAACGGCGAGCATGGTTGTCGGAATATTACGCTCCTTTCGTGTATTAAACTCCTTGCTTTTAAATTATTTGACGAAGTTTGACGAAGTTTGACGAAGTCTTTAAACTCAACCCTAGAATAATTGAATCCGCTTTATAACTTCGATTACTGTAGCTACAATATCTCTCTTGCAGAATCTTAAGTCTTCTGCAGATACAATTAGTACTTTCAGAATCGGTGAATTGAAGTCATCAAAAATATCATTTCCATTCGAAAAGTTCTAGTATATAAAACGTTAGTATGCATTGCATTTATTTTTGACGTTAAAAGTCCTGAAGAATTTCGTCATTTTCCTGAAATAAATGTTCGTGTCATCTTTGTTTGAACAGTGCGCTAAATCGTTGTTTTCGGAACAATCGCGAATGATCAGAAGACTGTATAACGGACCGTGACACTTTTGCAACGCGCGGCTGACACCGACAAATAGTAAGAACGTTAATATTATCGAAAATCACCGCCAACGCGATAGAAGAGCGATTTCGCGAATCGATAGCTCCGCCGTTTCTCTCTATTTGCCCGGGACAATGATTTCGCAACCTGCCGCGTAAGCACACGCAGTGTGTGTCGCCTATGGTCGATCCGAATGGCCCTCAAATTGCGCTTAATCGGCCTGGGTGCAGATTAAAAAATACATGCATCGCACGTGCCACGGCTCTACTGCCTCATTAGCTTCCTGTTTAATCGCGTCGCGCGCGCGCGCATGCACGGATCAGCAATAGTTAAATCAATCGCGTATACGTGACTATAATCACACGCTAATGAGACGTCTTTGAGCCTTCTGTCATTATGACTTCCCCAAATTGCGTTCCACCGACGATAAGATCTATTCATGCATTCTATTCTCAACATTTCCTTCCTGGCTATGTCACATTCGCTTTTGTTCGTTTCATTAATCACTGATAATGTTTCCAATTATTTTTCAAGGGAATTGTTGCTAACATGTACGTGGTATTTTTCTGGTTGAAACGACACCAAATACGATGCAATTTGGATCATAAATACGCGTGTAATTCTCGATACAGTAGAGTCACGTTTATCGTATTTGCAGTCACAGGATCAAATTATTGTAGATATTTGCATCCGTAGACGAGGTTGCATTACAAATAAACAATGTTTAACATGTTGACTGTCGAACAATCACCCTCTAAAACCCCACAAAATCAAAGTAATTTAATTACGTTAATTAAAAGTGTAAAGTTGAAGCTTGTCACAGTGATTACATTTTAAACCCTTCTAAAATCCACTAATCACCTTCAAATAAAAGACTAATTAAAATTGGACAAATTGCAATCAAATGCCAGGATCTTTAGCACGAGCATTCGCAAGCACAACCACGAGTCCTTGATCAACACACAACTGTACCTCTAATTACAATTTTTGAAATTAATCACGGCAGCATTAACCGAATAAGAGATCACCATCCGACCATTCATCGGCCGCAAAATTCGTGTCAAAACGTTCCCGTGGAACGCGACCGCCTCTCCACATATGAATGAACATTGAAACCGGTTTGTCTGGGCTGCAGCCCCCTCGCTGTTCATTTCTCCACCCCTGGCGAGTATCATTCGGGCAACTGGCAAACAGCGTGGGTGGGGAGGGAGACTCGAGGGGTAAGGGGTTTGTGGGGTCTGGGGTTCGTCTCGCGGATACGTCGAACGCAAACAAACGAATTAAACGAATTCCAAGGGGGTCAGGAGGGATGATGGGTGGTTCCGCATTAACAGCGTCCTCTCCGCTCTGATCCTCTCCGGTCCGCTTTCGCGACAACGTTTTCGACGTTGAAACTTTTCGATCTGGCGCGGCAGGGTTTCCCCGGGCTGGTTTTACGCGCGCTTAGACAATTACGGGGCTACGTGGCCAAGCGGACACGCGTCGTTGCGTCTCCAGCCATCGGCGATGCTTTTGGCAGAGATTAATCGGCGAGACTGCGACGTGTCACAGTTTGGCAAATACGTTTCTGCCACGGGCCAGACAATACGCCGGGAATAATATCGTAAGGCGGGAATGGATAGTCGGCGGATAGGGCGGACAGAGAGAAATAGTTGCGGACATTAGCTGTCCACAGAGCCATAAGTACGACGACTGCGCGGTCGCTTCCGTAAGTACTCCGAATACGTATTAACCGGGGAGGACCGCCGCGCCGCGTTGCCACCGGTATATCCAGACTCGCATAAATTTCGCGTAATTCGCTCGACTAATGCAAATTGCAGGACCGCTGTGCCATGCCGCGCCTGCACAGCGTCTAACACCTCCTCGATAGTGCACGGCGACTAGCCGCGCGAGAACTATACCCCCCTGCTGCATCCTATTACGGTCGCCGTCATCATCCCTGCATTCCTGATCCTCTTCCCCGAGAATCAGCTTCCTTCGTTTTTAACGCGAGGCAACCGTGATATCGTTAATTTCGCTGACGAAGAAGATAACTATCGAACTGTTAGTCGAAGAGAGGCAGTTTTATTCAACGCACTTTCTTGTAAATGATGCATGGTTATTCATGAATATTTTCTATACAAATCATTAATCTTATTTCATTTTTAACTGACGCGAGGTAACGAGTTGATCGATGCTTCTGTAATTATTGAAATTCTACAAATGCTATCACTAGGGGACACTTACTAGGTAAACTTATTCGTTACAGTACAAAGTAATTGCGGTTAGTGAACGGTCTATTAATTTTTACACGTGTCCCAGAGGGGAGTTTAAGTCATAAGGTTAACTAGATTATAGTATAAGGTGCAAACTTCATTACCAAGTAACCGACAATAGGACGGAAACCTCGAATAAGTGTGTACGTTACGTGTACAATACAGGGTGAGTCCGAAGAAACAGAATACCTAAATATCTCCGTTACTTTTCGTTGTACAAAAAAACTTCTTATGACAAAGTTACACTGTTTGAAGGACCACATGTAACGGTGTAAGTTGTACAAGATTTCAAGGTCATTGGTATTTTTTTAAATGGAATGAGGTATTTTTTAATACATCAATCGATGCAGCTGGATAAAAAGCACTAACCCATGTATGTCGAAAAGTTAGTAGTTCAGGAGATATTTCAATTTAAATAACTCTAAAACACCATTACTGTCATACTAAGACGTTAGCGTTTACTTGCTAGTGTAAATTGAAGAGTTGAAATTGGAATTGAAAAATTGACATTGAAAATGAAATTGAAGATTTGAAATTGAAAAATTGAAATTTAAGAGTTGAAGTTGAAAAATTGAAGTTGAAGGGTTGATATTGAAATTGAAGTTGAAATGGAAAATTTGATGTTGAAATTGAAATTAACGTAATGAAATTGACAAATTGAAGTTGAAATGAAAGAGTAGAAATTGAAGTTGAAATGGAAGAGTTGAAATTGAAGTTGAAATGGGGAGTTAAAATTGAAGTTGAAATTGAAAAATTGAAATTGAAGAGTTGAAGTTGAAAAATTGACGTTGAAGGGTTGATATTGAAATTGAAGTTAAAATGGAAAATTTGATGTTGAAATTGAAATTAACGTAATGAAATTGACAAATTGAAGTTGAAATGAAAGAGTAGAAATTGAAGTTGAAATGGAAGAGTTGAAATTGAAGTTGAAATGGGGAGTTAAAATTGAAGTTGAAATTGAAAAATTGAAATTGAAGAGTTGAAGTTGAAAAATTGACGTTGAAGGGTTGATATTGAAATTGAAGTTAAAATGGAAAATTTGATGTTGAAATTGAAATTAACGTAATGAAATTGACAAATTGAAGTTGAAATGAAAGAGTAGAAATTGAAGTTGAAATGGAAGAGTTGAAATTGAAGTTGAAATGGGGAGTTAAAATTGAAGTTGAAATTGAAAAATTGAAATTGAAGAGTTGAAGTTGAAAAATTGACGTTGAAGGGTTGATATTGAAATTGAAGTTAAAATGGAAAATTTGATGTTGAAATTGAAATTAACGAGATGAAATTGAAAAATTGAAGTTGAAATGAAAGAGTAGAAATTGAAGTTGAAATGGAAGAGAAAGAATTGAAGTTGAAATTACAGTTGAAATGGAAAAATTGAAATCGAAAATGAAGTTGAAGAGTTGATATCGAAATTAAAGTCGAAATGGAAAAATTGATGAAATTGAAATTAAAGAGTTGAAATTAACGAATTGAAATTGAAAAATTGAAGTTGAAATTGAAAAATTGACGTTGAAATTGAAAAATTGACATTGAAATTAAAATTGATGTTAGAATTTACTTACTTGTGTAACGTCTTAGTACGACAGTAATGGTGTTTTAGAGTTATTAAATTTAAATATCTCCTGAACTATTAACTTTTCGATTAAAAAATACCTCATTCCATTTAAAAAAATATCGATGACCTTGAAATCTCATAAAAAAATTACCTTGAACATTTTTTCCTTTACACCATTACATGTGTCCCTTCAAACAGTGTAACTTCGTCCCAAGAAGTTTTTTTGTACAACGAAAAGTAACGGAGATATTTTAGTGTTCTGTTTCTTCGGACTCACCCTGTATAATACATGCAACGTAAACCGCTATTCTTAGTTTCCATTCCATTGTCGTTAACACTAGGTTACTTCTAACATTGTTAATTTACGATTATCGAAGTAGTAAAGATACAGTGATGACTATTTATTTAGCAAATTTATTTCTTTGGATATATCTGTGGTTGTAAGGAAAAACGCCGCATGTCACAATTTCAAAAAACTTGAGTTTATGTATTAATTGAGCTGCAGAGTATAGGACGCAATTTAACCGATGTGCTATGTTCAGAATTAGCGATCAAAATTTTAAATGGCAATACCCCGGAAGTGGAAGTATGTGACAAGCGTCGTTCTTCCTTACAACAACAGATATATTATTTTAAAAAATGGCTAATAATTTGTAGATAGACATATTCTTGTCATTCTTATAAAATTATGTAAAATAGTCGTTTTTACTATTCCGTAAGCCTAGTGTTGATAGCCGTGGTCGCTTTCCCAAATGAGATAGGTTAGCCCAGTGTGAAACGCACAAAAATTAATTCAACGCGTAACGGATCGTATGGAATAAATTCCATCGAAGGTTCCGACGCTAACCAAAATAAAAAATGACGGAAGACGTTAGTGCTCAGGTTGTTAAAGAATTCGCGCAGGTAATCGCACGATCTGTAACACGCTCGGCGAGGAATCACAGCCGGCTGGACTAGTTTTTCACGGGTCGGGTGCCTCGCCGAGATACTTATCGGAAAGCAGGGAGAGGTTGTTAGGCCGCGGAAAACCGGGCGTGTCTTGGTGGCGTTCTATTACGCACTAATTAGGGGATCGTTAGTTCGCCGTGGCTAACGACCACTTAAGGTCACCGATATCCATTCGGGGGAGAGAAAGATGGGGTGACGCGCTGTGAGACGCGTGGTGAAACAGTGACGGGGCAGAAAAAGGGGTAATGAGGGACAGCCCGATAGACAGGGGTCGGAGAGAGTCTCTCTTCTATTAGGCGAACGAAGACGAACGACGACGTTATCGATTGTCCGTGGCGCAAGAAGACAACCGGGGCTCTCGTACCGAGAAAAATCGATTCGCACGGCTCGCCGCAATCAAATGTGTGCCGCGAGACCAATTAACTTCCGCGGAAAACTCGATCGAGAAAATTGATGTGCCACCGTCCCGGTTAATTAATCCTGTCGATAGATAAATATTGTTCGCATCTGGATGCAGGCGGTTTCTACTTGTCGCTGCAAGAAACTCGATGGGTCATTCGTACTGATCGACACAAAGGAATTTCCCCGTTGCGAAATGTGTCCGTTCATCAAACAATTCAACGCTTTTACTGGGAAAACGCGACACGAAAATGGAAACTGTCTCCAAATAACCAGTGTTGGGCAATGGATAAATTTATTGAACTAAATAATTGTTTAGATAAAAATTTAAACAACAAGTTATTTTTTATTTGGATATTCAAATAAAAAGCAAAAATAATTAATTATTATTTGAGTAAGTCTAAATAGAATTATTTAAAATGATATAGTTAATTGTTATTTACAAATGCAATTTCAATTATTATTTGTATTGACAAATAATAAATTAAATTGTGTTTTTTTATAGACACGGGCCCGACCACTGGCGGTATACCTGAAACCCCCTAGTAGCACAAAAATATTGGATAAATATTTTTTAAGCCACACTTTTTAATATGAGAAAAATATTTCTTCCTATCTTATAAGTTAAGATAAAAAAGAATATTTGGTACTTAATGTAAAATAAATATTGTATGTATATTTGAATATTAAAAACAGATTGAATCTCTTTTTGATATTATATGAATGTGTATACAGTATCTTGTGCTGCTAGGGCGACTTCGAAAAGGTGGAGGTTACTCAATTCGATCTGTATGTGCCTTTCTTTCTATGTATGGAACGAAACCTTTTGCATCTTGTAGAGTGTGTCCCCGGGGTGGTCCCGTGAAAAAAATTTTGCATTTTTTTTATTCCTTACGATTTTATTTGCGAAAGTGTAGGGTGGTGATGCCGCTGTGAACTCCGCTGAATGTTAGATATTAGGAACAGTAACGACGCGACGTCGTTACCGTTATTGATTGCGGCTTTCAGATATTTATAAATTACGATTTGGAATGTGACGGTTGACAGAGAAAGACGTTTTTGTGAATCTCAGACGGAGATTTGTGAATATTCAGACGAAAGATATCTTTGATCCTACATTTCATGCATGTTCTCCGATTACTCCGAGATGGATGCACCAATCAGTGTGGAGTATATCTCCCGATTGGTCCCTTAATAAAAAGAGTGAAATAAACAAATTTTATAATAAAAAATTAAACCGACTTCGAAAAAACGCACTAAAAAGTATGAAAAAAATCTCCATAACATTGAAAATTTTCGACACTGGTAATTACGAAAATCCTTCAATTCTTCTACATGCTTTCACATATTAATGTATCTTCTCTTCTCATCTACTGATTTCCATTCCACCATATTCCAATGCAATCATAATCAGCAACATCTGTCATTTGGAAAATTTTCAATTTTGCACCGCCTCCGAAAAGATTGAATTGTATTTAAGCTCGTGTGTATTCACATAAATTAAATGGAAATTATTTCATACTTTTCAGTGTGTTTTTTCGAAGTCGGTTTAATTTTTTTTTATTATTCATATTATTCTGTTTTAACTCTCTTGCAATGTCCAAGTTAATGTAACACTTGACGTTTACTTTTAATTATAATTTTTCTAGCTGACATGTCCCTAGTAGCACAAAAATATTGGATAAATATTTGTTAAGCCACACTTTTTAATATGAGAAAAATATTTCTTCCTAACTTATAAGTTAGGATAAAAAAGAATATATGGTACTTAATGTAAAATAAATATTGTATGTATATTTGAATATTAAAAACAGATTGAATCTCTTTTTGATATTATATGAATGTGTATACAATATCTCGTGCTGCTAGGGGTATGATTAATTTAACATTCACAATTTTAATAGAGGGGGACCTCAGGAACCGCCCCTTTCCAGGAAATCGAACATTTTTGGGACACCCTGCATATTTCTCTCGATTTAACCCCTTAATATATGTATAGTATTTAATAGCATATGCTTCTTATGATATTGGACATTGAAGTAAAATATTTTTTAATATTAACAGCAGATATTACAAGCAATATATTATGTGTATTTGTTACCATCCTAGCAGCAAGTCTGTTTTAGAGTACAACTCAAGTCAACGCTTTCATTCAATCCAGATGCAATAAGAAGCAAAACCGTGCTAATGGGGGGTTGTATGTGGGTCTGTATATTTCGGATTCTTATTTTTCCGTGTTCCGAGCGCGTGAATACAATTAAAGAGACTTTATGGTCGCAACGCGGGGCGAACCAGTCGGTAATGTGATTTAAAACACAGACCACGCTCAACGAATAATACGCTGTTGTGTTCAAAGTACTTACTTTCTTGCCGTCCAACTCGTGGTTACCCTGTGCTAGCACTTTATCTACACTCGCGGGATCTGCGAACGTGATGAATCCGAAGCCCCTGCAACACACAATAATTACACGTTAGTTACGTGTCCGTGAACTGACAGATTACAGGTCTACTGCACGGTATACTTGAGCAATCAATAATAATAGCCGCGGAGGAAATTAATATTTCCTACCGACACTATTTAAATGTACGACTTGCAGCTCATTACTGCACGAACCTTTATACTACTTCGAATTTTTGTAGGTTTTTTTGTCATGAATGTTGGAATTGAAAAGTTGGAAGTGGAAAGTTTCATACGTTAATTAAAAAATTTATTTTGCTCGATGTAGAATAAATATGATATTTTGTTTTTGCAACAGAAAAATCTGTATGCCAGATTACAGTTTTGCAGAATCCATTTTGGTCCAAGTAGAATAAATAGCGTTGTTGTTTTTGATGTAGAAATGCGCACGTGTTGTATACGCATCAAAATCGACATTCCGGTAATTGCCCATTTAAGGGAAAGCATTAGCTTTGACAGGGACATTCGAGTTTATAGGAGGTTCATTATACAATTTCGACATGACATTTCATGTCTATTAACCCTATTTAGTGGTATATGTATCTGTTCTCACTCAGGCAATAAAAATTGTCATTTAATTACTGAATTTTTTACGATTACATTGGACGATTACTAGTGGGTCTACAAGGAATAACTTGAAAAATATGATTCAACAAATTGATAGAGAAATGTATTGTTTAAAAAAACTCCGCCGTCCTTGTTAATGTCTCATACACAGATTAGCCATATAATCGATAAAACTTCCATGAAGCGCACAACCTCGACAAACTTTCCCCATAACGAAAAATTCTAGCAATCCACGTGTTCCACGTAGTGAACCGTTTCTGAAGAGTCACGGCCGCATATTCGCAGGATGATTTCGTCCCGCGTGCTGGCTGTTTTTCCAGGAGGTGGTGCAAGTGGAACATATCGTTGTTCCGGGGTAGAAGTCTGGTGGGCGGGGGTCGAAGTCGCCGCTCGAGTGAAACAAATATCGGCCGGCGTCCGGTGCCATAAATTTCGCGCAGGACACCGTGTACATACAGATATATTAAAAGATAGTTTGGCGAGGTAGCTGGCAAGGGTGGTTGGTCTGGAGGAGGGGTTGAAGAGAGGGGTTGGAACCCTGTCTGGATGTACACGTTACGATACCGGTGGCGTGGCGGCGAGGACCGGACGCAAAGCGGTTTGCATTTTTCATGCTGGGACCGCCGCGGCAGTTATTGAAAATATTTACATGTTATTTATGGGGCACACATGCTTCAGGAACCAAAGCAGGCGCCAATTTCTCCGATGTAACTCCGTCGTGCCGTTCCTTTCCCTTGGCTGGTTCCTTTTTCTCTTCTGGTCCGCGTGAAATCTCACCTTTTCCGTTTTCCTTTCTCGCCAAGCCTGCCCCGGGAAAACCGTATATGCATTCGTCATTCTCCATGCGTCGCATCGAGAATTCCACGAAACGTTTCACGCTGTTTCTCTCTCTCTTTCTTTCTCTCCCTCTCTCCCCTCTCTCTCTCTCTCTCTCTTTCATTCCTTCTTTCCTTCTTCTTCTGCCGGCATGACGCCTTTCGTCGGGACAAGAAACAACGAACGTACTCGTATGGATTGAATTTTTGATGGACCCAGCTACCTCCCGAACGCCATGTCCTTTCTCGTTCCGCGACTCCCTAGACCTCCTCCACAACGGGCATTATCGAGCTACGCGACACGGTTCCGTCGGCTGTCTCTAGCACACGATATATATATGTGGATATTATTCGGGTCTTTTATTCTTTCGCTCTCTTTCTCTTGTAGGCGACGACCCAAATACGTGCGGGACACGTCAGCCTTGTCGAGCCCATGTCGTGTGAACTTCGGCCATTTTTGTACGCCGTCCGGGGAATTTACCGGGCCAGGACACAATATTGTGGACCCGCGAAATTGCCAGGTCCTCCGGCTTGTTTTCGAAATCGAATATCATGCTTAAGCGGCCGACCGATGGGGTTTCTGCTACACGAACTGTTCAATAGCCGATTAATAGGTTGGTACCGATCACCCGGAGTGACGTTGCTTGCACGATTTAAATGAATTTTTATTGGTTCGCTTTTCTCTGCTTCGACATTTTTAATTCTAGAATTATTTAAATTATAAGAACAGTTTTTTGACGACTCAATAAATTTCATCATTCAAGCACATATTGCGTTGCACTAAAAAATGTACACTTTTATAAGGTAATACACACCTTTGGTGTTCGGTAACAAAGTCACTATGATAGTGACTATTACAAAATTTTGTGATTATTCTAAAATAGAAAATCCTTGTTATTTGTTGTCTGTCATCGAAGTTTTCCTGCAGACAGTTTTCGAATTCAAAATTGAAACAGTGCTCACTGTATTTAGAGCAGTTTAGGAGTGCAGTAGTTTACTGTGTGTACATAAGCTTCGTGTGCCGCATTCGGAGTCTATTTAACACAATTTTCCACTTTCCATCGAGCAAACGAATTTAATTGCATGTACCAATAAAATACGACGGATTAGCATGAATTGTTTGAAATTTCAAATTCGAATAATGTGGTATACATTTAGAGCAATTTACAATAGACTGTTTCGAATTATTATATTCGTGTATCGTTTTCGGAGTCTACTTACCATAATTTCCTATTTTCCAACGACCGAACGAATATAATTGCATGTGCCGATGGAACGCGCGAGGGTAGCAGAAATTGTTCGAAATGTTAAATTAGAGTAATGCTCAGCACATTTAAAGCAATTTACATTAAATTGTTCGAAAGTATACAAATTCGCATTCAGAAGATATTTATCGGAATTTCTTCTTGCGTGATCGAGAGAACGGAATTTCCGTTGATCAATTAAATAGTACGCGCAATGATAACCGTACACAGACTAAGGTGAAGTGCCCTAAGTCTGGACAGTCCAAGAGTGATACCTAAATCTGGACAATTGAATTTTCATAGTAAAATCAGTAATTAAGAGATTAAATAATTATATTATATATTCTGAGGCCTTAGCTACAAGTAGGTGTGAATATTATTTCATTAAGACATCAACTGAAATTTAAAAATGAATTCAAAGTTCATCTGAAAACAGTATACAAAATAGTCTATTTACATGCGAATCATGTGCATTTATAGTTCGAACTTTTGTTAGAAAAAAAGATATAATTTAAGCCCTCAGACAAAAAATAATTATCACGCATAATAAAATTGATATTTTAAAATAAATTGGCAATCAAACTTAACGTAAATAATAATTATTAATTCAAATATTAGATGTCTAAGATTAGGACTGTTTTCAAATATAAGTACTCCATACTGGGACGCGATGACAGTAGCTGTCCCACTCTAAGCTTATACGCAATGTGCTTACGCCTGAAGCCGGACACGTGTTTGTGAATAAAATCAACGCATTGTTTGCAAATTATTCAACTACATGTACGTATAATTAATCTTCTATTAGCTTGAATAACGTATGTAGAAAATGTATTCCGGTTGTGACGTTAATAATACTTTATGTTTACATCTTAAATCTGTCAGTATTACTACCTACCCTTAAAAGTTGTATTATGACAAGTTTTATTAAAACAGTAAATGAAAATAAATATATATTTGGTTAAATAATACAATACTATAATCTATGATAAGAATACCACATATTACGCAAAGCATCTTCTATTCGTCATGCGCAACAGCGCCAGCAACCAACGTTTTAGATTATGTTCGCTCGATCAACTCGTAAATTGAATTTGTCCCGATATAGGCTTTTCTTCTGTCCAGGTACTAGCTTAGATTGGATTTAATATGCCCAACTATAGGTTTGAATTATTCTTGTTAATACAATTAAGATATTAACCTAAACAATGATTTTTTTATTTTAAATTACTTTACAAACTCTGAACTGTATGTTAAAACTCTTAAGAAATTGTTTTTGTTTATTTAAAGTGATAAAATTTAAAATAGAAAAACACGCTGTCCAGGCATAGGGCACTTCACCTTACCCAAAGTCGAAATCGGGTCGGGTAGTACTGGGGTCGGGTTGGGAACCCAAAATTTTCGGGTACCCGTCCACCTATATTATTTGCGAAGTTTTAAAGCAGTTCCGATGTGGGTCATCCGACGGTTTATTAAAAGGCGTTCAGCCTCCGAGAGGAATTAGATTCCGCGAAGCACGTGAATTGCTTTGCATAATTTTCGTATTCCTGGGACTCAGTATACCGTTCCCGCACAGAGAAGCAATGCACTCCAGAGGGGGGTAAATAGATCTATTCTAGCGTGTTATTTGTTATACCGACGTGTATTGTGCGGAACTACGGAAGATTAACGTTTTAAGTTGGAATTCATCGTTGAAATTTGTTTAGTTACCGAAAGGGGGCTGTGTGCTAGCGGGAGTGTGTTCCTCCATCAAAATTCCGGTGCGTGTGCACCGCGTATACGAACTGCAACTACTGGCTTTCATATTCAAGCGTTTACTTAGACTCGTCCCCGGCATGCACACACACACACACACACACACATCCTCCACTATTCACCTGCTACATGACAGCTTCATAGCTCCCATAGATCCCTCTTTATAATAACAATACCCGGCCGTATACCTGTCCTTTATCAAACAATAAATCAGCTGCTGGTAATAAACTGGAAGTGATTACCCCGAGAGAGCTTCCGGTCCGCTACTGTCAACGTCGCATGCGCGTGTTTTGTCAAACTCTACACCCTGCACTCTATCTTATTCACAAGCAAGCAGCAACAAAATCATAAACTTTTAAAGACACTAACTTTTTCAATAGTCTATATACTGTATAGTCATCTTACTGATATTTACATTACAGTCGTCGATAGCATCACATATGGTATGCAATAATGGTCAACCACCTTGAAAACAAATTATTTAAAATTAACTACTGCCAATGAACACAATTTTCTATTCCTCACTTCCAATGTCAACAAGACAGTGGATTTTCAAACAGTAAACAAATTAAAAGAGTTTAATAACACCTATGTGTTATTTTTAACTTAATAAAATTATTAAAGCAAGAAAGGAAATTTCATATGGCACTTGTGCCTGATAATTGATAAAGACAATTTTTATTTTACATAAAGGTCCGCAGTCTAGTAACAACGCTTAAGATGACTGACAACAAGCTTTCGATGACTACGGAACAATTACCCAATTCCTCACCTACTGCAAGTAGGTTACTTATACAATTGAATTATACAACGCGGTAGCAAATGCAACACTTCCGCAAAGGGTTAAGAATTATTTTTTTCGTGAAGAAGTAGAATCGTAGAACGGTAACTCGTGTGCAGGGTGTATAAAAAGTAATGGTCATCCGTTCTAGGGGTGAATCTACGACATTTGTAAGAGAAAATTGTTGATGTTTCTTTTTACATCAATACCGTCTACTCATCGAGAAGAGAAAAAGTTTGAAAGGAGCCACATGTCGCAAACAAAATTCAAGTATAAGCTGTTAAAGTTCTTGCTAAATTTGATCGTGAAGGCTTATACGTATAGACAAAAGCCTACTACTACATTTCACACGAACGACAGTCCACATCCCTTTAAATTTCGTTTGCTCGAGGCACGCACACGATTATGTTCTGTCTCATCGACACGATCGAGTGGACTGTAGTAGTAGGCTATACGTATAACTCCACCAATCAAATTCTGCAAAAACTTTAGCAGCTTATATCTCAATAACTACATATTTGTTTGCGACATATATCAAACTTTTTCTCTTCTGGAAGAGTGGAAGGTGTTGACGTAAAAAACAATTTTCTGTGATTTAAAGAATTTTGCGGCAAGCTTCTCTTACAAATATCCACCGATCCAGAATTACTTTTTATACACCCCGTACAGCGTAGCACGTTTGCAGTTTCTACGGCAGAGCTTCGATGAAGTAGAACCGGGGGGGAGGAGGGGGATAGAATGAATTAAACGATCGCAAATAATGGAGACAAATTCGGCAAATTCAATGTTCCACCGCCATTTTGTCGCAGCGTACCGGGCGGAAAAAATCGCGATGGAAAACAACGTGCGGCCACTCGAAAGGAAATAAATCCGCGGGTGCTCACGATTTCGTAGTCAATTTATCCTGCGTATGGTCACGTTGCTTTCATGGGGAGGGGGGTCGGTATGCGTCGCTCGAATTTTGAAAATTCTCGTTCGGCCACGTTCGACGGCGAAACAACAATCGTTGCAAACGAACGTCGGCTGAATCGGCAGTCGTCCAATCAACATTAAAACGCCAAACAGCGCGATACCGAATGCCGGGGAACTGCCCAGGAAAAAAACAGTGACCGCGCCGGTGCGGTGGTGTATCCCCGACGTCGCATTTACATGCGCTCGGCCAACTACCGTTTCTCCTCGCCGCGTTTTACGACTTCGTGTTTACGACAATTCACGGGGAACGAAATCACGGGCACGGTGCCCGTTGCGATATCGCACGAAACATTCATCGATCCTGTAATTTGATATGCGTCGCATCTGCTCCTCGTTGAATCCTGAAAGCGACAATACCCGAAGCACGGACTTCGACAACTGCGCGTCCCGCAAACGTTATTGTCGCCGTCGCGCGCAACAAACGATCCCGGATTCTTAAAACAATGACGATCGTCGACCACCAACATGCCACTTTCTATGGGTCCCTCGCCTCGTTTTTTCCTTTCTTTCGCTTTTTTCGACGTATAACAGCGCCGTTGTACTGTCACTGTTTTCTTTCAATTAGCACTGTTTCGTTTTAATCAGTAGCTGCCCCAAAGAAAGTTCAGCGGCGACGTTATTTTAACCATGTCCGTCGTTGTTCCCTTCTAGTCCGGCAATACCGAGTTTTTTTGTTTGTAACGGAAGTTCCGAATGATTAGTAGACGGATGCAATTAATGGCTGTCTCGTTTTTCTGGAATGTGTTTCTAGCAGATCATGTTTCGAATAAAATCGATGATGGATTCAGGGTGTTTGGGGCTGTCCTACTTTGTTTATGGAGTATCTTGCGAGGAACGGGCAAGGAAAATGTTTTATTAAGACACAGATATGTTTCATGGATTCAGTACTTCGTTTTTACTGCATTGCTTTTTATGATTGTTGTAAAATCAGTAAATGTTTCAAATGGGAGAACGTTGTTATGTTGGCGATAGTTGGGGTTGTGAACCCTTCGTTGAAGACCATGATGGCTACGCTTTCAGGTTCTTTACGAAATCCTTGGTTATTTTTTGATGAGCTCCGTCATTGTTTCAAACCTCTTGTCTTTACTTTATCAATTATTAGCAACTTCGGTTTGGGCAATTTGGTAATAATAGAATATAGAACACTCTAGAATTTTGTAAGCAATCTAACAACATTTTCCAACTCTTTTGCGAAGTTCCACCGGATCCCCCGCAAATCACCCAAAATCGTAGCTCATCCCCACGGTTCCCAAAAACCGAGCCCGATCTACGACTGATTAACTCGATCATTCAGTCAGATCGTTCGCAGCGCTGACAGCCGAGAGCGAATCTGGTAAATTGATTGGTTCGTTATCCGGCCCTTTGTCAGTTCGAACCGCCTCCACGTTGCAAAAAAAGAAGATTGAGACTTGGCATGTGGGGTAAAGGTGGCTCGGAGAAGGAGAGTAAGCAAGAGAAAAAGAGAGAGAGAGAGGCATCGTTCGGGAGCGGCGCGGTGGCGGTGGCCCGCCACTTGTCACTCGACCATTGTACGTGAATAATCTATAAAAGGCTGAGTAGAAGGATGGCGGCTGACGTGTCCCTTGTCTACTTGAGCACGGCTTCTACGATCCTCCGGCTTTCATCCTCGTCTGGCGACCGGCCTCTTCGCCTTAACCACCCTCGGCTCTGGAGCTCGGTCTCTGTTCCCCCTTTCGCCGAGCCAGCCCAGGCCACGGAAGAAGTGTCACGCCGGGCTGACGCGGTGCATTTGTTTGCCACACCCTCTCCACCGCGTGGAAAAGAGCTCTTCCTGTATAGGGCCAGCCGAGGATGGATGGGGGACAGGCGAATTCGTTGTGAAATCGGGCGAAGCCGTGTTTATCTGAACACGCTGGCGCTGTGTCTTCTGGAGACGCTGCCAGCGAGGAAGAAACCCAGAGGATCACTGAGAGAGGAAGAAAGCGAGCAGGTGACAGAGAGAGAGAGAGAGAGAGAGAGGAATAGAGCGAACAGGTGACAGAGAGAAAAAACCGACGGATAGAGAGGGCGGAAGCGAGTAGGTGACAGAGGGAAGAGAGACGCTGACAGAGAGAGGGTTGCTGAGGAAGCCGGTGAAATAAAACGCGCAATCGCCGATCGTCGCATTACACGCCGGGCCACTCCTCCTGAATCGGTAACGAAGACGGCCCCAGGACTTGCTTTCAGGCTTAATAGAGATAATCTGTAAAGGATTTATGGATTATCCGCCGGATAATCCTTTTATTACAGGGCTCATGGGAAAATCTTGACGGGCAAGCCAGATCTCGACGATCTCCGGTGACATATTTTTTTACTGATTAGACGGAGGTCGGCATTTTATTCTCGGAACAGTCGCCTGATTCGCTAGACGATTCGCTCCTTCGATGGAAATCTCTGCTGTTGACGTTAACAGTGGCTGTTTCCAAATTTCATTTTGGAATACACGAATATAGGGAAATTTACAGAATGCGATTTATGAGTCACTCAAAACCAGAACGATGTTTGACGATATTAAAATAGAATAGAGGATTTATTGTAGCAATTACTTTGGTAACATTCTTGAAACTTAGATGAACGTTTATAAATTCTATAACATTAGACGGCGATTTTCAAGTTTAACATGTTAGTTAAAGGGTCAGCTAATATTCGTTAAATTTTAAACAATTGAACAACTTAAACGAGTCTGCTAACTGATAAAATTCAGAAAATGGAGTCTGTAATTATAAGCTTTCCTTATTTTTAGCTTCAGTTTCTAGTACCCGCAATTACCAGTGCTAGTAAAACACAATTATTGTTTTATTTCTTTTGATAAGGAAATTCACCTGGTGCTCTTAATTATTAACAAATAGTTTGAAACCCATCTTTCTAACACGAATAAATTGTGTTTGACAATGACGTGTTCAGATAGTAGAGGTGAACGTCGCTTGATCGATGAACTTTTAATTTGATCGGTTTAAAGCGGGCCGACGATGTTTCATTCCTTTTTTTCTTCTTACGCTCTCGCCGGAAAAAATTGCGAACGATAAGTATGGCGTGGCGCGATGGAGGGATAACGTCATAATAAATCTTCAGAGTAATCTTTATGCCGAGATAATGAGATTTTTTATCGCCTTTAGTCGAATGGAGTCTTTGTCAAAGATAACGAGCTCTGAAGCGACAGGAAAAATTATAGGCTAAGAAAAGGAATTTTACTTTAAGTTTACTAAATGTGAATGGAACGAGCCCGACGTCCCCTCGGAGAGGCACGGTTTCGTAGACACTTCTTAATCTTCATGTACTCGTCGACGAGTTTCGCGCGGACATTATTAAAAGAAAAATCGTTCTGCTTTCTTCTACTCGCCCCTATTGTTCTCCGTAACTCGTGCTGCTATCGTGGATACAACAATGAAATTATAGATACCAAAATAAATTGTACCGCTGCCTGGAATTGTCAGAAAATTTTCTTCTCGTTTATTCCTGTACTCATTAATTTCATGGTTTACGTGTCCTATAAAAATTACCAAATTGAGTTTAGGAAATTCTGAAGATTTATCTTGCTATTTACCAAAATGACTTCGTGATTTACCGCAATGAATCTGCAGTAAATTATTCCGACCTTGCTTCTACCGTTAATATTACAGACTACAGTAATATACACAACAGATCTTTCAAGCGCGGCAGTCATTGTTGAAGTAGCCACTGCATTGCGTCAAATAATTATGAAGTTACCCAATTATAATTAAATTCAACTGGACGACCAACGCAATCAAGAGATTATCCTTGGCGCACTATGTATGTAGCTGCTCCCACCATTGCGCCTTATTGTCTAATGTAACGTGTTGGCAAGGCAGTGGTGACGTGATTCAGAACACCGACAATAACTCCGGGGAGCTTATGGGAATTAACCTAGCTATAGTCAAACATAATAATCCAACATAATACATACTCAATTAATTTAATAGCTTCAGGAGAGGGTCGCAACCTTTTCCACTTTTCTCGCAAACGCGTGAGATACAATTACAATTCTCTTCTACCACGATTACAACTTGCGAGACCACCCACGGACTAAATAACAAAATCTTTAAAAGAAAACCTACTGGTGTTTGAGCTCCACTTATACAGTCAGATACGACTATTACAAAATATTTCTTTACCACAAGTCCCTCGATTTAAAAATATTGATACCACCGACCGACCAAATGAAAAACCTCTGAAGCAAGAAAATCGAAGATCATCCAACACTCCAACTCAGATCTTCTCAATTTACCTGGCAGTCAGACACGCAGTCTGTCACCAGAATTCCTCGATTTTCAAATCCCGCGACCGCCTAAATAAAAAAAGACCCGAGAGAAAGGTGGGAGCTGGTACTAGGAGCTCTGCATCGAACACTCCATTCATGGTTGCGCGAAGCCATTCATGCGGAATAAGAAGGCCGAATAGGCGGGCAACAATTAAGGCGGGCGTCATTACGCGACGGCTCTTATGCGACGGGTTGCTATCGCGAACGGAAGAAGTGAAAAAGGTGGTGAGGAGGAAGGGGCGAAAGAGAGAGAGAGAGAGAGGGGGGGAAAGAAGGTTGCGGGTGTGAGGGGCGAAGGATGAAAGTTGGAATGTAACTGCGCGACGGAAGCCGTGTACCGTCGTATCGTGGCAGAAGGCCGCGGCGGAACCCCGCCACCCAGGGAATTTACCGCAACGAAAGGGGGGAGGTTCGAGGGGTGGTATATCCTGCATGTTGGAGGGTAGGTAGGGGTGGTAGAGAAAGGAGGCAAGTGTATTAGGTGTATTTATGTAGGCGGTCTCATTGCGCGCGAAGTTACTGTAAGTACCGGCAGTTACTTAACTCGACAGTTTCTGCTATTGCAGTAACCGTGGCAGTGGTAGCAGCAACGACGGCAGCAACCATATACCTACTCGAGGAGAGCTGCCTTCCTTGCCTTGGGACTGAAGCTAGTTATGGACGTAGTCGTCGGTGCGGGGGGTGGAGATTCGTGTCGAGAAAGAGAGAGAGAGAGTGTGTGTGTATGTGTGTGCGTGCGTAAGATAAAGAGCGAGCAAGTGTGAGAGAGAGAAGGTGAGAAAGGACGAGAGAAAGAGGATAGCGCGTACCTTCCTACCAGCACGATTCAAGAAACCATCTCCTTTTCCACCTTCCACCCCAGGAGCCACCCCTTGCCGGCCTCGGCCCGTTGCTTCGTTGCTCAACTATATGGTAACTGCTCTTTAACCAACCGCCTTAATCCGCTTTTCTCTCTCCGAGGCGAAGACAATCACCCCGCCCGGCGAAACCCGTAGCAACCAGTCCTTCGATCTTCCGTCTTTCGTCGATCCTTGCATTCTCACTCTCTCTCTCTTGTTCTCCCTCTGCCTCTCTTTCTCGCCACCCCCTTTCCTCGCGCTATCGTTCCTACCCGCAAGGCGCGCCGTCCTCGTGTCTCTTTTCGATTTACTCGTCGGATTTCCTCGCCTCGTGAACTCCTTACTACGATGTCTAGGGGATTTTCGGTACTTGATAAGTAGCCGCCGCGAGCACACTGTTGTTGAGTCCATATATCCTATTCTTACGGATCGGGCCGGTCACTGAAAGTCATCGCACGCGGTTTAATTCGTCCAGTTCTTCCTTCGATAGCTGATCTCTAATTTTGACGATTACTTCACTTGCAGGTATTCACAGAATACAGAAGAGTAACTGCCCCAGTTCGTTTTAACAGAGTACTAATAACTTGCATTATGAAACTGACAAATTGAATTTATTTAGATGTGATGAAATTTATGTTTGCAACTCCTGTTTGACTCAAGAAACGTGTTCATTCGTTTCCAATAAAAGCGTCTCTATAACTTCAATACCTACACAATCAAAAAAATCAAAATCGATGACTTGACCAGCAGTGACAGGTTCAGTATCAAGTGAAGTTCGAAAAAAATCTTATCTTAAAATTGTTTTAACAGAGTACTAAAGGCTTGCCTTATGAAACTGACAAATTGAATTTATTTAGATATGATGAAATTTATGTTTGCAACTCCTGTTTGACTAAAGAAACGTGTTCATTCGTATCCAATAAAAGCGCCTCTATAACTTCAATAACTATACAATCAAAAAAATCAAAATCGATGACTTGACCAGCAGTGATAGGTTCAGTATCAAGTGAAGTTCGAAAAAAATCTTATCTTAAAATTGTTTTAACAGAGTACTAAAGGCTTGCCTTATGAAACTGACAAATTGAATTTATTTAGATATGTGGAAATTTATGTTTGCAACTCCTGTTTGACTAAAGAAACGTGTTCATTCGTATCCAATAAAAGCGCCTCTATAACTTCAATAACTATACAATCAAAAAAATCAAAATCGATGACTTGACCAGCAGTGATAGGTTCAGTATCAAGTGAAGTTCGAAAAAAATCTTATCTTAAAATTGTTTTAACAGAGTACTAAAGGCTTGCCTTATGAAACTGACAAATTGAATTTATTTAGATTTGATGAAATTTATCTGTGCAACTCCTGTTTGACTCAAGAAACGTGTTCATTCGTTTCCAATAAAAGCGTCTCTATAACTTCAATAACTACACAATCAAAAAAATCAAAGTCGATGACTTGACCAGCAGTGATAGGTTCAGTATCAAGTGAAGTTCGAAAAAAATCTTATCTTAAAATTGTTTTAACAGAGTACTAAAGGCTTGCCTTATGAAACTGACAAATTGAATTTATTTAGATGTGATGAAATTTATGTTTGCAACTCCTGTTTGACTAAAGAAACGTGTTCATTCGTTTCCAATAAAAGCGTCTCTATAACTTCAATAACTATACAATCAAAAAAATCAAAATCGATGACTTGACCAGCAGTGATAGGTTCAGTATCAAGTTCGAAAAAAATCTTATCTTAAAATTGTTTTAACAGAGTACTAAAGGCTTGCCTTATGAAACTGACAAATTGAATTTATTTAGATATGATGAAATTTATGTTTGCAACTCCTGTCTGACTCAAGAAACGTGTTCATTCGTTTCCAATAAAAGCGTGTCTATAACTTCAATAACTATACAATCAAAAAAATCAAAATCGATGACTTGACCAGCAGTGATAGGTTCAGTATCAAGTGAAGTTCGAAAAAAATCTTATCTTAAAATTGTTTTAACAGAGTACTAAAGGCTTGCCTTATGAAAATGACAAATTGAATTTATTTAGATTTGATGAAATTTATGTGTGCAACTCCTGTTTGACTCAAGAAACGTGTTCATTCGTTTCCAATAAAAGCGTCTCTATAACTTCAATAACTACACAATCAAAAAAATCAAAATCGATGACTTGACCAGCAGTGACAGGTTCAGTATCAAGTGAAGTTCGAAAAAAATCTTATCTTAAAATTGTTTTAACAGAGTACTAAAGGCTTGCCTTATGAAACTGACAAATTGAATTTATTTAGATATGATGAAATTTATGTTTGCAACTCCTGTTTGACTCAAGAAACGTGTTCATTCGTTTCCAATAAAAGCGTCTCTATAACTTCAATAACTACACAATCAAAAAAATCAAAATCGATGACTTGACCAGCAGTGACAGGTTCAGTATCAAGTGAAGTTCGAAAAAAATCTTATCTTAAAATTGTTTTAACAGAGTACTAAAGGCTTGCCTTATGAAACTGACAAATTGAATTTATTTAGATATGATGAAATTTATGTTTGCAACTCCTGTTTGACTCAAGAAACGTGTTAATTCGTTTCCAATAAAAGCGTGTCTATAACTTCAATAACTACACAATCAAAAAAATCAAAGTCGATGACTTGACCAGCAGTGATAGGTTCAGTATCAAGTGAAGTTCGAAAAAAATCTTATCTTAAAATTGTTTTAACAGAGTACTAAAGGCTTGCCTTATGAAACTGACAAATTGAATTTATTTAGATTTGATGAAATTTATGTTTGCAACTCCTGTTTGACTCAAGAAACGTGTTCATTCGTTTCCAATAAAAGCGTCTCTATAACTTCAATAACTATACAATCAAAAAAATCAAAATCGATGACTTGACCAGCAGTGATAGGTTCAGTATCAAGTTCGAAAAAAATCTTATCTTAAATTTGTTTTACGAAGGATCCACAAATATCATCGCTAAAGTTGATATCCAATGTGAAGTGCTTCCGACAGTAAAACTTCTTTCCATTATAATGAGGCTGAACCGAAGAGCGCAATGTTCGAAAATCGCGATTAGGAATCCCCCGTCGTCCACTTGACAATTTCCTAGCGTGCTAATAAAACGCGCACGGTTTCCGAGAGCGAACAAGTGATCTAACGGAAAAAAAGAAAGCATAAAAAGTGAGTTCGCCGGAGGCGGTACAGTCGCTATTATCAAACCGGCATTTTGAATCGAATTACAAGGAACCGCGAGAGCGCATAATAACGCTCGACTCCCACTCGTCGGGGGTTGCACGACTTTTATATACCCTTTCTACTTTTCTCTCCCTTCTTCCTTCGGTTTCCACCACCGCCATCCCCCGGTTTCGTTGCTCGCGCCGCCTTAACCCTGTCTGTCTCGCTCGCCTTAACGACCGGCTGAATATTTATAAAGTCGACATCGTCTAGGTGGTCGGTAGCAAGGCCGTGAAAGCCACCGCGTCCCATGGAGTTTCATTGTAATTGCCCTGTTCTTCTTGACTTTTCCTTGAAACGGGATCCCGTTGAATTGCATTATGCAAATCGCCATCTCTCTAAGTCACCTCGTCCGTCAGCTGCAGGCGGCTGAGTCGCGTCTCGCCCCGGGGAAAAAAGGAAAACGGTCAGATCTCCGAGACCTCTCTCTCGCACCGGGGATAAACCAGCTGGGAAATCTGGGCTCGTGATCCGTTCGGCGGATTCGCGCGACGCGATAACGACACCTCGAACCAGACGCGGATCCCGACGCTTCCAGCCGACGCTCTCTCTAACGACGAAATTATGGGCTGCATGCATAATTGGACCGGCCTCCCGCTCCCCCACTCCACCGCCCTGCCCGCCCACCGCCCCTCCCACCGCGCTCGTGCCCGCGAGATCGCGATTCGCACGCGATTCCGCCGAGGCAATTAAACTCGCCGGAATCAGTTAAAACTAAGTTAGAACGGATCGCTTTTATTTTGTCTGCTATAAGGAACCGTTATTTAAAATCGAGCCGATTTCATTCCCAGCCGTGGAATCCCTTACACAGCCCTTCGCAAATTGCGAGATTAAACAAAGCATTTCACGATCTTCGAATGCGAGAGATAAAGGAAATGAAATTCGTGCATTTTCTTGAGTAATTCCAATGTTATCAAAGAGTTTGCAATCATTTTATTTAATTTAGTAGGTACGTATTCGCGGTTATGTTAATTAGAGCTTCTTTGATTTGAATAGCTAACATATAGGAGTAGAAAATGTAATATATATTTACCCTGTGTCTACATTTATTTTAATGCTTAAATATTGTATACAAAAGAATGAAAATTGAGTCTTCAGTGTTGTAACTGGAAATATAACACGCCGAAATATCAGCTCTGCATCACTCACAAAAAGTAGTAATAAAATTATATTCCCGGAAGATAATCTCGATTTTAAAATATCTGTAAAATATCAGCGAACGAGTTTGAGCGACCTGGATTTATACTCGCGTATTTATTCAACGATGTAATATTTTGGTAATTTATGATTGAATATTCGTTAATGATTCGACGGACAGTTCAGCAGGTATTGGAAAACTCTTGTTGCTTTCGTTACGATTCTTCGCAGCAGTAGTGGTGACAAGAGGGCGGGGCGAAGGCACGAAGGGTATGCGAAAAAGGTGGAAAGAAACGGAAACGAAAATTCGTAGCATTCGCTCGGAATGATGAGCGGACGTAATTTTCTAATTTTATTACATTTTTAACTCGCGACAACTTTTTCTTGCTGCGAGCAGCGCGGTGGGCGAGAGACAGAGGAGAGCACGAGCAAGGATATGAATATTCATCGGGCATTTAGGCCGCGACGTAACTCAATTAGCGGCGGAATAATTGTCCGCTGTCCGACACAGAGTACAGAACGAGCTGCTACGAGGAGAATCCCAGTCCACTCTATCTGATTTGCCGACAAACTTCTTGAGCCGGGGATTCTGAAATATGATTTACGAAAAACTCCCTTGGAAAGTCGCTGGTCGAGCCGTGATTATCAAATATCGCTTCAGTAAAAGAACTTCTTACTGACGTAAATGCCACACTTTCAATTTTATCTGAATATTCTCCAGTAAAGAGACCTTGTTAGCAATGTACATAGACTGGCTCGCTTAAATGTCACTAAAATTTTCAAGACTTCTCTCAAGTTTTACGGAAAAATTCTGTCGAGCAGAAATTGAACTGCACTTTAATTTTGAAAATATTCTTTATACAAAATTACTGTTTTACACTTTAACTAGATAACACTTTCGTAAGTTAAGGTGCTAAAGAACTCTTTAATAACCGTGCTGCATGCGAAAGAAATTAAATAATCTTTTTTTAAATGATAATCTCCAAGGAAGTTGTACTATATCAGTTCAGACAATTTTCTTCTTTACAAATTGAATTGCTCTGGCTATCAAACAATTTATTCAAAAGCCAACTGGTTTATCTTTGATTTTTAATCATTCTTCGGTAACTGCTGGTAAGTCAAGAAATATTAAGGTATGTATTTTGTATAAACATCGTTTACATGAATTAATCATAACTTATAAGAGAGATTTAATGTTTCTCAGATCTGCAAACAAAGTAGCACAGTCTTTCAAACATTTCTCAACAAGTCCATTTAATTCCACAGCCCTACCACCAACAAAATAAACCTAATCTCGATAGCATCGATTATTAAATGAAAATGCCAACAGCAGCTAAACCATCCACGACTTTCATCACGACGTCGAACAAAAATTATATGAAAGCCCTCTCCAATTACCGGATTCAATTAGGCGTCTATTATTTTGGGCTCGTCCGCGTAAAAATAAAAATACATAGAGAATCGGCCAAGCAAAAAGAGAGAGCAAAAAAAGAAGAAGAAGGGTGCCGTCACCGGTTGCCGCCTCCGTTGCAGAGCTGCCGACTAATAATTTATCGGCGTATAAAGCATTACGACAATACGTCGCGGGAGTGGAAAATTAATTTCATTCCGGGATTGTCACGCACACAACCGGAGTCCAGTCGATCCCTTTCAAGTCTTGTCCGTCCTGGTACGCCGGAATTCGTTAATATTCATAGCTGTAGGGGATGGCGGGTTCGGATAACGCTTATCTCGACGCTGAAATAACTCGATAGTCGCGTAATTCTGACTCGGCGCTTTCTCGCATCCTCGCTTCAATATTTTTTTTCTTCGGGGTGCGGGGGAAGGGAGAAGGAGATAGATGAAGGGAGAGAGAGAAAATTCGGGGGTGGCGGTGAGTGACGAGGTACGAGGGGATCAAAGGTTCCGCGTGTCCCTCTGTGGCAGGCGGCTCGCTGGAATTCTTTTCAGCGTTCGCGAATTTCCACCCTTTCGAGGGAGCCACTCTCTCCCACTTTCTCTCTATATCAAAAATATCGCATCGAAGTGGCGCGGAACGGGTAACGGCGCAGGATCGCCGAAAGCGGGAACAAAACGAGGCCAACATTCCAGCCCGGTCTGCGGATGATGCGGTCGGAGAGCTTGTAAGATTCGCAGAATCTAGTCGAATACCGAGAATACCGACGAGACGGGGTGCACGGGGCGAAAAAACTGCCGGATGACCACCTGTTGATGCGCTTCTGAATATTCGCCGCGAGTCTTCGCCGAGTGATTATTGTAAATTTCTGTTACGTCCCGGCTAAACAGCTTACGCTTGCGAGCTTTCGCGGCTAACTTCCGTCGCCGTCGCTGCTGGGAACTGGCTGGTCTAGGTTAGGTGGGATAACGAAAACTCCGAGGCCAAGAGAAATTACGATGCCTTGGACCACGTGCCCCGTGCTACCTACCGGCGGTATCGTTTTCGCTTCTTCCGTGTCGCGGAGGATCGCAATTTGATCCCCGTACGCGAACGCTCGAGTGGAAACGAAGGATTGAGAACGTTCCCAGGAGTACGGTCGAGTGGACGGATCTTTCGTTCTATCCACGAGCCCGTGCGTTTCTTTTCCACCGCTCTCGCTCTTCCTCCCGCTGACTCTTCTTCTGGCAGCGACGTCCTCTTCAAGTCTCGAGCAGACGCGAAGTAGCCACTCTTCTGATGCCACACCCCCGCCACCCCCGCCCGCGGAGCCCCGGCTGGCCTCACCACGCCGACACTTTGATCTCTGGCTCCTGCCGAGCGACGTGACGATCCTCTTTCGATCCTTCTCCTTGCCTCCTGGAACGCGCACCTTTCTCGACGCTTTATTAAGTAGCGAGCTACTGAACCTTTACAGCGCCAGACGGAGTGTATAAATAAGTGCGAAGCTCCCGGCATTTGAAATTTTTAGCTCGGAAACATTGGTCGCCGGTGCTGAGTCAAACACATTTTTGTAAGAGCCCAGACATTTTGTTGAGAAAAGTTTAGTGAAGGGTACATATGTACCTGTTAATAGAGATGTGCGTAGATGTTAGCTAACGGATTTGTACCCAACTCGATTTTATACATTTTGTTACTGAAACCTGCACTCAACTCTCACGTGAATAATCATAGGGTATGAATAATTATCAAGGGTTTAGAATCTGAAATGTTTCGTTTGTATATGTACTTCGTAAATCATCGTTGCAGTGTCCAAAGGAAGACATATTTTATCATCGATCATTACTAAAAAGTCGATTATTGTGTATTCAGTTTCGGCACGGACAGTAGGATAAAATCAGAGATCGAATCGATCTGAATAAAACAAGAAGCCAAGACGTCTTTCCCGAACATCTTGAAGAAGAAACCGATACAATGCCCGAAGACGATTCTTTCACTAGGAACACTTGGTGCCAGGCAGCAGTTAACATGGAGAGTTAACAATCGTCAAGAATTCGTGAAGATCGGATTCCGCTTTCATCCGCGGGTCGTTGTCGCCGGGTTCTTATTCAGTGTATCCAGCAAGGAACATCTCGATATTTTAGCGCGGTATTTTCCGATAGCAAAGACATCGGAACAGAGAACTCTGAATAGATGCCCGAGATCGTCGACAATTTTCTACGCCTCGTCCGAAACTCTCGGCCGTCCCGTTGGCAAAAAGAATTGATAATGGAGCCACCGGATCGAGGAGGGTACGAGCGCAGGAGGATCTCGTGGCGACGCACCGTTTGAGACTACTAGAAGAGGGCCCCAAAGACGAGAGGGCCGAGGGACGTAGACACCGGGCTAAAGTAGAACAAAAAAAGAAGAGGAAAGAACGAGCGAAGAAGAAGAAGAGAAGGTGGGGAAGAGGTTGCAGGACGATGCAAGAGAATCACTTGACGCAAGAGAGCGAGACGTCGGGTGCTTGCATCCGGGGAAATGGAAGGGTAGGCTCTGGCTTCCGCCTGTCTGTTGCCATAGCGACCTCGGCCGCCCTTTGGCTGAAGGGCCACAGGCGGTAAATCTCTTGTACGTACAATAATCCTGCGTTGCTGCGAGTTACCATTTCGCAATTCAACTTTGCATTCCGACAACCCATCTACGTGACCCCCCGCCGATACCGCGACACTTTCCAACCTCTGTTTTCCGCTTCTTCGTTGCTCGCCTACGATTCGGCTGCGCCGTGCAAGCTCAACTCGAGAAATTGTCTTGGAAGCAACTCCTAAAAGCGGACTCGTCACGGCATTGCCACACTATTACTTGTAGAATCGAGTTCTTTAACAGTAAGCTCAGACGATCTCAGATGGTCAAATGAAAATCTTTTCCTGCTATTTTACAATTTTGACGCATCATCTTAATAATTGTCAAGAATACATTTCTTCATTAATTGTAAGCAAAATATGTACTACATTTTTGCTGTACTCTTGACAATGATTGTATTACGTTTCAGAGGGTGAGGGTCAGGGTTGTTTGCGCACAACCAAAAATTGCCATTGTTGCCGAATAATGTTTTAAGAAACTTCGGCAAGTAACATGTTATGACGCGAACTAGAATAAATTTTTAAAAAATACCACGTTTTTAAAACGGACTAAAAAGTATAAAATAAAATTTTAAAAACGTCACGTTTAAAAACGGACTAAAAAGTATAAAATAATCTTTTCTAGCCCCATACAGATTCCTAACCCCGTACAGATAGTTCTGAAAATTTGTGATTGTGAATTTTGAATAGCTATGAAAATACTTGTAAGATTTAAAACGAAAAACGTTTGGCGCAAGATAACACACAGTAAGGAGTGTAGACAGTAGCTGCCGCTGAGGAAACTCGCAAAACAGTTCATATCATTTGCAGTGCAATAAAATTGTTAGTGATTTAGGTGTTCATGCATCAATTATCTATTGCAAGCGCCCCACGGTTTTCGTTTTAAATCTTACAAGTATTTTCATAGCTATTCAAAATTCACAATCACAAATTTTCAGGACTATCTGTACGGGGTTAGGAATCTGTATGGGGCTAGAAAAAATTATTTTATACTTTTCAGTCCGTTTTTAAACGTGGCGTTTTTAAAAATTTTATTTTATACTTTGTAGTCCGTTTTAGAAACGTGGTATTTTTTAAAAATTAATTTTTATTTAAATAATTATTTTCTGCTTTTTAGCCTTATATGTGTGAAATTTTACAATCGATTTTGAACATTTTGATGAGATTATAACAGAGACATGTAGTAAATATCAGACGGTATTGCGACGCGTCATATCGAAAACGAACGCCGTGGTAAAATGTCAAAGATAAAGGTTCGACGGAGAATATCGGTGTAACTGTTCTTTCGCTTGGTAAACAAACATTATACTATAATAATACGTAGTAACTTTGTAAACACCGCACGGAGCTCGAACGCACACTGACGCACACTGAGCTCCTTCGGTGCGAAGCGGGGCAGTGGAGTGGGGATGAGTCAGAGTGGGAACACGTAGTAGAGTGGGGACGCTGAACGCGAAGACGTACTACGTACGCGACGGGGGATGCAAAGGTTCAAATTATTAATAATTTATATCTCCTGAACGCATAGGCTTTTTTATAAAATTTTTTTAAAATATTGCATTGTTATCCAGTTCTGAGCTATGTTTAAAATTTCAAGTCTCCAGCTCATCGGGAAGTTAGTTTAAAATCAATTGCAAAATTTGTACCGAACAAACAGACAAACAAGAAAGCGAGCTAATAAAAACGTGGTAAAAAGGGGAAGATCATCAAGGTGAACGTTATACGAGCGCTTCGATCGACCATCTTAATTCATGGGGCCGTTCAGGCGGTCCCTTTCAGCGTCGAGTAAATTCGTTCGAGTTTCCGGTGGAGTGGTGGGGGCCAGAAACGATTCGGAAACGAAGCATCGGCACGAAACCCCGTGTCCATAAACGGCGGCAACCTAATTCCCAAGGCCGGTCCTAAACGCGGAGAAAGACCGCCGCGTGTCTCTTGAGCCTGGTGTGTTCGGTGTGCACTTATGCGACCGTGGAAAATCGCACGGGCGTTCGCCAGCCGGATGCCAGGAATGCAATTTTCAGATTCTCGAACGCGCAAGTGCTCCGCGTCCGCTTAGCGGCACGGGGTAGCCACCACCCGGTGCATAAATGCTCGCATAGATTCAGATAAGGACCGCGCATTCTGTCACCGGAAATGGAGGATGGCGGAACTGTAGCAAACTCCCGCGAGAGCTACGAGCTGCATTAGTGCATACTTGGGGCACGGGACGCCTTCCTCCCCCGCATTCTGAGATGCCATCCTAACCCTCCCACCCCTCCTGGCGTTTCTTCCTTCAAAAGACGATGAATAGCGGCAACAATTTCGAGCGTTTTATCTGACCGTTGCCAGCCTTTTACTCCCCCGCACGCGTTCCCCCGATCTACGTGTTGTACCGTGCGCGATTTACGCCAGAAATAAAATAGGACCCAATTCGTTTCTTTTTTTCTGTACTACCCCCGAGCGCATTTGTGGCCATTGTTGCGACGAAGTCGCTGAACTTTTTCCACAGAATTATTGTAGAGAGCCGGAACTTTTTTAAATTACTCCTGAAACGTTGCGGTATAACTAGAAAATGAGGGGAAACAGTGGGGAAGCAATTTTGATCCTAAACGTATTGATCAAAGTTGACCTTTGAAAAATGTCGATTTTCCATTATAGTGAGTGATTTAATTTTTTTCTTAATTATTCTGTCATTTCCCATGGATTTTAATATGTTCAAGCATCAAGTTCATTAAAATTTAGTCACAGAATCTGTTAGGTTGTTCAACGTTCTCGTAACCTAAAATTTATACTAATTACATCATGAATGCGTGAGTATAAATCAGAGAAACCACGATTTCGATCGATTTGTACAAAATTTTAAAAACTAAAGAATATAATATGTTATAAAAAAATCAATTACACATTTCACTGAGCAAACCGAAGCGTTCTCACCGAAGTCACCTTCAATAAATACTTTCATGGTCAAACCGTATTCCCCATTCTTTCCGCTTATTTTTCACATATTCTGCGACTCTTTAGCCTCAAGTTAAAAAAAGTTTCATTGTCCTATCTTTATTCCGTCAAAAGTCGGACAATTTCGTTGCACGAATAACGAATGCACAAAATAATGAATCGCAGTCGGAACGCTGAAAAATGATGCTGTTATTCGTGACAGTTTAACTTCATTTAAAGCACGCCGTGCGTGCGATCGCGATCGCAAGGAGGTATTTCATTGAAGGCATCGATTCGGTTAATTGCAATTAGTCGGGCTTTTATTTCGAACGGCTATTGCAACGTTTCCAGCAAAAAAATCGGTATCAGTTCGCGTTAGTTTTCGTTATTCTTTTGTCCCGCTCGGAACCGACAGAAAATATTCCGTCGGTACTTCTGTAATCTACATGCATCCGATGCAGTGAATCATTTAATGCCGCAGCTTTGCGTTGCAAATGTAACGCGCGATTGTTTCTTTATGCAGAGGAGTGGTAACGTTAATTAATCACATAAGGTTGCAAATGATCGCTGCTGCATAATACTTTCATTATTTCCCGTGCAGAGGTTCAACATAGCTCGTAATTGTCAAATATTGACTTGACCGGCTGAAAATCTTCTACAACAAAAATTGTGTTTACCAACATGTTTTTAATTGATAATTACGTGCATAAATTATCCGTTCTCGTTACTTTTTGCTATGCTGTTCCTCCATGACACATTCTCTTAGGCTGTAATGCAAAGTTTGAAATTTTATGTTGGATTCGGATCACACAACTGTCCATAATCGAACACGTAAGTCACTGCACGCAACATTGAACAGCATTGAACAACGTAAATGAGAAACTAGAAGCAGGGCAACATTGACGCAGTGTTGCAAAATAAATGATAGTACCGCGAAAGTATTTGTGGAGTTCCAGTGCGTCATAAGTGTGTACGGAAGTCACGATCGATTTGGTAAAAATGAGATTTCCATTCCCCCCAGGTACTGGACGATATTCATAAACTGGGGATAGCTGTCGTTACATATCCCACGTCCCCGATGGTTTAGGAAATGCGATAACGGCGTGGTGATGTGCAAAAAAATGTTATCATAAAATGATACCGCACGCAAGAAAGAGGAGCTAATGTTATTTCTTTTGGCTCGATGACTCCCGGTTATTTCCTTATCGCGCAGCCAGTATCATTTCCTCGTAAAGCCTGCCTGGATATTTTTCGTCTCGGCTGTTGATACGCAACGATAAACGTAATAAGATTGCTTCCGTCTGTTGATATCCAGCCCTCGGAGGGTTTATTAAAATTCTTTTGTAAGCACGCTTCGAGAACGCTATTATAACACGCCTGGATGTAGCCTTCTGTAGCTTAGTCTTTCTCATCCTTGGTTTACGCGAAGCATTTTGTGTCCGACGGCTTTTCACAAGACGGTGATACAATTAGATCAACTTGCAAGAGATGTGTTCTAAATAGAATGGAAGTGGAATAAAATTGTTTAATAAGTAACAGAATTCAACACAGTCGAACGTCACACGAGTTACATTTAATCCACTCTTTATTATGTGACAGAGGTTATATAATCTAAATCATCAACTGAGTTCCACAACACAATTAAAATGTGTTGTTTCGAAGTGTTAACTAACTTGGCAATCTATGTGCCATTTTCTTCATTTAAATTGCTTTCTTCCAAATGTTCCAGCGTAGAACTGATGCAAAGAAAGGTCACGGAAAATTATTCCGCAGAGAGTTCTTCCGGAACATCACGAAAAGAATTTTATACCTTCGCGTGGCATCTCGAATCGCCTTGTAGGCTCGTGAATTAGTTTTGTTGCATTCCAGACGGTCGGTTCTTTTTTCAAGAGCATTCTGAAGGAGTAGGTGGATTTAATAAAACAGGAGAAACATCAAGAGGGAGCCAGAAATAGGTTACCAAGAGCGTAGAACTTGATATTCCGCAGACTTTCATCGAAAATGGATCATGTAAAGGATCGAATGGAACCACGGCACGTTCATATATCGAAGGAAACTTTTTCCTGCCTCGGGCAGCTAGGATGCACTCCGTATTGAGAGTACACGCAGAATTCTTTTAAGAGGAAAACATTCGTGCGACACGTGACAATAACGTGACACGACTGTCAAACACACGTACGCATTTCCATTACGTTATATCGGTGGATATCACCGGGATCAATGGGTCCCGGCAACGATTCAATGCGATTTCGTTAACGCGGATGTCTTTTGCCAACTTCAACATCTTTCTGTGTAAGGCAGACACCTAATCGCACTAGTTTGATTTATCTAAGCTGTCAGGAGAGTTTATTCGATACCTTAATACATTCACGGCGTGTATATTATTAACATTCAATTAAAATATAAAGAGGCAAAGTAGAGAGAAAATTGCCAAAATAAAATTTGTATATTTAACAAGAAATTAATTTTTACTGGACGTGGTAATTTTTTCAAGAAACCTCATCGGTAAGTTCGACATCTTTCTATGCAAGAAATATGCATAATAATAGTAGTATAGTTCAACTTCTTCGATCTATCTATCTCTGATCTATTTACTTTCCATTGCTGGATTAATAAATTGTATTCAGCTGTTCAAAAAGTTCTTTTCGTAATATACATGAGACGCTTGATATTGTTAGACAATACAATAAACACTCAATAGAATTTGACCATCGCTTCGATTTTGAAAACACAAAAACAATTGACAAAGAAAACGACTTAAACAATAGGATATTATTAGAAACGATTCATATGATTAAACATCCTAGCGTAAATATCTTAGTTATGAAACCCCTACGATTCAAGACTATTACACAACATTACTGAATCGGTAATGTTTATGATGAATCACTTTCTAACACTGTTTATCCTGTGATTAGTCAATTGTACAACATCTGAAACTTGACTTGGTCAATATTGTTTGTTTCATATATACGGTTAAGATAATCGTTAGTGATGTTTTCACTATTTGAAATAACCGCCAAAAATCGATTGGTTATGTTGGATCTATTGAATCTATTGATCACTGATTGTTTCTGTTTCTTGTGTTTCGTGGTCTATGCCTCAGTAACCTGTGAAACGACCTAGTAACAGCACGTGTCACAAAATCAAATGTCTATGTTAAAAAAAAAAATTTTTCATAAAGCAAGTAAGTAATATAATAATGAATCTTAAATATTTGTTGTAATCTGAGTATATCGAAACTGTTTCTATCTTTCATATTTTCAGACGCAGTTTTTTCTCCTTTCTTGAGAAGGATCCACATAGGGATCGAAACGTTGAAAGTTTAAATTAACTTGTAAAATTGCTTTTTCGTGTATAATTGATCGAACCGTTGCGCCGAAATCACCAATACTTTATCTGTTTTAACAATCTTACGATCGATAACATTAACAACATTTAATATGTAGACTGCCATGAAGATTGCCAATTCTTACTCGATGCTACACAGGATACAAGAATGCGACAGGACTGTACAGGTTTAAGTATTATTTATGTAAGTAATTCATAGTTCAGAAATTCTTTTATTAATAAACGTTCTAACAGAACTTGTTGCGAGAATGCGTTTCTGATACCGATTTGTAAATATCTATTCCACTAGAATGCTTTCTATAGCATTCCTAAGGGTAATATTTCTTCCCACATAAATTCCATAGGTTGCACATATTTCCTTATATCCAGAGACCGACCACAATTTTTCTGAAAATGGGAATATCGATGCCTAAAATGTCAAATATCTTAACGTTCTCCCACAAGTTCTCCGCAAATGGTTTCATTAAAAATCTTTCAACCAGCCTGCAGGTTTGCATACCATTATATTTCCCGGGCGGCATGGATTATTATTATAAGGTTTGCCGGGATATTATTGCCGATCAACAAGAGTAAAGCGAGTCCGGTAATTGCTTAACCCGCTCGCAATCGTTGGTAAAAGCAAGGCTAAGCAAAACGGGGAAAAGTGAGATGAAACGAAGCGAAGAAGAAGAAAAAGAAGAAGAAGAGGGCGTCGTTCTCTGGTCGTGTTTCCAATTTACCGTCGGCGGAGTCATCTTCGGCATAAAACTGTTTACGATCGTTAAGTCGCGGAAGCAGCGGCGCGGCACTCGTTGCTTAATCCGCGGCAGGAAAAACCTAATTACGGGCGTGCGGATCGCCCGGTAATAATTCACGTGGAAGTGAAACTGGCCGCGTTTAATCAGCCTCGCGGCCCTGACCGGTAACGCATGAATAAGAACCGTTGGAACAGGGTCTGGCCATTGGTACACCGGTTCTCCTCGAGTGAACTGTAATCAAGGTTTGCTGGGCAAACGCGATAAGCTTTCGCCAACTTGATGGGCCGCTTTGAGTCATTTTTTAATTAAGATCCTTAAATGGTTTAATTCCTTTCTTCGTCCGTCCCTCGCTGCCCGTTTCTACTTCTTCCTGGACTATTTGCCGTTCTCCCTAGCTCCGGTCGCGGCCAACACGCGGGCCAGCAAAATTGTACCGTTCCTCGTAGCTCGAGATTTGCTGAATAAAGGCCGCAATCCTCGGAGTTACGAGGCACGTTGGATATTTCGGCTCATTTTTTAATTACGATCCCCGGAACGCTCTCCCGGATTTTTTTCTCTCTTCTCCTTCTTCTTCTTCTCCTCGTTCTACCCACCACTGTTACTCCCACGCTTCGAGGAGCTGAATTGCGCACGCAAACGGAAGAGAAAGGCGCACCGGGAAATCACGAGAAGCCCGCCCCGCGCGATATCGCGGTATAAAGCGGTCTATTTGCATGTTATTGTTTAATATAAGTTTATGCTGGCTGCAGCCACCTCTCGGCCGTTGTGCAACAGACCACAGCCGCCGCGACGGGTGTTCGAGCGGAATTCAAGCGATTCGTTTTCTATCCGCGCACGACTGTCTTTGTCCCGCAAGAGCCGCGTTATAATTTCGGCAAATAAGAACGGAGCGCCTCCGGCTACGCGGAACGCGCGCGCCGCTCTCTGTGTTTGCGTCGTTGTAACGCTCGACGAGCCCCGTTGTAATTCTGATGAAATTTGCAAATATTGACCAGCGAGAAATGCGCGAAACGAGGATTTATTTGGGCGAACTTGCGCGGCGGACGACTGCAAAGTGGCTTTTAAATATTTGGGAACGAAACACGCGCTCTGCTACGTTCGTAATAAAGAGCCTCAAATTCGTTGGCCGATTCTCTGTTTGAGCTTTTTACGACCGGCGATAATGCGCCGCTTGATTTCTTTTCTGTGATATGGATTTTGATGGATTAACGCGTGTATGCATACCTGCTTCCTGATCTGGATGCATTTTTGAAGTGTCCAAAATGCGACAGGATTACAGAAAGAGGAGGTGATGGTGTTGGATACAGACAATAGCTATGACTGTTTGCAACGAGCGTTCTTCATTCGCATTCCCCCAATCATCGCGTCCAGTGATATAAATACGAGTTTCGAAAACAGCCCGTTCGTCACATGCCTTTCGGAACAACAGAAATTTCGACCCTTCCCGATCCTCCAAACATTCTTCAACTTCCAACGACGAGGAATTCACATTCCACGGGGTTGTTGAAAAAACATACCGTTCTAGCATCGTAGCCTTTTGATCCTAGCTGCGTTTGAACACGCATTTCCATACCTTCCCAAATTTTTCGAAAAATATAGTGATCATCTACCCCCGAGGAATGTGGAAAACGTTCGCATGATCGTGTCCACCCTCGGTGGAAAGGATGGAGAGCTAAAGAACTGATGCCTTTTTTCCATAATGACGGACAGTGGACTGTGGATGTTTATGCAAAATAAAATTCTGCGCACGATGCACAAAAGAATCAGTTAAGAATTTCTTTATTTCTTTCATAATTTTAATGAAGCAAATGCGATATGCCCACGGCCTTTGATTATTTTTAGCTGTCCACTGTTTCCACTAGACATCAATTTTTATAGTAAATGCATAAAATCTACAATGCAGTGATCAGCCACTTCTGAAGGATCAAGAAGCATTTCAGAAAAAGATCAAAAACGCAAAAGAACAGGGTCCTCTTTATTCGTAACGACGGACAATTTATTGTTTGCGCTAGATGAGCATACGAGATCGCGCACGAGCATAAGAGGACAATACTGATGCAGCCTCGGCTGATCATCCTAAAAAAGGACTCGATAATGTTACAATATAGACGTCCATAGTGACGTTCTTTTCACAGTAAATTAAGCGGCAAAGGAAGGCCCTCGCCCTGTCGAATACACACGCGGTACCATGATCGAAAGCTTGTGTGTGTGTGTGCACGTATACTCGCGAAGGTGTGCGTCAGGGAAACGGGAGAGAAAGCAGCCTGTTGTACGCGCCAGCTTCCTTAAGCGTTGTATAGGGGCACTTATGCGTCGCTTAAAGTGGGCATTACAGGGCACAATGGAACTAAAAACCAAGGCTGAACGGTCTATCGCTTCGCGCTACGTCGACCGTTCCATTCGATTCGCGATGAAAAATAGTATCTGTTGCTGTTGAGCCCGCGGAGAAAGACCGTGATCGATAACGACGCCGCTGCAATTTTTATCAAGCAACTTTATTTCATTTCGAACTGCAACGCCGCGACCAGAAAAATTTTTCCATTGATAGTTCCAGCGCGCTGACTAAATTTTGGGCTGACTGAACACACTGTTCGAAGCCAGCCTTCCGAAAATTCACCGCCATTTTGCAGTTTTGTATTTTCGCCGTCAGAAGTCGGCATTTTTCGGCTGCGCTGAATCCTTTCGAAAATGCACAGTGCACATTTCGTTCTGCTGGTTTTGCCAAACACAATTCCAAGCGGAGTCCACTAAATATGTGTACTATTAGCCCTTTGAAATCGGAGTTAATTTAACTTCGAACCAAATATTTCTTCCGATCGGAATATTTCCATTTTATCCAATTTTTATCAAGCAACTTTATTTCATTTCAAACTGCAACGCCGCGACCAGAAAAATTTTTCTATTGACAGTTCCAGCGTGCTGACTAAATTTTGGGCTGACTGAACACACTGTTCGAAGCCAGTCTTCCGAAAATTCACCGCCATTTTGCAGTTTTGTATTTTCGCCGTCAGAAGTCGGCATTTTTCGGCTGCGCTGAATCCTTTCGAAAATGCACAGTGCACATTTCATTCTGCTGGTTTTGCCAAACACAATTCCAAGTAGAGTCCATTAAATATGTGTACTATTATCCCTTTGAAATCGGAGCTATTTTAACTTCGAACCAAATATTTCTTCCGATTGGAATATTTCCATTTTATACGATTTTTTAATTTCATGCATACACAAACTGATCCAATTTGCTCGTACGATGTTGATATGTTTAGTAATTTGCAACACACGAACAAATTTAATAATTCAAAAAATATTTTTATAGATGTATACAGGGTGGTTAACCTAAATCAGGCCACCTAAATATCTCCTCCAATTGTGGGAATACAAAAAATATTTTGTATGCTATTTGAACGGTTTCAAAAAACCATTCTATTGCAAAAAATGTTTTTTTTCTAGGGTAATTTTTTTCGGAGTTTACAAGGTCATCGATGTTTTTTTGCGTATAATTGTATAATTTTTTTTATTGCATCGTGTAGCTGATGTAAAAATACGTTCAGTTATGTACATTACATGACCTTGAAATGACCTTTAAGTTCAAAAATTAAATGGAAACGAAAAATTTATGTCTAGATCTAAATTTTCGTCTCTAAAGTCTCGATAGACATACATTTTTCGTTTCCATTTAATTTTTGAACATAAAGGTCATTTCAAGGTCATATAATGTACACAACTGAACGTATTTTTCCATCAGCTACACGATTCAATAAAAAAAATTATACAATTATACGCAAAAAAACATCGATAACCTTGTAAACTCCGAAAAAAATTACCCTAGAAAAAAGACATTTTTTGCAATAGAATGGTTTTTTCAAACCATTCAAATAGCATACGAAATATTTTTTGTACCCGCACAATTAGAGGAGATATTTAGGTGGCCTGACTTAGGTGGACCACCCTGTATAGATACAAATATAGAGAACACAATTTATTTAAAAATGCAATTTAATTCAACATTGTCTGCACCTCCTTGCTAATAAATTAAGATCATTGCTCGATTCAAACTCTTGTTACGACTTTCCTTTAGACAAAAATAAAATTCTGTCTTCGTGTAATCAATGCTTAACCACTGGAGGAAATGTAGCCGATGTTTGTCAATTCTCTGTTTCCTCTGGGCGATTACGAACAGCAAAAATATTCTAATCAACCTATGAAAGAATTTCTAGAAAACGTAGCTAACGCATTCGCAACTGACTCCCCTTTCAACAAACCAGTTCCGAGAAACGTTAAGCAGCTCCTCGACACTCGACCGACGAAAATCCCCGCGCTCTAAAAATCGCAGTAAAAGAATCGAACAGCGCGGAAAGTTACCAGCCGAATGGAAACTCTGATTCCTTGGGAGCGCGAAATTTTCGATTGTTCGGCGATCCGGGATTACAAATAAATTTTTCGTCGAGTTCCTTAACGCCCGGTAATTAAAGGGAATTGCACTCGGCGCGGCACGCCAAAATCTGCGGAAGTTTCGGTGTACGACGCGCATCATTCCGACAGAGACGTAACCACTGACACAGTTTCGACGCTCTAATCATTGGAGCGAAAGAGAAAAAGAGGGAAGAGGGGGCGGGGGTGTGTGGGTCCGTACCTACGTTTAAATGGGGGGATTAACGTCGGAAAAGGTCGACAGGAAACAGAGGGGCGGTTTTTGTTACGCGGGATGATCCGGTTGCAAGCCAAACAGCGAATAGAGTTCTCCGGGTCGTTGCGCTCGTCCAAAATTGGTGGATTTACCTCGGCTCCTCCTATCTAAATCTGCCAATTTCCAATGGATGCGGAGCCGACGGAATCTCGGATGTTTACTTGACGCCAACGGTGAAAAGCGGCGACGTCGAGAATACAGGAAAACAGGAGCGAGGAGAGGAACGAGAGGATGCATAAGGGCGCGAGAGGATGGGTAGAGAGAAAGAGTGAATAGGAAGGAAAGCCGAAGAGGAAGGAAGAACGAAGAAGAAGGGATAGGGAGAATAAACGCGGAAAGAACCGACGGAAGCGGAAGGAGGAAGAGAGGGCATAGAAGGAGAAGAAAGCGGATTCGAATCTTTACCAACCACTCGGCGAGACACCTGCGGGAGAGGAATATCTCCTCCGTCTTTGGAAAGCGAGGGAGTAGAGAGGTTTATTGAGTCCTGGGACGCGTAGTCTCCCGAGGACATGCCGGAAAGTGCGAGTGAAACCTCTTCTTCACCCGTTCGTCCCACAACGCACCCCGCCGCACAACGTACAAGCGCCGGAGACGAACACCGCCGAGGAGGGAAAGTGTATTTACTGCTCTTTGCCGGGAGAGAGACACGAGCTGCTTCTATCTTCGCGATTCTAAGAAAAGACGAGCGCTCGTTTGCCCTGCGATTTCGAAATAGGGGTGGAGACCGTCATCCACCGCCAGGACGTGGTAATTCCTTCGGAATATGGGGGGCGGTTTTTAACGCCGAATGCACCCACGATTACGAGGAGGGCTGCGGGAAGGAAATAGAAAGTTGTACATTTGATGCAGTCAGTGCACGCAGAAGATGAGCGGTTGTGCAGGATGTTGTATTCGAAGTTACACACGCAATTATTTCCTAAAATACTAGAAATCGTGGTAAAAGGGTGGTAATTCTACATGCAAATACAAGTCGAAAAGCAGGAATAACATTTTACTGTTCGACGGTCTCTTTTTGTATAAAAAAGAAATTGTCTGATCATGGCCGACCTATTCTACTTACTTTGTGAATAACAGGCCGCGTAACCTTCATTTTTGTTTTATATAGGATATGTTTTATCTTATATGTTTATGTAGGTTGTCATTCAAGGTCCTAACAGCTTGAATAAATTGAAAACAATATATTTTCAATTTCTCAAAATATTTTTACTGTTTTATATTGCACCCTCTTTTGATACAAACGTATTCAATCCTCAGCCTCATGATTATACATTCAGATAAAATTTCTAAAGAACGTAGAACGCAGAAGGATCATTTCTGAAAGGCTGACAAGATTCCACCGACCCCGGAGGCAGAGAATACGATACAAACCCACCATTTCGACTCGAAGTAATAAAAAAATATATGAAAATGCTCTCGAGACATTGCTTAACATTCCTCCATAAAAATCTTGCGTTTCACCAATTACCCGTAGCCGAAACGAAATATCATTCTCCCGGGGAATACGTAGCGCGTTAAACCGTGCAATAAAACCCTCCGACCAATTCAATATTACAGGATCCTCAACTGTATAATTCTTTTACGTCTCGTATACGCTGCGAATGCATAAAATTCTACTTACGAGAGATTCTCAGCCAACGAAATCTCTCCCTTTTCAAGCTACTCTTCTTTCCGATCTACCATCCTCTCGAGTCGCAGGCGAATGACGATCGCTCGGCAGTCGGTTAAGACACGAAGACACGTAGAAAAATGAACAGGCCGACAAATACGCGAGCAGAGAAAGAGAGAGGGTGGAGGAGAGAGACAAAGAGGAAGAAAAAGTTCCTCGGAGAGGTAGCGTTGGCTGGCTGGCTCACAGGGCCGTGGGAGCGTAATTGGATATAATTTTTGCGGGCCGACTAACCGAATTAGACGGCGGTGTGTTTGCGTTACTGGCGGCGCTGCTGGTGGTGCCGTCGCCGTGAAATGGGTAGCACGACTGCGATGGGAATGGGTGGCAGAAGGGCGGCAGAAGGACAGGGGGGGTGAAAAGCCCGCGGGGTAACAACCGCTGCGAATTATTAACAGAACCAGCGGCGCCTCCGCGTGCGCCCTTCGAGTCACGCCGCGCGGCAAAGTAAATCAGCCCTGGGCGATCGTGGCTAAAAGAGGGAAGGTTCGCACCTGACCCACCTTCTATTCCTCTTCCTCTTCATCGAATAAATCCGGATACCCTGCTGGATTATTCTTCGCGGTACGTGTTTACGTTCCGCGTGACGACCGGGTTCTCTAATCCGTTAAGCCCTCGACGATCGCTTGATGGCCCCCATTATTAGCTACCAAACTGCACCACCCTCTATTTTTATCAATCATAGGATCACCATTGATTAACTCTTTTAAGAGTATTTCAGCCACCTGTATTAGGAAGCTGCGTTTTACGTTGTTCGATAACCTTTAAATCTTCTTTAAAGATTAACCGAGTTGATTCTCTGGATAGAACTCTTTATTCTTTTTTTTTGTACCATGTATCGAAATAATTAATATTTTTTACAGTCATTAGAATATACATAAATGCACATAGTGACATCTGGGTGGAAGAATGAGAATTAAATTCAGAATTGAATGAAGGCATTTTGTCACCTGCATAAGACGACGGTGTGAAGAACATTATTTTGGCCCGGCCAATAGGACGAAAAATAAATCGAGGGTTGATGTTTCGCGATCTTGCGAACAGTACAATTCCTGGTGTAGAATTTATACGGCTTCCGGTCGGAGAAGCCAAGAAGATTTGAAACTTTTCCGACGTTAAATACATTACTGCAGGAACTGCCAAGAGAAGAAATAATATGTGCACTCGCCGTGAGAGCAAAGCGAACTTTATTTCAAACGCGGCGGACGTTACCGTTGAAGTATAGCTTTTATGCATATTGCCGGATGTAAATTCCCTGATGCATTTTGTCTGCAATTCCTATGAAAATCATTTCCATCTGCGGGCTCTCCTAAATATATTTGTTTTGATTGTGCAAGAGCTTTCCATCTTATAATTAGTTTCTGGAAAATTTATATGAAATTTCTGTCTGTATTATATAGATGATATGGTTCTACGATTTTTATCATTGCCATCAACGAGTCGCTTTTATTGTAATCGGCGAAGATCGAATTCACCTGTTGACTGAGTGAATGACAGAGGCTGAATTTAAGAAGCAAGGCTTCCCACCAAAGGTTGACAGAGATTAAGAGCGGAGTTTGAAGTTGTTTGTTTCCTCGAACCGATTCGATTGATTGACTCCCGCGGCCATTTTTCATAGTCCCCTATCCTCAGGAGCAGCCAAACATGACGGTAATCGACCACCATATGCTCCCCCTCGAAATGCAATCCTCCCCTGAATTCTCAAAATGTGGAAACAGTGTCAGAGTCATCAATCTACTGTAGGTTCCTCAGGCAAATATCCTGGAAGAATTTTGTTTTGGGAATAAACATCCTACTTCCTCCACTAGAATGATTCTTCTCTTCACAACGTGTATCATCGAGGATACAATTTACAATAGATATAATACTATTTTTGGCAATGGTTAGCGTCGACTTCAGTTTAACCTCTGCAACCTTATTTTTAGTGACGCAGTTCGCATACTGGGTCGTCCAAGTTTATAGAATTTTCTTTTCTTGCTCTAAAACATCTTGAAAATATCGTAGATGTTTTTCCATGTTTCTAGATGATCATCCACTCGTTCTTATAACGCAAGTCGAATTTAGAAAAGTATGTCAATGAATTAGTTTTAACTCATTACGGTTATAAAAGAAAACAGTAAAATATCTAGCTGGTCCCTGTTTCTTGCAATTGATGTAAGGTGAAGTGCCCCATGCCTGGACAGCATGTTTTTCTATTTTAAATTTTATCACTTTAAATAAACAAAAACAATTTCTTAAGAGTTTTAACATACAGTTCAGAGTTTGTAAAGTAATTTAAAATAAAAAAATCATTGTTTAGGTTAATATCTTAATTGTATTAACAAGAATAATTCAAACCTATAGTTGGGCATATTAAATCCAATCTAAGCTAGTACCTGGACAGAAGTAAAGCCTATATCGGGACAAATTCAATTTACGAGCTGATCGAGCGAACATAACCAAAAACGTTGGTTGGTGGCGCTGTTGCGCATGACGAATAGAAGATGCTTTGCGTAATATGTAGTATTCTTATCATAGATTATAGTATTGTATTATTTAACCAAATATATATTTATTTTCATTTACTGTTTTAATAAAACTTGTCATAATACAACTTTTAAGGTTAGGTAGTAATACTGATAGATTTAAGATGTAAACACAAAGTATTATTAACGTCACAACCGGAATACATTTTCTACATACGTTATTCAAGCTAATAGAAGACTAATTATACGTACATGTAGTTAAATAATTTGCAAACAATGCGTTGATTTTATTCACAAACACATGTCCGGCTTCAGGCGTAAGCACATTGCGTATAAGCTTAGAGTGGGACAGCTACCGTCATCGCGTCCCAGTATGGAGTACTTATATTTGAAAACCGTCCTAATCTTGGACATCTAATATTTGGATTAATAATTATTATTTACGTTAAGTTTGATGGCCAATTTATTTTAAAATATCAATATTATTATGCGTGATAATTATTTTTTGTCTGGGGGCTTAAATTATATCTTTTTTTCTAACAAAAGTTCGAACTATAAATGCACATGATTCGCATGTAAATAGACTATTTTGTATACTGTTTTCAGATGAACTTTGAATTCATTTAAAAATTTTAATTGATTACTTAATGAAATAATATTCACACCTACTTGTAGCTAAGGCCTCAGAATATATAATATAATTATTTAATCTCTTAATTACTGATTTTACTATGAAAATTCAATTGTCCAGATTTAGGTATCACTTTTGGACTGTCCAGACTTAGGGCACTTCACCTTAGACATCTTTTCATCTTGTAGCCTGTGCATTAAAAAATTATATTGAAGACATAATTTATAATAAACTTTTTTTGCAAGGAGGACAAAAGTCTATGTTCTTTGTGACGTTGAAGTAAGTACAAAACCGAGAGCAGCGTGTGCTGAAATCGATCCAGTATGCAAATGGAGGGTAAAGGATAAACGCGATTGTTGCCGACCACGAGTGTTATCGATGTCAACTAAGGTTCTTTTGTGTGGGCGAAAGGTGGGCGTGTCCACGGTAAGGATTCGGTGGTTTGAAGGGTTTTCGCGTTCGGTTTCAACGACCCTGAAGTTGCGGCTACCGACCTGTGTAACTCGAGGGTTCGTTCCACGATCCTGGCTCGACGCAATTAAGGTCCACATCCTTCGAGTGGCGCAATCGCCTGCCACTCGATGGTTGTCACAGTCAGATCCCATAACTACGAGATCGCCGCTGTCCTCCCCGTGATTTGTGTGCCCCTGTCGTCTCAGAGAACTTGATTTTCCCTAACATCCTACTTCCTCAACCCTATTTCCTCAAAAATGTCTATTCTGCAAAAGAAGTTGACACTCTTCGAATTTCTAGACTTCGATGACAGTCCAGTGATTCGATTAGCTCCTGGCAATTCATTCGGTTGAGGATTGTTTAGTCGAGTGCAATAACATCTCAATGTAACGTACTATTAAGAATATATCCAAGCACATTGATGAACGACTGGAGCTAAAAATTACTATGTATTTATTCTTAAGATTTAATAGGATGCAAGTAATGTATTGACGTTCTTAAACGTATCGACGTTTTGTTTTAATCTTCCTGGTGTTTTCAATTTCATTCGTTCATTTTTGTCACGAAAGCATAAAATCCGATTCGAATCGATTATTGTACTCGTGATGGGATTATATATTGTTGAACTGTGGATTGAACCCGCCACAGTGAACAACGAGCCAGTGCACCCAGAGCTTAAGAGCGTCGAGAGAATTTAATTTAACAGTTGACGCAGCCGGGATTCGTAAAGTTTTAAACAGCTCGCACGGAATAATCAGAGCGGCAGGTGCTACAGAAAAATTTCCGGATTTATTCTACCGACGGGGCGCGATTATTCCGCCGTTTATTTCGGCGAAGAAAGAATTCTTGCTGTGTCGCAGACACGTTAGGCTGTTAATTTCACGCGTAAATTGCCCGGGCTTTGAGAAACGTCGCGAAAGCTCGCCTCGGGACGGACGGGCTAGAGCCGAGGACGCGGAAAACAGAATAAAATATACCGTGAGAGTATTTCGGGAAAAAAATAAGAATGCGGGAGAGGGAGAGAGAGACAGAGGGAGAGGGAGAAAGAAAAAAATAGAACACGGTGGCACGGACCGGTATTTACCCGAATGTAAAATGGAATCAGTTTATGGCGGGAATTAAACTCCCGTAAAACGAGATCGCCATCGCTGCGAAGTTATCAGCCGGAGTTACTGCTGCAAATACAAACGACCAATGAGACGGCAAAAATTTATTACGTGTACTAAAGGAAATACTCCACGGGAATAAGACTTTCGACGGGGAGCGGCACGGCCGAATGATAAATGAAAGAGGAACATTGTGTGCGCGCGCGCACGGGAGCTGTGTTTTTTCTTTACGAGAGGTTTTATGCCACACGAGACGAGTCCGGATGCCCGTGCAGGAATTTAAGGACGACGCTCGCTCATTGCTCGAGGATGATTCGATGCGAAGCGCCGAAAGGCAATCGAGAATTTAATATGCAGGGTCAACGAACTCGACAGCGTAACGAGAAACAGGGTGTATGGGAAAAATTCGGCGCAGTTGTACACGATAACATTTTTCCATGCGCGGTTCCATTTCCCAATACATCGGCAATGAAATGTATCTGATGCACGTGTTTTCGTGCTTACAACTAGTAGAAACGGTAAACAACGAGCAGACACACTGGTCAAGCCCCATTCAATAGCTCGCTCCGAAATTGAAACTGAATTTGCTCGAATTCGATGCTGCGATGACGTTTTATTCTGCATTTCGATTTAGTTCCCCTGTTCGTGCTTCGGCTTGTGTTAGTTGCACTATTAGTTGGCTGACAGTTTTTCGCCGGGGATAATTTATTATTAGACATTCTCGAATTGTTACCGTAGCTCTATGGATTTTTGACGGCGTGTATTTTTGATAGTGCAATGTATTTCGTGGATCGAGGACTGTTCTACTTTGAAGTATTTGTTTCTCTTTTGGGAATGGAGGTTAAGTGGTTTGTCTGACCAGGTAACGGCTTCATTATATTTGTCTGGCTAAATACAGACTTTATTTCGCTCGTCTATCCAGATACTGTCCTCGTTCTCTTTGTCTGACTGACACCCCCGTGCCCTTCGCCTGGCTAGATACTGCTCTCATTCCGAGTGTCTAATTAGCTGCTGCCGTCATTCCACTTGTCAGAGTAGACGGTGTGTCCCAATTTCGCTTGATTAAGTACATTGTATGTTTGTTACTCTTGTTTGGCCAGACACTCTCATCGTCTCGTTCTTCGTGTTAAATAAGGCTTCTACTTCTTCCAGGCGGAAAGAACGAGCCCCAGTTTCTTTCTACAGCAGGCCCTACCCAATTTAGCTCAAACACACTCAATTATTCACACCTTAAATGACAATTTCAACAGAGCCAAGAAGGTCTTACACTCACGAAATTCTCGGAGACAGACACATATTTCCCAGAAATAGAAGACGTGTCATGTGTAATCATCATGAAATCGCAAATATATTGGGTACTCTTTTTACCTTATTAATACGGTACAGTATTATAAATATTCAATCAATTTTATAATTCTTTCCTGCATATGATTTCTTTTCAATCGCAGTTCTGCACAATTAAAATGAGTCATAATTAAATTGTTAAAATTACAACATATTTATAAATACAAAACTTTATTCGGTTCCATATGCATTTTATATCACAATCAAATATCATTGAACCGACTTTATTGAACAATGAAAACATTTTACCTTGCGAAGAAACAGGATACACGAAACACAACAGTTTTATCTGGTATTGAATTTATCAAGTGAAACATTCGATGGGTCATCCGATATCACGCGATTCGAATGTACAAAATTGCCATTTCTACAAAATTATTATTACGATATTAATTATGTACGCTTGGTAAAGTGACACCTTTCAGAAGCGCGAGTACCGAGCACAGTTTGTTGAGATTTAAAATGTGCCGAAAGTGCTCGACTGTCGTATCGTAGTATTGTCGGAAAAAAGCCAAGGTAACGGAGCTGCAAATACGGAAACGACGGGGGCCACAGCGAAAATGTTATCGTCCCGCTTTAGGCTTACGACTTAGCCGGTCATAAACGATTCCCCTCGACCCGGGGTGCAGCTGAATCAACCTTACAACATCTACCTCAACCTGGTTGGTCGGCCAGCAATAGGTAACGACTCGGGAATATCTAAAGTACGTTCTGTTCCATCCTGAAGTACACACATCGACTTGTAATGTCTTACTCGGGTTCGGCCCGCGGTTTTTCTTTAGGGCACTTTTCCCCGCGGAACGACCGTATACAAGCTCGTATCGCTGGCACAGAGTTATCTTTATCGGCCGCTCAGAGTGGCCGTAATGACGAAGAGGAGTTTGTTTTCGCGGATAAGGATGCCACCGACGGAAGCTGCCGCTTTAATAGTTGATGGCGCAATCAACGTCTCTTGAATGATCTACGAGGAGTCTGATATGACAGTGGTGCCTGGAAACGTTGCTCCAGAATACCAATGTTACTGGTTTAAGTCTCGTGTCGGTGACGGTCTCTGCTAACGCGAGGCAGTTTCATCAGGTTTAATAAAAACGTAAAGAGAACCTCGTTAAAACACCTCAGTGTGACTGTTACATATTTATTAATTATTTTGTTATTTCTCGATCGTAAATGTTTAATAAACTAAAATATGCTCTCGGCGCACGGTTTCGATCATTAATAACATACAAATTATCTAAATTCCTTTCTGGTATTGTTTCAAAGATTATAGGAAAGTCAAAGTTCCATACCGTTGACAGCTGGCAATTGGTAAAGGAGTTTAGAACCATCCAGATACCTGCTGAGTCGCAACTATTGGGTTGGCAAGAAAGTAATTTCGGTATTTTTAGATGAAATAAAATCCAATTTTTTTATCAAAGCAATGAACTTTAATCAATAAAATATTTTCCATTTTGTTGTATGATCTTTTGCCATCTTTCTGGTAGCTTCATAATTCCGCGCTCATGAAACTTCTGATCCTTTTCGGTGAAAAACTGATCCAAGTGCGATTTCAGATCATCATCATTAGTGAATGTTTTACCATTCAAAGAGTTTTGTAAACTTCGGAATAAATGATAATCTGATGGTGCAATGTCAGGGCTATATGGTGGATGTGACATCACTTCCCAACCAAGCTCCAATAACTTTTCACGTGTTACCAAAGATGTGTGTGGCCTAGCGTTATCATGGTGGAACACGATTCCTTTGCGATTTGCCAATTCTGGCCGTTTTTCTTTGATTGCTATGTCCAGTTTTGTTAGTTGTCGACAATAAACATCTGAATTGATGGTTTGTTTCCTTGGGAGCAGCTCAAAATACACAATACCTTTGTAATCCCACCAAATTGACAACATGATCTTCTTTTGGTGCAATTCAGCTTTCGGTGTGGTTTGGGCTGGTTTATCACGCTTGGACCATGATCGTTTTCGAGTTGTGTTATTGTAAACAACCCATTTCTCATCACCGGTGATGATTCGCTTGAGAAAAGGGTCGATTTCATTTCGTTTGAGATGCATATCGCATATGTTGATGCGTTGCATTAAGTGAATTTCTTTCAACTCGTGTGGAACCCAAATATCGAGCTTCTTAACGATTCCGAGACTTTTTAAACGATATTCTATGGTTGTATGCGAGACATTTAACCTGTCTGCAATCTCTCGGACAGTTATATGACGATCCGATTCAATAATGGCTTTCATTTGGTCATCATCAACTCCAGATGATCGACCAGAACGTTGGTCGTCTTTAAGTGAGAAATTTCCAGAACGGAATTTTTTAAACCAATTCTGGCACGTGCGTTCTGTTAAGCAATCTACACCGTAAACTTCGCATATATCTTTGTGAGCCTCGGCAGCTTTTTTACCTCTACGGAAATAAAAAAGCAATATATGCCTATAATGTTCGTTTCTGCACTCCATGTTCAAATTGACACAGAACTAACAATTTTAATCAAAATTACGTGTAATTTGCTTCAAAAGTAACCTAAAAGATGCAGTTATGAAATGTCAGAAAGAAAACAAACGCAACGTTAACAGAAGCCAATCAAACAAAACATAACGCCATCAGTTAGTGAAAACCGAAATTACTTTCTTGCCAACCCAATAATATCCTTAGATGTTACAGCATTATTTACAAACGTCCCAATTGATTTGGCATTGCAAGTTTTGCATTCACGTTGGAATGAAATCAAAGAACATACCATTATCAAAAGGGAGGAATTTATTCATGCGGTTAAGTTTGTACTTGAATCCAATGTTTTCGTTTTTAATGGTATATGCTACAAACAAATCTTTGGGACTGCTATGGGGTCCCTCATCTCCCCTGTCATTACTAACTTAGTAATGGAAGAATTAGAGAATGTTTCGATACCAAAACTTCCATTTAATTTAATCTTTTATAAACGATATGTGGATGACATCATTACTTGTTGTACACCGGATCAAATTGTAACAATCCTTGATATCTTCAATGGTTTCCACAACAGAATCCAATTTACGCATGAAATTGAAACAAATTCAAGTCTCAACTTTCTTGACATTAACATAATTAGGGACGGTATCAACTTAAAAACTGTTTGGTATCATAAGTCCAGTTGGTCTGGCAGATATATAAATTACCTTTCTTTTCACCCTTCACAGCATAAGTTAGGCCTCATCAAAGGTTTAATTGATCGAGCCATACTCTTGTCGAATCCAGAATTCAGGGAAAAAAATTTATCCATGATTAGAAATGTTTTAAAACAAAATAATTACCCCAGTAATCTTATTTCTAAAGTCATCAAAGAAAGGGTCTTTGAATTATATAACCCTCTTTTTGTCGAGAAACGAAAAGAGGAAAAATTCAAAGAAACTGGTCCAAAAAAAAATTTATTAATGATCAAAACCGTGCGCCGAGAGCATATTTTACTTTATGTTACATATTTATAATGTATCTAGATGGCCTAAAACTGTTGTTAGTTTAAGTCGTATATCAGTCTATATTCATTTAAGTTTGTTTCATTAGAATTTGTGGTGAAATCGGAGAGGCTCTTTAAAACAATTTTATGTGGCTTATAAGAAACAAAACTAAAAAACATTAGAAGAATTTGAGGACATTGTTATACCATTTTTATTTAATTCCAGTTTCTTACAAATGACCCAACTTTTATGATTTTCCATAAAGATCCACAGTATAATCATAATGTATTTGGATGACTCAAAAATTGTATATTCACGAAACAGTGCAATTTAAGCGGAATTGACGGAAGATATGTTTTGGAGAAAATGTTTCCAACGAATACTTTGAGTATGAACGAGGCAAGGTACTAATGAATGTTAGAAATACTTGGGAGGAAGGATGGTCCGCAATGAAGGCATTTCCCAGTGTAGCTGATGCATCATCAGTTACCTTTTCGGAGACATTCTTCGCGCAGAATCTCGATAGGCAATCTCGGTCAGCAGAAATTTAATTAAGAAGCACGCACATTGTAGGGCCGCACTCGGCGCGGTCGTTTCGCTCGTTTCGTCCCTCTTTTTCATTCTCTTTTCATTTGTCAGAATGCCGACTCCTGAGGGTGCGATCCGTTGATTAGCACGACCGCAACCATCAGCGAACAGTTTGCGACCCTGGGTTACAGCCGCTCTCTCAGTCGGTTAAGGTGACAGTACCTTCGTTCAATTCCCAACTTCGGGGAAGCCTAATCTCTCTGGTCGTCAATACCACTTAATTGTGTGGAAGTAATTAGCGCGGAAAGTGATTTCAAGAGTCCGACACTGATTTCAGGTTTATTTCAATCGGGATGTGCCTTTTCTGACACATTGTTTCAAAGTGAATTACTGAAAGTGAATTACAAAGTGAATTCGATGTCGAATAAAATTGCTTTATAAATTTTTGTAATTTTAGTAGAAGAATATTCCAAAAGAATATTTACAATCGTAAGAATATTTCGATGCAAAGATCTACGCGATTAGAGAATTAAGTATTATCAAACAAAAGGAGGCTTGATATGTGTGTTGAAGACTCTCCTGGCTACACTCTCTTGTCTGACTAGTCGAGGACTCACTCCCCTTGCTCCACGCAGTGTCTCCATTCCACTTGTCTGCTCACGAACAGTCTCCATTCCCCTTCGCTGACTACATACCAACACAGTCCCATGTGTCTGACCAGGAATAGTCCCTATTGTCCTTGTACGATTAGTGCTCTCCCTGCTTCTGTCGCTGAACGCAATTGTACTCTCCTTGTCAGATCACGAGTGGTCCTTATTCCACTTATCAGTGGTTCTTCGATTTCTCCTCTGCGAACTATTGCACTTCGACATTTTGGCCTTTCGAAAATATCAATGACTAACATAATATAATGATCTCTTTTGGAGTTATTATCCAAAGATACATGGAAAATTGGGGACGAGATATAATATAAACTTTAGCGTACTAACAGTGAAATCTATTTGAGATTAAACGATCTGGACTGTAAATAATGTTGAACAAAATATAATTTTGCGGTTTAGGGGAATTTCTAATATTACTGTATTTGTATCATGGTTAAATGATAAATTATGAGTGACATTTCCCTCTCGCAGACGTCTGTCCACTTAATGTTGACCTGTGAACGTACAAACACTTGTAATGTGGTCGACAGACACTATTAACAGTGCGATCGTGTAGCCGTTAGAGGATAGGATATCAAGAACGTAGCTAAGTGAATCCGGGACGGCCATTCGGGGTAATTAGCAAGGCGCCTAAATCACCGAAGTAGCATTGGCGGCTGGCAGATCGGGTATGCCGCCTGCGGGTACCAGGATGTTACTGGTGCTAGGAAGGGAGAGCCTCCAGGCGGAGACGGCAGATCATGGATGGAAATGCGGGAGAGGAGCAACGAAGAACAGAGAGGATCTCCGTTTCTGCCTCTGCCTCTGCCACAGCTTCTACCTGGCGCTTCAATGTGCATTGATTAGACAATGCTCGGTATTCAACATCGTGCCGCTACTCTGTTTCTACTCATTTACGTCTGCCTGCCTCGTTTTCTGCAGTTAGGTCCTCCACTGTTTCTGACATCGTTCATTTCACCCTACGAAATTATTTCGTTTGGATACATTAACCACGGGAATTTCGTTTCCGATTAAATGGACGGATTCGCAGCGGGCTGCGACGCGACGTCTCCTGCTCCGATTCCGCGAACGTATTCCTAATTACCCGATTCATCTGCTAACGGGGATCTAAGACTCCACCAATTTTCTGTTTCCCGATTTTAACAGCACCCGCAAGATAATTTGTGCATATTTTACGATACTGTGTTGCATTTTTATACACAGTTGCAAGCAAATTCTAATTTCAATCATCGCTGCAGTCTTGGTCTAACCAAATTTCTAAAACACTGTTTTCACCCATCACATTACATATAACATCGAGTTAGACCCGTGATCAAGATTTCGAACAGGATTTAAGGTGAAGTGCCCTATGCCTGGACAGCATGTTTTTCTATTTTAAATTTTATCACTTTAAATAAACAAAAACAATTTCTTAAGAGTTTTAACATACAGTTCAGAGTTTGTAAAGTAATTTAAAATAAAAAAATCATTGTTTAGGTTAATATCTTAATTGTATTAACAAGAATAATTCAAACCTATAGTTGGGCATATTAAATCCAATCTAAGCTAGTACCTGGACAGAAGTAAAGCCTATATCGGGACAAATTCAATTTACGAGTTGATCGAGCGAACATAACCTAAAACGTTGGTTGGTGGCGCTGTTGCGCATGACGAATAGAAGATGCTTTGCGTAATATGTAGTATTCTTACCATAGATTATAGTATTGTATTATTTAACCAAATATATATTTATTTTCAATTACTGTTTTAATAAAACTTGTCATTATACAACTTTTGAGGTTAGGTAGTAATACTGATAGATTTAAGATGTAAACACAAAGTATTATTAACGTCACAACCGGAATACATTTTCTACATACGTTATTCAAGCTAATAGGAGACTAATTATACGTACATGTAGTTAAATAATTTGCAAACAATGCGTTGATTTTATTCACAAACACATGTCCGGCTTCAGGTGTAAGCACATTGCGTATAAGCTTAGAGTGGGACAGCTACTGTCATCGCGTCCCAGTATGGAGTACTTATATTTGAAAACAGTCCTAATCTTGGACATCTAATATTTGGATTAATAATTATTATTTACGTTAAGTTTGATTGCCAATTTATTTTGAAATATCAATATTATTATGCGTGATAATTATTTTTTGTCGGAGGGCTTAAATTATATCTTTTTTTCTAACAAAAGTTCGTACTATAAATGCACATGATTCGCATGTAAATAGACTATTTTGTATACTGTTTCCAGATGAACTTTGAATTCATTTTTAAATTTCAATTGATGTCTTAATGAAATAATATTCACACCTACTTGTAGCTAAGGCCTCAGAATATATAATATAATTATTTAATCTCTTAATTACTGATTTTACTATGAAAATTCAATTGTCCAGATTTAGGTATCACTTTTGGACTGTCCAGACTTAGGGCACTTCACCTTATTAAGTATGTGTACGAAATGAAATTGTATTTTGTGATGGTCGATATATGTATAGCCATTGGAGAATACATGGACTTACAATAAATTATTAAGGATAAAGAAGTCCTAGAAAATAAATCGTAGCGCAAGGGTTTAAAAAGGAAAATTAAAATACACTGTCACGTCGTTCGCAATCAATTTAACTGCCAGATCAAAAGACAGCAATTTCTGAAGACACAGGTTTGCAACGCACAATCTTTCAACAACAAATTCCAGCGAATTGCTCGAATCTGAAGCGCGGCCAGGCAGCCTCAGAAGCAGATAGTCCGTCTCGGGTGCTCGGCAACACCATAAAATCCTCTGTCAAGATTGCAGAGCACAAAGGTTGTCGGAAACAATGGGCGCGGGTCGGAAAAACTGCATCTGTCCGAAGATTTCAAACGTAATGCATCGTAGCGTAGCAGTGGTGGGGTGGGAGATCGTAGGAAACACTTTCCGGGTGGAAGGCGATGCATCGGGGGTCTGGGCTGCTCGGTAAAAGGTAAAGCCCTTCTGTGAATGGTGGTACGAGTGTACCTCTTGGTCGGCCGTTCATAGAAAACACCTATAAATCCGTGGGGTTGGTTGGCCGCACCGGCCATCCGTGAGAGGGTGCATCTATCGCGGCGGCGATATATAAATCCGCATCGGCGGTATATCAGGTTTTATGGCCGCGGTTGTTATTTACGCAACGGATAAAAATGCACGTGGTAAACGCTCGTAAACGTGGCGCGTGGCGCTGTTCCCGCAGATAGGGTTGAAAGCGAATCGCCCGCGGCCTGGAGGAGAGAGACGCGCGAAAGAAAGCGTTCGCGAAACCACCGTTCTTCTCTCTGTGTGTTCGCAAGAAACGTGAGCGGCTGGACCGAAGGATGGGGTCCACCGAGAGAAGAAAAGAATTGCGAAAACCGTGGAATAGTAGGGGTGGCAAGGGGATGAACGGCGAACGAACGGAGGAGAGGCTAGCTATTCTTCGTCCACTAGAAAAGGGCACAGAGAAACTTGTATGGTAGGTGTTTTTATACAAGACAAACATTGTTTGGGTCCATTGCCAGAAGATATATAAAAATTTCTTTTTTACTTTATTGATTTAAATGAATTGAAAATAATATATGGATGTTGTTAAACAGTTTCAAACTTGTTTCCTTACTGTTTTAAATTGGACAATTTTGCTTCTGTCATAAATGCACAAAATCCTTAGTCTAGTTACAAGTATTTCAAATAAACCCGCTATCGAGTGTGACAAAGCTATAATCTCCACCATGCTAACGTTAATGGGATCTTGGAGATCCCCCGTTGTTTCCGTGTCAAATCTTGTGTCTCATTCTCGCGAATGCAGAATACTCTTTCCGTTGGCAAGAAACGCATGAGTGGAAGGATGTGAAGCTGGTCGACAGGAAAGAGGAAAGAATGGCGAAGAGAAAACGGCGGAAAAGCGGGGGTGGCAGGGGGATGAACAGCGGAGAAACGGAGGAGAGGCAATCCACGTACGTTTTCGTGGGTAACAAATTTATACGAGTTCGCCTGATTTATTGGCCGCAAGTTTAACAACGGCCGGACCACCCCCGGTTCCACCCCTGAAAAAGGGGTGTGGTGAGAGACTGCCTGCCGATAGCGGAATTTATGACGCGGTACCCTGGATCCCTGCATCTCCAAGTAACTCGACGATCTTCCACCGAGATACTTGATACAGAGCAGGCAATCATTGATTCACCCCGAATATATATGGGGGTGGCCTTCCCGCAGCAGTGTGTCATACGCGTGCACGCGTGCCCGATGGATATTTATGCATCTCGCGAGCACCGGCGAATTAATATTCACGCTTGCTGGAATTACATTAACGCGTTGGCATAAATGCAGTCTGAAATCTCTTTAGAAATGGTAACACGTCTCTTCAAACATTCTTCTTAAATTGTCGACGAGTTTCGCACTGCTACAAAATAAACAGTACATACGTTTTATTTTATATTTACTGAAACCATCAATCCGATTTTATGGAGAGACTTCTTCTACTCGCCAAACTACTTAAAATTCCTAGTTCTCGTCTGATCAGTGACCTGCTTGTTCTACTTGTTGCTATTCAGTCTATTTGCCTATGCATCGCGGCTCTTCTCTTCGGGCTTCACTCCCACATCCATAATAGAAAAACGCAAACAACTAATAATGCAACTGATAATGAATTTGCGACGACCAATTTCTGTACATTAAAAATGCTGCTACGGTTACAATGAAAAACGTGTTCCAGCGTTCCCGGCGTGATTCGGGATACAATTTGTCGGATAAACACGGTAGCCAGTGGCAAGTCGCGCGAAGTAGCTTCCCGTCAAAAAACGATGGTTTTTAATTGCACGGTTCCCGACAGTTCAGATCGCAATTAATTCCACTTCGATTTTTCTACCGCGACGCCGGGACAATACGTGCCGGCCAGCTCGCAATTACCATCGAACAACGCATTGTTTCGGGGAAATCCGGATTTGATCGTCGCGCGAAATTCCGAAGTCGAGGGTAGCGGGAGAGGGTTGCGAACCAGTTCGCGGACGCTTGGCCTCGGTCGAATAAAACCGCTGTTGGTTTTATTAAATTGAAAACGTAAATTACTCCTAATCCGTCCGCAACGGTGGCGAACAGTTTGGTGGCGGCGGATCGGCGCTGTATGGCGATCGGTGGCGCGAGGTTCGAAACTAGCATGGTTGATCGATAGCGTGTCGGTGAATTCGTTAAGCAAGGGTCCGAGGGGAGGGTTCGGTGCGAGAGAGAGAGAGAGAGAGAGAGAGAGAGAGAGAGAGAGAGAGAGAGCGAGAGAGAGAGAGAGAGCGTCAGGTAATTTCGTTGGCCAGTCATTCACCCGTCTCGTCGACGTTTCCGTCTCTCGGAGTTTTTGAAAGAAACTTCCGACGTTTCTAGCCGAAGATTCGTACGGAACGAACGAACCGGAAAGGAGATGGCGGTGGAATTGGCTAAAAGCGGACGGTGGACTGTGGGAATGTAAGGGAGAAAGGAGGGTTGTTGGATTCTCGAACGGAAAAGAGCCGTACCACGTTCCCCTGGCCTCGGCTAAGTTAGACTCTTTCTCCGGCAAGTTCGGTATAAGTTCTAGATATAAGCTCTCCGCCTTATTTTGCTCCATTTCCTGACTCTTAATTACTTTGCTAATTCTTAACTAGGAACCTCGCCGTGGTCCCGGAGTCTGAAATAACAACTCGCATCCCTGCCCCTCCTCCTCCACCCATCGTCCTCCTCTTCCTCCCTCTTTCTCGCCTCTACCCCTTCCCCTACTCCTCCTTGCCTTATCTACTTACCTCGCTACGGACTGTTTAAACCGAAGGCAATTCTTTTTTTCGTCTTCCGTTGCACAGCCTCGTTCTGTACCTACGCCAAGCCAACAACCAATTTCGTTCACCGGTAACGTAGGATCGTTTGCTTGCAAAACGGAACCCGGTTCGAGGTCGACGGAGAATTATTTGCCGCGAACATACTCCCCTCGAACTCGTCCCGCTACCACCGAGTTTCTTATTCGAGCATGATTGCATTGTTAATGAGCTCCTGCAGCGTTCCGAACTGTCTGTTTTGCTACCTAATCTGCCTTTGCGATTCCCCTCTGCACCTTCCGAAATCTGTAATTTGTTATTGAAAGCAACATTGAAATAATTTACTCGTCATCTCTGCAATGTAGTATCGGGAAACTGTGCTTTCAAAGTGTTGTGAAATTTTAATCGACACTGTTGCAGATCAGAGCAATACAAATATGTACTGAAGAATTAAAACCGAAAATATACAACAACCAATCTACAGACATGAATATTATTATTCTGATCCAGTGCACAATGTTCATTCATCGATAATATTTACGGTATCTTGATCGGCAATATATTTGGAACGACTTGTTGCTCGAGTGCATATAACAGTATAATAGTAGCATCGTTACAATTAGTTCCCAGAATGGGGAATTAGTTCTGGCTCGTCCTAATGCATTTCACGACGAGCCGTATTTTTGGCAAACGCGTGAACGTGTCCCATCTGCGACGAGACCGTAAATCCGAATCCGCGGAGTGCGAATAATGTGACGGCACGAGGTTTTAATGATGAAATAGAGGAATAGTTCTCGGGATCGGGGAACAGCGGAGGTTTGTTAAAAGTGGGTCGCGTCGGTGGCGAAACACGGGTGGCGAGAAACGTGGAGGCAAAGTGGACGATCGGAGGGTAAGTATAAAGGGATAATCGCAAGAGACATCGATGGCCAGTGGTGGGGCCGTCAGAGACATCTGGTGGCTTTGTCTTCGGGCCAAGACACGCCTCCTTTACGAGTTGGCTTAGCTCTATAAACGCTTTTCTTAGAGGCAATCGGGTTCCTTTTGCGATTTACCGTCCATCGAGGACGATCGTTGCGCCAGACAAGCAAAAGGACACCGAATCGCTGCGCGCCCTTCCGCCGCCAAGAATGTCGCGTGCTCGGAAGAAGAAACGACCGTGGAGGGCTATTGGATGCAGCTAAGCCGGGCGGACGTCGAGCGCCAAAAAGCGAAGGAAACGCGACGAAACGGATGCGATATAAAACGAGAGAAGGAGAAATCCCCCCCCGTCTCCCTCCTCACCCCCTCCCATCATCGAGCTCGAAACTGAACGTGTATTTCCCGTCGCGTTACAACTGTTTGCTCGCCGCGCGACCTTAAGCAGTTTACGGTACACTCGGAGCATCGACGTGTAAACTGGCTGACGAGACGTGGACAAACAGCTAGTCAACGAGGCCAGACATCCCTTTCATTGCCAAGGCAAACATAAAGGAGACGCGTATTCCGTTCTTAAGACCGAAACAGTGGCACCGGCCGAGACGCGAGGCATATACGGCCAGTTATACGATGGATTTTACGAGCGGACCACGGCTTTTCGGGAACCATTTTCCAACGGCGATATCGGCGGATCGTTTTCATAATGCTATGACCGGTCTGAAGCGGACTGCATCGGAAATTCGACGCAGGCACGATCCCGAAGTTTCATCGAAATTTGCGTATCAACGATCCGAGCGGAAAAATTGCCGTTACCGGAGCCAGTGGATTTCTCGAATTTCTTCGGAGAGAACGGAACGAGCGGAGCTGAAGTCGAAGCTGAAGTCGAAGCCACGTCCTGGGAAGAGGGTGCCCGGCAGACAGGGTCCCCGCTATTCAAGGAGGAAACGACTTTCGAGATTTGAAAACGAGCTGCTCAAAATTTCAATTACTCACGCGAAGGGTCCGACGGCGGAAATAAGGACGCGTCTTCTGATTGGTCCAGCCGAGAGGAAATCGCCTCGAGATTGGTTATTATTACCCCGTTAACGCAGTTACCGTTGTCACCAATCGCGCTTCCAATCATCTTCGTTATCGAACTCCTCGCAACGAAATCGCCCTCCGTCCCATTCTCTCGCTCTGTCTCTTTCTTTTGTCCGTCGGCGTCCCTCTATCTTGTCCCGTACACCCTCGCCCTTCGCCGGTTTCGTCAACCCGATTTCCTTTCTTGCCTCTCCGCTCGTTCTGTCAACTTTCCCATACGCGCGATCGAGGGGAGATTTTGCTTGATTACTTCTCCGCTCCGAAACTTACCGCAGTTTGTTCCACTGTCATCCTTGTCGACAGTGGTACCTCAGAAACAAAGGATGATACGGTCGCTATCATCAGTTAAAAATGTAAATAATGCTATGTAAGTATTCTGAAATTCCATTGTCTTAAATTATGCAAACATGTTGTCGTTATAACTGCATAAAATCTGTAGTCTACTTATAGATCATTCGGACGACATTTACATATCTGATGAGACATGAGATATCTTTTCCACGTGTCTGACTAGGCGCAGATTCATTCAACTTGCTTCAACAGGTATGGATACGTTCTACTTGTCTGATTAGCGCATATTAATTCTGCTCGCCCGACTAGCTGTGAATTCCGTGCTTTCGTCTTGTTAGTACAAGCTGATTCTACTCGCCAATTACAGCCATGAATTCATTGTTTTAGTACCAACTTCTACTTGTTTGTATCTATTCTATTTTCCTAACAATCTCCTTGTAGCTTTTCCTCTTATCTAAAGAAAGTGTGCTCGTTGAGCTTGTTTGATTTAGATCCGTCCCAGGTCTATTTGTCTGACAAAAAACCACCCATGCTCTACTTGTACAGGGTGTAAAAAAAGTAATGGTCATCCGTCCTAGGGGTGAATCTACACCTCTGGATCGGTGGACATTTGTAAGAGAAACTTGCCGCAAAATTGTTTATAACACAGAAAATTAGTGTTAAAGTTTTTTTTTGCATCAACGCATTCTACTCATCGAGGAGAGGAAAAGTTTGAATGGAGCCATATGTCACAAACAAATAGTTATTGAGATATAAGCTGTTAAAGTTTTTGCAAAATTTGATTGTGTGGAATTATACGTATAGAGAAAAGCCTACTACTACAGTCCACACGTCCGTGTCGATGAGACAGAAGATGATCGTGTGCGTGCCGCGAGCCAGACGAAATTTAAAGGCGCATTCGTCGTTAGGCTCCTTTAAATTTCGTCTGGCTCGCGGCACGCACACGATCATCTTCTGTCTCATCGACACGGACGTGTGGACTGTAGTAGTAGGCTTTTCTCTATACGTATAATTCCACACAATCAAATTTTGCAAAAACTTTAACAGCTTATATCTCAATAACTATTTGTTTGTGACATATGGCTCCATTCAAACTTTTCCTCTCCTCGATGAGTAGAATGCGTTGATGCAAAAAAAAACTTTAACACTAATTTTCTGTGTTATAAACAATTTTGCGGCAAGTTTCTCTTACAAATGTCCACCGATCCAGAGGTGTAGATTCACCCCTAGGACGGATGACCATTACTTTTTTTACACCCTGTACAGCGACGTGTAGATTCGTCCAAATGAGTAACTAGGCACGCATTTTATCTAATTGTGTGATTTGCACAAGATTATTGCACTAATTTAGCTACACATACAGTGGCTGTACAAAGTATTCGCACACCTTTTAAAAAGAAGAAATTATTTTTCGATCGTACATTTTTCAAATCAATTTTAGGGTTATGTTTGCGGCGCACAGGTTCGAACATATAATACACAAAGATTGCAATTTTGTAGACATTTATCAAACGTTCGATTCGGATTTGAATCATTTACGTTATAAGAGACACGTTTGCTATAGAATGTTTTCTATAAGAGAAAAAGAAGGAAGGATGGTGGTGTGTTTCGTCCTAGACCCGCTAGAGGACTCATCAGTAAGGCTATCTAGCGGGTCCTGCCTTAGACATAAGCGTCAGGAGGAAAAATGTACGATCGAAAAATAATTTCTTCTTTATCATAATTGGCGAAAAACCTACAATAGTTCGAGAAGGCCTAGTTCCGACATTGTCCAAAAGATGGACAAATGGTTGAACGACTTTCTCGCAAGTTACTAAAATGACATCAATTAGTATATTAATGTCCCTCCTCCTGACACTTGTGTCTAAGGCACGACCCGCTAGATAGCCTTACTGATGAGTCCTCTAGCGGGTCTAGGACGAAACACACCACCATCCTTCCTTCTTTTTCTGAAGGAGCAGCCATTTCTCGAAGTTCTCAAGGAATATTTTCGTAGTTGACAGCAATCTTACCAGAATTTTGTTTATCCACGTATCAACCTATCGATTTAGTGGGTTTTTAAAGTGGATGAAAAGTTCGAGTTTGTAATTCGGTGCTCATCAATGAAACAGGTGTATTCGTTAGTTTTCAATTAGCGGACAGAAATGCTTAAATTACCGATCACCAATTGCTATCCGAGTCCTCGAATTTAGATTTGTGTGGAAGGACATTTACGATTCTTTAAAGTTTTACTAATTATAAATACATACGTGGCTGTACTTTGCTACAATTTATAACAATGTTTGGTTTAGATCCTATTTACAGCAAAGTAAATATTGCCGAAGTTAACTACAACGATTCTAAGGAAGATATATAAATATTAAACCTTTAATATAATACAGTCATTGAAAAGCACATGTACATCTTCATTTTTTACGTGTGAACTACAGAAAGACTGTTTAACACTGCATTATAAAGATCAAGCTGTGTAAATTATGATCATACTGCAGCAGCCATTTCTCGAAGTTCTCACGGAATATTTTCGTAGTTGACAGCAATCTTACCAGAATTTTGTTTATCCACGTATCAACCTATCGATTTGGTGGGTTTTTAAAGTGGATGAAAAGTTCGAGTTTGTAATTCGGTTCTCATCAATGAAACAGGTGTATTCGTTAGTTTTCAATTAGCGGACAGAAATGCTTAAATTACCGATCACCAATTGCCATCCGAATCCTCGAATTTAGATTTGTGTGGAAGTACATTTACGATTCTTTAAAGTTTTACTAATTGTAAATACATACGTGGCAGTACTTTGCTACAATTTATAACAATGTTTGGTTTAGATCCTATTTACAGCAAAGTAAATATTGCCGAAGTTAACTACAACGATTCTAAGGAAGATATATAAATATTAAACCTTTAATATAATACAGTCATTGAAAAGCACATGTACATCTTCTTCATTCTTTACGTGTGAACTACAGAAAGACTGTTTAACACTGCATTATAAAGATCAAGCTCTGTAAATTATGATCATACTGCAGCAGCCATTTCTCGAAGTTCTCACGGAATATTTTCGTAGTTGACAGCAATCTTACCAGAATTTTGTTTATCCACGTATCAATCTATCGATTTGGTGGGTTTTTAAAGTGGATGAAAAGTTCGAGTTTGTAATTCGGTGCTCATCAATGAAACAGGTGTATTCGTTAGTTTTCAATTAGCGGACAGAAATGCTTAAATTACCGATCACCAATTGCCATCCGAATCCTCGAATTTAGATTTGTGTGGAAGTACATTTACGATTCTTTAAAGTTTTACTAATTATAAATAAATACGTGGCTGTACTTTGCTACAATTTATAACAATGTTTGGTTTAGATCCTATTTACAGCAAAGTAAATATTGCCGAAGTTAACTACGACGATTCTAAGGAAGATATATAAATATTAAACCTTTAATATAATACAGTCATTGAAAAGCACATGTACATCTTCATTTTTTACGTGTGAACTACAGAAAGACTGTTTAACACTGCATTATAAAGATCAAGCTGTGTAAATTATGATCATACTGCAGCAGCCATTTCTCGAAGTTCTCACGGAATATTTTCGTAGTTGACAGCAATCTTACCAGAATTTTGTTTATCCACGTATCAATCTATCGATTTGGTGGGTTTTTAAAGTGGATGAAAAGTTTGAGTTTGGACCGCGTTTCAGCCGTGCAGCTGGTTTACTCGAAACTGCTTCAGCGCGGCCGCGTTTTAGCTGGATAGCACAGAGTTGCTAGCCGGTGTGAATTAACCGAGGCGTCTTCGTTGCCAGGCCTCTTCTTTTTCTGGCCCTTTTGTGTCCCCGTTCGGTTATCTCGCACTCTATCCCCGGCCCCGTTGAACGAGCTTGAACGTTAATGTAATACGCAAGGTCTACCGGCGTTAACTTACACACAGTGTGTCCGAGGATTACCGCGTCGTTGCTTATCTGCGCTCACCAGGTTCGTGTTGGTATACCACGACGACGGTTTGCCTCCGGAGATATGCACGTTTCAATTTATTACTCACTGCAGACAGACTCGAATTCCCACGTATACCTTTCGCCGTCCCCTGAATATTTCAGATATCCGTCGTAACACCGCCGCGCTGTAAACTAGACCCCGGAGTTGGTCGCCTTTTGTCACGTAGCCGGGCATAAATCTCTCTCTCAACGGGAAACGTAAGCGAACGTTCGCGCGTGGCCTCCCTTCGATATTAATGGTGAATGGGCTACGTGGCGAGTTTTAAATTGTCAACGACAGTGTAACGAGCCCGATCCTCCTACGACGTCATCGGACACACCTCTCTTCGCCGTTCTTCCACTTTTCTTATTTCTCGCTTTTTTTCGATCGGCGCTCCCGCGTGGGAGAACAGTCCCTTCGAAAGATACATGGCCTTGGACGTCGTCGTTTGCGTCGATACCGAGGACCCGAGGCGGAAACGGGAACGGAAGTCTCGGATGGCAATCGAATCTTTCGGTTCGCGTCCAGCGAAATCAACCATCGGTTTTGCACTCGAGAATCCATTTCTCATTTTTCGGTTACAGCAGGACGTGGTAATACGACCTGCGGTTGAATTATGCAAAATCGATCGGTGGACGTGGCGGTTTGATGCGGCTGTGGCGAACTGATAAGTGGAATAAGGTCTGCGTATAGTCAGACAAGTGCAGAGGTCTTGATTATATTGGTGATCCACCAGTGGTCGGTGTTATTGGATCAAACGAGAAGATTGGGCTTGCGGTAGCGAGAAAGGTAGAATAAACCTGCATATAGTCAGGCAAGTAAAATAAGTATGCATATTGTCAGCCAAGTGGGACGAGAGTGTATCTTGTTAGGCACAAAGTCGGGTACGGTTATTAGCCAGATAGGAAGAATAGTTATGGTTCTTGCTTAGAATAGTAAAACGGGCACAGGCAAGTAGAATAAGTCGGTAAACTTACAGTGGGTGTACAAAGTATTCGTACACTTTTTAAAAACTAATAACATTTTTATAATTTTACCAAACAACCGGTTTTTTATAATCAATTAGAAGCATTGGTTTACGAAATGATATACAAAAAAGATTTTCCAAAAATTATAATTTACAAGGTTAAATGCAAAAATAAACAAGGCATTTTTTAAAACTTTTTTATTTGGGTACTTAATGAAAATTTAAAATGTATGTTTTGTAGATCTATGTTAGTCATACACATGTTGAAAATTTCATTGAAATCGATTAACATACACACGAGCTACAAGCGGTTAAAAATGGTGAAAATCGTAGTTTTCCACGACTTTTGATCAGTTTCTGCTTAAAATCCACAGAATCGTACATCTTTAGACGCCTGTTGTCTTTTCCTGCGTCAATCGATTTCGATGAAATTTCCAACATGTGTATAAAGAACATGGATCTAGAAAACATATGTTCGCAATCTATATTACCCGAACCGAAGCCGGTGAATGTAGGTAGGTTCAAAACTGCGTTATATCTCAATTATAATCTTTCCAATCATTTCAATCTATTCAAATTAAATTTCAATTTTAACTATTCAAATAAAAAAAATACGTCCACCTCAGGACGTAACACTTACAATGCAGTGTTAAACAGTCTTTCTGTAGTTCGCACGTAAAAAATGAAGATGTACATGTGCTTTTCAATGACTGTATTATATTAAAGGTTTAATATTTATATATCTTCCTTAGAATCGTCGTAGTTAACTTCGGCAATATTTACTTTGCTGTAAATAGGATCTAAACCAAACATTGTTATAAATTGTAGCAAAGTACAGCCACGTATTTATTTATAATTAGTAAAACTTTAAAGAATCGTAAATGTACTTCCACACAAATCTAAATTCGAGGATTCGGATGGCAATTGGTGATCGGTAATTTAAACATTTCTGTCCGCTAATTGAAAACTAACGAATACACCTGTTTTATTGATGACCGCCGAATTACAAACTCGAATTTTTCATCCACTTTAAAAGCCCACCAAATCGATAGATTGATACGTGGATAAACAAAATTCTGGTAAGATGGCTGTCAACTACGAAAATATTCCGTGAGAACTTCGAGAAATGGCTGCTGCAGTATGATCATAATTTACACAGCTTGATCTTTATAATGCAGTGTTAAACAGTCTTTCTGTAGTTCACACGTAAAGAATGAAGAAGATGTACATGTGCTTTTCAATGACTGTATTATATTAAAGGTTTAATATTTATATATCTTCCTTAGAATCGTTGTAGTTAACTTCGGCAATATTTACTTTACTGTAAATAGGATCTAAACCAAACATTGTTATAAATTGTAGCAAAGTACAGCCACGTATTTATTTATAATTAGTAAAACTTTAAAGAATCGTAAATGTACTTCCACACAAATCTAAATTCGAGGATTCGGATGGCAATTGGTGATCGGTAATTTAAGCATTTCTGTCCGCTAATTGAAAACTAACGAATACACCTGTTTTATTGATGAGCACCGAATTACAAACTCGAACTTTTCATCCACTTTAAAAACCCACCAAATCAATAGATTGATACGTGGATAAACAAAATTCTGGTAAGATTGCTGTCAACTACAAAAATATTCCAGGAGAACTTCGAGGAATAGCTGCTCCAGTATGATCATAATTTACACAGCTTGATCCTTACAATACAGTGTTAAACAGTCTTTCTGTAGTTCACACGTAAAAAATGAAGAAGATGTACATGTGCTTTTCAATGACTGTGTTATATTTAATGTTTAATATTTATATATCTTCCTTAGAATCGTTGTAGTTAACTTCGGCAATATTTACTTTACTGAAAATAGGATCTAAACCAAACATTGTTATAAATTGTAGCAAAGTACAGCCACGTATGTATTTATAATTAGTAAAACTTTAAAGAATCGCAAATGTACTTCCACACAAATCTAAATTCGAGGATTCGGATGGCAATTGGTGATCGGTAATTTAAACATTTCTGTCCGCTATTTGAAAACTAACGAATACACCTGTTTTATTGATGACCACCGAATTACGACGGACCGAAACCTGTACTTCGCACGGTTTCGTCCAGGACTGTCAGCGGTAATGACGTCGTCGGCCGCTAAATACGCTGACGTGAAAAGAAAAGGACGTCCGGTCGCCGAAGGATGTTCTCGTTAACATGAAACGGAATACTACAGAGCGCCGTCAGCGGATCGAAGCCGTCGGACTGCGCCCGTGACTGATGGTAACGATATCCGTGCAACAAAAATGAAATTATAATTAGCTCACTGCCGGACGATGGGCGATGGGACAGGGGTCTTTTGTCCCGTGTAACGAAGCGACGACGGCGGTGCTCAGGCTAAAAAGAATCGTGATACCAATTGCGTTCGACGGGACGCGACGTCGACGTCGACTTCGAACGCCGTCGTCCCATCTTTCGTTTTTTAACGGTGAATAATAAAACCGGCGACGGGGAACACAAAAGCTTGAGCAAACGCGATATTCGTCGCATGAATTATTACATTACGAATTAAATAATCTTTAGGATCTTAAGGGGTCCGTTAATTACGCGGCTCGCTGGTACAGAGCAACAACAGGCGGAATGAAAGAGAGAGGGGGACACGGCGGCGACGGCCGTTACTGAAATACACGCGGGGTAATTGAAATGAAATTGCACCGTTAATTGGAATTCGATATCGAGTAAAAAAAATACGATGTTGCGCTCGTCATGGATACTGCAGTGTCTCGTAGATTTATTCGTACGAGGAGACTCAATACCTCGGCGTACACACAAATGCAGACGAGTCCCTTTTGTGCGATGAATGCACAGGAATCGAGCATATTAGATTATGCAAAACACGGCGACGAGTCGCAGATGAAAAATCAACTCGTCGGCTGTGTTCGATTAAACACGTTCATTTACCTACAGAGGCGGAAATTTAATCATGCTGGAATTAGACCGGGGAGCCTTTGTCTCTTGGAAATCTCGTGGAATTAATCGAATAGATTATTCCATTGCATCTAACGCGGCTCCGTGTTGTATTTTCACTGAAATTATCGACGTCGGAGGTACTGTGCTTAAAATGAAGTTTTGTTATGACTACTTTACTCTTTGACTCTCTGGATGGTAGGAATTCATCAGGTCGTTTAAACTATAGCGGATAGATCAAGTCAGCAATTGATACGTAAAGATTTGAAATACGAAATTTAAAGCTTCAGGAGCCTGAGGGTTAATCTAAAAGTGCCGAGCAGTCGGCGAAAGGTATTGGCATCGCGTAAACTGTTCTTTCGAACTCAAACAAAAGCGAATTACTTACAGATCGAAGTTCGAGGAAGCGGAACGATTACAGCGCGAAAGTTTCTGCGATGAGCGCCCTCTAGATTCGCAGAAAACCCGGCGAGTCACCGTGGAATCTCATTGAAACCGAATCATTACCGTCACGATTAACTTTTATTATTCGGCCGTTAAAGATTCCGTCTGGTTTTACGTTTCCCTACCGCCGAAGTGACCGCGGCGGCCGCGGCCGGCGAACGTTTCCTTCCCCCGTAAAAAGGAAATTTATTTCCCCGTTAATGGCCCCGACGGTTCAGCATTTCGATAACAGGTTACAGAACACTTAGTTACCTTCGTTACACGCGATCCCGCGAGCGCGGCCGGGGTTTGCATTTGCTCGAGTTCTTTGCGTCATTCCCCGTAAAAATGGACCCGCGTGCGCCCAGAAGCCCGATGGTCGGCTTCCATGCGGCGTAATTTATTCCGAGCGCGGTTATCGAAAAACATAACTAATGCCCCTCGTCATCCGCAGCGAATTTTCGTCGACCTCGCTAGAGAAAAAAACGAAAACCGAAGAGAGGGAACGCGTTTTTCGGGCTCGATACGTCGCTCGTTCGCTCGCTCGCGCTCCACGTCGACGACGACTCGAATCGATAGCCTGACGATGTCGTGCCTCTGTCGGGTAGAAAGTCATCCTGAAGAAACGCCCGGCAGGAGGTCAATTAATCATAGAGACGCCGACGGAGACCTCGTGATAATAAATGCGAACGGCAACGTGTGGCGAGTGCGTGTGCCACACAGCCCCCGAACAGAAGGGGTAACCCGAAGATAGGCGGGGGTTGGAGGCTCCACGGGGCCTGACATTTCCGGATAGGGTGACAATCAGAATGACGCCGCGTATCCTTTGTACCCCAGTAATTAGTTTCCTCTATCCTACGTGTCTGTCCTCTACCTAGTTACCTGCACGCGCGGGTGGAGGGGGAGAACCAAGTGACACGAAACCGAGGAGAATCTGCATCGCCCACCGAAAAGCCAACATTTACTGACTTTGTGCTTGTTGGCGGATGTCCCTGTGTATGTGTGTGTGTGTGGGGCGGTTGAGGGGTGTGTGTTCTGTCGCACAGACCACATCACGTTCCCCCGCTGCCTTCTGATATTTACGTTCAAAGGAAAATTCGAATTTCCAACTGGCGCGGCGTCGCGTCGAGGTCTCGCCTAATTGAGGATTTTCGCGTGCCGTCGCGTTCTCGGGCTCGAACCAAGCCCGTTGTTAATCGGCGACGCGATTCTGCGATGCTATTCGCCGACGTGATGGTCTAAGAAGCCCGTAAACTGTGCGAAATAAATTGTACGGCTGCTTGATGCTGTTTTAATTGCTGCAGCTTGCTTGGTTGCGTCGTGCGTTGTGTTTGTGCTCGATGTCAACTAAGTAGTGCAATCTTGCGAGCTGTGGAAACTGAATTCTGGTGCTCCTTGATGTTGTTTTAATTACTGGGTCTTGCGTTGTTCGGTGTGTGTATTGATTTCGTGTTCAGCATCAAGCCTAAGATGCTCGTAGGAAGAAATACTTGTTGATTAATTTTGTATTCAGTGCCAAGTAAAATTCGAAGATTACAGATTGCAGAAAATAAATCCCAGTGATCATGACAATCTTTAATTGCTAAATGTCGGAATATACATATTTTTAATGCATCGTCGTCGTACCGGAAAGAAAGAAGCTACGAAGTCGAGAATTATCATAGTTATTCCCATTTGAATTGTCCTGCATCTGAGTAGTCTTAACAAAACATTGACCTAACTTGAAGCGTTATCGGAAAAATTAGAAGTGTACGAATAGAATGGAAATTTGAATTCTAGAGAATGATATCAGTGCCGATTGATAGCCGAGAGAGTACCACGTGACGGAAGGCTGCCACAAATCATTCCCCGCGTATTTTTCCATAATATTAAATGGCACTTTAGGGTGACATTACACTTCGTAAACACGGGAAGCAGTAAAATCGGCGATTCCCCGTTGCAATCTAAATATGAGTGCAGATATAACCCTAATCGGCTTAGGCACACCCACGGGAGACGCAATAATCGGGAACGGTCCCCGTACGACCATGAATTAATTCCGCACGGATAATTCTCCATTATTCAAGCCGCGAAATCATATTTCGAATCTGTTTCAGGCTGGGCAATCGGAACCTTTGCGTTCTCGCTTTTCATCCGGCATACGGTAGAACAAACTGGTTCATAAATTTCTAATGCATATTAATACCGACGTTGTTTATTTATTCAAACCAAGCAGATATTTCTGGAATTCGTCGGTGCGTAAACATTTATTTATCGATGGATACGCGGGATATTCTCCCACCGAAGTACATTGAATCGTGGTCTGATTAAAATCCACTCGCTGGGTAAAAAAGTGGTACAAAAATCCTGATAATAAAAATCACACGTGTTCCTGGATTTTTCATAATATCGACAAAATGGTCTGTGTGCTGATTTTCACTGCTGTATATCATTCCAACTATGACGTTGCTTTATTTCCTTTCGAGTATAGAATCGTAAGTAACTTTTTTAACAGGTTGACTGCTAACCCAGCAAGTACAAGAATTAAACAGCGAATTTGATACACTTAGTCCATCACTGTAAAAATTATTGTTTAAATCATTAAAGATAATTCCATCACCCAAATAGTCTTAATGACTTTCTGTTCCCTATTCAAAGGTATCCGTTACGCACCCGGAACCCATTTAATATTCAAAGCCCGTCGATACGGTTGTTGTCAGGCAAAGTTCATTTTAATACTCCGCGTTTAATTATGCCCGGTGAAACACGAAACAAGCTTCAGCCTGATAGAATGCAAGAGAGAGAAAGCACTGGTAACCGAGTCTCATAAACTGACATCGGTATAATCCTCCACCGCAGTGTGTCTATTCCAAAAAGCGTCACTGCAATCAGCAATCTCTGGAGCTGAATCCGGACTAGGTAATCGGGTGGCTGAACACGGTAGGGTTGATAGGTCGCCGCGAAGAAGGAGGGATAAATCTGAGAATTTAATATCCTTCGAGGAGGTATGTAATATCCTCTAAAAGCTTAGACCCTGGGTCTCCCGCTTCGATGGTGGACCGGTTCAGTGTGTTTTTTCCTCGCCTGAAAATCATCGAACGGACAGGGCTGTCTATCAAGCTCCTGACACTTCCTTGGGAGCTTGGTAGCGCAACTGTTTGGGATTGTCCCCTAATAATTTATTAACGCGTTATCTAGCGGCAATTTAGTATTACTCCTTTTAAAGTAAATGAAATTCGTGTAATCTGAATGCTGTCGTCGCACGTCACTGTCTAGTTTTCTAAACGGCGCTCGACCGAACGCGGCTCGCCAGCCAAAGAATCAGGAAAGATTATTGATGAGTCCCGATAGCTAAGACGAAGGCAAGCGAATCACTGCCGGTGTAATTACGAAATGGCTGTTAGGACGGAACGCCGCCATTATTCCAGCACGAACCGATCCATCATCCACCGTCGCTACGGGGTGGCGGTGAGCTGTAAACCCCCCCTCCCCCAGTCCAGCTAGTCTTTTTTCCACCCCCCGTGTTCCCGGCTGATTTCATTCGCGCTTTAACGCCTTCCAGATGATCGGGGGATCGTCGATGTAATTACCATGAAGTGGCTTTCACCGAGGTGCGCCCATTTCATGCTCTTAAGGTGAATTCATTGCTCAGGGGCCCGTCGCGTCGCCCCGGCTATATTGAGAATCGATCATAGATCACCAACGATGACATCATCACGTCAAGGGGCTATCAGCCGTGGCGGCGGGTATTTTTACGACGAGCGAATCCTTTCCGGTCGTCGACAGACCGTGACACCGACGGGGACTCGTTCGGTCAGTAAAGACACTTTTTGCATAGATGAATGAATGAACGATAAATAAATAATTAGATAGATAAATTCATAGATCAATGAATATACCGGGTATATGAATATACAGGGTGGCCCACATAACTCTGAACAGCTCAATTTCTCGAAAACTATGCCATCGATTTTAAAGTTCTTAGTCTTAAATTGCATGGAACTGAAGGGCCTTTCTGACTACATAAACGTGAAGTGGCCTCCCTTCCCCTTTAACGGGGGAGGGGAGGTACTTCCATTTGTAATTTTAAATGGAACCCCCTATAAAATGTTACATATTTAGATTCTACCGGAAAAAACAAGTCAATTTTGTCTGAAACATTTTTTTGTCAGATACTTCCATGATGAGATATAACAGTTTGAAGTTTCGAGTTGTAGGTGCTTGAAGCTCTCGGAAATAGCGTTATGGAATTATACGCGCTTGAGTCCTTTGCTTATTCATGAAGAAACACAAACAATAATATTTACAATTCTTGAGTTTGACTCACTTATCTATGAAAACGTTTTCAGTTTAGAGCTGTTATTCAAGCAGTAACATTGTGATTATGGCTACTTTTGACACAGAAGTGAATATGTTATTAACGTTAGGTGAATGCCAAAAAAATTATCGGCGTGCAGCAGTGATGTTTTTTGAACGTTATGGTATCAAAAAATGTCATGCAACATTTCATAATTTAGAAAAGCGGCTTCGCGAGCACGGTGAATTGTGTAAAAAAAACTCGCAATAAACCTAAAGCTGCCACTAATGAAAATAATAGTGCCAGTATTCTTGCTGCAATTACATTAAATCCTCATATTAGTCCACTTGCACAAACATCACATATTAGTCGTTCATCAATTCAACGAATTTTGAAACGGCAAAAGTATCATCCATATCACATGGTTTTATCACAAGAGCTTTCGATAGCAGATTACGATCGCCGCGTAAGATTTTGTGAGTGGCTGCAGGGTGTTGTGGAAAATGACTTTTTGTGCAAAATACTTTTTTCCGAAGAGGCCACTTTTATGAATTCAGGGCATGTAAATAGACATAATCTGCATTATTGGGCCGTGGAAAACCCAAATTGGATGCGATGTGTTCCCTTTCAACATCGATGGTCTTTAAATGTTTGGTGTGGCCTAACAGGAGATTTTGTGATTGGACCTTATTTTTTTCAAGAAACTGTAACATCTGCAAGTTATTGTGATTTTTTAAAAAATCATTTGCCTGCGCTTTTGGAAGATGTGCCACTGCACGTTAGAAGAGAAATGTGGTTCCAACAAGACGGCGCTTCTCCACATTTTGCAATCATCACCAGGCAATTTTTGAACGAAAAATTTGGGAACAAATGGATAGGTCGTGGGGGACCTCGTCAATGGCCTCCTCGATCCCCCGATCTAACACCATTAGATTTTTTCTTATGGGGATATGTAAAGGACAAAGTTATGTTTGAACCACCGACGACAAAAGAGGATATGAAACAAAGAATACGTGACGCTTGCGCTTCAGTGACTCCCGAAATGTTAAAAAATGTTAGAACAATTTTGATGTTTCGAGTAAATAAATGTTTACAAGCCCGTGGTGGACATTTTGAACATTTAATTTAAAGTACATTTTATTTTTTCACGAATAAGCAAAGGACTCAAGCGCGTATGTACAATTCCATAACGCTATTTCCGAGCGCTTCAAGTACCTACAACTCGAAACTTCAAACTGTTATATCTCATCATGGAAGTATCTGACAAAAAAATGTTTCAGACAAAATTGACTTGTTTTTTCCGGTAGAATCTAAATGTGTAACATTTTATAGGGGGTTACATTTAAAATTACAAAGGTACCTCCCCTCCCCCGTTAAAGGGGAAGGGAGACCACTTCACGTTTATGTAGTCAGAAAGGCCCTTCAGTTCCATGCAATTTAAGACTAAGAACTTTAAAATCGATGGCATAGTTTTCGAGATATTGAGCTGTTCAGAGTTATGTGGGCCACCCTGTATATAGAAGAATGAATAGCTAGATACTTAAAAGATGTCTAAACTCAGTGAATTACTGAGTAATTCTATAATCTTGTCAATAAAATAATTTTGTCTATTCTTTACAATAAACTGAGAAGTAAAAGAAGTTAACGAACAAAGTCGTCGAGCGAATCCGGAGCAACAAGAACAGCATCGCTCCGGTACAATCCAATCCTGGGGGGCTGTAAAATCAACAGCAACGATCTCGGGCAATCCCGATGATCCCTCGGTCTGAATTTTCAGCACTTGGAATTTAATTACGATTGGAGGATGTTTCTTCGTTGCCTGACCGTGTCCTCTCGCCAGGTTTCCACGTGGAACAAGAACAGCGTCAGGATCCACCTCCACTCGTCAAACTTCAGCATCGTCACCCATGGCGGCACAAAGTAAACGGAGTAGCGAGTGACGTGTTATTTACCGCCTTGCTGTAATCTCAGTTCGTCGCCTGCGTTCCTCTCCTCTCGGCGTCGCATCCTCTCTCTTCCAGGGCTTTCTTTTACCACCGTGCTTCGCCACGTCGCGCCCCACGCCGCCGACGCCGACGTTGTCGTCGACGTCGCCGCCTCTTTTTCCTTCGGGCTTCATCCACTTCCGCTCGTCGTACCGTTGACGGTTAAAAGTCGGCTTCTCGTCACTTGTCGCGGAGAGTTGTTCCTTATATCCACCGCGTATCGCCCCGACGATCTTGTCTCCCATCTTGTCCCCGTTCCCTCTCTACCCTATCGCTCTCTCTCTGTTTCTTCTCTTTCTCTGTCGGCACACTCTTCTTTGCTTTCGTTTTTACCACCTGGAACGCGAGCCGCCGCGTTTCCGCGAGAAGAAACGCGCGGAAAAATCGACCGCAGCGAGCAAAACGCTCGAGGACAAAGCAGGATATCTTTAAACCCATGCAAAATGCGTCTGGTTCCTGCAAGCACTTCGTTCTGATCTATAGGGTCTTCAAGTAATGGCGGGTCCTACTCCAACACACATTTGTTAGTAGCAATTTTATTTTGGTAATTCTTGAGTGTCCGATGGTTCTATTTAATTTGTGAAGTTCGATACATTTCTTTCATAACATTCATGTAATTATTAGACTGTAGATTTTTATATCACATGCACCACATGCCTCCTTTATCCAGCTCCATTATTATTTCAAGTCCACCGTCCGGCATCATGACGTAACACATTTTCTTTCCCTTGAACTAAATGAATAATTTCTAACAAAAGTGCCGTCACAGTAATTATAAAATAAGAGTCTCTAAATGGGACAGTTTGATCCATTTAGGTTGCAGCGAGATAGGTCAAGAAACTTTTCTACCAGCCCGGCGCGGCGCGTTCGCAAATAATTTTGCGTGGGGAAGAGTGGCTTTTGTTTCTCGTCCGTAACCGAGCTCCGCGAACCCGATACTCTTATCGCCACCCGTGCCACGCTTGTTTCGCTTTTCCCGGTTTTTCCGCAGGCGAAACGGACGCGTTAGCGACAGAATGCTCGCCGGTGACGAGAGGAATTTTTTCGGCGCCGTTGTTCGCGTCGATGCGGCCCTTATTTTTAGTTAAAAATTAATTTGTCGCGCGAGGCGCTGCTGGAAATATGGACAGTGTAATTAATGCGAGCGATAAAACGAAAAAGGGATCCACTTTTACAGCGATCGATACGACGGATTGTTCTGTAGCGTGTTCAGCTTGGTGTGTGTACAATCATATTTGTTGTGTGTAAGAATAACTTAATAAAATAATTCCAATGATTTGCAACAAGCGGAGCAAAAATGATATGTAATACTTGCGCGAATGCAAATTGTGATTGGTTGTTGTGATATGTTGTAGTTTTTTCCCGGGAGATATGAATCAGCAAGATGGACGTCTCACATTTCTTCCAAAAAAGAAGAATTCTGTGCTTCTAACGCTGGAGAAAAGGAATTTATTTAAAGTATGAAATAATGTGTAACAAACGAAGCGCAAGAGCAGTAATATAACCGTACGAATGAAAATGGCGATAGAGGATATTGCAATTCTTTCGGCAGAAATGTAAGCGAGGAAGATGGATGTCTCCATTAAATAAGCATCCGGAAACGTCGCGGTCGAGTCAGGCTGAATATTCAATATATCGAAAACGTTTCTAGCTCTTAATTTATTACCCAGAAGCGCGGAGGAGTGCGCGGCGCGCTGGCTCGCTCGGTTCGATCCAATACCGATAAAAAGGAACGACTAATGAAATTCAATTTCGGCGGTCTGCCGTGGCTCGGTTTTCCATTAGGAAAAAATATTACGTCCGCGGCGGACATTCATCAGCCGGATGGTGATCGCGTACACCGGGGCACTGCATTTTCTGTTTCCGGTCTCGGTCAGTCGTTGCATCGCGCGTTACATCGCTGTCGCGTCGCATTGGCGAGTTCTTTGTAGAAGTTTCAAATTCCAACAGTGGAGAACGGATTTCCTAAAACTGTTTACCGTCGCCGCGAATGCTTTCAAGTAAATAGCAGGCTACATGGAAATATACTCGGGGCCGGTTGCGAAGATTAAACGCCACGGTTGCAGTCCGATTTCAATAAATATTTTTAACTCCTTCAAAGTCTTGCCTCGCGGTTGGAGAACGTCGCATCGTGCGGTGCGAGTTTATTTGCGTAAGGAAGCGATTTTTTGTTCTCGGGAAGACGTCTTACTGTCTCTCTACTCTTCCTCTCTCTCTCTCTGCTCGGCGATGGCGAATAAAAAGACGCAAAAACACATCAAAGACAAACTTTCCTTTTAAAGAATAAAATGGAAGACGATGCTTGTCATTCTTGTAAGAAGATTCCATTTTTGCAAAGCGCTTAATGCATTTCTTCGCCGCGGCTACTACCCGCCCTGCTTCCGGCTGCGTTCTTTCTTCTTTGCGACCGGGAATCTACGCGCTGCGGGTCTTCGAAGGAAAACAGATCCTTTCGTTTCCAAATCATTTTTCTGTGTCCTTTTTTACCCGCGGAAACGCGGTCCCTGCGACTTGCACCTGAAATATTGGATTTGTCGGACAAACAGGCTGAATTACGGAATCGTGCGCTCGCTCCTCAAGTAAAAACGACTGACAAATTTTGTGCACACCGTAAAGATGTCGCTAATAATTACGTGATATTTATATGATGCCTGAATAATTTTATTATTCGCGATATCTTTGTAAATAATTATCATACATACATACTTTTCAATTACTGTGGTGAAATTAGATTGGTACCACAAGATGTACCATGTACAGTGACCGGCATAATAAAGTGACCATCGTATATCGAAGTACAGAATATCTTAAAACCAATGTTTTTATTGAAAAAGGATGCCATTATCGGGCTTTTTTGAAAGGTTTATTGTCTCGCCAAAGATTTGTTATCAAAATTAAAAGAGTATTTGCAATAACAAAGAACTTATAACTTTTTTTTAACAAGATAAGCATTTTCGTATATGACAAAAATAAGTGACCACTTTATAAATCTTAATTTATTTGTTAAAGAAAATTAAATTTAATATTTAGTATGGCCTCCTTTGGCCTTAATGACTGCCGCCAAACGTCTAGGCATGCTTTCGACCAGATTGTGTGGATAATTAGAATTGAGACTTCCCCAAGCTCGCTGTAGCGCATGGAAGTAATTATTTTTGTTTGTAACTCCAGTTTTGTTCACATTTCTGTCCAAAATCGACCATAAATTTTCAATGGGGTTTTAGTCTGGGGACTGCGGAGGCCAATCAAGCAGTTTTATGTGAACACCATTTTTGAACACCGGATCAGTGACTGATCGGTCTGGAAGAGGTAGAACGCGAAGTACAAGTTGGCGTGATGATGCAAACATCATAAGAATGGTGAAGAAAGATGCGAGGATAACGGTCAGGAATATTCGTGAATCGCTCAATCTATCCATTTCCGACCGGACAGTGCGCAGAAAGCTGCGGGAAGCAGATTTACAGAGCCGTTTCGCACGTAGGCGCCCCTTGATTAATAAGGCAAATAAAAAAAAGCGACTCATATTTGCAAAAAGGTATGCAAATCAACCTGTGGAGTTTTGGAAACGAGTTCTGTGGACGGACGAGAGTAAGTTCGAGTTTTTTGGATGCAAACAACAAGTCCGTGTGCGGCGGAAAACTGGCGAAGAGCTTCAAGATCGTCACCTCCAGAAAACGGTGAAACACGGCGGAGGTAATATCATGGTCTGGGGCTGTTTTTCTTGGGAAGGCGTGGGTCAATTAATTAAAATCGATGGAATCATGACTGCTGACACTTATATCGATATTTTGTGTGAGAATTTGGAAGTTTCATTGATCCAATTAGGCTTGGAGAATAACTTTATTGTACAACAAGATAACGATCTGAAGCATACCGCAAAAAAAACAAAGAAGTTATTTAATTCCCATCACATAAAACTGCTTGATTGGCCTCCGCAGTCCCCAGACTAAAACCCCATTGAAAATTTATGGTCGATTTTGGACGGAAATGTGAACAAAACTGGAGTTACAAACAAAAATAATTACTTCCATGCGCTACAGCGAGCTTGGGGAAGTCTCAATCCTAATTTCCACACAATCTGGTCGAAAGCATGCCTAGACGTTTGGCGGTAGTCATTAAGGCCGAAGAAGGCCATACTAAATATTAAATTTAATTTTCTTTAACAAATAAATTAAGATTTATAAAGTGGTCACTTCTTTTTGTCATATACGAAAATGCTTATCTTGTTAAAAAAAAGTTATAAGTTCTTTGTTATTGCAAATACTCTTTTAATTTTGATAACAAACCTTTGGCGAGACAATAAACCTTTCAAAAAAGCCCGATAATGGGATCCTTTTTCAATAAAAACATTAGTTTTAAGATATTCTGTACTTCGATATACGATGGTCACTTTATTATGCCGGTCACTGTATATACAAAAATATACAATTGAAGTGGAAGTGTCTGAATCCCAAGATGTTTAGCGAACACCGCCTGCAAAATTGCGTGCAGTTTAGAGTCCGCTTTAATATCTCGAAGCTCGCTGGAACGAGAATTGCTCTCGAGATAAAATCTCTGTGGAATAGTCGTCGAGATTAGAGCGGGTCCGCGGTGACCACGAATTCCCCGTGACGTCGCCGATTATAAAGTATTAACTTGCGTTAATGTTTTAATGGTTAGCCGGCAGTTGTCCGAGGATCCGCTTCGGTCTCGGCGCGCGGGCGTCCGCTAAAAATTGCCCGATAAAAGCCCCCGTTATTGTTACCCGGCCGAGCGTTAAAGTTCATCGGCCATACTGCAACAGTTTCGCTTGTAGAGGCGTACACCCATTTTCAACGGTTTGGAAAATGGATTCGTTGTTGCCACCCAATTTTCCCGCTCTATTCTGTGTGTACAGGTGCGCCCACCTCCACCCTTCATCGTGTTTTTAACAAATTTTCAACACTCCGGGGCCAGTGGACAGGAAAGATATTCTCCGATGGAAAACACGCGGATTCGCCGTCAATAGTTTATACCGATCAATTCCCTTTGATACGCAATCGCGCAAAGTAACTCGCCAATTCGATAAACACTTTTTCTATTACGGGTACACTGTAATGAAAAACATCCCGCCGCTCGAATTCTCGCGCGATCGATCAGTCGACTGTCCGAAAGATGAAGGTTCCCGAGTCTTGAGGGTGTAAAAATAATAAAGCAATTTTTATTATGTGTATAGTATATTTCAGGTTTTCGTCTGATCATTTTTATGAACTTGGAGAGTGCTCATAAACATTGTCGATGAGAGAGATGTTATTATTGGACAGCAGATGACTATGCAAAATACTTTAGTGCATCAATTGCAACAAATAGAATTTGAAAGCCAAATGGAATTTCCATTTTACATAATCCTTATACAATTCAAAATAAGGTATTAAATTTTTTTAATCTCTCAACTGTTTCATATCTCGTCTACGTTTGCTATAAATGCATAAAATCCGCAATCCAGTTATTATTCTATATTCCCATGCTTCAAATTCATCGTGGAGAAGCATCCGATTAATGAAAGGAAACATTGAATATAATATTTCTGAGGAACGTATATGGAAATGTCAGTTCCCAAGCCAGTAATCTCTTTATTGAGGGAGATAATTGTGAGCACGATGTATTTTCAAGCGTTTGCGTGCTTGCAGTTCATTCCTGCGACTGTAGAACGACATAAAGCAGGAGCGTGTCATTTGCGTGAACACTGATTATCATGGGCGACAAACGGTACTCGGGTCGGACTCGGTAATAGTCAATCGATTTCCTTCGGCGCGTTTCTCCGGCGGGATCGGGGAATTTATTTCGAAGCCGGTGTTTCAAACAGTCCGATTTCCACAGTTAGTTTACGTCGGAATAAATTCACTGATACGAAACACGGGGGTCGGAGCGTTGCCGTCGAACGCTCGCGTGAAATATCACAAATCAAAGTTGCACGGGCGCGGCGGTGCCGTTTGGGGAAGGAGAAAGAGGAAGAGGAAGAGGAGAAGAGGAGGAGGGGGTGTACGCAGATCATCCAGTGCCGAAGTATGCCAATATTTTCAGCTCGGAAACTTTCGGTTAGCCAGATTCCGATTTCCAGCCGAGCGATTCGTTTATTTCTCGACGCCATCTCGTCCGAGCGATCTTTGCAGTGAACGACTCCTCCTCGCGGTAGATTAATCGCTGGCCAACCGGGTTCGAGAAAAGGAACATCGATAAAGCTCTCAAGGATACCAGTAGGCCAGCGGAGGAGGCAATTATCCTGGTATCGAGCGTAGTCCTTCCGCGGCTGATTGTACGCGGCCCTACCAAGATTTACAACGCTTAAATCACTGGCCGCGGAGAAAGTTGCCGAATGTGGGAGAGAGAGAGAGAACAAAAAGGGTTGCCCGAAGGCTCTCTGCCAGACCTCGAAAGAGAGAAAGAGCAGCAGGAACGAGAGAGAAAGACAGGAGAACAATCGGAGAAGATGCAGGCGTTCGCCTTTCGTTCCCAGCAATTTTCCGGCTGAGGTCGGGCGTTCCGAACGGTTCATAGGTGCCGTTTCCCTTCGACCGGATTCCCAGTTGTAAATATGAATTCCCGCTTTCGTCTAACCTCTTTTCCTCGACCGACAAACCCGGGGAAGTGCTCTGCCAGAGCATCGAACGTTTATCACCATCGCTTGTTCCGAGCGATACCAGCGCTGCCGCACATAAGTCAGGATGATTAACACGCGAGGCGTGCGTGACTGGCTCTGAGCGACTCGAATTTATTCACTGCCCCCTACCCCTTGTACTCCCTCGGACCACCCACTTTCTGTTCCTCTTCCTGCTCTTGTTAATCCGCCATCTTCGAGCTGTCGGCCTCTTCTTCCTTCTTCGTCTCCCTCGCCGCGCGCTTCTTCTTCGCGGCTCCTGCTGCCACGCTTCTCCCACTTTTCTCTCCTGTTCTCCTTTCTTTTACGACCTTCCACGCGCCGACACCGTCGAGCAGTTAAGGTCATGAAGTTTAAATTGCCACGTGCTCGCCGCCTCGCGGCCAATTAAAGCCTCCAGAACCGGAGGAGGTTCATGGACGACGATCGTTTTCCTTGGAACTGTCCGAGGATCCCGATCAAGTGCGGACCCTAGCTGGAAGTGGTTCGATCTCGAGATTTTAGAAAACTTTTGAAATTTCCGATGACGCTCCTAGCTGCATTGATGACGTGGTTGTTCACTGTAAAGAGATATTGCGGACAAAATTCCTGTGGATACCGTTGTAACGCACTTCGTGACGCTATTAATTTTGATTCAGTTAAAATGGTACTGGGTACTTTTAGACGATCATCTAGTATGAACCTGTTAATAGCCTCCTCGATGTCCTTGTTACGAAGATATTGAACGAATTTAATCAATGAACCACCTCGATTAAATCGAAATTAAATTCTATTTTCCTAACAGGAACTTTTGAACTGCAGAATGAACGATTGTATTGACCAGGCTATTCCTACTTTCTATGTCTACCAAAATAAGTGACAATGAGCTACTTCTTATTGGACCGTTGCGAAAGAAATTATTAAATAAAGTTCCATTGCAGAAGTTGGGAAAATTGAATACTTTAATCATATCCTTTTGAATAATACACCCAAATGGTATTATAGAATCAAGTACTCAAATTAACTAATCGATTGACAGCTACGGCACACAGTAGGGCCAAACGCCAATCTAGCTGATAAAAAGTCGTTTTTCAATCATGTACTATGACTTTCTTTTTTATTTGTTTCCATTCTTAAATCCTTGTAGATCTTTAAATTATATTCTGTTTTGCTCTGAAGATTTTTTATATAGGGTAATATTTACGAAAAAGTCTATAGTCGCTGCGGCCTTTAAGAGTCCCCCAGAACGGTCAGTGCTTTTGCTACTGGTAAACGTTCATATTAAATGCGAATATTTTGCCTTTCATGGGTTTTGTAGAAGAAAGTACGTACTTTCATTCTGTAATTACAGAATTTGCAAAAGTTAATGAATTTTCCAAATACCCGTGTTCAAAGGTAGACAATTTTTTACTTCATGCATTTCAGTTTTTCGAATGTAAGTAGCCAAATTTACGCGCATTTGTCGAATCTCCTGTTTGATTTCGTAATGTAGACTCTGTTCTTTAATTCTTGTAAAAATCAGCTGCCAGAAATTGCCAATAAATGTTTAATGTGACTTTAAAGTTTGTGAACAGTTTGCGATCACTCATAAAGAGGGTTTAAGATTTTTGTGGTTCATAGTACTGACTGAGAGGAGTAAAAAATGTTTAATCAATGTAGGTCATAAAATTAATACTTCTAGTGTAAAACGGAATTTTATGTTTTCTTGTGACAGCACATAAACAAATAGGAATGTTGTACGATATTTAAAAGACTGATACCTTATATTGCTTACTTAATTGTATCTGATATGAAGAATGTTTTGTGAAAGATTTTTTTTAATATTCTGAAAATTGACAGGATTAGAGTAAAAATTGCACGAGTTAACATGACAAGCATTGATGACTGTGTGTCCACACGGCGATAGACGAATATTCAGTAATCGATAAAAATTCTGAACAGGATTCTGGTTATTATAAATGTTTTTAGTATCTTTCGGTTTTCCGTGCAAGTCAAGTAACTGGTGATTACCTGTCTATCATAAAATAAGGACCGGGCGCGACCGCGGGGTCGTGCGGCTGCGGCCGCCAAGTCTCAATCATGGGAGGAATCGGCCAAAATATATAAATATATAAGGTTTTTATTTTAGTGTTGGTTTCAGTTCATTTTGTGACTAAAAACGCTAGTAACTTTAATTTCCGCGGAAATGCTTGTTCTCTCTAAAATTACATTAATGACTATAAAAAGTTTAAAAAAATTTTTTTGTAGTCCAAATTACCATAGATTTAAAGATTGAAGTCTCCCGGTTACAACGACTCCACACAAGTTGCAATAGGAAGCTGCGTTTGATCACTATGATTTTTTATCAGCTAGATTGGCGTTTGGGCCCACTGTGAGGCAGCTCTTGAAAAAATGATTAAGATACCCTCAGGATTTGATCATCCGTCTTTGAAAGAACATTAAATAACCATCGGCTTTTATAGCTGAAATGTGAAGTCTCTCTCTATGAAAAAACAGAACAAATATTTAACGATCTTGAATAGTGTTGAGGAACCAGTTTGTAATTCGCGAAGTTGTGTTATTCAGAGCCAGATGGCGTAAGACCCAAAAATGTATTGAAGTTCCAAGGTTACTTTAGTTACCAAATGACGGAAGTGAGTAAAGTGCTATAGTCTGCATATAAGTAGTTATTCTGTTAAATATGTACCCACACGTCAACTCTAATAAATAGAATACTGTCTTCTAAAATGTAATAGTCGACAGCCCAGTTATTGAATCCCTTAAGTGTTTCTTTGACAGAAATGTCGTCTATCGATGAAAACGTTGTATTATATCTACCGAGCAATACAGTCCAATAATATTTCTAGCGAAAGTTTGAATTTCTTTTTGAGAAGGGGACTAATATTTCTCTTTCCAAAAACCTTAACAATCGAAAAATCTATTAACAGGCATCCGTTGTGTAACAAACATTCATCCGCAGAACGCATTTAAGCGCCGGGATTAGTGTCCCCGATAATTTCAAACGATTCCGAAGCGAAACGGGCGCAGGTCGACGGTTGCCAAGACAAATCCGTGTCATCAAAAAATTGTTCCCCGAATTCACGACAAAGGATGACCGCGCAGGGGTGGTTGGGGGAGTGGAAGGGGTGGGTAGAAAATGGTTTAATCGAGCGACGCGCGAGCACAGAAGAGGATTCTAATTCCCGCACAAAGCAGCGGACGAATCGGTCGGCTTGAATTCCCAGGAATAAATCGGTTCGCCTCTCTAAGCCCACGTATTGGCGGTGTTTTCTCGGGAAATGAAATCTCGTTCATAAAGCCGATTCCTCGGCCACGGAGAGCAGCCCACTCTCCGCTGCGCTGGATATGGAATTTTTTTTCGACTGCCATTTCGATAACCGTTAATGGCGCGAGCCGCTTCGTGTGCACTATTCCCCGTTTTCATGGCGTTCTGGACGTCCGGATGCACGGACACGATAATTTCTTGAGGAAACGCTCGTTGTCCGACGGCACGATCGCCCGCGTGTGTGTTTGTGGCCGTTCGAATGGCGTTCTTCTTGCGTTCCCAAACCGTTTTGGGAGTTTGCGATGGCTGAAATGCGATGGCAGAATTTTTATCGCTAATAAAAAATTGTAGCGTCGTTAGAAAACCTCGGGAGTATCCGGAAAGTGTGAAAGGAGAGCGTTAATCGTTTGGAGCGTCGCACGAAAGTATTTGATGGCTGGTGATAGTCGCAACTTAAGAGGAAACAGAAGATAGCGGAATGTAGAGTTATGGACGTTCATTCGATAAAAATTCGAACAGTCAGTCGTATATTTACCAGTAGAAAAGCAAAAATTTATGACAAAATATTTTTTCCGGTAAAATCGTTACCTGTCTGACTGAAGCCTGTCTTCTTCTACTTTTCCTATCCGACAGAATAACCCACTCTGCCAGCCTGGATAAAGGAAATTACTTTCTACTTGTCTGACCGCAATACATCTCACTTTAGTTGCCTGACCATAGACTGTTCTATTCTACTTCGTCTGCTCCACTCGATCGGGTCTATTATCCTAGGGTCCTGTACAATCTACAGTACCACGAACGTACACAGGCATTTACATTTCACAGGAGCGAAGCAGGCACGAAAATATTGATACATTAAACAGACCTGGTTATTTTTGGTGGAATTTCATTTTATAAAATCGCGACGATGGTAATACGCGTCGTTCTGCTTGCTTCGAGGAGAACATACATCGTCCATTTCTACACCGGGTCGTAACTCAACAAAAGTTGCGCACTCCTCGAGGAAAACGCCTGCATAGCAGCAGCAGCTACGTCGACGGCGGCAGCAGCAGCTTTCCAAAAAGAAAGGAGCGCGCAATAAAGTTTTGATGAAGTTCGCGCGGCAAGCTCGTCGCTTTATCATGGCGAACGGCCCGAGCGGCTTTATCGTTCCCGTTACAATGCAGAAAATCCTTGCCCCGCGGCGTACACGCATAAATGTCGCGTAAAGGGCCCATAAATGCACGTTGCGGACACGTGCGCGGAAAGGTATCATACGTGTGTCCGCGATTTGTGTATTCGTCGCGGTTCGTTCATCCGCCACAAAAAAAAAAATAATACGTCTCGCTGATCACTGAACGGATCGCCCGTTATCTGTTTTTCCTTTTCTCTGTTTTTTATCGTTACTTTCATCGCCTGCCACGATGTTACCACATTTATTATGCTCGTTATTTTCGCCCTAATTGACCGAGATTCGAAGCCATTGAAATTCAATGGCCGGCAGTCGGTACGCGTGTATACGCGCCCACCGAACCGGATGATCGCTCGACATCGTGAAAATGCGACTCATAGAGGCCCGATTATTAAACGGCAGTATTCAGGCACGTAAACTGTCTTTGTGCGCCATTAATTAGAAGGTTTCCGCGCGGACGCACGCTCTGACTTGAACCTGTCGACGAGAACGCGGAAAACAAGCATTTCCGTGTAGGAGATTGCATCTCTGTGAGCTGGTACGATGAATCAAGATCTTGTCGTATAATATTCTAACATACTTTTTGTGAAAACTGACAGCTAAATGTAATAATTGGACTGCGAATTTTATGATGACGGTAAAGAGATCGAAAGAATTTGAGAGATCGATTTACTTACAGAAAGTAATTTTCTACTCGCAGAAATTATTAAAGAAGAAATAATCATTTTATTTGGAGCCTGATTCTCTCTCTTACAATTGTTATTTTACATAAAGATCTGCAGTCTAGAAATAGTAAGCTTCCTATTGCTATATCAAATGGTTATTACTCAGAACGCTAAAGCAGTACAATATACAGTGGGTGTACAAAGTATTCGTACACCTTTTAGAAACTAATAACTTTTTTATAATTGTACCAAACGACCTGATTTTTTATAATCAATTAGAAGCATTAGTTTACAAACTGATATGCAAAAAAGATTTTCCAAAAATTACAATTTACAAGGTTGCAGGTAAAAATAAAAAAGGCATTTTTTAAAACTTTTTTATTTAATGAAACTTTAAAACATATGTTTTCTAGATCCATGTTCTTTATACACATGTTGGAAATTTCATCGAAATCGATTGACGCAGGAAAAACAACAGGCGTCGAAAGATGTACGATTCTGTGGATTTTAAGCAGAAACTGATCAAAAGTCGTGGAAAACTACAATTTTCACCATTTTTAACCGCTTGTAACTCGTGTGTATGTTAATCGATTTCAATGAAATTTTCAACGTGTGTATGACTAACATAGATCTACAAAACATACATTTTAAATTTTCATTAAGGACCCAAATAAAAAAGTTTTAAAAAATGCCTTTTTTGTTTTTGCATTTAAGCGTATAAATTATAATTTTTGTACAATTTTTTTTGTATATCATTTCGTAAACCAATGCTTCTAATTGATTATACAAAATCAGGTTGTTTGGTCCAATTATAAAAATGTTATTAGTTTTTAAAAAGTGTACGAATACTTTGTACACCCACTGTACGTCTCACTACAAGAAATTACACGGCCCAAAAAGTGTATTTTTCGGTATTTCATTTAGAATTAATACATATGTTACCGAAGATTGACTTACATATCTACAGCACCAGTCTACAGACTGTTCTATACACAGGATGTCCCTAAAATGTTCGAGTTCCTTGAAAGGGGCGGTTCCTCAGGTCATTTGAAGCGACGAATTCATTTGCAAAAATGTCCGCCTTGGCTTTGTTATGGAGTTATCAACAAAAAACACGCACCAATCAGAACGCGACGTCGGCGCGCGGTGGTGAGGAGAGTATGGTGACAGGTTTCACTGAGCCCGCGCGAGTAGTGATGGTGTCGTGCCGCGGTGAAACAGTGAACCAGAGGAGGAGCAGAAATTGATTTAATTAAACTCACAAAATGTCGCTTCAAATGACCTCAGTATTCGCCTCAAGGGACTCGAACATTTTTGCAGCAGCAGTTCTACTTTGTTTACCACCTGTTGTCCTATTTTATATCTTGCTTCGCCGTGTGCCGTGCTACTGCACATACCTAAAGGTTGCATTCCATTATTTTGTCTCGTTATAAACTGCAGTATTTTACTTTGCCAAGCTATATATCATTTTACTTTATCCGAACAGCACCTACACTATTTTTCTTTGCCCACTCACAAACTGCACTACTTTACTTTGCCTGCTCATAAACTGCTGTATTTTACTTTGTATGCTTGTATGACGCACTCTTCTACTTGGCCTGGTTACGGGCCACACTATTTTACTTTGTCTACATCGACTACATTATTCTACGTTATACGGCTATCAATTGCACTGTCTTACTTCGTCTGATTATTGGCGACACTATGCTACTGCATCAGACTATGAAGTACACTGGTCATCTTTGTCTGGTTATGAGCACCATTATTTTATTTTGTGCGGACGTAGAATGCATTAGTGAACATTTTCATACGTGTAATTGCTGGCTACATTATTCTATTTTGTTTAACTTCAAGATATACTATCTTACTTTATTAATATCCTACTGTCTAACTACGATTGCCTATCACCGAAAAATTTCGTAAAAGAATAAATATTGTAATACATATTAACCTCCAGTTACTCGCACTCCACTTTCTATATAAATGATTACATGGAACTTTATATGGCTCCAATATGAATAAAATTTTATTTGTAAAAAGACTACTTTAATGCGAAACAAATATTTGCTGCTGTAGTCGACACCTTTGTTTATGTTTGAAACACTAAGTTATGAGATTGTATGTACTGTATGCGAGTAATTAAAAGTTAAATCGTGTGATGAAAATGACGTCGCCCGAACGGTACTCATTTTCCGGATAAAGTGCGATAGCCGACCGACGCGCATCCGCCGTCGGCGGCGTCTTTCAATGGAAAGTCAAAGGTAGCTGGGACGAGCACGCGTCATAATCGCAATCGAATTCCGCGGTTATCTACGACAGGCACGTACGATCTGATCGGGTCGTCCTACCGCGGAATATCTGCCTGGTATTTGCTTAATGCATAAGCAATTTCCGTGTCGGAGGCGGCACAGACAGCTTCCTATAATAACCCACTTACCGAGGCGTGGATGAACTATTGTCAGTTCTCGGCCAACTCGATTTCGAGCCGTCTCGGGGGTTCGTCGCGATCGCGAACCACTCACCGGAACGTTTTGCCGCGTAAAAACCGAAGCGAGACGCGAAAACGAGGAAACTCGTCCGCGCAAATTCACGTGGCAAAGCTCGTCGCCGTAGCCTCCGGGGAATTACGTTGGACAATATATTCCCGGGCACCTTTGAAGGTGCACGCCGGAAGTGGGAGATATTAGGCCGCATACCGCGGCTGCGGATTTACAATGAAGTTTGATTGGCATTTGACTGTAGTTCGATTCATAATGGCCCGGTTTCCCATATTATCAGATTTCTAAAGGGAGGAATACAAACCGACCTCGGAGACGGCTTATCTACGCAGTTTGCGTGGGAATCCGTCGACGATGGGAGCACCGACGACTTGCTTTAATGAGATTTGTATCGACAATTTGCTGAAACACCGCTTTCTGATCGGTTACGCGCCCTTCCCCGCCGCGCAGTCGCTTTAGCCTATTAACTCCAGAAAGTTAGGTGCTCTGTTATTGCGATCCCACTGCGAGCCTCTGCGAGAAGATAACAAAAATCCCAACAAAAACATTCTGTAAACAGGAGCCAAGTTCTTATGGCCGTAAAAAGTTGTGAGATCAAACAAAATACGGCCAAGTTCGTTAGCTTAGAAATACCTCTTGCAATACTGAAAAAAGCGTTTGTAAAAATTAGTTTAAAAGAACGTATTTAATTTTTAAAGAGATGCATGAAGGGCTAAATTATTCATACTTGGCCGCTACCTAACACCTTTTATGGCCATTAGTTTAGAAAGTAATGCATGTTCGTTTTACTGTCTATTTATACCTTGTGACGTTGCAACTTTTGCAACGGAGCTTGGCTGCTTAATATTATAATAACTTTGTCCCGTTTAATGTTTATGGTGTTTTTTTTTCTTTGTTAGTTGATTATTTTTTCTAATTGTAGGAGGTTTTCTTTTTCTTTGTCTTCTTGGTTTTGGAATTTTAGGGTCCGGTATTTGTACTTCTTCGATGTGTGGCCGTTACTTTTTAAACTAATGGCCATAAAAGGTGTTAGGTAGCGGCCAAGTTTGAATAATTTAGCCCTTCTTGCATCTCTTTAAAAATTAAATACGTTCTTTTAAACTAATTTTTACAAACGCTTTTTTCAGTATTGCAAGAGGTATTTCTAAGCTAACGAACTTGGCCGTATTTTGTTTGATCTCACAACTTTTTACGGCCAAAAGAACTTGGCTCCTGTTTACAGAATGTTTTTGTTGGGATTTCATCACTTTTTGTAGAAATTTCATCAATTATCAAGTTTATGGTTATTATTACTCTTATCCCTGATTCATTAAATCCTAAACATTTTTTATCTTTAAGGTAGATATTAAGTAAATTAATAAATGCATGTTCGTTTTACTACCTATTTATACCTACTTGAAACTTTGTCCCGGAAAATCTAAACAACGCAACGTCGATCAAAGGAAAAAAATTCTTTACTAATCTGCAAGACAAAATCCAAATTCAATGTATCGAAGAGTACCACCCTGCCGGCGACGCTCGGATCCGTTTGCCCCCCGCCGCTATAGACGATGCTCGGTGCAGTTTCTTTTGTTTACGTTAGAGCGATTGTTTTTTTCATCAGTATTTGTTGCGACTTCGAAGCTAATAAAACGTATACTTATGTAGGTACTTTGAGATTGTACCGTCGACCTCTCAAGAATTAGTTAGGGATAGGTGGCGGGGGGCGGAGAGGCCCGGCCGGCCCGCCCACGCATACGAAAATACAGTTTGGAGGAAATGGTCGAAGGAATAATCCCAAAGTACCCTTATGTATATGTTATGCTGCTATGTTCTATCCTACGTACCTATTTCGTAACGTTTTTTTTCAACCCTTTAATGTGTAAAATTTCAAACTTTGATCATTATTCCTTTGAGTGTTTGTTATGGTGGACCTATGTACCAAATTTCAAGCTTGTAGGTCAATGGGAAGTACCCAAAAGGTTTTGATGATCTGTCAGTCAGTCAGTCAGTCAGTGACAAATTTAACGATTTTTGAGGTCCTATATCTCGGAACCTACTAATGTTGGAAGATTAATGTTTTGTCAATATTGAGACATGATAGCATTTAACAAGTGTACGAAATTACATCTCTCCATCTGCCTCCAGTGCCGAGTTATAAGCCTTTAAAAAACGCCTAAGTTGTTTCGTGTAAAAGGTGGTAGTGCACGAACTTGGCTGGTGCATTACCGTGCACCTAGATCTATTCTCCTCCAACTTGTTTCTCATTTGCAAAGTAAAATGAAGGTTTCGCATGTTTAAAACTGAATTGGCGAAACTCAAAAATATGTTGACATTACAAGAATTTAAAAATATTATTTGTCATTTTATTTCTGTCTCTCACGATTGACCGAGGAATTGTTCCTTCGGCATATAGACCCGCCGCTAATAAATTGTTTATTTTACTGAAAATTTAGTACGTGTTCGTAATAACGCTCGTCGAACGCAGCATGGACCTCGATTCAATTTTTCAGCAGAGCCCCAATGTCTGACGGTAAATGTAGGTTGACGAGTACCTACGAGTATTACTCGAAATTATAAATTAAATTATGAAATATGGAGCAGGGATTTATAATTTATGGGCGCTGATTAAACAGAGGGCGGTCGGTATTTTTGTTAGAAATACTTCATTGTTCGATAATGCGAGTATTCCATGCAAGCGAAAATGGAACGTGGGAAAACACCGACATTTCTCCAGCCGATTGTTTTCTCGCTTCTCGGGGCCCGAAATACTGCAATATTCGAACGCAATTCTCTATAATTGCTTGGCATTATTTACGGCGGAAACCCTGAATGCCCAGAAGAACTTGCAGATTTTTCGCTCGGTCAAAATTATTCGACGATTTGTTATCGCCCCGCCCACACGCGTTGCCCACCTCGCCGTCAAATTCTTCCATTTATCCGAAGCATTTCACTCCGAAAACATTCCAAATTATTTAACTCATTTAATTGACAGGCAACTTCTGCCGGCGCTCGCGAACCTACTACAATATTTTCGACAGTAATTCAGCTTTCCAATTAATAAATGCTGAGACAGCAGCTGCACGGCAAATATATGCATATATGTGTATGTGTATGTGTGCATATATAACTTCAAAACTTTTCGCATTTCCGATATGAACGTTCCTCGCGAAAACCGGACACAGACCACGAGAATGTGCATTCCGTGCTGCATTTTGCTCGCTTTGATGTTTTCTGCATAAGAGATAAACACACGACCCCGTTGGAAACGTTACTCTTACATCTACATTATTAGTGTAAGTGTTGTAAACTAAATATCAACTAAATATCAATCTCCTAATCACCGTAATAAAGTTAATTTGCTGATTGCAGACTCTAGTCGAGGAGTATCAACGAATTTAATCAAATCATTTACGACAGACCATTTTGAAAACTACTCAGATTTTTATGAAATTCTGTTTTTGTGGACAGGTGTCACTCAAAAGCCAGTAAAAAGATGAGTATTCTCCGATGATATCCAACAAGTTTTATATTAAATGCAATATCTTTTTTCTTTTATTTTATCTCGTACATTTCATCTTGTTGCGTAAAAAATCCTCTTATTAAATCTTGTTAAATCAACATTAATTTAATGAAGATGTAAGTTCAAAGCTATGTAAAACAAAATTGATGCTTAGAGATTTGAATGTATGTGTCCATGGCAGCTATGAAATTATTATGTAGAAATTATTTGCAGATTAGTCGTTTGGACTAACCTAAATAGCCGAGCTTACAGTGTTGAAACGTGAATTGAAATGGCGGGAACGTTCTTTGACGCAGGCGGCATCCGCAAGTAAACGAGCTCGCAATAACGCTTGGCGATTAGAGTCACCGTGGCCCCCTAATGTATGGATCGTCAATTACACGTAAATCTGGATTAGCGATTCAGCAAAACAACCGTGCCGTCCGCACTACCGTGGCCGGCAATAAATAACGCGACAGCGGGAAGTCCGGTCGGACATCATCAGCAACACCTGAACACGCAACGTCCGATCGGTTCTGTCCAGCTTGCATTACCGAGGCGCGTCGCGGGGCTCGCGCCATTCCGCTCCGCTCCGCGCCATTCCGCTCAGCTCTGCTCCCGGTCGCGATCCAATGAATCCGGATTATTCCGTGAATACGAGAGCGAGAGGGAATGGAAGAGAGAGAGAGAGAGAGAGGGTGCGGATTCTTCCGGAGAGTAGAGGAGGCACGGTGTATCTCATCAAGGATCGCTTTCACGGGTCGTTGCGTTTCATAAATTGGCCGTCGGTTTCATTGGCTTCGAAACCGTAACGATCCGCGAACTGTGTTGCGCTGGCCCACGGGACAGACCGATCCGTTTCGCCCGTTTCCTGGCGAACAGAGACGATAAAAGTCCGGTGATGGTGAAAGGAGAGCAACACAGGTGCAACAGAGATAGGCCGAGTAAAAGGGAAAGAGAACGGCTGTGGGAGAGAGCGAATAAGAAGCATAAAGTCACGATGAGCCGTCGTAATCATCGGCACTCTTTACATATGAAACCCGAGCGACTATCTATCCCTACGGGTGTTCATAACGCATGGGTAGCTCATCAGGTAAATGCACGATCGATATTGCGCGGCGAGCGCGGGGAATTGCAACTGCTATCTAATAACCCTGCAAATATCGTATCTTAACCTCCCATCCTACCGAACCGTGCGCACCTCCCCCACCCCCTCTCTCTGACTCACTCTCTCTCTCTCTCTCTCTCTTTCCATCACGTTCCCCTTTTCTCTCTCGTCGTGTGCACGACCAAACGAACGCGACCATCGTGTTTGTTCGGTCGACGTGACTCGTGCATAAAGCCTCCCATAGTTCGGGCACCGATACCAAATCGATAATCAATGAATCGACAGCCGGAATGACATCGTCGATGTTATATTCCGTTCTCGATCCCTCCGACGTCCTGGTGTTGAACGGCGTAAATTGATAGCGCACCGGCCATCCGCGGACCATGTAAATTACTTCCATCTCGGTCTAGATCTGCGCTGATCATTTTTCAAACTCAACCGATTTTCTTCATGAATCTGCGTAATTGTGTCCGGCTCCATCAGCTTCCTTCAACAGCTTCGAACAATTTCTGAAATCTGATCTTCGGATAGCTAAGTCTTTGTGATTGGTTGCTAAATGTTTCTTCACGGATCTGTTTAAGTGTCACTGGCTCTAGCTCGTTCTTCTCGCAATAGTTCGTAGAAGTGAACTGCTCTCTGATCTATTGTTGAGATAGATGAATCTTTTTGATTCGATATGGATCATATGGTTCTAGCTCGTTTTACCTTCAACAGTTCTGAAAAGTGGATTGTTCTGATCTGAGCTGAGCATTGCAAAGTCTTCATGATTCCTTTAAAAGTTTCGTGTCGTCTTAATTTCGCAGCTCATGGTTGTGCTAATTATTATAGTTTTTAATTAATTTTTTTCTCGGACGATTCCAGAATCTGGAATAAAGGATTCGATGTCAAGGAAGACGATAGTGAAATATTAGTACGTTCGACGGAATATTGTGCAGGGATTCATTATTAAAATTTAACACAGATCCAACCCCATCGCTTATTGTCGCACACCAGTTGCGCTGGACTTCTTGGATTTGCATTTCAATGCATGCCACTTTATGCAGATTCGATTCGGTTGATATACGCTCTCTTCCAGCGTAGGACGATGAAGAAGCGCCGCGCGATAAGTATATTAAAAAGTTAATGAGACAAGATCGTGGGAGATGGTTAATGGAACTCTCTGATTTTACCGCGATTCCGTCAACAGGGTTTCGTATGTTTAAAAGAAAAACAGTTAAGAACATCAATGCATTATTTTATAAGTCGCAGCTTATTTAAATCGTTAAAGGAAGAAAGAAACTGCTTGGCTCCTGTTTCTTGCAATATAGACAAACAGTTTTTAGATTACTGCTGAATAACTTTGTCAGAGATATTTACGGAGATCTTTGTAGTAGTTTCGAGAGTACGAAATTATCGAAAAATAAGTTTAATCAAACTCATATCTAGAGGAATAAGCAGCTCTTTTGAAATGTTTCTGACGTTTTTAGAAAAGACTGACGAGTGATAAAGGATTCTAATGAATCCATGAAAATCGTTTGCAATTGCAGCGAGCAGCGTCGAAATCAGAACAGCAGAAAATCCGAGGTAGAACCTCTCAGTCGCGTGTCCTCGATGGATCCGATTTAATTGAAAAAATGAGCACTCGTCCCACAGCGATCTACAATATCAACGTCACCCAGTTTTATCGAATCGAACTTCCACTCGATATGATAAAAAGAAAGAAAGAGAGAAAAAAGAGAGAGAATGATAGAGAGGGGGAGAGGAGAGAGAAGAAAGGTCCGCTTGGCTAGCGACACCGCGCATTACCGCCATTACCGAGACGTATCGAATGGCAGCTAACGAAGAAACGTTAATTAACGCGGACAAAGTTCGCCGGTCCGCGAAACATTACGTTCGACGGCCACTGATTCGTTAATTTTAATTGTAATTTAATAACTGCGACGCTCGGCGGTGCTACTTCCTCGTCGATTATTCCGATCGAAATGAAACACTGGCGTGTTCATAAGCGAGAGAAAGAACGGGAACGACCGAGAAGTAAACGAATATCCCGTCCATTCGCGCAACGGGTTTTTCCCGCGGACCTACCACGGAGAAACGAAGGTTGTAATTTCCCATCGACGAATGGTGTACCCGCGGCCTCTGATACGCGGCAACCGGAAACGTAATCAATGAATGGATAAGTTTCGAATGGGCGACAGCCGAGCCGGCCAACGCTGGCCTATCTCTCTCTCTCTCTCGCTCTCCTCGCAATAACAATCGCTGTCATCGTGTTATCTGCGCCCGGGCATTATCCCGCGGTAATCACAGTCACGGCTATAGCATAATTTCATGCCACGGGGTAAACTACTCTGCTGCGATGTGCATTACCGACATTGCTTCGCCAATGATAATTTTACAAAGGGAACTTTGCCACGGTAATATGCTAATAACATTTCAAACGCTGTTCTGGAAGTTTTTCTTTTCATTTTCATAATCCACCGAGGCTCCTGGCTTAGAGAAAGCTTAATGAGCTTTCGACGTTGATTAGCTCTTTCGAGTTCTTTGATATTTATAAAAGAACATGGAATAGTAAAGTTTCTCTGCGGAGTTTCCATACTATTACTCGTTTTTAGGAATTGTTCTTCGAACCTGTTGACTCTCTGAGATGCATCTTATTAAGTATTAAATCGTTCCCTCACTTATGTAGGTTTCAAAGGCCATGAATATTTAATACCACATGTTTTTACAGAAGGAAATTTTGAACACTTGGAAATTGAGAATTCATTTGGATGGAGAATTCGCGTGATTTTAATAAGGTGGAGTGCGCTAAGTCCGCCCTAGTTTTTGCAAAGTTGGACTTTAAACTGATGTATTTTCAGCCTGGTATGTAAACACTTAACGTTCTTGGTATCAAACTCTTGCCACAGTTGTTACTGATGAATTAGTATTCTGTAAGATTCTAATTTTGCTTGAAAATTATTACTTTGATAGGATATTGTACAAAGTATCAACTAGGACGCACTTGCTCCGAAAATGGGGCAAGTCCGTCTCTCAGAGTTAAAAATGCTTTCGAACCTTGTTTCAAGTGCTACGCGGCAAGAAAGGAATTATTAATAAGCCTGCTTTAAAATGCTTCTTATTGCATTAAATTATATTGTTTACTTTTATACCCTAGTAGCACAAAAATATTGACTAAATATTTTTTAAGCCACACTTTTTAATATGAGAAAAATATTTCTTCCTATCTTATAAGTTAGGATAAAAAAGAATATTTGGTACTTAATGTAAAATAAATATTGTATGTATATTTGAATATTAAAAACAGATTGAATCTCGTTTTGATATTATATGAATGCGTATACAATATCTTGTGCTGCTAGGGTAGTTATCCATTTTTAAACAAATAAGTACTTTTATGCTGAAATATGAAAGGGGATACAGTGATATTAAAACAAAGTTTAAAAATGCTTTCGAACCTTGTTTCATGTGAAAAGAATTATTATCAAGCCTGCTACAAAATGCTCCTTATTGCATAAAGTATATTGTTTAGTTTCATAGTTACCCATACAGTACGGACTTACCCCACCGTGATAGTACGGACTTGCCCCGTGTAGTAATATTTACGGGGCAAGATCATCCTAGTGTTTTCCTCAATAAACTTAAAAAAATACAATAAAACGGTTTATTTAATGTAAACCTACATCAATATTTGTTGTACTTACTAAAACTAACAACACAGAATACATTAATAACTTGTAAACTATTGCACGTTCAGGATAACCTCAAAGTTGTACGTGTACCTCGCACGTGACTGTTTGGCATTCGTTGATTTAAGCGAGGAAAACACCTTTATTCTTGGGCGACATCTATGTAGAATAGTTCATACTAACTCATACTACTCATCATATTCTTCTATTATTCCTCTATTTATTATAATCTCGTTCATATTATAATAAAAATAACCAATTAACGGACTTGCCCCGTAGACGGACGTACCCTACTCCACCTTATTGCCGAATAGTGAGATTAAATGAAAGACAGTATCACGGACTTTAGAGCGGTGGCCAGTAAAATTCACGATGGTACTAGTTTCGACCAACGGTTTACGACGGTGGGAAGTTCATTATGGCGGCCGATGAAACCGCTTCACATATGCTGGAACGTCAGAGTCTGGTCCCGGGAGGAACCCGCAGGACGAGAGCCTGATGTCCACCTAGCCAACGATTGCCGCGGCCAACACATTTCCCGGTACGCACGTTATGATATCGCTATATTATGCTAATTACGTGGTGCCGACTCACGGTCAATGGTGCATACTAATGGCCATAGTCGCGCAACGAGGTGCCGTTACGATTGATCAAAGCTGCTTTGGTTATGCTAATTCCGCTCAAGCTGGCAAACGCGCACCCGTAAGGGCGAGATGGAGAGGGACACGAGAGCCAGGAGAACGAGGGAAGGACGATACGGTGGGGGGAGATAAGGGGAACATCAAAGAACCGCGAAGACTTTCCCTTGTGGACGGTTGGAGTTCGTTCTTTTACGTTGACAGTCGCTGATACGGGTCAAGACTGAGTAGTGGAGCCAATAAACGTTGACCATGGGTCTGGAAACTGGTCCTGAATCACTGCTTATTCTGGGATGTTTAGAACTAAACATACCATGATCGTGGGATTAGGGTTTTGTTCTACTACTAAATTACGAAGATATTTCTGGAGGAACAGTTCTAGGAAATGATTGAATACATGTTGTTCCGTCCCAAGACGTACAGTCCCTGCTCACTTTATTAGACTCACCTGTATAATTATGATATTTCTATACGATATTGTACTATACGATTTGAACTTTTTTGGGAAGCTAGAGCAATTAGTTTACTAAAGAATGTGAAAAGAAATTTTTTCAAAAATTGCAATTGATCGGAATTGTTGAAAAAATACTAAAAGTTGAATTTTTAACTTTTTTATGTGGGCCTATATTGAAAATTTAAAAAATAAGTTTTGTAGATCTGTATCAATTAAACATATTCTGAAAATTTCGTCAAAATCGGTCGACGTTGCAACGAGCTACAAACATTTAATGATGGTAAAAATTGCAGATTTTCACGATTTATTGCCGAAAATCTTGAAAATCTGCAATTTTTACCATCATTAAATGTTTGTAGCTCGTTGCAACGTCGACCGATTTTGACGAAATTTTCAGAATATGTTTAATTGACACAGATCTACAAAACTTATTTTTTAAATTTTCAATATAGGCCCACATAAAAAAGTTAAAAATTCAACTTTTAGTATTTTTTCAACAATTCCGATCAATTGCAATTTTTGAGAAAATTTCTTTTCACATTCTTTAGTAAACTAATTGCTCTAGCTTCCCAAAAAAGTTCAAATCGTATAGTACAATATCGTATAGAAATATCATAATTATACAGGTGAGTCTAATAAAGTGAGCAGGGACTGTATTTTGCTACGTGCAAAACATCTGGATGGCAGACTTCGGTCTATCTTGACTATGCCACTTTTCTAATTGCACTAGCAATGAAGGTAGCGACCCGGGAGAAGGTTTTCAACACATAATTATTATCCACGTTACTGTTATAGTCATACAACATCTTAACTACGATGAAAAATCGCAGAGATAGTAATGGAATGTTGACATGCAATACTTGGCTAATGATTTCGCCCTTGAAATGAGTTTGTTAAGAGTTGCTTCTTTCTAAAGACATTCACTTTCTCGACGATTCAGATGTTCAAGATCGATATTAAGAAATATATAAGTTTCTCATCCAAACAATTTAGCAAATTCTTATACAACAAACCAGATCCTGTCACAAAAGAGCACCAAAGAGTCGAACAGAATAAAACGAATCAGCGTTTGCCTAAAATAGAGCACAATCCCATCGCACACCGGCAAAAGAGGCCTGAAGCTTCATCAAACCCAAAGGGAAGACGTCCCGAACGAGGCTCCATTGAGCCCGAGCATCATTCGCTTTGTCGTCGCAGTATGAATTTTTAATTAGCGTAATACACGTCGGCAGCTTAATAATTAATAAGTCGTGTAGGTCGGTAGGGTAGTGCCGGGTGCTCAATGAACGCGGCGTCACCCGGAGTCATTACCGGCTAATTGAAAATGACGATGACAGCGAAGCGAAGCCACTCAAGTCGAAACAATGCGGCGCGGGCGTTTCGTTCGGCGGCTTCCCCCGTTCGCGTGGCACGCGTTGGCGTTGCGACGCGCGACGACCCTTCTCCCGGATGCTCGGCGTCGCTCGTGCCGTATTCTTTTTCGGTTCTTTTTGCGGGGCGAAGGAGAGGGGAGCGGAACGAAAGAGAGGCGCGGAGAAGGGAGCGGAGCTAGTGGGACGCAAAAGCGGCGCGGAGCGGCGGAGGCGAGGATATCGCGGCGCCTATCGTCCCGGGGGACAAAAAGCGGGGGCCAACAATGCGCGTTGTCGTCCGTGATGCGAGAGGCCCGACTAAACTGAACGAGAACCCCGTCGTCATCGGTCTGAACCCCGTCCTCGTCGGGGGAGGGACGATGATGGAAGAAAACGCGTTCACGATTCGACGCGTGGCCCCTTTTTCTTTCGCGCTACGGCACAAAAGTGCACGCGCACACGCCGGAGATCACCGGAGAACAGCCTCCATTAAACGTTTCCATGATGAGGCCGGGAACGAGGCGCGCCTCCGAACGGGAACGGGGGCGTTATATGAATAAATTTCGAGTAGGGCAGGCTGGATTAGAGGCAGATTGGCCTCAGGGACATTCCCGGCTGATCCTGCGATTCCGTAATTCGAGAAAATTCACGGGACAACCCCCTGTATGCCCACGACTCTGTTCCAGCTCTGCTCCGATCCGCTTCGCGCTGCTCGACTACGCTCGGATCGATGGCTGCTCTTACCAGGGATTTCTCCTAGCTGGGATAGCTATCGTATACCCAACGGTCGGACGTAATCGCGTTTACGGTCGAGGCTGGAGTTCGCGGAATCGGGCGGTAAATATTTGAAACGACCCGTCATTAGGCATTAGCTAAACTCCGCCGGGCCGAGCCGCTCTTAAGCTTCCGGTTTTCGGCCGGAGGAAATCCCAGCCTTGCGAACCTGAACGAACGCCGTACATCCTGTTGGTAGGGGCGCACGTGCGCCCAAGTGGTCAACGATACTAATGTTACCCGGGCCCGTTTAACGGAAGTTACACGTCGAGAAGTCAATATCCCGTCCGTCGCTCGAATAATTTTGCGCAAAATTGCTGCGTCCTCTTAACGGGATGAGTTTAAATGTCGTCCACCGTGTTTACAGATTTATCCAGTCTCGCGAGCGAACCCTAGCCCATAACGCTTCGACGCTCTTACACGCGGAATTCGGTTAAACGAAAATTACTTCTACTGGGTGACGACACGGACTCAAGATCAGGACAGTTATTGCATGCAATGCATTTTTCTGTCTACGGTTTTAAATTGTCTAATCTGAAGAAAATGTCCCTAGTACGACAGCTGACTCCATCGAAATGAAAGATCAGCTAGTGAATTGCATGACGTTGCGACACAAAAGGTGTGTGTCTGAGGGAGCTAGACTCTACAGCGTTGTCAGTGTCTCTGATCCAGACAACAGTCTTGTTAGAAATGCGTAGAATATAAGTTATGTACATGTACAAACATTTTATGTATGAATCTACAATGAATAAATAAAGACAATGTAATAAAAAAGCATATCTGCGAATATATGTATTGAACCACCAATTTTTCCCGAATGTCCGACTTGTCGTAGAGTTATACTACTGATTTTCATAAAAAGGAACGTGCGTCGAACTTGTCATTGTGCTACTGTACTGATTTGGAATTGCAAAAATAGCGAAACTTTGAAAAACAGACATTTTCGGATGTTGGCTTGTCGTTGACTTGTACTGCTGAATTTTCGAAAATTAATTTTCGATGTCTCAATTTTCTCAGCAATGGATAATGATTAAGATCAATATGAATCATATGTTCGTCCGTGATTCCTTCGGGGTTCGCAGTTTTCGAACTGCAGTTCTACGATGGCGAACGAATGCATTTCAGTAGAAAACGGGGATCGCGTGCGCGTTCCTGCCACGGGATCATATTCCCTTATCTAGACATTCCTCATACAGACGAGGAAGAAAAATGCGGATCGACGAAACAGAGGTACAGAATGATGGTCTAAGTCCAAAAGGCGAGCACGAGGAGACAGAAAGAGAGAGAAGGGGAGGGAGTGAGAGAGAGAGAGACGTAAGAGCGAGAAAATAGCCAAGAAGAGAAAGAAAGGAGACGGAGAAAGGGAGGCCGAGGGTTAGACAGTTCTTGCACTGTCAATAACACTCCCCTGCGGCGTGATAGATTGGCCCACCCTTACTATCCAGTCACCATTTATCTACTTTTTGTCCCACACTTTCGTTTCGTGGCCACCGTAGCTATCGGCCGGGAGTGTTTACCGTCGTGGAAAAGAGAGAACCTACTCGTACAGCGCGCCTCTCTCCCCCGTCCGATTCTTCTTATTTCCTCGACGTCCACGAAATCTCTGACCTGATCCGCCTTAGTCCACCAAAAGGATCAACGAGACTCCATTTAGGTGGAACCGTGACCATCCTCTGATTATACGACGATTCCAACAAATATTTGTGATTGCACAATTGCGCGCCACGGGCAAGAACTTCGCATTAGCTGAATAATATTACGATAAAAACATTCGATGCATGATTTGGAAACAGGAGGAAAAGCTGCAGTCCCTTTTTCTTGTAACACAAACTTGACACAATGGTAACGCTCTAAATTATTCCGTCTTGCTCTGCATGGGCAGTAGGAAATACTCTCTTGATAGCAACATCGTCTGTTTTGTGTATGTAATTGTATGTAGAAGAGGAGTATCCCTGCAAGATCTCCAAATATTTCTTCAAATTATTTTTTAAAGGATTATTGTGGGATACGCATGTTATTAAGATTGGGTATGGTTCCACTTTATGTTTGATTCAGTGCAATCAACAGTATAAAATGAACACTTTGCTCGGCATATTCTTTGTTCAAACTGTGCACTAAAAGTAATGAATTTTGTAGATGCACGTGTTATGCAGTTAAAATAGACGCAAACAAGTAAAATACAGAATACACAAACTTTCACGATTATCGTATATAAATGCACATCAGTTTGGCTTGTAATCGAAGTTTGCCTAAGGCAAGAATGGAGGAATCAGATTTGGAAGTTCGCGTAAACGTCCGCAATGGAGCGTCCCCGTTGGTCCGTGAATGAAACGGCGACACGTGGTCGGCGCCGCGGCCGAAAGTAGTTCACCAAAAAATTTGATTCGGCTGACGCCCGCACAATGCCTCTATCGAGCTGTTTTTAAGGGACCTATAGAATGATGGAAATAGTTGGCGAATACTTCATATTCCTTCCAACGCCATCGATGCCTCTGAATCGGGGAAAGGTCGCCGATTGAAAAAGTTTCCAAGACCTCCTTCAAAGTCGGAGCTTTCCGGCGTGGTGGAGGAAAAGGAGGATGAGGATGAGAAGGAGGAGGAGAAGGAGGAGGTCGGCGAGAAGGAAGAGGAGGAGCAGAAGCGAGGCAGCGAGATAGATATCGTGGAAGCATCGAAGGCCATCGGCTTGCGAAAGAAAAAGACAAGGTTCCGGCGTAACTTTCGCGAAAGCTACCTCGAGATGGGTCCCGTTTCGAAAGGAAATCGAACCATATCGAGACCCTATCGACCTGAACTCCGCAATTATATTTAATTAAGAATGGCTGCTTCGGATCAATTCGAGTATCGGCATCCATCCCTCCTTATTTCCTTTCTTTCACTCTCTCCCCTCCCTCTCCTCTCTCTCTTCTTCGTCGCTAGCCACGTCGCCATCCTCGGGGACTTTCCGTATTCGAACTTTTCCTCCGCACTTGTATTTTGCATCGGATTAATAAAACTTAACGAGCCGTCCCGTCGAGGTATTTCTAGCCAATTACATTATTTTCTTCGAACGCGACCATTTTTCCCTCCTTGCCCTCTGCTTCTCCAACCGTTGCGGCTCTCACACATGGTCCCCTTGCAATCGTTTTTCTTGTTACCGCGCTGCTCGACGAAAATTACGAGTCCTCCGAGCGCTTACGCGCGTTCCAATGCTATCTGACGATTGTCCCCGCCTCATTTTCGATAATTCATCGGCACGTGTTTTACCGTATTTGCTGAGAACCTTGAAATACCGCTCGAGAAACGCTTCCAAGACGCGGGTGCAGAAGAACGAAAAAATCAGTGTTTCAAACGTAGCACTTCAAAATATACTTTCAATTATAAAAAGTGGACCGAAACCTAATAAAATATATCCAACCCTTTCACCCTTAGAAACAAACAGTTTTGGCGATATTACAAATTATTAATTAATTCAAACAGATGCGTCTCGATTTTTTGAAATACAGGTTTCAAAGTTTGTTTATACCTTTAGTTCATCTACGTAAAACAGTCACGAATTGATATGAGTCCTTAGAGTTACGTAGCCAAATGATGCAGTCCAAGGAAGTAAACTACAAATTCAAAGAGGATGAATTGTAGTCGATATGTTCTAGAAACTGATCTGTCTCCTCAATTTAATTATTTTCAGTTTGAAGCTTCGGTTACGAGTTTCACTCGCTACGATAAGACAACAGCACAATACCGTAGTAAATTTTGTTATTATTACCGATACACAGCCATGCATGTCGAACACAGTACCATATTCCTTATCGTAATCGTGGAACGGCAGATTCCCTCCGATCAGATAGAAGAATAATCCGCGATTACGACGCGGAATCGTTCAGAATCATACATGTAATATGATGGCCCCACGATTAAAGCAGCTGTTTATACTCAAGATTTCTTGGAGCGATAACAGCTCGAGCTTAAAAATTCTTGCCGCGGAACGTTCGACCCCGCTCGAGTTAGGAACTCGCAGGCCACGCTGCAGCAGACAACGATAATCTCGGAGATAATGGAAAGCCTGAGACCGTATTGTGTACGTTTTAGCCAGTTCGCCATTGGGAACAATGGGGTACGGTTAATGACCAATCCTTAGAAACCGGGCGAAATTTCGATAGTCGGCATGGAGATAAAGCCGGAGAAGTCGAGGCGCTTTTCAATCGTGAAGGATTCGCAATACCTCGGCTCCTTTTGTCGCACATGCGGGAATACTCTTGGGAGGTCGTTGACACTGTTTCCTGCCAAATTTTCGCCTGAGAAATGCACCACTTCTATCCCAGGCTAGGCAGAATCTTAGAAGACAGAATCTGGGTAAATCTTAAAAGACAGTCTTATAAAGGAGAAGCAAATTTACTGTTATCTTAGAGGGAACTGGTTGTGCCAAAATTTATTTCATACTGTCTCTATCTAGACCCTCAATGACCCTTCAGAAACATGTAAATGTGCGATTTTATGCATTTAATACAATTTCTACCTAAAATAAATGTCTGTTGCACTTGACACTTTTGCAATAGACCATTTTTGTCTACATAGAGATTCACAATCTAATGGTAAAAATGAGGCAGGTACAAGGCAGTACGAAGACTAAACGTTATTCTACTTGACAGCTAAGCAAGTGCAAATAAATATTTGTAGATTGAGAAGAGAACAACGAGTAAGCATATAGACAAGAAAATATTGGATCTACAGAATCATAATCACTATTTACTGTTTTCCATGTCAATATTTATAGAGACCAATATTTATTGTCCATTGACAACAGAGAGAGAGAGAGAGAGTCCACAGCGATGATTGAAAACTGCATCTGAGTCGAAGATGGTCTCCTACCTTGAGAAGTTCAACTCAAATAAACTAGACGAAGAAAGTGGATGCTGTCAGATCCACCGAGATCGGTCCCGATGAAGTATAGTGTTCGACAGAGCGTATGTAGAGTTCGCAGCGTCTCCCCGTTCATTGCGCCGTGGCATGACAAGGATTCAGGGGTTTCTTGGCCAAAAGAGATAGCGGTCGTGTAATTAAGCGTTTAATCTAGAAAGTTCTTGGTGCGAGCTGAGACCAGTCGGAGAGAGCCGGGCGAAGCATTTGGACCAATTACGGGGAGGTTATCGTCGCGGAGCTTCGGCAGAAGGATCCATGAGTCAGGAACTCTCCGCGTCCTTCGTGTCGAACGGATCTTCCGGATAGGAATGGTCCATTGTGTGGAAACTTCTGAAATGAAACTGGACAGTGGTTGAGCCCTGGGGTAGGGATTTAATTGAAGTACCAGACGTCGACCTAATTTTCTACCGGGTGCCCCACCAAATCCGCACTCAACTCAAGGAGTTGGTAGCGTTTATAGACCATACCATTTACCCTTAATGCTTCGCGGCCTGGACTCTCAAGAAATTCATGAAAACGCGATTTACATTGGCAATTTTGAATCGAAGCGACCGGGAACAAAATGGCCCCTTTCCTTTCAACTTTTGTAGCAATGGAAGTCTCCGTCCCTTCATTTGTTTATGCAATCGATCAATCAGACGATAAGTAATTCATATTTAACAGTACTAGCTTCAGAACGGTATGGAAACAGTTAGTAAAGTGATCCAAGCAACTAAATGGTAGAATTTCGAGTCCCAACAATTCTACTAACTCAATGATCCCCATAAAAATAAAATTTTTATTCCTCTAGTTCTTAACTTTTTCTATGATTATAAATGATTATAAACTTACTTGATGTCTATTTCTATTAAAAATGAGATAAATCAAGGGACTAAATAGGCGCTATCGCTAGCTGTCGGCAGTAATTAGTCTCGTATGGACAAGTATCGTTGCACTTGAATTTGAGGGAGCCCATAGAGTAGAGGAATCAGTGATGGATCGAGGAGGTCGGGTTTGGAGATCCAACGAGAGTTTAATGCGGCGATTGCACTAAAAATAAGATGAGGGGACGCCGCGATCGGGCGAAAGGAAACGAAAATGATCCCCGGACGATTGCCGAAATCGCGTTCTTATTGGTTCATCAGAATCACTGAGCGGCCGAGCGTATTCGCCGCGTGGGATCGCGTGTTGTAACGTCGATTCCGAAGGGATGGAAGCGGGTCTCGGTGCCAGCCGGTGTTCCTAGAACGGTTCGGAGTTCCTCCTGGGCCATTGGGTATTCATGAAGCCCCCGGTCGAAATTGAGAGACACAACGAAGCGTTACCGGGATAGGCGACCTATCGATTGTCTGGCAGTTACTTCAGCGAATGCGCTCGTTTACTCGTTTCCTTTCCCCACGACCGGGTCGGGCCGAGCGATTTTACCGAACCACGAGCTCGACTCGGAAGAATCGAAGAAAAATATTGTCTCCGGGAGTTTCGACGACAGATCGTGTAACAGGGACCGTCGTCGCGTGGAAACATTCGCGAATCAGATATTCCCCATAAAAAGGTGTAACAGCCGGGTTACCGTGCAAGACATAATATCGCCGGGGACCGTTTCGCGTGGTCGCGTGCGCCTGTCACGTGCACGGCCACGAAAAACCGACGGGGGTCATTATTGAATAAATAAATTTCTGCCCCGTGCACGAATACGGGATCTCGTTCGACATCCATTGCGCCCTCGCGAAATTCGCCGGCGTCTAAGTTGTAATTTCCAGATTTTATTAATTCTCGTGTCTCACGCGATTAAATGCACAGCCGCCGCCTCCGCCGCTGCCGTCGCCGGGTGAAAGGTCGGCCCCTGCCTCTGACCGACAAACGCTGCTTTGTAAGTCGCTCGCACATAGTTACATTCGCCGCAAAATTATGTGGCGAACCGTCGTTTGTCGCTAATCCACTGGAGAACCGATCTTGTGCGATAAAATTTACACCGAACCTGATTCATAGCTTTTATACGACCTGTTAGACTTCTTCAGAAAACGATGTCGAGAACGTATTGGATTTTTCACGGGATTTTCAATTTCCAAGTAGAAATGGGCGGCGGTGGTCAGACACGCAATTGCATTATGGTCAATATTGTCTAGCTTTGCATGGAGAATAATATGTCGATATTTACATTATTTTAATCTTGATATATTGTTGTCGCGAATGTATAAAATTCTCGGACTAATTATGAGAAAGAGCATATAATCATATGAATAAAATCTTTTCCTTTCCGTCTGGAAAATTAATAGAAAATGAAGCAGCAGCCAACACATTTGCGAAAGAAATCACGATGGAGGATTGCACAGATTACGATGCGATAAACTTTATTGTATCAACCGCAGGATTAGCAGCGTTTTGACTTCCGTTTCAAGTAATTTCCGAGAGAACTGAAACTTGTGGAATGTAATATTTCCGTCTCTGTCGGGCTTCCAGGGGAATATCAATGTCTCGGACTTACGAGCGTCAGCAAGCAATGCGAGCGACGTTCATGCTCCGCGGAGTGAGCGACTAAGTGATTGCAGGCAGCAGGAGCTTTCCCACAGGAGAGCGTTCTTATTCTGCAATCCGGATGTGACATTTACTATCAATTTACGACGTCGCGGGCTGTTAACCACGATCCGTACCACCGTGTGGTATATATATGTATATACGTGTATATACATATATATACGGAAAAGGCACGGAAAAGGTTACACGACAAAAGCGACGTTTCGCCTGTGTTAGTTTTATCTACGGCGAAATAATATGTCTGACGGGATATATTTTGCGGAGATAACGAGTGTTGTTTTTTCCGGCACACTGTGCATGTGTGCTATGAGACGTTCGGCGGGTCTGCCCATGCGTCGACCATTTCTACTTGATGCTGGACTGGTCTTGACACTTTCTGTTAATTCGCAATTTCAATTTATATAACACATTTATTCTAACTTTGAGAAATCTTATTTGCGAAACACCTTATACTTTCTTTAGGCAATTCTAGTGATTGCAATCTTGGTTCGATTTTAATCTACAAGGTATTTCTTACCAGTATATGTTGACAGTAGAGGGTTGATTGATTCATTGTATGTGGGTTCGTTTACATACCTGCAACAGAAAGAATAGTTGACACTGTTAGTAGATAGAAGAAAAATAATTTCCGTAGTACTATCATCACTTTAGCATATTTACAATGTCCATCTTTGCAAAATTCCCTTTGCCAAAAAGCAATAAAAATGTTTGAAGTACAGAATGAATATCAAATGCTAGAGAGTTCTAGATGTCAGTATGCTCCCATTTTCAGTTAGTCATACGGATATATTCATCGCCGATGAGCAGTTGGCGATAAATATTCACATTGCGTCGCTGCCAGCGAATTTAGATTGAACAAGTTCGCGGAGAACTTAGCATAATTCTCTAGCGGAGCTTACAGGTTGTAACAGAAATATACTCCAGGTTATAACACGAAACTCGGTTTCCAACCGGGGACGGTCGTCAGAACAATCTATTCAGGCCGTAACTTGCGACAAAATTTCTATGGAAATATGATTCTCGGCCACGGTCTCAATAGACTGTTACATCACTGACAGTCTATTAGCTAAATTATCTCTGACCGAGTAGCCGAGGACTGTGCGTACCGGCGGCATTTTAACGAATCGCTTGATTAACGCTACAGTCGGACCGGCACGGCGCTATGTAAATGAGGACATTATTGCGATTAATAATTTTTCGAAATTAATTATCGCCCGGGTTCGGCCACCGCGCGCGATTCTGTGCGTAACTGGCGGCAGTGATTGATGGAGCTCCATTATGAATCGCGCTGTGAAATTAATCGCTTCCCCCTTTTCACCGCCCTCTCCACCACCCTGTTTCCACCCTCTCTTTCTCTATCTCTCTCTATGTTTCTCTCTCTCTGCTCTACTGCTCGTCATATCTCACCCCTTCCTTGACCACACAACGGGTTACGAATGGACCGACGATGAATACGTGATTTCCAGGTTCGCGCGTGAGTCACCGTGCGGTGTTGTTGACACGCACCTAACCTCCGGCATGGCGGCGGTTTTACGTCCTTAATTAAACGTTCATTATACCTCCTCGAACTGTGCCAGCCAGCAAGGCGACACGTCCGTCCGTTTAAAGTCTAATCGGGACAGTCGGGATAACACTCTACAAGCTTTTCTTGTGAATCTGCAAAGTGTATACAATTATTTACTGACATTACAAGCGAGAGATTCAATTTACCCTTATACACCCCCTAAAAATAATACCAGCTCAAAAGATCCATAAAGTTTGGCTTTTAACGCATTTATAATGAGAGGTTTTTGCATTACTTTTATTTAACCCTTGCGCAGCCAACCGAGTACCTGGGTACGCTTTTACTGCATTTCATTCAACAATTTGTTAATGTTTCTCTAAAAATATTGCAAAATTTCTCTAAATATCCATTCTTTGCTCGCTAATACATTAATTTATAGTCTTAACATGAGAATTTGTGTAAATATGATTAATTCAAAAGGTGTTAAATAATCAATGCATTTTGATTGGCTACATAAGATCCTCTAATGATACTACCACATTTTAATAAGGTTCAGATTATCAAAGAAATACATCGGGTTTCATACATACAAGGATGGTCTGGTAAAAAAATCTTTGGCAAGATCAAACATGCAAAAGAGTTCCTAACGGGACAGGAGCCAAAGAACCAACCTCGAAGGTATTCGACAGCGAGGACTCCTTACTCCGGAAAACCAGGCAAGTTGTCCAACGTCGTACGGTCCCTATACATCAATTTTGTATTCAGGAGTCGAACACGAGTTACGAAGTAACGTCCAAGGGCTCCAACTTGGACCAAGAAACTAGTATAACATATGCAGCGGTTCTGCTCGTGCCTTCTCCAATCTTTGAAAAATATAAATATTAAATCCTCTGTCCTAACGCAGCACTTAAATAGATTTTGATTCACTATTTTCTAGAATGAAATAGAATGGAACAGTCATTAAGAAACCTACTAACAGGATTCCGGAGGGTGATGTATACATTAACAGACTAAGGTGAAGTGCCCTATGCCTGGACAGCATGTTTTTCTATTTTAAATTGTATCACTTTAAATAAACAAAAACAATTTCTTAAGAGTTTTAACATACAGTTGAGAGTTTGTAAAGTAATTTAAAATAAAAAAATCATTGTTTAGGTTAATATCTTAATTGTATTAACAAGAATAATTCAAACCTATAGTTGGACATATTAAATCCAATCTAAGCTAGTACCTGGACAGAAGTAAAGCCTATATCGGGACGAATTCAATTTACGAGTTGATCGAGCGAACATAACCTAAAACGTTGGTTGGTGGCGCTGTTGCGCATGACGAATAGAAGATGCTTTGCGTAATATGTAGTATTCTTATCATAGATTATAGTATTGTATTATTTAACCAAATATATATTTATTTTTATTTACTGTTTTAATAAAACTTGTCATAATACAACTTTTAAGGTTAGGCAGTAATACTGATAGATTTAAGATGTAAACATAAAGTATTATTAACGTCACAACCGGAATACATTTTCTACATACGTTATTCAAGCTAATAGAAGACTAATTATACGTACATGTAGTTAAATAATTTGCAAACAATGCGTTGATTTTATTCACAAACACGTTTCCGGCTTCAGGCGTAAGCACATTGCGTATAAGCTTAGAGTGGGACAGCTACTGTCATCGCGTCCCAGTGTGGAGTACTTATATTTGAAAACAGTCCTAATCTTGGACATCTAATATTTGGATTAATAATTATTATTAATGTTAAGTTTGATTGCCAATTTATTTTAAAATATCAATATTATTATGCGTGATAATTATTTTTTGTCTGAGGGCTTAAATTATATCTTTTTTTCTAACAACAGTTCGAACTATAAATGCACATGATTCGCATGTAAATAGACTATTTTGTATACTGTTTTCAGATGAACTTTGAATTCATTTTTAAATTTCAATTGATGTCTTAATGAAATAATATTCACACCTACTTGTAGCTAAGGCCTCAGAATATATAATATAATTATGTAATCTCTTAATTACTGATTTTACTATGAAAATTCAATTGTCCAGATTTAGGTACCACTTTTGGACTGTCGAGACTTAGGGCACTTCACCTTAATCTCGAGAACAAAACTAACTAGTAACAATCAATAATTCCTGAAAATATTACAAAGCCTCAAATAGACAACTCTCTGTAACCCTGCCCAGAGAATAACGTCGAACCAACGAACAAGCTTCACATAAAATGAAATTTCCATCTCGTGGAAGACAAACAGTCCAGACTACGCAACCCCCAGAGACGGTCGAACAAAAATAAAAAAAAATAGATCCAAAAAATACGAAATAAATTTACAGCGTACAAGTATCAGCACCTATACATCGAGCCGGGCCAACTTTTTATCAAATTTTTTATAGCCGTCGTGTCGGTTCGTCGCTGCTAACGATAACCCTATCCGCGGTGGAAGGTTTCGTTTTTGGGACGGCTCGATCGCGATACATCCACCGGTATTCTAGCCGGACATTTGCAGGACATCGAAGCCCCTGGAGGGTGGCTGTCCATCGTGTCACGGCATGGAGCGAATAGGCGGCAGCGAATTTCGAAGAGGAGTAGGTGGGACACACACGGGGGAAAAAGTGATGGCAGCAAAGGGGTGGCGGACACCGAGGGGTTGCGGGACTTTGGGGGACGCGAGAGCATTTAAGCGTAAATGGTTTTTGTAACTGGGAGAGCGTAAAATTGCCTAACCACCCCGTGCACCTCCTGGCGCTTTTGGACGAACTCATCCGCCGCATCCCTGTGCCCCTGCTCCTCCCTTTCGTCCCCCCGAATCCGCCCACACATACCCACCCCTTCAACTGTCCACCCACCGCGCACCGGGCCGGTTACCCTCCGCGTCCCCCATATAACCGGCTCCCCTATCGCCGATTTCTACCGAACTATTTTGCCGCTGTGGTTGCAGGGTGGACAGATTGGCCGGTATTTTGTCGCCCGTAAAAGCGGTAACCTCCTCTCCCCTCAAATCCCCCTTGCAACCCCTACCTAGCCTCTTTATCATCCTTCCACTCCCCGCGGACGATAAATGAAATTCGAGAAAGACCAACGACACCGCGTGACTCCAAGGATCGGACCGTGATCCAGATGTCGGATGTTTACTTATCCTGTAGACGGCCCTCCCAGGAGGATTCAGAAGTAAATGAAGCAGGGAATGTGTGTTTGTTGGTTAAGCTTGGTGACTTTTGGGCGTTTATCTGTGAATTTTCCGAGTGGGAGAATGTAGGTGAGATAATGAGAATTGGTCCTTTAATTTATTGGTGTATTTTGTACTTTTTCTTGTTGACCCTTCTTATATTTCTAACTATGGTGTATTATCCCATTTTCATATTGACTCTTCGATTTAACCCAACAGGATTGATAATATACTTGTTTTATTTTTATTATTGTATTATGCAGTCTTTACTTTTATCGATCCTACATATATCATATTTCTGACTGTAATTTTTACTGTATTTATATTTTTATTATTTATATCGGCTCGTATGATTTTTGGGCTGCAGATTTAATGCGTTCGTAACAAAAAAGAATTAGGTGAAATACTAAAAACATATTCTTTTCCTCATTCATAGAGGACATAATCTTCTTATTTTAATTTTTATAAACTCACCTGTATCGATTCCTACTTTCACATGTTAACTCCAGATGTTTTCAGTTTCATGAAAGAATGGAAGCGAGTCTAGTTACGATCCGCTATCAAAGGCCAGTAAAATAGCAAGCGAAAACCCAATCACCCCTAAACTTTTTAACAAGTGACCAACTCTCCACATTATGGAGATTCTGCTCGTCGCTCACCTCTCACATGTCAAGCGGTAATTGCAAAAAGCATCAAGTCCCCGTCGTCCACCATATTAAACCGAACCATATGATCATCGCGGGTATTCGGGCACGTGGTAGGGTTCTGGCCCCACTCGATACCATATACTTAAGAAACAATTTCCTCACGCTAGTCCAACATCAGAGCCAAACTCGAGGTTAATGCCATATCATTACGGGTCGCATTTAACTGAATAAATGAGCGGCGCCGAACCCGGGCTATAACTAATATTCTACAATCGAGTATCTCATTAACGATCGAGTACACGTTCTACAGCTTAATAGATAGCATCATCCTCCCTGAACCGTATGCACCATCCGAGAACGAGCGCGCACACGCGGTTAGGTGTGTGTAGGCATGTAGAATACGGGTGGTATGGTGATCCTCGCACATACTGGGCGGAAACAATTTCCAGGACATAAGCCGAATAAAAATTCCAACCCTCGGCGAAGCTAAAGCGGCGTATTAGATAAATTCCAATCCGTAGAGGCCGGGGGTACTATGGACCCGTTGTACGGGATTACGAAAGACGCTATTTCGCGAGCCAATAGGGAACATGACCGAGCATTACGGATTGCGTCCTCGTCCCCGTTTCTCGTTCTCGCTCGGTACCGTCTTGCCGGCCCGTCTCCGGTCTCCCTTTCTCTCACCGGATAATCCGACCGATTACGTTATGCTTAAATATTTATCGGGCTGCATTAGGGAAACATGAGCCCTCTCTATGCATGGGAGCGCAGCACGTGGGATCGCCATCCCTTTCGCACACTCCGCCCCGACATCGCTCCGGTACACCGTCGGGCTTCCTCTCCTCCGCCCTCTTCTCTGACCCACACAAACGACCACGCACACTCTCAAACATCCACACATACTCAAAACATACACGGAGATCCGCAGCTGCCTTCCCCGCAAGCCTCCACCTCCGTGATCCAGACCACGGTCACCGCCGCTGGTATCACCACACCGACTATCCACCATCGGCGACGACGGGCACACAGATAGCTGCACACCAGCCCAACGCCCACCGCGAACCGGAAACTAAATTCTCGGCAACGAGCCCGCCGAGCATGCTCCCAATTACGCGGTGCTCGCGGTACGAAATTGAACGACCGCGGCGTTTTTCGACTCCTGCGGTGACGCCGCCCTCCAATGGCCTAGCGATGAGAAAAAAGTAGCCGCCGGAAACCGGCAGCCTGGGGAAAAGTGGAAACCAGCCTCCGGAATCCACGCGAGTCCACCTCCTCCTACGCGCTCTCTCTTTCTCTCTGGGACCAGCCATTTTTCCGCCGACAGATGGATTATTCCGAGTGTCCGCGGTCACCGACGATACAGCGCGCGGACGCTTTGCGGTTCCGTCATGTGACGCCCGGGTGCCTTGGCCTCTTTCGCCGTTTTAGGGCGTCAGCCCAAGGGGATGGGATGCTCTTGCATAACTGCCGAGTGTGTGGTAATGCTATTTGGAATACTGTAGTGGGTTACGTAATAATAGCTCCTCGATTTTAAAGGGTTCGTAGGAATACGAGCGAGGAAACAACTTTCGAATTATCGTTGTGAAAATCTTGCTGGGACACTGCTCTGAGGCAGTACAGACACTCCACACTTAATAAATTACAAAACATTTACGTGTTGTAGAAGCTGTTATGTCTGTTTTATTTGCATAAAGTGACGAAATCATATACAGGGTCATCCGTTTTTAAACGGACGAACGTAAACCAGCTATAAAGAACCCCAAATGGAACAAGTTTTACCCCTGCCACTTTTTTTGTTTCGGCCTTGATTTCTAGAAAATTGCAAAAAACCGTAATTTTTTTAGTTCACATAAACTTGAATATCTCGGGACTCCAGTGATGAATCTTGATGATTTTTCCTTTGTTTGGATTAAAATAAATAGGGGCATCTTTTTTGTTAACAAAATATTTTTGTATGACCTTCGGATCTTTGTTTTTTTGGCATAGGGCAAAATTGCAATTTTCTCGAAATCAAGGCCGAAACAAAAAAAGTGGCAGAGGTAAAACTTGTTCCATTTGGGGTTCTTTATAGCTGGTTTACGTTTGTCCGTTTAAAAACGGATGACCCTGTAGAATGGAACTGTTCGGAAGAAATGTTTGGTTTTTTAGTTGAACCAACTCCTTGAAAGGGGGGAGGGGTTAACAAATCTGTAGAAAAACTTGTATTGGACAAATGTACAGGAACTTTTACTCGAGTACATACACTGCCGCCCAAAAGTATGTGGCCACTTACCATGTTCATGAAATTTGTGATATATAATGTATATTTTTATTATCAAACAATATTTGTTGCTAAAGTCTATTATGAATATGTATGTAATGTATTCTAATAGTACCAAAATAGACAATTTAGTTATTGAATTTTCTTAAATAAATAAAAGAAAAACTATGGGATCACATAGATAGATAAGTCCGAAAACGATGTCCCAAGTCTGAAAAACATTTGTGGGAAATATTAGAATCTGAGTGGAACCTTATTGAAAGTGAAGTAATAAAAAAGTTAATAGCCAGAATGCCACGACTAGTAAACGCAGTCATAAAAGCACGCGGTGGATATGTAGACGAAAAGAAAATACAATTATTTTTTATCATTATCGGTGAGATATTTAATAAATTATTATTAAAATATGTTCTCCAATACTGTACGAACTGAAATACACACAAGATAATCAAATTTATCAAAGATATCATAACTTTTTTCAGGTAGTTATAAGAATGAAGGAAGTGTCCACATACTTTTGAGCGGCAGTGTACGTACTAAGTACCATAATTTTATACTTTCGATCATGCTGCCTTCGTTCTTCGGCACGTTCGTCCCGACCACAAACATCACTTCGGCAGAACGGGAACACAAACCAATTAAACTCGTTGCAGAATCAAATTAATACAACACGTCAGAATCGTGCAAAGCAGTCGCCCAGCAGCGGCTCCGCTCATAAAAAGCGTGCATAATTTAGCACGCGCACGTTACGAGCCTCAAGTGCCATTCTCGTAGAAACAGAGCTCGGTAGTTCGATACGAACACGCGCGCGGAATACGCTCGCAATAAATTCCCAAGGAAACAGGTTACCGCACAGTGGTTCATTAAGCATACCATAGAACGCGTCGGAATTAGATCCGTAGCGGTTCTGTCGTATAATACGAGGATAATTCGAGGGAAACGTTGTGGAGCGTGGATAAGGTTGCGCAGGAAGGCGAAGCGGCCGCTGTCATCGTCAGCGATGGTTCTGGGAGCTTATGGGGGTTGCTATGGTTCGAGTTCTCGAAAGTTTGCCTGTCCAAGGTGCCCCATGGTCGACCTTGCAACGCCCGTGTGAATAGAATTTCTGTCTGGCCTGTGCAAAATTTATTTAAAAACGAATTTTACGTATTCGTTGTCTTATAAAAATAAAATATAAATAGTTTGTATACATAAATATTCTTAATGATTTTACAAAGTTGAAACTGATACATTGATGTTATTAAATGCATTTAATCTGTGTACTCTGTGCATCGAATCCACAGTCTGCATATTACTTTGACTTTGGATTGTTCTACTGCGAATAACGCACTTTTTCTGATCAAATGACAAGAATACCGTGAAAAAGAAATCGTAGATCGACTTTCGAGAGGACATTGCAAAGGGGAGATTCCCCTTTACAAGATCGCATTGAAACAATCGCAGAAAAAATTCTTTGAACTTCGCAGAAGCGTTTCAAGTGGTACATTTCGAGGTGAACAATGGCGACTTCAATTCCTCGCTTCCTTTTACGATATTTTCATAAAAAAGAGACTTTGAAAGAAGCTGAGTTCAGAAAATAATAAACCGAAAAAAAGCGGAGAATTTGCTCTTTCAAATGAGTCCGGACAGAATATTTTCACATTTTTTTTGCACAAAGTTACAGGAGCTCAAAGGTACAGACAATCGTCCGGTTACAATTCGACGATCATTTAATTTTACCGAGCAGCGTACACCATTGTCACTAACTAAACCGCAGATTTTCTGCTTTTATGACAAAAACGAGATGGCGAAAAGAGTAAAATTTGAAACAATGAGAAGATGAAAAGAAAAGTGTCTATTTAGTCCTGTTCGTCCCGAAGACGTAGAAAATGTTTATTTCGGATGAGATCCCGGAGTCTATCAATAACTGTTGCTCTGTCCACGACCGCGAGACCTAAAGGGAGTTCGGTCGGGCAGAAGAGCGGCACAGGAAGACGGCGTAAAAGGAAAGGTCAGTGTACCGAAGAGTAGCAGTGGGAACGGTCTAGTCAGAGCGAGAGGGAACGAGGAGCTTCTGACTTATCGCCCCTCGTAAAGGAACACGGAGAACGGCGCGGCACAAATTCGGGACACAAAGCGGCGCCATTTCTCGAGGGCCTTTCTTGCTGTCGCTGGTGCAGCGATGCCTCTAGCCGTGCGGGGTGGGTCGAGGATAGAGGGTTGGGAACAGGGGGTGGTTCACAGAGCGAGGGTTCTCGTAGGCGCGACAGGGTTGGCCGTGGCGGGGGAGGATGGCTGTGCAACGATGTACCTTACGGTACAGAGAGCGTAGGCGACCGGGAAGCCGAAAAGGAGGACGGAGACAGCGAGAAAAGGTAAAAGGTAAAGGGAGGAAAGACAGGGACCCGCCTGGGAGAGAGAGAGAGAGGAAGGACAAGAGAGACACATAGAGATAAAGAGGGATGTGCTTTGACCGTAGGTATTCATGAACGTAGCCCGCCTGGTGGATTAGCATGTGAAAGAACGCTTTGCTCGTCGCTTTCCACCCCGTGCTTCCTCCTCCCTCTCTTTTCCGTTCAGCCCTCTCATGTATCGCCTCATATTTTTCACGGGGACCGAGGTCGGAGGGGCCCCATATATTCGGCCGCGACGAATAACAGTCGCTAGGGAAGGGGATGGGGAGTGCGTTTTATCGTAACGGACCTCTACTACCCGGACCCTTTTCGGCAGCCCAGAACAGAGAACGGAAGATTGAAAGAACGTAATATGGGATGCTGCGAAATTCCTGACTTTGATTATCCGGTTATATCTCATGGATATTGATCAGCCGCCGCCGCCGACGCGATTCTTTCCGCCTCGCAGTCGAACCCTGGATAATGGCTGTTGGGAAAGGAGATCGATCGCGAACACACGGATGATTCAAACGTTCACGCTTTGTCGAACAGGTGCGCATTGTGCGCTTGACTCCGGGAATTTATGCGTGCCCCCAGTAATTGGAGGACCGGGATCGTCAGGTCGACCTGGAAATTTTGTAATCTTCTCTGGTTGCTCTCCGGGAAGTGCATACTCGTACGTTTTGTTGGCTGCGCTGTTGGGTATGATCGTTAACTGTAGTCGATTGACATGAAGAATTGCGGTTGATTGTATTCGAGTCAGAATATCTGAGAACTCCTGGAACTAGGTTCGAGATTGTTTGGTCGCGTTTGAAGGTACTCAACATGCGGACAATGATTGTAATTGCATCAGGTTGAAGGGAAATGAAATCCCATGTATCGGTCGGAGTCGTAGTGGCTCAAACTTGCTTCGACAAGGACTATGACGGCGTTTGAATGCAACCGATGACGCGCAAACAATTTCAACTAATTTAAATTGTAGAAAAATGGAATCCCATGCATCTGTTACAGCCGTAGTGTCTCAAACTAGCTGCGACACGAATACCAGATGGTATCCGACACGTTTGAGCTGTCGGCTGAAGCGAAATCAGTGGAATCGACAGATTCGAGGGGAAATGCCCGTGTCGGTGCACCGCGGCCACTCGAGGAACGAGCTCGGAATGTAGATGAGGCGAAAGAAGTCCTCTGTACGGCTTCGGCTCGGCTTCGGCTCGGCTCGTCGCGAGTCGCAGCCGTGGGTGTTCCCGCGGGCAGATCCTCTTGACATCGACACCTACTCGCATCATCGGAGTTTTAATCAAATTACTCGGCTTCAAGGGGCGAGCGTGCAACTAAGCTTTTGCTTCGACCTAATCGAATGAGAGAGGTCCCGCGCGCCTACCCGCCTCTCACTTCTATCTCACTCGCTCTCTCTTTCTCCCTGCGCGCGCGTCACCGTGACGCGCAACAGCGCGTCGCGACGTCGACTTGCGGATCTCGAAGGCGCGCGCGAATACAGATGGAAGAGCGGAGCCACCAGGAGAGGGGAGAGCGTGTCCTTTGAGGATATTCATGAGAGGATTACCATGTGAAACGCCAAGCCGGAGCTTCTTCTCTTTTTGCCAGTTTCCCTGCCTTCCCCGCGCCCGCAGTCTTCCAGGTCCTAGCCACCTTTTACTTTCTCGCGTGAAATCGTTCTTTCTAGTCCGGGGAGCTCTGGGAATTTAACTTGCTCGGTTACCGAGACAATTTACAGCTCCCCGTGAGTCTGGCCGACTCCGCTTGTCTTTTAACGGCCGGCTGAAAGCTCTCCGCGATCGACTCGATAAATCGTTGGACGTTTATCTCCAGGAAGCACCGCGATGACGGTCGCAGCCCGATAGCTATGCTAGCATCTGTGGAAATGACGACGACAAATGAAATCGCGAATTTAATTGAACCCTTTCCATTCAAGAACGGTCTATCACTCCGCGAATTAACTGTGGATTTTGTATGTTCCTGACAAAAATAGGTAAGTGAAGCACAGTCTCAATTCATTAATACTGGAAAGAGTGGAAGAACATTTTCATTTAGCTCCTTCTTTTTGTAGATGCTACAGAACATTTTTATTTTGTATAGAGATCCGCAGTCTACTTATGAAGAAACAGGTTACATCTTCGTGAAGAATTAATTATCCAGGAACACCTGAGTAGAAAAAGTAGAAACCACAGTAGAAAGACTAGTCGAACGTCAGGCAACCGTGGACAGGAAAAAGCAAGTCCCGATTAAACGACCAAATCTGCCAGATGTTAGCAGAGCATAGAATCACGTTCAGCTGCACGTACCATCCTCTAAGGTGACATAAACGACCCATAAAACGGCATAATAAATTCCTTTATAAAATGATCTTGGCTGTGTGTTCGCAGGACGTTAATGGCTTCGCCCAGATTCATTACGGAACAGCTCTGTAAAAGCATCATTCCAGGAGCCATTCGGCCGTTGACAGCTAATTCAAGGTGTCGGCAGCCTATCACAGACAAATCCATAGTAGCCGTAAGAATCACGCGACGCGTAGAGCTGAACATCCTCCTTTTTTTCCAGCGAAATCATAAATAAGCTTTTATACGTAGCGGCGTACGCTGTTCTCTCTTCTCTATGCTAATACCGCACGCTCATTCCTGCACGCAAAATTGCCGCAGTAGCCCATTTTAATCTCGCAATGTCAGTCGTAATTCCGCGACACTATAAACGCACCCACGATATTCTCCACCTAATATCATCCGGGTGTTTATGCGCGAGCGTTAATTTACCGCCGCGAATACGATTACACCTATTGTCGCGTCCCAGTAGGCGATGCCCGGCCCCTTGAAGCTACGACGTGTTACTTATGGATACTTTTCACCCTTTCCTGGGAGCTATGTAGAGACGCCTGGACAACGACCAGGCCAGGAACGTCAACTGTTTAAAGCATTAATGGGAAGAAATAAGTATTGGAAAGAAAGAAGTTCGAGAGTGAAATTTCTGAAGTCTGTATAGTGCGTGTTTCATTCAGAAATTTTATCTAGTTTTGGAGAAGTGTAAGGTAGCACACGTGCTATCATTTTGTCCAGGAGTATAACAGACACGAAGCAGATCGGAGCGGATCGGGGCGTAGAAGCGTGGTCCGTTACCGACGCCTTCCTTTTTCGTCAATCACGGCCCCCCAGTTTGATGAGGACGAGGAGAGCCGACGAGAGACCGACCGTTCACTCGATTCGACTATGATGAACGACGAGTTTTCGCTCCGCCCTTATCAATATGCATTAGACGAGCCTGGCCGACTTACCTACTCCTCGTCGACCGCTTTTCGAGCCACTCGAGCCGAGTCACTGTTCCCCTTCTTCCCTTTTTTTCTGACGAGAATCTCGCCGAGGGATTTTCCTCGCCTAATGAACGTACCAAGTAACCGCGCCGTGAGAGGGGATACCCGTAACGCGTCGCCTCCCATGCTGAATTTCATTTAAAAATTTCGCAAGAGCGCCGCTTGATCCGCGTCTTGATTGGCCAGGCCCGAGTGCTCGCATTCCCGAGTTTTCACCAGTTCAATTCGATTTCGAAAGGGTATAGCCGGATAAGCATGGGCCAGCGGCCCCCGCTACGATTTTCCTGATTCCTGTCTTAAAACATCGTTTTATGTCTAAAAAAACATTGTGTAAAATTCCAAATGTCTACCTCCGCCGATAGGGGTGATATTGCGGTAAATTCCCTCGCACTTAAATGCAATTTGCGCTAAAACGAGAAAAGATATCGACATGGGATAAACGGCAAATAAAGGATATAGATACACTCTATATTTCAGATTTTTTTCAGAATTTTTTGCTAATTATTTATAGTTTAAAATAATTAATTAATTTTTGGGGAATTTTTTTAAGTACCTTCCCCTAGGTTGACACCTACCAAAAAATTCTAAAATATTGCTATGATTCTAACCTATTTTGTAAAGAAATCTCAGAAGTGTCCGTTTGGTGGAACAGTGTCAAAAAAAATAAAGTATGCCGGCGAACGCTCGGTTTGATCAGCAACGACGCAGCGACCGATTCCCCTTGCGGCGGCTAGTGACGGGAGCGAACGGGAAGTCGGCGCTTGTACGGAAAAGCTGATACATGTAAAAATGCGACTAAATCTTCTAATACATGATTACAGTTAGAAGTCTAAACAATTATATTCTAGACAATAAAAATCGTTTAGTTTATAAATACATATAAAAAAAGAAAAAAACAAGAAAAGCGCCGACTTCCCGTTCGCTCCCGTCACTAGCCGCCGCAAGGGGAATCGCTCGCTGCGCCGTTACTAATCAAACCGAGCGTTCGCCGGCATACTTTATTTTTTTTGACACTGTTCCACCAAACGGACACTTCTGAGATTTTTTTACAAAATAGGTTAGAATCATAGCAATATTTTAGAATTTTTTGGTAGGAGTCAACCTTCGGGAAGATAGTTACAAAAATTCTCCAAAAATTAATTAATTATTTTAAACTATAAATAATTAGCAAAAAATTCTGAAAAAAATCTGAAATATAGAGTGTATCTATATCTTTTATTTGCCGTTTATCCCATGTCGATATCTTTTCTCGTTTTAGCGCAAATTGCATTTAAGTGCGGGGGAATTTACCTCAATATCACCCCTATCGGTGGGGGTAGACATTTGGAATTTTACACAATGTTTTTTTTAGACATAAAACGATGTTTTAAGACAGGAATCAGGAAAATCGTAGCGGGGGCCGCTGGCCCTTGCTTATCCGGCTATACCCTTTACAAGAGTGTACTTTAAGTATTTTCACCTTTATTTTATTTTTCTGTGACTAACAGTCGCACAGTGTTCAATCCAACTCGATATGTTTCGCCGCTCGAAGCCTTGATTGACCAGGCCGAAATGTTTGCATGTTCGTGTCGCCGTTTCGTTTCGAGGTGCAGTGTGCACATTGTTGTGGTCTGAAATGCAGCTGTTGCTTTGTGTTGCACATTTTTTGAAGTACGACGCAATTTGGGCCACATCCAATGTAGCAACTCGTAGACTGTGGTTTTGTACGGGCAAATTTGGAAGCCCTTTGCGACAATAAATTCTGCTTAATCGGCTCAACTTATGGATGGCAATGTTATACATTTTTGCACATTCTCTCAAACGCGATAGAATTTTGTGCGACAACCAAAATGTATCAATAACTCGTGGCTTGTGGTCTTGTTACGGGAAAGTTTAGGAGCCCTTTGCAACAATGAATTGCGTTTAATTAGGTCTACACGCGTAAACACGAACGTTATAAAGTTTGTATAATTAAAGGGCCGCATACAAGATTTTGTTAACAACCCCATTCATCGTGATTTCGGAACTCGGCAACGAGTAGATTTTCACGCAATTAATAGATGGTTTACAATGTTGCGATCGCGGTGAGCCGGTCTAACAACTAAGTCCACAGTGTAGACATTACCTGGGGCCGTTAGAAAGCACTGATAACTCAATTTGCGAGTTCGTTGACAAGATTTGTTTTTGTTACGTGCCTGCTAATTGCGTAGTATTAACACTAATGGTGTTTAGAGTCGCATGTGCATAATACGGCAAATGGAAACCGCTGTAGGTACATATCTGTTAGCATGCAACGGTGTAATTGACCGTATAGACGGTGGCTCGTGTGTATGTGTGCACGACCGAGCGGTTACTATAAGTTCGAGCGAGATGAAAGCCGGCAGCGATATAAACGCCAAAAAATGGATCTCTTGGGGCTGTTGCGCGCGGAGTGTCGATCGACTGGTATTTTCGAGAAATATTTGCCACAGAAATTGGAGTATCTTACTCGCGACAGTGGTTTCGTTGTGCACGGTAGATCGGCGGAACAGTCAATATTTCGAGAACCGTATCGGAGATTGAACAATAAATTCAACGATTACAAAAACATGGCGCGTCGGTTATACGGACACTGATAGCAGATCCCTACTCCTAAAAACTGACGCCATTACTATATGGATGGTAACTCGTACAGCGGAATCCTCGCTGGGAACTTGTAAAATATTTCCCAAGCATTTATTGATGGGCAATCAAACTTTTATTCAACGTCCAGTGAATACTCTTCGTCACTCCGCAATGCACAATATTATTCGAATCTACAATTAATGTTATCGGCGCACTGGTTCGATCAATTGGAAAATAAGCAAATTTGCAAAAATATCACATGAAATTTAATTCAACGTTTCGATCTCAATTTAGACCATTTCCAAGAATAGAAAATTTCAGTATTGCGTCTGTAAGTATTAATCAAAGACATTTTTAAATGGTTAGGCAAACGTGTTTTCACACAAGCAGAAAGTAAAAAAGGGATTTGAACTCAAAAAGTGTGTAAAAACTCACATGCTTATAAAACAACAAAGTATTAATTTTAATTCTTAAAGGTTACGGGACAACATGTTGGTTCCATGCCGGTGACATGCGGACTGAGTAAACCGCGAAGATTTGAACTGAAAACGAATCGAAGAATCCTTTACAATACAGAATACTAAGCAAGCCAGATAAATATCTCGGTCGTTCTTATCAAGTAAATAATGTCTGTGGTTCATCGAAAAGGGCCATCGAGAGGACACTTTTTATATGAATAAGGTGTAAACACGAGTACGTCACAATAATGTCCTTGAAATCACCTTCATATGACATTCAGATCACCTTCAGCTAATATCCGAACTTACCGCTTGTATCATTAAATGTTCGAAGAATAAGAAAACCGCCTAACAAACTTGATTTGCAGATTATTCATTTCTTGAAGTTATTAAAATTGTGCTGCAAACATTTTCTACACGATAAAGACGAAGCATCTATTTAGGTGATCCGCTTTAGCTGGCACACGTATAATAAGTAGATTTTTCTTGGGCTCGGGGAATACGTAGAAACGAGTGGCTTCTACTCGAAGCTGTGGTGGCTTCTGAAAAATGTATTAGCGTAATTCAATAGAATTTAATCCCGCGAAAAGTCATGGAATTAATTATACCGGCGACTACCGTTTCCCCTGCGGTGGGAACGGTTTGAATAAAAGAACGAAGTTGATCGCGCGGAATTATGGCCGTCACAGTGGTATCAGATGAAGAAGAAAGTGGTAACAATTCCTTAGGAAAGGCGAGCGGAACGAACGAGCAGCGTTCTGGAATTGAAGCCCGAGTGTTGCGGACGTTCGGGCCCTTATTAATATGCATTAGACAACTCGGCTCGATTTACCCTCTCATTGTCCGAACGCTTTACCGTTCGATCGGTCTCTTTGAGAGTTCGATTTCGCTCTTATCACTCTGGCCCAGCTCCTTTCCTGACGGCCACCCTCCTCTCTCCCCAGGCCCCTCTCCTTCTCTCTTTCTCTCTCTCTCTCTCTCTTGCCTATCAACCTGTATTATTTTTCAGTGAAAGAACTTGAACGCTCTCGCTGCGGAAATTTGCGAGGTAAAGGGCCCTGACCATTTTATTGAACGTTATAAAGTCAAATGCGAGAAAACTTGCTCGAACTAATTTCATGGAGCTCTTTGCCCCTTTTAGAACTTTTCTCCCCCTTGTCGGCGATTTTTCACGGGAGTAATTTCACCCGGGGAAACGCGTGGAAGGTTTTAACGATTCCATTCCCCGACGAATTATCTTTATCGCCGGTCGCCATTATTGAATAATTTCCGGCCCCCGGGACTCGACGAACACCGTCGAATTCAATCCTGTGTGCGCTGAATGTCTTTCCCGCTTTCAACATCACCGATAAGTTACTTCAACATATTAGTTCATTAGATGACATAATTCTCAGCTCAGATTTGACAATTCTAAAACAACCCTTCAAGCTCCATAAAAGCTAGCTCCAAAATTGTATACATTTGAGTTTGAAACTTCTTCAAATTTTTGTCATTTAGCTGTATCAAGCCTGAAGCTTGTTGCAATTGAAAGAATTGAAAGAAGCAAAATTATTACATGATCGAGCCACAAAGGGTTTAGTATAATGGAAGCACGAGAAGAATGGCGTCGTCGAAGATTCAGTAACACGCGTTCCCGTTTTGAAGCGGCGTGCGGAGCCACGACGAGAGCATAGTTGGACACGAAAACGAGAACGATCATCGGAAATTCCAAGAGCGCGGGAAGAGATTATCTCGAGGCTAGAGGGAAGCATCTTGTGGTGGTAAGCTGGAACTCTGGAAGCCGAGGCGTACATCGTACGTTCGCCCGGTGGCCGGGTAACAGTTTCATTCCGAGCGGCGAGCTAACGATCGAATTCCTTTTGTTGGTTGTGGAGCGAGAGCACGGCGTAACCGCATTCCATCGCTTTATCCGGACGACAATTCAAGTAAAAAGATCATCCCAATCCTCGGGGCAGCAGTTTTCACTAACGAATTCCTTTTCCGACCGCTTTCTCTCGCCCTGTCCCCCACCCCTTCTGCCCCCTCCTCCGCACACCCCATCGGCCCACACCCCTATTGTCGTCCTTGCTCGCCGGACCTCGAACGTACTTCTGCAACCCGTTACCCTCCCTCTTCATCATCGGCCCACTCTTGTTCGCCCAGCTTCCACTCGAATCGTTCCCGTGTCCCTCTGCCTGGCTGCCCGAAAAAAAACCGAGAAGATTAAACCATCGGGAGCTGCTGCGACAGCTACCCCAACTGTCTTCGCGTTAGCTGCCAAACCCTGCAGTTCGAAATGGGAGCGAGCACGATGTTAGCGGGTAGAAATCTGAATAGAAGCTTTCGAAGATTTCACAAGAAATTCGAAGAAGGTATAGGGGAGAGTCGTGCAGTACCGACCGGCGTACTGTACCGACCAAAATTAGTTTATGACTTTCCAGGTCAAATGGCTACACTTCCTTTACGAAAACAAATGAATATAACAATTGTGGGTAATATGTTTCGTTGCTACATTGGTCATTCGATTGTTTTCGCAGTTCTGACACATTCAGCGTCGGCGTTGATATTTCGAGTGTTAAGAGTTATTTTCTAGGTCTGATAATTCGTTTCTCAGGTAAGTAAACGACTTTGTTGAATTATGTATATTATATCTAGTCTATTAAGTATAATTAACGGGCCCTGTCTTGGAATTTTCTTTGTATATTATGTATACCGTAGCCTAAAATGTTTCCTCATGTTTGTCGTCCAGTACCGACCATCCAACTGTCGTGCAGTACCGACCAATCAATCGTCGACCAGTATAAGCCAAACTTTTCTTATCTGTAAGTTCAATCTGTTAGCATTTGAAATGAAGTTAGAAGATGTTTATTTAATCTTTCTTTTACCTTTTCCCACAGAAAAATGTCCGAAATTCCAAAGCAGAAAAAACCATCATCACCGCTCACTTTAAATATTAACGATACTTTTTCATTAACTTCTTTACCTGGTGTAACTTCCAATTTCATGGAAATAGTGAAATCAATCTCTCCTAGAAACGACAATTAGAGTTGCAAACAAAAAAGAGAAGACAACGGACGCAACAATCCGAAATCTTAACTTCGACCGTTTTTATAAACGAAGTTCAGAAAAAAAAGAACCTGGCTGAAGAAAAAAAGATAAATGCGGAGAAAAGAAAAGCTGCAAGAAACGAAAACGTCAAAGAAGCAGAAAAAAGAAAAGTTGAAACTCAAGTAAGGAAAGGAAATAAGGAAAGATGTAGAAACTAACCAAAAAAATGACATAATATATAAAAATATATAATTATTTTATTATATGTATAAATAAAATTTGAATAAAAATGCGTATTCTAACATCTAAATGTCTTTTTTTAACATTATTAATGATTTAGACTGAAAAATCTACTAAATACGTAATTGGTCGGTACTGGACGACAATTCTTTGTTTCCTTCAAATTCTAATATCTTTATTTTTACAAATAGTGAATACTAATTATTAAATTTCACAAAATTAATTTCCGGCCTTTTATTAAGTTTCCTTCGTGTTACAAATTCCTTTTTTTAATTTTAATTTTTACCGATTCTAGTCCACCTAATAACAAGAAAACTTAGAGCGGTCGGTACTGCACGACTCTCCCCTACCTTCAAGTGGCTCTAAATTTGAACGAGATCGGGTCGAATACTGTGCCAATACTTTAAAAGAAAACATAAACTACTTCTAACTGTATTCCTGGTGAAATAGATTCGATCCTCTCACGAGCACTCACATCAGGAATTCCCACATTTTATAAAACCGTGTTCAGTAAGAATTAAGTACAAGTAGTCAAAATTGAATTAATTTTTTTAGCACAAACAATTCGCAAATAATAAAATGATGTACAGTGTACACTGCTTTCTATAATGTAAGGAGCAAGGTATCAGATTGACACTGAATTGGAAGAAAGCATTTGTTTAAATATTAAGTGAAATGGCACTTCAGAAAAGATGAACCATATTTCCCAAAAATAGTCTAACTTCTTTCTGCAAACATTCACAAAAATCCTAACAGAAAATCTCAAGAAGCTAATTCCAAAATTGAGTGACACAAAAGCGACATTCGGAAGAGTGAAACACGTTTCGCGATCGATTGAGGCTGATTGAAACATTGTATTCCCCACGAACGGAAGAAAGAGGAAACATTCTACGGAATGCATCTCCGACGTCTTCGACGGAGTAGGATCAGCGTAGAATAGTGAAACCCATAGGGGTTTACCGTGAACGTCGGGGAAGATTTTCAAATGGCCACGTCGGACATCGGTCAATCGACTCCCGAGCTCTCCTCCATCTGCGTCGAGCAATCGGTGTGGCGCAATATGGCCGAAGGCTGCTACCGTAGTACGGATATAACCATAGACACACAGACAAGGCGGTGATAAGTCTGCAATTGGAGAACCAATTCACGGTTTTACGGTATTCATGGAATATTCGATGCAACCGGTATAATCCCGGGTATATGCTCCGTTTCCTCGTGGTTTTCTTTTCATACGCGCCCGGCCTCATTGTTCCTGTTTCCCTTTATGTAATCCGTGGACGGGGGAATCCCTCGTGCTCGCCTCGTGTTTTTATACTTTTAAACGGATTGCTGGAACCGTAAGAGTAACGTCTACCGTGCACCATTAATTTGTACCGTGGATCTTTATGCGATTATTTTCTTTCTTCGGTAAACCATAGGGAAATGTGCATATTTACACATTGGGGTCACCGTATTTCTGTAACACAATTTTCCGAAATACGAGCCGAAGAAAACGTAATTTCTGCAGAGCGAGAAACAGTGATAATTAGACTGCGGATCTTTATGCATTTATAATATGTCGAAATATGCAAAATATATGCAAGATGTATGCAAGGTATATGCTAAATATATGTATAGGGAATGCATGTATGGATGTGTAAAATAGTAATTATTTTATTGTTTTTTTTATTATAATTTAAATTACAACATACAACAATAGCTTTTTCTATAGTGTTGATTGTAAATAGATGCCTCTTGTCTATTACAATTAATTTATGCGCTGAAAAAGAGCATTCTACAACATATGACGTTATAGGGGCATATTTAAACCCCAATGATGTGCCAGAACCTCTCGTGGTCCTTCAACGTGTTCACCCTTCAAAATCTTGCTTATTTTTAATAATACATTAAAGTGTACATTTCGTTTTAATAAAGATTCCATTTTATGTGTAACCTTTTCTCCATAATCATCGGGTATAATTTTTAAATTTTCTATAACTGTAGTTACCAAATCTATAGATTCCGTTAGAGGTAATCCTATTGTTTCCAATTTCTTCATGGCCTCAGGTAACATTCGGAAATGGCTCTGAATAAATGTTAAATTTTGTTATAAATGCTTACATCGTAATGCTTCTTTCGCCGATTTAATTGACCAAGCCTCCTTTTCATCGAACGATTCTATGACGTCTTTTATTCCTTCTAAATGCGTTGCATATAAACTGCTGCTTCCAACCAGGTTCCCCATATCGTTATTACAGGTTCTGGTGGCAATGGCATATTTTGTAATTTATTTTTATAAATTTTTAGGCACATCTATCTTATTTATTCTGGCGTAGCATTAAATAGTCGAATATTTATGCAAAATTTATGCAAGAAATATGCAAAACATATGCAATATACAAAATATGCAAAATAAAAATTATGTTTTTAAAATACTCTAATGACAAAACAAAACAAAAATTTCTGTTTAGGTCCCAGTTTTTTATCTATTTTCGATAAAAATATGCATTTGCATAAACATCCGCAGTCTAGTGATGATTAAACACAACTTTTTTCTGCGAAATAAAAGTTGTTTGCATTATAATTGCAAGATGTAGGAACTACATAGACGTGAGTTGGAATATAATACAACAGTATCTTTATGTTTATCTATCCATGTTTGCCAGAAATGCATAACATCTGCATGATCCAGTGATAATAGATCTGTTAGTAAATGACGATGCGCCATAAACTTGACGATGTACAAACAGCCAGAAGTCGTTGCCACGAAGTAAACATGTATCTAGCAGCGCAGTGCATCACAGCAATGTACTTAATCCTGGCTTCCGAATACAGTTGCTACCACGATCAAAGGTAGCGATTCAGGTAATTGAGGTAAACAGTTGACACAGACATTGAAAATATTACTGTGGGGAGGTTCACGGTCCAGCGTAAGATCTTGGGATCATCGTGGACACTCTTGCGTGCATTTCGCGAACAGGCGAATTATTCCGCAATTTCTCGGGCAGGGCGTCCGGCGGAATCCCAAGCAATCCGTGAGAGAAAGGTGGCCTAAGAAGTACTTGCAGCGTGCAGCGGGTAAATCCCAGGTGTTTATGTGTACCGGTGAACGTTCTTCGCACATGGATGCTTGCACACCGTCGCATGGACGGCGCGATACGTGGGACATGTATACAAGCCCGTTGCGAACAGTCCCAGGGATATAGGACGGCACGTAAGGTCAATCCTACCGAATGGTTCCAGCAATTTTCACTTTGCTCTGGTTATGCCCACGTACGTTTCCCCGGCTCCCTTCTTCACGTTCTTTCCTCCCTTTCTCTCTCTCTCTTTCTCTTGTGTACTAGCAGCGTTCTTGTCTCTTGGTTTCAGCGTCTCTGTTGCCCTATTCGAGGAACGTATACGTCCTCGAGCCGGGTTCAAACGAAAGAGATCAGCATCGTTCTCCGGAGAAGGACAGAGAAAATTTACTGACTTCAAGAATCGCCCTGATTTTCCACCCCTGTGAAATTGCCTCGGCTGCGCACCTTCTCGACGATTGACAGGCACTCTTTCCCTCCTTCTACCAGCCTGCTACCCTTCCACACGCCCCGCAGCCTCTCCTTCCCGCTCCAATCTTGCTCCTTACACTCCTCTCGTTTGCTCTGAGTACGCTCTCTCCTCGCCTCGTTTCTTCAAAATTGGACGGTCCTGCGAAATTCGTAGTTCGCCACTTCCAACCGTCCGCACCCTTCTCTCCCTCTTCATATCTCTTTCTTCCTCTTTCTATCGGTCTCTCTTTCTGTCTGTATGTGAATATATATATATATATTTCTCTCTCTCTCTCCCACCACTAAGGCCATCAGGCCGTTTGAAGAGGACTCCCGGCCGAAGACGAAATTTAAACCACGCGTAAAGGAACGACAATATCGTTTCTGGACGTATCTGGAAGCTCGTCGGGAATATCTTATGAAGGCCGTCTTCCGGAGTATAAAACGTTTATTAAGTTCCGATGAAATGAACTCCGACAGACGGCCCACGCCGCTAGCAAACACCGTGCATATAGGAGCAGCACCAGCTGGCTGTCAGACGATCCTCAAACTCTACCGGGCCCCTCTAGCCCCCTTCCATCTCCAATCTTCCCCTCTGGAAGTTCTCGGACGACGGTGGCGTGACCGGGATAAAAGTTATCGGGCAATTTATCTGCTACGAAGAACTGGAGAAAAAGAATAAGGGCCGTGAATCTCGCGAGCTCGCGAAATTTCGCACTCGATCGCCGGGAACGTTTGTTAAAATTTTATATTTTTGCCCTTGCCTGTCGCCTACTCCATTCCTCCGGATCTTAATGTTGCGACGAGCATGATCTCTTAGTAAATGTTGACTCGTTCATCAGTTACAGAAGAGAATTGTTAAAATTTTGTATTTTAAAGGGGTGCATCCTGGATCTTTAATTTGATATGAGACTGAACTGCTCGAGCAGGTCTGGGCTTTAATACTGTTTCTTTGAGATGGCACGTTAACAATTGTATTGCTTGAGCTAAAATATTTTCACGAGGGAGGACTACAAGTTCCAAGTAAATGTTCTTTGAAAACGAAAACGTAAACGATGTTTTCTAAACGAAAAGTACTGATTTTTTTATTGATACTGATTTATTTCTCTTTTTGCTTTTCAACACGGAAATACAAATTTTTCTCACATTAATTTTTACAAACGCAATTATATTCTTGAAGATGGTCTTAATCTGGACCGAAACGTTGAATTACTAATTTGTAAAACTGCTTAGATTAACTAGTAACATAGGATCGAACCTGTGCGCCGAAATTACAATTTCTATTGAAAAGTACTGAGTATTATAACTCCGTATTTGATATGATTGTCAACGAACATTCGGAGAATAGACTCAAATTTTTTAAAGCATTAACAATCATTTCCTTCAATGTTCCTAGGAAAACCCGAGATCGAAAAGATGCATCCATGAAAGATTATTCAACAAATTTATTTCTTTGAGAATATATTACAAAAAAATGTCATAATTTAACGTAAAATAATCACTTTTAGTGCTCCGCAAACCTACTGTTGGATAATCCAAAAATGCAATAGAACAATTAGATATAGTTCTTTACATCCTTTATTACAGTACTTGTTAATCTTGATAGTCATTGATACATAATCGTAATCATGGTGCTGGATCTTGGGTAGCTCGAAGAAACACGAAGTTTTCGCGAAGGGGGACCGTGGAAAATCCGGTAGGAGTCTTACGGTCCCCGGTCCGGTTCAGCCTTAATAAAACGCGGAACAGTTCGCAAATATTGAGCGTTTTCGTTTACCTTCGTTTTGTTTATGTCTGCGATGAAGAAACTACCCGTCGTTCCTGCAAATCCCCTGACGGATTCGAGGTATGAAATGAAAAACTAGCGGAACTTTCCCGAACAGTCTTCGTCCACAGAAATTTCACTATCTTATTAATGAAAGCTTTTCGGGACCCGCAACTTCTAGCGACCAAGGAAAGGCAAGCTGAAACTCCGCTCCAAGGAATCGTAAAGAAAGATTCAAGCCCAGATAGACGCCGCGGAATTACGAATAAACTGAACCAGCTAATTCGAAATTCTGAGAACTTTTTCCGACTTTGCCCCCCGTGCAGACGTCTGAAGTGCCTGGAGGAAGAGGTATTAATGAAACATGTGATCTATATCTGCCCTATTGTTAACACTCTGTCATTTAGAAAATCGTTTCCATAAACCCGGCTACGCTTATTGGGTCCATTTGGACCTATAGCAATCTCTGCGCGCTTATAACTTAAAAACGGAAAGGCCGGTGAGTCTGAAATTTCTTGGCGGAGAATAATTAATTCAAATCTTATCATAACAATATCACACTCCTCCTTTCAAATAATTTACATATCGCGATAAGAAATTATCTATTACTAGAATTGAGGCATGGTGACACGTAGGTAAGTATTAGAAAATTGTACTATTGTTCGCTTCTAATTATATAAGTAATTGATAAATCTTCTACCAGATGATAGTCCTCATTAAAAAGAACAACTATTGTCGGGAGATCTTTTGCCCTATCTCGTATTGTTTAGTATAGAATTTTCAGGAGTTGAATTCACCACCATAAAGTGAATTTAGGCAGTAAAATATTCGCATAATACATATATACCTGCATGCACTACATATTTCGGAAGTTCTTTAACTTTTTTAATTTCCAAGTTGGACATCATTCCTTGTTAGTTAAATTATTGAAGAAATACATACGTGTTCGTTTACCTTGCCTTTGGTTCGAGTACGGAAATTTGAGTTCTGAATGAAGATTCAGAATCTAAATGACCTGATTGAGGTATTATATGTGGTGAATCTAAAATTTGCCAGGAAGTAGTTAAACATTTTCTACGAGTTCCCCAGCAGCCACAGCTGTTAAATCAACTTCTAATCCAGCCGGAAGCAATTCCGCTGGCTGGATGGTCGGAGCGCATCATCGTCCACGTGCTCGGGAACCAAAATTCCGTTGGAACGACGGTGGAGTTGGTCGATCGACGGGTTACTTTGCATGGGAAAAAGATTTCGTTGTCCAGGGCAGGTTTCCGGGAGTGTGGTGGATGTGTGTAGGTGGTAGTGACCGATAAAAAGAGAGAGAGAGAGTGTGTAGAGGGAGGGGGGTGGTCGTCAAGTTTTCCATACGATTCGCAGCAGCTTGGCCTTAAAGGCGAATTTTCCCGGGGATCGAAAGATATAAGGCGGTGGGACGGGCCTGGTGGAGCGTGTTCAAGAAAAGGACGAGGGCAGGGTGGTAGGGTCAGGGACGCGAGCAAAAGCATCCTAACGATGCCAGTCTGGGAACGGGCAATGCGGAGGTACGAGCGAAGGAGTCGCAGAATGTTCGCAGGAATGGTGGGTTGGAAAGGTTGTAGGAGAGGAAGCGTATTACCAAATGGACGCCGGCGACCCGGCGTGTCCCTCGGGACCCAGGCACGGCCAGGAATACGGGAAGGTAATGGTGTCGGTTGTGCGCGCGTCGGACGCGCCAAGAGTCTGGCACCGTGCCCGGACATACAGGGCCCTTCCTTCGTGACGAGCTTGTTAAATTTATCGAAAGCGTCAAATTAGGAGAGACTACCGGCCGTCCTCTCCTCACCTCCTTCGACCAATCCCACCTTCTTCCGCCTCGGCCGCTCCGCCTACAGTGCCCGTGGACACCGACGTCCTCCGACGACGATCTAACCGTGGCTCGCACTCCTACCTACCTTTCGGATCGACGAACGGAACAGAAACGCTCGATCACGGTGAATCGTCGTGCCAGGTCCACCTGATCCACTCCCTAGCCCCGCCCGCTCCGATGGGAATTCCAGTTTAAGATCAGAGAATGCTGAAAGTGAACGCGCCACGGACTTTCCGCCGCGATAGCAGCTTCGAGAGCTTACCAGGCTACAACTGCTGCCAGACCGTTCCCTCTGTAAACCCTACCCCGACAGAAAATCATTCCAAACTCTCCACGAGTACCGGGACCTCTTGTTGATGCGGCACTGATTTACCTCCTCGATTTTTTCCAAGACTTCTTCGGGTACTGATAGCTGTTCAGCGACTCTATTATTTTTAAAGTACGCGTATGACGTCAGTGGAGCCCTGCATTTGTTGTTAGTACTATTATCAGACTGATTTATAAAAAAAATTTCTTCTTCGATTGCAATAGGAGCCAGATTAAATTCTTTTCATTTTTTATCCCTTGTATCAATGCCTAGGGTTTTTCTGCAAGACTCAATAATATTCTAGATGTCGGATTTACATGCCTCAAAATTACATCAATTTACTTTTCGATTTTTCGAAAAGAACACACACAAAATTTTAAAGACAAACTAGAAGTAGGTACCAGTATTAGCACAAGTATTAACACGAGTATTGATTGTAGTGGGTTGTAAAATATATACGTAGTGTTTCCGATTTGGTGATATAATTAAAGACGGAGTAAATGTGAATGTAAAAACAAATGGAAAAGGGTATAGCTCCGATTTTCCGCTCCGATTTTCCTGATTCCTGTCTTAAAACATCGTTTTATGTCTAAAAAAACATTGTGTAAAATTCCAAATGTCTACCCCCACCGATAGGGGTGATATTGAGGTAAATTCCCCCGCACTTAAATGCAATTTGCTCTAAAACGAGTAAAGATATCGACATGGGATAAACGGCAAATAAAAGATATAGATACACTCTATATTTCAGATTTTTTTCAAAATTTTTTGCTAACTATTTATAGTTGAAAATAATTAATTAATTTTTTGGGAATTTTTTTAACTATCTTCCCCTAGGTTGACACCTACCAAAAAATTCTAAAATATTGCTATGATTCTAACCTATTTTGTAAAAAAATCTCAGAAGTGTCCGTTTGGTGGAACAGTGTCAAAAAAAAAATAAAGTATGCCGGCGAAAGCTCGGTTTGATCAGTAACGACGCAGCGACCGATTCCCCTGGCGGCGGCTAGTGACGGGAGCGAACGGGAAGTCGGCGCACAGTGGGCTCGTTTGAAGAAGTACGCGACATTTTGCGAAAAAATCAACTTTCTAATTTTGATATTTTTTCAATTGGTATTGATTTCTAAACGTCCACCGACCACGAAAATGATAAAATTAATCAAATACAATAGCAGTTCTAGTTGTGATACACGCATGAAGTTAGAGAGTTTAGGAATATCGATTTTCCCTACATAATTTGGCTGTTCATTCTTAAAGTGTCCTGATAACTGTGATCAACTTCTTGCCCTGAATTTTTTTCTACATCAAAGTGCACACTTTATTGATAAGAAATCATACTTTTCATTGACAATTATGATATATAACATATTTTTAAAAAAATACTAAACAAAATGAAAATAATCGTTGTAAATTTGTATCTTGACATGCTCGATCTTTAAAGTCCCAGGAGATCCCAGTTTTTAACAAGTAAGGATCTTTTCAGTGAACCTTCCTCTATGTAATGTGACAAAAATGATTTCCTCCTTCGAGTCCCTTTTCGAGATATTATTGTTTGAAGACATCCGCGTCGCGTTATCTTGTCCGCGCTCGGACGCGCGCTACGCGGTGAATTCGTCAAGTATGCAGCCTCTGAAAGTCTGACACAGAACTGTATTGAATATTTATATTTATATTATATTTTTATTTAATATTAATTTATATTTTGCAGTAAATAAGTCAGTCTTTCATCTCTAATATTTTGACTGCGTTGAGTTTGACGAATTCTTTTCGACAGTGCATAAGTTACATTGTAATTGTTTACGAAATTGATCTTCAAATCTTTTGAAATTTCTTTTCAAACGTTTTGTTTTGTCGATACAAATTGTGGATTGAAACAGAATTATTGTCAGTCAGAGAAGAACTATCAGCCTGAGCAGTTCTGTGATTCCGATATTATTTTCAGTTTTATACGTTTTCTGTTCATATTATTTAATATAATACATCAAGTAAGTTAATATATATCAATAATATTTTATTTTTAGAACTTCATATACAATAAGGAACATAACCGATTCCACACACTTTAAATCAGAATAAGTTTTATATGAATGGACCACACGATTTGAATTTCTCTGTAAAGCTAGAAGAATTAGTTTAATAAATGACGTCTAATAAATAAGTTGAAAAAATGCATTTGGTCGGAATTGTGAAAAACAATACTAAAAATTGATTTTTACAACTTTTTTAGCTGGGCCAATAACGAAAATTTAAAAAATGTGTTTTATCAACTGTTATAAATTATATACGCTCTGAAAATTTCATTAAAATTGGTTAATTGGTTTACGAATTATAAACGATCAAAAGTGGTAAAAATTTCAATTTTTCTATATTTTCGGCCTTAACAAATTGTTCTCAAGAATGTAAACCTTAAACATTGTATCTATTTGCATTAAATAGCGAAAATATTAAATACATTATAGAATAAATAATTTATAAAGCTGATTTAAATTAATAAAAACGGTTAAACAAATGTGAAATATATTAAGTTAAAAATCATTGAAAAGGAATTATTTTTTTATATATTCAGTTGAAATTTCATTGCAATATCTTCAGTGGTTTAAGAGTTATTCAAAAATGTCGCGTACTTTTTCAATCGAGCCCACTGTGCGGCGCTTGTACGGAAAAGCTGATACATGTAAAAATGCGACTAAATCTTCTAATACATGATTACAGTTAGAAGTCTAAACAATTATATTCTAGACAATAAAAATCGTTTAGTTTATAAATACATATAAAAAAAGAGAAAAAACAAGAAAAGCGCCGACTTCCCATTCGCTCCCGTCACTAGCCGCCGCAAGGGGAATCAGTCGCTGCGTCGTTACTGATCAAACCGAGCGTTCGCCGGCATACTTTATTTTTTTTGACACTGTTCCACCAAACGGACACTTCTGAGATTTTTTTACAAAATAGGTTAGAATCATAGCAATATTTTAGAATTTTTTGGTAGGTGTCAACCTTCGGGAAGATAGTTAAAAAAATTCCCAAAAAATTAATTAATTATTTTCAACTATAAATAATTAGCAAAAAATTCTGGAAAAAATCTGAAATATAGAGTGTATCTATATCTTTTATTTGCCGTTTATCCCATGTCGATATCTTTTCTCGTTTTAGCGCAAATTGCATTTAAGTGCGGGGGAATTTACCTCAATATCACCCCTATCGACGGGGGTAGACATTTGGAATTTTACACAATGTTTTTTTAGACATAAAACGATGTTTTAAGACAGGAATCAGGAAAATCGAAGCGGGGGCCGCTGGCCCATGCTTATCCGGCTATACCCTTTAATTCGGTTCAGCAATTCAGTAGGACAGCTTCTATGTCTGACCATGGCCTACCGATTCTACTTCCTGTACCAAGCCACACGCGAGAACGTAACCAATCTTTAAAGTCTATTTTCTAGACAAATAGAGAGGAGCCTCATTTGAAAACAAATTAAAAATTCCAAGTTTCTGACTTACTTATTTCCCAATGAATCCGGAAGTATGTAATTACGCTGAGTGCACATTGTTTAAACGGAATCCGCATGTCTTTACCGAGATCGTGTAACATTAATCTTGAAATGATTAGGACCGAGAGCGGCAAGCTCGCGTAAACATTTTCCCTTTTACAGCGTTGTCGGGTTACGGCTCGTTCAAGTATGACACGTCTAGTTTAATGCCTTCATTCGTACAAGTCATTAAATTACACCGACGCTGCGCGGCGGGGGGTGTGGTGGGTTAAAAAAGCCCAGAGGAAGAGACGGAGGAAGCATAAAATGCAGCTGATGTTTCGTTTTACGGTTCGCTAACGAACTCTGACCGTGCCACATTTTCCCGTGATTTATGAACACCGGCCAAGTATCGCGATTTTATTAATTAGTTCCGCGTTTTTAGATCGGCCCGGGGACTATCGTTCGCAGCGTTTTCCCCGTGGCGCGTTGCGATTCGATCACGCGAGATATTAATGTCGGTGTACGCGGCTCCTCCCCCCGGATCCTGCGCGTGTCCTTCCGCACTCGTTATTTTATAAATTATAAAATGTCACGAGCGAATAGGACAATGCAACTTGCCGGCACCGGAGCCGGTGGCCGGACCGGTCGCGATGATTTATAATAATAATTACACAGCTACCGCTCGTCCATCAATTTTGGCGTTGCTGTGTATTTTTAATGTGGATGGCCCCGTTCCAGGTAGCTGCACGAGCTCGTATATCACCGACAGTTTTGTGCAAGCTGTTACGAAGCGGCGCCCGCGAAATAAAATTTTCCCTCCACGGAATCGCAGTGTCGTAGAACGGCGCGCCCCGGCACGTGCATTGTTCTTTTTGCAAGCCCCGTCGGACACGTTGCATATTTAAATTCTGCCGAGTAATAACTTTATCGCAAAATCAAGGACTCCGGCCGTTGCCACACGGGAGAATCGTGTTCGCACTCGAAATTATCGCGAGACCGTTCAGTCTTTCTCCACTCGTTCCCGTCTTCGAACAGTTCTCCCTTTTGTAACGAACCCCCGCAATTTCGCACAGATTCCGTATTATCGTAACGCGAACATCTCGCGGCTCGGACAAAGTGCGATTCGTGCCAAGTTTTTCGACTGGCACCGCGCTGTAATATTCTTCGAAAATGCACGCTCGTTCCCCGGAATATAATTCCGCTCGTTTGAAGAACCCGTTAAAATTATGAAACTCGGTGATGTCGGGTTTCAGGTCGGCCTCTATTTTCGAAACGAGTTTATGTTAATTTTCATGGAAATCAATTCGTCGAGGCCACGTCGCTCACCTGACCAACAACAATTTGTTTAAACTTGCTTTTTTCGCGTCGAATAGACGGTTTTCAATTTGCGTTTCTGGATTATAACTTTCTGTTGATTTTTATTGAATTTCCGTTATTTTCTATCGGCGAAACCATAGAAGGAAAATACCAAACGCCGACCGATCAGCTTCCGTAAACGGATAGCGCCACGAAGATTAATTCGGTTTAACCATGCAAAATATTTGGGAACAATGAAGTACAATTTACAAGTAAAACCACATTTTAATTGAACAATTATCTTGTAATTTTACAAACTACTTGTTGATTGTGATGCAAAAGCAGTGAAATTTTTAACTACTCACAGTACACGCCCTGCTAGCCTAACAGGATCAATATTAGCGATCAGAAAATCGTATCAGCATTCACAGTGCTTTCCCAACAAAATTAAGCAGTAAAAGAGTATTAGGGCGAGAGCTATAATCATGGTATGCAAGTCGTTCCAGCGCGATTAAGAGTCCACCGAACAGCAATAAAAACACTTTCGCCGACGATTGCGCGCGTGTTTTCGCAAAAGCAGCGCAATTATCGCCGACAGGCATTCATTGCCTCGTTGAGACCGTCGAGGTGTCTTGCCGATGCGATGGTGCGACTCGTTAAACTGCGCCGGAGGATACATCCATGATTCTGGACGACCGTATACTTAAGCTTAGCGTTATCGCTCATTCGCGTGATCGTGGAATCCAAGCCGAAGACACCAGAATCAACGATCGACACGCGAGATCGGATCACCGGTTGTCCGGGCGTTAACCTCCACGATGAATGAGTTTAATAAGCACGCATGCTATAAATCTGGGTAATCTAGTCGAAAGTGGTTTGGTCTTTCAGAAAATCGGACTCGATTGATAATCCTAAAAACTGAAACTCCAGGAATCCAACTCGCTTTCCTTTCATCCTGGGAGGCAGACATACAGGGTGTATATTCTCTTATACAGGGTGAGTCCGAAGAAACAGAACACCTAAATATCTCCGTTACTGTTCGTTGTACAAAAAAGCTTCTTAGGAAAAAATTACACTGTTTGAAGGGCTACATGTAACGTTGTAAGGGAAAAAATTTTCAAGGTCATTTTTTACAAGATTTCAAGGTCATCGATATTTTTTTAAATGGAATGAGGTATCTTTTAATACATCAATTGATGCAGCTGGACATTCGTTATAAAAAAGTACTAACCTATGTATGTCGAAAAGTTAGTAGTTCACGAGATATTTCGATTTAAATAACTCTAAAACACCATTACTGTCGTGCTAAAACGTTAGCGTTTACTTGCTAGTGCAAATTGAAGAAATTGAAATTGAAATTGAAAAATTGACGTTGAAAATGAAATTGAAGATTTGAAATTAACGAATTGAAATTGAAAAATTGAAATTGAAGTTGAAATGGGACAGTTAAAATTGAAGTTGAAATGGAAAATTTGATATTGAAATTGAAATTGAAGAGTTGAAATTAACGAATTGAAATTGAAAAATTGACGTTGAAATTAACAAAAAGAAATTGGAAAATTGAAATGAAAGAGTTGAAATTGACGAGTTGAAATTGAAATGGAAGTTGAAGGGTTGATATTGAAATTGAAGTTGAAATTGAAGTTGTAAGGGTTGATATTGAAATCGAAGTTGAAATGGAAGAGTAGAAATTGAAGTTGAAATGGAAGAATAGAAATTAAAGTTGAAAATGAAATTGATGTTAGCGTTTGCTTACTTGTGTAACGTTTTACTACGACACTAATGGTGTTTTACAGTTATTTAAATCGAAATATCTCGCGAACTACTAACTTTTCGACATACATGGGTTAGTACTTTTTTATAACGAATGTCCAGCTGCATCGATTGATGTATTAAAAAATACCTCATTCCATTTAAAAAAATATCGATGACCTTGAAATCTTGTAAAAAAATTACCTTGAAAATTTTTTCCCTCACACCGTTACATCTGGCCCTTCAAACAGTGTAACTTTGTCCTAAGAAGTTTTTTCGTACAACGAAAAGTAACGGAGATATTTAGGTGTTCTGTTTCTGCGGACTCACCCTGTATAATTTTCCTAACTGTGTATGCAAACACGTGAGGCAAAAAACAGTTTCAAATTTGAGCTTTCAAATTACACTATTATTTTCTAAGGTGAACTTATATCAAATTGATATAAGTTACCCTACCTTGACTCTTGAAAACAACCACAGTTTTGGGACCTGTATGAATCCGATGATCTTGTAGCCCATACGTGAGTGAAGACGACAGCGTATACTTCAAGTTTGTCATCGTCACTCGTGTATGGGCTACAGGATGTCCTGCGATGTGTCTTCGGAGCTGCCTTTCACACAGATCCCAAAACGATGGTATAGTTCAAGATACAGAAGAACTAGGTTCCAAAATCAAAGTTTCCCTTTTCCAGCTAAGCAGAGGGTTGGTATCGTCAGCAGGAGGTGCAACAGCACCGATCAGCTTCGCAAGAACGGAGACAAAGGTAGCGGCTGAGGTTCAGCCGGTGCGTCAGCCATTCCAGATTAATTATTCCCGATGATCGAGCAACGGGACGATCGAGGAGCGTACCACGGGGACCCAGGTTGGCGATCAGCACATACCAGAGACCGGCGAATAGTCGCCGGCTAGCAATCTCCGTCCGGTGATCTTAATGAAATTCACGGTATCGTGGACGCGTCGATAAATGACCGGGGCGCGACAACGGTTGAATTGTCTAATAAGCGTTATTCGTGACAAATTACCGGGCCGTGATACGCCGGTATGCGGAGGTCGCCTGCGGGCCAGCAACGTTGGGAATAACGGTCGAGAAGAGGTTGAGAGGGCCGAGGTTGGTTTCGGTAACGGATTGTCGTGTAACTGGCGCGGAGTAACACACAACACGAAACCAGCCATCAGGATCCAACGACTACAGCCTGGAATGACAATAATTGATCCTCCCATCCCCGGCAGCTTTCGTCCCCGTTTGCCTCCGTTCTTCGCGTTCTCGACGCTTCGCTTGTCTTTCCCTCTTCGTCCTGTACACCGGGGCCAGGTTCAACCCCCGTCTCACCCCACTGTGTCTCCGTTCATCGACGTTCAACCTCCCCACTTCTACTCCATCCTCCCGCAGACACACCGGGCGTTCCGCGACGCTCTTGTACCTCTCTCGCTGGTAATTTCATGCTCGAACTGACAGGGTCGATGGAAACCACCAGTCAGAAGGATCTTCAGCCAAGGTGACGGCGCGTCATCTTTCATCATCTTGGCTGGCGAGCAACACCTGCCGCCATCGTTTCCGGCACCGAAGCCCTGATTTCGGAACCGTTTCGTCGGGCAGAAGATTTCACCGACCAAGTCCCTCCTTCTATTCTATTCTCTTCTCTCTCTCTCCCTCTCGTACACTCTCTTTTTGTCTCGCTCGTGCTCTTCTCTAGCTTGAGTTTCGTGGACGCGGAACGGTAACATGCCGGACGAACTTTAGAGACAATGGAGGGAGGCTCGGGCAAAGTGAAATACTTTGTTGTGATTTGTCTGTCAGTATCCTCGACAATTGAAACTCTAGATGCTACGTGCTCCGAACTGATGATATGGGCTGTAGAGACGGGCTGTTGCGGTGGATGAAACTGTTTGACAAGTTATCGAACGTAAGAATTCCGCGAAATTGGGGTAGTTTCGTTATGAGAGGATGAGTGAAATTTGTATTACAGATCGGTTTGAAGAGGTGAAAACAACCATCGAGGATCTTTCTTAAATATCTCGAGAACCAGAGGGTGTAGAAAGAAAAACTTTTTTATAATATGTAGTTTGCATTTGTAACTCCAATCGTGTAAAAACAATTTTGAAAAAATTTGCATACGTCATATTGTTCCAAAAATTCTTACTGCAATATTCATGGTAAATATCAATGTGGTCACTTGTACTTTTTTAATCATGCCATATCATTGTCACATTGTATATTAATAAGTTCTGTTTACGTCTGATAAGAATCTTCAAGGACTAATGCAAAATCGTACAATATGAACCAACATTAAAATTATAATATTATTACAACATGACATAATATTATATTATAACATGATCACAAATCGTATTACGATCGACAAGAAACGAGCTTACCAAGCATGGTTCTTTCAGAGTATACTATGCTGCGAGTAATCTCGTTGGGGATGGTGTATTTGTGCTCGCAAGATCAGATTTTTGCCCGTCGATGCCCGACGGACAGCTGTAACGAAATTTTGTAACTTTACTGCGTTAATTACTGGGGCTAATCGAGTTAAGGGGCGGGGAATCGCCGGCGTGTATTTCCCGATCAACTGTGTTGTGTAATTCCCGAAGATTCGATAACGATTGAAGGTCCCGGCGACTTAGGGACGAGGCCCCCCGGGGGGAAACGCCGCCGTTAGTTTCCGAGAGAAGCATCGGCTTCGCTCTGTCTGCCGACGATACACCTCGTTACGCGGATAATCGCATTGTCAATTTTTTGCGAACGACAACCTGCTGGGACGCAATCACGTGGCTAGAGACCGAGCGGGAGGCACTGAAGATCAAAGATCAAGGAAACGGGGAGGAAGTAACGCGAGCTCCCCGGAACACGATCGATCAACTGCAACTGTGCGCTGCTGTGCTGGCCTCCGGGTTTTATGAAAAGCACGAGAGCACGAGAGCTCTCTCTCTCTCTCTCTTCCTCCTCCTCTCCCTCACCCTCTCTCGATACTATCGGAAAAGCCGACACCCGAGAGACGTAAATTTCGAAATCTCTCCCGACGATAAGAAACACAGCGTGGCCCGGGATAATTTAAGTTAATTGAACGCGCCACAAATTGGCCTCGTAAAAATCCTACGAACTGCTATGAATAGACCGGCGATCTTTATGCAAATCCTCGACTGTCCGTGCCGTTTTATAGAGAGGAAAATCGCGATGGGTTTCGAACGCTAGAAATAAACGAAACATTTTGTCAAAGGTCTGATGAAGCGTTCCTACCAACCTTTGTAAATTTCTAAACATTAGAAATGTAGTATTCCTTTGAATACTAGGTTCTTATTAAATACTAAGAATATTTCTTTCAGACAAGTAAGTAAAATGTGTGTCAAAGTTCTAAGTCGTAAGAGAAATGAACAATATATATAGATCTTCTATCATGTGTTGGAATTAAATACAAATGTATCACATTTGTCCTCGATGGGCTAAATAAGAAAACCAATTTTCCAGACGTAAAAATAATCATTGCTTCCCTTATTCCGTTACGTCATGTTCAGCAGAACAACATCATGTCTCTAATATAGCTATCTGTAATGCTTCTAAATAGCTGAAGGAACATCGCCACGTTGGATTCCTGCATGTCGATCAGTGGAAGTTGCCATGACCAGCAGTTCCCTGAATCCAAGGAAAACAGGTCGGATAAAAAGCAAGACAGTAATTTATCGGGCCGGTGATAAGTTTGCACGTCAAACTCGGCTTATGCCGGTCCCTGGAAACTACGTCGGATGGCAAATAAATCAACAGTGAGCCGAGAGTTCACTAAAAGGCAGAAACAGTGAGACCTGTTAAGACTGAACAACCCCCAAGTCCGGGGTGCGCACGTTTCTCGCGTTACAGATCGCTGGAAGAAGCAATTCGTGCTGTTGAGAAACTGAATGCCTGTCGATGAGCCTTGTGATCTTGCAGGAACAGAAAGTGATTTGAAAATACTCGAGGATTCCTGATGCTGTGTCGAAGATTAGGGGGTTTGGGATGTAACTAGAGTGGAGGAAGCAGTCAGAGATGGTTCAGAAATATCTGTGCGGTATTTTGTATATGGCACACATTTGTTTTAAGTTCAGTAGGATTGTTCACGATTTAATTTGAGGATTTTGCGACGATGGATGACACGAACCGTTCAGAAACAGTACGAGGATGGCATCGGCGCATCCCGAGGGGCTCCGAACGGCCGGCGATTTCTAACGACCCGGTCGATAAGGTTAGAAGCGTTTCTCGAGGTAAGTAGCGTCACGGATTTGCCACGGAACTTCTATTTTACGCCTATAATACGTCAGGGTGTTTGTGAACGTGGTTTGCCGCGGTCTCCTTCGCTCGGCTCGCTTCCCGTTGGGGGCCAATACCTTAAAAGCATACCTCTTCACCCCGCTTAACCCCGCGCCGACCTTTGAAAACACCCTCCGGAACAGTCACTATCAGATTCGAAGCCCCGACGCAAGATAATCCTTCTCTTACATCTGCCTCGAACCTCTCCCTCCCTCTCTCACTCTCGACCCCTCCGTCTCTCTTTTCCCGCCATACCCCGAGACTGTAACCCAGTCTCTTCTTTCTCGTCGTCCCTTCTAACCTTACTGTTGAGTGTGAATCGACGGTTTTCGCTATCAACCCCGGCTTATTCGCAGTAGGTGGATCCAACCCTCCCGCAGACGCGTATCACACAATTTTTCTACTCGCCGAACCAGCTTCACGGACGATCGGTTCACGATGTCTACTCCACGCTTCTTTTTCTACCCCCGCCTGTCTGACCGATTCCTTCTCCCTTCGTTTTTCACCCCGTTCTACCCCATTCTTTCTTCGGCTGCTACTATGCTACTGTCTCCCTCTCTTTCTCTTATGTTCGTTCTCCTTTACTTGTTTGATCCTACCGCCGCAAATTACGACTCTCCAGAGACGTCCACCGCATGACCGGCTGCTATTGAGCAACCATTCGCAACTTTTTATTTCATTGAATACGTTAGACAAAAGGGGACCCGGCTCCTTTCGATCGCTCCTTCGAGGCCAGCTCTCTCTATTCGTCGACTGCAATTAGACCAAATGCTTGGCCGACAGGCTTGGGATTCTGTGCTGTGTTAAATCGAACGGTTCCTGGTGTACTTCACCCCTTCAGAATTAATTGCCAGGACCTCTCTACTGCCTCCTGATTTGCGTTAGTAATTGTAGAAATGGGAATTATATTCGTAAAAAGTGTTTCTTATATGTATACATGTAGTTATAAATATAGATCCTCGGATGTCCAAATTAATCACTGTTATACATGGAGCACTTTAGACTGAATTGTTGTGGTTAGAATGCGATGCTCTAACTATAATGTAACCAGATAAAAATGCATTTTTAATTGGATAAAGTCTCGAGTCTCCGAATTTTAATTTATAAAATGATTTGGAATAAATTGGACAATTTAAATCAAGACAAAATGACTTTCCTCTATTCGTTTCTGTCTTTGTTCATTTGACTTCACAGGAAGAAAGAGTATTGGCAATTTATTAATCCCTGGCTCGGTAAATGTTTTTTAAATATCATCCAACTGCATTGGTAAGTTTTTAATGGACTATTATTATTAACAGGGTGAGTACTAATTAAAGAACTCGTCTTCGATAAATACTGTATGTCCAAGTATTAGTGCCCCACGCGAAACTTGAACGGTTCCTGGTATACTTCACCCCTTCAGAATTAATTGCCAGGACCTCTCTACTGCCTCCTGATTTGCGTTAGTAATTGTAGAAATGGGAATTGTATTCGTAAAAAGTGTTTCTTATATGTATACATGTAGTTATACATATAGATCCTCGGATGTCCAAATTAATCGCTGTTATACATGGAGCACTTTGAATCACTGAATACAATGCTCTAACTATAATGTAACCAGATAAAAATGCATTGTTAATTGGATAAATTCTCGAGTCTCCGAATTTTAATTTATAAAATTATTTGGAATAAATTGGACAATTTAAATGAAGACAAAATGACTTTCCTCTATTCGTTTCTGTCTTTGTTCATTTGGCTTCACAGGAAGAAAGAGCATTGGCAATGTATTAATCACTGGCTCGGTAAATGTTTTTTAAATATCATCCAACTGCATTGATAAGTTTTTAATGGACTATTATTATTAACAGGGTGAGTACTAATTAAAGAAATCGTCTTCGATAAATACTGTGTGTCCAAGTATTAGTGCCCAACGCGAAACCTTCAACGAGCTCGAACAAAAACACTGAAGTGCAGAGAGAGCACCAACGCCGACTGGTCAGAAAGAAATTTCCATTAATTGTACCCAATTCCATCACGGCTGGTCAACTCACCGCATAAAAGCGATTTCCAACGCAACCAGGGTTATCGGCTGAATTACTCACCTGAAACAAAGGAAACAGAAGGATAACGATGAGTGATCGAATTACAGATCAAATAAAATACGTCCCGCGTGATGCGTACCATCCATTATTCCATCGTTACGTATCGAATAGTACCAAATTAATATGTCCCGAAATTTCTACGAACTCTCAAAATTCACCAATTTTTTTGTACGCTTTATGAAGTTTCCAACATCGAATAACACTTTATATTTCAAATTTCCATTCAGTATCTACGATAATTCAACGCTAGAAACTCTGATGGTATCGGAACGACCAATACAAAATCATAAAAATATCTGAAATATCTGAACACGCTCATTTAACTGCTGTTAATGTAACCCACCCTGCGAGTTAATATTTACTTAAGTTTCTAGTATAAAATGTCAATTATTACGCGACCTATTTTGTTCACAGTCGCAGAAAATATTCTACGTATGCATTATCGTAGAATGTAGTACACGAGTTTTTTGAAATCACAGTCACCTGAATTTTTATAACCCCTTCCATTTCAAACTGCTGTCATTTCCGTAACAATCGAAAATTCCGAAAATCCATGTTCTACATTTTAGATAATATATTTCCGTCGGCAAATCAACCCGAATTTTTCAATTCACGTGTTCGCGCACGTCGCAACAATCGCAGCCAGCAATCGATGTTTCAGGAAGTGACGTATGAAAACAAGCGAGTAACACAGTAATTTTCCAACATTTTCACTTCAAAAAATTGAAACATAAAACTGTACATTTTCACGTCACAGAAAGTTTGCAATTTTTCATTTCGTAATTACCCCTCGAAAAAATTCATGCATGGTTTTAATTCTTTTAATTCTTGACACTACTAAAATCATGCATTACAATCTCCCACGATCTTCTTACAACTCGAAAACGAAGGTCGACATGTTTCGAGTACTCAAACCCGCGTTGAAGAGTGGGGTGAGCGTTTGCACAGACATTAGAAGCTGCGATTCCCATTAGAACTGCGGCACCCAAAAAAGGGGACGCCGGGAAATGTACGCGGTTCAGTGACGGGGCAGAATTTTTCCGAATACAAATTCAACTTCTCCATAGACCATCGCGGAGACATTTGCTCCACCCAGCCAGCCCCCGTTGGCCCTGCAACCCCGCGAGAAACTCGAAGCTATTTTTACCGAAGGAACCGGGCGAGTGTCGTGGACGATAAATCATTCGAAGGTTCCACCTACCGCATCCACACTTCTCGGGAAGGGACGGTTTGGTTTTCGCGGCGTGGTGCTCGGTAACGAGTACCTTTCATTGCCCGCCAAGCAGGACGTTGCCGGGGAAAAGTTAAGAACGATTTTTCACCGTTAGCAGCGTCGCGCGCTACCGGTAAATGAATACGAATTGATTCAAAGCCGCGTCCCGAATCGGCCGAGGCTGCGAGAGATCGTTTGTGTCGTCTCCCCTTTTGTCCGCGGGAAGACCTACATTTTACCATCCCCCAGCTACGTTTCACCGGCCGCAGAATGTACTCGGAAATTTGAAACGCGATCCGCAATCTCGCTGTATTAAAATTTTATACCGAATGCGTGAGAGGCCCGGAATTAGAGAAAACCTACGGCCACGGACTATTCAGACGCTGCGAAAGCTGATGAATCGGAGAAGGGGGCGCGGGAGACGGCTTCGGGCAACCCTGAATTAGAGGAAGTGGTAATGGCGAGGTGTTACACGCAGAAAATGATTAGGAGAATAACACGAGGGCTTGTGTGAATTTTTACAATTTTTGTGGATTTCTTATGAGCATTTGTTTCTGTACACCATTCTGTGTGTAGCATCTTTGAGACAGCTAGCATTAGGTAAGTAGTAATTATGACATGCACGCGCAGAACATATTGTAAGGAATAAGCCGTATTTATTTGTAAAAAACCGTAAGACGCACGGATAACCGATCGTTGACAGACGTGTTTCTCGCGGACCTTCTTTTTTTTACAATTCGTTCAAGTACGGTTGAAGTACGGATGTATGCGTGTTTGATAGGCAGCCCTATATATGATTAAATTTATAAAATAGAGAATCGCAAAGAACAGAAGAATTGTAAAATTACAATCGCCAACGAATTGTAAAAAAAAGAAGACAGATCGAAACGAGCGCCCGCGAGAAACACGTCTGTCAACGATTGGTTATCCGTGCGTCTTACGGTTTTTTACAAATAAATACGGCTTATTCCTTACAATATTTAGGTAAAGGATCGAAGGATTCATGAATTGTTCCAATTTTGGTGAATTTATGTCTTAGCAAAAGCTGGTTTACATTGCCTACATAAACTTCACTTAAATTGTGTCTAACAGACTTCATTTTGTAAGTGGATCAAGCCAGTAGTTAAATGTTGTCCCTATTTTCTTTGGAAATTCGACACGTTTCTCGTTCCCTATGACATGGAGTCGTGTACTTTCATCGAGCAGATTGTTTTATTAGAAATACCTACGGCTGGAAACGTTTAGTCAGCGTTCTCCAGTCACCTCACGTCTGTCCCACTTGCAAGTCACCCGGTAGGAAATCAGGAAGGGATTGTCGGCTGTCGTAAAATAACCAATGGGGTTCCCAGTGTGTCCCTGAGTTCTAAGCGATTCAAGTAGGTTCAATTACTGGGGGAAACTTTCAAAAGCTTTGGAAGAGAAAAATACTCCGGTTACGTTCGATGTAAATGGAACGCCTATCTTCGTGGGCAGGGGTCCAAAGAATTCTTGTGATTCTCTGTAGATCGTTTTCTTGTATGCTAATAGCAGGCACAATTTATTTGATCTTCTGTGAAAGCGACTAGAACAAAGAGCCATTCACTCTTTATTCTCCCTCGTGAACGAACTAAATCATGGTCAAAAGAAAAAGATTTTATTGTACATTTAAAAATTGCATGGGTCCATATCGTAAAAAGTTCAATTATATTCCATAATTTCGTACAATAATCTACAGAAAATATTACAGAGAACTTTATTTTCTCAAGTCAGAACTGCAGCGACATATTTTCCTTATTATTTAGCAATTCGTATACAGTCCCTGCTCATTTTATTAGACTCACCTCTATAATCATGATATTTTTAGTTTTACCATGAATAATGGGTATAGCAGCCTTATGCAAATATCACTTAACGATCACCAATGAATTTTCCATATATTTATTTTACAAAAACAATGGATACAAACACAAATAGATCAATATAATTCTTAAAACACAAATATTTTGTTAATCCGCCTTTAGCTGCTCTTAAGGATGTTCTGGAGGTATATAAAAACGCAACAAAATTTTTGAAAATTTGGCAAGATATAATTCTTACTAAATTAATGTAATTACCAAAGTTTGGGTTCGATTCACTGCACCGTTTAAGAATTATAGCAACTTAAAGTTTGCACATTTTAACACGTCTTCTTATGGGGAATTCATAAAATTCCACTTCAAACTCTATTTAAACCTTGAAAAAACGCAACTAGAAACTTCAGTTTTTTTGTATATGTAGTAAAAATTATATAATTAATTATGTTCAAAATTTATTAGGATTCACTAAACAGTTACAGAGCAAAAAAATTATAAACTGTTACAAAACGTCAAATTTATCGTGTTGTCTCTTACTAGCATGGAAACGCGACAAGTGTAGACCACTGAATATAGTTACAGAGGGTACAGTATTCGCAAAAGTTTCATGCAAAATATACTCATGAATGGCTTTCATTGCCAATATATTGATGGATTTCGAATTTCTTGTACTTTTGTCTCTCATTGTACCTCCAGAACATCCTTAAAGCCGCAACTCTTCTGGACATGCTATCTATGCAAGTTGTGCAATTTCTTTTAATGCAACGTTATGATGCCAGTGATAAATTATTCTCTCTATCAACTTGGTCTTTGTTGTTATATTTTCTTTGGTCAGTTCTCTCTTCAGGTACTCCCAGACATTTTCAATCCGATTCATGTCCGATGAGTTGCCGGGCCATGGTAAAAGGGGGTTTTTTGGCTCTTGCAAGAAAGTTTTACACTTGGATAGGCAACCCATGAGGCAACCTTGTAGTACGAAATCATTACCCCATAGGTTGAAAACAGCGTTGAATTCCTTATAGGATTTCAAACAGCACCAATTCTTCAGGTGAGTCTAATAAAGTGAGCAGGGACTGTATATTTCACTAGAATAGATACATTCTACAATTCCAGCAGCAACCGAATAAAAATCCATGGTCCGATTAAGTCAATAATTTCGCGAAAGGCAACCCGCGAGTATCGAACACCACAGTGGCACAAAGAAATCCAATGAACCTACAAAACCTACCCCGGACCGCGGACGGGGTAACAAACAATTGCAACGGCTCCTCCACGCAGGATGGCACATTTCGTCGGCTAAACAGGGGCCGGGAAAAAATGTAATTCTCAGTGGCAATGAGACACGCGCGCGCGTGGGAGGGATTAACGATTTGGCCGGGGCCTCGGGAGATTCATGGGACGCAGAAGTTTCGGTACGCGGGAACGATCGTCGTTATTCACTGTGGGGCGCAGGCGAATCGGCCTGTGGGGTAGTGGGAATTTTTTTAATGCGTGCCGCGGAATAATTAAAATGCAACTGGTATGCGCGTGACGGCCGAGACTTAATAAATCACCGGCATGTTGCGCGCCGCTGTAAAATCCGGCGCGGCTGCGTTATTTCGCACGCGTGCCGCCATCGCATCGCGCACTGTGTCCCTCTAATGAAATTGTTTCCATGTGATCTTGCGGTTCGGACGTAGCTCGCGGGTCCAACGACCGTTTCTCCTGCGAAACCCGATAGCCGCCCGGGCCAGAGGGAGTGAGCCACGAGTTAAAAATACATCGTAATCTGTTTCCACGTTAGTTAACCGCACCGCGCCGCGTAGCGCGTTGCAACCGCGTTAATTGTCAGGTCTGGACGAGCAACGAAAGTATCATAGCCATTCTGCGTCGAGAGCCCGCGCCGCCGTGGAAACTGGTTAGCTTGACGTTAAATAAACCGGCGCCCTTTGACGTTCCATGGTTACGTTAAACCATCGGGTAACGAGCACGGCGTATAACTGCGCGTTACACCCGGTGATCGGCCGCTAACGAGCCGCTTCTTATTTTTCCTGTGCTCTTACCGCTCTATATTGATGACCAACTCGCCCCGGGAAGTAGATGACGACGATTAGGTTGGCTATGACACCTATTATAGCTGCTATTAGGGCAGTCGAGACGCAAGGACCCTTCCATCACCCGATCCTGCACGATGAAGTTGGAAATCGGGAATAACGAAGTTGCGTCCAGTTTAAAAATCGTTACGTGGTACACCGTAACTTCGAGTTAAGCGACTGTGCTTCACTTGATACGCTTTTGATGGTTTCTTTGTGGTCGTAGCTATCAGTTTAAAACGTGCAGCAATTTTCTTCTACGTAGTTTCGAACACAGTCCTTCGAGATAGACGTTAATCCTCTCGTTGAGCTTGATAGGAGCTGCTAATTGTTTAAACCAGCTGCCAATAAATTATAATTTAACAACGATGGATTAAAATGGACTCAACTCTAGCCATCCCAGGATGAAGTAGCTTATCAATGTTTTTCGCTCTTGGATGACAGTATGCAGGTCCATTCAGAAAAATCGCTGAAGTTTTTGCGAGTATTGACAGTACGTAAGAACTTGCAGAAAAACTGACAAAACGCAATGGAATTCTATGTTCAAAACTCTGAGTTGGTTGGAGCTTATCCGCAAACACGCACGCAGCTATTATGGAGGATACGGGAGAACATCGCTCACAATATCGGGCGATCTGGCAATGGAGAGTCCTGCCAATCTGTCCGTAGCAGCGTAGAGAAGCGGTTTCTTCTGGCAGGCGAGTGTCCGGCACCGGTAACGCGATATCCATTAACGAGGTATGTTTTGTCAGTCATCGAGCTGCGAATCCGCGTCATTAGCGTCTCCGTGCCGATCTCCATCAGTCATCCTTACCCCTGGATGGCAAACCGAATTCGCAATGCGCCATTTCAGATTGATGGATCTATCCGTTCCTCGGTACATCCTTTGCCCGGTTCCCCGAGCGAAAATTCTCTCGGTATTCTCGGTCTGCCGGTTCACGCAGATCGCGCGCTCGCACCAGCAATCCAACGGCCATTAGTTATCAAATTATTTCGTTTACCGGGCTCGGACGTTAGGAAACGTTTATGCGCGTGTCACGATGATTTATGGGGTACCCCAAGGCTCTGCATGGTAGCGAGCCGTAGGCACATCCCCGGCCGACGCCGCGCCGTCCTTTGGAAATAATCGATGATGGAGAAATTATGTGGGTCGTGAGTCATCGAACAGCTCTTCCGGTGATTTTCTTCATTACAACCCGCGAGGAATCATTGCGGGCGAAGGCTCTTCAGGATTTATCGAGCGTGAAACCTTTCCTTCTCGAAAACGAACACCTCCCGCGTGAAGAACATTTCCTAAGAAAACCATCGTATGTAACGTAAATCGAAACCTATCATGCATTAAAAGTGACTGTCGCGTGTTACTTTATGATAATGACAGGATTGAGTTTATTTATCCTGGCAGCATTTATGATTGACAGTTTGTGGGGCCTTGGTTGCAATATTGGCAAGCCGATTGTTAGAAATGTCGTCTTTTTCTGCAGGTGGGCCAACGAAGGCCCAACGTCATTATAATACGATTAGCCAACTGGGCCTGCTAACATATTATTCTGATCTTCTCTTTTACACTTATTTTTACAGTATATCATACATAATATAAATTTTTATTATATTATGTATATTATAATAATTATATATAATATTATGCATATAATTATATATAATATTATGCATATTATAATAATTTTCTATTTCGAAAGAAAAGGATTAACCCGAACGTCCAATTAACTCGTCATCTTGCTGAAAGGTTGAGGTTTCGTTTCAGGTGGAAAAGTTCGACGCATAAACCTTCCCGCGTGTTGTTACTTAGACAGCATTTTAAAATTTCCCTCGGATTTTCGATATTAGAAATAAAGCGATTTTCCCCCGGTAAATCTCTATCGCGAGTCTTTTCAAATTTCCCAACGATGAAGGCTGAACGCGCGCGGAGATTTTCCAATGCTAGCTCCTGCACGCCTCGCCAATCTGTTATTTTTCCACAGGCGTATGAATATTCCCGAGCAACAGCGCGGAGAACCGTTTCGATGGTAAAAAGAAGCTCGAGCGTACAGTAAATAACGCTTCACTCGCGTAAGACGTGCAAAGCGGAAATAACCTCTGACGGTGTGTTTTCCGAAAAAATATTTTAAATTCCGCTTCTAAGGAGCTTATAAAAGAGCGATCTTTTTAACCATGTCGGGGAGAATCGCTCGACGAGGCGGCTCGTCTCCGATTCGAATCAGTCAATTTCACGATTCCATTCTCTCTATTTCAATCGAGAAGATGCTCTTGGGGATCGGAAAATAATTTGCTCTACTGCGAGAGACACTGGTGTTGCTTTCCGATCAAGAAACCGAATTCAAGAACGTTGAAAAATTGTAGAACGAGAAATTGAAAGACTTCATAAGATACCCAGAAAATGATTTGTGACGCCGTCCTGCTCTACGTTGGACGTTTGCGGTAGTAGATCCAGGAATAGTGCACGATATATGTGACATTTCACAATTTTGGGAAGATGATTACCGAGCGTGCCCCGGAGTTAGTAGTTGGCAGAGGCGGAACTTGAGTCATGATCACGGTAACACGATAATAAGAGTCTGATAATACATCGGCCGACAGGGAACTAAGCGGAATACTCCATTAGGAGAGAGAATTTCGATGCAGGATGATCGTTCAAAGGAAGCTCCCAGGTAAGATAAACTTAGCCTGACAGCGGCCGATCAAAGTCGAGCGGGAGCGAGCCCAGCCAAAACAACCATTGTTTCCTGATAACGATACAGGCTTGGGGCCTAGCGGGACCGTTAGGAGTTGTTCCCCTCTATCGGTTGGACCAGCAGCGTTGCTACCCCGACGTCGCCGGGCTACCCGGAGCCAGCCTGGAATCTTGAGAAACCTGGGACCAGCTACTTTACACATTCATGAAGCGGTATCAAAGGCCGTCAAGATCACTGTCTCCGCGGAGCCCCGACGGGAATTGAAGCGGAGCGTGTCCCGTGTGTTTGCGGTAACCCTAAAACGATCGATCACCGCCAGCCTCACGAGGTGCCAACCCAAGAATCGATGTCGTTCACGACGATACCGCCGCAGCTACGTACTTCTACACGTGTATCGCTGCCGGCAGTCGTACCTACCGAAGTCACCCGGCTACCGAGCCTTTTGATTAATCGTCCCTCTATCAACAAGCCGCTCTCACACCGATCGGACCACACCAGCGACAACCGGTGACCCAATATTTTCGCCCGACGATAAATAGCTGGGATAATGCCCGAAGATCATGGTTCTTGCCCAATCTTAAGCAGAATTAAGACTTTTCACGTTTGTGCGTTACAAGACAGGACCCTTGTTCGCCCCGCCTACCGCCGCTTACGTACTCACAATGTTTACTAGGCTTTGAGATCACACAGACCAATGGAGGGGTAACCAACGATGTCACGATCCGTACAGTAGACCCCAGTCTCAATACGAATCGCGACGTCACTATCTGCGTTATAAAATAAAAAAGCTTCGGGACGTCATGCGAGTTCTGACTATAGCATTTCCCCCACTATTTTTGCTTCAATTCCTTCGTTCTGGTAACGAATGGTCACACACTACGCGGCCACTTTAGCCAATATTTCGCTAAAGCCGAAAATACGAGTAAAACGAGGCGTACCCATTCTGACAAATCGAGGCACGCAGAGAGTACGTCCCGGATGACTCGTCCACAATGAAACGGTGAAACAGCAGTGTTAAGTCGACTGTTCTTTTGTGACTAGTGTTCATTTTTATTGTTCAGCCAAGAAAAAAATCACAAATCACCGAAGAAGCATAAATACTTTTGTTTTCATCTATTACATTTATTATGGATAATTCACGATGCAGTTTTAATCCTTACGATTTTATTGAATACAACGAATCCTTTGCTGGTAAAATAGTAACACATTATTTACCGACGATTACAGGTCGTCGCTCACTAGAACGCACCGGCGCCCACCCGGCACCGCGCGGCCTCAGCTGTTTTGGATTTCTTCTATGTATTTTAAATAGATGTGCGCACACCCATTTAAAATACATAGAAGAAATCCAAAACAGCTGAGGCCGCGCGGTGCCGGGAGGGCGCCGGTGCGTTCTAGTGAGCGACGACCCTACTTCGTAATTTTTTTAGATATGTGGTTCGTGTCTAAGGATTTTTAAGGTCACCTACAGTAACGTCATTCAATAATTTCGTTTGGGATTAGTACTATGTAAAAACAGATTTGTACGCTTCCTTTTGGTACAGCACAATTATTGAAAATCTTATTAATTGACTTCCGGTAGATAAAGTTAACAAACTCAACGAATGTCTTGCTAGCTTCACGAGCATCACACTGTACTGCTTTAATTGTAACACCGCATTTAAAATTTATTTAGCCTTCCTAACAAAATATGAAACTGACATTGTGACAACAACACAAAAATAAAACGTATACCGAGCCAAGTTTTGACAGAAGAAGCTGTAGAGACTGTCCAGTCAACATCTAAACCGAGCTAGCCGCTAAAGATTAATGCCGACGTTGATCCGAATAAATGAACTCTTGTTGGGAACGTTTCCGCTCATTGTCAGAGCGCTCACAATTAGCTATCGGCAGGTGCGGGACGGCTTAAATAATAGAGCAGCAAGCTCGCGGCTGCGGCAAGATAAATAGAAGCGGGGGCGTCGACGGAGACAAGAGATAGAGAGCGGTAATCGAGCAAAGCTTATCGATCGGGGAGCTTTCATTGCGCAGGAATGAGAAATGTGTCCGACGCGATTAGTTTCGAGAGAAGACGTAAAAACGTCTCCGGCCGTCTCGTGAGCACATTGCGCGGGCGGTATTCCTGGTGCGATGAGATAATTTATTACCAATATTTTTCACCGGTGTGTTTTCCCGTCGTCATTTGTTTCGCCCGTGCTAGACGACCAAAGTGGAGGACGTTTATTTCGAGCGAGGACTCGCCCGGTTTCTTACGTCCTTAACCATCGTCTCCGCGCGGCCTCTTTGTCGTCGCTCGTCGACGACGGTGAGGGTGGCGGCGGGGGTCAACGGGGGTTGTTTCGCTCCGAAGAAGGGAGGAAGAAGTATTCCCGGTATGCGGTAGCCGGTTTGCTTTGTCCAAATTTTTGTGCCCATTTATCTACACGTTCGTTCTGCAATCCCGTCGTGGTTCCGTCGCAGGGGCCAGCGCCGACACCACCGCCACCCCTTGTCACCGGGCTTTCATTTCTAAAGCCAGCAAGCGCGTCTGACGAGCCTCGTTCCGTCCCTTCTACCCCTTCAAGCCCGAAATGCCTTTGTTTTTGCTGACTGCCTCGCGATAGTGTCCTAAGCGCGATTGCAATTTCCACTGGGTGGGTGGAATTTTTCTTTCTTCTCCTTCCCTCTCTCTCTCTCTCTCTCTCTCTCTCTCTCTCTCTCTCTCTCTCTCTCTGTCTCTCTTTCACATACACCCCCCTCATCGCTCTCTCTCTCTCTCTCTTTCACTTTTTTGCAACCTTCCCGCGACTCTTACCGTCACCCACTTCCATCGAATATCCTCCGCCGTCGGACCGACGAATTTTTTGCGTTAATGCTTCCGGAAAGAAAGTTCGGCTCGGCCTATCTCTGTCCTTTGTAACTTTTTCGCCCGTCCGCCTCGACGGCCCGTGGAATTTTCGATGAGAAATTCCTGACGCTAGTCCGACGGAGAAAAAAAATGTGATTGTGGACGCTAGTTGCAATTCCCGTTGACAGGGGACTGTATGTCCTCTGGAGGATTACTTTTTCAGTCTTTTAATACTAACGCGGATTGTCCTCGATTTTTTAAAGAATAGTCTGGGAATATGTTTTAGTCGCGTTGCTTTTAAAGTGTAAGTGGGTTGCTGGTAAGTATTGTGGCAGATAGTGGGAGAGATTCTTAGATCATTCGATGAGAGGCGGTTTCTAGTTTTCCATTGTACTAGCATGCAAGAGTACCCAGAAGATAAGTAAATGCTAGGAGCGGTCGACTAGGCGCGGCTTTCAAAAGATTACTGATTAGTTGGATCGACAGATTTGACGTTGCGCTATTGCAAATGTCAATTTAGGGCTCGCAATCGCTGCCGGAATTTCTGAGACTTCGTGGATCATTTGTTCGATGTGGTTTCACGAGTTTATTATTGACATCCAGCATTTTTTTCGATTTGTATAAGAAATTTAAACATGGAAAGTATGACTTTATGCAAAATACAAAATTGCATCTGGTAATAGTGGTTTATTAAAACGAAATAAATTCCATCTCTAATAACAATTAATATTAAATTATTGTTAAAAAAATTTGTTACTTGATTTGCAATGCAATTTTGCAAACTACTAAAGTAATTCATCTTCAGGGTTTACTAGAATTGCGTCTGTGAAAAATTATTTCATGGAGAATATTTTGAAATTTAGGAATGCAAGCGCCATATTAATTGTAATTTATGTAATTACGAAAATTTACTCACTAGCTTTCTGATGAAAATTAATAAATTCGGTGTGATGATGTATTACATGTTAAACACATGCTGGTTATCGAGACACTGAGGTAAACAGTTAACATCAGGCAAGAACGTATGGGATCATAGATTGAAGTATGACCTATCAACATTCGGCGGTAAATTTGAAATACTTTAAAACGTAATAATATTTTATCACCTCTTATAACTTCTATACCATATCTACATAACATTATGGTAATTCTTTTTTAACATTCAACTATCTTTGCAATGATTACATACAGTTCATGTTGTATGTGAGAACAAATTGATATTAAATCACGTGTTGGAGCAAAGGAAATTTTTATTCGGACACTTCGTCATAAAACATTACTTATTCAGTAATGCCGCGTAATCTTCATGTATTGTTTAAGCGTTTCATACCTAAGAGTTGCGCTACGATGTTTAATCATATGAAGTGTTTCCAATAAAATCCTATGATATAAATTCGCTTCTTTATCTAATAACAATTTCCTTGAAATTATTGAATAATTTGCTCCCCAATAAAATTGGAATTTTGACACAAATATGAACCAAGTTTAATTGCCTAGAACTTGATGAATATTACGAGATGACAGTCGATACACAGCGCGATACGATTCACGCCGAGATAAATCAGCCCCGTTTTTCGTTAGTTGTAATTCAGGCGAAAACGACGGCACGTGACTCGCATATTCGCGATCGTCGAATAAACCTTGGAGACAGCCCGTAATCGATGGTGGAAAGGTGCACACGCGTGCCTCCGCGAGTCGACGGTATCAGCTCGGAGCGCATAAAACAATTTCTCGGAACAGATCGCATAAAGTCTCACCCAACTGCCATAAATTTCTTTTCTCGGTGCGCTACGATGCTCTTCCAACTTTCAACCGTTTCCACTAAAACCTTCGAGCACCCTCGAGTACCGTGAGCTCCTTCGCGGTGTTCCCTCCGAGGATCGATCCTTGGAAGCATTCAAACAAAAATTATTTTCTACGGAACTCTTGTAATCGTCGACGAGGCGAGCAATTCCGGCGATATTTCAGAAGCTCCGCTCGCCGACGCGTAGAACCTTCGCTCGGTTTCACGGAGAAAACGAAGGAAATCTTTCCCCGAGAAGGAAACACTACGCTCACGTCGATGAAATGATTATTGTATCTTGGCGACGCAAGAGTTGATATTGCGACCCTTTGCGCATTCCCAGAAATCGCTGATCTACAAGAAAACGTTTACAGATATCACCATTTTATTTTTATTTTCAAGGAGTCTTTCCTTTATCTCAAGCAGTCTCGATTTTAATGAAATCGTTCGCGAGAAATTAGAATTCCCGTTCAAACTCGTAGTTTAATAATTCATATGATTTATTTATTGTAATACACGTGCGATCTAACTTCTAATTTTCTAGTGGCCAGCTTACATCGTTAAACACATCTATGCTAACTCCTATGAGGCAGATCAACCTTGATCTCAAAACGGTATGTTCAAAAATATGCAAAGGTGTTTAGGTAACCACGGCTTCCATGAAACCTTCAAAAGCATCTAGCTGTGTCTTGATGCAGCTCTATCATAAAATGTGGAACTGTCTCCGAAGTTTCATTCGCACTCATTTTCTTAATATTTTCGTCGATGTTCCACAAAATACTTTCCAGAATTAACGAACAAAGAATTGACGAATAATTTAGAAATAGCATAGGACGTTAAGAAAGTTGTAGAGGTGGAATTCGCTGCACACCGTAGATAAATATCTGAAACACTAGCATCAACGAATATACGGTTAGTGGAGAGGCATTACGTACGAGGGAGAGAGTGAGAGAGAGGGAGAGAGAGCAGTTCCATTGTGAAGTTCTCTCCGGCGAGTTTCGAAGACGGTTTCCGAATGTAAATTGGGTTTTCACGCGGAACTTTCACGGTAAACACATTCGTATGGGGATCGTTTAGTAGTCGCGTTACCGTTCTCTAAACCAAACAACTGCGATTAAAGCGCAGCCAATTCTTTCACGGTCGAATGATAACGATGAGAGATCGTCCGATCGGGGCTCTTCGCCGAGGGAAACCTGAAAATTGCGATTCTTCGCGACCGAACAATATAGAAACGTTTCGAGCGCGTTAACACAATGCTCGGAACTTTCGCTATAAACCATTACCAGCGATCATTTGAGAGTAGGGGGGAGAGGGCGGCTGCTCTCGGCTTTCGGTATCTTTCAAAACCTCTATGTATCTGCTAATAGCCGAAGTTTCCCGCCGACATATTACCGTTTGACGTCAAATACGGGGATTGCCGCTATAAGAAGCTTTACCGAACGCGTTAGACGCTCGGTGAATCGAAAAATAAAGTGAAAATCGATAACAACTTACGACGGAAATTTCATCGTCGCTCTTATACCTGATCTTATTAGAATACCAGGCAGATTTTCAATACTTCCACGGTAAATGGGAAGTAAGTCACCGGAAACGATAACTGCCCCTCGAGAGAAATTTTTAAGCTTCTAGGAAAATCGGGATCGCAAATTTTCTCTCTCTAATAACACTTATTTCACCGTTAACCAATCGAATGTAGAACGTTCCGAGGAATTTCGAATCGTTAATAAAAAGAATAAAGTCAAACGTTTCCTTGACATTATATCTGCGGCTCGAGGTCTTGAACAATTAGTGCGTTCAATTTATTAGAATTATTAACGCAATATGTGACCGGTATTTTTACTCTGTAAGTAAATGCCTCTGTTCTTGTATTTTAGAATAAATTGTGACTTCATCTTGCGTTGATATTTCATCGTTGGTGATCGCCGATAAAATATGCAGTCTTATTATTAGTCATACGATCGGGTATATATTAAAAGAAGAGACAAGTCTACGATGACAATTGATAGTATCGGTTTGTGTAACTTGGAGCAGCGTACGCGATAATGAAGCTAGTCTAACAATATCCAGTATGCAGATTGCGAGAGAATGTTACGGGAAAACCTAATATTTCCTCGGTCGCGTGAATTTCTTCGGGACCGTTCACGGGAACAGGGCAATGAAGTTGTCGAACAGCATATCAGCAGGAAGTAGTAGACGAAACACGATAAATCTCGTGCGGAACGGCGAGAGCGGTTGTTCATCCCCAGCCCTCCATATTCTCCTTGACATTATTAGAGCAGGAAGTCGAAGCTACTATCTCGCGGAACGTCCTGGAGGAAATCTCGTGTCCCCGGCAAAGAAATATTTACATAGCTGAAAGCATAGAAGGAAACTCTTACGGGCGGTTCGCGTTCGCGACGAATTGCAAATCAATGCAAATTCCGTCGCGGCCGCGTTCGTGAAAGCACACTCTTCAGCGTTCCGCGCGCCTCGCCGGTACGGCTTACGTAAAACACTCGGTCGTTCGCGGTCGAGCGTTTAGTTAAAAAATCAATTAAACCACGCCTCGGCATTCATCTTCGTTCCTTCCGGCGCGGCGGCGACGGCGACGGCGCTATCTCCGCCGCCTAGGCGTCTCGCAAGTCAAGCAATCTTCCTGATAACCGTCAATATCTGCTATCTGGATTATTAATTTCATAAAGTGCCGCGTTTCGCTTCCAACTCCGGGTAAATTTATATTCCATTAAATGTAGCTTTCATGTTGCTTTCCAGGCGTTCCATGACTACACTACCTCTCTCTCTCTGAATCCGCTCTCCTCTTTCCATCCTATTATTTCTTTACCCTTTTAACTGCTTTGTTTCTTCCAGCCACCCAACCCCCGTCTATTTCATTTCCAAGTTATCTAGCGATCCTTCTCTTCCCTCATAACAATCTTTCTCTATCAGACATTCCCGTTTATCCCTGGCCAGGTGGGAAGTAAGGGACGCAGGTACACGGCACGTAGGATAAGGAGACAAAATCCACGGCGAAAGAGCGCGATGACGTGGTTCGAGTGGAACGGGGATGGTAGAGGGCTTGGAGATAGCGCGTCGTTTGCGCTATCAGTGCACTTAAGATCTTGCGGCTGGAGAGCGACGAGAGAGCCGAGGGAGAGAGAATGAGAGAGAGAGAGGGAGAGACAGAGAGCACCGAGAAACCTCGAGGTCGTAGCAAGTGCGCGGCGACCGTGGAAACGAGCAGGACTATGGCTCGTAGTTGCGAGCATCGTCGTCCTCGTCCTCGTCGTCGTCGACGTCGTGGTCGTCGTAGCCGTCGTTCGGGACGATGGTGTGGCGATAGGAAACGGTGGAGATGGCGGCGGTGCCGATGGTGGTGCAGCAGGGTTGAATATTCATTCGCGTTACATATGGATCAGCCCCTGAACGGCATGGCTGGAACGAGCTAAGAGGAAAAGAGTGTGGCTAAGCGTCGAGGAGGGTGCGCCTCGCCCACGGATTCGAGTTAAGGGCCTGAATATTGCGTCCTTCGTCCTTCTTGTCCTCGAACGATCGGTCGGCCAGGTGCTGCTGCGCCTCGTCCACGAAAAAGGAGAATGATCACGACCACCCCTTGGCCGAAGTATGCAAAGGTGTCTTTGATAAGAACGCCACCCATCTAGCCACCTCTTCTTCTCCTTCTTCTTCGCTTCTTCTTTCCTTCTTCTTTTCTCTCGCCATCCAATCGCGACAACACCTGCCAACGCTCCCTCCCTACCTACCCGCCCGGCTTCGCAGGAACGATTAACATATTCCGCAGGAATTAGTTAATGTTTAGTTGGTTTTTGGCAGCGACGCCTCGAGGAGTCGTTAAGCTACTTGTTGGGGAATAATGGCGGGATAAATTAGATGGAAACCTCGCCGCTCGCCAGACAATGGGGACCCGGGCTGTTTTGTATTCTATGAGATTGTGGTTTTAGAGTCCCGACGGACCAACTGTGTAATTTTTGTTCCGCGGAAACTGAATATTCAGGACGACCGTGCGAATGCCAGATCCCCCGGCCCCCCTTCCTCGACGTCTGGGACTTGTCTTGCCCCGTGGACACAGGTGTTATTTATTCGGCGGCCAGGATTTACCCGCGGTTCCTTACGACTTTCCGATGTATCTGGGGATGCTCGCTGGCGTTACAACTGGCTAAAATCAAATTACAAGCGCTGCAAATTGGTACTCCGTATTCATTTGCAATTATCAGACTGTGAATATGCAAGATAAACATTGTTTGGAGCAACTGCAAGAAGCAGAAGCCACGTACACGTTTCGCTCTTGCTTTAGTAATTTTAATAAGCTGGAACTGACAAATATGATACACTTCCAGTTCACCCACAGATCTTTAACCCTCAGCACTCGAATGACGACTCTGAGGAGCCACTAAAAATTGCTACACCATTATTGAAAATATTGTTGACACTATTAAATTTGTTTGTATTTATTAAATTATTTTCATATCAATAAAATCGAGGAATTTGGTGATTTCTTCAGAGAAACATGAAAAATAGTTGAAGAAGATATAATAAAGTTGCTCGTGTAAAAATCCTTTCTACTCCAGTTAACTTGTTTAATTTTTCTATAATCAACTCGGAAAGAACGTTGAAAGTCGCTACCGACTTCGCAGATAAAAACGGCCCTCGACAACGACAATTACTAAAATAAAGTTTGTAAAGTTCGCCGATAATTAAATCGAAATTTTGAAAGGCCGCGTGTCCGCGGTTATTAATTCGTCTTGCTACATTGTCGCAGCAGGTCCCGATCCGATCATCAACGAAAAAGCACTCGAGTTTTCTTTTCAGAATCAAATTGGAATCGAAGGGCGATAATTACAGAGACTTAATGGCCGCTTTAAATACGGACCATCGTCGATCCTTTCTGTTCTCCCGTTTGGTGGTACAACGAGTAATGTAAACTGACTGACAGACGAAGGAGAGACCGAAAAGGGGTTGGGACACACAATGGCTTTCGATGCCTGGAAGGTAGACGGCAGGAGGAGCCCCGGGAGCCAGTAAATGGATCTCCTTCGCATCCCGGGACCGGAAATGAACGAAATGGCCGCTAAGCGAAAAGGGTTCCCTTCTTTGAGGCTTCGAAGCGATTCAGAGATGGACGCAATGACTCCCTGATAACTGTTGCGGTGTGAAAACAGAATTTTATTCGAACGGTGCACCCTCTCCCCCGTGGTTCACCCATCGATTATCCGACGTTTAATAGACTTTTTCCCAGGCGCATTGATCGATGCCCCCCGTCATCGAGGACGCTCCCTTGAATTTGCAATTTCACAGCGGCAAATAATTCTTCTTCGCAACGCTCCGTCATATTCAGGAATTATTTCGTGCATTAGGTCGTAAACTAGATCCCTGCGTTTACGATTCCCGGGGAAACCAAGGCATACTCCAGGATTTTTTATGCGGTCATTCGCTTTTTGCCCGTACCGGCGCGCAGTTCGAAAGTATAATTCCACTGGAATTACGAAGTTCGCGTTAGCGAAATTCATTCGGATGTATCAAACTGATTCAGGGTAGAATCCACGAAACGAGAGGCTTGGTTTACGACCGAACAGGATAACTCTGAACACATGGTTGCTAATTAATTTTTACGTTCAATTCGAGACATGGTTCAAAACGTAGAAGAATAAAGTTATTTTACCACGAGTGGGAATGGAAGTGTAAAATGATGTACAAGACTAATGAAAGGACGGTATCATCTTATGAAAAGCTCGTACTAATAATCGCACAACATGCAATTAATCATGTTTTCCACAACACATCGATTTTCTGGCTACTTTCCCCAAAGAGCGCTTTTATCGATAATACTATTAATCACTTCGAACGGTAATAAAATTTTTGAACCGACAGAGATTAGGGTATCCCTTTTCACGAGGCGCCGGGAAAAATAGATGACAGTCATGTTTCAAATCAAGCTCCTGGCTGGTCCCGCGATCACTTTTAAGATGAGACTGTTCGTTTTTCATTCGGCGCGAACACGACCAGTCGTTTTATACACAAGAGGGGTAGTAATAACTGCAATAAGGTCTGAAGATGATATGGTATTAGTGTCGAGTACGATGGCTCGCGTATTTGTCAATAGGTGGCTGTTAATGACAGGGCGCCATCCCCCGTCTCGTAATCCTCCCCGGATTCGCCCCTGTTCTGATTCACCCTCCTCTTTGCTGCCCCCTCTCTTTCCCGCCACGTTGCTCCGTCCCTATCCACGCTAACCCCACCGAACTAACTACTTATCCGTCCGCTTATAATCCTTCTAGGTTTCAACTTATTAATTATGCCAATTTGAGGGACAGCTGTCGAAGCAATTCACGCAGTCGCCACTCCCTGTGGAACAAGTACGTCACTTTAGCTAATGGCCACACAGATCGTTTGACCCGTTTCTAATACGTTTCGAATAAGTTGTTCAACAGATTCGAAGACACTGTGCATATCTGCATTGCCATCTCCTATTATTACGAAGTCGTGAATCACTTTAAATAAATTAGTAAGGCTTGAAACTAGTTGAAATTCGATTCGGACACAGTGAATATTAATCTATTAAAACATTTGCAAAATTCTTAGTCTTGTTCTTATGAGATGCAAGTTCCTCGTGTACTTTCCAAGGTTGTAATTCCTCGTAGAAGAAACTCAAAACATTTATGATCGATGTAAGGTAAAGTGCCCTAAGTCTGGACAGTCCAAAAGTGACACCTAAATCTGGACAATTGAATTTTCATAGTAAAATCAATAATTAAGAGATTAAATAATTATATTATATATTCTGAGGCCTTAGCTACAAGTAGGTGTGAATATTATTTCATTAAGACATCAATCGAAATTTAAAAATGAATTCAAAGTTCATCTGAAAACAGTATACAAAATAGTCTATTTACATGCGAATCATGTGCATTTATAGTTCGAACTTTTGTTAGAAAAAAAGATATAATTTAAGCCCTCAGACAAAAAATAATTATCACGCATAATAATATTGATATTTTTAAATAAATTGGCAATCAAACTTAACGTAAATAATAATTATTAATCCAAATATTAGATGTCCAAGATTAGGACTGTTTTCAAATATAAGTACTCCATACTGGGACGCGATGACAGTAGCTGTCCCACTCTAAGCTTATACGCAATGTGCTTACGCCTGAAGCCGGACACGTGTTTGTGAATAAAATCAACACATTGTTTGCAAATTATTTAACTACATGTACGTATAATTAGTCTTCTATTAGCTTGAATAACGTATGTAGAAAATGTATCCCGGTTGTGACGTTAATAATACTTTGTGTTTACATCTTACATCTATAAGTATTACTACCTAACCTTAAAAGTTGTATTATGACAAGTTTTATTAAAACAGTAAATGAAAATAAATATATATTTGGTTAAATAATACAATACTATAATCTATGATAAGAATACTACATATTACGCAAAGCATCTTCTATTCGTCATGCGCAACAGCGCCACCAACCAACGTTTTAGGTTATGTTCGCTCGATGAACTCGTAAATTGAATTTGTCCCGATATAGGCTTTACTTCTGTCCAAGTACTAGCTTAGATTGGATTTAATATGTCCAACTATAGGTTTGAATTACTCTTGTTAATACAATTAAGATATTAACCTAAACAATGATTTTTTTATTTTAAATTACTTTACAAACTTTGAACTGTATGTTAAAACTCTTAAGAAATTGTTTTTGTTTATTTAAAGTGATACAATTTAAAATAGAAAAACATGCTGTCCAGGCATAGGGCACTTCACCTTATCAGAATCCCGGGAACTTACATGGCCACTTCCAATAAATATTTGGACAGTCTTTCGTTTCAGTATGACATTTTTCAAAATTTACAACGTTCAGCACCAAAATTTTTAGACAGCCGTATGAATCACGTGGTTTTTAGCTTTCTCGCCTATCAGTCAGGGACGTAATTCCCCGACGGACAAAATCAGGCCACGTAAAATCGATGAGTTAATGCCATACTCCCCGAAACTTTCCCATCAACCTAATGTTTGCAACTAAACTCTCACATTTCATCGGAAAATTTTCCGGACTTACGCAGCTTATCGTCAAAATTTTTAGTCGATTCTATAAATCCCACGACCCCCAACTTTCTCATCTACCTTCCAGACCCGTAATTCCCGGTACAGAGAAAATCAGGACATTTAAAATCGATGAGTTAGTGTCATAAACCGGAGAACTTGCTTAGCAACTTCGCGTTTGCGAGCGAAGTCTCGCGTTTCTGCGTCGGATTTCCCGTGTGTAGGGGCAAGTGTGGGGGGCTGGCGTAAAGCAAAGTGTTACAGGATACAAGACGCGGGCAGCGATAAAAATCAGGGATGTGATTGAACGCGAGGCAATAAAGCGTGTTCGCGCAAGGCTCCGGAGCGCGCGCGCGTGCTTGCCGTCACGCAAATTCACCGTGACAGAAATTCGTCGGTATAAAACTAAATTGGCAGTGCTCAAAGGCGGCTGTCGGGACGGTTCTGTAACGAAGGTAACCGGTGAAGACGACAGGATGAAGACAGGGGCCTGGTGCGCTGGTAAGCAATAAAGTTACGCCTCGCGGCGCACCGGGGTATCATGCCGCAGAGGGCTCTAAACATTCTGCGCCGTCTATAAGGCGTTAAGCGCAGCAGCTTTATTGCCTTTCGGCCAACCAGGACCGAAACGTGAGGTGCTTTTATGAGCGTGAAGCATAGGCCCTCTGTCCTGATACCGGTTAACTTTCGCGATCGTTATCGGGGCTGCACCCGCGGCCGTCATTGTCTCTGCTAACGACAGAACAGATGCACCAAGGAGGTTTCCACCTAAACGAATCTCCCTTTAGTCGCATTCCACTAAAACGAATTTATGGGAGGTCGCGTTTAACGCGTATCCCGCACGGAAATTCCACGGACCGCCGATTACTTGTTGCTACACCGCATTCTGGCGATTCAGTCCGCCATTTTACAAGCAAGCTTGATTTCTGATGCTACATTGTTGCGGATACGAGAATTTCTGGTGATGGGAAGCATCGCTTGTTCTAGTTCTCGACTATGCTGGGGTATCCCTATGAAATTCGTGAACTGAAGCTAGCCTTTCACGCTAAAACCAGAATACATTCATGCGTACTTTTAAAACTGTACATTTTTAGGTATTATTTCTTTTATGTCTTGTTTGTTAAAATTTCTGTTAGAATTGGAGAGTAAGGATTATTTGTATATACAGGGTGAGTTCGCAGAAACAGAACACCTAATCTGTTCGTTACACCATCTCCGTTACTTTTCATTGTACAAAAAAACTTCTTAGAACAAAGTTACACTGTTTGAAGGGCCACATGTAACGGTGTGAGGGAAAAAATTTTCAAGGTCATTTTTTTGCAAGATTTCAAGGTCAACGATATTTTTTTTAATGGAATGAGGTATTTTTTAATATATCAATCGATGCTGCTGGATATTCGTTATAAAAAAGCACTATGTATGTCGAAAAGTTAGAAGTTCAGGAGATATTTCAATTTAAATAACTCTAACACACCATTACTGTCGTACTAAGACGACAGCATTTACTTGCTAGTGTAAATTGAAGAGTTGAAATTGAAACTGAAAAATTGACGTTGAAAATGAAATTGAAAAATTGAAGTTGAAAAATTGAAGTTGAAGGGTTGATATTGAAATTGAAGTTGAAATGGAAAATTTGATGTTGAAATTTCAATTTCAATTTCAATGTAAATTTTTCAATTTCAACGTCAATTTTTCAATTTCAACTTCAATTTTCCAATTCCAATTCGTTAAATTCAACTCATCAATTTCAGTTTCAACATCAATTTTTCCATTTCGACTTTAATTTCTATATCAACTCTTCAACTTCATTTTCAATTCAATTTTTCCATTTCAACTTCAATTTTAACTCTCCCATTTCAACTTTAATTTCAACTCTTCCATTTCAACTTCAATTTTTCAATTTCGTTTCGTTAATTTCAATTTCAACATCAAATTTTCCATTTCAACTTCAATTTCAATATCAACCCTTCAATTTCAATTTTTCAACTTCAATTTTTCAACTTCAACTCTTCAATTTCAATTTTTCAATTTCAAATCTTCAATTTCATTTTCAACGTCAATTTTTTAGTTTCAATTTCAATTCTTCAATTTACACTAGCAAGTAAATGCTATCGTCTTAGTACTAACTATACTGGTATTTTAGAGTTATTTAAATTGAAATATCTCTTGAACTACTAACTTTTCGACATACATGGGTTAGTACTTTTTTATAACGAATGTCCAGCTGCATCGATTGATGTATTAAAAAATACCTCATTCCGTTAAAAAAATATCAATGACCTTGAAATCTTATAAAAAAATGACCTTGAGAAAAAATTTTTACTATCATCAAATTCGCCCATTAAAATAGTACAACTTTATTCTGTGGAGATTTTTTGTACGACTAATAATAACCGAGATATACAGTATTACTTATATGTATTATATGTATAATATGTAACTTATATGCATACTTATATGTTTCAAAAAGGCTGTGCTTCACGGCTAAGAATTTCTGAATAGTGTAGTAATAAATTTATAATAATTTCGTTCAGGATTATAATTTAAAAGAGACTTTCAAGCCTGTCAGAGTGAAATCGTTGGATCTCAAGATTCTCGCTTTCTAAGGTGGAGTTGCTGATCGCATCATAAAGTGGTAGAGGTGGTAACCGTTAAATAAAAGATGCAGTTACTTATGGATTCTCGAAGGGCCATTAAACAATCACCGATGTAGAAACGTTAAGAATGCAAATGTAGGTAACAGCGAGGGGATTCGAAGTATTGCGCGTTGTCGCCCCACATTTTCCTAAGGTTAAACCGAGCGATAATCTAACTGCGTAAGGGTAGTGAGAGTCGGTATCGTTTCGAGCAAAGCACCGGCTGTAAATTCCCACGTAATCTTTTCATCGCGGCCGATAACACTGGCCCGTGGTCTTTCCGCATCGGTGTCAGATTAACGCGTTACATCCAAGGGAGCCACCACCTCCGCTCACCCCCCGAGGGCTAGCATTTGATCAACGCCGTTTGTATACTTATCGCCATCTACCGCCCCCTCTGTTCGCGGGGGCTAATGGAAATTAGAGTACGTTATAAAATTTTCATTTCACACCTCGGGGAGATAAAGGGGACGGACAAACAGCGTCACACAGCGACCGATTGTAAATTAAACAAGTGAAACGTTTACTGTCCACCAACCGGCCCGACGCGCCGTAAATTAAAATGAAAGGGAGCCATCGTAATTGCAGCATTACGACTGGTTAAAAATGAAATTAACGGCGCCCTCCACCCACCTCGCCCCCAATTAAATACACGACGAAGATTGCAGAGCGTACCGGCCAGGCCGTGTCCCGTTAATTGAAAATGACAGGAGGCAATACAATTTTCGTCTTTTTTCTCTTACTCCCTCCCTTCCTCCTCCCCCATCCCCTTTCCCCGGGTTGCGTCGAATAATTCTGAAATCGAATTCACAAACGAGAACGATGGAAAGTTTGATTCGCGACTCGGCATCTGTGCCCCGAGATCAAATAACAGCGGGGAAACAGATCCTCGAATCTCAAAGACAAAGTCAACTCGCGATATCGAAAGTATCAGCGAAGTTTATTAATTCCCCGGTCGAATAATTAATTCAGGTCTCTTGGAAAATTCTTCGGCGTAATCGCGGAGTCCAGCGAAGCAACTTTATCAACTGAATCAACGCAGTTATCGAATCTGTTTCCAGCAACAATTACTACACTCCCTCCCCCATCTGTTCGGAAAGTTATCAATTAAACTACCGTTCGCTTTTTTACAACGAAGCGTAAACTTTATGTTGCAGATGTTAGAGGAACTTTAACGACACAGCCATCTCGAAGCAGAATGAATAGCAAGCTTGTCTATAAAACGAGCGGGAGCGTCAAGATGACTGCGCGTAAAATATTCCGGTAGGTAGAACATCTGATCCAAAAGGGCGCATAATTCTTCGCGAGACCTAATTACTCTTAAGAGATGAAACGGAAGCAAAGGCCGCCGTTCTTCACCACCTCGAATTACCGTGCAAGCCGTCGGATGGCGGAGCAGCAGCAGCGTACAAGACTATTTTATTTATCCTCACCTCGAGCCAACGGATTGCGGGTCTTGTTTTTATTTGAACCCGGGTTCGCCCGGTTTTCGCATTCGGTAGAACTCGCTCGGTTCTGGATCATTCTTTATTTCCGACTTTTGTCTACGGGAGATCGTGCATGCACTCGTTCCCGCGTTCCCTTGGTTCATCCCACCGCGGCTTTCTACGATCCTCGCCGCTATCCGCATCCTGGAAAACTTTTCACGAAACTGTTCAACTTCCCGGTAGATTCGAACAGTCTTTTTGGTCCTTTCGTGTTCGTCCGTCTCAGTTATACGACGAGAGCGCTAAAAAGAGAGAGAGATAGAGAAAGAGAGCAAGGGGGTAGAACGGTTCGAAAAATGGGGTCTGGATGGTCCATTTCAAGGGTGGTAATGCGCTATTTAAATGTTTTTGCGCGCACGAGAACGAACGTGTACTCCCGACGCCGAAACAACGCGGCGTCAGCATCGGCGTCGCGACGAGAGCAAGAAACGGAAAGACTCGAGAGTTGCCATCTCGTGTTCCCCGTCTCTTCTTTTTCCGCTGGCGTTCGGTCTGCGGAGAAAGACAGAGCGAGATACACGCGACGACCGTTGTCACGGTGACGCGGCAATTTTCTCGTCGCTCATTTGGACACGCGAAATTGCTCGACGAAGTTATTCAATTTGTTTTTATATTAGCTTAAACATACACGTGAGATGGGCCCGCTCTCTCCCCCCCCTCTCTCTCCCGCTCACTCTCGCCTAGAAAATGAGCTGCCCGGTAGACCGTTGCACGGAACGCACCGCTGGAATTTCCGGCTACTCTTCCTTTTCCGTTTTTCATTATTGTTCTTCTTTTAAGGATTTTTTTCCCTCGCTCCTTCACGTCCGCTTATTTTCGAGTCATCGTGTTTCCGCTCCTTTGCAGAAACGAATTCAACGCTTCCGCCGCGTTCATTGATTACTCTCGGAGCTTGTTCCAGCAGGGAACAGAAGCGGCTTTGACTTTTACTGGAGGAATAGGGGAGACCGGGGCTAAAAGTTCGCGGGGTAAGTTGTTCCCATCATTATTTATAAAAAAAAGAGAATTACGCGCGATTCGTTTTCAGTTGTTTTTGTTATGATATAAACGTTGGTAAAGACACTCTGTCGTTGATTTTTGTGGCGTCCTGTACCGCAGTGTGTGTCTTTGACGAAGGCTTTGTTACGTACCAGGTAAGTAAATATTTTTGGATCCTTACTTTTTGGTGTATTTCGATTATTTAATATCGATGTCACCTAAATAAACCTAAATAAATTAATATTATCTACATAATAGTGTTGTATTTCAGTAAAGTTTTAATTATTATCAAATTAAATTAAATATAGCGAATTAAATATTCTTTGGTAACAACTTTTCCCATAACGGAGCAAATGTTTCGCTTCGCCCAACGATAATTAAATGAAAAAATATAAAAAACCTATTACAATATTTCAATTTTAATGTTAGAATTTCAAAATATAGTAAATTTAACAATAAATTACTCGTTAAAGATGAGCATTTCTATACTATTTCTACGTCATTCTATATGTTTCTTCAAAAACTGAACTTATTGCCCCGGTGTCCCCTACAGCAGAAAGGAAAATGATGTGTGAGAATTCTAATTCGCCGATTAATGTAGGGAACGTGGGGAATATAGGGAATTTGGGGCTCTTAAGGATGGTGGAAGGATCTGGAGAAGGTGATCCTAGGCGATTTTGGGGAAGTTAGAGGATCGTCGGGAAGTGTGTGGGGTTCAAAGAAGGTGGAAGGAAGTAAGCAAAGGTAGGAAATTCTAGAGAAGCTAGTGGATCCTAGGGAGAGTCGGAGCATCTGGGAAAGCAGGAGGATGCAGGCAACGTGGAAAGATCCACGGAAAGTGGGAAGATCCACGGCAGGTGGAAGTAACAATGGTAGATCCATTTCTAAACACGATTGCCTTTACAAGGGTCATACTGACCCAAACTATGCACGCGAGTTAATCTGGACGTAAAATTGTGTCACCCATTATCACAAGGCTTTCTTTTACCCGAACAAAGCTTCTGATATTCGATTCGAATTTTTCTTCGACTCAGAGAACGTAACATTGTCTGTAGAAATATGAATTCGAATGAAAAAGCGGAATAATCAGAATTCTTTTGCTCCGTGCGCCGTTCCGTTTCAAAATTTATCCAACGTACGTTTCTCGCGGATTATGTGCATTTATGAAACGGAGGAGGGCAGCGTGGGAAAAAGAAAAAGAGCGAGCCAGAAAGCGGCGGGAAAAGGGAGAGCTCCGAGTAGCTTTCAGGACGAAGTCCTTGTAACGGCTGGCCAGGCAGCATATTTTCTCACAATTCGAGGATCTTCTGGAGACGAAATGGGATGCCTGTATTTTATTACCGGTCCAACTGTACGTTTCGCGAAAATGGCCGAATACCCTGCTCTTTCAACAACGTCACTAACGTTGCCTTATTTTCTAATTTTATTCGAACCATTCGCAAAAGTAAAGAGAACTAAGACACAAATATTCATAAATAAAAGTGTTTCGGATAAATGTAGTATTTTTTAATGAAATGGTGGTACGTTGACAGTTCTACGCCGGAAGAAAATAGGTGAAATGTTCAGTAGTAGTATTCCGCGCCGGGCGCAATGTTAACTCGTAAACAGATAAAGAATTAATTTCGTGCCGCGGTACGAAGTACGACTCGAATGTAAGCCTGCCGAGACGAGTTCCTGGCCGTTATTCTGGAAAAACTCTGTGGACGTAATAATACCGCACTCTTTGCTACTACCACGCGTGGCCTTTGCTATTATTCAAAAAGTACTTAAGCCGATTTCGCGGTTGTGTTACCGGGAGAAGGGTAATACCAAAGAGATACTCGTTGACCACATCGCAGTAACTTTCGTCGCAGTTCGCCTCTCTGTTTTCGACCTTCTCCTTTTGATCCTTTACATTGCCGTACAACAAAACCAGCCGAGACCACGGAAGCCTTTCAGCGGATTTTCAAAGCGTACTTCGTTTTCAATTAACATTTTTTCGAAAACAATCAAAGCTTTAAGTTACGCTCTACCCAAAGACTTGTTCAATTACTGCGGTCTTTTCACTTCCTTTCTCCTTTGAACACTGTTGCACCTGCAGTTCGCTAAGTGCACGTATTGTTCCAGGAATGGACAATCGAAATATTTAGACAATCTACATTCCAAACCATACTGCAATGTACGTATTATTGTCAGAGTGAAGAAATCTGCAAGAATACTAAACGTCACGTCAGATGCGATGCAACCAGTGACATTTTTATCGTTTTTTTCTGGAACTTTGACAGTGTAATACGTGCCAAGTCTACTGCACCAGGTCTGTTATGCAAACCATAAGCATTTGAACAGCGTGTCGAGAGCAACGGAGTTCTGAGCAGGGTCTCGGATGCGACTATGGATCCCATGATGAGGCAACGGGGACTAGAACTCATGCTGCAGAATTAGTGCACAGCTACTTCCGCTATTTCACACTTCTACGTTCAAGTCAGACTTCTTCTCTAATTTTTCTGCAACGTCTCGATGATCAAACTTAACAAATTTTCGAAGAATTTTACATTAGGTGAATCTAGACGTGCAATAGATCCTTATATAACATTATATTTTCATAGTTGGTCCATCGAGTATGAACTGAGATTCCATCTCTGAACTGTGAGCTTGAAACCTATATCTCTATTGTATGCTTGCTTAGTTTAATTAATTTCAGGCGAGATAACTAAATCCCGACATTATTGATACCATATGCAGGTACCTACTTCCGCAGTCTAGATAGCTCCCGAGGCAAATATTAGGTGTGCAAATAAGTTCCCTCCCCTTTCTTTATACGATCATAATTTCTGACTGAATTCGAATTACTTACCGATGTTGGTGCCATCTGAAAGAGCGTACTTTTAGTTCTAAGAAGAGTCGTGATGAGCGCTCTAAGATTTTCTAGTAGTATGCAACAATTCCGAGCAACATGGCATGCGAGATACAGTAATTCTTCGATCGGAGTCCCAACATCCGTGTTCTGAACGGACTTGGGTAGCGTAGAGAGGCTATTTTTTTATGACTCCGTCGACCGCGCCGAGACTTCAAACGACGAGCCGAACATAGAGAAGGACAGAATGAAATAGGATCGCGTGGCCGAAGCGTGTCGCTGTCGCCGGCACAGTTTAAAGGCCCGTGCGTCATCACAACGAAACACCAAAATCTTAACTTCTTTATTTTCTATGATATCATGATGGGACTTTAACTAGCTTATTCCTGACGTTTTTCTGATTAAAATGGTACCAAAAACGATATAATTGGGCCAATATTTAGTGGTTTAATCGACGATGAAAGTTTCGAACGCAACGAAGATCAGCAACAACGCGGGCCTTTAAACTGTGCCGACGGCGGCTACTGTTCGCGTCTCTTTCTTTCCAATACGCTCTTCTTCGTTGCGTTCGAAACTTTCATCGTCGATTAAACCACTAAATATTGGCTCAATTATATCGTTCTTGGTACCATTTTAATCAGCGAAACGCCAGGAATAAGCTAGTTAAAGTCCCATAAACCGATCATTAAAATTAAGAAGTTTGAGACTTCGATTCAGTCGAGTCAATGTGTGGTGTTCACACCGATATACCCGAGCCGAGATCAATCATCGCCGCCCTACGGCGCGGCGCAGCGTTGGTCGGCAGTGGAGTGAGTAGGCACTGGACTACGGTTAGATAGGCGACCCAGGACTCCGATTGAAGAATTACTGTACTTCATTTGCGTCACTGCTTACTCTTTGCATTCCAGTTTAGGAAATCAGCTGTTGAAGCTATTGAAATGATTTGTGCGGCACTGGGAGAGAACGCTGTATCTTACAGAACATATAAAAAGTGGTACCAAAGATTTAAAGCCGGAAATTTTATTTGGAAGACGACGAACGTTCAGGTGCAACGAGAAAGATTGAAGAAGAAGAATTGCTCGATAAAAATCCGACCCAGACGCAAGAAGAATTGGCAGACTAATTGCGAGTTACCAGACAAAATTGTATTACATTTTATGTACGTACAATGTAATAAAATCTTGAATTTGGAAAAGAAGGGGAACTAACTAATTTGCACACCTAATAGATTCAACGACTTTATGCAGAAGGCTAAATAAATAGATTCTAGAGTTGGTGCGAGCATCACCGGAAGTTAGAGAACTCCATTCGGCTTGAGCTATTGTAACTTTGAAAATAGTCGGAGTTCTATTTGCAGAGTGCACTGTTGAAATTTTCTAAGTCCCATCAACTCTAGCACCTTGCCTTAACTCCTAGCATCGTATCGAAACTCCTCAGCTACTTACCATTTTATTCCCCTCGCGATATAAACCAACTTCTTCCAATTTTTACAATTCGATATTGGAATGCATATTCGATTTGATCTCGTTCGGAAACGTTCGAAGAAACGATTCGCACAACGCTTCTATGTATCAGCTAGTCGAATAGCGGGAATTTTGGAAGTATTTTAAAGATTCTTTGAATCTGGCACCTAGCTGAAATTTCGTCGAGTCCCATCTTTCTCACGTCTCAGGGATACTCGAAATTCCGAACACTATAAAGTAAAGCAGCGAGAGTTCCGGGAATTTAGAGTATTCTATGAGGCAGGTAGCAGGGACTTTGAAATTTTATCGAAAATCGTGGATGACGTATAAGATTCGGATATATGGGACGAGGGTGTGGTACGGCTTAGAATATTTTAGATTGATGTACGAATATTTGGAAATGCGTTTCACTCCATTGTCGAGCCATTTTCCGAGTTCCAGTCTCTTGCGAGACATCTAAAATTTTCCTCGACACCAAGTTCTGCAACAATGAGCTATCAAACTTCACATTCCATCCATAAACAGTTTTCTCGGCACACAATTCGCGGCACACAATCAATTCTGCAACAATCTCCGCCATTTCCGTTTTTAGACCGCGCAGATACGCGCAATATTATCTTGCCGGCGCATGTAGCCGCCGCTTTTGCACCGCAATAAGTGCATGTTCCACCAATACGGCTCGATCTAACACACGCGTGTCCCTTTTCGCAGTTGACCCAGATCAGGCCGACGGATATGTATTTTTACGGAGCGGCGCGAAATTGAAGGAAATAGGACCGGCGGTGTAACGATTCCGTTAAATACGAATTTGCATATAATGCGCACGTAACGCGGGCTGAAAATTTTTCGACCGGGCCCGGCTCTCGCCAGAGACACCGATACCAATCTACATAAATATTTCGAAATATCGCGTTACCGTATCGAGCGCGCAACAAGCTATGTAGACTGAGGCACGCGATACCTCGACTTCTGTTTACGAGCCCAAGAATCGGCGAACTTTCAATCGCAAACTCGCATTGGAATCGATCGAATATATTTCTCCCCAATTAAAAAATTGTTATACTTTGCTGGTACACCAAACCAAGGAAAGCTAGCTACGAGCACTTCATTTTTCATGATAGACCCACCGCTCTGCTGGTCAAGTTACCTTTTTGAAATTGTTTCTTTGCTGTTGTTGAGATTATGAGATTATTATTAGTTGAGTATTAATTAGATTGTGAATTTTATACATCTCTGGCAAAAACGAGGAACTAAAAGAACCAAAGAAAAATGTGCATTTTGTACCAAGATCAAAAACCCACTAACAACATCGACTGAGAACGATTAGTTCAAAGACATACTGCACCGAATGTCACGAAATGCAGCAAAGAAGATGGGACACTCTAGGATCACCAAGAGTGCCGAACTATCTGTCTTCTCGACCCGTCTATCTGTCTTTTCGATAAAAAGCCGGTCGCGGACAAAGAAGGCCATTCCACGCCACACAACTTCAATTAGTCGGTTACATAATTTTGCACGTGTCACGCAAATGCTCCGCGGCCATTAATCTCTCGCCAGTGTCCGGCAAATAATCCAGCCGCGTTTCTTCGGCCGGCTGTCCGCGACCGGGCCAAAACGCGTCGCGTCGAGGCCAGCAAGCTTGTTACGTTGCGTTGTCGCCCTTCGTTTTTTCGGCGAGAATTATTTCCGCGCCGCTTCCAGCTCGCGTGGACAAAAAAATATTTACCCGACACGCTGAACCGGGCAAGACGGCCCATATGCATTTTAATTATTTCAACGTCGCGGCGCTTTCCGCCGGCCACGCGGCCGAATGTTACTCTCACTCTCTCAATTTCCGCGAGCACCAGCACTGCGATCGCGTGTTGCTGAATGGTTATTCAGATGAACACTTTAGCCAAGACTTCCTTGCGAATTGATATTTATGCTCGCAAAATGAAATGTCAAGAAGCCTATACAATTACGTGTTTTATTGTACTTTTGTCGTTTGTAAGTAGTTTGTTCATCCTTTGCAGTCGTGACACTTTTATCTTGTTCTTATTATTACCACGTTTTTATTAGCTCGCTTTCTTGTCTGTCCGTCTGTTTGTTCGGTACAAATTTTGCAATTGATTTTAAACTAACTTCCCGATGAGCTTGAGACTTGAAATTTTAAGCATAGCTTATAACTGGATGACAATGCAATACTTAAACAAATTTTTTTTAAAAAGCCTATGCGTTCAGGAGATATAAATTATTAATAATTTGAACCTTTGCACCCTCCCGCCGCGTGACGTAGTACGTCTTCGCGTTCAGCGTCCCCACTCTACTACGTGTTCCCACTCTGACTCATCCCCACTCCACTGACCCGCTTCGCACCGAAGGAGCTCAGTGTGCGTCAGTGTGCGTTCGAGCTCCGTGCGGTGTTTACAAAGTTACTACGTATTATTATAGTATAATGTTTGTTTACCAAGCGAAAGAACAGTTACACCGAAATTCTCCGTCGAACTTTTATCTTTGACATTTTATCACGGCGTTCGTTTTCGATATGACGCGTCGCAATACCGTCTGAAATTTACTACGTCTCTGTTATAATCTCATCAAAATGTTCAAAATCGATTGTAAAATTTCACACATATAAGGCTAAAAAGCAGAAAATAATTATTTAAATAAAAATGAATTTTTAAAAAATACCACGTTTTTAAATCGGACTAAAAAGTATAAAATAAAATTTCAAAAAACGCCACGTTTAAAAACGGACTAAAAAGTATAAAATAATTTTTTCTAGCCCCATACAGATTCCTAACCCCGTACAGATAGTCCTGAAAATTTGTGATTGTGAATTTTGAATAGCTATGAAAATACTTGTAAGATTTAAAACGAAAAACGTGGGGCGCATGCAATAGATAATTGATGCACGAACACCTAAATCACTAACAATTTTATTGCACTGCAAATGATATGAACTGTTTTGTGAGTTTTCTCAGCGGTATTTTCAGAGTATTTTCATAGCTATTCAAAATTCACAATCACAAATTTTCAGGACTATCTGTACGGGGTTAGGAATCTGTATGGGGCTGAAAAAAATTATTTTATACTTTTTAGTCCGTTTTAAAAACGTGGTATTTTTAAAAAATTTATTTTTATTTAAATAATTTTTCATTTCCTGTTTCATTCATTTTATGGAATACATTGTCTATATATGTAAATACTGCCATATTACGGGAAACGATTTTATTGGATTTTATTTATTGTTACTGTACAGAGTTACACATTGGAAGGCCGATGAAATGGTAAACACATCTGTTTGTAGTATTTGATGGCAAAATGAAAATATGAATGTGCCTGTGAGACTCGAAGGAAGAAGTACAATAAAGAATTTCTCCGTCAGACTTTATCCATGCTAATGTTATACATAGTTTATCTCAGACAATACACGAAAATATCGATGAAGTGAATCGAAGATCCTTCATTTTATTGTGATTCACAAGAAAAATGTTCGACGTATCGGGCATTTTTTGAAGACACAACGCTGGAAGTGCCAAGTCCGGTGGATATTTCGGTCGTGTCGATAAATAAAACCTCGTCCTATCGATTCTCTGTTCGACATTTAACCGGCTTTGACGAGGGGTCCCCAGCTTACGGAATCTTCAAAGCGCGGACCGTCTACAAAGGCCGCTCGAATTTCCCCTTTCTGGTGAGATCCGTCGAAAGAAACCGGAACTACCGGTTGTGCTTGTCTCGCCTTTGTGACGCAAGAGACGTAAATCCGTACTTCCCGAACGTCCGTTATATGGTCCGTGGAATACGATTGTTTCCAACGGAGCAGAGCTTTACGCGATCGTTTTCGCTAACGCCGGAACATTTTTCTTCCTCCACCTCCTCCGATTCCTTCGCCCATCCCCCCACTTTAAACATCCTTTGTAAGCGTCTCAAAAGAATTGTTGTTGCGCGAGAGCTTCATACAGTGAAATAATTGCGTCGATACCGGCCGATGGAAACAGACCGATCGAGATTTTCTTACTTAGGTTCCATCTTGGACGATTCTTCCAGACAATCGCTCGAGACGACCATCCAGACGACAATTTTTACTGAAAGAAAAATTTCTGTGAATTGATATTGCAACGTGGACGAAGTCTCTCCCCCTTTTAAATTGTCAAGGCGATTTATTGTTGTAGCGATGTCGAGAAAATTTACAATGTAAAAATTATTTTCAGTGTACGCGAATTATTCCTGATATTCTTACTTATAACTAGGCTCCATTTGAGATACTTGTTGAGATAATTGTCCAAAGACAATTTTGTCTACGAGAAAAATTTATGAAGAAGGTTTCTTGATCTTTTACTCTGTCAAACCGGTTCATATTGTTACATAGTGAGGTCGAGGAAATTTAAAAAGTAGCTCCCGAAGATTTGTGTAGTGTGGTTCTCATTTTCGGTAAAATGACTTTCGGATTGTGAATGAGATTTATTCCTGGCGGTATATAATGCGAGTTGTTCCCGCAGATAAATGGTAATGCATGGAATGTTTGAAACATGTTCGGGTGTAAGATTTCACGGAAAATCGGCCGAGAGCACGGTTCCCGTGTTTACGAAAGTCTCGAAACAAGCGGAACGAATCTCCCGATTCGACGAATATTATGATTTATTCAAACTTCCGGGGAAGTTCTAGCAGACAACGGGAGCTGAATTCTCGGTATCACAAAGGAGGGTCTGAACTCACAACGAAAATCCATGTTAAAGCGAAAGATCCGATTACCGGAGTTCTTTCTAATTAATTTCGAACTCCGGCTGAAACTCCCGGGTCCTCCGAGTTAAATGAAGTTTGATCTATTTTTGTGGAAATTTCAGCAACGCGGCGGAAAAAGAAATTCCAATGCGTTTTTCATGGAACAATCTGGATGGCTGGATCTCGGCGAAAATTCGCGGTGACGCGAAAATGATCCACTTAGGCGATTACGAGAAAGGGACCCCGGGAAACTGTGGGGAAAGTCATAAGTGCGAGGAAGTGCGATGAAGCCGCCGCGCAGGGGAATCATTAAAAAGTATCAACCGGTTAGCGATACAACTTCGAAAAGAGGCCCGAGTCGACTTCGCACCTAAAGCCCGTAAATCATTCGTAGTTTTACGAGTTCAGATTCGAGGCTGTAAACAAACAGTTCACAGGATACGACTGAAGTTCGACGGAAGGAAGCACCGACGAAGCACGTACCGTTACGCGTACGAGGAGTTACACAAGTTTCCGGGTCTACGTGCGCATCTTGGAATGCAACGCGGAGAAATTCCTGAAATAAAAGACCGATCTACCGCTGGCAGAATTATTCCCTTCGATTCCCAGTTAATTACAAGCATGAAGAAGATCTGCAAGAACTGTGGGATCGAGAAGACGAAATTAGTTTGTAGATTGAGTTTCGTTATTGCTGGAAATCAATCCTGCAAACCAGGATTCGAAAGGTGTTATGAAACTTGCTGCGTGGACTATAGAAATTCTTTAAAGAAGAGTTCTGGAAAGTAGACGCTCCAGTTTCAATAGAAGTTACGAAATGTAAAGAGAAAAATCCGTCTGTGACAGGGTCGGGTGTATTATTCATCCATGTTACAGAAACTTCGTTGTAACAAATACTGTTCATAATGCACAGAGCTACACAATGTCAAAGACGTATTACAGAAAACGTTTGTATAAAGTAATCGTGCTAAGAAATGTCCTAGAACTTGTCTCTATGGAACATTTTTCTACAGTTACTAATTTATATGTTCCATGAGAATACTTTTGAAAATATGAAACATATACTTTTAAAAATGAAAGACAGGTGCATAAACAAGTTCAGTCCCTGGTGAAAAACTCATCGCACAGTGATCGATTCCTTGATTCTAGGCGGACAAAATGGTAAATTTAATTAACTTCAGATATCTTCGCTGCTGTTCTATATTGTTTACGAACATTTATTTATTCGATATATAACGTAATATTTCGATTGCACGTGGTTATTACGACGTAAAACGGCGTTAAAGTTTTGTCTTTGCGAAATACTATAAATAAGCTAATTCTTCTCCATCGTATAACTTGTTTGTTTGTTGTTTAAATTATTATGTAAAAAATGGAGCGTGTAAGCGAAGGTAAGTATTTAATTTTTACATATCGGTATAATTTTATTTTGCCGTGTATATCATATACAATAGGTTAACTAATAATATTATTTAAGAAGAGGTCAAATTGTATAACTTCTTTCCCCGGACTCGGCCGGACTTCGTTCTTTGATAGTTTTGAAGAATACTTATTTCAAAATAATGATATTAAATATCGCTTGCCCGTTTTGGCCCGTTAGTCATTTATATCATTTTTTAGAAAAGACATGGAGTATGCCACAAAGACTGATGTTTGAAACCTGGTATTCAACAAGTTCTAAAGATACCAAATCCAAAGTTGATGCAATAATAGGGCTGATTCTAAACTTTTTTAACATCGAAGCTATTAATGATTCAGCAAAAAATATTTTGCATAAAAAAATTACAAGTTTTTGCAAAAGAGTCCAAGACAAATGGCAGAAATGCCATCGCACTATCGACCGCTTTTTAAAAGAAAATAGAAAATAAATGTAGAAGACATATTTCATATGTTACTTCTAACGTCCGATCCACTTATAAGTAGTAAGAGGAAAATTACTAAAAAATGTTCTAAAGAATTAGCAGCAGAGGCAAAAAGTTTACTCAAATCACCTTAAAAAATTGATTTACATATGACAATTATAATTTATAATAATTTAGGATATGCACCTTTGTCATGCACATTCCTTATTATAATTTTGTAATTTTGTATTATATTTTCGTACAACTTTATCTAATTTTTAAATATAAGTTAAGATTAAATCTTTTCATTTTGTGTATTGTGTATTCACGTATTTAAACAAAAACTATAAAATATTTAATTTATGTTATTTTCACAAATGTTACAATTAATTGTTTTATTTGTCCATTATAAAGAAATTATATAAATCATTAAAGTTCATGTTGTTTTTATACGCTTGTCATGATTTCTGAGAAATAAAACTATACTACTACAAGAAAACACAAAAATTTGAATTTTGTCCACCTAGAATCGAGGAATCGATCACTGTGCATCTGTGAAGATTGTCCGACACGTCTGACCAAAATCGACCAGTTCTACTTACTGAACACTCAGACTGGACGGCGATGTACATAATGTAATATTAAATGTACTATTTCACTGTTTTCTATCCATCGGTCGGTCAGTAAAAGCTCCAAGTGACCATGCAATAGAATGTTGTTGCAGAATAAATTTGCAGAAACTGGACACAATTGGACAGATACAATTTGCACGTGGAAGTTTAACAGCAGTCAGTAAAAAGATTGTAAACCGAAATGAAGAGACAATAAAAGGCGAGGACGGTAGTGATAGGAATAGACACGAGTTTTGAATAAAAGGTAGAAACGACAGAACGGCGTAGACAGGTCTTGGACGGCGCGCAACATAGTGCATTCATGCGACCATAAATAATGTCAAACTGAAACGACGTGACGCATCGCAGAACACGTGTGATGCTCTGTATATTAGATGACGTGTACTATTCAATTCGCTCTGAACTCGGCCCGGGCCAATGGCAGGCACATGAAACGACTCGGCTGTTATGCTATTCTCACGTACCACCTATGTACTCGCCATGGACCACCATGCACTATTCATGACCGGTTTGGCCAAGGTTCACCAGAACGAACAGCCGTTTCGAGACAGGGCGAGGGGCAGAACGGCTATGGGGAAGGTGGTTATAGCTGGCTTCATGGCTTCCGGCATGCATATTATGCTGCGTTGAAATGATGCATTGTTGAAACGGCGATAAACACATTATCTTAGCTAATTGAATGCTCTGGTATTCGTCGTAAACGGGTCTTTCTGGGCCATGGGTAGTGCTTCGAAGTAAATTCGAAACCAGCGGTACAAGGTGATAGTCCCGCATGGATCTTATGGCGTTAGAAAGGAGAAGCATCTACACTGCGAAGAATTTCAATTTAGTTACATTCGCGATTAATTCTGTCGTACACAGTGCATTTATACAATTTAAGGAACGAAGCAGATTAATTCCTTGACATACGAACTAAATAAAATTCGATGAGTCCAAATCTATCGTTTAAAATCCGGCGAATTTTGTTCTCGGCCTAAATATAAATCCCAGAGCAAGAATTCTCAAAAATCGCGTGAACCAAGACATATATAATCTGTTCGTACGAGTCTGGTGAGCCACGAGAGAGGGGCGCACGGGACTCCATTTCCGGCGGCCTGAGAAGCGCGCAGGACTTATTTCGCAGACACCGTCGGAGCCGCGGGTACAACAACGGCTACGATACATTTTTCATTTACATCGCGGCTTCGAGAGCCGTTGAATATGAAACGGCAATAGAGTCGCGGTCCGCAGAGCCGGGGCACGAGCTGAAATCCTTTAAGAAGGTCGGGACACGCATCGTGGGACGGGTAACTTCAGAAGAACGACCGAGGAGTCGCGTTTTCACGCTGAATCGCGGTTGTTTAAATTTCTCGGGATCGCGGGGAAACTTCCCCATTTATGCGTTGTTCGGGAAGCATTATCAGAGAAAAAGTTGAAAGAGAAGAAGCAGCGAGAGGTGTGGCAGAAGAGCGTCGCAGAGCGTAGTCTCTATTTTAAAGAAATTCAAATCCTATCTGATATGAAAGTTCGTAGAACAGAATCAGCCGCGCGGTGGGCGGTTGTCGGTCGCATGGTAGGAATGGTAGGGGGCAACAAGGGGATGAGGGGGGGGGCACGACGCATTGGGGAAAAGAAGCTGACACGGCTGAATTGCAGAGCCAATCGGATAAGTGCATTCCTATAGAGCCGAGACGCCCAGTCCAATCAGATATACCGTAGTCTTTGACGTTTCTCATGTCGTATCGCGCGATCTTTCGCGGCCTCTGTCTCCTCCGCGGCCCCCGACGTGCCGCCCCCTTGTCGCCCTCGACTTTCCACCCCGTGTTCACCCTCTCTACGCTCTCTTTTTCCTTCTATCGCCCCCGGGGCATTCCGTCGGGGAATCCTGACCGCCGCGGCGCCCGACATCAATCCGCGGGGGCTCTGTGTAAAATGAGGAGAAAAGCCACGGGAAATGAATCAAACGTCTCCGACATTTCAATTATTTCCTACGGGCGCTGGCCGCCTGTATCTGCCGCCTTTTCGTCGCCCTCCCTCTCTCCCTCTCCAGCGCACTCTCTCCCTCTCTCTTTCACTCGGAGTCGGCTCTGGGGAAACGGCTGACTTAACTGGGAAAATAAAAGGCAATTTAACGTAACAGCCGTCTCGTTGTCTGAACAAATGCGTGACTTTTCCTCGGAACACTGTAGGCCGCGTTTCGAGAGGCCGGCGAGTCCATAATTATTCGATCGACGCAGATTTTGCTCTTGATTCTAGCCGTTTGATAGCGTCACGAAGGAATCTCTTCGATTTATGGCTGAAATCTGCATTTTATCAACACTTTCCTTCGTTTAAATAATGAGAATGTCTTTTTTTTACCATTTATACCCATAGAAATGAAGTTGTTGAACAATTCCATGTGTATCTTTACAGTCTGAATAATAAATTAATAATATAAGAACGCGTCATTTTGCGCCTCTCTGCTCCTTTATGCAATTCTCCAAATTTGACCAGCGTTCCCAGACTTTTGTGGCTGACTATGATCAGTGCACTCCGTGAAACAGCAACGACTCAATCGCGACCAATTTCGATCCACAAAAATGATTCTACCCGTGACATAAAGCCACTTTTACGTCAGGATCTCTCTTCCAAAAGCACGAAGTCGACGTTCTGGGACAGGATATCAAAAATAATGGGAAGCACTTGAACGAGAGATTGAAATGATAGGAAAACACGCCGATGTTTCGCGTCGGGAAGCTAGAAGCATGTCGGACTTGCTGATAGAAGATTAACTTCCTTCGGTATCGTAACATTCCGTGGAACCAAAGCACCGGACAAGTAACATCGATCGAGCGATTAGATCCAGCTTCGACATCGAGCTTGCGGGTGGAAGAGGGTGACTGCAGAGGCGGTGGGAGGAACAAATCGAGAGATACCTGGGGGCAGAGAGCGTGGATGGCAACGTGCGGAGCGTGTGGATCGAATAGGGAAAGCGGACAGGAGAGAGTAGACAGTGCACCGATGGCAGCGTGGACGGCGCGGCGTGGCGTGGCGCTCCGTAGGTAGAATAATCGGATAATTAAGTTCCGCGAAATGGAAGGCTAGCGCCTGGGAACCGAACATCGGGCACCGAAAGCTCTCGACAGCGCAACGCATCATCGCTATTCTCTAATTAACGTCGCTAATCAGAATCGCTAGGATAACGCGATTATACCCGGCCAGACTGCCGGCTACGAATCTGACGTAGACCGCTCGACTGATTGACCAAACCTGCGAAACCGGTGACGTCATCGAACGGATGTAACTAGCCTGATTCGTAGGATGCCTATACCCCGTACGTGAAGTCGTTAATGCGAACGATACCTAATCGCATCTACCCGACCCTCTCCCCCGCGTAACCCCACCGATTCGCAGTGAGCGGCTGTCCGCCGATTCCAGCCTGGATTTACCTGTCGTCCTGTCAGAACCCATTAAAACGGAAAAGTACACCTTGCGCATTCTACTTGAGGGCTTAGCCACCGATTATGCACCGATTTCCGACGGTTCAATTTAGCCACGACGAACGCTTCGTTCATTACTACCATTGTTGTGTCGCCTTTATGCTGTTTTTGATGAGCTCCAAATTGGAGCTCACTGATTTGTTTCGTTCATTCCGTTTCTCGAAGACTGTGGCCAAATTATAAGCAAGCTAACGAGGTCTGGCGGTTTACGTTTATGTTGAAACGTTCACTATTTGCGACGCATTTGTATGTTCTTTCTGTCATGTCACAATCTGACTGCGTATCTTATTAGATGAATATAATGGTTAATTGAAAGTCGAACAGACAGCATTCCATGCATTAATGCTTGCCATAAAATGTGAAGTTCGTCAACAACAGTGGGAATGAGAATGCTAAAATACAGAGAGTTTTAAATGTGACGGTACAGCCAAGATGGGAGCGATTCCACAAAAAGAAGCGTGACAAAAAGGTAGAGGTAAGGTAAAGGTAAGCGCGACAACAAGTCAGTCATGCATCAGTTTTAACAACACTGTCCAACAAATTTCAACTTTTTTTATGTTCCCTAATTACTGTTGGGTCCTTCTTATAGAGTTTTTTGCGCTGATTCCGAATCTGTTTTTAACTTTTTTCCTATACGCACAGTTTTTGAGGAACATGGCTTTGAAAAAGAACATATTTTTCAACTTTAAACAAATATTGTGATGTTATTATAAAAGATATTGAATTGTTCTTTGCAGCAAAAGATTCTGTAGACTTTCCCGAATACAGTGATATCCAATATTAATACATTATCAGTGTTTAAACATGTTTAAACAATCATTAAAGACGGATAGACACCACTTTCGCACCAATCTTGGAGGATATTTTTCAATTTATCTCAAAAAATAAGGGTCCAGCGGAAAATTGAACTATACCACTCGATAGAGCAGACTTTTATCTTGAGAAGCCACCCTGTCAAGTTTGGATCGTCCACGTTTTTTTCGAACCAGAAAGCAAAATATCTTCGCCCGACATGAGTTGCCGCCAGTGGCGCTCGGGTGAGATACGGCGCAGCGACGGGATACGGAGCGGCGAACGACCGTTGTAGTGGTGAGCGCCACTGGCGGCAACTCATGTCGGGCGAAGATATTTCGCTTTCTGGTTCGAAAAAAGCGTCGACGTTTCAAACTTGAAAGCGGGGTTTCTCAAGATAAAAGTCTGCTCTATCGCATGGTATAGTTCGATTTTCCGCTGGACCCTTATTTTTTGAGATAAATTGAAAAATATCCTCAAAAATTGGTGCAAAAGTGGTGTCTCTCCGCCTTTAGTGATTATTTAAACATGTTTAAACAATCATAATGTATTAATATTTGATATCGCTGTATTCGGGAAAGTCTACAGAATCTTTTGCTGCAAAGAACAATTCAATATCTTTTATAATAACATCACAATATTTGTTTAAAGTTGAAAAATATGTTTTTTTTTTCAAAGTCATGTTTCTCAAAAACTGTGCGTATAGGAAAAAAATTAAAAACAGATTCGGAATTAGCGCAAAAAACTCCATAGGAAGGACCGAACAGTAATTAGGGAACAAATTTGATGTTGGACAGTGCAATCAGTAGAATAGACAGGTAATGGCCAGACACGTAAGCCAATTTCTTTGATTTTGTACAAGACTCTGAGACACAGATCCTAAGAATACTATACACGTAATATTGATCAATAAGTTCGCGAAAATTGCTATAGGCAATTCTGCTTTCTTGGATAATAAAAAATAGATTGACATACAGAACATGAAACTAAGTGTTGAAATGATTAGCGACTGCAATGTTCTTGAACGACGTAGAAACTCTTTACTATTTACAGAAAGTTTAAAATACTGTTCTATTTCTGCCAGCAACGATCAATCATTATAAAAGAACTGGTGGCACAGAATTTTGTGCAACAGCGATGTAAATATTGAATATGTTTAATAAAAAGTTGTGAAGTTAGGAAAACTTGTGCTCAAAGAGAAAAAGAAGAGCACAACAATCAATTTCGCGAGGCCGAGCAACATTCGTTGCGCGGGCGCGTCGTTCGGTGTTCGCAAAAATTGGAAACCGTTTCGCAGGTAACGAAGTGAGCGTTCAATATGAAGGCAGGGGAAACAGAGTATAAGGCCCGTAACACACATCCGTTTTTCTAACGTGCGGCGACCGTGCGGTTCTAGAACTATGGTAAATATTGTATTGCGGCGCCGCAACTACGCACAGTGTGTCCAAACGGCGAAATCGTGGTCAGAACCTCGAAAATGAACTTTTCGGTGGGGATACGGTAAGTACTGTGTTAGATTCTTTAATAATGTGCCTATGGAAAAACCGAGGTGCGAAGGTTTTATTACTTATACCTGAAAATTAGTCGTACAGTAAGCCTGCTGTGAGGAACTGTGTGTAAGCGAAAAGTGAAAACTGCATAATTTGAAAACGGTTTATTTAATTTCAATTCCGTAAAATGGATGCTGTTCCTGGAAGTAAGTAGAATGTCTCTGACTACTAGTACATCTGAAATACTTAATGGTTACGTTGTATAATTATAAACCTTATTAGAATACACGAACAGAAAAGTTTTAAGGACAAATTTTGAACATGTAGAGTAAAAGTTGCGCACTGGTCAATATTGGGATAAAATTTTCGTTGGAACTTGTAGTTAACACTGTCGTCTTTCAATATTTGCAAAAATTAGCTGCCCCAAAATAGCCCTTTTTTTGTAAGAACATTTTTTGTAAGACAAGTTTTCTTTCTAGCGAGAAACACTCAAGAGAAACCCAAGATATTGAAGATGATGATGATTATTACAGTTCATCTGATTCAACATAGTTTGTTATTTTTTATTTTCTTACATTTATTTCTTTGTAATTGTGTATTATAGTTTGTCTACTATTACTATCCGTGAATAAAGAAACTTATGATTTGCAAGTTGTACAGTAATTCTTCAATCGGAGTCCTGGGTCGCCTATCTACCCGTAGTCCAGTGCCAACTCACTCCACTGCCGGCCAACGCTGCGCCGCGCCGTAGGGCGGCGATGTTTGATCTCGGCTCGGGTATATCGGTGTGAACACCACACATTGACTCGACTGAATCGAAGTCTCAAACTTCTTAATTTTAATGATCGGTTTATGGGACTTTAACCAGCTTATTCCTGGCGTTTCTCTGATTAAAATGGTACCAAGAACGATATAATTGAGCCAATATTTAGTGGTTTAATCGACGATGAAAGTTTCGAACGCAACGAAGAAGAGCGTATTGGAAAGAAAGAGACGCGAACAGTAGCCGCCGTCGGCACAGTTTAAAGGCCCGCGTTGTTTCTGATCTTCGTTGCGTTCGAAACTTTCATCGTCGATTAAACCACTAAATATTGGCCCAATTATATCGTCTTTGGTACCATTTTAATCAGAAAAACGTCAGGAATAAGCTAGTTAAAGTCCCATCATGATATCATAGAAAATAAAGAAGTTAAGATTTTGGTGTTTCGTTGTGATGACGCACGGGCCTTTAAACTGTGCCGGCGACAGCGACACGCTTCGGCCACGCGATCCTATTTCATACTGTCCTTCTCTATGTTCGGCTCGTCGTTTGAAGTCTCGGCGCGGTCGACGGAGTCATAAAAAAATAGCCTCTCTACGCTACCGAAGTCCGTTCAAAACACGGGTGTTGGGACTCCGATCGAAGAATTACTGTACATTGAAATTTTTAAATGTGACAATTTTTTAAATTCTATATTAAAAAATGAATTCCAACTAATAATTAGCGACCTAAGAGCATTACTGTACAAATTTTTTACAGGAAAAAACAATTTTTTGCTATACATGTCCGCCATATTGGATTCGCCATTTCGTTTTTTAAACTTTTAAGTTCAGATTCGTAATCAGCGACCCCAAAAACCCCCATATACCAATTTTTGTCCAAATTTGTCCAGATCGAAGTGAGTTATGAGGTTTCGACCACGATTTCGCATGTTTGGACACACTGTGCTACCGTTCAAACAAATGTGCAGCGTCTAATTGAATTCATAGTATTTCAGACCGAAATTCCGATACTGCACGGTCGCCGCACGTTTAGAAAAACGGATTTGTGTAGCGAGCCTAAGCGAAATCCAACAACCAGTTTAGCTTGACGTACGAAGTTCGACAGGAAAAAAATGACGTGGGATAACACAAGCCATGACGCAATGTTTGCGAATGAATGAGTCTATAGATCTATAAATCGTCAGATTACAGCTACGAAATTCTCGAATAACCGGGGGAACCCTCTCGGAGGCAGACGTGAAAACGACTGTAATAAAAAAGCCGCTCGATGACCGCATCCTGTCGATCGCGTAATCGCCGATACTAACAAGCTCGTCGTTTCCTCGCTTTATCACATTCGGAGCGCGGAACAGCGTATAAACTCTCCGGACCGATTGTCAGAAAGGTTTCTGTGCGCGTCGCGAATTTTTCAAACGTCGTTTAACAGTCTCGCTCCGTAAATTCGCGGCTCGAGACTGCACAGGCCGACTCTCGACGAGAGGGTAGATTGGCAAAAAAACATACACATACACAAACAGATCGACACAGCGACATACGCGGATACAGACGTAGACGGATACATACACGGTAAAAGAGAGAGAAGAGGAAGTATATAAAAAAAGGGAGAGGGGCGGAAAAACTAGGAAAAATAGAGGCGCGAGAACTGAAACCAATGCGCATCCGCCACGTTTGCTCAGTTCGGTTTGTCTACCCTTCGTTGACACAGAGTCGCTCACACACGAGCGAACGAAAGCCTAGCACGAGCGTGCGCGCGCGCGCGTGTACAGACTCCTCGTTTGGTCGCCGCTGCTCTGCTCTGGCGGGGGGAAAAAAAGGAATTTATTTTTCCGTACAGTTTGCGCTGTCACGTTTAATTTATCCGTTTCAATTTCTCGCGTGTTTAAAATACATTTCGGTCCGCTAGTTTTTCATACGCGTCGCGCCACGGAAACGCGCGAGCACATTTGTTAATTGAGACCACTGTTCGCAGTAACGCGCCGCACAAACACGACCGGCAGACTTTCGGCTTTTACGAATGCAATGATGGCGGAAGAGATACGCGGGCTCGGTCAATAAAGATCCAGACTATTAGCCAGCGCCGAATATAAACCACTGTGACATGCATCCGCTACCTTCGAGCCTGCAAACGCGCAGTTTTACACTCCTCGTGATTAATTGGACGTCTCTTTACACAGTCTTTCTTTGTTCTGTTTTGGATCCTGTCATTGTGTTTGCGTCTGTATATGGTCCACTATTAAACATTTGTAGAAGAGAACTTCTGGTGAAATTTGTTTCAATGCTGGATTAAGTGTTGCTATTAAATAAAGGAAGAACAGATTTGTGTGATACTGTTTGGGTGTGATCATGTTTCTTTCTTGTTCCTAATCAGTCAGTATATTCGGGCCTACGTGTTATCATTCGCTATTAAGCCTTTGTGGTAGAGAATTATTTCTAGAGTTTATCTTGAAGAACTGATTGCATTTATTCTCTGAAAAGTGTTGGTTTCAATAAAAATTTGTTGGACATTATTTGAGAATAATTAAGAGTATCAGTGGAAAATATATGCATCTCCAGTATTGGGATACTATATGGTGTTTATGAATTCTGATTACTTCAAGAAATTATTGCTCGAAGAATAGAGGCACATAAAAAATAAAGGATTTCGAGTAGCTTACAATTGTGAAGGCTGTGCATGATTGATGCAGCAATCGCAGCAAGAAATCGCATTTGCCCGGGGATTCGCATTATCCCGGTAACAATCGAACGTTAGGTGACTTATGGACGGCAGAGCAAACAGTGTCACGCATACGCGTCCGTCTGTCACGGTAGTGAACAAGGAGCCGCCGCGTTGACCGTAGCCAACACAAATTTCCTACTTCCCTGTCATGTGGTCCAACAGTTTCCAAGCGCATTGGGCGAACGCTCGTGTCGGGGTTAAGTAAAGGATCAGTGGTTGGTCGTGATGGGAGGCTGGGCAAGGATGTTATGACGTATTACGCTGTGTCGTTGCTACGAAAACAATGTGATTAGTTACTGTAATTGTGCGCAGGTAACCAACCCCGTCGGCCCACCCTTTATTCTCCCTTCTCCGGGAATCTCTCTCCCTCCCCCATCCTCTCGCTCCCACGCTCTCTCCCTCTCTCGATCTCTATCTCTTCGCTTTCCTGCGCCAGAACCACCCCCGTTGCACCCTCTCCAACCCTCGTGACGCGCGTTCCTCCGTCCACCACCGCGTATAATGGAACGCTCATCCATTTTCGCGATACCTTTGTCCTTCCCGGGGCACGCGAGGCGCGACTCGCTTTAAATACTCCACGACGAAAATTTTTATTACGCCACGCCGCTCTAATTAATGAGACGATTCTGCGGATTCCCCGCCAATTTACCGCGTAACTCGATTAAAACTTCAGCTTCTTCCCTCCATTCGCGGCTTCGGATATTGTTTAACAGCGGTTTCGAATCGCTATACATTGATGATCATCCGTGATAATCTGTAGACTATCTTTATGCAAAATGAAAATTTTCTATATCGAGGAATGTAGGTTACGTAACAATTCATTTCTTTTATTGGATAATTAAATGTTACGCTAAATTCGAACGATGAAATGAACAAGACTAGACTTGACTGATACTTTCAAACCTTTGTTCGTCCCTCAGGTGAGAATTCAGATACAGTATAATATAGTTCTTCTCTCTTTTGTGACCGCGTTGCAATATGATACGCTTGTATAACCCGTTACACTCAAACTGCAAAAGTGGGACATTCATGACTGACGCAGTTTCCAGTGAGTTATAGTTCTTTATCAAATCTGACAATATTCATGTAGTACCTTCGATCGTCCTACTATGAGATTTTCACAATGATTTCGACAACTAATTTGTTGAAATATTTGACATCGTAAATTTTATGAAGCAAAACACGTGAATTTTAAAAACTGCAGACGTCCGGACACGAATAACAACCCCTTTTACTGTTTCAGGGTTAAAATATGAGATCGTGAGTAAGACACACATGTAAAACAAAAATTAATAATAAACGGATAAGAATCTTTAACGCAAGTATTCTTGAAGAGCGTACGAGGACTTGATTACACTGTCCAACACCAAAGGGTATAGCCGGATAAGCATGGGCCAGCGGCCCCCGCTCCGATTTTCCTGATTCCTGTCTTAAAACATCGTTTTATGTCTAAAAAATACATTGTGTAAAATTTCAAATGTCTACCCTCACCGATAGGGGTGATATTGAGGTAAATTCCCCCGCACTTAAATGCAATTTGCTCTAAAACGAGAAAAGATATCGACATGGGATAAACGGCAAATAAAAGATATAGATACACTCTATATTTCACATTTTTTTAAGAATTTTTGGCTAATTATTTATAGTTGAAAATAATTAATTAATTTTTTGGGAATTTTTTAAACTATCTTCCCCTAGGTTGACACCTACCAAAAAATTCTAAAATATTGCTATGATTCTAATCTATTTTGTAAAAAATTCTCAGAAGTGTCTGTTTGGTCGAACAGTGTCAAAAAAAATAAAGTATGCCGGCGAACGCTCGGTTTGATCAGGAACGACGCAGCGACCGATTCCCCTTGCGGCGGCTAGTGACGGGAGCGAACGGGAAGTCGGCGCTTGTACGGAAAAGCTGATACATGTAAAAATGCGACTAAATCTTCTAATACATGATTACAGTTAGAAGTCTAAACAATTATATTCTAGACAATAAAAATCGTTTAGTTTATAAATACATATAAAAAAAAGCAAAAAACAAGAAAAGCGCCGACTTCCCGTTCGCTCCCGTCACTAGCCGCCGCAAGGGGAATCAGTCGCTGCGTCCTTACTGATCAAACCGAGCGTTCGCCGGCATACTTTATTTTTTTTGACACTGTTCCACCAAACGGACACTTCTGAGAATTTTTTACAAAATAGATTAGAATCATAGCAATATTTTAGAATTTTTTGGTAGGTGTCAACCTAGGGGAAGATAGTTTAAAAAATTCCCAAAAAATTAATTAATTATTTTCAACTATAAATAATTAGCAAAAAATTCTGAAAAAAATCTGAAATATAGAGTGTATCTATATCTTTTATTTGCCGTTTATCCCATGTCGATATCTTTTCTCGTTTTAGAGCAAATTGCATTTAAGTGCGGGGGAATTTACCTCAATATCACCCCTATCGGTAGGGGTAGACATTTTGAATTTTACACAATGTTTTTTTAGACATAATCTTTTTTTAGACAGCGGAAAATCGAACTATACCATGCGATAGAGCAGACTTTTATCTTGAGAAACCCCGCTTTGAAGTTTGAAACGTCGTGTCGAACGAAGTTTGAAAAGTGGTGTCTCTCCGTCTTTAATCATTGTTTAAACATGTTTAAACATCCATAATGTATTAACATTGGATATCACTGTATTCGGGAAAGTCTACAGAATCTTTTGCTGCGAAGAACAATTCAATATCTTTTATAATAACATCACAATATTTGTTTAAAGTTGAAAAATATGTTTTTTTTTCAAAGCCATGTTCCTCAAAAACTGTGCGTATAGGAAAAAAATTAAAAACAGATTCGAAATCAGCGCAAGATACTCTATAAGAAGTACCCAACAGTAATTAGGGAACATAAAAAAAATTGAAATTTGTTGGACAGTGTTATTTATTTCCTCTAGCAAAAACTATCATGAATACGACCATCCCCGGCTATAGTTGGAACACCGTGGCACTCGTCGAGTTCGAGACCCCGCAATCCTATATAAGTTCCTGGGGACAATGAAAATTAGCCACGACAGTTCGGCTTAACATTTTAATTGCGATCGACCTGGAAACCCTTGCGCGTCAGCAATGGCGCCGTGGAGAGAGGCCGCCGGTTAACCGGTCGCTCGGTCGAGTTCCACGCCGCTACGTGCGCCAGCGAACCACTGTCCAGAACTATCTTCCATCCAGGTATTTGCAAACTAACTCAGCCACCGGACTGCGCTCGCTGCACACGCCCCGTGTTTATGCACGTCCGTCTCTGTCCATGCTGACCGCGCGTGCATCGGCCCGCTGCGCGTTGGCCATCTAGCTCGCTGCCTGGCTGGCTTGTATGCGGGATAGATTGCCGCTGACCCGCTGTTAAGTTAGTTCGCCATGTTTCGTGCCGCTGTCCGGGGAGTAATTCTACTAATTAAATCAGCGGCCTGCTGGACGGTTAGAGCGCCGCGAAGAGACAGCGAAAAATTGCCCGCCGCCCTTCGTATATCGGCGACCGCTCGCCTAGCAACGCTGACATCGATAACCCGGGGTTATCGTAAATTTTCTGGATCATTACTATACAGCCGCCTACCGCAAACTTTGTTGTAGGAGATTCTGCAAGTGAATGTAAGAACAAAATTTTATTCAACCGTACCCGCTTTCTAGAATCTGAAGATAGCTAGGGAAACTATTAAAAATTGTCAAGAAATTGTTGTAACAGCATATAATTGTATAATTGTTGTATAATTGTATAATTGTATAATTGTTGCATATAATTGTTGTCTCAGCATATAACCTCGACCATACAGAAGCAAATTGGCAACCCATCGTTGTTCCCGAAGGGTTATAAACGTTATAATAGATGTTAGGTATCACACCGCCCAGGTGATCAAGATTTCTCGATATCCTAATTCTAGGAACCCAGCAGTAATGAACGGAAATGTATCGTATTTACCCATCTTGGAATATTGGACTGTGCACAGACGTTGTCCCTCAGCAGAGATTAAATTGGAAAAATTCTAAAGAAATTCAGTGTACACAACTACATTACGACGAAACTTAATTTTTCCAAGCAAAGAATTTGTGTTATGTAGACAAGAGCAACGCGAGAGTCCACGTGTTAATTCACGAGAACCACATCACAATGGTTAATTGTTCGCAACTTCAATTTTTCAATCCCATCAATTAAAAAATATTGAAAATACCTGGATGGAAGACAGTTCTGGACAGTGGTTCGCCGCAGCGCGGCGGTGCTCTCCGCCACTGCTGACGCGCGAGGGTTTCCAGGTCGATCGTAATTAAAATGTTAAGCCGAACTGTCGCGGCTAATTTTCATTGTCCCGGGAACTTATACAGGATTGCGGGAGCTCTCGAACGCGGCCGAATGCCACGATGTTCCAACTATAGCCGGGGATGGTCGTATCCGCGATAGTTTTTGCTAGAGGAGGTGGAGGAGGCGACCGATAAATTGCGGAACAGCTCGTTCCAGCTATCGCGGATTTAATTACGTGACAAAGTACGGTGTGTCACGAATTCTTGCCGGTCCACCCGCCCCCTGACTCGTCCCCCAACCCAGCCTGTTCGCTCTCTTAGGCGAGCGATCGATCGATCGCGAAATTTTCGGACACAACCAGAGCCTGGAACGCCGTAAAGACACGAGCGGAGTACGTGGCGCGCGGAGCTCCGGCCTGTTAAAGTTACCGAACTTGCCGACTATCTTGCTCCCGAATATGTTCCCGTACGCTAGCACAATGTTCTTGTTACACTTGGTCAGAAATAACGACAGGAGTCGTTAGAAGTTGTACGTACAATTTCCGGACTAACTTAGCCGCCGACCGAAACCAAGCCCGCGCAAAGTCATAACGCCATGGGGCCACCCCCGCCGACCACCAGCCTTTCGACCATGAATAAATTACGCCGAGTGGTTCTTAATACTGTCCGAGAATTAGCAATTAAATTTAGAAGCCGACGGTTAGGGGAAACGGTCTTTAAAAGATTACCCGCCGCCGCGAAATTGAGAAAGTTCGCGACCCCGCATACTTGGCGGGATCGGTTCAAGAACAGGGACTAAATGTTCTGAACGGTTTCAAACAAATGTTCGTGAGTTGTACATAATTTAAAGACAGTTTGCTTGCACGCAAAATTGCCTATTAAATTGCAAAACAAACACTCGGAGCTTCTATAATTGTTCTTTTAAGTCACTCTTGTCAGGGAAGAAATGCGATGTCGAAGCTGTAGCTTTTACTCATACAAATTTTTTATACGAATTTGATTTTGTCATCGTGTCTATTCATCAGTTTCCTCGATGATGTCGGGTCTACCGACATACTAATGTTACGCGTCAGTCGGTACACCCGTTGTATAGAATTGTTAGAAGATTCAGGTTGGTTACAGCGTTGTGAGGACAACGACGCTGGAACGAATGAGAGTCGGGAGACAGATTTGAGAGAAAGCGGACGTACGAGACGTCAAAGGCGATAAAGGCGATATAGTCAAAGATAGTTGCCTTCCTCCAGAAAATAGCGTGTTAAAGTTATTGAAAGTGTATTCATTTATTTAGTGAAATAGAGATTTCGTTACAATACCTACACTAGATACAAAATGATTAGTGTATACTATAAGTAGTGTCCCTCGGATAATTTTACATTGCATTATACCGACATAAAAATGTGCTTCGGCAATTAGGTATATCTACGAGGACGACAAGGTAATGGGACACTTTGGAAAAAGTTTGGTTACCAACAAGAGAGTTAAAAGAACACAGTCACGCTGATAGTCTGACGTATGGGGTTTCGCAAGCGCGAGTCTCTGCAATTTGAATTCCGGGTGGGGTCATTAACGAGAATTTATTCAAACAAATAACTCTTCAGTCGAAAAGAAAGGAGATCAGCCCTCGAACAGAGAATTCATGCGGTCCCCCTATGAATCTTGGAAAAATAATGAATAACGGCGGTCCATAAATCGCGGGAACGCCGTCGCCCGGTTTGCAAAAAGTAAAATCGTATAATTTATCGCGTTCGCGAGGCAACGTACCTGGGCGGAAGTACCGGCTGCGGGGACCTCGGTAACGTTGGCCAGAGAAAGAGAAAACAAGAAACCGCTGTCCGGCGTGCTCGATGGAGCGAATACCCATTAAATTTCCGGCAGACCCGGAGCCCCGCGTGATTTGCTTAATGACGTGGCGGATTCTCATGCGCGCGTGTACACGCACACACAGAGAGTGAGAGAAGGAGGCCAGAAACACCGTCTAACGATACACATTAGGATCGCAGCACCCAGACGAATTTCCACTGAAACAGAATTCGCAAGTGTTCCGCCAGGTGTTGCACGATCGCGCCAAGGCGCGCCGATTTTTGCAGACGCCCGCGTTTCCCGCTCGATTTCCAGCAGCCTGGCCTCCTGTCTGCTCGTCCGTCTGGCTAGCTCCTTCACTTTCGCACCGCTCCTATCAGTCTCTTTGCTTTTCGGCGAGTCTCTTTTAACGCCGACACGCCAGACGCCGCTTATTAATATCGCGCTTATGAATACGGAGCCGCGACACAATTGAAACAGGAACGCGGTCACAGGTGCTGCACGCATCGGTGCATTCCACGTGGAATGCTCCACGGATTGATTGAGAGTATATAATTTTGAAGTGAAACTTCTTTTAGCAGGGTGTAAGCCTAATTTCGCGTCACGGAATTCGCGACACGAAATTGCGTAACGGAAGTGGTAGGGATGGTTAGCCGATCCGCTTTCGAGCGAGAGTGTTCGAATTGCAAGTCAGAATTGCAAGGGTCCGGTATTTAACAAACCACGTCTCGCTAATGCACATTTGGGGCGCCTACGTAGTCACAATCGCTAGATAAAAGATCAATCTAGCGGGGACGTATCCCAATTTGGCTTACTTTTGCGTTTTCGAGGCGTAATTTACATTATTCGGCAGAATGTAGCGGAGCCGCGAGAAGCATTGGCGCGACAGTGCTGCTACTGTCAAGAGACATACATTTTCTTAAATACTTTTTCCATAATATGAAATAAATATTATCTGTATATTAGGAAAATATATTCTATTTCTAATATTAAATAAAGATTCATTTTATAATGAGAAAAAAATATTTTTCTCGTAACATGAAATAGATATTTCCTGCATATTTAAAAAGAAATATTTGCTACTTAATGTAAAATAAATATTGTATGTATATTTGAATATTAAAAACAGATTGAATCTCTTTTTAATATTATATGAATGTGTATAGAATATTTTGTGCTACTAGGGATTGTGATGTCCTACTGTAGATCCCTTTGATTTAATGAGCATACTGACACGTTACTTTATGGTGTCAATTTAATATTTTTTTTAAATTTTACGAAACACCAATGGTAATTTTGAAGAACCTGGTCATCCAAAGGGCATATTTGGCAGAAAATCCTAGAATTTTAAATTCGATCGTGCCGATCTGAGATTGCTCTGTTTGATATCTCGGGGCTCGACAATCGCAACTAGTAATCCGAATGATTAGGGGTGGAACCGCACCATAGTAAAACAGGAATTCTTCGGTAAGTTGCCGCGGGAAGTTCGAGCAGCCTTATATTACCCGACGTAACACGCTCCCTGACACGACACTTCCCTTACTAAATTACCTCGGCAAGTACAGACAAACTTTTCTTGGCATTTCCCGCGAATATCACCGTGCAGTAGACACGACGCAAAGGAAGTTTATGGAAAGCCCGTACATCGTTTCAGAGCTATCGACTGTTTAACAGCGCGGTTTTACGGTCGGGCCTCCGTTGCAATACTGACGTTAGATGGTGGCGGCAACCGCGCGGGATACGCTGCAACACCGTAAACCCTTATGCTCGCCTGTTGTCCTGTCTTTTCGTAGCGTCGGAACAGTGACTATTTGTTCGGCGAACGACAAGTTTTGAGCACCGGTGCGATGACGACTCGTCGCGCTCTGTGTTTCCCTTCGTTTCTTTATGAGGTGCGTCAAGTTATAACTTTTCACGATGGTATTTGAGTCGAACGGGAAATGGAAAATTCAGCGGTGGCCGCTGATCTCTGTGTCTCCGCTTTTTTTCTTCTCCTTTACGTGCTCCTCGACTGCGTAAACATTTTGTTGCCAAAGGTGTCGGCATAAATGAGCGTACTGCCATAACGGCGCCTAATAGTCGACGCAGTTTTCCCCTGGAACAGCTCTTCACGAGCTCTGTAACCGAATAATTTATCATCCGTTTCTTCGTGTAATACCGTGGACATCGTGATGAAAATCGTGAGTGGACTCCGCGCTTCGTGGAATCAGCGCAGCGGTTTCATGACATATTTATTTTGGTATGCTGGATTTAAATTTCTTTGAAATACAGTCGGATTTATCCTAACCGCAGAGTTGGGCAAAAATTTTATTTAAATAAAAACTTCGAATGAATTGGGTTTAAAACCCACTGGGAAAAAAGCCACTTTATTCGAAATTTTATTTCAATAAAATGTTTGCCCAATCTAACCAGCATCGTTGGAAATTTTAATTAATATTCCTCCTCTAATATCAACCTTTTGCACAGCTCTTTTAACTCGCTATACTTGAATGTTTAGTAATTGAATAGGCACCAACATATTTAATCATGTAAACAATATTCGCAATAATAGTACAGCAATTTTTGGTGTTTACTCTGAGTCACGACCCGAATGCTAAAAGTTAAAATGTTATATAAAATTATTTTAACTTATAATTAAATCCAATTTATTGCTTCGTAGCTGAGCTCCTATTAAGCGAACCAACTCCTCGGCTAAATTGAGTTTCACTGTAACTCTAATTTCTATGTTGAATAATGCGTCGACACCGGAAAAATACTTGAAGTTCGTATATAAAACTAAAAAATAAAAACGTACACATCGTAGCTTGCCAAATTTCGTTATTTGTTACGAATTACTTTTATTCTGACCTATTCAATTCGTATGGAACATTCCGATGAACCATTTCGCGCGATTTGTTTCTTTGGAGATTGCAACTTTCGTCGATTCCAAACGTGATTATGCGAGCCAATGGAATCGGTTCGATGGAATAATACGTCAGTATCGCTTAAACAAGCAACCCCGCGGCAGTTGTTGCCTTCTGTCGAATGCTACACTAATTAAGCAGAATTAGAGTGCAGTTACCAGCGAAGTAATTCCATTGGTTATTTTCAACGGGGGAATCTGGAACGGAGCCGGTCAACCTCAATACCCGACATCTCGGTAAGGAGGAAAATGCCGCAAATCCAATTATAAATTAAGGATCTCTGGAATAGAATTCTGGCGAAAGACTCTCCGGTACTCCATCCGAATAGCCGAACTTTGGCCTCCTTCTCTTTTTAATAGACTTCTCCATCGGACAGGGGAACGAATTCCTTTCGTCGAACGAAACAAAAAATACCACCGGCGAACGGACGAATATTCATTCCCTGTTCACATGACGAATATTCTTGTTTGCAATGTACATATATTCTTTGCCGTATGATCGTCAATCGATACATAAATACAAAGAATATTTATTCTTTGTATCCTTGTAACCGGAAGAGATATTTAGGTGGTTGCTCTCGCTTAAATAAATTGTAGAAAATGAAGAACTATGTAAAACACTACTATTTCACTTAAAAATATAAAAGGAAGTTCAAGTTCTGCCTCATAATTTATGAAAATCCAAGGATCCATTTGTTCGTTTCCCACTAAAAAATGACAACTATTTATTAGAGGTGTGCGAGAACCCGAAATATCGGGATCGGGACGGGTACCCGAAAATTTCGAGATTCTTGAATTTATCGGGATTCTCGAATTTATCGGGATTCCCGAAAATTTCGAGAACCTAGTAATCATTTATTTATATTCGTTTTAATGAATACATTCATAGTTTCGGATTTTTTATTCTAGATGTTCTCGAGATTGAAAGAATGTTGTCCATCACGAATTCTTTTCAAGAGTGTCTTATGTCATATTCTCGAAATTTTCGGGAACTCGATTTCTTAGGGAATCTTGAAATTCTCGGGAATCTCGAAATTTTCGGGAACCCGACTCGACCTCTTCTCGACTCGACCCGACCATCGGGTTCCCGATATTTCGGGTTCTCGCACACCCCTACTATTTATCTATGAATCGACTCGTTCAAAATTTTTGAGCCGCAACCCTTAGCCCTAGTTCAGACACGGCAGAAACCGCGCGTTTTCGATCGCGCGATTTTTGTTTTCGATTGTTCGACCAAGCGGATACGTGTGAACGAATACATAAACGCTAATGTAAATAAGGTCCGCGCGGTTCAAATCGCGCGGATCCCGCCGTGTCTGAACGCGCTTTTAGTCCTTTGAGGCGGAAATCGTGCAACAGAAAATCGCATAGGATAAAGTTTGCACTCGCTTCGCTTTCGAAAAAGACCGATCGATTAGCGAAAACAGAAAAATGAAACGGTCAAAGGCAATTTAAAAGCATTTAAATGATCGGCAGCAGAGTGAATTTTGTCCGGCACAGACGTGCGTGACAATAAAAGATCCGGGGTATCAGGCATTTACCGCAAAAAACTAAGGGTAGCAGTTCTATCCGTCCACTTTTGTGCCTTTGTTCAAACATTCATGTTCATCTGGGATTCCCACAGCGACTGTCACCGTCAATGCGAGAGCGTTGCGAGAGCAGAGAACAGAAAGAGAGAGAGAGAGAGAGAGAGAGGGGGGGGTGGTTGGAGGGAGAGGGAGAGAGAGAGGAGGAAGAGGTTGAGGCTTTCCCGCGAATTATTCAAACCGTCGGCCGTGCACGCCGTCACGGAATAATGCAAGAATCCGTGCTGGAAATCGCGTGTCCGTGGGCGTTGCCGATTAACCGTGGTAAACTCTTAATTTCCGTAGGGCTAAATTCAACGGTCGATGCGTGCACGCGTTATTAAACGGCCGGGCACATCTGCACGGCCTCGAGAGACTATGCTCGACCAGGCGAAGAATAAATGAGGGTGAATAGATGCCCGTACGTAGTATATACATACGGGCCAGTCGAGGTCGAGATAGCAGAAGGGTAGCCCGATGTGTTGCACGTCCCTGGCATCGCAGAAAACCGACGGGGTGGGAATGGAGAGATACTTGAAGGGTGGCTGGCAAGGTGGAGAAAACGCGGAGCTCGGTTAATGCGAGTCCGAGAGCGAGGACACCCGCTGAGCTCTGTGGGAGTTAACGCGGGAATCGCGTGTTTTCGCCGTGAAACACGGAACACCATTGAACGCGACCCGAGAAAGAGGTCGGGCAAGACCCTTTCGAAGAAGACCGAGAGGCGGTACCCTGTTCACGGATATTCGTGACTTCCGGTCTTCATACGAGCTCCGAGAGTATACAGAATTTTTCCTTTCGGCGAGGAACTCCGTCCGATGTCTTCTCGATGAACACAGTTCATAAATGTTTACTGCTTGCAACTCCTTACCCCTGTGTAACTGGGGTTTGGAGTTGTTCGACAGATCGGGGATGATCAAACTGTCCTAAGGCATGTTCCAAGAAAATTAAATAAGGTTGATACAGTTTTGAACGGAACGAGGCACTCTTTGTTGAATATAGATACTAGTCTCACCTGTTATAACGAACACGAATTATAAATCTATACTTTACCTAACAGCTAATAGTCCTTTAATAGTTCTCCATAATAGTTTTTTACATAAAAACCGAACCGACTAGAATCTTAAATAGAGGATGTTCAGCCAGACGCAGCGCACTTCAATGACGCACCCACATTTTTCAGTGATTGAAGATCGTATTGTTCAAAGCAAACTAATTGCGGCAAATCGGATCTAATCGACGCAGATCCGTTTTTCCACAGTCGGAATAGCCAAGCGTGGAATAGTCGCGTTCATGCGGCTCACGCTCCGCTAGCAATCAGAAGTAACGAACTAGTTTGCGGCGGGGCACCCTGTCAGCACCAGCAGCAGCAGTGGTAGGGTACTATAGCGAAAGTTCAAGCCGAGCAAACGTGTACACGAAATCAGTTGTCCTCGAGTGCCCCCGGTGTTATGTTCACGAATAACAGATACCAGATTCATGACGTTCTCGTGGAGGTCACGATGATTCTAAGAGGATTATCGTTGCGTTGGGGGTTATGAACACCCTTGGGAACCCCCGCTGGTCAAGATAAGACTTTCACGCTACCTACACTCCGAGATCTACGCGTTTACCGACGGGAACTCGTACCATCGCCACCCACGCCTTTCAGGCACCCTGATAAATTACTCAGCACCTTTCCCATCCATCGCTCCCGCGGTAGTTTCGACCACGCGCTCGCCTATCACCGGAAAACCTTATAACCAGCGGGTAAGCTTGACCGAGCTCCCTTCAACCGCGTTCTCATTGCGGGAAACACGGAAGTTCGAAGATATGCCTCGGATACGACGGTCGACCGGGGTTAACATTGTTCGCGTTACTGCGAATAATAAAACGTTCCTTATTGTTAACGACTCGTTCGTTAAGTTTACCGCAGTCCCAGCTCAAGTTATTGCGAATGCTTTACCTGTTTATTCTTTGAACCGCAAGGTTTTTGGAATAAAGAACCTTTTCTATGATGTTTCTGTGAATGTGCCGATGGGGTACTGTATGCACAAGTTCATTATGGTAATTGACTTTTCGTGAGCGAACGACTTGAGATGTTGCCAATCGTATTAAGATGAATAGGATCTATTGGGTTGGCAAGAAAGTAATTTCGGTTTTCACTAACTGATGGCGTTATGTTTTGTTTGATTGGCTTCTGTTAACGTTGCGTTTGTTTTCTTTCTGAAATTTCATAACTGCATCTTTTAGGTTACTTTTGAAGCAAATTACACGTAATTTTGATTAAAATTGTTAGTTCTGTGTCAATTTGAACATGGAGTGCAGAAACGAACATTATAGGCATATATTGCTTTTTTATTTCCGTAGAGGTAAAAAAGCTGCCGAGGCTCACAAAGATATATGCGAAGTTTACGGTGTAGATTGCTTAACAGAACGCACGTGCCAGAATTGGTTTAAAAAATTCCGTTCTGGAAATTTCTCACTTAAAGACGACCAACGTTCTGGTCGATCATCTGGAGTTGATGATGACCAAATGAAAGCCATTATTGAATCGGATCGTCATATAACTGTCCGAGAGATTGCAGACAGGTTAAATGTCTCGCATACAACCATAGAATATCGTTTAAAAAGTCTCGGAATCGTTAAGAAGCTCGATATTTGGGTTCCACACGAGTTGAAAGAAATTCACTTAATGCAACGCATCAACATATGCGATATGCATCTCAAACGAAATGAAATCGACCCTTTTCTCAAGCGAATCATCACCGGTGATGAGAAATGGGTTGTTCACAATAACACAACTCGAAAATGATCATGGTCCAAGCGTGATGAACCAGCCCAAACCACACCGAAAGCTGAATTGCACCAAAAGAAGATCATGTTGTCAATTTGGTGGGATTACAAAGGTATTGTGTATTTTGAGCTGCTCCCAAGGAACCAAACCATCAATTCAGATGTTTATTGTCGACAACTAACAAAATGGACATAGCAATCAAAGAAAAACGGCCAGAATTGGCAAATCGCAAAGGAATCGTGTTCCACCATGATAACGCTAGGCCACACACATCTTTGGTAACACGTGAAAAGTTATTGGAGCTTGGTTGGGAAGTGATGTCACATCCACCATATAGCCCTGACATTGCACCATCAGATTATCATTTATTCCGAAGTTTACAAAACTCTTTGAATGGTAAAACATTCACTAATGATGATGATCTGAAATCGCACTTGGATCAGTTTTTCACCGAAAAGGATCAGAAGTTTTATGAGCGCGGAATTATGAAGCTACCAGAAAGATGGCAAAAGATCATACAACAAAATGGAAAATATTTTATTGATTAAAGTTCATTGCTTTGATAAAAAAATTGGATTTTATTTCATCTAAAAATACCGAAATTACTTTCTTGCCAACCCAATACAAACTGGAGAGACCATGTAATAATTTATAGAAGAAACGTTGAATGTCTGTGAATAGATAAGAGAAAACAATAATATTCTTTTGTGCACTTGAAAATTGGTTGGCATATTTGAACGGGGCTGAATCCTTCATTTATTTTAGTAATTGATTTATCGTGGACACTGTTACAATCGTTCGCAATAATATTAAAAGACACAGAGTATTTACTTCCTGATTTTTAGAAACGTTCACTGTATAATAATCAAGTTTTAGTTCATCCTATGACCTGGATAGTTGAAACAGGGGCAGAATTGTTTAACGAATATGAAGGCAGCTTGGTTCTCTATTATTGGATGATCTTTGTAGGCGTTCCTCGGACCATCGATTCCATTATCTCCCAGTAGCCAAGTGCCCGCGAGAGAATTACAGCAAGGTGGTTATATCGGTTAGCTCGTGAAAAGCAATCTATACGAAACTATATTTCTTCTGATTTATGACAAAATCCTACATAGTAAGTGGTCTAAGGGCTCCCGCGTCCACCCTCCGCTAACTTCCCCCGAAACTCATCTCGCCCCAGTTGTACATCACCCGTGATTTATACCACGACACATTTTTGAGCATCGTCTGGATTCGACCATTTACTACTGTGGATCCACACTATTTCACGTATGCCAATCTCCACATCCTCGATACTTCAATACCGAACAAATCATAGCAAAACAGACGAATATTAGAATCCTGTAAAACTCCAGAGAAAGAGGGACAATGTCTGCAGTTTTTCGGAATCAATTTCCCCAGGGTGTGTATAGATTTCCCGAGAAAATACCGGAGATAGGAAAAGAACGAATTCAAAAAAAAGAAGAGAGATCATCGTTGGCAAAACAGCCGAATGGTAGAATCCTATAGAAGTCCAGAGGAAGAGGAACAATGTCGCCAGTTTTTACAAATCAGTTTCCCAAGGAGGATATAGATTTCACCAGAGAAGATCGAGGATAGGAAAAGCAACGAATTCAAAAAGAAAGAGGAAGATGCAGCGCCATGAAGATAGAAGACCGGAAGTGCTCGACGGCGACGTTTTCATCGGCGATTGGCGGATGGCAAGGGGAACGGCGCAGGAACGGAAGATCTACGGTCCTGGGAGGACCTTAATAATCCCGATTCATAAAGCCTAGTATCCCGGCCTCGATACGCTGGTGTCGACCACGAGTGGGCTGATAAAGAATGACGATCGTAAGGGAAGAAAGTTGCAGGGCGCTTATCGCCCAATAAATTCTACTTCAGCCACCGTCTCTCCTTCACCCCCGTACGCCGAACCTCCTCTCTTGCCGGTTTTCCCCGTTCTATTCCGTCTCGTTTCGTTTTCGAGGCAGCCGCTGCAAAACCTGTGTAATTATCGCCCGGTAAGTTCCAACTAAATTTTCCGCTAACGACGATTTACGATCGAATTAACAGATTGCCCGGCGGCGGCTATACAGCTCCGTGTTCTTCCCGCTTCGACGTCCTTCCGGTTTCTTTCCCTTCTCCAGCGTTTCGCGCGCGTTCCTCCCCCAAAATGCAACAGCGAAATTTCGGGGAGGGAAACTTTCGGGGGGAGTAAACTTTGCTACCTAATAAAGGGAACAGGCCATGCAAATGAAGTTTGATTCTGCCCGGCGACGAATCTCGTCATCCGGCACACTCTTTCGTTGCAGCGCGAGCGCATCGAGTCGGGCCCGGGGGGTAATGGGATTTTCTGCCGGTAAGATGAACGAGCCAGTGATTGAAGTAATCGGAGAAACTATCGGCGATTCGCGATTTTAAAATTGCTTTCTTGCTGACTGCCGTCGGACGTCCCTCGATTGCGCAGAAAATTCATGGTTATCCGTTTTGAATGGGGAGCGAATTGATTGGAGAATGCCTCGCCGAGAAGAGAGAGAGAGAAAGATAGAGAGAAGGTAAAGACACTGAGAGGCTGATGGTGGTAACAGATGAATTTTCATTATGTGTCTCGAGAGCGGGTACGCGAAAAGTTGGATTTCATATTAATGTATCAAATGCTTGTTCGAGAAAATTGTCCCTATTCACGGGGGCTGAAGAGATTCTCTCCACGCTCCAGTTTCTACCTTGTCCCGGACGTTCGACAATGGCCATTCCATTTCTACCGCCACCGAAAATCTTTTTGTCGGGAGCCGATTAATTCTCTCCGCGAAAGGAACGATATCTCGCGTGGAGCGGCGCCGCGCGGCGGTGTGTCGTTGATTTCGAAGCGAAAAAACGGAAAAAGGAGGAGTGTATTCCGCGGACGTCGTCTCCGAAGAGGAGGACGTATCCCCAGGTTACCTGGCAACCGGAGACGAGGGAAAGAGCCGGAGGAGAGAAAAAGAGAACCTCCCGAACGGTTCTAATAAACCAAACGGTATAGACAACGGACACCTCTCTCTCCGTGGCGGCAATGGAGAACGGGCAGAAAAAAGGTGGAAAGGAGAAGAGAGGAGCCGAAATGGGAGCCAGCCACCACGTAACGGATACATCGCGCTGAAATTGAGATTGGTTATCGAAGACTTCCAACCTTCTCCGGGGGCTGATGGGAGGAGGGAGAGAGAGAGCGTGGTGCCGGCACCGTAGCGCTATGCGGTTGGCAGGGCTGCGGGAGCTCAAATCGGATAGTTTGTTCATTAGAGATATTTTCCGATCGCTAGAGTGGCTGGAAGAACGGGAGAGCGTGTTCACCGTGTATTTGTCTTGATAAGTTCGAAGCAGGAAATGAGGCTGTCGATACGAGAATGCTTCGTTCCCCCTCTAGACGCCACTCATTCTATTCTCTATCTCGCGACCGCCTTCTTTCTTTCGCTTCTGGATCGTGGTGGGACGCCGAATTACCAGAAATGAGGATTCCGATTCATTCCAACTGGAATAACGATCGCTTCTGAATACTTTCTGAGGGCTGTTGTGTCGCCGGACTCGCCAAGAACCGTTTGTTCCTCGATGTTCGCCGCGTTGCTGTGATTTTATCGCACACATTGGTCCATCGGGGAAATCAAAGCTGCGAGATCAATTAGGTCGTGGATTATGGGTTTATATTATAAGGTTAAAGTACGGGTGATGTGTTAGTGTATTTCATGAATGCGTGTTGATAGGCAGCCCTATATATGACTGAATTTGTAATAACAAAGAATCAGATCGAAACGAGCGCCCGCGACAAACACGTCTGTCTCCAACGATTGGTTATCCGTGCGTCCTTACGGCTTTTTTACAAATATATACGGCTTTTTCTTACAATATGAAGTAGCTAGCTTGAAATTATACTAAGAAATATTTTATAATTTTATTACGAACGTTACGATTTATGTTTTAAGATAAGGGGGGACTCCGAGATTATTTTAGAAATGACGTGACATACCATTGTGAAACATTGCGTAATTATTTGCACATGTTTGAGCTACTTTTATGAATTTTTATACCTCAGAACTAGTACCATAAAATGTTAACACTTCGCAAGCAATATGGTCTTTCATTAATGGTCCGAGCAACTGGTCTTCCACTTTAAAGCCTGATTTTATACTGTTTTAGGGTTCTGAAAGATCCGTAATAATTCTAGAGTACCTATTACAGTGTCTAATTTCGAACTTAGAATAACTCGAATAAAATTCGAACTTAGAACTTGCCTAGAAAGATATTGGATTATAATTGTACCCAGACAGCGATCACGCCATAATACCGCAACCCACGATTCATTAAATCCGGCGTATTTCGAAAACCAGCTCAAAGCCCGAGACAGGCGAAGCAAGGCAAAATCGCCGAACCAGGCGAGAGTACGCGAAGCGTTGGAGTTTCCGCGTGGACTAGGTTTCCAGGACTTCGGTTCCCGGAGTTAACTGCTTCAGAATACCGAGCTGATCGTTCCCAGGATCAGCTCGCGGCCGTGGCGCCCGCTCGAATAAATCGTAAAGGAGGGTCTCGATCGAGCGTCGCTTTTGCATTTCAAAGACGCGGATGCCTGGAGCTCAGCTCGCGTATCCTCGTCGAATATCCACGGCGCCGATTCCCGAGACAGATAGCGCGTTTAAACGCGCCAAAAAATCTGGCCGATCGCTTACGATCGTCCGCGGATCTACCCTTCTTATGCACACAAAGGGGTATCGATTTCTCGAGTCGATCGAGGAAAGGGAGAAATTTTCGCTCGTAGCAGGATACCTCCGAGCTCGTATGAGCGAGCAAGACCCGTTTGACCTGGCACACACGCCGTCCATAGATCAAGCAGAACCCTTAGGACGAACCCCCCCGTGCCACGGTCTAACCATTAATTTACAACCCGCAGAGTAACCCCACCGCCTCGCCCTCCCCCTCCTCTGGCATACAGGTTCCACGTCCCTTTGCGGCAGATATGAGCTACGACGTGGCGCTGAGGGATTCAACCACCCTTGTTCCCGAACCCTATAGAACCCACCCACGGTTTCTCTATCTCACCCGGGCTGTCGTCCTCGTTCACCCTCTTCCTCTCCGAGGCTACGTCTCTAAGCGGCTTCCACCTGCCAGACAAATTTCCCAGATCTCCGACGAAGAAATTTAAATCTATCGGGGCCACGTCCCGGTTAATATCGCGGAACCGGCTACCAGACGCGAGCTCGCCTCCAACCGAGTAATTGAACCACTTACCCCGAGTATCTTTCGCCGGTTTTATTCGCGCCCCGGCCCCTCCATTCGCTAATCGGTTGCGATGTGCGCGTCAAAATTCGCGAAATGTCGAACGGAATTGTTCCGCCTTCTCGCACTCACTAGCTGCAATGTTCGCGGTGTTCAAATAAAATGATCCATTGCCGGTATCGCAGGTATAACCAACATTGTATTTCTGAAATTATGCTAGGAAAGAATCATACAATCTTATGGACCACTCTCGTCGCAGCCCTCGGAACAAGACAGCGGACCTTTATGCAAAATAAGAATTTTCTACTCTGACTGCAAGAAACATTTTTGCGTAAATTCTCTATTGTTAATTCAGTGTATCCAACCCCTCAAGAGCATTCACTCACATATCTTTAGAATTAAATTGAGTCACAGTTAAAATGAATTCTCAACACAATATCTAGCTCTTGACTATCTAACAATGTTTAATTAACCCGCATATTGCAGCAATGAACAATTAGAAGGAGTGATTTGATTTTAAGACAAAGTTGCCCGAGCAGTGCACAAGGGTTGAAATTAATTTATTTTGCTATACACTGTAGGAAAATCGTCAGAATCGTTTATGAACTATAAATATTGAGACTGATGATAACTATTAAGAATATATAATAACGTAATTTTCCTGCCACGAATGCAGCTCGCCAGAGTAAACATTTCCGGCGCTGAAGAGGCGTTGAGTTCTGAGGAACCCAGCCGATAACGTGCTCACGGGTGAAATCCTATTAGACCGGCCAGAAAGTGCAGCCCCTAATTGCCATTGGACTTCGAGCTACTTTCACTTGTACTTTGATTCCACGGGCATTATTTCCGTATAATAAGCCGGTGTGAATAGGCTCGACTGTTGCTTCAGCTTTATAACTCGGTACAAGTAAGTTGTCCCGTGTTTCGTTTTGTTGTCCGGCTGCTTCGACCTTGCCTGCCTCCCTATTCTCTCATCTCCCTCTCTCTTTCTTCTCTCTTTCTCCGCCGTTCTTTCGGGAATGAAAGGAACGAATAATCAGAAAAAGAGAGAACAGAAGAGCAGGAGAGGGATAGGAGGAGAGATGGGTCGGACGGCTGAAAGTTTCTGGCCAATTAATTAAACGAAGAAAAGCTAGACAGCAGAGCGTAAGACGTAAGACAGTAGAGCAAGCGGGACAGGATAATTTAAAGAGTTACGCGACAATTTAACTGCGATTATCGCTGTACAATCCCTTTAACAACACGCCGTTATAGAAACGCGCCAATTAGTAGCATAGTCTGGCGTTAATGGATTCCAGATACCCTAGAAGGCAATAGAGCTCTGGAATAAACGACAGGGGGAAACAATTTACCATTCGCTCGTCGGGAATGCCGTCAGCTCCCGAGAAAACAATCTTAGCCTTGAATGTTCTTCAGTAAACGATATTGTCCCTTAACTTTGAAATTTCGCCTCTTCAATCAACTTTTTATCGCCTCCCCAGACTAATTACACTTACTCTGCTGTCACCTCTACCTTCACTTTTCTACAACATTCATACAAAACCAACTACTTCACGTAACCCCATTCTCCTCGCTGTAAAATCCTTCAATTCAAAATCGTTTTTTTTGCACTTTCTGTACCAAGCAGACATTGACAATATGTGTAGAATTATTTACGAACATATTCCAATAACTACAACATACTACAACATACTTTTTCTGGCATCCTGTTCCATCACTGCGAGTCTTAAAAATTGGAAGATGCACACCGAGATCTATCGACGGCGAGGAGAGTCAGTTAAAAAAAAAGCAAAACGGATACAATAGAGACAAGAATGAGGAGATTGCGAAGCCTGACAGAGGCTCGCAAGCGTCATCAAATCATCGCAAACGACGTAGCCCCCGTGCATCGCTACGACGCGACGTGCCCTCCTTATTCCCTGTTCAGTGTCAAGTCATATGTCAAAGTGTCCCCAGACTTAACTCCCCGGCTGCACGATGCGAACCACAGGATGGACTGCCGACCATGATGGCCCCTCGCTGTGTGTCGAACATTCCTGTCGCTTGCATGTTTATACCGTGCTTTGATCACGAGCCATTCGAGGATACATCAAAAGGAGGACTAGCTTGCCTTCTATTCACACTGGAGCGCCGTAAATCATGAAAGCACGCCACTTCGTGACACGCATTAACGTAAGTACGCCATGACGAATGTAATGAATAATCGAGGCCACAGTGTCATCTTGGCATCCACGGTACCCGGGAAATGTCTGCGCAACTGCGAGACACTGAGAGATGAATGAAGATCCACCAGCGACAGCTTGTGCAGGCGAATGTCCCATGAACGACCGGTTTCTCAGTTCTTTATTAATTAGTCGGTGCGTATATCGTATTCAGAGAACTCCGATACAATAAATTAGATAAATTAGACCGAACGATACCTCTCTTGCTGTGCTATCCTCTCCATGCAGAATTACAGAGACTTTAACATCAGTAGGGCGCTGGCAATATAAACGGTACTAAGGTGAAGTGCCCTAAGTCTGGACAGTCCAAGAGTGATACCTAAATCAGGACAATTGAATTTTCATAGTAAAATCAGTAATTAAGAGATTAAATAATTATATTATATATTCTGAGGCCTTAGCTACAAGTAGGTGTGAATATTATTTCATTAAGACATCAATTGAAATTTAAAAATGAATTCAAAGTTCATCTGAAAACAGTATACAAAATAGTCTAGTTACATGCGAATCATGTGCATTTATAGTTCGAACTTTTGTTAGAAAAAAAGATATAATTTAAGCCCTCAGACAAAAAGTAATTATCACGCCTAATAATATTGATATTTTAAAATAAATTGGCAATCAAACTTAACGTAAATAATAATTATTAATCCAAATATTAGATGTCCAAGATTAGGACTGTTTTCAAATATTAGTACTCCATACTGGGACGCGATGACAGTAGCTGTCCCACTCTAAGCTTATACGCAATGTGCTTACGCCTGAAGCCGGACACGTGTTTGTGAATAAAATCAACGCATTGTTTGCAAATTATTTAACTACATGTATGTATAATTAGTCTTCTATTAGCTTGAATAACGTATGTAGAAAATGTATTCCGGTTGTGACGTTAATAATACTTTATGTTTACATCTTAAATCTATCAGTATTACTACCTAACCTTAAAAGTTGTATTATGACAAGTTTTATTAAAACAGTAAATGAAAATAAATATATATTTGATTAAATAATACAATACTATAATCTATGATAAGAATACTACATATTACGCAAAGCATCTTCTATTCGTCATGCGCAACAGCGCCACCAACCAACGTTTTAGGTTATGTTCGCTCGATCAACTCGTAAATTCAATTTGTCCCGATATAGGCTTTACTTCTGTCCAGGTACTAGCTTAGATTGGATTTTATATGTCCAACTATAGGTTTTAATTATTCTTGTTAATACAATTAAGATATTAACCTAAACAATGATTTTTTTATTTTAAATTACTTTATAAACTCTGAACTGTATGTTAAAACTCTTAAGAAATTGTTTTTGTTTAATTAAAGTGATAAAATTTAAAATAGAAAAACATGCTGTCCAGGCATAGTGCACTTCACCTTATCGAGTCGTAAGTGGAATTGTTCAGTACTGCATTAGAAGCCCAGAACCGTCAATTTGTGGGAAGCCCCTATCATTGTCCCCGTTAAGAATAATTTATAGTTTTATACGGGTGAGTTATAAAAAACAGACCACTGTTTCTAGTTCAAGGTCATTCGAAGGTCATGGTGTACCACATTATTGAACTTGTCTTGACATCAGCTACAACACTGTGAAGTTAGAAAAAACATCGATGACCTTGAAATGACAAAACAAAACGTTAATCACAAGATACATACGTTGATATCATCATATTGCCCCCTTTGAACGGTTTCATTTCACTTCTGAAACTTTCGTTTATTTTTCATACCAACAGAGAAATTCAGGTGTTCTGTTTTTCGTAACTGAACCTGTATATTCATTTTCTTGTTTTGAAATCGTTACTGAGGTGTCCTAAATAGTAATTTTTTTCATTTTTGCCACAGAAATGATACTGTGGCCAAACGACCTGATTTTTTATAATCAATTAGAAGCATTGGTTTACGAAATGATATGCAAGAAAAATTTTCCAAAAATTATAATTTACAAGGTTACATGCAGAAATAAAAAAGGCAATTTTTAAAACTTTTTTATTTGGGCCCTTAATAAAAATTTAAAATAGATGTTTTGTAGATCTATGTTAGTTATACACATGCTTCAAATTTCATCGAAATCGATTAACATACATACGAGCTAGAAGCGGTTAAAAATGGTGAAAATCGAAGAGTTTTAGACGACTTTTGATCAGTTTCTGCTTAAAATCCACAGAATCGTTCATCTTTCCATGCGTGTCGTTTTTTCCTGCGTTAGCCGATTTCGATGAAATTTCCTGTATGTGTATAACTAACATAGATCTACAATATATATATTTTACATTTTGATTAAAGGCCCAAAGAAAAAAATGTTAAAAAATGCTTTTTTTAATTTTTGCATTTACCCTTGTAAATCACAATTATTTGGAAAATCTTTTTTGCATATAATTTCGTAAACCAATGCTTCTAATTGATTATAAAAAATCAGGACGTTTGGTACAATTATGAAAAAGTTATTAGTTTTTAAAAGGTGTACGATTACTTTGTACACCCACTGTATGTAGTTTCTGCTGCCCGAAATAAATTTTGTCTTGTATCAATACAAACACCTTCCCACTTCGAACAAGATTGTGGTATACTCCGACTTACCGATCAGCATCCCCATTCGTCTTCATCGCGAAGAAAAAGCGAAAGCAACGAGCAAAGTGACCACGGATGCAATTCTTCGGGCGGCAGGTTGCGAAATGAATTTATTCGAGAATGTTTGGTGGAATATTACCGTGAATTTTCCCCGGGGAGCATGGTGGTATTCAGAAAGCAATTCGCTGTAGTACACGGGCCATTCCCTTCTTTTCACGATTGCCCGGCCACCTGTATTGCCGTAGCGCACCCCGTTCGCCGATGCCGTTCCTTCTTTCGACCCTCGTCCGACGTCACGGTCGTTGTCGTCCCCTCGCTTCCTCCACTTAAAACCCGGTAATTACTCTGATGCCAGCATTTAACGTTTGTACTGCTGCGGGGATTTTCTGTTTGCCGGCAGCACCTCGCCGTTCTTCTGTTGCTCCGATCTCTTCCTCTCTCGCTCTCTCGTCCTCTCCTTCGCGCCCTGTACCGTTACGCGAAAACACCTATTTTTGTTGGACCGAGACCGACGCCGAAACGAGCCCGGCTACGGTCGCAAGGTTACCAAGTCACGACACACAACAATTACGGGCCCTGGGTAACTTAACTCGAACTTTGGACAATTTGCATCAGCTGCTAAAATACAATTAAAGGGGAAACTGTGCGAATTGCACGCCGACCGGAATTAATAGAAACCAACTATCTCGGTTCTCGTAATCGGCCCCGCGAAATCTTTCCGATAATTATTTCGCGAATCCAAGGTACGATTTACACCTTCACTGTATTTCACTGTATTTAAGTTGGAACACAAAATTTGCTTTCGATCCGAGCAAATTTGAGAAATTCAGGAAATAATTAAAGGTGTAATTAGCACTTGGCTGGCAGGGCTAGGGCTCATTTTGACATAGAATCCCAAAAACATCTAGCCTTTCAGCTCCTACCAACTAATTTCTGTCGAAGCTCGTTTAATGGACCACAAATAAAATCAATGAGTCTAGATTAAAGTACCTCCAAAAATTCACCCAAAAAGATTAATGAATATCTGCCCACATGAAGCTAAACATTGAGAAGAGGATGAAAAAGAACATGAAGATACATTCTTCGCAATTATAAGTGGAATATTGCATCCAATGGAACAATAAAAAAATAGAACACTCGGTCCACGTTTAAATGGCAATGCGTGAAGGTCGTCCGTGTTCTGGATTCCCTGTTGCGTTCGTAGAATTCGCGAGGAATTTAATCGATGAAATAAATTTATCAATGACGCACATCAGCAGATTCCTCCGTTATCGTAGGTGGATATAGGTTAGAAGTTAAATGAAAAATAGGTAGGAACGACGAGACACACGAGCTGGCCGAGAGAAATCGAATACGGAACACGGGGCGCGCGTTTCACGGGTCGTGTCACGCAACACACATAATGAACACATTAATCGGACAATAAAGGGCGGGGAAGTACTGTAATTTCAGATGAAGTTTGTAACTGTTACAAACGGAAACACTCGTGAAAGTCGAAAACACTTGGAGGTGGCGATCATGATAGCGCGTCTTACGTGTTTCTGGAATTGAAAATCTGTTGAATCCTTGAATCAAATACTAGAAAATCTTCTTCAACCCATTTCCAAAAATGTAAATTTAAATCCATTGAACGTTATTTCACTTTGAGCCGGTGCAGAGTGTATTTTAAGACACGCAAATAATATACGCATTGGACAATGTTCGAAGCAGGCGAACTGCTGACACAATACATTAGCATTTGTACACATTTTCATCTCAGTCCATCGAAATCGTGCTCGCAGATTTTGTGCTATAGAATAGCATGAAGCGATAAACGACACCCGAAAAAGAATCTCAAACAGCGAAATGTTTGCAAAATTAATGAACCACGCACAGTGGAAAACACGCCGTGCTTCGAGTATAAGACGGTGTCGATCCTTTCCGGAAAGATTATTTATTTACAGACCCGCCAGTCAGCTGTACCTTCCCGCGTTTTCCAACGATACGTGACAACGGACCCGGATTTCTCTGCGTGGCCACGTGGCAGCGCCGTCATCGATGCCAGCGAGAGAACACCGGAGATTATTTTAGTTTTCGGTGGAAAGTCGGTGCCGTAATATTCGGACGGAAACAGAACGGACGAGGAACGGCGCTAGAGCCATCGATAAATTCGTAGCCGGCCATATACGCTATTAACTCTTTCTAACAGTGCGCTTTGTATCTATAAATTCTCGCCATTCCGCCGACAGTCGCGCAGCTTTACGCTTCCCACCTAATCCCTTCAAACGTCTTTATTCGACGTGAACATAAAAGCAAATCGCGGCTGATGTTTTTACGAGTGGCTCGCGATATTTACAGTCCCGCGCGCATATGAATTTTGCGATATTACCGAAATTTGGCGCAGTCGAGGGGGAGTGAAATGCGAGCCCCCGGTTTCGAGGGGAAACTATGTTTCCTCTGCTCAAACACAATGATAGAAAAAGATTCATCCTTGCTTTAATGGGCAGACGACTGCTTTACTTGCGCTTTAATGCGATGGAGGAGAGAACTATTGTGGCTGGCCGAAGGCAATTCAAGCACCTTCCCCTCTAAATTGTTGCATTGATGTCCAAATAATATGGATCTAATTCCGGATATAAATGTGTAGACAACTGTTTTAATTGGGCGCAAAAAATGTGGCGAATCTAATTTATTCTGGCAGACCGAAGACAACGCAAAGTACCATTACCATAATAACCTCGATAACATTGATTTAATCTCTGGTATTAATATAGAAACACAACTTCTTCGTACATTTTTTAATTATGTACATATATAAAAATTTAATTTTTGAATAAACTTGAGGTATCAGGAGTAAAAATCGCAGTAAAAATGAGATTGGCGGTTTACGAGATTCTCTTCGCCCTAGTGATGGGCAGGGAAATTGTACTAGGCTAGAGAGATCGTAGAAAAGCTTCGAATCCGGGATTGGAGGGTTGTCTGTATCGCGAGTGATACATAACGTAAGTAATGACGCGTGCATTTATAGTGATCCAGCACGCGCAACGAATTTGAAGATGGTAGGCCTAGATGCACTGGCCAAGAATAGACTTATCAGCCAGATAAATGTGACAACGAATGCGAGCTAGCTTTACCTGCGCGCCACGAAGCGATCCCAAGCGCCCATTATTTCCTTTCGCTATCTACTGCAGATGCATTGCACTTACCAACTCGCCGCTTGCTGCAGCAGATAGTCCGCTCGCATCTGTGCACGCGGATTTCGTGCTTGCTATCCCTCTGTATCGCGGGACATTATCATAAACGGGCCGAACGACTCGAAAATAGGTTATCAGCCTGCTTGGAAATTCGATTAGCTATTCGCCAAGATATTCTCGATAGCCCGGCAACTGCTTCTCGCGTGATATCGACGACCGTTCACCAGTTTCTTACCGGGTCGGTGCAAAACGTTCCAATTAGAACAAGCAGTAAGATCGCTGTCTTCGTTAAAATTCTGTGAACCTGTTTGATAGCTTCTTCTACTAGTCGAATAAGTATAGGTCAAGTTACAAGACGGTTTCCAATGATTTTGCGATATAACAATTGTTTTATTACTCCTGTTAGGGTATAAGCTACTTATAAGCGATAGTAAGAGCCACCAAAATCGAAATCTGAATATTTTATTTTTAATTTGAAGTGTACGTAAGGATTAATTATATTTGTTAATTTATTTACGCGCTGAATTTCTTTTCAATGTTATCCACAGGCCGTTTACTTCGGGGATGTGCGAAACACGTTCTCGTTCACGCGAGGTCGCTATAGAGCGGCTAGTAGACACTAGACGCGGCTATGTGACCGTCTCATTGGTCGACGGGCCATCCCCACCTCACCAACGAACCTAACTGGGCGTGGCGTACAAGCAAGACGCCCTCCAAAGCCAAATAAGAAGGTGGGGATAATGATGACACCGTAGAGAGGTCAGCTAAGAACGTTTCGAGAGTTTAAACCTATTTTAAGAACCAAAATTGCTGATTCATTGCTTCCGATGCATCTATTTACATTACATGATAAAGAATCGCAATTAATCTTCATTTTTCGACAGTTTCATCCCGACAAATGGCTAAACGATCGGATCGATGGACACAGTAATTTGGTCGGAGACTATAAGGCAGCTTGCATGTCTCTGCGAGCACGCGAACGCAGAATGCGGCGGCGCGGCTAATAAGGGGTCTAGGAATCTTTGGTCTACCGTCAAACGCCCCCATAACTCAGGATCAAAAGGGAACAGCGTCCCATAAAACCGCGTGGAGATAAGCGATCGCGAATACTCGCGCCGATTAAAACTCCGGATGCCTCTCGCGGATGCTATCGCGATGCATAAAACTGCTCGATGGAAAGATTCTTAACCGTTGAATTGAATACGCATCACGCGCTCATGTTTCTTGGGGGGTTATTCTGGTTTTTCATTTTCAAAAAATTGATTCTCATGCATCTTCTTCAAGGATAAGTACTGTAGAGTATGCGAACGGATTCGGTTGAATTCGCAAAGTTTACGTAATTGTACACGTTTGTATTACAGCAGCAGTCAACATATGTTTTGTGAACATTATTCAAAAATTTATAGCGCTAACCTAATTCTGATAATTTCTACTTAAAAAAATAACTTGAGTATTCCAAACATCCGTATTTGCGTGTACAATTACGTGTACATTCCTTGTGGAAAAAATTCCAGAAAATTCGAAAACCAGAATACCTTATTAAAGTGAGAAAAAATACTCCACGACTCACCTTGATCGTCGCGTGGTGGGATCTTTCATGACCATGATTTCTGTGATGTCCCCATACTTGGTGAAGTACTCCCTGAGGCTCTCTGTAACAATGGGAAATAATGGTTTAATCAGAGTTGCTTTCAAGTGCTCAATATAGCGAACGCTATGGATCGCAGAAATTATGCGCGTATGAGTGAAGTGCTACGAAACAGCTGTTTCGGTGAAGTAATTAGGTCTTTCAATTTCGTTTTATCCTCCACGAGACGATGTCTGTTTGATAACTGTTGTCGGGAGCAGTCTATAAAAGTCGAAATTTGCATAGCCATTCAGGACCTCGCTACGGGATGATGGAATTAAAATCGAGGGAACGTGTTTGCCCGGATATTCTTGCCTCGAATATGAATTTTAGATGAATCGCTAACACGACGCTTTAATTTCTGCGAGCCCGCGCGTCTGAGAAAACTTCGGCGACCGTGGTACGTATAATGTTGCCTGACGTTTGATTTAATATTGATTCTCAATTCCATCGAGCCCGCCGGTAACGCGCATGCAATAATCCGTACGAAACTGAAATATTTTATGCAATTTCGCGCTATCGCCGCCGGCTATCTTTATGCCGTGTTTTACGAGGGTTCGCAAAAAGGGGGTCATTATAATAGGGCATGCAGCGGGCGTTACTAAAAATTCGATCGATCGGATATTATTATAAGGGCCGTTGCGGGAGGTTGGGGGGGAAGGGTGATAATGGCGGCTCCTTCGATGAACTCTTCGTTAAAGATGATTTATTATCGGTCGTTATCTTGGCGAAAGGAGGGTCCATTTTCAGAACGCAGCCCCGGCCGAGTCACCAATTACAGTGAACATAATGAAACTACCAGACCATTTCGTGAATCATATGATACGAGGGAAAATTTACGAGTAGCCGTTTCCTGTCGGTTATCGGCAACACCGCGCTCGTTACTTCCAACCTAAAGAATAATTTTAGCAAATCAGTCGCTATGGAGAGTTTTCGCTGAACCCCGGGAGCCCTCTCGCCTCCCCTCCCCCAAGTCACGTGGGATAGCTGAACGCGAGGAACTGAATTTCAACGTTGAATAATCGCGAGGGTCTTATCTCCCTCTTCCTCGTTCAGAATCATAGCTGCTCTCGAACCAGGCCGAGCCAGACCAGAGCTGACCTTTTGTGAAACCAAACTAGAAACGCCGAGGCACGCGAACCGCTTCGAATTCTACGGCCCTGGGAATTCACAGCTGAATCCTTAGCAATGTCTCGAAATTATCGTAGACTTTTAAACGTCGTTCTAGAACACCGCAATAATAGATTCACTAGCTCAGCTCGTTCAGTTGTCGAAAACGGAGAATGAATATGCATCGTATTCGCTGACCTATTTTTCAGCAGAACATTCTTGAAGAAATCTTGACTCTTGTACTTCTACTTGACTTCGAGGCTCGTAAAAGCCCAAGTATTATTAACACATCGTAACATGTTCATGAAATATTAAAACGTAAGCGATTTCATCAACTTCCTCAGCCTCCTACGCTACGATTAACATCTTTAAACCCTTCGCCTAATAAAATCGACGCAGACCCATGACGGAGACGTTACACTTGAGTACAAACGTTATTAAGTACACAGCAATTAAGGGAACAGAGTGTCTAAGCTTCACGGCCAATTAATCCCTAAAATTGATATTCGTGGTGCGAGATTGCTGAAGGAAGGAGATCAGACATGAAATAGTACTATTTAATATAACGCCGTGTCATAATTATTACACATGGCTACATTCAATTTTTTTAAAGGAAATTCTGGAGCCACAATGCTTGACAAATGGGAAAAATAAAACTACATTTTATTCGTTTTCTGTTAAAATTCTACTGATTTAATGTTGGTACACCATTCATAATAGTTTATAATGTTGGAAGCATAAGACCTCTTAATTTAGGCATAAATTTATGATGGTATACCTCTAAGAATCTTCTTGTATAATATGTAGAATTGAATTAGGAGTAGTATACTATAGGGATCTTAATGTAAAATAAAATATATAAAAAACTATTTAAAAATCACGCTTATATTAAAATGACTAAAAAGGAGAAAATATAACTTTTTTCTGGTTCTCCATAAAATGCCGAATCCAGTTAAATGATTACTAATATTTTTCCCCAAAATTTTGAACAATTAGTTCAAAATTTCTTCTGTTATAAGATTAGTGTCGGAATAGATAGAAAAATTTAATATAAATTTAAACAAAATCATGATATTAGTGACTATAAAAATAAAAGCGTGCAGCGCTAAACTATATTGACGTAATCTTCGTGGGCGCTCCACGCTTTTACTTATAGTCACTAATGTCATGATTTTATTTAAATTTATATTAAGTTTTTCTATCTATTCCCACACTAATTTTATAACAGAATAAATTTTGAACTAATTGTTTAAAATTTTGGTGTTAAAATTTGATTCGGTATTTTATGGAGAACCAGGAAAAAAATTATTTTCTCCTTTTTAGTGCATTTTAATATAAACGTGGTTTTTAAAAAATTCTTTTTACATATTTTATTTTCCACTTTTATTGTCATCGGAAGCAAGTGTGTATACAAAATGTCAGCAAGATTGGATTATGGGAAGAGGGTTAAAATTCGACTACAAGATTCGACGCATACAACATCAACAATACGGCAAGTTAATATAAGCGCGGTAATAAAAACTGTCTTCATCAATTATAAGGAACAGGATCAAAATGAAATTTTTATTCTTCTCTAATAATGTCAGTAAGATGTTAGTAATGCATCGGTATTCTCAAATATTTTCATCGCTTTTTCTGTTTAAAATGTCATGCATCCGTTCCTGTCATAGATGCATACACTCCACAGTCGAATTATAGCACATTCCTCTATTAGTTTTCGACCAGAGTACAAATGAAGTCATAAGCAATGGGGTTCAGCAGGCTCTCGCAAAATACAGGATGCAGGTCATCGCGGGAGCACGTGACGCAGTTAGGAAACGCGTTGATTGCTCGTCGCGTTTGAACAAATTCCGGCTGCGTTCCAAGGATTGCCAGTACAAACTCCTCGGGATTCGAGTTCTCGATGTCAGCGGTGTGGGAGAGACGTATCGGCCCGAGTGCGCGACGAGGAAGTTCGTTAACGCTAATTAGAATTATTAGATAACAATGTAAGTCGACGGTACCGAGCGTAATCCCCGTCATTTATGAACACGCTGCGTGCGTTCGGCTGAGAGCTTCGGCTTAGCTTAACACCGTAGAAAATTAATTGCGCACACTTGACAAGTTAAGCCGCGGCGTGTAATTAAGAAATATCTGATGTCAAACTTTCGCCTGGAAATTCATAGCCGTTGCCGCCGCCGCTGCGTCGCTACACAGGCATTCGATACCTTATCGACTAGCATAAAAGATTCGTCGGATAGAAGAATGATTTAGCTCTGGTGGGGGGGATAATGAAACAGTAGATAGACGGAGAAGAAGAGAGAAAGAGACAGAGAGAGAGGAAAAAACGGAAACAGAGAACAAACGACGTACAATTGTTTACCAGACGTTTAATGGTCTTCCCCCTCCTGCATCGTTCGTCGTGTAAAATACACTTCCCGGTTAAAAATTTATCGCCATTTCCGCGTCATTTATTACACAGCGCGCTGTGTCCACCGTATGAAATATTTCATTCGCCGTTGAGAAAACACATCGTATTAGTCAACGGCCGCTGCGAGGGTAAAGGGGAACAAATTTTTTCCCTTAAGCCCTTTCTTAGGCGGTTATACTCGCATTAAACATACATTCGCAGATTTATTGTAATCCGCGGCCGCGAGTGTGTCTCTGTGTGCACAAGGGATGTTATCTGCGATGGTTACGCCAGTTTAAAAGGGAAACCGGGTGAAGCATGTTCGAGCGAAATATATTATCCGGAGGAAAATGCATGGCCCACCGAGTTACTGTGTTTCGATAGTGTACGAGCGAAATTGATTGCGAAACGCGAGTAAAATGTCCGACACCGGTGTCTGCGGCTTCAGAGTTTAAAATCAACTATAGATATGTACTCAGAAAAAATTAGATGTTCGAGTTCCTTGAAAGGGGCGGTGCTTGAGGTAATTTCATTTGCAAACATATCCGCCGCGGGTTTGTTTAGTTAAGAGTTATTTATGAAGAACGCGGGTCAATCTAAGCGCGACGACTGCGACTCGGCGGCAGGTTTCACCGAGCGTAGCGTTGGTGTCGCGCCACGGTGAAGCAGTGAACAAAAGAAGGAACAGAGATTGATTTAATTAGAACTCATTTATCCCGTTGTAAATCCATTTGATGATTTCAGGGATGTACAATGGATGTAAAGTCAACGAACTGCACAGCTGGTGGTAGATAACATCCGTGTGCTCCGAATTGACACTACAGATGTTTCCTCTACCGCGGTTCGAACGATACTGATTTTATGCAAGACATATATTATATTTCTTGTTCCGAGATATTTCAAGGAAAAGGATATTAACATTAAATGAATTCCATATAATGTTGAAATAACAAGAGCCATCTAACGGTTCATTTTTGACAATATCGTAAAAATACCATTGAATTAATTTAATTTAAAATAATGCGATGCGAAAGAACTGATAAACTTTTTTTTTTTAATATTGATTTAAACATTTCCATAATTATGGTCACATGTAATGTTTACTACAGTATACCTGAAGTCAGCTTTGCAGTTCGTCTCTTGAATTGAAGTACCGAGCCACATAAGCTTTAATAGTCAATAACTCACAGAAAGGTGTTTCTAAAGATGCACAGTATTATCTTTCGCTGAATGAATTCGGTTTCTATTCATTGAAGAAGGGAATTGGCTCTTTGATAATCAAAGGGTGGCATGAGATTTGATATTGCGGAAAAATTTCTGACAGGCTTCAGCAATTTGTAGCGGTACAACTGTTGGTCGGTGCTATCCCTCTGACGAGAGGGCACCCTCTTGACCTCCTTTATAGGTATATATCAAAAGGGTGAGCTCTGGCCGCAGGCCAACATGGACACGCTCCAAATATATCTTACACCCTATCTAATTATACGCTATTTTATCCAGATCGCTCTGAAGACCTCGTCATGCGCGGTAGTTACTCGCCTATTCGGTCGCGAGCGGTATTCGGCTTCGATAAATTGCAGATGCGCCATCGCGATACCCTGTCAGGGACATTATCGTGCACACGGTTACCGTGCATTTTATTATCTTCTGCTCGGTTCTACCATCCGTGTGATTACCGTCGACCAAGATATATATCTTCGGAAAAATCCAAGATTAACTCCACCAATCTCTGTTGGTTACAATCATCTCGAATCTCCCTGCAGGATCTCATAAAGTAGATCATTTTTCTTGAAGTGAAACCACTCATCATAGCGTGATCACTATACTGCGGATTGTATATATGTAGTCATACCAGAGATTAGCGGGTGACATTCGAAACAGTAACAAAATTTGATTAATTAAAATACGAAAAGACATTCGTATTTCGTTCTTGTTCCTTGAAAGTGATGCAAACAATGTTTGTTTCCCATAAAAATTCGCAGTATGTATAACTATCCTCATTTGTATTAACCTTCGGGTCAACACTTCAGACTGAGTTCGTTAAGAACAAGGCGTAGTAGATTTGTATCCTTTATTCTTTGCATTGTCATAAGGACTGACTAAGGGAGTATCCAAAATTCTGATTTATAATTGCTAGAAACTTTTCGAAAAATAGTAAAGCTTAATGTTCCTTTGGAAAATTAATATAATTAATTTTTCTTCGGTTTTTGCCAGCTAAGGCATAACATCATTTGCTAGAGTTTAATTCCATTTCTGATTTGTTGAGCACCAGAAGAAAGAAGGATCCAGTCTCACTTCCCGTAACTTTCCGACGCAAAAGCTTCGGCTGAAATGTGTTCGATTTTATTATTCATTTGAAACACCATCTCGGACATTCAACCATTTGATGGGCGGTTATCACAAATGTCTGTGGCAAGTGGATTCGGTTAGAAAGCGTTGCTATCCTCTTCACAAGCACGGTTTCCCGTCGGTGTTGGTCCGGCAGCCGCGAAGAACGGAACAATCGTTCGGAAGAAGTTCGGGAAACGAATAGGATCGGTTTCCCGCGCAAATAATTGGACGGAACGTCTCAATTAAATCAATCAGAAGGCTGAATATAAATCGGAGTTCTTTTACTTCGTCTTTTTCCCTCGACACGGGAAGCGTCTCGATCGAGAGATACACCCTGGACACAATTAAGAAGTAATGAGACCTCTTATTAAGTTAATCCTTTTTAGCGGCGCCCTGGGAAAGTATTAAATTTCTTTTCAGGATCGTTTCAGCGTGCTAGCTGCGAAGAGCTGTAATGAATTATCGCGGTGTATTATTAAATTTGATTGTTATACTCTAATGGGAAAAGTGTGGTAGGGGGCCACGGTGTGCGGCAGTGAGACGACAAAGTGGAGCGCTTATTGTTTATTCAGTAGATGGCGTTAATCAATGAATTATTGGTGTTCCCAGGTCATTAGCCGTTGAATACCACCTGTTTGGTAACGAGCTGTTCGCATAAATTACATCATCCTACGGAATTAATTAGTGATACTTAATTAGTATTCTCGGGAAATTTAGGCAGCCCTTCTTTGCCGGTAACTAACGGCGAGCAATTTGAATGTTACAGTTATTTGCGCGGCGCTAATGATGCCCGGAGTGTATCTGGAGTGCTTCGGCGAACCTAATTTTTCGCATGCCCAACGGAATTAATTTCCCCTTTACCGCCGATGATTATTTAGTATAGCCCCAGCGCTCCTGTTTATTCAATCTGCTTTTGCAAGAGAAAGGTACCGATTTAATTGCAAAAGAATATTGCAAATCCTATAAAATCTGAAAATGACAGATACAAACACTATATCTGACGCAGTGCGAACCAGAATTATTTCCAACCTATTAAATAAAAAAATTAAATTCAGCTAGAAATGTAGTATTTGATAAATATCTGTTCCATATTATTTGGGAATAATAATTGTCTTATTGCTATTGGAAGATCGTGTGCTATGAAAGAAAATAATGTTTGATCGCAACAGGGTGTGCAAAAGCGAATTTTGCAGAATGTCGAAGAATTGATTAGTACCGATAAAGGCCGTAGTATTTTCCGCGATGAACCGGTCATTTTCCAGATTCCGGTCCTTGTCCCTTTTATTGGAGCCCTTAACTGCCAGCCTCCCTTATTCTTGGACCATGAAATCGTCGTTAAATCCAAGAGGCCGCGGCGCATTCACTGATACTCTTTTAATTTGTCTCGCCGCGGATTGATGGAAGCAATTACGTCGTTCACAAGGAGACACCCTTAAAACGACCCCCCGGCCTGTGAAAATTTACGGACATCATTTATTTAATCGTTCCTCGATTGAAGTTATACTTCACGTGGGGATTCGCCGCCGATGCATTCTCTCTTACTTGATCCTATTCGATGATATGAATCTCGGAAGGAGACAGTCCGAAGCGCTTCTTACGATCTTGGCCTGAAAATATTTTCCACCGACACTGGGAACTATCTCTTCCATGAGCCAGTGTTTTACATTTACCACTTTCACTATAGCTTGTGTGCTTTGGCACATTCACGTTGGCTCATTGCTGGAAAGAAGTTGACAAAAACATTTTGAAACATTTCCTTCTCGTTCGTCATTCGTGTAATTTACAGTGAATCACAGTAATATTCAGACACTTTTCACAGAACGATAACATTTTCAATATCAAATCAAATAACTGCGATTTTCTTTTTCAAAAGTTACAATTACTATATGACATGAAAAAGATATTTTCTAAAAATTGCAATTGGTCGGAATTACGAAGAAAATAATAAAAGTTGATGTGGACCAATATTGAAAATTTAAAAAATACGTTTTGTAAATCTGTGTCAATTATACATATCCTGAAAATTTTTTGAAAGATGCAAAAATACTTGGATTTGTTACAGGCTGAAAATCTTGAAAATCTGTGACTTTTACCATCTTTAAACATTTGTAGTTTATTGCAATGTTTTTGACGAAATTTTTAAAAATTTAAAATTTATTAATATATTTTTAAAATTTTCAATTGTATAGGCCGCCATATGCAATACATATATTCTGGATATTCTGGCGGTTGTGATACAATTTAGAACGAGATGATTTGTTTTTACGAAAGTCAATTTTTTATGCAATTTGGGGAAAATATGGATTGGATGCGGTTCTTTATGATTCAGTTTATTATTCCCTGTACAAATTCGAGGTATATTAATCTAGTGGCGGTGCAACGGTAATAACTATTTCCGTGGCTACACAATAATATTAAATGCAGTGCATTAAACGCTGCTGAATCCGTGTTCCCAACGAATTTCGCTAACACGTAGCGGCAATAAATCATTCGTGGCAACTGCATTATTACTTTACATTGCGTAACGTCACGGTGTAATTAACATCACGGGCAATTAGCATACACCGAAATAGTTAAAAATCTGACCACTCGAACCGTTTCAAGCGGAATGGTAGAATACGGAACAATGTAATTACAAAGTAAGTGGATAATGGGCGAAATAAGGGGGAAATGGGTGCTTTTATAATCGTGCAGTGTGTTTCTGAACGATTGATGGGGCTCTAACGGTAAAATACAAGAAAATTACAAAGTACAGTAATATATAATCGACTTCAAACCTTCACAAATTACAAAGTCAAAGATACATCACTATATTACGTGATTGTACAACATGAAAACCAAAGGGAACTACGTTAATTGTACTAAAAATTCTTTTCTTGTAACGAAGAGTGTGTCAGTCTTTCAGGGATTGCTATTAATCCTGGTTAACTAAACTACATATATAGTAAAAGTGAAAATTGAAGAATGGATTACATTATTCTTCAATAAATTCAATTAATAAATTCTGTTTCTTTCTACGCGGTAAAACACCACTGTTCGTTTGTTTGATTACTTTGATATGGTTTCACGAACATAATATATTTTACAGCTAAATGTGGATACGCACAAGAGTGTATTGAAGGAGAAAGTCGGAATATTTAAAATTGTTAAAGTTATAAAACATTGGATATAGTACTGCATAGTTGCAGAAAATGTACACGGACGGCTACAGTCACGTTTAGTCCTGTAACTTTCGTAACCGTTCGAATATTTCAAAGAAACTTTTTACGAATTATTCACGAGAAATGTGACACTTTTAATATCACTAATAAAAAGTCATCGCTTCTTTAAATTCCACCAGCGCTGCAACCACTAATAGCCCATGTGCGATCAAAGCCAAGAAAAATCGTATAGCACCAACTGCTTCCAATGCAACCGAGTACTCTATCTTACTCGCGATCACCCCCATTGTTCTTGTCCGAGTGCGTCCAAAAAATGGGTTGCCTGGTAAGCCGATCGAGGTCCGCACCGCGTTCCAGACTGGTTAAACAATTCTATTTCTGCGGATCTGGCGATTAGCATACGGCAGCGAATCACAGAAAACCAGAGAGAGAGGGAGGGAGAGAAAGAGAGGATCATCAGTGGCTGTGTTCGGCGACCGGGTCACCCAACGATCTCCTTCCCGAAGAGCAATGAGCCGATGCACTCGGCTCGGTTGTCAGGGCCGGAAGATGAAAGGAGAACGCAAGTGTTCGTGACAAGCGACACGATCGCACTTTCCCGGGTTGACACACTCGACCCGCAGAAACGATTTGGAACCGTTAATCTCCGGCGCATTAGCAGAACAGAAGAAGCTCCGCGCGCGAAGTTAAGGGAGAGAAGTGCGCGCGCGCGCGGCACACTTGGCCTGCATAAATAACCGTGGTGGAAAAGGGAGAAATATTTTATTAGGTGAGAGGGGAAGAGAGAAAGTGGGAAGTTCTCTAGGTGGGGCGAACGCGACGACAGAGCGATAACGACGAGCAAAAAGGATCGAGGACCCCAGAGAAAAGAGGGAGAACGCGCCGCTTTTCCACTTGTACGCGATTACCGAAGATAAAGTCAATCGCATTACGGCGAGGAGCACCTGGCGCGTTCAGCCGCGGGCTATGTTAGCCCGAGACCGGCGTATTCGTCAACATTTATCAGGCCTATCTTGTCTTCCGGAATGGGATCCCTGGGATGGTGGCTCGGTCTGGGTGAGCAAGCGCGAGCGACCGCTCGACGAGCACGAGCGCGCAACCCGCAGAAACGCCACTGAAATCGTAAATTCGCGGCGGCGAGGTCCGACTTGACGAGCCAAACGCTGCCAATTTACTCAAACGGCGGAATTATGCGACACGATGCGCGCCGCTCGAATATTTTAAGCTTCACACCGCACCGCCGCCTAACGTATCTAGCTAATTTTGGAATGGCTACAGTATCGGGACCTCTTCGGGACACTCGACTTTGTCTTTGTTTGGGAGTTCTTGCGCGACGAACGCTTTTCATGATTTTATTGCAGTCATTTATTCGTATCCTTTCTAGTTCAAATTCTTTAACATGTCTTTAAACCAACACTTTTGAGGTCAATATTAATCCTTTCATTCAAGGATTAATATATCTTTTGTGCTTATTTATAGCTGATACTTTGTACTGGCTTAGGTCAAGGGTTAGAATTTAGATATTCATATATTTTGATTTAAATGGACCTTAAGATTCGCTACAATCGGACGTTGAGTTAACTGAATTGCAACGGATCTTTATGAAACTTAAAAATATTTTGCATCGACTGGAGGAAGCAGTAGTTAAATAACAATTCAATGCACACTTAATAGTCTTCTTGCGTTGAAAACAACGTGACAATATTATTAGACTTTTTATATTTTTCACTGTTCTATATTTCACCCAGTTAATTTCTTTATAAAAGCATGAAAATCCGCAGTCTAGTTGTGACAATTTAAAATTTCTTTTAGTTGCTCCAGATCTTGAGCAACAAACTAATAAAAAATCCATTGGAATGTAAGGAACTACCTACCCATGCATATACTCGTATTTTTCTAGATTGTTTCTTGTATAATAATTTAGGATTTGTCCTGCTTCATGTTGATTGTAAACTTTGAATAAATAGGTATATTATTATAAGACTCTGTTTGTGCAAAATTGTCTACATTTGTTATAAGCTATAGGAGTCACTCCAGAATGTTTTTCTTTCATTAATCATTTGACTAGGCTGAAAGTAATGATCTTTGAATCCTTGCACTGCGTCAAATTGCAGCTACTCTTTTTTGTCATAAATGCATAAAATCCACAATGTAATTATTATCCAAATTAAGTAAATATTCTCGTTTCTTCTCAGATTGAACCACAGATAATTTTACCTTACTGATAATCCGATTATCTGTAGTGCAACTGATAAAGTGTATGTTCTAGTTTCAATTAAGATATTGAATCAAGAATTTCATTCCTTCATTAAGATCGTATTGTTGCTGGATGACAGTTTGTGATTCATCGTGTTTCGTACACACTGGAAAATTTGGTCCATTATTGTGGAGCTAGTTAAATTGAAGTGTTCCCAAGTTCGTAATAGTATGGAAATATTCAATGCATCGTTATCCGTGTGCGTCAGTAGTTTCTAATTCCGACTCGCGAAAGGACGGGGCTCCACGTTGTCACCGTCTAACACCACCATCTGGAAGGTGCAGCGCAGTGTTGCGTCAGTGTCTTCTAATTTTACGATCCTCAACAAGGTATGCAAAATTTATAGGCTACAGGACTTCCCTCGATCGTAAAATGCACTGAACCTACTCACCCACGGTATTACGATCCACGTATGACCGAGAATTTAGAACTTATACAACGTAATGTATGGAATACGAACAGCTACACTGAATTACTTGATTGCCACTCGGAGATGACAACGATGTAAAACGTCGAACCCATATAAATATTTAGTCGACTGATACAAAAATTTAACCATGGATAAAACGTGAATATAGTTCAATGTTTTTCGTTCATCAACGAATATAATTTACCTTATGAAGGAACCGAATCGATGGAATGACGATGTTACATTTGGTATTTACATTTTAAAACAAATGTAGGTGGATCATACCGTATTCGATTATATTTGAACAAGATTTAAATATTCTGTTCGTAATTTTTATGGAAGGTTAGTTAAGCACCGTTAAAACGCAGTGCAATCGGATCGTGCATGTGCATCGAAGCAAACAGAATAAAATAGCGAATAAACAATGCTTCACTTTTAACATTTCAATCCCTTGACAAAGAAAGACGTCACGGACACGTTTCATAAACCATTGTACATATTAGTTCGGAAAGAAAGTTCTTACGGTTTTGTTATTTTGATTTTATAATAAAAACCGCAAGAATTTTCTTTTCCACCTAATACTATTTGACGTAAAATATTATTCAATAATATAATTACAACTACCATTATGATTCCAGTATTTAATACTACATATCTGCCTTATATAGATGATAAATTACAAAACCGCAAGAATTGTCTTTTCCACCTAATACTATTTGACGTAAAATATTATTTAATAATATCATTACAACTATCATTACGATTCCAGTATTTAATACTACATATCTGCCTTATATAGATGATAAATTACAAAATAACTGGTATTCTTGGTCAGATCGAATTCTATTTAATTTATCAAGAGATTGTTGTGCCAGAAAAGATCGACAGAACATTTGAAGGAATGATATAGCCGGGAGCCTTTTAGCGAGCGAAAACAATAATGCAGCGCAGGAAAACAATACAAATCTGGCGATCTATTCATTCGAGACACGAAACGGAAGTTCGGATGACAGGGTTGCCTTCGATTTCGTCTCGGTAACACCGTTCCGCTAAAACGTTGGCGTGTCAGGCGTTCATTTCTCCCTCGTCTTTCTCTCTCCGTGATCTCCCTTCGCCCCTCTGTCCCCGGGCCCTTCTGTTAATGCTTTTTTTCCTGCTCGTTGCACGATACGGAACGAATTACTTTGGCCCGAGAGTACCTTTTCCGATCTCTGATTCTCGGCGTGCTCATAGTCCCAGCGAAATAATTCAGCGTGCTGCCCGGGCGACCCCCTCTTTCACGAGCTTGCGAATTCCGCTCTCGCAGACGCTCTTTTCGCGGGGAAACTCGTGCAAAAGGTTGCGCGGCACCTTGAAATATTCAAATCCTGCGAGCTGCCGTGTCTCCTGGCCGCAGGAAATAACGCCACCCGTTAGCGAGACCCCGACGGGAATACGATCTTCCCCACAATGAATTCTCCAGGGCTTTGTTCACCCCTTCTGCCACCACCCACGCCAAACATTTTTCTCTTATTAAAAAGGCGGACGCCGCAATTTGCCCGACGAACGGCCGCAGCTTAAGAAAATTACGCGGGCACGGATTCGGATAAGAGTGTTTTAATATTTCAAGGCACCGGCGGACCCGCTACAAGGCGTTCACGCGCGCGCCCACGCGCTCTCGAATACCTTCATTTTGTGAGTGCTCGCTATTTGCCGGTGAAGCATCGCCGACGAAAACGCGGCGATAAATTTCGGCGGTAGACCATCCGGAGGAATTTTGCGATACGTTCCCCCCAGGAACGGAAAAATAGCGAAGCACGCCCGTGTTGCAATTTTCAAGCGAAGACCGTTTTTGGAATCTCGAGACTCGGCTACGGGCGGCAGGCCTGTCGGATTCGTCTCGGAAATTGTTACTCGCCTGTTCTACTTCACTTCTGTTATTCCTCAACGCACTGGATAGTGGTCCGGTTATCGTAAATATGTTACAAAGTTGTTCACTTGAGGCTGCGACAACTGAGAATTTAAAATTTAGTACCGATTGGTTCGGATAGCCGAAGTTCTACTATATCGTAGATTAAACAAGTAAATACGATCCAAATTGTGTCGTGTTTGGTATCGTATCAATCGGGGACGCGTCACGGATATGTTGGTAAAAATTTGGTAAAAAAACGGTTAAGGACAGAGAAGAGATTTGTCAATTACAATTAGTATTGTCTCACTGATACTCTGGTATCTGGTCGATGTTTTGTTCCCTCGCTATCCTGTTCTACGTTCGTCACTGGAGACAATGTTCACCAATGTGTGTGTTTCCAAAAGAATGTATCCAGCAAATTTAATGTACCGAAGCATCAATTTTATTTATGTATTATCAGACATAGTTTAAAATGTTGTATAAGAATTAGCAACGATTGAATAAACTGTCGTAAATATAGGAAATGAATGTAACTGGTTTCAATGTTAGTTGGGCTACATTTTTCATGGGTGAGAATTTAAGAACGAGGAAAGTCTAAAATAGCGTTTAAGAACAGAGAAGAGATTTGTCAATTACAATTAGTATTGTCTCACTGATACTCTGGTATCTGGTCGATGTTTTGTTTCCTCGCTATTCTGTTCTACGTTCGTCACTGGAGACAATGTTCACCAATGTGTGTGTTTCCAAAAGAATGTATCCAGCAAATTTGATGTACCGAAGCTTCAATTTTATTTATGTATTATCAGACATAGTTTAAAATGTTGTATAAGAATTAGCAAGGATTGAATAAATTGTCATAAATATAGGAAATTAATGTAACTGTTTTCAATGTTAGTTGGGTTACATTTTTCATGGGTGAGAATTTAAGACCGAGAAAAGTCTAAAATAGCGTTTTATCGAGACATTCTTCGCGATAAGGAGGCCTTCCTAAGGATGAGAGGGTACGACATACTTAGTTTTCGGTGGAAGCTATCGCGACCCGTTAATACAATCGCCCGCTCGCCACTCTTTATCCTCCATTGATCTATCCACCTATCCCCTCTGCCGGCGGCGCTAACGCGGCTCGTAACACCGAGCAGTAACTCCGCGTTTATTCAAATGATACTTTAGGTTGAGCCTTGAGCGTCCTCCGGCGAAGGATAAGTAATCCAGGAGGATTCGTGGCGACGGAACAGTGGCGAAAGAAGAAAAGTAGAACCGGGGAGAAGGAAAAAGAGAGGTCGTGCTGGGTGGACGGAGGCGTTCGAGGATCACCGAAAGATAGAAGGAAAAGAGAACAGAAAGCGACGAAGAGTGTGTAGAGAAAGAGCGAAATAGAAATGTGAAATTGCGGAGGCAGAGAGCGCGAGAAAGAGAGAGTGAGATGGTAACAAAAGGAGGAAGAGAGGAAGGTAGATAAGGCCATTCGTTTCAATGAACGGCATCGTGGTATGAGAGTGCCATCCCCTTTTACCTCTACCTTCGTCTCCTATCCCTACTCTTCTAGGGTATCCACGTTCTTGCTATACATAGAATGGAATAGAAGTTGGTATATAGAACTTTATGCGAGTCCTTTCTGAATAGAAAAACACTCGAGAAGACCAACGCTTGCGATCTCGCTTTTTTTCCCTCCTGCTGCTCAGCCTCTCTCTCCCTCTCCCTCTCTCTCTTCTCTGTTCTCACAGTCCCTTAGCTTCCAAGACTGCGTCTACGCTATTGCCCTCTCGTGTAACCCTCGCCGCGCCGCGCCGCCTCCATCCACCCTCGTTTCTCTAGGTTGGAGATCTCATTTGAATGAAACCCACCGTCCCAGCATCCCTTTTTCTCCTCTATTCACTATCGCCCCGGCAGTCAAGGCTGCAGCTCCTCGACAGTACCAACCAATATGTTCTGAGGACTCGATTTCACGTAGCGAGAGCTCTATAATGCGAGACGGAAGATCTTTCGAGAGGAAAGCAGCTAGAAAAGGAGGAAGGAAGGAAGGAAGGAAGGAAGGAAGAATGGGAGGATTGTACCAACATTCTCAGACTGAATGGTAATCCTGAATTTGCTCCACTGGGCAATCTTTTTCGGTATCCTCGAATTGATAACTGCGCTCAAGTGTGGAAGCGACGTGAAATACCACGGGCGCCGCTCTTTTTGAGAACCGTTGTAGCCCGATGCCAAAGGCTGTCATATTTTCCAGGATGCACTGAATATTTCTTATAAATTATACCGACAGCATTTATTAACGTTTGAAGCGGACTACTTTTTGCTTTGATCGTTGCAAACTTTAAATGAGAGTTGGATCGATGTTTAATGACGTCTTCGTTCTAAACGCAATTTCTTAAATAAGTGTGTAGACGAATCAGGTTAGCACCACAATTGCACTGTGAGCTTCTACAAATAATTATACCTTTACAGAAAGATTCAAGTAAGCAGAAATCGTGCATACTTTCTTCGTTGCTGGTTTTAGTGAATTAGAAACAGCACCTTTTCATTAAAGCTTATAGATACTTTTACAAATTCGAAGACGACACACTGAAATGTCCCCAAACGATTCAAGATCGATTTCCCCAAAGTATCCCGTATCGATTACAAGTAACGAGTTGGATCGATCGAAATCTGCTCGATCCGCAATCTTCGTGGCCCAACAATCCCGACAGCCGGATAGACAGGCACGCAGAGTTTCATCGAGTTGTCGGCGGTGGACGGCAGCAATTACCCGACGACGCCCGGGTGTCGTGTACACCGAATAAACAAATAAACATTGCCCCGTTGGACAGACTAGGAACACACGCAGTCATTCTGGCACCCTATCTGTTCACCTCCGGGCTATATTGCAACGGGATGAGGCAGAGAGAAGTGGGGGAAGAAAACCGAAATGAGGGGTTACGGTTTGCGAAAGGGGAAAGAGTTGAGAGGGGTCAGCCTGGTCTCACATTGCTCTCCTTCGCGTGCCGGTCTATTTTCGCGAATACACAGCATCCCAAAAAGACCACGATACGTACTCGCGCCGTCTTGCTTTTACGGCGCACCATTAACGGCTCTGCGAGTACCGCTCCGAGAACATAGAACGATTGGGTCACTAGCGAGGAATCCGCGAGACTCACGGTGATTCATTGTTCGACGACGAATGGTAAAAGTAATTTCCAAGACAGAATAACTCCGACGATGCTGCACGACTAGGTACTTATTTGTGCTGCTGATAATGTGTTCGCGAGTCAGTTAATCCAGTATCTGCGAGCTGAACGAGGAATTGTAGACTTATTAGCAGACTGCGAATATTATGCGTTTGTGACGAAAATGGCTGGCTGCAATTTGAAACAGTGAAAAAATTAAAAGTATTCGAATCAACCGATACATTGCTTGCAACTTATTGAAACTTTTAAGGAAAGAAAGAAATTTTTATTTGGCTTCTGTGTACTGCAATTGTTAAGAGGAATTTTTATTTTGTATAAAAATCCTTATTATTGGTTACCATGGTGGACTACTACTTTATTTTGTACAACGTGTATAAGCGAACTGTGGAGGAGAAAGAGGAGATGCATAGGAAAAAGGGATGAATAAAGCTTACATTTAGAAACTATAAGTATAGGTACCTATATACACATAGGTACAATGAATTCGATAGGCCGACGGGATCCAATAAGTTTCGGCAGGGGGTCAACGATGGCGGATTAAAATATACGGAATCTGAAAATTTTACTACCAGCTGTCACGAACGCATTCATCTTTAGATCCCGTGGAAGGGACCAACCGGACCGGAAGCGGGCATTGGTAGCGAGTAGGAAAATTAAAGTCGGATCGATGGAATTTAAAATAAAAAGTCTGGGGGGGTTGGTAGGTCCGCTAATATCGGTAATGGCGGAGTATTACGAGCGACCACGAGGAGATAAAAGCATTCGCGTGTGCTTTATACACCGCAGGGTTTGGTAAACCACCGCCGGGAGGAAGACATATTAGTTAGTCATTTTCCTCGAAGGCCGATCTGCATAGCAAGGGGGTCAAGGGACGTCGGGGGATCGAGACGAAGGGGAAAGGGGGGCTTGGTTGATTTCATAGGCGCATATAGGCCGAAACGTAGTAACGAAGGAAGGGATGACAGAACCTGGAGCTTACCTGGCCGCGAGCCAACCCCACTCCCAGAAGTTCGTGATAGTGCATAGTCGGTGTATAGTCAGGAGTGCATAGTCGGTGTGCACAGTGGGTACCCGGTGCTCAGCCCCACCACTCGGTCGCATGGGTGCCCGCATTGCAGCTATGGCCCACCATCCTAATGATGGCAACCACGCAGGTACAAATCTACCCACCCTCTTGGCGCCCTCTCATTTCTACCATATCGTTCCAGCCGAACAAGAGGGCGCCCTCCCTGCGCAGTTGCTCGCGCGATTTTCTGCTGACACTTTGCCCTGATACCGCTCTTTGGCGCCCGTGACACTTCCGTTTTCCCTGAACGTGCTCCCTCCACCGCCTCCTGCACACCCTCTGCCGATCTCTTGCGCTTTCTCTTTTGCTCCCGCAGTCCTTCTCTTCGCCTCCACCCCCTCTCTTTTTCCTCTTTCGAACCCGCTCACCCTCGCGCATTCTCTTCTTCCCCATCTACCCAGCCACGGTCTCTCTATCTCCGCATCCATCTATTTGTCTATTCGCATCTGTTTCGCGGTTAACCCACTTTCGACCCATTTCGCTCCTCGCGCGCCGGCAAAGCGATGATGAATACCTATGGTCGAGGAAACCTGGCAGCCTCGATTGGAAAGCGGTGAAACTTAAACGAAGCCAACGGTTATTCAGTATTCCTTGCAGCCGCCGCACCGCCGCGCCGAGTCGAGCGAGCCTCGACGGGTTTCGACGGGCTGATGCCCCCTGGCTGACGCAATTATTCCAAAATTTTTTTAATTTTATTTGGATTTGCTCTGCGTGCAGTATGGAAACGTATACAGTTGATGGTCTTTGAAATTGTTGGACGTACAATGAGGTTCTTTGAAAGGTGCTGAATATTAAGGTAGGCAACGGTAATGTCAGTATATTTAATGCAAAACGTTGTAAATAATTTATGAAACAACATAGTCATTCGAACAGTATCCTTTTTATACGGTAGAAATCATTAATAGAATTGAAACTATATTTTTCTCTCGAAAGATACTATACAATAAAAATGTAAAACATAAATTCCCAGTGCGGAAGATAAATCTTAACGTTCCAGTTGTTGTTTCGATAAATAAATTACTTTTAGTTTCAAGAATTTCTATGGCTGCTGGACGCGCAGTCGACGCGTTAAACTATTGAAAAATTAAATGGATCGACCTGCGTTGCCGCCTATTGTTGATTGACACACGATCGACTATTATTAAATATCTGTCGGTGGAAGCTTAATATTCGCAGCGTGTTATTATTCGACCACCAATATTTATACCAGTTCAATTTTCTGTGGATTTACGTGCAGGTGGATGGCAATTTATTCCTGTTAATATTCGTGATAACATGAAGCCAAATATTTCTTATAAATTTTGTAATTGTTTATGTATTTCTCGCTGTATCTCATTTTACGTACAATGGAACGGCAGTTTATAAACTGTCACAGAAATAACGAATAAAATTTGTTAGTTTGGGCCTCGTTTTCGAGAAAACGCATGCTGCGTGCTCTAGTATTTACGATAAGTAGGATCGAACGACCATAATCAGACGTGCCAGTCGACTCCCACTTCATAGCACGCGTGTCTATAAAATTTTTTGTACATCCATTGCTACCATCATTCTTTGACTGGACTAGAAAATTAATTTTAATGGGAATCTTATTGAGTGAACATCACATTTCATTAGGATTTGAACCACGACTAAGAACTAAAAGTCTAAAAACGAAGGAGAAGTTTCTGGAAGTTCCTCAAATTTTCAGCATTTAACATGTCTGAATAGAGTTCTTTAATTTACAAACTAAACTTGCTAACGTAATAATTCATATAACCGAAAATAAACACATTCTCTCCAGCCGCACCAAAGCAAAAACATAAAAATCCGGCGCCCTTATGCAAGGGTTCGGAACCCATAAAAGTTGAGAACCGTCGCAGCAAAATATTCCAATGCATTCAGCTTTCTGGTTCATCAGAATCCGGCAATAATAATCCTCGGCATCCTTCGGAAGTATCTGCGGGAAAAGGATTGGCGAGACCCGGAAGACAAGAAGACTTGGATGAGAAATGGCGACCGATACACGCAGCTTATCCATCGGAATGGAATTCCCGTTATCATAGATTCCTGTCTCCGGCGAAATCCCACGAACGCGGGAGTACTCGGGGTTAATCTTATTCGTAATGAGACGGGTAAGTATCGCGGTGATTCCTTGGACGGAGAGAAAAGCGTCGGTGACTAAGAAGACGGTAGGGAAGCGCCGGTCCGTGGAAGAAACGAGAGAGAGATACAGAGGGAGAACTGGGATCCGGGAAGCGAGACGGGACGAAGATTTCATTCTTGTTACTCCTGGCGACATCTTTAATTCATCGAATACGGATTGCAGGCTGAATCCTTGATGAGCTTTATTCCACATCCGCGCGCTCGAACTATCGGATCGGATGAGAGATTCTCATACGATAATACTCCACGCTAAGCCACTGTTCCACGTCTCACTTATACGTCCTCCGTCTCCTTTCTCGTCTCCGTTCTTCTTCTTCGCGCATCTCCCTCAGTTTCTTGCTCCGCTACCTCTCACCGGCGTTCAACTTCAGAAGCTCTAACCGAGCTTTTTCGACTTCTACCCCAACCCACCTTCCCTCCCTCTCTTGCTACTCTGTCTATCTTCTTTGTCGGTTCCCCCTCTCTCGCTTTCTCTATCTGGCCAACGCCGAAGAACGTTCACTTTCCAGCCGAGCGCGGGCGTTTCGCTCCAATCTCGGACCCTCAATCCTTTCTCGTTTTCTCGCGGGAAATCGCGCGGAAAACTAACCAGTAAGGATCCTCTCCGCCGCGTTTCCGTCGAGCTCTCCCGTTCGTCTCGGTTCCAGCTCGTCTATCCCGCGTCGCCGGACACTATTAAGGGACCGCGTCTAGTTTCAGACGGAAACTCCGACACGCTTTATCTTCCCTTCACTGAATAATAGCGTTTTCTGGGACCGTTCGCGCTCGGATCGCTTTTCCACCGACGGTTCACCCGTTTCCGCGCGGACGATTCCCGGTCGCAACGATCGCTGACCGAACGGTCCACGGAAACCGATCGCATAACGCTGGATTTTGGACGGAAAATCTTTTCGTCAGCAGTATGTTACGCTGTGCGATGTGTTTCGACGTGGGATTGTTAGTTCCGGTTGAATCGGGGCCGCTTCCGAGTCGTTTCGAAGTTGGAAAGAGTGGCGATTTGGAAAGGGTGAGGACATTTTGAAAGCTGTCAGATTTAAGCTTTGAATTTGTGATTCTGTGAAATTGTGTAGTCGTCTAGCATGTTGTTCGTTAAGCGATACGAATTTTCTTGCGTTTCTTTGGAAGATTATACAAAATTCGAGATCACTCAACTGCCGATTGTATGCATTTATAATATAGTAGACGGTCTCAAAGTATATAATGAAGACTGTTACAATAATAATGACTCTTCAAATCATTTGCTTCTCGTTGTAGCTCTATGGAATGCTACCTGTTGCGAGACTACCATGCTTACTACTTTATGTTAACTTCGTCTTATATCAGATGAAACATCAATTTTTAACCGACTTCGACAAAGGAGGAGGTTACTCAATTCGACCTGTATGTATGAGCCTTTTTTTTATTTTATCGCTTTTTTTCTATGCATGTTCACCGATTACGCCGAGATGGATGGACCAATCGGAACGAAACCGTTTGCATCTTGCAGAGTATGTCCCCGGGGTGGTCCCGTGAAAACAAATGTTGCATTTTTTTATTCCTTGCGATTTTATTTGCGAAAAATGAATTATTTCATGTATGTTCACCGATTACTCCGAGATGGATAGACCAATCAGGACGAAACCATCTGCATTTTGTAGGGTATGCCTCCCGATTGGTCCCTTGAAAACAAATTTTGCATTTTTTCATTGTTTGCGATTTTTATTGCAAATAACCAATAAGACCGAAAAACCATCCTACGGCGTTCTACAAATTCTGCTCGTCCCACTAAAAGGTGTGAAATAAAAAGATTTTATAACAAAAATTAAGCCGGCTTCGAAAAAACGCACTAAAAAGTATGAAATGATTTCCATTTAATTTATGTGAATACACACGAACTTAAATACAATACAATCTTATCGGAGGCGGCGTAAAATTGAAAATTTTCCAAATGACAGACGTAGCTGATTATGTTTCCATTGGAATATGGTGGACTTGGAAATCAGTAGGCGAGAAGAGAAGATTCATTAATATGTGAAAGCATGTAGAAGATTTTCGTAATTTCCAGTGTCGAAAATTTTCAATTTTTGCGCCGCCTCCGGAAAGATTGTATTGTATTTAAGTTCGTGTGTATTCACATAAATTATATGGAAATTATTTAATACCTTTTTGTGCATTTTTTAAGTACATTTTTTCGAAGTCGGTTTAATTTTTTTTATTTAAAATCTAATAAACAATGAAGCGACACTCCTTTGCAAACCATTCATTTGTCTTCTTGGTATCATTTTATAGGTGGTCGAAAAGAAGAGGAAACACAGGGTGCTTCAGGCTGGTTGTAAAAATAAATTGAAAACGTGGAATAAAATTTCATTGTTCGAGGTTTCGTTTTCAAGAAAATGGAATTTGGACATTCGTCAAGTGATATCGAATAGGAATTGGTTGGTGCGTCTGGTCACTACGAACCAATTCTACTAAATACTAATGCATGAGAACCTGGCGAATTTTCATAACCGATCTTTTAAAAAACGAAATCTTGTTTTAACAAAATATTATTCTAAGTTGTACACTTACAGCTTTCTGAACCGCAAAATCAAAAACACATTCATAACTCTTTAAAAATACAAAAAACCCGTATTAGTTTCTGTTGGAGTATACACCGAAATGCACGGAACATGCGGAGGAGGAAAGGTCTCTTTTTGACCTGCCGTTTATTACACCTTAAGCGTAGCCATTTTTTCCGCACTACAGGGCCTAAGAAGGAATGGTCAAGTCAGTCCGAGCCAACCTACCGAGCTAGTAACAGCTCTCATTGCATCCAAAGTTTTTCTAACCGTCAATAGTTCAATTTCAGTGTAATAGTCATAAAGTACCATATTGTGTTATATGCGAACACTACATACTATTGTAACTCACAACTGATAGACGTTTATTTCATTGTGTCGTGGATTTTGAATAAATACTAAATATACTAAGTAATATTTGATCTCCCAACCTCGTTATCCCAACAGTTTCAAATGTACCAAATACGCATCAGAAAGCAATAAGAAAGTGATTAATTGAAAACTGTGTACGCAATAGAGCGATCATGACGTCGTACGATAAAATAACATTTGTATTCGTCTCTTCCCGTAGCAGATAGAGTATAGAGCAGTCAGAGTCGCCAGAACGATTCTAACTAACAATCAACAAATTGCAGGTGGCGCGATTGGTATCGATCTGGTCGAAAAACGGCTGGTAATCAGATGCGCCGTTGATTTAGCATTTTCACGTGGCCGATTATGGATTTAAGCCGGACTTCCGCAAACAATCGGGGGATCTGGCTGAATCGTCCGGCAGAAGCGCAACAAAGAGCAATTTTTCCGTCCCGGTACAATACTTCCCGATTTATTCGATTTCGGCAGCGGTGGCGGCCGCTGTAACCCTGACTCTCGCGGACAAAAGAATTATTACAAACAATATAGTGGCTGTCCGACCAGTGAATCACTGGTTTCGAAAATACGCGGAAACACAATGCTACCGGCAGCACACACCGGGCTCTCGGACCCCGTGTGCCGGTCTCGCGTATTATATCGGGACACGCATTAAACGCTTCATCGTCGACGAATCCCATTCCGCTTTTAAAATGTTCGCTCCGCTCGGGAGCACGTCGATACATCGCGGCTGAAGAACAAAGCAAACGAGGCGCGATTAAATCCGATAGACCAAACGGCAGCTGATCCGCCGGCCAAAAAGCACAACAAACCCGTGGCCCGCGAGCCGGCTATAAATTCGTCGGTGCTCAATTAGTCCCGGAGAAGGGACGGACAGAGAAAAAAGCGAGCAAACGAGATCGAAAGGGAACGGAGAAAGAGAGACAGAGAGACAGAGGGAGAGACTAAAAATAGCATGATCGATCCGATTACGATTTATGAGATATAAACGCCGGATAACCAAAAGGAATATTTGATTTCTGCCGATACACCGGACAGCCCGCGGTTTTCCGGATCCTCGCTCTCGCACAGGACGAAAGTGGAAGCAGGATGAAATACGGAACGAAGGACTTCCGTAGGATATCTCCGCGGCCGATATTACGCTGCAGCCTGCAGTGGAATATCCCCGGCCACGAGAGCGTCAAGCGTTTTTCGATTTCCAGCGGCCGTGAATGAACCCGGATAGACCTAACCCCCTGGCGAAGGTGATAGGGATGAGATTCGACGCCGCGCCCTCGTTCCGATAGCCGGGAGAGTGTCTCTCGGTGAAATTCAGAGCGCAATCCAGATTCCCGTTTCCCTCCCCTCCCTATCTCTCTCGCTCTCTCTCCCTGGTGGTTTCATTTTCAATGGTACGATACAATATTAGCCGCGTAACCGGCTAGGAAAAGCGGGGGTGTACGGATGGGTCTCTCTCTTTCTCTCTCGCGCGCTCTGTGTCGGCAGCGACAGTGGAACGAGGGAACGATTGTTCGAGGGCGGAGACGCGAGACGGGGAAAACGCGTGGGCGGCAGTCGCGATTGCAAAGAAAGTCTCCGCGCCAAGGCCGGCTTAATAATTCAAATCTCTCAGTACTCGAAAAATTGAATTTAATAATTCAATTCAATAGGAAAGCCTCCGGCCTGTTACGAGCCGCGGAGACCACTCGACCGGCAGAACCCGATCAAAAATGCAATATCCAGCTCGATTTCTTAATCCGATTGCCGCTTCGTTTTTATTCGCGGTACCTCCCCCCTTCTTTCTCCCTCTATCTGTTTCTCGCTCTCTTTTTTATCCGTCTTTCTCTCTCGCCATTCGCCAGCTGTTTCCGTTTCTGTCCCGATACTCGACTTGGCCCGACCCGGCCCGACCCCAGCACCCGCGTTTCACGTTCATCTATTCATCAAACACTCGGATGCTCGTCGCTGATGCGCGCGTAATTAGGCCATACATATGCGATACGGTCTGCGCCGAGTGCACCAAGATACAAAATTCAACGGTAATATCTGTTACGCTCACTCGGGGGCGTTTGCTATGTACGTTAGCCGGTCGTTTGCGAAATGAACGACGCGGAAAATACGCAGAGTCTTGCGTGCAACGCAATGCCGGTCTAGTCGATCGGAGAGATGATGCGTTCGGAGAATTGCAATACACAGCAGTGCATACAAAACAGTATGCGTAACGTGCGTCGGTTGTGTGTAGAACAAAACTGGTGGTAGAGTTGTTAATACTAGAAATGTTGAGCATGACGCGCTGCTAATGTAATTTGCTTTATGATAGTGGCTAGGTCGCATTTGTTCAGATTGAGTACAGTTTGTACAAAAAAAGTTGTAGAGAAAACATTTTTAATTTCGATAATCGTGACCGAAGAAACAAGTTCGGTAGTTCTAGTGTTAAACTAGCTTTCAATTTCAATGTACTTATTGTCCGAACGAATCTCCCAACCATGACGGGCATAAAATCGCCAGAAGCATCCGCTTCGCGGAAAGATCAACAGAAGATCAACAGTTATCTCAAATAATTAGGTTCAGAAAAGAAATGAGATTGATGAATGAATCTCCCAACTACGGCTGCCATGAAATCGTTAAAAGCACTCGGCTGGCGAGGGTTAATAGAAAAAGCAGTCCAATATGCGTGCAAAGAGACGTGCAATCCAGCATCGACGTTATTTTCCGAAGCGTAATGATAATTCCGCCGCGACCAGACTCGAACGATAAGAACGAAATTCCCGTCGGCGTAGCATCGTTCCAGGATTACGATGCGAGCAACCCAAATACATGATGCAACAGATCCCGATTCCGCTGCTGGCGGGCGCACGCGATCCCGATATCGATGGTTAAGAGAGGAGAGGTACACAGTGACAGAGTAGATGAAACAAGGGGGAGAGAGAGATAGAAAAGCGAGCGGAGGATGAGAGAAAAGATCGTGAGCCCCGGAGAGCCCGTGCGTAGATGTTTGAGTTAACCTCCGTTAACCTCGACCGTCCGGTCTCGTTGAATTCAATGTATCGGTGACGTCAAAACGTCGCTTTAATTCGAGCGTATCTGTACGAACGTCCGATCATTAATCGCCGGCACACGGTAAAACCGCGGGCTATTTCGAGGAATATCGTGGAACGAAGATGCACGCCGGAAAAAACGGATCTATTAATCGGACCGTCGCGTCGGCGAAACGTTTGACGTGGTAATCGGCCAAATATCGCGCACGGAACACCGTAAAATCGATTGCGATTGCTGTTCGAACCGCCCGGAGTCTCACAGATATTTGTCGACTTAATTAAAATCGAAATTCCAATCGATTTTTCACGACCCCGAGCAGAACTCTGTCGCTTTCGCACTCGTTTGCTCTCTATTAGGTGATTGCAGAAGCTTCATTTAAAAATAAAACACATACATCCTGCGATAACAGATTTGTTAATCAATTAGTCACCACCACTTTCTACTATTTTCTACCAATGTTTAACAAGTTGGTATTTTTTATTTTTAATTTTTCATTATTCCTAAAACCTGCGTGGTGCTTTTCATCCAATATAACTCAGTAACTTTTTGCTGTGTTTGAGATTATTGGTGTAGGGGTAGGACAATGAGTATAATCACGAGGACGAAATTATGTTCCTGGCAAGCCTCATCTATTTCATTCGTAGAAATGAAATTTTCACCTTACACTACAATCTAGTTCATTTCAGTACTAATCCATTGATATTCAGTGTCATTAATTATATACATATAAGAATTTACAATGCCAACAGTAAGAAAGTATAAATGAAGAATGACAATTGCGAATATAATTGCAATAAATTCATTTCTCTGTAACTCCCACACGAGCGTTTTAGCAAGGTGAAGTATAAGATCTACAGAGGAGAATCAGCGAAGCAGGAAATAAATTTCTAGACAATTCCTCGGTCCGCCTCCGCGCTATTCTTAGGCTATTATCAAGAAAGAGTTCAGCAATCGTGGAGCATTCAAAGCACGAAAGCAATCCCGCGTGTTTAATCAAGCGATACCTTTGTTAAACGGCCGGCTGATGTAATGCGGAACAATTTCCTGCGGGCAGAACGGCCATTTTAATAGATGAATTATAGAGAAGCCGCCCGCCACAAAAATTCCGGGAGCCGCGGAGGCGAGAACGGGAATGGGAACGGGAACTGGAACGGGAACGGCTGAATAATTTCGAGCCAAAATTCTTTCCCCTATTTCCATTCGACGGCATGAAATTTTCAAGTCAAATTTGCCGCCGGTAATCGCTCGAAGACAGTTCGCGTTTTCCCAGCCCCTCCCCAACCCTCCCTGTTGAGGACGATGACCTGGCCAATTTCGCGGGGAATAGGCAATCGTGAATCGGCTCGGGGACCAAAATAAATTTCCATTCACGATTATCCTGGCAATCGGGACGCGCGGCCACGGATTCAATGAATTCATTGCCGGACGATATTGTATGTATGTAGTCGGCACCGTCGCGTCGGTTTCTGTCGCATCGCGAGCTCGTTCAATGAGAAAGAAACGAAAACGGTACTGTCAATGCCAGAAAGTATCGGTCCCGCTGGCCAAACATAGATCTCGTATAATTAGAAACGAAGGGGCGGCCGAACTCTCTCGACACGTTAGGAGCAAAGAGAGCGAGGGAGAGAGAGACAGAGAGAGAGAAGAAGGAGAAGACCCATCGCGCACGTACACCGACAAACTATGCCAAGCACACTTGTGCAACGAGAGAACCCGCAGCCCGTTAATATCCATCCAAGAAGAATGACCGAGCGATCATGACGAAGCACGCGGCTCCATTGACGACACACGATCTCCCCCTCGTGTGCTCGTCGACGACGATTTTATTTCTGTAATCGGGATCAGCGGAATTTTCTGCCCACCGCTCGAATTACCCACACAATAATCTTCTATGAGCGATGCCCGGTATAGGCCGCTCTAACAGGAATTACGTAATAACAGTTAGCGGTTAGTTGAATGTAGAACAAATGGAAGGGAGCAGAATTCGAACTATTTTCGCCTGTTGGTTAGTGTGCGGAAGAATAGCGGAAAGGATCGGAGAATTTCTATTTGCGAAGAATGCGGATCTGGGTAAATATTGCCAGAAAAACTCGAGGATTATTAAAATGAAACTCCCGATGCAAATTATTCGGAGAATAACGGGCTGGTTCGTTTTTAAAAACGTCAATACACAAATCAATCGTTGCCAGGAGAAAATAAATATATTCTTAGAAATAATCATGAATTTTTGAACTGGAAGATGAAATTGTATCGAATGCATAATGCCGTTTAAGTTGTATCCACATGTAATTACCAGTCTTAAAGCATGTTAAAATTATAGCAATGTATTCCCTACATATATTCCCTAATTCGTTAAACCACAGTCAATAGCATACTGTGGACTAAATTAATTTTAACTAGTAAAAGTAATCGAAATTCTCAATTGAAGTAGAACAAGAATTTGTAAGCACCGATTATGCTACCTCAAGAATTTGATGGGCCATTGGCAGGGTCATTTACTCAGAATTACTATGCTAATGGAAATAGATTACGTTATTTCGAGAATTGTTGATTTTTAGTCAACCGACAACCATTAAACTCGTAATTTGGAAAGTTAGATGAAGAATCCCTGCAAGTAATATACCTGAAGATTAAGTTTATATTTAGACGTCGAAAGTTGCGAATTTTCAATTGCACATCCAAGCCGATGAAAGCAATTCTACTTCTTCAGCGTCTGCACCGTAGGATATCACAATCTGCAGTCACGCATCGCACAGGATTGCGAAGTGTTCGAATCGTGATGGTTCGTAGGGCTTCGGGGTGGTAAACTTTTCTACGAATAATCCGCAGAGGCTTCAAGTGATTAGGCAGCGGTCGAATTACAGGCTTTATATATAGAGGCTGGGATCCGTTGATTAAGAATCGCGATTAGTATTTATTTCGGTCGTGTTTGGGCTGGATTCCACGCTGCTAAACTTGGCGTGGCTTGGTAGCCTGCTGCAACCTACTCTATTAGCCCCGATGACTCTAGCGCGGTGTGATGGTAAAAGGTTATAGGCATTGCTCGAATTTGATGTTAGGTTGTTGGGTCACCGGGCTAGAGCCAATTCTGGAGATCAAAGTCGCATCGGCTAGTTTCGTGGATAGAAACTCCAATTGACGCATGCTCGGCGGAAACTCTTTGACCGTTTTTCTCCGTGAGAAGAATTACAATTATTCGTTTGTCTTCTAATTTTGTTGCGGTTGTGGAAATAGGAAATTGTACATCATCAATTCCTTTCGTAATTGTGTCTGCGATAAAATTGAATAAGGGTGATTAACGTAGATTTATCTCAATCTGAATTTCATGGGAAGTGCACTGATTCAAGCTCTTTGACTTTCTTTTTATTTTGTTGTTGTCGGATTTGTATTTGGCACTGACGTTTAGCGACTGCGAGGGATTGCGGCGGAGAAGCAGATTGGATCTCTTCGAAATTTTTGGAACAACGAGTCCGCCGAAACGCAGGGTGAGGGATTAAACGAAATTTATTGGTCGGTAACAAGCTCCTCCAAATAACCTTTCGAAAACCGTTGCCCGTGATAGGCCAGCGGGAAAAAAGTGATCGAAAACCAGCGACGCATTGCACCAGTGCTAGAATACAAAATGTTCCGGATCATGGATCCCAAATTCGCTGAGCAATTATCGTTGTGGAAAACGAAACGCCGACTTCCAATTAACGTATCGCATTTGCCGGCTCGTTCGTTTTTTTCTTCGATTTACGAACACAGCAGTTGCGTCACGGACTTAGGGAAATGTTTCTGTCGATCATACGTGAACCGATATTGCATGTAGAACGATTTTAATAGAGGGCGAATGAAAGTGTACGAAAATTTTTGCAAGTGTATATCAACTGTGACTTTGAAAGTCGTATAAATCTTTGATAAGAGTTATATATACACGTTCGTGTATGGTACAATGGATGAATCAATTTTTAGTTTTCAGGCACGTGAACTGGAACATTTTCATACTGGTCGGCCGCTAGGCGGAGGAATAGAATTTCAATCACGGGAGAGGTTGCTGAACTATTCGTGTAGACCGAGTAATTGAATTCAAGAGTAATGAAGGCAATAAGAATTCACGAATTCGAATGTACGACGGGCATAAATTCTATCCTTAAGCTAGGCTCTGCACAATTAAGTGTATCGCTCGGTGCGATTGCATTTCGGATGTCTCAATAGAGCCACCAACGGGGAGGCGCGCCAAAGGTCGATTCATCGAAGAACATTGCGACACTTTTTCATGAGGTTGCACGCCCCCGTCTCCGTGTCGACCCGTTTGCCTGAATTCAGAATCATTTGTCGCAAATACAAACCTCAGTACTTCACTTGCTTCAGTGCTCACACGAATGAGCAATTTCTTGATTGTTAAAATAATGAGAACAATTTTTGTTTTCATTTAAAACGGGTAAATTGGGAATTTTTTAAGAATTTATTATAACATTTCTTCAATGCATGCAATTTCGATCAGTAGAAAAATTGTAGTTGAAGAATATCGGTATACCCGAAGAGAGAAAGATCCAGAAGATTTTTATTTCACACGCGAAGATCGCAGGCTAGGTATGATAGTGCTGTCACAAAACTTCTCTGTCGCAGATTGAAGCACGAAGTCATTTAAATAGATGATCCCTTAATGAATCTCGTAGACGCAGATTCAAAGGTCATAAATCACACAAGGAAATAATCTTGCTTCGAAAGGAATACGCCGCAAAATATCTTCTTTAACCAAGATAAATAATCTTCGCCGTGAGAACGCAAAAGAAAAATGCTGCGCACCGTAGGTGAGAGAAAATATACGAAGCAAAGTTCGCTACTTTCTCACGTAATTTTTCTCTGATCATTCCTCCATTCATCATTCGTTTTTCATTTAGATTAATCACCTGTCGTTGTGTCTCATAGTGAGAAAGAGAAAAGAAAAAAGAACGACACCGGTGGAAAGAAAAGGACACGGAGGAGATGAATCGCTAAGTGCGTCTCGATAACCACTTCCAGATTGTACCGGGCGTGGCATAAAGATATATGTGCGACTAAACCGACACGAGCGCGAGTGCTCTTCATGGTGTGACTATTTTGAGTCGTGGCTGGGTGTCCGTTCGAAAACATCCGTTGGCCACGCGTCAGAACGCCGTTCATCATTATTCCGAACAAATTACACTATTTTCGAGCGGGGCTGCCTCGGACCATAATTCTCGAACACTGAAGAGTGCTCGAAGATACCGAACTGACATACCGGAATTCTGCATTCATCAAAATTCCAAAAATTGATAACCATACGTAGGAAAAGTCTCTTTCTGGAGTTAACAGAGGTTCTTCAGAGAAATTACTGAATTGTTATTTTTATTTTCTAGCCTCCTGTATCCTATAGGTGAAAATCATAATTAATCTGCGAACTTTATGCATTGACGATAAAATTGATAAATAAAAAATTAGGTAGACATTACGAAAATATTTGAGGACATTCTTATATTATTTTGTACTTATTACAATTATTAAAGCAACAAATACATTTCCATTTATAACTTTTGTTTCTCACAATCGACTCAAATAATGTACGTTGTACAGATGTTGACGAGGATCTTCAGAATATTGAGAATATTTCTTTCACAGAACTAGATTCGAAATAAAGCATAGCATTCTGTCTGTAGATCTTAATAAAATTATAAAAGATACGGTGGTTTTGCCAAATTCCTTTTCACCGGTTCAAAAGGCTCAATGTTTTCTATTTAAATTGCATAATCGATTGGTTTCTTACATCCCCGTATTCCCACGGTCTCATTAGGCGATCAGAGAGCCCGGGAAGCGCAGTATCACAGAAGAAACGAGTACCTCGGTCAGGAGCCTTCGCAGGAAACGATTAACAGGGACGAATGTACTGTCGCGCATCCTCTAGGTTCCCGTTCCAGGAAGAAATCGTCGCGGAAAAAGGGAAGAGGAAACGACGCCGGGCCGGAGCGTTTGCGTACAAGCAGCCTTAATTTCCAACGTATATTTAAACTCCTTAAGCCGGCTGTTTTTCAGGCAGCACCACCTCTCTCTCTCTCTCTCTCTCTTTTAACCGTCCTCGCCATCCACGGCCATTTTCCTTTTTCTCCTCTTTCCCCAGGGCCGGTGTTTGCCCACTTTGGCCCGCGGCGAACAAGAGACAAACTCCTCCATACGGAAAAGGAAACTTCCGTCCTGTCGGCGGAAATGAAACGTCGAGGCTCGGCAACCTCCTAGCGTAAACGCCGTTCTCTCCCCTCTATCTCTCTCTCACTCTCTCTGTCCCCGTTCGACCATCGCCTTCATCCCCCTCGCTTTCCAACCCCCGGAATTCTGGATGCTCATCGAGGAACGACCGCCCCCTTTTCCCCGTGTTTCGATTCACCCGCGGCGCAGCGGTCTATTAAACCGTGGGAGGGCCGAATACGGCGAATAAATTGCGGGGGAGTATTAGTATTCGTTCGAGGATGTTTCGAATAAAGTTCGGACGTCGAATTTCGGTCTCGGCGCGGCCCCGCCTAGTTCCGCACTGCTCTCGACCAAGGAATTTACCGATCTTTCCGCTAATGCTGACTCGATTCCGCGCCTCGGAAACACATAGATCCCTAATCTACGGTCCAGCATATTGCAAATCTTTTTGAGAGCATCAGCTGCTGCATTACTTTCTTAACCATGGAAAAAGTGACTTAATGTGTCGAAGAACAATTGACAATCAATATTGTGCGTCAATAATAACGTGGAATTTAAAAATGATATAACATGTCAAAGACTTTCTTGTATAAATCTCTTACCATTTAAGTTTATTGAATAAACATGAATATTAATTTTCTTCTCGAAATAAAATTCTATTTTTCTTCTCTCAATTTTTAAGCGTTCCAGAAAATCTAGATTTACAATCAATATAAATCTCTCTCGCCCAAAAAATTAATGAGGACGAACAAATTCTAAGTGATTGCAGTTATGGACAAAGTGCGACACGGGCGAAGTAAAAATATGTTAACTTCAAATTTTATTTCTCAGAGAATTATCTCTAAAGTCTCAGAGACTGTTCTATATACACTGACATTAAATAGAGATGTTTCCACCCTAGACACAATTAGAAACGTTTCCACCCTAGACCATATATGTATAGAACCACCCACAATTTTCCACTTTGGTATTACATTTTATGGAAAGAATCGAACAGAAGTTAATTCCAAGAAAGGATCAGCTATCTCAATAGCCATTGAAGATCTGTAAGCGAGCATAAAACGCAAATTGAACGGTTAACGATACAAGTCTCCAAGATAAGGGTCCAGGGAGCATCGTTCCCAAGGAAAAGAATTTTTCGGCGGCTTCCCACAATTTTCCCTCGGCGTGGAAGCCCGGTATCAAGAAAGAAAAAGGAATTTGGAGCACTAGGAGAGAACGAGCGAAAGGGACGAAGAGGAAAAGGCCAAGAAGCTGCAAAACCAGAACAGGAGCAGCGACTAAAAGCCAGTCCCAAGCACCATGTATTCAAGAGGTTAATTCTTTCGTGGTGGTTTCGCAGTGGAACGAAGCCGTCGCAGGCTAGACACCGCAAGTTCGAAAGCTGCGGCCCTCGAATAATGCAACAATCGTGTTCCGGGAACCTGAATCCAGTGTCGGTGGCCTAACCGCCAGCTCCCGTTCCATACTATAGATATTGTGGAAACATGTGGATGCAGTCAGGACCAGCGCGGCCTAATGTAACCACCTTTGAAGGCAGCTTTGAAACGGGGAAGGATCGGCTCCTATCCCAGCGAACCTTCTGCACCGCTTGTTCTTCGTTCCACTTCCGAAAACCTTTGACCGTACGGCTTGATGCCGGCTTGATACCGTTCTGTTTGTGCCAGTTTCTTCTAGATCTCGTGTTTGCTCGAATCCAGCTTCCTCCGGCAGCAGACGTCGCTATTTTTCTTCGCGCAGTTTCTTATTTGTATTTCAGCCGTCCTCCGCCTTCTACCACCCTCTATCCCCCATACGCCCCACGGTAAATCAGCCTGGACCAGGCTGCTGATGCGGCTCGTGCATCCAGGCCCCAAGTTGATCTGACCGGCCTCGAACTCACCGAACTGGGTTGGACCACGTCAAATCCGAACAGCTGGTCTCCGACCAGCCGCGGGCTACCATTGCCATTCGAAAGTCTTTTTGAAGCTACCCTGTGTGCTTCTATCGCGGCTCGGAAAAATCTTCTGGCCTGGTCTCTCGATCTCTAGCATCCTCGATGGATCACATTTGCCCCCGATTCGAGGTAACTCTCATCGCGAAACAGTACACTTCGTATTCCACGCTTTTCCGGGAGGTTTTCTGTTTTGAAATGATTTTTTAATTATGGGCTTTGTGAAGATGCGTTGGTAGGGGACGTAGGAAAATTCAAATTTAATAGGAATTGGAATATTTTAGGATGGAGACAACTAACTAACATATTACACAAAAGTCATTGCTTCCAGGAAGCAATTTAAAAAATAGTTTTCTAGAGCGTCGTACAAGACACCTGAGAAATATCAAACAAGACATAGGATTCGAAGAGTGAACATACTGTACAACATAATATCACAAGTTGACGTTATTTCTAGTGGAACCATTTGTAATTGCTTTACAATTCCACCAGCATGGTTTTCGTTTCCATTAGAACGATTCTATTAGACCACAGACGTCCCACTATCAAAGCAGAGGATTCTACAATTCCTTCAGAGTCAACATCCGAGATCCTGAAGAAGCCAAAGAGCCCGATAGTGCTCCAATCGGTAGAGGGTCTTTCAGTATCGATACACACTAGTGACAAAAGATCCTCGAGGAGCCGTTCGCGTGAGGACGTCGGGCTGTTGGAATCGCAGCAATAGAAATTCTGATTTCCCAGAGGCGTAAGTCGCGTTCGTCGACGGATTCTCTTGGCGTATAGGCGACCGAGTGGGTGTTTCGATTTTTCCGAGTGCATACATAGTTCCTTGTCTTCGTAGAGCGTCGCATGATCGCAGGATTGTTTAGCTTCGTCGTGAATCCTGATGTTTGACCTCGGTGGGCAGCGGGAGTTCACGAAACACGCGAAATGTTTCCTCCTGACCCGGCCCTCAGACTGCTACCTTTCAGCCCCCTCCGTGCCCCTTTTCAGGGGCGAGACTGCCCCCGCGTTCCCCGGGCCTCTCGATCCGCCCGCAGTTTTTACCGGCCACGAAACCTCAAACGTACAAAGGCGGTAGTCGAGCAGGAGGATCCGAAAGCGGAGTGCGCGGCTTTGACTCCGCTATGCGGGCCGCAATTCCACGGCCAGGCTCTGCCTCTCCTCTTCAGGGTTAGCCATCCCCCTTCATCCCTTTTCAGGGAACGGGAACACGAGCCGGTCCCGCAACTCTCTCCTCTCCTCTCTCTCTCACCCTCTCACTCTCTCTTTCTCTTTCTTTCTCCTGTACCAGCGATTCCGGATAGTCCGCATTTGGCCCACGGTCGGAAAGTTTTTCCAGGAACTTTTGTGCCCGTCCACGATCCTCACCCTCGCCGCCAATGCGGAAAAACACCGTGAGAGAGCCCCGCTCGACCAGAACCCTCGAACCACTAGACAACCGGCGGACGGCGAATCAGTGAAAATGTATTTTCGAAACTCCACAACATCCGCCGCCTTTATTTTGCAGACGAACGGTCGACTTCCTACCCCCCCCCCCTCCCCGATCGAAGATTTAGTTGCCAGAGAGTTATCAGTCTCCAACCTCCAGAGATTACATGCACGCCACGTGTATTTCGTGATAATAGCGATTTATGTGGTCTGGGGGTTGGTTTGAAGGTTCTGCGCGTCTACTGGTCAAATCATTGATCAGATTGTGCGGTTTCGATCGGGAAACGTTGTTGGAGATTATTTATTAACATCTGTAGGAAGGTACCTTATGTTGACAAGGTTCTGTTACTAGAGATTAAAGAGAAAGGTACTCATTTTTAACAGTACTCGCAGTACTTGATACTGTTCAAAATTTAGTTAGGTGAATTCTTCGATTTTAGGGGTTTTGTAGAGCAATGTAAAGGAGAAATTTTATTTTATCGGTTTAAGGAGGAAGGTACCTTATGTTGACAAGGTTCTGTTACTAGAGATTAAAGAGAAAGGTACTCATTTTTAACAGTACTCGCAGTACTCCTTACTGTTCAAAATTTAGTTAGGTGAATTCTTCGATTTTAGGAGTTTTATAGAGCAATGTAAAGGGAGAAATTTTATTTTATCGGTTTAAGGAGGAAGGCACCTTATGTTGACAAGGTTCTATTACTAGAGATTAAAGAGAAAGGTACTCATTTTTAACAGTACTCGCAGTACTCGATACTGTTCAAAATTTAGTTAGGTGAATTCTTCGATTTTAGGAGTTTTATAGAGCAATGTAAAGGAGAAATTTTATTTTATCGGTTTAAGGAGGAAGGTACATTATGTTGACAAGGTTCTGTTACTAGAGATTAAATAGAAAAGTACTCATTTTTAATAGTACTCGCAGTACTCCATACTGTTCAAAATTTAGTTAGGTGAATTCTTCGATTTTAGGAGTTTTATAGAGCAATGTAAAGGAGAAATTTTATTTTATCGGTTTAAGGAGGAAGGCACCTTATGTTGACAAGGTTCTGTTACTAGAGATTAAAGAGAAAGGTACTCATTTTTAACAGTACTCGCAGTACTCCATACTGTTCAAAATTTAGTTAGGTGAATTCTTCGATTTTAGGAGTTTTATAGAGCAATGTAAAGGGAGAAATTTTATTTTATCGGTTTGAGGAGGAAGGTACCTTATGTTGACAAGGTTCTGTTACTAGAGATTAAAGAAAAAGGTACTCATTTTTAACAGTACTCGCAGAACTCCATACTGTTCAATATTTAGTTAGGTGAATTCTTCGATTTTAGGAGTTTTATAGAGCAATGTAAAGGAGAAATTTTATTTTATCGGTTTAAGGAGGAAGGTACCTTATGTTGACAAGGTTCTATTACTAGAGATTAAAGAGAAAGGTACTCATTTTTAACAGTACTCGCAGTACTCCACACTGTTCAAAATTTAATTAGGTGAATTCTTCGATTTTAGGAGTTTTATAGAGCAATGTAAAGGAGAAATTTTATTTTATCGGTGTAATGAGGTTGCTTAGTGAAACTTAAATTAAAGTTAATCTTTCTTGAACGCATGCTTTATTGCGTCTCATGCATTAACATATGCGTGCACAAGATCCTGGAGTTAGTACAGTAAGATAATGATATTTATTGCACACAGAATTCGCAGTCATTCATAAATCGCGCTTGTCCAGTGTGCATGAACAGTCGCGCCCGTTAGAATTGTAACGAGACATGCACAAGAACGTTAAAAATGCAGTCGACGAACATATAAATACAGTGACCTTTCTCGCAATCAGCGATAACTACAACTTTCGACCAATATCCTCACACCTGGCAGACATAGTTATGTATTATCTGAAACTAACAATCTCTAGATCTTCTCATTCGTGTGTGCAATCTTCTAATTGCTCGATGAACGAACCACAAATTGTTCCACGAGATTTAGTATTCGTGACATTCGGTAAGAAATGATAAAACTCTAATGATGTCGTTTACTCCGCCACGTCGGCCCTTGCATCAAAATGCATTACGTTATCTCCGGTAGTGTATATAACTTTTCCAGCCGCGATCTCGGCTCGCCTATTTTTTATTTCGCTTGTTATCTGTGGGTTTGCAGTCACTGAAATCGTAAATGACGTTTGTGCGACTTAATGCGTGTATCCGCCGGTCGGCGGAGGCATTTTCGCCGAGGCATGCGATCTCTTCAAGTACCTTGTTAATGTTGAACGCATGCTCGTTGGCTAACATCACGTGCGTGCACCTATATTTGCTCCCGGTGTGTATCAATGTGTGGACGTAACAATATTTGCGTGGCTTAGTTGCGTGAGTTACACGGAGAGTTAATTACGAACGTAAGATACCAGTGTTTACTGCGACACTGATTTCCTTTGCGCTCCGTCGCTCTGCGGTTTTTCGACTGCGGTCGCTTTCATCCTCGACTCCTATTTATTTGTTTGTATTTTTCACTGTAAACAACCGGCTCGGAATCACGGCTTCCAAAGTTCGCTCGCTGATCCGTGAAAATTAATCAATCCGGGGGCTCGGTCATGCCATTTCACTCTTCGTTTGAACTCGAGAAGTGCTGCGGTGATGTGTCGTGCTCAAAGATCTGAGGAATCTAGGTATGGGTCGATGACTAGACTCTGGATTTTTAGGAACATTTAAAATTGTACTGTTAGATATTGCAAAATTGGGGTAAAGGAAAATTTGGATTTCTGCATTATCAGTTTTAGAAGGTTATAGATGATACAAGCACGACTATTGCACTTTCTATTACCTTCTGAATCACGACTTTTTACTCAACTACATCATTTCATCTAGTTCTTGAGAAGGTTTCTTGAAGACTCAGAATTAATGGATCGACACAAAAGAAGTTCGTGTAATTTATTTTTATATTTAACCGGCGGAAGTTGTTGATTTTCTGAAATGCAGTGAATACAAAGGGCGTAAATGGTCAAGATATTCAGACCATAAGTGGCCCCTGAATTTTTGTATATATTTCAATTAAGATTGCCAAGGGTTACCAATTTGGGGTGAAACAGAAGTTTAACGTAGGTTGAAGTTAATACCAGCATGTGTATCAAACTTTCTATTATTTTCTTAAGGTCTTCGTCAGTCATAAACAATGTCAGTGTAGTCTTTCTAAAATACAGTGAATACAAAGGGCATAAATGGTCATGATATTCAGACCATAAGTGGCCCCTGAATTTTTGTATATATTTCAATTAAGATTGCCAAGGGTTACCAATTTGGTGTGAACCAGAAGTTTAACGTAGGTTGAAGTTAATACCAGCAGTGTATCAAACTTTCTATTATTTTCTTAAGGTCTTCGTCAGTCATAAACAATGTCAGTGTAGTCTTTCTAAAATGCAGTGAATACAAAGGGCATAAATGGTCAAGATATTCAGACCATAAGTGGCCCCTGAATTTTTGTATATATTTCAATTAAGATTGCCAAGGGTTACCAATTTGGGGTGAAATAGAAGCTTAACGTAGGTTGAAGTTAATACCAGCAGCGTATCAAACTTTCTATTATTTTCTTAAGGTCTTCGTCAGTCATAAACAATGTCAGTATAGTCTTTTTAAAATACAGTGAATACAAATGGCATAAATGGTCATGATATTCAGACCATAAGTGGCCCCTGAATTTTTGTATATATTTCAATTAAGATTGCCAAGGGTTACCAATTTGGGGTGAAATACAAGCTTAACGTAGGTTGAAGTTAATACCAGCAGTGTATCAAACTTTCTATTATTTTCTTAAGGTCTTCGTCAGTCATAAACAATGTCAGTGTAGTCTTTTTAAAATACAGTGAATACAAAGGGCATAAGTGGTCAAGATATTCAGACCATAAGTGGCCCCTGAAATTTTGTATATATTTAAATTAAGATTGCCAAGGGTTACCAATTTGGGGTGAAATACAAGCTTAACGTAGGTTGAAGTTAATACCAGCATGTGTATCAAACTTTCTATTATTTTCTTAACATCTTCGTCAGTCATAAACAATGTCAGCGTAGTCTTTCTAAAATACAGTGAATACAAAGGGCATAAATGGTGAAGATATTCAGACCATAAGTGGCCTCTGAAATTTTGTATATATTTAAATTAAGATTGCCAAGGGTTACCAATATGGGGTGAAATACAAGCTTAACGTAGGTTGAAGTTAATACCAGCATGTGTATCAAACTTTCTATTATTTTCTTAACGTCTTCGTCAGTCATAAACAATGTCAGCGTAGTCTTTCTAAAATACAGTGAATACAAAGGGCATAAATGGTCATGATATTCAGACCATAAGTGGCCCCTGAATTTTTGTATATATTTAAATTAAGATTGCCAAGGGTTACCAATTTGGTGTGAAACAGAAGTTTAACGTAGGTTGAAGTTAATAGCAGCATGTGTATCAAACTTTCTATTATTTTCTTAAGGTCTTCGTCAGTCATAAACAATGTCAGTGTAGTCTTTCTAAAATACAGTGAATACAAAGGGCATAAATGGTCATGATATTCAGACCATAAGTGGCCCCTGAATTTTTGTATATATTTAAATTATAGATTGCCAAGGGTTACCAATTTGGGGTGAAATACAAGCTTAACGTAGGTTGAAGTTAATACCAGCATGTGTATCAAACTTTCTATTATTTTCTTAAGGTCTTCGTCAGTCATAAACAATGTCAGCGTAGTCTTTCTAAAATACAATGAATACAAAGGGCATAAATGGTCAAGATATTCAGACCATAAGTGGCCTCTGAAATTTTGTATATATTTAAATTAAGATTGCCAAGGGTTACCAATTTGGTGTGAACCAGAAGTTTAACGTAGGTTGAAGTTAATACCAGCATGTGTATCAAACTTTCTATTATTTTCTTAAGGTCTTCGTCAGTCATAAACAATGTCAGTGTAGTCTTCCTAAAATACAGTGAATACAAAGGGCATAAATGGTCAAGATATTCAGACCACAAGTGGCCCCTGAAATTTTGTATATATTTAAATTAAGATTGTCAAGGGTTACCAATTTGGGTTGAAGGGTTACCAATACATGAGATTTGCAGTCAAAATCACGACTGTCTCTGAAATTAAAAAGTTCCATTTAATTCTTGAAGTCGCTTCCCAGAGAAAGATTGATAGGAATTTCTTGAACCGTGTGATCGGAGGTGAGCTTCTCGAGCAAAAGTGCCATCGACCCTTCGCCCTGCGCTTTCTTCCAGCCCTCGCGAGAATCTCCGTTTCCTTTTTCTCGGGGTTCCGTCATTTACATTGTGCGCATCCGTCGTTTACGGTTCGACGTCGCTCGACAATGGTCGCAACAATGCTCAAACGTGCAGCGCGAGGTGACGTTTAAACGACAGCCGGGTTCTGGATCGAGCCAGAAAAGGGGTGAGTCGTGGGTGTAGCACAGAGCCAGGTGGCGAGCAAAGATGGATGCAGGCCGTGTAACGGAGAAAGACGGGGAAATAATAGAGTTTGCAACGGGAACGGAACGAAAAAGGGGTGAAGAATCGAGCGAGAAAAGAGTTGCGAGCGAAGAGAGAAAGAGAGGGTGAGAGAAAGGGGTTGTGACTCTGTGTGTGCGATTGTCAGCGTGCAAACCAAACCCTAGCTGTCGCAAATATTCGACTTTTGTTCTCCGGCCGAGGTCGAAGGGCGGCACAGGGCGGCGCGGCGCAGGACTGCTCGGGGGTGGAGAAGAAGGGTTGGTTGATCCGATTAAATGGCATTTGATAAATTCGCGCGCGCATAGAACGGGTTACATCGACCACCACCGCGATAATTAAAACGTTGCGACCACTCCCACGGACATAACTCTTATTATTCCCTCCGGCGGCGCACGGCGCGGCCGATTTTTATCGAACTTTCTGCTGGAAGGTGTAAATGAATGCGCCCGGATCCGAATCGCACGCGGGGGCATTCTATCGGAATGGTTACGATACTTTCTGATAGATGAATGCATTAAAGTTTGACGCGCGGTGCGCGGCGCAGTTCGACTTGGAAAGGTAATTTCATTGAAACGGGTTAGTATCATTTTTTACTGGTGACGGGCGCGGCGAGATTAAAAGCGCCGCGATTTTCCAGCGATTGCACCCTTGATAATTGTTTAACCCTTCCAGGACGACGCCTGATTCTTCGTTCTTTTTTACGAGGCTTTGCGTTTTAATGGATGTTACCTCAACATGTTGATTAATTAGATTTTCTTCGTATGTTCCATAGAAATTTTAATACGTTAAAAGCAATAGCTTCTTGTCTTAAAAAACGTACGATGTATTTGTAGTTTATATTTTGAATCATTGTATCCCATATCTCGCATGTGAAAAATAAAATTGTTAAAATAACCACTTTTAATAAATTGTTAAAAATTCGTTGGAGTTCCTACACTGCAACAGACTTCATCCTTGAAGAATAAATGCCATGATCAAGGAATTACCACGTTTTTGTAATTGTTGAAATGATGCTGTCGACGTTGGTTGTCGTAAAATTAATGGAAATAGGTGGAGAAACAAGTTCTCAGTTTTTAAAATTCATATGTATTAAGACTCGGAAGTACGTCACACTCAAGACTAGCATAAAATGAAACTGGAACAATGAATCATCTATATTAACTTCTTCAGCTTCAATAAATAATCAATCTACCGGATGCAACAAACCTCTCTCTGGGACGACAGTAAAAATTAAGCTGATAAAAATTAAGCTTTTCACCGGTAACTAAATATAGCGTTTTAAAATATTCCACATCCTGAGCGTGAAATTGACTGTCTCCTGTTCAAAGGCAAATGTCAAGAAAAGTATACCGACTTTGCTGTTTAACATGCTATCCAAGTACGTCACGGTCTATATCAAATGTGATTCGACCTTACACGTTGAAAGTGGTTTCATTAAAATCTAGAAATATTTTTCTCATTATACTTGTGTATAACTAAAGAGTCGACCGAAAAGACATGTAAAAGGTTGATACGAAAAGGAGCAGTCTGTGCCAGAAAACGCTGAAGAACGGTGTCAAAGGGGATAGTTGTTCAACTATGGCCGACCAGACGACCAACATGGTTCCGAAAACTAAACACAGGTCTTGTCGATGAAAACCGTGATGTCCGCTAATCGCATGTAAATGCGAAACGATCCGCAGCGACCGCAGACCAACCATTACAAACCCCCGTCGATCAGCAAACTTTCCGCGAGCGCTGCGGCTTTCTTTAAATAGTCCCCGCCGCGAGACTATTTATACAGTGGCGACGCGTCCAATAATCATTGCGTCGAAACGATTGATTTCACGGATTCGAATCTCTCGACGACAGGAAAGAGAGGCCGGGGCCCAGATGAGCCGATTGCCATCGCCTTTCCTCTCGAGTCGTTTGAACTCGGGCACAGGAATAATTCCAGGTGGGCAATTTGTCAGGAGGGAATGATTTACGAGTTCGTCGTCGGTCGGACGCGCAAACGGGAAATTACAGTCGATTCCATCGATATGGATCGCTGGGCATTGTTCCAGGTGAAATGGAAAATGCGGATGCCGATAAACATCGCGTTAAGAAACGCGAGATCGCTTGGATAGCGTTAACGACGTCCGCGAGACACACGGCGAGAACTGCGAAATGCCCCATCGCTCGTTAAAGAAGACACGAAGGAGCGAAGAAGCGCTAAATCGACGAACATTAGAGGTGGAAATCTTTCCTTGTTACCGAGCCCTGTCCACGGGACCACGACGAGCTTATAACGAGGTGGTTGCGAGCCTGCTGGCCTGTTCTACGTTCGAATCGGCGCAAAAATATTGTAGACGTCCTACGGGTAAATCTCTGATACAAAACATCGCTGAGCATCGAATTAACTTCGTCCAACCTAAGGTGAAGTGCTCTATGCCTGGACAGCATGATTTTCTATTTTAAATTTTATCACTTTAAATAAACAAAAACAATTTCTTAAGAGTTTTAACATACAGTTCAAAGTTTGTAAAGTAACTGAGAATAAAAAAATCATTGTTTAAGTTAATATCTTAATTGTATTAACAAGAATAATTCAAACCTATAGTTGGACATATTAAATCCAATCTAAGCAAGTACCTGGACAGAAGTAAAGCCTATATCGGGACAAATTCAATTTACCAGTTGATCGAGCGAACATAACCTAAAACGTTGGTTGGTGGCGCTGTTGCGCATGACGAATAGAAGATGCTTTGCGTAATATGTAGTATTCTTATCATAGATTATAGTATTGTATTATTTAACCAAATATATATTTATTTTCATTTACTGTTTTAATAAAACTTGTCATAATACAACTTTTAAGGTTAGGTAGTAATACTGATAGATTTAAGATGTAACATAAAGTATTATTAACGTCACAACCGGAATACATTTTCTACATACGTTATTCAAGCTAATAGAAGACTAATTATACGTACTGTAGTTAAATAATTTGCAAACAATGCATTGATTTTATTCGCAAACACGTGTCCGGCTTCAGGCGTAAGCACATTGCGTATAAGCTTAGAGTGGGACAGCTACCGTCATCGCGTCCCAGTATGGAGTACTTATATTTGAAAACAGTCCTAATCTTGGATATCTAATATTTGGATTAATAGTTATTATTTACGTTAAGTTTGATTACCAATTTATTTTAAAATACCAATATTACTATGCGTGATAATTATTTTTTGTCGAAGGGCTTAAATTATATCTTTTTTTCTAACAAAAGTTCGAACTATAAATGCACATGATTCGCATGTAAATAGACTATTTTGTATACTGTTTACAGATGAACTTTGAATTCATTTTTAAATTTCAATTGATGTCTTAATGAAATAATATTCACACCTACTTGTAGCTAAGGCCTCAGAATATATAATATAATTATTTAATCTCTTAATTACTGATTTTACTATGAAAATTCAATTGTCCAGATTCAGGTATCACTTTTGGACTGTCCAGACTTAGGGCACTTCACCTTACCTGCCACTGCAGTTACAGATTAGAATCTGCAAACTTGGAATAAAATTCTAGCTGTCCCTGATTATTCTTAAGTCTAGAGTCTACTATGCCTCTGCCTGTTCACACAACTTTTACTTATCAGCTAAAATTTCAGTCAAGTATACTTCTCCGCTTAAAATTTCAACAAATTGCGCATGCATCGCTCTTTCACCTTCTCCCTCCCCCTTTCCCTCTCTCTCTCTCTCTCTCTCTGGTCACAATATTCCGAAATCCTACCGAAAACGCTTAAGGTGTGTTCGTTTCGTTCCACCATCAATAGGAAGTAAGCTATCAAGCGGCCAGTTCTCAGTGATCGATAAATCCGCAGCGGTTCATTACGACTCAGGCGGGTCCTCATTTATCCGTCGAATAGATCAGAGTCAAGTTCCTCCGAAAAAAAGGGGGGAAATTGTCGTTGCCGTCGAAGCCGGGGAAAAGGACGTCGGAGGACAATCCGGAAGACAGATTGGCCGGGAACAATCGCGGCCGGGGGCTCTCTGGCTGGTCTTCTCGGTCCCCCTTTTCCTTCGTTCTTAACGACGCGTTCTTCGACTTAACGTATCGGCGTAACGAGTCTAATCCGTCGGGTCGACGTTCCCCGTGAATCGGCCGGACGGACGACACCCTATCGGTCGACCGCAAGAAAATGAAAGAGGGAGACCATGGCTGGTCCCCGGTGTACGCTCTGAATTCATCAGGCAACCTGTAATCTCGATATCATCGATAACAATGTCATCCGCGGACAATAGACAGAGAGGAAGAGAACGAGAGAACGGCGGATAGTCAATGGCATTGATCCATAAGTGCGTGCTTCGACGGGTAAGATCAGTCGATTCGACTGTGATGGAACCCGACACTCTTGGCATAATTAATTAAGATTTTGTTGGATAGTCGTGCCATTAACACATTGTGGGTAAGAAACACCAATGGACATATTCCGTTTTCCAAGTCCTGACGATGGATGGTTCACGGGAAAATCATTGTTCTTTGATCACCCGCTATATTTTGGCTGAACTAGCACCGTGGGACTTTCTCGTATCTTCAAAGATAAAATTGTCACGTGGAGAGGACATGTGGATAACGTAGAAACAATAAAACAGGAAAGGAGAGTCCTGATTCCTGAAGAGCGACTCATATTCCTGAAGAGCGCTTCTCAAGAAGCCGTAACAAGTGTATACATTCTGAAGGGGTGTATTTTGAAGAAGATAGCATGGAGTAGGAAGCGAATAGAAACGCCGAATTTTGTTGGTGGTTGTACGAACCCTGTGAACAAAGTACAACAGTAAAATTCTTGCGTGTCAATGTGGCGTTGTTCTCCCAGGGAGAATGATGAGGCTGGGTGGTGCAAATGTAACCATATAAATTTTAGTACAATTTAGTAGGCCACGGCTGTGTGCGTCTGAAGACTATCGTTCGGATACGATCTGGTAGTCTATGTAATTGTTGTAGCACCTCTACTACAAATTTTGGTAGAATGTAAGGGCACTATTGTAGCAGGTTGCGTCTGAAGACTATCGTTTTGATCGAACTGAGCCAGGGAAGAGTCGTCCTAGGGCAGAGGGCCGCTTTCACCTAGGGTCCTCTGGAGTGGCGATTGTCTGGTTGCCACCCTTGAAAAAAGCCCAGTGGAGGGCTGGGCCGGGACACGGCGAGCACCATGGAGGCCAGGGTGCTTTCCGGCAAGGAGCCCGGTAGCCCAAGAGCAACAGCACGTGCCGAGAATACTTGAGGAGGTGGATGTGCCCCTTTCTCGCGGGGCGCGCCGGCCCAGGATGAGTTCAAGAGAAATTTATAAAGGCCTACGTGCTCTCCAGGCGACTCTGCCTGTGATACTTTATGGCAGTGTTTTGTTTCCACGGGAGGGGCGCGGGCTGATGGGGCCCTAAAGCGTCGCTCGCAGTCGGTTTACAGGGTTCATAAGACGCGACGTGAATTCGCCCGTGGCTCCCGAACCAAGCACCCACCTCCGCGTCGCTTTCTCTCTTTCTCTCTCTCACCCCGAGCAGAGAGTTTATTGCACGTGCAAGATTCTTCGGGCTCCGGGGGATGCTCGTTTACGTCCCCCGTGAAAAACAGTGCGCTGCATTCCTACCGGGGTGCGCCGGTAAATTAGTACGTTTCTTTTTTCTCTCTCGAACCCCCTGCTCACACTGCCGTCACGCCCACTCGTCGGCTTCTCTTTCGGAGCTCGTGTAAACACGCGGGAAACATAATTACGCCGAAATAAGCGTCCCCGGTAATACGGCAGCGAGTTATGCGAGACGCCCCGCTTGATCTACTCGCCTCGTTAGAAACTAGGATTACACGCGCGACCGTGTTCGCGGGATTTTGAATAAATAAAGCTCTTTCGGAGGACTTTTATCGCTCGAGCAGAATAACGAGACTCCTCGCTCGTGACCCTCTTCGCTCGAGAAATTAATCGTGGGATAAATAAAGCATTAACGAACAACGCGTCCATCCTGCATCATTGGCGCTTTGCGTAGATCGCTCCCATGAAAATGAAGTGGCTCCAAAAATTGTTTCGACACTGAAATTTCACCTTCAGATCTTTACTTTATTAGCCAGAAATTTTTTTTTTATGTTATTTAACGTCGCTTTTCGAACTCCTTTCCGGAATTATTTCACGACGGATTAGCCAGAAATGTTTCCATGTTTGTTCTATGAAACAACCAAAAGAAATCATATACCAATTTTTGAGGAATTGTTGTAAAGATGAAGGTTCAATTTTTAGATCGATACTCGATACACAGAGTCACGAATAAATCTATCGATTTATGAACGATGAATTATAAAAGTAGAAACCTCAAGTGTCGAAACCACTTCAGATTTATCATTGCACAATCTTTTTAAAGATCGTGAAGACACTGCACACCTTACAGAAAGTTGTATGCATTGCTTAACTTTGGACGAAGATATTTTCCACTTGCGAAAAGTCGCGCAACCTTTCTATTTCTGCCGAAACGCACCTGCAGGAGTAATTATCTCGGGTTAGGGAGATTCATCGAAGAAACTTTATTCCCGTTTGATCGTGTACGATCGTTTAATTATAACCGAGGGGTGGCGGATGGTGGAATCGAGTCTCGTATGCCTCCGCGACGTATTTTTAACGTCGCCGACATTAATTACGTTGGACGGAGGAGCAGCGCAATTAATTAAAGCATTTAAAATCCATTCGCCGGCGATTGATGCGAGCCGCGCGAACAATGCGCTAATTATACTGGACAAATAAATGAAACAGATGAACGCGAGGACGCGGGCGTTGCGCTGGCTCTCGTGGGCTCGCTTCCCTCTCCCGGGAATCGAATGAAGCTGTGCCCGGTATCTCTCTGTTTCCGTTGGAAACGCGACCGCATTCTTCGGTCGGTCCGTAGTAACTTTAATACGGGTTATAAATCGCCGGCTCTTTCTCATGTAAATACGGACCTAACCAAGATTCAGCCTCGGCCCCGGCGCGTCTCTTTTCCCGCTTCATCCCCTTCTTGTCCCTTGCCGGAGAGCGGAATCACCGGGTCTGGAGATCGTCCTCCACTCCCCCCCACCTCTCTGTCTCGTTTCCCTTGCTCGCACGGCCGCCACTCACAATTACGCAATTTAACCAAGCATTAAAATGATCCTCAATTCCCCAATCTACTTAACTTCGTTCGTCCACCGCTATCAGAGACGAGTGTCCTACCTCGCAGACCCGTTTTCCCTCCTTTTCCCAGCGAGACTGCGAAATTCGCCCCTTCGTATTTCGACGAATTGCGTTCGGGACAGAGAAAACCAGGACCGAGAGACCTAAAGAGAGAGGGAGGGAAAGAGAGAGAGAGAGAACGAGAGAAGGAGAGAGAGACAGCTAGGGAAAAGGATGGGTCGGCCAGAACGGAGGGAAAACGACTCTGGCCGCAAAATGAATCTCTTTGATGCAATCTCGGCATCATTGATTATAACGATGCGATCCCGTACAAAAGAGAAGAAGCCAGAGGACGATCGACCCCTCCGAGTGGGGATAACACCGGTCTTATCGAGAAAACTTGAAGCTCGGCACGTTTACCAGACACTTTATTTCGCGGCGACTTTGATTCCTGATTGGAAAGCGTGATAAATCGAAGTAAAAATCAACGGGCACTTCGCTGCCTTCGCGCGGTCTGTTTTCATTAACTGGGGATTTACAGATCGACGAGTAAACGTGTTGCAGCAACTTTTCATTCTTGTTTCTACTCTTTTCATGGTATACTATTTATTTAACCCTTTCACTGTGTACTTAGTGATTTACCAGGGTGATATTGGCAATTCGATTTTGGATATAATGCTTTGAACATTTCAGGAAAGAAGAGATCCTTGGAAGCGGTTTGTAATTGGAATTTTCGTTTCGTTGGTTTGTTTAATCCTTCATTTGTCGATTGGTTCACATAAGTTTATATTTAGTAAAACAAGTAAAGCGATTCAAATTTTATTGGTCTTCTTCAGTGTTTCCTATACGTTCTCGTCGACAAATGTGAAGATTGCTACACATTTGTACCTGGTTGGACAATATAAATTAATTTCCATTTGCGGTATAAAAGTATGCCAGGCAACTGCGAAGTTCAACGAGTACAATGATATTGAACATTGTAGAATCAGCGACACCCTATGCAACCATTTGACGGTTAATTTAGAATTTGGAGCAGTACTCGACACATTTAGGGCAGTTCACGAGTGCTCCACATTTATATGGCAATTGGAGAGGTTACAAACTAGAGGGGTGGGCTCGGAGAGCAGATACAAATGTGTGAACGTCGTGTTTTCTATGCTAATTCTATTTAATACCATTTACTATCTTCCGCCAAGCTGCGCGACAATTGTGCCTCTATCGTCCTATAAACCTCGCCCAAAATTAATCGTATACCTACAACAAATCAGTCTAATTTTCACTGAATATTTCGTAAGAAATGGAACCCACACATGTGTTCTATTCACTCTTGTTTCAAAGTGATACTCACTTTTAAGTTCCAGTAATGTTAAGTTCCAATTGTTGCGGCTTCTACGAAAACAGGCTATCACAGTTTAGTATTTGGTCAAGGAGTATCCCTAAAACATTTTTATATTGCCAATTCAACAATTGCGTATTTCTAGCTGTGTCATTTTTGCAACTCGAGTGAGATATTAGGAAATATCTTGTAGAGAACAGTAAGATCAAGAACACGGCGAGTTCAGCGAATTCGGCGTCGGGAGCGGATCGAAAGCTCTGTTTTTCAGTTTCTGTCTTTGGGAGGCGTGACATTTCCCGCTCGCGTGTCTCACGTTTCCTCGGGGCGGAACAGACCCATAAATATACGGTGCTCGAACCGGAGATCTTTCGTCGCATTCCTCGCGATTCCGCTCGGGCTAGCGCGCGTCGCGTCGGTTCGGACTAGTTCGGACCATTATCCGTCATCCGGGCGAACGCCCATGGGCCGAGCTTCTGTCCAAAAAGAAGAGAGAGAGAGAAAGAGAGAGAGAGAGAGAGGGACAATGATTTTGCGGGATACCGGGATGCCGTCTAGAAGCACCAGGAAACCCGTCCGTCTCCGACTAAGAGTGATGGTACCGAGAATTCGGGGGTAATGAGCCAAGTGTGCCTCCGTCCGGACCGCTTAATTAGAAATCGCCTAGGCCTTACAATGTTCACGGTGGATTTTAACGATTCGTTTAACCGGCCCACAGGCCCCACCGGGAACGAGTTCACGCGCGAAGAATCCGCCACTATGCTGTGCGCCGCCGATCCACATAAATCCCAGGGGGCCGACGTCGTCATTAAAATACCACGTGTTTCGCGTGCTTAGCTTAATTAATCCTGGATTTGTACCGCGCGTGCGGCCCGCCCGAATAAGCCCATTGGCGAGCCCCGATCGCTAACGACACACGACTTTTCACGTCGCCCATGAAACGAACCCGCTGGACCGGCGCGGCGCGGCGTCTGGAACCTGTTTCCACAACGGAAACCGGTTGCGAACTTCCGGAGAACTCTCGAGATCAAAGAACAGCACCTGTGATGATACGCGATGAATGGTACTGCTGTGCCTTTAAGGTAGGATCTTGGTTAAGATCTATTCTAGTTTTAGCTCTTTCCGCACGATTTTTAGGTATTTTTTTCAGGAAATCTATGGAACCTGTCGCATTCGTATTTTACGGACATATTTACTGATAGTTCGAGTACGCGTGTGATTTTTTTAAAGAGAAAATACATAACAAATGTAGTATGTATAAACTGTTACAAGATAAACGAATTAAACAACCATTCTTACGTAGATTTTAGTATAGAACTGTCTTATTTTAAAAGTCCCTCCTCGATGGCAAGTGTTAATCAGTATGAATATTATTTACAAAATGGCACGAAGACTAGAATGACCCCTTAACCCTTGACACTCGAGTGGCGACTCTGAGGCACCACTAAAAATTGCTGTACAGTAAAGTCGCCTTCCCTGTCCAAACAGCCGTGTTCTGCACGGAGAGTGATCGTCGCCGCCCTGCGGTGTTGGACGGCAGTAGAGTGGGTAGGCACTGGACAGTGATCGCATACCCGACCTCGGACAGTGAACGCGACTTTACTGTATCATTATTCAAAATATTGTGTACATTATTAAATATGTTGGCATCTAGACAATTATCCATAAAATGATAAAAGTTGTATGCAATTAAACTATTATAGGTCGGAAGAAATGTTTAATTTTCGAGTTAAAATGGCTCTGAGTGCAAAGTGTTAACTTATCATTTTTGGGTATACGTCACAGACGTGGGTGTCCTTGGTGGAAGCGTACAGCAGCCGTGTCTGAGCATATTACTCAAGACGGAGATGGTTCAGGGGTGAGCCATCATTATGTCGCGGGACGATAACTCAGGACGGTTGGCAGTCGCATCGTCCACGGTTAAGAACATGGTCAACAAGTAGCCACGGATGCGTGGACACGCTCCGCGAAGCGCAGAGACTGCGGGTCCGCAAAAACCATTATTACGTTACCTGGATACCTTGTTAAGCATGGTGCTGTTAGTGTCCCTGATCGCGGACCTCGGACGCGGCTGGGATATCTCTCGCCTGGGGACGTTAAAGCCGTGTTCCTTCTCCGTTTCCTCGAGTTTTTTAACGGACCAGAAGACCAATCTTCCTAGCTGCAGAGCCGCTCGAGCAAAACGAGACTCTAGCTGTGTTTCGCTGCAAATGGGTAATGAAGAAGGTCTGGCTCCCGCGCGTTCATGTACGATCTGTTTAAATTATGGTAGGCCCAAAGCAAAAACGCGCGGAGTTCTGTGCGCTCGCTCTGCTTTATGAACAGAAAAATAAATATACGTTGGGCGACGGGACGGAAACGATTGGATTGCGTGGTCGTGCTCGAAAGCTTCAGATTTTCTTGGATGCGTTGCGACGCTGGTGGTGTGTGTTTGTAGCGCGAATTCTTTCGGTACAATTTGCCAAGGTCTTTCAATTATTTTGTTGATTTATGGCACTGGGGACTGTGAAATTAATAAGAATTGTTATTCGAATGTCAATTCTTGAGAGTCCTTTCAGTATCTCTCTGATGAGTTTATTGGTTTGTGGCTGGAAATTTTCAGTTAACATACTTGGGAAGGTCGCCCTGACCGTACGCTCTCAGTGGTACTTGACGCAGCGTGAGCGCAAACATAGCGCCAAGGGCTTGTGTCCCGAAAACTAATTTATGTGTTTCAAAGAGTACGAGGAATTAAATTGTTTATACAGGGTGAGTCCGAAGAAACAGGACACCTAAATATCTCCGTTACTTTTCGTTGTACAAAAAAACTTCTTAGGATAAAGCTACACTATTTGAAGGGCTACATGTAACGATATAAGGGAAACATTTTCAAGGTCATTTTTTTACACGATTTCAAGGTCATCGATATTTTTTTAAATGGAATTTGGTATTTTTTTATACATCAATCGATACAACTGGACATTCGTTATAAAAAAATGCTAACCTATGCATGTCGAAAAGTTAGTAATTCACGAGATATTTCGATTTAAATAACTCTAAAACACCATCACTGTCGTACTAAAACGTTACACAAGTAAGTAAACGCTAACATCAATTTCATTTTCAACTTCAATTTTTCAATTTCAACTCTTCCATTTCAATTTCAATTTCTATTCTTCCATTTCAACTTCAATGTCTACTATTCCATTTCAACTTCAATTTCAATATCAACCCTTACAACTTCAATTTCAACTTCAATTCCAATATCAACCCTTCAACTTCAATTTCAATTTCGACTCGTCAATTTCAACTCTTCAATTTCAATTTTTCAATTTCATTTCGTTAATTTCAACCTCAATTTTTCAATTTCAACTTCGATTTCTATTCTTCCATTTTAACTTCAATTTCTACTCTTCCATTTCAACTTCAATTTCAATATCAACCTTTACGACTTCCATTTCAACTTCAATTCCAATATCAACCCTTCAACTTCAATTTCAATTATAACTCGTCAAGTTCAACTCTTTAATTTCAATTTTTCAATTTCATTTCGTTAATTTCAACCCCAATTTTTCAATTTCAACTTCGATTTCTATTCTTCCATTTTAACTTCAATTTCTACTCTTCCATTTCAACTGCAATTTCAATATGAACCCTTACAACTTCAATTTCAACTTCAATTCCAATATCAACCCTTCAACTTCAATTTCAATTTCAACTCGTCAAGTTCAACTCTTCAATTTCAATTTTCCAATTTCATTTCGTTAATTTCAACCTCAATTTTTCAATTTCAACTTCAATTTCTATTCTTCCATTTTAACTTCAATTTCTACTCTTCCATTTCAACTTCAATTTTAATATCAACCCTTACAACTTCAATTTCAATATCAACCCTTACAACTTCAATTTCAACTTCAATTCCAATATCAACCCTTCAACTTCAATTTCAATTTCAACTCGTCAATTTCAATTTTTCAATTTCAATTCGTTAATTTCAACTCTTCAATTTCAATTTCAACATCAAATTTTCCATTTCAACTTCAATTTTAACTCTCCCATTTCAACTTCAATTTCAATTTTTCAATTTCAACTTCAATTTTTCAATTTCAATATCGAATTTCAAAATATCGATGACCTTGAAATCTTGTAAAAAATGACCTTGAAAATTTTTTCGCTTAGACAGTTACATGTGGCCCTTCAAACAGTGTAACTTTGTCCTAAGAAGTTTTTTTGTACAACGAAAAGTAACGGAGATATTTAGGTGTTCTGTTTCTTCGGACTCACCCTGTATGTATCTCGCGTTCCTGTAATTTCTTCTATGGGCGTTGCCCTCATTAAGTGAACCTGCTTCGCTGCTACTGGCTAAGGCCCTACTTTTCGATATTTGGTGGTGGGAATTTTCATCCCGACGAGGTTCCTTATTCATGGACCTACGAAGTCGCAGCTTAGAATCTCAGTCAACCAAATCAATTTTAACACGGCTGTCTATCTTTTGTATACCGTTTTTCACTCCTTTTATTAACCCTTTTAGTGCCGGAGGCCGATATATCGGCCCTCGCTGCACTGGCGAAAAGTGCCAGAGCCGATATATCGGCCCGCACCTTGTAGCGCTTTACTATTCGCTTTGCGAGAGATCTCAAAATAAATTTATAATACGTTATAAATAGTCTAATTTCATTACGAGAGAATTTAATACTTATGTAAATATTGCTTTTCGTTTGGTTTTTATGAGCCTTTTTCCAAATCCTAGTAAAATCGTAAAATTCGGCCGGTTATCTTCGCATAAGTACCTCTTTTTCGCCCGGCACTAAAAGGGTTAAAGTTATTGTTATCGAAAAAATTAGACTATTATATTATTTCTTTCATTACCTCTCCATGCGTCGCACAGTGGAACTTTTCGTCCAAATCGGAGACAAAATCAAAGAACTTTCGATAGAAATGAGGTAGAGCGATGAAATTTTTTTAAAATTAAAGCTGAAACTTGTCAGAACATGGGAAAAATAGGAAGATTATGGTACGAACGTTTTATAACCTTGAGAAAATTCGTTAAACAATTCGTTCACAAAAATCGATTTCTTGTAAAATCCTGAGGTCGTAGACAAATTTTGAGACCAGATTTAAAATCAGCGTGAAAAAATCTACAGGAAATGATGTGCAGCATGTTAAAAAAAAATGTTTTCCGCCCGTGTTATTGAAAACACCGCAATCTTCTTGAAATTGTGAGAGTTTAACGAATTTTCTCAAGATTATAAAACGTTCGTACCATAATCTCCCTATTTTTCCCATACTCTGCCAAGTTTCAGCTATAATTTTTAAAAAATTTCATCGCTCTACCTCATTTCTATCGAAATTCTTTGATTTTGTCTCCGATTTGGACGAAAGGTTCCACTGTGCGGCGTGTTCCCCAGCGACTCGCTAACCGCGGTTGAGCACCGACGATACACAACAGTTATTCGAATGTGATTCGCGAATAGAAGATGGTGGAGCTGGAAGAAATTGAAACAAGGAAATTCAAAAGAATCTCGCGGCTCTGAGAAAAGAAGAATTCACGGCTCGCAGTCGCAAATCGTGCGCAATTATGGCTCCTCGCGGCTGCGTCAGAGTACCTCCAAGATCGCAGCGTGAACAACCAGCGATCATGCTGCGCGCAAAATAGGTCTCGTTTCTTTTGCCAGCAGCGATCGCTTTGTACTCGGTGTGACAGGACTCTATCCATCGACGCGATCATAATCACGAGACGGCCGTGGTGACACGGTGTTGTCCGGCGAGCCTGGCTGTTTAGATGACAGCGAAGAAATCGAAGAATGAATGAGAGACGGGAATTGAGACATTAAACGAGGTGAATAGCGTCGAGTCATGAATCGCGCGCTCTCCCTTCTTCTCGCTGTATCTCGTTCCCGGTACGTCGCGTTGTTAAATTTTATGCGCGTTTGTTGATACAATCCCTGATGGGATAGCTTTGATTTCACTATACCGGCCGGTTTCACGCGGCAAAGTCAAACCAATTCGCAGTGAATTATTGTTGAGTGCCAGTGAGATTTATCGCCCGGTTTCAACAAGCTTTCCTTCTATGTATAGCGATTGCGTGGACCTCTATGAATAAGTTGCTTTGGAATTTAACCAAGTGAACGGATATTTTTTCTGGAAATTTTCCTGTTATTATGGATTACACGAAAAGCAGAAGCTCGTGACCTATTTGAAAATAAAACACAAGTGAGATGTTACAGTAAACGTTTGTGTTAATCGATTATATAGTCACTATTATTTTCTACAGACTGTTCCTCAACGATTTGCAAAATAATGGATTCAGTTTTCGAAAAAACTGTACTGTAACTGTGTCGAGGTCTTTCAATTATACAATATAATCTTGAAATTTGAAGGATCGTTTTTGGATGGTTTCCATTTAATTTGGATTTTTGTAGGGGATTTGTCTCGTTGTGACCTGAAGTCTGACCAAGAGGAGTTTATTTTAGTCAAGTTAAAGTGTACATTAATCTTTGCGTAATAGATGTGGGGTGATTTTGACCCGATGGTAGGTACGTGACACGTAGACTCTTCGAATAATGGAAATTCTACTCAGAGTTAAAATAACCTTACATTCATTCATCATCCGAAGATTAATAACAGGGAATAAAGTCACCATTTTATGTTTAATCCCTGGTGTAGTGATGTGAAGATCTGTGGTGGGTCTACATAGACCCACACAAATGTGACCTATTTTTTAATCACTTAAAGTAAAAATTATTTCTTTAGAGTAAATTTAAAGTACGAGATATACAAACAGTATTTATTTCGTATATTGTACTATAATGTAGAACATTATTTTAGGATGTGCTTTAAATACTCGTAGCAACAGTCACATTTGAACTGATATTTGATATTATTTTCACCGCGAACCAAAATTCCCGACGAAACTCTAGAAAATGCTGTTCTAAATAGATCCAGCAAGGGTCTCCGAGTTAATTTGATAAATTCTCTAACAGATGAACTCAACTTTGTTGCACTAACTTCTATAAATATCTACCCCCTACTTACAAGAATCCCCAGAACTAATATTAACCTCGTCTGTCCCTCATCTGCTAATCTTAACTTGTCCACGGTCTCTAATTAAAAAAACAGTCTACTGTAAAGATAAAAAGCTGGATTTATAAACGTCAATCCTAAATAGACGAGTAGTCCCACAATGTCGTTAAAAAATTCAACTGCTGTAGAGATAAACAGCTGAATTTACAAACATTTTTCTCAGTACTCGACTAATTCGATAGTGTGGTTTTAAACATCTAATTTCTTGTAGAGATAAATAGCTGGATTTGCAAAGACCAATCCTAAATAGACGAGTAATCTCATAATATCATTAAAAAATTAATCTACTGTAGACATAAATACATGAATTTACAAACATCTCTCTCAATAGATGAACAATTCTGTAGTGTCATATTAAACATCTAATTTCATGTAGAGATAAATACCAATATGTACAAACATCTTTCTAAAATTGATTTTCAATAAAGATTGAAATTTGACGTCTTTTCTATTGCTTTTGAAAAGTAAAGTAAATGGTCTTATATTATTCTTGTTTGATAATCATGTTTCTAAATTTCACTTTTCATTTCTCCATGCAACTGAGTATTTTACCATTGCGTCATTTTGACAGCAAAGGACACGTTAAGCAGACAAACCTTACGGAGAAGTGGGGATCAAAAACCCTCTCGATACGTAGTAAAATTCAAGCAACTCTCGCCAAAAAACAAGTCGCACAATTCGAAATCTCTCAATAATACAAAAGTGGTTCGGTTTCATAGATGATCTCCAACTTGATCCCTAGGGAAAATGAATAAAACGAGCTGCAGTGTTCGTGCGACCGATTCGCGATCGTTCGAGGTTCGCAAACGTCGCGTCGGGCGTCAGGATATTTGGCGCGCGCGCGGGGGTGGTTTTGTTCGAGCGATTGCATGCATTAACGTCAAGTCGCGTCGGCCGCGAAATAACTCGCGGAGCTCTCTATTCATCCGGCCGTAATTCCGCCATCAATTCTGGGAGTTGTTCGGCGGTTTATCCGGCGTCGGATCGCGACCGGGGAAGGCGAAGGCGGCCAGTCGTTAGAACGTTTCTTATCAGTCGGCTCGGTATCAGCGTCGGAGCGCCCGAGGCATAATAAAACCAATTAGGCGTGCGCCGCCGCGCCGGGAAAGACCGAAAGGCGAGCGTAGCTGTAAGAAAATCGCGGCTATTGGCGTGACTCCAAATCAATTTAAAAAGTTCGCGGCCGTATAAATCTGCGAACGGTCTGCGAGGTTTCGAGCTACTCGAATTCTCGCGCGCGCGTTTTCGTTTCGCGAACCCCATAGCATGGTAGCAGGCGGCTCGGCGCGGCGGCGTTCTCGCCACGGGGGTGAGTCATTATCGCGAATCGACCGGTTCTAATGACAAGTGGAAAAGAGCCGGTGCCAGAAGCGATAGGACCGGTGTCGGCCCGGAACAATTAAACTCGCTTCATAATTCCCTGAGCGGGAGGGGCGGCAGGGGGCAGAGAGGGGGACTTAATGAGAAATGCGCGTTCAGCCTGATGGATCGATCTCTCTGTCGAGGCCTCTCTCTTCGTTAGCGTTCGCGTGCGAAACGAAAGAGAAAGGAGGATCGGAGTCGAACCGTCGGTCGAGACTTTTGCCACCCGGAAAGACAAGGTTACGCGATCCCCTGTCAGAAGCACCGAAGGTTATGCGCGCACGTACCTCGGGTGTCGAAAAGTTCAATGGACAATTTCGTTTCGCCAGATTTAATGGGAATACGTCCGACGGACAAACACGATGACTTTGACAAGCGATTTCAGTGTTCTGTGTGCATACCGGATACGAAATTATGCACACTGATTTGTTCCTCGGGGTTTGTGCAACGAGTTCGGATTCGCGAAGACGCGAGCTTATCTGCGATTATTATCTTGCTACGGCGTTAATCAACTGGTGGAGAGGAGATGACAGCCAAGAACGGATGGAAGTCTTCTATGCAAATGCGCGACGATAATGCGGGTAACACGTGCAAAGATGCACGATAATGAAGACTGAGAATATGCGCAATAAAGTAGCGATAAAATGCTAAGTTACAGGACCAATTAATCGTTGGATATGTCCCGGGCCTTGAAATGGATTTACACCGAAGAATTGCAAGCTAGTCGAAGCAAATTTTCTGAGACTTGTAGATCGGTATAATGAGTCTAAGAAGTGGATAATACATAACATTTTTTAAATTTTAGACAGTGTATTAGCTGAAGAAGCATGGAAAATGTGTGGTTGATGTCATAGATGAACAATGTGGTCAAGATAAATTGAAGTCTCCACAACCTATTTTTATCAAGTCTGAACAAAACGTATTTAACCTGAGAAGGTTTGAAAATGTATAATGTGTTACGTCCTGACGTCCGTCACCGGACTCTCCCCTTATATATTTGCACTATAAGTTAATATATAAGTAATTGATATCAATATCTGAGAAGACTCCCATCCGACGTCACCACTTTGGAATGTGATCACGTCAAGCCTCAGTGATTTTGGGCATAACAATTCCAAGGCCTGCTCACTCAAGCATACGACGCTATTGTTCCCCCACCAACTCTTCTATTGTTCCCCCACCACAAGTCCACCTGGCAACAGGCCTATAAAAGCCAGGATCGCAGAGCAGAGACACACAATTCGACAATTACACGATTCGATCATTCAATCATTAATAAGCAGTAACCCAGCACTAAGCATTCTTATCATTCAGTCAGTCAGCAACAGTAGTAGCATTATTCGAATATTTAGTAGAGCAATCATTATTCAGTAGAGCGATCATTAGCAGTCAGTAACTCAGCAAGTCAGTACTATTTCGGGAAGGCTCAACGATAGCCAACAAGCATTTCTACGATTCAACCTCCGAACATTACAGTTCTCGCTGATGAATCAATGCGGGACGCTATAATTTATTTATAGTTGATAACCGTGATCTGAGAGAACGCTCCCTTCCTCAAAGGTCTCCTTTTGTCTACGTGAGGTTCATCAAAAGTTCGATTCGTCAAGTGACGTGTGCGTGTGCAACGGGGAGAGAGAGTCACGAGTGAGAGTGAGAATCGCGCACCGGGCCCAACATCGTTTCTCCCTCGAACTAGGCGGACTTGGTCCAGCCGTTCGAGCCAACGATCCAACCCCGAACTAGGCGGACTTGGTCCAGCCGTTCGGGCACCCTCCTCATTCACGGTCAGGCGGACTGGGTCCAGCCGTCCGAGAATTCCCAAATCCTAGCTCAAACCCTCGACGATCGAACCGCTACATTCTATTCGATCTCTCTCTCGGGCCGGATCTGCGCGGTACGCTCCCACGTCACCGCGAGTCGTGAACCACACGCAAATTCGAGTGCCATTTCGAGTCATCTCTCCGAGTCTCCGACGAAATATCCCTAATCCTCCGCAAAATCGTCCTGAGGTCAAACCTCGGTCGTAACAGTGACTGAAGTTAAAAAGTCTGTAAAAATCGTTGGAAAGAAATTCTTTAGAAGACATTAGCAGTAAACAGCCAAGTCATAAACGTGACTGATCAAGACTTATAATAACATTTATAATAATATTAATTATGATATATAACCTTTAATATAATATTTATAATATAACATATATAATATAAATTTTTAATATGACATATATAATAATAATTTATAGTAATTTGTAGGTACTTAGATAAAGAAATATGGTAAAAAAAAACAAGAAAAAATCAAGAAATCATTTCTATACCTTAAATGTCTCTCAAAATCGTTATAAAGAAATTCTTTACAAGACATTAGCAGTAAACAGCCAAGTCATAAACGTGACTGATCAAGACTTATAATAACATTTATAATAATGTTAATTATGATATATAACCTTTAGTATAATATTTATAATATAACATATATAATATAAATTTTTAATACAACATATATAATAATAATTTATAGTAATTTGTAGGTACTTAGATAAAGAAATATGGTAAAACCCAACAAGAAAAAATCAAGAAATCATTTCTATACCTTAAATGTCTCTCAAAATCGTTATAAAGAAATTCTTTACAAGACATTAGCAGTAAACAGCCAAGTCATAAACGTGACTGATCAAGACTTATAATAATATTTATAATAATATTAATTATGATATATAACCTTTAGTATAATATTTATAATATAACATATATAATATAAATTTTTAATACAACATATATAATAATAATTTATAGTAATTTGTAGGTACTTATATAAAGAAATATGGTAAAAGAAACAAGAAAAAATCAAGAAATCATTTCTATACCTTAAATGTCTCTAAAAATCGTTACAAAGAAATTCTTTAGAAGACATTAGCAGTAAACAGCCAAGTCATAAACGTGACTGATCAAGACTTATAATAACATTTATAATAATATTAATTATGATATATAACCTTTAATATAATATTTATAATATAACATATATAATATAAATTTTTAATACAACATATATAATAATAATTTATAGTAATTTGTAGGTACTTAGATAAAGAAATATGGTAAAAGAAACAAGAAAAAATCAAGAAAACATTTCTATACCTTAAATGTCTCTAAAAATCGTTACAAAGAAATTCTTTACAAGACATTAGCAGTAAACAGCCAAGTCATAAACGTAACTGATCAAGACTTATAATAACATTTATAATAATATTAATTATGATATATAACCTTTAATATAATATTTATAATATAACATATATAATATAAATTTTTAATACAACATATATAATAATAATTTATAGTAATTTGTAGGTACTTAGATAAAGAAATATGGTAAAAGAACAAGAAAAAATCAAGAAAACATTTCTATACCTTAAATATCTGTAATAGAACAAATCTGAAATCTGTCATTTTCACGGGATCCGTAGTTCTATCGTTAAAAGATTGATAGATCCAGTATTACACCAGTACTAAAATTGATAAATCAAGTATTGCAAGTGGAAATTGCAGATGGAGTTTACATATTTATGTCACAGGAGCGTGGTTTAAAGTGTCCCAGCAAGAAGCAGCCCGCTCACCGATCAGTATAACATCCCGCTGACATCACGAACAGAAATATCCGAAGAAATCAGTAGAAGCTCGTCGGAACCTATAACGCCACGTCTCAAAATTACTCGCAACCATCCACTCTTCCTTGCGCTGTTTACACAAAACTTAACAATTTCGCAACCATATAAACCTTCTGTATGCGTCGATCCTAGCGTCTAGAACATGCAGTCGCGTGCTTCGCTTATTCTCCGAACTCGTATACATCCGTTCCGTTAAGGAGTGCAGTAAAAGGCTCTATACACCGACCAGGCGTGCGTCGTAACAGTTAATAACGCTTTAACGATCGCGATGCAAGTTCAATCGCGCGACCTCTTTCCACGGAAGTTGGAACAGTGGCTGGGTCGTCGACGATCGTCGCAAATATTTAAGACAGTTCTCGGACAAGTTCTCCGGAATGCTGAAGAGTGGAGGAGGAGAAGGAGGAGGAACAGAGAGAGAGAGAGAGAGAGAGAGAGAGAGAGAGAGAGAGAGAGAGACGGAAGGAAAGTAGGAGAAGGAGAAGAGTAAGATGAGAGGGTGCAGCTTTTGTTGGCCACCCCCTCGGGTTCACCCTTTCCTTCAACTTTCTCGTGTCGCTGTTCAAAATTTCTCATCGTCGATCGGCGTGGAGCACAGCAGGGAACTTTCTACTGCCCCCGCGGCCCGTTCTTCAAGTTTTAAGTAGCTACATCGAGCGCGTAGACCGCTATCGTCGTCTCGGGCTTCAAGGCTGCGCCATTGAAGAAAAAGGTCGGCCGATGGCGGGGGGGCGGAGGGGCATTGTTCTTCGAGGGTAATTTACATGGACATTTTTTTCTCCTACGCAGCTACCGGTGCACAATGGTGCCAGAGGCTTGGTCAACGAGCGAGGGAGAGAAAGAGAGAAGCAGGAAAGAGAGGAGATTGCAGGTGAAACGGAGCGGAGCCCCGGAGAGAGAGAATGAGAGGAGAAACGGTGGACCAGCGCGGCGAAACGAGAAGAGGTTGTTGAAGGGAGCAGAGTTGAAACAACAAAACCACCGCGAGCAGCGAACCGACAAACCAGTCAGCCAGCCAGCCAGCCTGCCATCCAGCTAGCCAGCTAGCCAGCCAACCAGACAGCTACCTCTCTAGCCAGCCGATCGCTAACTGTGGACTCATGCCGCCTCGCACGAGGCTAAGTTTACTTTGCGAAACTTTTGCGTGTTACACGGAGCTTGCCTACTCGCCGATTCCGTCGGCAATGACGCTTATACTTGACGCGGAACATTGCCGTCGACAAAGCGGGTATTTTCTGACCGGTACCATTCGGGCGCCCGTGTCTCCTCGCCACGCACCGAAATGAATTTTTGGCAAATGTTGCGCGAACGGATTGTCACCCGTGCGTGTCGCGCAAGAGGTGTGACAAATGTCGGGAAACGAATTTCACGGTGATACCTGATATTGGACTCGGCCGAGACATTTAGTAAGATCGTCTGCAACAATGTTATTTAAGGCGGACCCAGCTAGAAACTTCATGGAATCAATCTTGGCGCTTCAAGAGATTCTGAATCATGTTCTGGAAGACCATTCGCAGTCCCTCTTCAATTTTAGAGTGGACATTTCCTACAATTGATGCGGAAGATGTACTGTGGTCCGTCACATTTATTTGATTTGGTTTTATTGAACTTTTAGAAAGATTTCAGTGCATTGGTCTTAAATAGTTTAGGGGGCATCTTTCTTCAAAATCCACAAAACCATGATTGAGGAAGAAGGAGTACCATTTTCAAACAATATCTACCGAATATGAATGTTGTTTTCTGGTTTTAACGCTTTATCTACCGCAACAAATGCCTGAAAAAACATAGGAAAACGTCTGGATTCATCACGACCACTTGCATTACCAATTATTAATAATTTGTTGTCAGATGGGGAGATATACTCAAGGTGATCAGACTACCTTCCATAGTCGTATGTACATATCTTTAGTCTAACAATAATATAATACATGCGAATGGAGCAATTTTCAATGTTGATGAAAAATTGATACTACTTTATTCGCCAGAAAGGATCACCATTCGATAAATTACGTAAACATTTACACTCTGAAAGTTTACTTTAAAGATCTGGCGAAGGGTTAAACCGAATATGCTTCGCCCTTTCGTTCTCGCGCGTTTATGGGTCATCGCCTCCTGTGGAATATCATCGAACCGTTGCAGAATAGCGATTTTTCACGTAAACGTAAATACAGACTGCGCAGTCGGCGTGCATCAGGTAGCGAACCTGAGACGGTTGAAAAGTCGTTGCGCGTTTCAGATTGAATATTCCTCTGGGCGAGTTTATCATTTATCGTTTCCACTTCGGTTACAGTTTTCGGAAGGCCCGACTGTTATTTATTTCCCCGACTCTATGTATATTATTCGCCAAACCCTGCGGCGTCAACGTGTAAACATGTACCTCGTACATATTTATAAACTCGCCGAGCAGCTTGTACAGCAAATACATACACGAGAGAATTCACTATAGATCACGTACCCTACGAAAAACTTCGAGCAATAAATCAAAATCAACTAAATACTTCTATTATTCAGCAAATCAAACCGGGAAATGGAATCGCTGTAAATTCCCGGGGAACTTTCAACTGTGGAGTACAAGTTCCCCGAAGATTCGCATAAAGATCCGCAGTCCACGAATAACTTTTAATTTCTTGCGAATCTGCATCGCGCGACGCAGTAGGTATATCTGCTGCAATTATTCCGCGGGCCAGGAGTTCGTTACAAGAGCCAAGGAAATAGCTGTTGCATTGAAAAGTCTCTGCCGATATGTGATGTCTATCTATCACCCCGCTATTTCTAATAGCACACCGTAGCGGCAGCGATGCGTCGTGAACAAATGCATCTGGGCGCAGTGTCAATGGAGATCACGCGGCTCCGCTCAGCTCTGCTTCGCCCTGCTCCGCTCAGCTCGGTTCGGCTCGACTTCAATGCAAATTCAGAACCGGGATTCCCATTTTCATCGATGCAGCACCGCCGGGAGCATCGGCGGCAGAGGCGCACACGGTTTCTATGAGACCCGGCTACGTTTTCCGGTGTGCACACCAACGCACGCTTGTGCAAACACGCGGATACGTGACGGCGGTGGTGAACTTCACGAGGAATGGATCCACAGCTCGGTACGCAAGCAACACGGCAATAAACTTTATTGCGGGAATGCATTAGATCGAATACGTTACACACCTCCCAGCCACCCTGTAACGCGGTGAACCCCGGGGGTTGCAGGAGGCGAGCGGGGACGGAGAGTATTCAGGGCTCAATAAACCCGACTGAGTACACTCGGAAGTTAATGTAACCCCGGCTCGTTTTTGAGTGCTGCCAAGGCACGCCAAGCCGCGTGTCTTGCGGCAATCCTACTTTCCCTTGCCCCTTTTTTGTCCCCCGAACGCTTGTAGCTTCTGTAACCCCTTCGTATCGCCGCAGTACCCTGCGGATCGTCGCGTTATCTCAAACTGGAGCTGATAGACTTCTTTTCCATGAGAAAATCAGCCCCTTGCACCACCGTGAAGTGACGCACAGGTGGATATGAAATTTGCTCTTGGAAAAGGATTTTTAGTTAGGAATCTATGGTAATTTCACCCCTCAGAGACGACGATGGACTTCTGTACGTTTGACGTTGTATGAATGTTGCAGATGTTACAATAATCTCTCGATGATTTAGATCTACCTTCAAATTCTACCTTATCTACCTTCAAATTCTAGAAGCTGAACAATACTGCGTGATAATTAAACTGCGGATATTTATGCAAAATAAGAAATGGTTGCATCGATTGTAAGACACAGGGGCCAAATGAAAGGCCCCTTTGTCCCCGAAGCTTATAGCTTCTTTAACCACGTCGCAGTATTCTGAAGTTGCTCTATTTTATAGGGTTAACGTACGGATGATGTATGTGTGTATTGTATGAGTGCGTGTTGACAGACAGCCCTATATATGACTGAATTTGTAATAACAAAGAATCGTAATTAACAGTAGAGTTGTAGAAATACGATCGCCAACGAAGATCGCAAAAAGAAGATCAGATCGAAACGAGCGCCCGCGACAAACACGTCTGTCTCCAACGATTGGTTATCCGTGCGTCCTTTTTACAAATAAATACGGCTTTTCCTTACAATTTGAAACTAGTGTCGACGGTGTCTCGGATTCGTTTTCTCTGGATCTGGGATTCGCGCATTCCCCCGTGCACTCCCATGGACTGAAACAGGGGCGGCGTCTTCCCGGTGATTACCTGCCCTCTTCCCTCACCAGAGGATTCGCGATTTCTTTTTTCCTGCGCCCGTTCCGATGCCCTTTTCTATCCTTTCTGCTACTCCGTTCGTGCGCGACAGGACGCGCCGATACGTCAGCCGGGTAACGTGTTTTATACGATTCCATAAAATCGAAGTGGTATCTCATCGGGAACGATTTCCCCTTGTAGGAGGTAACTACGTCTGTAAATTCCTCTCTTGTAAGGCGAACCGTCTCATATTGGATATCGATTCCGCGGAATTTTATTTTAGCCTTGGATTTCCGGGCAGCCGGCTAAGTGACCTTGGTAATACTGCTCCGGGGGTGAGAATATGAAATTCGCTCGTCGATGCCGGTGGGAATCGCCCGTTGGATTGTGGCTGAAGTGGTTCGGAAGGTTGAAAATGTTGATAATGTTCTGATAACGCTTTTTACTTAGGACTTGATCAAGAGGAACGTACTTCTACATTTTTGCCGTTTCGTGTATAATTGAGAATTTAGAAAAGAAGAATGTCTTCTGTAGCGTTACCCTTTTAGTGTCGAATGTATTTTGTGAAAGAAGGTTGACGGTACTGTGAGAATAACTACCTTAATCTTTTGTGCAATAGGATTTTATAAAATATTAGAAGTATTAAGTATTAATACTTATTATTAATACTTATTAATGCTTAATTAAATTAAATATTAAAGTATTAAAGAAGTATTAAGTAGAAAAATAAAGAAGTATTTATTAAAAGCCTTATACGGGCGTATAGAGTTCACTCTGTAACACTAGATATACCAAGCACTAAACGCAATTGGCATACACTGCCTTATATTAACGACAACATTGCATTTATTTAGATCTCGTTCGACTTTTGTTTAAATATGTGCTTCAGTAAAGAAGTTCACTAAAAACATTTCTCAGAAAAATATGTTTATAATATCAATATTTCTAAAAGAAAAAATCTGGAACCAGTCAAAATGACTGGTCTGGTAAATCTACTGTTAAAATGAACACAAATGATAGAACATTGTAATATATTTTTTTATAAGACGGTACAATATAATTCAGTGTTGCATTTTGTAAAGCAATGCATAAAAATTCACAGACATACTCGACACATAATTTTTGCAGCCCAAGATCGTGTACACAGATAAGTTAATGAATATGTATTACACGTACCTTATCTGACATTTCCGTTTCCATGTCGTACAGTCACTTTGGACATGTTACTTGTTCCTGGACTTTACGATGGAAATTTTAATAATATCTAAGATCTTACAAAGCTACGATATAAAGACTCGGGGATTGCAGTATTTAATAAGTTCACCGGTCATAATTATTACTTTCAGATTTTTCATTAAAATATTCCGACGCACGCTGGTCCAACAAAGTCCAAGTAGAAAATTTTTATTTTGCACAAAGATCCGCTGTCTACTCATCATAAACAACAGAATTGCGTTTTCATCATAAGTTAGCTTAGAAGTTAAATGAATTCAATCGTCTCATTTTCTGAAGAATAAAAATTAACTGGTCACAATTAGCTAGCCCTCGTACAATCCAAAAGCCCCAATTATTTATGACTAATATTTTACTGTTTCAGGCTTCTATAAGATCTAAAATAATTCGTTATAATCGTTGGAACGTAAAATGTTTAAAGCATTAATAGGAAAAAGATCAACATCGAGAAGAAATAAATTCAAGAATGAAATTTCGCAGCGGGAATGAACAGTTTCGGTTGCTCACGGAGGGTTAAAATCGAGAAACGTGCTACCGTTTCGATACTCGCTCGCCTGTCCGCGAATTAGGCTCGTCAGCGACGAGTTATGAATCGTTCCCATCGACGAGGCTCCCCGTCGGATCTCGGTTGGGATCTCGGATCGGCGCGGCGTCAGCTCGACGGGAACGGCTCACCTTCCGCAAATACAAACCGTACGTCGACAGAGCCTCAACGCACCTCCGTAGATACCTAGCCGCGGATCAAGAAACGGAACGGGACGGATCGGTACGGAACGGGGAGATATCGAGTGGAACTTTATCGTCGAGTGAGAGATGGAATTCGGCGATGTAGGAGGTAGAGGTAGGGCAAAGCAAACGGGAATAAAAGAATGAGGTGGAGATGGAAAGCTATGGTAGGGTGTTCTCGGGTACGCCGGGGTAGGTGTAGGTAGGTACTATGTCGGGGCATAATAGAATAGATAGCGGATAGGCGGGAAGCCAGGCCCGCCGGTGCTTCGGGAATACTTTACCGAGCGTATAAACGCTATTTATGGCTGCATAAACCAGCGATAGAGGATATATAATACAGTCACACACCTATGGGGGGGCTCTCTCTCTCTGGCTGGTTCGTTCTCTCCAGGTCGCGCTGTATCTACGTGTATCTGCGGAGAACGATCGACAACACGCTCTCCTCCAACCCATCTACCCCCGCTACTAGCCCGGCACCTCTACTCTGCATTGATTTGCATGAGATTTCAAGCAGGGCTCCTTCTTATAAATCTACCTTCTCCAACCCTCATCGACCGCGGCGAAAGGAAACGAATCGACTTGCTTCTTCTTTCTCTTTCTCGCCGTCTTTTTCCGTGTCTCCCTCTCCAGGCTCCTCTCCTTTCTTGATCCTCTCTCCTTCTCTTCTCGCTTAATCCTCTTGCTCCCCCATCTCTCTATCTCTCTTGGTTCTCCTTTATTCCGCGAACGATCCGATGCACTTCCCTTCGTTGGAGAGCCCGTCTCGATGTCTCGAACGTACCCGGAAAGGATTCGGGGTAAATCGTTCGGTTTAATTTTTCAACCGTCTCTCGGCTGACTCAGAACCCGCAGTCGAAGCTCGATCCTCCGTATAATCGTCCCGCATGACTGACCGATCTCAATCAGTGCGTCTCCTTCTTCGTACGTTCCGCCAAGAGAATCCTGGATCCAGAGGGGAGCGTCGTTATCCTTTATTCGGCGCCGAGGAGGACCTCGCTCAGCGACAAAGGACCGACCAACGGCGTCGCGGTAATGAAGAAGGCCCCGGCCGCCGATTTTATTTCACCCTGCGCCTCCAGCCGACGATATTTCGGTCTGTTTTTATACCGGCGAGCGGCTCCAATCGTTAGGGAGCACCGTCTACTATTTCACGAATGAAGGAATAGTCGTGGATGAAGATTGAATGCAAAACACGAGGAAAAAGCTTCAATCTTTACGAGCTTCTGCAATTACTTATCCTTACGTCGATACCCGAAACTTTCTACGATATTGAATAAATTTATAGTCGGCAGACTTTGCTTCAACATGGTTTCATAGCTTCGGGCTTTTTTGATCATGTATGCATAATGATTTACAAATATAATCGCTGCAATGTCCTTCCTTCTTGTGCAATTGTTTGTTTGTTTCAATGTGTCTACATAATCAACTGCATATACCTCGTAATTTAAACATGAATTTAATTTATAACCGTACAAGAACATAGAATTTGTATATTTATCAACGAGAACGTAAAATGATTCTAAAATCACATTAAGCACAGGCACTTGTCCGGGTACCCGATTAGAAAATGAATATTTATTCCACTCCTCCTCAGTGTCATGAATATTTATACCATGTGCAAAGACATTTTATAACATCGCTAGCTAAGGTGAAGTGCCCTATGCCTGGACAGCATGTTTTTCTATTTTAAATTTTATCACTTTAAATAAACAAAAACAATTTCTTAAGAGTTTTAACATACAGTTCAGAGTTTGTAAAGTAATTTAAAATAAAAAAATCATTGTTTAGGTTAGTATCTTAATTGTATTAACAAGAATAATTCATACCTATAGTTGGACATATTAAATCCAATCTAAGCTAGTGCCTGGACAGAAGTAAAGCCTATATCGGGACAAATTCAATTTACGAGTTGATCGAGCGAACATAACCTAAAACGTTGGTTGGTGGCGCTGTTGCGCATGACGAATAGAAGATGCTTTGCGTAATATGTAGTATTCTTATCATAGATTATAGTATTGTATTATTTAACCAAATATATATTTATTTTCATTTACTGTTTTAATAAAACTTGTGATAATACAACTTTTAAGGTTAGGTAGTAATACTGATAGATTTAAGATGTAAACATAAAGTATTATTAACGTCACAACCGGAATACATTTTCTACATACGTTATTCAAGCTAATAGAAGACTAATTATACGTACATGTAGTTAAATAATGTGCAAACAATGCGTTGATTTTATTCACAAACACGTGTCCGGTTTCAGGTGTAAGCACATTGCCTATAAGTTTAGAGTGGGACAGCTACTGTCATCGCGTCCCAGTATGGAGTACTTATATTTAAAAACAGTCCTAATCTTGGACATCTAATATTTGGATTAATAATTATTATTTACGTTAAGTTTGATTGCCAGTTTATTTTAAAATATCAATATTATTATGCGTGATAATTATTTTTTGTCTGAGGGCTTAAATTATATCTTTTTTTCTAACAAAAGTTCGAACTATAAATGCACATGATTCGCATGTAAATGGACTATTTTGTATACTGTTTTCAGATGAACTTTGAATTCATTTTTTAATTTCAATTGATGTCTTAATGAAATAATATTCACACCTACTTGTAGCTAAGGCCTCAGAATATATAATATAATTATTTAATCCCTTAATTACTGATTTTACTATGAAAATTCAATTGTCCAGATTTAGGTATCACTTTTGGACTGTTCAGACTTAGGGCACTTCACCTTAATGTCGGTAAATACCATACACCGTTAAAATGTCTAATCACTACACTGCGGATTTTATGCATGTACGATAAGTAGAGATTGGAAATCAACTTATTAAAATCATTGAAAGAATAACATAAAAATCCGCAGTCTACTCTAAATTAATCACGCACAGACGTTCCCAAAAGACATGTTCGAGTATGACTCGTGTAATGACTGGATAATTCCTGAAAATTCGTCATTGGGCCAATGATCACGGTTACAAAATGAAGGCTATCTAGCGTACCTCGGCTGGAAGTTTCGTCCCGAATGGATCGTTCCGCGCCGGCAAAAGCGAGGCGGAAAGGAACGAGGGAGTTTAAGTTCGGCACGCGAATGTAGCTCTCATCAATCTATCTTTCCGAGCCGGCGTCTGACAGTCGTTTCGAATGCATTTAACCCCCTTAACCCCCTCGTTCTCCTCTGTGCCCAGGCCGCCACCGCGAGAGTTCTAGCTTCTATATATCCGAGAACGTTACTCGGCTCAATCCTCCTTACATGACGAAGTGAACTCGCTCGAGGAAATTACTCCGCCTTCCTGCTACCCAGAGACAGACGGCTGCTGGATGATTTGACGAAAAATTTTTCCAACGTCCTTGCATCCCTCGCGAAATTGAGTTGAATTTATTAAAACGGGATTACGGGCAGCTGTCCACCTTGACCCTTTTCCAACATCTGCTCATTTGCGTCACGCTAATGTCAAATTTATATCCATATTTTTAATTTTCTCGACTGATATGTCACGATAAGATATTGGACTGGTGTGTAGAACTTGGTGAAATAATTGCAGATGCGATACTAACACAGCAGACTAACAGACTCTTGGCAATTCGCTTCATTCAATAAATGTCAGTATGGACGTCCAGAATGGACAAACCAAGAGTCGAAACATTTATCCTTATTATTAATATCTTGAATTCAATCGGAAGTAATATAAGGATGTTTGAAATACCTCTTTCTTAAGGTTTGTATTATTTTGTACTTGTCCATTTTTCTTATAAATGCATGAAATCCTCAATCTACGCAGGACGTATCTGAGTCTTAAACTGCAAGTCCAAGATAATCTTACGTGCCACGAACAAGAGACTGTGAATCTCCTAATCGTATTCTGAGAAAGTTATCGACCCACCAACCCACAAAATGTCGAAATAAAGATGCCCATCGTAAGAAACTTCGGAGAAACCATCGGCGAGAAGCCTGCGCGTTCGATCGCGGCTTTCTTTCGTCGTCGCTGGTGCATTTTTGTAATTGCTCGGAATCCCGCGGATCGTATCGATTCCAGAAACCAGGTCAATTCGACGTAAAACTCCCGGGGTCGTCTCGGTTCTGTTACGCCGATTAAAATCTCGCCTTTAATTATTTCCGACGCGGGGATTATACGGTGCTTCGACTCGAGAAATGATTCAACGATGTTGCCGGGTGCGAGCCGCGCGCGTGACAGCTCACGACTCAATATACCGATTCGACGTCATTATAATACCTAATTAGGCATTCGCGAGGCTACGAGCATTAGTCGATGATTCCGGGGACTAGTTTCGCTCCGGCGCGGCGCGGCGACGAACTTCCACCGGCGAAGGAGAGAGCCAGGGTCGTTGGCGAATTAATTATTTCGCGTCATGCCTCGCGCTGTCACGATGTTTATAGACACTTAGGTATCGTCTTAGGAACCCGTCCCGTCCATGATGCACCACTTCCAGTTTATTCCCTATTCCCCGGGAACCTCCGCAGCTCTCTCCCTCTGTTCGGGTTAATTTTATTTCGTGTTCGTTTATAGGGAACCCGATCTTCGAGGATGCGTTCTCTCCTCGGCAAAAATTTCATCAAAACGCATTTCATTCTGCATGCATTCTGGGTTTATTGCGACGCACAGTTGTCTGAGAGCGGCAAAAACCCCATATTTTCAAGTTTCTTAAAAAAACAAATTTTTTATATTTTTGACTAGTAGAAGAGTAAATTCAAACATTTCTAGGATGAATCAGTTCAAAATCCAAATTCACTTTGTTGTAGAACGTCTTAAAGTTGGCCATGCTAAACATACCTAGTTTTCAGCATAAATTCAAGCGCATGTTTGAAGAAATCGCATGCGCCTGTAAAAATAATAATGTAAATAATGTTTTTTTTTCTGGCTTCCTTCAAGTACGAAGACCCGGAATAAATCGCGAAAAATGTTTATTTTTAATTTTTTCGAGTAATTTTGCAGATAATGCTATTAAACGGGGAAAAGAGCAACGTTAATGAAGTTTGAAAGACGATATCTCTCTTGCGCCAAACTGCGCCAACGTGCCAATGGGAAAATAACGTTTGTAGATATCTAAGTAAACAATAAATGCAAAGTTCAGCTGCGGTAACCTGCGGCTTTGGGTTTTATATCATGAAATGTCGGTGAGAACGCGTCAAAGAACGCTCCGCTTTCTGGAACACTTGACGGTCCGTCACACAGTGACGGTAGTTCGCTTTTTGTGGCCAAAACTATTGAACGTTATTTCAAGCTTTACTGTTATATTATTATAGATCGTTGGATTCGTCTTGATACCAGTTAAAATATTATGAAGTAAAAAATATATGTTAATATTTAAAAAATTGAGATGACCTTCATTTTTTATACAAAACGAGATTTTTCTTTAATTTTTTGTATTGAAGTTTGTAGAAAAGTGAAGACTAATCAACTTTCGTTTGAAAATTTTTTGTCAGATCATCGGAAATATTTGAAAAATCGTGTTAACAATTCTCACAATGCATACTATTGAAAACAAGTGTAAAATGTATTATTTATTATTATTTTATTAATTATTTTTTTATTTATTTATTATTTTTCGTGACCAAAATGTAAGTAAACCTTACCTGTATACTGTACATAATAAATTTCCATGAAATTATTTCACTTTATTTTAATTGACATGAAATTATTGTTTTTTAAATTAAGTAGTTATTTTATATGGAGAAGAATCATTTTTTATTATCTTTAATTTAAATTGAATTATATTTCATTTTAAATTTATTTTATATTCAATTTAAGTGTAAAAAAATTTATTATTTATTATTAATTTATTATTTATTTTTTAATGTATTTATTGTTTTTCGTGACCAAGAACGGTTACAAACATTTTTTGTCGAGGTTTTCCCCGAAATAGAGCTTTCCTAGGGTTTTTGCCGTTTTCTGCCGCTCTCAGACCACTGTGCGACGCAATGAAGCGTGGCAAGAACTGCCATATTGGAATCACTAATTTAAGCTTGCCCTTGTCGTTAATGATTACTTAATTGTGGGGTTAAGCGTCTCGAAGGAAATCCGAATGACCAAAATCGTAAGAAATCGTTCATTTTTTCTAATCGTTTGCTGTCTCGAGTATCCCTTCATAGCTAAAAATGTGATTTATACTGGTGTATTCTATGTATATAGGATCTCTAGTTCCCTGGGATGAATGAATCTTTTTCTTGGAACACAAGAATTGAATTAAAAAGGGATGGTTTTTTAAAACCTTTGAAACTATGTGTTAATTGTTTTACTTCTTCTTGATTTACATACGTGCATAAGCCAGTGTCTTTATTCCAACGTGTTCCTCTAAGATCACTCACCTGGAACAGAAAGAAAATTTATTATTTATCATTTGCCATTTATAATGTCAAATTATTAAAATGTAATAGGTTTTGCTCTATGTTTGTTTAATGGTGTTCATTTATATACAAGAGCATTAAACTCGTACTGAAAACCTGTCAAAAATTACGATGCCAAATACAGGCGTACCTCTTATCATTGATAATGTTAAATAATTAAAGTACAACATTTTGGTACTTGATTTTCTGCGAACATTTTGGTACTTGATTTTCGGTCGGTTTTCAGTGTGAGTTTGCAGAAATTCACGAAAGTGTTCGCGCGGAAGGATACTTTAATTTCAGTCCGGCCGCTTAAAAACTCCCCGGCGTAGATCGCACTGCTATCTCGACGTGTAGATCGGCGGATTCTAGAAGCGGAATAAAACTTCTATGAAATTTAATAAGTTCCTTTGTGGGAGATCGTAAGTTTCCCCGAAGGACGGAAACAAGCGCGGTCTTAGCGCGCGGGGTGACTCACTAAATTTAGGGACGACCTTTTGCATCTGCGCTAGAGTCCAATTTATCTAGTTTACAGATCCTATTAAATCGTGAATATTGTTAGTACACGTGCCTGTGCTCTATTAAACCGTCCCTGGCGCCGTGCAAAATATCCTCTTAATAAAACGTTCAACGAAACAATTTCTCTAAACGCGAACCAGTTGAAATTGTATCCCGTAGCTATAGAATATGCATAGGACACACTGTTCCAAGATAACGGAGTATCTGGCGCGGACAACTGATATCACAAGATAATTCAAAACGGTGGATAGCGATATGAAAGCGAGGTATACAAGTATATATATGCATTATTTCGTCAACATTTGGAAATACACGATTGGAAAAATGGTGAAAACTCGTTGCACAAAGAATTGTAAGAAATGACAAAACCGTAAGTTGTGAGAAAATAAATTCAGACTTCATATTATCAACGTCTACATTAAAATTCAACTTTTTCCAAATTACAGTAAATTCGCGGTAGTTGTCAACCAGCCTGTGTTCTGCACGAACAACCATCGCATACCGACATTATTTCTTTGAGACTGCGTCTACCACGCCGACCGGCCGACAGTTCAATCGAAAACCGAACGTTGAGAAGGACAGCATGTAAGTACGGATCGAAGAGAACACCCGGGCCTTTGAACTGTGCCGACGACGGCGACTGTCCGCGTCTCTTTCTTAGCAGTTTCGTAGGCACCTGACAACTATCGTATATCCGGTCGTTGACAATTATCGCGACTTTACTGTACAATTAACAAAATGAGTTAGCATTACTTAAAATAATAAGTGTAAAGTAAAAGTGAACAAGTAATAAAATAAAATATATGTTACAGTTACAGTTTCCATAAATATTTATACAGGGTGTCCCAAAATTCGTGAACTTCTCGAAAGGTGGTGGTTCTTGAGACTATTTGAAGCGACATTTTCCTTTGCAAAAATGTTATCCGCGGCTTTGTTTAGGAGTTATTAACGAAAAACACGGACCAATCAGAGCGCGACCTAGACGCGAGTTGCCACAGTCGGCTCGGCGCGCCAACTGTCTATTGGCCGACTGTGGCAACTCGCGTCTAGGTCGCGCTCTGATTGGTCCGTGTTTTTCGTTAATAACTCCTAAACAAAGCCGCGGATAACATTTTTGCAAAGGAAAATGTCGCTTCAAATGATCTCAGGAACCACCCCCTTTCGGGAAGTTCACGAATTTTGGGACACCCTGTATAGAATGAGATACGGAAACGATTCCCATTTCCTCTGTAACAGTTTAGCTTCATGGTGCTGCGACTTCACAACAGACTATAGCACTTTGCCCACACCCTCATCTAGTAGACGATATAATCTTGGAACAAGACATATGTTATCTGAAACTGAGTCTATAACTATACAGGGTGAATTCGATAAAGCAGGACACCTAAATATCTCCGTTACTTTTCGTTGTACAAAAAAACTTCGTAGGACAAAGTTACACTGTTTGAAGGGCCACATGTAACGGTGTAAGGGAAAAAAATTTTTAAGGTCATTTTTATGAGATTTCAAGGTTATCGATGTTTTTTAAATGGAATGAGGTAGTTTTTAATACATCAATCGATGCAGCTGGACAATCGTTATAAAAAAGTACTAACCTGTGTATGTCGAAAAGTTAGTAGTTCACGAGATATTTCGATTTAAATAACTCTAAAATACCATTACTGTCGTGCTAAGATGTTACACAAGTAAATAAACACTAACGTCTTAGTATAGGGTTTTCCAATTGGACGGGTCGATGTTGACAGTCTGTAGCGGCCGTGTTGTTTTAGTGGCGGCGGTCAAATCTTTTGTTTGTAATTCAGTCATTAATGCCAAATCACCATGGCAAGTTACACGATTCCAGCAGGACGGCGCTACGAGCCACACAGCAAAGACCACGATGGATATTCTGCATCAACGATTTGAGGGTACGGTTATCTCTCGCGGAGGTGACGTGAATTGGCCACCAAGATCGTGCGATTTGACCCCGCTAGATTTTTTGTTGTGGGGTTTTCTAAAGTCTCAGGTCTATGCCAATAAGCCGCAATCGACCGATGCCCTCAAAATCAATATAGCCCAGGCCGTCGCTCAAATTCAGCAAGATCTATGCGGCAGAGTCATTGAGAATTGGACCTCTCGGATACGTGCCATCGTGCGAAACCGCGGCGGACATTTGAACGATGTCATTTTTCATACATAATGGCATACATGGGCCTTTCAAATAAAATAAAAATTTCGTTAATACCTCACACACAGCTTGTTTTATTCCATTTCAACATCGACCCGCCCTTATTGGAAAACCCTGTACGACAGTAATGGTATTTTAGAGTTATTTAAATTGAAATATCTCCTGAACTACTAACTTTTCGACATACATAGGTTACTACTTCTTCATAACGAATGTCCAGCTGCATCGATTGATGTATTAAAAAATACCTCATTCCATTTAAAAAAACATCGATAACCTTGAAATCTCATAAAAATGACCTTAAAAATTTTTTTCCCTTACACCGTTATATGTAGCCCTTCAAACAGTGTAACTTTGTCCTACGAAGTTTTTTTGTACAACGAAAAGTAACGGAGATATTTAAGTGTCCTGCTTTATCGAATTCACCCTGTATATGGTCTAAGCGGTGCAACACAAAAGGTGTGTGTATGAGGGGATAGATTTGACGCCGTTGTCAGTCTCTCTGAGACCGTCGACATTTCTGTTATAAATGTTTAAATTATAAGTTATGTACATGTACAATAAATGAATAAATAAAGGCAATGTAATAAGGTAGCATATCTACGTGTGTATTCATTGAACCATGAATTTTTCCAGAACGTTGGATTTGTAGATTTAGAATTGCATAAATAGCGAAACTTTGAGAAACAAAAATTTTCGTATGTCTGACTTGTTGTTGACTTTTACTACTGACTCTTCGCGCCACCTCTTTCGCTGTCATATTCTTCCAACACAAAACTCGATTTCCGAAGTTCTCAAAAAATTTTCGACCGTCCGGCTTGTCGTTGAGATGCACTATTGAATTTTCTTGCCACCTCTTTCGCTATCGTGTTCTCCTAATACAAAACTCGATTTCCGCGATGATCCTCGATGTCTTCTATGAGTACTATTACATTATGAAAATAATTTGAATTATTTCATGTACGACACTGGAAGTAGAAGACTCGTGACACTCCCAGCATTTTGTCGTCGGTACACGTCGGTAAGTGTAAAATTAGTAATTTCACGAGTTCGAGATAAGAACGAGAAATGAAAGAGATTCGCCAGGAAAGAAGGATCCTTCTCTCCAGACATAAAAAGTGTTCCCCGTCTCGTGAGGAACCACGAACAAACAAGCGTAACTGCGGAACAAATTCGTGGACAAGCATAAAGCGTCCCGCGGACGTGCTAATGGAAAAAGGTTGCGAGTATTAGGAAACTTGCCGCGCGTGAAGTTCGTGTTGGCACGTTTTAGTACTCCAACGAATACCTTAGTGAAGGATGTGCCGAAGTTTAAGCACATCTGATGCAAGAAGCTCCCGGAAACCGCAAACGTGGCGGAAGCAGTTAACCAAGAATTAAGATAGTTCCTCAAGAGCCCTTGTTTTTAATAATAAATTTCTTGAGCACGCGCCGAACTACTCTAAAGTCGAGTGGCTTATCTTTTCTCCGGGATCTCGGTGGCATGTTACACCGCATCTTTTAAGTCTCAGCGAACGCCAACTGGTTCAGAGCAGAGTTTGCATCGTACTGCTTTCTTCGGCAAACCTCCATGCAAGTATTCTTCATATTCATCACTTTATTTTTTTTCCAGGCAATTTTTAGTTTCCGATCGCAGAGAATTGAAATGTTCCTTCTGACTTTCTTAGAATTTAAATTAAAGCTTCCGTGGGGTATATTGGGTAGCCCACAAAGTTACTAGACCATTTTAAAATGGAATGCCTCGTTTATTTCTTAAAAATTCACATTTATTCTTTTATCAAACAAACTCCGATTTTAATATGAGCCTTATCCTCGAGAAAAGAGGGTATAACTTCTTTAAATTGTATCTCTTGTTTAAATCTTGTGCATTGTTCATGAAACTGGGACATCTATACTTGAAGAATTATTAATGATGATTTATATATTCCAGCAATAAAATTAGAATTAGGAGAAGAGGGTCAAATTTGGTTCACAACTAATAAAATGATGTGCCAAACGTATTGTTTATCCAGTACATCCATACACAATATGCGAAAGACACACTGGGCGGATGAGGGTGAAGGCATATTTATTGATCATTGTTCGAGAATCATCAATGATCATTTGAACAAGAAAATAAAATATATTCAGATCTCAGCACCTTCACATACTAAGATACACTATTCACAAATATGTCTCTAATAGCTGGAGAAATAAAATGAAAGAAGTGAGCAAGATAAAGTGAGCAGCTCATTTTCGCAGGTAATAATCATGCAGCTCGCGCGCGCGTTTCCTTGAGCAATATAAAGGGCTTCGGCGAACGAGCAAGGACTCGCTTATCGCCGGTCTCCCCTTATCTATCTAATTGATTCCAATAAAGGGTCCGTGGAGCGGAATAGAGGGCTCGAGAGTACTCGGTTAGAACCCGGTCGCAGGACCGAACATCGGCGGAATTCGGTACAGCAGCCGTGGCAAAGTAATCGCGCGGTGTAAACTCCGTCGCAAGGTAATATGTGGCTGGCCATCTCGCGGAAACAGAATCTAATCCCGCGGACGCACGTGACCGGAATCGCAGCCGATCCTTTCGGGCGGTTTCTCTCCGCGACGAGTTGTGTGTCGCCTTGCCGGCTGATTTTTCCCCCTTGTCTCCTTTCTCTCTTAACAGTTTCGAACACCCCTCGCTTACAACCGCCGAAAGTGCTTCGTCCCTCGTCCGATTACCAACCACCCCTTGCCACGATTTCACCCCGGACCTGTTCCAATCGGCAGGAAACGACCTGGTGACTCTTCATCGTTATTAATCGCTCGACGCGATTACACTCAGCGACATTTGTATCTTGGTGACACGATAAAGACGGCAACAAAAGGGTGGTTTCATCCCTTCCTCATTCACAGGGAGTTTACAGCAGATTCGATGGATTGTAGAAACATTTTATATGATGCGCTTCAAGCAGAAAGTGTGAGGTGTTGTACTGGAAAAGTGTCTGTGCGGTTTTCTTGTCGCATACACCTAACGCGAACTTAATCTAGCCACATTGAATTCACATAAAATGATTGGTAGTTCTTCAGAAAAATAATATACTAATGATTGTTATTCCTACTCCCCGTGCGAGTTTCACAAGTCAATCTTAAAATAATCTTCCTAATGCTTCACACACAAGAAAATTTATTAGAAAAATGATCTGCAATATTACCCAGTAAAATTATAACTAACAGAACCTGTACAATCTCAAAAGTAGTGAGACAGGAGCTAAAAACATTTGTAAAAATAAATTCGATTAACGAACTAGCATTCCGAACATTATTTTATAAAATCACTAGGTGTCAGAAGAATGCGAACGACGAGTTCAATATTATAGTCTAGAGAAGCGTCGCGTTTGTGACATTGCGAACATTTTATCACTATTTGTATCCCGGGTGGAGTGAGAGAAGGTCGAACGTCGAACACGATAAAGACGAAAAAGGGAGGGATGGTTTCTCCACCCTCTCCGCTGTGTTCGCGGCTTTTGCTCGATGATTTCACGATAGACGATTATTACGGGACCTTAACGTCGCGCCTTTAATTCTCGCGACACCCTCGAGAAGCAGAAACAAGGGTGCAGGTGCGCGTCTTGATCATTTGAATCGCGCGGCCTCCTCCCGAGGGTTGCAATCAGAGTGTTCGCTCGAGAAATAGGGAATTCTTGACCTGGTTTTGTTTCCCGTTTTACCGGGCGCCGAGATTAAATGTTTATTGAACAAGTGGATGAAATTACGGTTATTACACGGGACGCTCCCGAGAACAGAAATGCATTATGCTCGTGCGGAAATAACGAACTATGCCGAACAACTTTTTTCCTGTTAGAGGTGCAATTAGTAACCAAACGCTGTAGAATCGCGAAGTCACAATACGGATTTTATAGTTATTATTAGACTGCGGATTTTATACATTTTTAACCGAAATGGGTAGCTGTAATTTGAAACAGCAGAAAGGGTATAGCCGGATTCCTGTTTTAAAGCATCGTTTTACGTCTAAAAAAACATTGTGCAAAATTTCTATGTCTACCCCCACCGATAGGGATGATATTGAGGTAAATTCCCCCGCACTTAAATGCAATTTGCTGTAAAACGAGAAAAGATATCGACATGGGATAAACGGCAAACAAAAGATATAGATACACTCTATATTTCAGATTTTTTTCAGAATTTTTTGCTAATTATTTATAGTTGAAAATAATTAATTAATGCGGGAGGTCTAAATTCCCGCGAGAAACAGGCGAAATGCGCGTCCCGCCGAAAGCAAGCGAAACGCGCGTTCCACGGAAAACAGATGAACAGATTAATTCGTTTGTTTCGACAAACGACAGTCGAAACAAAGTGGAAAAGGCGTGGAAGAAGCGAGAACGGGAGTCTCTCGCCGGTCGTCGCCTTGTAAAGTTGTCTTGTAAAGTTGTACCGAATCTTTGTTCTACCTCTTTTTTCTATTATTTTATTAAACATAGTTATCGTATGAGTCGATCCCTTTATTGCTCCCCGCCCGCGTAGATCGATTAGCTAACTCGATCGCCACCGAAATAAATATAAAATAGGGAAATCCTACATTAATTTTTTGGGAATTTTTTTAACTATCTTCCCCTGGGTTGACACCTACCAAAAAATTCTAAAATATTGCTATGATTCTGACCTATTTTGTAAAAAAATCTCAGAAGTGTCCGTTTGGTGGAACAGTGTCAAAAAAAAATAAAGTATGCCGGCGAACGCTCGGTTTGATCAGTAACGACGCAGCGACCGAATCCCCTTGCGGAGGCTAGTGACGGGAGCGAACGGGAAGTCGGCGCTTGTACGGAAAAGCTGATACATGTAAAAATGCGATTAAATCTTCTAATATATGATTACAGTTGGAAGTCTATACAATTATATTCTAGGAAATAGCTTACATTGAAGAAGAAAAATACGTGTAAAGCTAGTTTGTTGCTGTCAAGTAACAGAAAGAAGAAGCTTCTCACAAGAATGTTGCATGGTCACGGTGTTAGAGGTTCTGCTTAATTCTCTGGAGGGCTCCAGTTCGAATCCTCCTCAACTTTCTTTTCTTGTTTTTTTCTTATTTTTATATGTATTTATAAACTAAACGATTTTTTAGGAACTTTAATAGGAACGAAATAGATTTCGATCTACCTAAATTACCAAGTGATGAAATATATTTTTACGTGGTTCCTGTTTCTCCCAGCAGATGCAGACAATTTTTGTTTTAATAGAAGTCTATAAAAGTCCAGTTATTATAGAAAGGATAATGTAAATGTCTCAACCCATTTGATACTGTGAAAGTTATACGAGGTTGATTGTACTTTTATTTGTAATGAAAAGTTTATATGTACTAATTGTCTTTGTGACAATTCTACCACAGTTAAGTAATATTAAAAATTCATAACAGCTGAAGAATGCCCCCACGACTCTTCATGAAATGATTTCGAAGTGAAGGTAGTAAGAGATGCGCTGTAATTAATTCAACGAAACCAAATGCGTCCGAAAAATTCGTATGTTTTTCAAGTAATTAAGCTGAGGGACATCAGCGGTTGTTCCTGAACGGACAAACACTTAAAATAATTCTGCGTTTTTACGAGAAGGTATGCGAGCGGAGAGGGATTCCCTGCAAATAGAAATCTCTTGTAGTATTGTGTTTTCTTGTCTGAAGTGTGTTTTCCCGGGGCCGAATGTTTTATTCCGGCTGAACAACCGGCTAAACAGTAATTAGCGGGTAACGTTATTAAAGCGAAAGTTGCGAGCGCGGGCGGGCGCACGCGGCTGCGATAGGTTGCAACGAAGCGAAGGGTGGCGACACAGGTTCGCAGACGTTGAACGTAGGTTTTGCGCGAGGGAAATTGCGTTACTGGCGGAAAAGGGAGAGCCAGAAAGCAAACCGGACACCGGGGATCCGCTATTCGCGGCACGATCCCGAAAATATAGCATACTGCTCTCAAAATAAGATCAAAAGGCGCGGTCAGAAAATTTCTAACGTGTCCAGACATCAAATTTTCTTCGTTTTCGTCTGGATATACATCGAGATACCCGGTGGGGTCGCCCGTTTCTTGGCTCTGGACCAATCGTCACGTCGACCCATCCGAATCGCGATAAGGTTTCTGGCGATGAGCGCGTTCCGGGCCTCTAAATGTCCTGCGAAGTTATTCTGGACGTCACTCGTCACTTCCGGGTGATTCTCGACAGACAAGTTACACCTGTCAGACAGTAATCGTCTGTTCTTTGTTAAACTGGAAATCCGGCGACAAAGTACTCCCTCACGGTCTACAATTTTAGCGAGTCCCGCCGCCGCTGCCGGCGTTAATTGATATCTGATTCGACCAATGACGTCGAGGGATTATTCCTGAACAATCACCAAATGATGCCGACAGCCTCGCCTTACTTCGCTCGCTAAGTTGTTGCACGTGTGATGGTCGATATTATTAATACACGTTTAGTGAAACCTCAAGCTAATTTCCTCGGTTACGCTTCTATACCATTTTCGAAGACACAAATACATGACCTCGGAGATTCGATTTTGTAATAGCAAATTTTAATACATTTCCTTACTTAAGCATACATCGTAACAAAAATCGCACAAAATTGAAATAACATTTTTATAACACGGCATATGCACTTATTGTGCTCGGAGGGTTAAGTGTTCAATTAAGATGATTTCTTCGAGAGATAAATTTTAACAATTTCTGTAATAATCTGGTAATAAGTACAAGGTTATAATAGTACATTGAATCATTCGTGCGACACTATATTAACAATTCAATAGAAACCTCGAATAATTATGAGTGGATAGCAACATAAAAATGTTCTACGTCAATTGCAAGACACAGGAACCATGTAAAAATGTCTGATTTTCCTTAACAACTTTAATATACTGGAAACTACGCCTCGATGTTCTTCAATTCTTATAGTTAATCTATTCATTAAACTGTACGTATTCTTTCATGTTGCGCACGCGTAAAATCCATAGTCCAATTAAATATGAGGCTCTCGACGGATGAACCAGTGTCTAAATAATTCTTGAGAAACGAGATTTGCCTCCGGGACGGAGGTCTAATCTTAAATCGAATTGATCAATAATCAAACGAGTAATTAAGGCCAGTTACCGTCAATTTGCGAGCACCGCGGCTCTAAATATCTCTCGTTACGGAGTAATACGTTCTAATGCCCCAGCTTCTCTCGTCGGATTTCCGCTGGATCTTTTACGTAATGGCTCTTCATTAAAAACAAGACTGTTCCATGAAAATTCTAAGGTCTTTTATTCCTGTCTCACGCTCCCGCGTTCTAATAAGTGCGCGATCTAATTGCAGGGTCCCCGCCGCGCCGCGCCGTTGTAACGCACGGACTCGGCTTCACTTAATATACGAATTCCAGGTTGATTTATCGATGGCCTCTGCCACGGGTATTCTAAGAGCCCCGGCTGCCAGAGGTAGTACCTACTTTATTACGCGACGAGTGAGACCACTATTTAAGACAGCCGAATGTAAGAAGAGTTCGTAAATCTTGCTCGAATAGCCCCGGGATTGTCGGAAGGATATTAAAAGTTCTGCCCGCGAGATTCGATGGAGTTTCGCATGGGGCGATAACGCTGGTCTACTTTCTGCAAATTGTTAATGAAATCGCCGACTTTCGTTCTACGCGAAAACGGTTCGACCCGCGAACCAATCTCGGTTGAAAGCGGCCTCGTAGCCGACATAAAAATGTGCGTTTATTTAATTAACTTCCGTCGCGCAGTGACTCCGATCTAGCAGTTCAATTGATAAAAAATTACTTGGCTCATGTCGGTATTTAATACATCTACATTACTTTCTTATCACAGATACTTCAGAAGATACACATCCATCGCCATCAAAAACTTTGATTGTACAAAAAAATTGTACAAGCATTTAAAAATCAACAATTTATGAATACCATTATGGATTATTGTTTATTTTAAAACTGAACCTGGTTTTCAGGCAGTTTCGATAATGAGACAAAATGTTTTAGATAAAAGTTAATCAACATTTAGCGTTCCATAAATTTCACTACAAATAAATTTTAGAAACTCTATATTCTATAAAAAATCAAGGTTGTCTCTAATTTTTAATGATCAATATATATTTTTGACTTCATAATATTGTAGCTGATGTCAAGATGAACTCATTGATCCACGTTGTTATACTTTTAAACTTCCAATTAGTGTTAAAATGTTAATAAACAGCCAGGTTGTCCGCTCGGACCACTGTCCGACTGTGTCGGCAATAATGACATGGAGATCAACGTGCTAAAAAATTAAGAAATACATCATTTTATGAAAAATTTGTGATATCATAGTCTATTTCTATTAGCAATGAAACTCCTATAACCTAAATAAATGAACCGGTATCGATAAAAATGACGACGGCAATTAAAAAGAGGAATCTAATTGAGATTAGCAACAAATTGCATGTCACGGCAAAACGATTTTTATAGATAAACAGGGTAAACGAATTGCGAAACCTGTAGTTGCATGTTTCGCGTCGTCATTTTTACGAAAGGTCAGCTAGCCTACCCAGGCTAGCAATTTTTACCCAAAAATTGTGGAACAGAGACAAAGGTTTCAAAAGTTCTAAAATTAAGTGTAACTATAAAACAAACTGAGAGATTTTATTATATTTCTAGTGACGAGTGCTATTTATATTTCTCTTTTCCGTGTTTGTCTTGAGAAATTCTTGGGAAACGCAGCCGGCAAGAGTCGACCAGTTTCGCAAACGGCAGGAATTGGGCAACGTTTCTCCCGGTAAATTCGCGTCTGAGCCGCGGCAAATTGCGAGCGGAAATGAAATTGAATTTATTGTGTCTTGCCGCGGGTAATATTTCAGTCGGGCCGGGAACGCGCACAGGTGTAACCGAGCGGGAAGCATTAGGGTTGGTAATGGAAATATTTAGTTCGCATTAGCGCGGATGCTTAGCGGGGTGGCGTGGAAATGTAAATTAGGTTTAGTTTATGGGCCGGTGGCTGTAAAAAAGCCCGTAAAGTGAAGTGACCGCGTCGGTGAAACGGCTTGCGCCCGGATCGAAGGAATTACGGCGACGATACGTGTAATGATCTCGTGACAGGAGAGCACGGTTACGAGCACGCTAATGGCTCCCCTTAAACGAAAATTACGTATCGGTTATGACGACGAAAAAGTCCCGACTAAATTGATCATTAACGGCCGTCGTCAGTTTCGGTGAGCGACGCTCGAATTTCACGCGCGTGCCGCAAAAATCTTTGATAAACTTACTTACCGAACCACTCACACAATTTTCGCGAATGAACATTGTCTGAGACCAAGTTAATCATGTGTGGAGCTCACTAATCGGTTAACACTGGTTTAATAAGAAAGAGTTAATGATACATAAACACTATTCTCTCTGAAACACAATATCATACCCACGTTTGAACTCCGATCAAACATAAATGATATAAATATACCAATAAATATTATTCTTTCATACAAGTGGCTAGAGAATTCATTCGACAAGAAACTTTTGACGTGAGTCGAAGTTGTAAACTACTGTCTCATCAAATTTATTAGATTCACGTATTGTGTTTCGATAGTTGCGATAAGTTTTAGCAATCAAACTTTGCGATACGTGTATTAGGCTCTTCTAGATATTGGATTTGTCCAAGTTTATGCCGCACAGTGTGAATTTAGGTTAGAATACAATTTTTAGTCACGCAATGGTGTGGTTCAATTCGAGAAATTTTAAGATACAATAAAAAAGAATCACAATGAGTCTGCAAGCTCATGGTTCAAGTGCATACCCTATGGAAAGAACTTTCGAGCCAACCTCCATATACATGTACGTAGACCAATCACAATTTTGCAAGCATACGGATTCATAAATACGTAAAAGGAGATTGATGTATTTTTTAAGTGAAGACTCTAGTAACGGCTGTTGTGAGTGGTCCAGAGGCGTCCCTCACTCGAGAATTAATTCTTCATGGGCCTCCTTTGTACGTACTTCATAATAAATTATAAATAATACTTTAAGGAACATCCCGACTTAATTAGTAATTTCTGTAACTCACCGGCGTATTTTCAATTGAAGGTACCGTGTCGCTAGCCTGTAACGCGGCCGGAGTTTTCCCATCGAGGCGAGAGAATTTTCCGAATATATCCGATAACAATGGTCGATCCAAGGGGTTCGGTAGGCGGCGGAATAATGCCGGTCTTATCAGCGCTATCCACTTCTAGCCGCGGCGCTTTCTTAACGGGATCTTTTGGTTGGGTTCTTTCGAATTGAGGCGGCCCGCCTAGCCTCCGAGGATGGTTAAGACGGGCCACGGGTTTCAATTAACGAAAGACAGTGCCCGGCGTTAATCCGGGAACAATCGCTCCTTGGGGCGGCGAGTAGGGGGTGGCGGCCATGAGATGGGCCGGCCGCGAACTTTGAATTAATTAAATTCCCGTAATTTCGTATCTGGTTTCCGCACACGTGCCTCCGATTCGGCTGCGGAAGTTCGATCGTGGAAAATCGCGGAATGAAACCCCTCGTCGCATCGGTTTCGCCAGAGATTCAGGCGGGAGCCCGCGGAAGGGTTCACCGAAAATACAATCGGATTGCAGCGAATGTGCAACGCCTTCTACCATGCAGACGGGCCCGGGCCAGCGGAATGAACCTGTCGTGTGATCCCGAAATTTCGTCGACCGAATTGAAATCCCCGACAATTAAGCGGAAATCGAGATTTGAATAATTTCACGTCGATCGTCGTGGTTAAAGAACGATCGTCGATAGGGAATCCGAAACTGAACGGGGTGGCGCGGCGTGGCATTGCGTGGTCCGGCGTGGCGTGACCGTGCTCACTCGTCCCGTAATATTCGATTTACAGACTGTCCGTGGATACGTTTTTCATCGGTCACTCGCGACCCACCCAGGCTCCTGACATTCGTCATTTCCCCCGAACCCTCCCGACACTCTTCTCTTGCCCTTTTGCCCGTAGCTTCTCTTGAAATTCCCGTGATGATATCGATCGATTTCCGGCGAAATTGATTCCGCCGCACTGTCGTTTCGTTGCCTTTTTATTGCGAACTGCTACCGAGAAACGTAATCACTCTTCGAACCGTTACAACCCGTTGATCGAAACTGCATCAGGCCCTTGCTACGACCCTTGCATTTATTCGCCCTGGATATGGTTGTTTCTGCCTCAAATCACTGCTTCTCTTATTCTATGTATATCAGTTGGGTTATTCTTGCGTATACAAGAACTAAGGAGAATATAAAATGTAACAAAAGAAAAATGTACAGCTGAGAGATACAATATACAGATCATATGAATCAATATCAAATTTTTCAAAAAATCTTCAATATACAGGGTGAGTCCGAAGAAACAGAACACCTAAATACCTCCGCTACTTTTCGTTGTACAAAAAAACGTCTTAGGATAAAGTTACACTGTTTTAAGGGCCACATGTAATGGTGTAACGGAAAAAATTTTCGAGGTCATTGTTTTATGAGATTTCAAGGTCATCGATATTTTTTTAAATGGAATGAGGTATTTTTTTATAAATCAATCGAAGCAGCTGGACATTCGTTATGAAGAAGTGGTAACCTATGTATGTCGAAAAGTTAGTAGATCACGAGATATTTCGATTTAAATAACTCTAAAACACCATTACTGTCGTACTAAGACGTTACACAAGTAAGTAAACGTCAATTTCATTTTCAACTTCAATTTTTCAATTTCAACTCTTCCATTTCAACTTCAATTTCTATTCTTCCATTTCAACTTCAATTTCTACTCTTCCATTTCAACTGCAATTTCAATATCAACCTTTACAACTTCCATTTCAACTTCAATTCCAATATCAACCCTTCAACTTCAATTTCAATTTCAACTCGTCAATTTCAACTCTTCAATTTCAATTTTTCAATTTCATTTCGTTAATTTCAACCTCAATTTTTCAATTTCAACTTCAATTTCTATTCTTCCATTCTAACTTCAATGTCTACTCTTCCATTTCAACTGCAATTTCAATATGAACAATTACAACTTCAATTTCAACTTCAATTCCAATATCAACCCTTCAACTTCAATTTCAATTTCAACTCGTCAAGTTCAACTCTTCAATTTCAATTTTCCAATTTCATTTCGTTAATTTCAACCTCAATTTTTCAATTGCAACTTCAATTTTTATTCTTCCATTTTAACTTCAATTTCTACTCTTCCATTTCAACTTCAATTTCAATATCAACCCTTACAACTTCAATTTCAACTTCAATTCCAATATCAACCCTTCAACTTCAATTCCAATTTCAACTCGTCAATTTCAACTCTTTAATTTCAATTTTTCAATTTCATTTCGTTAATTTCAACCCCAATTTTTCAATTTCAACTTCGATTTCTATTCTTCCATTTTAACTTCAATTTCTACTCTTCCATTTCAACTTCAATTTCAATATCAAACCTTACAACTTGAATTTCAATATCAACCCTTACAACTTCAATTTCAACTTCAATTCCAATATCAACCCTTCAACTTCAATTTCAACTTCAACTCGTCAATTTCAACTCTTTAATTTCAATTTTTCAATTTGATTTCGTTAATTTCAACGTCAATTTTTCAATTCCAATTCGTTAATTTCAACTCTTCAATTTCAATTTCAACATCAAATTTTCCATTTCAACTTCAATTTTAACTCTCCCATTTCAACTTCAATTTCAATTTTTCAATTTCAACTTCAATTTTTCAATTTTAATTCGTTAATTTCAAATCTTCAATTTCATTTTCAACGTCAATTTTTCAATTTCAATTTCTTCAATTTACACTAGCAAGTAAACGCTAACGTTTTAGTACGACAGGAATGGTGTTTTAGAGTTATTTAAATTGAAATATCGCGTGAACTACTAACTTTTCGACATACATAGGTTAGTACTTTTTTATAACGAATATGCAGCTGCATCGATTGATGTATAAAAAAAATACCTCATTCCATTTTAAAAAATGTCAATGACCTTGACATCTTGTAAAAAAATTGCCTTGAAAATTTTTTCTTTTTCACCGTAACTTTGTCCTAAGAAGTTTTTTTGTGCAACGAAAACTAACGGAGATTTTTAAGTGTTCTGTTTCTTCGGACTCACCCTGTATCAGATTCAGATATAATGCTAATCAAGCTTCCTCATGCAATTCAACTTCGAAGTTCGCTCATGCCAAGTTCCTAATTGAAAAGTACCATTACGGAACAAATTTTTCCAAGTCCGCCATGTTTCGTCCATCGTTTCTTTCCCCTGTCATAGCTCGCGTCGAAAGCTCCTCGACTCGAAACAGCCAGGCGCGAACTTCCAGCGCAAAAAGAGCCCCACTTCGCGAGAAATAAAATATGTTTCGCGTGACGGGCCTCTTACCATGAGAACGTAAACAGGAAACGGGGAGTGCTCATTGTTCTAAAAGCAATCGCGCCGAACGTTCCGCGCGATGTATTCATACCTTGCGTGTCCCGCTCAGCCAGATATGCCGCGGGCATTCTTCGTCGCGGCTACCGAAAATTCTGCAAATTTGTTATACTTCTTTTTACGGGACGTTCCTGGAATGCAGGTGCACTTCGCCGGGCTACTCGGAGAGACCGTGGAAAAATCACTGGGTCGCGTCGAGGAAAAACCGAATGCTCCGTCGGAACTTTATTCTTCGCTATTTTCGATCTCCCTTGGTCAAAAAGTTTCGCGGATTTGTCTGCGCGGCGGTAGCTTTAACGTGACATTATTTTTCCGAGCCGCGGAGAAAGTGTACTTTATTGCGGTTTCTTTGGCGTTAATTTCTTTCTTGAATTTCGGAAAATTAAGTGCAGCTCGCAGCGTCGAGATGGTGAAGAAGAAGAAGAAGAAGAATTATTTGTCGTCGCTTGGCATTACGACACAGAATTCAGCGATTCTGTTAACTGCTTTTGGCGATATGTCGTTCACAATTTAATTCCAGACTTTCAGATTATTTTCAGTTTCAGTGTATTTTATAATATTTCGTTGTATCCAACGTTTCGAGTAGACATCGATGGAAAATAAAAGAATTAAGTTGCTTTGAAATCAATGCAGAATTGTTAGATTGGTATTATATGCGTTACTTGTAAAATGATCAACAGAGACGTCTTTTTAAGGGAAGAGTTTACTAGAAGGAGTCTGATTAATGATTGCATATAATTCTCATCTTCTATACAATTAAGGCGCTTTCTCGTCTAATTCTATGGGAAATGGATTCAAATGTGACAATTAAAAATGGCGAACCCTGAGATAGAGAATGCTCGGAGCTGGCGTCAAACAGAAAAATTCAATCACGAGCCAGCGCGACTGCAGCAGCCCCTTAAATGCAACAGGGGTTAAGTCCCCGGCGAAGAATTTCCTCGGAAAGTCGGTGGAAATTCTTCGGAAAGAATCGCAGGCGGTATAACGGTCTGGGCTCTCGAATAAGGTGTGCAGCTGACGCCTTGTAAACATTCCGTCGAACCTGATCGCATCGTGGACGCCGTAATTCTGTCAACGGGAACGCGACTGGGCACGGGGTCAATCCTCGGGCTCGAAGCCGGCTAGGCGAACAGAAATGTTGCTGTTTCTCGCTCGAACGCGCCATTCTTGAGTTATAAATACGCTCGGCGAGCGACGAGGTACCGGAGAGAGAGCGAACCGGAGGCAACGCGTAGAAACGCCGCTCCGGATCGAAACGCGAAACGTTTGCTGGCGGAACCCGTCCGAAAACAGGTGAAAGAAGATGGAAAGAGAAAGGAGAGGCGACAGAATGGACGAGCCCGGTTGGGGGCCACCTGACCGCGTCGCTCATCTCATTGAGATCCTTATAACAGCTGCATCGGTCAATGGGGAGATCGTCCTGCGGATTGACCAATTGTGGCCCCGGCTTAAATTAGCCGGGCCAATGGCGACCGGCACCGCGTTAACGTGGAATCACCCCGGGCCAACCATGCTCGACGAAATTGTTACGGAAACCGGGCACCGGTGTTCCTTTCGCCCGAACGTTTACCTACCCGTGCCGCGGAAAATTCATTGGGATGGAGACCCGAGTCCAACTATAGACCGAACTTGCCTAATGATGGCCGATCCGGTTCACCGCTTCGGATAGAACGCTTTTGCCCGGTAAGCACGCCACCGCTATTCCAGCCAAGTTTTATGATGGTCAGCTCCGTGCCGAGGTCGCCTAACAAATGAATGAACGCTACCTCCTCTTTGCTGCCGCTTTCCATCGATCACTACGTTTCTATAATTGCCTTTCCTAATTATTTACAGACCTCGAAGAAGAGACTTCGGAGAAACAGATACTTGAAGCTTGTCACGATAATATGTTATACGTTATTAATAATAATTTATTATTTTTACTAATTTTGTTACTGTAACATATTTACTATACCAACTTTATGTATAGATAAAATTATTTAGAATATCGATCGTAAATGTTGATTCAATTTGAAAATGTTTTCGGCGCTAACGTTTCGATCATTAATACACTATAGCAATTTTGCAAAAGATTTACACCTTTACTCCTGACGTTTCGGTTCTGTTTTAAACCTTTATCAAAGGTTGGAAATTTGCTTCTAAACAAAAAAAATTAAGAATTTATGTATAGACTTCGCATAAGTTATACAGGTTCAAAGTGTGAAATTTAAACTACTCTGAAATTCTTGAAAAAAATTTTTTCGAATTTATTTCAATTCGATCTTATAAGAGGAAGTCTTTTCTTTTGCACGACACTGTTTCATTGTATTTTAAGTGAGAAGGTCCAAGGAACTCCATGATTAGATTGTACGTCGTGATTAGTGTGGGCGTCTAATTTCTCTATACACAATAAAAGAGAGTTTCTGACAGAAGTGAGTTCATGGATGGAAAAGCGGAGATTTCGCCCTTTAAAATGAGCCAAGGCAGGATGTCACACATTTTTGTATGCGAAGTTAAACGAGTTCGAGGATCGACAATTTTTCTGTTGGCGTGTCTGATCATGGCGTTCCGTTTCTACTTTGTACAAACATCAAACAACGAGCATCGGATAAATGAACTCTATGGAATGTTTACTAATTTTTGCAACTAAAATATGAATGTTGAAGTCGATTTGTATAGCATAAGGGTCATTCCATGCCAAATCGATCACTTTTTGCAGGCACCATCGTCGATTTTGTTCTAAATGAATTATGTTGTAGTCCATGTGAAATTAGGGGGGCGGTTTAAGTCATCATTCTGCCGGTTTCGAATTTTTTTAGAAATGGCAGGCCTTCAAAGTTTTCAATTTTTGCCCATTTTGGCGAAACCAGGCCTCACTTACGAATTTTTATCTCAGGAACTGTTTGTCCGATTGAGCTACATTTTATTTTGTTTTATTCGGAAAGGATTGTGATATTACAGAATAATTCTTTCAATCTCGAAAATCAACTTTATAATGTCGAAAAATTTAAACAAATTCTTTTTTTACATTTTTTTCGATGAGGGGCCAGAGTGATTTAAATTTTGAAAAAAATATGGTTATATTCCTTGAAGTTTCCCCTCTAAAATGCGCCCTTGAAAAAGATGGAGCCACAAAAATTAGTGTCACAACGAGCTGGTAAAGGACGCCGTGTATTCCTATTTCAGGTAGAGACGAGTCGAGCGCACGTCTATTATAGTCCGTTGTCTATACCGCTGGTCTCAAGAAAATACCAGCAGACTGTATACGACTAGATAACCCTACTGAACCCCCCTAATTTCAGATGCACTACAACATATTTCATTTAGAACAAAATCGACGATAGTGCCTGCAAAAAGTGATCGATTTGGCATGAAATGACCCATAAATCATTATTAGACAGCATATCATTATGCAAAATAACAATTTTCATAAATAAGTTTATAAAAATCAGACTGATAGAAACATTTGTTCTGCTAACGAGAAGATTGTTTTCTGACGAAAGTAGAGGATGAAAAAGTACAATTTAACCTCGCTAATATAGAACAAGTCTCTCGCATTCTACGAGTTCACAGATGTTATAAATGCATAAAGATTCGTTCGGAAAATATCTCTTATATCGTATTTGGAAAATAGAAAAAGTGCGGATATTAGAAGTGGAGAATTGCGTGAAATAAACGACGTGCACGTGCGAAAAAGAAAAATGTTCTTCTGATGTACGACGCACAGTAGGGTATTTGACCCGAAAAAGTGGAAAAAATTCAATTTCTAAATTTTTGCGTATGGCATAAAATTTTTGTTGTTCGTTGTAGTTAAAGGTCTGAAGAATAAGGCTGCAATATTATTTTTTCTATTTGTACACCCGTGAAGTAGTAAACTTCATCGAAAGTCGAGCGATTTTAAGGCGCGCTTGGCGTTCTTAAACAGTCCCTAAGACAGCGTCTGTTCATTGGCGATTTTCATGTGTTTGAAGGGAAATTTTGTAAATTCTTGTATTACAAAAGTTGTTCAGGTAGGTATACAGAGCACTTTCGCATAGATTTTCTTTTGTTATCATCTAAATTAGTATAGTTATTAATATTTGAATATTACCAATCATTCTGTAATCTTTTTAAAAATTACAAAACTTTATTGACAATTTTGTTATAGTATAAAGCCGTATTGAGCGCTCTTTTTGGTCTCATTACATTCGGTAAAGATTCGTGATTATAAGCCAATAAAGTTTGATTCCGGATATGTCCGGATTCAAATTTTATAGCTAATTTAGAATTAAGTGTTTAGCAGCGTTTCGCGTACGCGTATGTTCGGCTACACTTGGCCTCAAATGAAGAAGAAACATTATCCGAGGAAGAAATTTCTTATGTATTTTCCGATGAAAATTAATGGTAATAATTTTAAAATATTCTTATAATATACCGGGTGAGTCATTTAACGCGAAACAGACGTATATCTGGGAAATGAAGCTATTTTGGAGAAAAATGTTTCAGACAAAAGTTGTATGGTTTAGAGTGGGGCATAAAATGGTGTCATTAATTTCACCTTGGATAGTCGTTTGAAAATCACGTGAAGGTCATCTTCCATTTCTTAAATAGAACTCCCTATTTTTTGTTGCATATTCTTGTACCTTGTTCTGACAGCTTTCCAAAACACTATATTAAAATATTTTTTTCTTAAATATTTTTCAAGTTATAATAGTGCAAATATTCCACTATCGCCTTGCTTTTTCAGGGGTTCTCGATAATCTGAGGGAAAAATGTTTCGAACAAAAGAGGAACAGTATACAGACGTCTACAAATTTCAATATATGAAAGTTAAAAAAATTTTTTTTTTTTTAAATTGAGGTAAATTTGATGTTTCAAATACTAAAATATATTTTGGATTTCATAATGTTGTAGCTGATCTTAAGGCGAATCCAACGATATATAATATTATAACCTTGAGCCTATAAATAACGCTAGAATAGTTTTTTCCACTTTTTCAGGCCAAATACCCCACTGTGCGACGTGTCGACAGCGCAAAGAGGAATTGCGATCGGAATAGCGAGTATTAGCCCTTAGCAGTCGAGTGGTGACTCAAAATATAGTTTACATGATTAAATATGTTGGGATCTAACGAATTACTAAACATTGACGTATTGTATGACGTATGAATGGAATTATTCGGAAGAAATGATTAATTTTCGAGTTAAAATAGCTCCAAGTGCAGAAGGTTAGAGGGGTTCAAAGGGAAATTTAATAAATCGCGAAGCAGGTGAATAAATCCCGTATTATACGGCGCACAGATAAAAGCATTTTTCCGAAGAGGAAAATACATTTAGAAAAAAAGGAAGGAAGGAAAGAAGAAAAACAAGGAAAAATGTGCGGAGCCATTTCGGTTTGCGTCCACGGTCAATGGCAGGTTCGGAACGAGATGGAGCGCTAAAAAGTTTCGAAAACGAATCCTGTTTCCGGAAAAAGTGATTGATTCGTTCCGCTGACGTTAACCGATTGATCTTTGCCAGGGACTGTGAATCTACCAGGAAATGATGGTCTCTGTCCATAGTCAAAAGGCTCCGGTGTTCGAAAAAACATTTTTCAATAGAAAAAATCCATGGTTTCACGGTTAACGGTCGACGGGCGCGATTCAAACGTAGCTTTCCTTTTGAATTTGAAATTTTGCTGCGAATACCGCTGGCTATAATAATAAAAGCCCTGTTAATATTCGAGTCCCCTCGGAGGAAAATAACGTGCTTGCCGAAACTAGTCGGTATTTTTCGAACTTGATACCGATCGCACCACGGAGAGATGGAAAAAGACGAATATCATTCGTTTAATTTGTAAATCCTATTACCGTGAGAGGTGAAACCCGAAAACGCGTTTGCCTCGGGTACAAAATCGACGCGACTCGTTTCGGGATTTACATTACCGCCTCGATGAATGAGCGTTTCGCGGAACACACCGGGGCCGATTCGAGCCTCCGGAAAATAGAGAAACTGCGGGAAAGCGGGAGGACCGAGGGGGAAAAAAGTTGGAAACGTTGCTCGCAAATGAGCTCCGAGCTGAAAGCGACGGACAACGGCATCTCGAAAATCTCTGTACGTCGGATACGTAGCGACAATTACCGCCGCCGCTCTTCGAGGACAGCGCGGAACGGGGCGGAATGGTACGCAACGAAACGCGACGGAAGCGTAACGAATGGCGCAACGGGGCACAGTGTTGTATAAATGCAGCGTTGCTAATGTTAAATCGCCAGCCCGGTAATTACATGCAAATAGCGGCGGCCACTGTTTAAACAGCGCCGCGCCTCCAGTCCGCCGTCAATCCACGTTTTCGTTCCGACTGACCGCCGGCACGCGTTGTTTCGTGCTTTTTAAAAACGCTCCAACCCTCCCTTCCCCTGACAACCCCGCATTTTTGCCGGAAAACGCGCACCCATTAGGGACATGCCCTATCGTGCTCGCGACGCGCAAATAAATTAATCTGTTCGATGCTAGACACTTCAATCAACCGGTTAATTCGCCGAGAGGACGCTGTGCTTTACCGGTTAATTTGGTGCGTGGGCGGATCGTTTGTAATTTACACGTATGGAAATATGTATGAACGTATTTTAAAAAGAATTTATTCAACGTACTTTTAAGAAAGGCCTTTTAATGAAGTTGTTTATTCGAAACTGGTCACACTTTTCACTTCTTCAATTAAACAGAAAGACATGTTGGTATGATATTATTTTCTTGGTAATTTTTTATGTAGCTTTAACATTTATAACACCAGGAGGAACTGAAAAAATCCAATTAGTCTTCAAAGAGAAATTGAAAAAGACTAAACTTAAAATACGAATATACTCGGAAAATAAATAATTTGAATGAATGAATACAGAGTCTCAAGAAGAGCATTGAAGCGTCCGCCTCGGTTTTGTTAAGGAATTATTAACGAAAAGAAAAACACGAACCAATCAGCTTCGCTCCGTGGAGGACATCTTCGCAAAGGAAAATATCACTTCAAATGACCTCGGGAAACGGCTCATTTCTCGATTGTACATTTTTGGGACACCCTGTGCCTTCTCTGAATCGAGCGAAAAGTGCACAGGAAATCTTGATTCTATGATTTCATTAATTCAACACCAAAGAGTTCGGACACTCGGGAGCTGAACTTTGAAAATGCGAACATTTCGGAAGGACGAATAATTTTGATAAAGGCGAGTTACATTGTCGGGAATCGCGTTAAAGCGAACGGCTTTAGAAATTTAGCAAAACGAGTCCTGTAATATTTACATCTGCACACGCAATGTATCCGGTGCGAGCACACAATGCAGCGATATTAAAGTTTTACTGAGAAGTTCGCTGGCGCCGGGCCGTCAAATTGAAACAAAAATTTTTATTCCGTCGGCCGTACGCAGTTAAACCGGAATTCGAAACAGCGTCAGCGATCCCCGAGTGATTATTCAACGACATGGGCCCCCGACGAATTCGTAAAAACTAATTATACCGAACTTAACGATTACGCTTCTGCGAACGCGCGCGCGGGTGCTGCTACTGCATTGCGCGCTGCTCGCTTATGAAAGTAAACACCGGTAGAATGGGCGGGTTGGTCGCCACTCTCTGTCGTTATTTGCATGTGCGTGTGCGCAGCGCAAACCTATTACCAATAAACAAGAAATTTGCTGGAACGTTTATCCGTTGTTTGTTAGTCGAATAAAAGTCCACTCAGCCACGGTCATTTCAACTAACGAAACGTTTCGATAAATATCGGCGTCCGTGCGTGACGAAGGAACTCGAGACATTAATTTCGCAATGTCCGGCTGCAGGGAACCGGCATAAAAGCGATTTATTAACTTCTGTGAAATTGTTTCGATCCTATTGCGGATGCTCCGGCTGGTAATATTTCTTCTACTGCATTCTTTAGCGAGCAATCTCTTCTGCCTTTACCATACTGGATTTATTATCGTAACGTTTCGTTCGATGTAACGCATCCTGTTGGCTTCTTTAACCCTTTATTAACGTAAATTGCGTTCTTTCTAGCTTTTACTGTCATCGCCAGATAAAAATATTTGGTAATTATACAAAAAAGGGTACACCTTACCGATTTTGACGAAACATTTATCGAAAAAGTTTTTCATGAAGACGGTAATTTGACACAAGGTTGAATAATGAGAAATGCGGCGAAGAGTTGATTGTAATATGGAAATTTCTAAAGTGTTAATAGTAGTCGTACTTTCTTCATCTTTCACTGCAATTAAAGTTATTTTTGAAACTCAGCGTGTAGCACATGTTCCGTCGCAATTAGAGACGGCGAATAAAATGTGACGTTTTTAATATTTAAATTCGAATCACGTCAGTTTGCAGTGGCAATCGAAACGCTACATATATGGAACACATGGTGTCGAACGCGCACTGACCTAATTGATCTGTCAGAGTTGGTCCGGCGATAAATTTTATTACGGTATCGGATCTGTCGATATGCATAATGTGCATTTAAAAAGGTAAAACAGAAAATACGTGTATAATTCGAAATCAAATAAATGTTAACTGACCGGAATTAAGAAGAAGAACAACTAACCAATCTCTAAGAGCGGACAACGACGGGTCGTCAGAAAATTTCGACACAGCTTCGATAGTTTACCAGAAAATCGAGGCGGTTATTTCTCGAAATCGACTGATCACGATTGGTCGCACCTGTTTTTCTGAACCGTTTCGAAACCGGCCGGTCTATAATTACGTCTGTGTGCCGTGTTCCCGCGGTGAAATACGGCGCGAAGTCCGACCCGGCATTTTTTCTGGCGAGAACGTTTTCATAAAACTTTCGCGAATAAACATTCGCGGCGTGACACGGGAGCGGCGCGGGGACCGCTCGCGCCCGTGCGACAGCCAATTAAATTTGTTCAGAATTATGCCAGGCCGGAGAATTATGCATCGGGCCGGCGCGGCGGAGTATTCGTCTCTTTATCCGAACTGTTGGCCAACAAAGCGACACGGTAAAACGAATCGCGGCATGTAATAACGCGCCATAAATCTAACTCGGCCTCGACGGCTTTGGACAATGGTGGAACAGAGAGAAAAATGCGGAAGACACAAAGGACGCGAAAATACAATGGCTAAACAGACCGAGGAAACGAACGTGGAGGGAAAACCGACCGGCGCGGCGTGGGTGGGAGGAACAACGAGACGCGCTCGTAAAAGGAACGAAAACCGCAATCACCGCGTTCGTTTCTCCTGGAATTGGTGTCCTTCCGCGACGCGTACGGCTTTTCCGCAGCCCGCTTAATAAACAGCCGTCTGCGATTTTCTATTCACCTGTTCGGAGGCTCGCGGGATTCTTTAATTTAACACCTCTGATTACGTTTAATCGAGCCAGGTCTCGTGTTCGCTCGCTAAATTCAAATTTGATTGCATTGGTCCGATCGTAAATCAATTTTGAGGAATTTCGAAGACGAGCTTCATTTTGATCAATTTTATTCTGTTCTCTTTCTAACGACTTCATTATAATACTTCACGTAAACGGACTTCTTCGTTTTCATCTATCTTTACGAAGTTAATCGATTCCTGTGATGTATACGCTATGTGTACACTGCCGCTCAAAAGTATGTGGACATTCTTGTTCATGAAATTTGTGATATATAATGTATATTTTTATTATCAAACAATATTTGTTGCTAAAGTCTATTATGAATATGTATGTAATGTGTTCTAATAGTACCAAAATAAACAATTTAGTTATTGAATTTTCTTAAATAAATAAAAGAAAAACTATGGGATCACATAGATAGATAAGTCCGAAAACGATGTCCCAAGTCTGAAAAACATTTGTGGGAAATATTAGAATCTGAGTGGAACCTTATTGAAAGTGAAGTAATGAAAAAGTTAATAGCCAGAATGCCACGACTAGTAAACGCGGTCATAAAAGCACGCGGTGGATATGTAGACGAAAAGAAAATATAATTATTTTTTATCATTATCTGTGAGACATTTAATAAATTATTATTAAAATATGTTCTCCAATACTGTACGAACTGCGATACATACAAGATAATCAAATTTACCAAAGATATCATAACTTCTTTCAGGTAGTTATAAGAATTAAGGAAGTGTCCACATACTTTTGAGCGGCAGTGTATGTATGCATTTTTAATATTCGTTATTCCTCTCGAAAGTGGATATTCATTGATGAAATACTGAATAAAATAGATTTGGTTTAGAAACAGAGTACTTTATCAGAAAAACCGGTTCACGATTCGAGAGATTATGGTAAAATGATAAGTATAATCAATTAACATATTGCACAAGTATCACCAATCACAACAACACGAAAAATACTTGATTTACTTGAATTTGAAAGAATGCAACAAATGGAAATAATTGGAGAATGAACAATATTTTTATTCGCCACGTTGCACAAGTATCACCAATAACAACAACACGAAAAATACTTGATTTAGGTGAATTTGAAAGAATGCAACAAATGGAAATAATTGGAGAATGAACAATATTTTTATTCGCCACATTGCACAAGTATCACCAATCACAACAACACGAAAAATATTTGATTTACTTGAATTTGAAAGAATGCAACAAATGGAAATAATTGGAGAATGAACAATATTTTTATTAGCTACATTGCACAAGTATCGCCAATCACAACAACACGAAAAATACTTGATTTACTTGAATTTGAAAGAATGCAACAAATGGAAATAATTGCAGAATGAACAATATTTTTATTCGCCACATTGCACAAGTATCGCCAATCACAACAACACGAAAAATACTTGATTTACTTGAATTTGAAAGAATGCAACAAATGGAAATAATTGGAGAATGAACAATATTTTTATTCGCCACATTGCACAAGTATCGCCAATCACAACAACACGAAAAATACTTGATTTACTTGAATTTGAAAGAATGCAACAAATGGAAATAATTGAAAAATGATCAATATTTTTATTCGCCATTTGTTTCTCGCAATTGATGCAGAACATTTCCACCTTCAGCTAAAAAATCTACAAACAGCCATTGCTCGGTCGCTCGACGCAGTCTCAAATTCCCTTGAATAAAACCAAATTGAAGTAACAAAATACTATCCACTCACCCGAAGTTCCCCGTCTACGCACTTATACTGGCCAAACACAAGCCAGTGTTTGAAATCCAGCGTGTTCAGTGCACGACAGCTGGAGCCAGCTACACGAGTGTTTTGCTCGTTGTGCGTCGAGTCGACACAACCAATTGCGTTCGACACCAGAATGCGGAGGAACGAGATAAAAAAACCCGATCCAACTCATTGATCACTGTGTTTTGATTGTACGGTGTCGTTTATATTACTCGCGACGTGTGTGCCGCATATCTGCACCGGCGCGGCGTGGCGTACCGCTTCGAAAAATGTGTAAATGATATAAAGTAAAACTAACGCGTGTGCATTAAATTACGCGAAAAACGATGTGAAAAATGCCGTGTGTGGCATGCAGTTGAAGAAATGATCTCCGAGCTGCGGGATGGTGGAAACGTGTACTATTAATTGTATCGTGCAAAGTTGTCCTTTACGCTTTATAAGTTTGTTTCTCGACGTTTTCATAGTCGTATTTATATGTAAATATATATACATACACATACAGAGTGTCTCAAAATTCCTGCACATCCCGGAAATGGTCTCAGGAATCTCCCATTTCCGAGATGTGCAGGAATTTTGGGACACCCTGTATATCCGAGTAACTGTTTCTAGATTTCTCTCAACAATTTTCCCTCTCTTACAAAAATTTAATATATGTATTACGTACATTTACATATTGGATTGGCAAGAAAGTAATTTCGGTATTTTAAGGTGAAATAAAATCGAATTTATTTATTCAAGCGATGAACTTTAATCAATAAAATATTGTCTTATTTATTATTTTTGGCAACAGATCATCGAACAAAAGGGAAAATATCTTATTCATTACAGTTTATTGTTTGAATAAAAAAATTGGGCTCTACTTCGCCTTAAAATACCGAAATTACTTTCTTGCCAACCCAATATATAATATTATACATATATAATCCATATACGGATGCCAGAAGTGAGTAAATAAGTTTGAAACTCCAATATTCAACATCGTTTACACAAATTGCTGATTTCGCGAAATTTCTGTAAGTGAGAGGGAAAATTGTTGAGAGAAATCTAGCAACTCGGATACAAATTGGCTGAAGGAGCGACGAGGCTCCATTGCAAAGTGATTACCGTGAAGTGTACGAGCGGAATCGTAGCGGTTTGAGAGATATGCTCTAAAATGTTAGTCGAAGAATGGCAAGAGGTTGGCAAGGAGCAGTCATCGTTTCGAAATAGAGCCATCCACGGGCCGGTAAACACCAGGAATTTATAGGAGCGTTATAGCGCCGCGGCGGGTAAACGCGATATTGGCAGCGAGTCGGTGGGCTACGCTGCGGCGGGCTACGGTAAATAAATGGACAATATCATCGTTGTCGTAAAAATAATTGCTGGCTGCGTGCTCGGCCGCGGACGATTATTGCCGGTTGCGGCAATTAGTCGTCGCGAGTTGATGCGCCGCGTAACACTTTATTGCCGCTTACCGCGGATTTTTCCCCTGAATCTACCATCGCAACCCTCTGTCGCGCATTTCAGCGTTAAATTCTATGCGTCTTTGAGTTCGTGGCGGAGCAACGATCATTTCGGCGACAGGCAAGAGATTATGCAAAGGGTGTTTGTTGCAAAGACTGTTCCTCTTGCGACACGTTCGGGTATTGCGATGTTTGGCCCGACAATAGTTAGCCCGTCCGATAAATCGTCCAGGCGATTTATACTCGTTACCGGGAAACGCAAATAACCAGCTTTAATCACCGGCCGTGCGTTTTCCATTAATCGTCCCCAGGCTGTGTTTAATTTCACTCCGCGCGGCGCGGCGGTAAGTCCGAAATGCGTCGTTATTGGTAATCGCGTATTGGTATTAGCCGTTTCTGGGAAAATTACGTTTGATCTCATTCGGGACCCGCTGATAGGAAAAATGAGACCAGCTACGAGATCCTCGGGTTAATTGACTTTAATGCTCCCTGGACGGTGATTCCAGTGGGTTCGCGCGTTGTCGGTCGGGCAAGGACCGAAACGTTAATAAAATAAGCGGCCGAATTAATGCACGTTGCCTGGTCGATGGCGTGCTTGCCACTAAAATCCTTCTAACATAACTCTTTATAACAATGGGCTTTTTTAGTATTGATTTTATCTAACGAGGGACTGTTTCTGTTTGAAAAATATTTGACACGTATTTCTTTTTAGCTGCTGACATGCATGTTAAGGGAATAAAAAAAACGTGGTAAAATAGCCCTCAAAGTTGCGGATGTAAACTCTATTTCTGTTGATATCTCGGGAAGTAGAGGGTCTAGGACTAATTTGTGTGTTTTTGCTCAAGGAATATCTTCATATAAAACGATTTCAAAAGGAATTATTTGTTTGAACAATATTTTGTATTAATTGTTTATCGATATTTATGTAACTTCGTGTACGTAATCTATGGACCAAAATAGGGGATGGGTGTTTTTGGAATTTTTTTCCATTTAACAATAATTTTCAAAATTTGTTCTTGCGTCTTTGGAATGCACACGTTCTTTCTATGCATCAGTGTCAACATGATCATAAAAATTTGCATTCGTATCTGTGGACATCTATTGTCATCACGAGAATTGAATCAAGATATAAAGAGACTCCTACGTAAGTTATCAGCATTATATTTTTTCATTAGTAACATGTGTTCCATCAATCAAACTGATACAATCAAAATGAAGTACACAGTCGAAGTATTTTAGAACTTTCTACTTGACAAACGCACTGCAGTATCGATTCCCACAGGCAATATTACACAACATTGAACTCGAACGAACCATTCCATTTTCAGTCGAGCAAAGACAACTACGATTGGTGACAATGGCGTCAAACTTTATCAGACTCTGAGAAAATAACTTCCACGTTTTCAGGTCGCCCGGGAGAAGTCTGTTCCAGTAATGAACCTGCTTAGATGGGACAAGTTACATGGCAGTCGAATCGAATGGTGTTCCAGAGTTATTAGGAGCGTCGCGCGATGACCATTCGAGCGTATCGCGATAGGTACCTGAACTGGACGACGACGTGGACGTGAACGCACCAACAGAACAAAGGACACAGGATAATGGACAATGGTCTCCCATAGTTTACTCCAGGTGAATTAAACTCGTGCCGAGCGTGCCGAGTCTCGCCGCAATTCGCCTTCGGTCGTCGCGAAGTCAAGTGGAATTGAACGCGTGGACCATGTTGCACGGGCTTCTATAAACCGACACGATCGCTCACACAAAGATGCCCGAGGTCTGGCCAACGCATTGTCGTTCCTCCTTGCTAAATGGCGTTCGATTAAATATAAACTATTCCATAGAATGGCCAACCAGCGAAATCGGGGACACTCATTTTACGTTCTCGTGACCTGTTCGACAAAGAACCATAATCGATCGGTTCCGCGATTCGTTTTCAGACCCATGGATATTGTAACGGAAGGACAAGCTACCGAGAAGTGGATGAAGTAGTGAATATTTGAGTGGACTGTGATCTATAAAACCTGGATGGCCGGATCCGGGTCCATTTTAACCCAGTTGTTTAAAGGTGTCGTCTAGCTATTCAGGTCCTGGTGAGGATTTCCAATTGAAAGTTATGCAATTGGGTGCAATAAGACCGATGGATCAAAATAAAATTTCATTAAAAATATATTTGAAATAATTGCTGAACAGCTGTCTAAATGATCAAAGATTAATTGTATTATGCTATGCAACAACACAGAGTCCATTAATTCTATTAATAATGCAGTAAATATTGCTCTTCTGAAACAAACATAGCTGAACCAGATCAAAAGCAAATTTCGTAGTTAATTAACACCACTAACAACGTTGCAAATATTGCTCTTTCCCCACGTGCATGATCAAGACATACATTCAAAGTATTTTACATAAATTCCTAATTCGAAAGTGTAGTAATAGAACACGTTTTCCTAGGAGCTAACAAAATACAGAAATGCTTGGATTTAGGCATCTTTGCTTGGAAACAATATTTCAATTCATCACATTCGAGAGCACTAACAATTCCAGAGCATCGGTGACGTTTCCCATTATCCCAGCTCACTCCCAACGATTCATGGTGCGGCGACGGGATCCGTAAAAGTCGAGGCGAAGAGCTGGCATCACCAGAACAGAAAGTATGTCAATGGTGTATGGAAGGAGTAGCGTCGCCGGGGTGATATTAATCGAAAATCGACCGCGTTGTCCGATACACGGTGCCGCTGTCGGATTTATCGTAATAGCGTAACTTCTGCGGAAACTTCACGCGAAAAGACTTTTCCGGCGAGCGCCATCAAGAAGATACAGGTAGTCGTAATTCGAGTTGAACTGGAAATCGCATGCGCATAAGTCGAGTCAGCGATTCCCTTGTGAAAGATTACAACGTAAGGGAAATAACGACGCAGATAGTATGGATACTGGAGAGTATGGAGGGAAACGGGATAGGTGAGCAAGATGAGAGAGAGAGAGGGTAGTTACGGGGTCGGAGAGAGGAGAGATATAATGGGTTAAGTTTCATCGTCGTGCTTCGACGAATTTCCGGGTCGAGCTCGCGCTAACGCGGTGCTTCCAAGGGAGTACCACAGGCTCTTCTTGGGTAACCAAGTTAAGTTGTTAATTTCCGCGCGCATGCTTCACGCTTGGCTTGAATTTCTTATGCGGGCCTGATGCACGACCTCGTCCCCGAGCACCTGAAAAGAAACTATTCTTACGGTTTTACGCACCCGTGTGCCCCTTTCGCGGCTTAGGCAAAAACTCCAGAGACTGCAAAATGCTTCACTGAACCTCCCGTGCGAGAACTCCCAGCCAAAACCAACCAGAATTATTGCTATTGCTTAGAAACTCCACCGAGTGCTTCCACGGAAATAATAGAGCCCTCAACAATACCTCAATTTTTATATTTGACGTCGGATTTGCTCAAGGATGGTGAAATTACAATTAATCCTTGAACAGTGGTCTGGTTTTGTCATCATTTTCTTGGTTAGAATGACTAAGTTAATATCGATCTTGCAAACGCTATAGCCGGGTTTGATGGTGAAATTCGCCCCCGGCGGGATTTTAATCGAGCTTGGACCATTCGATAGCCTACCCAGAAAGACCCCTCTCTGCCAAGTTTCAGCCCCCTATCTCATCTGTAAGGGTAGTTATTGAGAAAAATCGGAAAACCAGTTTTTGGCCCATTTTCCCTATTTAATGACAATTAAAAATTCTGAAAAAAAATCTGACACATTTCGGATACCAAGCCACATATTAGGTATCATTAGGTATCATTTCCAGATTTTTCCGCTGCAAGCTCTGCTTGTAAAAAATGAAAAACACCAAAAAAAATTGAAACAATGCAGATTTCATATAGAAATCTAAAAGGTGCTACTCCAGATTTAATTTAGCAATGAGATATTACCGTAAGTATTATAGTCAATTTTTGGAGTACTTTCGGCCAGTAAAGATAAAAAAATCAAGTCGATGCACAAATCCACGTAAAAAATGTAAAGTAGAGCTGTAATACAGTCTGTAAATGACTAGAGGCCGAAAGTACTCAAAGAATAATTTTCCGAACAAATATTTTAAGATAGTCTAAATATAGTTCGAATAAGTTTTTTACAATGGTTTAACAACAATCATATGGTTAGGAAGCGTAAAAACATCTCATTAACCTAGAAAAAAAATTGACCTGATCGGGACTCGTACCTGGTCCAAAAAGTCTTCAGCGGTTCCGCAGACGGAGACCATATTTTTTTTTTAAAAAAGCTTTATTCAGGAAACAATGATAAACAGGATTGCACATTGTTACATGTAGCGAATATACTACGACACATATTGGAAACAAAAGAAAATATATAGACGAGTTGTATGGTCAATAATTTAACGTTCACAACCACTTTTACTTATTCTATGTCTTAAAGGCTAGTCTTATACATAACTATAACTATTTTTTAGCTTTATCCATAATTCTGGATTCTTTTTTTTTTGCGCGTTCTAATTCTTCCGTAAAAAAATAACAGGAAAAAGACGGAAATTTTAATTTCTTAACCTCTATGTATCGGGTTGCGGGATATATACATATATACAGAACAAAGACGGAGACCATAGCCCCTGCGCCAACCGGCGCTGTTGAAATTATCTTCGAAATATTCAAATATATGTACATAGTATTATTTTCGTATTTCGTATTAGGCAAGTTTTAATGTGTCAGATTTTTTTCAGAATTTTTAATTGTCAATAAATAGGGAAAATGGGCCAAAAACTGGTTTTTCGATTTTTCTCAATAACTACCCTTACAGATGAGATAGGGGGCTGAAACTTGGCAGAAAGGGGTCTTTCTGGGTAGGCTATCGAATGGTCCAAGCTCGATTAAAATCCCGCCGGGGGCGAATTTCACCATCAAACCCGGCTATAGCCTTTCCAACAGCTGTCTTAGAGAAATACCTCCACAACGAGCTAGAAAGATTCAAGTCTAAAAACTGTTGATCACTATCTAAATAAAAAGAGTTTAGCGTGAAATTGAAGGACATTCTTGAACATTTCAGAAGCTCGAACCGAAGATCCTGAAGAATCCTCATCCATCATCTCTCAAGCACAGCCCAGATAAATCGATCCTGAACAAAAGCAAAAAGAAGAACACACGCCTTGCACCGCGAAGAGGGGTCACTTCACCGCTATCCAGGCTCGCCGGAAACACTTCAGAAAGTAAGTCAGTGGGTCCAAAAAGTTCAGAATAAAGGGGGACCGACTGAGTCTTGCCCAATCCCCAAACAGATTTTAGGCGATCGAATCTGGCTGGCCCATCTCCGGTGTCCTTTAATCGCTCAGGTAGTATACTATCAAGAAACGATCCTCAGGAGTCGAGCATGAATGGCGGAACAGGTTCCCCGTTTTGTCTTCATCCTCCTCTTTCCTCCAGCACGAACACGCGTGCCCTTTCTCTCTTTCTTTTCGTCTTCGACGTTTTTTCCAGTCGGCTTCTTCTTCTTCGGTCTCCGCCTCGTTTTATCACGGGGCCCCGGCCCGGTTGTCAGCACGGTGGGCGGCTGTTATGTCGGGGTTATGGGCAATATTTGTCACGTGTTATCGCCGGCACGCATCTTAAGCACGGAAAATTAAACGTGTAATCGCGCGGTTATTATCTTGTTAACGGCGGATGCGAGTCGCCGCCTACGGAGCGAACCGATTCCGAACGATTCTCAAGAGAGAGAGAGAGAGAGAGAGAGGTTAAACAAGCACTTACCGGGGCCCTGTTCGGGACCGGTCCCCGGCTGTATTTAGCACATCTGGAGCCTCGGACAAATTGCTCGTGCACGTCGGGGATCTTTAGGAATCCTTCAGCCGAAAGCGGAATCGGCGATCAGCGCGTGACGAAGCGGTATCGTTTAAACCGCCGTAAATCCGCCGTCGAATTTATCGGGCCCCTTGAACCGTGATAGCGTTATCGGGCATACTTTCGTATAGCGTTCGAGGCAAGGCCGCATGAAATAATAGCGATAGAATAGATACACTTACTTTGGTTGCTCGTTTCAGACCGGCGGATTCTATGCATATGGAGCAGAAACAGATAAGAACACTTTGCGCGGATTTATTCGGGACGGTCATTTTCTGATAACGCCCGTTTAAAATGTAATGCCCCGGATCACGTGGCTAATCTTCGCCAGGACGCTTTCTTATTTTCCCCGGCTCGCTGCTTGAGTTATTTCGTCCGACGGGAACGCGCCGCGGAGTGGCCAATAAAATTGCAATATTCTTCGGGGATATAGCGGCGCAGATGTCTTGATAAATTGCCAGCGTGGTTGCTAAATTGAATTGTTTTGAGATAACTTTTAAGGAGTCCTACGCGGGATGCGGCCTGGAATAGCTGGACTGGTGATCTTGATGGAGCCGTGGTATGTTTGCATGCATGAAATGCAAGGAGGTGCTCGCAGAAAGAAACACGAATGTTCTGCTTATCTCCTGTGTGCTGTGAAATCAGCCGCGATTTTTTCTTTATGTTGAGATTGATCAGATTTCTTAAAATAGAAGTAGAAATTTGCATGAAGATGTAAAGTGTATAGTGATAATCAGACTGCAGATCTCCATGCAAAATAAAAATTGTGTTCCTTGAATAATTTTAATATACTTCAGAAAAGAAAATAATAAAAAAGTATTCGGTGTACTGCTGTGTCAGGGATTATTCAGTCAGGTTTAGTGAAACACGACCGTATATATAGGTTAATATGCAGAAAGATAACTTCATTTTACACGACTCGGATATTCAACGCGAGGTGATACGCGATCGATGCGTAATCGATGAGATCCCGGAGACAAGAGAGCGAATCGCTCGGATCGCGCGACATTGTTTTCGCTATATGCCCTATGATGGCAACACTCAGGAAGACACACTTCTGCCTCCTAGAAGCTAGCCCCCCACTTGTTAAATTAAATAATTTCAACAGTTGTGCTGAGTTGTGCTAAGTTTGTGCTACATTGTGCTCGAATATTACAGCTATAATATCAAAAATAACACTAAAAATTGAAAAAAAAACGATTCTTGGAGTAGCCCCCCACTTTTCATTTTTTTCAATTTTCTCAATTGTGCTAAGTTGTGCTAGGTTGTGCTAAGATTGTTCCAAAGTATTACTTCATAAAAATAATAAATAAAGAAGTTATGATAAAAAACGATTTTTGGAGTAGCCCCCACTTTTCATTTTTTTCAATTTTCTCAATTGTGCTAAGTTGTGCTAGGTTGTGCTAAGATTGTTCCAAAATAAAAATTCCTTCATAAAAATAATAAATAAAGAAGTTATGGTAAATAATCGTTTTGGACATCCAATTAACCTTTAAGTTAGTAACAATTGTCCAAACAGCACATAATCATTTGTGCTATCCTAGCACAAGTCAGCACAACTTCCAATTTCTCCAGCACAACGATTTAAAGGGCACTTTACTTTTGTCCGCGGCCCTTCGCGCTTCACGAAAATATCATAATTGGGCTTTCCCTTAATTCCAGAAACATGATATTGCATATCTGAGTTGTGCTAGCCTAGCACAACTCAGATATATGATTATGTGCTGTTGGGACAATTGTTACTAACTTAAACGTTAATTAGATGTCCAAAACGATTATTTACCATAACTTCTTTATTTATTATTTTTATGAAGTAATATTTTGGAACAATCTTAGCACAACCTAGCACAACTTAGCACAATTGAGAAAATTGAAAAAAATGAAAAGTGGGGGGCTACTCCAAGAATCGTTTTTTTTTTCATTTTTAGTGTTATTTTTGATATTATAGCTGTAATATTCGAGCACAAACTTAGCACAACTCAGCACAACTGTTGAAATTATTTAATTTAACAAGTGGGGGGCTAGCTTCTAGGAGGCCACACTTCGGTACATTCTAACATGCTGTACAGTGCTATTCAATCCTTGTGTAGCCAACCGGCTACCCATTTACTGTCTATCTTTCAGCAACTTGTTAATGACCCTCTGAAAATATTACAAAATTTCTTTGAACGTCCTTCCTTTGCTCGCTAATTTATTAATTTATAGTTTTAAAATGAGAATTTGTGCGAATATGTTAAATTAAAATGGTTTTAAATAATCTGTACATTTTCGTTGGCTACATAAGGGCTAACCATGGATTTTAATCTAAATCAGCGAATCTGTTCAAGTAACTATAACAATCTGATTAGTCACTATAATAAAACAAACTGTATAACATACTGCTAGGCTAACAGCATAAAAAATATGTCAGATTGAGGAAGGAATGGCCGAAGGTTGAAGAATCACCGAAAACCGTGGTAAATCGATCGAAGGGTTAAACTCGGAACAAAAATACGCGAATTCGTAGTTGCGAAGGATTACGTGCGGCCGGTCGTCGGTCGCCATTCACGAATCCGCGTTCGCAGTCTAACTACACGCGTGGATCAAAGGGGGCGGAAAGTTTCCGGGTTTGACTGCGAATAGAATCATTCTACTGGCGCGTTATGCACGCATTAGCGGGTAGAAAATATCGCGTTAGCCCGTAAACAGATTTAGCGACGTTCTACCGGGTCTGAATGGTAACGGCGACACGGTTCTTTCTCTCTCTCTCTCTCTCTCTCTCTCTCTCTCTCTCTCTCTCTCTCTCTCTCTCTCTCTCTCTCTCTCTCTCTCTTCCCGGCTCGAAAATGTCGCGGAATCCGTTAATACCGAGGATCGAGAGTCCGCCCCTCGTTCCAAGGAAGACAACGTGATCCGCTGGCAGCACGGTAATTGGAAGGCAGAAAAACGGAGAAAATTAATTTGTCGAGCTCGACTCCGTGGAAACTGTGGAGACAGGTCGTGGCGGCAGAGAGAGAGAGAGAGGGGGAGAGAGAGGAAGGGAGGAAAAGAGAGAGAGTGAGAAGAGTAGAGGAAGAGAGCAGGAAAGAGAGAGGGAACGGACAGCTTCCATTGATTATGAGGCAAGGCGAGCGTCGTTAATGGCTGACGGCGACATTTATCGCGTCAATGGACGTCGGGCGTCTATTCCCACGTGACGACCTCCGTTGCTCGCTATAAATATACGTTTCGCGCTTGTATTCTCCCGTTCTCTTCGCCTCCGTCACCCGCCACTCGCAGCCGCGGCTAAACATAATCAGAAGCACGTCCTAGCGATCGCCGCTCGCACGGTCCCCGCCTTAATTATGTTAATGATGGCCCGCCCCGGCGGCTGTCGCGAGAAAGAATATAATTGAACGGATGCGGAAGGGTTTCGCGAAAACGAGCGAGTCAGATTGTTCGATTGTTCGCCTCCGTTTGATCGCGAGAATCTCCTTGATCTAATTGAACGGACATCGCGCCGGCACACTGGAAAAGAATTTCACCGGCAACAATTTTTTGCAACAACTGGCATCCGCCGCGGCAGAATTATGACAGGTCTGTGGGCACAAAGAACGATCGGCCATTTGTTTCGCAGGCGGTATAATGGTCTCGGAACACACAAAACCCAGAAACTCTTTCATCGTTGTTCTCGCGGTTATTTCGGCGGCGGGATCGTTCCGTTTGTTAGAAAAATAGAGCGGGGTGCTTAAAAACGCGAAAATACATTCGATCGAACCGCACAGCTTTTCTTTTATGCAAATATAATTGTCCCGTGACGCTTTTGGCTTTTCACCGCCCGGGGCGAGTATCAAACAATTTGATACCGTTGAATCGATGGTTATTCTATTGTAAACTGCAGATAATGGAAGAACAATATTTCATATTTATTCGGCCCCCTTCCCTTCCCGGAGATCTACGTTCGTTGTGTCGGAATTACCGGGGAATTGTATCCCCGGTGGTTCAATGATTTCTCTGTCGTATGCTCGAAGTCCTCGTTAACATTTTTCGCCGGAACATCGTCGAACAGCTGCGGAATTCAACGGCCGCACTTGGTACGGACGAGGGTGTGATTTATGTTGGAAACATCGACGGGTTAAATTTCAGTTAATTGATCACCGTCGACCGAATTGGTTTCTTGTTTTACGTTAACAACGGATATTAGACGGGGATGTGTGGGTGCGCAATACTAGTCAGGTGATGGTCCGTTGCACTGATTAGTGACAGCCACACCGGCGAACGAGAACAACCGAAGCTCTAGGTGGCCGGTGACATCGTAAACCAGTCCCAGCGCAATCTGCAACTGCGTTACGTTGCAGTCAGTCGCGGAACGGTGTGTTTGTGCGACTGTCCGTGTACACGGTCACAATGTTGCGTCGCTGGCATTGTGGTAAATACGACATTATATCATCAAACATTGCGGACCGTAGTGTATCCACTGCTGCCTGTTAATTGTTTCAATAAATTGCCGCGTGAAATACGAAAATTACTGCGCACACCCACGGCCAGGTCTTTTTGCGAAATACTCGCAAATATGCTTAATTATATTCCCAAAAGAGCTATTGCTATTTCAAGCAAAAATGTTTACACTTTAATTCTTTTTTTTCTGACAAGATTATCTTTGCACTTGGAAACATTTTTTAAATCAGCTGTCATCAACTAGAACTCAGTCATTTATCCATTGTTTACAGAAATTACAATATTTATGAGTACTAATAAAAGATACATTGTTATTTAAAACAGAAATTTGTACACTTCAACCTCTTTTGTTTAACAGGATTACTGCTTTAGGGAAGTCATTCATTTATTTATTCTTTAAAGAAATAATTACTCTATTTATATGGGATTTGGCTATTAATACAGATTTCACAAACACACACACACACACATGAAACAAGAATTTTAGATAAATACCATAACTGCCGGCAATGTTTTCATGCTCTTTCAAAAGGAACATCTGTACTGAATAATATATGTATTCTGTATGTGTAGCGAAATTCCTGACGCCTAAGTAAACATTCTTAGTGGATTCAGGCAGCCATAGGGCAGACCGAGACTACTTAGCACTTTGTCCTGTATTATCGAGACAAGTTCATCACTTAAAACAAAATATATACACTATTCATTTTTGTTATACTGGAATGAAATTATTTTTGTCCGTCATTCATGTTTGACCATTAAAAAATACATACGATCAATATAAACTTTATTTCTAACAGATAGTAAACGATAGTGAAGTTTTAATCATTGTAGCCACAAAGAAGATCGTAGTGCAAGGCGTTAAAATTATTCGTATATAGCAGGGGTAAATTAATTATCTAAAGGTTGATTCCAAAACAATAGATTCAAGGAACAATTTCAGCAGAGTATTTCCTACACTCAGATGAGTAAATGTAGCTTAAATTTCTGTACAAAAATTAAACGAGAGTTGCAATTCACTAAGAGTTGACTTACGATAAAACACATTAATTAATTATTCACAGATTGAAAAAGAGAATTTCCTGCACCGGTATAATTAAATTTGGATTAAATTTCAGAGTAAAAATTGCATGGGAGTTGTAATTTGCGAAGAATTTTACTCGCAGATAAAACACATTAATTAATTATTCAGAGATTGAAAAAGAGAATTTCCTGCGCTGGTATAATTAAATCTGGCTTAAATTTCAGAGTAAAAATTGTATGGGGTTTGTAATTCGTGAAGAAAGTTGCAATTACGAAAGCAAATCGAAAACGACAGGGTAGTTTAACAAGTATTCGAGGCCTCGGTGGTAGAAATTGAATTCTGCGGCTCACAACAAACTTTAATTCAAGTCCGCGCGTGTTCCGCGGAGCGCGAGGAGAGTCTGAAAGGGTGGACCGGAAAATGTTCGTCACCTAATTTCTTTCTGGAGCGTTCATCATCTTACGTTATTCCGGGGACGCGTCACGGTACGAGCGGACAGTTCCAGCTGCCGCGCCGCCAGAATTTTTCTAGCTCGGTCTTACCGAGGCGGGCGATGCGTAACGATGCTACAGTAATTAAAACCAACCCCCTCTCGCTACCCCGGCGCGCTATCCACCCCGCTTTCTGCCCGTCGCCGGAGCTCGTTGGACGGTACGCGCCGACGGTTTTTAATTGAAAAAATTTCCAAGCCAACTTTTTTACAGACGGCAACGGTGCCCGGTGCTGCTGCTGCTGCTAGTAGTAGTAGTAGTGGTGGTGTTGGTGTTGGTGGTGCCGCCTTTCACGCGGACCAGGAGACTTTCCAGGGAATGCGCGAGCGCACGGCCTTCAATTAAAAAACAATAACTGTCGGGGCACGAACGTGCCGCCGAATATTGTCCGATTCTGTTGGCGTTCGCTGAACTCCGCACCGAAAGCGAAATAAACAATCCCGGCGAGGTTCTAAGGCCAAGACGACGGACGTGTTCGGATCCTGACGTGGTTTGTGCTTGTTTCTGATCAGCAACGATCGCACAATTGCAAGCTTTATTTATGTACAGAAAAATTTTAATATAACAGAATTCCTTGAAAATTAAAATTGTAAAATGTTTCTTCAAACCATACACAGCTCTGGTATGTTTAAATTAGATTTGGGTAATGAGGATTAATTTTTTCACAGTGCACTGGTTCACTTAACATATTAGTAACACTATAATAATGTTATACCAGGGTGATGCCACCTTCCAGAAATTTTCTAAACTACAAAGTGATCAAAATTGTTAAAAAATGCAGAACACGCTCAAGGCAAAAGCGAAATTCATGTTTATTGTGACGCGTTTCAGTAAACGACAATGGAAAAAGGTTGAAGCAACATCCACTGTGATAAACTTTACCCAGCTAGTTCTTGTTCCACTGACGAAGTTACTGTTTTGGTGATTGTTATTCGACACTTCACGCGTTAATTGTTTCGCGGTGCTCCGCGGCGCTCGGGCGAGGAGATCGTCCGAGGGCGGTGGAGGGGGTAAATTTCAGAATGCAAAACACGGACGCGAAAAAGTCGTTCAGTGGATTAAAGTTAACTGGCGTGAATCATATCGATCGCATGGCTTCGTTCGACTGTAATCCGGTTTCTGCTGAACAACGCGGCACACCCGGTGACTCGTATTTCAAGAGAGAAACGAACCGCGTTCCGAGCACGACGACCGTGATAAAATCGGCCGTAACGACGGAGCCCCCTATTCCCCCATATCAATCCCATGAGCGAACAAGAGCCGGCAACGCGGTGGTGCTTCGTAAAACACCCGATGACAATCAACGCCGGCACCCGTGGACTTGGCTTTAATGGTTCCGCGTTGCGGCGTCTACCGCGGACGACGTAACGACTGGCCTGAAAAATCGATCGAGACTACCCTCCTATCTACCCTCCTTTCTTCCAGATTTCATAAAACGACCGTTGGGTCTAGGTCCGCGGGCGAAACGATCGCTGGTCCAATCGATATGCGGGATATCAGTCATTGTTCGACGGAGGATTCGGACCGATACCTTGTCCTGGACCAGGGGAGCGAAATTTAAAGTATTTTCTCTCTTTCGTAGATTGTTGATCAGGTTACGAGAGGATCTAATGTAAAGGATGACGCGAAACACAAGTTTCAAAAAGGATTCAGATCAATAGCTTGTCTTGGACCAAGGAAACAAAATTCAAAGTATTTCCACTCCTTGATTCATTCCTGATCACATTGAGTGAAGGTGCAATGCAAGAGGCAATACGAAGAAGACGTCACTTCGCCCTTCCTTAGATCGTTAGTTAGATTATGTGAAGACACGTTTGAATTTTCACGATCGTAAATTTTTGTATATGCACAAATGATTTCGGCGCTACCGGTTCGATCAAGGAATACTAGAAATTAGCAATTTTGCAGAATTATAATTTCGACGTTTCGGTTCGGTTTTGAACCATCTTCAGGAAAAGTCCGCGTCTGTGAAATAGACACAGTTATTCATTAAAACAGAACAATTTTATGATTTAAACCAAAGGTAATATACGTACTTGCTAACTTTGAAAAAACACAGAATGAAGAGCGTAAATAAATGGTACTTGTCTATACGAGGGTTTAAACTGTACTAGACTGTAACCGTTGCGACAACGTCAAGGCAGAAAACATAGAAACATCGTAGAACTTACTAGCCAATACGGTGTCAAGGATCAAGAGACGCCAAATCAATATTTGGCGCGGAATTCAAATTTTAAATATTCATCAACACATTTCCAGCCCATGTATTACCAAAAATTGGTAGAAAAAATTAGCAATCATTTAATGTGTGGAGTATAACATAACTATGTTAATGTGCTTAACCATATTTATAAAACTGGAATTCATTATTTAGATTATTATAGAAAATCATCATAAGTTGATTACTGATTCAGTAATGTAGTGTAAATTTCATTAATCTCAGGTTTTTCGTACCTAAGATTGACACTTTGATGTTTAATCATGTGAACAGTTTCTAATAATAATCTTTAGTGTAAATTACTTTCTTTATCCAGTATTTTGACATTTTCGAAATCAAGCACAATAGACGAAATAGACAGTGTCTATTTCACAGACGCGGACTTTTCCTGAAGATGGTTCAAAACCGAACCGAAACGTCGAAATTATAATTCTGCAAAATTGCTAATTTCTAGTATTCCTTGATCGAACCGGTAGCGCCGAAATCATTTGTGCATTATGTGAAGATGTAGTGCAAGAGACAACATCAAATGCGCGTGATGGTTCAGAGAAGGATTCAAAACCGATACTTTGTTCTGGGCTAAAGAAACAAATCTCTTCCACAAATTGTTCAATAAATAACACGAGGAAGCAATGCGAAGAATAATAAAATATCAAAACTTCCAGGATCCTCTGAAGGTGTCTTCTTAAGGCACCTCTGAGTATCCATCGGAAGCTACTAAAAAAGATCCCAACAGAAAACAGTCAAACGTGACCACAGTTCTCGAATGAAAATCATTCGAGAAGATTGGAGGATCACAACTTGGGAAAGCCCTTGAAGGCCGACAAAGACAGATTTCAGACAACCTCAAACGTCTCAGGAAACCTCAAAGGGCCCCACAAACCTCTGGGAAGAAGTAGTCTTCCAAGAACTCCGCTGACAGACAACCAGCAGCAGAGATACAAGCAATCAGTCGGTCAAGAGACTTCAGAGAGGAAAATCTTTGCAAAATTTCCTTCGAATGTAACACGATGGGAAGCTCGTTGGATTTCAGTTGCGATTGCTAGCAACCATGAATGATGGAGCCCCTGTCTTCCGTCGGGTAAAAATCTATTAAACAGTCTGCGCGCGAGTTAGCATTATTTGCAGAGTACCGAAGCCATTACTGGGGAGAATGAGCTTTAATCGCGACTCAGTTTCGCAGCGCGCTGCAACAAGAATGGAAATTTGCGTAAAAGTCCGCAGTCCAATTACGAGTTTGCGTTCCATCGCGTAAAAGGGCCGGAGATCTTCCCGGTGGAGCCTGATTCAGACATCCGAACGGTGAGTCGTGTTTCCCGAAGATAAGGTTTTAAGGACTTAATCCAGCGAGGCGAAAAGGAACGCTGGACAAGGGAAACGGGGGACAATCGGAATAGATTCTTCGGTAATTTACGTTACGGCCGGCGATCGTGCGGCACGGATTAATTCGAAGAGAGAGAGAAAAAGAGCGAGAGAGAAAGGGGTGAGTGAGAGAGATATAGACCGGAGCCGAGCTACGGGATACGAAACGAAGCGGAAAAACGAAACCGAAAGGTCACGGGGCCAGTAAACGCGACACAAACGCCCGGCAAGCCAGAATTTATTCCCCGCGGCGAGTGATTTAGGATCAGCCACGACTCGTCGCATCGATGAATTATGATGTGGTACCCGCCACGACGAGATCGTTCTGTTATTAAGTGACAGGCTACAAGTATGCGCTCTTAGGAAATTTATCGACGTGACTGTGGACGTGGAAACTGCCCCGGCACGATGAAAAACGTTTACCTACTGTGACTCTGCTTAATTCTAGGACGAGGAGGAAAGTTTAATGGTGTCCAGTCTGAGACGAATTTATTTGCACACCCGATTTTAAAACCGTGACCAATGCTATTCTGGGACGACATTGCGCTGCATTTCCACTAAAACTCAAATAATTTAAACCATGTTGCCTAAACCATTCTTTTGCTTCCATTTGCAGCAAAAATTTTAAATATCCAAGAGAGAAAAGAATCAGCAAAAATATATTTGTTCGTAGATCATGCATGTGAATATCACTACAACTTTTGTTCATGATTTATTATCAGTAGATTGCGGAGTTTCGTGCTAAATACAAACAGTTTCTACATCAATTGCAAGAGACAGGCAGAAATGAACAAGATGAATGTTTCATTATAATATTCCTAATCCAAGAGAGAAAAGAATCAGCAAAAATATATTTGTTCGTAGATCATGCATGTAAATATCACTACAACTTTTGTTCATGATTTATTATCAGTAGATTGCGGAGTTTCGTGCTAAATACAAACAGTTTCTATATCAATTGCAAAAGACAGGCAGAAATGAACAAGATTTCATTATAATATTCCTAATATCTCCGTTTGCTACTTTGGTTAGTCAGTATGTTGCTAGTAATGTTCCTTTTCTCTCTAAATACCTAGACTTCCTGTCAAAGATAAAATTTATCCGTCACATTCCAACGTGTTCTATAAAATGCTAGTATGTATCTGCAATTTCCTACATGCCAATTTTGAGTTAAAAAAATATTCTATGCTATACGGAACGTCCCCAGCCAAACACTTAATCAATAATCTAATCGGTTGGTCGAACCGCCACTGGGCAAAGCACTTGATTCCCCTAAATCGCCATCGGGTGGCGTGCCAGACATAATGATACAAGCCTCCCCAAAAACCGGGCGACAATTGATGCTGGTATTAGCCGGTGCTCCGACCAGAGGATTTTCCTGTCGGGTCTTTTATTTTTCTCGTTGGCACACGGAGTCGCGCGGGATGATCCGACGTGCGAAGATCGATGATGGCGGCGCGTGGCGAATGATCTCGCGCGTCAATTGACCGGTGGCATCGCAGCGAATTTATCGCGTTTACACGGGGGGGATGTCCCCGCGGCTTTTCATCGAAGCCGGGAAGTGTGCCAGGGCAAAAAGCTGTCCTAAGCCGCGGAGCCGTCCCCTTCGTTCATCGGCGAAAATTGTAATTCGCGAGGTACCGAGCGATGTCCGCTCGACGGGTGACAAATACCAGGCCGCTCCGGCTAAATGAAATATTTATACAGCCCGCGTTTACGGGTCGGGTCGAATATTGTTTAATTTACGACGCGGATCTACGGCCAGCCCAGGTCAGAGTACACCGTCTATTCGCAGCGGGAATATTTGGGTCAGAATGCGCGGTTATTATTTCTTCGCGACAAATAGACGCGATGCCGCACGGTTTATTTCGGCGGGGTTGCTTAACTAGTTACGCCACTGACAAACAACCCCCTCAAATCTTTTCTTACCGCGTTAGGCCACTGTAGCATATCGAAGAGGTTGGCATTTTATGAAGTAACGAACTGATCATTGTAATCGTCGTCGAAGGGTAATGATATAATGATCTGTATCATGCACAATCGAGCCATGCGCCTTATCATTCTATTTTGGATTGTCCGATTCCAAAGAACAACATTTTTCTATGGATTATACTTCGATGTCTGTGCACTAAGGTAGTCAGTTTTTAATTGCTTCATTTGTATTATTCTTTCTATTCTTCTCATCCCAGTGTTTGTTTATTCGACAGTAGTACATAATCAGCAAAAAGATCAGTTTGTTTGGAATCTTGAAGTAGACCGCTTTCATCATTACCCGCATAATTGTGCGCTGTTCTCAATGAATGAGTAATCTAGATTATGGTATAAAAACAGTATTATAAGAGTGTCATAAGGTGCAACCTAAACTAGAATTAATTAACCCTTTGCGGTCCTATGTCGAGTGTGACTCGACATCGCAACGAACCTGCGAATGCAGCGCGGGTCGCAAAGGATTAATGTATAGCTGAATTGATATTTGGTGATACATACTCGAAAAGGCAGATGAGAAGAGGAAACGTCAGGAGAATCAGTCGTCCATATGCAGACAATTCAGTGCAAGTATAAAAAAGAACTTTAAGGAGCATCAGTCGTCAAAGAGAATCCGTAGAAGAAGAATTATGAAATTTTCAATTAATGTATAACCCAACAAAAACATTCTGTAAACAGGAGCCAAGTTCTTATGGCCGTAAAAAGTTGTGAGATCAAACAAAATACGGCCAAGTTCGTTAGCTTAGAAATACCTCTTGCAATACTGAAAAAAGCGTTTGTAAAAATTAGTTTAAAAGAACGTATTTAATTTTTGAAGAGATGCATGAAGGGCTAAATTATTCAAACTTGGCCGCTACCTAACACCTTTTATGGCCATTAGTTTAGAAAGTAATGCATGTTCGTTTTACTGCCTATTTATACCTTGTGACGTTGCATCTTTTGCAACGGAGCTTGGCTCCTTAATATTTTAATAACTTTGTCCGGTTTAATGTTTATGGTGTTTTTTTTCCTTTGTTAGTTGATTATATTTTCTAATTGCAGGAGGTTTTCTTTTTCTTCGTATTCTTGGTTTTGGAATTTTAGGGTCCGGTATTTGTACTTCTTCGATGTGTGGCCGTTACTTTTTAAACTAATGGCCATAAAAGGTGTTAGGTAGCGGCCAAGTTTAAATAATTTAGCTCTTCATGCATCTCTTCAAAAATTAAATACGTTCTTTTAAACTAATTTTTACAAACGCTTTTTTCAGTATTGCAAGAGGTATTTCTAAGCTAACGAACTTGGCCGTATTTTGTTTGATCTCACAACTTTTTACGGCCATAAGAACTTGGCTCCTGTTTACAGAATGTTTTTGTTGGGATTTCATCACTTTTTGTTGAAATTTCATCAATTATCAAGTTTATGGTTATTATTACTCTTATCCCTGATTCATTAAATCCTAAACATTTTTTATCTTTAAGGTGGACATTAAGTAAATTAATAAATGCATGTTCGTTTTACTACCTATTTATACCTACTTGAAATTTTGTCCCGAAAAATCTAAACAACGCAGCGTCGATCAAAGGAAAAAAATTCTTTTCTAATCTGCAAGACAAAATCCAAATTCAATGTATCGAAGAGTAACACCCTGCCGGCGACGCTCGGATCCGTTTGCCCCCCGCCGCTATAGACGATGCTCCGTGCAGTTTCTTTTGTTTACGTTAGAGCGATTGTTTTTTTCATCAGTATTTGTTGCGACTTCGAAGCTAATAAAACGTATACTTATGTAGGTACTTTGGGATTATCCCGTCGACCTCTCAAGAATTAGTTAGGGATGGTGGCGGGGGGCGGAGAGGCCCGGCCGGCCCGCCCACGCATACGAAAATACAGTTTGGAGGAAATGGTCGAAGGAATAATCCCAAAGTACTCTTATGTATATGTTATGCTGCCATGTTCTATCCTACGTACCTATTTCGTAATGTTTTTTTTTTCAACCCTTTAATGTGTAAAATTTCAAACTTTGATAATTATTCCTTTGAGTGTTTGTTATGGTGGACCTATGTACCAAATTTCAAGCTTGTAGGTCAATGGGAAGTACCCAAAAGGTTTTGATGATCGTCAGTCAGTCAGTCTATCAGTCAGTCAGTCAGTGACAAATTTAGCGATTTTTGAGGTCCTATATCTCGAAACCTACTAATGTTGGAAGATTAATGTTTTGTCAATATTGAGACATGATAGCACTTAACAAGTGTACGAAATTACATCCCTCCATCTACCTCCAGTGCCGAGTTATAAGCCTCTAAAAAACGCCTAAGTTGTTTCGTGTAAAAGGTGGTAGTGCCAGAACTTGGCTGGTGCACTACCGTGCACCTAGATAAGATATTACGGTTTAAGGAAACAGTGTCCCATTTCAGAGTTAAATACCGATCGACCGTAGGTGTCTTCGGTTCGAGGGCCCGCCAGAGGAGTGTCGGAGAAGGGAAGGACAGGTGGGCGTAGATCGAACGAGTAAATCCTCGGCGACGAGGCGACAACGTGTTCACGTGGAAAGTAAAGGAAAGTGGTGCGCTCCGCGGCGGTTGTACGAGCCACGGGAAACGACTCCGGCTGCATCTTCCCGCGTAGTCAGTCCCTTAACCCGCCGGCTTAGCGCAAGAGTTCCGCAGGATAGATTGCTTTAATTTAAGTGGAGTTAGGCTAGTGCATCTCCGTTACACACTCTGCGAGTTAGGTTATGGGCCGAACGAACCCGCGTCTGGGTTCGGCTTAATTCGACCCTCCCAGGAACACCCGACCAACCCCCGACCAACCCCCGTCACGCTTTCTCTCCCTTTCTCGCGCTTTTCTCTTGCTCCCTCCTCCCTCCTTCGTCCCTGTCTTTCCCCCCTCCTGTTACCGCTATCTCTGTCCCGCGACTCCCAGGCTTAACCCCAGATTAGTCGTACACTTGCGCAAGCCGGGTAGAAGTGGAAGTTCCTGGATCACCGCGTATCTACTCCTGCCGTCGAGGCAGAATCGAATCCTGGCCGACTGCAGTATCCGCATCCACTCGACCCCCACTTCGGAATCCGGCAGCTATCGCGGTTATGTCCTCCCCTCTCTCCCTTCGGTCTCTCCGGGCACGGCCGTTTCCGCTTCTTGTTTGCCTCCTCGTTCTGACGCCGGTCGTCAGCGGCCACTTGGATAACTCGATGCCAATTTGCGGAACGGGTTTGCGGAGATGGATACGCTCCGGATAGCTTGAAAATAATCTTCGTGCGCGCTACCCGAAGGGTAGACTCATCTGGCCTCCCCTCGTCTCCTCTAGCAGACTCGGGGATGCGATTACAAGACATTGATTCATTTAGCGGTTGCCCGGCTGGAATTGGGCGATCCTACGCTTCGAAAGTTTCCACGATCGAACCCGCCCGTTTACCCGAAATCGCGGCCGTTACACGCGTCCGCGCGATCAAATTGGCGGGTACGGTAATGCCTCAATATGTGGGACAGAAATGTAGATGATACTTGGTAAGAATTTGCCGGCACTACGCTTTGAGAGGCCTGGAAGCGTTCAAGACAAATTCAATCATGAAACTTACTTGTAATTATTTTGCAATTACAAGTAATGAAATTATTTTGGTTTCACTAATATATTATATTTATCAGTGATAATGCCCCATTAAAATTTATATTTACTTAATTTAATGTAAATATTAATTTAATTTAATACCGAACACGAAAATCGAAGCACATTTGCTCCTTCAATTCACGATTTAGTAGAACGAGAGTTTCACTTTAGTTCACGATTTAAAATCACGAAAATCTGTGGTATTTAAGCTATTGTAACTTCACGAGAAAGAATCGTATAATAGGACCTGCACCTCCAGTGACGAGGGGAAGAAGGAACGTAGGTCTGTTACGAAAATTTTGTCCCTGGTTAATTCCACCATAGATTCAAGGATTGAACCTTTCACTTCAAAATGCCGTCTGAAAGTTTGCTCTACGATTTTTCCCAGTTATTCTATTAGAAGTCAGAAGATCACGATAATGAAAATCCTACGTCACAGCAAACGTCGTAACACATTCGTCTTATTACGCAGAATACTCATACTGAGAACAAGCAACGGAAAAGTACAACAAACATTGCCGGCTTGTTAGGGCCATTTTACAATGGGTTGTAAGGTGTTTTCAGATGCCCGTGCTAATTGTTTCTCGCTAGTTAGCGTATCCGTTTTGTGCGTAGGCGAAACAGCTACTAGACGCGCCAGTCCCAGCACGTGTAAACTCGAAGAAGAAAATGAAGTTCCAAGCTGAATTTTTACTTTTGCATGGAAAATTTGCGGGTGCCGTCGCGAAGATTCGTACGTGTCAGCCCCGGCGCTAGAGACGCGCCGCGCGGGGCCGATTAAATCGCGGGCAAATGCCGATCTGAAATTACAGCCGGTGCGCCGGCATTACTGGATCGCGTCGTGTCGTGTTACGGCTGCATTTCTATCTTACTTGTCTTACCTGCGACACGGACGCAATACCGGGAACAGGACACCAAGATGAAGGAGGATAGAGCGACGGTGAAAGAGAACCGTGACGAGAACGCGGCCCCCGTGTCCCTTTCTTTTGTATTTTGTTAACCATCAAGCCCCTGGGACGACACTGCGAGGGCCCGGACACACGGGGTTTGTTATACATAGTTAGACTGCGGATTTTATACATTTATGACAAAAATGAGTGGGTGAAATTTCAAACAATAAAAAGATTAGAAGAATGTAAGAGAGAAATAAATTCCTAGTTGGTTCCTTTGTCTTGTAATTAATGCATACAATTTTTATTTTGCATTAACATCCGTAGTCTAATTATAAATAGTACAAGCTAACTGACCCAATACTCACAATTAAAGTCGCAGAAGAATAATGGTCTTTCCACATAGGTAGACGTTCCGCAAACATTCTCTGTGCAATCTACTTTATAGCTCATTTCACGAATTTTGTTGGCGCTGACAACGCACACTGTTTATTTTTGGTCATGGAAATATTGAACATAACATTTTCTAACAAAATATGCAAAAAAAACACACACACGATGCATTTTTGTTCAATAAAACGACCGAAAAAAATGTATACCGAGTTTTTAGAGATCGTAATAAAGAAGTTTTAATCTTCAAATGATACATTCAGCTTTGAAAAAATGTTTTAATGTCATTACATAAATATTTTAATTCGTAGCATATTCTACTTGCACTGTTGAGAAAATTTATATTCAGTTTCTCGCTCGGTTTATCATGCCTCGAGCTTTAACACGAGTTAAAATTGATTGTTCTACGATCTTTTTCGGAAGAAATAATGGCGATTTACATATCAACGCTTTAGAATTATTCAAAATTGCTTAAGGAAACATCCCATTTGTTCCGACAACATTAATTCCCGCCAATATAAATATCGGCTACATTAAGAGAGCGCATACCAATTCGTTGTAATGCAGTTTACAGTAAAAAACGTAAAAGTACAGTTCTGTCCAGCAAGTTCCCTCTCTGGCGGCACTGTGGAACGGATCGACGCGCAAAGAGGACGACGAGGAGTGAGTCGAAGGGGGGAAAAAGTTGATTCGCAGGTAAATGGAAAACGGCGGAATCTAAATGAAGAACTTAGCCTGTCCTAACTGCGGTTGAATTACCGGCGGCTGCTTAACGCGTCCCGAGCCACGTTAATTACGTTAATCCGCCGACAGGAATTAATTTCTCCGCGAGACGGAGCTTTATCTTGCGGCGTGGACGAGAACTGTCGCGATAAAGTGAACGTCGAGGGCGGCCACCCTCTCTCGCTGAGCGCTACAAAATTGTTTGATTCGCGTTGCGTTGAATAAGCGAAGATCAAGCGCGAGCTACCTGCTGGAAAGATCGTGGAGAAGAGACCATTGAGCATGGAAAGTGTTGGAATAGATGTGCGAACCCTTTTGTACCGAAATTGAACCTAACCCTATAATTACGAAAGTCCGAAACGTTGCTCGACTCTTCAATGGAATTTCGAAGTGGGTTATGGGAAGACGTGCGCACAATTCGTTTATGCATCGTTGATACTTATCGAATTGGTGGACAAAAATCAATCAAAATTTACTGAAAAATATGACGCAAAAAGAATTAGTTACTTTCTTCACGTAACTTAAATTTTTTACAATTTTGTAAGTCACAGAAAGCCTCTCTGAAGATTGTATTCTTCACAGCATGACGTCGACAGAAGCGTGTAAAAATAATCGATTATTATTCAGTCCTCTAACAAAGAGTAAAAAGAAAATCACCATCTCCAGCTGACAGTTCGCCGAAGAAAGCAATCTCGGCCATAATCAGTCAAGGGAAAAATGCAATTTGCTTGGAACAACGTTCAAGGGCAGTTTCCGCAAAAAAGTTGCATAAAAGGTTCCTAAAGGGACGGTTATAGAATTAATTATAATTGATTAAAGTCCGGGGTAATACGTAACAATTGATCGCAAGCTTTCTCGGGAAAATACGCTCAAAGGGATAGAGATACTTTCTCCGTGGAGAAAATAAAGGGAAGTAAGCGCTTTAAAAACATGCTTTGTTCGGAGTCGATACCTTAATTAGTTCCCTAGATATAAGACTTCAGAGTGTAAAAATGGATCAATGGCGGCTGGAACTCTCCCACGACCCATATTTTTTGTCTTGAATATGCGTACGAGTAATAGGAGTGGCAGCAGCGAAATGAGAAGAAAAGGAAACGCTGACGTTGCATCCGTCACTGACCGTAATGCAGGTTGAGGCAGGTCAGCGAAGATGTGCAAGCGAGAACTCTGACTGCAGTTGAGAAAACGAGATGGACGCCTATTAAAAATCCTGGTTTGCTTCGTTCCGTGATATCCCGGTAACCGGATGCTGGGATTGAGAGCAGCCGCACCATTTTTAAAGGGGCAGATGCACTCGAATTTAACCGATATCCGAATTCGAAGTTGTAGCAAAATATATTCTAAATAACTGCTTATCCCGCGACGATGACTTTTCCGTTATCGAAAGATTAATATTTAGTATAATTCTCTTAAAATTATGTATACCGGCACAATGGTACTTGCAAATTCATTGAAATTAATAGGATCCTGCAGCTGGCTACTTGGTAAAGTGGAATATTCGGTAATGAAATAATCTAAATCTAGATTAATAATCTCATTAATGCAATTGCTATGTTAATGGCGCACTGGTAAATAAATGTTAATATTAATGATTATCATGGAGCACATTAATGCACCTGCCAATATCGCGATCATTGCAATCGCTGATCTGGTTTGCGACAATGTACGCCCGCAGCAATCGTCATTTTCTTTTTCCACGCGACATTATCTAAATACCCTTCTTACTCCTCGTTGTTGTATCGTGAAGTGGAAGCAATTATTTTTAACGTGTTAATTGCCAGCATACACAATTGACAAAAATACTTGTTCTAATTGAGCCACGCAAACCTTGTGTGCTAATTGATATAGACAATTTCCATAAAAATCCACAATGTAATAACACTGTCCAACAAATTTCAACTTTTTTTATGTTCCCAGATTACTATTGGGTCCTTCTTATAGAGTTTTTTTGCGCTGATTCCGAATCTGTTTTTAATTTTTTTCCTATACGCACAGTTTTTGAGGAACATGGCTTTGAAAAAAAAACATATTTTTTAACTTTAAACAAATATTGTGATGTTATTATAAAAGATATTGAATTGTTCTTTGCAGCAAAAGATTCTGTGGACTTTCCCGAATACAGTGATATCCAATATTAATACACTATGATTGTTTAAACATGTTTAAACAATGATTAAAGACGGAGAGACACCATTTTTGCACCAATTCTTGAAGATATTTTTAAATTTATCTCACAAAATAAGGGTCCAGCGGAAAATCGAACTATACCACGCGATAGAGCAGACTTTTATCTTGAAAACCCCCCCTTTGAAGTTTTCGACATCGACGTTTTTACCGAACCAGAAAGCAAAATATCTTCGCCCGACATGCGTTGCCGCCAGTGACGCTCTGGACGAGATATGGCGCAGCGACGGGATACGGAGCGGCGAACGACCGTTGTAGTGGTGAGCGCCACTGGCGGCAACGCATGTCGGGCGAAGATATTTTGCTTTCTGGTTCGGTAAAAACGTCGATGTCGAAAACTTCAAAGGGGGGGTTTTCAAGATAAAAGTCTGCTCTATCGCGTGGTATAGTTCGATTTTCCGCTGGACCCTTATTTTTTGAGATAAATTTAAAAATATCTTCAAAAATTGGTGCAAAAATGGTGTCTCTCCGTCTTTAATCATTGTTTAAACATGTTTAAACAATCATAGTGATTGGATATCACTGTATTCGGGAAAGTCCACAGAATCTTTTGCTGCAAAGAACAATTCAATATCTTTTATAATAACATCACAATATTTGTTCAAAGTTGAAAAATAGGTCATTTTTTCAAACTCAAATTTCTCAAAAACTGTGCGTATAGGGAAAAAATTAAAAACAGATTCGGAATCAGCGCAAAAAACTCTATAAGAAGGACCAAATAGTAATCTGGGAACAAATTTGGTGTTGGACAGTGTAATTACATTAGCTGCATTTTTGTCTTTGGAATGATTCAGCAACCTACAGTCCCTGCTCACTTTATTAGACTCACATGAAGAATTGGTGCTTTTTGAAATCCTATAAGGAATGCAACGCTGTTTTCAACCTATGGGGTAATGATGGGGTAATGATTTCGTACTACAAGGTTGCCTTATGGGTTGCCTATCCAAGTGTAAAATTTTCTTGCAAGAGCAAAAAATCCCCCTTTTACCATGGCCCGGCAACTCACCGGACATGAATCCGATTGAAAATGTCTGGGAGTGCCTGAAGAGAGAACTGGCTAAAGAAAATATAACAACAAAGACCAAGTTGATAGAGAGAATAATCTATCACTGGCACCATAACGTTGCATTAAAAGAAATTGCACAAACTTGCATAGATAGCATGTCCAGAAGAGTTGCGGCTTTAAGAGCAGCTGAGGGCGGATTAACAAAATATTAGTGTTTTAAGAATTATATTGATCTATTTGTGTTTGTATCCATTGTTTTTGTAAAATAAATGTATGGAAAATTCATTGGTCATCATTAAGTGGTATTTGCATAAGGCTGCTATACCCATTATTCATGGTAAAACTAAAAATATCATGATTATAGAGGTGAGTCTAATAAAGTGAGCAGGGACTGTATGTGTTAAACAAATTTCGAAGTACTTTTTTGGGGTGTCCTGACGTATTCTCGGGCACTGACACAAATGAAATGGAAATTATCGTAAGCTTGAATATCAACTAAGAATACTGTGTTTCTAGGTTGGGAACTTATTTATTCGGAGAGGTAGAACGAGAGCCGCGTTCTACGAAGGGAATTCAAACGCGCGTTTTAATGGAACAACGGGGTTGGTGGGGATGGGCGCACACAGGGGTGCGCCCAGAATTCCAGTAAACCGTGGATTCAGGATTTATTCGTACAGTTGTATGCCAAGAAAATATGCTCGTACATCAGCGCCGGTGAAATCGAATTTCACGCAAGAAATCAAATTAGAGTCACGACGGAGACAATTCGATTCCAAAAATCGTCTTAGGTGCCCGATAGCTATTTCCATATAGATAACAAATGTAACTTCGTTGGAATCGAGTTATGTTTATCGATCGGCGGGTTCGATTTAAGTTACCGTCTACGCGAAATACGCCCGGCGTTTACTAAATCTATATTTAACCCTACGACCGGCTTCGAAAAATATTTTTCCAAATAGAAAAGATGTTATAAAATACGATATTATAAAATACAATACCCAACTGCATTTTATGAAATTCGCAAAATATTTTATGTATTCTCCAATGGGGAAGATTCGTAATATACATATAATTTGTAAAATACGATCCAACTGCATTTTATGAAGCTCGGAAAATTTTTTAAAATGTGTCGTATATGTATGGCAACATTTACAATTTCATTTATTGTGCTACAAATATGATTCATAATTTAAAATTTGTGAAATACGATCCCACTGTATTGTATGAAGCTTGAAAAATTTTTTAAATGGTCTGCTGTTTGTACAGTAACTTTTATATTTTATATTCCGCCCTATAAATAAGCTTTATAATTTAGACCGTGCCGTTTTAATTATTATGTTCGCGTGTGTTTGGAACTGTGTGCAGTCGGGAGGAATTTTCGAAAAGATTTGTTCGCAGCTTTATCCAGGAAATTGGAGTATGGAAAAAATATGAAACAATTCACCTGGAACCAATAAGTAGTGACAGCTTCGGCGCAATCAATCATGCAAATCGGGCTGGTTGTAATATCTCGCAATTCCGTGAACGATTCCATATGGTAATGCCGTTAATATACGACTTGTATATCGATATCCACCAACACGTATATTCTATACGTTACCCGGCTCCATAGTTAAAACAAAGGACGCGCTGCAATCTGGCCGACTGCAGCCGTGCGCCATTCATTATTTATTAACGATTAGTTCGCTGGTATTGATCTTTGCTTTCGCATCATTGCAGCTCCGGGTTATCCCAGCGTCATTACCAACGGCATAAAAAAATCATCGGGACGGCTCAGGGGCCACACAATCGTCCATGTATCAAATAAAATATCGATGCGTCCGATTGCTACGAATTTATTCGGTAATGACACTGAGACCGATTTAGAAACCTTAGATATAGATCCTACTGAAATAACTATTTTATGCGCAAATACCGACAAATCACGAAGATCATATAAAAATCGATCAATAGAACGTGAACGTTGCCATTCGATAATAACTGTAGATTATGTACAGGGTGTAAAAAAAGTAATGGTCATCCGTCCTAGGGGTGAATCTACACCTCTGGATCGGTGGACATTTGTAAGAGAAACTTGCCGCAAAATTGTTTATAACACAGAAAATTAGTGTTAAAGTTTTTTTTTGCATCAACGCATTCTACTCATCGAGAAGAGGAAAAGTTTGAAAGGAGCCATATGTCACAAACAAATAGTTATTGAGCTATAAGCTGTTAAAGTTTTTGCAAAATTTGATTGTGTGGAATTATACGTATAGACAAAAGCCTACTACTACAGTCCACACGTTCGTGTCGATGAGACAGAAGATGATCGTGTGCGTGCCGCGAGACAGCCGAAATTTAAAGGAGCCTAACGACGAATGCGCCTTTAAATTTCGTCTGTCTCGCGGCACGCACACGATCATCTTCTGTCTCATCGACACGGACGTGTGGACTGTATAGTAGGCTTTTGTCTATACGTATAATTCCACACAATTAAATTTTGCAAAAACTTTAACAGCTTATAGCTCAATAACTATTTGTTTGTGACATATGGCTCCTTTCAAACTTTTCCTCTTCTCGATGAGTAGAATGCGTTGATGCAAAAAAAAACTTTAACACTAATTTTCTGTGTTATAAACAATTTTGCGGCAAGTTTCTCTTACAAATGTCCACCGATCCAGAGGTGTAGATTCACCCCTAGGACGGATGACCATTACTTTTTTTACACCCTGTACATTAAAGCAAAACTGAATACAGGAAATTTAATTTTATCGATATACAGTGAGTGTACAAAGTTTTCGTACACATTTTAAAAACTAATAACATTTTTATAATTGTACCAAACAACCTGATTTTTTATAATCAATTAGAAGCATTGATTTACGCAATGATATACAAAAAAGATTTCCCAAAAATTATAATTCACAAAGTTAAATGGAAAAATAAAAAAGGCATTTTTTAAAACTTTTTTATTTGGGTCCTTAATAAAAATTTAAAATGTATGTTTTGTAGATCTATGTTAGTCATACTCATGTTGAAAATTTCATTGATATCGATTAACATACACACGAGGTACAAACGGTTAAAAATGGTGAAAATCGTAGTTTTCCACGACTTTTGATCACTTTCTGCTTAAAATCCACAGAATCGTACATCTTTCGACGCCTGTTGTTTTTTCTGCGTCAATCAATTTCGATGAAATTTCCAACATGTGTATAAAGGACATGGATCTAGAAAACATCTGTTTTAAATTTTCATCAAGGGCCCAAATAAAAAAGTTTAAAAAAATGTCTTTTTTATTTTTGCCTGCAACCTTGTAAATTGTACTTTTTGGAAAATCTTTTTTGCATATCAGTTGGTAAACTAATGCTTCTAATTGATTATAAAAAATCAGGTCGTTTGGTACAATTATAAAAAAGTTATTAGTTTTTAAAAGGTGTACGAATACTTTGTACACCCACTGTATTATTTTCTTATCGAAATTATTTAAGGAATTATTAGCTCCTGCTTTTAAACATGATGCGGACAATTTGTATTTTACACGAAACGTCACAATTTAGTAATCACTCAAACCGTTTTATAGAAATAGAGATCCTTATTTCACGTGTATTTAAATAGCCGTGTACACGTGTGTTATTTTAAGAACGCGAGTACACGTGTACTATTTCACGTATATTTAAATAAATTTGTAAACCCATTGTAATATATATTTAATTAAATATATTTGTATATTTGTATATTTAAATAAATTTCTAAACTCATTTGTAATGAGGACGCATTAATAAACGTGTATTTAAATACTCGTGTACCCAGGTACTTAAAATGACACGTACTATTTAGAAACCACGAGAACAGAAGTTCCAAGATAAATGTACTGCACGAATATCGTAAAATGGCAAAGATCGTACACAAATCATGCAATAGAAAACGTTTAGAAATTGCTTAATATGAAGCGTTTATCGAACCTGTGCAGATGCATTCAAGATACAGTCATCCTGTAATATTTGCAGTGCCATGTCGATGAAAATCATGCCATAACAGGATTCGCGTAGTGTGATTATCGAAACAGGATAACTCGACCTCGCTGGCAGGTGAAACGAAGTTCCATCAAATTAATTAGCGAGTGCTCTTAATTATCGAATTCGGTCAATAAAACGGTACGCGGAAAGCTGAAAATTCGCGAGAGAGAGAGAGATGGCCGCGGATAAAAAGGGAACAAAGGCGGGTCGAAAGTGAAAATGCCCATGGGCGAAACTCTGAATTCCCGTAATCACGTGTAGCGTGAAATACCGGGGTAAATAAATTACTGCTGGATGCTGTAACAAATTAAAAAGTCTGAATGATCACGGTGGCGCGAGATTGGAACTTCAAAAGTCGAAGGGCACAATGAATTTTCCCCGCTGCGAAAGCTAATATGCCTTTTGCGCGATATACATACATAATTGAAATTTGGAAATTCCATAAAGTATTTCAACCAAAATATTGAACTAAAATATTTTTAAAAAACTGCCAATATGATTGTTTTTTGATCATTTGATTGAGCATTGAATTGATTGAGAATTGAAGGTTTTCCGCCAAATTTACATTATAATTGCACTGTGGATTTAATTAGATGTAATTTAAAATAGGATAAAAATACTACAAGGATTCAAACATACTATTATATAATTTTCAACCTACAAAACATAATAAGGAAGAAAATAAATTTCCATAAAGCATAAAGATCCACAGTCTAATTACAATGTACATCTAGGCCTTCTGTTATGTTGCATAAAGCAGCCATAAAAATCGTACATCAATTTTTAAAGAGTTGTTGCTAAGAAAAAGCTTCAATTTTCAAATCTATCGTAGATTTATACGCGAAAAAAAGTTTCTAATATTTTCGGAAACCTTTCAATTAATAGCATCTTTTATAAAAAACATGATATCAATTTTCCCTCCCGCTATAATTCATTGCAGGAAAAACTGGAGGATATAATGCGAAAGTAGAAGATTTAACGATTAAAATGATTGCAGGTTCATAACTGAACCATTCTTTTGTAACGATATCATAGCAGGTTAAATATTGGCAATTTTTCGAAAATCTGAAATTCACCTCGAATTCTTTTGGCAGCCGTCGTGATTATATTTTCACAGTTCAGTGAGCAAATATCTTTTTGTCCAAAAATTCCCGACGACGATTCTTCCCTCATCAAATATCATTTCGCGCAGAAATTCCCGTGTTTCCGTGTCACGGGAATTATCATCGAAGGAGGGATGAGAAGCGATTCGTTAAACGTAATCGGCGACCTAATTGCCGCGCATTGTTCGCCACGGTCCGTGCGCGATTTCGTTACACAATTGTCCCCGATGTCAGCGGCTGCGAATTTTCGACGGGCCGGAGTTTTCATGCGGCATCACGCGCTAGACAAAAAGACCAGAGAAAAATACCGAATCTACCTCGCTGAAACTGTATCGAACCCGATGGTTGTGTAGCCAGAAAAAAGCTGTTTTCATTGAGATTATCTAACCACCGTGACCGTTGGGTAATAACTCGTGGCTTCGACGAAAATCGGAAATAATTACTTGTTCGGGACAATACATGCTGCCAGGCTACTAAATTCTATTCTCCCATCAAACGAAACAACGATCCTTCTAAATAAAAAAATTCATTATCACTTTAGCGTGTATTTCAAAGAGGCTTGATCACTTTCTTTTCAAATAGCAATCTTAGAAGTAGTATATGTATATTATTCAAGATTGCTTGTTGATTTATGTAAATTCTTTCGAAATTGTTAATTTTTAGATTTTGGAGGACTGTAAATGTTAAGAGTGTTAAAAGATTCTACTTTTTATTGTAAAGATTTTCAAAGCGAATGTTCGCGAGTATAATCAGTTCTTCATGAACAAACGATAGAAGGCTAAACAGAAATACGACTTTAAGGAGAATCAGTTGTTCAAGTGCAAACGATAGATCGCTAAAATAAAGTAATTTTTAAGGGAAATAAGTCGTCTATTGTCAGACAACAGGTCGCTAAAATGAAACGAAACTGTAAGGAGAATCAGTCGTTCATGTGCAGACAAATCAGGGTCAGAATGAAAGAGAATTTCAGGGATAATTAGTCGTTCAAAAAATAGGTGATTAAAATAAAAGCAAACTTGATTAAAACTTTCTGGTACAAACTTTCGAGTATCAATTATAAATAATTAATGTATAGCTGGATTGCAATTTGGTAATACTCGGAAAGGGGAGACGAGACGAAGGAGTATCTCTGAGACTCTTTTCGAGTCACAGCGTCGCGCGACGCTTCTCAATCTTTTCGAATTCAAAGGCAATGCGTTGTGCAAGGGCTGGGCACTCAGTGCAGTCGAGGGACACCGATTGTGGGAGCAATTGCAGAGGGAAAAAGTGTTGAAGTAGCTTTCAAATGCGTAAAGCGTACGCTACTGCCATCTACGCGCTGACGTGGAAAACTAGAATCCACCGAGAACCACGAATTCTCGGCTTCGCGTGTATATACGCGTCGCGATAGGCCGGATTTCCCTCGAGTCACCCCTTTGTACTAAAAAAAGAAGAGAGAGAGGAAGGAGAGAAGCAAACGTCGAGATGCGAGTCGTCAAATCGTCGAACCGGCACGGCAAGCGGCAATGCCTCTCAGCTTTAAAACTGGTACGCGAAACTTCGGTGCAACCTCGATCCGAAAGCATCATCGCGGTGTTATGACGGATCGCTTCATTCGACTCTGATTAGGATTCATTGTGACCGAATGGTATATTCGTATTCACCGCTGGACTGTCCTGATCGACTCACCGATTCGATTACGCTCGTTATATTCGGACGCCCTTACCTGGAACAATAGAAAATGGACATTACACACTGTCCGACGACGATGAAATTCATGCTTTGTACGGATAATAAAAATACTCATAGTAAGTTCAAAGGATTAGCTACTTTTGTTAGATTCAGAACGATTAACAAGGATCTCGCAGAAGCAGGTTCATAAATATACAGTGACTCAAACAATTGATCAAATGTTTAATTTTGTTTAAATTTTTATTTAATTGAACACATGTTAATAAGATATGTAACAAAATATTTTATTATAATACATACATAGTTTTCGTAGTTCATATAATACAGAATTAACTTAAATATGTTACACTTTTTAAACAAAATTAAATGTAATTAACAAATTATGTAATGATCAAATTTTTGAGTTTGAAAAAATGAAATATTAGTACTTCGTATACCCTCCTTTCGCTTTCAGAACAGCTTCTATGCGTCTTGGCATACTATCTACTAAACTTTTACACTGTTTAGCCTTAATATTGTCCCAAGCGGTTTTAACTTCTGACCACAATTCAATAATACTTCTTGAATTGTGATCGAAGTTGGCAACTGTTCTTTTTAGTAAACACCATATGTGTTCTATTGGGTTCAGATCGGGAGACTGTGGGGCCAGTCTAAAACAGTAAAACCATAGCTGTTAACCATACTTTGGTGATTTTTGCCTTGTGTTTAGGGTCGTTATCGTGCTGAGAAATGACTTCTTCTGCGTTCTTATTCCATTTTGCCAAACTTCCAATTAAACTTTTCTGCAGGATGGATGTGTATGATGTTGCAGTCATTCAACCTACAATTTTTTCAACGCATCCGACGCCCTCAGTGGTTATACAACCCCAAACTGTGATATGGCCTCCTCCAAATTTCAGTGTTGGATGAATATGATGCAACCGTACTTGTTCTATATTTCTTCGCCATGTCGATTTGCGTCCATCGCACCCAAAACGATTAATTTTCGTCTTGTTTGACCATATTACCTGGGTCCAATCGAGATCTGTATAATTTTTACATTTTTCGGCAAACTGCAGTCGAAGCTTCTTGTGCCGCTTTGTAAGAAGAGGTTTCTTTATTTTTGCACGTCCTCTTAAATTCAATTTTCGCAGTGCATTACGCACTGTTTCAGCGTTTACGTTAATTTTTTTTGCATTTGTACGGCATTATTAACGCTACCATTACGGATTGATCGTATGATTCATCACTTTGTGATAGTGGATAACTTTGATTTTCGTCCTGCTTTATTTTCTAGTATGTTTTCTTTTAAAGTTACACGTACTGAAGACACAGTACCAACAGAGCACAGTATCTTCTTAGAAATCTCGCGATGAGAAAGCCCAGATATTAATGGTTTTTTAATTTCTGATATTTTACTTGCTTTTATTAGTCTCATTATGAAATATGACTAAAAATATCTTTTTTATTAATTATTTGATCACAAACGTATTCTCGAATGTTTAAAAATAACATTATAACTTACCAGTGATTATATTTGTGCTAAGGAATGCCAAAAATATAAGAATTTTTCACAATTGAGCTTAACACAAATAATTGATCAAGTATACACAGAATATACAAATTCGTAATACACGTCCGCTTTATACGATTACAGGGCTTAAACTGTCGTGAAGTACCGACGCAATGTTAACATTTTTCGTATATGTATCAACAGTCTTAAGCAAGATTCTGAGAAAGGTATACTGTGACTTGTTTCCTTTTTGTTCGAACATTTGATCAATTTTTTGAGTCACTGTATAAAAGAAAATTTATACATGATAGTTTGACTGGAGGAGCATTGAATCATAAAAATCATGATTTCGAAGACTGTTTAACGAAAACTTATTAACAGTCCTTCGAATGGTTCTATGTACTTCAAGAATGAGGACCTTTGAAGTCTTGTTTTAAATAAGAACCGCGAGATAAATCAGACTTTCCGTTCGGGCCCCGCCGGTACTCAACACGTCTGGTGTGGGCCTGAACGGAACGGCAAGCAAAACGAGCTGGACACTTAACGTGTTAAATCACATTCAGGAAGAGGAGACTAGAAGTGGAGGTATGAACTACCTTTAAGGAAAATCAACTGAACATAGAACGTATTTGAATGCTATAAAAATGTGTATCGCTTTCCTTGTTTCAGGACACGATTTTTCTGTGAAATTTGAGACAAGCACGTCTCATCTTGTGCGATCGATAACTAAAATATGGAGACACGGAGGTAGATAGCATTAGATCTAATGCGTGTAGCACAATAAAGCACGCGTTCTGACACATATCTTTCTCCATTTCCCGTTTCTCTAGAGACGAATGGACGAATCCGCGACTGAACGCGGCGACCCACGGCGTTCCGGTTACATTCGTCAAGGTAAAATGCCGTCTACAATAATATTAAGTTATTATTCGTGATGGAAACACGACAGACGGTACAATTAAACGGATATACTGCGTCCATTCTGGCGGACAGTTTGTACAGGCCAATTATAGAAAGCAAAATATGTGCGCGCGGGCACGAGAGTCCACCGAAATAACGGTCTCTCACAATACATAGAGAAGCGAGGGCACCGGGCAAGAAGTCGGCACGCGGAACGTTTTCATGGGTTTCGCAAACAATCGCTGTACACGGTGTCGAGATTCGCAGCTGACAGCCGCTTCGCATCGCGGGAATTACGCCGGGCATCTGGTCTCGTAAGTATGCCAAGAGAAAACATAGTTTCTGCGCACGGTCAGAAATTTATTAGCCTCCGCGAATGCAAATGGGAATTACATCCGACTGTAACTCAACCCTTGATAATCCTTTTAACGTTGTTTGCATTAAAATTAACTGGGGCGGGGTCTATAGAAAGCCGGCCCCTTCCAGACTCCTCGAATTATTCCATGTTACATGTATTAACATGAGACTGTGAAGGATTTGAAATTTTCTGGTCCACTGGATCAGACTCGCCACGACACGACAGAATCTATTAAACGTGAATGTTATTCATTTCCTTTTAAAGTGAAACAAATTCTTTCAGATTCTTTCAGATAAAGTATAATAGTTCAAGTCACTTCACAGTGAATGGGAAAATTATTACAACCAGAAAATATGTCTTAGGCCCTCCACACACGGGTCGATTGAAATCGCGTCGTGAAGTTCGTACGTCTTGCTCGTTAAATACGATTCATGCGACGAACGCGATTGCTGTCCACACACGGGTCGATTGTAATCGCGTCGTGCAGTTTTTACGTCTTGATCGTCGTACGATTCATGCAACAGACGCGAATGCCGTCCACACACGAGTCGATTGTAATCGCGTCGTGAAGTTCGTACGTCTTGATCGTCATATACGATTCATGTGACGGACGCGATTGCCATTTGCACACGGGTCGATTGTAGTCAATTTGTGTTTTTCAAACATCAAGAATTGCGTTTTCACGTTTTCACTCAAAAATATGAAAACATGCTATTAGTAGTGCCCGAATAAGCTACCATCAAAAGCGGTGTCCTCGATTTTTTTCAGATTTTTTGTTGTGGGAGATCATTGTCAAAAACAATAAAAACCAAACTGCTTCGACGTTTTTGCTGCTAGAAGGAAAGCTAGACTTGCAGGTTTTACCGTGGGGGTATATTAAGCTCTAATTAGTGATACTACATCGAATTAAGCAATTTTTTTACCTCAGAAATGCGATTTAAGAGAGTGAAAAAATCGTCTCCTGTGGAGTCGCGCGAATCGTACGATCACGCGATTTTCCAACTTCGCTTCCGATCGCACGCGATTAGAATCGCGGCGATTTCAGTCGAGTCGATTTCAGTCGACCACGAATCGACCCGTGTGTGGCTCTCCATTCATTTGCATTGGAAGTCACGTGGAGGGAGAAATCGCATGCGACTGGAATCGCGTCGACCGAATCGCCGATCGACCCGTGTGTGGACGAACTTCGCTTCCGATCGCACGCGATTACAACCGCGGCGATTTCAGTCGAGCCGATTTCAGTCGACCACGAATCGACCCGTGTGTGGCTCTCCATTCATTTGCATTGGAAGTCACGTGGAGGGAGGAATCGCATGCGACTGGAATCGCGTCGACCGAATCGCCGATCGACCCGTGTGTGGAGGGCCTTACACTATCACTAAACGTACATTTTGCAATGACTAACAATTTGCAAGTATCAACACTACTTTACATAAAGAAAGCAAATGTTCGGCTAAGCGTTAGATCAATTTTAATTGAAAGGTTGTCTCAGTCGTGGACTATTATACGAGTGGCAGTGATAATTTGATCACCGTCTCCAATTGTGAAGCGTCCGAAATATCGCAAGTCCGTATGCCGAACTTCGCGGGGTCGTAAATCCCGTTTCGCTTGCTCGCGATGATATTCGGGGCTTTGACGGTGTTATAGGAGTAACACCGACTATTTGAAAGAAGTTCGACTCTTTGGAAGTTAACACACTTTAATAATATATTTAAAAACTTAACAAGTTACAATAAAGGCTGAGATTCGAGGTAAAGGTGAAGTTGCTTTCGATTCGAATGATTTTCGTGATCTGCTCTTCGGTATCTCGTCGTGTATAAAGTCAACACGGCGTCTTTTCTTATTGGCTAACATACAAATGAATGGGGATGACAAAGTGATTTCTATTGGTGAGTGAGTGGTGCTTTTTGGTCGTAGGAGTTGGAGCGGTTCGGTGAAACTATGTTTAGGTTATGGAAAATATTAGGTGTGAATGATATGGGAAATGGGACGGAAACTAAAATGTTGCTTATACAAAGATTGCCCTGTAAATGCTTCGTGGTTCGCTCTCGAGACGGTCCCGAAGTGGTGTCCGATGACACCCAAACTCTGGGACCGTCGCGTCGAGTATTTCGGGTTATTGCAGCGGACCGTGTCTAAATACATCTCACGTTCGGTCTGCTCGAGACCGAACAAATTGTGAAACAAATAAAAAAAGTAGTTAAGATACGAGGCTGGAAGGGACTAGTAATTATACCTGGGAAACTTTGATAGTGTAGTAGAAATTAAAAATTATTTCTTTCCACCGTTATTTTCTTGTTATCTCTTGATGATTCTACGAACTTCTTGTCGTTGCTTTTGGACTCCTACAGCCGGCGAAATAGTGCTTCTAAACGAAATTTCAATTTGGTTTATCTGGGCAGCTTATTTCCATTGAATGCAGTGCCATTGCGTAGATCCATTAATTACAGTGAAGAAAGACCAAGTTGAGCGAATTGTTGGGACTCGGTGCAGGTAATCGATGGTCGCCGCGAACATCGCTCTCTGCAGGATCGTTAGTATGGCTTCAAGATATTATAAAACGCGGTTCTCGGACAACCTGGGCCAACGGTACTATTATATAACACGAACGGCCAATTGAGCTCAGCTAACATATTATTCTGATCTTCTCTTTTACAAATTGTAATACATTTTCGTCGCAGGCGCTATGTTGGGGATTTGTAGACAAAACCACCAACCATATTCCAACCAACTCCCAACCATTGGCCACCGTTGGCCAACCATGAATGCTATTAGGGAGTCAGAGTTGGGCAAAATATGTAATTAGATACAAATTTCGGATCACGGATAATAGATACAAAATTTGTAATTAGTTACTCGAAGATATAGATACAACAGTAACTTGTATCCGAAGTTTAATTAGATACTTTCGTATCCGAAGCAGAAGGATCCGAAGCTACGGATACATTTTTAACTAGTTATGTATCTAATTCAAAGATCCTTTCGGATCCTTCAAGATCCTTTTGACTAGCTCGAGGCTTGAATGAACACGTTCCGAGGCCCGAGGGTCGGGCCCCGAGGCCTGAGCCCAGAATACAATAGCAGTACAGTAATTCTTCGATCGGAGTCCCAACACCCGTGTTTTGAACGGACTTGGGTAGCGTAGAGAGGTTATTTTTTTATGACTCCGTCGACCGCGCCGAGACTTCAAACGACGAGCCGAACATAGAGAAGGACAGAATGAAATAGGATCGCGTGGCCGAAGCGTGTCGCTGTCGCCGGCACAGTTTAAAGGCCTGTGCGTCATCACAATGAAACACCAAAATCTTAACTTCTTTATTTTCTATGATATCATGATGGGACTTTAACTAGCTTATTCCTGACGTTTTTCTGATTAAAATGGTACCAAAAACGATATAATTGGGCCAATATTTAGTGGTTTAATCGACGATGAAAGTTTCGAACGCAACGGAGATCAGCAACAACGCGGGCCTTTGAACTGTGCCGACGACGGCTACTGTTCGCGTCTCTTTCTCTTCAATACGCTCTTCTTCGTTGCGTTCGAAACTTTCATCGTCGATTAAACCACTAAATAATGGCCCAATTATATCGTTCTTGGTACCATTTTAATCAGAGAAACGCCAGGAATAAGCTGGTTAAAGTCCCATAAACCGATCATTAAAATTAAGAAGTTTGAGACTTCGATTGAGTCGAGTCAATGTGTGGTGTTCACACCGATATACCCGAGCCGAGATCAAACATCGCCGCCCTACGGCGCGGCGCAGCGTTGGCCGGCAGTGGAGTGAGTAGGCACTGGACTACGGTTAGATAGGCGACCCAGGACTCCGATTGAAGAATTACTGTACTTGGCCAAGGCGCCCCAGGCAACTCGTCGCTTCGTCGCTCTAGCACCGATGATGGGCAAAAATTTGATTTAGATACATTTGGAAAGATATCTTCACAAATAAAGGCAGTAAGCAGTGGCCAAATTCTATCGAGTTTAGTCTTCTTTTAATCGGAAAAACGCCACGAACTGGCTCGAGCCACTTTCGTGAGGGCATTACGAAAAATGAACAAGTTCAGGATGCACTTGTCAGGGGTTTCATGCCGAGTTACCTGGCTGGCCGGGCAATCCCCCGGCCGTGTTTATTGAACTGCTATTGTATTCTGGGCTCAGGCCTCGGAGCCCGACCCTCGGGCCTCGGAACGTGTTCATTCAAGCCTCGTGCTGGTCAAAAGGATCTTGAAGGATCCGAAAGGATCTTTGAATTAGATACATAACTAGTTAAAAATGTATCCGTAGCTTCGGATCCTTCTGCTCCGGATACAAAAGTATCTAATTAAACGTCGGATACAAGATACTTTTGGATCCGAACCTTACAGTCCCTGCCCACTTTATTAGACTCACCTCTATAATTATGATATTCTGAGTTTTACCATGAATAATGGGCATGCCTTATGCAAATATCACTTAATGATGAACAATGAATTTTCCATATATTTATTTTACAAAAACAATGGATACAAACACAAATAGATCAATATAATTCTTAAAACACTAATATTTTGTTAATCCTTAGCTGCTCTTAAAGCCGCAACTCTTCTGGGCATGCTATCTATGCAAGTTTGTGCAATTTCTTTTAATATAACGTTATGGTGCCAGTGATAGATTATTTTCTCTATCAACTTGGTCTTTGTTGTTATATTTTCTTTGGCCAGTTCTCTTTTCAGGCATTCCCAGACATTTTCAATCGGATTCATGGCTGGTGAATTGTCGGGCCATGGTAAAAGGGGGATTTTTTGCTCTTGCAAGAAAATTGTACATTTCGATAGGCAACCTTATATGTAGTACGAAATCATTACCCCATAGGTTGAAAACAGCGTTGAATTCCTTATAAGATTTCAAAAAGCACCAATTCTTCAGGTGAGTCTAATAAAGTGAGCAGGGACTGTAAGATCACGAATATTAGTTACGTTTCTTTTAGTTGGATCTGGATTTAGATACTATTATACTTAAATACTGCCCAACTCTTTAGGGAGTTGTAACACCAAGACATCGCGTTTGTCAGAACCATTAAAGTTCCGTCATTCACATTGGCGGTAGCACGCGGCAGATCACACCTATCGTCTCGACGGCGATAATTTAGCAACGAGATCGAAGGAGTCTATCGAACGATTTCGATCGTGGCTCGCCAACAGGAATAGCCGCGAGTCCCTGTACGCTTGTCGATCCACGTCGCAGAGGAGTCACGAGTCCCTCCTCCACGATTTCGTAATTCACTTGTATCGAAATCGTCTCGAAACAAGACCGATCGCTATCCCAGGCCTCGTCGTAAATCACCGGCCGATCGGATCGCACCGAAAAGCCTCGCATCATCCGTCTCTGACAAAGTGTAGACCTGCCAAGAGATCTGGCCCGCTGTTCCCGAACTTCCGGTCGTTATTTACGATCGAGATCGGTAGAACTTCGGCCGAGTTTCGGCGCGAGAACGAGAGCCCGAAATCGCAAATTGATCTCGACTCGTTCCCCGCGACCCGTCGCCCTTTTATCGTGCCGCCACCCCCGTTACCGATACACCGCCGCTCTGCCATTTCTTTCGGCAGAAAGTAATTTTCTTGAGCTAATAGTGCGGAACTACGGTGACAAGCTGTCATCAGGAAATTAGTGACGAGCTGTGCAATGAATTTGATCAGCGTGCTCGCCCTCGGGTTCTTTATTTTACGATTACTGGAACGTATCTTCAATATCTTCTTTCCATTTATTAACACGTTTGCGTTCAAAATTAATTTTCCTCGTCATATACAGGGTGTGTCACCTAACGTTTGTACCTCAAACATCTTTGTTTTCGAAGATACATTAAATGTCAAACAAAGTTGAATGGTAAAATGCGGCTCACACTATACCAAAAAATCTACAATGAAAGGGACTATCATTGTAGGTGTTTAAAAAAGGGTGATTCCATTTTAAAAAATGAAACAGACCTTGATATCCCTTAAAAAATGACATAAGAACAAAAAAGTTTGGTATCGTGTGATCCCCATTTTACCATTCAACTTTGACCTCAAGACATTTAATGTGCCTTTGAAAACAAAGATATTTGAGATACAAACGTTAGGTGACTCACCCTCTATACAGGGTGTCCCGAATTTAAATGGCAAAACTTCAGGAGCGTGTAGGGGATCGAAAAACTAAAACAAAAAGTCTTTTAGAAACTTGCTCGCAGAAAATCGCAAAAAAAGAAACAAAACAAGTTTCCATTTTTGTACTTATTTATTTACATTTTATTTACGTTATCGTCTATTTAATGTAGATATTGTTCAAAATGTTGCCCTCTTGCAGCAATGCAATCATTTCATCTAGCACTGACTTGATAAATTGCAGCTAAACATTGTTCTGGTGATATTTGGTGCACTGCATCTATGAAAGTTTATTCGGTGCCAATCAATTTAAGAGAGCAATTAAGAGACCGAATTATAGATGCAGTGCACCAAATATCACCAGAACAATGTTCAGCTGCAATTTCTCAAGTCAGTGCTAGATGTAATGATTGCATTGCTGCAATAAGGCAACATTTTGAACAATATCTACATTAAGTAGATGATAACGTAAATAGAATGTAAATAAATAAGTACAAAAATGAAAACTTGTTTTGTTCTGTTTTTTTCGATTTTCTCCAAAACGAAGCAAAAACGAGCAAATCTCTAAAAGACTTCTTGTCTTAATTTTTAGGTCCCCTACACGCTCCTGAAGTTTTGCCATTTAAATTCGGGACACCCTGTATATTTAAACCGAAGTTCATTAGGATGTGTACGATCTGAAAGAGTTCTGGAACACTCACCGCAATAAGTAGATTGCGGATCTCTATACAAATTCTAAATTTCATGGCTTACTTTATGAAAATCAGGATGAGAAACAAGTTGAATTTATTAACTAGAAAATTCATTATTTTAAGCATACTGTAGAGATGTGATTAGTGTTTACGTTAAAAATGTGTACATTCTACAAACGAATAAAGATCCGCAGTTCAGTGATAAGCTTTAACTCTGCAGTTTTCATTAGAACGACTAGATTACTTGAATTTTACGAGATTTCTGTGGGTTGATTGCTCGGCAGTCAACGTGTTAACAGAGCAGAGAATTACAATCTTGACAAGAGACAAGTCTCTGGGCTCGGATCACACAATAATCCGTTCACCGGCGAGCGTATTGAAACGCCGCGCATAAAATCCGTATCATGCCGCGACCGGCGTAAAAGCGACTCGTGTGAGAGAAAGAGAGGGTAGAAAAAATCATAAATACGAGGGTGGGTGGTACCGTGTAATACCATTAGCCGGCCGTATCTCCGCAATCACGGCGGCTCTTAAAAAAGATTTCAATAAAGCCGCGACCGGCGTCCAGGAGGTGGACGTAATTCAGCCGTTCTTATCCGATTGCCGGGTCGATCGATTTTCCCATAAGGCAGCGCCGTATCGTCTTCGTAAGAAATTCCCGGCGAGCATAAAAGTTTCATTGTATCGGGAGGCCGCTCGTATGTGAGCTCGCTGGTCAGTGACGCCTCGGACACCGAGAGTGTATGATTCGCGATGAGCAACGGTTTTCACGAACGTGTTGTCTAGTCGATAACGAATCGAGACGGTGAAATGTTATTGCATTTTCTTACTCGTTAAATAGATCTCTGTTGCGATGCGGGAAAATGAACGGTTGGGGGTTATAGGTTAAACAGATTGTGCTTGATATTAGATTGAGTCACAAATAACACTGTCCAACAGCCAAAAAGTATTTCGATTCCCACTATACAATTCTTATAGAGTTTTTCGCGCTGATTCCAAATCTGTCCTTAATTTTTCTCCTAGAGGTACAGTTTTTGAGAAAATTGGGTTTTTAAAAAAGACATGTTTTTCAACTTTGAACAAATATTGTGATGTTATTATAAAAGACATTGAATTGTTCTGTACAGCAAAAGATTCCGTAGACTTTCCCGAATACAGTGATACCCAATACTAATATATTATGATTGTTTAAACATGTTTAAACAATGATTAAAGACGGAGAGACACCAGTTTTGCACCAATTTTTGCGGATATTTTTGAATTTATCTAAAAAAATAAGGGTCTGGCGGAAAATCGAAGGACACCACGCGAAAGAGCAGACTTTTATCTTGAGAATCCTCCTTGTCAAGTTTGCATGGTCGACGTTTTTTTCGAACCAGAAAGCAAAATATCTCCGCCCGACCAGTGTTCCGATTGTTGGTTCACTTTTCAGCCTCAGTAACGTAACCTTTTCGATGAAATCGGGTAGCTTGAGCACCACGCAGACTTTTAAAAAATTGGTATGATTTGATTCTGAAAAATGAATGTACAACATGTGTATTTCTGTATATTTTGTATCTCGTAGGACACGTCCTAAAGTCTTTTTGTCCGGAACAGATTGTTTCGGTACATTCCTACCAATATAACTGCCTCAAGGCGTCAGGGCCCTGGCCGTTCTGCTGCGTCATTGTAGATACGCTACTGTTTTGGTCGCGCATGCGCGAGAAAATGAACCAACAATCGGAACACTGCGTCCGACATGAGTTACCGCCAGTGGCGCTCACCACTAGAACGGGCGTTCGCCGCGCCATATCACATGGAACGCTCGTTCTAGTGGTGAGCGCCACTGGCGGTAACTCATGTCGGGCGGAGATATTTTGCTTTCTGGTTCGAAAAAAACGTCGACCATGCAAACTTGACAGGGTGGTTTCTCAAGATAAAAGTCTGCTCTTTCGCGTGATGTACTTCGATTTTCCACTAGACCCTTATCTTTTTAGATAAATTCAAAAAAATCCACAAAAATTGGTGCAAAACTGGTGTCCTTCCGTCTTTAATCATTGTTTACAAATGTTTATACAATCATAATGTATTAATATTGGATATCACTGTATTCGGGAAAGTCTACCGAATCTTCTGCTGTAAAGAACAATTTAATATCTTTTATAATAACATCACAATATTTGTTCAAAGTTGAAAAATATGTCTTTTTTAAAAACTCAATTTTCTCAAAAACTGTACGTCTAGGAGAAAAATGAAGGACACATTCGGAATCAGCGCGGAAAACACTATAAGAATCGCATAGTGGGAATCGAAATACGAAAAAAAAGTTGGAATTTGTTGGACAGTGTAATTTCCGCATCTAGAAATAAATTGTTCTCGTGAGACAATAATTCATCAAGCTAATTTAACAAAGAAATTACACCAGTAAAAATTGAATTAACACATTGTGGAGTTAAATAATTCAGTTATACTTCTACATGCAATTTTGCTTAATTAATAAAATGAGTAAATAGTTTCCACTCATCCTTCGGTATTGAAACAATTCTCCTCAGGATTGGAAGCAAAAATGTTGCAAATATACATGTAATCATTAGAAAATCATAAGACTAATAGCTTGCGATGGCTATATGAGAGAAAATATTATTGAGAGACTCCTTACGATTCGGGGAAAATTTCGAGCAACGAGATACCGTTTTGAATGCAATTTAGACGAATTTAGTGCACAGTTAGGTTAGCAAAGGGTTAGCAAAGGGATAAATTGTAACGGAGCATTCGTCGTTGTGATAGCTTATCATAAATGATAACAACTCGTTACAAATAACAGCGGATATGTAATTGATTAAGACATAGTTGAAGACGGTGCACAAACTGGGTGAATCGAGATTAGAAAAATTATTTAAATCATAATTCAGACAATCAGTTGTATGTACATAAGAATATATAGGACTTCAAAGGGTACTTAAAAGGTAATTCTACTGAAAAATAAACTTGATCGGTACTTGCAGTGAGGTCTTCAATTATTGACACAGCGCATCGGCTAGTTTGTTGATGATATGTCTTTACCAACAAGGTTTGGATATAGTTCTGTCCCTTTGGAGTGAAGCACCCTCTATAAGAGTAGTGTCAACCAAGAAATGCTTCACAGGAAAAACCGCGTGCATACTAAAATTTTTAGACGATTATTAATCGCGCATCGACGGCAATAACCGCAACAGGGTCTCACGGTTCGGACGATGCCGTAGACCGTTGTAGAGCGTTGCCGAGCACCCGTGTGTAGGTCAGACATGAATTCTTGATATCCGGGGGCTTCGACTTAACCGCAGACATCGGGTCTCCGGTGCTTGCTGCACTGATACCGACCGCGGCCGCCTCCCTGACAATCCCGTGGCATGTTAACGTCACGTCCACGGTCTGTAACCGGATCTCCGCCGCGCCATGGAAACGTTCAGCAACGTTCTGCAATGCTCTGCAACGCTCTGCAACGCTCGGCAACGCTGAACCACGTCCCGCATCGGCCAGAAACCCAGGAAAACGCGTCGAATGCAACGTGCAACCTCTGCCGCCTCCTCGCGCTAGCATGTATCAACTGCATCTTTGATAGCCGGGCACCGCGCCGGACAACATCGCGGATCCCAGGCGTGCATCCTCTGCACACCCTGACCAGCGGTTTACGCGACACGACCTTCCATGTCCTCGGCGCAATCGTAATTAACCCCTCGACCGCGATGGATGAATTACCTTGTCGCCCGGCTGCTAATCTTGCCGCCCTTTCGAGCCCCATTTACTCGCGGATCGCTCCGACTGCTAGATTGTTACGTTCCTCGTTGCTAGGGTACGTTCGCAGCGACTCACGATTGTTCGAACACCCTTTAGATTAGAATGCCCCGTTTAGCTCTTTGAGTACCAATCAATTAAAGTCCTACGAAATCAGAGCTATATATTTAACTAGCTTTCCCCCGCCACGCGTTGCTGTGGCACAGTATTTTTTAAAAGCATGTACATACTTGCTGAACGTGTTTGTGATAATTTTTTTTTGGTCTAACTCTGTCTCTCTGTCTCGCGGACTCTCCCTCTCTCTCCCTCCCTCTCCCTCCTACTCTCTCTCCCTCTCTCTCTCTCTCTCTCCCTTTCTCTAACTCTCTCTCTATCTCTGTCTCTGTCTCTGGAAGGTTTTAGAGCACACCGCATTCGAAAAAGTCCATTCGCTCAAAAGTTATAAGCAGAAACATGCCGAAAAGAGGGAGAAAAAGTGGTTATTGCGTCACAACTTTTGAACCAATGGACTTTTTCGTATGCTCTTTGCTCTTAAACCTTCCCGTGGAAAAGCCGCGTCAAACGGTCAAACCCCAGCTTTCTACGTTGAGCCGTTCTCAAGTGATGCCGTTACAAACATACAGACAGACACGATTTTATTATATACTAGCTTTCCCCGCCACGCGTTGCTGTGGCACAGTATTTTTTAAAAGCATGTACTTTCTGAACGTGTTTGTGATGATCTATTTTTTTCGATCTAACTCTGTCACTCTCTCTCTCTCTCCGACTCTCTCTCTCTCTCTCTATCTGACCCTCTGTCTCTCTCTCTCTATCTCTCTATCTCTGTCTCTGTCTCTGAAAGGTTTTAGAGCAAACAGCATTCCAAAAAGTCCATTCCATCAAAAGTTATAAGCAGAAACGTGCCCTCTCTCTCTCTCTCTCTCTCTCTCTCTCTCTCTCTCTCTCTGACTCTCTATCTCTGTCTCTGTCTCTGGAAGTTTTTTTTAGAGCAAACCGCATTCGAAAAAGTAAATTCGATCGAAAGTTATAAGCAGAAACGTGCCCTCTCTCTCTCGCACTCTCTCATTCTCTCTCTCTCTCTTTCTCTACCTCTGTCTCTGTTCTGGAAGGTTTTAGAGCAAACCGCATTCGAAAAAGTCCATTCGATTAAAAGTTATAAGCAGAAACGTGCCCTCTCTCTCCCTCTCTCTCTCTCTCTCTCTGACTCTCTCTCTATCTCTGTCTCTGTCTCTGGAAGGTTTTAGAGCAAACCGCATTCGAAAAAGTCCATTCGATCAAAAGTTATAAGCAGAAACGTGACCAAAAATGGGCGAAAAAGTGGTAATGGTGTCACTAATGACGTCACAACTATTGAACCAATGGACTTTTTAGAATGCTCTTTACTCTTAAACCTTCTCGAAGAAACGCCGCGTCCAATGGTCCAAACCCCATCTTTCTACCTTGAGCCGTTCTCAAGTGATGCCGTTACAAACATACATACATACATACAGACAGACAGACACGATTTTATTATGTATAGAGATAGAGATGAAATAAGAATTGAAATGTTAAGATGTACAGTAACCATTAATAATCCCGTCTCCTAAGTTAAAAGTGGATCAAGCGACTCAAGTTTTTCTATAAAACTAGAAAGGTCAAGCTAGTGGATGACGTGTGATGAATGTTTTAAACATTAATTCTGTGGACTGATTTGGTCCACTACATACTAGCGATTCCCACGAGGTGTTTAAGGTTCTGGAAGTGGTGGGGATTGTGGTAGGCGCGTAGAAACAAAAGAAGGCTAGGAGAATCGTTATGATTGGTTATTTCGTCCTGGTCCGTGCAATTTGCAAGGTTCTCTATAGTAAAAATTGATTTATTCATTTCTCCCAGGTTTTTATATGGCAAGTCTGTACCGAGCACCTCAAGAATAGGCTACGTAGATTGATGTCAGTCACCGGAATTAGTGAGTGAGTGAAAAGGATTAGAAATGGTGAACGTTAGAGAATATTTAGATTATCGAAACGGTCTCTGACGAATTAATTAACTGAAGAGTTGCTTCATTAGGAGCAGCAGAAGAATTAACGTGCCTGCAAGAAGCTCTTGATGGTCTCGAGCATGGTGTTCGCGAATTCGCAGAAGCGGTTGCCAGATCCATGAATATTTCAGGATCGTCAGTAGTCAGTCTGGTAATTTCCAAACGAAAGATTACTTCGGCAATCGAACGGCAGCGGCCCAACAATTTCCGGTAAACGCCACGTGTAACACGTCGATAATTACTGTTTCAGCGATGGTAAAGTTTAATCTGTGAAATTACTTCGCGCAGGCCTTCTCTTTTATGCGTCTCTGTGCGTCGTAAAGTTGCCTGGTAATTATACAGCAGTCGGTGTGCAACGGTAATTTGCAATCGGTGTACAAAACATGCGAGCCGAACGCATCTAGAACTCTCGGGGTGAGCGCGCGGCCCGTGAACGAGCGCGTAGTAGTCGGTTTTCCCTCTCTCTGGCCCGCTATTAATACACTGCTAAGTGGCTTTTTGCTAATTACCCTGTTGCTTATTATCTTTATTGCGTATCGACTTCACCCGATATCGGGACCGTTCGTGATATGCCTCTATTTACAGGCCGGGTTCGATTACACGCTCGATATTTTGTGCCCAGTTGCAACAGAGGCAATTTGATAAGATGAAATATTTACGATTATGCGCCCCTGTCTGGGAATAGTGCTCTGCTCTGGGAACTGCGTGGACCTGTGCTGATTCCCGTTTCTGCGATCCCTATGCTCCGAATACCGTTCTCCCCTGAACGCTAAATGAACATAAGGGCCACTAATTACACCGCCGACTGTGGCCTCTCCAAGCTCCGGCGAAAAATGATATTTCATTGCCAACTAACAGAGCATATTTAAACACCTGAGTCTCGAGGAGTTAACCCTACAAAGACCCGATGTCTACATTCAATAATTCTACATCAAATAATTTTTATATATCTTGTACTTTATACAAAAGTATTTAGATTGCTTGATATCCTCTATTTCCTTATCGAACAGAAGAAACTTTGAAAAAATCTGATCTCAAAATAAACATTTTCCACCTCGATAGCAAGTGGCAGAAAATAAACAGAAATTTGTTTAAACACTTAAAGATCTTCTACGGTGAATACTTCGTCGACTCGTGTTTCTCAGAAATGCATTAAATCCGCAGTGATGGTGTCTCCTCTTTTTCGAAGTCGGTTCAAAGCTTTACATTCGTTCATGTGAACGAACACAAAGTAAATGTCACTTGCCTTCTCTCTCGTATCAATTCAGTTCAATTAATTTCTCTGTATAACCAAGAACATCTGAAGCAACTTCGCGAATCGAAGTTTTCGGTGCTTTCGACCTTTTCCATCGAATTGCGGATCGATTAGCCGCGATACTTGGGATCACAGAATCGCCATCTTTCATCGGCCGTGCTCGTTCTTGGGTCTGGTCCCTGCTCGAATCCCTTCGCGAGCGTCGCGTCGCGTCGGTGGGTTCATTTGACGGTGGTAGTTCGGTAGTTTCGCAGTTTTCCCGGGGTTTCGTCGGCTGTGCCGAGCACCAGCGTCCATTTGTATCGGTGAAAACGGCTTCGGAAACTCGCAACGCTGGACCGTGGCCAGGAATTTATCCCGACAAACCCCCTGCCCCGTGCTGCAGGTGAGCCGGGCACGGTCTCCGTGTAAACGCCGTATTTATTGCCTCGTTCCCGATGTAAATGCGCGTGCCGTGGATTATTGGGAACTGATCTTCCGATCTCGAGGATAATTCCGGTACCTAGGCGGCCCGGCCTAACAACAGGATCGTCACCGAACGGCTCTCCGTCGGATCCTCTAAATTTCGGCAGAACGGGCTAAATACGCGGGGGCCAAACGCTGATGTAAACGCGTTGCACGAGCAATTGCACGCGTTGCAAACCCTCGAACCCCTTTCTGGTACGCCGCCATCTAGCCCTCCTCACCGACGCTCCTATCCACGGGACCACACAAGCCTCGTTCCCCTCTTCGTCCCACCCCCTCTCAATGGCTATCCTCTAACGAGATAATATATCAATTGCGTCTCTGATATATATCCGGGATCGCGCGTATCCCGAGCGCGAGTCGTACCCTCCGGTTTAGCAGCTATCGAATAGCTCAGCCAGTGAACCGACTGCGCTGCGGAGCATAGACGAATTGCCGGTGGATCGAATGGAATTGAGTAATCACTTTACGCGATCCCGTTCGACTCGCTTCAAAATGCGATCCCACACCGTAAATACGATGACGCGCGGAACGACGCGCTCCGCGAAGCGCGCCAGCCGCTCACCTTTGTATTCAAAACTTGGCTGACATCGTAGCCTCGCTCAGGTCTTGATATGCTTATCAAGGTGGTGGCGCTTTCGTTTTAGCCATCCGTGGAAACTTTAAAATTAACCAACTTTATGCTCCTAGACGTTCAAACAAACATCCATCCAATATAATAATAAATATATGAATTAAATTCATTTCTAAAAACACTAGATATCTAAAAATTCGAATTACATTTCACATCAAATTAAATATTTATAACCTTTATGCTACAAAACAATATTATTTAATTAGCTCATTTATATTCGATTTATACAGGGTGGCCCACATAACTCTGAACAGCTCAATATCTCGAAAACTATGCCATCGATTTTAAAGTTCTTAGTCTTAAATTGCATGGAACTGAAGGGCCTTTCTGACTACATAAACGTGAAGTGGCCTCCCTTCCCCTTTAACGGGGGAGGGGAGGTACCTTTGTAATATTGAATGGAACCCCCTATAAAATGTTACATATTTAGATTCTACCGGAAAAAACAAGTCAATTTTGTCCGAAACATTTTTTTGTCAGATACTTCCATGATGAGATATAACAGTTTGAAGTTTCGAGTTGTAGGTACTTGAAGCTCTCGGAAATAGCGTTATGGAATTATACGCGCTTGAGTCCTTTGCTTATTCATGAAGAAACACGATCAATAATATTTACAATTCTTGAGTTTGACTCACTTATCTATGAAAACGTTTTCAGTTTAGAGCTGTTATTCAAGCAGTAACATTGTGATTATGGCTACTTTTGACACAGAAGTGAATATGTTATTAACGTTAGGTGAATGCCAAAAATATTATCGGCGTGCAGCAGTGACGTTTTTTGAACGTTATGGTATCAAAAAATGTCATGCAACATTTCATAATTTAGAAAAGCGGCTTCTCGAGCACGGTGAATTGTGTAAAAAAACTCGCAATAAACCTAAAGCTGTCACTAATGAAAATAATAGTGCCAGTATTCTTGCTGCAATTACATTAAATCCTCATATTAGTCCACTTGCACAAACATCACATATTAGTCGTTCATCAATTCAACGAATTTTGAAACGGCAAAAGTATCATCCATATCACATGGTTTTATCACAAGAGCTTTCGATAGCAGATTACGATCACCGCGTAAGATTTTGTGAGTGGCTGCAGGGTGTTGTGGAAAATGACTTTTTGTGCAAAATACTTTTTTCCGATGAGGCCACTTTTATGAATTCAGGGCATGTAAATAGACATAATCTGCATTATTGGACCGTAGAAAACCCAAATTGGATGCGATGTGTTCCCTTTCAACATCGATGGTCTTTAAATGTTTGGTGTGGCCTAATAGGAGATTTTGTGATTGGACCTTATTTTTTTCAAGAAACTGTAACCTCTGCAAGTTATTGTGATTTCTTAAAAAATCATTTGCCTACGCTTTTGCAAGATGTGCCACTGCACGTTAGAAGAGAAATGTGGTTCCAACAAGACGGCGCTCCTCCACATTTTCAATCATCACCAGGCAATTTTTGAACGAAAAATTTGGGAACAAATGGATAGGTCGTGGGGGACCTCGTCAATGGCCTCCTCGTTCCCCCGATCTAACACCATTAGATTTTTTCTTATGGGGATATGTAAAGGACAAAGTTATGTTTGAACCACCGACGACAAAAGAGGATATGAAACAAAGAATACGTGACGCTTGCGCTTCAGTGACTCCCGAAATGTTAAAAAATGTTAGAACAATTTTGATGTTTCGAGTAAATAAATGTTTACAAGCCCGTGGTGGACATTTTGAACATTTAATTTAAAGTACATTTTATTTTTTCACGAATAAGCAAAGGACTCAAGCGCGTATGTACAATTCCATAACGCTATTTCAGAGCGCTTCAAGTACCTACAACTCGAAACTTCAAACTGTTATATCTCATCATGGAAGTATCTGACAAAAAAATGTTTCAGACAAACTTGACTTGTTTTTTCCGGTAGAATCTCAATATGTAACATTTATAGGGGGTTCCATTTAAAATTACAAAGGTACCTCCCCTCTCCCGTTAAAGGGGAAGGAAGGCCACTTCACGTTTATGTAGTCAGAAAGGCCCTTCAGTTCCATGCAATTTAAGACTAAGAACTTTAAAATCGATGACATAGTTTTCGAGATATTGAGCTGTTCAGAGTTATGTGGGCCACCCTGTATGTCCAGGTGGTACGGGCGGACATGATTCTATAATGTTTAAAAAAGTAAGGAAAAAAGGACGAATGTCATTTTTTCGGTTGACGATTCGATTTAGAGAAAATCGGCTGACGCGTTCGATCATTACCAACCTATTCTACTTCTGGCTGGGACATGCGAATCCGTCGAACTTCTAAAATTGTAGAATCCATCCTTCTTTGTTAATAGACTGCGAAATTTTATATATTTATGACAACAAGGAGTAGGTGCAATCTAAAGTAGCGGTGAAATGAAAAAATTCGAGAATGTTAATATATAATTTTCAACTTATTAAGATGATTAAAGAGCGGGATAAGCTTTTATGTGACTGTTATTCGTTGCTGAATATCCGTTTTCGTTGACGACTAATTAAACAAAAAACCTCTTGACCTACGAAAGGAAGGATTGCAAGGACTGGTGGTGCAACCGAATCATTCTCGGCGTCGAACGAGAACGAATCACGGTCCGGCTAGAATACTCCACGGGCCATTAAGCCTGGTCCTTATCAACGCGTAAAAACAATGACACCCTCCTGGTATCGGACGCTCGGCACACCCTCCGTTCACTCGACGACGTTAGGGGTTGGTTCGCATGTCGCTATCTGTTTTAACGGGCTCGTGACGATTCCCGGTTAAAATCGCAGCTGCGGCTGAATCAAATAGCGGACCCGTTACACCCGGCGTAACCCGAAAGACACAATGATTTTCGACGTGCCGTTGCCTCTCGTTTGCGCCGGACAATGTTTCGCGACACTTTGAACCGTGACCGGTCTGCGGCGTGAAATAGCCGGATTCTGTGGACGCCGCGATAATTAGCCCCGGACGAGCGTTGCCAGTGTCACGGAAAATTTGAAAATGGCTCGCGCCGCTCGTTGCGAAGAACCAAATTCGTTTTAAACTCTATCCCTTTGTCGAATTGGCTTTGCCCGGGGCCGGCTTGACGAGCGTTTAGCAATTAACGCTCGTTTTCCGAACGCCCCGCGATTCCGGGAAATAAAATTGATCGGCCAGAAGTGTTGCTGTTAATGATAATTTAAAAATCTAATTGCCGAATGCATGGAACATGAAGTGATACACAGTTTTAGAGAGAATAGCGCGTGTGTATGGACCCAGTTAGCGACAGGTACACAATGCTGTTGTTGCTGCAATACATAAAACTACACCTCGCGAGACAATAATTCATTAAGCTAATTTAACAAAGAAATTACATCAGTAAAAATTGAATTAACACATTAAGGAGTTAAATAATTCAGTTATACTTCTACATGCAATTTTGCTTAATTAATCACTCATCCTTCGGTATTGAAACAATTCTCCTCAAGATTGGAAGCAAAAATGTTGCAAATACACATGTAATCATTATAAAATCATAAGATTTCGATGCTTTGGTTCACTGATTGTTGGTTCACTTTTCAGCCTCAGTAACGTAACCTTTTCGATGAAATCGGGTAGCTTGAGCACCACGCAGACTTTTAAAAAATTGGTATGATTTGATTCAGAAAAATGAATGTACAACATGTGTATTTCTGTATATTTTGTATCTCGTAGGACACGTCCTAAAGTCTTTTTGTCCGGAACAGATTGTTTCGGTACATTCCTACCAATATAACTGCCTCAAGGCGTCAGGGCCCTGGCCGCTCTGCTGCGTCATTGTAGATACGCTACTGTTTTGGTCGCGCATGCGCGAGAAAATGAACCAACAATCGGAACACTGCGTCCGACATGAGTTACCGCCAGTGGCGCTCACCACTAGAACGGGCGTTCGCCGCGCCATATCACATGGAACGCTCGTTCTAGTGGTGAGCGCCACTGGCGGTAACTCATGTCGGGCGGAGATATTTTGCTTTCTGGTTCGAAAAAAACGTCGACCATGCAAACTTGACAGGGTGGATTCTCAAGATAAAAGTCTGCTCTTTCGCGTGATGTACTTCGATTTTCCACTAGACCCTTATCTTTTTAGATAAATTCAAAAAAATCCACAAAAATTGGTGCAAAACTGGTGTCCCTCCGTCTTTAATCATTGTTTACAAATGTTTATACAATACTAATGTATTAATATTGGATACCACTGTATTCGGGAAAGTCTACAGAATCTTCTGCTGTAAAGAACAATTTAATATCTTTTATAATAACATCACAATATTTGTTCGAATTTGAAAAATATGTCTTTTCTAAAAACTCAATTTTCTCAAAAACTGTACGTTTAGGAGAAAAATTAAGGACAGATTCGGAATCAGCGCGGAAAACACTATAAGAATCGCATAGTGGGAATCGGAATACGAAAAAAAGTTGGAATTTGTTGGACAGTGTAATTTCCGCATCTAGAAATAAATTGTTCTCGTGAGACAATAATTCATTAAGCTAATTTAACAAAGAAATTACACCAGTAAAAATTAAATTAACACATTGTGGAGTTAAATAATTCAGTTATACTTCTACATGCAATTTTGCTTAATTAATAAAATGAGTAAATAGTTTCCACTCATCCTTCGGTATTGAAACAATTCTCCTCAAGATTGGAAGCAAAAATGTTGCAAATACACATGTAATCATTATAAAATCATAAGACTAATAGCTTGCGATGGCTATATGAGAGAAAATATTATTGAGAGACTCTTTACGATTCAGGGAAGATTTCGAGCAACGAGATACCGCTTTGAATGCAATTTAGACGAATTTAGTGCACAGTTAGGTTAGCAAAGGGTGGAAAATTTCACAAACTGCAGTTCCTGCGGAGATGCTCGTCCATTTTATCAATAAGCGGCGTACTCTACAATATGTTGGGCCGCATGAATAATATAACGTTCAAATGGGATCGGCCCGCTTCCAAGGGAGTAACAAGGGCGGACAATAATAGAGATTCCAGCCGTAACAATCCCATTTCTATTCTTCTCGGCTAAGAAGGAAGGGGGCCGTTCCCTGGCACGCACTTCGCGAGTGGTACGTGAACGAGAGTCGGGGGAGGCCGCGCAGGAAACCGCGCGAGAAAACGAGGAGGAAATATGTAGGCCGTCCCTTAGCCTGCTGGACGAAAGCAGAAAATAACAGAGCGAACAATTTGAGAGATTACAGAGGGGCCGGGCGCTGGTTTCCAATCGGTTGAACCCGGTCGCATACCGCAGCAGCTCTCTTTTTCCCTTGGCTGGTCCGTATCGCTCCCCTCCACGTATCACGTCCTTCTGCATTTTGTGTTCTGCATTTTGCATTCTGCATTTTGCCACGTGCCCGTGTCCGGCAAATTTACCGTAAATAATTCGAGCATCCGCGGAGGCATGCTCGCTGCATTTGCAGAACCGGAAACCTCGGAAACCTGTGCCGCAAGGATGTATTCAACGATCTGCGAAAATTCTTGCAGGGAAATAGGGACCTTGAGCTGGCATAATGGCACTTAGGGCTCGCTCCAAGGGACACAGTATCGGCTGGATATAGCCAGCTTTTCCTTTGCCATCCCATAATCAGCGTGAATGGTCTGTGAAGGTTTGTAAAAGGTTCATTGTTTGATGGAGTGTCCCCAAATGTTATTTATGATTATGGCATGGCGTAGACTCTGTTGAGGTTTCATGAACATCAAATTAGTACTGTGAGAAAGAGGGACTCAAAATGTTCGCACTTGTTATGTTCTTCACACAATCTTTTTGTAAATGTTTGCAATGCAATTTAACTTCAATAACAACGTTCTATGAACAAGTTGTCAACAATGCAAAGAAAATTTCTTTAAAGTAAATGATTACATACATTAATATAGAAGCCTCTTCAACATGATCTCAATGAAGCTCACGTGCCTGTGCTAAAGTGACAATAGCTCCGTGATAATGAATTAAACAAATTTTGAATTAAATTATTCTGATTTAATATTGAGTTGCTTCGTGACGCTTGTATTAACTCTTCGCACTCCGCTGTCCCCTCTGAGGCACCACTAGAAATTGTTGTATCATTATTCAAAATGTTGTTTACATTATTAAATATATCGGTATCTAATCAATTACTAAACATTTAGGTATTGTATGAGGTATTCTACCAATTTCATAGCCATACAATTTCAAAAAACATAGGGAATGGAAGTATTCTAGATCGGAAGAAATGTTTAATTTTCCAGTTAAAATAGCGCGGAGTGCAAAGGGTTAAGTCTAATTAAAAGAGAACAACTCGGGGGCTGAGAAAAACCACGCTTGCGTCTTCACTATTGCTAAACGAAGATTAGACTGTATTTTACCGTGTCTGTGAATGGATTCCCGGCGAATCTTTTCAAGGATTGATCCAGCATCGAGCGATATTTTCGCGGCGTGTAAACGCGAGCGCGAACAACCGTTTGATTGACAATTCAGGTACGCCGTTGCGATCGCCGCGCAATTGTGCATTCGACGTGGATGCACGTGATGCATCTCCGCGCATCCACGAGCTTTCACAGCGTGTCTGTTGTATGCTATCCTGTAGGTGCTTCGTAACCACCTCCATCGGCCAGCCCTTGCCCGTAACCGTTCGCCTGTAACCGTTTATAGATTCGCGCGCGTACATGTGACTGCACTTGCACGCACGTGCACGCGCGACCCGATGCAACGTCGATGCGACGCGATGCGACGCGACGCGACGCGATGCGAGACTCGGGCTCACAGAGGCTCTGACGTACGAGGAATTCCGGACTTGATCCGTCTTGATTTAGAAGCAGACTACAACCTCGAGGAGATACCGATGATCCGAACTGAACGGCCCTTGCGGAATTAATTCCGGGCTGAGACTGTTTGATTACGATCCGCCTTAAACCGCTGAAAAGATTACAAGGTTGCCTGTGAAATCTCCGACCTTCCAATCCCAAATATGCTGCTGTTTATGATTTTGGCAGGCTTGCAGCACGATACAGCGCTACTGCTGAATGCTGCGAAGGATTAACGCGTTCCGCTGTAACGTTTCAGCGGAATGTTTCTGCGGTCGAACCAGTTCCGCGTTATCGGTGATGGATATACGAGGATCGTACCGTCATTTGGCAGCAAGCTAATGGAGCTGATTATTTAAGATATTACTTCTACGTATACGTCTGTTGCTTTAGCATCACCTGTTCATTGTCACTTATAATAATTCTAAATTGCTATAATATATCATAGATCGATGATAAGTGCAATAGAAACTTCCTTGTGGATCATTGTCGATTATAAAACATTATAAACGATGCTTATCTTGCGTCTAAATGGCATAATTAGACTGCCGATTTTTATGCAAAATATAAGATTGTATGAATTAGTTGCAAGATGCAGGCGATTCACAGGCATTCGTTTCTTTTCGTAACAATTTTAATGGTAAGTATCTTTAAGGTCTTTGCACACTAGACCGCACCACACCAGCACCGCACCAGCGTTTTCACTGGCGCTCAGCAGTAGCGCGGCCATCCGCCGCGCCGCACAGTGGAACCTTTCGTCCAAATCGGAGACAAAATCAAAGAAATTTCGATCGAAATGAGGTAGAGCGATGAAATTTTTTTTAAATTATAGCTGAAACTTGGCAGAATATGGGAAAAATAGGGAGATTATGGTACAAACGTTTTATAAACTTTAGAAAATTCGTTAAACAATTCGTTCACAAAAATCGATTTCTTGTAAAATCCTGAGGTCGTAGACAAATTTTGATACCAGATTTAAAATCAGCGTAAAAAAATCTACAGGAAATGATGTGCAGCATGTTAAAAAAAAATGTTTTCCGCCCGTGTTATTGAAAAAAACCGCAATTTTCTTGAAATTGTGAGAGTTTAACGAATTTTCTCAAGTTTATAAAACGTTCGTACCATAATCTCCCTATTTTTCCCATATTCTGCCAAGTTTCAGCTATAATTTAAAAAAATTTCATCGCTCTACCTCATTTCTATCGAAAGTTCTTTGATTTTGCCTCCGATTTGGACGAAAAGTTCCACTGTGCGCCGTAACCCGTCGAACGACCTAACCCAGACCGTTATAGTGGTGTGCACCACTGAAAACGCTGGTGGGGTGCTGGTGTGGTGCGGTCTAGTGTGCAAAGGCCTTCAAATGCCTTAAATCATTTCAGTAGTTTGTATTTGATCTACTCGTTCTTATCATAAATGCATACAATCCGAAGTCTAGGCATAATGAGCTGAAAAATTTATTAATTGTATTGTTGCGGAGGCTTCGGCCTTGTCTTGCCGGAGATTACATTGCAATTATAGACACATAACAATAATAGTTCTTTATTCTGTATCAAACGGACAATGTCTAATAACGGTGCAAGGGAAGACGCGTGCTCTTCTTTCAACGACTCGAGAGTATCTGTCGTCTTTCTTCTTGTCAACAACAATCTCGTTGTCAGGATACCACAATATCGATCCAACAGGCGACTTCTCTCGATCTCTGCGATATGTTCAGAATATCACAGGAAGAGATAACTTCATGTCAAGCCGTCGTAACAGTATTAACGCTAAACCTAGCTTCAATAACGTGTTAAGAGTAAGTAGGTACTGAATGGAGATAGGCAAACCCAACATTTTTAATATACAGGAACGAGTACATTTAATCTGCTGTGGAAACTTCCGTGAACTTTTCGACTATTTCCGATTACAAAGCATGAGAAGCATCACTCGCGTAACGTTGAAAAAATCGTCGTAACAATATTAACGCTAAACCTAGCTTCAATAACGTGTTAAGAGTAAGTAGGTACTGAATGGAGATAGGCAAACTCAACATTTTGAATACATAGGAAGGAGTACATTTAATCTGCTGTAGAAACTTCCGTGAACTTTTCGACCATTTTCGATTACAAAGCATGAGACGCATCACTCGCGTAACGTTAAAAAAACCGTCGTAACAGTATTAACGCTAAACCTAACTTCAATAACGTGTTAAGAGTAAGTAGGTACTGAATGGAGATAGGCGAACCCAACGTTTTGAATACATAGGAACGAGTACATTTAATCTGCTGTAGAAACTTCCGTGAACTTTTCGACTATTTCCGATTACAAAGCATGAGAAGCATCACTCGCGTAACGTTGAAAAAAACCGTCGTAACAATATTAACACTAAACCTAGCTTCAATAACGTGTTAAGAGTAAGTAGGTACTGAATGGACATAGACGAACCCAACATTTTGAATACACAGGAACGAGTACATTTAATCTGCTGTAGAAACTTCCGTGAACTTGTCGACCATTTTCGATTACAAGCATGAGAAGCATCACTCGCGTAACGTTGAAAAAACCGTCGTAACAATATTAACGCTAAACCTAGCTTCAATAACGTGTTAAGAGTAAGTAGGTACTGAATGGACATAGACGAACCCAACATTTTGAATACACAGGAACGAGTACATTTAATCTGCTGTAGAAACTTCCGTGAACTTGTCGACCATTTTCGATTACAAGCATGAGAAGCATCACTCGCGTAACGTTGAAAAAACCGTCGTAACAATATTAACGCTAAACCTAGCTTCAATAACGTGTTAAGAGTAAGTAGGTACTGAATGGACATAGACGAACCCAACATTTTGAATACATAGGAACGAGTACATTTAATCTGCTGTAGAAACTTCCGTGAACTTGTCGACCATTTTCGATTACAAGCATGAGAAGCATCACTCGCGTAACGTTGAAAAAACCGTCGTAACAATATTAACGCTAGACCTAGCTTCAATAACGTGTTAAGAGTAAGTAGGTACTGAATGGAGATAGACAAACCCAACATTTTTAATACACAGGAACGAGTACATTTAATCTGCTGTAGAAACTTCCGTGAACTTGTCGACCATTTTCGATTACAAAGCATGAGAAGCATCACTCGCCTAACGTTGAAAAAGCGGACCAGCAGGAAAGCTAAACGCAGTTGGAAGATCGAGGAAGAATAAACGTCATGGATGCAGGATTCCAGGATCTTGCGAAGCAGGAGGAGAATTTCGTCAACGTCTGTAGCAGCAAGTCGGTCGCGAGATTTCCATCTGTCACGAAATGATGCCACCTAAGAGGCGACCGCGAGTAGAAGAAGGAGAACTAGACCAAGGAAGAGGCTGAAGGAAGAGGAGGAAGGTAGACGGAGGATAAGGACGAGGGCGAGGATGAGGAGGACGGAAAGGCACGCGAAGGCGAGAAAACGTTTTCAAACATCCGGCGTAGCCTGCATCTCAAGCAAAGTGAGACATCTTAGACGTTGACGGTGGATGGTCGTCGACGTGGAAGCCGGGGCGCGTCTGAATCCTGAGGGAAGAAGCATGCGAAAGCGAGGGTGAGGCCGAGTGGGAAACGCAGCGACGAGGGAATCCAACGGGAAAGGAGCGTAAGACAGAAAGCAAGAGCGGTGGGCCCCGCGAGAAGAAGCCACGTCGACCGTCGGGTAGTTTATTTGGACACTGATTTGAAGCGAACGCTCGGAAATTTGACATTCGCGCGCCGACTTTCCGCCTGCCTCCGCTCCGCCGCCGTCTGCCCCCGCTTCCAACATCGCAGCTTACTGGTACGTTTCCAGCTCGACTGTCCGCTGGGAACGCGTGTTACCATTCCAAGACGCCTCGTATTTTCGGGGAAGGCCAGCACCGGTCAAATCTTCCGACGCGCAAAACGTATTCCAAATAAATTTGATGAAACCGTCAACTGTCTGCCCCGGAGACTTCCGCACGGCGAAAAATATTTTCCGAAATCTCGACGAACCGTGAGAATCAATTTTCTGTTCGCGCGGCTCGGCCCACCGGCTGACGGAAACGTAATACACTTTCCTGCGGTCCCCGGGTTGCACGGTTTCGCATCTGCTCTTGCGTGAAATGTCGACTCTCGTTCAGTGGACACGCGATTTTCGGAGAGGCGGATTTGCGAGCTTGATGACCGTGCGAAGAAATTTAAACGGAGCTTTGACAGCAATTCGAGATATTAAGGAAGAACCAGAACCTCGGTATTGCTCATTTAAAACATTAATACAATTGAGCAATTGAAATATCATCAAGGGTGCAAGGAACAAATGACGATCGTAGTGCACGATCTTACTTCGTCTAATACTTCAACATTCCCGCGACACGCACGAGGTGTTTGCTTCCTCGAAATTGACAGAGACTTAACGAGCACGCGGTGTTCTCTCGGTAACGATAACTATATCTTTGTCATTGGCTAAAGAGTGCCCGGAACGCTTTAGGCTCGCATTCTATGTATATCCCCGAGTTCCGTTTCGCTTTGACATCCCCGCGAAAGGAGACCTCTTGACCCAGCTCATCTTTATTAACGCGCGATCCCGATTTATTTCTGGCTCGATTAATCCTTCCGCGCGGGGCGAGCGTCGTCTGCGGGAAAGAAAACGAAAGCTTCGCGGAAGTCCCCTTGTACGAGTCACATTTATAACGGCCATCCAGACCCGTCACCTTAGATACCGTTTCGTCGTTTTACGCTCCGGCCACTTATGCGGAAACAGTGAATGGAGTAATGAATAGAATCGTTTCGCACTGCGGTGGCACGCGGACACTGACGCGAAAACGCACCGGATTAGCCGCGCGGAAATATACTTATTGAATGACCGGTCCGGGCGAGGAGGACACCGGGCTAAATTTATTCAATGGAAAACTCGCCACCCAGGAATTCCTCTACGAAAATGTTCCTCGATCGTTGCTTTACTCACTCGTTGCTGAGGTGAACACGAATTTGGCATGGAATCGTTCTTACCTGCAACAGAAATAGGACGGGGTCGTTAGTTACGGGTTTATTCATTCTCACAATTTATGTATGGTTAAAAGGAAAACATATTTATGTAACTCGATTATTCGAACTAGCCACGAGAAAGTTGGTGTATGTTCTAGTAATAATAGAATAGTTACTTTGCTGTACTGATAAATGTTCAGTGATTTATGCAGCAAACTAGAGGGCTATTGTTGCTCGCTCGCTTCGCTCGCTCGCGAGTAGGGTTGTTTTTGCTCGCTCGCTTCGCGAGCTCGCGGGTTTGACTGCTCTTGCGAAAGGGTTAGTGATACGCATGGCTAGTAAGGCCTACTGCTATTAATGTTTTTTATTTGCTGTGTGACTCTCCAAGAGTCACACAAAGAACTTCCCGATTCGTTACTCCTTCGCCAACATCGCTAACATCGTTTTTTTTTGTACTTTCATCGATATTCTCCCAAAATGTATTCTTGGGAGTAGATATGATTAACCCACTCTTGCATTGGAATAACTTTCGATTATTCCAAGCGGTAACATTAGCATCAGTTAAAAAAAAAAAATTTTAATTCAAAAAATTAAGAAAAAAATTTTTTATGTAATTGCGTTTGGTTCTTTGGTGGAAAATTTTCGTCCTCCCTTATAAATTGCATTGTAGAATCAACTCTTTTCGAAAAAAACTAAAAATCTAAAAAACTACTTGACCAAAATGGACCAAAATCTAATCAGCTCTAAGTTACAGCGGGGCACATCGATTGCATCATTCATCATCCTGATCGCGTTGATACTTTTTCTGAAAACGTTAACGAAAAATTTGATACCATACAAAGGGACATACGCACACACACACACACAAACATTTTGATAAAAATAGTCTAAAATGACTCCAATGACCATGAAACGTGAAGATCTGCTAAAAAATCGATTTTCGATTTTCGGGGTAATTACAGTAACTTCCCTATGAATCGGGAAGTTAATATTGATGTAATAAGCTGCTCTAGATTAAACTGTTTATACGTGAAACGTTTCAGAGGTTCTAATAATTTGTACTGTATTGAAACACATGGTTGATGAATCGCTTCTTCATTTTTAATTTATCTTTACCTGTGTCGTAAAATCTACTTCTTTAATCCTCGTGCACTGTTTAAATAAATTTAATCCAGAAGTACATTCTTTCCAAAATTGAATATTATCTGAGACTCGATTGAATACTCAGCTTGTTAATTTAAACTATGGATCATAATTCAGCGAAATATTGTCGTAAAATATTGTTTTCTGAATAAATAGTAGGAAAATTGTGATATGGCGAATAGTGGTCGAAATTTTACGTGTCAAACCTCGCGCCACGATTCTCCACAGTAATTATAGTAACCCTGATGGCTCCGGAAATCCGCCGTGTCGTTTCCTAGCTCTTACAGAAAATTTGTGGCCAGCGTGCGCGTGGGCCGGCAGCGTAGATAACCGCGAAAATTGTCGAAATTGTTATCGGCGGTGTTGCAAACGCGCCACCGGCGATGATTGACTTCGGCTCGGCTCATTACCGAACTGACACACACGGCTGCGCCCTGATAACGGTATTATCGACATTTACCCCGTTTCGTTCTATCCATTCGGCCAGGCCAGGGTTGTGCGCGTCCTAACCGGCTGTTTATTTTTCCTCGCGACCCACGAGGAACGCCACATAGCCCTGACAAACTCGCCCCGAGATAAAAATGAAACTCGACCAACCCCTCATACCATGCACGTGCACCCACGGGTGGGAACCTTTGATATATAGACAGAACAGTGTTTCAGGTATTACGAGGCGCGAAACGCGAAGATTATGCGCGCAATTCCGTTATCCGATTATTCGTATAGAAGGAATTAATTCGCCGCTCTGCTAATCCGACCGCGTCTGACTTCGGGGAAATAAGCTGAATATCATTTTCCGTGCGCACGCCGCCCTGGAAGTAGGGAAAGTCATATGCAAATGACCGGCTTCGAAACGCGAGAACGAGTTTAGATCCCGGATTCCGACCGTGCTTGTCCCCGAAACCAAAAATTCTATCGCGGATCGTTTTCTCGGCAGAAAGTTTGCTCAACTTAAAGTAAGAAACAGGAGTCAGAAATCTCTCCATTATTGATTTTAATAAGTTGGAACTGCATCGATCTATTCTATTTTTATTCCGCCTTCTGATTTAAATGCCACAGTCTATTCATAACATGTATAACTAGACTGCGAATTAAAATTTGTCGAAATTGTACGAAACAGAAGTTGGATAATGATGTATTCCTGTTTTCAGTAATTTTATTGAATCGACAATAATGTAGCAACATTCTTAAAGTGTATGCCTTCACAGTTTTCTCAAAAATGCATAAACGTCGCAGTCTGTTTATTCAACTAATTTCTAGTATTTTTTTTATAAAAAGTGTATATCAAAACGATGTATTTAAGCTTGAATTTCCTAGTAATGTCGAATACACTTTCTACAGTAAAATAAATGAAGTAAATGAAAGAACGAATTTTTAACCCTTGTTGGAAGCGAACAAATTTTAACAATCGGCTTTGAAGTCACGGAGATTTTTACTAAAACAGTCTCTTTGACGGGCCATTAATCAAGCCAATATTTTTAATGACTGATGGTATCGGCACCGAGCGAGTATCGAGGTCGCGAATTTAAGGGAACCGACATCTGGCGTTTATTGACGTGGACCTACAAACGTATCAGTCCGCCATTTCTAATACATTCAACGGTGAGATCGGCTTTTCACTCGGCATGCAGAAGCCGAAACTTTCCAGTTCCGATGCGTATCGCTTCAAAGTTCGTAGTTCAGGCTGATTTGTCAATGCGCGTAAACTTTGCATGAATCGGTGCGGCGCTCGCGCATAAAGAGTGGCATTCGTCGAACGCAACGAATCGCGCGAGTCGCTTTATGCCTCGGCACACGCAAATGAACACACAAATCTGTGATAAGAATAAAGGATCGACGACCCGGCAATATTTTCGCGATCGAAAACTGGGTTACTGTCCTGAAGAAAATGTCGATATAACGATAAAAAAAATCATGGGCGCGGCGGCTGTGTTCAAAATTTTGCCAGGTGCACGGTTTTCCCCTCACGCTCGTGGGAAGATTTATCTTGCGTTCGTGGATGCTCGCGGGGAATTTAATGCGTTTATATTGTCCGGAATATTATTTTATTACTGGCGCCATTGTGAGGGTTTATTCAAAAAATAATTTGCTTTTCGGGAGCGCGCCGCGTAATTCCGCGCGGATGGATTCTTCACATGGGAAATTTTGTTTGCCTGCCGATTCTGCGGCGAACAATTTTCGAACGTTTTCCAATGGCCGGCACGTATATATATATATACAGGGTGGCCCACATAACTCTGAACAGCTCCATATCTCCGTTACTTTTCGTTGTACAAAAAAACTTCCCAGGACAAAGTTACACTGTTTGAAGGGCCACATATAACGGTGAAAGGGAAAAAAAATTTCAAGGTCATTTTTATGAGATTTCAAGGTTATCGATGTTTTTTTTAAATGGAATGAGGTATTTTTTAATACATCAGTCGATGCAGCTGGACATTCTTTATAAAAAAGTACTAACCTATGTATGTCGAAAAGTTAGTAGTTCAGGAGATATTTCAATTTAAATAACTCCAAAATACCATTACTGTCGTACTAAGGCATTACACAAGTAAGTAAACACTAACGCCTTAGTACGACAGTAATGGTATTTTGGAGTTATTTAAATTGAAATATCTTCTGAACTACTAATTTTTCGACATACATAGGTTAGTACTTTTTTATAAAAAGTAATTAAAAAAACATCGATAACCTTGAAATCTCATAAAAATGACCTTGAAATTTTTTTTCCCTTACACCGTTATATATGGCCCTTTAAACAGTGTAACTTTGTCCTACGAAGTTTTTTTGTACAACGAAAAGTAACGGAGATATTGAGCTGTTCAGAGTTATGTGGGCCGCCCTGTATATATATATATATTTCATCCGCGAATATTATTTGAGGAAAAAAAGGAACGAGCGGAAACGGTAAAACGAAGGGAAATTCTCGCGCGCGTGCGCGTTGCTTCCAGGAAAAGTTAAGCGACCATCGAGATTAAAATAAATCTCGATAGGGCTTTTAGTACTTCCCCGCAGATAAGGGAAACACGTTAATGGATTTTTCCCACCCGTGGAAGCCTTTATTCACGAGCGAGCGTTCGAACCCGTTCTCTATACTCGGGCTACACCGAATAAACACGATAACCTAATTCAAATTGGCTTATCGCGCCGTAAACACTTTCCTTGCTCGTTTCCGCGGAGAGACGAGCGTATCATTCGCCCGGTTTACGAACCCAATCGCAAACACCGCGAAAAATGGTATCGACTAGCGACCTCGTCGATGCCGATGCAGCTCGGTTTGTGTGTATATGTGTGAGTGCGCATCGGCCGAGATTCCCGGCTGAAATCCCGAGGGAGAAAGTTCCTATCGCAGATTGCAGCCTGCGCGACTTCGCTCCGAGGCTCAACTTTAACGACAGAGAAACTAGAATACGATCGGCGCGGCGGGCCGCGTTCCTGCGAAACGAGGCGAAAAACATTCGATTAATTCGCTTTAACGAGTCAATTTTCACTGGGGTAGCGGCGACGCGTATTTCAAACCTAAATGGCCATTAAAAGTTCCTGGATCGCGCGATACCTTCCGGGGAATTTTATAATTCGCTGTTTAGCGCAAATAATCGTTTTGAACGGCCAGCTTTCAGGTAACTGTTTAACCCCTCGCCTCAGACTTTTTATATGTACATTTATTCTGCTGCTCAAATATTAATAACAAGAGTGTGGAATTTAGATTGTTTAAAAACGATTAACAGTCATGTTTGTTCGATTCTTGGACGATGAAATCTTCGTCACATGTCTGACTCAATATTAGATAAAGGAATAATTCTTTAATACATCAATTTTATCAAAATGATAAAATGTTTGAAGCTTGCGGCTGATGTGACTGATATAAATATATTTTATCGATTGCATTTAACCCTTGTGTGGTCAACCAAAATGTATAGATTATTTAAAAGCTTTCTGTATTTAACATGTTTGCACAAATTCTCATTATAAGACTATAAATTAATATATTAGCGAGTAAAGAATGGAAATTTTGTAATATCGTTTAGAGGAACATTAACAAATTGTTGAAAGAAATACAGAAATGGTTACCCGGGTATCCAGTTGACTACACAAGGGTTAAGCAAGACTTATTTACAGTCGGTGTACAAAGTATTCGTACACCTTTTAAAATCGAATAAATTTTTCAAAATTGGACTCTGCAGATTCGGTTTTTTTTTTGAGATGTTAGAAGGGTTAGTTTACTAGCTAATGTGTAAATAATTCTTTTTGTAATTGTTATTGGTCGCAATTACGAAGGGAACAGTAAAGACCACGATTTTTAAATTGTTTGTCTGTGCCCGTAATGAAAATTTAAAACATGTATTTTGTAAATCTAAGTAAGTTATATATATGTACAAAGTTTCATTGAAATTGGTTGACGGATAAAAAAGCTGTGGGCATTGTAAGATGTAAAAATCTTTGAATTTACGGTTTGCGATTCATTTAAATCGCAGATTGTTACGATTTTTGCTATGTTCAATCAATTATATTTCGTAACATCCTTGATCGATTTCGATGAAACTTTGTACAAGTATATAATTTACTTAGACCTACCAAAGGCGCCTTCTAAATTTTCATTACAGGTACAGATACAAAATTTAAAAATCGTGATCTTTACTATTTCCTTCGCAATTGCGACCAATAACAAGTTTTAAAAAAATTATTTACATATTAGCTAGTAAACTAATCCTTCTAACGTTTGAAAAGAAACTCAAGATGTTGGGTTCAAGTTTGAAAAAGTAATTCGTTTTTCTAATGTGTACGAATACTTTGTACACCGACTGTAATTCCAAAATGATATGTCCTGAAAAAATTCAATTATGCTCCTTTATATTTGTCACGTTAGAAGCAAGCAGACATGAGTAGGCCAGGTGCTGTAAAGATAAAAGTTACTGCTGACGTGTACAAATGAATGTTTCATCGATTGAATTGAAGCAAGACTTATTTAATGAGAAAGGATGTAAAACACTAAAAACTTCCTGACCTAAAGAAAGGTACTGAAAAAAATTCAGTAGTCAATGAAAGATGAAGGAAAATACGGCAATTTGCATACGAGGAACCAGTAACCGGTCGGTAAACGTCCGAGTTCCTAGGTCCCGGCGTCGGTCGAAAATCAGTCTTCCAAAAATTCGAAGTTGCACACAGGCTAGACAGTGGTCGTTGGCGATTCAATGCACGGAGGTAGCGTGGTGCAGAGAAAAAGAGACGATCGAGGGTGGCCACGATTTGGGGAACGTGTGCAACGGGAAGAAGACGGTAGCCGGGCAGCGGCCGCTGAAAGAGCCACTCCACTGGCAAAACAATCAATTATCAAGGAAAGTTTCGAAGGCAGCCGGAATCCGTTCGACTCTTTCCTCGGGTTGGAAGCCGATTTTTGCGATCAGTTTCGAGAGGGCGAACTAGCCAGCGCTTTGGAAAGAGAAAGATGGAGAGGGAGAGACAGAGAGAGAAAATGAGACACAGGAGAAAAGAGAAAGAGAAAGAAGAGAGAGAAAGGATCGGCTACTTTAACCGAACTCCTGTAAAGTTTCTCGTACGAACGGCTACCCTCGTCCGCCACCCTGGCCGCCAGCATCCAGCCGTCCGCCACCTTGCGACCCTCCAGGCAAGGGAATTGATTCGTGTTCCGTATTTTGCGCGATTACGACGACCCTCGAATATAAATCGACAGCCACGACCGAGCAGACAGAGATGGGTTTCAGTCGTCGACGGGGCTCGCAGCCGACGCCACGCAGAATCGAACTCCATCGGCGCGGTGGGACGGGCCGCGTTTAATTGCGGAACGAAAAAATTGACAAGCACGACGACTCCGACGTCGGGGGACACACCGATCGACTCCTGGAGCAAACTTCTCTCTGCCCACGCAGACCACCGGCCCCACCGACAAATGAGTTTCACGGGCCAACGGCGAAAAGGATTTCCTTTGGTCCATTTCGTTTGTCGCCGTTCCCGAGGCGTTACAATCGCAATGATAACGCAATCGGCTCACAGTGCAGTATTTGCCCCGAAAAGTTGGCCAGAATTATTCTAGCATTATTTTAAGGCATGCAGTACACAATATAGTGAGTAGAACACTTCAGTAGGTTTCAAACCAGCAAACGTTACATATCTATTTCAATGTCTTATTTGACATAATCAGAGTTATTATAGCATGTATGTATCAAAACCAATTTTCACCATGTTTATTATACAGTATTTAAAATTATATTCATACACATATTTCTTAATTTTTTTGTTTAGGAGAAAATTTCCAACCTTTGATGAAGGTTCAAAACAGAACCGAAACGTCAGAAATAAAGGTGTAAATCTTTTGCAAAATTGCTATATTGTATTAATGATCGAAACGTTAGCGCCGAAAACATTTTCAAATTGCATCAACATTTACGATCGATATTCTAAATAATTTTAATATAGTGAGTCATTGGATTCGTTTTAACGTCATCTACAACAATATGTAATAAAAAAGACATAGTGGAATTTAAAAAATTAAGTTGGTCATCATTTTTGGTTAAGAAAGAAATGTTTTATAATTTTTTGTATTGGGATTTATAGGTGACTGAACACCGATCAACTTTTGACCGAAACTTTTTCTGGCCAGATTATCGGCTGTGCCTGAAAAATTGTGGTAACTATTGGGCATTTTCAGTGTGACCGCGACGCGACGCACACTGCGGTTGCTCCATACATCCCAGTACAAAACGTAATGTAAAAGCCGTATTCTTTATTCTTCAATTCTTTTTGTATTGTCGACAGAAATCTTTACAGATTCGAATGGCGCAAAAAACATCGGTACTCACTTGGAAGTCTAAAAATTTCTTTCTCAAAAATTCTACAAATGCGAAATATCGCAGTAAGTAATAGGTCATCTCCAAACTTGAATAATGTGAAGCAGGCAAACAATAAGGAAGCGAAAATTGCTGAAAACTCTAATCTATACCCGTCTAAAGAGTGTCTGTAAAGAAAAAATTAACACAACATCTTCTTCACATATAAACGATCCTAATAGACGAGCGATATTTGAGAAACGGGCGAAGAGAAAAATGAGTACTACAAAAGCATAGCATGAGTACATAAATAAAAAAAATAAAACTAGTATACTGTTGTTCATATATTCCAATAGCTCAGACAACAAAAATTTGTCACCTCACGCAAGATTTGAAAAATCGTTTTTTGCCCCACTTTTCAAGGCAAATACTCCACTGTGAGACTGTTACTTCGCGAAACGAACGCGGACGATTCGATTTAACATTGTCGAGGATGATAGATTTGCTACATCCTTGGAATCGGCTGCAGAAAATTAGGGATCGTCGAGAGAATGGGGAAGGATCGAAGATTAATTTTCCGAGGTAGTTTTCGTTTGTATGATAAACTATGGATTAAAATTTCGCCTATCGACTTTGTAATAAATTCATGAAGTCTATTAGTTACACTGACAGTAAATGTTAGCTCATTACGTGCCATGTGTACCATCGAGGGCACGCATTAAACTTGCTATTCTGGCCACGTGCGTTACATGTGGTACAAACTGGCATATTAAATACGTTCAGGACGTACACTTCATAATAAGTTTCATACTAAACGTGCCACTATTGGTTAAATGACTGATTTCACATTTTTGTTTTGTAAAATTACGAAGATACCCTGAACGTGTTTGCGAAAATTAGTGTGTTACAGAGTCTAGTAGTTTGTTTGAAGCAGCAAAGCAAACATCATTCCACAATATTAATATGACTCATAGGATGTCTGAGAAGACCCTCCTAATCGTAAATTACAGTAATTTATATATTTTCGTAAATTCGCTGACTCTGAATTTTGCTCGTGTCAGACAATACCACTTTTCGAATAGATAAATAAAAGCATTTTAACAATGTTCTTCAATTCCCCAAATGAATTGGTGGCTAGAGCAATGTTGGATGTGAGATTTCCTTAAGGTCTACCTACATGGTAATAGCTGTTATTATTCTCCCATCAAATCCTGCTCTCCTGTCAAATTTACATTTTATATCATCCAACGCGTTGTTACAGCCAACAATTCAATTATTCACAACAATAAAAGCTAATAGATCTTAAGGAAATCTCACATCCAACGTTGCTTCAGCCACCAATTGAAATTTCAATATCAATTCTGTTAAACGCGTAAATAATTCACCAAAAGACAACGGCGAAACATGAAATTAATTTAACAAATTGCCGATCAATCGAGCATCGCAGAACACCGATGCAACTTTAACGAACAATACGTCTAACATCAGTTCGCCCGCCTCCGCGCGAAATAGGTGATCAAGGAGGACAAGTTCGGGCATCGCACGACTAAATTATCGACGCGCATTGGCGTCGACGTTAATTCGATTCCCACGGACCCGGAGTGGTGTCGAAGTTTCGGCAGCAAATCGAAGGGAACGGCCGTCTAAATAAATGACAAAATCCGTCGCAAAGAGCGCATTACTGCAGCTAATGTATATTCCATTCACGGAACCTAGTTCCAAGTGGATCCAGACTTTCTTGGTCGGCCGAGTTTATCGGCGAACGTCGTTAGCGCCCGGAGAATTGGGACGCCTTAATTAACGTCGATTTCTTGGTGGAGAATTTCCGGAAACGGAAAGCCGGGAACGGCGAGCAGAGAGAAGAGAGGAGTGGAGAGTACCAGGGGGCTGGTTCTCGGGGAAGAGGATACAGTCGAAAATGTGTTAACGAGCGTGCAAATAGCGTCGGCTCGCGCGCGCGGATGTGCGAGCGCTAAGTGCCCGACGAGAAACGAGCCCCTGGTAAACGTAATCGAAACTGGATTCCCCGTTTACGGGGCCACGCAGAAAAAGGAGCGGAGGATCTCGTTAACACGGACAGCTTACCGAGCCGCGATCCTATCGCGGCAAGGAAAAAATCTGAGATGTACAGTGACTGTTTGCACGGTTATGGCCGCTACCGAACGCGGAGCGAAGCAGAGCCGAGCCGAGGAGAGCAGAAGCCGAGCCGAGCCGAGCCGAGGAGAGGAGAGGAGAGAGAGCAGAGCCGCTAACCCAGGATGATGAAGCAGACTCCTTGGCCCGGCTGAAAAGCAAGAAAACCTGAAGTCGCTCGAGGGCTTTCGAAATTTTTTCCTCCGCAGAGACCCACGAGACCCGTCGCGGCGAGTTGAAGCGGGTTTAAGCGAGCCGGAGCGGGTTAGAGCGAAATCGCGCTACCTCTACGAATATTTTCACTCCGAAACACACGACAGACGAAGGTTTTCGGTCCCGTCGAGCGTGACAACGCCGCGTTTCCTTGCCGGCTTTCGTCCTCTCGCTACGGACTTCCGCTTCCTCTGGCTCGGCGACAATTTACGCTCGACAGCCGGGGGTGGATATTAATTGAATTGCTACTTCGAGTGCCCGGCTTGTTATAGATTCTTTCGACCAGATAATTGTTGCGTCGAATATTCGGGTGGAGGCTCTGCAGACTATTTTTCGAGAACTCTCTCGTTTGTGTTCGATCGCCGAAGATTATTTCGTTCATGAAGTTCGTCTCCTAAAGTCCACACTCAGAGTTAGGTTAAGTTAAACAACATTAGTAACAGATATGATTATATTATTCCATCAATTATTTATTGATTTATTATAACTGGAGAGCGTTTAGGCATTGATATAAATTTACATAATGCATTTCTGAGAAAAATGAAGTGAAATTCGAAATAGTGGGAAGATTACGGAATTTAAGTATGTCAATAGGTACAATGTTCTTTTCACCAATATTTTTTATTAAAATCATTTCTTGCAGTCAATGTAGACAATTTTTATTTGCACAAAAATTCGCTGTTAAAATCGAATTAGAACAAATTACAGGAAGTATATCCTTTATATTAGACCAATCTACCCCTCCCCTCTTGAAAATGACTTTTGGACTTTCTATTTGTTCAACGATTCAAGTATTAAAAGACACAACATGCGTGATAGGATACAGTTTAGGAAACACAGCAGTTACAGCTCACTCAACTTCCGCAACAGTACATTAGCTGCTAAAATTCGAGGCAACATAAAAGACGAGAACATTCCAGAGGCCCAGCAAACGATTTTTTCCAGTGCAGGGCTAATTAGAAGGTACAAGGTAGGCGTGACGAGTGATCCCGGCCCCAGTTTGCTGGATTCCATGTTCACGCGTCCGTTTCGAACTTTAAATTGCCGCGGCATACATTATTCTTCCATTTTACCGGGACTGTCAGCTCATTAAGGTTTCTAAATACTGTAGCCGATCGTGCTCGGGGTATATTCGGCACGCGAAAAAGTTGCTCTGGCGTTCGCGTGATTGAATTTCATCGATTCCACGTGGAAAACCGTTCGATACAGCTTATGAGTGGCCCTCGCGTGTTACCGGAGACGGCGCGGCGCGGCTCCGGTCGAAATCCGCTCGATTCCGTTCCGCCCGTTTATATACTTCAGGAATCTTCAGGAATTTTTTTCAGAGCAACTGCTGAACTTTTTCTATCAGGATTTCTCACACGTATTCACGAATGTTTAAAGTACACAAGCTATTATTTTTGAGTAAAGATAATCAAAATTACGTGAGTTATTTTTTAGAGAGAACGTTTTAATAAACATTGATTTACCACGAAAAGATGTGACTAAGGATGAGTGTGGCTAAGGTTACGAGAACAACGCATTTAGTGATTCAACTATAAATTACATGAGATGCGAGTTGCATTCTTCAAATGCCTATAACTATGACAATTTCACGAATTCGAACAAATCTATTTGTACACGTACTCTAATACACTTGTACTCGAAGATAATTCGGAAACATCAAATTTTTTTCAGTGGAGAAGCGGCTCTGCTCGCAATCCGTTGGATTCCGCTGCGGGCGTTTGTGTACTCGCGCGCGAGTGAATCAGGCGCCCACGCTTCGATACTTCGGAATAACTTAAGCCACGTAACTGGATCTCAGAAACCGTTCTTTGAGGCGAAGGTGCAGAAGAACCCGTCAACCAACGCGGTGCTCCTTCGCGCTATAATGATAACCTTGGCTGGATCGAGATTCCAGGCAACGTCTCAACTTCAGGAAGCCAGGGCTCGGTTTCGATGGATCGACTTTCTGAAACGGCTCTCTCGCAAGCCGGCTGCCGCGCCGCGACGTAATTGATATATTATAACACCTTGTTTACGAGCGACCTATGCCGCGCCGATGCAAATGCCAACTCACAATCGCGGTTATTTATTGGCTGTACCAATTAATTTGTGGCCTCGTAAATCTGCTGTTCATTTACGAGGAAATAAACCGCCCTCCGATGTTTGCTGCCCCATTAAAAGACGCTGTTCTCTCTTTGTTCCGATAGTAACTTTCGATATCTTTTTCAGCTGTTATGTGGGGGGTGTGTAATCAATGGCGAGGCAATGGGTACTGCAATAACACGCAAAAACAGTGATCATTTCTACGCGATTTATTATGTGTGTGAACTAATCCTTGCTCGTATTGTTCATAAATAAACAAGTTTTTAAGGAAGTTTTCCAGAAATCATACGTTCGAAGAACATCGTCCTACAGAAAGAAAGTCTCACAAACGAACGCAGTAGTAATAGATTCTCAAACGATGTCTGACTATAGACTATCCATTTCTACTTTAAAGCAGCCCTCTACTTGAGCACGTGTTCGTGTTCCCTACCATTACATCGAATAAATTCTATGTATCCCGACGATCTTACAAGTTTTTACACTATTATTATTGCCAAACCAGATTCAAGACCTCGTTAATGATACTATGAGTTTCAAGAACACGTACTAGTTTACTTGACCATTACAGCGTCGATACGAAGCGTTTAAATCGTAGCGATTACACATTCCAAGCGAACAAATCAGCCTGAACAAACGCACCTGCAAGAAACTGTGACACTTTCTTTCTACAAATTTCTAGCCATTCATATAATTTCCTCAATATTACTCTTATGTATATTCACCTTCTTAGCGCATAATTTTATAGAGAAAATCACTTCATCTAACCCCACCTTATACAGGGTGGCACACATAACTCTGAACAGCTCAATATCTCCGTTACTTTTCGTTGCATGGAAGAGTTGAAATTGAAGTTGAAATGGGAGAGTTAAAATTGAAGTTGAAATGGAAAAATTGAAATTGAAGAGTTGAAGTTGAAAAATTGAAGTTGAAGGGTTGATATTGAAATTGAAGTTGAAATGGAAAATTTGATGTTGAAATTGAAATTAACGAAATGAAATTGAAAATTTGAAGTTGAAATGAAAGAGTAGAAATTGAAGTTGAAATGGAAGAGTTGAAATTGAAGTTGAAATGGGAGAGTTAAAATTGAAGTTGAAAAATTGAAGTTGAAGGGTTGATATTGAAATTGAAGTTGAAATGGAAAATTTGATGTTGAAATTGAAATTAACGAAATGAAATTGAAAAATTGAAGTTGAAATGAAAGAGTAGAAATTGAAGTTGAAATGGAAGAGTTGAAATTGAAGTTGAAATGGGAGAGTTAAAATTGAAGTTGAAAAATTGAAGTTGAAGGGTTGATATTGAAATTGAAGTTGAAATGGAAAATTTGATGTTGAAATTGAAATTAACGAAATGAAATTGAAAAATTGAAGTTGAAATGGAAGAGTTGAAATTGAAGTTGAAATGGGAGAGTTAAAATTGAAGTTGAAATGGAAAAATTGAAATTGAAGAGTTGAAGTTGAAAAATTGAAGTTGAAGGGTTGATATTGAAATTGAAGTTGAAATGGAAAATTTGATGTTGAAATTGAAATTAACGAAATGAAATTGAAAAATTGAAGTTGAAATGAAAGAGTAGAAATTGAAGTTGAAATGGAAGAGTTGAAATTGAAGTTGAAATGGGAGAGTTAAAATTGAAGTTGAAAAATTGAAGTTGAAGGGTTGATATTGAAATTGAAGTTGAAATGGAAAATTTGATGTTGAACTTGAAATTAACGAATTGATATTGAAAAATTGAAGTTGAAATGAAAGAGTAGAAACTGAAGTTGAAATGGAAGAGTTAAAATTGAAGTTGAAATGGGAGAGTTAAAATTGAAGTTGAAATTAAAGTTGAAATGGAAAAATTGTAATTGAAAATGAAGTTGAATAGTTGATATCGAAATTAAAGTCGAAATGGAAAAGTTGATGTTGAAATTGAAATGGAAGAGTTGAAATTAACAAATTGAAATTGAAAAATTGAAGTTGAAATTGAAAAATTGACGTTGAAATTGAAAAAGTGACATTGAAATTGATATTAATGTTAGCATTAACTTACTTGTGTAACGTCTTAGTACGGCAGTAGTGGTGTTTTAGAGTTATTTAAATTGAAATATCTCCTGAACTACTAACTTTTCGACATACATAGGTTAGTACTTTTTTATAAAGAATGTCCAGCTGCATCGATTGATGTATTAAAAAATAGCTCATTCCATTTAAAAAAACATCGATAACCTTGAAATCTCATAAAAATGACCTTGAAATTTTTTTTCCCTTACACCGTTATATGTGGCCCTTCAAACAGTGTAACTTTGTCCTACGAAGGTTTTTTGTACAACGAAAAGTAACGGAGATATTGAGCTGTTCAGAGTTATGTGGGCCACCCTGTATATACTTGAATATTTTAGTATACATTTACTCTATTTACATATTTTTATCTGTGGAAATTCATAGTGTAACGAATGGATGACCATTAATGAAGAGGGTCTTTTACCTCACAAAATTATTATATTACGCTCACTTCATTTAACCCATCGATAAAATAGAATAATAGATCAAGAATCTACTAAAATAAAAAAAGAGAATAAAAGAGTCTATGAAGATAATAGAAAAAGTACTGATTTCTACACAGTATTACTCATTTGTGTCTTGCTAATCCATGAACATTAGCGAAAGATGAACAAAGAAAAACTACAATGAGAAGGAATAAGCTTTCGTATTATATTTTTAGTGGTAAATAAGGATCGAGTTGGACGTAATATCGAAACGGCTGGCCAGGAAGCAGTTCCTCAGATACAGTGTCGCAGTAGGCTGGTATTAAAAGGGCCGGCGACTGCATAAATTAGAAGGTGAGGGCGAAGGGCACTCTACTCTGGCCCTGTGCCGTTTCCCCTCCGCGGAAATTTAATGCCCTGTCCCTGGTCGCTAAGGCATTCCTAAATTCCGTCGCCGGGCGCCACTTATCTCTGATTTTGTAGTCTCCATTGTTGCGAAGGGGGCCGGCTGTCGTCGTGCATATTCGTTCGCCCGGCACGTAGGCAAAATTTAGTTTTGGTCACGCCTCGAGTAACGAGTGGTGTTACGAGCCGTGCAACTTGCCCTACCAACTATCTTTCTCGGTTTCAGCGTCCTGTGCGCCGATCCATAGCACACGGAAAAATGATCTCACGGCAACAACGAGATGAAACACGAGTCCTGTCCACTGGATCTTATTGCCGATCGAGGAAACCGGCGTCCAAGAATATCCCCCTGACGCAGATCCGGCTGCGAACAATACTTGACTCTGTAATTGTAGCAAACTTTTACTTTGTAAAACAATGAGGAAGCAGCAGCACGACTGGGTAAGAGCTCGTGAATTATTTCTGCATGACATGTGTGCTATGTCTTTGAGTATGCCCCGTCACCGATTAACGTGTTCTGCAGGTGTTTATGGTAGTTTTCGTAAGGATTGAAATAGAAGCGGACATTGTTTGAGCATGATTATATAATCGATACTTCCAGCTGTTTCTCTTTGATGTCATAGTAAGTCTTCGTAACGTTCGTACACTTCGCGTAATGCTGTCGAACTCGATGTATGTTCGACTCAATTTAATTAAAACCCTGTAGATATAATAAGCAAAGTTTATACATGGTGAATCCGAAGAAACAGAACACCTAAATATCTCCGTTACCTTTCGCTGTACAAAAAAACTTCTTAGGACGAAGTGACACTGTTTGAAGGGCCACATGTAACGGTGTAAAGGGAAAAATTTTCAAGGTAATTTTTTTATGAGATTTCAAGGTCATCGATATTTTTTTAAATGGAATGAGGTATTTTTCAATACATCAATCGATGCAGCTGGATATTCGTTATAAAAAAGCACTAACCCATGTATGTCGAAAAGTTAGTAGTTCAGGAGATATTTCAATTTAAATAACTCTAAAATACCATTACTGTCGTACTAAGACGTTAGCGTTTACCTGCTAGTGTAAATTGAAGAGTTGAAATTGAAATTGAAAAATTGACGTTGAAAATGAAATTGATGATTTGAGATTGAAAAATTGAAATTGAAGAGTTGAAGTTGAAAAATTGAAGTTGAAGGGTTGATATTGAAATTGAAGTTGAAATGGAAAATTTGATGTTGAAATTGAAATTAACGAAATGAAATTGAAAAATTGAAGTTGAAATGAAATAGTAGAAATTGAAGTTGAAATGGAAGAGTTGAAATTGAAGTTGAAATGGGAGAGTTAAAATTGAAGTTGAAATGGAAAAATTGAAATTGAAGAGTTAAAGTTGAAAAATTGAAGTTGAAGGGTTGATATTGAAATTGAAGTTGAAATGGAAAATTTGATGTTGAAATTGAAATTAACGAAATGAAATTGAAAACTTGAGGTTGAAATGAAAGAGTAGAAATTGAAGTTGAAATGGAAGAGTTGAAATTGAAGTTTAAATGGGAGAGTTAAAATTGAAGTTGAAAAATTGAAGTTGAAGGGTTGATATTGAAATTGAAGTTGAAATGGAAAATTTGATGTTGAAATTGAAATTAACGAAATGAAATTGAAAAATTGAGGTTGAAATGAAAGAGTAGAAATTGAAGTTGAAATGGAAGAGTTGAAATTGAAGTTGAAATGGGGGAGTTAAAATTGAAGTTGAAATGGAATAATTGAAATTGAAGAGTTGAAGTTGAAAAATTGAAGTTGAAGGGTTGATATTGAAATTGAAGTTGAAATGGAAAATTTGATGTTGAAATTGAAATTAACGAAATGAAATTGAAAAATTGAAGTTGAAATGAAATAGTAGAAATTGAAGTTGAAATGGAAGAGTTGAAATTGAAGTTGAAACGGGAGAGTTAAAATTGAAGTTGAAATTAAAGTTGAAATGGAAAAATTGAAATTGAAAATGAAGTTGAATAGTTGATATCGAAATTAAAGTGGAAATGGAAAAATTGATGTTGAAATTGAAATTGAAGAGTTGAAATTAACAAATTGAAATTGAAAAATTGAAGTTGAAATTGAAAAATTGACGTTGAAATTAAAAAATTGACATTGAAATTGAAATTGATGTTAGCATTAACTTACTTGCGTAACGTCTTAGTACGGCAGTAGTGGTATTTTAGAGTTATTTAAATCGAAATATATCCTGAACTATTAACTTTTCGACATACATTGGTTAGTACTTTTTTATAACGAATGTCCAGTTGCATCGATTGATGTATTAAAAAATACCTCATTCCATTTAAAAAAATATCGATGACCTTGAAATCACGTAAAAAATGACCTTGAAAATTTTTTCCTTTACACCGTTACATGTGACCCTTCAAACAGTGTAACTTCGTCCTAAAATGTTTTTTGTACAACGAAAGGTAACGGAGATATTTAGGTGTTCTGTTTCTTCGGACTCACCCTGTATACATGTTCTGAATGATGGTGTTTCATCCTGATCCTGTTACGCGAGTGATTAGTAAGACTATCTGACAGAGCCTGCCAAGAACGGGGATATTCGATGGGTGGTTCAGGATAGTATGATAGATACAGGGCGATGAACGTAATTCGAACATCTTGAATATAGAAAACACAACTTGGTTGATGGATACAAATATCGTGGTAATCAAGCAATTATCCTCAAGGTTGTCATAAAAAGATCCAGGACGTGGAAGTTCCATAAAGATTGAGAAAAATTGTTTTCTTGCCGCAATGTTCATATCAAATGATATTTTCTGTAATCAAATGATAATTTCTGTCACAAACAAGTGAGACATTTAACGATTATATCAACAACTACTATAAAGTACAATGTAATTAAAATTCATAGAAAATTTGAAATATTGACGTAAGGGTTACAGTGCACAAGTGACGAGTTTTAATATTGGGTTGGCAAATAAGTTCGTTCGGTTTTTTACAGTGGAATAAATCACAAAAACCGAACGAACTTATTTGCCAACCCAATAGCAATTACGATTCGAACGTGGTAAATAAATACAAGAATATTGATCACACGTTATTAAGAGTAAACCTAGCACCGAATTCAGATGTTCCATTTCGAAATTACTCAGATTTTTCGTGGGGAATGATTCAATAAACATAGCGGAGAACCTAGATAAATTCAATCCTGACGTTCTTATAAAACGCAACATGCCAGTCACTTATAGTGCTCGGTACCGTTAACAAGTGTCGGATAGGCGAATCAATCGATCGGCGCTGCAAAGCGAGTGTGTTATATCGTTTCTAACACGTTCGGAGTTTTAGTGTCCGCCGTAAAGCACCGGGCCATTTAAAAGGCTCCTTAATTGGTCGTCGATCGGCTGGCCCGGCTCGGCGGCCGCCCATGAATACAGAGCGCATCGATAAATAATTTTCCCCCAATTGAGTGACAAATAAATGCGCGATAAATGCTTGACACGTTCCTACGTGTCTTGCATTTCATTACACGTCCGAATAACCGATCGGAGCATTCCGCGCGTGTAACGTAACGTTTTTATTGGTCGCGTTTTACGACTGCCGCCCTGGGGCGTTCAATCCAACACGGGGCCAGCGTTAAAGCATAAATGTTTATTATCGCTTAGGAGTCGGAATAAACTGTGCAGGGGGGATTTTCGCACGTCGATTCCGAGTTTAAACCTGCCGCCGGGCAATTACCCGGGACCGCTGCAACGAGATCATTTCAGTAATTTATTCCGCGGCACGTACCACGCAAGAAACTCTCGACGTTACATTTTCCTCGTCCCGTTATTTCGGAACGTTTTCCCGAATCCTCGAGGGCCGCCCCGGAAGAATAACAACCGAAAAGATTCCAATATTTGAATATCAATGCTCGGGAGAGCGGCGCGTCGGTTTCCGGGATTGTCGTCCAAGACAAACTCCACAGAGGGCCCGGGGTTTGCTTTAAAAACATCATTTTAATAATAGCTTCGGCCGGTGTTTGGCCGCAAACAACCGAATTGGACAGCGGTTAATTAAGCCGATTGAATCGTTCCGGCGCGGCGCAGAGGAAAGTTGCCCGCCGCGGCGGTAAAAGTGGATTAGTTTCGGCCAAAAAGTTTCGAGAAGGTACATAATTAACCGGTAATCGAGCCGTTTTTCGCTTCGGCGGCGTGAAATCTCTTCCGGGACCAGGACCAGGATCGGGCTCGGGCTCGAGTCGACCGAGCATACTGCGCCTCGAGTAAACGATTAGAAAAAAGGAGATCCCGTTGGAAGGAGACGTTCGAACAATCTCGAAAAGTAAGGGGAAAACGAGTTTCCAGCGATCTTCTAATTACGAGCGGGGGAGGGGAGGGGCGAGATTCGCGGAACTTGGAGGAAAAGCGGACAGTTCGATGAAGATAACTCGAAGAAGCACGGACGAGTAAGGGTGGGGGACGGATCTGTAACCTTCGACGTAATCTCTTCTCGTTAAGAGCGAAGGCCAAGGGAGGAGAGAAGGATCCACGAGAGAGTGCAAGGAAGCCGGCTGAAAGTGCTCGACGATCTTTCGAACTTTGGACTCGCATCAATTAACGCCAAAACTCTGAAGGGGACTTCAAAGGAAATGGCTGGTCCATTATTCGACCATCGCTACTCACCCTCGCCGCCTGTCGTTTCCGGTCCGGCTTTATCCGGCTGAATGGCACCCACTCCAAGAGGAGTGCCGTTTTCGACAATAATCCGAATCCGCGTCTTTTTACGCCGCGCCGCGCCGTAACGATTACGTTTATTTCGCCGCGGAATGGTCAACCGGATACCACCGGCTCGTTCCAGATGCCTTTCCGAGAGGAAATTTCCTCCGCCAATTTGTAACCAGGCTTCGCTGACTTCGTAGCAGCTCCACAAAGTCCCCTCGCGCATTTAATTACAGACCCGGTCGAATTTGATTGCGATATGCTATCCTGTTTAATGGCTTTTAAACAATCCGCCAGATCTTTTAAAGTTGAAAGCTCTCGGGCGGACTGCAATTTCTACTTTGGGTCGCGACACTTGATCTTTGGCAACCATTTTTTTTCGTAGTTAGTACACTGATCTATCGAGCTTTATCGCGAAGATATGCAAATAATTGTGAGTTAGAAGATGCAACAGAGTTTAATACAGTGGCACTTCGTTCTTAACATTTAACTCTCTACTCTTCGTACGACGTTGACTTTTATGCAAACTTTATTTATGTATTGCACGCAAGTGCACACCACGCACACTGAAGTATTCTACTCATATACATGTATGTGATTTTAAAGTGCACTCATTTTCGTTCTGTATTTTAAATCATCGAACTAGCGCATTTGAGCTAATGTATTTTAAATCATCGAAGCGTACCTTGAAACTGAAATACGACGAAAGCAGATTGAAGTGTCCAGAAGAATCCCGCTTAGCTGGCTTCAAACATTAGTCAAGAGAAGAGAGATTCTTCAAGGTCTCGTAAAATGTAACTTGCAGATAGTTTCGTCTTCCTCAATCTTTTGATTAGTAAATTCCACGGAGTTCAAACAATGTAAAGTATCTAGAAGGTACATGAACCATCATACTAAGCAACCTGTAAGATTTAATGACTCATTCTTGTTCTTTGGACACAGCCTCACAGAAGCGATTGCAATACATAAATCAAGTGGACACAGTACAATGATTAATTTCTTTCCAATATTAGCGAAGAAAATTTCTTCAAGCTCTGCCAATCAGCAAATGCACCCTACCATTAGCCTAATTTATCTGGACGTATTAGCAAAGTTCTCGAAGTTCCCAGCAACGATTCACCGAGCAGTATCAATCTCGAGAAATGAAAAACAAAAATCCCACGAGCTAAGCAAGCACGGAGAATCAATTCCCGCACGAGACCTATCGCGTGCGATACTCTTATCGCTCCAGATAACACATAGTTCGAAGTTCTCTTAGGATCGAGAGCCCAGGACTCGCTAAGATCGATTAGTTCGCGTGCGATCTGGGTCTGTTACCAGAACGCTCGCTTTGTTACCGATGTCCCAAATAAATCGCGTCGCTCCGACCTCTTCAACGTACTTCCGTTCTGTTCCTATCACGAAATCGAATGAAATTATTCGACCACGAATCCCGTATCCTCTGGAAACATACTTCACCAATGAGAATCGTTTCTAACGATCATAATCAACGTGTGTAAAACTTCCTAGCGCCCTGAAGCGGCACAAGGATGATTATCTTTATCCCTCGGAACCAAAGAGCTCGAATTCAAAAAAGTTCTCAGTGAACATTGCTGATCCTTCAGTAAACATTTTTATTAGAATTTTAGGGTTCTAGAAATAAGCAGTAAAGCATTGGCTAGCTAGGTGTGTCGCCATATAGAAACAACAAGATTATTTAGATTTCATACGATTGAGTATAACGTACACTAACATAAACAAAGAAACCTATTACATCATATCCCATAAAAGCGATTCTACAATTTCGATAATTGAATTGGTGGCTCAAGCAACGTTGGATGCAAGATTCGATGGAAGAACAATAAAAGCTAATACATCTTAAGATCCTCCTGTAAAATTTACACTTTGTATCATCCACAATTGTTCCAGCCAACAATTCAATAATTAAATTGTTAATGATAAAGAACGTTCGGTGATACAAACTGCAAATTTTACAGGAGAGTAAGATTTGATGGGAAAACAATAGAATCTAATAGACCTTAAGGAAGTCCCACATCCACTAGCTCCAATTCAATTATGAGACAAGAAATCTGGAACCGGTCATTTGATCAACGATCAACGAAGAACGAATATCAGCAATTTTATTGTAAAAATAATAAAGAAGTGCAGTGACCAATTAGCAGAGTGAAATATTCAAAAACTCGCCGAATGAAAACAAGAGGCGTGCGGACAGCTAGAATTGTGGACTCGAGGGTTGCTATCGAAGCCGAAGGAAGAAGATAGGGTTGCCGGGCGCCAGGGAAATCGGCCCAGCGAAAATAAGCTTAATCTCGCTGAGTGAAATCGCTGCCAAATGTAATGCGTCTCATGTCGATGAGGGCGAGGCCGGGCCGGCCTCTTTTCTGATGCGCGAATCGACAACGCGGCTGGTAAAACAAGCCGAACGAGCGATGCAAGAGGAACAGCAGGATTTCTGATCCTTGAAAAAAATTCCGGCGGCTTCTGGTCGCTGGTTCTGGCACTCGAATCCATCGACCAATCTCGTATCGGCGGATTAGCGGCCGCGAAATCGCAGAAACGAGAACGAGAGGAAAAAAAGCACTGGGCGAAGATGTGAAGGGTGCACACCCCCGTCGTTCAACCCTCGTGGCCGGGGGTGCGGGAGAAAAAGGGCACCGGGGAAGAAGAGGAAGACGAAAAATCCCGCAAGCGGCGCGTGTTTCAAATATTTTATTTCTGCTTGCGTTGGCAAAGCCCGCGAATGTTACCGCATCCCCCCACCCTTTGCTCACTCTCCTTTCCGGCGCGTTCTGTATTTCCTCTTTTATAGGTATAACGTACCGACCACCAATAAAATTCGGCCGGGCACCGGCGTCGATCTTTTGATCGGGGAAAAATCTCGCCAAAAAGGGGAACACGCGGCACCGCGTCCCAGACCAGTCCATTTACGTTCCGCTTCATTCCGGGCACGGATACTTTGATAGAGAAGATATCGGGACAGTGTACGTGCTCGTGGATCGTCGTTCGACTTGCCTCCGCCGATTTTCCTTTTTTATTTTATTTGTGAAATTAGCGTCCGCGGCACCGGACCCGCGCGTAAGCTGCAACGTGAGTCGCAGATTAAAAGCGTCTCGTTACCGACTGCAAATACACCGCTAATGGAATATTTTTCGATCGTACTGCGATCTGTTTGATGCCGCGATGTCTCTATTCGCGCTTTACTTTGATCCTGTATCCGATTTGTTGCTGGGAATTTTCTTCCTTGGTGCGACTGGCTGCAGAACCGGTTTATAGTAAAGAATTAACGTTCGTAGGTGTAGCATCCAATAAAACGTTTTGATCTCGTTGATTTAAAATTTAAAAGCATGTTGAAAATCGCATTTGTCGTATAGGAAGATTCTTATGCAGATTGTAGGTGTTCCTTCTGGCGTGCATTGGTTTGATTCAATCTCGTTTTAACGTTCGATATTCAAGAGGTGTTAATATGATTTTAGTCATGCATTTTTTGACATATCAAATTTAATTTCAGCATGCATTAGACTTGTTATTTACTCGAATCAGTAGATAATAAATTTGTTTCACGAGCCTCAAATTTTTCTAGCTAGTTGTAAATGATGTAGGGCAATTTTCTATACGCAACTTTTAACGAAAAGCTGAATCACTAGAAGAAAATTTCTTTCCAGAAATGACTCGTTAAAGTTGAAAGGAAATTAGATCGTAATTGATTATTTGCGAATAAAAATACTTCACTTGCGATTTTCCAATCGCGCTAACATCTCAAAACATATCTAAGTTGTATGATCAGATATTTAAAAAGTTATCGTCCTTTTAAAAGTATCCGATTATTACTGGTTCAGTGTACATCGAATTCCTGTAATTTCCGTAGAGTATTTTATGAAGCACTAAAGTGCAAATACGTGTCTAATAATTCGCTCGGCGTGTATGCAGAGGAGAAAGTGTGCCTGGAAATGAAAATGCAGTTGTGGAAACAATTTTTCCGTGCGCTCGACTCCCCGAGAAATATCAAATCGTTCCCAGATAACTCAAACACAGGGTATGCAAGCCGCTTCCTCGCGACACTAGCTACCGTTCGATCGTATCTACCAGGAAACGGCGGTCTTGTAACATTTATACGTTTACGTCGACAGACGGTATAAATACTGCACGATCTTACTATAGACCCAGAGACCTGCTCTATGCCGCTATTTATGGCCATATGGCCGGCGCGGACGTTGCAAAGTGGAATCGTTATTATCTATGAAGTTTCTTCGCGGCCTCGATACGTAGATTCGCGCGAGCGTATATCCGACAGATCGGAATGTCGAGCAAGCTGCATTATGAAGTGCCGGGAGATCTATAGCCGTTTCGATTTCTGCTTTGAACGTACTCCCGACCGAGTGAAATTGTTCTCTTCCGTGGTTATGTAACTTCCACTTATGCTACTGACCGGACAAACCAGTCTTTTCCATCGGTTTATTCTACATTGCGAAATTAACCGTTCGAACTGTCCGAGCAACGAAGAAGAACCAGAAATATCAAATTGACGAAGCGACAAATTTATTAACACGTTGACTGCCATGTTGTGACACAATTCTTCCTCCACCCTTAAAAATTATTTTTGTTCGTGATTCACTTGCCAGGTGTATTTGAGATTTGTATGATCTAAAAGAGTGCAACGAATACAACAGACTGTACATTGATTTTGTAGGATTTTTCGATCATTGTTTGATTCATCTATGGATAGTGGAGGTGTGTACGATGCAAGAAGGACGAGCATATTCATAAAAATTAATTACGTTGTTATTTATTAGCCGATGCGAAACAGAAATTTATAAAATCATCCGTAAAAAGAGAATGTGCCAAGCTGCTAATTCTTAAATACGTGCATATAATCACCCGACTGTGAGTGTTGCATAAAAATTCACAATCTACTTATGCTGATTTTTTTACCGAAATAACGCTCGGAGATCAGCTCATTAATCTATTCGCGCTCGTGAAAGAATTATTGCGCGAGTTTTCGCGAGCGTTCGAAATAAATCGGCGCTCTTATCACCACAGCCATAACGGAACACGCGGATATTTCATATTGATAATCTACGGGTTAGAGGCGTACCGAAATAAATAACATTTTCCATTTTATTCGGTGGAACGGACGCGTTCGCGCAGCGCCGATGCATTATCGGCGATGCAGCTTCGAAAAACGAACGCCGCGCCGCGCCGGGGCCGTGATTTATTCGAATATTATTCAATTGAACAAGATGATTACTCTTCATTAATATAAACAAATGAAACAACGTTGTTCCCGCATTTACGACGTTATATCCAGAGGAAAGTTCTATTCGGCGATTTCTACCGACGCGGCGCGGCGGAAATTTATATTGGAACCGGCGAGAGCCGGTGCGGTGGCGCACGAATTCCATAAATTCAATTACGAAAATACGCGGGAATTATTTACATCCTATTAAATTTTCGATAACTCGACGCCACTGCTAAGCCGATGAGGGTCCATTATTCCATCGTTTAAATACACACGGGAGCGGGACCGCGGCGCGAGAAGAAGCTGATGTAACGTTTGAAAACGTTTCACCCGACCGCGTTACTTGTATTAATTACACCCGGCGCTGAAACGAGATGTAATATGCAAATTGGATACGCTCGTGAAATCAAATTAAAGATCAAATTCCGGTAAACGATTATGATGCAGTTTACGCGGCCGCCCGCACTCGCTTTTTGCGCCTGCAACCCGCGATTTTCATCAATGAATTAACAAGCCTTGTAGAAAAATTCGCAGGTGTTCTTTTCTGTCCTTTCACCCGTCTCCTATATGAAACATTGTCTTTTAAATTGTGTTGTAATTAGATGTATTTATTTAGCAGTTTATCTGTATGACCACCCTCAAAAATCCAACAAAATCAATGCAATTTATTTGATGAAACAACCATTAGTAAATTGAAATGTATAACCAAATGAATACTCTTTCAACCTTATCACAATTTGCAGATCTTCGTCAAATTTTCACACACTGAATGTATAAAAAATTCATTTTTAAATCTGAACAAATAACTCCATTCGATGCGTAAAAATATGAAATTATGAATAAAATACAATTGGTCGAATTAATATGTAAAATGAAAACGCAAACAATGATATATTTTGCGCAACTGTTGCTGAAGTACGTTTGGTGATTAATAACAAATAGACTGCTTGTTTTATGCATTTATGAGAACAATTAATGGGTCAAATTCAAAACAGCAGAACATTTAAAGAATTTTTAAAAAATGTATTAATTCCATCTGATTAGAATTATAAAAAACAAATTAATATCTACATAGCTCTCCTAAATCTTGTAACAAATGCATATAATCTTCATTAAGCATAAAAGTCCGCAGTTTACATCATTTGTCCATGATTAAAAAGTTCTTCTACGTAATAAATATTCGAAAATTTTGTGTAATTGAATAGGTAAAATGAAAAGGCCAAATTATTGGAAGATCGGATTGGCTGGACATTTCGAATATAATATAATGATTCCGGAATAAAAACACCGCGGCTTGTTTAAACGTTTGAACGACCTTTTATCTCGCGCGTATAAATGCGCCAGAGGTATGAAGATCACTTATATTCAGTATTGATTATATCAAAAACGAGCATTACCCGGCGCTCTCAATTTATTTTTCCTCGTGCAACCACTCTCTAATTGTTAGTATCATATTTCGCTGCGTTCAGCTCGCATTTAATTCAATATTATTCTAAATGGATATCGATTTTCGCCGAAATAGATTTCAGAAGTGAATTAAGCGTTACCTGAAAACGCGTATGTGCGAGTGCGGTTAAAAGGGGTGAAGCGATTATGTTATTTGTATGACGCGTATAAATTTCGCGCGCGGAAGATACGTCAAATACGGTATGCAAATTAGGTTGGGAACAACGATGTAACTCGATTTATGAAATTAGTCCTGGGGAAGTTGCTGTCTTCCGCTCAACCGAAGTACTGATTCTGTTAAACTATGTTCGCTTTAAATAGCCGGGAATGAATTACTACTTTTTAGCAATTTTTCATATCTGCTTTGACAGATTTAATAACACCGGTATGCGACATCCCTCATTAGTATTTAATATCGCTTGCTGTGTAATATTGAATCAAACTCGAGACAAAGAGTTCAAGTAAAATCTTTTAAATATGAATACAATAATCCCAAAAACATCGTTCGACCTTGAAAGGAGCAGTTCCTGAGGTCACTTGAAGCGACTTTTTCATGTGGGAAACGTTCGCCTCGACTTTTCGCGTTCTCATTTCTCGATAATACAAAATCGATCTAGGGCGCTATCGCCCTCAAAAGTCCTATTTCTTCGTTTACGAGGCGTAATGTGCATTATTAATGTGCATTATAGCTATGATAATAGCTACATGCGCAGTTGTACCGCTGAGAGATGACAAGAAGGTCCTTGCAGGAATGCGGTGACGTAGGCAAGAATGCGCGCCCGATTGGTTAGCTTGGAAGGTGCGCGCCTTCTATTGGCCGAAGCGGTCACACACGCACTACTACTGCTATGCAGAACGATAGACCCCTCTTGCCTCTGTGCCTCCCCCGGGGACCTTCTTGTCATCTCTCAACAGTATGCTTCCGAATAATGCAAATTACGCTCCGAATAATGTAAATAAATAGATCGATCGTTTCTCTAGCGTTTATGACTACTGAAAACCCCCATTTTTGTATTATCGAGAAATGAGAACGCGAATTTCGCACCCTTGCAATCCTAGAAAAAGGAGTCTACTCCCTTAAGGGAAAAATACGGACCGATCAGAGCGCGGCGAGTCCGGCTCGGCGGCCGGTTCCATTGAGCGTAGTGTTAGTGTCGTGCCGTGGTGATGTAGTGAACAAGCGAAGGAGCAGAAATTGATTTAATTAGCACTCATTTATTCAGCTGTAAATGCATTTGCCGGTTCGAAATGTGTGTGATGAGGCTGCACAGTTGATTTCAGGGATGCACAAGGGATGTGAGGTCAACAAACTGCACAGCTGGTGGTAGGTAACAACCGCGAGCTTCGAATTGACACGTCTTTAGATATGTTCTCTCTACTGCGGTTCGAACGACCTGATTTAACGCCTGATTTTTCTACAGAGTTTAGGGTGGGGATTTTGCATGTTGTTACGGATGACGAACAGGTGTTCGATATCATCTCTGGCAGGAACCGTCCTAGATAAACGAACAGAACCACCCTAGATAAATCTACATAGCTGTTTAGTTTAGTTTAGGACCAAACATACGCACGATCAACTGGTCGTTGACAAAATACGTATGTTCACTGAAAGGGTACTGACAAGTACCACCCGTCATTGCAGGGGTATATAAGCACTTGCATTTCTACTCTCGGGGGCTAGTACTGTCGTAATCACGAATCGTATCGCGTCGTGCTGCATCTCGGAAGTCAACTACCAGTGAGATCGGGCGTTTGTTCCTTTCGAATCAAAGTTTAACCGTGTAGATTCCGAAAGTTCGGTTAACATCTATTAGGCAGTTATAAGGTTGCTCCGAGACCCCCGCATTGCTAGTGCGTCAACACCGTGCATCTAAATATTAGGTAATACCATCTTTCTATTCTTTCCATTCTAAACTCACTCAATTCGCGACAATTACACAATTGTAACACGAAGTCTTATAGTAAGAATATATCTGTGTTCTTTGATAATTAGCACGAATTCATTAAACCCACAATTATTGACCAATATCCTAATCAAGTAATTGAACGTCCCCACACGATACAATCTTACCGCTCGGATTGTATCAATTAAATTATACTAGTTACGAGGCTTACTAATTATCCTAGCAACTCCCTAATTTCGCATCAGGTCCATTCGCGACATTCCAATTGTCCAAACAGAGATTTATCCATCCTAGCGGCTCCCCAATTTCGCATTGGGTTCGTCCGCATCCTAGCAGCTCCCTGGTTTCGCATCAGGTTCGTCTGTACTCTTATACAACCTCCTAGAGGCTCCCTGACTTCGCGTAAGGTTCGTCCTCGCTGTCTATAAACCTAGCGGCTCCCCAATTCGCATTGGGTTCGTCCGCATTCCTTAACTAACAAATTGCTACCATATTCCTAGGGTAACAACCCTTCGCCGGCCACTCGTGCTGCTCGCGGCCCTGGCTCGTAACAGTCAAATGACGGTATGGGCAGACAAAAAAACAGGACACGAGAGGGTGTAACTGTAACTGTAAGATTAGTTACACACGGCAAAACACCGTCTGATCTTCTTTTAGAAAGTTTCTTAGGGTAGGTATAGAAAAATAGAGACTCACAAAAGCTACGCGTACTTCACATTTCTACCTCGCATTGGGTAAAAGGACTTTTTTTAACAGTTACCTATCGACTCTACGTACCAATCTGCAGGAAAACCGTAATATGTGATTACCATAAATTCCAGTCTTTCAGCGGCCCCTCTCGTGCCCTGTTTTTTAATTGACACCTTGACGTTTGACATGCATAATCCCCTCCTTAATTCTGTAGAAAAATCATGCGTAAAATCAGCGTCGCTCGAACCGCGGCAGAGAGAACATCTCTGAAGTATATCCCAGGAGAGAGTAACTCCATTTCGCGCAGCTTAGATGATTAGGGCAAAGATGCGCAAAGACGAGCGAAAACTGGTTTTCCCGCGGGGTTACTCTCTCGTAGGATATACTTTAGTGTCAATTCGAAACTCATGGTTGTTAATATGTGCGTTTTTACTGCTTTGGAGTTTGTCTCCCAATGGTCCAGTGACGCACACTTGGAAGCAGCAACTTTATTTTCGGCTGAATAAGTGAGTTCTAATTAAATCAAAAATATTAAACGCAATGTAAAAGAAACTTTTATTACAATCTACTAAATCTGGAGTTTATCGTCGACCGACGCGGTGAATTTGCGATTTCTGGTCTCTTCGACGCGTTTTGCCGGTTCGATTTGTCAGGAAACAATGTCCCGCGCGAACGCATGCGGGCAGAGTATAAACACGATTAATTCTCATAACGATCCGACGTTGTTTTCATTTGTCAGCAAACAGAAAAGCAGCGCAGCTTCGATCGCACACTTTTATTCTTGGCTACGCGCGCTTTCCTCCGGCGTGGCGTGGCGTGCGTGCGCGAACGCGAAAAGAACGAAACAACATTTTTACTGCTATCATAACAGTCTACACTACGCGGCGGAGTTACCACCCATCTTCTGCGTCCCAGAAAATCCGATAATTCCTCCCGCAACGCGGAATAAAAGGAGGGAAAAAGGAACGAGCTAACAGCGGGGGGAGAAGACGAGAAAAAAGAATGAGGTGAGACGGCTAGGCTGAAGCCGGGTCGTTCCGGTAATAACGTAGACGGTCGTTACACTTCCCAGCCCCGTATATGTTGTGTGAATTAAGCGCGGATTCTCCGACGTGCCGGCATATAATATTGTTCGCAACGTTGCCGCCCGAGTTATTGTAATGATTAAACCGTTCTCCATTTCACGCCGATCGCATGGTCGCCGGATTACCGGCAGAAGGTCCGTTCGATTCTGCTACGGTGATACTGAATGCAATTTCACTTCAATGGCGACCGTGTGGCCATGCGTTCACAATGTTCTTCTGTTTTTCGATGCACCAACCATGGTCTCCATGAATAACCAAAATTAAATTAGTGGCGGAATACAATACTGACAATTTTTAAAGCAAATGCCTTTTATAATAAGTTCACGGTTCGGACATAGATCAGAGGATTTGTATGGCTCTCCTGACAGCAATTGATGTTCGAAAATTATTCTGACGTCTTATACTGTACAGTGGATGCAAGAATTGTCTATGTTTGAACTTAACATGTTGCAACATTATTTTTTAACGAAATTATCACAGTTCGAGAATAGGAAATTCTGTGTTCAAATACTTTTTCGATCCACTGTCAATCTACGCGAACTGTTCTCGCTACCTAATAAAATAAAAAAATCCATGGTGCACCGTTTTGTCTTAATTGGCGCTTCTCGGATGATGCTTCCTCGGTATAATAACGAAAAGAAAAAAAAACGAAGATTAACAGAGTCGCAACATTTCAATTTGGCAATCTGAGACAGCCGGTATTGAATTGCGGGCAGACGTGTGTACCACGGCGCAGCCCGCGACTTTAGTCCCTGATTTTTTGAGGGTGCTCTTGTATTTTCAGCGTTTCAAAAGACGGACGCCCTGCGAGGTTTAAATTCACGAAGCGCGCAGCTGTAGAACCCGAAACGCGTGCTTTGATGCAAGCCTCGACGAGGCTACGCCCGCTAATTATTGTCGCTAATTAAAGCTTTCGTTTTTTTTTATCCTGTCATTCTATTCTTCCGAGCGCGCGATTCACGCTGCTTGTATATATCTTTTTCTCGTTTTGAAGTGAAGGATTGAGCAGTTCATTCAGTCCGTGTTTACTCTTCAACGACGGCCCCGCGTGCGTACCCCTCCATTGTTTCATTGTCAACGGCCTCTTGACGCACGGCGATACCGTGTTGCAATACTCTAAAACAACGCGCATCAAAATGACACGAAGTTTTCCGTGTGCTGTCGATGCTTTATAATTTGGTGGTGTACGTCTGTAAAGAGCACCGGGTTAAAATGTTTCGGGTCTCCTCGAGTTGTTTAACTTCGAAGGGGAAATTCTACGCTGAGAGGACCATTATGACATTAATGGAAATTTCAAGAGGATATCAGGAGGCCAAATATCCATCGCAAAAGACTCTTATAAATGTAGCACTTTGAGTGCCCACGTAGCAGGTAGGGGTGGGTGGGTACCCGAACCTCGGGTCGGATTTTCGAGTCCCGACCTCAGAGAAAATACCCGACCCGACCCGAAGCCGAATTTCCGATAATTCATTGAACAAAATCAAAATTGAAAAATTAAGATATACTGAGAGTAAGGTGAAGTGCCCTAAGTCTGGACAGTCCAAAAGTGATACCTAAATCTGGACAATTGAATTTTCATAGTAAAATCAGTAATTAAGAGATTAAATAATCATATTATATATTCTGAGGCCTTAGCTACAAATAGGTGTGAATATTATTTCATTAAGACATCAATTGAAATTTAAAAATGAATTCAAAGTTCATCTGAAAACAGTATACAAAATAGTCTATTTACATGCGAATCATGTGCATTTATAGTTCGAACTTTTGTTAGAAAAAAAGATATAATTTAAGCCCTCGGACAAAAAATAATTATCACGCATAATAATATTGATATTTTAAAATAAATTGGCAATCAAACTTAACGTAAATAATAATTATTAATCCAAATATTAGATGTCCAAGATTAGGACTGTTTTCAAATATAAGTACTCCATACTGGGACGCGATGACAGTAGCTGTTTCACTCTAAGCTTATACGCAATGTGTTTACGCCTGAAGTCGGACACGTGTTTGTGAATAAAATCAACGCATTGTTTGCAAATTATTTAACTACATGTACGTATAATTAGTCTTCTATTAGCTTGAATAACGTATGTAGAAAATATAATCCCGTTGTGACGTTAATAATACTTTATGTTTACATCTTAAATCTATCAGTATTACTACCTAACCTTAAAAGTTGTATTATGACAAGTTTTATTAAAACAGTAAATGAAAATAAATATATATTTGGTTAAATAATACAATACTATAATCTATGATAAGAATACTACATATTACGCAAAGCATCTTCTATTCGTCATGCGCAACAGCGCCACCAACCAACGTTTTAGGTTATGTTCGCTCGATCAACTCGTAAATTGAATTTGTCCCGATTTAGGCTATACTTCTGTCCAGGTACTAGCTTAGATTGGATTTAATATGTCCAACTATAGGTTTGAATAATTCTTGTTAATACAATTAAGATACTAACCTAAACAATGATTTTTTTATTTTAAATTACTTTACAAACTCTGAACTGTATGTTAAAACTCTTAAGAAATTGTTTTTGTTTATTTAAATTGATAAAATTTAAAATAGAAAAACATGCTGTCCAGGCATAGGGCACTTCACCTTACTGACAGTACTTTCCAAACTTCTCGCAAATCATAAATCCTAACCATTCACCACACTGGATACATTAACATGAAAATTAATTTAAAAACATGGACAGATTATTCCTTATGCCTCCACCGATTTCTTCTTAAAATATAATAATTTCATTATAGAAACTAAAACTGTAGAATTGAAATTTATAATAGTGGATGTGTGCTGCATCAACCCGTTCAGATACAATGCACTAGTATCATTTCTTACAATCTCATCAATATATAGAATCAAGCGAAGACACACGTGTCACATTCGACAGAGGAGAGAACCACATCGTCGATCACGAGGCGTTGATGAGGCCCGTTGATCACAGGCCGAAGAGGAGGGAAAATTCAGCGGAACGCGTAATCACACGGCTGGTTAGAATGCAGCGGGGTATTCAAAGGCCCATTAAATCATAGGACTAAACCCCTAAATCCCGCCTAAACGACGTCGTCGCCGGTACATCGACTCCAGAGCGATCCCTGTCACAACAGTGTACCCGAATCACCGACACACATATCTTTCGTGAACAAGTCGCCCATAAGGTCGACATTGACGAGTGCAACACTCGTGTGCATGTGTCGTGCTCGGGGCGAAAGTCGGTGGTTTGTGGGGTGCAGGACGTCTGGTGTAACAGAATAGAAAGAGAGAGATATCGAGATAGAGGGAGAGAGCGTGTTGCATTGGTAGGAGACGAAACGGAAGGGTGATCACGGTAGGGTGTAGGTACGACAAGGAGTAACCGGAGGGTGGCGAACAACAATACCGGTAAATGAACCGGCGGTAACTCTCGAGCAACCCCTGCCACATCTTCAGCGACGTCTGCTACTCGAGATAGTGTCCTCCTATGTATGCCGAAGGTACCTTGCCTGTTTTCATCCCCTCCCCGTCGTCGACGACTGCCACCGTTTCGCCGACAGCGCGTGGAACAGGGCTGCGGTTTCAGGGTACGCGCTCCGGGGGATGCAGCTTGCACCGGGGCATGCACCGTGTAAACCTGTATGTGTCTGCCACGGTGCAACACACCCGGCCCGCGTATCGACGTATCCATAATTACACGAAACTGCGATCGACGAGAGGGTTATTAGGCGGCAGATACCCGCAACGTATTCGCGGCCGGGAGAGAACGGTCTCTGGAGTTATTCAAAGAGATTCCGCCGCTAAGCGCGCACCTGTAAGCAGCGATGAGCACACCGGATCCGCGGTTGATGATCGATGCCGTGCATTCTTGCGAGATCGCCCCGGATTGCTCGCTTATGGATCTCATTTAGTATACAGTCGCTAGCTGGTTGGGCATCCATCGGTTTTCGGAAGAAAGGCAATCTTGTAACACACCTGTAACAACCATTTGCTTGATCTTCTTCGTGAAGTCAAGCTTTTAGGTAACCTGAGACATACTTGGTTCGATCTTTTCTTGAAGTTATTGAGCGTAGCTGAGTTATTCAAAAACTCATTCCGTGGGGAAGGTTTTTAAATTTTACACGGTAATTTATTTGATGTAGCTGTAACACAAAATTCACTATTTCACCGGAAAACGAGCATGAATATTCTGAATTGTCATAAGTCATAACTTTGTAACAATATCGCATGAAAATGTTGAAATTGGTACGATAAACTATCGAACCTGTGTAGATAGTATTATAATAATAATCTTATTCGGTGTCATAAATCTTGATATACCCATAAAACAACCTCCATTCCAGTTTACGACACTGTCATTGCAAAATTCATTCTCCATACGGGAGTTATTTAGTAGTAACACTTTTGTTCAATGTTATAAATGTTCATTTACCCTGAAAACTAGATTTACAATTCTTATTTTAAATTTGGCAAATTCAAAAAACAATTAATTAGAATTTACATTTACTATCGATCACTAGAATCAAGAACAACATAACCTCCTGTAAGCTGCGATATCCGCATTCACAAGAGAATAGTTCGTACCAAACAATATCAACAGAGAACTCAGAGCACTATACTCTATTAAAAATAATCCGCGCTCAAAACTAATCTTGTTTTCGACGGTCATATACAGAGCGAGTCTCGTAACGTGACTATTTCAAATAACTCGTCAGTAATTATTCATTTTAAGCCTCACTTTGTACAATGCTCTTTTTCGCGCAATTTCATAATTCACCCGAATTTGAGAAAAAGTAGTAAACCTAGTGAAAAGAAGGTAACCCCCATATCTCGATAGAAAAGCAAATGAAAAACAGATTAGAGCACTGTACATCCCCCAGGAAACCACGCAACTTTTGTTCGAAACATTGTTTTGAAATAACTTACGAGTTATTTCAGATCGTCACGTTACGAGACTCACTCTTTACATTCCTTCCCCGGATTTATAGTTGGTTCAGAAATTCTATTTTCGTTACTTCATTGTATCAATGTCGGAATTCCGCCGGCGTACATCTTTGGAAGCAGTTCCTTGCACGCGTAATGTAAAATGTGTTCAAGGGATCCGGTCGGAAATATCGCCGCAAATGGCTTCATTCGTTTCGTAAGAATCTACGTCTCCATTATCATCTTAATGGTCGCTTCGAATGAATTAAACGCCACTCCAATTGCCCCTATATTTGGATTACGTAAATTCTCTTTATTGCGGTCTCCGTTTCCATTCCGCGAGCGGGTACACGCGGCTCAGCTTATCCGGATTGTTTTCTAAGCTAACATCTCTCTCGCTTATTGTTTCGGGACGATACACGTACCGGGCGTAATGCTGAATCCTGATGCACCTACCGCCGCATTGCCTGGCTGACTCGAATGCGACGTTAATCAAAGTGCCTTATGACGCAGCCAACGATTTATTCGCACCCCGACAAAGCGAATGAACTAATTCCGGATTCGCGAAGCTGCTTCAACTTCGACCGATCGTCTCCCGAATACTGAAATACTTTCGTCGGTATCGAATTAGCTATGGGAATTTATTCGTACATTTATTCACCAAGGAACAACTTTTATATATCTTATTTCAGTATTATTGAAATTGTACAGATTTTTCTTTGGGTGATTATTAAATAAATTGTGCGTGGTCAATCTTATCATTTTTGTAAGGTGACACTCTCTCTAACAATTCATTCAATCAATTCATTATTCCGTTTCTGAAAAATTTGATCAATCTCAAATGAAGTAAATTGATAAACTAAAATATGCTCTCGGCGCACGGTTTCGATCAATAATACAGACTTCAACTCAGCATGAAACTCAGTCAGTCACTAATAGTTCGTTAAAATTTCTTTACACATAGCAAGTACGTTATTTAAAAGTTTACCTTGTAATCAGTGTTCTCCCTTGTTAAATATCTATTATATTAATTATGTATATATTTTCAGACGCATTTCTCTTGAAAATTATCCAAATCCGGATTGAAACGTTGAGTTTAACGTTGAATTTAATCTTTGCAAATTTGCTTTGTCTGTATTATTGATCGAAACCGCGCGCCGAGAGCATATTTTAGTTTATTAAACATTTACGATCGAGAAATAACAAAACAAAGAAGTAAATTGAATCCATAATGTGAAAGAATAATATTCATTGTGGACTCAATGTAATTGGAATTTACTGAAACCTTTTCAAGCAACTATAAAAATCCTCGCAGTAAATTCGACTTCCAACGCAAGACGAATTCCTATCGCTCTATACACGAAATAAAGATTGTCGAATATCAATTTCGAGGATAAACTAGCTCCATCCGATAAACCGTTCAGATCCTCGCAGCATCCGTTTCGCACGAGCGATTTCATCGGCTGTCTCCACCTACGGGCAAAGCGGAAGCGGCTCGGCTGTTAAGGCGGCGCGTTGCAATAAGCAAACGAAAGGTGGATAGGGGAGAAAAAAGGAAGAGCCGCAGAAAATTCCGCCGAGAAGAAGGGAATCCGTATTATTCTCGGCAACAAATCGTAATAATCCGTTTCGCCGACAGACAGCGGCTCGGCTCGGTTTCCGCGAGCGCGGTGAATATCACGCGATTCGCCGAGAGGAAACGCGAAATCGATCGAGATCCCGCGGTTACAGGATCCTCTGCATTGGCGAGGGGATGGCTGGCTGCTATAAATAATTCATGAGCGAGCCCCGATAACGAGTTTACGAAGACTCGGAAACAAGGAAAGCCCGAGGAAAACGGTTCCTACGAATCCGCGTGCCGACTCGTCGAAAGCCTCTCGCGAAATAGGTAACGACGGGAACGATGAAAAGAGAAAACGTGAGGAAGAGAGAGAGAGATTGAGAGGATTGGGCGGCCGAATTCTCATGAAAAAGTGATACTAGCTAAAGAGGGAACAGCGGAACCCCGCTAAGCCATTAATAATCCACGTTACAAGACTCCCTTTTCTTCCTCATTGTCGGCGCCAGTAGGGCTTCCTTCGGACCTACCTACCGTACAAATGCATATCATCCACCAAGCATATCCGACGTGGTACACGCGAGACACACGCTCGGCCGACTCATGTTTTATTAGCTTATGTCCACTGCAATTTGCGGGACGCTGTTCCCCACGGATTTCGTCGTCGACCGAGAAAAGAAAGAAACAGCCCGCTCGCTTAGCGTTCTGATGGATTAGGGGAAAAGTAGAGCGGAATCTTCAACCGTTGACTAACGGTGAGCTGGACGCCACGGAGTTTTGTCGCGAGATTCTGCGACCGAGTTTTCCTGGCGAATTGTCCACATCTGTATGTAGGACGTGTACCGGAATGGGAATTTTGAAGGGAAAACTTGTCGTCGTTGATATTATTTAATGTGCCTAGCCATGACCAGAAGTGAGACAGATTATTGGTCGCATTTTGTGCAGAAAATGTATTCGATGATTTTTATTTGTACAGCATACTCAATGATAAGTAGCGGAAGAAGCTCTTGAATTCATCTCCCTTGTTCAATGTACTTGATGACTTTTGTTTGTTCAATACATGGACCGTTTATTTTGAAAGTGGCGTAAGTCAATTTTCTCTTGTTTCGAGAAAATTAAAGGTTAACATATCTGTTAATTAAAAAATTTGGGCAAATTATACGAAATCTGGCAATGTTTCTACTGTTTTATCAAAATGTAATTTGTTTTAGGCGTATTTTACTAAACTGATGTATACTTACGGGCTGCAAATGGACTTACACCACTTTCAAAATTAGACAATTGTAAAAATCGTTTATTTCAATTTTGAAAAATCAAATATCACTTAAAATATACTTCATATTAATCCAATTTTATTTTCAAATAATGACACGACATAAAATACAAGTGGTATTTTTAATTTTAGACGCTAATTACATTGTTAAAATTATAAGATATTGATAGCTTTTACTTATGCTCTGCATGTGGTAGCTTTTCGAAATATGCACGATGCACCGGAGGTATATAAGGTAATAACTGCTTGATGTCTTTATATTTTTCATAAGTAATAGGCCTGGCATCTTGGTACAAAGCCGCCAGGGCGATTTTTTCAAAGTTTAGCGGTCTTCCAGGACGTGTAGGTAATAAATTTATAGTTTTAAATTCTTTGTCCTTCATCGATGTTTTATATAAAATAGTGTATGGTGCACTTTTGAGAAACCTCATCCAATATATTTGCAACCAATTTACCTGTTCTCCATTAGTGTTTCTTTTACTATCTGATGTTAATATGAAGTTATCCATTTTAGGAAAAAATAGAATAAGTAACCTAAACTAGTAACTCTTGACACGTAATATAAAACAAATGTAAAATAACAGGCTACTGATCTAATCGGCAACCATCTGCTAAGCCACCTACCTCTGTCAATTGGACTTACACCACTTTCATAATCGATAATTATGCAATTTCATTTACCGACCAATTTGAAATTGTACAAAACATGGGAATTTTTTAACAAATTAAACACGGACTAGTTATACATACAAAATTTACATTAAATTAAGCATGAATTGCGTGATATCTCATTTTTTTCAAAAATGGACTTCACCACTTTCAAAATAAACGGTCCACATAATGAATTCATAGTGAATTCTATATCATAAGCAGCATAGTAGATGTTAAAACATGTTAGACTTTTTAAAAAATGTTTACGGGAATTTTGATTGACATTATTCACGGTTGTGAGAATTTGTTTTCAGTATGTTATTGCACCACGTATGTTATCATGTAACAATCGCAGATGAGGGTGATTTATACAGCTCATATATACGCATACATATTTGATAGGGGTATTGAAGTTTTAATAGGTATGAATATTGTAAATCTCTTGTTACGAATCTGGTAAATGCAATTGTACGGCTGCAATTGTAACAATCCTGACCGCGTTGGTGATTTAAACAATAAAATCTGCAAATGTTGCTATAATAGCTATGAGAATATATATAATGCATCAATTACGCCGGGAACATTATTAAAAATATAGCATTCAACAAGCAACAGGGAAAATTACAACATTAATAAAAGTGAAATGGCGAAAGCGAAACTGTCACGAATTAATCAAAATAGCAAGAGGAATAAAACAGTATATCTCATGGAGATTAGAAAGTAGAGATATTTAGTACATTACAGAGAAGAAAAATAGTGATGATATGTTAGTATCTATATCATTAGGAAATGATCGATCATTGAAATTAGAAAAATCAGTATGGTATGTGAAAAGAATTGAATCACCATATTCTAAGCAAAAAGAATATACAAAAGATCTATCACGAGGAAATGAATAGAGAAAGTTAGTATGTCCTAAAAACACAGAGAATTAGTACATCATACACATATAGTAGATAAATACACAGATCGATATCTATATTATTAGTACACATCGATCAGTGAATCGTAAAACAATAAATACAAAAGTTCAGTATATCCCGAGGAAATAAATAGAGAAAATCAGTAGATCACGAAAGGAACAGAACGCAGAGCAAGTAGCCGATGAAAAAGATGAAGAAAGAACAAATCCGGAAGAAAGGAGGTGAGGAAATCAGTGGACGATAAGTTCGCAGCTGTTATAAGGGCGAGAGAAGATTGCGCAACACGGCGAGTAATATCTGATAACGTAGACCAAGGACGTAGAATCTGCAGAAAGTAGCTGGCACATTTTGGCGAATCGCCGGCAACGATTATCGATTCGATGCACCGAATATTCGAAGCCGAAGTATGCAGCAGCACGCGGCGTGGAGCCCGCGGTGGAAAAAGAATTCCGGCGTTCATAAAGTTCGCTGGAGCGCGTAAGCGTGGACTGCAAGCGTCTCGAAAGAATTTGAAGTATCTTCGACGTTGCCAGGCCGAAATGCCGCGATTCACATCTTTTCTTTTCTTTTCGCCTCTCTTTTTTCCCCTCGGCTCTCTTTCTTGCTCTTCTCGCCAAGCCGCTCTTTGTGCGTGCACGCGATCGGGATCGCCGATACGAATAAAAACGATGGGCGGGAACGACACAGCCGGCGAGTGTAATTAATTGTTTTTAATTGCAAATGAGGAAACGGAGGTGGTGCCCGAGCGTGTCAAAGACTTTGTCTACGGCGCTGTCGGCAGATATAGTCGGCGTGATGTACACCCTTGTCGTTCCAAAGAGACACAGTCCGTTTGGATAATAGAAAATGTTCGGAGTTTCGAGCAGCGGCCCTCCTGGTACGCCGACTGCACAATGTCCTCCTACGATCACAGCAAATGCCAGCATCGAGACTGACTAGGCATTTCATCAGAGATATTACGGGGAAAATTTAATCACTCTGGGCAGAGCGATTCATTTTTAACCCCCTTTAATGTCGAGACATACTCGTGACGAAGATTTTAAAGAAAATGTTCTAGGTATGTATTCCATCGAATTCTGGTAAACTCAAACTCAATTCCATTAGTCTCTTATCGATATTTAGCCATTAGCGAAAATATAGAAATACAAACAACATAAGAAATAGCTTCTAAGAATGATGCAGGAGTTCTACTCATTTTTGAGATAGTTGAACAAGATTCCCATTTAATATACATGTTATCATACGTGTATATAATTGTTTGCTAATTTTTTATATGAAATGAATTTTGAATTTGACCATGAACTCGCCACGAAGCATTGATTTTCGGTTTCTCTATTGTCCTTATTGCAATAGGAAATGGTTGTAACGATATTCGTTATTCCGTTTCGAATAAAGTGGGATCCCAACAAAAACATTCTGTAAACAGGAGCCAAGTTCTTATGGCCGTAAAAAGTTGTGAGATCAAACAAAATACGGCCAAGTTCGTTAGCTTAGAAATACCTCTTGCAATACTGAAAAAAGCGTTTGTAAAAATTAGTTTAAAAGAAAGCTATTTAATTTTTAAAGAGTTACATGGAATGTAGTTAAATTATTCAAACTTGATCGCTACCTAACATCTTTCATGGCCATTGGTTTAAAAAGTAACGGCCAAGTTTGAATAATTTAACCACATTCCATGTAACTCTTTAAAAATTAAATAGCTTTCTTTTAAACTAATTTTTACAAACGCTTTTTTCAGTATTGCAAGAGGTATTTCCAAACTAACGAACTTGGCCGTATTTTGTTTGATCTCACAACTTTTTACGGCCATAAGAACTTGGCTCCTGTTTACAGAATGTTTTTGTTGGGATTTCATCACTTTTTGTTGAAATTTCATCAATTATCAAGTAGGTATTACTCTTATTCCTGATTCATTAAATCCTAAACATTTTTTATCTTTAAGGTGGACATTAAGTAAATTAATAAATGCATGTTCGTTTTACTACCTATTTATACCTACTTGAAACTTTGTCCCGAAAAATCTAAACAACGCAGCGTCGATCAAAGGAAAAAAATTCTTTTCTAATCTGCAAGACAAAATCCAAATTCAATATATCGAAGAGTAACACCCTGCCGGCGACGCTCGGATCCATTTGCCCCCCGCCGCTATAGACGATGCTCGGTGCAGTTTCTTTTGTTTACGTTAGAGCGATTGTTTTTTTCATCAGTATTTGTTGCGACTTCGAAGCTAATAAAACGTATACTTATGTAGGTACTTTGGGATTATCCCGTCGACCTCTCAAGAATTAATTAGGGATAGGTGGCGGGGGGCGGAGAGGCCCGGCCGGCCTGCCCACGCATACGAAAATACAGTTTGGAGGAAATGGTCGAAGGAATAATCCCAAAGTACTCTTATGTATATGTTATGCTGCTATGTTCTATCCTACGTACCTATTTCGTAATGTTTTTTTTTCAACCCTTTAATGTGTAAAATTTCAAACTTTGATAATTATTCCTTTGAGTGTTTGTTATGGTGGACCTGTGTACCAAATTTCAAGCTTGTAGGTCAATGGGAAGTACCCAAAAGGTTTTGATGATCGTCAGTCAGTCAGTCAATCAGTCTGTCAGTGACAAATTTAGCGATTTTTGAGGTCCTATATCTCGGAACCTACTAATGTTGGAAGATGTTTTGTCAATATTGAGACATGATAGCATTTAACAAGTGTACGAAATTACATCTCTCCATCTGCCTCCAGTGCCGAGTTATAAGCCTCTAAAAAACGCCTAAGTTGTTTCGTGTAAAAGGAGGTAGTGCCAGAACTTGGCTGGTGCACACCGTGCACCTAGATCAGACAGAATGAGGAAATATTGATAAACGCAAGTGTACGTATCGGCGTGAACGCGAAAGAAATATGGCGGAGGAATACTCTCGTTGACTATAGGCAAAAGTTGGTCGCGGCTGGGGCACCTTCTGCACTTGACGTTCTGTTCATGTAGAACACGTACCTGCACTATAGTTATAGCAGACGTGAAACAGCGGAGAGATTTTAAGCTGCAGCACTGACATCATATCCATATCAATTCTCAACTAATTTTCTTATCTACAATTCAAATACTTCGAAAGACATCATGTATACATAAATACATGTATACATACTAACTAAGATACATACTAATCAAACTTATTCATATTATATTCATATCGATTTTCAAGCAATCTTCTTGGCCAAGATTTAAACACAGGACATCGCGTATGCTCCTAAAATTGATACTAACACATACTCGATTAATCAAGCATAATAACGAGTGAAGTTTAACGAAGCACGTAACGAACTGCCGCAGAATTACGCACGCATTCCCCGGGCGAGTGTGTGTGTATCAGGGAAAAAACAATCATTAAAATTACACGTTCGCGGTATCGCATTATGCAGCCTGTAAAATCAGCTTCGCCGGCAAACTCCCACTTGTACACACAGAGGTATCGGACTGCGAGCTGTAATTAATTTTATTGATTTATCGGGGCTTATATGTACATTGATTAAGCCTGGTAATTGACATCCAGCTTAATGGAAAAGTAAACCGATTAACGATAACGACGTCAAGGAAAAGAGGTATTGCTTCGCCTCGATTAATCAACGCACCTGTTTCGCGACCGGGGATCGACGCCCACGTGTGTTACGTGTAAACGGGCACGCGTCGACTGAACACCTGTCCACACCTTTATAGGCGGGACCCGGCTCTTAAGAGTTTAACTCGTTCCAACACAGTTTCTTCCTTCTGATACGGTATGAATGAGTCACAATGACTGTCAGCGGCCGGGCGTTTCACGGTATTCAAGCAAGAAACCGACAGATTGCTCTCAGAAAAAGGGTCTCCGGAAAGATCCCGAAGAAACCCTGTTTGCAAACACGAGGTGCATCAAATACCCGTGTGTGTTACGCAATATGTGTTCAAACAACTTGTTTGCTCCTTCAATGAACTCCTTTTATTGGATCGTTCACTTGACAATTGAAACTCGATTCTAGAAATTATCATAGGGATTATTTCTTGAACAATTCATTTCGTTTTCAATGTAAATTCAATGCACAATGCAAATTGAAGGTATTTTTCAAGAAATCAAGCAGCCCGTCAAGTAAGAGGAAACAAAAATAATAGAATATTAAGGAACAGATCGCGTACACATTGTGAAAGAAAATTTTAGAAGAACCTAATATTATGAAACGAATTAATTTTTATATTTAGATGGAAGAAGAATTCTGTAGCTCACCCATGCTCAACCTGGCAGTAGATCTATCAGCAATACGTAACGATATGTATATGCATTGAATGACAAGTGTTTACACGAATAAAACGTATCCCCTTATTCTTACATTTAATCCGTACACTTTAAGTATTTGTTTTCCCTTCAAACCGACGGAAAAATCGTTTTATCGCAACACAGAACAGCAATAGGCTCCCGGCGTGTGGAGTCGTGCGAAACAAATAATATCCGAATCAATACGGGCGAAATACGCGGAATACGTAAGAGCGTGTTGCCGGAGAAATTGCGTGACTCGCGGAAAACGTATTGGAAAAATTGTTCACATAAATTTCGGAGCGACTGCGTGACTTCAGACATCGGAAAATTTACCGCGTCGAAGTGGAAGGTTACCGCGAACCGATCGATCTATGTAATATGTAAACATCCTAGCAACAGCGTTTATCTAAACTATATTAAGTTGTCCCATAAGTTTCGTTTTGAATTAGACCACACGATACAAATTCAACAGAAATCTTTTTAAGAAATAAAATTGCGTAGAAATGTCCAAGGAAGTAATAGAACATTACCCAAAAGACGATCACGCATTAACAATATTAAACGTACGAATTTCGTACAAATATTTGAATCTGTAAATCGTTTTGTTCATTGATCAAGGGATCGATACGTCTTGCAGTGAGCAAAAATGTTAATCTAGAGTCTAGAGGGTCAAAACTATTTTAGCATTATTTTAAGATTTAAAGCCATAGTAAAGTTGGTAATTGGATTGGTCTTGACCTTATTGTTAGCTGCAATACTATGTAATAAAAAATAAATACTAGCATTTAGATAATTAAGGTGACCATGATTTTTTATTAACGCTTAGCACTCGAGTGGAAACTCTGAGGCACCACTAAAAATTTCTGTACTATTATTCAAAATATTGTTTACATTATTAAATATGTTGATATCTAACCAATTACTAAACATTTAAGTATTGCATGAGGTACTACATCAATTTCATATCCATAAAATGAAAAAAAATCATATAGAATGGAATTATTCTAAGTCGGAAGAAATGTTTAATTTTCAAGTAAAATAGCGGTAATTATTTACATTAGGGGCTTCCTCGCCGATTTTGATGACGTTGCAATATGTTGTCAAGGTCATCATTCTGAACAACTTTTTCCCATACATGTTACCGTCGCTCGATTTTAGCTTCGAAAACTAAAATCGAGCGGCGGTAAAACGTAGAAATTTATAACATATTTAAATTTCATTAAAATCGGTGAGGTAGCTCTTATGTGCATAATTACCAAAATAGCTCCGACTGCAAAGGGTTAAACCACTGCACAACGTCCGACCGCAACAGCCGCTCGAGACAGCCGCCCGCGACAACCGTGACAAAACAAGGGAAAAACAATGGATCTTATAGTTTATCAAAAATGCTCTTCAGCGTTTCGTATTGCTTATGATTCCAGCTTTCAATTGAGATAAAAATTAACAGTGTATAAAATGGTATGTGTTAAAAGTCTAGTTGAAGTTTAGGATAAAGATAAAATTAATTATTATGGAGGTTTAACCCTTTGCACTCCGTTGTCCCCTCTGAGGCACCGCTAAAAATTGCTGTACCATTATTCGAAATCTTATTTACATTATGAAATATATCGGTATCTAATCAATTACTAAACATTTTCGTATTGTATGAGGTATTACACCAATTTCATATCCATAAAATTGCATAAATCATAGGGAATGGAAATATTCTAGATCGGAAGAAATGTTTAATTTTCCAGTTAAAATAACTCGGAGTGCAAAGGGTTAAAAGTTTAATGAAACATAATGTGGACTTCTGTAATGTATCTTCAATAGCGGAAGATATCAAGACAAATTTTTGAAATATCATTGTTACATACGATACAACGTAATTCAAGAGAATTTGAAAGCCGTAATACGGGATTACAATAGTAAACAAAATGAACTATACATTTTTAGACACTATTAATTAGTATATCATTATAGATTATATTCTGCAATAATCTTTATATTTCCTGCCTAAATGGACATTCTACTATCGAATTCTAATGTGATTTCATACTTCTGGATCATTATCATAATTTAATTTTGTCCAGCTAGATAGTCCAGTGTGGCGCCTTTTCGATATTTCTGAATCGGCCGATGGAAAACTGAGTCGCGGAAAACTTTCGAAATAAATTTTACCGGGAGCAAATATTTACACGGCGATCGGTCGAATGTCGTGCTCGCGAAAATAGAAACCGGTCGGCCGACCGACGCTCCAGATCCATGAATTATTGCTTCCCTTAATGCGATTCGACTCGGATTAATCCCGGCAGCGGCGCGCGATTACCGTTCAATTAGCGACACCGTCGCGATGCAAAAATATCGACCGACTTGTCCGAATGATTCATCGTGCACCGCGCACTGCGCAATGCAATCGGACACTCTATTCGAATGACGCAAACGTGTAGCTGGCAATTCCCACCTCGAGCGCTATGTCCGCTTTCTTCCGGCTGTTGCCGGTGTTCTTTACGGTTTTCGTGCGATGTCGCCGCTCGTTTATACTCTGCCGAAGCGTGTTGCAACACTTGACCCCCTTGAGTGATCCACAAACTTCATGAAAGTGGCCCAAAAATGCATAAACTGCTCTAGGACAAAAATAAGTAAAATCTCACTTCAAAACTAGCGAAACAAGAAAACTGATATAAAATGATATGTTTCTTCTTGTAATTATTTTACATGGTAAAAAATATTCTTTAATGACGAGAAAAATTATTGTTCAAACTTCAGGACTATCGTAAACGATGTAAATAATTTTTTAAAAACATTCTGGCCCGAAGTCTTTCATCAAGTCTTTCCACGATGAAAAATAGGGGCAAAAGCTAGATGCATAATTCACTGATTGATGTAATTATGTTCTACAGTACGCAATAATCTCAAAATAGAACATGGCACACTGTTCCAGACAAAAATAGCCAATTCGCTTCTAACGCTGGGTCAATTCATACTGTCCATCTTTTCCGTATCGGCTCTAGAGAGCAGAAATCTGCGAGCAACTCTCGAGAGTAGCTTGCTCTTCGAGAACTGTCACTTCTATTCTCGAGAGCAAACCTCATAGAAGTCCCATGCTCGAGTAAACACAAGCGCGAACTATTTTCAGGCGTCACTCTCGCGGGAAAATCTGCTACAAGTCGATATCACTTACTTGAGAATGTGGAAATAGCTGTGAAAATGGTTTGGAAACTTTTCATCGAACGAAATACAATCTACAATAAAATCCTGAACTACGGAATATTTATACTATCTCCAAGAATAAGTAAGTTGTAAGTTGTGTAAGTAAAACACTGAAATAATACTTCAAGAGGTGATTGCTGTTATTGTTATTGAACAGTTTATTCAGAGATTTTCGAATTGGGCAATCAAAGAGCCACTACCTGGCGTTAACGCATCGCGCTTAGACAATACTTGGGCGATTCCACGATATAGGAAGGGGTGCGATTTTCATAACGGCCCGTTGTCGTGTCGTTCAACCTTCACCTGACTGCATTCCCTTTACATTACCATTAATAGCTAATTGAATGAATATTCATGCAATCACCATCAACGATATAGTTCCCGCGGAGTGTTTCCCGCATGTATTCCCCGGCCCGGCGAAGAAGGCAGGATGTGTGAACACTTTTTGCAGGCGACGCGACCAGGCACGTGAATCGGTCATAAACTCGGCAGTAAAACGTTAATAAAGCTCGCGTTGTGGTTGCGCCTGCATCGATGTGCCACACATTTTGCGTGGGCGGCGCAGGCACACACAAGAGGGCAAAGAGAAAACGGGTCAGAGGGGGATCGTAATAAGTGTGTGTACGCACGCGGTTCGGATCGTTACGCGCTTACCGCTGGAAAGTGTCGGCTCTCTTTTTTCCCCGGAGTGTTTTCCTACCCGGGACGATGCTTCGTTACGCGTTGTTTGCAGAAGTCACGGCCTCTTTCTGTCCGCCTTTAATGGCCTCTCAAGAGGAAACCGCTTGAACGGGAACATTCGCTACAAAATGCCGGATTAGTCGAACACGATATGGATTTAGCGTAACGCTCGACCCCTAAGTGGTTGTAGACGGTAAGCGTCAAACACTCTAGACATTTCTTAGGAACCACTCGTCTTGGAACGTCGAGGTTCCTGATGAAGGTCTCAAACAGAATCTGAGTACGTGTGTTATCCTGTTTTTCTATTTCGTACCCCACGACGTCCGTTGTTTAACTTCAAATACGAGATGCCAAACTACACTATCAATACTCATGGATTTCCACAGCTACAATTATTTAGTATTATACTGGTCCTTGTAACTCGAAAGTGTTGCGACATAAAAATTCGATACGCAGTAGCGATGCAAAATGAATAAAATAAATATCATGTAATAATGAAGGATCAACCGCTTAATAAAAAGAAGAAAATTAAGAATTCTCAATCTAGAAATTAAAAATTGACTCTGTTCCGGTTGCATCTGGCTGGATAATGTTTCTATTGGGGAGATTTTGAAGATTCTTACCTATTTATAATTACAGTATTGTTCACGATGTGTACGAACCCGAAGAATCGATAGCCCAGCTGTCGATACAAAGATCCAGTTGAGTCTAAATCTGTAGACGCGAAATCGAGGTCTGGTACACGCATAGTGCGTCACCTAAAAGGTATTTAGCCCCGGCTTCTGTGCCCAAACGCTCCTATAAATATCGAAAAGCTATGCTCTAAAAAGAAGTAGCTCTCTAAAAGCGTCATGTTCTTGTTTAAAAACGTGGAACTCTGCACGGCTTTGTGTCCGACACAAACATCCGAAGCAACGTATCTTAAATGAACCTCTAAATTTAATACTGCCTCAGAGTCAATATTCTCAACAGTTGTTCCCGATGATCGAACGCGTCATGAGAAATAATATATCCGTGACATTTAGGAGTGGAGCGGGATGAAAGAACATTAAAAATCGAATTCGCTGAAATGTCGAGACGACCCAATTACGTCCATCCACGCTCCTTGGAAATCAGATCGTGAACTTTGTGCTGAAAGCGCAGGTGAGCTTGACAATATAGCTCGGGCCTTGCTTCCTTCGGGTCGTAAAATCTCAAAATGAAAAATGTCCTGCAGAAATGTTTGCCGCACCTGTGCTTGGACACATCGAAGACTGGGGACGTAAAAGTCTTGAGAGTAAAAAAGCAAGAATCCAATTAGTGTTCATCGATTTACTGATGCCCATTGACTTTTTAGTATGTTTGATTCGAAGGTAGCGTTATTTTGTGGAAAATTCAGAGATATTTTATACCGTAGGTGATGAAATTATTAGTAAAAATAATCTTCTACGGATTGCTGCGGATCGAAAGTTGTTCATTGGTTAACAGTGCCTAATTGTTCCGGATTGTTTATATCCTTCAGTCGCCAGATATAGTAGTCGGTTAACTGTATGGTTTAGGAGACGAACAAGTGAGAACGAAAGGGGGGGTGTAAGATGGACGGAGGGGGTTGAAGAGAGAATCTGATCAGAGGAAGTTCGAGTCTCCGGCAGGTAAAACTAGAATCAAGGATCAAAGTTCTCGGATCTTGCGAGCGGGCTCGAGGAGCCTCGGAAGACGTCGGAGATGAGGGATGTTACGGTGAACACCGGAAGTGGAGAGAATAGGGGGTGGAAACGCTCCGCGGGTACATAGAATCAAACAACTGCCCCTCCTACCCTAACTGTAACTCGATGCGGAGGAACTTGACGGGTCCTGCCGCTGATTAGAAGCGCTTCAACGAGCTTCCACGTACTGGCATCGAGAATTACGCAGAAACGACAAGAGAAGAGGATACACGGTTATGACGCCGAGGTTTAGGACAGACGAGGGTGGCGAGAGGGAGCGAGGGGTCAGACATGGGAACAGAAGGGATGTTAAGGCATGTAAATGAGTGACTATTATCTTATCAAACTATACAAATCAAGCTGCTTTACCTGATTACTTACGTTGCGATCGCGAGATACCATGTGTTTACGTAGCAGGTGTAACAACACAATAGCAATAGCCGTGAAATTGCAGTGTTAGCACGTTACCGGCGGAATGTATTTTCGGCTAAACTATAAGGTGAAGTGCCCTAAGTCTGGACAGTCCAAAAGTGATACCTAAATCTGGACAATTGAATTTTCACAGTAAAATCAGTAATTAAGAGATTAAATAATTATATTATATATTCTGAGGCCTTAGCTATAAGTAGGTGTGAATATTATTTCATTGAGACATCAATTGAAATTTAAAAATGAATTCAAAGTTCATCTGAAAACAGTATACAAAATAGTCTATTTACATGCGAATCATGTGCATTTATAGTTCGAACTTTTGTTAGAAAAAAAGATATAATTTAAGCCCTCAGACAAAAAATAATTATCACGCATAATAATATTCATATTTTAAAATAAATTGGCAATCAAACTTAACGTAAATAATAATTATTAATCCAAATATTAGATGTCCAAGATTAGGACTGTTTTCAAATATAAGTACTCCATACTGGGACGCGATGACAGTAGCTGTCCCACTCTAAGCTTATACGCAATGTGCTTACGCTTGAAGCCGGACACGTGTTTGTGAATAAAATCAACGCATTGTTTGCAAATTATTTAACTACATATACGTAGTCTTCTATTAGCTTGAATAACGTATGTAGAAAATGTATTGCGGTTGTGACGTTAATAATACTATATGTTTACATCTTACATCTATCAGTATTACTACCTAACCTTAAAAGTTGTATTATGACAAGTTTTATTAAAACAGTAAATGAAAATAAATATATATTTGATTAAATAATACAATACTATAATCTATGATAAGAATACTACATATTACGCAAAGCATCTTCTATTCGTCATGCGCAACAGCGCCACCAACCAACGTTTTAGGTTATGTTCGCTCGATCAACTCGTAAATTGAATTTGTCCCGATATAGGCTTTACTTCTGTCCAAGTACTAGCTTAGATTGGATTTAATATGTCCAACTATAGGTTTGAATTATTCTTGTTAATACAATTAAGATATTAACCTAAACAATGATTTTTTTATTTTAAATTACTTTACAAACTCTGAACTGTATGTTAAAACTCTTAAGAAATTGTTTTTGTAATTAAAATATAAATTTTATTTTTAAAGAAATTTTAATATAAATTTAAAATTTCAGGGAATTTTAAATTATTATAAAATTTGAATTAAATTAATATTATTGTAATTAAAAGTATTATTTAAAGTGATAAAATTTGAAATAGAAAAACATGCTGTCCAGGCATAGGGCACTTCACCTTAGATTATTCTGAAGACTTGCCTTGTTGTTGCCCATCTCAACCATTCTGGAGGGTTGAAATCGTTTTCAGTGAGTTCACATTTCGTTTTTAGGGCATTTCTCATTTGGAGCATGAGGTAGTGCTTCTATTTATCGTTTTGTGAATCGGAATTTCTTTATTCGATCAGTAATTCTTTCGTTTGTATTGTACTTACAGTGACATCGACAAAATTGTTGTTTCAGGAATTTCCTTTGGTTTGCCTAGCGTCTTTGTAAGAATGCGCGTAAGAACACACAATAGACCGAAGATAATAAGTTTACTGTGTACCGTCTCTTCATCGATCCAGTTTACTCATGCTATTTCGTGAGGAGCGTTTTATCGAACGCTACCAATTCCTCCGAATGAATCGAGTCGAAACCCCCTTATCGAGTAACTATTTTTGTGAGAACATAGGGCGTTTAAACCCATCCCGACTGTCGCGAAAAATTGTAAGATCGCGAGGCATTCCGGGGACGGTAGAATAGGGAATAAATGGAAGTTTCGTGAAGCTCGTTATCGATGGCGAGAAAGAACGGCTCTTCTTTGCGAGGAATTCGTGTCGAAGCCGGCGAAAGAGAGATTGTTCTAGCGGTCCCGAAACGGAAAACTTGGTAAGGATACTTCTCCGCGCGCACGAACATCAAGAATTCATTAAGAAATGCCTTGTCCCGATAGAAAGGAGCGAAACAGACGCCCGTTTAATTTGTCTTCTGACGCATCGCGTCCCGATACGAGAGCGCGACTTGGCACGGTGTGTAATTATCGCTCTGAAATTCCAGCGCGTTAAATTCTTAAGCGGTAAGCAGCCTCGAGTTTTATGGTCTCGCATGCTTGCGGTCAATCCACGCTTTCTCTCTCTCCCTCCGGGGGTGTCAAACCCCGGGATCACCCCTCTCTCTCTCTGTCTTCAGAGAGAGAAGGGTTATTTTGCCGGGAAATCGATCGTAGACGAGCTATCATGATTACACGCCAGCCTGGTAATAATAAGCATCGAAATCTTACTCGGGGAAAAGTCGCTCGGCCGGAACTAAATCCTATTACGGGCCTGTATTCAGGCAAAGTAGAACTTTAAATTAGAAGGGGTGATTTAACCGTGGATCAGCTACGGTCACGGTGTTACGGTTGACTACAGTATTCCGGTCGGTGTAATTGACGGAATGGATTTCCAGCTGTTGAAGTCGAGTCTCGTATATCTCCATGACAACGCGGAAACTGGTCCACGGGATCTGCGTGGCCACCATTACTTCTTTAACCTCCATACGAGCCCTTAGAAACAGGTACACGAAAGATTCTGGGGTAATGCTTCGTTCATTTGTAATTGCACGCTCTGTCTCGTTGCCATACGATCTTCATCGAGGCTAGAATTAGAACTTGTTCGTCCTTTGTAATTGACAGACGAGAACTGAAAGACTAGAAGTTAACTTAACCATTTTTATTGGAGCTGTCACTTAAAAGAGGATTTGTGAGCTTCTTCGTGCAAAAGACAGTTGTCTTTTCACACAGAACACTATCACAGAATCCGCGTGGCCACGATTATCTCTTTAACCCTCGTACCCCTCGGATCCCTAAGGGATCATTCTAAGAAACGGGTGCACGAAATATTCTTGGGGTAATGCTTCATTAAAACTTAACAAATTTTTGTTCATATTTAATCCCACGTTTCAACCCATTGTTTGTTCTTTGTCCTTAATAATTTCACAGAACAGAACTGGAAGAGGATCTATAAACGCCTTCCTGATTCAACACAGTCACGGAAATATGAATTAAAGTTCAACAGAAGTTTCTTTATTCCGCAGTTCACCGGCTTCGAATAAACTACAAGCTTTAGGTGAACTGTATTAAACTATTTACTGCCCTAAGCTACGGTATAGCGCATAAAGTTGGACGCACATTTTCCCGAAGAACAGGCGGTAAAACTTTCTATACGGGACAGGTTCATAAAGTGGCACGCACTTCGGTGAAACGACAGTGCACGGAAATAATCTCTCTTAAATCTATATCATTTTCCGTTTAGCAAACACATACATATACACGACACGAATAACTATGTTGCAGCCGCCGCCGCCTCCACGCCGCGCCGTGCCGTGCCTGTGGGATTAATCGATTGCTCGGTTCCCCTATTAAAATACCGGGCGATTCTCTTGTAAACTAAACGGACGGATGTTAACGAGAACGGGAAAACGAGTAAGCGGCTGGGGGGTTCTCCGCCAGTCAAGGAGACAATCAATATGAAATAAGGCGAACGAATCGTGGCGCGGCGCGTTCGTTTTACATAGTTTGGAAATAATGCGAAACAGCGTAGCGCGACGGCCCCCGGGGCCAAATCCACGGAAATATTATGGTGCCGTAAATACCGTGGAGCTCGTTAAAACGTGATAAATTGCTGTTCGCCGACTGGCGGGTTATAATATCAATTTAATCGGCTGGCAGTGTCGTTAGAAGAGCGGGCGAAAACGTTTGTATCGCGGTAAAATGGACGTGTCGCCCACCGGGGGGATGAATTAGCGCGAAGTAATGCGTCTTCGGATAGAACTCGCCCGTGCTCCTCCGGATTCCTGCTATTTGTCATGGTGGCCAGCATTAACTAGACCTATCATTTAGCCGACGGCCGCATCTGCCGTAATTAAATTCAGTTACGCATAGATGCCTGGATATCGCGTTACCTTCGCGACGAACCTGCGAACGCGAAAGGGTCCGCTTCCATTCTTGGGATGCACCCGGTGCAAAATTTTCGCATTCCGTCCTTAGCATTTATAATAATTTAAAAGCGAAAGAACGTAACGTCAAACTAATCCAGTCACTGTTTCCAACAGCCTGTCTTGTTAGAATATTAATCGTATAAGTAGGCTGACGCAGTTTGGACAAAGATGATGATCTTTTTATACACGTTAAATAAGATTTTCAATTTAAATGAAGAACATATACAATTTCAGGTCAGCAAACTTTATTAATATACAACCCTTCTGCTGCAGTAAAATTTTTATTCAACTACTATGCGTTACTCAAGTTGAAAGTTCAGCCGTTCTCTCTTCCAAGATACTGCAAAATGTCGGATTTCTTCCCCTTTGTGATGTAAAATGAATATATTTAATCTTCATACGTTGTCCGTTCTTTTAGAACGAAATAAAACTCTGTTCTCTTATAACTAGCATTTAAGCACACGAGTGAATATATGCAATAAATATACGTTGTCTTCACTTCTCCGTAAAATTGTTAAAGACAAATACAGAAATTCCAATAATCGTATTACGAGTTTTAATGACGAAACACGTGTCTAATGAATGCCACTGCTCATTAAGCTTGTTCTTACGAGATACTCAATATACAATGAAATGCAATTTATCTTCCGAAACTCGGGAGGATTAGAAGTCACGTCAGTGAGGTTGCATCGTCTGATCTGCTTGTAAAGCGAATTAATCGCAGGTCGTTCGTCTTTTTTCGAAAGAAGGCAACCCGATCTGAACCCGAAATAGCCCCGGACTGGTTAATTGAATTAAAATTCCCGCGGCGGCGTGAATGTTTCAGCGAGACGCCCGATCGGTTCAGTGAACTCCTCTAAACACGTGTCCGGCGTGTATTAATGGCGACGTTGCGCATAATTCCCGTCGACAGGTTTAATCAACAATCACGATCCAAAGTGACAGTCTCCTTAATCACGAACACTCGCTTTCATACGCATGCCCCGTCAATATCGGGGCGATGCTTCGTCGACGTCGTCGTCGTCGCCGTCGGCGACGATGGCAGCAGAAGCGGAGGCGGCTAAGGAGAGCAAATAGAGCGGCGGGGATCATCCTAATTTCGTAGTCCTGCCGGATAAATGGAAAAGCAATCCATGGCCCCGATGAGCCGAGGATTAGGATCTATCTTCCGCCGTTACGTTTCAATTCTCATTACCCTCCGGTCCCTCCTTTTCCCTCCTTTCTCCTCGCCTCTCTCTTCTCTTCGCTCCCCTCTCTCTCTCTCTCGCTCGTCTCCTCTCTAACCAAGAGCTCCGAAAAGTAGGGACTTTCACGAGACTGCGGCCTCTTTGCTTGACGAGCCGAGCTCTTCGATAGATGGCCGTTGGATTCGACCCGGCGATGGAATAGACCGTGCTCAAAAGGTTACAGGGCATTGTGATAAAAAAAGAGAGAGAAAAAAAGCTGTATTAGAGGAAAATAGAGAGAGAGAGAGAGCCGAGGTCACGGGACTACACAGCAAATAGGATTAGCTGTTACATTTTACGGAGAATAGTCTTTTCACTATTTCCACCACTGATTGATACGTGGTCGTTATTGCTCCGTATATTTTTTTTTTCAACGAACGCACGGCCAATGTTCCGGCTGGATTGAACTAAAAATTGATTCCGCTTTTTGCAACTTTTCCGACGGATCCGAACTTGCAAACATTCGGCCTATCGGGGATGTGCACGCTTTTTGTTTCTAATGTGCTGAATGGTTTGGCTGGATCTGTGCTTTATCGCGTTCGAGTGTGATATGCACACTGTAATAGAGAGATGAATTATTCTATTATGTTATTTACTGTAACTAGACCGCGAACTTCGTGCATTTGTCACAAATATGAATAGGTGAGATACGAAACTGTGAAGACATTTAAAAATTGAAGAATGCTGTTACAGTCAATTTTCTATAGATGCGAAGAAAATATCCCCCCCCAACTTAGTAATCTGATCTCGGCTCGGTATATCGGTGTGAACCACTACTAACGCGGAGAGTCGCAGTCGCACAGTGGTTCGAAACCGTGAAAACGTGAACTAAAGTCGAATTTTCAATTCCGTCGAAATTTTTTGAAATTGTTACTATAAATTCTTATATGTCTAAAGTAAGTTTTGACATGCATGCGGGTGGCTTTAAGTCACTCAGAATTTTTTTCCAGAGCGTTGAAAAGAGCGAAAAAGGAAGGATTATATATCGAGCTGAAATCGACGTACTTGGCCTCGTTATATTTTGTGATTGATTGGAAATAGTTTAAATCTACTAATGTAGTGTGAAAGAGCAGCCTTTTAGTTACACGTACGCAAAAGATGAAAATAATAACAATAATCTTAACCCTTAAACAATATTCTTTCCTGGATCCCTTCTATTTCCTGCTTTTTAAGATTCAACTGGACCTACGAAACGGAATTAAAGCCGGGTATTGATAAAACCTGCACGGATGTATTCGTTAGAACCTATTGAAGGTGACTGTACAAGAATTTCGTGCAGCAACTCGCATCCGCGAAAGTTATAACAATATATGTGCAGTCACTATGCCGAAATTTGCGGCGCGCGCGTAATGTGAAGAACTTGTGGGTCATTGCATGCCAAATCAATTGATTCTGCAGTTTTCCGTACCCAAATTTGATCAGAAGATAAACTACATATTCCATTCTTAATATTAATACAAAAATGAACACGACTACAAGCGAATATCATAAGTATTTCAGACAACAAACTTAAAAAATGAATCTGTTGGAACCTCCTCGTCCTACATACACCTCATCGAGACCTCGTACTCGAGAACTATATGAAAAACTAACCGGTAAGGATATTATTTACAGATTTAGTTCATATCCATTTACAATAGGTGTCCTTAGTATTGTTAGTATAAACAAAAGAGAATAAACTTTCTCCTTTAAAGTTCTGCCAACATAAAGGCCAAGTGGCGTAAGATTCCCTATTTTTGTTAATAACTTTTTAATAAAGCGTCAAACAACCTATGTTTATATAACATTTTTTTCTTATTTAGGCCCATAGAATATACTGACAAAGTTTGGCACTTTAAAACCTTGTTTATCCTGTATAAAGGTAGTTTATAATTGTTGTTATTTATCGTAGTAAAAAAATTACTCGAAAATCAGATTCTACGACCAAAGAAACCCCTAAATATGTCCTGTTAAAAAAAAATAACGTAAACATAACAACGCTATGAATTTAGTTCGCGTTTTCACGGTTTCGAACCACTGTGAGTCGTCGGCACAGTTCAAACGCCCGTGCGTCATCACAATGCTACACCAATATTTTATCTTCTTTATTTTTCATTATTTTTTTATGGAACTTTCAGCAACATATTCCTGGCATTTTTCTAATGCAAAATGATACCAAACACGATATAATTTCAACTGCATTTAGTGGTTTATTCGACGATGAGAGTTTCGAACGTAAGGAAGGACAGCGCACCAGAAAGAAAGAGACGCGGACAGTTGCCGTGGTCTCTCTTTACAGGCGCTGTCCTTCACTACGTTCGGCTCGGCCTTTGAAGGTTAAAAAGTAGTACCAAATGCGATAGATGCGAAGAAATCCCTCCGAAGCCTTCGCATCTATAGAAAATTTACTGTATATGCTCTGAGGCACCTCTAAAAATGACTGTACTCTAATTTAAGATGATTCCTGCATTACTCAATAAATTGTTAAGTATTATTAAAAATATTCTAGATCAGGTGGAACGTTCGAATTCTGAAAATAGCTTCAAGAGCATTTTAATTTCTCCCTCTCTCTCTCTTTTCTGCTCTCTTCAATTGACTCGCAAAATTTTAGTTTTGCATACATGTCGACAATAGTCGCAACTAATAGTAGCGACTACAACCATCCTTATCGATCTGTATCAAAGCAAGCAGCTCGCAAAAGACCATCGACTTCGCAACAAATAATCCCGCAGCTAAAGATTTATTTGTCCCGGAGAACATAATGGACTGGCCAATTTCGAGCTCACCGTGGCAGTTTCGCGAAACTCGGCGGTTAATTGAAAAATCAATGCTGCACCGCGGGGCGTAACGTGGCGTAAATTATATGGAAATCGTTAAACGGGCATTTCTAGCGATTTAAAAACCGCTTGAAGCCGGTCGGGGAGAAGTTCACGGAAATTAAAAATGTCGAGGCGCGTAATAGAGGGGAAAAAATTACAGAGACGAAAGAAAAAAATAAGAGGTAGAGTAGGAGGCGAAATAGGAAAGAAGGAGGAATATCGAGAGTCGGTGCGGTTCTCGATTGGACGTCGAATTCGCGTGCGCGTTTGCGAATCGGCCGCGGGCGAGCCATCGACAGGAATGACCGAGGGAGCAGCACGCTTAAAAACGGGCGTCGATTGATTTTCACTTTATATCGATCGGCTACAGTGGAAGGCGCACCGAGAGCAAAACCGAGCGAGTTTTAATTACTGTGCCGGGACCGGGAAAGATCGACGTCGAGCAATCAACTTGACCGAAACTTATGTAACGGCTTTTATAGTTCGCGGCTGTTTAAACATTGAAAAACGAACCAACCGTCGTCGCGCACAGGGTAGGGAACGGGTTGAAGGGTTGGCAGGAGAGATTTTAAATGCACGACAGGTCGTACGTGCCAGCGCGAATTTCAAGTAATTTATTTTGTAATCGTCACAGCTGTTGCAGCTCGGCAGCAGCCCCGCTTCTGGCGAACGAATACCGTCGGCGCGGCGCGCGCGATTTGTACGCGTATTCTTCCCTCATTTCAATGTTACGCCATTTTACTTCGCAGGAAGGATAGCGTTTTTTCGCTCCTCCGGCTCCGAAATTGAAGCTTTAATATTCCTGGTCATTTTCCGGCTCGGCGACTCTCTACCCGTGAAATTTCATAATTTTTATTAACCCGTTGAGAGTTCTGCGTTCCAGCAAAACGGATACCATTTTTAATTCGGGGACTAGGAATATACTATAAACGAACTTACAGAGCTATTTTTCATTTCGCGGTTACGTAAAAGCCTTCGTTTAATGCATACATAATTTTGAATTCGTCGTCGAGAGTACAGTCAGATACGTATCGTTGAATTCGTTAAACCCTGTGCTACAATTTATTTTGTTTTATCAAGAAGTTCGATTTCTACTGGAAGCCTGTGTATTTTCTAATGACTGTATATTGACAACATCAAGATAGAAACTGATTCCGGTTCAAATAGAAGTAGTTACGTACATATTCAGTAGAGATCGTGGTTTTTAACGTGTATTAATAACACACGTGGATTTATATACGCGCACTTTAATGCACGTAATTTTAAATGCACCGCTACACGTGTACTATTTCACATGTATTTAAATACACGTGTATTAATGCATCCCCTTTTAATTCGTATAATTTTTATAACACTGATATTAATTTATGTATCGAGATTATGGTTTACCTAATTCCGCGGTTATTGGTACAACAATAAATTTAAACATTTTCAAAGTGAAATAATACTCGTGTATTTAAGTGTACGTGAAAATGACCCGTACTGAAGCATGTGTACGTGAAATACACGTAAAATAGGAATCTGTAATATTTAGTAGACTTAGCAGGACGCTTGTATCACGAGATTGTCTCGATGTTACAGTGGAACCGGTTAAAACATCCTCTACACTGCCACAAATCAGAAGCAACAGAAAATTTAAAAATACACAAGCACACACCAGGTTTCCCTAGCCTCTACGCGGAAATTTCCAAGTTGTTAGGTCCGCTAGATGTCAAGACCGAAAATCAGAAAAAAATTCCGCGCTTCCGAAAAACGTGGCCGCAGGAATGCGAAAGCCGTCAGGAGCAGAGTTCCGTTGCGAGGACGCGTGCTGGTTTTACAAACGTTTTCGTGTTGGCAAAAATCAGAAAATGGCTCATTCATCCCTGAAGAGGGTCTCGTAGGACGCGCGAAGCGGATCGAAGTCTCAATTTCGTTTCAATCCGAAATAAAAGCAAGACTAAACGCCCGACACGCTCCGCCATCTGGAGTAGATATCTCTGCGTGGAAAATTACGGCGGGGCGAGAGGGCACGTTCGGAATATGTAGGATAGGAAGACGGGGAAATGAAGCAGAAGACGAGCTAGAAGAGAAGAGAGGTGGAAGAGGGTGAAAGAAGGCGATCGCCGGGATTCGAACGGTGACAGAAAGGGATGAAGGAAAGGGTGGCCATTTCTATCGTCTCCCTTTCGATCAGCCCATCCAACCCACCTCATTTGTGCTCCTTCATCTTTCTACTTGTCCTTTTTTTCAGCCCGTACGTACAATATATCCTGATACGTCGGGAAAAGGAGACGGATATAGTTGCCGAGGATATAAGGCGCCTAAGTCCAATGCCTACCGATAGGGGTTTGCTAGTCGATATCTCATCAGAGGTTTCCGCCTGATCGTTGTTTCATAAAAGATCCAACCTCGAATCGAATGTATCCTTTTACACCTTTTTATCGACGCTATAGTCAGGGCCAGCACTCGACAATCTTCATTCGATAAAGGATGGACGACGGAAGTAGACAGTTCGGTGTTTAATCGGCGCTCCAACCCGTTTAGCTTCGATTAATTTCGCTCGTTACCTCACTTGTTACTCGGCGAATCGACATTTCACCAGGGTAATTGCAAAGACTCGTGATTCCGAGACGGATTAGGGTATACCTCTCCGCGAGCTCTTGATCGCGAACTATGTTTTAACGAGCGGACGCACCTGTTGGCAAAAATCGTTCAACACGTTGCCGATCACACGAGATCTTCTCAATTTTCATTTAAACCACTGTGTTTATTATATTAATATATTAATATTAATTTTATTATATTAATATATTAATAATAAGGTCATTTCTGATATTGGAAGACTGGCTCGGAGGTACACTGTTTCAGCTGTACAAATTCCTCAAAATCAAAGACATTTTATGACACAAAAATGGAATAGTCACCATGTATCCTAATGATCACTATCTTAATATTTGTTCATTTCGCTTAACAAATTCACTCAATGTGACAGCACAAATATTGTTATTAAACTCTGAACAAAAATCAATGTACAAACCAACTTCGCCAAAGAAAGCACACCAAATATGTTAATTTTTGCAATGGTCTTCAGAACAAATCTTATGTAGTAAAGATTCCTCGAGACGAATTGTCTTGCATTTTATTGACGATTTTAAAAAATTTTTTCAAAAAGTGTCTGTATGTATGTCTGTATGTAGGGTGTAAAAAAAGTAATGGTCATCCGTCCTAGGGGTGAATCTACACTTCTGGATCGGTGGACATTTGTAAGTGAAACTTGCCGCAAAATTGTTTACAACACAGAAAATTAGTGTCAAAGTTTTTTTTTGCATCAACGCATTCTACTCATCGAGAAGAGGAAAAGTTTGAAAGGAGCCATATGTCACAAACAAATAGTTATTGAGATATAAGCTGTTAAAGTTTTTGCAAAATTTGATTGTGTGGAATTATACGTATAGACAAAAGCCTACTACTACAGTCCACACGTCCGTGTCGATGAGACAGAAGATGATCGTGTGCTTGCCGCGAGACAGACGAAATTTAAGGGAGCCTAACGACGAATGCGCCTTTAAATTTCGTCTGTCTCGCGGCACGCACACGATCATCTTCTGTCTCATCGACACGGACGTGTGGACTGTAGTAGTAGGCTTTTGTCTATACGTATAATTCCACACAATCAAATTTTGCAAAAACTTTAACAGCTTATATCTCAATAACTATTTGTTTGTGACATATGGCTCCTTTCAAACTTTTCCTCTTCTCGATGAGTAGAATGCGTTGATGCAAAAAAAAACTTTAACACCAATTTTCTGTGTTATAAACAATTTTGCGGCAAGTTTCTCTTATAAATGTCCACCGATCCAGAGGTGTAGATTCACCCCTAGGACGGATGACCATTACTTTTTTTACACCCTGTACAAGCATTTGAAAATTAACCTTCAAGCACATAGTAAGAGGAAACTAATTTTCATAGCCTAAGTAAGGCGTACTAATTGTCTTGCACCTTTCGTTCTGCAATGATAAGTGTATTCGATGGTCCTGACAGATCGGTATTGAAAAATGACCACGTTTAGTAGCAATTTTTTCACGATCAGTAGCATTTCGTCTCCACGACGTCGACGACAAAGCCACTGTTCGGTGGATGCAAAATCAATTTCACAGTCGGCGATGCAATTCGCTCGCGAAAACAACGCGTTTTGTGAAAGTGCGACGAAAATGATTGAACCAGTTAGCAGTATACAGCAGATCGCGGAGCAACGACGAGGGGCTCCGTTGTTTTCATAAATCAAAAACGCTAGCCGGAGCACGCGCAAACGAAAGCAGCCCGGTATCAATCACAATTTACAATCCGTTCTCGCCCGGCTCGGTGACAAATGAGATATCGCGGTATCAGCGGGGCTCAGTCGGAAAAATGGCCGAGGTAATTTCAGTCGGGCAGCATCCTTAGCTTCATTAATCGTGGTGTCCCTGATAATTCTGTTTCGCGTAGCTCGGTCGGCCGAGGAACAACGCTCTCGCTCTTTATCTCTCTCGCCCCTCGAATTTTTCGTGAAGATCAACAGGTCCGCGACTGAAAGAGCCGCGTCATCTCGTCGCCTATACCACTTCCACCGTCTCCCGTCTTTCGCTCACGATGCTCCCCCGCATCGAAACGCTCCCAGACAATCCCACACTGACACAGGGAAAATTGTGTCGGCGATCAAAGAAGATTTCCATACAAATTCCAGCTTAACGCGCCGTGTAACGCTCCGGGGAGACACGTTTGACGGTATGCTTCTCCTCCTAATTTGGAAACTAACAGCGGTGCTATATATACGTGCAAAGATCGATTTACCAGGAGTCGTTATCGTCTTCGATCATAATGTCCAGTATTTTCTACGATTTTGGAAGATCTTTTATTCAGAATCAATTGAGCTACTACCAAAACATTTAACTCTTCGTATGTATGCATAGTGAATGTCTTTAATAGAAGAACAGTTGTTTTCAGGACAATCTGTGAGACAATACTGTTGACTCCCTCACAACGTGATCAGAAATTATTTACAGAGACTATACCACTGTACTACTATACTACTGATCGTCCATCAGGAGATTGCAGTGGTGCGCAGGATCGCAGAATCTGCGAGACCCCACCATTGTGCAAGGCCGCGAACCCCACTCTTAGATTCTGGCGGGAACGGTGGACATGGGTGCTCAGCGTCATGTCGCACAGTGGTCTCAGAACGGCAGAAAACGGCAAAAACCCTAGGAAAGCTCTATTTCGGGGAAAATCTCGACAAAAAATGTTTGTAACCGTTCTGGGTCACGAAAAATAATAAATACATTAAAAAATAAGTAATAAATTAATAATAAATAATAAATTTTACACTTAAATTGAATATAAAATAAATTTAAAATGAAATATAATTCAATTTAAATTAAAGATAATAAAAAATGATTCCTCTCCGTATAAAATAACTACTTAATTTAAAAAACAATAATTTCATGTCAATTAAAATAAAATGAAATAATTTCATGGAAATTTATTATGTACAGTATACAGGTAAGGTTTATTTACATTTTGGTCACGAAAAATAATAAATAAATTAAAAAATAATTAATAAAATAATAATAAACAATACATTTTATACTTGTTTTCAATAGTATGCATTGTGAGAATTGCTAACACGATTTTTCAAATATTTCCGATGATCTGACAAAAAATTTTGCAAACGAAAGTTGATTGGTGTTTATTTTTCTAAAACTTCAATACAAAAAATTAAAGAAAAATCTCTTTTTGTATAAAAAATGAAGGTCATCTCAATTGCTTAAATATTAACATATATTTTTTACTTCATAATATTTTAACTGGTATCAAGACGAATCCAACGATCTATAATAATATAACAGTAAAGCTTGAAATAACGCTACAATAGTTTTGGCCACAAAAAGCGAACTACCGTCACTATGTGACGGACCGTCAAGTGTTCCAGAAAGCGGAACGTTCTTTAACGCGTTCTCACCAACATTTCATGATATGAAACCCAAAGCCGCAGGTTACCGCAGCTGAACTTTGCATTTATTGTTTACTTAGATATTTACAAACGTCATTTTCCCATTGGCACGTTGGCGCAGTTTGGCGCAAGAGAGATATCGTCTATCAAACATCATTAACGTTGCACTTTTCCCCGTTTAATAGCATTATCTGCAAAACTACTCGAAAAAATTAAAAATAAACATTTTTCGCGATTTATTCCGGGTTCATACTTGAAGGAAGCCAGAAAAGAAAACATTATTTACATTACTATTTTTACAGGCGCATGTGATTTCTTCAAACAAGCGCTTGAATTTATGCTGAAAACTAGGTATGTTTAGCATGGCCAACTTTAAGACGTTCTACAACAAAGTGAATTTGGATTTTGAACTGATTCATCCTAGAAATGTTTGAATTTACTCTCCTACTATTCAAAAATATAAAAAATTTGGTTTTTTAAGAAACTTGAAAATATGGGGTTTTTGCCGCCTCAGACCACTGTGCGTCGTCGCCCTATTCTAGTCACACTGATATACACATTTGCTGTCTTCGTCAAGCGATTCGGCCAATCGCGGAAATCGTATAGTACGGAGTAGGGATATCATGTGATCCCTACAAGTTTCTCACTGCCATCCTCTGATGGACGATCAGTACACGCATTTTCTGTAAGTGTACGGTTTTCTCTACATTTACAGTACGTTCACTGCCACTGTCAATCTACAATAAGAATAAACTAAAAAATACACTGTTCAACGGAGGACAACGAGATTATATTTTTCAATTGTGCCGGGTTCCTCTCTCTGGACCCGTCGTGGGAAGATGAAGATTCGGACCGGGGCCATTTTTACCTCGTACGGTAAATTCGCGTGGCCGGAGAAGGGAAACGGATAGTCCGAGATTATCCACGTACGAAAGTAAGCGCCCCCGTGGTTAAGTATAGCTCGTGACTTTCGGTGCCGCTCGCGGTCATTACGATTTGCATAAAGGGCGTCGGAGATACAAGGACAGCCGAGGGAAAGGGAGTCGCGTACGTGTCGCAAGGGCCGCGTTCGAGAATGGCGAAGGGCTTTTCGCACGTGCGTGCTCTCTCATTACGGCGGAATCGCGACGCGAGGAACGCGTTGCAGAAAAACGTGAGCGGCACGCAAATCGCAGGCTTCACGTGCGCTTCCATCCTTCGACCAGACTTGTTTCTTCTTCTTCTTCTTCTTCTTGCGTGCTTCATCGCATCGGATACGCGCGCTTCGGTGTTTCTTAATTCCGTGACCAAACCCGGATGATAACGTTAATTAATTTCCCCGGCTGGCACTTGCTTTTCTGGGTACACCCGGTCGTTACGAATATTACTTTGTGAACATATTTTGCCTGGTCAAACATGCTGAACAGGAGATACAGTCACGAAGGAAAATATTGTTACGGTGAATAACTGTAATAATAATTCCTTACATGTACATACAATAATACAACTAAAAGCAAGTTTCATAAATGTGCTGATATTTTTGCTCATGACTCTAGAGAATTTGTGAATGACACTACAAAGTGACAATATAAAATTAGAAAGAGGTGCCTGAAGTTTCTTATTAAACATTGTATTTGTTTTAAAATAAGTATAGAAATTACTTTCTCTCTACATATATGAAATAAACCGGCTTGATCAATTTTCTGATGGTATCTTAGTCTTACTACCAAGTTGATAAATGTATGAATGTATTGTCAGAAACAATAAGGAGTCGGGAGTGAATTTTATTAGTCATATTAGAAATTGTAGTTTTCATCAAACACTATAAATTAAATTATGAATGAGTTTTTTTACTAGGTTCACGAATTAAATTAGAAGAATGGACACCCGGGGTTGTTTAAATGCTTTGCACACATATTTAAATGTTTATTATGTTACCAAAAAGTCATTCGAATATCTTGTACAGTTCGAGCAAAAAATTCTTAAAGTTTGTCTCCTTTTAAAATTAGCATTTCCCCAAAACTGAGTGATGAAGAAGAACGGACAGCAGATTGGTAATCACTAGACTGCGGATCTTTATGCAAAATAAAAAATATTCGCATTGTTTGAAGGATACAGGAGCTAAATAAAAATTGTATTATTTTTTTAATTATCATATTAAGCTGAAACAAATCAGTATATCCCAGTATATAGTATATAATATCAGTATAGTCCAGTATATCAAGCAAATATGTACAAATATGTGCAAATTATTGTAAAAAAATGTGCCGTGTTGCTAATGATCTTTGATGTTGAAGCAACATTAAATGAATAAATTAAAAAAGAAAAAAAATACAGTGATGTTAAAAGAATCATGTACATTTTTGTCATAAATGCATAAAATCCGCAGTCTAGTATTCGCACATATCATAAGTTTCTTTACTTTGCTCTTTAAAAGGTGCTTTAATTCGCCGAACAATGACCTGACCAGCTTTAAAAAATAGAAATGTATGAAAATGTATTCGTAGGGTCCGGCTCCCTGTCACAGACTTATGGAAAGCCGTCTCTTCTGTGCGTCGATCCAGTTAGCCGAGGATTACCGCGAAGTCAGAGATTAATAAGTGACGTACGCCTTATCTGGCTAGCCAGCTGACCGGCAGGATCGTCATGAAATTGGATTTAAGCGGAGTTTTAAATCGAGTGACACGTAATCCAAGTTGAGTAACCGGCGATGCACGGCCCCGTGAAACTCGAGCCGCGTACAGCAGCTGGAAATTGAATTATGCAACGCGCTGACATTCCTATCGTGTGTTGTCCATAGATGCGTGAAGAATGGAACGACAACCCCGATACGTATCGATCGTATTATAAGCGTTGAGATTCGAGCGGGCAAAGAAACTCGCGTTACAAGTGTACTCATTATACCGGCAACGACGCGGGCTGAATAAATGCGGACCCCGGAGATACGGTTCAAGAAGATAGCTTCATCTGGCCATGCTGACGGACGATCCCACCGTGTTCTCCACGGAAACACTATAATTCATCAGACGCTCCACGCGAAACCGTTTACAACCATAATTCCACCACTTCGAAATATTTTCTCATATTTACAGCTGGATAGATTAAACGATATCTCGTGATCTGTCAAAGCCTGCGATAAAAATTGCAACTTTTTATATGTCAGGCAGAAGTAAAAAATGCAGTTTTAATTGTCGGTGTGAACGCCGAGTAAAATATGCGAGGTGGAAATTCGTGAAAACGGTGGTGCAAATTATAATGCGCCGGCTAACAATTAACTGTATCGAATGTCCCGTTTTTCGACACGCAATCGCACGAACGAACGGGGGCAACTTCTCCCGTCGATAACTCATAGTTAATGATCCAGTCCGGCACAATCTCTCACCTGAACGCTATTACAAACGTCAGCCTCTATATTGCTCTATTAACGCACGCTATAATTCACGGCGATTATGGCCGATACCCAAATAACCAATAAACGTCTGAATTTCCCGCGCCCGCCGCGTTTCCCACCACCGATCTGCAAACTTCCGCACAGCTTCCACGGTCTCGTTGGTAAAATTCGTTCCCCCCAAGACTCTTGCTGTTTTCATTCGCAGAAATCGATTCGCCGGGAACCGGATGCGCAACAAAGTCGACGAAACAGTAGAACCGTGATCTTTTCCGAGGTGTCGCGCGACACAATGGCGAGTCGACACGTCGGGGGCCCGTTAAATAAAAGCGCTGCAACTTCCGGAAACAGAGCGGCGATAATGGACGGTACACGAAATGCCAGCAATCGAGATGAATCGACGCCATCCGGACGATGTTTCCCGTTTGTTATAGCCGTGGAATTCAGCGTCGACATGTTAATGCAATTCGGGCCGCGCGGCGCGGCAGGCAGGCAGGCTCGCGAGCTACGATCGTTTTGTAAACGGCCGAAGTGTCCTCTTCAGCGTCCCCCCTCTTCGAAACTCCGGCTCCGGTTCCCCTCCGGGTGGGAATCATCAACCAGATTGCTTCATAGGAAACGTAGAATACTTCTCTCTCTCTCTCTCTCTCTCTCTCTCTCTCTCTCTCTCTCTCTCTCTCTCTCTCTGGAAAGCCCGCTGGATTACCAAGGTCGGCGATTTACCAGTCTGCGGAAGGAATAAATTCTCTTCACCCCGCGGGCCCCTGGCCCTCAGTGTGCCCACCCTTTTTCTTCGTCTCGAGGATCTCGAGTGGGATGATTATCATCGTGAAAATCTCGGATGGAAGCCGAGGTCCTGGGTTCTCATCGACAGATTCTATCTATATCCGCGATAGCCTGCGCCTCTACGACCGAGGCGCGTCTTTTTCTATCCTCTTCCTTTATGTCTGCCCCCGCGAACCCCCGCGTATCCCGGTTTCTTTTCCCTTTCTTTCGTTCTCCTCCCCGGGGCCACCCGGCGCCTACCCGGACCGTTTTCTTCATCGGCGTGCTCGTTTTCTACGCGCGGAGGATGCGGCGCGGGCGAGAGAAAGAGAGAGAGCTCGATTCTCCGTGAAAACCGGTAGAACCCGTTCAAAAGGACACCGGAGTGTGGCGAACCGGGAGGCCGGAACGGTTTCAAGAGAGCCCTGAAGAAGGAAGTGGAAGTGCAACCGGATAGAGGCCGCAAAGCTTCGCAGAGCTCCGTAGAAACAGAGGGAAACGCGAGACGCGCCGCGACGGTCGCGAGGAGAAGACTCGCCGCACCGGTGGAAACAGGATGATACTTACCCGGGGAAAAGAGAAATCCGAAGAACCCGGGCCCGAGGCCAGGAGAAGAGAAGTTTATATTATGCAAAGCATGTGTTCGTTCCTGGATTTATGGTGGCCGTTCTCGCAACCGGCGAGCAGGGCGTTTCGTCCTCGCGAGCAGTACACGCGGCAGGCTATTCCCCGGCCGTTTTTGCCACGGCGTAGTTGTTCGAGACCCCGCGTCGAAAAACTAGGATAATCCAGAAGTCCCGCGGCAAAGTGCATCCCGCCGTCTCTTTCCGTTTCGCCGGTCTCCTCTCTCTCGCACCGCGAGAGCTCGCCGAGAGGCCGGGGCAAGATTAATTGGAATGCTAATGCGGCCGATGCATATGGATGCGTGGGATTATCTTTCGCTTTCGACCGGGAGCCGCGCTGCCGATTCCTGAATCCAGAGTTCAGGAAGTTAGAGACGCGGCCCCGAAATTTCCATGGACGCTAACCCGATGTGAACGTCGTGCGAGGTCGGCGACAGCGACGTCATGGTCGTCGTCGCCGCCGTGACGCCGAGCGTTCACGCGTCGCACAGTAACTCGTAACCGAATGAATGAATTTCGATGAACCTGCGATTCCGACGCGGCTCGCGAGAACTTCTTCCATCGTGTGTTGGAACAAAGAACATTGAAATTCAACAGCCCAACGGAATACTCCGGGAACGGCCCGATTCAGACCGAATCGCTCTAGTTGGCGTGCACGAGCTGCACTGCGAAAACTGCACCGGTGCAGCCGTGTTGCGGCACAGCTTTTCGAGCAGCCTTCTAGTTCAGTTGATAGCGATGCTCGTTTTCTGTTCAACACTAAACCTACCGAGCCTTAAAAGTAAGTGGTACATGTTCCCTTAAAACAATTACAAGATTGATTTTATTTAGACCTCCTGCGGCTCCTATTGTAGTACGTTCTCTGCTAAAGATATCTATACAATCATTTCTTACGAAATCATTGTTATTATTTCAATAATTGTAAAATAACAAATCTGGAGGTGATCATTTTGACCGGTGGTGGTAGGTTTAGTGTTGATACTTGGAGAGCAGACGGTTTTGATGAGCGCATTAACCTCCATTTAAGTACTTCAACAATTTCTGTTTTAGAAGTATGGAGACATGTGTAGTCCAACCTGTTCTTATGTTTTTATATGTGTACGTTTTTATGCGAACGGATTTTATTATTCACACTGTTTGCAATTCTAGAGTAGATAAGAATGCAGTGTTTTAATTGGGTAACATCCATGGTTAAAGACGATACCAATCTGTTCAAGTACGTACGTTTACAAAAATGGGAGAAATGTTCTAAAGGTATTATTTCTTCTAATTACTCAATTTCTTCAATTTTACTACATGAAAAGTCCTCATATTAGGAACAATAAAAAACTAATGTAGCTGTAATATTAGGAACAACAGTAAGACAAGTGTACCTGTAATGAACTAGAAATTTATTAAAAAATAAATTTGTAAATTTTTCGAGGCATCGCCAATTGTATACTTGAAAAAATGGGTCTGTTGTTCGAAGGTCCAAAGTCTAAAGACTTCCAAACTGTGAAGAAAAATTCAAGGATATTCAGATTAGTGAGTTACATTGTAATGGAACATCTATCCAACTAGAGAAACATTAGAAAATCTGCAATATTCGCAAATAATAGAATAATAAATTTATGCGCAGCAGGTGTGAATAACAACGCGATACTGCAATAATAGGTAAAATGAAATACACAGAAGCTCTAGCACAGCACTGATTTGTCACAGACCATAACCTATGGAAACAAATTCACGCATTTCGGAGTGAAAATCATTTGGCACCCGGAAGGATAATTTTCCAGCCCGGCAGATCGGTATAATGCTCATCATTTCTAATTTCACATCCCAGTCACGATCATCCCATCATTAACACGAAAAAGGAACGCTGATCCGCGCATTTGCGTGTACATTCGCTTGATGACCTAATGAAAAAGCGTCGGGCGACGCGGCCGACGAGTGAATTGTAAATGATTTTCGCGAATTACCAGAACCGGTTAATAGGCAAATTAATGTCACGGATTGATCGGAGTGCGCGCGTGATCGCCGGCAGATGTAAATCTATTTGAACGATGGTAGTAGAGGGAGACTAGTCGATTTCGCGATTATAAATGTAGTCGCCGGGAACTTGTAGCAAATGCGGGGGTTTGTACGAGCGTTACGGGGGCCACTGGTTGGCAAGCCCGAAACAGACGATTTGATTATATCGAACGACGATCGTCGCGTAATCGGTTTTGCCCAGTTAAATGTCTCATTAATCGTTTTAGAACGAGTCGTCAAATATTTTCAATCGAATTCGACGGCGCGGCGTTCGCTCGGCGAACGATGCACGCTGAATTACAATCGACCTCGGATCAACGCGCGATAGTACGATAACCAGGTATCCGAGTGAATTATTATTAGTTACTCCACATTTGGAAGAATCAGGAGTCGTTCAACGCGTTTACGCTTTGGGAACCCCGGGAGGCTAAAATCAGAGTATTTATCCAATTGTAAACATTAGTTATAATGTAAGAATGATTGGTTTAACAATGAGACTAATCCGAAATGGATGTAATCACGATTATAAACCAGAAGACCAATTATAGAACACGTGAAAACACGGTCAAATCATTTATTCAAATAATTCATATTTCAATAATAAGAAAACTCTTTTAAATAATTTTTTATCTCCAATGTATTATGCATTGAAAAATTTGTATTTCCGGTGTTAGCTGTTCCCGGATTTGAGGAGAGTAGAATGAAGTGACTAGTATCGAATAATACCGTACTTACGCAGCACGCTCGTTAAAAACGTCGTAGCGTGGTCGGTCACGATCGATGCCCCGGACCCACTAAATGATTCAATGCACCATTAACATTTTCGCCCAAAGCGTAATAGGATCGGAGGGGGTTTTCACGAGCGTGCAAATTTCCAGGGAAAAAGCGTGGGGAACAGTGGGCTGAGCCAGCGGAGCGATATTTTTAATGGGAATGATAAAAAGCGGCAGCGGGATTTAATCGCGACGGTGAATGTCGAATTAAGAGATCCTTACTTTCTGTTTTTACGCTCTGGAAAAACATTTCGACTCTGCCGGGTGCCGTTTTCGCCCAGGGTGGGCGGCGAGCTGACAAAAAGAACGAAAAAAGAGAAGGGAGAGAGCGAGAAAGAGAGAGAGAGAGAGAGAGAAAAAATGAAACTGGCAGCCGGCGTCCTCGGAGAAACGGGATCCCGGGCGAAAGTAAAGAGAAAGAAAAGCGGGAAAAGAAGGGAACGGGGAAATAGGCGGAGGAAAGAGGCTCGGGGGATGGAAAGGGAGGGAAAGAACGACAGGTATTGTCTCCCGCAGACCGTAATTAGGCTGAATGGCGCTTTTCATGGAGGAGCCCTTTTTGAAATTAATACAGGCCGACGCTGCGGCGAAATATTACAGAGCGATAATTAACGCGTTATCGCGTCAAAACCGGCCGTAGAGCCACGGTGAAAATTTAACCGTGCGATTAACGAATTTCACCGGGGGCCACACCGGCGCGGCGAGAGGTAGGTATATGCACAGCTGAATATGGCTCGCGAAATGCAGCCCGTTTTCGCTCGTCGAGCATTCGACGAACGGATTCCGGCATGATCGTGCGCCTGCCAACGACAACAACGAGTAAACTGTTACCACGGAGCTAATTAATTGCAAATACTCAATTGGAAGACATCACATCCCCCCGGAAACGATCGACGAGTCGCGGCGTCTGGAATCTTCTATTTACTTCCGGTGCTGTCGCGCTTTTCAACCCTTATATACGCATGTGTGAGTATTTATCTCTACAATTTCCTTCCAAATACAATACTTTCTATGCTGTAACAATTTTTACATTCAAGTTTATGTAGACGTCTCGGTTCTCTCTGCAAGGGTTCAAGTATAAAACATTTGTTTTAAGAGCAGGAGTCCGTAATTCTTGTATAATATTTATTTGATGAGGTGCGATATTGGATTAGCATATACACCCATGTTTACAATATGATGTTTACAATTAAATGGTCCCATAATTGAAGATTTAAGTACAAGATTTCCTGTACAAGGTTTAAAGTGTAAGATCTAGTGTTAAGGTCTCAATTAAATAATTTTCCTCGAACAAATACATATACAGGGTGGGGCGCCACATTTTGCCTCCTCAAATATCTTTGTTGTTGTTAAAGATACGTCAAATGTCTGCAGGACAAAGTTGAATGGTAAAATGGGGCTTATACGATACCAAAACAATTTTTGTTTTTATGTGAGTTTTTTTAGAGATATGAAGGTGACCTTCATTTTTTTAAATGGAATGAGGTATTTTTTAATACATCAAGCGATGCAGCTGGACATTCGTTATAAAAAAGTACTAACCTATGTATGTCGAAAAGTTAGTGGTTCAGGAGATATTTCAATTTAAATAACTCTAAAATAACATTACTGTCGTGCTAAGACGTTAGTGTTTACTTACTTGTGTAACATCTTAGCACGACAGTAATGTTATTTTAGAGTTATTTAAATTGAAATATCTCCTGAACTACTAACTTTTCGACATACATAGGTTAGTACTTTTTTATAACGAATGTCCAGCTGCATCGATTGAAGTATTAAAAAATACCTCATTCCATACAAAAAAATATCAATGACCTTGATATCTTGTAAAAAAAATGACCTTGAGAAAGAATTTTTACCATCATCAAATTCGCCCCTTGAAACAGTACAACTTTATTCTGTGGAGATTTTTTGTACGACTAATAATAACCGAGATACATAGGTGTTCGTACTTAAACGGACCTCCCTGTATACAGGGTGTTTACGCTATTACTAGCCAGCGTTTTTCTTGTAAATAGCAAATATTAGAAAAAAATGTAAAAGGAAAAGGTAGTGCTGTTTTTTGTATGCAACACAATGGCGTATGTAACTTTTTTGTGTTTATACTATTTTGTTAGATATGAAGGTGACCTTCATTTTTTTAAATGGAATGAGGTATTTTTTAATACATCAATCGATGCAGCTGGACATTCGTTATAAAAGAGTACTAACCTATGTATGTCGAAAAGTTAGTGGTTCAGGAGATATTTCAATTTAAATAACTCTAAAATAACATTACTGTCGTGCTAAGATGTTACACAAGTAAGTAAACACTAACGTCTTAGTACGACAATAATGGTATTTTAGAGTTATTTAAATTGAAATATCTCCTGAACTACTAACTTTTCGACATACATAGGTTAGTACTTTTTTATAAAGAATGTCCAGCTGCATCGATTGATGTATTAAAAAATACCTCATTCCATTTAAAAAAATGAAGGTCACCTTCATATCTCTAAAAAAACTCACATAAAAACAAAAAATGTTTTGGTATCGTATAAGCCCCATTGTACCATTCAACTTTGTCCTTCAGACACTTGACGTATCTTTAACAACAACAAAGATATTTGAGGTGGCAAAATGTGGCGCCCCACCCTGTATAATAAATATGCACATCCGGTAAGATCAAACGAGAACAAGAATAAGAACAGATATGAAATGACATCAACGTCTTATTGTTAGAACGATCACAATAAACTTCAATCCACCCATAGTGTAATAAAATAAAAGAGCGCACAAAGTGCACACGGTAGCACAAAACTGGCGCACAAAGACTCCGGCCATTAATTTCAACGAGATCCTGGAACGCACCGTCGTCGAAAGATAAACTCGTCGATATAACGTTTGAATAAACAACTAGCCGCGAGGAATAAATCTGATAGAATGCTATACATCGGCGGACAAAGCGAGGAACCGCTTAAAAGCGGCTCGATCTTCGTGAAAGCCCATCCCTTTAGGGGACGGTATCCCGGACTCCGGGCCGCGAAGACGAAGACCACGAAGACTCCGACGATGACGACATTGCCCTTGCCCGGATATGTTACCGTGGAAAAACAGAACAATTTGTATCCCCGAGAAGCGGCGGCGTCGGAAGCGCGGGCTGCTCGTTCGGGCCATAAATCGGCTTGCTCATCTTTAAAATATGGGGATGGAAATATTTGGACTGTGTACGTCGAATTGAGCAAGAAGCCTTCGGTGCCATCGGGGAGGGGGGTTGGGGGCAAAGGGGTCGCAGGGTGTGGGTTTGGGGTTGCAGGAAGTTACTGAAGGTCGTAGTAAAGATGCCATCTCCCTGCCGCGGTGGTGAGTTTATTTGCAACGTGCACGGAGGCGAGCCACTGTGCAACCCCCATCCCTCCCGAATCCAATCCCCGCTTTTCCCACACCCCTCTGGTCGCCAACGCCGTTTTCAGCCCCGTTCTGACGTCCGCCGCTCTGGCCCTCGTAAATTGCACGGCAAATAATTGATAGGCGAAGGCGATGTTTCTATTCTGTTGGCAGCACTTGTAAAGGAGCCGCGATTTATTCCGCCTCACCGCCTCGCTGTCTGCCCCCGGGGGTATAAATGGCCGTGTTGGCGGTCGCGGGAGGACGGCCGGCGAAACGAAGACAAGAAAAAACAGGGAAAAAGAGCTGTTCATTCGCCGGCCAACGGGGAACAGACGGAAACAAGGATGAAAGGCTGACCTATCACGCGCGGTGCAAAAAAATATTCATTTTCGAGTCGCCAAATCCGGGAACCGTCGTTGTTTGCTTCCTCCCGCATCATGCCGACCAGAACAGAATTTTTCGGGTCTAATCAGCCTTGGTTCCTCGATGAACCTCCATTAACCAAACCGGGAAACGTCCATCCGCTGGAAGATGCACGTAGAGTATAAAAAACACATTGTTGTAATCGAGTAACATCTTCAGTCCAAAAATAACATTTACAAATAGTTTAGATCCATTTAGGTTTACTACTTCATTTATTCTTTAGCTATGTTCTGTGCGGAACTTTATCCATTAGTTTTTTTCTGTAATCAATTATGGAATTAAGATAATTAGCAGAAGTTGGGTAGCTACATGATATCTTCAAAATGAAGCTGGTCTTTACTGTCCAAGTGTTATCGTAATTTTCAGAGTATTTACTATTATAATTCGCTTGAACTTCGTTTTTAAAATAGCAAGTATGAAAGTTCGGCGAATTCACAAGAAGTAGAATTGGTTGGTCGCGATCAGACGCGTCAAATCCTATACAAAAGCACGAGTGCCACCAAACTTTACAAACTTTTTTGATCTTGCCATGGGTTTTCATTCGGGAAGAAAAGATTCGGAAAATTAATATAGCTTCGACCTCAAAGGGCGAAACTGTAAAATTGAGGGAGGTACGAAGGTTAATTACTCAATTTCTTTAATTTTACCACATGAATAGTATGACCGAGGAAAGTATTCATTCTCGAGTCGTCAACCCGACGAACCCCGCATGTTTGCTTCCCCCGGCATTATGCGCACCAGCAAACAGTATTTTCTGGTCTAATCATCGGTTTTCCAATGGTCTTCCCCTAACCACGGAGACGTCCACTAGAGGGAAGATTTATATTCGGAGTTACGCCACTATTCGCGGTAATACGGCCGCTCCATAAAACACTTTAATATTTCATTCAAGGCCGTCCGGGCCACCCGGAGACATTTAAAAAGGGCGGTCGATGCGACCGGGCTCCCTTTCAATCGACGCCCCGGCTCTCTCTTCAATATCGGTTACCTACGGTCTCCCATCGACTATAGCGTTCTTTAATCAAAAAGGACTTGACGTTAAGGGAGGCCGGAAGGTTACCCTCTTTTGTCGTGACGGGAGGAGACGAATAAGACGCGGAAATGTTACCTTTTCCGGATTCTTATTGCTGCGGCTTTAGTGTTCTCGGATTTCCGGAACTGTACTTTACCCTGAGTAATTCGCAGATTTACGGACATCAATTGCTTTGATCAATAAATATTTCAAATTAGAGGGTGAACGTACTACGATGTCTTTAAAAATGTTTCTACTATTACATTTATTTATTTAATGTTGCTCAACATCAAAGGTCATTAACAACACGGTACACACACACACACACTTTCTTACAATATTTTATACATTTTAGTATCTTTGATATACTGGACAAGACCGGCGATATACTCCTCTAAAATTGTTTCGTTTAAGGTGGACAATGCGAATTTGAATTATTTAAGGATGTTCTGGAGGTATATAAAAACGCAACAAAATTTTTGAAAATTTGACAAGATATAATTCTTACTAAATTAATGCAATTACCAAAGTTTGGGTTCGATTCACTGCACCGTTTAAGAATTATAGCAACTTAAAGTTTGCACATTTTAACACGTCTTCTTATGGAGAATTCATAAAATTCCACTTCAAACCCTATTTAAACTTTGAAAAAACGCAACTAGAAACTCCAGCTTTTTTGTATATGTAGTAAAAATTATGTAATTAATTATATTCAATATTTATTAGGATTCACTAAATAGTTACGGAGCAAAAAAATTATAAACTGTTACAAAACGTCAAATTTATTGTGTTGTCTCTCACTAGCATGGAAACGCGACAAGTGTAGACCACTGAATATAGCTACAGAGGGTACAGTATTCGCAAAAGTTTAATGCAAAATATACTCATGAATGGCTTTCATTGCCATGTATTGATGCATTTCGAATTTCTTATACTTTTGTCTCCCATTGTACCTCCAGAACATCCTTAAGAACTCGGTAGGTTTATATTCGTGCTACTTCATATCATCAAGATCGTACGATGTGGAAAATTTTTTAAAGACAACATAATACATATGTGTTTTTTAATTCATTTGATGTAAACAGAATATTCAACTATAAGAGGAATATTTTAAAGAATCAATAGGAATAATTACCTATCCGACTGCCAATAAAAGAGACAAATTAATGGATTGATTTTGTATCTAGATTATTGTCTGGAATATTGGATAAAATCAATTTTTTATTTAACTGCTTTGTTCAACACATGAGATAATAAGCAACACAATAAATAAATCATTTGATTTCACTCATTCGTAGGAGTCTAGTATGTAACAGTACAATACTACATAGTTGCATGTCCTGAAGAAAATCAATAATATTACGATCATGATAGAGAAATAATAATTAGGAAAATAATATTAACAACACCCTACTATACTGCATCTTCAATATAGTTCATAAAATCTGCATTCTATCAAATTAATGTACCCATGTCCTAAACAAAAATGTCTCTCTTTCTACTTTATCGTTCAACAAATCTCTAAAACACATTTAAAATTAAAAAATTCGCATTACCATTGCATCGTCAGACAAAGGGACCCGAGAGGACCGAACATAATCTACCACCATTCGATCGTAATCAGAAGTCATCGCCAGCAAGTCCCGAATCTCTGCTCGCGATAAACACGCGGGCTCGGCGGGCGCGACAATAAACGTGGCCGGCTTTTGTCTGAATTTTAAGAATCATCGCTAACTGTAATTTCGCGAAACTCCTCCTTATCTGGAAAGCGGTCGCGGCGCGAGGAGAAAAGGGCTCCGTTACCGCCGTCGCTCGGGAAGATTCCAAAGACACAAAGGGGCGATTTAACGAGCGCATTTTTCCCGTTCCCCGTCAGAATTTTCATAACGGAAGAAACGAGGCATTAAAATTCTTTCGCGCCTCTCTCGTGTTTTCCCTCCCCGCGCGTCCTCTTCTCGGCCGTCTCTCTCTCCTCTTTCCACCCCCGTACCGCCAACATCATCCCCCGAAACTCTTCCCCCGCACTCGAACCGACCGTTCCTCGCGAGAATTCTTACAAACGATTCACACGGCCACTATATCGTACAATGCAGTCGAGATTGCGGAGAACTTCCGGCTTCTATATTCGGCCGCCAATTCAGCCGCGATTCTTCAGCTATTCCCACACCCTCGCCGGTGGGAAGAGGAACGGGAGGTGAAAAAACGAGAAAAACATGCAGCAGCCGTAGCGAGGGGTGGAAGGGGAACGAGGCGAGATCGAACGATTCGACGATATTCCATGCAAAATCTGGAACGAGTACCGCTCGCGGCGAGGCGAGAAGCGAGCGGGGCGGCGCGAGAACGCGTTTGTAAATAACGATAATGGCCATATTCGCAATTAGCAACGGTGCTACGAGCAACGGCCACGGCGAAAAAGAAGCCAACAGAGATGCCGTTTGGTAAGTTCTCCCCGATGTTGCACCGATGCACTCGCGGTCATTGTGTGTGCGCGCGCCCGCCCGCGTGTGCAGCGGAGCTATGCACCGTTTGCCAGCGTGCCAAAAGAGGAACGCCTGGGACACGGCCGCCGCCGGGGCGAGGGACGGGAAGACGAAGCCGGAGTAGTGTGAAACAAAAGAGAGGAAAAAGGGATGCAGCGTTGTAAATGAACCGAGAGATACGGGGAGGAATGGACGGACGAATCTGTGGTAGGGGATGCGAGTGCCGGAAACGACGAATAAGAGTGTTCCATCTTTGGAGAGAATGTTTGGTGAAGGGAACTCGACGTCGTGTCGTCGCGTCGTCGCGTCGTCGCGATGGTGGCATTTGCGTGGCGGGCGAACTGCTTTCGTTTTCGCAAAGTGGAAACGCTGGAGCGAGTGGATTAGAGTCCGTCGACTGTCTTTGGTACGAACTTTCGGAAGAAAATTTAGAGGGTTCTGATACCTCTGAATATAGAGGACGATCATAGAGGCGTGGATCTGGAATGTGTGTCCTTTTTACCACGTTTTTACCACGTTTTTATTAGCTCGCTTTCTTGTTTGTCTGTCTGTTTGTTCGGTACAAATTTTGCAATTGATTTTAAACTAACTTCCCGATGAGCTAGAGACTTGAAATTTTAAACATAGCTCAGGACTGGATGACAATGCAATATTTTAAAAAAATTTTTTTAAAAAGCCTATGCGTTCAGGAGATATAAATTATTAATAATTTGAACCTTTGCACCCCCCCGCCGCGTGACGTAATACGTCTTCTCGGTCAGTGTCCCCACTCTACTACGTGTTCCCACTCTGACTCATCCCCACTCCACTGACCCGCTACGCACCGAAGGAGCTCAGTGTGCGTCAGTGTGCGTTCGAGCTCCGTGCGGTGTTTACAAAGTTACTACGTATTATTATAGTATAATGTTTATTAACAAGCAAAAGAACAGTTACACCGAAATTCTCCGTCGAACCTTTATCTTTGACATTTTACCACGGCGTTCGTTTTCGATATGACGCGTCGCAATACCGTCTGAAATTTACTACATGTCTCTGTTATAATCTCATCAAAATGTTCAAAATCGATTGTAAAATTTCACACATATAAGGCTAAAAAGCAGAAAATAATTATTTAAATAAAAATAAATTTTTTAAAAATACCACGTTTTTAAATCGGACTGAAAAGTATAAAATAGAATTTTTAAAAAACGCCACGTTTAAAAAACGGACTAAAAAGTATAAAATAATTTTTTCTAGCCCCATACAGATTCCTAACCCCGTACAGATAGTCCTGAAAATTTGTGATTGTGAATTTCGAATAGCTATGAAAATGCTTGTAAGATTTAAAACGAAAAACGTGAGGCGCATGCAATAGATAATTGATGCGTGAACAGCTAAATCACTAACAATTTTATTGCACTGCAAATGATATGAACTGTTTTGCGAGTTTTCTCAGCGGCAGCTACTCTCTACACTCCTTACTATGTATTATCTTGCGCCCCACGTTTTTCGTTTTAAATCTTACAAGTATTTTCATAGCTATTCAAAATTCACAATCACAAATTTTCAGGACTATCTGTACGGGGTTAGGAATCTGCATGAGGCTAGAAAAACTTATTTTATACTTTCTAGTCAGTTTTTTAAAATTTTATTTTATACTTTTTAGTCCGTTTCAAAAACTTGGTATTTTTAAAAAATTTATTTTTATTTATATAATTATGCTGGAAAGAGAAAGAATTAGGAACGTTTCTTGGTTGTACCTTGAAGAAAGTGAATGTTTCCGTGGCCAGTACATTTGTTGATAGATGAATGGAAGTAACACGTTGATGCTACTTCCTGACACTAGTCAATTCGCCAACTGTTCCTGTATGCCATACTTAAGTGGCTGGGTATTACTGGGATCAGTAGACTTCGGAACTTTATAAAAAACAAATCGTCTATCTTCCTTTAATAATTCTAATTAACTGAAACTAATACATTGATGTTCTTAAATTCATTTAATCTGTCGACTGTCTTAAATTATACTCATTTCCACCATAAATGCATAAAATCCGCAGTTCGCTGAAAGTATAGCTAATAAAAGACGAAGCATGAACTGAGAAAAGTAACCAAAGGAATAGTATACTGCTTCCATCATTATTACATTTTTGTATGATTAAACTACGAAGTACTTTTCGAACCGGAGCTTCAGAGATTCGCTCTCGTCTCCATTTTCGAAAATCGAGAACGAAGTTGCGTTAACCGACTCATTCTCCTTACAGTTTGCAGTAGCAAAACCATTTCCCGAATTAATAATAAATCAATGGTCCAGCGTTCGCAGAAGACGTCTCTCTTGGGCGCGTAAACAAAACTGCATCTCGCAGAATAATTTGACAGCGAAGCGAGCGACTCACAGCATCGCGTAACTCAAGATACTCGAAAAATGGTAAATAGCAGTGGATAGCTCGGTGGTAAACGGAAATTGAAATCGTAAACAGAGTAGAACTGGGGCGGCCGGTCCGCAGATTCAAGAGCGGAAAGGTCCAAGATAAACTGCGATAAGTGGAACGGGCGCCTCGAAATGCGAAAGAAAGTGGAACGGCACGGGGGAAACAATCGCGAATGAAATACGAAACAGGGTAAAATGGGGCGCAACGGGAGGGTTAGGGGGAGGAAGAAAGGTGCGGCAGCAACTAGCTGGAAGGTGAGCGTTCGGGACAATACCCTCGTCGGGCTGACGAATATTACGCGCACGGGAACATGCACGCGGCATGCTCGCCGGGTTTATTTGCGTTATATCTGCAAATACGTGCGGCAATGCGTGTCCGTCGAATGCTAATGCACTGCGGCGGGGGAAAGCAGCCGCTCTGACGTCCACTCGACTATACGTGTACAACCGTCGAGGGTGCACGTGCGGCCGCGCGTCATAATTGCACGCACACGGACGCGAGCATGCACCTCCACACCGGACCTGCATGCCGCGGCGATCTCTGATCCCTGTTTCTTTTTGCGAATCGCGGCACCAGTATCATCTACCCGGAAATGCGTCAAGAATCCAGAGAACACTCGTGGCCGCGGATTTTGGACTCTGTTTCCAGGTTCAGTCTGTTTCAAGCGGATTTACACTTCTTCACTTTAGATATAATTCGCGGATGAATCGTCCGAATGTGAAAGATCTACATCGGAGATGTCAAATGACAGGTCAAATTCTAGACAGATTTTGTCCTTTCACAATCATTTCAATGTTCATTATGCATGAATTATCCGAAATGTACATCCACGGTGAAAGGTCTGAGCTCGGTTGGCTATACTCGAGGAAGGTGCGAGGTTGTTAACATGTTCCGCAGTTTCGGAAAAATGAAAAATCTCTGGCAGAATTTCACTAACCCGTCATCCCCACATAAAAGATTAGTTAAGGTTGTCGCTCACTAGAACGCCCCGGCGACCACCCGGCACCGAGCGCCTCAGCTGTTTTGGATTTCTTCTATGTATTTTAAATGGATGTGCACAGTGGTCCGGATCGAGAAATTCAGTGACATTTTGTCGAAAAATGAACTTTCTCATATTGACATGCACAAAGTTTGTATTGCTTCATAAATATCCATCTACCTTGAAAATAAAGAAATTAATAAAATATAATTAAAATTGTAATCGCGACGAACACTTAAAGTTGGACAATTTCAAAATAGCCTGTTTCGCAGAAAAAAGATACTTATCTTTATCTGGATGCCCTGACACACCTGTTTAATATTTTTCCTCTGTTCTTCTTTTAAAATGAAGAGAATTCCATTACGATAAAAATTTACACTGACAATTAAAAATTAATTTAAATAATGTATTAAAGAAATAATGTACAGCGAAGGCTCGGAAATTATCAAAATTCTTCATCTTTGATACGGAATATCTTTTGAGTTCCAATTAGCACCGCATGTTTACAAATTTTACAATGTTCAGTACACTTTTCCCTATATAGTTATGCACGATTTACTACCAACATCGTCCATCGACGCAAGTTATTAGTGATTCAAGTGTATCCATCGCTGCGTCGAGCGCCAGGATTGTGCGAGACGCAAAGAACCTCGCGCGCGTGCGAGCGGACTGTTTTGATTGTAGCCTACAGTCAATTGTTTATTATATGCTGCTATAAGAGTAAAATCACAAAATAAAAAGAAAAGGCCGCTAGGTCAAGAAGCTGCAGAATTGATACTTGCATAGATTTAAGTAAATCAGCCAGTAAAGTAAGTAAAATGTTATTAAAAATAATTAAACAAACACTAAACATATTAAATTATTTATCATTAAAAAGTGATTATTTTTTCATATTTTTCAGTGAAAGTTTCATCAGAATAACTTTTACGATTCAAAAGCTGTGGCAGTGTCACAGAACTTCTCGGTATGGACGAAAAAATTTTTATTATAAATTATTACAAGAAATAGTTTGTGAACTTATATGTAAACAAATTTATTATCAATAACAAAGTATGAATGAAAATTAATTAATAAATATTGTTTAACAAATGCAAAAAATATTTAATTATCTATAATTAAAAATGACTATTTTTTAAATATTTTTAGTGAAAATTTCATTGCAATATCTCTAATGGTTCAAAAGTTATAACAAAATGTCACTGAATTTCTCGATCCGGACCACTGTGCGCCGGGGCGTTCTAGTGAGCGACGAACTTTATCCTCACAGTGAAGCTATAAATGCTTCTACATATTTTTACAATTATAGTTAATCTTGTAAGTGAAGTGTACCTCATCGTGTGTACCGGACAGAATGAAGCCAAGAACAAAAGGCTGCGTATTATATCGTGGTCTGAACTGCACCTAGCATTCCGCGAAGACCGGTGCCCAACAAGTAGCTAACAATGTGGCTGGAAAATGGAGCGATATCGTCGCTGCCATTTCAGAAAAAAGATCAAGCTCCGGCCAGGATATTATGCCATGTCTGTTGGGACGGGAGGCAAAATAAAATCGTTTGAAGTTAATCTCTTTTTAAATAGATGTTTCATAGAACGACAAAATGGGACAATGGCAAAGCCTTTCAGATCGTAATGGCCACTGTGAAAAGAGCTCGTTCGCCGTCAGTCGAGTGGTATGATTAAAAAGGACACGATTACCAACAGGTAAGTATTGCGTCTACGGTGTAGCGTCAAATGCAAAATGCATTTTCCTCGTGTTTTCGTTGAAAGCTTCCACGGGAGCCGGCGTACCCGGTGACATTAATTGCGACCGCTGCAAAGATCGCCGTAATCTTTGAAGCTGATGGCATGGGGATATATACGTATACACTCGCGGAAGATAATTAATTCGAAAAATGGTAGAGCGATTACCATGATGGCTCGTTGCACTCCGTGGGTAGCGTTCGCTTCGAGGAAAACTTGGCAATTTCAGTTTCGAAGCCGGACACGGCATTAATAAGACAGGGGAGAAGGAACGGGAATCATAAAACAGCGAATTCCACGATGGCAGTGTGCGTGATGCGTCGCGTCGCGTCGCGGGGAAGAAAGGAGGCCAAAAGTCACATTCGCAATATTTTTTCGCGGGACGTGCTTAAAGTTTCAAGAACCATACGTTCCCTCCGCGCACGTAATCCGCCGATCGATTTTTCACCGACTCGACCTACTCTCTCTCTCTCCTTTTCTCTCTCTCTCTCTCTCTCTCTCTCTCTCTCTTCACCCCTTTCAATATCCAGGAAGAGTCACGAAACGCATCAATCTCAACCTCGTAAGACACGATGGATTTCAACTTTCCCGCCCGACCGCTCGACGATGAGCGCCGACACTGGAAACACACGCTCGTTTCGACGACCAACAGAAACATTGACAGCGACGCAGAAACTAGCAACAACGATTTATTACGCAAAAGTTGATCCGGAATTTTCAATCCGCACGCGAACACTGGAAAAATAATCTTGTCGAACAGTCTGCCGGTAGAAGCTTCAAGTGGCGAATGAGATGCAAAAAGTCAGACGATTAATGTATTTGAAACGGGGACACTAAAGTGAACTACATAAATGTGTGCCACTATGTGTTGTTAGGAGGAAGAGTACAGTAATTTATAATACAAATCGATGATAATAATAGTTTTAAATTGACGATGTCGAACTATCTAGTTAATTAACCATTTCATAAAAATGACCAAGAAGCATTTCAAGCCTGTGATACCGGATGATAAAGTAACGTTGTGGATTGCATATTTTACTCCAAAAGGTTCAATTCATAAATGCAATTCATAACACAGTGGGTGTACAAAGTATTCGTACACCTTTTAAGAACTAATAACTTTTTTATAATTGTACCAAACGACCTGATTTTTTATAATCAATTAGAAGCATTAGTTTACAAATTGATATGCAAAAAAGATTTTCCAAAAATTACAATTTACAAGGTTGCAGGTAAAAATAAAAAAGGCATTGTTTAAAACTTTTTTATTTGGGCCCTTAATGAAAATTTAAAACATATGTTTTCCAGATCCATGTTCTTTATACACATGTTGGAAATTTCATCGATATCGATTCACGCAGGAAAAAACAACAGGCGTCGAAAGATGTACGATTCTGTGGATTTTAAGCAGAAACTGATCAAAAGTCGTGGAAAACTACGATTTTCACCATTTTTAACCGCTTGTAGCTCGTGTGTATGTTATTCGATATCAATGAAATTTTCAATGTTGTGTACGACTAACATAGATCTACAAAACATACATTTTAAATTTTCATTAAGGACCCAAATAAAAAAGTTTTAAAAAATGCCTTTTTCATTTTTGCATTTAACCTTGTAAATTATAATTTTCGGAAAATCTTTTTTGTATATCATTTCGTAAACCAATGCTTCTAATTGATTATAAAAAATCAGGTTGTTTGGTACAATTATAAAAATGTTATTAATTTTTAAAAAGTGTACGAATACTTTGTACACCCACTGTATTTTAATTTGATTTATACTCTTCCATTACAAGGGTAAACATTTCTGCTACTAAATAAAGGGGTTGTCTCTGGACGGGTAGTACAAGAGAGCATGAGATGAGTCGGCTAACGTGTCTGACCATGGCCAACCAATTCTACTTCTCTGTGTCCGTTTGTGCCACTCGTCTATAGACATCCTATACATTTATATCTTAATGCTTAATAATAATAACATAGTCTAAAGATAACTCAGTTCTCTAGATTTAATATACATAGATTTCTATGGAAGACACGTTGCCAATGAATCCAACACAACCTAGCCCACCGCACAATGTTGCGAAACTGAAGAGAAACGTCATAACAAGGTGAAAATTGTACAACATCAACGAGAAGGTGAAAGAGCGCAGCGAATTAGGAAAATTAACGACGGCAGCTTTTTTGTTTCGCGAAAGACGGCAAGCGGAAGTGGGTGGCGCTAAAAGGAGAACAGAAACAGCGCTCAGGGGTGAGGACTTAGGGGTAGTTCGGGGGTGGCGAGGGAGCAAGGGCCAGCTGGATTTATGTACACGGTCGCGCGGTCACCTCGAGAACACGAGTCCAGTAAATAAACGTCAGATAACGGGGGTGAGCCGCAAGGGGCCGAGGGGGTGGCTTTTGCGGGGGGCAGAGGAAAGCGACGTGCAGGAGCAAAACGAACCGGGGAAAGAAAGATAGACAACAGAGCGTAGCCAGTTCTCCAGGAAAGACTTGTCCGGCCCGTAATCGAACGGAAGAGACCTGCACGCTGGTGGTTTTAAATTAAGCCACGGTACGTTCGTTAGCCGGCTCGACACCATTGTCGCCCGCCACCGTACGGAACCATAAATTCGTTCGGAAACGAATGGCCCGGGGTTCCGCGATACCGCGATCGTGCGCCTGCGGACGTTTCCACGGCTGTTTTTCGCGCATTCGCATTCGTACCCCCTCCCCCCCGTTACCCTCAGCGAAATTAATCGAGCCCCGCGCGAACGTGGAGCCTACAGAAAGCCCGGTGACATTTCTCGGGACGAGGGTAGCAATGAAAAGCAAACTGGGACGCGAATGCTGGATCTCCGCTGTTAACTTTGTTTGCCGACCCTTAATGAACCCGCGCCGAGCACGGCGACACCGCGACAAGCCGCGTTCAAACACGATTGGCCAATGAACGCTATTGTCTCCATTTTTACGGTGCGACGCCTCTGCTAGCCCGATACCCCTAAGAGAATGGACCTTCTAACGGTTGTTCCGATTTTCATCTTATTAGGCTGCGACCAGCGTGTTTTGTGAGCGATAATTTAGGATAGAAATTGTTACATAATATACCTTACGTGTTGATTTTGATTACGTTTTTGTTCAGACACTTCCCTGTGACGTGCTATATTTTAATGAGGAAATACAATTTGGAATTTTCTATTTATCAATATTTGAGTCATTGTATGATTAATATGTGAGCCACAAATAATATGGTCTATTGATCCATCATGTATCATGAGGAAGAAGACTTGCAACATTATTAACGGTAATTGATTTCAAACGAGCTACTGTAATTGTTTATTCTGATTACCTTGTGTTCCAACACTATCATGTATGTTGGGGGAACAGAAATACTTGTAGTATTATTATAAATGATATTCATTCATCAAGAACTGTACTTTGTGTTTAGTTTGGCTATAAATCTTGCGGAAGAAAAATATTTACAGTGTGATTAATGATAGAGATTGATAATGAATACTAAACTATTAGATCCATCTTGCGCGCTGGTCTCAATTAGACTATCCTCCCCTAACTTTCACCCACGGCTGAAACAGGGGCACGAACCAAAATACATATTGCAGATATACTTGCAGTATTGTGATTAGACTGCGGATTTTATGCATTTATGACAAAAATAGAAACGTACAATTTAAAGCAGTAGGCATATTAAAAAGATTTAAGAACATCGGTGTATTAGTTTCAGCTTAATAAGATAATTAAAAGAAGAACACATCTTTTACTTGGTTCGTTTGGTTTGTAATCGATGCAGACAATTTTTATTTTGCATAAAGATCCGCAGTCTAATTATGATACGTTATAACACATTCTGAAACCATTTTACAGGCCGCTTAAAGGATTAATCAAAGAAGCCATCTACTTGAGCCAATGATTTTTGGCATACTTGCAACCGATTGGTTGAAAGAAGAAATACAAAGGGTGGATCTTTTCGTACACGTTCGTCAGTAGGCAGTTTCCGAACAAAAGTGTAGCCCGTCGAAACAAGGAAGCCCGTTCGCCACCGTGAAGCTTAAACTCTTCGTCGCAGCCATTGTATACCTGTCTCCCGAGGTAATTAATATAGAATAAACAGAAACTCTGCACACGATACATGATTCTACGGGTTCGCGAAACGAACCATTTCAAACGCCGTTGAATCCCTGCTCCGCGTACAAAGACGCGCGCGGGGTATTACGCGAGCAGGTCGGAGGTATTTTGCCGTATGTAAACAGCAGTTACGTTCCGCTGTGACACGGAGCGACGGCGAAGCCCGCCGGTGGAAAACGAAACAGGAAATCACGATGGAACGCGTAACGACGCGTAACCATCCGACGTATGAATCAAGCTGAATAGTAGCCCCCGGACCTAATGGCCGGAATTAAAAAGGGAGCGAGGCCTCACGGAACGCTGCGATTATGTCTCTGACAACGAGGAAACACCATTCTCGGTTCTTCTGATGGAAAAACTCACTATTTTATTCATGCATCTTAGAATATGCTTTACTACTTAATGACACCGTACATATTTTTCTTTCTCGAGAAACATGGAGGATCAACTGAGTGTAATAATAAGCGTACTAAAATAATGAAATATTCTAATTATTTTATATTCACTTAGTTCTAGAGAAAAAACGATTCTCAAAACTGGGGGTTGAAATATTGTATTATGATTTTTTTTTCATATATTAAGGTTTAACGTCGCATCAACAGTTAGGTCATTAGCGACGAACTTCTATTGTGTTTTTTTAGATTTTGTTGAGGTGGTTGATATCTTTAAGGAATTCAATGGTGTTTGTTATATGCTTTTTGGATGTGAGGGCCAGTCTGCATATTGTACTAACAGGAGAACCAACTCAGACTCAAGTACAAATACAATAGATTTTAGTAAAAATTGCACGAGTAATGGTCCCGTAGAAAATATTTCGGAATAACTTCTTTTTTCAATGATCATTTACGTCGAAGAGGTGAGAACATTTCTGAATATTAGGGGCTGAAACTACATTTTTTGATATGGTCGGGACCAGAAGGACCAATACAACAATTTTTATTTTCGATCGTGTAGTTTTCAATGAAGAATCTGACCAAGTAAAAACTTCGACGGCAATATGAACAATAAGGGATTTTTTATATGAATCAATGATGGCATTGCATGAGGAATTCTTTTTAAAATTTCAGTTTACATGAATCTGTGGGGGTTCGTACAAAGAATCCGGCGAAGTAAAAATTTCAGAAATAGCCTATACAGCAGGGGCGTATCCTGGTAGCCCGGGGGTTCGAAGCGTGACACGGAACGGGATTGCATGGGGGTGGCGGGGCTCGAAACGGGAAATAAGGGGAAAGGTAAGCCTGGGCGGAGTGTCGGTAACGAGCCTCGAAAATACGAGGGGCTAATTCGTTGGACGCGTTCGCGTGGTGCGTCCAGGATATACGGGGTCCCAGAATGTGCAGGTCCACGTCCACGGTGAACAGTGGCCGCTTTGCTGGAGATGTCGAGCTGTTTCCGGGCACGCGGACGTGGGGAATAAAAATGCACGAAGGGAAATCGTCGGGGCGCGAAACGAAGGAAGCAGCACGGGACACGGATGAAAAGTCGATAAAGGGGGATGGAGGTGGCAGAGAGAGAGAGAGAGAGAGAGAGAGAGAGAGAGAGCTCGACACAATCCGGTATTTCGACGTGTCGGTGCGCGCGTTCGAGCTTTTATCACCGTCGGGCTAACGCAGCCGGCAGTTTTAACTAAGCTTATTATCCGGTATCAATGGTAATCATCTGGCGAATTCACATGCGTTTCAGCGCGGCCCCGCACGCTCGACCGAAGCGTTGGAAAGCGGTGCGGAGTGGAGAGGAACGATGCGGAACAGCACACGTCACGGGCGGCGCAGACAAGGAATATAAAATAACCGAACGTAAAATCCAATTCCGCGGAACCGACCGGTTCTAATTAACTGCTAGTTTAAGGCCCGTAACTGTATACCTCTGTGAAAACGCGCCTCCTTTCCCGGTTCTGTCTCCGTTCCCTATTATCTCCGCTCTCCTCTCCGCTCGTGTCCCGTTCTTTCGGCTTTTGTTCTCTCTCCCTTTAGCCCACGTTCTCATTTACCCTCGTTTGATCTCTTCATTGTGCTCTGTCTTTCGGAGATCTCGCTTGATTTCTTTTCCCTCTTTGTAGCCACTCTTTTGCCCTGTTTCTCTCTTATTCTGTTTTGACAGTTGCAAAATGATGTGGGAAAAGACAGAGTCGTTTCATCCCCTTGAATCTGCTGTCACAAAGCAGACCTTCCAAGGAGAGGAGGCTTCTGCAGGCAAGGGTTTCTTAATTGTTGCTCGCCGAAAACCTTTCACGAGTTCAAGCCCTGCTTGTTAATCAGAGACAGGTAGAAAATGTTCCTTGTGTCTCCATTCTTAATTTTGTATAGAATCTTCTCTTTCACAGAAATCGTTCATATTTTTCTGAAGGACTCTTATAGCTTATCCTCTTTCACCTATATTTTTCTACCGTGGCATAAGAATAATTGACAATATTCGATATTGGTAACTATCTTTACATAGTGGCCGTAAGAACGGACGAAGATTCTGAACAGAGTCTAATGTATGTTATTAATTTTCTGTAAACCGAAATGAAATTCTATTTTCTTGTAGCCTCTATACAGCCTTTGGGGAAAGTATAGGCATACAACAAATATAAACTATCTCTTTTTCCCACAATATGAAATTCTGAACGATGAAGAACTTTTAATCACTATAACCACAAAATAAATAGTACTGCAGGGGGTTAATACTAAATCTACCACAGTCAAATAACCATGATAAATAATATTACACAATTGTTAAAATTATAAGCGTACGATTCCAAGGGAAATGTTCGAATAAATTTCATTATGCAACGAAAATCGCATTCTAAATAAATTCGATGTTCCCACTTCCAGAGGGCAACGCTCACCAGTAAATATCAAAAATACATACACTTATATTTCATATTCAATGAACACAGGTGTACATTTTGCGCGAATCTGGGTTCAGAAACGCGAGGATCGCGTTTCGTTCAATTTTCAAGGAAAGTCGCTTTACGACGCTCCATTTCGTGTCCGCCGGTCGCATGCTAATTCAATGCAAATGCAAAGTGCTCCCCTAAAAAAGGAGAAATCGCGATTTTTCCCGGGTCCAGTTGGCATTTACGTGCAAAGAAAAATCGCAGGGTGGACGCGTCCGAGTTTCGCAGCTTGGGGGTTCGGCTCGCCGCAGGATTTGCGGGTCACACATAATTCCAGGGACCGGGAAAAGGCTTGATACATAATTAATACATCGAGGTCGGGGGTGAGCGACTGGTTTGCGGTCGAGTCTGGCAGCGAACACCAGCACGAACCGGTGGAGAAGGCGAGAAACACGTTATAAACTGATTACATTACGAGATCGCGTTTCGCAGGGGATAACGACGAAGAAATTAATATCCACGGGCCCGTGGATGGAAACGAATTAAAATTCCTGTCCCGACGACAACCGGGATTCGCCTAATCACGCGGCGACAACGGAGACTCGCCTAATCGCGAGGCGACAAGAGGACCGGGTCCATTTAAATCGCCGAAGAGAATCATCTTTCACTACGCCCGGTATCGGTCGCTTCGGCCGCGATCGTTCGTCTTAATTAAGCCGTTATTTTCTAATTAAGGGGGGACGCTTAATGAGATTTATTGGCAAGCCCAGGTGCGCGCCGACACAGAGCCGCCATGCTTTTTGTTCTTTGCTGCCGGCGCTGCGCTTGCAAAGAGCTTGACACGAATTCATAATTTATTGACAGTCGAGAATAGCGACGAGGGCCGAGATTAATTTGGGATTAAAAGTATTAGGCTAGCCGAGCCTCGCTGAAAACGCGGAGCTGTCGAAATCCCGCCGGTGATGCATTTAGTGCTCGATTAATCGCCGCTCTGAAAATTCGCTTAAATTTTTGCTAAACTTGGAAAATTCCGTGTTGGTTCTGTTTGGCATGTAGACTCAACTGCTGATTGAACAGAAGCAATTGCATTTCATGTAATATGTAATGGTTTTAAGTGTTCTGCGATATTCTTGAATTCTAAATTCTAAAATATATTTACATACTTTCCTTTTCCTAGATAATATTTTACTGTATAAATGTTACAACGAAATGGAGCAAAACTAAATTAAATGCGCTCTTCGAATGAGCAAGTTCCTCCAGAAACTCCTCTAAAAATTGTTTAACTCGCAGCACAGCGAAACAATCCCGAAAAAATTCTGCTCGAAAATCCATATTAACCTAGTTCCGAAAATGGCAGGCCAGGTCCCCAAAAACCTTCCGAGCATGATATTAAAACAATTCTTCAGCAGTTCCCTCTATTTATACTACAAACAGCGGCGCAGCGGTGAATCGCGGAGGGATTCCTTTCTCCCTAAAATCCATATTAACCCAGTTCAGTCTCGCGACCGCTGGCGTGGGCGCGAACGTCCTGCATAAGTGGTAATGTGTATTTTCCGGATCGCGTGAGACCCGGCGCAGGATCCTGTGCCATGAAATCCGGCGTCGGTGGAGGGCTTGTTTCCGCGTCTGAGCCGTGGCCTGCTGGATCGACTCCAACCACGCCTCCATTTTGACCATAAAACTTTAGAGCGGGGAAGATTTCGCGGTCGAGAGAAAAAGAGAGAGCGAGAGAGAGAGAGGGGAGGGGAGTGTGGTGGAGCGAGCGTGAGGGCGTCCGATTTAATAAAGGTAATAACGTTGAAGGTGTTTGCGTTTTTCGGGATCTGCGGCTGCGTGCGTAAATCCCGCGGCCGGGATAACGGGCGTAGGAGGCTAGGGAAGGTTAGCGGGAGAGAGGATAATGGAATGAGTAGCGACAGCGAAGCCTGGATGCCGATAGGAATATGTGGCGGCGATTGGGCGGCCATCCAAAAGCCATCGAGGAAGATCCAGCCGGGGGATTCATCCTTGAGCGAAGGAGACCGAAGGGAACTGAAGGGGGACCGAAGGGAGACCGAAGGGAGACCGAAGGGAACTGAATCTGCCACCCCGTTCTCCTTCAAGAGGGTTCCAGGGACCGTTGGCCCAATCGGTGGCCGAAGTTACCTTTTTTTCTCCTCTCTGCCTTGCAGCGCGGTTTAACGAAGCGTCCCTAAATCCTCCCTCGGTGCAGATCGATAGAGGGGTGCAACACAGCGGCCAGATACCGGGTAGGGAGGACGGTGATCCCGCATCAACGACGCGATTCGTAAATCGTCGTTCCCTGGCCTGCAATGCGGGCGCTAGGCAGAGGAACGTTTCTATTGGCCCACCCTTTCGCGCCTGGTCTTCGAACGATGTCAAAGACGCAGCATGGTCGAACGATGACTCGCAGAAGACGTTATGTCGATTGTCGTTACGCGGTTTCGCTCGATATGCTGATCAAATACATTCTCGAGAGAAATGCTAAAAGAGAGAACAGGAAGATGGACTGTCATCAACGGTTTTAGAGGGTATTAGGGTTTTAGAGCTCTCTCTAGGATTGCTTTGTCGTGTGTCGTGTTATAGATTACTTCCCTTTCTGGTTTATATCGTAGGGAAGTTAAAAGCAAAATAGATTGGATGTTGTACTTGATTTTTAGTATCGTATGGGATAGCTGAAAATTTTAGGCAGAATTTTAGAGAATTCTTTTTCACTGGCTCAGAACGAACATATGGACAGTTTAGTCAATGGTTCATAATAACGTGAATAATGAAGGCAATAGTTGGACCGTTTATTTTGAAAATGGTGTAAATCCATTTTCTCTTGTTTTTAAAATTTTTTTAAAAATTTTATTTACATTAAATTAAGCATGAATTACGTGATATCTCATTTTTTTCAAAAATGAACGTACACCACTTTCAAAATAAACGGTCCAGTTTTTAGTTATGAAATTTTTGAAAATCGTTCGTCACCCAAGATTTAATTGAAGTCAACCACATTAATAAATTTGGCTGAACTTTAGAAAACCCCCCCTTCCTTTCGACATTTGACATACGCCATTCTATTCGTTTTGACATGCTGAACACAAAATGTACGTGTCATTTTTGGCTGAAATGAATAGTTTTCGAGATATTCGTGAAAAACTGCAGTTACTACACATTGAATTTTGTGTATACGTGCATGTCCATGCTGTGCGTGTTAGGTTAGGTTAGGTGGGGGGCGGAGAGGGCCGGCCGTCAGGCCGGCCCGACCACGCATACGGAAATTCAGGAGTAGTCTATCAAAATTGAAAGACCCTGGTTTCTCTCTAATGTTTAGAAGCAAAATGTAAACAAACGCCGCGCCGGGACTGGTTTACGTTGCCGCAGAGCGTGGAGGAATACGAAAAATTCAATACAGTATTAGCGATAGTTTTTTGCGAATATCTCGAAAATTATTCATTTCAGCCAAAAATGACACGTACATTTTGTGTTCAGCATGTCAAAACGAATAGAATGACGTATGTCACATGTCGAAAGGAAGGGGGGGTTTTCTAAAGTCTTACCATAAATTTCATAGACCCAACAAAATACTGACGCAGATCTCCGATGATAATAGATCAACACAGAAACGACACAGGAACGACAACTTAAAAAGGCATATACCATCCAGTCCGTCCAATCCATCCACCTAATTCAATCTTCTTCAAAGTACATTAAAAACTTTATAAGAAATCAGTGCATACAACTTCATTTAGTATTCATAAGGTCCAAAAAAGCAGGTCAGCGTTCATCGGACAGAATAATTATTCACTGGTCGATCAGATTCTTCAGACCAGGGAAGAATACAGGACAACTATCGGTCCAATCGACAAGAATTACCCACGTCCTTGTCGTGTCTAATTGCGGATTCATTTGCGATTCGTCGTCGATATCCCCGCCCGTTCTTACGTTCCCTGTATTATTCAACAGCGGAAAGTATAGGTGCTCGTCCGCCGCGGGAGAAACCGTTCGCCGTGGGGCTGACGCAGCGATATATCTCGTTCTTCTCGGTTTTGGTTAATTCCGGTTAAACGCAACGTGCACGCGTATAGGTTGCAACGGTGCTGAGTCAGTCGGCGATAAACTTACAGCGATTTCCGGCGTGGCTTTCTACGTGTAGCGCGCCACCACGCTCGAGTTCATATCCGCTTCGTCATTCGGCGAAGCGAGCTTATCCGGTGGGTGAGCAGGTGACGAAGAAGAGGTCTGCATCTCCCATAGCATCCTTCTGTCGAGCTCCACGTGAAAAACTCGACTCGCCTTGCATGAATAAAAAGGAGATGTGGTTCCGCGGAACGGCGCAAAAACCGGAACAACTAGACAATTCGACAGGAGCATTTACACAAAGACTTGTATGTTGTAAACACGAGTTTCGATCATTAGGCTCGTCAGAGTAATTTCTCCTTCTCAGTGCAGTGGCTATATTGTACATAGTCATTAATGTTCTCTATAAATAGGATGATTATTGGAGCAGGACTACTGGAGGAGTCGGAATAAATTAGTTCTGATCGTTCCTTTCGAAATTATTGACATTATGCGAATGACAAAATAATATTCATAAAAAAAATGTTTTGTTGTCCTCCACGAATTTGTGATCTTGAGTTTCGTTTTAATATATGGCTTTACACAGCTGAGTTTTTCGTGAAAAGTAATTAAACAGTAATAGTAAATTTTTATCACGAAAGGAGATTTTAAGTCGCTTTTTGATACAATACAGGTAAGCAAATGGAGCATTGAGATCGAACAGAAATGAATCTAGCCTTTCGACATGAATTTACAGATTCGTGATTTACAGTGGCTTTTGAACAGGTCCGTTTTTCCGAGGGGGTTCTAAATGCTTGCTGAGACTAAGGCGATCGCTATCGTAAACGGAGGAATGGCGTCCGCGTGGTCGGCATTCGGAGGCCTGAAAAGACGGGCGAATTTTTGGTCGCACAGGGATCGTCAGGCGGAGATTAAACGAAATTGCGTCGGCAGGATGGTCTGCGAGTTATCATCACGGAAAAATCCCGCGTGGCCGGCGCCGAGGAATTCAATTTGCCGCGGCATTATGTTTCCACGGTGGTCGGACGGTTCGAGGAGGCACAAATGAATTTATCACCGCGTCGCTGGTTGCCGCCGTGCCGCGCGCCCGTTCGATCGAGTGCCATCGCCGGTGGAAAGGATTTTTCGTTAAGGGAACAGAACGGACGATTTGTTTATCTCTCGAGAAGCCGGCGAAGAATGCCGGTGAGTCCTCTCCGGCGTGGGTGGACAGGGGAAAAGAAACTCGAGGGAGTTTCTCTCTTTCTGGGTAAGTTCGTCCGGGAAAAGAGGACGAATGGGAGGAGAGAGAAGAACGGAGGAGAAGAAGGTATCCGCGGTTTCCTCCGCGCGCGTCTGGCAAAAAGAGTAAACGAAAGAAGAAACGGGCATAGCTCGGGATGAATAATTGAACCTCCCGAGTCCGAGCGCCAACGCAAACTCCGAGCCCCGGCTCGCAGGAACGACTGGAAAGTGGTCCTAATGCCTAAATTGATAATTCCTTGGGCTGGAAAAACACCGGCGCGGCGTCGCAACTTCGAGCCCCGCCGTCCCAATTGGCTCGAAGAGTTTGCACTTTTACCTACTTCCGAGCATTTCTCTTAATTAAGTATAAGATAGTTGGCGTTTCGCTCCGCGAGGACGGGGAGCATCTCGAACCGAAGCCCATTTACGGACACTGTTCAACGGCCTCGTCTGTTTCTATTAAGACGCAGCTGCCAGCACCGTGTTGCACTCTCTGAGATCTTTCACGGTGTTAGCCAGCTTCGAAATGGACCGAAGACTTCATCACGTCATATGATTGTTTCGTTGGACGCGAAACGTGTTTCAAGGAAGGGTTCAGGAAATTAGAATTTTCATATTTTCTTAAATGAATTTGAATCATGATTGACAATGTCCACAAACTGGCGATGTTCGATTAATTTATGGATTTAAGCAAGGAAAGCTGCAATTGGAAGCAGAGATCACATTTTGAGTCAAATTGGGTCTGAATAATGCATGAGGATGCGTCAGGAGATAAATTCAAATTTCATATCATCAACATCTATATTAACATTTAACTTTTTCCAAATTATAATTGACAAAGTGTGTTCAAGACAATACTCAATTTTCGAGGTTTTCAAACAATTTTCAATCCTCTGGCTTATCGTTGGGTTGCACTACTGAATTTTCGAAAATTTTTCCGCTGCCAGGCTTATCGTGGAGTTGCACTACTGAATTTTCGTGTCCCCTCTTTCTCTATCATATTCTCCTAATACAACACTCAATTTTCGGGATTTTTGAAAATTTGTTGGTTTCTAATAGGAGAACATGATAGTATAGGAGGTGACATTAAATTTTGGTGCTACCTCTTTCGCTATCATATTGGTCTAATACAAAATTAAATATTCAAGATTTCAGAGATTTTCGAAAAGTTTCGGCTTCTGCTAGGAGAATATAATACAGAAAAAGATAGCACCAAAGGATATAGCCGGACAAGCATGGGCCAGCGGCCCCCGCTCCGATTTTCCTGATTCCTTTCTTAAAACATCGTTTTATGTCGAAAAAAACATTGTGTACAATTTCAAATGTCTATCCCCACCGATAAGGGTGATATTGAGGTAAATTCCCCCGCACTTAAATGCAATTTGCTCTAAAACGAGAAAAGATATCGACATGGGATAAACGGCAAATAAAAGATATAGATACACTCTATATTTTAGATTTTTTTCAGAATTTTTTGCTAATTATTTATAGTTGAAAATAATTAATTAATTATTTGGGAATTTTTTTAACTATCTTCCCCTAGGTTGACACCTACCAAAAAATTCTAAAATATTGCTATGATTCTAACCTATTTTGTAAAAAAATCTCAGAAGTGTCCGTTTGGTGGAACAGTGTCAAAAAAAATAAAGTATGCCGGCGAACGCTCGGTTTGATCAGTAACGACGCAGCGGCCGATTCCTCTTGCGGCGGCTAGTGACGGTAGCCCATGCTTATCCGGCTATACCCTTTTCTATTACTATGATAGTTTCCTAATACAAAGCTTAATTCTTTTCTAATTTAAAAATTTTTCTGTATCTAAAATTCTCGGAGATGGTAATTTAATTTTACTATTGAGTAGTCATGTACATGGTTGAGGAAAAAGAACACATTCACTGTAGTAACTAACATTCTTTATTTCTCACCGAAAAAATTATAATATTACACGTGTATCGTAGTGAGATGAGAAGAAGGTACACTGCCGCTCAAAAGTATGCGGACACTTACCATGTTCATGAAATTTGTGATATATAATGTATATTTTTATTATCAAACAATATTTGTTGCTAAAGTCTATTATGAATATGTATGTAATGTATTCTAATAGTACCAAAATAAACAATTTAGTTATTGAATTTTCTTAAATAAATAAAAGAAAAACTATGGGATCACATAGATAGATAAGTCCGAAAACGATGTCCCAAGTCTGAAAAACATTTGTGGGAAATATTAGAATCCGAGTGGAACCTTATTGAAAGTGAAGTAATGAAAAAGTTAATAGCCAGAATGCTACGACTAGTAAACGCGGTCATAAAAGCACGCGGTGGATATGTAGACGAAAAGAAAATATAATTATTTTTTATCATTATCGGTGAGATATTTAATAAATTATTATTAAAATATGTTCTCCAATACTGTACGAACTGAAATACATACAAGATAATCAAATTTAACGAAGATATCATAACTTTTTTCAGGTAGTTATAAGAATTAAGGAAGTGTCCACATACTTTTGAGCGGCAGTGTACATTAGGGTGGTCCTTATTTTTCGACCATGAAATTTTCGGCTCTCCCTCCCCCAATATTGTTCCTTTTCATGAAAAAATAATATATCCAAAGTTTTAGAGCAATCGGACGTCGGGAAGGTGTGCCTCATTAGGTTGGACCTCAGGTATACCAGGTGAAATTGTTTTTGCGAAATTTTGTTCACGTCACCACCTATAATTGTGCCATTGGATAAGAAAATAATTCCTGCAAAAGATGAGCTTGATAGGATAAGGGGAAAACGTGCCACATTGACGTTGAAGTTGCGAAAAACATTAAATTTTATAAAAATAGGAATATTTGAAGGAAAGACTTTTAATTATGACTAAACGTTCTTCTTGTTTAGTCGAAAAGTAAAAGTCTTTCCTTCAATTATTCCCATTCCTATAAAATTTAATGTTTTTCGCAACTTCAACGTCAATGGGGACGTCTTCCCCTTATCCTATCAAGCTCATCTTTTGCAGGAATTATTCTCTTACACAATGGCGCAATTATAGGTGGTGACGTGAAAAAATCTCGCAAAAACAATTTTCACTTGGTATACCTGAGATCCACCCTAATGAGGCACACCTTCCCGTCGTCCGATCAACTTCATCTTTTGCAGGAATTATTGTGTCACCAAATGGAAAAATTTTAGGGAGAGTCGTGAAAAAAATCTCGCAAAAAAATGTTCACCAAGTATAACTAAGGACCACCCTAGTGTACATACCTGGCAGGAACGCGGTGAAAGAGCAGGCGATTGGATCGGAGTGGAATGGGAACGCCTCGGTCCACGCGCATTTTCGTCTCTAACCGAAATATTGGCTAGAGTGCTAACACGTACTATGTAGCGTGTGATGTCAAACGTACACATTGGATTTACGAGAGCATTGGAGGTGTGGATAGTCGGACCTAGTGCTACACTCCTTTTGCCCCTGTGCCGTCGCGGGGCTATTCTTCTTATCTCATCATGTCGATGAGACCAGTGTCGCCCTAATCCGCCACGAAATATTGGGTTGGCAAGAAAGTAATTTCGGTTTTCACTAACTGATGGCGTTATGTTTTGTTTGATTGGCTTCTGTTAACGTTGCGTTCGTTTTCTTTCTGACATTTCATAACTGCATCTTTTAGGTTACTTTTGAAGCAAATTACACGTAATTTTGATTAAAATTGTTAGTTCTGTGTCAATTTGAACATGGAGTGTAGAAACGAACATTATAGGCATATATTGCTTTTTTATTTCCGTAGAGGTAAAAAAGCTGCCGAGGCTCACAAAGATATATGCGAAGTTTACGGTGTAGATTGCTTAACAGAACGCACGTGCCAGAATTGCTTTAAAAAATTCCGTTCTGGAAATTTCTCACTTAAAGACGACCAACGTTCTGGTCGATCATCTGGAGTTGATGATGACCAAATGAAAGCCATTATTGAATCGGATCGTCATATAACTGTCCGAGAGATTGCAGACAGGTTAAATGTCTCGCATACAACCATAGAATATCGTTTAAAAAGTCTCGGAATCGTTAAGAAGCTCGATACTTGGGTTCCACACGAGTTGAAAGAAATTCACTTAATGCAACGCATCAACATATGCGATATGCATCTCAAACGAAATGAAATCGACCCTTTTCTCAAGCGAATCATCACCGGTGATGAGAAATGGGTTGTTTACAATAACACAACTCGAAAACGATCATGGTCCAAGCGTGATGAACCAGCCCAAACCACACCGAAAGCTAAATTGTACCAAAAGAAGATCATGTTGTCAATTTGGTGGGATTACAAAGGTATTGTGTATTTTGAGCTGCTCCCAAGGAACCAAACCATCAATTCAGATGTTTATTGTCGACAACTAACAAAACTGGACATAGCAATCAAAGAAAAACGGCCAGAATTGGCAAATCGCAAAGGAATCGTGTTCCGCCATGATAACGCTAGGCCACACACATCTTTGGTAACACGTGAAAAGTTATTGGAGCTTGGTTGGGAAGTGATGTCACATCCACCATATAGCCCTGACATTGCACCATCAGATTATCATTTATTCCGAAGTTTACAAAACTCTTTGAATGGTAAAACATTCACTAATGATGATGATCTGAAATCGTACTTGGATCAGTTTTTCACCGAAAAGGATCAGAAGTTTTATGAGCGCGGAATTATGAAGCTACCAGAAAGATGGCAAAAGATCATACTACAAAATGGAAAATATTTTATTGATTAAAGTTCATTGCTTTGATAAAAAAATTGGATTTTATTTCATCTAAAAATACCGAAATTACTTTCTTGCCAACCCAATAGATCCTATGGTACGCACCTCAGAAGTTTCGAGCACTAATCGCGAGCCATTAATTCCGAGGCCTGATTAAAAGAAATATTTTGGAACTTCTTCTTGACATAGCTCAATCATCCAGAAGTCAATGAACAGATTCCCAGTATATACAGCTGAGATTAGAACGAATTAATGTAGATTTTACAAGAGGATGCATATAGCATTCTTTATCTTGAAATCCGTATTCTTTATCTCGGACCAAGAGTAACGAAGATTGCTATTAAAAGTGATATAACACACGAAGGTATTGTACCACACTTCATTAGTATACGAAGTGTAGAAGCAGGGAGTGTCGAAGCAACAATAGCGTCGAAATTCATGAGGCGTTTATTAAAAGAGGCCAGAAATTCAACAAGAGTTGAGAATATTAAGTAACTTTCCTTTGTCCTAGGATAGTTACTACACGAATATTTATTGCGACACTAATCTCCTTCGTAGCGGCGTTCTGCGGTTTTTACATAGTGGCCCTTTCACACCTACCGTATTTTACACCTTCACGCAGAACACAGCATGAAGTATGGTTTTAATTTCGCGGGCGAATTTAGTCCCGAAGAATTGCTTAATTTAACGAGTACCTTCAAATCAATAGCATTACCATCCCAATTCTTCGTTCAACTGCGTCCTCATAAGTAAAAACAGAGAGTTCCTAATTTTTATAATATTCCATCTTGTAGTACAGTCAGAGAAATACATATAATAAAATCGCTCGCCTAAGTAGACTGTGAATTTTGTGCAATTGCGATACAAGTTAGCAAGTAAAATATAACAGAATAGAAGGATTAGACAAATTTAAGAAAATCGATGAATTACTTCAATTTGTTAGCATTGATCAAGAGAGGAAGAATATAAGGACTAACATTATGACTAGAGTCGCCAGATTAAGACTTGTGTCCCCACTCTAGCTTCCCCTACTACAACGCTATTCCCCCACGCTTCCGCCATGAGCCGGTCATGAGACTAATCCGGTACTGGCAGAGAGAGGGTAACTTCTTCGCCGCATCTGGCGACTCTGGTTATGATTAACCACTTCTACTTATCGGTGTTGTCGAACTATTCCAAGTACTAGTGCTGCGTATTCGAGCTCTTGTACACGTTGTACAAGCTTGTATGTATTACGCGTACAAACACTTCGGCGATCTTCATACGAAGCGCACTCATGATAAAAATTCAAGATCTGAAGCACAAGGAACACAGACTCCTCACAGAACCGTCCCCAATTCTTCTAATATTCCACTTTGACAGCCTCGTCGGTATTTCCGCGAGGGTAAACAAGCAGAACGGCCCATCTAGGTGGCCGCGGCGAAGAAGCTTTCGACCGCGATCGCTCCATATGCATTTGTTCCGGCGGCGGCGATGAACGACTTTGGCGAAGGGTCGCGACGTCTGAAACCGAAGTCGATCGGTTTATCGACCGATAAAATTTCCCCGGTCTAGCGGGCCGCTAACATATGTACATGCATAATTCATCATCCGCGTCGGCATCGCCTGGTGACAAACGAACCGGCTCGATTCCGCGACACCGTGGTAAAATACCGTCGCCGGTGTCCGCGGCACCGCGTCCGAACGCGGTACCATACCGCCGCGACGCGGTGCGGCGTTCATAAACGACAAGCAAGATGTTTATGGGACGAGTACACCGTGAACGCCCCTGCTCTGAGAATAGCCGGGCCAGCGTCTAATTTCGTCGACGACACGAGCCGCGGCCACCACTTCGGATGCGTTATTATCCGTCCCCGCTCCAGGCTTATTAGCGTGACGCTCGAAAGGTGACGAAATACGGGACCAGCGGGGGATAAAACGCGACGAACCCGTGGACGCGAGCCATAAACGACGCGCAGAATATTTACAACGCGAAGGGGAATCGCGAGATGCCGCGAGGATGGTCTCTTTCACATACCGAATTGCAATTCACGAGTCGCATACCCGAGCTATCATTCATTCCGCAAGAAATCCCTGGGGAGATTGTACTGTGCGTTCCTAGGAAGAAGACAAGTGCACGGAATGCGGCTCTTACTGGTCGGAGCGGAAGGGACACGATTCACACGCATTTCCGGTTCTAGCGAGCCATTGGCTCAAGCGATCACACGCATATTAATCACATCGTGTAAACGTCTGGGCTCCGGGAGCGTCAACAGTGACGATAGGGGGACGAACGAGAACCCCGTGGGCCGTCCTGCTAGTTTTTTTTTGTAACAACGCTTAGTACTGTCCAGAGAAAGAGTGTAAACTAGCGGGACGGGAACGGGGCTAGAGGAACGCAAAGGCAATCTGAATGGTCGGGCTTCTTTCCCCGTTCCCGTCCCGCTAGTTTACACTCTTTCTCTGAACAGTAGGTATCTATGTATGCCGCACTATCTGGTATCTCTACTTCGTGTTACTAGTATCCCAAATTGCTCGACGAAGAAAACTAATGAACCTATCGAGTGTGCCTGCACCGCTAATCCCCAAATCCTCACTAACGTGATCAGTGGGGTCTTGGAGATTCCTCTATGTAAAAAATTTTGCCTTCTTCTCATGGAGGAAAATACTTCGAATATTCCTCTATGAAAGCGAGAAGCAAACCGAATCACGCCGCGCTGCCGAGACATCGACTGGCAGCAGAAGTGGGACGATCATAGTTCTCAAAAGCGAGCGAGAGAACGCAATAAGAATATACTTTTCATCCTTCGGTGCTCCGTCTTTCAGCGGGGAAAGACAGGCCGGAGAAAAAAGCGTATGAGAGGGACACGAAAGGCTTCCGAAGGACGCGATTCCCTCTGGCTGAAAATGGAGGCTGAATGCCTCTCTCTTCATCCACTTCTCCCACACCGGTTCCGTATTCGGATCCCGTGGCGTTCTTCAGCTCTTTCGTTCCTCGTTCTACGGCGCGCGTTCCGCCGCGATACGATGAAAAAGGCGAGGAGGACCCGGCGAAGGAGGGATTTGGAGAACGATTCCTGCCTTCGAAAACGGGGCTGAATGCTTTTCATCGTACGGCACGCTCTCTACACCCTGCCGAAAGTACCACTGGACCTGGGCCAGGTCCGCCCACTTGTCCGTTCGAATTCGGGATTATTTGGGACACGTTCCTCGTAGGCGTGCATCCGATCTCCATCCAACGACGATGCACACCCTCGTTCCTTCAACCCGTTGCACCCCACCCACGACCTCCTCTCCCCATCCCATCCTCATCTTCCTCTTTTTAACTCCTCCCGCTCTCTCTCTCCTCCTCGCGACAGCCGACGGGGGGACACGTCGCCGTGCAAAAAGGAGCTGCCGGGTCTACAGCCGCTTACTTCCGAATTCTCCGGATATTTTCGCGCACGTCGAGCACCGAATGATTTAAGGGTTCCTGGGGTCCACCACCACCGTTCCCCGGGTGTTATGCTAGGGGAATGGCTGGCTGGCCGGCTAGCACGGACTTGGAAATCGCGACTCGAGAGCGGGAAAAATTGTTTTTGCTCCCGCGAGGAGATACGTTCTGCAACCCCTCCCTACCCCTCTGTCCCTTTCACTCACTCTCGCCCTCACTCTCTCTCTCTCTCTCTCTGCTCTTCGGTCTCCAACCACCTTCTGCCTCACTCATTCGTTTTCGGGGTATCTCGTGTCGCTTAGTGGAACGTAATTTATAGCCGGGCGAAAAACTGCGCGTTTAACGCATTCGCGGCGAGATCGCGGATCGGATTCAACGTGCCCGTAAAGAGAGAGACTGGTTCGCTTTTACGGCCGCGTTTTTGTGAGGCGCGTTGCCGCGGCAAGATTGATCGGCCCCGAGGATTCAGTTCGACGCCGCCGCAAGAAATCGGCGGCCGCATCGAACACGAGCGGCTCCGCACCGTGTTGATTAATGCGGAATTACCGGACGCCGATCGCGGAACCACCGACCCTCGATTGCCGCCTTGGAGCTGCTGCTGAGAGGGATGTCGAATATTTAGCTCCCGGGTAATTTTTAGGCGAATCTGAATCTACTTCTGGCTCTTGTCTCGGTAATATTGTCGCAAATGTTGCAAAACACTGAACGACGTGCTGACATCGGGATTAAAGGAGTATATAATAATCACTAACACTGATAGTTTTAGGCAACTAGTTTCTAAACCGACACTAGCTATACACCGAGCTATAGAACGTGACAAGTCTTCGCGCTTTAACGTACGCGAGCGAATAACTAGGCGATGCGCGACGAGTCGGAGGAAAGTAATTGACGAGGGCAGGAAATTGCGCGGAATTGATCCGTTTAATTGAAAAATTAATTAACGAAACGCCACGGCCGCGTTAGCGAGCGTTCTGAAATTCTAAACCAAGAAAGGTCTCGCTATGTGTGCGCGCGCTCCGCTCCGGGGAGCTTTATTCCCGAGCGGTGCACACGAGCTTGTAATTAAAACACAATATCAGTCAACAGCAAGGCTGAACGCGAACTTGCCATGTCAGAATGAAGGTTTTTAGTACACCGCTGGGCATTATGATGTTTAATTTATGTATAATCACTGTCAGGAAGAGGGAGCACCAAGCTATCTGCTAGGCAGGCGGGCTTTTCCCTTTTACCGCGGAGCGCAATCCAGCCCCTTGTAATCTGGCTCGTTCTGTCGATGCTTTTAAGATATTACACGTCAGTTCCCGGCGATGGTTTCGACCACTTTTAATCTTAGATTTATATTAACCTACCGGAGCGGCGTTCAAACGACCTGTCCTCCTTTGCCCGCTCGTCTTTATCGCCGTTCGACAACCCTGCTTTCCGATGGGTTTAAAAGCCGCGCGCGCTCATAACCGCGACTCTTCCACTAAGAAAACTGTGAACACCCTGTACCTGGATAACCTCGACTCTCTAGACTTTGATGAGGGGTGACGTTCTCCAGGTTTTCATCGGGATATTAATGCGAACCGAGGGTAATGAAAGAAAGTCGAGTCTTCCTTCGCGATCATCCCCTCTAACATACCTCCATAGTTTATTAGATGCTGAATATTTTGTTCGGACAAGAAACGATTTCAAATGTCCGTGGAATTATTTACCTTCGCTTATGTACAAATAATATTTGATCGATTTTAAACAAGTACCGCGACTTGAGACCCCATGCATCTTGTGCTTGAAAGTCAAGTTATTTGGAGGAGCCTCAACGATGTTCCGACCTCTCGCAACCGACTTCAATTCCTCCCGCCCTTATCTGTAAACCGGTACCTTCTTTTATGACACGTTGAAAATACCCGAGAACCCCTTAAAATGTGCTGCAGAATAACCCAGACATTTGCATGCCAACTGTCGTGTGCACACCAAAAGGGAAATTGTGGTTCACACTATAAATATCATTAGAACAAGACACAAAGAGAGCCTAAAGGGCTAATATGTGTTTTTTACATCAGCAAGTCCACTTTTGCGTATTACGTTCTTCGCAAAAGTACACGAAGATGCATTTTGATACGAGCAATTAATAAAATTGTTTGAACGATTCATTCTAAACAAATGCCACAATTCCAGCATCTAAAGAAGACTATTAAAATGCATCGCAAGGAATGTTGAATGTAATGTAAGAAATGTTCAACGAGAAAAGCTGAAAAGATCGAGTCTTGACTGCATTATTGAATACGCTGAAAAGTTGGAACGAACCGTTTTAACTGCCTCATCGATTTTTCCGGAGGGATTGAAGGTGAAGGGTTGCGGGATCCACAATAGTCGCGCTTAAAATAATCTCGTGATCCTTCCGCAACAACGCGAAGAACCGCAAGTCACCGGGCGCAAAAAGGCAGAGCGCCGTAGAAAGGGAACAGTAGCGAGCTGAATAACGGCTTCTGAGGAAACCGCTTTAAAGCAGCTGTCAGCGCGGAAAATGACTAATGCACCTTTTCCCGGGGCAGCATGTCGCTTAGAATAACACCGTGGAACGTAAGTCGTTCCGAGGTCGTGCAACCGTGCCCACGTATTGGTACGTGTGAATACGCAACGAACTTCTCGAACACGTCTGCCTACAAGAGATTCACCGTGGATTTACCTTTCGGCGTTTTCTCATACTGCATGGCCGATCCTTCACGGGAAATCGATGATCTTGGGCAACGTAGATTGGCTCTAATGAATTCCCGACGCAGGAACCTGTTTATTACTGCGTCCGGTTGATAGATTGCTTTCTACTGTATGTACAATCTTGTTAGCTTGACAACTAGCTTTTACAATTAGCTTGACTGTTCGGATGACTAGCAACAAATTTGTTTGACCATTCTTTACGAATTGGTTTCGCTTGAGCTGCTGGGAAATGTCTGTGAGAATGTTGCGACTAGGATGTTGTACAAGGTGTATAGTAGGAAATTGGATAATGAATCTATGAGAACAGTTAGTAGTAGGTGAGGTTTTTAATTGTTCTCAATTTCATGGGGATTGTTTACAAAAGTGAAAAATTTGTGTGTAATTCCTTTAACTTCCGAACGATACAGGACATTTTTATGGTTTATAAAGATTCAGTCTATGAAGAAAAGGAGTTTCAAAGCTTGTAAGGATCGACTCAATATGCATCGGCTAACGTGTCTGCCTATGCCTCACTGTTTCTACTTACTATATGTACTAATGCACTGTAGAATCACTATATAATAATTAATGCCGTAGGCTACGAAGATAGCTTTTGTGAAATACCTACGTCAATGCTATAACTACAATTAATGCTAGAAATTAAGATGTTCGTGCTTTGTCATTGTACAAACTGATTGACTGCGATACAGTCTTGAATGTGGAGCTACTGGAGATACTGCGATACAGTCTTGAATGTCAGAGCCTGAAGAAGGATTTTTTAAATTATTATTTTGGATATATAGTTCGTCTAATAAAGAAACAAGGTTTCAGTTAAAAATATTATATTCTATTTACAAGGTGTCCCAGCTAACTTGACCACCTTCAATATCTTTGTTGTTTTTAAAGATGTTTGTTGTGTCAAATGTCTGAAGGACAAAGTTGAATAGCAAAATGGGGCTCAGTTGATACCAAAACATTTTTGTTTTTATGTGATTTTTTTATAGATATGAAGGTCACCTTCATTTTTTTTAAATGGAATGTGGTATTTTAGTACGTCTTAGTACGAGAGTAATGGTGTTTTAGAATTATTTATACGTTAGTACTTTTTTATAACGAATGTCCAGCTGCATCGATTGATGTATTAAAAAATACTTCATTCAATTTAAAAAAATGAAGTTGACCTTCACATCTCTTTAAAAAATTACATGAAAACAAAAATTTTTTGGTATTGTATGAGCCTTATTTTACCATTCAACCTTGTCCTTCAGACATTTGACGTATCTTTAAAAACAACAAAGATATTCAAGGTGGTCAAGTTAGCTGAGACACCCTGTTATTCTCCCTTATTCTTTTCAGATAGCATATTTAGATGCAGAGCACTGTGTGCATTTACTAAGATGTATATCACCAAGAATAATTTTCTTTCTGGTTAATTAGTTTAATCTTACATAAAACGATGGAACTTTGAAGTTGCACATTTATTATTTATATAACATTATATTGTTCCGCCAGTTGTTCCTAACTAATGTACGCGTATGTTGCTATTTTGTAGCTTTATCAAATCCAATTCTCTTGTAAATTCTTTATAGCCTTTTCAAGTTATATACTTTTTGCGCAGTCTTCATTAGAATTGGACTATCACCCTAGAATTTATAATTTTCACACGTCCAACAAGAACAGTAGAAATAAAATTGAATAACACGTCTAAAGATCTATCATTAACGTGTTTTATCGGGGTCGCTAATAAAACAGATTTTACTGGTAAATGTGGCATCCACCCCCATCTAAATCGACTTCTGGCTCACGGAATGGGGGTGCAGAGTTAGTAAGGGTTGAAGGAGCCCCTATTCGTCGGTCGGTCGGCACCAGGCGTCCCAGCGAAGCGTTAATTGCGTGAAATCGGCGTTAACGAACAGCCGCTGCTTATCTCGAAACGATTCGGTGAGAAGAGACCGAAACGATGGACTCCTCCTTGCGCGAGCTACGGGCCATTCCGCTCCGCACCCGCTCCGCACGGCTTCAACGCGATTCCGCGCCATGTCGCGCGGTTCCGCGCGGCGGCAGCAGCATTAGGGAAAACCGGGGGACGCGTAATCAAATGATCGCCGCTTCGTGCGGTCGAATGCGGTCCCACGGATGGCTTAATCGCATCAAACGCCGGCTAAATACGCGCGTTCGCTTTACGCCGGGAACCGGCAAACGCGCGATACGGTTTTCACGTCAAAACTGCGCCGCTAATTTCCAAAGTGATTAAAGGCTCGCGAAACCGGGATCGACCTTGAAGCTTCAACGATCACCCCGGGTCACCGGTGCCACGTTTAACCCTGCCACGGTCGATACTCATCCGGCAGACGCACGAGCCTTTTTCAAACAACAACATTTTTAGTGAACGTCCAGCCTGCTGATGAGCACGTGATGAGAACGTGATGTTGTAAGTGAAAAAGTAAGTAAGTGCAAAAGTGTTCTCCAGGCCAATCTTTATTTTTTGTGTGGCTTTATCAAACTTAGAGGAGGTTAAAAGTCTCTTTTGCTTAGTAGATGAATTCTAATTAAAATAGAAATACATATGCCCTACACTCTTCCCCTTGCATTTCGCATTATCTAAATGCATAAAGAGTAGCAGTGCATTGATGTGCGATAGTCTAATTTAATTTTATAATAGTAGAAGTGCTAGCAAATGACTGCTCTTGCCTAAAATATTTGTGCGTATGTTGTAAGGAATTTCTGAATATTGAGCAGAACAATAAACAATACGTACAATAAGTACAATAAGAACAATAAACAATAAATGGGTACAAAAACAGCTTACATGTCTGAAAACTAGGTACTTATGCAACAGTCAAAAAACGGTTTTGACAATCAAATACAAGGTATGTACTTCGAAGTACACTCGCATATGCATCACAATGGCGGAAAATCGAGTTCTACAAAGTTTCAAAATTGGCGTCATATTGTCTGACATTATTGCGAAGTTTGGTAACTTTCCAAACTGTCTTCGGAAGAGAATAACTTTTGAACGAGCGCATACAAGTCCAATATTTGAGGTTGATACTTTAAATCGTTTCTATTTGCGCTTTATAAAAGAGAACACTGCCTCTTTGCATATTAAAGATCACTGAATTATTCCGATGCAACTCGACATAAACAATTAAATTACCGAAATTGTAGCAAACGCTGATGTTCGAAAAAAGAATAATTATAAAAATCCCGTCCATATACGACGCAGTTAAAGCACGAATTTCCCGCAAAAAGGACCGTTCGAAACGCCATAAACGTTCTGCCCGAGCATAATGCGCGTTTTAATTGAATATTCGTGACAATCTCGGTTTGCCCATATCTCTGCGCCCGTAAATGACGCGCAAAATGGGAATCGAGCACGAAATGGACTAAAAATTGCGTTAATGGCGTTACCAGTTTTACAGAGTCTGCTGATAGAATAGGAACCTTTGTTCATGATAAGGTTTTTCCTTGGGGGATCAGCTCGCAGAGCCTCGGGCGTGGCGTCAAAGGCAACGACGAACGAAACAGTAAACGTCCATAGAAAACGTCGCTGGGATATTTACGACTTTCGTTTCGGCTATAAATTCTGGAGCACAAGCGATTCCGGAGCGCCGGATAGAGAATTTGTTCGCGGGCTGAAACGCGAGCGCGTGGATCGCTGTCTATTAAAACATCCACTTCGAAATCCGCTTAAACCGATCTACCGGAAGTTAGGGGAAGTTTCAGGCGTCAGCTTAAGGCGATTTATTCGAGCTCGTTTAAAATTTCGTTCGTCGACTCCGCTCGGGTACACTCGATGCCTGACTCGGAGTAAACCGGAAGCTCTCTTGCAGGTTCTTTCTCGACGATGTCGACCTTGTCGCAACTTTTTAAAGAAACGCGTCGCGCTGAACGTTTCACGTAAACACGCGGACCGTCCCGGCATCGTTCAGGATCGATTAAAAATTTACGGTCGGTTTTGGTCTCCTAAGCCGAGAGACTGAAATTTAATATCGGACCCGCTTTTGTGCGCTTTTATGTTTCTGCGGGACGGTCATATCTCCGGATTATTTGCTGTATAACAATAAAACAGTCGGACTCTCGAAGGGAAGATTAAAAGTTCGAAACTTCCGACTTCTCCGTTAAATTGTTCCACTCGAAGTGTGCCTCCTCATCAGCGAAATCGTGGAGAAACGAACGGGTTTTTGTAATCTCATCCGAAATACGGCGAAAGCCAGTCCGGTGCTATCGTCTTGTATCAGACTAAAACTGTATTAGTGAAATATCGGTGTGAGTCAATGACTCTGGCATAGGCCTAGAACTCGCGTCCGAGGGTTAAATATAGAAATGTTGAAATAGACAGTATTAAAGTTGTCACCTTGCGAATAAACGTGAAGCCCGCATGATTTACACCGATGTAAATTGCGCGGAACAATGAAATGTTGGTGTCCCAATGGGCGAGCGTTGACGTGGATTATTAAGAGCGAGAAATAATTCCGAGAAAGCCGACCGCGACGCGAGACGAACCGAGAGGGAAAAAGGCGGCGGACTTTGAAAAGTTCGTTCGTGGATAAGTTTAGTGGATAATTTCGTCGCGAACGAAAGATCAGAGAGGAGGCAGGGCGAGCCTCGAGGGTCAAATTTGTCGACGCAGCGAAACGCATGTAAATCACCGTTTATTAAATAGGGCGGGGAGCATAGTTGCCGGGGCGAAGTCTCGGTTCGAGGTTTTTGCATGATAGTCGAAGCTTTGCTAGGCCGCGTGCAGGGCCTGTCACGAAGCCGCGCGCCTCTCGTAAAAGCACACGAAACGAGCGAGTTTATGTGCCATAAATTCAGCCAGTCTTCGTTACCCTGGTCAGTGCGTGGCCAAACACGCGGCGACTTCGATCGCGCGTCCCGCGGAGACCCGACAGAACGTCCAAGAAACTTACCAAGTTGCAGCGACAAGTAAATTCATGGGCCGACGTAAAAACTAAGTAAATGCTGCTCGCTTGATGCACATAAGCTCCCGCGCATCCGGAAGGATAAGCCGCGCCACGGTTCCGCGCGACGTTCGTGTAACAGTCAGTTAAACCGACAATAATCGCGATAATCCCATGACGACGTTTCTCGTCCTCAAACTCTCTCAGACATTCAATTTATTTTGGAAATACATCGTGCGTAGAGGTAGAATCACATTTTACTCGAAAACATATTTATGTAACATCGAAGTAGCCAATTTTGTCGGACAGATCTGCGAACCTGGAACGTGCCTGACTAATAATACTAATTAATGTATTTTCCTACTGATTTATTTTATACAAATTGACGTCACTCATCAATTTGGTCTTCCAAGTGTATTTGATTAATCTTGTTGTTTCTTTTTACTCGCTTTCTTGTACTCGTTTGTTCTGCGTAAACTTCAGTCAACGGAAAAATTCAATGTTGTCTCTTAAGTGTGTGGTCAAAGTCTTACCTATGGTTTTTATTTCTACATACTGTAACGTAGTTTTTCAAAAATGAGCGAAGTATCAAAGGGAGGGTGTCTACCCCTAAATGTTTCTTCAATCTGCTACAAAAATCAGCAAAGGTTGGTGTGTAAATTTTCGATAATTCAATTATCGGTCCGTTAAGTAGCAAAGAAAAGAAAGGGTACCAGAGGCAAGTAATGTTATACAGGGTGTCCCAAAATTCCTGAACATCCCGGAAATGGGAGGTTCCTGAGAACACTTGAAGCAACATTTTCCTTTGCAAGAATGTTATACGCGGCTTTGTTTAGGAGTTATTAACGAAAAACACGGACCAATCAGAGCGCGACCTAGACGCGAGTTGGCACAGTCGGCCAATAGACAGTTGGTGCGCCGCACAGTGGTCTGGATCGAGAAATTCAGTGACATTTTGTCGAAAAATGAACTTTCTCATATTGACATGTACAAAGTTTGTATTGCTTCATAAATATCCATCTACCTCGAAAATAAAGAAATTAATAAAATATAATTAAAATTGTAATCGCGACGAACACTTAAAGTTGGACATTTTGAAAATAGCCTGTTTCGCAGAAAAAAGATACTTATCTTTATCTGGATGCCCTGACACACCTGTTTAATATTTTTCCTCTGTTCTTCTTTTAAAATGAAGAGAATTCCATTACGATAAAAATTTACACTGACAATTAAAAATTAATTTAAATAATGTATTGAAAAAATAATGTACAGTGAAGGCTCGGAAATTGTCAAAATTCTTCATCTTTGATACGGAATATCTTTTGAGTTCCAATTAGCACCGCATGTTTACAAATTGTACAATGTTCAGTACACTTTTCCCTATATAGTTATGCACGATTTACTACCAACATCGTCCATCGACGCAAGTTATTAGTGATTCAAGTGTATCCATCGCTGCGTCGAGCGCCAGGATTGTGCGAGACGCAAAGAACCTCGCGCGCGTGCGAGCGGACTGTTTTGATTGTAGCCTACAGTCAATTGTTTATTATATGCTGCTATAAGAGTAAAATCACAAAATAAAAAGAAAAGGCCGCTAGATCAAGAAGCTGCAGAATTGATACTTGCATAGATTTAAGTAAATCTGCCAGTAAAGTAAGTAAAATGTTATTAAAAATAATTAAACAAACACTAAACATATTAAATTATTTATCATTAAAAAGTGATTATTTTTTCATATTTTTCAGTGAAAGTTTCATCAGAATAACTTTTACGATTCAAAAGCTGTGGCAGTGTCACAGAACTTCTCGGTATGGACGAAAAAATTTTTATTATAAATTATTACAAGAAATAGTTTGTGAACTTATATGTAAACAAATTTATTATCAATAACAAAGTATGAATGAAAATTAATTAATAAATATTGTTTACCAAATGCAAAAAATATTTAATTATCTATAATTAAAAATGACTATTTTTTAAATATTTTTAGTGAAAATTTCATTGCAATATCTCTAATGGTTCAAAAGTTATAACAAAATGTCACTGAATTTCTCGATCCGGACCACTGTGCGCCGGGCCGACTGTGCCAACTCGCGTCTAGGTCGTGCTCTGATTGGTCCGTGTTTTTCGTTAATAACTCCTAAACAAAGCCGCGTATAACATTCTTGCAAAGGAAAATGTTGCTTCAAATGGTCTCAGGAACCTCCCATTTCCGGGATTTTCAGGAATGTTGGGACACCCTGTATAGCCTTAGATATACCCTTACTTGAACTAGATTGAAGTGACCCGTGGAGGATTGTATACCGAACGGCCTCTAAAATAGTCGACTGGTTATACTGTAGCTGGTAATTAGAAATATGGTTCTTTTTCTAGGTGCTGACTCTTAAATGGACCTGCCAATTAGGCGTTACATATAAAATCCATAATTCGATCGTACATGTACGCAAACAACAGTGAGCGGCTCGATAATTTGAGCACAACACTGCCGGGCAATTTAATTGCGATCGAACGGGACCCGGGCGATTAATCTGACACTTTCGGTCAATTTCCTTTCTCGAACGCGTTGAACTTATCATCTGTTCGACACTCTGTTAAATTGATCGTGAAAGTCGTTAGAGCGCCAACTCTCGTTGATCGTTTAATTATAAACGAGTCAGCCGAGTGAGTATATTTCTTCCAAGATTTTTATGGACACACCTTCGGAGCTGCAAGAAGATGATAAGAACGCTCGCAACCGTGTAATCGAGATCCCGAAGAAAAATTCAACGCCCCGGTCGGCGTCGGGGAAGGAGGAACTGCATTCCGAACGAACAGACGAATAACATCGGCGACCGGAAGGGATGGGACGAGCGACAAGCCTTCGTTTCCGTGTTCCGGCGCATTACGGGTAATTAGATTGTATCCCGTTTGTTCGTCCCTCGCTGTTTCTTTTCTCCCCGAGTAAACGAGTCATTTCAAAACGATTCGCTCCCGGCTGCGATTGTGCAACGACCCGGTCAAACGGCTCCCAACAATTCCAGAGCAACACCCAACGGCTCCAGTTCAGTGCGAATCACGGAGGAAACCTCGCAGAAAACTGTCCAATCACTCGATTCTATGTAGTCTTTGATTAATTTACTACAACAAATTTTTCTTGATGCTGTTTACCACTCACGTAATTTCACACTTAACCCAGACTCACCATCGAGTTTCGCAAAACTGTAAATGTTTATACTAGAAATCGTGCTTTTGAACGTGCGTTAATAACACACGTGTATTTACATATACGTACTTTAGATAAACTATTACTTTAAATACACGTGCATTAATGCATCCTCATTTTAATTTACATAGTTTTCAGGACGTTGAAATTATTTATATATCGAGACTATAATTGCACAGATTATATACCCAAAATGTGGATACGCGAATACACGTGAAATAGGGATCTCTAGTTTATACAAATATACATATTTTAGGCGATTTCACGTAAACCAAAATAAAAGGGCATCCTTTTTTAAGCATCTTTAAAAAAGATAGGTTTGATGTGACTGGATTAAGAGATAAACATTTCGTTTTAGTTTGCTGCGTTTCAAACGTATCACAAATGAATATACGGTTCACGTTCTAATCTGTATTTTCACGTAAACGTTACGCGGTAATATCGCGAAAATGTCGTACAAAGTAAACATTTTTCGTTCGAATTGCGCAAAACGCAGCGACTATGCGCATTCGGTATTCCCTTTAACGATCCTCAAGTGAATATGCAGGTACAGCGTGTTTCTCCGTCGGTTGGCATGTACACACGAGTTACGATGGATTTTTCGCTTTCATATTTGCCTATAGTTCGCAGGTGTTCCATGTTTCGTGGGAATAACGAGCGAGCGCAGCAACATCAGGTGATTTTAATTTACGCGAGCCGCTCGACCGTCGAGGATCGTATCCGCGATCCAAAAACGTGCGCGGCCAACACCCGCGAAACGTATCGTGATCGAAGCCCCCGATGAATTTCCAGGATAATAATTGTAAACAAACTGACGCGGCCGCTGCGTCGCGGCGATATTAAATTGTACCAGAACCAAGACTAAATATGCATTCAATATCATGGAGAATGATAATTAACTTCTGCCGTGCGCGATAACGCGTTATTCCCGTGGCCAGAAAGCGGTCGGTTCTGATTGGACGTTGTACACGCTGCTTTACCTGTTTGTTAAACTTGCAACAAATTTTATCTTCAATAATGGGTCATAATTCAAGATAAAAAGACCACGAGACGATATTTTGCCTGATTATTCGGAGAACTATTATTCAATTATGATAAAGACTCAATTTGATTAATACATTATACATTTATTTTCGAGGGACTCAATTTATTGGCTTGGTAATGTTCCTAACTTATCAGCAAAATTGTTCGAATGAAATCTAACCCATTGTGGGCGAGGACTTTTGAGAATAGTAACAATATTTTTCTTAAAGATCTAGATCATGTACCGAAGTCTGCATTACTGGGAATAGCGAAATATATGCATTTAGCTCTTATCGTGTACCTAATTAAATGATTTTATTGTAATTAGTTCCTCAATATGCCAGTCAGACATCTTGTTTCTTCGTCAAATAGTTTACAGAGTTCAAAATAATATATTGATGCCTCGAAATTGTTTTATTCTTTCTACTGTTTCAAACTTCACTTACTGATTTCAAATCCAGAGTCTATTAATCGTTAAACGAATGGGGATGCATCAGTGACATTGTAACAGGAATGTAATATGCAATAGATATTGTAGATAGTGCAGGTAGTTTGTCTGTGCTGAACCTCTAACAGTCCAAAGACTCGATCCATACGGTCCTGATTATAGTGGCACTCAGAAATCAATTGTCACTAGCCAGTTGGTCAGACAAGCCGAAAGCAATCAAGCTTTCGCCGGAGAGATAATCAGTTTTAGAAGCAATCAGGTAACCGAGTCAGTTCGATCGGTATTAGAAGTTAAACAGTATGCAGTTAGTTTAGAGAGTAATTAGGTTGGACAGGCACGGTTGTACCGACTAATTTGTCTCCCGTATTTTTACTCCAATTACCGGCTAATCGATTTCATGTCTTACGTAAGCGAAATACACAATTCGAGCTGAAACTACTGGACTAATTACTTCATTATTCCTTTAACCACCATAAGAGGTGCCATTTTACTAGCAAACGATACAAAGAACACATGAAATTTAAATTTAACGTTATAAGTTATATTATTATTACTTTATCCATCGATTCCTACTCCTTTCTCATAATTACAGTCATATTTAGGGGCTGTCACGCTCTATGACGTCAGCAGGTCAGTCATTTCTCTATATGGCCGTATGGTATCATAGCCCTCCCTCTTCAAGCTGCCTGGAGCCGTCAATAGGACGACACCTGGACTCTAGTATAGCTCTTTCATGAGTATTAAGCTGCTTGCAATTATGACAAATTATGTACAAGTTCTACCCAATTTTTGACACTATATCTAGTACGAGTCGTTCACAAATGAACATAAATAAATTGCAGTGATCGAGCAAATCTATTTTGTCGATCGAGTGTGTGGACATACGTCTGACCAATTCTAATGATTCTGCTTGTCGTTTTCTACTTGTTAGTCTGGTGGATTTTTGTCTTTTGAGTCTTCAGTTATGGTCTGATCTATTCTGTCAGTTTCTACTTACATTTCTGTGAAAATTTCAGACGTGAACGAAATCAATTTTGTTTTTTACATTCGTGGTTACAGTCCGGCATATTTTGTCTATATCTACTGATTCGTGCTACGTAATCGATCTTTTATTTTGTCGAATCGTGAGAACTCGGCGTCACGACTAATTACATTGTATCGAGGGGAAGTCGAATTGGCGAAATGATCGAATTTGCGACCGAAAAACACGAACCCAAACTGCAGCCGGGTGCAAGCACAGCTATTCTTCGGCGAACTTTCCCACAATCCCGAACGGTATCGGCTCGATTTTACAAGAGAGGAGGGAGCGAGGGGAGCGAGAGCGTAGCGGAACGTTCGACAGCCGCGTGACAATTAATTTGCCGCAGGCCGCCATTAGAGGCGCGGCAAATAGCTTTCTGTCGCGATACGCTCGCGTAGAGTGCGTTCGTGCAAATTGCACGCGTAACAGCAGCTAATGATTTGCGGTGGGTCGATCGCCGGGGTCCGAGTCCGGGGACGTCACGCCGTAAAAATACGGCCGGCAGAAATTGTGAATTGCGATCAATCATCGTCAATAATTTCTACACGTTAATCATTCGTGACTTCAAAGGGAGGTTCGCCCGCTGCCGGAGAGAGAGAGAGAAATCCCGCGAACCCGGCCGCCGGATGCTCAAAAACCGTGTAAACGTTAACGTGATTTTAATACCGTGCCGGCTGCAACAGCGACACACGGCATAGCTACCGCCGGTCCGGGATTCGCGGGGAATTTCGAGGTTCGTTTCACATCCAGGTTACAGGCGCGGCGCGAAAACCGAAATTTAATTACGAGATGGCATCGCGACCGGAATAAAAAAATCCACCTTCTCCGCAAGATCCCGTTAATAAATTGATACCGTGTTCTTTCCAACCCGAAGATTATCCTTCGCCGGCTTCACCATTATGCTTCGGTGCGTCTGTATTAATTACTGCCACGGGAAGCTCAAGTGATTTCTCGAATTTGTGGCCATTTGCATTAAGATTACGTGTAATCGTACACTTAACCCTAGTCATTCGTGACTTTTGCATGGCGCATAGGCATCCTCATCCGAAACACGACGAAATCGGTCCTGAGCCATCGTTTTATATCGAAATGAAACTGTATTAGTGAAAAATTATTTAGAATTATTTAGAATACTATTAGTGAAATATCGGTGTTAGTCAGAAATCACACTGGTATAGTTTGGTGCATCTTTATTTTTACTAAAAGGTATACACCATTTTATTTAGTATTTAGTATAATTAATATAATATAATTAAGTATTTAATATAATATTTATTTAGTATTTACCGTAATTCGATTGAATATTTTCACTTCGATTCGAAAACGGGGAAAAATGCGAATTGAACGGATCAACTTAGTTATCCTCGATACAGTGGAGCCCTCTTTGAGGACCGATGGAAATATCGGCATAATCGTGGACGGGCTCGTGAGAAGAATCACTGTCCGGTGGGGAGCGGGGCGTGGACCGCAGAATTCCCGGTGTAACCGCGTCGACGAAATAAAAGAGTAAAACCGTGACCTGCCGGGATTCGGAATGGGGTTCGAGAGCGGGGGATATTCCAGCGAAATCCCATAAAAAATCGCCGTGCCCGCGGACGGCCCGGTTTCATGAACAAGGGTTTACCTCTCTCTCTCTCTCTCTTTCTCTCGAGCGATATCGGTGGCACGGCCGCGGGATTTTGTCAAGTTTCGCTGTCACGTTAACCGTCCGTGACGTACAGCTGGATTGCCGATGATAAACAGCCGATGGACAAATCATCGAGATATACGTTCGTGGCTACGTAGCCGAATTCGCTGGACCGATTCCATGATTTACATGTAGTGACGGTAAGCGATCGGCCTATCCTCTGCCGACTATCAATTGAGACCGGCGCGGTTCGTAGCTGCCTCCCTTCTCTTTCCAACCCTGACACACACACATGCGTGCACACCAACGTACTCAGTCACATGTGCATTCTCGATCCCCAGCCGTGATTCGTGTAAACGTTGTAATACTTGTCGTACCAGAAACCCATTTATCGCTGTCCTCTCGTTGCGCGTACGCAAATCACGCTTTGTCACGTCGATGGCCGCGCAGCTTTGTACGTGTCCGTACCCTTTCATCGTTGATACCCGGCGTCATTACTATCGCCGTGCGTGTTACTAGAGAGAAGCCTCGCCGGAAATCCAGTTACTTGATTACGAAGATCATTGAACGGCCCCGGCGAACGTGCCTTCGTTCAATGTCGGCCTTTTTCCCCTGAATCATTCGTACTCGTCTAATTATCCTCTCCATTCGCTTTTTCCAACCAGGATGCAGAAATACAAACTTTAATACCTAAAACTTGTTGCATTAGGTGCCATCTCATCTGTATTCGAGTCTACAGCTTATGTAAGCATTATACCTTCCCAAAAAATCATGATTTATTTTATTTACGTATTTTATTGGTAATTATTTACAAAAGCACTGCGTACTCCGATTTTGATCAAATTTAAATATGTTATGCAGCAACACATTCTGAACAACTTTTTCCTTTTCCAATATAGGGGGGTCGCTTTTAGTCTTTGAGATATTTGCAAAAAACTGTCGCGAATACTCTATTGAATTTTTCGTATTCTTGCACGCTCCGCAGCAACGTAAGCCTGTTCCGGTGCGCCGTTTGTTTACATTTTGACGCTGTAGAGATGAGGGAGAAACCAGGGGGCGGAAAGGGCCGGCCTGACACCACACACACCCACTCAGTGTTTCACACGCACCCAGTGTTTCTAAATTATACTCTAGATTCTTACGTATTTTGACGCGCTGATTACGAATATAATAGTGAAAATTGGTGCAAATGTTAACTTCATAATGGAAACCTTCTTTTGAGAAACACTGGATGCATGTGAAACACTGTATTAGGACTGGGTTAGAACTTTATTACGACTGAGTTAGGATGTATGCTGTATTGGTCTCAGTTGATTTTATATTGTATAATGTGAGAACCTTCTTTTTAGAAACACTGGGTCCGTGTTAAGCACTGGGTGGGTGTGTGTGTGTGGTATTGTTGCTTCCCATCTCCACAATGTGTTTACAAACAAAAAATAAACAAATGGGTGCGTGAACAGGCTTACGTTGCTGCGGAGCGTGCAAGAATACGAAAAATTCAATAGAGTATTCGCGACAGATTTTTGCAAATATCTCGAAAACTTAAAGCGACCCCCCTATATTGGAAAAGGAAAAAGTTGTTCGAAATGTCGAAATCTATAACATATTTAAATTTGATCAAAATCGGAGTACGCAGTGCTTTTGTAAATAATTACCATTTTATTTATTTAGAAACTGTTCACGACAAATTTCCAATAAGTTCATCTTTGCAGTGACTCGCAACTAAATGCTTACGACTAAAACACATTTATATGAAGTCAGTGCACATGAAATGTCCGATTTTAGAACACATAATCTTCTTAAGGGCCCATGTCTACGTTAACGACGTTGACGACGACCAATAAATCAGGACTATTTAGATCAGACTTTTTTCCGAGATCGCGGGACCTTATTCGAGGTAAGGTACTCCCGAACTTCATTATTCGCCTATCGCAATACGCAGGAAGCGAGGGCGAGGATCGAAACTGGGCCGATCGGTATTATAGATGCGTTTGCAATAAAGGCGGGTGATTTGTGGCGTGAGAGATGCAGCGAAACGCGGCTAGATCTAAGGGACCGCGGAACAAGACGGCGCGGCACCGCGTCTAATGAGAGGACTGATTGTGAGTGGATGCAATAAATGTTGCGAGAGGAGTGGCCCGCTCCTCCTGGGCTAAACTGATGGGGGAATAGTTCAAAGAGCCTGGGTGTCCGAAAGCGTTTCCACCTATCTAACTGCATGACAGCTCGGCGTTGCTGTATCCGTGTATTTATAGAAGAGATAGACAGTGGCTACCGAACCTGGCTATCGTCGACGAATAAAGTAAAGATCTCCCAAATAAATGAAAAAGACCGCCCCTTATTTACGACTTGGAGTCGTAACTCGAATTGCTCCTGAAAATTCTCGATAACACTGTCCAACAGCCAAAAATCCTTTCGATTCTCACTATGCGATTCTTATAGAGTTTTTCGCGCTGATTCCGAATCTGGCCTTAATTTTTCTCCTAGACGCATAGTTTTTGAGAAATTTGGGTTTGAAAAAAAAACATATTTTTCGACTTTGAACAAAGATTGTGATGTTATTATAAAAGATATTGTATTGTTCTTTACATAAAAAGATTCTCTAGACTTTCCCGAATCCAGTGATGTGCAATAGTAATACATTATGATTGTTTAAACATGTTTAACGATATTTTTTTGCGATATTTTTTGACGATATTTTTGAATTTATGTCAGAAAATAAGGGTCCGGCAGAAAATCGAACTATACCACACGGTAGTGCAGACTTTTATCTTGAGAAACCCCCCTTTGAAGTTTGAAACGTCGACGTTTTTACCGAAACAGAAAGCAAAATATCTTCGCCCGACACGAGCTGCCGCCAGTGGCGCTCACCACTACAACGGGCGTTCGCCGCGGTGTATCGCGTGGAACGCCTATTCTAGCGGTAAGCGCCACTGGCGGCAGTTCGTGTCGGGCGAAGATATTTTGCTTTCTGGTTCGGTAAAAACGTCGACGTTTCAAACTTCAAAGGAGGGTTTCTCAAGATAAAAGTCTGCACTATCGCGTGGTATAGTTCGATTTTCTGCTGGACCCTTATTTTTTGAGATAAATTCAAAAGTGTCGTGAAAAATTGGTGCAAAAGTGGTATCTCTCCGTCTTTAATGATCGTTTAAACATGTTTAAACATGTTTAAACAATCATAATGATTTAATATTGGATATCGCTGTATTCGGGAAAGTCTAAAGAATCTTTTGCTGTAAAGATCAATTCAATATCTTTTATAATAACATCACAATATTTGTTCAAAGTTGAAAAATAGGTCATTTTTGCAAACTCAAATTTCTCAAAAACTGTGCGTCTAGGAGAAAAATTAAGGACAGATTCGGAATCAGCGGGAAAAACTCTATAAGAATCGCATCGTGAGAATCGAAAGGTAAAAAAAAAGTTTGAATTTGTTGAACAGTGTAATCTGTAAAGCGATTCCTTTCTAAAACAAAGGAAGTAATGAAGTATTAAAATCGTTAATCTTACAGATGTGAGATTGAAGATTGACGATTGACCATTACGTATTGAGAATGTTTTTACTATTTTGTGATCGTCCATTCTCGGTTTTCTTGAGGTTAATGCCACCGGAGTCTAATTCAGTGAAATTACGCGAACGTTTAAGCAACCGTCGATTCTAAAAGTAGAATTGTCGTTTATCTTCATTACGTTAGGCGACCGGATCCGAACGGCTACTGTAGAATTAGATGTTCGTGACAAATAGCGCTGCTTCGGGAGTATTACTTTGGCGCGGAAGTTCACCGGCAGATACAAACTCGAGAACAATCGGGTCTACTCTTGAGAGTACAACTTGTATTGGTCTACTCTCGAGACGCGACAAAAGCAATTTCAACGTTAAATATACTCCGGGATGTTCCATTTATGATCACGTTACACTCGGAATTTAGTAACCGAGGAAATTGAACAATTACCCGGACAATGGAGGATAAAAATGAATCACGGTGGGCTGGTTTTTGTATCGATTATCCGTTGTTACGGCCTAATATTCGTGAATATTAATGTGCAAAGGGCCCCGGCCGGTATCTTACTGTTCTATCGATGTTCAATTTCACGCCTTAACAAGTTTATTCAGATAAATTGTCAGCGGAATGACGATAACGTCAACGTCGCGGATGATCACAACGCAGCGCGCGATAACGCGCCGTGTGCCCCGGGATATAGAGACAAGCGGAGAGTACGGTTTTATTATTGCAAACCAGAGGCGCTGCCGCGTTTTATTAAAGAATATGACACCGGAAATTTATGTGGCGTTCTCGGAGGTGGTATCGCATATATCATCCGGACGGCGAGCGTTACGGATTTAAGAGGTCGAAAGTGTTGGTAAGCGGAGCTGATTCTAACCTTTGCGCCGCGCCGGGCTTATCTGCTCAAACAGTTTATTGAGCTTTTGTTGATTCGCCCTGGAGATTCGGTAGCCCCTAGGAACGATCGGAATTGAAAGATTATTACAGATAATATCGCCCTGCTACGCCTATCCTTTGGATAAGACAATTTTACTAGAAGATAAATCGAGAACGAAGAATAACAATTTCTCGTACGAGGCTCGGTTTTCTAGATAATCGTGAGCGCTTCTGTATGGTGTAACAAATTGAAAAGGGGTAATAACATTTTCTCATATGGGGTTTGGTTTCCTAGATAATCGAATATCTGTCTGTTCGATGTGGATCGGTTTTGTAGACGAGTACATCGAAGTGGTTAGCGGTGATCAAACACGCTAGTCTATTCTTTTAGGTACACGCGTGTGGGACAGACTTTTGGGAATCTATTATAGGAGCTTCTATAAAGCTATCTTACTGTTCGTTTTCGATTGAATTTCTTCTGTTAAAAAATTTTTATTAACATCAAAAGTAGATAGTCGCACATTCCTGAATGCTACGTACCCTGTTTTCAATATAGTTAATGAAAGCTGTAGTAATTTCAACGTTGCAATTCAAGAAATCTCGAATTTATAGGATCTTATCGCCCTAAGCGAGGCGAGCAGATATCCCCGGGGTTAATTAACTAACAATATACATTAAGGACCCAGCAGAACAGTAAGACGCGGATTTCCCAAGATTCTACAAGGGATTGCAGAAGGAGGAATTCGAAACTTTGGAACCGGGGTTGGAAAGAAGAAAGCTTAAGGGAGAAGGGTCGCGCAAAATGGCGGCTATCGCGGGCGCAATCTACTTTCTATCTACAAAATTTCCTTTCGGGTAACAAGCCGAGCTCGAACCGAAATTTTCCGTTTGCCGGAAGGCTGCTCCGCCAATTGAGCTATTCAGGCCGTCGGCTTCTTTCTCCGGTAAGCCTAATATTTGAAATGGCTGCCGGCTACACAAAGTCGATGGCTGACGCGGCATGAATCGATAAAACTGAATGGAAGTAATTGTATACATCGGGGACTGCATCTGTATCGGGGCGCAGGGGGAAACGAACAGAAAGAAAACGACAGAGCAAGCGGGGGCGGGTGGGAGGGCGAAACATTGCGCAGGAGACGTTGTTCAAATTTACAACGCCGGATTTTACAAATGACAACGCGTCGCGGTGATCGCGATAAAGGCCGAATCGGAATTAAACGCGACTGAGGGGATCGCGTTTCGCGGGATCGTGTTTCACGGCGACGAAACCTAATCGAGACCCGTTCGAAAAATTCGTGTCTTCGCGGCCGACCGCCTCCATCTTTTTCCTCGACCTTTCCTATGGTAGTAGGAAAAACTATAGTTCGGCTGGAGGGGTGTCTGAGGAGAGGAGGGAAGGAGTCGCGGCCGACATAGGATGCCCAGCTCGTAGATCAGGGCTAAGTATCCTTCGGGAATGCCCCCGGCGAGATTAATCACCGCGAGCGCGGCGGAGAGAATAAAGGAGACAGAGGCAGGCAAAAGGAAAAGGAACGAACCGGGATACGAATACATCGTGTGAGAGCACGGGGGACACACTCGGGGAGAAAGAAGCTCGTCAGAGGAACAGAGAGAAATATGGAAAAAGAGGCGGGCAAAGGAAAAGCCCGAGACACGGGTCCAAGCCGAAGTGTAAGTGTAAGGAAACTGGAGTGGAAGATGTACTGGGTGGTTTGAAATTGGTGAAACAAGCTGGAAACACTGTATCAATGTATAAATTCATAGTATTTAAATACATCAGAAATTTATTTCGCATAAAAATCCGCAGTCTAGTTATTCGATGATGAGAAGGATCCGAGATTAGTGTCCAAAGTTGAAGTTACCGGTCTTCACGGTGAGCTTCGCGTTTGTACTTGATCCGACCCAGCGCCACATGACGACAATCAGAGTTTAAATCGATGATTCAGAAGATGGTCCCACCGGGTATGCACCGGAGGCTGTATCCGCGGCCGGTGCACGGGCGCATAATTCAGGCTGGTAGAACGCGGATGAAAACACGAAAGTGTGCCCCGCCCCCTGACCCCCGCGGCGGCCCATCTCGGACCACCTACCGCCCCCATATCAGTTTCGGTATCCACGAGGTTTTCGCTTAAAAGCTAGGAAGCAGCCGGCAAATGCGAGTGACTAACTAGACGTAGACACGCGTGCGTGGCCATGGTAGAGCGACGGCTAGACGTCTCGGAGCGGAATGAAACGCGTTGCGAACCGTAGGAAGCAGGTCCGGCACACGAAAAGGTGGGACGGAACGTAGTGGAACACGAAAAGGTGGGGCGAAACGCGGGGGGCCACGAAAAGAGGATAACGGGTGGGGACGAAAGGGGGCCGCAGGCCGCACGGTAGCAACGCTGCACGCTCCCGGTGCATTCCACGATCCGGAATCCCGCTCGCGCATACATATTTATGGTACATCCACGGGCGATAATTCAGCGATCATGCGACGTGGTCGTGCACGTCCAACTTGCCCCTTGTACCCTCTCCCCTCAGCCCCTCGGCACCCGGCGACGTTTCTATGCGCGCGACTTTGACTCTGTCTCGCGATCTTTCTTTGCCAACCGAACCAGCTGAAATTGTTCGAACCGACGCGAATCGCCCAACGCCGACGCCGTCGCCAATGCCGACGCCAATGGTACCGGTGGTTCTTGATTTATTCAACGCTGTCGGGAAAAATAAGGCAGACGTGTCGGCCCGCGTCCCGCCACCGCGCCGCGCCGCGTCGAGCCGCGTGAATCGTGCCGAAAGGAAAGATATGTGTGGCGAAATTTTGTTTGTCGACGGGCTTTCGCTCCGAGCGGAAACGCGGAGATTTAGGGGCGGACCAAGGGAATTTTCGATCGTGATTACCGGAGTACCGGGAGCCCAACGCTACCCTCGTTGGCAGCGGGAAGACGCGAGGGGGTCTTGTGCTGGTGGTAATTGGGCATGGAGATGTCGATGGTAGTCTTGGCTTGTGTTAGGAATTTTTATTGGTGTGCAAGATTAGAATTTCCTTTATTTATGTTTGTCCGAGTGCGACGTGTCTTTATCAGATACTTCTATGTTGAGTGAAACTATTGCAATTGGAATTCGATATTGAGGTCGTTACGTTAACAAATTCGCAATCGTCACCACGAAGTCTGATTCGTTATTATACGGCCAGAGGTCAAGATAGCTCTTCCTGGTATTCTTAAATTAATATACAGGGTGAGTCCGAAGAAACAGAACACCTAAATATCTCCGTTACTTTTCGTTGGGTATTTTTTAATACATTATTCCATTTAAAAAAATATCGATGACCTTGAAATCTTGTAAAAAATGACCTTGAAAATTTTTTCCCTTACACCGTTGCATGTGGCCCTTCAAACAGTGTAACTTTGTCCTAGAAAGTTTTTTCGTACAACGAAAAGTAACGGAGATATTTAGGTGTTCTGTTTCTGCAGACTCACCCTGTATAAAGGGTGTCCCACGCAACTGGAACAGGCTGTACCTCCTAAACGGTCGGGGATAGAGGAAAATGTTACAAGAAAAAGTTGAATGGCATCAGACGGTGCATACTACGCAACTAATTTTATGCACTTTTGTGCATCGATGCATCAGAAAAATGCAACTGCACTTTGTTTAAAAATGGAAACCTACATTTCTGACTACACTAATCGATGCAGTTTGATGTGCTCTACATAAAAGTACTAACATACTTATGCCCTAAACTTATTCGTTAAGAAGTTATCAAAGCTAAAAGTTCACTGAATTATTTCAGTCCTGGCAAGTGTTCCGGAGTACGTACCTACGTTATGTTCCATTATAAATCAGAGAACTTTGAGCTTCGACAACTCCTAACGAATAAGGTTAGGGCATAAGTACGTTAGTACTTTTATGTAGAGCACAGCAAACTGCATCGATTGGTGTAGTCAAAAATGTAGGTTTCCATTTTTAAAAAAAGTGCAGTTGCATTTTTCTGATGCACCGATGCACAAAAGTGCATAAAATTAGTTGCGTAGTATGCACCGTCTGATGCCATTCAACTTTTTCTTATAATATTTGGCGCTATTCCCGACCGTTTAGGAGGTACAGCCTGTTCCAGTTTCGTGGGACACCCTGTACAGATACAGATAGAAAAAGATTGCTAAGTGGAATCTGCTGTTTCTTGAAATTAATGCAGACAATTTTTATTTTGTACGAACATACTTCCAGTCTAGCAATCGTATTTTGTGAATTTAGAATTAATTTCGTGTGCTGAATTATTAGGAAAAGGACGATTTTGCTAAACAGTTCAAATTTTACAGGATTCTTATCGCGCCTATCTGCGACAAGAAGAATAATGCACTAAAAAAATGTAATGTGCAGAAGGATTGAAACACTGTTCCAGTTTCGTGGGACACCCTGTATAATTGAACTTTTATAGAATTCTCAAAAGATATTATTATCATCCGTAATAGCCCATAAGTCTCTACATTTAATAAAATTGAAGCTGAAATTGGCAGACGAAATAAGGGTATTCAACCACCCCGAACGAAAACGGCTTTTCGAGACCATAAATTAGATAGAGTAGAGACCATAGATTAGCCGAACGGTTGAATGGGATTCTCCAGATATTTTTCAAGCGCTTTCCGTCGCCATGCAAGATAAACAGTTTTAAATCAGCGTCTTCGCCATTTCCTACCCCCTACCAAAATTTTCTCCCACTTCCTTCTATTACCTCCACTATCAAATTCATGATCCCGACGATAGAATTTTCCCGATCGTTAATCTTCAGTAGTTAGGCTTTAATCCTCACTCAATCGGTACACATAGTACGCCTATTGTATACAACAGCTTCTATACCTAATTCTTATATAATCTTGATAAGTTATAGTAACAAGCTATCTCAATTTATTTCAGTTACCTCAGATGCACTAATTATCTGGCAACATTATAATTAATTACTCCAAACGCAATGCTCCTGTGCTTGGGTCGATGAGAAAGTCGGTTTTTAACCATGTTAAAGATTATCTCTTGTTACTAATTATTGATTCAGACTTAATTCAGAAGAATAGAACGGTATCATAGAAAAGAATGAACATTATATGATTGATTTATGATGGCAGTAACAACATAGTGCAGTAATTTTTGTACGCATAGCACAGCGAAATCGTTCGTTATTTTTATTGAAGCAGGATGGGAAGAATAGTACACACAATGCATGCACAATATTCTTCTCTATGGTTAACAAACAAGTATGAAAGAATTAGTAATTTACAACCTTCGATACAGTCGTCTGTCCATTTTATATTGTCGCTGACTGTGCGATTGTTTTAAACAAACGGTGTGAGTACTTTTTCACTGTTCCGCACGCAGAGGTTATCAGTGAAAAGTATATTTCATTCTCTACTATGTATGAACGGCCATTTCCTTTGCAATCGTTCAATTTCAGTTAGCTGTGTCTAATCTGTCTCAAACAACAATTAGCTACACTCATCGTGACCAGACTGCAGATGCCATACATTTACAATGCATCACGAATATGGAACACACTTAAAATGGCATTGAACAAATGCTTGATGTTAGATAAAATATTCATATTATATTTATTATTCAATTTATGTTTATGTTAATCTGCAATCTGAGCACTAGACTGCGGATCTTTGTGCCGAATGAAGGTTTTCTTCACGAATTTCAACACACTGGAATCATAAAAATTTTTTTAATCCAATTTTTTCATGAATGCATAAAATCCACAGTCCACTGATCACAAAAATTACCAACGATTCTTATGATTAGCGTCATAGAATCACACAGAAAGCATCAAACACAAAAATGACGATTAGTAGAGTCTGATCTATCGCAAAACATGAAGGACACAGCAGCATTTAATCAGTGAGCAGGGCTGATTAGTGATTCTTCTCAGTGAGTGCACACAGTGAAATATTAAGAAGCAGCGTAGAAAGCATGGCTAATGAGAGACTCTTGTACGTGTCGGTCCCGCGAGCATCGCCGCCCCCTTTTTTCGATTTAATGGGGAGGATTTTTTGGGGCTGAGAGCTGTTCGACATTTACTTCTCAGACGCTAAGGGCATCGGTAATGTATCTTAAAATCGACATCGTCTTTTCTTGCCGTAGTCGTCGGGGCTGTGTCGTAACCGTTACGTGAGAAAGCAGCCGATGCCCCGGTTCCCAGGTCAGAGGTCACTCGATGCCTACCTCCCGCGGAGGAGGATTCAGGACTGGTTCTTGATTCTGGTTCTGGACGTGCCGTATCCCAACAGTATCCGATACATATATGAGGTCGTAACTCGATCGGCTGTAACGTTCTCTTACGAGCGCGGATTATTACAGTATCATCTGGGCGAAAAGAAAAATTTACAACCTGTTCTCCGCCAACGAGAGAGCACCCACGGCCTAGCAGATTTCTTTAAAAAACGTGGTAATAAATTCGAAAAACGTCTCTTGCCTTGCACATTCTTCCTGCACGTTCTGTGCTTCACATTTCCCATCCCTGGCCAAAAAAATTAGGACCACTCACGGTTTTCAGTATTCTTCGTGTTCTCATGATGTTTAACTAGCATTTAACTAACATGTTGTAAACTCTAGCTGTGGATTTGTGGGTGAGACTTTGGCACAGAATTAATGTGAACATCCCTTCCCGCTCTGATTACAATATTTTCTCTTCTAGAAAAGTATCATAATTAAACTACGGGTTTGAAACACTTATGACAATCACGAGTAGATGAAATGTGAAACGGTATACACATTTCAAGAACTTCAAATGATTTGAAATTAAAAAGCGAGCTAATAAAAACGTGGTAAAATGATTAAGAAGAAGAAATAAGTGTTTATCTATAAGCTGCCGTATCTTTCAATGCGTGTAAACAATTTTTATTTCGCATAAAAGATCTCTATTCAACCAAGTATGTGTGAAATAATTGGCAGTGAATAGATACGTAAAATGAGCAATTCATTTCCTAAAGATCTAACTAAAAACACGAAGAATGATGACAATTGTGAGCGGTCCTAATTTTTTAGACGGGAACTGTACTATTAAATCTGAGTGAGGGCACTTTCCGCAAGGTCTCGCATGATCTACATTGAAATATTACAAATTTAATAAATCTAATGTACTTCAGAAGAGATCAGGAATAAAAATATGCGTCAATTGAATCTCCCTGTACCTTTCTGATTTCAAATTCGTCTCGAAACGGAAACGGACCTAGCAGATTTACGCTCCGCAATACTATAATACAAACGGGACAAAACAGTTTTCATCAACACAGTTTCGAAAAAACCGCGGCGCATTGCTATTCCATTGTTTGTCATTTCGCCCTTTCGCGCCGGTCGTTTATCTTCGTTTCATGTTTGAAAATACTCGACACGGAGCAAATCTGATCCGATAAAAAATCAATTTCGAATTTTCTAAGTTCGCAAACAAACACCGGTGAACCGACACCATGTAAAGCGGATTCGCACCGTTTCCCAAACGCGAGAACGAAAATGTCACTGCCCAAATGGATTTTCGTTGCCGGTGGTCAACAAAGTTCTACGAGATTTTCAGCTCTCCGTCATTGTGCTCCGTTGTTGGCATCTTAATTGACAGGCAATGTTATGTCAACTTCGTTCTAGAAATTTCAAGGTCACCTTGAATTGATTATAAATGGACCTATAAGCTTTTTGCATCTATTTTTTAATGGATATCAGGACGAATATGGTAAGCATCATAAGAATTTTTTTTTCATTTGAACCGAGAAATATAGCGGGTGGAAGTATCATTCCTGGTTGATATCAATGGTGTCCCCTTCAAAGAATTGTCCGCTAGAAGCCACACTTTCTTCCAGCGATACTCCCACTTACGGAAACACTAATTAAAATCATCTTTAGGGATAGCGAACAGCTGTCTCGTCGTATTCTATTTTATTGCTTCTATGTCCGCAAATCTTTTTCCTTTATAAGGATTTTTCATTTTGGGAAACAACCAGAAGTCACAAGGAGCTAGATCAGCACTGTACGGAGGATCATGGTTTGTGGTTTCCGAACAAGAATGCTCAAATTATTGTCAAAATGTATTGTATATCCGTTGTTTTTATTACAAGGTCGCCTCTAATATAAACATGCACTATTCGCCTTAGCCCACTTAGGAATGAAGATATAAGCAAAGGTCGGATACTTTCCGGACAGACCACGTATGTGTTCTTATCTTAATCGTATTAACAAGAATAATTCAAACCTATAGTTGGACATATTAAATCCAATCTAAGCTAGTACCTGGACAGAAGTAAAGCCTATATCGGGACAAATTCAATTTACGAGTTGATCGAGCGAACATAACCTAAAACGTTGGTTGGTGGCGCTGTTGCGCATGACGAATAGAAGATGCTTTGCGTAATATGTAGTATTCTTATCATAGATTATAGTATTGCATTATTTAACCAAATATATATTTATTTTCCTTTACTGTTTTAATAAAACTTGTCATAATACAACTTTTAAGGTTAGGTAGTAATACTGATAGATTTAAGATGTAAACATAAAGTATTATTAACGTCACAACCGGATTACATTTTCTACATACGTTATTCAAGCTTAGACGACTAATTATACGTACATGTAGTTAAATAATTTGCAAACAATGCGTTGATTTTATTGAGAAACACGTTTCCGGCTTCAGGCGTAAGCACACTGCGTATAAGCTTAGAGTGGGACAGCTACTGTCATCGCGTCCCAGTATGGAGTACTTATATTTGAAAACAGTCCTAATCTTGGACATCTAATATTTGGATTAATAATTATTATTTACGTTAAGTTTGATTGCCAATTTATTTTAAGATATCAATATTATTATGCCTGATAATTATTTTTTGTCTGAGGGCTTAAATTATATCTTTTTTTCTAACAAAAGTTCGAACTATAAATGCACATGATTCGCATGTAAATAGACTATTTTGTATACTGTTTTCAGATGAACTTTGAATTCATTTTTAAATTTCAATTGATGTCTCAATGAAATAATATTCACACCTACTTATAGCTAAGGCCTCAGAATATATAATATAATTATTTAATCTCTTAATTACTGATTTTACTATGAAAATTCAATTGTCCAGATTTAGGTATCACTTTTGGACTGTCCAGACTTAGGGCACTTCACCTTAAATGGATACTGTGGCCTCGCAATTAATAAGTGATGCAAACAAAGTGCAATTCTAAGGAATGAGGCCGAATAAACCGTATGTCCTATTTATTTGTTGAATCATGGAAAGTCGAGTGTCTCGCAAAAATTAATTAGCTTGCACTCTCCGCCGTGTATCCAATATCGGTGGGGACTTTTATCGTCGGAGTGGAGGCGTTCGTTTTTTCGGATCGACAGCTTCGTCCTAGAAAAACGAAGCGGAACGGGGATACGGGGACGAGAGAAAGAGTATCGTTCACGGGCGTCGGCCAAGTCGAACGGGCGTCGATCGGCGTCGGCTCCCCCCCGTTCGAAGGAGGAAATTGGTCGGTCTAGGCGCAGCGGTGAGTTCAGGCAGGAAATTAAACGAGTCACGTGCTCATAATTATGAACATTCCACGGACGGGGGAGAAGAGACAGCTTCTTCGTCGTGTTCGTAAAAGGGAAGAGGAACGCGGTGAAGTTGAGGGTCGTCTGAGATAAAATTGCAAAAGTCGCGGCCGCGGGTAATAATAATTGTTGCTTCGGCCGGGCACGGGGGAACGTGAGACGAATATACGTTGGAATGCACCGACACGAAACCGCAGAGGATAATTCGAGCGAGATGACCAGCTCTCGACCCTCGTCCTCCTCGGACCCCGCTCAGATCCCAGCGCCTCTTCATAGCCCGCCGCCGGCCGAATGCCCTCTCATTAGCGCCTCTATTAAGATTTGATTAGTCCTAGGCGCCGTGAAATGCACGTCTCCATTCGCTAAATAACATCCTTCGCGCGCGTGCTCGCGGCTCGTTCGCAGATGCCTCGAAAAGCGAATCCGAAGACAATTTCCTCGCGACTTCGAACTGAACTTACCCAGAAAATCTACTGCTGCTATATCGCCAAAGCTTCTAGCGAGCCACATTTTTCACAGCGATCATCGATCACGACCCGTTTTATAAAAGACAGTTGAAGTGTTGAAAACTATCCACCTCACGATTATATTTCAAGTCTGAAGTAATAAAGGTAGGGTAGACAACTGTCTTTGGTTGAAGAACAGATAATAAGTAGGGTTAAATAGAATTTTAATAGAAGTAAAACATATTACGAGTCTCGCTTGTCACTTTTCAGGAAAAATTCACAACCTAGTAGATCATAAGATAGCCTAGCACAAAAGAAATTTTTTAAAAAACTTTGCTGCTGCCTCCATTCGTCAATATATTCTCGATCTCACATTTCCTTATAACATGAAACCATATAGTATTAGTTAAAACATTGATGTAAGGAATTCATTGACAAACATCTGAAGCTATTCGAGAAATAAAATTCTTAATCGATCCACTGTAAGAAGGATAAAATGATCGTGATAAACCATGTACTCTAAGTATGACAGATTTTTCGAAAATCATAAAGGATATAGCAAGTAGATGAACATAACAGACTAATAGACTTCACATAATACATAATAGACTTTGTCTTATTTACGGAATAAGATCAAAATCATCGACGAAATTCGTAGTTGCGCTGACGCTTCGTCGAAAATCGCAGAATAAAAGGGGCTGCATTATCGAAGTCTTTAATCTCCCCAAACATTTATCCGCGAATCGTGATCAAAGCGTCGTCGTCGCCGTCGGCGTCAGCGTCGGCGGCGCGGCGGCAGTGCACAGATTGTTTCTTCTCTCTCCGATTTCCTAGCAGAAAAATATTTCTCGTCCGGATGCGCCGCGACGCCGGGAATATTAAAAGCTGCGCGGAGTAGGCAAAGGCATCGCGGTTCAGACCACATATCCGGCTCCGTTCTTATTTCGCCGGAATGTTAAATAAATACAGGCAAAGGGAACGTTTACCGGAAAAGCGTCGAATCAAGCGGAACGGGCGTTTTACTGCTTAGGGAAATTTTCCGACTGACTCGTCCGACTGTAAAGCTCCTCAAAAGTTCTTTATATCTTCTCGCGCGCCGGACAAGTATAAAGAAGCTAAACCCTCTACCGAACTTCGCGAATCTCTCTTCTTTCTTTTTTTTTTACCAGGCCGAGTGTCGAGTGCAACGAATCGCTGGTGTTCAGGAGCGTGCAAGTAAGACGCGCCTTTACGATTCTGCAACGCGAAATGGCACTCGCGGAGACTGTGCTTTATTGTCGCGCGAGAATTTACCGGAGGGACGTTTATAAATCGCTTGCCCAAGAACGGAGAAACGCGTCCCTTCGGAGTACACAACTGCGTTCGGAGATGCAACTGCACCGGCGGAGATTCCCTCGGATCGGATGCAACGACTGCATACAGCGATTCGCTGTTTTTGCAACGAGATCGCACGATGATTTCGATCGAGTGGACTCGGTCGCTCTTCTGGTCGATCCGAAGGCGTGGGATGATGAAGAACAATGACAAGCGATCTTAAAGCATGTTGTTATTTGTTTGACACACAAATATTCAACTCGAGACAAATAACTGGTTCTTTTTTATTTCCAATTTATCTTATCGAGTTAGTTCAACTCGAAATGTTAAATGATGATTCTTGTTCTAGATCTTGTATGAAATATGTAATTATTACACTGCGGGTAGCTGTAGCCAGAAACAGTGACAAGAGATACAGATAGAAAGAGATTGCTAAGTGGAATCTGCTGTTTCTTGAAATTAATGCAGACAATTTTTATTTTGTATGAACATACTTCCAGTCTAGTATTTTGTGAATTTAGAATTAATTTCGTGTGCTGAATTATTAGGAAAAGGACGATTTTGCGAAAGAGTTCAAATTTTACAGGATTCTTATCGCGCCTATCTGCGACAAGAAGAACAATGTACTGGAAAAATGTAATGTGCAGAAGGATCGAAACACAGTACAATTTCGGATGGAGTGAGACATCACGCGGGAAATAAATCACATAATTATCAGGTCCGCGTGCGCGATACGGACTAACAACGCGGGGCCGTTCGTCCGCGCGCATTAATCGAGCAGAACAAATTCGGGACGCGGGAATAGTTGTTCTGATCGATCCTCAGTCTGCTGCGAAATCACAGATAGAGAGCGGGGTCTATCTGTTTATCGTCCCGTTTAAACTTTATCAGGATCGTAACGCACCGGGCAGCAACATTTATTGCCGGTGCGACAATCGCGCGTAATGGAACGGTGATTCGACGCCGATAGTATCGGTCATCTTTTCTGTGATTTGTTGCCGGTCCCGAGGTGGTTGCGGTCGCGCCTGTGATTCTCATTTACGACGTTCCCTTTTTTTCGCGACCGGCCACCGGAACGGGCTTCGTCGGGCCGGAAGTGGAACTGCCGCGGCCGCCGGAAATGGCAGGACCGGTCGACAGACGAGCAGAATCCTGTCGGAATTGCTTTCCCTCGCCACAAGAGATACCATCGTTACCAAAAAATCTGTAACCTCGTATATGACTCGTTATATATTCCACTGTTTTTGAGCATTTGATCACGTTATCACAGCGCTGCAAACTTTGTTCTTCATAGTTTATGTTCCTTTCTGTATCCTTCATCCCTCAAGTTTAGGATTTTAACCTTCTACTTCTCGATTTGTCCAATTTTTTAATTCAATCTGACTCGACCTCCCATGTTAATAGCGATGCTAATGCATTCAAAAAATTATTGTCTCAGTATTATTACCGTATATAGTATAATTAGACACGATCTCTAACAGGTGAATAAACTAGTTTTGAATAATCATAAGCTTCAGATGCTGATACGAAACATTCAAATTGCAGAGATGCTCAGACCTCGGGCCAAGGTTTCGAGTATTCAGAAGAAAAAGCAGAGACAGGGGATGAAAGGTCCTTGGTTACTGCAGGCACCCTCGAAAACGATCATTTTTCCCCACGATCACCGTTCCCACCGCTCGAGGACTAGGTGCAGGGTCAATCCGATAACAGAACAATATCAAACAACGTCAAGTCCACTCTTAAGACATTTTTATACGCGAGTGGACTGCTATAGCGACACGTATCCACGACGCGAGCGATCGGAGCCCGTTAAATCACGTCCACCGGTAAATCGAATCATCCTAGTCCCAGCGGTTTCGTGAGTCAACAGAGAGCTCGCAGAAGTTAAGAGTCTGGATAGGTCTGGCTTATGGTTGTGCTGGAGGATCGTGGGGATGGAAATTGTCGCGAAACGAAAAAAGAAAGAGACGCTGGAAGCTCACAGAACCGTGACGGTATATATGATCGAGATAGGACCCCTACCGTCAGCGGGAATCGCGACGTCACTATAGGGTACTGACGATTACACTGTAGCTTCGTGACGTCAATTCAGGTTCTGACTATAGCACTTCCCTCGCTATTTACGCTCAGCATAACACTGTTCTTCAACGGGACACTTGGCTTATTTGCGACTGAACACTGATTCTGGTGGATTCGTGAGTCTGCGAGGAGCTCGCAGACGCCGGGAGCCGGTCCTAGAGCTGGTTTATGGTAAGGTGGGTGGAGGGTCCTATGATGGGATTGGAAATTGTCGCGAAACGAAAAAAGAATGAGACGATGCCAGCTCACAGAAGCGTGACGGTATATATTATCGTGATAGGACCCCTACCGTCAGCGGGAATCGCGACGTCACTATAGGGTACTGACGATTACACTGTAGCTTCGTGACGTCAATTCAGGTTCTGACTATAGCACTTCCCTCGCTATTTACGCTCAGCATAACACTGTTCTTCAACGGGACACTTGGCTTATTTGCGACTGAACACTGATTCTGGTGGATTCGTGAGTCTGCGAGGAGCTCGCAGACGCCGGGAGCCGGTCTTAGAGCTGGTTTATGGTAAGGTGGGTGGAGGGTCCTATGATGGGATTGGAAATTGTCGAGAAACGAAAAAAGGATGCGCGAAACGCGGCTGGAAGGTCGCAAAGCCGTGATTCTAGTCACGAAGCGTCTCACGATGCATCGAGGCTGCTCGGTTGCGCCGGATGCAACGGAACCGATCGTGTGCCCCCTAATCCCTCCTGCTGAACTCTCCTCGGAACCCCTCCTCTTGCCCCCTCCTCCCAGTTGCTTCGGATCCCCGTTCCCCCGTTCCACCATCCGCGTTCCCGGCCCATTCTATACATCGTCGTTGGTGGGTACAGTCGTCTTCCTGATTTATACACTGCCACCGGCAGCAGTCGAGCGCAGCCAGGCTCGCGGGAGGACGAGGGGGGCAATGGGGAGGGCGTGGGTTGCACGGGGAGAACGGTTCCATTGTTTAATCGAGACCAGCGAAACGCTGTTCGTCGTCGGTAACCATAAAAACACTATTTTATGCGCGAACACGGGGCCCGTTTGTTTGCTCGGAACCTTGCCGTACAGCTTGATCCGTGACGTACGATGGAACCGACGATAACGAACGGTCGAGGTGAACGGAATATTCGGAATGCGATAAATTAGCCACCGAACCGGCCCTGGCCGTGTTTGATTAACACTGGAACTTTGATTAAACTTTGATCAATATCAGCCACTGAGCGCGACTGGCGCGTGTTACTCGGTGGATACGACAAGATTGAATTTATTTGGATTTATCTGATTTTTGTTATATTAAATGATTGCAAATTGCACGATTTCAAATGGAAACAGCGAATGAAACGGATTACATGTTAATATAACAATTTTATTAGACGACGATTAGACAATTATACAGTCGACACCATTCTTTGCAATTGCCTCCCAACCTTTTGAAAGCTGGTGGATTGTTTTTCATAAAAAAAGAATTTGAAATATCGTAAGCAGAACGGGGCATGTTAATTTTATATATTGGGAGTACAAATTAGTTCGGTCCGTTTTCAAAAGATGTCTCTGACTGTTATGAATGTTTCACAGTGACAGCTGATTTCGATGTTTTCAAAGAGGTTAGACATCTACCAATAATATTCAGTTTATATCGCTTCTGTTTTCATACAAAACTTTTGTTTTTTACTGTGTTGAATATGTCAAATTTTGTGGTGACTAAGCAGCATTTGCGGGAGGTTTTACTTTTCTGCTTTAATTGGAAGAAAAGTGCTGCTGAAGCGCATCGAATGCTTGTAGAAGTTTGTGGTGATAATGCTCCAACTGATAAATCATGTAGGGAACGGTTTCGACGTTTCAAGGATGGTGATTTCAGCGTTGAAGACAAGCCTCGCTCTGGACAGCCAAAAAATTTGAAGATACAGAATTGGAGGCATTACTCGATGAAGATCCGAGTCAAACGCAAGAGGAGCTTGCAGAATCGTTGGGAGTTACCCAACAAGCAGTTTCCATACGATTAAAATCCATGGGAATAATTCACAAGCAAGGCATTACGAGAGAAACGGCCGGAATACGAGCAGAGACATGACAAAGTTGTTCTTCTGCATGATAACGCTCGGCCTCACGTCGCAAAAGTCGTAAACAAATATTTAGAAACACTCAAGTGGGATATTTTATCGCATCCGCCGTATTCGCCGGACATTGCTCCTTCGGATTACTGGTTGTTCCGACGGATGCAGCACGATTTGGCAGGTCACCGGCTCACTTCTTTCGCAGAAATCGAAAATTGGTTACAAACTTGGATCGCCTCAAAAGACGAGACATTTTTTCGAGACGGAATTCGAAAATTGCCTGAAAAGTGGGGAAAAGTAGTAGCCAGCGATGGACAATACTTTGATTAACCTGTTCATTTATTTTGTTCTGAAATAAATGCATTTTTGACCACAAAAAAATGGACCGAACTAATTTGTACTCCCAATACTTTGGTGCATTCTGATTTGTTTCAACCCAATTTTGCCTTACAGCAATTCTGTAATATACAGCTTAGCGTGTGTAATACTGCTACATAGTTCACTGGCAAAAATATTGAACAAGAAAGTCGCATATTTTAAAGGAAAGAATACACAGAGCATATATAAAATCTCAAGCCGATCATCGAGATAATAGAAATTGATTTTATTATAGCAGCATAAAATTCGTCGGGAACAGAATACCCGCCGCGCGTTAAATAACAAGATTTAAGTGTTATGTTTCGAATCTACGAAATCCGATGAGACTGCCAGGTTATTTTCCGCGAGAGATCAAATATACGAAACGCCGGCGGGGTCGGGCGGTGGGGAGTGTTTATTGTTAAACAGTAAAATGTGTGCACGAATGTTTGTTCCGATTAATTAATTTACACTGCTCGTTGCGCGCAGTTTTCAAGCCTGTTCAAAAGTTTGATTGTTCATACGTCACGCTGCTGGGGATTAATTTTAACCGGTCCGTGGGAGTTTTAAATTCCCCATCGCCTGTTAGCGTTAAACAAAATACGACCGCGGGTTAAATTCATCCCGAACTTCCTATTTCACGGAAAACAAAAGTTAACGTCATATTGTTTGTTGGCACTCGCTCGTTTTCTGCTGTCTTTGTTCTACGCTTTAGACACTATAACGATAACTACTGGGAATTGGTGCAACAATTTTCCATTATCTTCCGCGCCAATGTATTAGTTTTTAAAAAATTCGACTGGAATCATCTCACTTTATTTTATGTATTTTCATTCAAATCCAATAAAAAGTCCATGGTTAACAATGTGACTGAAACTGAGCACTTTGTGTTAACAACATAATTGTATAAAGTAAGGCACCTAACATTTTCATGTGTAACATCTGTTATTTTTAATGATTATGCGGAAATGTGCAAGAAAATGAATCTTTGTTTATGTGAGACAATTGTTGCTACGGAGAAGATTGTCTTTTCAAAATCATATTTACGATATTTCGGGGTCATCGTCGATTTTTTTAAAAGGCTAATGTGTTTTTATGAGTGTAGCGTCATGTCTAATGAAAAGACAGTATTGACTTTCTGTATGCTACATCCTTCATGTAGCTGAAGACCTATAATACGTTACTGTAGGTGGATTAGTGTAACATTACATCGAACGAAGCGACAAATTCAACCCATGTGCAATACGTTGACATTCAAACGCCCTTCGAAGGAATAATTCCTCGATCTAACGTTGATATTTCAGATGCAAATGTTAAACGACCCACCTAGAGGATGAGAACCTAATATCAATCTCCCCTCCTATTGTGAGCAACTTCTTTTCATCGGAATGGAGATAACAACAGGTTACGCAACCGGATCAGTTAGCGTCTGAAACGGCGTTACATAAAATCGCGCGGAAACGCGTCGCTTACAAATGAGAGTTTGCATCGTATTGTCCGATACTCTCTCCAAAAGAAAGTCACTCTCGAGAGCAACTTGTTACACGGAGGAGGATCGTGCAGGGTAACGTATCTCGAGAGGCATCCCGAGGATCGTGTAACAATTGCGAGCGATCACAGGGTCGTTCTCGAGCTCGGGGAGCAACTCTTATTTTCCGGCGGCGGAGGATTCATCGAAAGGAGATCGATGGGTTCCGAGGGACAACCATGAGGCAACGACAGACGGCGTCTCCTCTTTATCACTCCGGTTCCTTTCCCGTCTGGTTGTTCCTCGGGTCCGGGTCCACCCGCCCTCTTCCTGTTCTTCTCCCCTTGGCGTGGTAGCCAAGGGGGAAACCGCGGCGGACCTGTTGCGGGGAGCACGTCGTAACTCTTGCGGTGAATGCCCATACACGTGCACACCGACTCGGGGAATCACGCTCACGGACACGTATAGGAACACAACGGGCTTCAGACGGGACCGAGACGAGAGGGAGCGAGAGTGAGAGCGGGGGGGCAGAAACGGCGAAATAACGGAGGGAGAAGGATCTCGGGGAACCGAAACCGTGCAGAAATCCGGCCGCGGGAAAGGAACACGTACGCCACCGATGCGCCGAATAGGTGTGCACCACCGTGTTGCCTGCTATACAAGCGGAACCAGAGGCAGATCCTGAAGACAATGGGAACCACGACGCGCCAGCCGAGCTACAGTAACGGGAGTTAGCGCTGGTAATTACGCTACCCGCCAGCTAAAGATGCCAACGGAACGGGCGCGCGTGGAACTTGGATTTCAGACGACGGTGTACAGGGACTGACTGCAAAGACTCCAGGGGGAACGGCATGAAGAGATAATCATGTTCGTCACTCGGCCACCTTTGTTTTTGAGTAATTGGAAACAGGAGCATGATCCTTGCGATCCTAATGGTGCGTACGAGGCTAGAGGATTCGGTGGAAATGATTACTGGATTTATGAGCCAGTGGAAAGAGTTATCTTTAATAAATTATATTTTCAAAATCCGTCAAAAGATGATTGTAAGATTGATCTTCTGACTGGGGATGGTAGTAGACTGTACATCTCAATGCAAAATGAACATGCGCATCAGTTGCAAGATATAAGAGCTAAGTAGACATTTGATGCTTGAATAAAAACATAATTCTTTTAATTTTTCAAATATCTTACGTTTGCCTATTCATTTCTTTTGCGAATGTATAAATGTTGATGTTGTATACTAATCTACCCTTCCCTAGCCTTAATACTGACGACCAATGGTTAAAATAATAAAGCACACGTGGACTATAGACGATGATTAAAATTGGAATAGGAAAATGTTCTGTAGCTCAGCCAAATCGTTAAAACACTCGGCAAGTTTCCCTTTTTGGACTCCCCACGAATGTAGATATCGTGAAACGGTCAAGAACGCGATATGCATCTTGATCCGAATGCTGACAATTATAGCTCCGTTTGCATAGTTAAAGGCATATCTACAGTTGCACGATGCTTTTAAGATAGGTGAAACTTATTACCGCATCTAGGAGCACTTTTCTAGCCGCTGGTATTAACCACTGAATTTTTATCGCTGTTTAGTTCTACCGACTGTAGGATCTGATTACCTTTTCAATTACAGTAGACCGAGAATATCAAGAAATTGTTTCAAAGGCTGCGAATATGTATCTACTATACTATGTAGCGATACATGTATAGGTCCCTACTGTATATCTTATGTGGCAGTAAATGCACAGTCTTTTACTGTGTATCTCTATCTTATGTGGCAGTAAATTGCACAGTCCTCTGTTCTGTGTCTGCATCTTATGTGGCACTAAACGTACAATCTTTTTAAACAGAAAAACTGGTTTAGGGGGATCGTCAAAATGGCGGGTTCGAGTACCTCAAATTTACGATTATTGAGATTATAAATATGGAGATTATAAAACGTGGCTAAAAATGTAGATAGACACATTCTCGTAGTGTTTATTAAATAACATACAATCAGTAATCAGTATAAAGTAATGGAAAACAGGAATTTGAACATAGGTAACTATATTGATATCATGTAAGCGTAAAAATGGAGCAGCCAAGAACGAGCTAAAATTTTTTCCTTTCTCTGGGAACACAAGGAAAAGTTGCAAAGTTAACGAACAGAATATCTCCCATCGTCCGAAGCTCCATGTAGAACAAGTAACCCAGCAGAAGAATCCCGCGCGGAATATATTTTCTAAGGTCGTAGAAAATGGTAAGAACCGAGTTACACCGAGGGGTTGGGTAAAGGGACGTCGAGTTCTCCCGGTCTCGATGCATCTCTGAAATATTAGAATGTGCGCGAACCGTAGGGAAGGAGCGCGAGATTTTTCAGTCTTAGCGTAGACGCGGAGGAAGATTCGGTTCCGCGCGATTTGCTGCGGGAATGGTGCTGCTCCACTTCCGCGGGTAGGATCGAGTTTCGCGAGTTTGAATTTTCAACGTGCGCAAATCCTATTTTCCGAAGAATGCGATTGACGTACCAAGTACGTTTTGAAAGACCGTCTCCCGGCATCTACGAATCGGCGGCTCAAGAAGGAAACGAGTAATGTCAGAGCTATGCGATCAACAAAGAAGTATACCACCTTTGAACCGTATTTCTAGATACCGGGCGAGGCTAAAGGCACGAAAAAAAATTCCGCGCTCCGGTTAATGTACACGATCAAGGATCTAGGTCACACTTGAAATCATTCAATACAAGTAATAAAACAATTATTTCTTCTCCACCATTGGACAGACAGAAAGTCCGATTTTTAACAGTAACGTTAAACAAGAGCAACTTTTTTATAAACGAACAAAGTAAGTTATCTGCGTGTTCTCTATTAGTAATCTCCATTTTGTAATTTTTTATCATCAGCAAATAGTTCGATGATTAATTGCCACACAGACACATCAAATTGATTTAATAGTAAAATTAGGTAAGGTGAAGTTCCCTAAGCCTGGACAGCATGTTTTTCTATTTTAAATTTTATCACTTTAAATAAACAAAAACAATTTCTTAAGCGTTTTAACATACAGTTCAGAGTTTGTAAAGTAATTTAAAATAAAAAAATCATTGTTTAGGTTAATATCTTAATTATATTAACAAGAATAATTTAAACCTATAGTTGTACATATTAAATCCAATCTAAGCTAGTACCTGGACAGAAGTAAAGCCTATATCGGGACAAATTCAATGTACGTGTTGATCGAGCGAACATAACCTAAAACGTTGGTTGGTGGCGCTGTTGCGCATGACGAATAGAAGATGCTTTGCGTAATATGTAGTATTCTTATCATAGATTATAGTATTGTATTATTTAACCAAATATATATTTATTTTCATTTACTGTTTTAATAAAACTTGTCATAATACAACTTTTAAGGTTAGGTAGTAATACTGATAGATTTAAGATGTAAACATAAAGTATTATTAACGTCACAACCGGAATACATTTTCTACATACGTTATTCAAGCTAATAGAAGACTAATTATACATACATATAGTTAAATAATTGGCAAACAATGCGTTGATTTTATTCACAAACACGTGTCCGGCTTCAGGCGTAAGCACATTGCGTATAAGCTTAGAGTGGGACAGCTACTGTCATCGCGTCCCAGTATGGAGTACTTATATTTAAAAAAAAAGTCCTAATCTTGGACATCTAATATTTGGATCAATAATTATTATTTACGTTAAGTTTGATTGCAAATTTATTTTAAAATATCAATATTATTGTGCGTGATCATTATTTTTTGTCTGAGGGCTTAAATTATATCTTTTTTTCTAACAAAAGTTCGAACTATAAATGCACATGATTCGCATGTAAATAGACTATTTTGTATACTGTTTTCAGATGAACTTTGAATTCATTTTTAAATTTCAATTGATGTCTTAATGAAATAATATTCACACCTACTTGTAGCTAAGGCCTCAGAATATATAATATAATTATTTAATCTCTTAATTACTGATTTTACTATGAAAATTCAATTGTCCAGATTTAGGTATCACTTTTGGACTGTCCAGACTTAGGGCACTTCACCTTATCTGAATTAAAATTGAAGAAAGTATGTGAAGGATCGACTTTGTACCTCAAAGTGATCTATAATAAACCCATAGTAATATTTCTTGATCAAAACGCTTCACAACATTTGCGTTTTAAAATCGGATATTTCATATGCAACAACCTAATATTTTTGCAAATTTTAGCAAAGCGACGAAGGGATCGACGGAATAATTTCGTGATCGAAATCGTGATCCTGTTGGGGGGAGGGGAAGGGTCTACATTAAATTAAATGCGCTGGGTGCAACTGTTTCAGGTTTGTTCAGCAGCAGGGTCCGGTAAAATATTCAAAGAATAATGAAGAGAGTCAAATAACAAAACGCGGCACGGTTAACTAGGAGGCAATGCAGCACTACCAAAACCGGCGACTCTCGGCAAAGTGCAAATACTACTATTTTTTCAATCCCCTCCCACTCCCGTGCGTGACAATCGTTTAAAGAGCAAAAGGGAGTACGCCTGTTAACGAGCGAAAACAGTTATGGGACACTGGTCGCTGGAACTTTACAGCTTGCAATCGGAATGTTACGCGAGTGACCTTTTAGAGGGGACATGGAAATTCAACTCCGCGCAGTAGCGATGCCAGCTATTGGCTTTGAACAAATAACGAGAGAATAGCTTGCTCCAGGGACGTACACACAGAGTGTACGTTACGTGACGAATGGTTCTGCGTGACGTCGTTTCGCTGTCTTCTATCATCCGAGGCAGCCAGCCTTGTCGTCTTTGATAGCAAATCGGCCTAGTGTTCGATCATCATTTTCCTACTAATTCTACACCAGAGTAGAACATGCCAAGACCATATTACTGGTATCATTTTTTTTATTTACAAAAGAAAGTACCATTGGAAGCTTCATTAAAACCTAGCAATCTTTCATATCAGATCAGCCTGTTATTTGATGATCATTTTTCTATAAATTCTACAGCATGCTAATACATAGATACACGAACTATATTTATGGCATTTTTATTATTGGAATGTCTGACACATTGTACACAAAACATATTACTTACTGTCAAAAGAAAATTTCAGTGGAAGGTTCACTAAAACCTAACCAAACATCTTTGATATTAAATTGACCCGTCATTCGATTATTATTTTTCTAGAAATGATTAGCACCTCCAACAGATTAGCATCTATATTGTCTTTCACTATCTTGTACACCATACAAGTATAGAAAAATATCATTGATGAAAGAATATTTCTGTTTTATAATTTTCCTCTTTGTACAGGGAGTTCGGCCGCGCGAGGTTCGGAAATCACTTTGAATGTCTATTTATTCCACATTGCAGTATTTACATTTTTACAAGTTGTTCAGTAGAAGAAGTAAAATGAACTTCTTCTCGGTTGTTCAGTATTCCGCTCGTTATCTGCACTTCGGTCGTAATTCGATTATTCGTCTATCTGGTATCTCTACAGAGGAAACATTCCCACAAAGAAGAGAAAGCGATCGATTCGAAGAAAGAAGCACGATTCCTAATAACGTTGAATTTACCTGGCCATCAAGATACCGTTTTAGTGGCGCACGGAGTAGAGAAAGTGCAACATTTAAACGCGGTTAAAACGTGACCGTTTCAGCGCACGGCGTTCGAACGTTGTTGCAATCGTCATGCGAGCAATATGAATATTTCGTATAGGTAAAGTGTGATCGTTTCCCATGGCCGTAACCACGATGAAGCGGCCCAATGACATGTAAATTAATTCTCTTTTTCAGCATCTCCGGCGAACGTACCGCTGCCGACGTGTACACCGTTCTATGCAATAATACGCATGCCAGCGACGGACCGTAATGTCTGATCGTTATCGAAATCCTCGCTGGCCGCTCCTGTCACATTTTCCCTGTAAAATTAATCGATAGAGATGACGGAAACGCTGACGGTCAAACTGTCAGGCCTAGCGAGCAAAGTAGCTTATCTGCGACCGACGCACATCGCGGCGAATCCGCGATCTAGGTGGAAAAACTATTTCATGGTTAATTCTCCTGTACTCTCTGCGACGATTTACATATATGTTTACGCTGGAACCTCGAGAACGTTCTACTAAGCTTCGTGCAACTCGAAACTAATTATTATACAATGCTTTTTCATTTCACAGAAACGAGTATTTCTGTATGTATATTTCATACGACGTGGTTTATGCAAAAATGTGTTAGTTAACCAGCTTTGAAGGATTTTCCTATTATATTCTTATAAAAATTATTGCTTCTAGTATCCAAGAAAATAATGATACTTTAGATAATTATGTTCCCTGTCAACTAAGCTTCCATCTGAGCATACGTAAGTTCATTTTCAACCGATACTGCACGTATAGTAATAAATGCTTCGAAAATAATTTGATTTAGTTTCAATGAATGGTTCGAGTCGGTCCTAGTAAATAGTCGTCGGAGTTTCTCGGAACTTGGGCCAGCGATCGAGAGTATTAGCAGCAAGTAAATAATATGCACAGCTGAAGTATCGGGTCTGGGCGAACGTCAAAGAGCCATGAAGCTTAGAATGTTTCCGGCTGACTCGCCGCGGCGTATAATTCACTTTGCTTAATTTGTGCTAAATGTTCACTGAGATGAGTTACTAGGCTGTTCCGCGATGTCAATGAAACGAACAAGCCAGCCCGCTGCTGCCTCGCCTCGAACAGTAATTTATATCGAGAGACGCCGACGCATCTTCTCCCCCGAGGACAATATAATTTGCGACCGAACGCTGACGTCTTTACGGGCCGAATGCACGCATTGTTTCGAACTTTTTTCAATCATGACTCGCGTTTCTTCCGCCACGTGGCTGCAAGCCACGAGTAGACTTGAGACGATGAATCAACACACGCCGGATAGCTTCTTTGCCGTGGATGATTTTAACGAGATCAATCTATGCGAATAATCGTACACCCCTTACCGAACTTACTGCGTTTAATATAATTTAATACTGTAAGGCAAAGTAGGACTAAAATCAACTAATATCTAAAAATAACTTATAGTCTTTGCTAGTCATACCAAAATAGTCATTAGTCAAAACTTTTTGATTAGTTAGTGATAACTAATTAATAATATTAATGTATGTTAGTCGCACAATAGTGACTGATGACTAAAGATTGATGACTGATCATCAACTACTAATTCACTAATAAGCAATAGCTAACGATTACTTACAGCTGTGACTAACTACACTGTCCAACAAATTTCAACTTTTTTTATGTTCCCAGATTACTATTAGGTCCTTCTTATAGAGTTTTTTGCGCTGATTTCGAATCTGTTTTTAATTTTTTCCCTATACGCACAGTTTTTGAGGAACATGGCTTTGAAAAAATGACCTATTTTTCAACTTTGAACAAATATTGTGATGTTATTATAAAAGATATTGAATTGTTCTTTGCAGCAAAAGATTCTGTGGACTTTCCCGAATACAGTGATATCCAATATTTAAACATGTTTAAACAATGATTAAAGACGGAGAGACACCATTTTTGCACCAATTTTTGAAGATATTTATAAATTTATCTCAAAAAATAAGGGTCCAGCGGAAAATCGAACTATACCACGCGATAGAGCAGACTTTTATCTTGAAAAACCCCCCTTTGAAGTTTTTGACATCGACGTTTTTACCGAACCAGAAAGCAAAATATCTTCGCCCGACATGCGTTGCCGCCAGTGGCGCTCTGGACGATATATGGCGCTGCGACGGGATACGGAGCCGCGAACGACCGTTGTAGTGGTGAGCGCCACTGGCGGCAACTCAAGTCGGGCGAAGATATTTTGCTTTCTGGTTCGGTAAAAACGTCGATGTCGAAAACTTCAAAGGGGGGTTTTTCAAGATAAAAGTCTGCTCTATCGCGTGGTATAGTTCGATTTTCCGCTGGACCCTTATTTTTTGAGATAAATTTATAAATATCTTCAAAAATTGGTGCAAAAATGGTGTCTTTCCGTCTTTAATCATTGTTTAAACATGTTTAAACAATCATAGTGTATTAATATTGGATATCACTGTATTCGGGAAAGTCCACAGAATCTTTTGCTGCAAAGAACAATTCAATATCTTTTATAATAACATCACAATATTTGTTCAAAGTTGAAAAATAGGTCATTTTTTCAAATTCAAATTTCTCAAAAACTGTGCGTATAGGGAAAAAATTAAAAACAGATTCGGAATCAGCGCAAAAAACTCTATAAGCAGGACCCAATAGTAATCTGGGAACAAATTTGGTGTTGGACAGTGCTATTTGCCATTTAGCTATCACTAACTAATCAAAAAGTTTTGATTAATGATTATTTTGCAATGACTAACATTCAAAAAGACTATTAGTCATTTTTAAATATTAGTTGATTATTGCCCTACTCTGCTGTAAGGTAAAATGGGCGTACACAAAAAACGCTAATGTTGCAGTGGAACCACGATTATTCGAATTAATCAGGAACACAATTGTGTTCGAATAGTAGAACAATTACTTGAATCCTTTTCGATTCAACTGTTTGCGCGTGGAATGTATGCAGACAATAAAGAACTCACATATGACGGTTCTATTGAATATCCTGAGCTTACTCCTACACGTCCACATCATTTGTTTTCCTAAAAAGTTACTGTGAATTTTTGAAAACGAAACGAACTTTCTAAACGTTTTATACAAATTAATCAGGGTTTACGGTATTGAATAGTTAATAGAATAGGAATTACGGTAACAGAGGAAATTCGATAGTAATTGGTAAAACGAAGGTCAGCGCGACGAAAGTATAATCATCGATGCAGACCCATTCAACCGGAGCTCGCGGAAAAGGTTAATTACCATAGAAATAGAGACCGAATAATGGAGAGAAGGTTACGGAAGTCGTTTTCTAGCTTGCGCGCGTCTAAATTGCTAAACCGCTGGCGGAGAATTAAGCGTCCGGTCGTTATATAAAAATATAACGGATGCGAGGACGGCATGGGTGGTAAGCGTTGAACTACTGATGTGTTAAAATGAAAAATTTACATTGAATGAACGATGTAATTACTCCCGGTAACGTCGTCTCGTTCTGGAACACTTTATTCGGCTACAATATTCATTAATACGGGGCTGCACCGTTGCTTTTTTCGGGGCTCGTAAAAAGTTGCTTTTAATATCGCAATTAAATTTTTCTGCATTAATCAGGAACATTATCAAATCTTGTTTTCGTCATCCTGAATTATTTAGCTCCTCATTTTAATTTTGTTCTCATTCCGGCTAATTTCGGAAAGCAATCCTTTTAGGTGTGGAAATTTATTTATAAAATGCTAATTTAATAGGACCCATTCTTGAAATAATACATTACTTAACAAAATCAACATGTTTCAAATATCTACAGTCGGTGTACAAAGTATTCGTACACATTAAAAAAACGAATTACTTTTTCAACATTGGTCCCAACAGCTTGAGTTTCTTTTCAGACGTTAGAAGGATTAGTTTACTAGCTAATGTGTAAATAACTTTTTTAAAAATTGTTATTGGTCGCAATTGCGAAGGAAATAGTAAAGGTCACCATTTTTATATTTTTTATCTGTACCTGTCATGAAAATTTAGGAGGCGCCTCTGGTAGGCCTGAGTCAGTTATATACTTGTACAAAGTTTCATCGAAATCGATCAAGGATGTTACGAAACATAATTGATTGAAAATAGCAAAAATCGTAAGAATCTGTAAATTCAAAGATTTTCCATCTTACAACACCCATAGCTTTTTTAACCGTCAACCAATTTCGATGAAACTTTGTACATATACAGTAGCGGACAAAAGTTTAAGACCGCTCTAAAGAAGACGATAACTTTTTTAATATTGTACTATACGATTTGAACTTTTTTGGGAAAGCTAGAGCAATTAGTTTACTAAAGGATGTGAAAAGAAATTTTTTCAAAAATTGCAATTGATCGGAATTGTTGAAAAAATACTAAAAGTTGAATTTTTAACTTTTTTGTGTGGGCCTATATTGAAACTTTAAAAAATACCTTTTTGTAGATCTGTGTCAATTAAGCATATTCTGAAAATTTGGTCAAAATCGGTCGACGTTGCAATGAGCTACAAACATTTAAAGATGGTAAAAATTGCAAATTTTCACGATTTTCTGCAATAATTCGTGAAAATCTGCAATTTTTACCATCTTTAAACGTTTGTAGCTCATTGCAATGTCGACCGATTTTGACGAAATTTTCAGAATATGCTTAATTGACACAGATCTACAAAAAGGTATTTTTTAAATTTTCAATATAGGCCCACATAAAAAAGTTAAAAATTCAACTTTTAGTATTTTTTCAACAATTCCGATCAATTGCAATTTTTGAAAAAATTTCTTTTCACATCCTTTAGCAAACTAATTGCTCTAGCTTTCCCAAAAAAGTTCAAATCGTATAGTACAATATTAAAAAAGTTATCGTCTTCTTTAGAGCGGTCTTAAACTTTTGTCCGCTACTGTACATAGCTTACTTAGGTTTACAAAATACATGCATTAAATTTTCATTACGGGCACAGATAAAAAATTTAAAAATCGTGGTCTTTACTGTTCCCTTCGTAATTGCGACCAATAACAATTACAAAAGAAAACCGATTTACACATTAGCTAGTAAACTAACCCTTCTAACGTCTGAAAAGAAACTCAAGCTGCTGAGTCGAATTTTGAAAAATTTATTCGTTTTTAAAAGATGTACGAATACTTTGTACACCGACTGTATAATACTTTAATTACCGAATAGAAAACTTGAGCCTTGCTATTTTGTCGGAGTCTGTAGCGTCAGAAGATGCTCATCGTTCAAGTGAAAAGCTTCTTGGAGTAAAAATGAAATAAGAATATTTTATCAATGAGTTTGTCTATGCTCCTATTATTTCAGAAATATGTGTGCACCATAAACGGATAAAAATCCACAGTCCAGTCACCAGATGCAGCCAAGAATTAGAAATTCTGTAGAGAGACCCGTGGAGAGCGCAATATCCGTGGGAATAAAAAAGAAATCGTGTTCCGGATCGAAAAACCACTAGCCCCTGGAACGCAAAGGGTGGTAAAGGAGAATGCGTTGAACCGTCGCGCCGTTAAGGTGAAAAATTGGTATTGCGCAGTCAAAGTAACCGCGTCCGGGGCCCTCGAAACGTTTTATTCAATGTCCGTGTGAGGACGGGGGGCGGGGGCGTTAATATCGCTGGCGGGGGGTCCGGACTCGGGGCTTTCCACGGAGGGCGGGCTCCGCTCCCGATTATTAACTGGCATCGGAAAAACGTGACAATCACGTTTAATTTCCCTCCGGGAGCTTCCGTATGGTCGCGGGGACAGAGAGACCGTAACGATCGAGCTGGCGGAGCTCGAACAGCTTGCACCGGCACACACAGGATGTCGCCTCATTAAACGGCACCCAGACGAAACGAAGAAACCGCTAATAATTAATAGACGATCGGACAATGCGGTAATTACGAGTGCTGATTACGTTCATTATCCTCTCTAATGAGAAATACAGCGTCGGGCTGGCACGTATCCACTGCGCTGGCCCCGAACAAGCCGCAACACCCGTTCCACAGCTCCGGGTTTCTTTTCTTATAATTAGAAGTGTACCCGGCAGTCACCGGGGCAGAATAATAAAAGTCGAGAAGCCGCCAGCACTGCCGCCGACGCCGCCGTCCCCGTGGAGAGCGTAAATATCACCATTGACGTTTACTGTCCGTGCTACATGATCGTAAATCCTGGCCGAGACATTGGCTGTCGTGCGTGAAACACTTTGTTCCGTTCGCGCGGGCTACGATGCGTGAAACCCATTGATGCCGAACACCGTGCTTCCTAACTCCCTAAGCGACGTCGATACGTTCACGCTGAATAAGTCGCGTTTTGGATAACGCGAGGAGAACGCGCTAAGAACACCGGCTCGATCTAATTGCGCGTGGGTGGCTGACACGCTTCACCGCGCAACGCATTTTTCATCCTCTCTCGATAATTAATGTTGACTACGGCGTACGCAATAAATCAAATTTTAGCTGGGCTAGCGTAAAACGATGGGCCTCGGAGTAATCGCCAGATTTTATGCATTTATAACAGAAAATGGATAGATCAATCGTAAAACAGTGAAAGCAGTTAAAGAATTTAAAAACATTGTTAAACCATTTTCAACTTACCGAACTTATTCTGAAAGAAATATAAATGTCCACGTGGGCTCTGTAGTTTACAATCAATGCAACAGCAAATACTGTTTCATTGAATCAAATGATCAATGTACTCTTATAATCGTTGAAATGTATTGTACGGTGTAAACATTACAAAATTGACAATACGAATGGTGTTCTTTAAATAACAGAGATATCTCAAATAACCATCTACTGTCTTATGGTTTGTTAAACGTAGACAACGATCAGCGTACTTACGTTAATTGTTAGAAATAGCAGTGGAATACAGAAAGTTGTTTCTAGATAATTATAATAAGCTGATAATAATGTGTCAGCAGTTTTAAATTGTTTTTATTGTTTTGTGTACCTCCTACCAATTTTTTCTCATAAATGCATAAAATAGAAAGTCAATCAACCATTCAACCATTCTTTTCTTAACACGCAGCAGACACTTTCCAAGACGATAAAAATGTTCTTCAAGAATTTTGAGGACTTTGAACAAGTCTACCAAATAACACAGACCTTTCAGGTTCCAGGTGTTTGACCCTTCACGATATGCCCCAACTATACCTTAAGCGATAATTGGCGTTGCTCCTCATGAAAACTTCCGGCGCAACTTTCCCTTCAAGTTAGCAAATTAATAAAAAAGTACCTTTTCCAGCATCGAACGAAGGATATCAAATGCACGGAGTTCTTTGATCGTGCTTCCCTAATTATAGCGAGTTAATCAGCAACAAACGGCGAATGCTAAGCGATCTGGTTGTATGTCGATTCGAATTTTCGCGATATGGAATTGGAGTGGAAAGGAACGGTGACGTGCGAGCGACAACGAAAAGTTGAACGGCAAATTAGCGATCTGTCGCTCGAAAGCGGCGTTTCGCGGAATTAGTTGTCGCGAAATAACTAGTGACGGAAAACTGTTCGGGTATTTTGGAAACACTCGGCGGGACGGCAATTATTCGCGTTATCCCGGAGTGGATTCGAAGTTTTGTCGTATCGCGTGTGTAAGTAGCGCACGCAGTTCTATTTCCTTCAAACGTCTCATCGAAAGTTTACACGCGCGAAAGTTTCGCGACTGGGAGAACCGTGACGTCGACAATCCACGAGCGTAATCGTCGTATACATTCGGGAACGCATACACCGAGTAACTTCGCCTAAGCTCCGAGGCCACCGTCGAATTCAATCTAGTTATAGTTAACTAATCAGCCGGGATACCGGTAAATCAGTCCCTGAAGTGACCGTCGTTCAAATTCCCCGCAGCTCGCCCTCGTTCTAAGCGAGCAGCTATCTGAACACAAATATTGTTTAAATTATTACGGCCGCTTGTTTGTGCGCCTGATTGCAATCCGTGCGCCATCATTTGTGTATCAATCAGGCTATGCGTGTGCTTCTTTGGTCGGCATGGATGGGATTCTAATGATTATGCTGCAATCGTGTACGGGAATTTGGAATGCGCAGTGCTTTGCAATTTCTAGTGAATATCCAGCGTCATATAAAGTCTCGTACTATTTTGTTGAATTTTTATTTTACTCAGACTTGAATCAATCTATCGCGAAGGAAATTCCTAGCCAAACTCTACTTTTCTTCCAGTAAAACATAGAATAAGGTTCAAAGATGTTTCATAGGATTCACAAGTTTTTAACAGGACTTTATGTGTACAAATATTTTTCATACAACTTGGAAATGATGACCTGGATACTGATATACATCAAAATCGATAGATTTAAAGATACAGCTCTGAGAAAAGAACTGCAAGAAGAACAAACTTAATTCAGCCTCTGCACTTAGGTCCATTTCAATCTAAGACATTTCATCTAAATTCCAATTTCCCAGGAGCTTAATGAAATTACTTGTTTGTAATACAGCCACTGAAAGGGTCAACAGTGTTCTCTAAGAGATAAGTTGAAAAATATGAAACAGAGAATTAGCGCAAAAGAATCTAAAGGGATCTATAAAATCATCAGAAGAGGATCAGCTTGTCCACAATCGAAGAGTATTAATGCTCAACTTTAAATTCTAAAATTTGACGGTGTTCAAAGTACACATTTATAACACATTGTAACATTTCTTTTCAACTTACAGGCTACCATGCACCCGACTCTTTTTCATTGAAGGCCTGGTTGCAACGAAGCAGGTTTCCAGTAATCTTGGGTTTTATCAAAACCCGATTCTAATTAGCCGAGCGATATCAAGCCACTCGTTCGCATCTGATTAAGGCTGGCTAAGCCCGTCTGCGCGTCGAAAAATCGTGAAAAGTCGAGCGGCTAGATCCACGGTTCACCGGAGCCCCATTATGTAATTGCCGAGGATGTAGGGTAAGTGTGCATTTGAGTCAATTGGCAGGGCCGAGCGTGCCTAGTTACACCGCGCTTGGCTGTGCGTCTGCGTTTGTGTGTCGATGCGTGCGTGCGTGCGTGCGTGCATAGATGCATTTATGTGCGCCGAGCTGCGTCACAGACCGGCACCACGTGTGCGCTTTGCTCGCCGTTGCGCAACCTTCGCCGCAAGGTTGCGCGGAATAGCGTCTGCCTCGATTTTCCTGCGGCTTCGGCCGACCGACCAACATACACGCGCTTGCGCTCGCATGAAACGCCAGAAGGAGAGATAAACTTCCTTCAGACAGACCGACAAACCTTGCATTCCTCGCTGAGAACGCTCCTAATCGCGACGAGCGACGGGAAATGGGACATCTGCCTGGTTCTAGGCTGCTTTGATAGCTGCCAGTCGTTACAATGGTGTCACAGATGGTGACGCTAGACTGCATTTGTAAAACAATAGGAAGATCTATCGTTACCAGAATGAGCTAACATAATTTCTTTGTTCGAGGTTGACTTTCCCTTATTTTACAATAAAAATAATGTACATAAACGAACATATTTATGATAAAATACCGAATGAGGAAGTCTTTGAATCGCAAACAACCAATCCTCGTGAAGCACGGAACAGTTTCTATCTAGAGTAGGATTCAAAAGGAAGGGCAAATAAATACAACATCCGACGAGCGACTCCGACCAGAGGCTCTTCTTCAGACCCTGACACACCTACTCGCGACCAACTCTGGAAGCTCCTAATTATATCCGACTCGAGCAATAAATAATTCCGTTCGTGTCCGAATCGAGTCGGAGTTGCCTAGTTGCTCGGGCAAAGTAAAATCCTCTAGCGTGTACAGGGTGAACGATCACGTTCCGTGCCAAGTGTCCATGCGTATTGGTGACCGCGTGATAGTTTTCCGCGAAAAGTGACTGGCAGAACGCGCGTTCAATACACGGAACGAATACGCGCGTCGTACGCGGCATCAGAGCGCGTGACACCAATGGCAATATTTCATATGCTGTACATCTGTGAAGATACACTACTCGTCATCAGTTTGCTTTATCGCGTGGCAACGTTCACGTTTGCCGTCGCCTACGATCGCGCGATCGACGACGAAGCTCGACAGGAACAGGCACGGTCCTCTTGTTCTTCAGTTTGTTATGCTCCTTCGTTTTATACTATGTTATACGTGTTACTTCGACTTTCACTTTTACGCGTTAATCTATCGTTTGATATCAAATTGACATAATGGTAACAATCTATATGATGGAAACATGAATATGAAAAATTCCGGGCCGAACTGTCACTTATATCGTGCACAGACACTATTCCTTGATGTAATTCAATGATTCTTCTTTGTTCCTAGTGATTTTTCAATGAATTTTTTACGAGCATATTCGTAACACCTTTCTGATTTAAATGACTCCAAACACGACGCCATTTGGATCGTTTACTCGTTTAATTCACGATATGGTAGACCCCGACTATCCGAACAATTATATGTTGGATTAAATTTTCATTGATTTGTGTGTAACATACGCTAGATTTAACTGTTCACACGGGAAACATGTATTCGCGATAATGGAGAATTCAGACGTTATGGGTTCGAATAATAGAGCTTCCACTAAATCGTGAATTAAACAAGTAAATAATTATTTAAATAAAAATAAATTTTTAAAAAATACCACGTTTTTAAAACGGACTAAAAAGTATAAAATAAAATTTTTAAAAACGCCACGTTTAAAAAACGGACTAATAAGTATAAAATAATTTTTTCTAGCCCCATACAGATTCCTAACCCCGTACAGATAGTCCTGAAAATTTGTGATTGTGAATTTTGAATAGCTATGGAAATACTTGCAAGATTTAAAACGAAAAACGTGGGACGCAAGATAATACATAGTAAGGAGTGTAGAGAGTAGCTGCCGCTGAGGAAACTCGCAACACAGTTCATATCATTCGCAGTGCAATAAAATTGTTAGTGATTTAGCTGTTCACGCATCAATTATCTATTGCATGCGCCACACGTTTTTCGTTTTAAATCTTACAAGTATTTTCATAGCTATTCAAAATTCACATTCACAAATTTTCAGGACTATCTGTACGGGATTAGGAATCTGTATGGGCCTAGAAAAAATTATTTTATACTTTTTAGTCCGTTTTTAAACGTGGCGTTTTTTAAAATTTTATTTTATACTTTTTAGTCCGTTTTAAAAACGTGGTATTTTTTAAAAATTTATTTTTATTTAAATAATTATTTTCTGCTTTTTAGCCTTATATGTGTGAAATTTTCCAATCGATTTTGAACATTTTGATGAGATTATAGCAGAGACATGTAGTAAATTTCAGACGGTATTGCGACGCGTCATATCGAAAACGAACGCCGTGGTAAAATGTCAAAGATAAAGGTTCGACGGAGAATTTCGGTGTAACTGTTCTTTCGCTTGGTAAGCAAACATTATACTATAATAATACGTAGTAACTTTGTAAACACCGCACGGAGCTCGAACGCACACTGACGCACACTGAGCTCCTTCGGTGTGAAGCGGATCAGTGGAGTGGGGATGAGTCAGAGTGGGAACACGTAGTAGAGTGGGGACGCTGAACGCGAAGACGTACTACGTCACGCGGCGAGGGGGTGCAAAGGTTCAATTTATTAATAATTTATATCTCCTGAACGCATAGGCTTTTTTAAAAATTTTTTTTAAAATATTGCATTGTCATCCAGTTCTGAGCTATGTTTAAAATTTCAAGCCTCTAGCTCATCGGGAAGTTAGTTTAAAATTAATTGCAAAATTTGTACCGAACAAACAGACAAGAATGCGAGTTAATAAAAACGTGGTAATAAGATTTAAATTGTGTCGTGTTTGGGCTCATTATAACGAGAGAAATGTCACGAATATTTTGGTAGAAATATCAACAAAAAATAATTAGAAGCAAAAAGGATACGTGTTCTTGAAAACTGTGTCGAATCGACCCGAGAGACGAGAGTTCGGGATACATCTAAGTTGAAGCTGCGACAAAAGATATAATAAAAACTGGTCGTGCAAGCGTTGCTCAGCTCGCTTTGATGTAAACACTCCAATTACAAAACCGCAAGACGTATTTCTCCGCGGCGCTCTCGTCGTCACTACGATCGTTTATCGCAGCTGCAACATAAACGCGCCCTTACGGGAGCGAGGGGAACAAAAAGAGTAACAGTAGAAAGGGTGGGTCTCGTTTCAGCAGGTGACTCGTCGAGAAAAGCGTTCCGTTAACTGAGCGGAACATAGCGATGCCGCAGTGCGACGCTTCACTCCTCTCACTGTGCTAGACAGGGATCGAGCCTCGGCTCGCAGCAATTGTTCCCAACATCCATCGTTCCCAGCGGATACTTAGCATGCGGTAAGACTTAATAAATCGCTCAATTTTACGATCAATTAAGCGCGTTGCACGTCGTCGTAACCGGTGCCGGTGCATTGTTTCGTGAAACCGTGAAACTCTTCCCGTGAATACGAAGCAGCGGCACGGGGACCAGCGGAGATAACTCCATTCTATGGCACCGAAGTGACTTGCAATAACTGTTGGCTAACCGCCATTTCATTTCATCCCCCGGCCCACCTCCCCCCAGAATCACCCTCGGTACCGACACAGCCTCCAACCTCCTTCTTCTACTCCTACCCAACGCAACCGTTCACGAACCCTCCTCCGCGGCCTTCGCCTGTTTGCCACCTTTTTCCTTGGTTTCGTCGGAACTTACCTAATCACTTTATCGAATGGCTTCCATGAAAAGGTTCCACGGGAAGAGAAAAACCAGCTGGAATATCGCACTCGCTCCACCCGCGCCCCGGCTCGAACATTATTTCACCAGCGACGAGCGCCACTGTCAGAAACGGCCGACCTTTACCCGCGAATGCCGCAGAAAAAGGACGGTAGTTTTCCCCGACCGGAAAAACGAAAATCGTATCCATCCTCGGACGAGCCAAACCCCCACCAAATTATTCCGTTAAGATAATTGGCCGCAGAACTTCAAGATCTTCGGCCTGGATCTCTATAAATTCGAATCGACCCGACTACCCTGTACAATGGCATTTTTTGTTTCGATAACCGAGTGACAATTCTCGTAGATTGTCAGCGCTGAACACGAACCCGAAAGTCGTTTAATTCCATCGCTTTCAGTTATTGAGAAATTAAATTCTTCAACTTCAAAATTTATGAACTGGGAAAGTTGTAAGGATAATTTTTGTGGGCAATTGTTCTGCAAACTCTACTAAATGTGATGAACACTTATATACGTTTAAATAATGTTTAAGGAGAGCGAGTCATCGTTAACGATTTGGTCAGACGTTTTCTTGATTGTGTCGATTTTTTAGTAAAATCGAATTCGTTTAATGAAATAGGAAGTGTCTGGTTGTTCGATGGCATTTTGGAAGCTATTGATTATCCTTCACAGAGATCAGTGTGGAAGTTTGTCTTTTATTCGGAGTTGTTTGGATCAATGAACTTAAAGTTTCGAAGAGTCTGATTTGAATAGCATTAGTGGTAGGGGGCGAAGACAGAAGGTACGCTGCTCGATTTGGCAAAAACCTCGGAGCTCGAAATTAAGTATGGTTCATTTGAATTTGGCATAGGAAGCCTTCTGGAACGTTCGACCCCAATGACCCGCTGATCTGTGCTAGTTGAATACAGTAATCGCTTGCGGTTCAATTGACTCGAGTTTCTTCATACAGACGACAATCTTCGCTTCGTGGCCAACTGTCGAAGACCCGAACATTATCGCGTTAATCGAGGATAAATTTTCTGCTCTACCTCCATAATTTTCCAATCTCTACAACATTTACGCTGAACGAATCAAATTCGACGTTCAATTCAACCAATAAATTCCCTTTTAACTCTATTCTATATGTTACAATAATAAAAAATATAAATATTTAAAAGCCTGCTGCTGCCACCAAAATTAAATAAATTGTTCCAATAATGTACAATCTGATAGTACGTTGCAATTGATTCAGTTCCTATTCATTCGCAAGCAAAACAGGACGAATATAACGTATCGCCTGAATTTGTTTCGTATGAATCAATATTTTAAACTGTGAGATTATTTTTTCGTGGCACGAGTGAACAATTTTGTCCTGCGTAACAACTAGACTGCGGATTTTATTTATTTTGAAACAAGAGAAAAATTCTGATTCAGAAATGAAGTTACACTATTTTCAACGTGTTAACATTATTCAAGAAAGAATTAAAGGTGTATCTGGCTCCCATCTTTTGCAATTGGTGCAGCAAAGGGTATAGCCGGATAAGCATGGGCCAGCGGCCCCCGCTCCGATTTTCCTGATTCCTGTCTTAAAACATCGTTTTATGTCCAGAAAAACATTGTGTAAAATTTCAAATGTCTACCCCCACCGATAGGGGCGATATTGAGGTAAATTCCCCCGCACTTAAATGCAATTTGCGCTAAAACGAGAAAAGATATCGACATGGGATAAACTGCAAATAAAAGATATAGATACGCTCTATACTTCAGATTTTTTTCAGAATTTTTTGCTAATTATTTATAGTTGAAAATAATTAATTAATTTTTTGGGAATTTTTTAAACTATCTTCCCCTAGGTTGACACCTACCAAAAAATTCTAAAATATTGCTATGATTCTAACCTATTTTGTAAAAAAATCTCAGAAGTGTCCGTTTGGTGGAACAGTGTCAAAAAAAATAAAGTATGCCGGCGAACGCTCGGTTTGATCAGTAACGACGCAGCGGCCGATTCCCCTTGCGGCGGCTAGTGACGGGAGCGAACGGGAAGTCAGCGCTTTTCTTGCTTTTTTCTTTTTTTTATATGTATTTATAAACTAAACGATTTTTATTGTCTAGAATATAATTGTTTAGACTTCTAACTGTAATCATGTATTAGAAGATTTAGTCGAATTTTTACATGTATCAGCTTTTCCGTACAAGCGCCGACTTCCCGTTCGCTCCCGTCACTAGCCGCCGCAAGGGGAATCGGTCGCTGCGTCGTTCCTGATCAAACCGAGCGTTCGCCGGCATACTTTATTTGTTTTGACACTGTTCCACCAAACGGACACTTCTGAGATTTTTTTACAAAATAGGTTAGAATCATAGCAATATTTTAGAATTTTTTGGTAGATGTCAACCTAGGGGAAGATAGTTAAAAAAATTCCCAAAAAATTAATTAATTATTTTCAACTATAAATAATTAGCAAAAAATTCTGGAAAATATCTGAAATATAGAGTGTATCTATATCTTTTCTTTGCCGTTTATCCCATGTCGATATCTTTTCTCGTTTTAGCGCAAATTGCATTTAAGTGCGGGGGAATTTACCTCAATATCACCCCTATCGATGGGGGTAGACATTTGAAATTTTACACAATGTTTTTTTAGACATAAAACGATGTTTTAAGACAGGAATCAGGAAAATTGGAGCGGGGGCCGCTGGCCCATGCTTATCCGGCTATACCCTTTCTATTTTGCGTAAAGATTCGCAGTTTAGTAATAACAATAACAATCAACATTTTTCAAAACGTGTATCAAAAAATTTCTGTCGCCCAAAAAACGATGGAATATCGCCAAGTGCTTATTGACAAGATAAATTCGGATAAAAATGAGGATGATACTGCAAGTATAGTTCTCAATTAGTAAATAATGTGTCTCTAATGAACCCGGAGGATTTTCGACGTGTTTCGGAGCGTGCCGGATCAATGATCGAGGCGATACGGAACGCGGCACACGTCCGATGATCAAAGGAGCTCAATCAATCCTTTATTCACAATTTTATCGACCGCTTTCTTCCATGGGACATTCGTATCGTTTTTGTTTCCGGGTTGGAGGTACGGGCGACGTCAAAGTAACAACGAGGGTGACACTTGGCATTCCGATCAGTTCTGGAGGGACTCGATCGGCTCTGGATTTCGATTTGGACGGCTCGCAGAGACCGGAATTCCACGATAACGAAATTCCCCGGCAGCGTGCCGCGGTCCGACAACGAACTTTATTGGCCGTCATATCTGTCCTCGGCAGAGACAGGCTTTCGAACGATTAATTATAAACAACCGGCCGCAACAATGGCTCCGCGTAATTAAAGCGAACGGTCGTTTCCTTCTGCCCGCCTCATCCCTCGACCCTCTGCTAACCAAGCCGCAAACCTTCCTGTCTGACCACTGTCCTTCGACTGATGTCAAAGCAGACCGTTGTCAATCCGCTGGCCGACCATTCGCCGATACTTTGATCTATCTCGATCCCGTCCGTGGAATGAGGATACTGGACAATGTCGATTAGATTACACTGCTCCCGGTTTTCCGAGCTCGTTTTTATCCCACCGCGACAACCGGCAACCATAACGTTCAAATCAATAGAAAAACTCGAGGCTTCGGTATCATTAAACCGCAGAACGTTATACTAAATAGAAATTGTCTTTATGAATTCTGAAAAGCAGAGGTTCATAAAAATGTATCTCCTCTCTTAATAAATTTAATAAGTCGAAAGCAACACAATAATAACCACCAACTGCTCTAAAATCCTCACTGCTACAGTGGGTGTACAAAGTATTCGTACACTTTTTAAAAATTAATAACATTTTTATAATTGTACCAAACAACCTGATTTTTTATAATCAATTAGAAGCATTGGTTTACGAAATGATACAAAAAAGATTTTCCAAAAATTATAATTTACAAGGTTAAAAGCAAAAATAAAAAAGGCATTTTTTAAAACTTTTTTATTTGTGTCCTTAATGAAAATTTAAAATGTTTGTTTTGTAGATATATGTTAGTCATACACATGTTGGAAATTTCATTGAAATCGATTAACATACACACGAGCTACAAGCGGTTAGAAATGGTGGAAATCGTAGTTTTCCACGACTTCTGCTCAGTTTCTGTTTAAAATCCACAGAATCGTACATCTTTCGACGCCTGTTGTTTTTTCCTGCGTCAATCGATATCGATGAAATTTCCAACGTGTGTATAAAGAACATGGATCTAGAAAACAAATGTTTTAAATTTTCATTAAGGGCCCAAATAAAAAAGTTTTATAAAATGCCTTTTTTATTTTTGCCTGCAGCCTTGTAAATTGTTATCTTTGGAAAATCTTTTTTGCATATCAGTTTGTAAACTAATGCTTGTAATTGATTATAAAAAAATAGGTCGTTTGGCACAATTATAAAAAAGTTACTAGTTTTTAAAAGGTGTACGAATACTTCGTACACCCACTGTATGTTTAAATTTGATCCATCTACTTTGCCATAAATACTATCCGATTATTCAGAGAACTTCGAATCAAGGATTTTTACGCGTGCTGCATACTATTAAACCTTTATCCACCAAGGAATTTTCAAAACTGTGTTGCTGTAATTGTGCGAATTCCGCAGATGAATATCTTGAAAGTGAAAACTGTGTCCCATTAAAAGAACAATTTACGCGCGCGTAATATCTTCTATCGAAGGATGAGTTACTGACGACAGTTTACTTAAATTAGATCAAACGCTTCACTTCATGGGAATGCGACTATCGTCGTTCCCGAGAAAATAGCTTCTTAATGAATGAAACCGTACTCCAAGGTTGCCGTATCGCCGTCACAGACGAACGTTATAAAACGATTTCCTAGAGATACAATGATCAAGGATCGCGGCTTTTTCTCCTCGGCGAATTCATACATACTCACGGTTTACGAGATCGCGTCGCAAGCCCCGCGGCTCTCATGCTAAATCAGTGATCGTTCCTTACCTGAAACAGAAGAGAAAGGAACATGTTGAATGGTTAATTGCTCATGGTATCGTTACGATTGAAATGCTAATTGAAACACAATGAAGTAGATCACTGGGAGCGATCTTCGTTCAGGTACATAGGTAGGTTCGTTAAGATTTTTTCCCTGGCACGATACGCTCGACTAGCATGCATTTAGCTAGAGACAACGTTGCACAAGGTAATTTAGCGCGCGGCTGCAACGAGGAACGGTGAATAGTTAAATAGCGGGCGTCTCCGCAACGTCTACGCGTAACCGCAAACAGTCGCGAAAGTTGAAACGACTTTTGACCGGACGCAGTTACATATTCCACCATAAAAGTCTCGTTAAGAGAGTGAAGCGACTGGGAAACCTGTAAGATTAACCATTCCGGTTGCACGTTTCGAGCCGGCCGGGCCCTGCTTCTTGAAACGAGATGCACTCTCCTAATGGACTCGCCCCGTTCTACTACTTGAAAAATAGTTTATCGCTCGCGGACCGACCGACTGTGATCACATTAACAAATTCTCCTCGTGAAAATCCTATCTTCTCAGCTCTAAACTTTGCTGAACTCCCATCGCATTACATGACACGAAATCAGTTTTATTCGGATCTCAGAAACGCAACGAATGCAACAATTCCTATTTAACGTGTCAATACAACGCACAGTGGGCGAGAAACCGATCTTTTTGGACAAAAATCTGCCGACAACTCAGTTTTTCATCGATTCAATTGGAATTTTTTTTTAAATGTTCGTAAAGGACTATACTTTGATGACGTGCTGTACGAAAATCGTTAAGTGTCACAAGAAATCAAGAATCCTTATCTACAAAACCCAATAACTCCGATACTTCATCAGCCCATACCATGCATGTCCCAGCTGAGTTGCCGACACTTCTTAGCGCTAAAATCTATTCAATTGGTAATTCTCAGGGCCAGATTTACAGTTTAAAATTGTGCGGTTCAGGATTTAGGGTTAAAAAGTGTTAACTGCGACATGCAAATTTATGGTATGGGCGAATGAAGTATCGAAGTTATTGGGTTTTGTAGATAAGGATTCTTGATTTCTTGTGACAGTTAACGATTTTCGCGCAGCACGTCATCAAAGCATAGTCCTTTACGAACATTTAAAAAAAAATTCCAATTGAATCGATGAAAAACTGAGTTGTCGGCAGATTTTTGTCCAAAAAGATCGGATTTTCGACCACTGTGCAACGCACCAACCAAAGTGGTTGCTAACAAACATTTTCAGAAGCGATGATACAAAACTGAATTCTATTAGGTAAATAAACTTTAAAGAATAACTTTGTGTCAAGAGCGTTCTTTGTTGAAGGTTTTCAAGGTCACCTATGTTTTGTATACAATGAGTACCTAATCGAATTATTAGAGCCACATAAATTAATCAGGGTATAATGAAAGCCTTGTTAATTATTATAGTATCGTGTGCATAATGTAACTAACATCAGAATACACTGGGACGTGTCAATAACATGATATTGAAGTGACCTCTGGCTGCCAAACATTGAAATATGGGCTTCTCTGTTAGCTATATGCATACAAAAATATTAGCGCTGTGTGTATGTCGTAGCTGACAGTAAAATACATTCATAGAGGTCAGTGATGCGACTTCGAACCATCCTCTGGTTGCCTAAAATAAAAATTGAATACGGAATTCATTTCTTCCTGAAAGGAAGATTTAGAGTAAGGTGAAGTGCCCTAAGTCTGGACAGTCCAAAAGTGATACCTCAATCTGGACAATTGAATTTTCATAGTAAAATCAGTAATTAAGAGATTAAATAATTATATTATATACTCTGAGGTCTTAGCTACAAGTAGGTGTGCATATTATTTCATTAAGACATCAATTGAAATTTAAAAATGAATTCAAAGTTCATCTGAAAACAGTATACAAAATAGTCTACTTACATGCGAATCATGTGCATTTATAGTTCGAACTTTTGTTAGAAAAAAAGATATAATTTAAGCCCTCAGACAAAAAATAATTATCACGTATAATAATATTGATATTTTAAAATAAATTGGCAATCAAACTTAACGTAAATAATAATTATTAATCCAAATATTAGATGTCCAAGATTAGGACTTTTTTTAAAAATATAACTACTCCATACTGGGACGCGATGACAGTAGCTGTCCCACTCTAAGCTTATACGCAATGTGTTTACGCCTGAAGCCGGAAACGTGTTTGTGAATAAAATCAACGCATTGTTTGCAAATTATTTAACTACATGTACGTATAATTAGTCTTCTATTAGCTTGAATAACGTATGTAGAAAATGTACTCCGGTTTTGACGTTAATAATGCTTTATGTTTACATCTTAAATCTATCAGTATTACTACCTAACCTTAAAAGTTGTATTATGACAAGGTTTATTAAAACAGTAAATGAAAATAAATATATATTTGGTTAAATAATACAACACTATAATCTATGATAAGAATACTACATATTACGCGAAGCATCTTCTATTCGTCATGCGCAACAGCGCCACCAACCAACGTTTTAGGTTATGTTCGCTCGATCAACTCGTAAATTGAATTTGTCCCGATATAGGGTTTACTTCTGTCCAGGTACTAGCTTAGATTGGATTTAATATGTCCAACCATAGGTTTGAATTATTCTTGTTAATATATAATTAAGATATTAACCTAAACAATGATTTTTTTATTTTAAATTACTTTACAAACTCTGAACTGTATGTTAAAACTCTTAAGAAATTGTTTTTGTTTATTTAAAGTGATAAAATTTAAAATAGAAAAACATGCTGTCCGGGCATAGGGCACTTCACCCTATAGGTAACTACATACTATTGTGTCAGATACTTTCTGTGATCTATTTATACATACCTAGTTCAGGGGTTAACGAACCACAGAAAGGATTGGGCACGATTTCAGCGGAATAAACAGGTAATGGCGGATGCGGCGTGCCATACCGGGCGCGTCGTCCGGGGCAAACGAAAATCGTTGTTGGGGAGATGATAAATGGGCGAGGACAATTCGCCGGGACGTCGTTCGCTTTCATCTATCCTATTAAATTCAGAAGCGGAATGCTGCCGTCAACGAAATTTCCATTTAAATCCCTCCGCGGCGTTTCGAAGAAATCGTTCAACTTCCGTCGAAACCGCCTCCAGCTGCGGGGAATTCCGGCGTGGTCTTGGATCTCGTAGCACGATCCTCACGGATCTCATAGCTCGATCCCTCGGATCGAATCGTTCCTCGGAGCACCGTGAAATGACGCAATCTTATCCTCGGTCTGGTGAACGCAAGCCGGGGAACACCTGCGGTAGGCGCGTACGTATGCAAATCAGACAGGTGTGTATACCTGCACACGGCCGCCACACATCAGACACCAATCTCACCCCTCGTGCGTCACATATGCAAACATACGCTGCCACAACCACCGCCATCAGCCAAAGCCCGCCGTTGCCGCGCGTCCTGTACCTGTGCCTCGGCTGATCTGACAAATTGCAACGTCATTACTGCCAATTTGTTTACACGCCACCGGATAGCCGGGAACACGAGCCAGCCGCCTCGTATCGAGGCACCTTAGTCGGCCTCCTCGAGGATTCCAGCTATTTATTAGCTGTATAAATCAGCCTGATCGGGCTACTTTAGCCCGCCACGATCTCCCGAATCATTCCCGGCCTAATCTCCTGCAGATGCGAATTGCGAACCCGCCGGAATTTTCGGATGCCGGAGTTTCAGAGTAAAACTACTTTAATTAAAGAGCTCACTGCTCTCACTCTGCAGGCAATGGGACAGCTGAACGTAGTATAAACCTGTATAATTGTTCGAAAGTGGATCGAAGTGGATAGAAACTGGATAAGTGCACAGATAATTTGCGTTCAACGCGATGATCAACACTTCAGACGTACCTACACAGGTGATATTATTTGAATTATTGTATGAATCAAATTGCACTAGGTGTTGGGGGATGCAGAGGGGTTGAAGGGCTAATCGTTATGATTGGACAGTGGATTTTATGCATTTCGACATCAATGAGTGGGTGAACAGTGAATCAGGCGATTCTAAGAATGCTATATGTAATTTATAACAATTAATAAGAAATACATATCTTTACAACTACTGTTTCCTGCAATCGATGCACAGTTTTACTTTTCACTAGAATCCGCAATCTAATTATGATTCTTATCTTCCTCGTTGCAGTATCATTAACTAAATTACTTTGATTTTGCGAGGTCTTTAGGAAGTTATCGTTCTGTATATCATTCTTGCTCAGTCTACAACCGTAAATCATACAAGTTGCATGGAATAAAATTCAATCTTCCTCCCAATGCAGATGAACATGCTTATAAGATAAGACACACGCAAATAAAGTATACCCAAGAAAACAATCATAACTCAAATTATCGTATAGATAATAGGAATTCCCTTCTTCCATGCTTGCAGAAGGTGACGTACAGGATGAGTCAAGAAAAACTAATATCTAAAACAATTCGTAACCGGTTGGTTGTACACAAAATTATTGGAAAGAGTCAGAAAAAAATATCATTCGTGTGGTAGATAATGTGAAATGTATAATTACAATTTAATACTTGGTAAAATCTGTGATAAAAATAACAAGAATTCAGTGTAGCTTGACGTTCGTGCAAAAATAGGATTTTGGTGATAACATGTCCTTGATTGAAAAGGTGTACTAAGTAAATGTACTAAATAATTTCTCAAGAAAATACTTCTATATCATCACGAATCTGAAAACCGTTATCTCGACGTCTTTGGCAGTTCTGGTGTTAAAAATGGAAAAGGATGATCCGATCTCACCTAGCTTCGAAAGGCGCACTTCACCGGCAACTTCCGCTCATCCCACCAAAACCAGCTTAGCATCGGGCACTCAGCACGCCGTGCTCGTGCGGACAGTCCGCAAGAGCGGGCTGAACGCGATTAAAAAGCAAATGAATTGCATGTATCTCGAGCGGTTCGCGCACCGCCGACAGCTTATCGCGGAACACACGAAAGGCGCGAGCGGGTCCGGGCCGGCAATCGTGTTTCCCCAATCGATTCGGATAACACGGGAGTGGAGGCGGCCAAGGAAGAAGAAAAGTAAAAAAAGAAAGAAAAATGAAAAGGACTCAAAGAAACCGGGATAACAGGTTGTGGGAGAGCGTTGCACGCGCTCCGGCCGTGAACACAGGGCCGTGTTGATCGCGAGGCGCGAAGGGAAATTGCGAGAAGCCGTACAAAGCTTTCCATCTGGAGTCGTTAAACGTGTTGACGAGGGGCTGGACGTTGATCACTTTGTAATTGAATAGAAACGGGGCCGAGAGGACTGGGCGTGGACGCGCTGTAAATACAGCGTCATTCTTTTTCGTCGCTTGAATTTCGATTCGGCGCCGTGCACGGGTTTCCGGAGCTCCTGAGACACGTCTTCCTCTTTCTGTATCAGCTCTTTCTGTACCCCCACCTTCCCACTCTTCCCCTGCATCTCTCCACTTTCCCTCGATATTGGCGATTAAGCGGATTATCAAGCTCCGTTCCCCGACGAAGATTAATTTATTATACGACCTCGCGCCTCCCCTGCTCTCGAAACCTCCAGGCGTTTTCACCCCCGTCCGCGCCGTCCCTGGTGGAACTTTGGCGGCGGAGACCGGCAAAAAGAAGCGCAGAAACAGCGGAGCGGGACCTACGCACGTTAAACGCTGCGACGACGACGATGGCAACGGAAAAGAAGTAAGAAGAGATCCATTCCGAAAGGAACAGGGGGCTCGGAAGACCGGAGGGGTAGAAAGAGGAGAGAGAGAAAGGGGCGCGTCGCGACTTAGCGACTTTTCAGCTAACAAACTGCAAATATCTAGACTGCGGCTGCAGGATGACGTTAATTAATATTGCCGACGGTACAGAGTGTCGGCCGTGGGGCGGTAAAGAAGTCTATCCGAGCCGGAGGATGGCCGTGGGACGACAGAGACAGGATAGAGGGGTCAGGGTGCACGAGGGAAAGAGAGAAACAAGGATACTGGGGGTGGGCTATAGGCGGCCCGGTGAGGAGGGCAGAGGGAAGTCTGAGTTTTTATCATCTCTCCCTCTCGACTCGATTCAGTTAAACTTTGAAATAACCCCTTAATGAGTCTGCCGCGCCGAGTAGACCGGATGCCAACGAAGCTCCCAGATTTTCCTCTCTTTCTCCCTGCCCCTCTTTTCCCTCTTTCATTCTCTCTTTCGTTCCATTTCTGCCGTACCTCTTTCTCTCTTTCTTTTTCTCATTCTCTTTCTCTCTCTCTCTACCTCCCCCCCCCCCCGCACCTCGGCTCTCTCACCGCCGACTGTGCCGTGCCCTGCCACCTACTGCATCATCCACGCCGCCCCCGCTCCACTCGGCCGAGACTACGATCTCGATTATTGCAGGGCTCGTGTCGCTTTATGAATTCGCTTTATGCACCCTGGACGCTTAAACTGCATTAGGTGAGCTCGCGACAGACGCGATTTCGTGTTTGCTTTCCGCGTTAACGGCCGGCCTGGCGTTTCTGCCCGACGGAGAAGGGAACCGGCAGGAAAAATCGATGCTACAGCAATCGTGAACCCGTGGTTAGATCTTCCGTTGCAAAATCATCCCCCTTGATCTCGTAAATGGTAGCGATAATGCTACGTGTTCTGTTTTGATGGGAGATTATTTTAATGTGGATTGTCCATTGTGTTACAATTTTTATTTGTAGAGAGATCGTGAACGATTCTGTATGCTCTCTTCTGATCCGAGATTACTTTAAGTTTCACCGTTTTAATGTTTCGTTTTCTTCTCGTAGAACGCGGGGGGAATTATCGTGGAGTAATTACAATCGCTTTCGCCTGTGTGCTCACCCTTTTTTCGAAAATGAAGCACGCGGCAGGAAAATGTTCGCGCTTAATGCAGTTGAACCCCAACGAATTGCGGAACTTAATCGCCACGCCACTTACGGCTCGTCCCTTTGTTGTCTTGTTCGACTTACGGATAAAAGAAGGCGAGGGTCACTGTAATTCATTTTGTAGGTCACGTGGAAATACGGAAATTAAACTTGTTAAGTGAATAATTTCAGCAGAAGCGAAGTTTTATGTGAAAATGTGTCTCGCGTGATGAATTTTTAATAGAATATAGACAAGTGAATTCGCATTTTCTACCCCTTGTGAACAGGTATCGTACAAATTATAAGTATAAACTGGTTCAATATTTCTTATATAAGGAAATAGTAATTAATAATAATTAGACTGCGGGTTTTATGCATTCACTACTAAAATCGGTAGCTACAATTTGAAATTGAAATTATATTGGGAAGAAGTATATTCTTAAGTGACTCTTGTTTCTCGCACCAGAGGCAATTATTTATTTTGCATAAATATATCCGCTGTCTAATAATAATTGTAGGAATCAGTTGTAAACAGAGTAAACAGTTGAATGCAAAGGGTCCAAATAATATAGGTAAAGAAAATACTTCCTGCGGAATCAATGATTCAGTAACTCCCATAAATAGTGATTCTCAATGAAAGAAGTATAATTACTATTAATTTGACAACTTTTGCGAGGAATCAGCCGTCGAGAGTGAAACAATTTCGTTGTCCCAAGGCTCCATTAATATTCCCTCGCAATTTGTCGCGCGCAGACCGGCGATTAGGCAAAAATTCGGAATCATTCGTCACGCGGAAATCTCCGGAGGCGCTAGGCGGTTCGAAAAATCTTGATTAATTCAAGGGGGACGCACGCGAGCATCGTAATGCAGTATACTCCGAGGGGGGCCCGAGTAAATTCTGGCGTCGTAGCAATCGTGCAGGATTTCCATCGCGCTGATAAATTCAGGCGCGGCCACGCAAGCAAGCAAGCGACCAGCAGAGCGCAGAGCGCGGCCGTTCAATTCGGTGAACAATCGAAGAGCCGGAAACGAGCAGAAAGACAAAGATTGTGGCCACGTGTCAAACACAGAAACCCCATTAAGTAGAGGCTCGCGTGTCCAGCTCGCGTCTCTGTAACAATGCCACTCTTGCGGGACAAACAAACGTCCGAGCCCCTCCGTTTGTCGATTACGTGACCGTCGAATCTTCGGCCCCTCGCCGCTCTCATTGCCGTGGCATGGCGTCTCGTCGGATCGTTGGTCGAGTCCTTTATCTTCGACTACGTCAATGAACCATGGGCTCAGATGTTAAACCCCCTGATGACCCGCTCGTTTGTAACCCCTCCGCGAATTAACTACTCCTTTTACCTAAGCAACGCTCGTCGCCCCGAATTTGGTCGAACAATGAAATACTTTGCCAGCGAACGCTGTCCCTTCATTAGAATTGCCAGAGGAGACCCTCGTATCTCCTTCAAGTTGAAAATTCACCCAATTTCTGCTTCTACATTCTGTAAAATATTCGTTTTACCGGTTTCTGTTATCAGTAGGCTGTGGATCTTTAAGTACAATAAGAATTCTCTGCAAGAATTCATCGGAATTTTCTTCTTCTATGAATAATTTTATTTAATTGAAACTCATATGACTTTATTTTTGATAACTGATTGTAAAGATTGTAAGGAATTACAGTCTTACTGATGTTCTCACTGCTTTTATCTCACATAAGGACTTACAGTTGTCATAAATGGCTAAAATTCGCAGTCCAGTTAAAAGACGAAGAAATACCTCAGGTTCTACCGTGCTACTTTTACATATTATATAAACTTTCTAGTACTTTTTATTTACACATATATCCATATTAATGCAGACGGATAAATAATATGCCAATTTCCAAGAAGAGAACTTTTATCACAATTACATTTCTCTGCTTTCCTTCAGACCAATGAAATGTCAGCTCACGCGACGTAGAAATTGATCTCTTGACCCCTAATCTCTAACCCATTCAAAAGAGAAAGTGTTTTAATAATATTCAGAATAAATGAATAAAATTGTACAATTCCAACTTCTGCAATTTGCAATTTGCTCGTAATTTATACTGGTTTCCATACGTAATGCGATTTCACACGACATAAAGTTTTATTGGGGCACAACCACAATGTAGCAGAGGGGTTGTAGTTTCGCGCAGAGACGTGTAAACCGGCTCGAACTTCGCAATTAATTCAACGGCAAATGAGCAGGAATAACGCTAAATAATCCGTTCGGTGGCATTTCATTGAACTACTCGGGTCAAAGTTGCACAACGGTTTAAATCGAATTAAACAAACGTTTTCCTAATCCGACGGGGATGCTAGTTGCTGCGGGTCACTTTGGTGTCCCTTCGTCCAAACAAAAACACGCTGAACCCTTCCGGACGACGTGGGAACCGGTTTAGGGAGGCCAACGTGGGCTCATAATTTACGTAGGTGTGTCAAATATTAATCGGATTTTGGATCGTACAAGTGTAGTCATCTTTATCTGCATGGAACTGAGTGAGAGTTCAAGTAGGCATGTGCTGTACCATGTACTATTTGCCTTAACCCTTTTATCAATAGCTGGAACGATGGATTAGTAAAAAACAGGTCAATACGAAGTGAAGTGAAGTTACATAGCTGGCAGTTTCTTGCTCGCTGGGGTAAACTCGGGGAGGGTGGCGAGTTTAGCCAAATAGCGTTTCACGTCGGAGCGTGACGGATCAGACTAATTCACTGCCCAGCAATCGCTTTTACTTCAAAAAGTGTCAGCTGCTACCGCTTCAGGTATTATCATCAAGTTTTTAAACATTTTAGGCACAAATCCCACGAAATTTCGCATAACTTGAGTGACAGTGTGCTTGTGTGCCTGCAATCACGTGTTAGTGCAAATTATGCAACTTTGTACAGTGTCGTTCAGAAGTGTGTTGTTACTAGTTGCGTACGAACTTCGATGGTATTCCAGGATTAAAACATGAAAATGAAGAACAAAGTACACTTGAATCGATTGTACGAGCATTATCCTTCTTGTGTATCGACTTGATTCGCAAACCGGTGACCAATTGTCTTAACAAACAGCTTTTTCTTCCTCTGAAAAACACACCGAGTTGTGTAACCTTTGCACCGCTGGTGTCATTTGTATGCGACCGACACTTGTGCAATCGGTCGGGTGTTACACGACCGTGATATGTAAACAAATTCTATAAACTGTTGTATCGTATCGCTGACCGGTTGGTAGCGACAGTGGCAGGCTGCCACGCGGACATATATTCCGCTCGACTTGCTGGCCGCCCAGCCAGCCGGCTCCATGGTCGCTTGTCTGCGATTCTGTCTGTACCGGTTAGCATCGGCATTGCTTTGCATTAGTTAGACGGAATCTGTGACGACGTGGGTCTGATGGGCTTCGCTAATGGGCCACCGATTTAATTACGCCGAGTCCTTTAACCCATCTGCTGCGGGGATCGGAGAGCGAAAGAAGCGGACGAATAATGAATTCTCTCTCTCTCTCTTTCTCACACACACACTCACTCACTCACTCACTCACTTTATCCCCCTTTCTCGGCTTGGTCGCTGAACAGGGGACACGCAACGTGAAAATACACTGCGAAGCTAGACCTCGAAGAGCTCCGCTCTGAAAACTTGTCGACGCCTGATAAGCGATTATATCCCGATCCACCGGGGGAGATAACGAAATTGAGCGATTACTCGCCGCTACCTGATCGCTCTGACGTCTCGCTGGCTGATGGAGATTAAACGTCCGAATCGGGATTCTTGGCCTCTGCGCTCTTTCACACGCGATGCCACTGACTCCGTTCAAAAAGCACGGTTTTCAAACTGTTGAGGTATTATGCAGGTCAAGTTTCAACGTTTATCAGCTGTCTATCCCATGGGGGACGGCGATGGATTGTCAGTATGCTTTTGTATGGTTGACGTTATATGACGTTACATACGTTACAATAATCTCATGATGATTAGCTATTTTCTAATTCTAGAAAGTGAATAATAATGAATGAAAATGCATCGTATCTAATAATCAGATCTGTTGTGATTAATTTTTTAAATGCGAGTCGAACTATTCGAATGACCATGAACTGGGGTGCCAGGGTGCCTACTTTAGAATTAGGAAAGTTAAGGTGCATCGTCCTTTATTTGTGATAGCTAAACACTTGTTGATAACTTAATAATATCGTATTGGGTAAGGACGACTGCCAGCTAGTTGGGGTAGGTATAACTTCAATCAGAGTCTATAATGAGAAGATAAGAGTCATACACATTGATTTTTGTTTAATGGAAGCATCATATTTGAAGTAGATTAATTATTCAGAATCTAGACCAGACACTGCGTACTTTGAAGCAAGTCAGACAAACGTACGAATTGCTAGTAGCATACAAAACATTCTGGGTACACTCACTAAAGTTTATGTTCGTGCTACCAAAAGGTGTCCAACTCGATCATTCAATGTCCAACATGGCACCTATTTCTAACGAACTTCGTGACATTGATTTATCAACTAGCATCTGGCTAGTACGAGCAAACTACACCTGATTATACCATAGCAGAAGTCATGAATGTCGAGGTAGCTTTAAAGCGAAGTGCACGGACTGTTTGCAGTAATAACTTGCTATCTAGACTTTAGGTCTTCTTCAGAAATTGTCCAAATTTTTATAAAATGCACATTACTCAAAAGAGAAATTCAACAAGGAAAGTATGAATCTGTATGTGTGTTTAGAAGCGGAAAGGTGATTAACTGCACGATCCCTGTCGTGCGATGCAGTTAGTTTAAACTAATTCTTTGGTTAATGATAAAGGTGTTATAAGTCTTACTAATAACTAGGGCTACTATAATACGTGTCCTGAGTTGACTCACACGATTCTGTGTTTGTCATTGTGTTCTAGACTGTGTCTACAATTGAATAAGTCTAGGACTTCCATAAAAGACTGCACAGGGGAGCAGGGGCCCTCACTCCATCCGTCTGTCCTAAACCTTGACGCTCCCATAGTTCTAATCTTTACGCACTGACGTAAACGCTAAACAGTGTAACAGTAGGCAGATCGGAGAAATTGAGAAAAGTCACATGACCGGTTCCGGCGGAAGTGGGAATACTCGCCGCCGATGAAAGAATAAGGTAGAGTAGGAGAAAAGTCTTCCCACACTGACGCTACATTCGTTGGAGCCGAAAATACATGTGAAACGGGACGTGGTCCTTGCACTCTGACCAATCGGCCCCACATTCCTTTCACAGGACTTCTCATGAGGCACGCAGAGTAAGGTAAAGTACCCTATGCCTGGACAGCATGTTTTTCTATTTTAAATTTTATCACTTTACATAAACAAAAACAATTTCTTAAGAGTTTTAACATACAGTTCAGAGTTTGTAAAGTAATTTAAAACAAAAAATCATTGTTTAGGTAAATATCTTAATTGTATTAACAAGAATAATTCAAACCTATAGTTGGACATATTCAATCCAATCTAAGCTAGTGCCTGGACAGAAGTGAAGCCTATATCGGGACAAATTCAATTTACGAGTTGATCGAACGAACATAACCTAAAACGTTGGTTGGTGGCGCTGTTGCGCATGACGAATAGAAGATGCTTTGCGTAATATGTAGTATTCTTATCATAGATTATAGTATTGTATTATTTAACCAAATATATATTTATTTTCATTTACTGTTTTTATAAAACTTGTCATAATACAACTTTTAAGGTTAGGTAGTAATACTGATAGATTTAAGATGTAAACATAAAGTATTATTAACGTCACAACCTGAATACATTTTCTACATACGTTATTCAAGCTAATAGAAGACTACGTATATGTAGTTAAATAATTTGCAAACAATGCGTTGATTTTATTCACAAACACGTGTCCGGCTTCAGGCGTAAGCACATTGCGTATAAGCTTAGAGTGGGACAGCTACTGTCATCGCGTCCCAATATGGAGTACTTATATTTGAAAACAATCCTAATCTTGGACATCTAACATTTGGATTAATAATTATTATTTACGTTAAGTTTGATTGCCAATTTATTTTAAAATATCAATATTATTATGCGTGATAATTATTTTTTGTCTGAGGGCTTAAATTATATCTTTTTTTCTAACAAAAGTTCGAACTATAAATGCACATGATTCGCATGTAAATAGACTATTTTGTATACTGTTTTCAGATGAACTTTGAATTCATTTTTAAATTTCAATTGATGTCTTAATGAAATAATATTCACACCTACTTGTAGCTAAGGCCTCAGAATATATAATATAATTATTTAATCTCTTAATTACTGATTTTACTATGAAAATTCAATTGTCCAGATTTAGGTATCACTTTTGGACTGTCCAGACTTAGGGCACTTCACCTTACCTGTAGCTGAAAATGGGAGACTTACCTACTAACACATCTCCTACACTGTCTTCCCTAAACGACTATAATCTCAGTGATAACCAACCAGACCTTTTGCCTAGGAATCTCACCAACAAATGTCGAGTTCCCAATACCGTTTCCCTTCCCACTGAATTTGAATGCACGCAGCATTCCTAAAGTCAGCTACTGTTCAGCCGGTCCGCAATCGCTGCTGTTAGGTTCCTCGCCCACTCTATCCGCGGTTTATTGTGCAGCCTTCACAGAAGGTCGCGTCGGCCCACGGCGTGGCTGAACGGGCTTTATTCGCTGATTTTCGTTTTGTCTTCGTGGCCAGGTCTCTCTGTGCCGTGGTAAACGAGAAACCCTCTGGTACAGCCGGCGTCTAGCTGAACACCGGCGCAATCATCGTCATCGGAACGACGATGCCGACGATGCCGGCGACGGCGTCGGGCGTCGGCCAGGAGTAGAACGATGGCAACGACGACTCTGGCAGGCGTTGCCGACGAGGCTTCTCTCTCCCCCCGGGCGCGTTTCATTTCGGTTTTTGGCAACAGAAGCCAAGCTAGTTCTTCCCTCTTCCTTTTCTCTCTGTCTCCCTATCGTTTTCGCTTTTTTCTCTCTCACTCTCTCCGTTCGTTTTTTCCCCAGCTTGCATACACGCCACAGATTTCGTTGCAACGAAAATGGCGAACCCGGAGGGGGCAGGGGTGGAGGCGAGACAGAGAGCAGGAAAACAGGATCACCGAGGCCGCAGAAGTTCCAGGGTGCGTGCCAACGACACCGACTCTCGATCTAACGAGGTGCTCCGCGGCCGGAACCGGAACCGGAAGCTGCTAAGTAGTCTCGGAGGCTGTCGCGCGCGGATTTTTCGAGGCCGCGCATGCAAATCGGAGCCAAACGGGTCCGCGAGCAGGAAAACGCGAGCCTACGCTTACGTAACCGAGTTCGCTAAAATACGCCGGTAAAACGTCTGTCTGGTAATACCGGCGGCTTGTAAGAGCTGAAGTGCTGTTCTCGGCCTCCAGACACTACGCCCGACCCCCCTAACGTCCCACCCAGCCATTCCGAAACCCCTGAGCCGACGGTACTCTTTTAGGGTAGTTTTCGTTGGCCCGCGTTTTTACCCTGATTCCTTCTGCTCGCCCAATACTGTGAAAGTTTCAATGAAATCGCGCGGACCGGCTGGATTTCTGAAAGATCCCAGCCGTTGCGAATTCGGGTGCGGATTTTTCAGCGTCCGACGCGATGCAGTGTAGCTACAGTTAAATTGGAATGTTGTAGAATGACCTTACCTTAGAACGTTAATCATTTTCACCAAAACATTTGACCCTGAAATTTGGGGCTGTTTTCACCCTTCAAGGTGACCGATGGCCGATTAAAGAAACTTGTATCGAATATTTTTCTAAGAATACCTTCGCAAACAGGATTCATTAAAATCGACTCGAATGTGTTCCCTTGTTGGCGCCATGACCAAAATCGGAAGAACCTTATAAAAAATGTACACCATTTCATCAATGCCCTCTTATTTCTGTTACGTACAATTAGCTAATTTTTCAAATGCCATTCTCTCACATGCCATTCTACCAGTTGAAGATGCTTAGAATTTTGCAAAATATTTGGTCATCCAAAACTGATTCGTATAAACGGTTTTCGGGAGAGTCAAAGCAAGGACTTTGATCGTTCCTCGGTGCGTAATGGGAAACCGCCGTGCGGCTAATAAAACGCGCAAAAATGATTATTCATCGCAGACCGGGTTTTTTATTCGGTGAGCCGGGTGGTTGACGTTTCACGATTGAAACGCGACAGAAATGTTTTAATTGGCGGCCGTGAAAGTGGCGCGAGCCTCGATAGATTTGAACCGCTCGCAGTCAGCTCGTGAATGTCAAACCCGGTTGCGGGCCAGACGCGTACGCACGAGGCTAGACACCTGACGTGAAAAGGGTGACGAGAAGGCCGTAGTGAAGGGAGCCGTGGCGGAGGCGGTGGCGAAGGAGGCGAGGGGGTCCCGGCGTATAATCAGATTCAAGGGCGTCTGGACCGAAAGCGAGATTCGAGAGAGGAAAGTGCATCAGTGCCAGGCCAACCATTCCGTGATTCCGCCCCGGCTCAACGGTGCTCAACTCTCGCTTTCATGCGTTTCTGGAAAAGCCGCTCTCCTTGCTAGCTACGTATTCCCCCGGGAGAACGTTCAGGTAAATTAGAAATACGCGTCTAGAACGTATCGGGTCGCTGGGGGAGTTTATGGAGTCTGGTCGCAGCAGCCCCTTTACCGTTTTTTGGGATGAAAGAACTGGTGGATCAAAATTTCTACGTTGATTGCCTTCGGGTAACCTTCAATTAAATTGTAGAACTAGGTAAAATCTATTTGTAAATTAGAGGAATGTGATGGAGCTTTTGTTTAGCAAAGGTGTCAAATTATCAGATTGACAATTCTACTTTGATTTGGTACTTTTAGTTTCATTGTAGAATTAGTCTCATTGTACATTTTATTTGTAGGTAGCAGATATTAATGTAACCTTCAATTAAATTGTAGAACTAGGTAAAATCTATTTGTAAATTAGTGGAATGTGAATGTGGAGCTCTTTCGATTGAGGATTTACATGCATTTGTCACCTTTGCTAAACAAATTATCAGATTGACAATTCTACTTTGATTTGGTACTTTTAGTTTCATTGTAGAATTAGTCTCATTGTACATTTTATTTGTAGGTAGCAGATATTAATGTAACGTGGTAGTTTCATTCCCTCTGAATCGTTCAGAACATTCAAGTCATTCACCCTGCTGTGTTCTTCAGTCTCTAACACTATCAAAATCGTATACCCTATTTGTCGATGAAGTCGTAGTTCCATCCCCTATTAATTGCTCTAATCGTTCAAGTCATTGAGTCAACCCCGCTGCACTCTTCAGGTCCGTTTCCTCATCATCGTGCCACATTTTCTTTGTATACTTCCAAAAGATGTAGTGCTTCTTCAACCCTGTTTCAACGATGGATCGCACCAGGGTGGAAAATAAGAAGTAGCAAGAAAAGAAGCCAACTGAACCCGAGAAGCATCCTTAACGTGGAATGAAATTTTAAACGAATCAGCAGGCTCGCATGCGAAATAATAAATGACCAGACTGTGGACTCGCATGAATCAGCCGGGTGGAGTCGTAGAAAGTAACGAATCGCTGTTCATACCTCCAGAGAGAAATGAACCGCCCCCGGGACCCGAATAAAATTATGAATCGCGCTCGCAGAAACTCGACGAAAGTAATTCGCAAACAAGATACACCCAGTACAATTACCGCGGGAGCGAGCGAGCCTGTGTGTCTCGATTCCTGCGGAAATACGAAAAACTCCCGGGGTCTCCTCCCAGTCGTCGCCGAGCAGCTGCGCCACGGATATTAAGTCACGAAAACTGTCGCGAACAAAAGTGAACCGCCGGAAAAGGGAGCAGATAAGAAGTTCCGCGCGGCGGCCACCCTTGAAAAAAGCCTTTCCAGATCTCGACGAGATCTTAATGCGGAGAAAAGCGAGTTAAGCGGCGGGAAACATTCCGAGAAGCTCGGGGCCGCGGCCACGGCTTTGCTCGTCGTTGTCGTCGCCCTCTAATTAATATTCTCGGAAGGGTAATAATAACGCGGCGTTCCCCGGCCATTCGGGACACCGAGGGAAGCTTCTTCGTCTGCGTTCCAGAGCATCCAGGAGATCGCCAGCCGAGAATCAATTGCGCCGGTGGTCACGCTTTTTCTTCGGCTTCCTCGGATCTGCGAGATAACCGCAAAATTTTTCGCTTGATCGATCGGAGGAACGCCATTTCCTTTTCTCTGATGAGAAACCCCAGTCTTTTTGCACTTTTTAAAACGTCCTATCATGTAACTGGCTAATTTGAAGCTCTGTAAATTTTTGAAGTGAACATTTCTTTAGGTGCACCGCGTACACAATGCTGGACAGTGAATGAGTCTGGTACAACACGTTCCAAGGTGAAACGATACAGTGCCCGAAATTTCCATAAAGCCACCTATATTTTGACGTATTTTTTTAAAAATATTGTCAAGTTTACTACTTCTTTTCATCTACAATTATATTTAGTTGAAACTAATCATAAATCTACGAGTATCTGCTCGGAAATGTTCACCTCTTGGGTGTGTTTACATTCTTTGCTGCCCGAAGCGAAGTATAAGTGCGAAATTTCTATAAAGCCACTTAGTTTGTGCTTATTGTTAGACTCTGAGCGAATAAGTCCAGCTAGGTACAATAAAAGAAGTGTAACTGCAATTGAAAAGTAAGGATTTGCGTAATATCTTATATATTTTAATTTCACATTAGTAAAATGCCACGAGGACAATTGTTGACCAGTGAGAAAAGGCATCCATTGATGCTTATAGGGATATGGGATGTTCTAATCGCAGAATTGCAAACAAAATTAATTGATCACATACCGTTGTAAATAATTACGTCAATTTGGGAGAAGATTATGGCAAAAACCATCCCAAAGGAAGAAATCAAAAGCTGAGCAAGAGACAGCATTCATTGTTAATGAGATCTGCATCAAAAGAATTTAGAAGTGCAGCACAACTTCGCGTTGAATTAGATTTGTCCGTAATTACGAGACGCGTGCAACAAATTTTAAAAAGTTCCAACCGATTTCACTGGACAAAAATGGCGCAGAAACCAGCACTCAAAGCAGAACATAAACAGGCTCGTCTTGATTTTGCAAAAATACACATGTCCTGGTCCAAAGAATGGGAATTTGTTATTTTTTCTGATGAAAAGAAATTCAATTTAGACGGGCCGGATGGTTTTAAATATTACTGGCACGATTTAAGGAAAGAAAAAGACATAACAATGAGTCGCAACTTGGGTGGTGGTACATTAATGATCTGAGCTGCATTTAAAGTTGACGCCAAGACACCAACCTGTCGCATTACTCCTAAAATGAATTCAGAAAGATATACAGAATTATTCGACACAATTTGAATACCATTTATTGAAGATATTGGACACGATAGCTTCATTTATCAACACGATAACGCTGCCATCCATATATCGAATTACACGAAGCAGTGGTTAGGTCAAAAGAATATCAGGGTTTTGACATGGCCAGCTCATTCCCCAGATTTGAACCCAATAGAAAATCTTTGGGGGATACTCGCAAGGAAAGTTTATGGTAATTGCAAGCAATACAGTACTATTAATGAATTATGGAAAGCGGTAAACGAAGCATGGGCATTTATTCAAGAAGACACACTTCAAAGTTTGATTTCATCAATGCCCCATCGTATTTTCGAAGTTATTCGAAGAAATGGCAGTTCTGCTAATTATTAATGTAGAAATAGGAAAGAACTTATTGTTAATTTTGAGCCTACTTATTTAAAAAATATGTGGCTTTATAGAAATTTCGTAGTTTATTTTATATAAAATTATATATTTACGTTTATTTTTTTAAATAAATATTATTTCTATTATTTCAATCGATATATATATGTGTTTTTAGTACGTCTAAAATGAAATCATACTCAAATTTATCATAAGTACAGAATAATTATAAGATATTACCAAAAAACGTGGTGGCTTTATGGAAATTTCGGGCACTGTATTCGAGTAAACTCGGGGGAGTCGAATTTAGCCAGGCAAGCGATAAATAGACAGTTGTGTGGTCTTATGATCACAGAATTGTTTTCATTATACTTTCATCAAGGTGTATAAATTTTCTGGTTACTGAAATCCAGGTGTTCAATTTTACATTTTTAAAAGAAATTAGAAGAAATCTACACAACCTGTCATCTTTGATTGAAGGCACAATGGTAATAGGACTCTTCCTTAAGATACACTTAAAATTGCAAGTTGATTGGTCCACACACTGTTTCCTTCATGATCATGTCAACAAGCTATGAAGACAATTTTTTTAGAAAAGCACTTTTAAAAATTGAAGCTACAAGTCCGAATATCGAGCCACGAATGCTTCAGTAACATGACTAGTTCACGATCTTGTATAAAGACATTTTTGAAGAATTGATCTACAAAATTCTGTAAAAAAATATTAAATTACTGGCAAATAGGTCAACAAGATGTTCCTTTTCAAGGATTGTTTCTCGTGACGCATCTCTTGTTGGTTAAACTACAACGAAACCGTGCTTATCGAGGCGAATTCGTAATTTCCGAGATTATTAGCTGTTTCCAGGTGGGCAATAACCGGAACAGGATTTTCCAACAAATAACCAGTTCGACTCGGTTGACTGCAAGTAACGATTCCCATGACAGCTATTCCTGCGTTCTACTATACACCGCTGCAATGCGGTGTGTCTCGCATTCGTTACAATCAACGCTTCGTATTCTGGGCCGCGCAACTTGAAAATCTGTGCTTCTAGTGGATTAGACGAGAAACAGGTTGGTCCCCGGAGCACGTGACGAAGCCGTGCTCTGTGTACTTTTTAATTTAAGTATTACAACTCCGGGAGTACCGCCTTAGCTCACCTTTATCGTTGAATGAATTTACAAAGAAAACAATTTTCGAAGTACTCGCGACTAGAAGCGAATTCACGAAAACTTTCTTGAATGTATTACAACCGTCGTCTTTGACTTTTCGGTAAGTTTGATAATGGGCAAACTCGACTGATGAAAATTCTGCGCTATGAAATTTTAAGTTTTAGCATTTCTGTCTGAATACATGATTGTGACTAGATTTAAGTAATTTATACATTCATGACCGTTGTGAGTAGAATGGGAAGAAAACTTGTGTATTATCAAATATTTGTAGGATTTTTAATAAGAACTCTTTTAGTTAACGAAATACAGTTTGTTTCTGTCCGGATTTTTATAACGCAGATTGTGGAAATATAAATTTACATACAGATTATTTGAGTAAATTTGCAGTCTATAGAATAAACAACTTGTTCAATTTCTTAATAAATCTTGACGAGTATATTGCTGTTATATTGTCTATTATGCTAACTACATAATCAATGAGGAACGTTTATCAATGAAGAACAAGAATTCAGTCTGTCTTGTGGTCTGCAAACCAATTTTTAAGTTCGTGATATTGTATAAATGTCTACAGTCCTTTTATTAATAAAAATGTTCATCTCTAATTCTTTCTATTTGTTAAAAAAGAAATTGTTCGATTCATTGGTACCGTTCTGAATTGGTTTCAGTTTCAGTCTATCCAAAACATTGATGTTTTTAGACGATTTAAGACGATGCTGTTTACTCGAGGAACTCTATTGTCGTTCTTCTAGTTTTAATCATACAGTGATGAGTTTGATACGCATTCAATTTCGCATTATTCGGACCAATATATTGATATAATTGTTTCATAAATCTGGCTCGAGCAGGAACGACTAAAATAAACTGGAGTTGGAAGCGGCGAATGGCGTTAAAACTCGCGGTGAACGTTTCATTCTCGCGTCTCTCGGCCTAGTATCCGGTAAGAAGAAATAGGTGGAGCGTCCCGCGTAGAACGGGACGTTTTCTGACGTTTCCCCGCGTCGACAGGTCGCATTCAAACAGGACGAATATAGCTCGCAGGAAATCGGGCGACGTTTGCACGGCGTTGGATGGTAGAGAGAGAGAGAGTGAGGGAGTCGGAGGACGAGAGTACAGGCTCGGAAGAACGGAAAAATGTGGAGAGACGGTGCCGGTTGAGGTGAGGCGAACGGTTGAGGTGGAAGGAACAGGGAAACGAAAGGCGCCCACGGCCGTTATGGATGCAAATCCGCGTACGAAACGTATAAAAGATTTGCAAGAACAAATACACGCCGGGGAGTTGGGCCGCGAACGCCAAGACCCGGCGAGCAGAACGAACAAGAAGAAGAAGAAGAAGAAGCGGGAGAATAAGAAGAGGTAAAAAAGGAAGGACAAGAGAAGGAAAGACGGATGTCGACGAAGAAGGAGAAGCGAGAGGAAGGGCGCCGTAGGTCCCGATGGATTCAAATGAGGATAAATATTTATAAAAGAGTGCTCCGATCGTCGATGTGCTCGGGAAGCGGATGGTCCGGCGCGGAGCGTAAACGTGCGCGTTGCGAGGAAATATTGGCTCTCTCCGGCGAAAGGGGCGAGGAAAAAGGCGAACAAGAAGAGGAACGCGTCGGGAATACGGGCTTTCCAGTTCCCCGTGACCAACGTGGAAAACGAAGCTCGAAATTCCAACGTACGCCCACACGCCCACCCACGTCTTTGGACCAACATCGGCGTCGTCTACTCGCCGAAACAGTTATCGCTCTGTGTTTGACCGAGTCGGCCTCGCAATTTGTATTTGACGACCCCAGGTCCCGGCTAGAACTTGCCGCGACGCTGTTGCCAGGGGAATTGCTCCTAGCTTTTATGGCGTACGTGAAAGTCGTCACCGCTTCTTTGTAATTCTTCCTTTCCACCCTTACTACTCGGTTTCTCGGTTCGCGGCTCGAATATACTAATCGGCTGGTTTTCTCTTGGACATTCTTGAGCGAGTACTATGCGCTATTCCTTTCGCTAATACAAGCTGGTGATCCTCGTTCAATTATCATTACGAAAAGATACCTTGAAAAATGTGAACATGTAGAAATCCAACTTACAACTGTATACCTGTACAACAGGATTATAACTGCAATCGCTATAATAAACTTCGTCTTCGCTATTCGTACATCAAGAAATAAATTATCCAAGAACAAATTGCATACAGAAAATAATTCGCAAAGGTCATAATATTCCGTCGTTAATAAGACATTTGAATATCATCGTAAACGAGTATCATTAAGAGGATATCAAACGATGAACACTGTTAAAAACGCCACTGGCGAGCACGATGAGTTAAATTGTTAAACAATTTTCTACCAAGAATTAGAAAACCGCGTTCAGTTATTTGTAAACGTCGTCGTCCGCGCGATTATACGGCGGTATTTCCGCATCGCCGGTGCGCACGGTAAAAACGCGGCAAATCGGCCGCATAAATAAGACCGCGGGATATTAAACGGAACAATAAAATCGCATTAAACCGATATTAAGCATCTACTTATCCGTGATTCTCTGCAAATAGAGCGGAGTTTAATGTAGCAAAGAAGAAGGGGATTAACGCATCGGCTATTATATTAATACAGCCGGTCGGTAAGCCGAGTCTGAATGGAAATAAGAACGAATAGAAAGTCCGCGTTTAAATAACAGAACGGCCCGGAATTTATCGTTCGCGCATTTTACAACAGGTGCTTCCACAAACGACCCATAAATCCCTATGGAATTCAATTAGAGTTTAAATTTCCCTTAAGAAGCGACGGCGCGCTCGTGCGATAAAAGGAATTACAGAAAATGTTCTAGCGACACACGTACATATTTCTATCATGTATTCTCTTTTTTGTGTCATAATCGCCTCAACAGTTACATTAAAATAAGACCAGTAACTTGAACTTCGTGGATCGAAACCACAGTTAATCGTTCTTGTCATCAGGTCATCTCATAAGTAATGCGACTTTTTCAAATTTCGCAAATTGCGGGACGATTTAATATTTCAAATCAGCCCAGGGCGTTCGATATTGATTCATCAAAAATCAATGCGTTCCCAGAAATTGGAAGAAACGTTCGACATATAATTCGCTAGTTTCCAGGAGAGCATGGAGGACCCATTCTCAATCACGCTCAGTCGTGCGCAGCATCGCGGCGGCCCAAGTATAACAATCCTAACAATCAAAGTACCTATTCAGCGGTGGAACTTCCTCCGGTGTTCTGCGCGCCTCATTTTCAAAACGTCAGCGGCATCCCCGCAATCCAGATCCGAGAACGGAAGCACCGACATCCTTATCGAGACATATCATCTCATTGTCAGCGTTCCCCTCCGTCACGAAGGAGCATCATCCCCCTGGAAGCAGTTACGGGCTGGCGACGCGTGTCTACGTTGTCTCGTAACTTTTTTAATATTCACCTTCGGCAAACAGTCCTCGGTGATCTCTGATCGGGATTGCTTGATAAGGGGCGGACGGAAACGCGTTTCCTATCGCGGAATAAATCGCGGAGATTTGCCGACCATGGAAACCGGGATCTCTTAACAATAAGATTCGCGAGCATTCGAAGTCGACGGGGGTGCGAGACGGCAAAGGAAATTATTTAGCCCCCATTAACGTCACTCGCATTTACTCGTCGGGATGTCTCCGCTCCACTTCTGACCCTCTCTCTCTCCGGTTTTCTCTCTCTCTTTCTAGCCACCCCATCCGACCACGTTCACCCTCCACAGCCCTCGACGCCTGAAACCACCCGCCGCCGCTCGTTATTTAACCTCAGCGCTCGACGAGGGAGCCGGTGGATTTGATTTCATTCGTTTCGCGGGAGAAGGATAATATTATGTTATTCCCGTAACTCTAATAATAACGCGGCTACTTGCGCTAACGACCCAAACGCTTAGGCTAGTTAACTTCAAGTGCTTTATGTGCTGCCGCACCCGCCGCGATTCCCTGCGACGACCCGACAATAACAGACACTCGATGCTCCGTCATACAAATCTTGCCAACGATAAGGTGAAGTGCCCTAAGTCTGGACAGTCCAAAAGTGATACCTCAATCTGGACAATTGAATTTTCATAGTAAAATCAGTAATTAAGAGATTAAATAATTATATTATATATTCTGAGGCCTTAGCTACAAGTAGGTGTGAATATTATTTCATTAAGACATCAATTGAAATTTAAAAATGAATTCAAAGTTCATCTGAAAACAGTATACAAAATAGTCTATTTACATGCGAATAATGTGCATTTATAGTTTGAACTTTTGTTAGAAAAAAAGATATAATTTAAGCCCTCAGACAAAAAATAATTATCACGCATAATAATATTGATATTTTAAAATAAATTGGCAATCAAACTTAACGTAAATAATAATTATTAATCCAAATGTTAGATGTCCAAGATTAGGACTGTTTTCAAATATAAGTACTCCATACTGGGACGCGATGACAGTAGCTGTCCCACTCTAAGCTTATACGCAATGTGCTTACGCCTGAAGCTGGACACGTGTTTGTGAATAAAATCAACGCATTGTTTGCAAATTATTTAACTACATGTATGTATAATTAGTCTTCTATTAGTTTGAATAACGTATGTAAAAAATGTATTCCGGTTGTGACGTTAATAATACTTTATGTTTACATCTTAAATCTATCAGTATTACTACCTAACCTTAAAAGTTGTATTACGACAAGTTTTATTAAAACAGTAAATGAAAATAAATATATATTTGGTTAAATAATACAATACTATAATCTATGATAAGAATACTACATATTACGCAAAGCATCTTCTATTCGTCATGCGCAACAGCGCCACCAACCAACGTTTTAGGTTATGTTCGCTCGATCAACTCGTAAATTGAATTTGTCCCGATATAGGCTTTACTTCTGTCCAGGTACTAGCTTAGATTAGATTTAATATGTCCAACTATAGGTTTGAATTATTCTTGTTAATACAATTAAGATACTAACCTAAACAATGATTTTTTTTATTTTAAATTACTTTACAAACTCTGAACAGTATGTTAAAACTCTTAAGAAATTGTTTTTGTTTATTTAAAGTGATAAAATTTAAAATAGAAAAACATGCTGTCCGGGCATAGGGCACTTCACCTTACGCGATTCTGTTTTAAACCACGGTCCATTTTGCAAGAACTTTGTTCGTTAGAGAGATCCGATACAGTTGAGGATTTTTATACAAGGCGTTTTGTCGATCCACGCGCGATGTATTTTGATGAGCACAAATTATTGAAGATAGAAAAGAATTTATTTTTTTGGGGTGGGGGTCGCAAGCAACCCTTTGAGTAACACCTGCCAAAAAATTGAAGAACAATGTTCTGTTACCTATCTAGTATATATGAACGATTCAAGATGATCGAATTGGTGGAACACAGTTAGATAATTGAAAAACGAACAAAATTACAATATTATAATATACATCTATATTGAAAAAATCCAGGTTATGCAACGAAACAGTTAACCAATCGCGAGATTTATTTTTCCGCGGTGCCACTCCGTAGTTCCCCACTGTCTAAGCTGCTCGGGATACTATGCAGACACCACAATCCCCACCACGAGTTCCAGAACTGCCAACAACTCGTGGTGGGAGTCGATAGTGTGCAACGAACAAGGATGCCATGCAATAAACTAGGTAGTAACGGACGGGGTTCTACTGTTCTCGGTTGCCAACGCAAGGGTTAATTAGCGAAGCGAAGATTTTGGGTAGAAATAGATGGTTCATCTCCTGATACATTGCAGTTTAACATAAACATAATGTGAAGCATTATTTCTGATGATTTTGTGGGTGTCCCATAAATTTATCCAGCCGTTTATGTCCTACCCGCACGAACCCCCTCCCTCCCGGCGAATAGGGTGGACCCGTTTTTTCCGTTGATTAGAACACAAGGCTCTAGGCTCGTTTTTCTCGAATTCGCGACGGTGCGGTGGCCGGATCGATGCTTTCGCCGAAGAATGGCTGCCATTCGGCGCAGAATGTGCTCGAACGGAAGAAAAGGGGTCGGTGTGTGCGCGCGGGAAAAAGGAAACCGAGGGGAAGGGGGTGGTCCGAAACCGGGCTCAATGAGACAGGAATGTTTTTTATCGTGTCAGCTGGCCCATCCCGTAACCGGCCGCTCGTTCCGGATTATAGCCTGCGATTCGTCTCCTTGACGAGCGGCCCCGCGAAAGTTAATTGTTTCCGATGCCAAGATAAACGGCGCGAATTCGCCGCTTGCTTCCTCGTGTGTTTGTGCTATTTCACGACGTCTACAGGTCTGTAATCCTGCGAGAGTTCTCCAGAATTCGCGTTACTGTGGCTGGAGTTATGAGGAATAGGAATAAGGTATGCGGGGAGCACTGTGTATGATTATTCAGTATCTTCGAGCGTTGAACGATCGCGTTACTTGCGTGATTCGTCGCTTTAATGTGTTCGCTAGCGGTTGCTTCGTTGCTCATTTCCGTTGTTAATATGACTGCCACGTCGCACAGTGGGCTGGATTGAGAAATTCTGGTAAGAGATATTCGAATGAAATTTCGACTAAGATTCATTAAAAAATATTTCCTATATGCTGATAATTATCGTAATTGGTATTCATATTATGTAATTGGTCTTCATAAGAATATTTCAAGACATACAAAGAAATTTACAACCAAAAACATCGGTTCTTATATGTTCGAATGTTATATCAAGTGCAGCATGCCTCCTTTGGCAGGTGCAGTAGAACCTCGCTCGTAGTCCTAAAGAAATGACCTACCATAGTGATGTCCTCCGTTTCTACATAGCCACCGCAATCCCTACCACGAGTTCCAGAACTTCAAACATGCCCCGTGGTGGGAGTGTCTAGTATTTTAACGAACGAGGATTCCGTGCAATAAACGAGGTTGCAACGAGTGAGGTTCTACTGTATTGAACCAGTTTCGCAGTAGGAAGTCGGGCAATTTGTGAGTAGCACGTTGAGTGCTATGCTTTTAGGCAACAACCTGCTTTTTTTTAACAAAAAAAAGGCAACAACATGCGGACAGTTAAGGTGTACAAATTAATTTAAAGCCCTTTCTTCGTGAAGTTGTGCATCATTCACAAATAACCAAAATACTGTCTAAAATAATCATCACTAGTTTTTATGTATTGGCTACATCTTACACTTCATCTAACAATAAGTATACCATTATTCAAATTGTTTATATTTTATAAATTACTGAACATTCAAGTATTGTTGCATATGCATAAAATAAAAAAAGTCATATAGAATGGAAATACTCTAGGTCGGAAGAAATATTTGGGTTTCGAGTTAAAATAGTTCCGAGTGCATAAAGCGTTTAGCCCGCCATGTGTTAATTGTCGAGGTGTCTTATAATGTTGTCTTCTAGTATACTCCTTTGCGAACTCTTGGAGCGTTTCCACTGTTGGAAAAAGCAAAAGTGAACGCGACGTATTCACGCGAGTGATAATCACGGCCTCCGGTAACCCACCGCGCTGGTTTCTGTTTCTTCGTTGTTGTTATTGCCGCCGTTTCTGGCATCGCTAGCACCGTTGGCAGTGCTCGCTGAGCACAACGGAACGGCTTCCCTTCATTGTCAAGGGGATTACGATAATTGCTGTGACCTAAAAACCGACCCGGCGTGTAACAGGATTCGGGCGATCAACGAGCAAACCTCGGGCCCTCTCCAACAACCGAACGCACGGCGACGATGCCGGAAAAACGAGGGAGACACCGGCGACGAATGCCGCGCCGCCGTGAACCGGAACGGTAAAAAGGTGCCTAATGTCGAGTGTGCTCTGCAGAACCACCTACATCGCTCGGATTTTTGCCGTTTCGATTTATTGTTCTCCGGGAACCTGTGTTTCCTCGATGCCGACACGGAATTTAAAATCAGTCGCTACGCTTTACCTATAGCGCTGCGCTAATTGCTTGGACTTGGGGACGTGGTCACTGCAACTACATATTATATTTCATTAGTCGAAAAGGTTAATTGAGCAAGGTAGTAAAGAGCGTATGGATTTTATATTTAAAAGAAATAAACTGTAGAATCTCAGGGAAAGACAGAAGGTCGTCGAGATCCTGAAATCGCAAACGGAAAGCTACCTACTCATAATTTTCCGCTGATCCGTAATCGTTCCATTCTGCGGACAACTCGTCACTTTTCAATTCTTCGTTCCAACCATTGTTTTCATTTTTCCATCCCACGTAACCTTCGCTAGTTACGCGTTTTTCGCTTGCACGGTATTCGTTCCTGTTCCAGTTTGACGTGCTAAATGCATTGCGACCGAAGTGCACGTACTCGGATGCAGTTTATTTTGCAAATCGCATTAACGCGCGTTGCGCTGCTGCCTAGCGGCGGCGCTGTCGCCGCCCACTCTCTTTCGCAATTTGTTTCGTACTACGGATGATAAACAAGCTTTAATTAAATCGCATCACTCGTGGATCAAAGCGTGTTTGAACCAGCTGCTTAGTTACCGGCGCTCTCGCAAAAAATTATCGATCGCTCCCGATCGCAGCCAAGTCGCTTCCCTCCATGGTCCTTAATTTATTTCGATGCAATAGGAATGTGTTTTACAAGAATAAATGTTTATATACAGGGTGCCCCGAATTTAAATGGCAAAACTTCAGGAGCGTGTAGGGGATCGAAAAACTAAGACAAAAAGTCTTTTAGAGACTTTCTCATTTTTGCTTCGTTTTGGAGAAAATCACAAAAAAAGAAACAAAACGAGTTTTCATTTTTGCACTTATTTATTTACATTTTATTTACGTTATCATCTATTTAATGTAGATATTGTTCAACATGTTGCCCTGTTGCAGCAATGCAAGCATTATATCTAGCACTAATTTGATCAATTGCAGCTAAACATTGCAAAGTTTACAGACGTTAACAGAAGCAGAAAGTTTATTCGGTGCCAATCAATTCAAGAGAGCAATTAGGAGACCGAGTGCACCAAATATCACCAGAACAATGTTCAGCTGCAATTTATCAAGTCGGTGCTAGATGTAATGCTTGCATTGCTGCAAGAGGGCAACATTTTGAACAATATCTACATTAAATAGATGATAACGTAAATAAAATGTAAATAAATAAGTACAAAAATGAAAACTTGTTTTGTTTCTTTTTTTGCGATTTTCTTCAAAACGAAGCAAATCTCTAAAAGACTTTTTGTCTTAGCTTTTAGGTCCCCTACACGCTCCTGAAGTTTTGCCATTTAAATTCGGGACACCCTGTATATATAATTCCTGATTTACTATTTCTGCACTTACATCATACCTATCAAACTAATAGTAATTCTATTTCAATTTTCTCACCTCATTCTTTACCTTTTTCCAACCAGTCACCTATCATTGCTACGCGTTTTAAGTTCATACAAATGACTTTAGACTGTTCAATTTTACTGTGTACTTTTAACAATTGTGTATTCCAATGCACATAAAAATAGGAGAAGTAGATCGAGCCTGTCTGCGTAGTGGAGCCAATAGGGGCAAAGGATACTTCTCATTAACCCTTTGAGTGCCGGGAGCCGATATATCGGCTCCTGCTACACTGGCGAGAAGTGCCAGATAGATCAGAAGAGCCGATATATCGTCCCGCGCCTCGTAGCGCTTTACTATTCGCATTGCGGGAGAAAAAAAAAACTAACAAAAAAACTAGTGTCATTGTTTAGTTCTGCATTTCATCTATAATACGCTGCTTTTTGAATCATGTAAATATCGTTTCTCGTTTGGTTTTTATAAGCATTTTCCCGAACCCTTGTAAAACTGTGAAATTCGGCCGGGTTTTCTCGCATAGGCACCTCTATTTCGCCCGGCACTAAAAGGGTTAAGGTACGTGCGTAAATTGTACGAATCTATATTATAATGTGCTACAATGCAATGGTTTGAATCTGATAGAGATTGTCTATTTGCAAACTTACACTCGATCTAGTGCACGTAAAATCCCCAAATTCTAAGCAACACATTCAATAACACAGCGTCGTATCCCACGGAACGATAGTTTGATGTGACAATTTAGATCCATCAGAAGCTATCGCATCTTGGCACACCCCGAGAATATTCGCGACAACGACTGTACTTAACCACAAAGTATCTCTTCGACGAGCACCTCAGCATGAATCCGGTGAGAATCGATCACGCAGCGTTACCGAAAACTTGATCGACAGTTTCATAGCCTCTCTGCTCGAGATTTACGAGCGATTTCTCCGCGGGTCTCGCGTTTCGTGTCGTTCGCGCGACAGAATAATCGAATGCATCGAGTGCTTCATCTCGCAGCAGTATCGTCCGATATCGAATTCAGCAGGGTTGTACAGAGAGCGGTTCTAGGAGGGTTTCTCGGAATTCGAACGATCAGGAGGCGGCGTTTGAAGCGTTCTGTCCAAGAGGGAGCCCCGGAAATGAAAAATACGCGTCCGGTAGAAGACAGATACGTACGAATCGGTCTCGGTGCCATGGTACAAAGAGCCCGGGTGTACCCCTGGTTCCCGTTACTCGTTTCTCTGTTTGCTCACGGAGTGGGTTCACGCTCGAACGAACGGGACGGGAACGGGATGAACAGGAATATATCGGAGGACCTTCAGAAGATTCCAGTCCATACCAAGGGAACTCAAAGAGTAGGCGCACCACGCGCCGCACAATACCTGAGGCCTGGACACTGGCGCAGCCAAGAAGAGCCGCGGGGAATAACAAGATCATTTGTCACCGGGGCATTTGCATACGTCGCCCGGTGTTCTACGCCGGTGTGTAACGTTCAATTGAACGGGCCTTTGTTGGATATCGGATGAAAAATAACGAGCCGTGCGACGGCCGTCCGCTTGTCCTGTTTCGTCCGTCCCTCGTGTCCGTCAGCTCTCTTTTTCACTTCCCACCACGCTCATCCTAGCACACTCTCTCGTCAGAATGTATGAAGTTCATTTAGTCAAGGTGTACTGACTTCTCCGCTATTTTTGAGTTTTGGAATTTTAGGGTCCGGTATTTGTACTTCTTCGATGTGTGGCCGTTACTTTTTAAACTAATGGCCGTAAAAGGTGTTAGGTAGCGGCCAAGTTTGAATAATTTAGCCCTTCATGCATCTCTTTAAAAATTAAATACGTTCTTTTAAACTAATTTTTACAAATGCTTTTTTCAGTATTGCAAGAGGTATTTCTAAGCTAACGAACTTGGCCGTATTTTGTTTGATCTCACAACTTTTTACGGCCATAAGAACTTGGCTCCTGTTTACAGAATGTTTTTGTTGGGATTTCATCACTTTTTGTTGAAATTTCATCAATTATCAAGTTTATGGTTATTATTACTCTTATCCCTGATTCATTAAATCCTAAACATTTTTTATCTTTAAGGTGGACATTAAGTAAATTAATAAATGCATGTTCGTTTTACTACCTATTTATACCTACTTGAAACTTTGTCCCGAAAAATCTAAACAACGCAGCGTCGATCAAAGGAAAAAAATTCTTTTCTAATCTGCAAGACAAAATCCAAATTCAATGTATCGAAGAGTAACACCCTGCCGGCGACGCTCGGATCCGTTTGCCCCCCGCCGCTATAGACGATGCTCGGTGCAGTTTCTTTTGTTTACGTTAGAGCGATTGTTTTTTTCATCAGTACTTGTTGCGACTTCGAAGCTAATAAAACGTATACTTATGTAGGTACTTTGGGATTATCCCGTCGACCTCTCAAGAATTAGTTAGGGATAGGTGGCGGGGGGCGGAGAGGCCCGGCCGGCCCGCCCACGTATACGAAAATACAGTTTGGAGGAAATGGTCGAAGGAATAATCCCAAAGTACCCTTATGTATATGTTATGCTGCTATGTTCTATCCTACGTACCTATTTCGTAATGTTTTTTTTCAACCCTTTAATGTGTAAAATTTCAAACTTTGATAATTATTCCTTTGAGTGTTTGTTATGGTGGACCTATGTACCAAATTTCAAGCTTGTAGGTCAATGGGAAGTACCCAAAAGGTTTTGATGATCTGTCAGTCAGTCAGTCAGTCAGTCAGTGACAAATTTAACGATTTTTGAGGTCCTATATCTCGGAACCTACTAATGTTGGAAGATTAATGTTTTGTCAATATTGAGACATGATAGCATTTAACAAGTGTACGAAATTACATCTCTTCATCTGCCTCCAGTGCCGAGTTATAAGCCTCTAAAAAACGCCTAAGTTGTTTCGTGTAAAAGGAGGTAGTGCCAGAACTTGGCTGGTGCACTACCGTGCACCTAGATAAATTGACTCAGCAGTTGCTCTATCGTCCAAGCTCCCACGAAAGAGCAAGGGGCGTGTACTGTTCCCGTAAAAAACCGGCCGGGAAATTATGCTCGTCAATCTGATTGCCCGTTATTAAACCTCACAAGGTAGAACGTCGAACGAAACTGACAGCTGGGACAAACGATGTTGTAGTATCCCGCTTCCCGAAGAAAGTTCTCGTGACGGAACAGCGAGTTCACCGTCGACTTCGAGAAGTTCTTAAATCCCTTTTTCGAAAATCCCGGGCGGAACTCGCGGTTCTATACAAGTCGGGGAATGACTTCTCGGATCGGAGAAGTTTTTACACGGCCTAGGGAAATTGTATACGGTTGACTTATCGCGTTGCATGCTAGCGGTAATGGCGCCGCAATTTTGCGTGGAGAAACGATGCGGTAATAAGTAGAAACTGCGGGAAGTAGGGAGACGTTCTTCCGAGGAATACTTGACAAATAATCGGGATGAACTTTCTCCCTTTGAAGTATTGCTTCGTTTTCTCTTGTATGGGAAGTTGTAGATCTTCGGGAACGGTGGAGGAGGAAAATTACAGAGTCGGGGTCGATCACGTTACTTTCTAGATAATCGAATGATCAGCGAATAGCGGGAGTCCCGTGTGTCGGTAAAAAGAGAATGGAGAATTTCCAGCCGTAAAAATGGTTTCGGTGAATTTTCGTGCCAGACATGCCGCGGGAACCGGTCCCAGAGTTAAGGGAAATAACAATCACGGGCAAGTAGACGGTAAATAGTAAATAGATGCTGTTTGCATAATGCCCGCAAACTTTCTCGTGGGCGTACGCACACTTTAACGATGGAAAATCAAACCCGGGGATACGCGAACGGTGCCGGGACTCTCGTATACACGGAACTTTTCCCGGGTAGCTTATCGGGAACAAGGAATCAAAGGAAAAAGGGGAAACGCAACAAGTTCGTCGGAAAGCCTCATTAGCCTCCAGAGATAAGATTAAAATTCAAATAATTAAAGCGGCCGACGCACGTAAACTCGATTTAGGGAATTCAATCTGCGCGGACACGGAGCTGATCGCTATCTGACCGTTCAACTGTGCACCTTAATCATTGCTCATAACTAGACTGCGGATCTTTATGCATTTGTAGCTCGTAAAAGATAAAGGCACAGTAATATACGAAGTTTAATAGGGCTCGCTGCGGTTTCGCTGAGGAAACGATTGCTGTATTAAAAACGGGATCCCGCTGTACATTTATATGGTGTATAAACATCCACGGTTTATTTATAGTAATCATTATTACAGCCATTCTCTCAAAGAATTGATGATTGATTGATAATGGAAACAATGTAACTTCGATTTTCAATTTTTATAAAATTTTGCCAAAAATATAAATCTGTTCCTAACCAAATATGGACTTGACTAAATTAAAAGATCATGAGTACATGACAGTGATAAAAATGAAAAATAGTCGGGTTAAATAAATATTGGGTTGGCAAGAAAGTAATTTCGGTTTTCACTAACTGATGGCGTTATGTTTTGGTTGATTGGCTTCTGTTAACGTTGCGTTTGTTTTCTTTCTGACATTTCATAACTGCATCTTTTAGGTTACTTTTGAAGCAAATTACACGTAATTTTGATTAAAATTGTTAGTTCTGTGTCAATTTGAACATGGAGTGCAGAAACGAACATTATAGGCATATATTGCTTTTTTATTTCCGTAGAGGTAAAAAAGCTGCCGAGGCTCACAAAGATATATGCGAAGTTTACGGTGTAGATTGCTTAACAGAACGCACGTGCCAGAATTGGTTTAAAAAATTCCGTTCTGGAAATTTCTCACTTAAAGACGACCAACGTTCTGGTCGATCATCTGGAGTTGATGATGACCAAATGAAAGCCATTATTGAATCGGATCGTCATATAACTGTCCGAGAGATTGCAGACAGGTTAAATGTGTCGCATACAACCATAGAGTATCGTTTAAAAAATCTCGGAATCGTTAAGAAGCTCGATATTTGGGTTCCACACGAGTTGAAAGAAATTCACTTAATGCAACGCATCAACATATGCGATATGCATCTCAAACGAAATGAAATCGACCCTTTTCTCAAGCGAATCATCACCGGTGATGAGAAATGGGTTGTTTACAATAACACAACTCGAAAACGATCATGGTCCAAGCGTGATGAACCAGCCCAAACCACACCGAAAGCTGAATTGCACCAAAAGAAGATCATGTTGTCAATTTGGTGGGATTACAAAGGTATTGTGTATTTTGAGCTGCTCCCAAGGAACCAAACCATCAATTCAGATGTTTATTGTCGACAACTAACAAAACTGGACATAGCAATCAAAGAAAAACGGCCAGAATTGGCAAATCGCAAAGGAATCGTGTTCCACCATGATAACGCTAGGCCACACACATCTTTGGTAACACGTGAAAAGTTATTGGAGCTTGGTTGGGAAGTGATGTCACATCCACCATATAGCCCTGACATTGCACCATCAGATTATCATTTATTCCGAAGTTTACAAAACTCTTTGAATGGTAAAACATTCACTAATGATGATGATCTGAAATCGTACTTGGATCAGTTTTTCACCGAAAAGGATCAGAAGTTTTATGAGCGCGGAATTATGAAGCTACCAGAAAGATGGCAAAAGATCATACAACAAAATGGAAAATATTTTATTGATTAAAGTTCATTGCTTTGATAAAAAAATTGGATTTTGTTTCATCTAAAAATACCGAAATTACTTTCTTGCCAACCCAATAGATCAATATTATCATCTCTAGTAGAAGCACTAAATAAAAATTCTGCTTCAAAGTTATAGAATACAGTTTAGATATTTTCTGTTGAAGGAACGCAGCAGCAGTTCAAATTTGGTGTGGCGCAATTTTGTGTTCAAGGAAAGCAGTTCTACGGCAGCTGTTACGCGAACAAATGATAGCTAGCGTTTTGCGAATTTATCCAACCGGCTGTTCCACGACCGAAAGAAAAAGTGTGTCGGAATTTCTTCCTGGAATGGCGCGAACACGCGAGCAATCGATCGGCTCGCGGTTAAGCAGCCAGCTCCCCGGTCGTGGAACAATGCAGCGCAATGCCTCTTATCTCGGAACCGTAGAATAACTTTATGGTCTAGCAAGGTCTTCGTGAAAACGAACGCGAGATAAGAGAACCGTTTTCTCGGACCACAAAGCATCACGCTGGGATCTTTCTGAAAATTCCGTAAAAATTAACTGAACTGTTTCAGACCGGAAAAGAGTCCAAGAAATTTCACAAAACTGTCAAGATAGTCGGTGTACGGAAAATGTTGCTGTTTAAATAAAGAGTAAATAAAGTGTCTTATCGTTCCACACGGTCACAGACAAATCGTAACGAGCCAGGAAAAAAAGGAACATGGAACTTGGCAGACGCACATCCTCGTACGCGATCAACGCTCGTGGGAAATTGCAAGGTTGCTTTCCCGGAATTAGCCGTTCTCGTTTGCATATCTCTCTCCGCCGGCGAAGTTCGTTTTCTTGCCTCACAAAATCTTGCTACCTGCCGGAAATTCCACGGCGATCCCATCGACGAAGTGAATCCAATCCACGGACGGTTCGGGTTGCAAGTAAACCGCAACAATATTCTGATTCTGTGAAACGCGATATCCGGGAACGCAGTGATCGCGAATTTCTATGAAACGTTCCTCTTAGGCAACCTCTGCTCCCAGCCGGCTACTGGTTACTGGAAATTCGGTGATTCCCGACCGGATCCTAATCATTGGCAGAGCATTTTCCACATTTTCAATTCGAATATTAAATATTCAATTCTTCCAACTTTATGCCCTCTCTTTCTCTTCAGAAAACTCGAGACTGGGATGCAGGACTTCTTACATTTATATTAACCCACTAACAATACAACAACTTGAAACATTCGACAATATTGCAATCCTTTATTGATCGAAATAAAAATGTAATCGTTAAAGTATACGAGGGTAATGTTTTAATCTTTTTGCATTTTGCAAAATTTCATTTTCGCACACGAGGTAGGTTGGTTAAATATTTGCACGACCGGAAATTTCCTCCAAATAAACAGCAATTTCTATTATATTTTCAACGAAGCTCATTATACTTGTTTTTCATGTAACGGCGAGAGAATTTTATGAATATTCTAATTCGATGCTGATAGTAATGGATGTATGCATTTACATCACACACACAATATTTAAGAGCCGCGTCATGTTATCATTTAACACAGCTATTTTCTACAAATTGCCACTTAAGTGATACTGAGCTAAACAGGTTGCAATTTGCAACAACACTGCCGTTGTATAGTTGTCATTGGTACCTACAGGAACAAGTAGGAGTAGATAGCGATATACAAACATAATGGTCTCGTAAATGGTCAAACTCGGTTGTCTGTACGTCAAAGGTTTTCATTGTATAATATATCAGGAGGTAGATAAGAGACAACATTTTCTATTTACGTTATTATATTTTATCAATAATTGAACGTATATGGACGTTGTACGAGACGATAACTGCGTAATGGCTATTTTGCTTTCAAATTATACAGTGGATTTGGAATCACAGATTTTATACAAGTGCTTTCAGTGGAGTGCAGAGTTCGCTTTACACGTTTGCAGAATATAAATTATAATTCGCAGAATTTAATTCAGTATAATAGAGCATGATCCTCTTTTTTACGATTGAAACTAAACTTTTACTTCGTTTTAATCCTTCCGAGGCTGGAATAGCTAAAATTTAACTTTTTGTAAAAATCATTAATTTTCATTGTATTATTTCTAATGCAATTTCATTTCTTACAATAATAATTCAAGTTTACTCATAGACTGGATTGTTCGCTACACGGAAAAATAATAGAACCCTGATCGATTAAATCTCGCAGAAGCAGCAATAGCTCGAGCCTTCCTCTCTCAAGCAGCTCGAAGTAAATCAAAAAAATACATCTGAATTCGTCTCCAAGAATTATGAATTACCATAGAATTCGACTATTTCTAATTCAATTTCGCCTCTTACAGCAGTGATTTTCGTTTCCTCACGAGATTGATTGTTCGCTACACTGAAAAATAATAGAACCTGATCGATTCAATCTCGCAGAAGCAGCAATAGCTCGAGCCTTCCTCTCTCAAGCAGCTCTAAGTAAATAAAAAAAATACATCTGAATTCGTCTCCAAGAATTATGAATTACCATAGACTTCGACTATTTCTAATTCAATTTCGCCTCTTACAGCAGTGATTTTCGTTTCCTCACAGGAATGATTGTTCCCTACACTGAAACATAATAGAACCTGATCGATTAAATCTCGCAGAAGCAGCAATAGCTCGAGCCTTCCTCTCTCAAGCAGCTCGAAGTAGATAAAAAAAATACATCTGAATTCGTCCCCAAGAATTATGAATTACCATAGACTTCGACTATTTCTAATTCAATTTCGCCTCTTACGGCAGTGATTTTCGTTTCCTCACAGGAATGATTGTTCCCTACACTGAAACATAATAGAACCTGATCGATTAAATCTCGCAGAAGCAGCAATAGCTCGAGCCTTCCTCTCTCAAGCAGCTCTACGTAAATAAAAAAAATACATCTGAATTCGTCTCCAAGAATTATGAATTACCATAGAATTCGACTATTTCTAATTTAATTTCGTCTCTTAAAGCAGTGATTTTCGTTTCCTCAAGGGATTAATTGTTCCCTACACTGAAAAATAATAGAACCTGATCGATTCAATCTCGCAGAAGCAGCAATAGCTAGCTCGAGCCTTCCCCTCTCAAGCAGGTCGAAGTAAATCAAAAAAATACATCTGAATTCGTCTCCAAGAATTATGAATTACCATAGAATTCGACTATTTCTAATTTAATTTCGTCTCTTAAAGCAGTGATTTTCGTTTCCTCAAGGGATTAATTGTTCCCTACACTGAAAAATAATAGAACCTGATCGATTCAATCTCGCAGAAGCAGCAATAGCTAGCTCGAGCCTTCCCCTCTCAAGCAGGTCGAAGTAAATCAAAAAAATACATCTGAATTCGTCTCCAAGAATTATGAATTACCATAGAATTCGACTATTTCTAATTCAATTTCGCCTCTTACAGCAGTGATTTTCGTTTCCTCACTGGAATGATTGTTCCCTACACTGAAACATAATAGAACTTGATCGATTTAATCTCGTAGAACCAGCAATAGCTGGATCCCCATTCATCCCAGTCCGAAATAAATAAAAAATCCGTCAAACAATGAGCTGCATTCTGTATTCATGAAGCCGGGGTAGGTCCTGGCGAGGCCATTCGAGTTCAGCCAATAAATTCATTAAAAGGATCGCGATCATGGTCGATAGTGGCGGTTCATCTCGTCGGTGGCTGGCGTCGAGAGCAGAGCAGAGCAGAAGGAGAGCGGCCCTCGGCGCTAAGTTGAGCTCAGTCGCCTAAAATCCTCTCCGGCCGAAATTCTTCTTCGGTTCGGTTGAACGCGGCTGATCTCGGATCGATGATATATCGCGGCCGATTGAATCGAATCGAATCGCATCGAATCCGGTTCTGCTGGTGGTTCGTCGTCGTCGTCGGGTGGTGCGACGAATTTTTCCTCGGCGAGAGGAGAGCAATAATCCTTCACGGTTGCCGGGGAAGGAATTGTCAAGGGTTGAAAGGCTCTCCCGATGGTCCGTTTATTGAGCCCGAATGCGGCGAACGGTCTCGGAGAGGCTTGTAGGGACGCTTTCACGCTGGAATATACGCGTCAGCCTCCATCGTGCGGCTCTATTCAGCCGGCGGATATATGTCGCATTAATTATATCTCTGTCAATGCGCTGTCGTCCGAACTAGCCCGGACCGGTTTATGCGGCTCGCGTGTCAGTAACCACAGCAGGCCATTGTTCTTCGCGCTGCGCGCCGGTTGCCAGGCTAGTTAGATACCTCGGCCAGCCGTCCAGGGAATTGTTGAGCTTATTAGCTCCAAAGCGGTCCGTGGTGCTCCTCTGTTGGCCCCCCTTGGCCACCCGTTAGCCACCCCCGGGGCCACCGGCTGCGCGAGGCAAAAGGACAAGCAAAGAGCTAATGGCGGCTTTGTCGCCTGCTCAACGAGGGGATTGTTCGGCTCTCGCGTTTTTGAGCTCGCCACGAGAGAGGATCCGGCAACTTTGTCGACGCGATTATTTCCGCGATCGATAAGACACCGCTCGGAACCGCTTTTGTTTGCTCACCGCCACCCGGTCGAGCGCAGATTATCGTTGCCGGCTGTTGCTTCGCGTTATCGCGGATTATTTCGCTTGGAATTATCTGGAAATATTCGGAACGCTCCACTGCCCTATCACATGATTGCGATGGTACTCGCGGCTTAAAAAGTGGCTGGCAATTGGTGGCATGCTATGATAATGCCGGTATGATAGTGTAGCACTTGTCTAAAGATGCTCCTTGCAACGTGGGCCACTGTGAACTTTCCGCCAAGAACATTACTTGTTTGTCTTATACAGGATCCCCGCATATCGCGGACAATCAATTCGGAAATAATTCTACACGCAAACGTGAGTCGAAGAAAAGAATAACATCTTTTTCTTTGACACCTCGTCTTCGAGAAAAACGAGTTTAAAAGATCCATCGGATTCAAATAGAATCGGTGAGCTATGATCAGACGCATCAGCCGATCGACCGAAGCGTCGAACGAAAAAATTTTATTCTTTCGTTTTGAATCACTTTTGCGTATAGAATTACGTCCCAATCGTATGCGGGACACTCTGGAGATTGACAATCGGGAATAACAACTCTGAAAATACAATGTTCATTTTAGGACATTGTTCTACGAAATCCTTTGAAATTCATCGATGAATAAAAAGTTCCAGTGTAGCGATATAGCGAACAAGTACGCCAGTGGATGAGGTAGTTCTTAAACGGTGCCGTAAGTTTTTTCGCGAGACATTCAGGTTCGATGAAGAGGAGAGAGGCACACGAGCGCGCTCTGAGACAAAAGACTTCTTTTTGGAGGTATCTATGCACTTGCTGGGCTGCGATACTTGTGTTACACACAATAGAGTCTACGTAGAAGAATAATGCCATTGCGTGCTCTTTGTGTTCGGGATATTGCGAGCAAAACCATTTTTATTTAGCTTTCTCGAGGCTAACAATAATGTTTACGTACTGTGCAGTGTTCAGAAAGCGTGCAGTATCAATCTGTAATTATGTATGAAAATATTAAAATGAATTCAGTATCATCATAAGCCAAGATTACCCTGCATCACATTGAGCTTGTTACTTATAAATCCCCGATGATTAACAAGACAGAGAACACAAGTGGAAATGTGTTCCAAAGTCGTGATACGAAAGTAACGCGAATTTGTTGACCACCGGGTGTTTTGAAAGCAAACTGTTTCGCAAGGAGTTTTAAAACTCTCGCTATGAGTGCACGGTTACGATTTTCCTCTTATCAGCGACGTAATTAGAGCATAAAGGACAGTTTCCGCGAGGTAGGTCCGTTTAAAATTTTCAGAACGAAAATGAGCTGTTCTCGACCCGGTTACTTGGCAAGAAGCTGGGACGACCGAACAGTATTTCGCATATGTTGGAAATTGACCGAGGAGCTATAAAATATACATTCAATTTCCTCTTTCTTTTAAAAAATCATAAATATTGTTATGTGATAATAGAGGGTTGCATTCTGTACCCTTAGAAACAAAGAATAAATTCTGCAATGGACAGTGAGTTAATTTAGAATAATTCGTACACGATAATCTTCGAATTATAGCCTGCACGTAAGAATCCTTTAAAATTCGTAGACCCAATTCTCGATCGATTCTCCAAATTGACATCGGAGATGGAAGACACATTTAAGACCGGCGGAGAAGAAGTCACTGTAGCAAACAGCGACAGGAGCCTTCAAACTTCGACAAGCTAAATTCGATGGAAGTTCCAGGGCAAATTCGAGAGACGGAAACTGTTCGGGCGCACGTTTGAAGTCCCGGCCCCGGGTGTTCCCGAGATCGACACCCAGAAAACAAGCAGCGAGATCGAGGAATCCGAGATTCCTAAGATACCGTGCGAGGGGAAGGATAGATTGGTCGGATGTCACGGTGAAGTTCCTTCGTTATCGTAGTTGCGGGATGACATACGGGTATTATGGAGGCAAAACTAAAGATGGAGCCGTAATGTCACTCCTGTTCAGTGCAGGGACGCGCGCGTATCGATTCCGAGTGCACAGCAGGACCGGCTGCCGCACAAAGTAACCGGCGAAAAACCATGAGCGGCTGCTTCGCGGATGGTTTGCTCGGATAAGGGCGGGAAAAAAAGAACGGCCGGGAATAGAAAAGAGAAATCGAGCAACTGGAAGTGAATTGCCCGGTCGAAAAACGTCTCCGCGTATTTCCTTGCTTCCCGATCCTCCTCGGCTGTTCCCACCCTTGCAGGCGGCTCTGCGTGAATAAATTTCCCATGGACCACCCCTTCTAATGCCCAGGAAAGATTTTCCAGGAAATATGTGCACGTTGCTCATTCTTTCTTGCTTCCTGCTGAATAAAATTTCAGTCATCATCAGTTTCATTAGTTGGACACAATGATATGTATCATCTATTATCACCTAACCTTCTAAGACGAGGATCTTTAGGTAAATGCAGAAACTACATGATTTTGTATCTCTGAGAATCTTCATCTTTTAGGACAGGACATATTTTAAAATGGCTCAACTACAGATATCCATACTAAGCATAAATGTTCTATCTGAATTGCTACCAGCGAAAGGTGTCAAATAGAAATTGATCCCGTTTCTGAATAATGGTAACAGCTTCGTAAATTATTTTAATGTCTTCACCATTTTCTATCTCTCTTTGCCACAAATGCACTACATCCACAGTCTTGTCACAACCAATCAATAATTTATTTTTAATTACAATAAAGCAATTTTGTCGTTAAGACAATGTCGTTATACAATGTGTATATTGCAATTAATTTAGTATGAATTCTCCCAGTAAGGTGAAGTGCTCTAAGTCTGGACAGTCCAAAAGTGATACCTAAATCTGGACAATTGAATTTTCATAGCAAAATCAGTAATTAAGAGATTAAATAATTATATTATATATTCTGAGGCCTTAGCTACAAGTAGGTCTGAATATTATTTCATTAAGACAACAATTGAAATTTAAAAATGAATTCAAAGTTCATCTGAAAACAGTATACAAAATAGTCTATTTACACGCGAATCATGTGCATTTATAGTTCGACCTTTTGTTAGAAAAAAAGATATAATTTAAGCCCTCAGACAAAAAATAATTATCACGCATAATAATATTGATATTTTAAAATAAATTGGCAATCAAACTTAACGTAAATAATAATTATTAATCCAAATATTAGATGTCCAAGATTAGGACTGTTTTCAAATATAAGTACTCCATACTGGGACGCGATGACAGTAGCTATCCCACTCTAAGCTTATACGCAATGTGCTTACGCCTGAAGCCGGACACGTGTTTGTGAATAAAATCAACACATTGTTTGCAAATTATTTAACTACATGTACGTATAATTAGTCTTCTATTAGCTTGAATAACGTATGTAGAAAATGTATTCCGGTTGTGACGTTAATAATAATTTATGTTTACATCTCAAATCTATCAGTATTACTACCTAACCTTAAAAGTTGTATTATGACAAGTTTTATTAAAACAGTAAATGAAAATAAATATATATTTGGTTAAATAATACAATACTATAATCTATGATAAGAATACTACATATTACGCAAAGCATCTTCTATTCGTCATGCGCAACAGCGCCACCAACCAACGTTTTAGGTTATGTTCGCTCGATCAACTCGTAAATTGAATTTGTCCCGATGTAGGCTTTACTTCTGTCCAGGTACTAGCTTAGATTGGATTTAATATGTCCAACTATAGGTTTGAATAATTCTTGTTAATACAATTAAAATACTAACCTAAACAATGATTTTTTTATTTTAAATTACTTTACAAACTCTGAACTGTATGTTAAAACTCTTAAGAAATTGTTTTTGTTTATTTAAAGTGATAAAATTTAAAATAGAAAAACATGCTGTCCAGGCATAGGCACTTCACCTTAAATGGCAGTTAACTTCCTACAGCGAAAATGGGATAAATTTAGCAGATAATTAGATACCAAACAACGATTTTTTATTCGAAGTGTAATCCGGTAATCGGTGTCGTGAATCTTATCGGTCACCCTAACGCAGAAATCGGTCGACGGGAAACCGCGATGTTCGCCGCGATCTTTCCGCGATTTAACCAACAAAATGGCAAACGAGGGGGGACACGTAATCCCGTGGTATGACGAGTGTAAAGTTTTTTGTCGGCGGACTACCGCCGGTCGACCGTGTTTCCGGGGCAGCATGTAAACTTCTATACACTCGAAGTTTCTTTGCCCCACTGTCGTTTTTCTCACAGACGTCGACGACAGCGATGGCGACGACGACGCCGCGCGATAGTTTGCAGTAATTATGCTCTCGTAGCGTAGCCCGATACAAATCTTCCCGACTCGGGCCGCTGTTTCTCGACGCGTTTTAACGTGACCGCGCTGTTGACACAGTTCTCCATCTCTTGTTTACAACAAATATAGGTTTATAACGATTCGGAGCATTCTATACCGTTGACGATGATAACATACGGCGAACCTTCGCGGCAAATGTTTGTCGAATAACAATAGAATCTGTTAGCGAGGTGGGACCATCTTGCAGCGTATCCGGCAGCTCTTCTAATTGATTAACACCGAAAGTGTCTTACACTATTATCGAAATACAAATGTTTATTCAGCTGTCGACATAACAGCCACTCTAGAGCTAGATTTTATTTCCTTGGAGAAAGATAACAACGATAAAGCAGTTTATCTGCTTGAGAAACGAAATGAAGACGACGAAGTTGATCATCAATAGACTGCGGATTTTATGTATTTATTTACGTAGGGTAAAGTGTACAATGATTGGCACTCTAAGACAAAATCGTAGTGAAAATCTTGTTATCTTTCCATCTTTTTTTGAAATGTTTAAGCGAGCTTAACTTGCTATTATTATAAGTTAATAGAGATTTTTCAGCAAAATCAAACAGTTTTACGAGCCATTAATCTTTTATTATAAAATATGTTCAGTGAATAACAATCGTCAGACAAATAGTACATTCATTAGCACAGTGATAAGTAAGCGTTAAACAGGCTATTTGTTTTATAATTAAACATATACGCACTTATTACATCTGTAGTACAGTTCGAAATTAAGTTACAAAGCGATAAAGTATACATACCCGTAACGAAAATTTTAATAAAACACTATTTACACTGCACTGTGGTCATCCGCCGGTCTTACTGGATGTACCAGCGCTGCTAACAGTCATATGTGAAACTCTGTTATGAAAACTTACAGCGTTGCTTTGAAACATAAATAAGGAGCAATATAAAATGATTTTCTACACCAGGGAATTCTTAATACTTGTCGTTTAAATCAAAAGTGCCAGCAATAGTACAGTTTACCCTATTTATGTAAAATATCAGAAATTAGTAGGTGCACAATTTAAAACAGCAGACAGATTAAAATAACTTAAGTGTGTAAAAATATTAGTTTTAGCTTACTAAAATTGACGCAAACAATTTTTATTGTGTTTAAAAATATCCGCAGTCTAATCGTCATAAATTAGAAACTAGAATAAATGTTGAATTGATTAAACAATCTGTCTAAAGTAGATACACAGTATTAACATGTAATATTTGTTCCCGTATCAGTAACGCGAAGCCGCATTAATTCAATAATTAAGTGGCGATTAGAGAAGGAATCGAACGCGCGGCGGAACAGCGAACGCACATCCCGGCAGTTGGCTGCAATTATTATAATACCAACGCGGATCCTACATCCCGCCGCTATTATCCTACAGCAATTATTTGCGCGTTTATTAATCCTAAGCGTGGCGCACTTTCGAATGTAATTCCGCGCGGACGATGGCCCGTGGAACGTCGGTATTCGGCAACCGAGCCGCAAAACACCGACGCCTGTAATGCTACAAATTCGAGCGCATAAACGCTGCGAGTACACGATCGTCAGTCGTACTAACTTTCATTAATGCTTTCGCGTTTCGGGGCCGAGGGAAGATGCTCGCGCGAAAAGTGAGTCGGTTTTCAGTTGATAATACATTTACCCTTTACGTCCCGAACGTAAGCGAATAAGACAAGAAGACAAACCAGAATGAGACGAACGAGAAAAAATGTTTTGACGTTAGTGTTTGTACATCACTGGAACATGTTTAGCATCTCGTTAAGTAGGAAGAAATGTTTATAGGTCGTTCCGAATACTGGAATACTGCAGTTATTGGAAGTTATTGTAGCTAGGGTTAATATTTTACATAGGTACCACTGCTAGAAAGTATCCGCTGATGCAATCGATGTGGATACTTGAACCTTCGTGTAGTTAGGCATAAAATACACAACCACCAAAACGTAGGCCTATTATTTCCCTTTTTGTCTGGGCTACGATTATAATTAAATGATAAAATGTATATCGACACTTGTCTTGTATCAGCGTGATAAAAAAGAACTTCCTACACTAATATCGTTTACTGATAATTGAAAATAATGGTTATTTCTGGTAAACCGATTCAGGTTCAGGTTGGAGAATCCTGAAATCAACATCACAGAGCAAATGGTGTTAAAAATCGAGAGTCAATGGGCTAAAGTAGACCGCGACAGTTGCTGGCACCGTGCACGTGGTCCCTGGCATCCCAAATTTGGCAAATAAATCGACTTACTTTGCATTCATTTAGGATGGGGACCCATGTAATACAGGTCTGGGCGTCCGTACAGGCGTAATCCCTTGAAAATATATCGCCGGCATCGAAGGTTCCTGCATCTAGAGGCTGCAAAACCCTCGGAAATGATCGTATAATCATCCCTGATCACCTTATAAGATTTCCCAAGGCCTGTGTTCCGAGCGGGCAGGACAAAGTGAACCGGAGAAGAGCGCCCTTCACCTGCGCGACCTTCGCACCTCGTCGGGCCCGGGTTCCTTAAAAATCGGGCGCGCGATTAAGAGCGGCGTGGCGCAGGCTCAGCATGGTTCGCAGGAGATCGGTGAGCCCAGGCAAGTTTCATTAACGTGTTCTGGGCAAGGTCCTTATGCGAGCCCGCGCCTGGCCGGGCGATAAATTAGTGGCACGTTAAACGAGCCACCTTAGCCTGCGCCACGCCGCCGCGCCGTTACGCGATATATCCCGTAAGCGGATGTGTCGTGCACAACCACCAGATCTTGGACGATGGATGGCCGTACCGATATGTGCGCGCCTAGCCCGCCCTAAACGCTGCCCGCCGGCAATAAAGAGCGCAAAATCGTGCTCCAACCGCGTTATTAATGCGGGGAACTATCGCGACGAGCATCGTTGCACAAACCCTCCTCCACGTTGTCCTCCACCTTCTGTACACCCCGCACTGGAATCCCTGCGCCTTTCTTCCTCGTTCGCGCCAAGGACCACGCGATTTAAGGTGAAGTGCCCTATGCCTGGACAGCATGTTTTTCTATTTTAAATTTTATCACTTTAAATAAACAAAAACAATTTCTTAAGAGTTTTAACTTACAGTTCAGAGTTTGTAAAGTAATTTAAAATAAAAAAATCATTGTTTAGGTTAGTATTTTAATTGTATTAACAAGAATTATTCAAACCTATAGTTGGACATATTAAATACAATCTAAGCTAGTACCTGGACAGAAGTAAAGCCTATATCGGGACAAATTCAATTTACGAGTTGATCGAGCGAACATAACCTAAAACGTTGGTTGGTGGCGCTGTTGCGCATGACGAATAGAAGATGCTTTGCGTAATATGTAGTATTCTTATCATAGATTATAGTATTGTATTATTTAACCAAATATATATTTATTTTCATTTACTGTTTTAATAAAACTTGTCATAATACAACTTTTAAGGTTAGGTAGTAATACTGATCGATTTAAGATGTAAACATAAAGTATTAATAACGTCACAACCGGAATACATTTTCTACATACGTTATTCAAGCTAATAGAAGACTAATTAAACGTACATGTAGTTGAATAATTTGCGAACAATGCGTTGATTTTATTCACAAACACGTGTCCGGCTTCAGGCGTAAGCACATTGCGTATAAGCTTAGAGTGGGACAGCTACTGTCATCGCGTCCCATTATGGAGTACTTATATTTGAAAACAGTCCTAATCTTGGACATCTAATATTTGGATTAATAATTATTATTTACGTTAAGTTTGATTGCCAATTTATTTTAAAATATCAATATTATTATGCGTGATAATTATTTTTTGTCTGAGGGCTTAAATTATATCTTTTTTTCTAACAAAAGATCGAACTATAAATGCACATGATTCGCATGTAAATAGACTATTTTGTATACTGTTTTCAGATGAACTTTGAATTCATTTTTAAATTTCAATTGATGTCTTAATGAAATAATATTCACACCTACTTGTAGCTAAGGCCTCAGAATATATAATATAATTATTTAATCTCTTAATTACTGATTTTACTATGAAAATTCAATTGTCCAGATTTAGGTATCACTTTTGGACTGTCCAGACTTGGGGCACTTCACCTTATTAACCCACGAAGCTGACCAGCCGCTGCGCAACCTTTACGGGGTCGGAATACTGAAACCGAAGGGCGATCTTTCCACGTGGATTGGGAAAAGAGTAAGTATCCAATTAAATTGCGTTTCTATACTGTGACCATCATAATCGTCGGTAGAGGACGCTGAAGATGCCTTCCTTTGAATCCCTTCTAACCTTAAACCCTCTCCATTCTTTCCTGAATCCCCTCCATCCTTCTATAGGTCCCCTCGACTCCCTACATCCCCTCCATAGACACTCTCATCTCCTTAAATCTGTTTCTCCATAGACCGCCCATCCCTTCCTTAGACCACCTCTAAATGTTCCTAGACCCTCTGCTTTCTCCGCAAGACTCCTCTACCCTTTTTCTAAGTCTACTTGTCACTAGTCCCAAATTCCAATTTCCTCGTAATGCTTAGCTTCGAGGAAAATATTCCCATTTGTTTATTTCCAAGTACTTTACCTACCGTAACAATGATAAATGTGAAATTCCCTGTTTCTCACATACGTTTATAAACAGTAGAGAACGCCGAGCATAGCGGCTCCCCTATTCCTAGATCTGGCGAGGAGCGAATTTACATTTCAGAGGGAGCTTCAGCCGCGCATAGTTTCGACGACTTTAAAATCCTGTTTAGATACACGTAAAAGGAGTTCGAACAGTTTTCCCACCCTCCGGAAACATTCCGCTGCGCTCCTCGAGATCTTGACTCGGCTCGAGTCGACTCGAGGGTTCATCGTCGAGCTTATCCCCTTTGGATGGCTGGCGGAGATTTCACAGGGCCGCGCGCGTGCACGCATCGTGTCAGCCCCCTCCGGTCCCTCATGCATATTCAAAAACTCGAAGAAACCCGGTTGGATTGATGGCGAGCGCTGCCACGGAAAACGAACTCGTCAGAAATATGTTAATGCGACTGGTCGCGCCTCGCGAAATTTATAGGCCGATTCCGGAGCTTGTCGAATGTAAATCCCGGGCGAACCTCCCGCAGGATTAATGGTTGCGAGACCCCGGAGAAAAACGCACCGACGTCGTTACCGCATGTTTATGAGGCAGCCGGCTCTCGAATGACGTGGGTAAATCAATCCATCGCGCCTGGTGTAATTCTATGACGCGGCCGTTATCAGAGACCCGTTTCTACAGACTCCGGTGCCGGATAAGCGGTTCTAGTTCATTTAAAGTCCTCAAGTGTAAGAGACGGGCGCGTTAAACGTGTAGAGGCTGCGTGAACTCTCGCTAAACCGCCTCGTAAAAACTTCCAACCGCCGCCGCACGATGCTCTCGCATTTAGCTAATAATTCGCGCTCTTTAAATGAAACGAGGTCAGCGGGACTCCTCTACTAGGGTCAGTCAGTGAGTTACATCCCTGCTCGCATCTTTATTTCAGGAGAGGTTTAATCTCTACTAACTAACTCTCGTATATGGAGGATTACCTTCGAGGCCTTTAGAAGTCCTTAAGCAATTGATTTATATCGCCACACTTGAAAGTTGCAATGTCCCGAGGACCTAGATCTAGATAAACACATTTTTTGTATGTTAATCTAACGCATTGGATAGGGTTTTGTAGGAATTGCTCTAATTACTGGAATAAAGTGAGCTTGTGATCGTCTATAGTTCATGAATAAGAACGGACCTCCTTCAATATTTTACCACCGAGAGACATAATTTTCCAAAGTAAAGCTGGCAAATGCTCGAAAGCAATTAAACATATTCCGAGCGTTATCGAGGAACAGAGGACGATTTCGGGTCGGCTTTCGGAAATCCTCGGACCAAATTAGCCGCAGCTGGGTCGGGATCTAGCGGCCAAAAGCGGAGAAGCTAGTTACAAGCAACATTCAATAACGGCGACGCGGCCGCGCTGGGACAAACGTTAATTACACCGCAGCGAGGGAACAATACGCGCGTCGTGAACGCAATTAATGCTCGTCCCGGCGTTAATAACGCGAGGCCGGGAGCAGGAAGCGCGATGACACCCGGTCGAATGTTCGATGACCCTCCACGGGTCGAAACGTCATCGGCGCGTCGCGTCACCGGAGCGATCGGCGTCACAGCGCTTACAAATAGAAGAGAGCCGGCCCGAGAGCCGCGGGGGTGTGGGCAGAGAGAGGCAGCGGTCTGGCGACGGTAGGTCAAGGACAACGATCCGATCCACTCCCAACAGGATGCTATCGATCCGAGCAACGCTACCCTAACCGCCGCGAAGTGGTTGCCATGGAATCCCCTACCGGCTCGAGCGGCCGTTCTTTTCCACGCGAACGAGATCCCGTCGCGTCGCGTACTTCGTGCACTCTCGGATCAACGAGCAACCAGCTCTCCGCGACGTCACCGAGAGAAAGAGAGAGAGAGAGAGAGAGAGAGAGAGAGAGAGAGAGAGAGAGAGAGAGAGAGAGATGGATCCGATGAAAATGACGGTCGGGAATTGGAAGTCGTATCGAACCGACGGATCTCTTTGCCCCGAACGCGTCTAGTTACGCTGACCCCGCCGAACGTTGGCCAACCATGCACGATCCTTCGCTTATGTACAACGAACTGGACTGGGATCCTGCTGGATGAGATACCGAGTGCTCGGGATGCCAACAGGCAGCTGAAAGTATGCGTGTTTCAGCTAGCATGATGGTTCAGTTACATGCAATACACGTTTCAGATAGGACTCCTCTCAGGTGACTAGTGTTTCTTGGACAATTTTTTATTGTTTGATTCTACGATACATGGTGTTTATTGATGATTTCACGAATCTATAATAGGTTCATCTTCGAAGGTCAATCAAGGTCATTCACTGCATTCTAAATGTTACCTTCGTCGAACGTTTTCGAAGTAGTTCAATATCTCTTGTATTCAAAATATCGACTTTGGACGTCGACTCGAAAACGATTGGACGTTTTTAGCACGCAATCAACAGTCATTTGGACGATCAAATTGCAGATAATATGTAGCCCGATATTTCATATGAGACGACCTGGTATTTCTCTTACGACCAGACATCACTCGACAGAAATTCTTCGAAAGCAATTTATAACCTGAAGTCATAGAAGTGGGATGAACATCCATCACGACTTCAGTGATCTCCTTTCGAAAACCAGATAATAGTTGGCGCTGGCGCGAACACGCGGCAGCGGGTGGTGCGCAATAATTGATGATTACCGGTGAGTCGGTGGCCCGTGTAATTAAAATAAATTAATAACGAGCGTGAAATAAGGCGGGAAGCGGCGGTGGGGCGTTATTACGGCCGCGGGTTGTTAAGGGCCAGGCTACTCTCGCTCGTCGGGACAAAAGACGACGCCGCTGGTGGAAGGGAGAAGTCGGAAGCTCTCCGTATTCAGAATCCAGGGCGAAAGAACGCCTTCTTCGTGGCCGATGTGCCTTCCTCCCCCCCGCCGAAAGATTTTCGTGCCCTGGAAGAACCCCTAACCACCCCCACCCTTCCTTTTTCGTCGGTGCTCTTCCACTAAGGCGATGCGATTTAATTAAAGGCTCCACTCCAACAGCTTCCGACCGTGACTGGGCTCGTGGCTTTTCTTCTTGGTCGGTTAACGAACCTAATTTTTAGTCGGATTGTAGATTACGTCGGGGATTCGTTCGAACTCGAACCACCATGATTCCTCGGTCCCCCTCGAGGCCGACCGTGTTGCGAACCGCGAGCTCGTTCGTTAACTTCGTCGGGCCGACCGTCGATCCGTCGACTGCTAATTGAATCTCATAATCGTGGCTCCGGTGTTATTAAATTTGTAGCCCGATACGGTTGACTCGCGCCCGGCTGACTTCCTGGCGATGATAACGGATAAGACGAGGGCCTAGAACGAAGGGCTGATAAGAAGCGGCGACTCTAAATTGCTTCAGGATCAATGCGCGATTACGAGATCCTGGGTATCGGTATTCGTTTAGGTTCGTTAGCCTGACCCAGTGGCTAACGAAGCTTACTGAATTTTGCGAACGGTCTACTCTTGTGGAACGTTCACAGAGCACCTCAAAAATACAGAACTTTATTCTCGATGCAAACGCCAATCGAAAGCTTGTCGAACCACTTCGATAGCCAACAATTTCGAAAATGTTACGTATTCAAACGTGTTACAGAGTCAGTGCTAACCTACGATATTTCAAAGAAAAAAGTTCAATTTTTTCAAGGAACACACAGTTTCCCTCTTAAATTGCAAAATAAACAGTTTGATTCGTATATACCCGAAAAGTACTCGCGTTTAAGGAGACTGTTGTATTTCTGAAGCACCCTGTACAGCGTTCTGCTGACAAGAGTGGCCGGTTGAAGATACCGGGACTAATTTAAAATTATAGTCATCAATTTGGAGTATCGGTGTCTCGTCCGGGTCGGTCTCTCTCTCCTCCATTAAGAGCTTAACCGAATTTTGTAATCGGTCACCATCGGCGAAATTGGGGAAGCGTGTGTGTCACGTTCGTTGGTCGTGGCATCGGTATTTTTCGGGCTCATACGAGGATGAATAACGAGCCGGGTCTGTAATTGCGATCGCCACCGATATTATTAAGTTCGCACGGTGCACGTCGCGGCAGCCGGTCCACGACGGAAGACGGGACTCCCTTAACAGAGAGAGAGAGAGAGAGAATGAGAGTGTGAGAGAGAGAGAGAGACGCGTGGTTAATTCGAAATTACAAGGGCCGATCGGTAATTACGACGACGAAGCCCGGCTCTCGTTGACGCGCTTCGTTACCGACGTACGAATTTCCGACGGACTTCCCACCCTCAAAGCTCCATCCAGGCTCGTTGAAAACGCCCGCCGCGATAATAAACGAATGTCAATACGAACGATATCCGGCAATTACCGCTACCATCGTGAACATAAAATATCGTCTCGCGCCACGGCGGAATTGCGTTACGCACTTCATTAATGTAATTGGCAATCGCTCGGTGATTATATTTAATCGGATCGATTGGATTTCGCGCGGCTCAACCCCTGACCCTGTTAGGTCCGGTTCACACCCCGGATCGTTTCCACTATTGTGTCGCTGCGCGAATTCTGATTTTAGGCGCGGTAACTCGCCATTCGGAATCGTTGCTACCCTTCGATAATCTCTCTCTTTTTTAACCCGTTCACGTATTCAATGAAATTAGAGGAGCGAAGGAACTTTAATGACCGAGGTTACCATTTCTTTACGATTGACATTTTCGTGTGAAATCAAACCAGTTCCTAGGATGAATAGTAGACGCGTTGCTGGTAATATTTATTGTTAATTGGAACCAATATCCTGCGTCAATGTGGCCGAAAGAAATGGCTACGGGGTAGCCATGGAGAAAATCGTACGGCAAGGAGATCGATCGAAAATAATTCTGTTGTTTAATCATTTCACAGTATTCATATGTGAAGTATATTGTTGCTTTTGTTACGTCAAGATTATTTACTGCTGTCTGTCCTGCCACTATGCTAACAGCTCAATCGATTTTGCGTGGAATGAATGATCTCGCGATGCTGCATGTAAAAATAGAGATTGCGGTAGACAGATTGGAAGCGTTTATGCAAATTAGACGTACCAATGTGAAAACAAGGTAAACAAAATTGTATTTCCTGTTGCAGATATGTTATCGCGATTGTATTCGATTAAATATAGAATTAATCTCTGTTGAATCTTCTTCGTTGTTTTGTTAACTGCAAGTCACTGCTAACGAATAAATTACATTCCCTCAATTATGTTGTTAACAGACATTCCTGAAAAATGTGCGTTACATCCGAAGAGCACAGTCTTCCTGTGATTGTATCCATCAGATGAATTGTACCTTGAACATATCAACTAATAACTTCATTCGCGAAGCTAGTAAATTGTGTACAGTGTATAAAACCCGGAAACCTGGACGCATTAATCCTCATTAGCGCAACTCATTGTTGGATCGTTAAATATCGGCTGTGTCAGAACCAGTGCGCCCGCCATTGTTGCCAAACACTTGTCACTTGCGTACCCGCCGCAATAATCTGGCAAACGTGTCTAATTGGTGAAACAGATATCATAAAGTTGCCAGCGGCGTAAGAATGAAACATGCGCGCAGCATGATCGAGAGAATTGAAAGCGGAAGTGTCGGCGCCGTGCGCGTACGGATCACGATGCATGACCGAACGCATGACCGCCGAACCTCGCCGAACTTCCGAACACACCGTGGAAATGTTACTAATTTGTTGGTTAATTAGTTAACGCGGCCGCGGCTGCCGAATTTCGATTCCACTTTGTTCGCTCCGCCACCCGATAAACCGATTGCAACCGTAGACCAGTTTTGCTGACGATCCTATCGAAACTAATTACAAAACTGGAAGATAAATAACCGGACTGAATTGTTAACAATACTTTCCAACGGACAAACGCGAGCAAACGGATCGATAAACAATAACGCCGAACCGGTGCGAACTACAAAATTCATTATAATTCCGCGCGCCCATATATGCATTTCGTTATCCGTTGTATTTATCGTGGACCAATTGGTTCAGGATTAAAGAAAAAGATAGTACGGTATGTTTTAAAATTTCCCCGTCAATATTCATGTTGAAATCGTTACATATCTTTGCAGTGGAAAGTATTCGCTAATTACGATTAATACGGATAATTTGTCGTTAAATGTTAATAATCGTGGACTTACGTACGCAGACGAGAGTCGGAGTTTCATTACTAAATACTGCCTCCTGTTATTGCTTACCTGAAACAAGAGAAATTGAAAATTAATCACCATTCATCGTTTGAGAATACTTTTTATTTTTGTTTACACAGCCGTTAAAATGATGAAGCCAAGATAAATTCATTTAATCATTAATTCCGCTGTGAAATGCAATTAGGTTTTTGAAAGAGTGGCGCCGTTTTCATTTAAAGAAATCCCGCTATAATGGCGCGATGTACTCGATAAGCGATAAAAGGGGCAATTTCCATAATCGATCAGGAAACTGTCAAAACATTTCCACGGGCTCAATAATTGAGCCATTGAAAGCACACACACGGATTCCAGCCCCCTAAATTCAGGACTTCAAACGGCCACCGCCTACAATAAATTGTCGTCATCGTGCGTGAATGGTTGCACCTGCGTGCACCGGCTGCGACACGTCACGAGACACACGCGAACCCCCGTAGATCCCGGTAGCACGATGCATCCGCGATGACAGCGATGACAAACGACCTTGTTCTTCTTAAATAATTTACCGCTGTCGTATTCTTTTTTTCTCTCCACGAACAGACGAAGGGTGAGCATAGGGGCACGTGAACTTAGAGGCGTTAACGCATCGCCAGTTACTCCGAAGATCGTTGTCGGTATCGAGCGTGACGATTCTGGAGTTTCGGTGACAGCAGAATGGAGATCGATTCGTTCTGCGTTTCAGTGGACGGTTCAGCAACACTTACTACCTTACTACCTTTTCACGCTGAGCAACGGGTCGGTCCACTGATGGCCGCTTCTACTTAACGCGCTGCATTGTACTGGTGTTGCTTTCGGCTTTAATTAATTCGTTAGACCAGAATTGGGTCACCCCTTATTTTTGGTAGTAGATTTACCATTGCATTTATTCACATTATAGTGATATTCATATGTGATACACTTTATTGTTCAAGCATATATTTTAATAAAAGTCCAGCAAGCAATAAATAATTCAACCATTAGTTTTACACTGCTTTATTTGTATCTTTGACTCTAGACCTACCACTGAATTTGTTGAAATTACACACATTATAATAAAGATTTCTATTTTGATTCATTAGTTTTATGCTATGCCACTGTTAGTGTTGGTACTAAACCATTCAGGGCAGTTGTAGACATTATACAGGGTGTCCCAAATGCCTGTACTTCCCGGAAATGGGAGGTTCCTGAGACCATTTGAAGCGATATTTTCCTTTGCAAAAATGTTAATCAGAGATTGATTGGTCCGTGTTTTTCATTAATATTTCCTAAACAAAGCCGCGGATAACATTTTTGCAAAGGAAAATATCGCTTCAAATGGTCTCAGGAACCTCCCATTTCCGGGAAGTTCAGGAATTTTGGGACACCGTGTATAGATGCCTTTATGTAGCCTGATTGAATAAACATCCCTATCCAAACGGAATGTATAATAGAAATCGTATGAAATCTAAATAAATTCACTGTTGCTATTTTTATGAGATAAACCGTACATCTTATTTTTATGTCTGAGTCTGTCTAATGGAAATATTCGCGGCAGCAAGAAGTTGGAGTCTCTGACGAGTCCGGCAGAGTATGAAGGAGTGTAAAAATAAATTTCTTTCATAAAGATCATTTTAAATGGCACAAGGGGGTAGCGCTTTTGATTCAGGCAGAGGGGTTGCTACGGAAAATGGGGTGAACGAATTTAATGACTGTAGATTGTCCGTGAGAATCATTTATGCGGCCCCTCGGTCCTGCGATCACCGAAATTGGACTCCAGGGAGTGAAGAGGGTCCTGTGCGTGGACTAGCAGTGACAGATCGGCCGGATACGCAACTTCCTTGAGACACACGCGCCAATCACTCGTCCGTCGACGCAACGTTTCCAAGCAATTACTCGACGCTCCTGACGAGCCCCATCGTCGTCCCGTTCAATTTGTCATCGATCGATCTCGCAGAATTTCGGGCGGCGTCGTCGCTCGCCGGTGAAAATCGGGGAACCGATCGAAAATGAAACAAAAAAAAATTGGAAAAGAGAAAAAATTGGAAAATGAAACGCATCCGGCGAGACGCGACAATCGCGAATGATTAACGCGACTCTGTTTGCGTAATTTCCGACGCGTTTAAAATGAAATCATTTCGGTTCTGATTGGGCGAATTCGTTTCACCGGCTCGTACGTATGCAAATCGTTTAGAAGGTAATTCGATCAACTATCGCTGGATTCGTTATTGGGTTTAATTATCCTAAATTGCGACGAATTCAATTCTCATCGCGCATCAAATTTGAGGATTCGCTTGACCGACGATGAATAAATATTTCGAGAGCGTGGGGTACGTTTTTACATGGTGGTTAATATTTGATCGCGGAATCGCGACGCTGCTCGCTTTAATAGTCCTCAATGGCGGTCTTTACTGCGTGCCTTTGCGCCTCGATATCCCGCTCGCGTTAATTAATAAATGTCCCTTTTGAATGTAGCATCTTGCAGACCTTTCATATACGAATCTCCACACTATGGAAATAGTTCTCATAACAGTTAAGTACAAGGCTAAAAATTGTGTAAAATGTTCTTGCATGACCTGTGTAAAGTACACAAATTTTTAAATTTCTTGAACACAACAAATTATTAAAAAGAAAATATTCGTTTGCAACTAGATTCACTTGGTAAAAAACGAACGATTAAAGTGTATTATATCTCTCATTGGCACACAAAACAATGCAAGAGCGCTATTGAAGTTCGAGGCATGTTTTATTACAACTATGTTCGAATATCCAACTCAAATACGTAATCAATAAATCATTGTGAATTGAATGCCATTATGAATTAAGAACACAGATATACACCTGTATATACCTGTATCATGTTTAACTCGAAGCTTGAAGTATAATATAGATACTGCGCATTTTATTAAAAAATATTGATCTTGCATGAATGAAGGACAAGAAAATATTACGGGCAAGCTAATATTAATGAATGAAAGATATTTTTAATCTATTCCTGTTGCGCGCACCTGATGCAGAAAATTCGTATCTCGATGAAAAATATAGTCCAGAAGTTAGTTAACGAACGATGCAACAAATAATAAAAATGTGAAAGTGGCACGGCCAAAAATTGAGAGGATTTCAGCAGGTGGACGGCATCGACCGATTAGAAACGCGAGCATTCGTTGATCGCGGAACAACCGTCGCGTCGGCGAGCGCGAATATGACAGACGCCATTAATCGTGCTGCTTTATGAGAGCGGGCCGCCGACGGGTGAAAGCCGCACAAAAGGCGAATTAATTCGGGAAATTTATTGCCTGGCAGCGTGGATACCGGTCACCGTTGAATCGACACCCGGCTTGTACACCAACGTCGGAGATCCGCGAAAGGACGGTGCCTCAAGGCCTTTGCCAAGAAACCTTTGATAGCACAACGAACAGCGGAGCGTGGCCTAAGCGGCGGACTGGCAAGAGTTGATTTATGATAATTACACGGTGGTGCCAACTGTTTGAAAAGTGTCCACCGTTCGCAATCAGCTGGGTCCCGATGGACACCCGTACACGACGCTTAATGATTCGCAGAACCTATGCCGGCCTCCAGGAAGAAACCGCCCCGGACGTCTTCTTCACTCTCTCTCTCCCTCCCTCTCTCTTTTTCACATTCTCTGTTTCTCTCCCTTCGTTAGCCATTTGTTAACTTCACGCTATTAGCTCGCCTGTCGTCCCCTTCTCTCGACTTCCTACTCGCTAATCACCGGGGTGGCGATTGGTTACTAAATTTTCTATGGAGAGCGTTGAAACTTGGCTACTCCGCTTTTGCGAAATCCTTTGACTGCTATTCGGAAAGTCAGTTGAACCGTTTCTTTAATTTGTAATATATACGAGGATGTGCGGTGGGTGATCTAATTATTAGAGCTACTTCCATACATGGACGAGTTTACATCACGCAATCAATTTTTAAATTGAAATTTAGTTATTACTATAAGAAGTTACTTTCTACATGTAGTTACTACTACAAGTACTAAGGTGAAGTGCCCTATGCCTGGACAGCAATGATTTTCTATTTCAAATTTTATCACTTTAAATAAACAAAAACAATTTCTTAAGAGTTTTAACATACAGTTCAGAGTTTGTAAAGTAATTTAAAATAAAAAAATCATTGTTTAGGTTAATATCTTAATTGTATTAACAAGAATAATTCAAACCTATAGTTGGACATATTAAATCCAATCTAAGCTAGTACCTGGACAGAAGTAAAGGCTATATCGGGACAAATTCAATTTACGAGTTGATCGAGCGAACATAACCTAAAACGTTGGTTGGTGGCGCTGTTGCGCATGACGAACAGAAGATGCTTTGCGTAATATGTAGTATTCTTATCATAGATTATAGTATTGTATTATTTAACCAAATATATATTTATTTTCAGTTACTGTTTTAATAAAACTTGTCATAATACAACTTTTAAGGTTACGTAGTAATACTGATAGATTTAAGATGTAAACATAAAGTATTATTAACGTCACAACCGGAATACATTTTCTACATACGTTATTCAAGCTAATAGAAGACTAATTATACGTACATGTAGTTGAATAATTTGCAAACAATGTGTTGATTTTATTCACAAAACACGTTTCCGGCTTCAGGCGTAAGCACATTGCGTATAAGCTTAGAGTGGGATAGCTACTGTCATCGCGTCCCAATATGGAGTACTTATATTTGAAAACAGTCCTAATCTTGGACAACTAATATTTGGATTAATAATTATTATTACGTTAAGTTTGATTGCCAATTTATTTTAAAATATCAATATTATTATGCGTGATAATTATTTTTTGTCTGATTGCTTAAATTATATCTTTTTTTCTAACAAAAGTTCGAACTATAAATGCACATGATTCGCATGTAAATAGACTATTTTGTATACTGTTTTCAGATGAACTTTGAATTCATTTTTAAATTTCAATTGATGTCTTAATGAAATAATATTCACACCTACTTGTAGCTAAGGCCTCAGAATATATAATATAATTATTTAATCTCTTAATTACTGATATTACGATGGAAATTCAATTGTCCAGATTTAGGTATCACTTTTGGACTGACCAGACTTAGGGCACTTCACCTTACTATTTTTATGAAGATTTGATCTTTAAAAATGGCAAAATATACAATGGACAACAAATACATTTTTCAGATTGTTAGTAATTTGACCATCCACTGTAACGTAGGCGATATGAAAATTTCAAGGAGAGTTTATAGAAAAATTCATATTTCTTGCTTATGCTAAAAACAGTTATATTTCATTTTACATGGCCAATAGACCAATCCACTTGCACAGTTAACCCCTTGCAGAATATATTTTCTGGTTACAATAATTAGAACTTCCTTTTCCTTTATAATCTCTTCTAAGAACAAGGAAGTTCATATTTATTGTATGCAAAATAGAATTTCGTTTCGATTTAAAGGAAATAAATAACATATGTATTTAGTAGACTGCGTTCAAAATATTCACCACGAGCCTGACTCGATGTTACAGTATAAGGGATTAAGGAAGGTTAAGAGAATTTCTGGCGAAGCAGCATAGTCTTTCACCTGGTCCAGTTTCGCACCGGCAGGAGAGCGTGCATCGAAATATTCTCGGAGACCTTCCGAGAACCATCAGCATCCGAGCGTTGCTCTGAACGACTGGTAATAGACAGTTTAACTACACCGTTACCGACCATCTTACGAGCGTGACCCCCTCGCCATCGACTCTCGACGTTCGTTCAACGGCGCACTGTTGCTGACGTTGACGATGCGTGTCATAGATTCATGGTTTACTCGAACGATCCACGGTTAATCGGGGCCGTTGGTGAAACTGGTCATCTTCGCTAAATAATTGGTTCGCGTTTCTAATTCGCGCCGCGGACAATGGCGCGATGAACGTGAATTACAATCGTCGCAAAAGTTCACGAACACAACCACCGCTATCGATCTAGTCGTCAGACATCATTATCGTGAATTTATGGCGTAACGCGTGGATGGCAGTTCTTATTCACAGGTGACGGGACCTGAAACGGATGGCTAATTTGCTGCTTTGTGCTTCGTTGCTGTTTGTAAATGCGGGGACATTAATCCAATGGAATCTGTACAGTAGAACTTAGATGAACTTATTGTTAGCAGATGGTCGGATAATAGAACAAATATGACCATAATTCTCTTTCGAATTTGTATAGACATCCGTTGTCTGTTTATTATCAATAAGAATTTTACCTAAACAGCCCATAGTGTCAATTCAATCCGTTAGAAATAATGAACCGTGGAGAAATTTCGATATATTCGATTACGAAGAATCAGGTAAAAGTGAGAAAGGACGAGAAGCAGATGACACACAAAAATAAAATGGTACTCCTGTCTCGATTTATCTGTTATTTGCGATCGATAACGCACTGAAGGCGCACTTATTTGAAGTCCGCATATCCAACACATTTTGTTTAGCACCATTTATGACTCTGTGTTTGAATCATGCTTCGGCAACCGAAAGCCTATTAATAACTCAGTAATATTATTTTAGACAGTAATCTCTGCCGAAGCTATTAGACTCTGTTGCTGAAGATGCCTTGTCAAAGTGTGAATAAATACCTACCCCTAACTTTGAGGGTACATTGTTCCCTTCATTAATAAACCGCTCAACAACGAACCACAATACTCGAATACAAAGGCGAGGAGGGTATAATGTACGGTCACGCTGAGCGCAAATACAATTGCAGAGGCAGTGAAAGTGTGAACAGCTAATTCCGAAAGATTTGTGTGCCAGCAGCTCGCGTTTCGGTTAACGAATGCATCAGCAGTTCGAATTACACACGGTTTACGGTTCTTTCTCGATCGAGCCCGCAGGGCGAAGCGAGTTATTCGTTCGCACGTATCCAATCGTTTCCGGTTCGATCGAGCCGATTCCAGCCGAGCCTCCAATAAAACTTTCGCCGGCTAGCTAGCGCACGCTAAGAAAATCGGGCTTCCTTCTTCGGGCTACGTATAAAGGTGAGCAAACACAAGAAAAAACGTTAATCAACTAGTTCCATTTACGCTCCGAGGAAAATCGGCGCCGGGGCGCGCGCTTCGTCAAAGAATTTCAATTCAATTGGGACCGGGCAAACGGCTTTTTATTTCGTCTTCTCCGTTTGCACGTTCGAGAAGTGGGACGCTCCCTTTTCAACGGTTTCGGCTTGGAAAAAGACCGGCTGGGAAGAAAGTGCTCTCGTGACTTTAAGCAATCAATACGATTTCCTCTGTTCTCCGGGAAATATGGAAGTCCTCGCGTCCCGTCGTGTCGCGTCGCTGGATTATTGATCGTGAACCTTTGATCCGATCGAGGAGACGAGTCGGCCAATTCCACGAGTTTTCGGGCTGATTTGCGAATGGTAATGCTACTTGGCAACAGCCTCGTTTGTCAATTCTATAGTTATAAGGTTTTCCTGGAATTCGCTCCAAGATTCGAGTTGCCGGTTCCATTTTGTGAGAGCGGAGCCAGAGATCGATGGTGTTTATGCTCCAGATCGAAAGAAATCAGAACACATAAATATTACTCTATTGGACTTGTACTATTCACGGATTGATAAGACGTTACGGCCGGTCAGAGACCGTTTATCTATCCTTACAGTAATGGTTCTGTATTCCAGACGAGATACGATGTAATCGTGACGAAATCGCAAATTTACTTTAGGAAGCTTCTTCTACTATATTCGAATAGAGTGTATATAATAATTTACAATTTCTGAACAGTATGTACATATAACGCTTTTTGCTGTTGAGTTACAGAAAACTTAATAGACAATTGACAATTTTAGAGATCGTTTGTATTATTACCACGTTTTTATTAGCTCGCTTTCTTGTTTGTCTGTTTGTTCGGTACAAATTTTGCAATTGATTTTAAACTAACTTTCCGATGAGCTAGAGACTTGAAATTTTAAACATAGCTCAGAACTGGATGACAATGCAATATTTTAAAAAAATTTTTTAAAAAAGCCTATGCGTTCAGGAGATATAAATTATTAATAATTTGAACCTTTACACCCCCCGCCGCGTGACGTAGTACGTCTTCGCGTTCAGCGTCCCCACTCTACTACGTGTTCCCACTCTGACTCATCCCCACTCCACTGACCCGCTTCGCACCGAAGGAGCTCAGTGTGCGTCAGTGTGCGTTCGAGCTCCGTGCGGTGTTTACAAAGTTACTACGTATTATTATAGTATAATGTTTGTTTACCAAGCGAAAGTACAGTTACACCGAAATTCTCCGTCGAACCTTTATCTTTGACATTTTACCACGGCGTTCGTTTTCCATATGACGCGTCGCAATACCGTCTGAAATTTACTACATGTCTCTGTTATAATCTCATCAAAATGTTCAAAATCGATTGTAAAATTTCACACATATAAGGCTAAAAAGCAGAAAATAATTATTTAAATAAAAATAAATTTTTAAAAAATACCACGTTTTTAAAACGGATTAAAAAGTATAAAATAAAATTTTTAAAAACACCACGTTTAAAAACGGGCTGAAAAGTACAAAATAATTTTTTCCACCCCTATACAGATTCCTAATCCCGTACAGATAATCCTGAAAATTTGTGATTGTGAATTTTTAGTAGCTATGAAAATACTTATAAGATTTAAAATAAAAAACGTGGGACGCATGTAATAGATGAACACCTACATCACTAACAACTTTATAGCACTGCAAATGATATGAACTGTTTCGCGAGTTTTCTCAGCGGCAGCTACTCTCTACACTCCTTACTATGTATTATCTTGCGCTCCCACGTTTTTCATTTTAAATCTTACAAGTATTTTCATAGCTATTCAAAATTAACAATCGCAAATTTTCAGGACTATCTGTACGGGGTTAGGAATCTGTATGGGGCTAGAAAAAATTATTTTATACTTTATAGTCCGTTTTTTAAAATTCTATTTTATACTTTTTTCCAATAAGGCAAGTGTATATTTAGAACAAACAAGACAACAACCACCCACTCAATTAATATTGATTATTAACCACGTTTCGTCATCCACTCCGACGCCAAACGAACCTTCGCATTCGCAACAGCCGGCTGGCATCTCAGTGGCTTCTTTCTTAGTACTGCGAATTCCTCGAAAGGTTTCTCGGCATGTTCCCCATGTAATGCCTCATACACGCTTGCTCCCGGTTGTTTCGTACGTTCCACAAATGTATTTAATTCATTTCGATGCACGGAAGTTCGCATCCGAAGCGGCCAATCGGTGAGAGAGCGAGCACAACTTCGTAAATATACGATGCAAGTTCGGGGTCTGCCGAAAACGTAGAACTATCCGAGCGGGACGTTGCACGTTCCGGTTTTGTTCGGGCAGTAGCAAGAAAGAGAAGCCACACGTTCGCGGAAGTCGCGGAACGACCTTGCCACACGATATTGTCTCCAGAGACGGTAAAGAAACACGGAATATTAGCATAAGAGGCGACGCACCGGGGTTGTTCATCCGACGATCGTTGAGGGGGGTCATGGGGGACCACAGAGAGGCGAAGACAGACGGAGAGAGATAGAAAGCATCTCTTAACAAGCGCAGAGGCCGCGTCCTCAGTTACGGCCGAGAAGATCGACCAGTTTTTGTGATAATCACTCAGGGAGGAGGGGGACAGACCCCCGGGGGCAAGAAACCGATCCGCTGCTCATCAACGACAGATTACGTACGAACCGGCCCCTGCGAGAGAACCAGGGGAACGAAGGGGGTTTTCGTCACACGGACGATGGACCCCAGGGGAGAAAAAGTTCGACCTTCACCCCGTGTAGGACTCCTCGCAGCTGAGGAACTTCCTGGCTGCGTCTGGCAGATGGCGAAGAGTGATTGAACGGGTGAAAAATAAACGATTATCCGCGCCCGCCCGGGAATTAATCGTGGCTGCGCAACTGAAAAAATGTAATTAAATTTCTGAAGGACGTCAGAGCTAGAAATGCACTTCTCCCTTTTCGTTGACACCGACGCGCTAGTTAGTCTGGCCATTCTTTTTTTTTCAGAATTTTCTATTTTGCTTCTCAGTGTGTTTGATCCTCGTATGATCGGGAATTTTAACACTCATAAACTTGATACAGTGGGTGTACAAAGTATTTGTACATAACGAACATAGATCTACAAAATATACATTTTAAATTTTGATTAAGGGCCCAAAGAAAAAAGTATTAAGAAATGCCTGTTTTATTTTTGCATTTACCTTGTAAATCATAATTATTTGGAAAACCTTTTTTGCATATCATTTCGTAAACCAATGCTTCTAATTGATTATAAAAAATCAGGTCGTTTGGTACAATTATAAAAAAGTTATTAGTTTTTAAAAGGTGTACGATTACTTTGTACACCCACTGTATACAGGGTCATCCGTTTTTAAACGGAGAAACGTAAACCAGCTATAAAGAACCCCAAATGGAACAAGTTTTACCCCTGCCACTTTTTTTGTTTCGGCCTTGATTTCTAGAAAATTGCAAAAAACCATAATTTTTTTAGTTTACATAAACTTGAATATCTCGGGACACCAGTGATGAATCTTGATGATTTTTCCTTTGTTTGGTTTAAAATAAATAGGGGCATCTTTTTTGTTAACAAAATATTTTTGTATGACCTTCGGATCTTTGTTTTTTTGGCATAGGGCACGTCGTGGAAAAATTATGGTTTTTTGCGATTATCTAAAATTCAAGGCCGAATCAAAAAAAGTGGTAGGCGTAAAAATTGTTTCATTTGGGGTCCTTTATAGCTGGTTTACGTTTGTCCGTTTAAAAACGGATGACCCTGTATATTTAATATTGATTCCCTGAACAGGAAAGAAGTAATTTTTCCTTTTTGTGAACACCTATGATATTTTCCGAGACTATTCTAGATTGTGATTTTATAGAGATTTGCACACGAGTTCACGACGAATTATGTTTTATTCGCATTATTGTATTTATTACATGCATAAAGAAATAGCATTTTGCAACGAAAAGAAATCGAACATTTTACAGTATTCAAACAGATCAAATAAATAAAACTCCACTCTGAGGAACGAGCACATATTCGTTTTTATCAAATGAAACTGTGAGAAGTATTAACCTTCATCCGGCGCTCGTGTCCACTTTCTCGCTGCTTTTTATAAAACAGTATATTCTATAGATCGTCTCGTTATTGATGGACAACCGGATCAGCTTATTTTGATTTTATTTGATCGTATTTAATCCCCTCATCCGCAATGAGTCTATAGATTTAACGATTCACCTTTCTGTTCATGTTATTTTGTACCAAGCAGTTAATGCGACTTGATTCGACTTTATTCTATGAATCATACAAATGCTTGTACTGAGACCTCGATTGACTTTTTTCAATGACTTTTCAATTGACGAATCAATGAATCTGCTGAATAAATTTACGTAAAAATAATTCTTTATTTTCAACAACTATAAAACCAAAACATTTGATTGGATTATTTTTCTGATTATTCTATTGTTAATATACAAGGGAAATAATAACATTATGCACATGATCGTTATTTGAGGACCGAAGTCGCAAGACAAGAGGTCATATCAGTATTTTAAAAAATCTAAGTTTCATAAAAAAAATAGGATAAAACATTGATCTAATTTATCCTGTATTGTTCATCGATAAAATCTTGCTGAAAATTAATGATATAAAATAACCATTGTATTTTCATCATTTCGAACTAGCATCAATTCTGTGACTAGAAGTACCGAGTAATGCAGAACATAGCAAAAAGTAATCGGCAGTAAATTAATGCTCGCATCGAATCAATCAGAGTAGTGGACGATTCCATGGATTCCGGCGCTTTAATTATCGATCGCGGAAGATCCAGGGCGTTTAACATGTTTGAAGCTCAATTAGGGAGCGTGCAGCAAAAGCCGAGCGCAGAACTGAACTCCATCGTCCCGCATAAATGTGCAAATCGGAATGAAACTACTCCGGGTTCAGCACGAAAATCACTCGCCGGTGCGCTTGGGCGGCGTAATTTCGCGCGAGACCGACATTCCAGCGAAACTTTCCGCGTGTCGCTCATAATCCTACGGAACGTCCGCGTTTTCCAACGACTTGCGTCTGTCCGTTGGTCCGTCCGTCGCGTCGGTCTGTTCTCGTAGCTCGCTTACCCGACGCATTCTAGCGGGAACGAATTTTACATAAATTACGGTTGGGAACGCCGGAGACTTCAATGCCACTTCCCGATCGGGGAGCGTAATTCGAAGCCGCGAGAGGCCGCGGCTCGCGCTCCGTATCAGGAAACACCTTTCATTATTCAAATTAGCCGACTAATCCGTTCCATTATCAGTGGTGGCGCGCGGGTGTCCAATCTGTTTCGAAGTAAGGCAAGTGTCACCAAATATCGCCTACTAAATCTCAAATTTCATTTTCGAGTACGAGACATTTTTTACATTAAGTCAGTTTCACACGAAAGAGGTATTCGTTGTGCTCAATGCAGGTTCAAACGACTAATATGTACAAATTAATGATGATTAACACTCGAACTACCGTGGAAGCCCGTCAAAATGACAAATTTCACATTTTCGTGTGAAACTGTTTTGTATACTTTATTCAAGTACATGTTACCATATAAATCCTATGATATCTGAATAAAGTCAATTCTGTTATAATCGTAAAGCAGGGGTGGCCAACCTGTGGCGCATTGGATGATTACAAGTGGCGCATTGGATCCTTGTGACTATACTTATTCTTTTGAAGTAGACGCCATAACTGAATCCACCTTCATATTTTCAACACCCGAGAGCTCTCAGTTGAATTTATTCAGCCTTCTACTCATCAATTCGTCGCAATTTTTTGACAGTTTACAATTATTCGATGGGAACGGTGTTCAAGACAGTGATCGTCCAAAAGGACATTCCTCACTACTGTAGATTAGTGCTCCAATGAATGTGTATTCTCAACTGGCGTAAGTTAATTAATTTAGTTGCGCTATTCAGTTATCCCTTTTCCTCCACCAACCGAAGCAGATCCTACCCCTATACAACGAACACAAGAAGGTAGAAAAAGTGCTCGACTTGTATGGCGCACCTGAATTCGTATGTGAAAAAATTTTGCGCATGCTAAGATGAAGTACCCTAAGTCTGGACAGTCCAAAAGTGATACCTAAATCTGGACAATTGAATTTTCATAGTAAAATCTGTAATTAAGAGATTAATTAATTATATTATATATTCTGAGGCCTTAGCTACAAGTAGGTGTGAATATTATTTCGTTAAGACATCAATTGAAATTTAAAAATGAATTCAAAGTTCATCTGAAAACAGTATACAAAATAGTCTATTTACATGCGAATCATCTGCATTTATAGTTCGAACTTTTGTTAGAAAAAAAGATATAATTTAAGCCCTCAGACAAAAAATAATTATCACGCATAATAATATTGATATTTTAAAATAAATTGGCAATCAAACTTAACGTAAATAATAATTATTAATCCAAATATTAGATGTCCAAGATTAGGACTGTTTTCAAATATAAGTACTCCATACTGGGACGCGATGACAGTAGCTGTCCCACTCTAAACTTATACGCAATGTGCTTACGCCTGAAACCGAACACGTGTTTGTGAATAAAATCAACGTATTGTTTGCAAATTATTTAACTACATGTACGTATAATTAGTCTTCTCTAAGCTTGAATAACGTATGTAGAAAATGTATTCCGGTTGTGACGTTAATAATACTTTATGTTTACATCTTAAATCTATCAGTATTACTACCTAACCTTAAAAGTTGTATTATGACAAGTTTTATAAAAACAGTAAATGAAAATAAATATATATTTGGTTAAATAATACAATACTATAATCTATGATAAGAATACTACATATTACGCGAAGCATCTTCTATTCGTCATGCGCAACAGCGCCACCAACCAACGTTTTAGGTTATGTTCGCTCGATCAACTCGTAAATTGAATTTGTCCCGATGTAGGCTTTATTTCTGTCCAGGTACTAGCTTAGATTGGATTTAATATGTCCAACTATAGGTTTGAATTATTCTTGTTAATACAATTAAGATACTAACCTAAACATTGATTTTTTTATTTTAAATTACTTTACAAACTCTGAACTGTATGTTAAAACTCTTAAGAAATTGTTTTTGTGTATTTAAAATGATAAAATTTAAAATAGAAAATCATTGCTGTCCAGGCATAGGGCACTTCACCTTAGACGCCACAACTGAATCTATCTTCATATTTTCAACACCCGAGAGCTCTCAGTTGAATTTATTCAGCCTTCTATTCATCAATTTGTCGCAATTTTTTGACAGTTTACAATTATTCGATGGGAATTGCGGTGTTCAAGACAGTGATCGCCCTATCGTCCAAAAGTTAATTTCTCACTGTTGTAGATTAGTGCTCCAATGAACATCTTTTTAACTGGCGTAAGTTAATTAATTTAGTTGCGCGATTGAGTTATCCCTTTTCCTCCCCTAACCGAAGCAGATCCTACCCCTATACATCGAACACAAGAAGGTAGAAAAAGTGCTCGAGTTGTATGGCGCACCTGAACTCGTATGCGAAAAAATTTTGCGCATGGTATGCAAAAGATTAGCCAGCCCTGTTGTAAGGGAATATTAATCAGTCTCAATAGGGCTCGTATTTGAGTAGTGTTAAAAGTGATATTGAAGTTGTGAACAAGAAAGCAATTGTTTCTATTCGTTTAATGAAGACTCTAAGAATATACGGTACGAATGATCGCAACACCCTAATATTATGGGTGGGCTAGGTGCTCTTGCGCTATCTCTGCGAGCAGACTCGCGCGCGCGTCTTATCGGAGCCCGTAAATTCGGTTTACGATCGACAAGGAGGATCAGGATTTCTAGATCGACAGTTATGACGGCGTGGCTCAGGCCTCGGCCTCCACGAGGGGCCCGCGATGCGACGGCAAAGGGGCCCCGGGACCGGAGACAAAGAGGGGGCCACGCGGACCGAGAAGAAAGGATGAGGCAGCCGAGAGCCGCCTTATCTTGATGCTGGACGAGACCGTCATAGGGAGTGAACAGTTCGGCCAAAGGCTCGCAAGCGTCTGGAGATCGAGCGTGCCGATACTCTGGCGAGTACACAACGATACCAGTTACACAATGAGCCCCGAACACCAATTACCGTCCAGAAAAAATGTTCCGCTCCGCGAGTGGTCCCGCGGACTCGCCACACGGTCTCAGTCTTTGCGCAACTTCTCCGACCCCGATCTCCTCCTCGTCTTCGTCTTCATCTTCATCTTTGTCTTCGTCTTTGTCTTCTCTGGCTGCGACCAACTGTAAATAATACCCGAATGGAAAGGCGGAGGTTGGACCCTCGGCTCCGTGGCATAGGCGGCGATTTTTTCGGGAATCAACCGGTTTCGTGAAAGTATTTCGAGATTTCAGAAAGGGGAAAGCTGCTACCTCGTTCCTGCTGCCAATGCTTCATGACGGCAGGGTCGTAATCCTTCTGCCGAGCTGCGACTCGATGACTGATGAATTTCGAAAGACTCGAAATTATAGTGTACCTCCAAGAGAAGGCTCCGCGCAAGATATTCTTGAAAGCCACGATGCCAAGTCACGTTCCGATGGTCAGGAAAGATCCGCGCGCAATTTCGAATCTAAATGTAGACTCGGCATTCGGTTTGCGGGTATCTCTCGCCTCTTCGCAGCGATATGGAAAATAAACGAGGTTTTATATTTTTCGATTGGGATACTGTGTGCGAAATATATTTTTCGAGGTCGAGCCTGGCGCGATCCTCGAAAATGTTTGCTGCAATATCCTCTCGTTGTTTTCGGTTCGTTTCGTTCTACGTTTTAATTTGACCCATTGTTTTCCATTCATATTTCACGTTTTGACTTATTCTTTTTTTGAGAAGGTTATTCTGGTATTGAACAATCGACTTGAACAAATGAATCTTGTAAAACGTTTCAATTAGTAAAATCAACACCAATTGTAATTTCTTCATTTCGTGTGCTATCACGTTTCTTTATTGAGACAAATATTTTCGCTTTTCAGCACAAAGATTTCAGTTAGGTATATTTGTGTTTAAGTCATGAAAATTGAATACGTCAATTCAAGAAACGGTCGTAGAAAAATAGGAAATTCATCGAGAAGCATTTGCGAATGAAATCAATGTACAATGCCTGTAAGTGGATTCAGAAACATTCTTCTGCACTGTTTCCAAACGGAGCGCGGCGTTAAATTATGTTAAATATTGCGATGCCGTTATGTCGAAATGGGAGTTGAAGACACTGGTAAAAATAATGGAGGTTAATGTGGCCTGTCTCGTACAGTCAATTATAATGAAACATAAGCTAATAAAACAGAGAAATGACGATAGCGCCGGACGCAGAGCACTTGATGAAGCACAAATTGCCTGAATCCTATGAATGAGAGGTTTGCACGCACGCTGCGTTTACAACATTCATTTAGACTGCGCAACTGCCAGCAAACGGTTTTGCGATACGAACGGCGGTCGCCGTGTCATTAGTCATGCAAATACGTAACGCGCTGTTTATTATGCAACAATAATTGCTAGAAAGGATTTCCTGCACACGAAGGAAATCACTGTGTCTGTTCTGCTTTTTCTGAATGGGAGTGGTCGCACTGTCGTGCTGCTTCTGCGATACCTGCTGCCTGCAACGAACGATCTTAACATATCTTGGGAAGTTGAACAATATTATGCGATTGTGTCATCTGCAGAAGTATAATTAAACTCAGGAATATAGTAGATATTATCTATATTATATCTACTATATTATAGTAGACATTTTAGTTATTCAATAATTTAAATATTTCAAGTACTGATATAATACTGAAAATATTGAATGACACGAAATACGAATCAAAAGGCAAATCTATCCTCTAAATCGTAATTATTCATCGAGAAATATATCGATCACTGTAGTGGAAATTTACATGTTCGATTTTTTTCGGGGATCGAATGCCATCAGTGCTCCAATTAAATTCTCAAAATATAAACGTATCAATTTCCTGAACGGTGCCCAAGGGTTAATGAAACCCGCAGACCCCAACAAAATTCAATTAACGGCTCGAACGATGTCCAAACGACCAATCCAGAAAGCTAATTAACTATACGCCAGAAATCCAATTTCTAAAGTAACAGCGCCATCGTGTACTTTCGTAATAAACATTCTTATGTAAAGAACTGCATCGGTTTTTCTCGGCGTGCACCGTTTATCGCTGGAAAAACAGGGTCGCGCTGCGGGTCCGGTTGGCAAAAATCATTGGTGCAACCCTTCGACGTTATTATCAGCTCGCTGGTGCGCCGGTTTATTGTCGTGGAATCGAGGCTGACCAATAGTTAGGGTCGGCCTAGTGTTTGCGGTCGGCGATAACGCGGGAAACGATCGGCCGATCGCGCGCGCCGGCCTATTGTTCCGCGGTGTGCAAGGAGCACAGAGACGGGCGAATCGAATTTTGCGGCGGCGCACGCAATCTAAACCTGGACGCCGCGAGGACAAAGAATGGGAACGGAACAAAAACGCAATTATCGTCGGACAACGGATTAATTAGAGGAATCAAAAATCGCCGGACAAATCGGCGCGGCGCGGCGGGCAGGACGCGACGGGACACCACGGGTAACTGCGATGGCAGCAGCCGGTCGAGAGTTTCCGCGCGGCGAAATGCCATTGAACGCGGTGCCAAGCATTGAAATGATTGGGGACGAGCGGCGCAAACGGGATTTAAACGCGCGAAACCGGCCGCGAACTCCGCCGGCCGAACAATAGCGGCGCCCTTCGTCCAATAATTAAACTGACGCGAGCTTTTGCACTCGTGGCAAGTGACGGAATCGCGTTAATTCGCCCGTGTACACAATACCCGCGGCCGGAGCTCGAATTACTCTCGACTTCCCTCGCCCACCATCCACGGGCCCTAAACGCAGCCGATGCGGACACGTTACCTTGCCCCCTTCGTGCCCCGACATCCGTTTCTGACGAACGCATGAAACGACAACACAATTGCCTCCGTCGGTGGCAATTAAGAATCGCGTGGTACCTTGCACTCGTATTTAGAAAATACGGAAACACCCCCAAAGAAAAAACTGTGGAGTCGGCGACGTTAAAAATTACGTGCAGCAACATTTTGTAAAAAAAAATTAATTTTTAAAAAATATCACGTTTTTAAAACGGACTAAAAAGTATAAAATGAAATTTTAAAAAACGCCACGTTTAAAAACGGACTAAAAAGTATAAAATAATTTTTTCTAGCCCCATACAGATTCCTAACCCCGTACAGATAATCCTGAAAATTTGTGATTGTGAATTTTTAGTAGCTATGAAAATACTTGTAAGATTTAAAACGAAAAACGTGGGGCGCAAGATAATACATATGTAGTACGGAGTGTAGAGAGTAGCTGCCGCTGAGAAATCTCGTACAACACTTCATATCATTTGCAGTGCTATAAAGTTGTTAGTGATGTAGGTGTTCATCTATTACATGCGTCCCACGTTTTTTATTTTAAATCTTATAAGTATTTTCATAGCTACTAAAAATTCACAATCACAAATTTTCAGGATTATCTGTACGGGGTTAGGAATCTGTATGGGGCTAGAAAAAATTATTTTATACTTTTTAGTCCGTTTTAAAAACGTGGTATTTTAAAAAATTTAGTTTTATTTAAATAATTATTGCAGCTTTTTAGTCTTGTGTGTGTGAAATTTTTCTATCGGTTTTAATTGACTAACAAGCAATTTTGGAAATTTGTAAATTATTCTCAACGTTTTGATCCGGATATGGATCCTTTTCAAGAGAAATTGCGTCTGTAAAAAACCGTATATTACCACGTTTTTTAAATGTATGTTTATTATGAAATTATAACAGAGACATGTAGTAAATTTCAGACGGTATTGCGAGCGCATCATATCGAAACGCCGTGGTAAAATGTCAAAGATAAAGGTTCGACGGAGAATCTCGGTGTAATGGTACTTTCGCTTGGTAAACAAACATTATACTATAATAATACGTAGTAACTTTGTAAAAACCGCACGGAGCTCAAACGCACACTGACGCGCTCCTCCTTCGGTGCGAAGCGGGTCAGTGGAGTGGGGATGAGTCAGAGTGGAAACACGTAGTAGAGTGGGGACGCTGAACGCGAAGACGTACTACGTCAAGCGGCGGGGGGGTGCAAAGGTTCAAATTATTAATGATTTATATCTCCTAAACGCATAGACTTTTTAAAAAATTTTTTTTAAGTATTGCATTATCATCCAGTTCTGAGCTATGTTTAAAATTTCAAGCCTCTAGCTCATCGGGAAGTTAGTTTAAAATCAATTACAAAATTTGTACCGAACAAACAGACAGACAGACAGACAGACAGACAAGAAAGCGTGCTGGTAAAAACGTGGTAAAATAGGGGAACGGTACAAAAGAAAATACCTCCGCGTTGTTTTGTAGAAAATACGGAGACGCCGCGCGCCGTGGAAGAAAGAAGTGAAGTGGGTGATGTTTTCGAATCTGTAGATTTTAGATCAGGTGGATTTATCCGCGGTTGCTGCAAATTACCTCACAACACAAATTTCAACAGTTTGGAGTGATTGCGATGGGAAGCGCAGCTATGTTTATGAGCGTACAGCTTTGACTATCAATAGATGTCCCCCCGAGACTAGACGCAAATGTTATCAGTGTACAGTAATTCTAGTGGGGTGCACGGTTGCTGTGACTATCAATGTGCTGCTGCACACTTGTGGTATGTACTGTTATGACTGTCAATAGCTGCACTCCCCGTCAGTATGGAGCATGAAATGTTTGTGGTGGGAGATAACTGTTGTGATTAGATCGTGGACTTTATGACCAAAGTGAGCAGATGATCAAGAAATAAATTCCTGTTCATTTCGCGTATCTCGAAATCGATGCACGAATCGTTCAATTTGCACAAACATCTTCCGTCTAATTACCTGTCTGATTCGAATTTTCGGAATTGTTTCTGTTTTACAAGATTCTCCTCGGCTTTCAGTTAACTCATAAAATATTCGAAGTGTCGCAGACCGTGCATTAATTAAACGGCTCCTTCTCTGTCTTCTCAATCAGTAATTTCGGGACACACATTGCACACAACAATTAAATTCACGCGAGATTGCCCATAGAGAATAACCAAATTAAAAGTAGCGATAGCGGAGAAGCGTGTGAAAGAAAAGCGAAAGAGAAAGAGGGAGAGAGAGAGAGATCCTAGAGCGTTCGCTTTTGAAGTTTTTTGCGTCGGATAGCGAGGACCAGGCCGTAATTTGATCGTCGGGCGCGAGGTGGGTTATGAATATACAAAACCGTCCTAGAATGGAGCGGGTTACCGGGTCCGATGGACAATAGAAATCGCCGCAGTTCGATAATTAAACTGCGGTCTTTCGTACTTACGAGTGGTAACAGAATCGCGTTAATCCGGCAGTTTCCCATCTGTGCACACACTGGCCGCACTAAAGATATTCAAATTACTGGTCCATTTTAACCTGGTCCATAAACCTGCGGTGTTATTGAATCTACTGAAATCAATCCTCGCAGACAATTTCTGTGTACACGAACACTACACAGGTCATCGAGCAATGACTTGGTGACTAAATCGGGTCAACACTTCTGCAAAACGCATAATTCGCTAATAATGGCACTAGAGAACTTTCGGGAATATTTTCCTGGTCGCTGTTATAACATTGGAAACTATCGACAGTGTCCCGGACAGCCCTGCATGCTTGTAAGTCAGTTGTAATTAAAACTGAATGTACAAGAAACGATTGGGTTTATTTAATCTGTGTGTCGATACTATCTTATTACGGTACTCGTCAAGATGAAATGTATAAGGACCATTTCCTTGTAATGTACTTGTACATTTCTTTGTAATTTGATATGCATTATATTAGGTTGGCAAGAAAGTAATTTCGGTATTTTAAGGTAAATAAAACTGAATTTTTTTATTCGAGCAATGGACTTTAATCAATAATGTAATCAATTAAGAGCGCGGGATTATGAAGCTATCAGACAAATATTTTGTCGATTAAAGTTCATTGCTTGAATAAAAAAATTGGGTTTTATTTCACCTTAAAATACCGAAATTACTTTCTTACCAACCCAATATTTAATTGCAGATTCTGAATTGACAGAAAAGGCTTTACCATTCAGCAACATTCAAACCGGCCCAAAGAAGAATCCCAAAGAATCCAAGAGCCCAAAGAATCCATTTTAACTTGCTGGTTGTAGTTACATTTTTCAAATCAAGTGACACTTAAAAAGCAGGGAGATATGTTTTATGTATTAATATATGATAATATGTTATTAATTTTACGATTTTTCGTCTTTGTTCTTAGAATCCAACGAATAAACAAAAAGTTAACGAAACACTTCAGAATTCATTACACATCCATCCACCTCTTATCTGTTCGTAGACATTGCAATGAAAGTTGCATATATGAACAAGTTTTACAGACAACAAACATTCAAAACAGTTACGAAAGAAAGGAATTAAAGAAGCAGCAGTAAAAGACAGGCAATTCACACGAGTAAACAGCAACATCGACCGATCGTTAAGGCGTTCGATCACGCTCGATCGATTCATGGTCTCAGTCGATTACCATATCCCGAAATTCTCGAGTCTGTGCAGCACAAGGTACCTCGCGTATCGTCGACGGGCGATCGACCCCTTCCACGATAAATTAATTAATAATGTCGGGCCTGATAACGTCTTAATTGCCGCGGTCCCTCGTAACGTTGAAGCTAAGGGCGGTAGCTAACGTCGCTACGCAGAACGTTGTCCTCCTGTAGCTCGTTTAATTAAATTAGCAATTAAAATACCGGCTTGTTCGCCGGTCACCGGGTTTCGTTTCTCTCAGCGAGCAGAGATCGTTCCCGCAGAGGAGCGCATCGGACCAAGAGCATACGTCGTGTCGCGCAAATGTCGGCCGCGAGTTCGGTTTTAATCCGCGCACGAAACGATTCGATTTGTGCAGGGAATCGAATCGCGGAGCGGCGGTGCAGCGGCGTATGCACGCGGTCGCTTCCGGTTATCGTGTATCAATCCGACGATTTGCGATCAACGCGGCTTTCTCTCTTCGTCCCTATATCCGACTGGCAGCTTTCGCGAGCTACCGAGAGCCGCTTGTCCGGTTATTGTGATCGGCAGTGACGAGATCCCTCTGGGTTTGATCACTGGTTTCGTGTAGCACAAACGTCTTTGCAACCTCGACGATTTTATGATATATAGCATTTTACAATCACGTTTCGATCCGGTTGCGCACTAGAAGTTTCTATCATAGTTGAAGCAAAACAATCTTTAAGTAAGGTGAAGTGCCCTATGCCTGGACAGCATGTTTTTCTATTTTAAATTTTATCACTTTAAATAAACAAAAACAATTTCTTAAGAGTTTTAACATACAGTTCAGAGATTGTAAAGTAATTTAAAATAAAAAAATCATTGTTTAGGTTAATATCTTAATTGTATTAACAAGAATAATTCAAAACCTATAGTTGGACATATTAAATCAAATCTAAGCTAGTACCTGGACAGAAGTAAAGCCTATATCGGGACAAATTCAATTTACGAGTTGATCGAGCGAACATAACCTAAAACGTTGGTTGGTGGCGCTGTTGCGCATGACGAATAGAAGATGCTTTGCGTAATATGTAGTATTCTTCTACATAGATTATAGTATTGTATTATTTAACCAAATATATATTTATTTTCATTTACTGTTTTAATAAAACTTGTCATAATACAACTTTTAAGGTTAGATAGTAATACTGATAGATTTAAGATGTAAACATAAAGTATTATTAACGTCACAACCGGAATACATTTTCTACATACGTTATTCAAGCTTAGAGAAGACTAATTATACGTACATGTAGTTAAATAATTTGCAAACAATACGTTGATTTTATTCACAAACACGTGTCCGGCTTCAGGCGTAAGCACATTGCGTATAAGCTTAGAGTGGGACAGCTACTTTCATCGCGTCCCAGTATGGAGTACTTATCTTTGAAAACAGTCCTAATCTTGGACATCTAACATTTGGATTAATAATTATTATTTACGTTAAGTTTGATTGGCAATTTATTTTAAAATATCAATATTATTATGCGTGATAATTATTTTTTGTCTGAGGGCTTAAATTATATCCTTTTTTCTAACAAAAGTTCGAACTATAAATGCACATGATTCGCATGTAAATAGACTATTTTGTATACTGTTTTCAGATGAACTTTGAATTCATTTTTAAATTTCAATTGATGTCTTAATGAAATAATATTCACACCTACTTGTAGCTAAGGCCTCAGAATATATAATATAATTATTTAATCTCTTAATTACTGATTTTACTATGAAAATTCAATTGTCCAGATTTAGGTATCACTTTTGGACTGTCCAGACTTAGGGCACTTCACCTTATACATGTATTCATCTGTTAACATTAACGTGTTCGCAATCAGCATTTATCTCGTTGCTGAACGTCATAATTAAAATTATCGACGTAACCCCTTCATTATGTATTGAAACAATTTAGCAGAAGAAACTCATGGAATGTGTGAACATTATGTTGCGTATTACGACTATTGAATACATAAAATTAATTTGGCTATCTTTCAGTGAATTGCGAGATTGTGGACGTCACATATCCGTGACGGTGATCCCGTATTAAATATTTGTCGCGTACGATTTATTGAATTCATTTTGTTCAGGTTTGGTTGGTTGCTTACTAATTAACTTCCCGATTTTATAGGGAAGTTATTGTAATTACCCCGAAAATCGAAAATCGATTTTTTAGCAGATCTTCACGTTTCATGGTCATTGCAGTCATTTTAGACTATTTTAAGCAAAATGTTCGTATGTGTGTGTGTGTGTGTGTGTGCGTATGGCCGTTTCTATGTAATCAAATTTTTCGTTAACGTTTTCAGAAAAAGTAACAACGCGATCAGGATGATGAATGATGCAATCGATGTGCCCCGTCGTAACTTAGAGCTGATTAGATTTTGGTCCATATTGGTCAAGTAGTTTTTTAGATTTTGAGTTTTTTTTCGAAAAGAGTTGATTCTACAATGCAATTTATAAGGGAGGACGAAAATTTTCCACCAAAGAACCAAACGCAATTACATAAAAAAAATTTTTTTTCTTAATTTTTTTTTAGATTTAAAAAAAAATTTTTTTTTAGATTAAAAAAAATTTTTTTTTTAACTGATGCTAATGTTACCGCTTGGAATAATCGAAAGTTATTCCAATGCAACAGTGAATTTATCATCTCTACTCCCAAGAATACATTTTGAGAGAATATCGATGAAAGTACAAAAAAAAAACGATGTTAGCGATGTTGGCGAAGGAGTAACGAATCGGGAAGTTCTTTGTGTGACTCTTGGAGAGTCACACACCAAATAAAAAACATTAATATCAGTAGGCCCTACTAGCCATGCGTATCACTAACCCTCTCGCAAGAGCAGTCCTACCCGCGAGCTCGCGAAGCGAGCGAGCAAAAACAACCCTGCGAGCGAGCGAGCGAAGCGAGCGAGCAACAATAGCCCTCTAGTTTCATGTGATTCTCACGTTAGTATCCATGATTCCAAGTGCACAAACGGTTTTGCGAAATCTAGGGAACCCTCTAGGTTGCCCCTCATTATTAACAACCCCGAAGGAAATGATTGGATAGTGTCACTACCAGAGCATACTTGATAAATGATTGAAATTCTTATCTCTATTGAAAAATCGTTTAAGCTCGCCAGTGACTCGCAGCGTTAATATCGGAAGAGTCAATTAACAGGGACTAGCCCGAAGTTGACCACGGAGGGGAGATCGTTAAGAAGGATCTCTAGAAGGGTAGGAAGTCCGAGGATTGCGGGCAAAGTCCTGATCCGTCCCGTAAACAGGGACTAAGAAGTCGGTTCTCGGAGGTAAATCGCGCACGTTCGATCGGGTTGGTCGTGACTCGCGAGAAATCGTGGAGGCGTTACGGGGAAGCTATTCGGGGCCGTCGAGGCAAGTGGATCGAAGGCGTCGTAATGCACAAGGGGGCTCAAACCGCGGCAATGCCCATTGACAGCCCTCGACGTAGGAACAAGATCGAGAAGGTAGTCCACGTAACTCGAGCGTACCCATAACGAAAGCCGTGCTGGCAGGAGAAGAAGGAGGAGGATGAAGCGGAGGCGTACAGGAGGAGGGGGGTATGGGTATAGGAAGTCCTCAAGGTTAATCGCATCGCGGCGACGGAAAGCTATTGCCGTGGCGGAAAGTCGAGGAGGAAACGACATTGGATGAGGAGGGCCGAGGCCATTTATTCGATTCACGGTAGAGCGAATACGGACCTACGTCTAGACGTACAAACGGCCCCGTCTCTTCCTATCCCTTGTCTTCTCTCCTCTTTCTCCATCCACGTCAACGTTTCCTCTCTTTCTCTCTCTCTCCGCCTTTCCTCCCGCCTTTTTCCCTGACTCCTCCATCTACCGTTTTCTGTCTGATCGTGCGCCTCCTCATCTTCCCCACGATCGGCTCTACCGAATATATACCGGCTCGTCATTTGCCGCAGGACAGAATCAATGTGCATACAGAGGGGATCCGGTTTTGTACGTGTATAGGAACGTGTTCCGGATCAGCGAGACCAGGCCCGTGGACTTCCGCCTCGTCAAGATTGGATCGACGTTGAGTCTGGTCGGGGAATTATTATCCGATCTTTGGAGGACCCGGCCTCGTCACGCTCGACCTGTGTCCTCCGTGCGCTGGCCCTCTCGATCTTCTATACATCCTTCTATTTCTCTATCGTACTCTAACTCTCTTTTCCTTTCCCGCTCTCCTTGGATCTCCCAATTCCGGCAACCTTTGTTACGCCACGAAATCAATCTCGTTAGCCCCGATCGTTACCCTCTCGCAGCGTCGAGGATCTCTTTTGCGACAAACGGGCGCTCTATTTTCAAAATTCTCCACTGGACGTGGGATGCGCGTTTGGCTCCGGCTGAATAGCTCGGCCCATTGAACGACACTGGAACCGAGGAGAGCAGACCCCCGACCAACGGAATTTCGAAGGAAATGTGTTTGTTATTGGCCCTTTGGGTAGTCGAGATGTCGTTAAGCCAGTCGATTCTTAACCATCGGAGGTTCCGCTCGCTGACATACTCGTGGCTTCTCCGCCTCAATCTTCTTCTTCTTCTTGTTGTCCTCCTTCCTGGTATGCTGATTTCGGAAACTAATATTGACCGAGCTCGCTGGCATTTGCGAACGATAACCATGGACAAGCGGGTTTCGAATATGCTGGCTTTACGTCGACGAAATTAGGTTCTGAATATAAGGTGTCCAGGACTCGTGAAGATTAGGACACTGGTGAAGTGCTACGACTGCCGATGAAAAGTGAGGGTGTGATTTTATAAGTGGTAACTGGAACTAATGATTTTGTGCAGTTTCGAATGCAGAAAAAGTGCGATGTCTTTTTCTAGAGAGCAGCAATTAATTTTTCTTGCAGATCTCGACTTCAGTCAGCTTCTCTCGACTCATTTGCTTAGAATTATCACAATCTGGCCAGCACACGGACCGCAAGCGCGTTAAATATTTGTTTTTCTTCGCGTACCTGACACGTGTGACTCGCACACGCGAGGAGTGGGCTCAAGTGTCTTTGACTCGTGAATTTGTTCGCCGCGCATTATTCCGGATTTCCAGGGAGCTCGGCTCGCTAATATTGAACAGCGTCTATACCAGAAACCAGGTATAAGGATTATCGCGATCCACGAGTGGCTGTCCTATATTGCAGCAGCTTCCTCTATCCCAAAGATTGCTGCCGGCGCTGAGTCACTGAATCCCGACACTCCATATTCGAAATGTTAATCCTCCGAACGAAAACAGTTTGAAGAACTCGGCGAGCAGACGACAGGGGATCGATCCTCGAGAGCGGAGTCCTCGTTACACGGGAAAATTACGGTTCCAAGCGGAGCGGAACGATACACACGTACCTAGTTCAAACAAATAGAAGTGCGAGAGAGAAACCGAGAGACAGGGAGAGAGAGAACTCTAGAGAAACAGAGAGAGCTGGAGGCTCGGTTCTGAGCCGCTTAACCGGCGCGTTTCCGATCGTTAAAGTCGCCATCTCCGTAACTCCCCTCCGAAAACAATCAAAGCCTCAAAGTGTACACGCCGCGGAACAAATATTTAGCAGGTCGCGTCGCGCGTTTCACGCCCTTATATTTTTAGCCGCTCCGAAGCGGGGGTGTGGGGAAAGAGGGAGAGGAGTGAAGGAGGCCAAAGCCCATGGGGGGATGGTATGGGAACTTTGTCGCCGAGGATATGTCCCGTAGCTCTCTCTCTCTCTCTCTCTCTCTCTCTGGACAAAGGCGAGGCGTCTGTTTGCGGAGCATGTCCACGCAACTGGCCACAGACCGCGAACCACGCACCCGTGCACAGAGTGCCAGGCGCATACGCAACACCTGACCGCAACGTAAACGTCACGACGCCTAATTTACAGCTATTTTTACACGGGTTCCGCGCCGCGCCGGATCAGCGAAGCCCCACTTCCAGCAGGCTCGTAAATAAGGAAGAGGGAACCGGAGAGGTATTAAAGGGAAACCAGGGGGGCAACAGAGGCAGACCGCGATTCGCACAAGCGGCCAGAGCGTTTCTCGCGCGTCGATATACAACCGAGATAGTCGGCCCCGACCGGCCAGGCTCGCTCGCTCGCTTCGTTTCTTCTTCTACCGTGGCCGGCTCCGAGAAGCCTTCCCACAGCGCGTAGAATCGGCCCAGGCCGCTTTTATCTCACCTCGCCGGTCTTAAGGATAACAATAACGCCGGCGAATCCGACGTGAATCCTGATACCCACCGCCGCGACCTGGTTATTCAATGCGAACCTGCATCGCCAACGTGTGGTCAGCGGATCGCGTGCAACTCCCTCTTGATGCCTCGGTAATGACGCGAACATCGCCAGATAACTGATTGCCGGGTGAATGCCGAGGATTCGGTACACCCCCGGCAACAAATTATTGATTAAGATTTGAGTAAGCAGGAATGCGATTACGGATTTCGATGTGGGAATTCGGTTTCTGATGGATTCATTGGGGGAAGAGGTTGCGGAGTCTTTAGAAGAGCTTGCTGCCGGCTAGCTAAGGCCATTATGAGCACGAGTTGCGGGAATGGTAAAACTACTGTCACGTCCGGTGGTTCAGCCATCGATAGAAATTAATCATAATCATGTATAATATATAATTTCTGAATCTCTTTTATACCTATACTCACTCAAGTAATGTTGTATTGAAATTAAATATTAAATACTGTAGTTAATAACTAATATTGAACTGTCGTATATTATATAGCGAGCGGCAGAATCAATAGAATTAAGGAAAATTTGTAAGATATATTTCACAGTTGAATTAATAAATAATAAAGCGCCAATTTGAAACATAAATTGCGAATGAATATCCGTTGAAGACTGTTCATCGCTGAAGAATGTGAAGATGGATACTTCAAAATGAATAAGAGGTTGATAAATAATAAGCTGGTAACTAATTACCTGGCAGGATGTGTGGGGCAACATGATCGAGCCAAGAGAACGATAAAAGGGAATCAAAGACTCTTCATCCGGTCAAGAGGTATTGGTTCATAGGAAAACTGATTTCGAAGAATGCCTGAGGACGCACTCACCCCATGGAGATTGGGTTCAGAACAATGGATTGATTAACCTATAAAAGGGATGGCTCTTCAAGAAATCCAGTCCAGTCTATGTTCGAATTTGCTCTGTCGTTGTTCGAGAGTCATTGTCGATATTCGGTTCAAATCAATATTCTGAGTTGAAGTTCAGTGAACTTAGAGTAAAGTTAGTAAAAGGCGTGTACACCCGCCGGATTCAACACCTACATCAACACCGACATCAACATCATCAACATCATCATCGGCTAAAACGATTGTCTCATCCTACGAGCGAAACAGCGAGCGAAAAAGCGAGCGGTAAATACGAACAATTTATTATAAGATAACAATAACTCTACGTACTCAAAATTTGATGTTTTACAATATACTTTTGTTAAATTTTAATCAAATCAAAACTTCAAATCATTTTTAAAGAGTTTACCCATCTTCGATTTCTTCGTAACAGTTCCTGAATCAAAGCCACATAATATAGAATATTATAGGAAATAAGAAATCCTCAATTACCCGAACCGAAGCCGGTGAATGCAGGTAGGTTCAAAACTGCGTTATATCTCAATCTTAATCTTTTCAATCTATTAAATTAAATTTTCAATTTTAGCTATTCAAATCTATAATACGTCCACCTTAGGACGTAACACTACCTTAACCCTTATCCGTCCCTGATGTCAATTTGACACAGTTTTCGCGAATTAAGGGGTACTGTTCTGTTATTTGTCGGTAAATTTGCCCGAAAGTTTGTGACTTTTATTTTTTTAATGCGAAACACATATACCTAGCATTGTTCATGGAAAATAATAATATCAAAACTGCAAGTCGAATTTGTTACGAAAGAGTCCCTGTGTGTCAATATGACACATGTACTCTTACGTACTGTCGCGGAGTTTTTCAATCACCATTATTTCAATGAGAAATTTATACGGCATTCGGAAATTGAAGGAAAATTGATTTTTTCTAAATTAGAAGAAAACGTATTACTCACATAGTATGGAAATTTACACGGGACGCGATCGAAACTGCCACACAGAATTAAAGCAGGGTCAACGCGTAGTGCTACAATTAGTTGAAGGTTTGGGTGGACGCAATGTTACGTGTGACAATTTTTTTACTTCACACGAATTAGCAACTATATTACAAAAACAAAAGATGACGCTTGTAGGGACCATACGAAAAAATAGAAAAGAAATTCCACAAATTTTACTCGATATGAAGAAGAAGCCACTTCATTATTCGGAATTTGTTTTTGATCACGTACTAAAAGGTACAATGGCTTCTTATGTAACAAAAAGAAGACGATTTGTTATTCTACTTAGTACATACCATACGTCAAAGCAAATGAGTAGTGAAGTAGATAAAAAATCCTGAAATAATAATGTATTATAACGCTACGAAAGGAGGCGTCGGGTCGATGTCCTCGATGATATGGAGACGGTGGGCACATACAGATGTAAGCGCGAAACAAATAGATGACCAATGGCAATTGTTGCTAATATGTTAGATATATCAGCATGCAATGCTTTTATAATATTTCCTTCACTCAATGCAACGTGGAATCAAAATAAAAAATATCGTCGACGCCTTTTTTTTATTGAAATTGGACATTCTTTGGTGCATTCGTATATGTATTACATTTCGCACACATCTACCGCGAGGATCTAATGCGACTGCACTTGTTGTACAAATAAAGGGTATACCAACAGTGATTGTACCGTCTTGTAGTAATCGTATAATGCATACTCCACCAACAAAAAAACGAGCCCGGTGTCACATATGTGAGAAATGGCCGAATGCTAATATACATAGTGCCCGATGTGATTTGGCAACAAACAAGCAATATGTCCCACACATCGCTTTATTTTATGCGAAAATTGTGCAAAAACTAAGATGCAGAAGTTAACGCATCCATTTGAATACAAAAATATCGAAAAATAACTTTCTATCTTGTTATTTCGTCGATATTTTACCACTGTGTCAATTTGACACCGAGGGACAGATTCAGTTCGCGAAATGAGGGACGGATGAGGGTTAATAGCTTCGTTACAGAAAAATGTCACTTCATGTTACGAATTTATTTTTTCGCATAATAGAATGTTCTTGCACAATTTAAAAAAAAGCGAACGCATTTAAAAGATGTCAATCAATTAAATGTATAATAAATAAACATTTTCTTTGTATAATTACAGAAGTTAACAAATCGTAGAACTGAAAAATGTGTCCAGTAGCGAGAAACGGCAAGCCAGCAGCCACTTACCGCGCGTTTAAAGTATCAGTAGCGAATATTTGATCAGGGTACGCCGCAGGAATGCGAATATCGCGAAATCTCGTAGCGCGTTTAAGAGACCCCGGAAAAATGACCCGTGGCGAGGATTCAATTTCAGCGTGGTTGTCCGACGACGAAGGTTCCTTAACGAAAATAAGGGAACGAAGACATGCACCGGAGAGGCAAATCATGCGATCGTCAACCACAATTATCAATCTGGCAGAGGCCAAGGCGGCGATAAACTTGTACCCGGGGCGACTCGGTGCGTGTACGCAGCAAAAACAATCCGATCGTTATACACACGCGAGGCGCATCGCATCGCATTGCCGTCGCGTTGGATCACATCGCTTCGCGTCGCACCGCGTTGCGGAAATTTCTTCGAGACGATGCCGGATCGTCTGGTTTTTACCGTGCGACTGGGCCCAGGACAAGAAACGAAGAGCGGAGGGTCTCCAATTTACACGTACTTGCGAGCCCGTCGTAAAGCCCATGTAGTCACGGAACGAACGAATGCCCACGCATTGCGTGACACACCGTGAGACCACGCGGTGCACCGTGCGATCTCTCCACGTTGCACATGATCACCGCACGGCAGCCTCACCTGGCTCCGAGAGATCTATAGACGACTCCCGTTCGATCTGCATACGCGTAACAGCGAAAAAGGATAGCCGACGGGCTGAATCTCACCAGCCCAGACTCTCCTATTTTTCATTTTGTGCGGCAAGTTTATGGCGGCTTTTAGAGCCGAAATTTATAATTCTTAACACCTTCGAGCGGGATAACGTGCTGTTATGGCGCCCGAAATTTATCGTCCAGGATACACCACCGAGATTTAGAGGAACTTCACGCTGTACTCGGCTGTTGTCGATGGAAATCAGCTCTGGTGAATTCTTTGCATCCTAATCAGCTTTTTTTCAAGCCGTTATGTACGTTTAACACTCTGCTGATTTTATTTGATCACCATTCCTCGCTCAGAAATAGTTGTACTGAACATCTTTCAAACAATTGCTTTTCTCAGAATTTTATTTTCTAAATGCAATGAACATTGTACATCTTTCAAACTACAACAAATCAATTGTTACAGAATGTAGATGAACTTTTATTAAACAAACGTAAGAGCAAGCAAAGTATTTTACTGGTAAGATTCACTAGAAACAATAGACAGGTGCAGCAGTATCTCGATTTCCAAAATGTTTTCCAACAAAGGTGCGTTGTCTTGTCTCCCGGAATTTCGTGGGACCTCAATTATGATATTCTTGGCAAGAAGAGTCGCAGAGAAATCTCTTCCGCAGCGCAAACTCAAGTTTACCGCATCAAAGAGAAATGTGTAACGTTTCCCGAATGGAAAGAAAAATGCTTTATGACTGCAGTCAAAGCTGCCGTCAGTTTATTCGTCGAGCACCGTAACGTCCCGCGTTCTTTGACTTTCTTGTGCCCTGTTTCCCTGAGAGTTAATGTACACTTTGCATACGAGTCGTATAATGTGATCGCAATTAAGAATTTAATTCGCGATCTACGAAATTACTGTTGCAGATCTGGGAGAGATAATTTTGCAAAATTCGCTTCCCGGTTCAAGATCAATTCGATACTACACTAAATGTTTTGGTATTTACTGAACATTTCATTTCATCATTTTGCAATCGTCAGGCTTTAAGGAAAATTATATACTGCTGATGCTTAAAATAAATTGTTGTTAAACATGAATATCGGAAAAATAAAAAAGTATAGAACACGATTAGGGATATATTCGTTTCAATGTTAATTTGTGAATACTGTACGTAACCGCAATGATTTAAAATATTAAACAAATGAGGGCTTTTTAACAAATTGTTCGATGACAAAAGCAATTGCATTCCTATACAAACAAGTCAGCTTCATCGCTGCGGACTAGTCAGGACTGTAGGCATTAAAAATAAGAATCCCTAAAACCCAACCCAAAATTAAACTGACCAGAAGTCTGGAGAGATTCGTGTCTGGCCAATAGACCAATTCTATTGGGTTGGCAAGAAAGTAATTTCGGTGTTTTAAGGTGAAATTTTTGTTTTAAGGCCCAATTTTTTTATTTAAACAATGAACTTTAATGAATAAGACATTTTCCCTTTTGTTCGATGATCTTTCGCCAAAAAGAATAAATAAGAAAATATTTTATTGATTAAAGTTCATCGTTTGAATAAAGAAACTCGTTTTCATTTCACTTTAAAATACCGAAATTACTTTCTTGCCAACCCAATACTTACTGCAATCTAATCGTTTTAACCGAATCTGACTTAGAATTCTACAACATCAAGACTAAGAAGCCTTTGTAACATCAATGCAAAATCGTACAAAAAGGAAGTCTTCGGGACAGGGCCGGCGTGACCTTTTGCGGGGCCCAGTTCAAAAATTTTGCGGGGCCAGAATACACATTCAAATCCTATACCTAAATTTCACAATAAGGAATTATTTATTATAAGTACAAAGGATATTACATATATTTTTTTTAAGATAAATATTACATAATTTTTCTCGCTTTTTCCGCCGCTAAATCTTGTTCTTCATTACGTCATAAAAATATGTAAAGATGTAAATCGGTCTTGGCTAATTGATGATCGAAGATAATTTTTTATTAGTTTCAACCTCGAGAAACTACGTTCAGCTGAAGCCACGGTAATGGTGTAGTTAAGATTATTTGTAATGCCGCACCGTGGTCATCGCGATCGCTTACATGGGACATTACCCAACTTGAAGACACTGATTTTACTGACATTCTTATAGAATATTGGTACCTTATAGAAATGCAAGTCATATTTTTTCGCATCCATAATTCGCTTTCAAGGGGCAAAAAATTCAATGAAAGTACAAAATCTATAATTATATATGACTTTCGCGAAAAACTATTGATATAGTTTAATTTCTCGTAAAAGTACATTTCTCTGAAATCGTTCGGATTTTTTTATCTGAAATAGTTTCCAAGATATAAAGACTTTATGGAGTTACACTGAACTTTGATGATTTCTGTCACGCCTTTAAACTGAATCATCGCTACTAAAAAAATGTCTTGCATTTGTTTATGGTATCATCATTCTGTAAAAAGTTAATCAAAATCGGTGTTTTCTAATTGGGTAATTCCCTTAAGACCTAATGTCCTCTGCACCCGTATTGCATGGGTGTCAACGTTTGATCAACATTTAATGTCAATGTCTGCAACGAAATATTTCAATACAAAGACGGGAGAGAAAATCTTGAACTCATGTCAGTGTGGAGCAAGTTGTCATCGATTAGTGGATTATGCGATTGCATTTTCCACACACACGCCCGAATATTCAATCTACTATACAGGGAGTCCTGCAAAATATCTGATGATTTTTCGTAGACCGCGGGGCCTTTCAAAACGCGAGGCCGGGTTCCGGCGAACGCGCTGAACCTGCCTCGCGCCGGCCCTGCTTCGGGAACCCATGTCTGACCAACTCCCTTTCGTGGCAATCCCATCGCTTTTCGACGGAACTTGGTGGATCTTAAAATTTTCGAAATAATTACAGCAGCCACTCAGCTTCCAGGTGATCCCAAAACAAAAGCAATTCGCGGCGAGCTCCGCGAGTGGAATGGCAACGCGGGTATGATTTTCTCATGAACGGGGCTCCATTTCATTAGAGCTGCGCGGAGATAGTGGATCGGTATCCCATTGCGGCAGGGAGGTGAGCTCTCGCGTCTGAAATGCTTGGTTGCGTTTAATGCGGCGCGTTGCCCCGGCCTGCTGCTCCTCTGATCTCGAGATTCAATCAGATGTCTCGTCTTCAGCCGAGTCCTCTTTTATTCAGCGTCCGCGTGCATGGTTATTCCCGTCGCGCGTCAACGTCGCGCAGAGGCCGGGTCATCGTCAGATAGTCAGCGTAGGCCGTTAAAGGATCCGCGCTGTTAATGGTTTGCCCCGGAGCGGGCAGACATTGTGTCCATCAAGCGAGGCCTGCCGCCGTTTCTCCTTTCCTCTCCTGAACGAGACGAGGAGGGACGGAGGTCGCGGCAGGCGATAAAGGGAGGACAGAAAAGGGCTCATTGAAGAGTTAGCCCCGGTAGGAGATGACCGTTGAAAAGGCTGGCGTAGCTACGCTTTGACGAAAGGCGTTTTGTTGCCGGAATCGCAGCCGTGACAGACGGAAGAGCGAACACCGGGAACCGGGCACGATGCAATTACTGAACCAGGACGGGAAAGACAGAGACGAGGAGAGAAAGCAGGAGAGAATCGTCGCTCGTACGGACACCGTTGCAACGGTTGCCTGTTAGACTGCGGAAGTAAGCAGGATGAGGTCCTGGTAATCGACGAGCTTTTGCCTCACCCTATCCACCCTGCCGTCCTCTATCCTCCATCACTATCTCCCAGTCTGTGTTTCCCTCATTTTCTCTCTCTCTCCCTCTCGCGCTCTCTCTCTTTCTCACTCTGTAGTGCCTCTCTACAGCCTCTTCAACGACTTTGTTTCTTTCCCACGGAATTACACGGCCTGTCAGCCGATAATTGTTTCGGAGGATTATTGGAGTATCTTGGCGGGGGCGTTCGCTTTCGAGATAACGAGGTTGACAGCGTAATTTGCGCGAGGTGGACTGCGTCTCGTGTTTCGCGCTGACGAACTGCGAGGAAATTACGGGGACATTTTTGCAACGCAACGCGACCCGTCTGACGAGCAGGTGTCGCCGAGTTTTCACGCCGCTCCGGGTCGTTTTCACGCCCACCGTCAACCAGCGAACCTAAAAAGGGTCGGGGAATCGGCCCTTCGCTCGGCTGTTTGATACGTTCGCGCTTGGGCAATCGACGGCTGGATTTATTTCGATGCCGCGGAAATTAGACGATGTGCTGGGCCTCTTCGAAATGTCCTACACCTCCACAGATTCCTGGGGACTATGATTCTTCGGAGGTCTCGCTCTTTTACGTATTTCGAGGACGATAAAACGGAAGATTTGGTGACGCATGATCTTGTAGAAAATACCAAGAATTCCGAGTATCTTTTAGATAGTGAAGAAGCGTTCACGCCAGGTCTTAGAAGATTCACCAAACTTGAGAATATATTCTTGAACTTTTGTAGTTTTACATACATATAGGCACAGTCAGAATTTTACACCCGATTTAACTCACTTGGAAACTGTTGGACATACAAGAACAATACACGTATGCAAGTTGTAGAGCACAATGTATCATAATTAATGCCATTGCAATGAATGAAAACAGACATAACTAACGCTTCAAAAAAAGAGCAGGGAGAAAATATAATCTTCGTGATGCGCAAATGTCACTAATTTTAGAGTGCACACATTGAAATTTTAGAAATAGAGTTCAAACGGACGTGGTAACTCCAAGGCAGTGGTTCTTAACCTTTATTAAAGTCAGGGAACACTTTTGATTATATGAAAAGTTTGCGGAACACCAAAATTAATGATCCGAGAAACAAACGAAAACATCCCGCGTAGAAATAAATATACATATTTTAGAAAATATATTATTAAATGCATTTAATATATGAAAATGAGAAAAATACATATTTCGCGGAACACTTGCAAAAATCTCGCGGAACACCGGTTAAGAACCAGTGCCCTAAGCTGTCGTCGGATAGTTTTATTTCTGCTTTTGAGCCATCGTGACGCTAGCGTGATAAATCGCTTACGTTGTAATCGACTGTCAAAAGTTCTACAATGCAACAAAGTCAAATGAGGCCTCATCGATGGATGACTTACGAGTGGTACCAAAGGAGGAAAGAGAGAGAAGAAGAAGAATAAGATGACAACAACAATGAAAACGTTTCGTCGCTGAAGGAGCCATTTATCGTGTCCGATCGGTATTTTGCGAACGGAGCTCATGGGACGTAAATAGAGGTGATTACCTGCACGCCGCCGGCTGTATTTATTCCGGTGCATAATGCATCGAATGTAAATACCGCCATTCTTCCTTCCTCCTCCGCTATGTATTTCTCACTTTTATTTTCAGTTTTCTATCCAGGTTTTGAATCGTAGGATAAGTTTCGAAGTATTCGGAGTAGTCGGAGCACATTCGACGAAACAGTCTTCGACACAACTTTAGCCGTCATAAAATTGACCATCCTGCTTCGCAAACATCCCCACGCTTGTTATCTGATATGCTTCTTCTTTATCTTCCCGGATCCGCTCGTCGTGCACACACGGTTCGTTTGCACGTTCTATTTGAACGTGATTTTCCCGCGTGCCGCGTCTCGCATCAATCCGCGTTCTCACTGATTAAAAAAGTTTAACAGCCCCCTCCCCCCACCTCCCGGAAAAACAAACGACCGCTGAATTTATGCAGTGCGTGACCGACCGGTGTGCTCTCGAACGAAACGATTGACTTCCGCAGGATATCCCGTGATCGAATATAAATAAACGAATATCCGCTGTAAATCGAGCAAACCTATCGAGTGGATCGCGAAGGAAACCCAAACAGCGGGCTATTCAATCCGGCATTCAATCACGAAATAAGGTGAAGTGCCCTAAGTCTGGACAGTCCAAAAGTGATACCTAAATCTGGACAATTGAATTCTCATAGTAAAATCAGTAATTAAGAGATTAAATAATTATATTATACATTCTGAGGCCTTAGCTACAAGTAGGTGTGAATATTATTTCATTAAGACATCAATTGAAATTTAAAAATGAATTCAAAGTTCATCTGAAAACAGTATACAAAATAGTCTATTTACACGCGAATCATGTGCATTTATAGTTCGAACTTTTGTTAGAAAAAAAGATATAATTTAAGCCCTCAGACAAAAAATAATTATCACGCATAATAATATTGATATTTTAAAATAAATTGCCAATCAAACTTAACGTAAATAATAATTATTAATCCAAATATTAGATGTCCAAGATTAGGATTGTTTTCAAATATAAGTACTCCATACTGGGACGCGATGACAGTAGCTGTCCCACTCTAAGCTTATACGCAATGTGCTTACACCTGAAGCCGGACACGTGTTTTGTGAATAAAATCAACGCATTGTTTGCAAATTATTTAACTACATGTACGTACAATTAGTCTTCTATTAGCTTGAATAACGTATGTAGAAAATGTATTCCGGTTGTGACGTTAATAATACTTTATGTTTACATCTTAAATCTATCAGTGTTACTACCTAACCTTAAGAGTTGTATTATGACAAGTTTTATTAAAACAGTAAATGAAAATAAATATATATTTGGTTAAATAATACAATACTATAATCTATGATAAGAATACTACATATTACGCGAAGCATCTTCTATTCGTCATGCGCAACAGCGCCACCAACCAACGTTTTAGGTTATGTTCGCTCGATCAACTCGTAAATTGAATTTGTCCCGATGTAGGCTTTACTTCTGTCCAGGTACTAGCTTAGATTGGATTTAATATGTCCAACTATAGATTTGAATTATTCTTGTTAATACAATTAAGATATTAACCTAAACAATGATTTTTTTATTTTAAATTACTTTACAAACTCTGAACTGTATGTTAAAACTCTTAAGAAATTGTTTTTGTTTATTTAAAGTGATAAAATGTAAAATAGAAAAACATGCTGTCCAGGCATAGGGCACTTCACCTGATTGTGAAGACATTTCCTACAAGGTTTCAATGATCATGCTTGAGACGGAGCGGGCATGTTAGATTTTACTTCATATTTTTAACAACCTGCTAAGCATTTTTACTAGGCGAGAAATATTGAAAATTTATTCTACTGGTTTTGTAATCTCGTCTTTTATTAACTTCTAATTTGAATGCATAAAATCCACAGTCTAATGACGATCGCTATCGTTATCGTTTTCAAAGATACGAAATAATATAAAGACTGTCGCCAATTCTCTATAAGTTCCTATACCTGACAATTGTCTGTTAGAAACAGGACATAGATGGATTAATACCTTGACAAGTACACGTGCATCCAGATGAAAAATATGAATTCTGACAGTCTGTACTGTACTGTACTCTTTGTCGCGCTGAACTCTGCCTTTGTCTTCCAGCGATTCTCTCGGCGACTGCATGAGATCCGCAGTCTAATGACGGCCGTCACCGTTGACATTCTGATGGCAGCCATCAGACGCCCACGTTCCCCTTAACCTTACCAACGAACCACGAAAGTAGATTAAAGCAGACTCCGGGACGCCTCGACGACTACTGTGAATCGGATCGGGAAGGACGTAGAACGTTCGAACGCAGATTGCATTGGCTACTTATCCTGGATATTTAACGTGAACACACGTGGTATCGGGCGAGGGACAATGGGTTTTGAATTCCGTAATAATGGCTCCGCGTTGATGATCGTCACAATGCCGGTTGCATTGAAGAAACTGCGTGAGCGAACTCCAAGTAACATGGAACTGTTTACATTTAACCCCGATACCGCCGCGCACAGTTTCTATGACAGTATCTCGGTTAATTGTTCGGCAAAGGCGTTGTCGGCTCGTCCATGAATCCTCGTGGATTCTGATGGTGAGGTTTACTGTGCGGTGTACGCTCGCAAACGTAAGTCACCGTCGTCGCTCAGATTTGCTCGCAGGAAATTGCCGTGCCGTCGGATTACTGGCTCGAGTATTCCGATCGAGTAAATCGAAGGACGAACAATTTAAACGAAAATAATTGTGCAGAGATTTCCTTCGAAAACGCATGAATTTCATAAAATTTCCTCACGTTTCTTATTCAAATGATGGAAATGCTCGGAGATCTAAGAGTTTCGTTGGAACGAGGATACAGATCAATGATACTAGGAAGTATCATACATCAATGGTCAGACCATCTAAGATCCACTGTACATTATTCTAGATTATTCTGTTGTGTATTTGCGTCATTATCACTTCTACACCTTTCTTATTCACAGAAATATACATTAATTGAGCTCTTGCTGAGTGTTTTAAGAGTTTCATTGTGCTAATGAGACATTGATCAGAAAATCAGAAAGAGGGCCAAGTAAAAAGATGTGTCCGTGGTCAGACCATATCAGACTATAGCAACCTCTAAGTGTGCAACGTACATAAATTTTTACAATTTTTACGATCCGGGCAATAAAACGAACATTAAGCGACAAATCAGGAAACAACTCATCTGACAAAGGAGGGAGAAAAGTCAATGATCCGATCACAGATGTCAGAGTCGCAGACCAGCTAATCCACTATTTCAAGATATTATTTACATTATCCTGCTAACTATTTAAAAGTGTTCAGATTAATACTTCGTTCAGCGTCCTAAGAGTCTTACTGAACCAGTAATAAAATGAACATTAATCATCAAATGCGAAAAACGTACAACAATAGTCAGACCAATTTTCTTTATAGAACTTCCATAATTATTCGAACAGTTTCCTCAATCGTAAACACTATCCTCCCTACACTATTAATTTTTTTCTAAGCGTACTAGACATTACAGCGCTAATGTTCAGTTTTAACTTTATCAAAAAATGTAAGATGAGGATTTAGCGCCTACCGTGTATACTACATAATTCCACTTTATACATATTATGTTATATACGTAAACCAGGTTTACGGCATCAATAAATAAATAATTAAATTATTAAAACAGTACCCGTGACATGGCACAGAAGCTACACACACTTAATAACGCGAAACGAGAGGGAGCAAACAGGAAGCAGCATCGCTTAGTAGGGCGCAAACGCGGAAACAATTAGCTGCAATTAATAAGTAATTAAAGTAACCTTTCCGCGAGCTGTTTCGGACTTTCAAACAGGTCCGAAGAAAAAGGAATCCGTAAACTCCGGGACAAAGCTTAATTTGATATCGCTTTTTCGCCGGACACGATTAAGCACAGCTCGGCCGTGGATATAAGCGTTTTTCACGGGGCCATTTAAGGAATTAAGGCGCAGAATCGCTCTCCCCGCTTGCAAGGAACAAACACTCGACTTCGGTGGAAAGGGTTCGCCAGGGTGGAGAGGGCGCAGACGAAACAGGAAGCTCGTTAAACAGATAAACTCCGCGATCTCCTTGAACCCTGCAATCAAGTTGGCGCGGCGCACAGATATAACTCGAGCACCGATATGGACCATAAATTCCACCATAATACGTAAATACCAGCCGACAATAGTTTTCGAGTACGAAGAAAGTCGTGTCACTGGGTTATCGCTTCGGGATCATCGCGAGATTCTGTTCCCGGGACGTGCCTGAGTTCCCTCCCTCTAGTCCCTCTGTTAGTTTCCTTTCGTAAAAATGCCGGTTCCAGTCATTTCACGGTGCTCGAACAGCTTCCGAGGACACCTGGGTCAAACTTGCGACTTTGACGAGCGGTTCGCTGACTTCGACGCAATTTTTACCAGAAACGTGATCCTATTACCGCGAGCAATTATAAAGATATTACAGAACGCTGCCTTTAATTTCTCAGCGTCAGTGGTTTGTGGTATCTACGATCAACCCGTTTCACAAGTTGGAATTTTAGAGACACGTAACACGATGACGATCGAAAGTCTTTCCTTAATTAAAAAAATTGATGATCATTAAAGCTGTCGTAAAGATCGAGCAACGACGGTTTTATCGAGATTATTGTCCTATCGACGAGTTAAGATTCGCCGTTTATTTGTTCCCGAGCGATTTCAATCAAGTTCCAAGTTTCTTTCCACTCTGCAACGGCTGTTCTTCATGGAGCTTCGTTTATTGCATCAAACGATTCTCCTTTCTTCGCTTTTATACTTCTCTCATACTTAGAACGTCCGCGTTCGTGATCGGTGCGAGCACGGTTGTGCAACAGTGATGATTTTAAAGTTGGAACATTTCGATAATTCATGTCGGTAATCTCTCAGGATCACGTTTGCTCAAACTACACTTGAAGCAATAACAGTCGAGATTCCGGCGCTATAAAGAACATCCCGAAGACAATAAACTTCTTCGAGACCAATAAACCGGCGGAACGCGTCATGCGAAGGCAACAATTGAAGTCGTCGGCTCCGAAACAAGTCTATATTTTATCATCGAGGGACGTGTGATTATTTCCTCATTCGACGGATGAAATTTACGTCCCACCGACGGAAACCATCGGAGAGCGGAGCCAATGTGTTCTTTGCTATATTTGCCAGCCCGAAACTTACCGAAAAATAATCAGCCAGACAAAGCTTCGCACTTACGTAACTTGCGATCATTTCCATTTAGATTGTATCGTTATTAAATTGCTTAAATTACGTCAACCGATCGAAATTTCCTCTGTCCTTATCACACAATTTAAGGGGGATCTATACCCTCAGATTTTGGGGTATTTATCAATGTTATCATCCTCTGTGTAGAAAAAAAGTTTGGTAACATTGATAAACACGCAACTGGATAATGAACACGAGATGGAGTTACTTGCTATTTCCATATTCGATTCAGCTCGTCGCGAATGCCGTTATACAGGACAGGTCGCACTAATATTAGTGCCACCGATGAGAATATGTACCTCGTCTGTGTCAGTTTTGCTATGATTCCACATTGACAGCAGTGCAGCAGTGAAATGTTGCACAATATCGCAGCACTGATCGACAGTCCTTCTGACTAGGCACCATCTCGTCTAAACTAACTGAAATAAAATTGGCTCTAGATTGGCTCTACATCAGAGATAACCTCTGTCTTCATGAACGTAATATGGGGAAATCTCTGCTATGTGAACGAAATCACGCGCATCGATTTTTTGTCCTTATACGAGCATATTTTGAGCTACACAATAGTTCATTTGATAGAGGAAGATTCATCACGGCGCGGCTCTGCTCATCACATCAGTCAAAAAAGTCTCTTTGAGACAGAAAAATACATTGAAATCTGCGGTTATTTTTCTAGATTTTTTCTCTACTTTGGGTACTCATATTATTAGATATAAACATAATCTCGTTAAATCAATAGCAGAGCGCGCGGTATTTAACCTTCCTCTATAGAATGAGCCCTCACCCAGCCATAAATCGGCTCAAATAAGGACAAAAAATCGATGCGCGTAAACCCATGTTTAGACCCAAAATCTATTAAGATTCTAGTTCTTTTCTAGTTACAATCCGAGGGTATAGATCCCCCTTAAAAACTTGCGATCTCCATTCTATACAGTGCTTCACAGATCACATCTCCTACTGAAGATTACTTTTGCTGCAAAGTTAGATAATCTAAATTTCCTCTGTCCCTATATCACAAATTAAAAATTTGAGATTTCCATTCAATACAGTTCTTCGCAGGACGCAGATCATATCTCCTAAAAAAGATCCTTTTGCTACAAAGTTAGGTAATCTAAATTTCTTCCATCCCCGTCCTTCACAATTTAAAAATTTGAAGTCTCCATTCAACACAGTTCTTCACAGATGACATCTCCCACTAAAAATTACTTTTGCTCCGGTCAAAGTTAGACACTTTTCTTTTCTACACATGTTTCTTTATAGCTAAACTTTCTTATTAGAAATTACAGTTGTCATCTTCAACAGCTCTAAATTTAAACATTGAAGGTCTTTTCCATATATTTCTTTGTAGACTTTCTCTTGCTAGACAATAATTTTCTTTGTCTGTATAACATACTTTTAGAAAAGCGATTGATAAGAATAGAATAATAGACTAGTCTCTAAAAACCAAGAAGATGAAGTGAGTTCAAGAAAATGTTTCAGCTCATTTTCAAGCACTTCTTCACATACCAACTCGCCTACGTTTCAAAGTGCAACCCTTTCAAGAAAAGGACGAAATGAGAATTCCTTGGCAAAGCAATTTGATCGACACGTCGCACCACCTTGAAATAAAAATGATTCGAGAGCATTGGCAAACATGAAGCGACAGTCATAGTTCGGAACGGCTTCTGAGCTGCGCGTCCTGTGAGAAAGCCAGAGGAGAGCGGTCTCTCGAGCAGAGTTCATCACACTCTCGGTTACCCACGGGCACAAAGCAGGCAGTTTTCTCGCGTGTACTCGAACACCGTGTATTATCTGAAACTCAGTGTGTACGTAGACACAAGAGTCGCGGTGCGGTGCAAGTGCACGGTGTGCACGGTGCAGCCAGGCGGCCTCGAGGTCGATGGATTAGGTACACCGTTTGCTTCGCCTCGGCAAACATCCTTCGAGTTCTTCGGCCCGAGAGAATCGCACGGATATCTCGGCTGGAGAAAGATACGAGCCGGGTGATGACGTGGGTGCCGGGTACACAGTTTGTCGGTTAGCACGTGGTGCTCGTTTCTGATTCTATCCTCTTGCGAGGAGAGAGAATCCTTGCGACCAGAGGGGAACCTTTGGAGAGAGAACCGATCCGAAAGGAGGATCGAGTGTCATTGTCTCTCCTCGAGGAGAACTTATATCTCGGAGAACCTCCCGGCGCGGCGGCTGTCCAATTAAATTCCTATTACGCTTATGTTGATATTCCGGAAAAGATTGCCGACGATTTCAGCTGACAGATGTCCTGATGAATTTCTACGGAAGATAAATATGTGGACAGCTTTCGCTGTCGCGTCTCATTATCTTATCGGCGGAAATGTGTTACTGATGTCGAATGTAAAATAGACGGATTGCCAAACCGATTAGAAATGCGTAAAAAATTTGTCCAGTCATCTCATTTATCCAGTACTTCCTCTCTACATAAGCGGGGTACTTCAGAGTCTGATTTCATGTATCGTCAGCTTCAGAGATTGATGAATTATGGAAAAATGTGCAGTTCCTACTATAATAATCTGCTACTTATGAAGCTGTAGAAATTTTCTTCAAGCCAGAGAATTAAGAATTGAATTATGACTATTATGCTCGAGGTAATTCGGGGTCAACTTTGACATATTTTTTGCTCAAGAAATGATTGTATTAAGTGAATTTACAGTTATAGTTATACGAGTTCTTAACAAAATCGAATATTCATCTACCTTATAAAGAAATTTTTAAAGCCACAAATATAAGTAGGTAAATTTTATGTTCTACAATGCTCACATTCATCCTTTCCATGAATGCATAAAATCTCAATACTATCGACACATTGATACAACAATTCCTGGCACAATTCCGCTCGGGCAGAGCTCCTTCGATTCGCGGGATTAATTCGAATGAAAATTCTGAATATTCGAAGACCCATCTATATCGGACACGCGTAAATCTCGCCGGTATAAAAATAACTAATTCATCGGGATCCGACAAAGGATTTCGTGGGGAAAATAAATGGCGCCGTGGTCGTAAACGGATTAAACAAACGCCTCTCCCGGAAAGCCGGACAAAGTATCGACGAAAGATATTCGGGTGCGCGATCTAGAGGCAGGAACGAAAATTGACCGCCAGTTAAACGCGCGGACGCTTGGAAATTGTTTTGCATAATTCAGACATGACCGGGAGCCCTTCGAGTGACAATACCGGCCGCGCACGGACACTTAACCGAGGCCTCGCCGGGTTCGAAAGAATTTCTCTGGCGCGGGAAACATTTTGCGCGCGCGTTCCACGACAAATCCCCTATGAATCCCTTCGGAACACGAGAGCACCGGCCAGGAAAATGTTATCCAGCCGTGGAATGTGACGTGTTCCCAGCGACTGTTTTTCTAGCAGGTGCACGTGCGCCACGGAAATAAATCGCTCATGGCGAAAGGCAAGGCCAAAGCCTCTTGAAGGAAACCAGAACTCAACGCGTTAACGACACGAGGATCGAGCAATTGGCTGGATCGCTTCATTAAGAGAACGAGTTTGTTTCGGTAGTAGGGCGACCATCCTTTTCGTATTGACCGGTTTCTCGCTTGGACGTTGTTCTTTTCACTATGCAATTTTTGGTTTCAATCCCTGTTAGCAATCTTGTGTGTGCAATTTTTTCTGACACTCGATTGTACGTGGAATTAGTACGACGAAGTTACAAATGTTAGAAGGCTTCACTTATCGAAGCACTTAAGGGGGATCTATACCCTCAGATTTTGGGGTATTTATCAATGTTATCAACCTCTGTGCAGAAAAAAAGTTTGGTAACATTGATAAACACGCAACTGCATAATGAACACGAGATGGAGTTGCTTGCTATTTCCATATTCTATTCAGCTCGTCGCGAATGCCGTTATACAGGGCAGGTCGCACTAATATTAGTGCCACCGATGAGAATATGTACCTCGTCTGTGTCAGTTTTGCTATGATTCCACATTGACAGCAGTGCAGCAGTGAAATGTTGCACAATATCGCAGCACTGATTGACAGTCCTTCTGACTAGGCACCATCTCGTCTAAACTAACTGAAATAAAATTGGCTCTAGATTGGCTCTACATCAGAGATAACCTCTGTCTTCATGAACGTAATATGGGGAAATCTCTGCTATGTGAACGAAATCACGCGCATCGATTTTTTGTCCTTATACGAACATATTTTGAGCTACACAATAGTTCATTTGATAGAGGAAGGTTCATCGCGGCGCGCTCTCCTCATCACATCAGTCAAAAAAGTCTCTTTGAGACAGAAAAATACATTGAAATCTGCGGTTATTTTTCTAGATTTTTCTCTACTTTGGGCACTCATGTTATTAGATATAAACATAATCTCGTTAAATCAATAGCAGAGCGCGCGATATTTAACCTTCCTCTATAGAATGAGCTTTCACCCAGCCATAAATCGGCTCAAATAAGGACAAAAAATCGATGCGCGTAAACCCATGTTTAGACCCAAAATCTAGTAAGATTCTAGTTCCTTTCTTGTTACAATCCGAGGGTATAGATCCCCCTTAATTATAAAGTTGCACCGCTTTAGGGGATTAATTGGCTCTTTAATAACTAGACAGCTAAAAATGAGTAGGTGTACTTTAAAATAATGAAGACACTACAAGGATTTAAAAATGCTGTTGCATTATTTTCAGTCTATTCAACATATTAAAAAAGGAAATAACTCTTATTTAACTTTAGTCTGTTGCAATTCAAGCAGAAAAATTTTCATTTGCATAAAGATCTGCTGTCTCTTAATGACTGTCTAAAAGACGACAATCTCAGAAGGAATTGTTAAATCGTATTGGCCAAGATAATTTACAAGTACTGCTATACGTTCAACTATTGGTAGATATAATATTAAAAATACATTCCAGGTTGAAATGCTTGATTCTATTCGATCAATTTAATTAATTCTGCTGTGATCCACCGGTCGAGCTAAACATGACTAACACTGTCCAACAAATTCCAACTCATTTTTTGTATTTCAATTCCGACTATGCGATTCTTATAGTGTTTTTCGCGCTGATTCCGAATCTCTTCTGAATTTTTTGTTTTTTTTTCAGTTTCTGAGAAATTTGAGTTTTAAAAAAAGACATATTTTTCAAGTTTGAACTAATATTGTGTTGTTATTATAAAAGATATTGAATTGTTCTGTACAGCAAAAGATTCTGTAGACTTTCCCGAATACAGTGATATCCAATATTAATACATTATGATTGTTTAAACATATGTAAACAATGATTAAAGACGGGGAGACACCACTTTTGCGCCAATTTTTTCAGATATTTTTGAATTTATCTCAAAAAATAAGGCTCCAGCGGAAAATCGAAGTATACCACGCGATAGAGCAGACTTTTATCTTGAGAAACCACCCTTTCAAGTTTGCATGGTCGACGTTTTGTTCGAACCAGAAAGCAAAATATCTTCGCCCGAAGTGAGTTAGCGCCAGTGGCGCTCACCACTAGAACGAGCGTTCTCATGTCGGGCGAAGATATTTTGCTTTCTGGTTCGAGAAAAACGTCGACCACGCAAACTGGACAGGGTGGTTTCTCAAGATAAAAGTCTGCTCTATCGCGTGGTACAGTTCGATTTTCCGCTGGACCCTTATTTTTTGAGATAAATTCAAAAATATCTGCAAAGTGGCGCAAAAGTGGTGTCTCTCCGTCTTTAATCATTGTTTACATATGTTTAAACACTCATAATGTATTAATATTGAATATCACTGTATTCGGGAAAGTCTACAGAATCTTTTGCTGTACAGAACAATTCAATATCTTTTATAATAACATCACAGTATTTGTTCAAAGTTGAAAAATATCTTTTCTTAAAACTCAATTTTCTCAAAAACTGTACATCTAGGAGAAAAATTAAGGACAGATTTGGAATCAGCGTGAGAAACTCTATAAGAATCGTATAGTGGGAATCGAAATACTTTTTGGCTGTTCGACAGAGTCATTAGACTGGATGTTATGCATTTACGAAGAATAGATGGGCGTAATTTTAAACAATAGATAAATTGAAAGAGTATATCTGTGTTTCATAATCAATGCACAGATTTTGAATTCTGCATAAAGTCCGTCAATTATGATCAAGCGAGAGGAACAATTTTCATGTACTCTACGACTAGCCACAAAAATATTGAACAATCTTAACGATATTAAAATATTATTGAATTTAACCAGCTTGCAAGAATGTAGTACATCTTGCAGGACACATAGCACATCACGTAACGATATGACAGAAGCAAAAAGGTGTGGTAATATTGCATGAAACAACGAATGAAAAATAGAGAACGCCATTTCTCGTACGAAGCAATTTCCAAGAAGATCAAATTAGTTGTATAACCGTAGCTATTACTACATCGGATTGGCGAGTTCCAATAAGTTTTCGAAGATGATTGCTCGGCAGCGTAGCGCGAGCACTTGGCCGGCGTAATTCGATCAATTATACGACCGATAATTCCGCCGCTAATATTAGCATTACCCTACAATTTGATGGTAATACCGAGAGCAGCGTATCATTTAAATCAAATCACGCGCTAAATATCCTAGCGCGGCGTCACGAGCTAAACGGACTCCGGTGTGTCGCAATCGTTTGTAATCGCAATTATGCTCTCGGGTTCTTCCTTCGCGCGATTATAATACCGTTGTCAAAATATCGTTCTGGCTAGTATCTATTGCTGCGAAACGCGAACGACTGCGACAACGACGGGAGGATAGAGAGAATGGCAAACATGAAGAGAATGCGAGAGAGCAGAGGGTGCGCGGGGGTGCAGCAGAGTTTGCTGGGGTGGTAGATGGGGGGGACAGCCTGAGAAATGGATAGAGCGGTGTGTTACGATCCGGCTGAAACCAGAGTTCCGGCGTGTTAAATTTTCATAACCTCTCGGAGAACAGTGTCTTTCAGTCTCCGGCATTCATAATGAAAATCTCTTTACGGAACTTCATCGGGCCGCTCGTAACTGTTAGCCTCATAATAGTTCGCCCGGGTCTTTGTGTACCCAAAGTCTGCAGCCCGCCAGCATCGAGCCGCGCGAGTACGCTTCGGCATAAATTATAGTCGCGGATTTCGAAAGAAAATTGCCCACGAGATCGCCGATTTTCCCTTTGCGCCGTTCCCGGAATGACAACGATGCTAAAATGAAGACCGTGCCAGTGGCCAGCAATTTTCCCTGGCACTTCCTAACCTGGCGCAGGTGGACCTCCGAAGACGTGGCTCGTATTTTTATGATTCGGTTTGCTCGAGTCTTATTTGCCTTTGCACGAACAGACAAAAATTAAGGATGTTCTGGAGGTACAATGGGAGACAAAAGTACAAGAAATTCGAAATCCATCAGTACATGGTAATGAAAGCTATTCATGAGTATATTTGGCATTAAACTTTTGCGAATACTGTACCCTCTGTAGCTATATTCAGTAGTCTACACTTGTCGCGTTTCCATGCTAGTGAGAGACAACACGATAAATTTGACGTTTTGTAACAGTTTATAATTTTTTTGCTCTGTAACTGTTTAGTGAATCCTAATAAATTTTGAACATAATTAATTACATAATTTTTACTATATATAAAAAAAACTGGAGTTTCTAGTTGCGTTTTTTCAAGGTTTAAATAGAGTTTAAAGTGGAATTTTATGAATTCTCCATAAGAAGACGTGTTAAAATGCGCAAACTTTAAGTTGCTATAATTCTTAAACGGTGCAGTGAATCGAACCCAAACTTTGGTAATTGCATTAATTTAGTAAGAATTATATCTTGTCAAATTTTCAAAAATTTTGTTGCGTTTTTATATACCTCCAGAACATCCTTAATACGTATCTAACCGACATTTTGTCGCCGTTTATATTTCTAATAAATTGTGATTTCATCTTTAATTAACGTTCATGCATTATTTTAGTTCATTTCGATATGAGGAAACGTAGATTCATTTATTTACTACCAGACATAAATGACTAACACGACTAATATTTGGTCGTTGGTAATAAACGATGAAATGACTATGAATGCTTTGCAAGATCGGAATTGAACGCGTTTAGTTGTGAGTGGTATTAATCGATTTATTCGTTTATTACTGCTGTTAGTGCTATATTATTCGTTTATTTTCGCGTCGTGTATGAATAGGTAGGTTATATGAAATTACTTCGGGAGAACTAAAAATCAATACCTGTGTTTGTGGATATTTAGCTAGGAAAAAACAATCAACAAATTGAGTGTTTTAAAGCTGTGCGTGGAAAAATGTTGTAAATTGTGCAAGCATTCTTAATCAATCTATTCGTTTATTACTGTTATTGGTGCTATATATATATTTTTTTGTATTCTCGTTTTGTATGAATTAATAGGTTATATGAAATTGTTTCAGAAAAAATAAATCAACACTAGCGTTTGTGGATATTTATTTAGGAAAAACAAATCAACAAATTGAGTGTATTAAAGCTGTGCTTGGAAAAATGTTGAAAATTATGTAATAGAAATGTACCTTCTTAAAAATGTAACAAAACTTCAGACGCAGTAATGAAATTGTTTCTCGATCACTTTTTCTATAAAGGCTTGTTGTACGTATACACGTCCGTCCGGGCCCGAATCGGGCACGTTTTCCGTGTTTATACAGATCCGTGCGCTTCCGATTTCAACTTGAGAAGGGCTCTAGATGCTCGCACGAAAGGCTAAGTGCCGAAGATCTTGTCATTTGCTACCAGAATTCCAGAACCGCTTACTCTCCTTGGAACGGTGGTAAAATTAGCAGAGCAAAGATATTTCTAATATATTTTTATTAAGAAATTACATTTGTGTATAAAATAATAAATTATATACAGGGTGGTCCACACAACTTGCACACCTATAATAACTTCCAAAGTATGCGTTGCACGAAAAAGTTTTGTATACACAAGTTGCATGGTTTGAAGGGGTACACTATGTAGTGTATTTATTTTTTTTACAAGTGGACGCATAAAGGACATGTGAAGGTCAATTTCATTTTTTTAAATGGAATGAGGTATTTTTTAATACATCAATCGATGCAGCTGGACATTCGTTATAAAAAAGTACTAACCTATGTATGTCGAAAAGTTAGTAGTTCCGGAGATATTTCAATTTAAATAACTCTAAAATACCATTACTGTCGTGCTAAGATGTTACACAAGTAAGTAAACACTAACGGCTTACAATTAGTACGACAGTAATGGTATTTTAGAGTTATTTAAATTGAAATATCTCCGAAACTACTAACTTTTCGACAAATATAGGTTAGTACTTTTTTATAACGAATGTCCAGCTGCATCGATTGATGTATTAAAAAATACCTCATTCCATTAAAAAAAATGAAGTTGACCTTCACATGTCCTTTACGCATCCACTTGGAAAAAAAATAAATACACTACATATTGTGCCCCTTCAGGCCATGCAACTTCTGTATACAAAATTTTTTTGTGCAACGCATGCTTTGGAAGTTATTATAGGTGTGCAAGTTGCGTGGACTACTAACTCCTCCTACTATCTCCTGAACTACTAACTTTTCGACATACGTAGGTTAGTACTTTTCTATAACGAATTTCCAGCTGCATCGATTGATGTATTAAAAAATACCTCATTCCATTTAAAAAAAACATCGATAACCTTGAAATCTCATAAAAATGACCTTGAAAATTTTTTTCCCTTACACCGTTATATGTGGCCATTCAAACAGTGTAACTTTGTTCTACGAAGTGTTTTTGTACAACGAAAAGTAACGGAGATATTTAGGTGTCCTGCTTTATCAAATTCACCCTGTATAATTTATGTATTATACAGGGTCATCCGTTTTTAAACGACAAACGTAAACCAGCTATAAAGAACCCCAAATGGAACAAGTTTTACCCCTGCCACTTTTTTTGTTTCGGCCTTGATTTCTAGAAAATTGCAATTTTGCCCTATGCCAAAAAAACAAAGATCCGAAGGTCATACAAAAATATTTTGTTAACAAAAAAGATGCCCCTATTTATTTTAAACCAAACAAAGGAAAAATCATCAAGATTCATCACTGGAGTCCCGAGATATTCAAGTTTATGTGAACTAAAAAAATTATGGTTTTTTGCAAGTTTCTAGAAATCAAGGCCGAAACAAAAAAAGTGGCAGGGGTAAAACTTGTTCCATTTGGGGTTCTTTATAGCTGGTTTACGTTTGTCCGTTTAAAAACGGATGACCCTGTATAAAGATGCGTGATTCTGTTTCACCAAGTGGCAAGAACATTTCCTATCTCCATGATGTTGTAAAGGAGAGATACCGATAATTTACCTACGGAGCAGAGGAGCTCCTAAAGACATTTTTTGTGCTATGCACAGCAAGGATCTGTCAACGCCCTCTCGAAAGGGTATGTGGGAATGGTCAGATGTGCCGAGAAGAAATATCGGAACGAACCGCACGGAAAGCCGCGTATAAATGCCAGATACAAAACCAGGCTAACAAAACTCTTCCCGGGACCCGGATTTAACACTGAACTAATGAGCATAAACCGGCCTTAAGTCGGTTAAAAAAATATTTTGCACCTAAAATCGATATTCAAATGTATTGAAAACATGTTGAAGATCACTCAAAAGATGGAAACCCGCATTAGGATCACCAAGTTTAATTTTCCTGTTAAAATCATCTTCATTTACAGCGACTGCAATACATTATAGGCTTACTAAGTTATGATGTTTGAGCCAAGCTTTCAGAATTACACGGAATATTCAGATTTCTTCGTTGACAGTTCTAGGATAGTGGTTGACTCATTCTTCGTAGATTTCGCTGGCTATCGAGCCAATAAATCTCGTTGCCGGTTAAACAATAAACAGAAGCCCACTGACTGACAAGTGGGAACGTTGTCAAGCGTCGAGGTCATTTAGCTTGACAAATGCGAGCCACCACTAGTATTTTCATATAATTTACCGAAAGAGCATCGCGACTGGCAACCGTTCAACGATACAGCGGCGGACGCAACACTGTTGCTCGTTTCAGAATCCATCTGCCAAGGAGATTGCCCCGCCGCCGCCAGCACGGAAACGCGTGTCCCTCGCGCACACGCGACCGTAAAAAACCGGCCCTACTGGTACGGTGGCTGCATGTCCCGTGAAATTGCACGTAACCCTGGGACCATTCACACACACACACTCACACACAACTCCCTGTAACGAGATTTACTAATTACACCTTCTAATAACTTCATTCCGACGCGATTCGCCACACTGAATACCCTCGTACCGTAATAAAAATTGATTACGTCCAAGGTTTAACGCTTTCAGAACGAATGTCGTTTGGTAACTGGCTACGTCGATCAATTAGCAACGTCAGACTTATGTATTTTGTCTCTCAAGTTGCGAACAAGTAACTTCACCATTGAAGTAAGATTTCTACCCCGAAAAATTTATTTCTATGAGAAACATAGTTTCCTTTGGCATGTGTGATCACTGGACTGTGGATTTTATGCGTTTATGACAAAAACAAGTTGCGCAATTTAAAACAGTGGAAACATTAAGAGAATTTAAGAAATGAGGGCGCGGTTCCACCAAGCGTAGCGTTGGTGTCGCGCCGTGGTGAAGCAGTGAACAAGAGAAACCGCAGAAATTGATTTAATGAAAACTCACTCATTCAGCCGCAAATCAGTTGCTGCTTCAAAATATGTGTCATTGGAATATTGGGAGACGAACTGCAAGCTAACTTTAGTTATACGGTAGTAAACACTGAACATTTCATTGGTGAAAATAATACATTGGTGTTTTGAAATTATTTAAATCTCTCTATTGGTATAAAATACACCTTCTCATTTTTGCAAATAAAAATGTCACTTGAAATGACCTCTAGAACCGCCCCTTTCAAGCTTTGACGACGATATTATATACATTTCTAAATGTCTACACTTCAGCGTTTCATTCTATCGCTAGATAGAACTTATCTCACGAACATTTTGTAACGTTAACAAGCTTTCAACAATGAACTCCTCTAATTGTCATCTACTACACTTTATTTATGTCTATCAATTTTTTCGACAATTTTTACTCGTACCAGGCTAGTCCAAGCAACAACAGACCTTAGAATACAGATTTCAGAGTATTTCGCTGACGGAACAAATTAAGTATGCTTCTGGCCACGTTCAGGGTACCAAGGTGAAGCATCCCTTGTATTCGCCGGGTCACTTAAACCCCGCGAAAAGCAACGATTCATAAATTTAACCCGGCATTAGCCTTTTATAAGCGTTCCAGTCAAATTACCGTGCAACGAAGCGATCAAACTCTCTCCGTGGACTTAGCCCCGCTAATTGATGTACAGACTTCATGCAAGGTACTCGGGGAGGTTCCAGAGGTCGGGTTCCCCTCGAGAAGGTTGGACCACCCGGTAGGGGATCCGGGGCGCACGTCATCGAACCTCCACACTTGTTTGTTCAGTCCTCGTTTAAGAAAGGGCACGAGATCGCGGTAGAAAACCAGTTCGTCTGATGCCGACGTGCCCGCTCGTTCTTCTGTTCCCGCCGAACCGATGCTCTCGCCTTATTATTCCATTTTTCGGGCCTGATACACGACCCTCACCTGCCCAGATGCAATGTTACGAGCTGTCGTTGTACTCGCGAAATCGCCACTTCGTACGTTGGCCCTTGCAGAGTTGGACAAACATTTTATTTATTGTAAATAAAAATTTCAAATAAAGTGGGTTTAGGACCCACTTGAAAAAACCCACTTTATTCGAAGTTTTTATTTAAATAAAATTTTTGTGCAACTCTGGGTCCTTGTTAAAAAATTGCATACACACATGTTTTTAATTTCCACGTTGAAAGTTTCTTACAGTATTTAGTAAAAACTCATTTGGCTAATACGTTATGTTTGCAAGCAGAAAAGGTCAGCCAAGGACAGACACATTAGTCAATCATGTCGTGAAGCTTGCGTTAGGAGCATCTAAAATCGATGAAACGAATTGATTAGATAATTTCGTACATTTAGATGAATTCGAAATAAATCATTAAAAGAAGTAATCAAACAATAACTATAATACATATTAAGTGCTTAAGCATGCATTGAAAGGCAATAAATGTTCTCAAAGAGACAGTAACACTATTCGTCAGGACAGAATCTTGTCATAATCACTTATCTGTGGAGTTTTATACGCGGTATCATTTTCATAAATAATTTTATAAAAATCAGACTCGGAAAATAATTACTTAATTAAATAGATAACAGGTAACAGTCAAAGTGACATATAAACAACCAAAATATTAATATAACAAATAACAGCCGATGATATTAAACATTTTGTGGTACGCAACAAATCTACAGGTACTACAAACATTTGTTTAACACGTTCGCCACGTATTTCGCCACTGTAAGTTTGCGGTAATAAAATTCGCATTGTGCGCAATGGAACACGAAAGCTGCATGTTCGGGGTCATCATTTTTTCGGGCAACAACAGGTTGCGAGTCGCCGATATCCGGACGTGTGTATTAATTTGCGAAAAAGGAGGCGAGCGATCGCGCCGCGCCGTTAGCGTCGCTCGCAAATTGGCCCCCCGCCGCGCCGTGGCCCTAACATCGCACGTCGTAAATCGAGCCCGAAACTGTTCGGTGACGCCGGATGTTGCCACCGTTTCCCGCGTCGTTCTCCACGGCATCTCTCTTTCTTCCTACAACCATGACCATCTCTCTTTCGTAAACAGGCAGAGGAAACCGCCGCGGCGAAGGGAATCGCCGAAAGTACGAAATTTATTAGGTGGCGGATAGTGTCGGATAAAACAGTTCGTAAAACACGCCGCAGGACGGGATTAGACCGTTGCCAACGACTGTATTATCCAATCGCCTTTGAAGCGAACACGATTTAGATATTGTACCGCCGAATTTCATCCCTCGAAACCCTTTGACACGCCGATTAGGTTATCCAACGTCCCTTGCGCTCCTTACCTCGAAAAAGTAAGATACAGGCAAAGGAAAATAAATGTTAAAGCAGTCGATCGTCTTAGCTCTCGTTGAAATAAACAGTAAATGTGTTGAAAGGTATTAATGTTTGTATGTTAACCCCATGCCGTATTTTAACGAGTCACACTCGTGATGAAGATCGTAAGGAAAGTCTAATAACTCTGAATGTTACGCCTTCTTTTTAAATGAAATAAAATTTGATTCGTCAGTGTGGCCATAAAAAAATAGAAATTTTCTTTTCCCTTCTACGACATTTTTGGGGATAAAGATGTTTTAATCACTGTAACTGTAAAGAGTAGAGGTTTATCACGGGAATTTATTGTAACATTCAATCGTTGTAGAGCAGATCATTATCATCTTGCAGCATCTCCTTCACGACTACATATAATAGATGATTCCAAATGGAACTGCGGCAATGAGGTTCAAGATCTTAACCATATCATTTGGCAATGTACCTTGTTGGAATCACAAAGAGTTGATCTCATGAAAAAATTAAGGAAGCTCAATTTGTTTCCACCTTTAAATATCAGATCGTTACTTTATGAACCGAATATTCAGTCATGTTATCTGCTTTTCAATTTTTTCAAGCAATGTAATTTAAAGATTTAAAGTTATGTACTTAATGTGTTCTACTGTACCTACATTACTAATGTTTAACTGTAAGATGTATATTACTAATGTATAGCTTTATAACCCCCTATGGGGAGTTCCAATTACGCTTTCAATAAAAAAAATGATACGGCAAGGGGTTAACTTCAAGGTATGATGAATTATAGTTCTGCTTCGCGTTTTCCAAGAACAAAAAAATAGTAGGATTGAAGCACTTATTATTATGGTGCTTTAATTTTTGACCGTATCTCTTCTGCAAGGAAGAAAGTGATTAAAATTGAATGTTCCTTATACTGTTCATTGGAAAAAGTAGAAAAATGACCAGCCGATGACCCCCAGCTCCGCTCCAAATAAATAATGAACGAATTGCAAGAAAATATTAACGATTACACTTTATTTTCAAACTTCTCCACATTCTATTTCTGTGTACCCCGTTTTCTACAAATGAAAAATTTCAAAATCGATTCTTTTACTATTGTGCACTCGGCTGATCCTCCATCTTGTATCGTGTTTCAATTATTATTTGTGCCTCTGCCCCACGAGAGAAGATAATTCAAAAGTCTCTAACGCCGTTTTTGCTGGAAAAAATAGGATAGTCAAGAAGAAAAATAAATATTGATGGATCAGTCGATGATCTTACCCTCTCGGCTCTCTTTGGAATAAATAGCGATTGCATCGAAGCATGATAGATTAGTATTTGTGTATTGCAAGAAAATATTAACGATTACACTTTAATTTCAAACTTCTCCACATTCTATTTCTGTGTACCCCGTTTTCTACAAATGAAAAATTTCAAAATCGATTCTTTTACTATTATGCACTCGGCTGATCCTCCATGTTACATCGTGTTTCAATTATTATTTGTGCCTCTGCCCCACGAGAGAAGATAATTCAAAAGTCTCTAACGCCGTTTTTGCTGGAAAAAATAGGGTAGTCAAGAAGAAAAATAAATATTGATGGATCAGTCGATGATCTTACCCTCTCGGCTCCCTTTGGAATAAATAGCGATTGCATAGAAGCATGATAGATTAGTATTTGTGTATTGCAAGAAAATATTAACGATTACACTTTAATTTCAAACTTCTCCACATTCTATTTCTGTGTACCCCGTTTTCTACAAATGAAAAATTTCAAAATCGATTCTTTTACTATTATGCACTCGGCTGATCCTCCATCTTGCATCGTGTTTCAATTATTATTTGTGCCACTGTCCCACGAGAGAAGATAATTCAAAAGTCTCTAACGCCGTTTTTGCTGGAAAAAATAGGATAGTCAAGAAGAAAAATAAATATTGATGGATCAGTCGATGATCTTACCCTCTCGGCTCCCTTTGGAATAAATAGCGATCGCGTCGAAGCATGATAGATTAGTATTCGTGTATTAATGTTCAGCCTCTATGCATTGTAAGTCCGCATCGCGGAAAATATTGAACGGATGAATGGACGATTGCTGATCCGAAAAACTGTGACCGTTCTTCGCGAGAAACGCAGATAATGCGGCAAACAGACTGTTCAGGGTGAATAGTTTAGAAGATTGATTCCCTTATTATTATGCACTTGGCCGATCGTCCAGCTCGCTTCCGTGCTTCGATCTCTTCTCGTGCCTCTCTCCCGCAAAACTTCACGGAATTGCACAAGTTGCGGCCGTAGGGGGACGAGTAACATCGTGATACGTGTTTCGGAGCTCGAAAGTCGTTTCACCACCCACCCTTCGAAACGCAGTTTTTCAAACTTCCAGATATATTGGGAGAATCGTTTGACATGTTTGTCTACGATTCCGGTACGAAGTTGAAAGTAGTATCCGAGCAACTCCGGCTTCTATCGAAATCATCGGAGTCCATTCGACAGATTCTCCGCTCGACGAGGGAAAACTTTAATCCTGTCTCTTTGTAAAACGTACAGCGGCAAACGACTTCGAACGTACTGCAAATAAAAGAATTCGCCGACCGTTTCCCAACGCGCGATGCGTTCAAAAGAGAAAGTTCGGTCATTAAACACTTTCGAACATTGTTGCCCAAGAGTTCGAAATGCCCGATTGATCTTTATACGAGTTATTAAAAATGTTATTCGTCTCTGTATTCGTTCCAACAACTCCCGAGATTAAAACAGATTCATCACAGCACTGAAAATTTTTACTCCGGAAGCTAAAATTGATTTAAGGATTTCGGTAGATCGGCTACATTTTATGTATTCTCGAAGCGTTGTAGTAATATTAAAGAGGATTTCTTTCGAGGTTCCGGCACAATCGAAAGCGATTGTTGCTATCTGCTTATCTCGTAAATAGACTCAGTAATTTTCATCGACGATAAACGTCGAGGATCCCCTTAACGAGCCGACCGTCTACACGCGAATCCATGCGGCCGTCCGCGCCCGTGCTCGAAACTCTATTAATTAAAGCACCTTTAATTACTTTACACGGTGCAACCTGTTACACATCGGTCGTGTATTCCGATCATTTTTATAACGTGTTCATTAAACGGCTGGATTCGATTACCTCAGCCAGGCCGGGCCGACCGAACGCGAAACACGAGTCCACCGCAATTACGATGAAACGAACAATCCGCCGTACCTTCCCGAGCGGAAAGAAACAATTTACGCAAGACGCGCATAATTGGGGCAATAAGAGTAACCTCCTTAAACTGCATATGTTTTCCCGACGGTCTCGAATTACGGCGACTCGAAATTAAAGAGCGAGCGGGTGTGTCGTGCGCGTAGACTCTATGGAAAGGTATCAATCTTCGTTTTGCAACACGTGCAATCATGTTGCGGAGGAATTCGACGGGAATAATGTTGCTGTAACCGTGGCCCGGGGTCGCAAAGTCAAGCTTGAAATGAGTAGTTGTCATCTGCTGATACAAATCTTAATTTAAACGAAACTCGGTAGGCATTCCAGCCTGTGTGTCCTTTCGAGTAATAGCTTTCGAGTAATTATAGACGCGAATGTGAAAAATTTCGAAGTAAAAATTCAAAGTGTCTACGCCGTAAAATAGGAATTTAGCTCGAGGCGATTAACGAATTAAAGCAGTCAACGGCGTGCCAGAAAAGCAATTCTCCATTTAATCGGATAAGAGAGAATCAAAGTGACGAAGTTGGAACCAAGAACTTCTCGACGCTTTCACACGGCCATAACTTTTCCTTGAAGCGAAACTTGTTCGCCATATTCCCCCGTAATTTGCGCGTTCACGACGTGCTTATTTTCAATTAATATACCGCACGCATTACGCGGCACCGTTTCCATTCATTATCCAATCACGGATACGAAACGAGCGCGCTGAACAACAAGGAATAACCTGTCGTCGCTCGAATCCCGTCCACCGGCGTTATTAATATGTACCGTATAGCGTTTCACTGCCGCGCCGAAATGCCCATTACAAATTGACGCCTTGCCAAATTTTTATCCCGCTTTCATCCTTTTACGGTTAGCGTTCCTCGGTCACTTTTCTATCTGCGTGAAGCTACATTTTTATAAACTATATTTAATTGTTGAAAGCGAAATGTTGCACTGACTGATCAAATCGTTACAGCTAGAAAAGTTCATTTTTTAACTATGTGACGAATAATGTTCACAGTGCCACTAATTGTATGTCAATTGTCCATTTCTGAAGATTAATTCTACTTACAAAAATAGTAAGCACATCCAGGGTACTAGCTAGACTTTACCATAACTAGACATTGTAGGACATTTTGAAAGGATAATAGAAGATCTTCTTTTGAAATTATTTTTTTGTAGATATACGAGTAGAGCTGTGGTATTTGATCTTTTTATAGCACGACATATTAAATATGCTAATAATTGCAGTATCTGCGGCGTGTTTGTTTGAATACTGAATCTACCAGTATATGATGCTGCAGCACGATGACCGGACTGTGGATTTTACGCATTTTGCAGTATTATTAAATTATTTTCAACTTGCTCAACCTACTAAGGGAGGAAATCAATTTTTATATCGTTCCAGGTAGTTGCAATCGAAGTAGAGAAATATTTTACATAAAGATCTGCAGTCTAATGATGATAGTCTACCGGTCATATAACTTGGACTATCAAGGATTACAACTACTATATTTTCTTTATCGGATTATGTCCGAACGGCAGTATTGTGAAAATGCAAAGACATCCAAGTAACATAAGAATAAGTTATACGATGTTCTAATTAAAAAACCGACTGAATTCTGTTTTGAAGAAACAAAAAATATTGCAGTCCAAAAAGCGTTTCTCGAGCTGGGAAAAACTAAATTACCATGTTCTATAATAGCTTTAATGCTGAACCAGGTCAAATGACCGGTTTTCCATATCACAATTATTAAAATTATAGTACCGCTTTCATAGGAAATAACTGAATTGTGTGTATGCATGTATGGCTTCTTCAAAGTTTAAGTATATTCAGTCTTCTGACTTGTATAAGGTGTTTCGTTTTTATATGTTTGGAGCTCGTTGGATTCAATGTTAAAAGCACGATACGATACAGTTGCCTGATTTGTGCCAATGTCCATTTACAATAGCGGACAAAAGTTTAAAACCGCTCTAAAAAAGACGATAACTTTTTTAATATTGTACTATACAATTTGAACTTTTTGAACTTTTTTGGGAAGCTCGATCAATTAGTTTACTAAAGGATGTGAAAAGAAATTTTTTCAAAAATTGCAATTGATCGGAATTGTTGAAAAAATACTAAAAGTTGTATTTTTAACTTTTTTATGTGGGCCTACATTGAAAATTTAAAAAATACGTTTTGAAAATTTCGTCAAAATCGGTCGATGTTGCAATGAGCTACAAACGTTTACAGATGGTAAAAATTGCAGATTTTCAAGATTTTCGGCAATAAACTGTGAAAATCTGCAATTTTTACCATCTGTAAACGTTTGTAGCTCATTGCAACATCGACCGATTTTGACGAAATTTTCAGAATATGTTTAATTGACACAAAGATCTACAAAACGTATTTTTTAAATTTTCAATATAGGCCCACATAAAAAAGTTAAAAATTCAACTTTTAGTATTTTTTCAACAATTCCGATCAATTGCAATTTTTGAAAAAATTTCTTTTCACATCCTTTAGTAAACTAATTGATCTAGCTTCCCAAAAAAGTTCAAATCGTATAGGACAATATTAAAAAAGGTTATCGTCTTCTTTAGAGCGGTTTTAAACTTTTGTCCGCTACTGTATGTCATCGAATTTCTATAATAATTGACCAGTATTGACCAGCGCAGGCGTGTATTTGTGTAGAACAATGTGTGGGGATGAATTAAACCGAGAAAAACGTCTCGCGCGATCACGTCGGATCGCTGCGGCTGACCGTAAAAATCAGCAGCGTGGAGCAGGTGTCAGGATCTCCATCAGCGTAGAAATCAACACCGGCGAACTGTCGGATCGATTTAATCGGCGTCGGCCGGTGGCCGAAGGGCGTGTCGATAAGCACCGTCGGACATCGTTATTAAGCGCATATAAATTAGCACATAAATTGTCCCGCGGCCGACGCGACGGTCCGCGAGCTAGCGAGACGGGTCCCGCTAACTCATCACGGGCTACCGGCTGGCTCTCACGCTCGCCGTTGCACGTTGCAGCAGGGAGCAGCAGCGTGCAGCGTGGACGATGCAACTCGCTCACTTACTCACTCGCACCCTGTACAACCACCCACGCGTGCACGCGTCCCTGTTGACTTAGCTTCCCCCTCTGTCCCAGCCAGTTTTCGGCTTCCTGCCGTGTCTCTGTCCTCCGACAGGGCTCGTTCTCGGCTCTGCATAATCCGGAGAGCTAGCTACTATCCTGCGCCAACCGATAGCGCCGGCGTTTCGAGCTACCCTCGAAATACACGGTGCAACCCCCAACCACCCTCCAACGCCCCCCTCTCTCTCTCCCTCTCTCGCTCTCTCTCTCTTCGCGGTCTGAATGCTGGATAGGAGCCACACAATGCCAGCCGCCCACGTACACGCACACACGGCCGCCTCATCAAGCCACAATGGCCGCCATTACCGATGCAACGATTTACCCCCTCTTGTCCGCGCACCGAACAACCCACCCCTTCACGTACCGACGCTATGCACCCTGTCTTTCCGCTGGCGGTGCGCTCCTTTCCACGTGCATTCGAAGACGAGGATGCGTCGGACCTATTGTCGAGCACCGTTCCGTAACCAACAGACCCAGCTCCGGAAGAACTAACCGGGATTTCACGATTTGGCATTTGGATTTAGGACGGAGGTACTAGGGTGGAAACAGCTTCTTTTCTACTGGCTTGGTTTTTGTTTTATAGCCGATAGTGCTGCAATTTTTCGCAATTCCTTAGCTTGCTGAGGTGATGTTTACAGGCTTCACAGAGGTTTTCAATGTCTTTTCATCGGAAATTATATTAAACGATCTTTCTGTTGTGCTTTAATCCACCGGTGTTTATAATAAGCTATGTAGAGCAGTTCCGAGTAGTGTATTCTCAGTAGATGCAGAATGGCATAAGATAGACTTGTAGTCGGGTCACTCAGAGACTATTACTTTGTATACTAAGCATTGCGCACTTTGTGTACTAATAGTACTGTTCAAAAGCAGTAGGTCTAAAGTCTAGTATGTACCTTTTACTTTCTATTGTTTTCGATTTCAATAAATATTGTTTTCAATGAATTATTTTCCCCATACAGAAAGTTCTGCATATCTTGTGTGACCTTCCTCTTTTATTTGGAAATATATTATAAACGGGAAACAATGTATCACCACAATTGATCTATTCTAGGTGCACGGTAGTGCACCAGCCAAGTTCTGGCACTACCTCCTTTTACACGAAACAACTTAGGCGTTTTTTAGAGGCTTATAACTCGGCACTGGAGACAGATGGAGAGATGTAATTTCGTACACTTGTTAAATGCTATCACGTCTCAATATTGACAAAACATTAATCTTCCAACATTAGTAGGTTCCGAGATATAGAACCTCAAAAATCGCTAAATTTGTCACTGACTGACTGACTGACTGACTGACGATCATCAAAACCTTTTGGGTACTTCCCATTGACCTACAAGCTTGAAATTTGATACATAGGTCCACCATAACAAACACTCAAAGGAATAATTATCAAAGTTTGAAATTTTACACATTAAAGGGTTGAAAAAAAAACATTACGAAATAGGTACGTAGGATAGAACATAGCAGCATAACATAATATACATAAGGGTACTTTGGGATTATTCCTTCGACCATTTCCTCCAAACTGTATTTTCGTTAGCGTGGGCGGGCCGGCCGGGCCTCTCCGCCCCCCGCCACCTATCCCTAACTAATTCTTGAGAGGTCGACGGGATAATCCCAAAGTACCTACATAAGTATACGTTTTATTAGCTTCGAAGTCGCAACAAATACTGATGAAAAAAACAATCGCTCTAACGTAAACAAAAGAAACTGCACCGAGCATCGTCTATAGCGGCGGGGGTCAAATGGATCCGAGCGTCGCCGGCAGGGTGTTACTCTTCGATACATTGAATTTGGATTTTGTCTTGCGGATTAGAAAAGAATTTTTTTCCTTTGATCGACGCTGCGTTGTTTAGATTTCTCGGGACAAAGTTTCAAGTAGGTATAAATATGTAGTAAAACGAACATGCATTTATTAATTTACTTAATGTCCACCTTAAAGATAAAAAATGTTTAGGATTTAATGAATCAGGGATAAGAGTAATAATAACCATAAACTTGATAATTGATGAAATTTCAACAAAAAGTGATGAAATCCCAACAAAAACATTCTGTAAACAGGAGCCAAGTTCTTATGGCAGTAAAAAGTGGTGAGATCAAACAAAATACGGCCAAGTTCGTTAGCTTAGAAATACCTCTTGCAATACTGAAAAAAGCGTTTGTAAAAATTAGTTTAAAAGAACTTATTTAATTTTTAAAGAGATGCATGAAGGGCTAAATTATTCAAACTTGGCCGCTACCTAACATCTTTTATGGCCATTAGTTTAAAAAGTAACGGCCACACATCGAAGAAGTACAAATACCGGACCCTAAAATTCCAAAACCGAGAATACAAAGAATAAGAAAACCTCCTGCAATTAGAAAAAATAATCAACTAACAAAGAAAAAAAAACACCATAAACATTAAACGGGACAAAGTTATTATAATATTAAGGAGCCAAGCTCAGTTGCAAAAGTTGCAACGTCACAAGGTATAAATAGGCAGTAAAACGAACATGCATTACTTTCTAAACTAATGGCCATAAAAGGTGTTAGGTAGCGGCCAAGTTTGAATAATTTAGCCCTCCATGCATCTCTTTAAAAATTAAATACGTTCTTTTAAACTAATTTTTACAAACGCTTTTTTCAGTATTGCAAGAGGTATTTCTAAGCTAACGAACTTGGCCGTATTTTGTTTGATCTCACAACTTTTTACGGCCATAAGAACTTGGCTTCTGTTTACAGAATGTTTTTGTTGGGATTTGATATTTCCGAAGCAATCACTTTTAAACGCTACACCGAAAACATTCAGAACACAACATGTTCGACCGAATTCGTCGTTTTATCTAGACAGTCACAGCCGTGTGAATAAAAAACACTAAAGAAAATAAAGATAAAAATAATATTGGAAACACGTTGCAGTTCGATGCAACGAAACGCACCTGGTATTTTCGACCAGACAGCGATCGCGGATCGCCAATAAGAGCCGGATATTCGTGAAAACATGCGCGGGAATAAATCGCTCGGTTCGGTCGTTGGCGCGCGGAAGCGAGAGAGCTTCCTCCTTATTCCTTCGAAAGTGCAGAGAGAGGGTCATCCGAAAGTTATATGTAATAAGTTCCTTCCTAACGTGCGGAACCGCGGGTGTATAACGGGTTCGAGAGGGAAAATTATAGCCTACAGAAAGGACTCGGGTCGTTCCCCTCCGTTGGGAGAACCCGAAAATCCACAGGACCATAGGGTTCGTGTTCCGAGTCACGAAGCTCGATAGTGGCCGTAAAGCTCGAGGAGCGGAGGCGCGGCATGGATACGACAGCGAATATCGCCGACGTCGACATAGAACACGGGGAGAGGAACTCGTTGCACTCGTATACCCGGGTGCTGAACCTTATTCGGCCTGCAACCGAGTGCACCGGCAGAGAGGCTGGCAAGTTTGACGGTAAAACGAGCCGATATGAGCGCCAGAAGAAAATATTCGGTAAGAAGAAACCAGCGTAAGAACGAGATGGAATAACGCGGGCAAACGCTACCAGCTAAGTATAAATACGCGATCAAAAAATGAACACACCGGTGTTGTAGTCGAATCTCGATTATCCGAATTTCTGATGTCTAGACTGCGGATGTTTATGCAAATGCATATTTATATGGAAATCTGATAAAGCAATGGGACTTGAACAGAAATATGTTTTGCGATTGGAGGATTCCGAAAATATGTTTTTTATTTTACACTTTTTGCATATTTTTCTTGAAAAACATATGCAATATATTGTTGCATATGTTTGTCAAAGAGAAATATGCAAAATATATTATTTTCCGTGTATATGCATATCTCATGCTCACATGAATCATTTATCTTGTTAAATTTATTTAATCTATTAATAAGCACTCGTAGCATAACAGAATATAACCGTCGATAATAGTGATACGCCGATATAATACTGAAGAAGCCTCAACAAGTTATGATGTTACGACACTATATTGCTTAGTGAATCAGCTCTAAGAACACAAGTAGCTGTTGGTATTTAGAATTCAAACAGCTCAGTTTGATACTCGAAGTGGTAATGCGAATTTTGTGTTCGGAAAGTTCGGAAAAGTAGGGTTTCACTGATGAAAATCTGGATCGAGGGCGATCCCAATTTCATTATTGACGAAAATAATGAGAGCAGCATTTACTGTAAAATGTGCAATAAAAGTGTAAAGTTATGTTAATAGGTAGCTCTGAGTTTAAAAAAGGAAGATGCTGCTGCCATTGAGACCGGCCAAGAAGTGCTCCAACAGACTGAATTCTTGCAAAATTTGATGTTTATAAATTCTTATCTAAACAACTTGCCGGTCACGATTAAAAAATTAGAATCTACAGGTTTATCATTAAATGAATCAATAGGAATATATATGAGCTGTATAAATCAATTACAAAATATCCCCGGTGATTGTGGGGATAAGATTGAAACGAACATAAGTGCTATCTTAGAAAAAAATGCAGGACTCAAAGAGTTAACAAAAATTGTACGAATTTTATGCGGGGAATTTGTACAAGATCCAATATGTAGACCACAACACAGTATAAGTAAATTTAAATATGCACCGATAACGTCGTGTGATGTGGAGCGGTCATTTTCGGCGTATAAATTAATTTCGACCGACAAACGCCATCAATTGACGCCCTCAAATTTAGAAAAAATGATTGTAATTTATTGTAATTCGAATTACGATACTCCAGTATAACTGTGAAGTGTCTGTTAATACTCAATATTGTACCTAACACTTAATGTAATATATAATAAATATCGGAAAAATTTGCATATGTTTTGAGCGTGTTTGCATATTTTTCGTGCATATTTGCATATTTATCGTGCATAAACTTCCGCAGTCTACTGATGTCTGAGTTTTTCATTATCCGAATACGTATCACAGTTCAGTCCTAAACGATTCATATACAGCACAATTTCCTGTTCTTAATTTTAAAGTTATTAATGATTGGCTTTAGCACCGTCAGTATACATAATTGTTTTATTATACGGTCATCCATGTCAGCTTGATTGGCTTGGATAATCGAGGTTCCACCGTACTTCATAAATTTTTGAAGTCCTATCGTTAAGGTTTCTTTAATAGATCATTCAATGTAACGTAATAATTTCGTTCGGGATTATTATGTAACTGAGGATTTTCAATCTTCGTCGCGGTACAGCAGGATTATTGAAAATGATAGAAACTTGGAAGAACATTGTTCAATTGTTTCTACAATGTTCGAAATCATTTCTTTAAATTGTAAGAAGTTAACCTCCTATGGAAATTAGACATAAGTCGTTTGTAGTATTTTGAGAGTTTATATTTTATTCTATACTGAATTTTGTATACAGTTAGAAAGCAGATGATTTCACAGAAAGACGTAAGTCAAACATAGAATAAAATTGTTTCAAAGTGTCATTTCGGAGACAATTAGCTTTGAAGATCCATCAGGTCTTCACATACAATTAGAATTTACACGAAGGAGAATCGGTAGGTCATGAAGAGTATGTCGTGATGTGTATGAAGAACATAAAGTTAGCTCGAATATATTACACAATTCTCAGAAAAGGCCGAGGGAAATGTAAAATTAAGCATGACTACGTCAAAGAAAAAAGAGACGAGGAAAAATGCGACGGTCGATGGCGCAGATCACAAAGAGATCCACAAAACGGGGAGAGGCGAATTAGTAGCATAGACTACAGCCAGGGGGTGTGGATGAATGGAGGGTGGGCGGTCGGATGGGATGAAAACTGCGTAATTCAAAAGTTACCCGTAGCCCGCTATGGATAATTATTTATCGCCTTATCAAACTTTTATAATCCCGGTGCCAGGCGGGGAAGGGTGGTTAGCGCGGATCAAGGCGGCGCGGTATGGGGGTGGGCTGGAGGATCTATATCCGTTCGCATCGGCCAACTTTTTAACGAGTTTTTAAACGTCATAAATGATCTCGGCGCAAAGGATCTTGGAGCGACGAGGTGGAGTGGATGCGCTCCCCTTTTCCCCTCGGCCTCTCTGCCCCCACGGTTTTTCCCTCTTAACACGTGATGAATTTTTATCGGGTCGTTTCCCGCCGGTTTACGTTTCGCGAGACGTCGATAAGTCGCGAGGTTCCCCGCGGGCTGAAGAATCGAATCATTTTTTCCGCTCTGCCCCCTCCCGCTGGCTCTATATACAAGCTCGTTCTACGTCCTCGATCTACACCGTCGTCGTTCGACGTGCGCGAACGAGAATTATCGAACGGCGAGTACGTGACTCCTTCGAAATCGTAACGGGACACCTGTGCGCCGAGAGCGGCGTTAAACGCTGAAACCAAGAACCAAATCAGCGGGGAAAAAGAATGGGAGAGGAGAGAGTACGAGGGGGTAAACGAGAGAGAGAGCGAGAGAAGGAGCGCGTTAAATAAGAGAATTAATCCGCCGGTTGCCGAGCGAGGCAGCTTTTAGACGGTTTAATTGATGTTAAACTGCATTCCCCGCTGCCTCGCGGCGCCATAAAATTTCTCCGGACGGACGTATGAACCGTTCGCTCTTTTGTTCGCGTTTTACGGTATAATTTCGCGACCTGCCGACCGCAGATCCCCATAATCCGTCGCGCCCTTCGTGTTCTCGCGAGGAAAGCGTTCGCCCGCTCGTAAACCGAGCCTCGTATATCCATAAGGGACCGCAACACGGTGTTTTTAGAATTCTCGCGGGCCCGAAAAACCATCAAGCGGTTCGAGAACCGAGGAGAAGATGCGAAGAACGCGAGGACGGGCGATCGAACCCCTCTGACTTGTGACGAGTCAGATCCGAGCCCGCTTCGACGACACGGTTCTTGGAAAAGACGGACAGCTCGTACTCGGATCGATATCGTCCTCGAATGAGGAACGATCGTCGTTACGACTCGTCGAAGCTGCGCCGTTTCGTGACCAGCCGGCCGATCGTCCGGCATGAATCATTCGATGATCCGGCCGGTGACGTTCTTGCGGCCACGGGACGGCCAATTAAAACCAGACTGGTTTGTTATTGCCCGTCGAACAGTTCTGAAAGATTTTTCAGGAATTCCGCCAGCCGTCCCGAGAGCTGATTACGGTTTCATATGGTCCAATCAGATCGGCCTGGAAAAAGCGTGCCGATTTTTTGGTGCGCGACGCACTGCGATTTTTAATGCGTTCGTAAGATTGGGGAGTCGTGTAGAATGTTCTTTGTAAACGCGATCTGTCACGCGATTTCGACGTTTCAATTTCGTCTACGGAGAATATATTCCACTTTGCGGGAATTGCCGTCGAAACAGCGACTCCTAATGCCTTTTCCTCGCAGCGCGTCATAAATTCACGAAATGAAAGGACGGAAGAGCGAGACAGTCGGTCAACAGTTTTTATCGCGGCGCTTTACGACCGCGGTTATCGGGAAAATAATCGGTTAGCGTGAAACCGTTTTCGAATCTAGCGCGAGTCGTCGCGTATGCGTTCACGATCAGCGATCACGGGAAAGTTGGTTTAATTGGGTCGCTCATGGGAGAAGGCGTGTAATGGGAGAGACGCCGATTTATTTTCCGAACAACGAGCGAACGATTAAGACCGTTATTGTCGTTGGAAACAATAATGTTACAGCGTTCCGGTCGCGGTTGCCGATTTATCGAGCGATTTACGGCGAACACGCGCGCGCTCGAACGAGTTGACAGCGCACGAAAAACGCGGGCCGTCGCGATCGGTGGTTTAATCAACGGCATCCGAAACGACCGAGCCTGTTTAAAACGACGACGAGAGAATTCCCTGCGCTCTACTTAATAACTCGAAGCCAACAAATTGACTCGTTCCTTCGTGCACGACGATAGAGACAAAACGAGAGCTGCGCGAAGGGGATTGCACGTCAGTGGGACAATAATTGGCGTGTTTATGAAGATCGACGGATTAGCTGATTGCTCCCAGCACCGAGACAAGTATTCGTAACACCGGCGCGGCGGGCTGTTTTGGTCAACTCATTATTATGCGCTGATAGCCACTTCCGAAGCTTAGCCCAGTTCTTGTTATTCTAGCTTGATCGAAACGCTACTTACGTTAGTCGCCATATTTAGGAGACACGTGTATTGACAAGCACAAGAATTTTACAAAATGGATGACTATTCTCACCTCAACAATCTTATTAGGAGTTTAGAATACTCAGTCAATTGCGACCGACTGAATGGTCACCAAAATTATCACATCTACGGATGTTTACTGACAGGAATTCCATTCTAGTTACAATTGTTAAAGAATGTATAGAAAGTTCATTTTTGGAAAAATGAAATTTTGTGTCAAAGTGACGTTGTTCGATGCAAATATAGAAATGCTAATATCGTGTATACTTTGTTATAGTAGTGCGGCATAAATAATCCTTATTGTGTAGGTATAGAAGGTGGTCTGTCCGCTCAAAGATGGAAGTGCTCTAAATTTTTCAGAAACACTCAGCATTAATAAGAGACGACCGCGTTCCGGACATTTATGTACCTTTCCTGAATCTCTAGCGCGGAAAGACGTCATCTGCTGGCAGGTCACACAGCAGTCAACGTGTTAGCCAGACACGTGAGGGAGAACTTTTCTTGTCCATGCAAAAATATCTCGTCGCATATGTGGGACGACTCGCGTGGCTACCACTTAAATAACTGGCTAATTATTTGTGACATTATCTCTTCTGATGAATGGATATAAATTGCTTTAAACGGTGTTTATGTGGCCTCGATCTTTCTAACAGGACTGTCCGAGTCTTTTTACATATAATTGTCATAACATTCACAAACTAAATTCCATGATTGTTAACGTGTTGACATAGAATTAGATGTGCAATATATACGATCTACATAATACATGTTGGATATGTTGGATAGTCTCCTTTTTTTTTACTTGAAACTCTTCTTTTTATTGAAAGCTTTACTGGAATCTTGAAATTTCATATACTGATTTTTGGAAGCTGCATGTTCCTTTCAGCGAACAATCTGCAAACGACAGAACACGAGCACTACTCATCCGCATAGCGTTCTATTGGCGTAGAATGAAATCTCCATCAGCGTCTACATCAAAATTTAATTAAACGCGGCGCAGTCGGCAGTCTAAATTTTAAATGCATAGAATCCGCCAGTCCGGTGTCACGGAATTAACGTGACCGATAAAACAGGTTCCTAATAATTCAACTGCGCAATAGAATGACAGCGTATTTAGGAAGAGCCAGGTGTCACGAATTATCATCCAGCGACGCCTCCAATCGGTATCTCGGTGGAACAAGCCACCACCTTGAAGAAGGAGGACGCGCAAAGTGGGTCTTGCATCGGACCCTTAGCAAGTTTCGCGTCCGTCGTTGCGTCCGATCGACTTCCAGGTCCGACATCGTCGCTCTGTGATAACCTGCGAACTCTGCGGATCCTGCCACAGGCGTGGTATAACTTTGTTCGGGAGAAGTTCTCGGCCGCAGTTGTAGATCACCTGACTTTCGCGGCCGTAGCCGCGGGGAAAGGTCGTTTAAAGTAAAAGTGGCCGAAGGGATTCGGTGACGGGTTTCCACGGACGCTATCACTTTCGAGCATGGCGCAGACCAACTTCGCCGATCGGATCGAATCGGATCGGATTGGGCGGGTCGCGCACACGTACGCTTAACGATCGTATCAAACAGACCGACGACGGGGGTCCGGGGTAATGGCGACTTAACGATCGGTCGGGTCGCGATTTATCGGTGTTAGCTGCGAAAGTTCCAGGCGCGGGATCGGCCTTTAATGAAATTCAGGTAAGGTGAAGTGCCATATGCCTGGACAGCATGTTTTTCTATTTTAAATTTTATCACTTTAAATAAACAAAAACAATTTCTTAAGAGTTTTAACATACAGTTCAGAGTTTGTAAAGTAATTTAAAATAAAAAATCATTGTTTAGGTTAGTATCTTAATTGTATTAACAAGAATAATTCGAACCTATAGTTGGACATATTAAATCTAATCTAAGCTAGTACCTGGACAGAAGTAAAGCCTATACCGGGACAAATTCAATTTACGAGTTGATCGAGCGAACATAACCTAAAACGTTGGTTGGTGGCGCTGTTGCGCATGACGAATAGAAGATGCTTTGCGTAATATGTAGCATTCTTATCATAGATTATAGTATTGTATTATTTAACCAAATATATATTTATTTCCATTTACTGTTTTAATAAAACTTGTCATAATACAACTTTTAAGGTTAGGTAGTAATACTGATAGATTTAAGATGTAAACATAAAGTATTATTAACGTCACAACCGGAATATATTTTCTACATACGTTACTCAAGCTAATAGAAGACTAATTATACGTACATGTAGTTAAATAATTTGCAAACAATGCGTTGATTTTATTCACAAACACGTTTCCGGCTTCAGGCGTAAACACATTGCGTATAAGCTTAGAGTGGGACAGCTACTGTCATCGCGTCCCAGTATGGAGTACTTATATTTGAAAACAGTCCTAATCTTGGACATCTAATATTTGGATTAATAATTATTATTTACGTTAAGTTTGATTGCCAATTTATTTTAAAATAGCAATATCATTATGCGTGATAATTATTTTTTGTCTGAGGGCTTAAATTATATCTTTTTTTCTAACAAAAGTTCGAACTATAAATGCACATGATTCGCATGTAAATAGACTATTTTGTATACTGTTTTCAGATGAACTTTGAATTCATTTTTAAAATTTCATTTGATGTCTTAATGAAATAATATTCACACCTACTTGTAGCTAAGGCCTCAGAATATATAATATAATTATTTAATCTCTTAATTACTGATTTTACTATGAAAATTGAATTGTCCAGATTTAGGTATCACTTTTGGACTGGCCAGACTTAGGGCACTTCACCTTAGTCGCCGCGCGATAACGAGAGCCGAAGCCCTCGGCGGCACACGGTCGTGCCTGCTCGCGAAATGTCATGCGAACTACTTTTATTGCGGCAGATTGAAAACGATTCCGAAGAAGATATAAAACGAACACACAACGCGTCTCTCTTCCCTGGTCGCAACGTCGCTCTGACGTATATGGGTTAGACAGCGCGTTGCATAACGCCCGGCTATTAAGTTAATTTATTGAACGATTCCGGCGATGCATCGCCGGTGCGTGTAATTTACTTCCAATCTTCGTTTGATTTCTTGTCGAGCGTTCTAGATCGTCCCGATACGTCGTCGAGGGTACGCGCACGCGAGACTTATGGAATATAAAGTGGAAGTGATTCGTAAGGGAGCTTAGGGGCATTCCCCCTTCTCTCTCTCTCTCTCGTTCTTTCTCTGTCTCGGTTAGCTTCCCACCCATGCCATACCCCCCATTTCGATGCCGCATTACCGGTCGAGAGAGGGGAACCTACGGGGTGCCCCCCTTCGTAGACGACACTGATTTAAACGATTCTCGATCGTGTTCTTGGTATCATTAATTCTCGATATTTGTCTAGGCAGGACGCTCCACTATTTCACCGGTTATCCCCGGAGGGATGCACACATAATGTCAAAACGGAATATTTATTGAGATATTTAGGTTAATAAATGGCTGGCTCAATGTTTCTTGCCCAGCCCTGTACAGTCGTGTGTACCGCTTTGAGGGTTGAAAAAATTATCATAACGACTTCATTCCTAATTCTGAAGTTTCCTTAAGAACGTATACATCTGTAGAAACTTGAAAATACTTTCTTGCTTTCCTTTAATGTATACGTGTCTTCTTATGTGAAATCTGAGCATTAATTAATTCCTAATTTTAAAATACAAACAGAATGTAGGTTTCACGTTTTCGGTCAACAAATTTTCGCGGTAATCCTGCACGATGTAAAGCGATAATTTCCATGTAAGAGGTGCTATAGGACCGCACCGAACTTCTCGCTTAAAATACTGAAATACTAAGTTTTAGACAGAACATCTTCTTAAAAGGTTTGGCTGAAGTTTGAAAGCATGTTCTACTAACCGCGAGTATAAAGATGAAGAGGGAGTGTTGTCAGAGAGCACACCGGATGGTAGATGAAGTGCATCTACCAATTTACGTCGAGGATTATTTTCTAATTTGATATGCCAGTTAAATAAGTCGATGGAACACGCTTCTCGAGAGCTTTGCAAAGTGTTCAGAAAGGTCCGCGTGTAACTTGATCTTTTCTAAAAATGAATAATTGGAAAACCAAATCGATTACCGCTGCGACGAAAGCATTCGTCTGCTGAGTGATTCAATTATTCTTGCTGTCTGCAACCTTTGTATTTTCAGCTGCAAAGTTGTAAAATATAGTATTTGTAGACCACAGATTGAATGCAGTCGTGACAAAACTGTTAAGACATTAGATTACTTATCGAAATAATTAAAAGGAAAACTATATTTTTATTGAATTACTTTTCATACAGATTTGCAGTTTAGTTACTGGCATCCAGTGATGCGTTAGTTGCAATTATGTTTCTGTACGGAATAGCTCAATTATTCTAGCTGTCTGTGAACACGTAATTTATATTTTCGTCTAGGAAATGATTAGATCGTTGTGGAGGTGAAATACGCCATTTGCATCCGGATGGGTTACCAAAGTTGCAAGATATTCGGTTGACGATACTCATTCGGCATTCCCCGACGTCTTCCCCCATGAATAGCCCCAAGGTACAGTCTACACTTGCCATGACTAACCTGCTAGCCCAAGGGTGAGGGCAGGTAGTCGCAAGTCTCTTGATGCAGATAATTGCCTCGTTATTGCCCCGGTACAAGATAAGACGCGATAATACGCAGTCAATCAACGTCAACAGACAGAAATTTCCATTCTACGACAAAACGATCGTGACTTACACGATCTACATTAACAGATAACAAACCTGTTCGGCTGGCTACAGGTAGATAAAAAGTATGCTTCCACTTGACGGAATCCACTCGATCATATAAAGTGTATCAATTCGAATACAACATGTATTACCAACCGATGGAGAAGCATGTTTTTTCGTTTAACAAGAATCGCGGTGTTCACTGCAACTCCTACACGCTTGAAATCATGGATAACCAAAAGAATCACCAAACCTTGTAACTTCTCATCTTCGAAAACGGCTCGCTGGCCGCGAGTCTTTATCGAATTCACGGGGTCGCGTGCGGGAACCACGCTCGTCGGTGCACGAACGACAAAGAAAAACACTCTGACAAGAAAATACGTCATCATCACGGTCGAACAGTCCCATTGGACATTGTACGTATTTTCTGATCGTGCATTAGCCATCTCTGTTCCAATGGTGAGCGGCGCGGCGGGTCCAGCGAGTCGCGCGACACCGGCAAAAAGTTCGATACGCTTTTAGGTGATGCCGGTTTTGCGACTCTCTGTTTCCGCGTATTTTCACAGTTCATTCCGTGTCGATCGACGCGGTTCGAAAACAACAAAAAAGTATTCAGTTTCGCCTCAGCCCCCGTTTGTATTTATTCGTTCGCGTCCACGAAAACGCCTTCCTTCTTCCCGCGACCCGCACCCGCCTGATGCTCATGCTCGCGCAGGCTCGTGCTGGCTCTATTTACTGTAATTCATCGGTCGAGATAGGATCACCGCTGGGTTTATGCGGTTCTTTTATGTTTTACGGAACCGCCGTTGCCGTTTTCATTCCGTCGGCGGATTCAGCTTCGGAAACGGCGGCGCCGAACATGTAAAACGATTATCAATACCAAGTTTGTCGTCTTTTACGACTGATAAGCCAGAATCCGAAGTAAGATTAACAAAATAGGACATGCTTCTGAATGGATCAGATTTTTGAAGTTGGCGATAAGTCGTTCCGGGCGTTGGTCTTGGATGGACTCGCCGTTGACGAGTGAGACTCGAGAGGAAAATAAGTCTCATCGCCTCGTTCGAACCGTGTTTATCGTCGCTTACATAACGGCGTAAGATTGTCCCGTGCGTCGCATGCATGGCGTTATTCCCTCATAAAGATGAGGCCGTTTTCCTCGTCCCCCACTCCCCTCTCCTGACTGTCAGCGGTTCTCAGCTGACGGAGTATATTAAACGGGAGTATATTAAAATCCGATGGTAAACATCAGTTCCCCGAGGCAGACGACATCGACACCGTCGGTGGTTGAAGTTAAATTACTTCCGTAACGTTTGAAATGTCGCCCGGATGAGGATCACTGCTGGGTAGCGTGTTTGCCAGTCCCGCTTGGTGGCTTAATGAAGAAAGGAAGCTGAATCTCATTAGTCTTCCACGAGGCTGTCTTCACCGCGGCCTGTAAACAACCGGGTTGCTCCTTCCGTTCCAGTATTTCGTCGCGTTCAGTTTTCCAAGTTCCGCGACAATCGTGCCTCGGGTCGAATTCCTAAATGCGCTTTTCGAGAGAACCAACTTCCCGGCTCCTCGGCGACCGAGCAATAAAACCGTGGAAATTGAAGATTTATACACTTTAGCCGGCCGCCGGATCGAGTTCCACCGGGATCCTGCAAATATTCGACGCTCCTCGCTGCGATTTAAACTGGTTTAACCACCGCGCCGGTTGATTCGGAATTCCAACTTTCCAGTAGCCGGTTCCAATTGTTAACTGTTTATATTACATCCAACAAGACGATCAACATTGATCACAGTAAGTTCAAAACTGTATAAACAAAATTGATGTGTGAGCATTCTAATGGATTTAGCAAAGGCTGTCACAAAACCGTCAAAAGCATCTTCCTTGAAATGTCTAAGACGTTGAATGCACGTTCAGTCACATATGAGTGACCCTAAAACACATTTATACTTGCAATCAAAGGAATGACTTGTGTACAACTGTATAGCTTTCAAATGGCTTATACAATCAGCCTGTAAAATATATGACACACATAATCGAATACTCTGATTATTATAGAATTTAAACAATAAAAGGAATTAAAAGATTCTGTAGGTGTGGGAGACTATTTTGAGCCTTAATCACTAGACTGCGGATCTTTATGCATTTATAATATATCGAAATATGCAAAATATATGCAAAATATATGCAAGATGTATGCAAGGTATATGCTAAATATAGATATATTATAGATATGCTAAATAGATATTATTTTATTGTTTTATTTCTTATAATCTAAATTACAATATACAATAATAGTTTTTTCTATAGTGTCGATTGTAAATTGATGCCTCCTGTCTGTTAAAATTAATTTATACGCCGAAAAAAGGAACATTCTACATCACATGATGTTATAGGGGCATATTTAAAGGGTATAGCCGGATAAGCATGGGCCAGCGTCCCCCGCTCCGATTTTCCTGATTCCTGTCTTAAAACATCGTTTTATGTCTAAAAAAACAGTGTGTAAAATTTCAAATGTGTACCCCCACCGATAGGGGTGATATTGAGGTAAATTCCCCCGCACTTAAATGCAATTTGCGCTAAAACGAGAAAAGATATCGACATGGGATAAACGGCAAATAAAAGATATAGATACACTCTATATTTCAGATTTTTTTCAGAATTTTTTGCTAATTATTTATAGTTGAAAACAATTAATTAATTTTTTGGGAATTTTTTTAACTATCTTCCCCTAGGTTGACACCTACCAAAAAATTCTAAAATATTGCTATGATTTTAACCTATTTTGTAAAAAAATCTCAGAAGTGTCTATTTGGTGGAACAGTGTCAAAAAAAATAAAGTATGCCGGCGAACGCTCGGTTTGATCAGTAACGACGCAGCGACCGATTCCCCTTGCGGCGGCTAGTGACGGGAGCGAACGGGAAGTCGGCGCTTGTACGGAAAAGCTGATACATGTAAAAATGCGACTAAATCTTCTAATACATGATTACAGTTAGAAGTCTAAACAATTATATTCTAGACAATAAAAATCGTGTAGTTTATAAATACATATAAAAAAAAGAAAAAAACAAGAAAAGCGCCGACTTCCCGTTCGCTCCCGTCACTAGCCGCCGCAAGGGGAATCGGTCACTGCGTCGTTACTGATCAAACCGAACGGCATACTTTATTTTTTTTGACACTGTTCCACCAAACGGACACTTCTGAGATTTTTTTACAAAATAGGTTAGAATCATAGCAATATTTTAGAATTTTTTGGTAGGTGTCAACCTAGGGGAAGATAGTTAAAAAAATTCCCAAAAAATTAATTAATTGTTTTCAACTATAAATAATTAGCAAAAAATTCTGAAAAAAAATCTGAAATATAGAGTGTATCTATATCTTTTATTTGCCGTTTATCCCATGTCGATATCTTTTCTCGTTTTAGCGCAAATTGCATTTAAGTGCGGGGGAATTTACCTCAATATCACCCCTATCGGTGGGGGTAGACATTTGAAATTTTACACAATGTTTTTTTAGACATAAAACGATGTTTTAAGACAGGAATCAGGAAAATCGGAGCGGGGGCCGCTGGCCTATGCTTATTCGGCTATACCCTTTATCCCAATGATGAGCCAGAACCTCTCGTGGTCCTTCAACGTGTTCACCTTCAAAATCTTGCTTATTTTTAATAATACATTAAAGTGTACATTTCGTTTTAATACAGATTCCATTTTATGTGTAACCTTTTCTCCATAATCACCGGGTATAATTTTTAAATTTTCTATAACTGTAGTTACCAAATCTATAGATTCCGTTAGAGGTAATCCTATTGTTTCCAATTTCTTCATGGCCTCAGGTAACATTTGGAAATGGCTCTGAATAATATTTATGCAAAATTTATGCGAGAAATATAGACTTATGCATGAAATATGCACTTATGCAAAACATATGCAATATGCAAAATATGCAAAATAAAAATTATATTTTTAAAATCCTCTAATGACAAAACAAATTTCAGTTTAGGCCCCAGTTCTTTATCTATTTCCGATTAAAATATGCATTTGCATAAACATCTGCAGTCTATTAATCACAGTCGCCAGATTAAGTTCTGTGTCCCCACTCCACCTTCCCCTTCTACGACGCTATTCCCGCCGCGGCCCGGTCACGTGGCGCGTTCTGCCACTGTCGTGCATGTGTCCGGTATTGGTAGAGAGAGGAGTACCTTTTTCCCCCATAATTCGTTCTTCTTCCCCTCATCTGGCGACTCTGTTAAGAATTGCTGGGTCACGTAAAGCAGTTACTTAACGCATACCTGAGTCCGCATCCACTACGAAGTTACTAAATCAAATAAATGTTGATCGTTGAATATGGATTTCAAACTCACAAAGAATACTGTATAAATATTTTCGTATGAACGGTCAGTGAAACTGTCGAGGAAAGTTTGCAAACTATGAATGCGCCCGGGAATCCAATTAGACGAATTGGACAGATCTTCCAGTTTTTAATTGCGCGCGCGTTACAAATGAAATTAGCGTAACTTTCCGGCTGCAACAAGTCCGCGCTCGATTCATGAATATTGAGAGGACAAAAAGGAATGACGCACGGCCGGTCGGGTTGTTAATGCGAACGGAAGATCAGTTTTTCGTTTCACTCTCACGTTGCGTGCCGAGGAATGAGAATGCACCGGCCATAATTAGCAAAGTATTAATCTAATCGAACTCGTGGAAACTGTCGGTATTTAGCGCGTAATGAGCGATTTCGGAAGAAATCGGATTTCATTGAAGATAAATACGAGGCGCGGGGCTCCATGGTCTGTCCCGCTCGATCAGCTTATCGGGTTGATTGTAAACTGAGATAATAGCAGGGAATCCAGAGCTCGCGTCGAGAGTTCCACTTACCCCATTCCACCCTCGCGATCCAGTTGCAACAGTATCCGCATGGAAATGCCAATAAAATATTACAAAGTGCGGCCCGAGTCAAAACACCGCGGCGGATAGAAACAAACAAACGAAGATTAATGTTTGCCCGATCGATTCTTCGAAAAAAATTCGATAAACAGATGTTTATCGTTCGCGTATCGTCGTAAATTGTTCGAAGAGGCTTAACATCCGCACGCGCGAATTTCATTCAAATTCGAACGGATAACTTGATGCGCTCTCGCGTCGATAGTCGAGTGGGATCGTTTTGAATGTTTAGCTCCGGCACGATAGAATATTGTATTACGGGGGATAATTGAAGAGAAAATATCTGATGCTCCGCGTGTTATCTTATCGTCCTGGGAACTTTAAATTCACTTTATGTTTACGATTATTTGTACAACTTTCTCGACGCCGGCAGTGTAGAATATTTAGCCAACCGTGGCGCTATCTCGACGTGTTCATCGACGATGTTTCTACTCGTTTACAGACCGGAATTATTTATCTACGATCCGGCGAATTAAATTAGATGTTTAATGGTAAGATGGCAGGCTGTGTAATTCGGGTTTTCGGTATGGTCGCCTTAACTTGTTGATTTTTAAATCGCAAATAGAATTTTCCGTTACATTATAAAATGAAAGGGTTATTTTATCGAAGCGAGAAGGAAATGGAAAGAAAGGAAATAATCGATAAAATAGATGTACGAGTACATAATTCACACGAATGTTTGTGGACCAGTAGAGGTGATTCATATAAAAATTGCAATTCGAGGAACACAGAGCGATTAAGTTAAAATTCAACTTTCGAGGAAGAAAAAAAAATTATTATAATTGAAAATAATAATTTTTTCAAGGAAAATTTAGTATAAATTTAAAATTGATTTATTATGCGGTAAATTAATAAATTTTGATTGTAATTGAAAGTAATGAATTTTTATTAAGTCGACACCCACAATTTAATATCTCGTTATGCAGTGGCCATGCTTGAACAACAAAATGTCGGACGACGATGTCATAATGTCACGACTAATCGGCAAATAGAAGGTTGCCTAACGCAACCGCGGCTTACGAGAGGCATGCAACTGAAATTGATACTTGGCTGGCGCTCGATCCGAACGATCGCAGGAGTCGCATGTTTCCGAAGGACTCGCGAATGATGAGAAGCAAGGCGAAGAATCGCGTGTAAGCAGAAAAAGCCGGCACGCATTTGGATGCATCGTCCGTCGAGGCTGTTACGAGCGATCAGATAGCGCGGCGGTAGCGCGCAACGACCACGTCGGCCGCTGCACAAGTGTTCACCGAGTAAATCCGTGTCCGTGCACGGAGCACACGTGGCTCGCCGCTGCGTTTCTACGTTGCATGAGCAACGCTTACGCACGACCGCCGTTTGCCTGCCGGCACGGGAAAATTTACTTCACGCGGAAACGCCGTACCGCGCCGCGGAGAAGATCCACGCGGGTCCAGTGCCGTACCGGGTCGACGGGGCCCAGGCGATATTTCTGCAGCTCGGGTGCAGCTCGCCCCGGAACCCCATTATCAAAGGTCAAGCATCTGACAAACTTGGGCGAGCGCACGCTGATGTACGTGCCGCGTTCACGATAGCCGAAAAAGACGTATTTAATGCGTTATGAGGCCAGATGCAGCCCACGCGTTCCAATATGGCAGAAACGCGGCAGAACTTGCGAAAGCGGCCGCTGCGAACAACCGTTTCGCTCGTTTTCACGCGATTTCCGTGAGCACCGCCGAACGTCTCCTGAATTCCGAGAATTGGTAACACAGACCTCTCCTATTTTGCTACTTATTTTATTTTCGGGGGAACAGGTCTCCTTTTATCGTCACAGATGTTCTTTTATACTGTTGCTGGTTATGACGCAAGTTTTCCGGTTTGTCGCTTGTCGCAGACTAATCGTAACTAAATCTTTATTTGGCGATGCACTTATTTATGTTGCAACCTAATATGTAAGGTAACTTTAGTAGTAATGCCCAGACTGCGGATTTTTATTAAGTCTTATTAAGTCAGTTATAAGAAACAGAAAGCTAACCAAATTTTCTCTTTTAATTATCTTACAAAATAGTATATGTCTTTTCAGTTTTGTGTTGGAGCTATTCACTTAGTCTAGTGACTCCTAAGTACTACTTTTGTATTGTTAAGTATAATATAAAATTAATGCAATTTGTTTCGGACAAAATGCCAGGGAGATTTATTTAATGTTGCGGACGATTTTATTAAAATGTCCGCGTACTTCCAGATATTTAGTTCGAATTTTCAATGAATACTACTTAAGGCGTACAACATTGATCCGACGAAACATAATTTCATAATTTCATAAACATTATTCTTCGAGCATTTGAAGGCGCACATCTTAACCCTTCGTTTTACGATTATTTTCACGACTACGCTCGCAGAAATGAGTTTACCGTGAATACTCCTCTGGACGCGTCGTAATTCTACTTGAACGGTTCTGATGTCTGCCGAGATGGCACGAAGATGTGGTAGTTCCGAGATGATTTGTTCCGCAGATAAATGGAATTGCGATTAAAATTGTTGCGTGTCGACGTCTTAAAGCAAATCGATTTGAAGAGATCATTAATTTTATGGTATGGTGATTGGGGCTTTCTAAACATTGTCCGTATTCCTTGAACATAATTTTAATGATTTCGTATTCGTTTAGTACACTGTTTTGCTGTTCCAATTTTCAAGCCACACTGAATATTCGTGCGACTCTTCGACGGTTTCATTTTGTTTCATTTTCGCAGAGAATCACGATAATAACATAGTAATTGAGCAACTTCGGAGTGAGATTTTCGCGTGGAAATCTTTTCGCAGCTAACAAAGAAATTTCAAGAGATTATTTGCGATCGGGCCGACCAGGTTCTTATTCAAATGACTTTTGTACCAAGCGCAAGGTTCAAGCAACTCGTCCGGACGGACCAGCTTTCCGCGATAAATAAATGAGGAGCAGACGAGGGTTAGGTGAGATCGGGGGCGTCCAGGGTGTAAAAGGAGCGAGAGAGAGGGAGGAAGGGAGTTGTTGGAGAGTGAGCGGACGGTGCACTCCGAAAATCCTCCCTTAAAGATGCCCGTTGTGCAAACGAGATAGCGGAGTCTTTAGCCACGGTAGATTTCTTGGGCATACAGACACGAAATGCACGAAGTTCCGTAGATTTCCGAGCGTGATTTCGTCCCTTAAGCTGCGGGCTAAAGCTCGTATAATGCGAGACGACTTATAATCAAAGTTAAATGGAGCAAAAATCGCTCTGCGGGAAACACGCGATAAAGGCGCAGTGATTCGCGGTCGGGTATACTTGTTTGCCGTGTAAGAGGCGAGATTTTGCCGGGAGAGTTCACCCGATGCAGTCGCCGGAGGAAAAGAACAGCCCGGGAGCCCGGGACCGAGTAAAAAGAAAACGAGCTGGCTTCCTCCTCTCATCCTCTCGACTAAAAGGACCCGAGGATCTCTGGAGACCCTCGACCGAAGGACCGGCCGCGTTGTTCTCTCGAATCACACTCGAAATCGTTCCCGAACGATAATGGAGTTCCCCAATTTATAGTATCGAAAGCTCTAAAATCGGAAATGCCGCATTGTTACAACCACCGAACCTTCTTATACACGAAACTCTATCTCTATCCCTCGACTTCCTTCTCTCGCTTTCTCTCCCTCTCACTCTTTGTTACGTGTCGCCGACGGAATTTCAAGACGAGCAATCGGCGTGATGGTAACCGTTCCCATCGATTCGGGGATATCTCGCGCGATTCGCTGCCCTATTCGACCGAGTCTACACAGCAGTTCGCTCGTTACCCTGCGAATCCTGTCATAGAGAAAAGCAATTATCAACCACTTATCGGTGAGCGCTCCGAAAGCCAAAAAAGACCTGTCTTTGCTGAGTCAATTTTGATAATAGATTCTTCGATATTGGGTTATCGTCCATGTGATGCGAATTTTCTATCGTATTTTAGGAAAGCGAAATACAAAATCATAATCACAACCATCAGTCAGCTAGACTTTTGACTACCTATTATATTTTTGCACTTCACCTTACAGAAATACAAAAGGAAATTTGTATCACTTGCTGATGACCTAATACGTATTATAAGATAGTATTGGAAGATTTATCGTGGTCAATTTCACAATAGAATGGGAAGTCAAAATAGTGAAATTGTATTTGTAAAATTGTACTCATAACACAAGACATAAATAGCTTATCATTGTCACTGAACGAAACGATCAATATACTAGTATGTGACACATCCATTTCTGATTCCATTTCTCAAAACACTGTACTAGTTCACAGAATTAATTCACAGAATTAAAATCGTAGTCGCTGAAAGTTCATTTCATAATTGAAGGAACGAAGAACCTGCTATATTAGAGATAGACTCGCCGTTCCATTTGCCACGACGAATCTCTCAATAGTTCGTTACAATTTAAATCAACAATAAAAAAGTGACATTGTATAATTAGTAAAAAAATTAAGAAATAGGTGTACAAACTGGAATTAACATTCATCGTCGGTAATTTTTTAGTCGGTGTAACGGAGAGCGGAAACGGGTCTAATTACAATGCATAGCCGCCCGAGATTTTAATATCCGACTGTAAACACGTTACTCTCTATTTCAGCGAAATTTCGATGCACCGAACGTAGTTTACCCGAATTATTTCTCGGCGTTTTCTCCCCGATTGAACCGGCACGCGTTAGACGCGTTATCCGCAAAATATTTGAGCGACGTGGCCGGAATAAATTGTGTCCCATCCGGTTCGAAAAAGGAGCAACGTATGTTAATTCTCGTACCGCGCCATACAGCGGAGGACGCGTGTTTATCGTGGCGGATTCCGGGACTGGAGAGAGGAGCACGCTCAACAATCTAATAACAATCCTTCAGCCGGGCGGTGCGCAAACAAGTAATTCAGGAGGGGGACACAACACGATAAAGACAAACGGGAACCGACGTCCCATAAGGGACCGCCGAAAGAGGCAATTACTAGCTTTTATTCCAATCGCTTTTACTGGTTAACAACACCTAAAAGTAGTACATGCCCCGATAGCTATGGAATACAAGGCTCGCATACGGAAATCCAGCGCGAAGTGGAGTTGGATCCCGTCCAACTAATAGTAAACATCTTGACATCTATATTTGCGCCCGTCTAAATTGCGTTTCGACCACCCGCTTCTCCTCGTTCTCCATTTTCTCCCGGTTCTCTCGCAAGCGAGCCTCTTCTTAGACTGCGCGTCTTGGAATGAAATCAGAATTTCCATTTGGTTCCTTGAGGTTCCCCAAACCCCGCCACTCTCCCTCTCTCTCTCACTCTCTTCAAACCCTTTATAACCACGTAATCGCGAGACCGTTCTTTCCAAGCCACGTGTATGCACCAAACGATTTTCTCCCTTTTTCCTTTCCCCATCCCCTCGCAAAACTACACCCCTTACAGACCACAACATTACACGATGGCTTAGTCAACGGCCACACGAGAATTGCGGCGAAGATGGTAGATTTTAGCAAGGCATTACCTCGCTCGCGAGAATGTTAATTTCGAGACGGAGCGAGAAGAACTTCTCGATCGACTGTGAATAATTATCGCCGGGAATACGGTCTTATGCTAGATGTCGGTGTCGAAGTGCCACCCTTGGGGCTCGCTCTACAGGGAAGTGCTCATTAGTGGCCCCCCAAGAGCACGGAGTTCGACATTTTACTTTTCAATAGATGTCGTCGACGTACTTGGGGGCGTAATTCCATGTCCCGCGCGAATTCTCTTAAAACGGTGTCTGCACTATTGAAACTTCGAAAAAATGGTTGCTTTTTATTATCTGGGTTGGAAGTCGCACTCCTTGCGACCATTTTCGCCCAAATTTTGTGTAAATATTTGTGGCATCGTGGAAATTATAACACTGAACGTAACCGAGTCGAGGAAAGGTGTCAAGAGTAAAATGTCTGAATCATGTACAATTAGAGAAAAAAATGACACAGATGGACAAGATCATACCAAGAATCTTGTAAAAGTTGTTCGAAGACTTTTTAAGTCACATTTTCAAAGACATACAACTTCAAGCAAACTTTAACACCAAACCTACCAATAATAAACAGTGACTGGCATATGTTGCTTTATAAAATCGACAAGATTGAGACTATCTAGAAGTTTGAATATTTTCATTTTATTATAGGTTCGATTGAAGAAGTTTATTGAATTCCATCCTCTACAGAAGATTCTGTCTAATATCAACAATTTCGGAATAAATAATCTGAGACCAGTCAATTTGACTGGCACTTATACGTTTACAGTCCTTATCATCGTAACCAGGGATCGATAGAATCCTGGACATTTTTAACAGGTTCTTTAATATTTCTTTATAAATTATTTTATACAAAATCAAGTGCCATCGTAATTATGACTCGACAGAGTCCTACAACTTTTTAAATATTTCAAACATGAACTGTTGTACATACTTTCTTTTTTAGTGTTTAATACTTGCGTCAATTCTACAAGAACCTAAGGTTCCCGGTGACTACAGAATTCTGCACAACGGGTGAGAAGAGATTAGTTTAAGGTGGAGTGGGGTAGGTCCGTCTACGGGGCAAATCTGATAATTGGTTATTTTTATTATAATATGAACGAAATTTCTCTAGCTTGTATTTATTAATGTAGTATAAGTTAGTATGAAGTATTCTACATAGAAGTCGCCCAAGAATAAAGGTGTTTTCCTCGCTTAAATCAACCAATGCCAAACAGTCACGTGCGAGGTATTTACACGTACAACTTTGAGGTTACCCGGAACGTGCAATAGTTTACAAGTTATTAATATATTCTGTGTTGTTATTTTAGGTAAGTACAACGAATATTGATGTAGGTTTACATTAAATAAACCGTTTCTATTGTATTTTCTAAAATTTATTGAGAAAAACAATAAGATGATCTTGCCCCGTAAATATTACTACACGGGGCAAGTCCGTACTATCATGGTGGGGTAAGTCCGTACTGTATGGGTAACTATAAAACTAAACAATATATTTAATGCAATAAGAAGCATTTTAAAGCAGGCTTGTTAATCATTTTTTTCTTGCCCCGTAGCAGTTGAAACAAGGTTCAAAAGCATTTTTAAACTTTGTTTTAATATCACTTTCTCGCCTTTCATATTTTAGTATAAATGTACTTGTTCGTTTAAAAATGGATAACTATAAAACTAAACAATATGCTTTAATGCAATAAGAAGAATTTTAAGCAGACTTGCTAATCATTTTTTTCTTGTCCCGTAGCAGTTGAAACAAGGTTCAAAAGCATTTTTTTAAACTTTGTTTTAATATCACTTTGTCGCCTTTCATATTTTAGTATAAAAGTACTTGTTCGTTTAAAAATGGATAACTATAAAACTAAACAATATACTTTAATGCAATAAGCAGCATTTTAAGCAGGCTTGCTAATCATTTTTTTCTTGCCCCGTAGCAGTTGAAACAAGGTTCAAAAGCATTTTTAAACTTTGTTTTAATATCACTTTGTCGCCTTTCATATTTTAGTATAAATGTACTTGTTCGTTTAAAAATGGATAACTATAAAACTAAACAATATACTTTAATGCAATACGAAGCATTTTACAGCAGACTTGTTAATCATTTTTTTCTTGCCCCGTAGCACTTGAAACAAGGTTCAAAAGCATTTTTAAACTTTGTTTTAATATCACTTTGTCACGTTTCATATTTTAGTATAAAAGTACTTGTTCGTTTAAAAATGGATAACTATAAAACTAAACAATATACTTTAATGCAATAAGAAGCATTTTAAAGCAGGCTTGTTAATCATTTTTTTCTTGCCCCGTAGCAGTTGAAACAAGGTTCAAAAGCATTTTTAAACTTTGTTTTAATATCACTTTGTCGCCTTTCATATTTTAGTATAAAAGTACTTGTTCGTTTAAAGATGGATAACTATAAAACTAAACAATATACTTTAATGCAATAAGAAGCATTTAAAGCAGGCTTGTTAATCATTTTTTTCTTGCCCCGTAGCAGTTGAAACAAGGTTCGAAAGCATTTTTAAACTTTGTTTTAATATCACTTTGTCGCCTTTCATATTTTAGTATAAATGTACTTGTTCGTTTAAAAATGGATAACTATAAAACTAAACAATATACTTTAATGCAATACGAAGCATTTTACAGCAGACTTGTTAATTATTTTTTTCTTGTCCCGTAGCAGTTGAAACAAGGTTCAAAAGCATTTTTTTAAACTTTGTTTTAATATCACTTTGTCGCCTTTCATATTTTAGTATAAAAGTACTTGTTCGTTTAAAAATGGATAACTATAAAACTAAACAATATACTTTAATGCAATAAGCAGCATTTTAAGCAGGCTTGCTAATCATTTTTTTCTTGCCCCGTAGCAGTTGAAACAAGGTTCGAAAGCATTTTTAAACTTTGTTTTAATATCACTTTGTCGCCTTTCATATTTTAGTATAAAAGTACTTGTTCGTTTAAAAATGGATAACTATAAAACTAAACAATATACTTTAATGCAATAAGAAGCATTTTAAAGCAGACTTGTTAATCATTTTTTTCTTGTCCCGTAGCACTTGAAACAAGGTTCGAAAGCATTTTTAAACTTTGTTTTAATATCACTTTGTCGCCTTTCATATTTTAGTATAAATGTACTTGTTCGTTTAAAAATGGATAACTATAAAACTAAACAATATACTTTAATGCAATAAGAAGCATTTTGAAGCAGACTTGTTAATCATTTTTTTCTTGCCCCGTAGCAGTTGAAACAAGGTTCAAAAGCATTTTTAACTCACAGAGACGGACTTGCCCCATTTTCGGGGCAAGTGCGTCCTGGTTGACACTTTGTACAATATCCTATCAAAATGATAATTTTCAAGCAAAATTAGAATTCTACATAATACTAATTTATCAGTAATGACTGTGGCAATAGTTTGATAGCAAGAACGTTAAGTTTTTACATACCAGACTGAAATTACATCAGTTTAAAGTTCAACTGTGCAAAAGCTAGGGCGGACTTACCCCACCCCACCTTATCTCGAAACTACATTTTTAATTTTCTCGTGTAACTTCTTCAGTAGAATGTATTAAAGTGTATTGTTGTAAAGTGTAAAGAATAATGGTGGCTCGACGAGTAGATTTCGCAGCGAATGAAGATGACTCACCGGATGCGCCGAGATTAGCCGGTTAGCATGGTCGTAGGAAAGATAGGTTCGCTTACCTGCAACAGAAAAACAGAAAGGGGTAACACGGTGAGCGACGCCTGAAATTGTGGACGGCAATTCATTTAGGGTGCGCGCGCGCGCACGGGGGCCAGTTTAGCCGGGCAATCCGCGTAAAAGCGCTAATTCGAAAATATCCTCATAAATATCGCCGGGAAATTTGTCCGTGCTCGTCGCAATAGGGCCGGCCCCGAAGTTTTGATTTACCGTCGCACGTGCGCGATTTAGCATGTAAATTTATGTGACTGTGATTTAACGATAAATCTCGGGACAGAGGAACCCTTAAGCGACGCGCACTCCTGAAAACGTTCCGATACATTACATCGGCATTAGCAGTCGATCCTGCCAACGATCGTCGTTCAGCTTCCGGAAATGATGTTGTATCAATCATCGCACGTGCATGCGAGCAAAGACTTAAAATAATTAACTCGATCACAGAGAACTGTTCAAATCAAATTCTCTCTTCCGCGAATCCCCCGACGCACAAGATGATTCATCGATGAGCGTTTATCCTTCGACAGACGCGAAATTCTACGAACGCGAACTTGTAGGCGTGGCGTTAACAATCTACGCTGGTGTTGGCGTAGTAATCGTACCGTCAAAGTAATGCAATTAATTATGGACAGACTGTGGAACTTGTTGAGTCCATCAATTATAAGGCACCGAGACTCTAACGCCTCTTTCGCTTGGTTTGGAAATGCTGTACCCGAAAGACGGGTCTGGTGGATGGATTGAATCGGGAAGTTGATCATAAATGATGTAGCTATCGATCGACAAGATGTGTTGTAATGGTGCTGGACATCGATAAGCTTGCTTAAATTAAATTTTGGTCAGGTTTCTGAATTCATTGTGTATTCCCTGACCACTCAATCACGACTACATGGAAACATTTTATTTTTCCAGCTGTCATTCGTACATGGTTGATATTGTGAATAGATTTACGAATGACCAAGCACACTTACGATTGATCTACTCCCATGATTTATCGTAATTCATTTCTTCCTCTACTCATTTGAAGTGTATCAAATTCTTATGAAGTATCCAGTGTCTCATACAGAATATATGAAAAAGTCAGCTAAAATTCTCTTTTATTCTTTAAGGATGTTACGAGTCTGATTTGAATTGTGCAAAGCTTCTTTCAGATATGACATACTGGAGAAAGACAGCAAAAATGGTGCTAATTCAATGTTCAGAAGCTGTAAATGGACTTGACATTGGACGTGCACATTTTCGGAATAGAAACGTGCAGCGGAGTATAGCTCCAGCGCATTAAAAAAATAGTTCGCGTATTCCGAGACTTTATGGGACCTGAGAGAATGTTCATAGACCACCCAGGACCCAGCGAACTGCATGGGGACCGGCTCGAATGACAGCGAATCCGGTGGTTTCTCATTCGAGGTGCGCGCCGCAATTTCTGCAGAACGGAGTTTCCAGCCATATGTATGCGCGCATGGTGGCCATCATCTAACTAACAAGCAAGTGTACGTGTGCCTATAGAAATTCTCTCTGAAACGCGTCACAAACGCGCGTCACAACGATCGCCCGCCGCTTGGCCAATATACGCAAATGAGACGAGATACGATTGACCCATATCCACGGTGGTCGGGGCTAGCTTTTCCCACCGAGGTTGAGCACCACTGTCGCCGACAAATGAATGAGTGTGGGCGAACACGTGACTGGGGATTCAAGCATTCCCCCACCTTTGTCGTTCACCCCTCCCATCCCCCCGTTTCCCTATCCACGGATCCCCCCTCGGTTTCCACATCCTCCTGCAGCATAAATGACTCTTGGCTTTGCCTCCTGCATTACGGCCCGGACATGGTCGCGCGCCTGTGTCTGTGTTTTGATGGCTAGGTGAGGCTAGAACAAGGCCAGTGCCTGCGTTGTAATAGGTTGCGATATGTAGCGGCCAGATGTTGCGATCGCGCGACTGGGACTCGTTTAACTTTCATGATGGTCCCGACTTCTGACATCGATCGCCCGTGTAACTTGTCAAACGACGCGATAAGCGCTATCCGTCTACGCTAATCCGGCCATCGGCTATCCGCTGCGAGCCAGGCTCTTCCGTAACGCTTGCGGCTAAGCTCCGTTCTTTAACCCTTAGCGATTACGCATTCTCCGAAACAGTACATACTTGGCACTTTACCTTCCAAAAGTCTATTGATACTTTCAGTACCAAGTCTCTCAGAAATAGAAAACGGCATTTTTAAATTACGTAGGGGAGAATCGTGCAGTCCAAAATTAGTTTATGACTTTCCAGGTCAAATGGCTACACTTCCTTTACGAAAACAAAGGAATATAACTATTGCGGGTAATATGTTTCGTTGCTACATTGGTCCTTCGATTGTTTTCGCAGTTCTAACACATTTAGCGTGGGCGTTGATATTTCGAGTGTTAAGAGTTATTTTCTAGACCTGATAATTCGTTTCTCAGGTAAGTAAACGACTTTGTTGAATTATGTATATTATATCTAGTCTATTAAGTATAATTAACGGGCCCTGTTTTGGAATTTTCTTTGTATATTATGTATACCATAACCTAAAATGTTTCCTCACGTTTGTCGTCCAGTACCGACCATCCAACTGTCGTGCAGTACCGACCAATCAATCGTCGACCAGTATAAGCTAAACTTTTCTTATCTGTTAGTTCAATCTGTTAGCATTTGAAATGAAGTTAGAAGATGTTTATTTAATCTTTCTTTTACCGTTTACCACAGAAAAATGTCCGAAATTCCAAAGCAGAAGAAACCATCATCAACGCTCACTTTAAATATTAACGATAATTTTTCATTAACTTCTTTACCTGGTGTAACTTCAAATTTCATGGAAATGGTGAAATCAATCTCTCCTAGAAACGACAATTAGAGTTGCAAACAAAAAAGAGAAGACAACGGACGCAACAATCCGAAATCTTAACTTCGACCGTTTTTATAAACGAAGTTCAGAAAAAAAAGAACCTGGCTGAAGAGAAAAAGATAAATGCGGAGAAAAGAAAAGCTGCAAGAAACGAAAAAGTCAAAGACGCAGAAAAAAGAAAAGTTGAAACTCAAGTATGGAAAGGAAATAAGGAAAGATGTAAAAACAAAACAAAAAAATGACATAATATATAAAAATATATAATTATTTTATTATATGTATAAATAAAATTTGAATAAAAATGCGTATTCTAACATCTAAATGTCTTTTTTTAACATTATTAATGATTTAGACTGAAAAATCTACTAAATACGTAATTGGTCGGTACTGGGCGACAATTCTTTGTTTCCTTCAAATTCTAATATCTTTATTTTTACAAATAATGAATACTAATTATTAAATTTCACAAAATTAATTTCTGGCCTTTTATTAAGTTCTCTTTGTGTTACAAATTCCTTTTTTTAATTTTCATTTTTACCGATTCTAGTCCACCTAATAACAAGAAAACTTAGAGCGGTCGGTACTGCACGACTCTCCCCTATTTTTAATGGTCCGAGTAGCTAGATGATGTCTTCAGAATGCTGGGTCAAAATAGTCCCTAGTATCGTCATCAAATTATGTTGTCTGAGACTCCGCTTATTGAGAAATCGATGTAAGCATTCATTCTGTATGCGTGCTACTGAATAGGAACTGCGTCTGAGGTGTCTGACCATGACTTTCCGTTTCTACTTGTACTAGATACTAATGCACGTTGATGAAAGACTAAATGGTAGTGTTCCTTGTTGTACAGGTTCTATGTTCTTGATGAATGAGCGAAGTTATGAGATTTTGTAATACTGTGTAAAACGAAACGTTATTCAAACTCGTAACCGTGATTAATGAATTATTATGATTGGGATTCCTTCCTTCATACAAAATAAAATTTGTATAAATCGTCTGACATTTCTGTGATTTCTCTTGTCCTTTCATCTTGTGTATACTTCAAATATGTTTATTTCTCGCAGACAGGATGATTTCGCGTTTCAATTGAAAAATACCAAATATGAGAAATCGATGTCTGTGCCGGCAAACAAACACGGAACTCTGGAAACGGGGACTTTTCGGGACATGAATAATTCCAGCCGGATTAGTTACAGCGACCAAGTACATTTGTTAATTACACCAACGAAAACCAGAGGCGAACGTATTTACATTTTCGCTACTCCCCAAGCCGTGATTAAAAGTTTCTGCGAATCACGTAAAGCGCGCGCGTATATCCACGATCCGGTCTCGCAAACGGAAAAACACGAGCCGGCGATCCCCGCTGCAGTTTCTCGCGGTGTACACGAGCTTTTAAATATCCACGAAACTCCGTTCGAACAATATTAACCGCGTTATTAATTCCGCGTCGCTGTCGATTCGACGGGTGAAGAGCCGCGCTGTCGCAAGGAGAGAGACGCGAGGCTGTAAAACCGGCGAAATCGGCGCATCGACGAATGGATCGATCGAGGTTCGTCGACCCGGCGGCAGTGGGTTCGAGGAGCAAACGCTCGAGTGTAAATACCGCGTGACAAAAGCGGTCGCAGTTCCGGCCAAATTGGCCTCGAATTTCGGGGGGAAAAATCGGAGAACGCCGATCCGCGGATAATACGCGGCGACGGCACCTCCGCTGCCTCTTCGCAGCGGAAATTAATTGCCCGCGGCCCGTCAGATGCACTTTTTTCCCCATGTTCCGCCGCTGAATCGACCGGCTAAAATATCTCGTAACGATACACACAGTCCGAGAGATTCGTGCAATTAACACGACCCTGTTGTCCGAGAGCCGAGATCCGCTTCGACGTTTCCGCAGACTGGCGAAAATGCTACCGAAAATTGCGAGCCATCGATGACGTCAAACCTTCACGGTTTTATTTTACGAGAGAACCGAAGGTCGGGGTTACTTACGTTGACCTGTGTGTTTTCCATGTACGTACGTGATGCGCGCTGGTTTACTATTATTTTCTCGAATAATAAACGAACGATGACAGAATGCGAGGGTTTCTGATGTTTATTCAATCAAATTGCATATTTGTTTGCTCGCTCGATACGTGCCCCTTTTTTAAATTTAGTAATTAAAAGTGGACGTGTTTCCTATGTTAATAATTGGCTAAAAATGCTTTTTTTGTTCGCTAGTACTTGATACTCGTTGTCTGGGTAACCGGTTCGATCAATTTTCACTTGTGTGTTGCTAGCAAATTTGATTGGATTAAGGTTACAGTCAAAATGTAGAAAGTTATCGTAGTGTATTTCTGTGTTAATAGTTAGCCAAATATGTTTTTTTCTATCGATCGTATTTGCTGATAATAAATCTTTAAATGTTTTCGGCGCTACGGTTCAATCTTTTGTTAAGAACAAAGCAATTTTGCTAATTTAGTCAAACATAATCAACGTTTCGATCCTAGTTTGGATGTTTTTCAAGATTAATTTGAATTGAAAAGTCATAATACCCTAGCAGCACAAGATATTGTATACACATTCATATAATATCAAAAAGAGATTCAATCTGTTTTTAATATTCAAATATACATACAATATTTATTTTACATTAAGTACCAAATATTCTTTTTTATCCTAACTTATAAGATAGGATGAAATATTTTTCTCATATTAAAAAGTGTGGCTTAAAAAATATTTATCCAATATTTTTGTGCTACTAGGGTATGTTCTTAAATCCACTCTTACGGATATACCTTGATGGTAAATCGTTATTGACATTCTACTTTTGTTGGAATCAATTACATACATTTGTATGTGAGAAAGTAATCGTGACAAAAGTAAGGTTTATTGGAAATAAGGTTTCCAATAAGGTTTATTGGAAAAACCTTACTCAAGGTATATCCGTAAGAGTGGATTTAAGAACATATTATGACTGTTCAAATTTACCGCCTTGTATCGATTGATATAACCTAGATCGAGTTCAAATACGTACGTACATCAGTATCCTGACAACAAGCATGTTCGATCCACGCAACACACGTGTCGCACATTTATCATATATTTAGTTCCCCAAAGCAAGTGAGTGTGTCTTTATGAACATTATTTGTTTACATTCAATCACTCAATAATAATAATTCACTCAATAATTTCTGGTTTTCAACATTATTATAACATATTTATTTTACAGACGCAATTTAAATTAATCTTGAAAAAGATCCAAACTAGGATTGAAACGTTGATTATGTTTGACTAAATTAGCAAAATTGCTTTGTTCTTAACAAAAGATCGAACCGTAGCGCCGAAAACATTTAAAGATTTATTAATAGTTAGCAATTACAGACGCGTTTACTAGCGTCTTTATTGGAGATTTTATTGTAGATTTTATTGGAGGTCGTGTACACACATTCTAAGTACCAATGTGTTCAGCAATTATTGTAATACCTCTATATACAATGGTTTACATTAAAGCAGGTTAGGTAGAGATATTCAAGTAGATCAAGTTTATAGTACTTTGAAGTATGGTGGAAGCTGTTAACGAGACAAGAGTTACATAGTTAAAATAATATACAAAATATCGGTATACAGTAAGTCTGAATTTGTCCGATCATGCCCGTACAAATCTCCTTGAAGTTCGAGTTTCATTAAACAATTCAGCATAGATTTCAACGAGATGATGTCGAAGAAAAAGATGACTAAGCATCAGATAGTTCAGTCCCTGCTCACTTTATTAGACTCACCTCTATAATCATGATATTTTTAGTTTTACCATGAATAATGGGTATAGTAGCCTTATGCAAATATCACTTAATGATGACCAATGAATTTTCCATATATTTATTTTACAAAAACAATGGATGCAAACACAAATAGATCAATATAATTCTTAAAACACTAATATTTTGTTAATCCGCCCTTAGCTGCTCTTAAAGCCGCAACTCTTCTGGACATGCTATCTATGCAACTTTGTGCAATTTCTTTTAATGCAACGTTATGGTGCCAGTGACAGATTATTCTCTCTATCAACTTGGTCTTTGTTGTTATATTTTCTTTGACCAGTTCTCTTTCCAGGCACTCCCAGACATTCTCAATCGGATTCATGTCCGGTGAGTTGCCGGGCCATGGTAAAAGGGGGATTTTTTGCAAGAAAAAATTTTCTTGCAAGAAAATTTTACACTTGGATAGGCAACCCATAAGGCAACCTTGTAGTACGAAATCATTACCCCATAGGTTGAAAACAGCGTTGAATTCCTTATAGGATTTCAAACAGCACCAATTCTTCAGGTGAGTCTAATAAAGTGAGCAGGGACTGTAAGTCTGATTGTGTCTGATCATGTCTGTCCCAATCTACCGAAATTCACCGCTCTAGTGCTGTCACTGAACCTAAATGAAATATTCAAGGTCTGATTGTCCGTTCGCGGACATTCGGAGGATTAATAAACGCGGCGAGCCATCAACTCGCGAAGACAATCCACTTATCAAAGTAAACGCGCGTGTGTCGGTTCTAATATTTTAACCGTGCGACGCAACGATTCCGGAGAAAAATTCCAGCGCGCAAGTTTTCCGCCGTCTCGGCAGATATACGGTGAGGAACCAGCGGAGCTTTTGCTCGGCTCGCTGAAACTCGGGACCAGGAGTGGCCGTACACAAGCTCGGCCTTGTTTAAGAGCACACGCACGTTCGCGAAGGAGGACGCGCGGCTCGTAAAAACGACGCGGAAAAAGGTAGCAGAGAGCGGAGAGGTTTTGTTCGGGCCGCGTGGCAGCGTTTAACTTTTACGCGCGCGCGCTTCCTCGACGTTTCGCGTGTTGAACCCGCAGAACCCGAACCCAAGCCTGAACCCGAACCCGAACTCGGTCCGGACCGGCACGCACGCGCACCGGTTAAGAAACACGATATAATCGCGGAATAAAAACTACAAAGTGTTCAAGTTTCCCGACGCCCCGGCGATTTATGCGCGGAACACTCGAAACGTCGTCCCCCGGATTCTCTCGTGCCGCGGCTCACTTTCCGCCGTTCTCTCGTGCCTCTTGACGCCGCGAGTTACGCGCTGCGGATAAAAAAGTTTTGTCAAACGCGGTGCCACCGTTACGGTAACACGGCTTGTATTAATCGTACCGCGGCTCGTTACGGCTAAATTGAACCGCTGAGCGACACGACGACGCTCTGCGTGTCCACGCTCTGCAGGCTCGATTACCTCGTTACGGCTCCTCGATTCTCCTGTTATTTCTACTTGTCACTGCGCAGGTGAAATACTAAAATACCAGAGCTTCCTGTTATCCTTCCCTCGTCTGGCATCGGACCAGTGTCACCTGCACTCGCCGGCATACCTGTCATTTCAGCTATTTTCGTTTTCTAGTGCTTGTCCGATAACTTCGGGCCATTGATACGTCGATGGAACGTGTATGCTCTGCGCACACATTTTTTTCGTTCGTTCTAATCTGTCTCTACTGATTCCTTCAAGCCCTTCAGCATTCAATTATTATTTTTTGGGGCTGTGCAATTTTTACCTTCTCAGAATCTATCTAGACATTTCATTTTGTTCTTCTGTTACGGATAGAGAATAGATTCCGTTCGTTTTCTCATTGGAATCTCTTCCAGATCGTCTCTGGCAGGAAGCGTCCTAGATAACCTTTCATATCGTAGTTGAACCCTTTGATTTAGTACCGAGTTTTTAGCCCGATCTCATTAGAGGCGACAAAATAAGAGTCTGGCCCTATGCCCTAATCTCTAAGCACGATTAGATTATGAACAGAGTATTCTATTCATTGTAGGGGTATATAAACCCTTAGATTCTCACTCTCTCGGGTTAGTACTTCAGTGACACGTATCGCGTCACGTCGTGCTGTAATTTCGGAAAAGCAACTATAGTAAGATCGGGCTAAAGTACCTTTCGGATCAAAGTTTGTTAAAGTTGTTTCCGAGTCCCCCGCATTGCCAGTGCGTCAAAAAACGAACATCGTTTTAGGTAAATTCCTTTTTCTATATCTTTCTTTAAATTCCAACCGCGACAGTTACACACCTGTACCACAGATTTTTATAGTTACAATATATTTGTGTTGTTTGGAAATTAGATTGAGATTATTAAACCCATTATTATCGTCCAAAATCCTAATATAATAATTGAACGTTCTCACTCGATACAACCCTACCGCTCGGGTTGTATCAATTAGATTATATTAGTTACGAGGCCTACTAACTATCCTAGCGACTCCCTGATTTCGCATCAGGTTCGTTCGCTATTTACCAATTATTCAAATAGAGATTTTTCCTACCTAGTGGCTCCCCAATTTCGCATTGGGTTCGTCCACGAAACCTATACCATCCTAGCGGCTCCCTGATTTCGCATCAGGTTCGTCCGTATCCTAAACAGCTCCCTGATTTCGCATCAGGTTCGTCTGTGCTTTTATCCAACTTCCCAGCGGCTCCCCAATTTCGCATTGGGTTCGTCCGCGCTGATTCTACAACCTCCTAGCAGCTCCCCGGTTTCGCATCGGGTTCGTCTGCGCGTCGTTCCTAGTGACTCCCCAATTTCGCATTGGGTTCGTTCACGAAGTTTCACCTTCCTAGCAGCTCCCTGATTTCGCATCAGGTTCGTCTGTGTTTGACTCCATTCCTAGAGGCTCCCTGACTTCGCATCAGGTTCGTCCTCGTCGTCTATAATCCTAGCGGCTCCCCAATTTCGCATTGGGTTCGTCCGCGTGCCTTTATTAACAAACTGATACCATATTCCCTGGGTTTATAATCCTTCGCCGGCCACTCGTGCTGCTCGCGGCCCTGGCTCGTAACACTTCAGTGCGAAATAAAATTGTTACAGTGACAGTATGTGAGTACATTTTTAGTCCATTTAATAGGCACCTATGATATTGTCAAATGTATATCTACAAAGTTGCAGATTAAACATTGATACTTCATGAAGAATAATAAGTAGACTACTGTTCTTCACGCAAAATAAAAATGTTCCTCATCGGTTGCAAGGATAAGAAGCGAGGTAAAACGTTTGGCCTTCTACTATCTTACAGTCCCTGCTCACTTTATTAGACTCACCTCTATAATCATGATATTTTTAGTTTCACCATGAATAATGGGTATAGCAGCCTTATGCAAATATCACTTAATGACGACCAATGAATTTTCCATATATTTATTTTACAAAAACAATGGATACAAACACAAATAGATCAATATAATTCTTAAAACACTAATATTTTGTTAATCCGCCCTCAGCTGCTCTTAAAGCCGCAACTCTTCTGGACATGCTATCTATGCAAGTTTGTGCAATTTCTTTTAATGCAACGTTATGGTGCCAGTGATAGATTATTCTCTCTATCAACTTGGTCTTTGTTGTTATATTTTCTTTGGCCAGTTCTCTCTTCAGGCACTCCCAGACATTTTTGCTCTTGGAAGAAAATTTTACACTTGGATAGGCAACCCATAAGGCAACCTTGTAGTACGAAATCATTACCCCATCATTACCCCATGGGTTGAAAACAGCGTTGCATTCCTTATAGGATTTCAATAAGCACTAATTCTTCAGGTGAGTCTAATAAAGTGAGCAGGTACTGTATATTGCAACCATTCCTCCTCGGTTTAAAATTCACAATCTGATATTGAGAATTCAATGAAACTAAAAATTCATTTAGAAATTGATTGTTTTAGCGAATGTTGTAATGTGAAATCGACAATTTATACAATAATCCAACCGCTCATTGTAAACCGAAGCCTGTATACAAGCCTGCACCTAAGCTATTAAGGTTGATAGAGAGAACTATTTCAGAATGCCTCCAGTAACCAGATCCTTCAAGACCTATCAAACGAATTCAGCTATTAATCGGTAGTAATTTTTGGTGACCACTCCACACCAAGCCAATAACACATCTTTATTATTTCGTAACGACATTCTCCCCAGCCTCGCCCCGGTCAAAGAACACACTTTACAGCGGCCATCAAGTTCCTCAAACCCGAGAGGAACGACCGGCTTTAATGGAGGCGCATAAACATTCGTATGACGGGGCGAAACGAGGAAAGGGTCTATCTCGATGTTTGTTAATACGAATATTACCGGAAAGACGTGGCCATACCGTGGAACCGTTCCGTCTGAATTGCCCGGTGGACGGGATGCGAATAAAGGATCGATCCCGCGCGTGCGGACCTGCGGGCAAACGGGCGAGTAGCGTAGGTGCGCGAAACTAATTCATCGTTCGCGGGGGTATGAGTGAGGAGAGGCGGCCGCGAATCGGAGGCAAAAGCAAATGAATACAAGGCAGGAATTCTCGTGGCCTGCTCGAGTTCCTCCCGGTGTGTCCGTTTTCCACGGATCGAGAGGAGAAAGAGAGACAGAGAGGAAGAGACCGTAGGCTCATCTAGCACGTACGCCCGGAGATCAGTCGATTCGGTTTTTACCATCGCGCCAGCGAATTGAGTCGTGACGAATCCCACCGGTGGTTTCAGTCGCCAGATCTCTGAAAATCCCCGGAGGGATCGTTGACCTTCTCTGGAGCACTCTCAAAGTTCCGAAGTGGCCGAAGAGAGACGGAGAAAAGCGCCGGACCGAGCGCAGCAAGAGAGAGGACATCTACATCACGCGTATACGACGGAGCGAGAGCGAGAAGAGGGAAACCGAGGAACAAGAGCCGGAGGATGAGAGAACATTCCATATCGATACTCTCCTCTTCGGGCTATCCTCTCGCAATATCGTGCCGTATATCGCCATCACGTCTGATCGAACTGCTAGTTTATACCTACACGACTCATAACGATTCGACTGAATGGAAAAGGGACCCGGTGTGTCTAGTCCTCTCTGTTTCCCTCCCGCGTTCACAACCCTCTCCTACTCTCTTCTCCAAACTCATCCCCAATCCGGCTGCCTGTCTCTCTCTCTCTATCACTGTCCTTTTTTTTTACTCTTCGTTCGAACACCCCCTTTTTCTCTACGTTTATTTTTCGTTCCACTGCAGTTTTGATCTCCGTCGGTTTTTCCTATGCCGGCTTGTTTCACGTTTACGCGGCCGCACGTTGGTAATTCGCGACGCCGGGGTAACTGTTACCAGTTTATAAGCCGCCCGGATGGCTCATTAAACGGTAATTACCTAGGTTTATCCTTCAGCTTGTCATGCGCAGTGTTCTTTCTGCTGGAGCATGCTCGCGGACTACTTTCGAACTGCTCGTGCACAGAGAAACAGAGAATTACGTATAGAGTTCCCCCTTCATGGATACAGTTCAGAATACAATAGATATTTTTTAAAATTGTGCACGACAATCATTGATTTTAAGAAGCTGGCAAGATGTTGGTTGGAATTGCAGAGAAAATGTAACAGTAAAGGTTGGTTCTTGCAATTTCTTTATCGAGGTCTGTATAGCAAACTTTACAAAATTGCTTTTTGTATTAGTTGCAGGCATCCTGAAAATTTTATCAAAAATAATCGACGGGCATCGCGAAATGTAAGAATCTCTAAATTTATTATGGCCAGAACTATTTTTATTTTGTCAATCTGTAGTACCATATTCTGTCTGCAATTCCGACAACAATTATAGCTTGTACGAAATTTGTTTTACACATCACCTAGTACATTAATCCTTCTAACTTCTTCGAAAAATTCCAATCATTTGTTCCACTTGGGAAAAAGTTATTATTTTCCGAAGAAAGTCTTAACAATTCCTAGGTTTATCCTTCGGCTTGTCATACGCAGTGTTCTTTCTGCTGGAGCATGCTCGCGGACTACTTTCGAACTGCTCGTGCACAGAGAGACAAAGAATTACGTATAGAGTTCCCCCTTCATGGATACAGTTCAGAATACAATAGATATTTTTTAAAATTGTGCACGACAATCATTGATTTTAAGAAGCTGGCAAGATGTTGGTCGGAATTGCAGAGAAAATGTAACAGTAAGGGTTGCTCCTTGCAATTTCTTTATCGAGGTCTGTATTGCAAACTTTACAAAATTGCTTTTTGTATTAGTTGCAGGCATCCTGAAAATTTTATCAAAAATAATCGACGGGCATCGCGAAATGTAAGAATCTCTAAATTTATTATGGCCAGAATTATTTTTATTTTGTTAATGTGTAGTACCATATTCTGTCTGTAATTCCGACAACAATTATAGCTTGTACGAAATTTGTTTTACACATCACCCAGTACATTAATTCTTCTAACTTCTTCGAAAAATTCCAATCATTTGTTCCTCTTGTGAAAAAGTTATTCTTTTCCGAAAAAAGTCTTAACAATTCCTAGGTTTATCCTTCGGCTTGTCATGCGCAGTGTTCTTTCTGCTGGGGCATGCTCGCGGACTACTTTCGAACTGCTCGTGCAAAGAGAGACAAAGAATTACGTATAGAATTCCCCCTTCATGGATACAGTTCAGAATACAATAGATATTTTTAAAAATTGTGCACGACAATCATTGATTTTAAGAAGCTGGCAAGATGTTGGTCGGAATTGCAGAGAAAATGTAACAGCGAAGGTTGCTTCTTGCAATTTCTTTATCGAGGACTGTATTGCAAACTTTACAAAATTGCTTTTTGTATTAGTTGCAGGCATCCTGAAAATATTATCAAAAATAATCGACAGACATCGCGAAATGTAAGAATCTCTAAATTTATTATGGCCAGAACTATTTTTATTTTGTCAATCTGTAGTATCATATTCTGTCTGCAATTCCGACAACAATTATAGCTTGTACGAAATTTGTTTTACACATCATCTAGTACATTAATCCTTCTAACTTCTTCGAAAAATTCCAATCATTTGTTCCTCTTGTGAAAAAGTTATTCTTTTCCGAAAAAAGTCTTAACAATTCCTAGGTTTATCCTTCGGCTTGTCATGCGCAGTGTTCTTTCTGCTGGAGCATGCTCGCGGACTACTTTCGAACTGCTCGTGCAAAGAGAGACAAAGAATTACGTATAGAATTCCCCCTTCATGGATACAGTTCAGAATACAATAGATATTTTTTAAAATTGTGCACGACAATCATTGATTTTAAGAAGCTGGCAAGATGTTGGTCGGAATTGCAGAGAAAATGTAACAGTAAAGGTTGGTTCTCGCAAATTCTTTATCGAGGTCTGTATTGCAAACTTTACAAAATTGCTTTTTGTATTAGCTGCAGGCATCCTGAAAATATTATCAAAAATAATCGACGGGCATCGCGAAATGTAAGAATCTCTAAATTTATTATGGCCAGAACTATTTTTATTTTGTCAATCTGTAGTAACATTTTCTGTCTGCAATTCCTACAACAATTATAGCTTGTACGAAATTTGTTTTACACATCACCTAGTACATTAATCCTTCTAACTTCCTCGAAAAATTCCAATCATTTGTTCCACTTGTGAAAAAGTTATTCTTTTCCGAAAAAAGTCTTAACAATTCCTACTGCACACAGAAACTTACATAACGCTACGCCAAGAAATAATTACGGACAGTCATAAAGTCGAAGCGATTTCATAATAAAATTTCAAAGTCGTAACAAAACTGAGGAAAATCCATTTGAAAACCGGCAGCGTGACCGGTACGGTTTCCCGTATCTCGACGAAAAAACATGTCGCTCGTTGTCCGTCGCGTGCAATTACCGGAGTCGTGAATGTGCGCTTGCAATCCTATTAGAGAAGGTTTAAAGAAATCGGAGAGAAACTTGTAATAAATGATCGACGTGATCGAAGTATCAACAATCGTCGGAGGCCGGCGTACAACAGGAAGTTTAATTACTTCGAGGCCTAGATCGCCGTTTTATTGGAGCGACGGACCAATGCGATCCAATCCGGCGGATTTAAATGCAACAATTTTGTATAGCCGCGTCCCGGTAGCCCGATAACAGCGACAATGGCCGCGGACACAATTCATATAATGTAGGTTAGATTCCAGGATCCGTTTCCCTTTCCCGGATTCCGACTTCCGGAAAAGGGATGCGCGTGTGTCCTGCACACAGAGATTGCATCCTCGAACTTCCAGGCTGAAACTCGAGCCACGGATAATCCCGAAAGTTTCACAAAAATAAAGTAAACTGGACAATTCCTATTGCGGAAACAAGATCGTATCTTCTCATTGAGAGCCCCACAATTTGTTAATTTTATATGTTCGTTTAGCAGATTTTTAGTTTCATCAACAATATAATTCATGTAATAATTCTCTTTAAAGTAGATGAATACAGAAATAAAGCAATAGAATACAGCCACTAAAACCATAATCATTCTTCCATTGACCTAATAGTTTGGCAGAATGGTATTCAAATGGTCTCTTATTATTTACAAACCTTTGTCTGACTTGAACTCCTTTTGTCCGAGTCAAGATGGTTCATTCTACTTGCTACTCAAAAGTCATTTAAAATCTTTTCCACTGAAAATATTATTACAAATTACTTGAATATAAGATAAATTATCCTAGAAGCTTGAGAAAGAATTCTTTTGAGAAAGAATTCTTTTAAAAATGCTTTTATATTCATTAATGAAAAAAATCACTAGCACCATCTCATATTCAGCATTTTAAATCAATAATGGAAATACAGTGGGTGTAAGAAGTATTCGTACACTTTTAAAAAACTAATAACACTTTTATAATTGTACCAAACAACCTGATTTTTGATAATCAATTAGAAGCATTGGTTTACAAAATGATATACAAAAAAGATTTTCCAAAAATTATAATTTACAAGGTTAAATGCAAAAATAAAAAAGGCATTTTTTAAAACTTTTTTATTTGGGTCCTTAATGAAAATTTAAAATGTATGTTTTGCAGATCTGTGTTAGTGATACTCATGTTGAAAATTTCATTGAAAGCGATTAACATACACACGAGCTACAAGCGGTTAAAAATGGTGAAAATCGTAGTTTTCCACGACTTTTGATCAGTTTCTGCTTAAAATCCACAGAATCGTACATCTTTCGACGCTTGTTGTTTTTTCCTGGGTCCATCGATTTCGATGAAATTTCCAACATGTGTATAAAGAACATAAATCTAGAAAACATATGTTTTACATTTTCATTAAGGGCCCAAATTTAGAAAGTTTTAAAAAATGCCTTTTTTATTTTTGCCTGTAACCTTGTAAATTGTAATTTTTGGAAAATCTTTTTTGCATATCAGTTTGTAAAATAATGCTTCTAATTGATTATAAAAAATCAGGTCGTTTGGTACAATTATAAAAAAGTTATCAGTTTTTAAAAGGTGTACGAATACTTTGTACACCCACTGTAATTCGTACAATGTAGGTTACACTCCAAGGTCCCACGTTCCCTTCCCTTTTTTATTTTCTTGTTTAAAGTATTTGACAATTTCGGAAGAAACAGACAGCAGTCCGCAGCCGGAACGATTACCCGGCAATGTTTCTAACCTCCCTGCATGAACAACGGCAATTTGCAGACACTATTAACGTTGGCTTATTCGAGTTAATTGGTTTTAATCTAGGACAATGCACCGCCGCGCAGCTCCGCGTCGCGTCGTCGGCATCGCGAGCTGTTTAAGAGCACGAGGAGCTTCGCGTCCCAGCCGAGATGATTCGTTCAGGCGTTCATGGAAATTATTATCGATCTCGCGGACAAACATTACACTGTCCAAATAAATCTTACCTCGTTATACAGGATAGACTTCGTCGCAAGCAGTTTCAGAAATACATCGCAGCAAACGAGCTTCCATAAGCATGTTACGAGCGCGAACTTAACGAGCTGCGTAAACGCTCCGCGCAGTCGCTATCTTCTTATACACGTGGACTGGTATGTCGGTACCGCCTGACTTCGAATAGCCACGAATTATGGGAGAATACTTTGTCATTGGATGCGGTGCATAAATTTGGTTCCGTCAAAAGCGTACTCGCTCTCGTAACACAGTCTTGAGACTCTAAATTGACTCTGCTGACTTGAGACACATAATTGTAACTTTCGTTTTGTACAATAATGAACCCCTCGACAATTCATATAATTTTATTGGAATATTCTCTAAAAGTGCTTCGTCATTTTTTTTATCATATTTGGATAATATTGATAAATCTGAATTTGTTTATCAAAATAACTGAATTGTTGCAACTTTGTAATCACATTGCATAACTAGAGGGCTATTGTTGCTCGCTCGCTTCGCTCGCTCGCGAGTAGGGTTGTTGTTGCTCGCTCGCTTCGCGAGCTCGCGGGCAGGACTGCTCTTGCGAGAATGTTAGTGGTACGCATGGCTAGTAGGGCCCACAGCTATTAATGTCTTCCTTTTTGTGTGTGACTCTCCACGAGCCACACAAAGAACTTCCCGATTCGTTAGTTGCTGTATATTATTATTATTATTTATTAAGTGTACGTTTTAAGAAGATTATACGTTTTCAGGGAAATTCAATAGTTTTCTACTTATCAAAATGTTTGCTATATGGCGTCGCATTAAACCAATATCGTATGCTCGTTGCTCGCTTGGTTCCTTGTTATAGCATACTAATGTTGCAAAATAAATTGTCTTAATTAGTTTTTCGCAAACGATACAACTCATCATTATCCGGGTTTGCAGTATTGATCTTGGTTTTCTTCGATACTATTAATGTAAATTTTCTCAAAATATATAAACCGCTCAATTTTGAAACTCTGCTCAGTGCTACATACAACATTTGTAAAATTCGTATTTCTGATGTTTTAAAATCCATACATACTTTCTCGTATGTTTGTATGTATGTATGAACCACTGGAAATTGACTACGTGTGATTTGTTATTTTTCTTCACTCGAAATATTTACTTGATTCGATATTTTTTTATTATTGGTGTTAAATTTTGATTTATATTTGCATTTTTCATATAATCACGATAACGAGTTCTTACTTTCACTCCTATTATGGCCAATTGAAAATCTAACCACAATATAGACGGAATTTTAGTATTTTCTTGAAAACTAATAAATTTTAATATTCCGCATGCTCCATTAACCAATTCGTCTTCAACGTCAATGTTATTAATTATCATATATTTTATATTAATTTTCAATTTAATCTCAGTTAACAATTCGTTTTGAACTGATTGTTTATTTAAAGATTGTAATATAAATGTTTTTGTACTTTCATCGATATTCTTTGAAAATGTATTCTCGGCGATGATTAACTCACTCTTGCATTGGAATAATTTTCGATTATTGTAAGCGGTTACATTAGCATTAGTTGCATAATTGGAAAAAAAATTTGTTTTAATTAAAAAAAAACAAGAAAAAATTTTTTTTTATTTTATAAAAATTTTTTTTTTAATTTTATAAAAAAAATTTTTTTTTAAATATATATATAGTTACGTTTACTTCTTCGGTGGATACGCCTTGCGTATAAATTGCAATGTTTAATCAACTCCTTTCGAAAAAAACTAAAAAACTACTTGACCAAAATGGACCAAAATCTAATCAGCTCTAAGTTACAGCGGGGCACATCGATTGCATCATTCATCATTCTGATCGCGTTGTTACTTTTTCAGAAAACGTTAACGAAAAATTTGATTACATAGAAACGGCCATACGCACACACACACACACACAAACACACACACACACACACATACGAACATTTTGCTGAAAATAGTCTAAAATGACTCCAATGACCATGAAACGTGAAGATCTGCTAAAAAATCGATTTTCGATTTTCGGGGTAATTACAATAACTTCCCTATGAAATCGGGAAGTTAAAAATGTGAAAATCGCTGCGAGTTCATTAAAATGACCCCTTGAAACAGCGCTTAAAATCTTATTCTGATTTGTGACATTATTGACGTGAAATGCAGACTGTTCAATCAAGAGTTATCTAGTAATGTGTCGAGCTATGTATAGCCGTGCGCTTTGGCGGTTCCTCCTCAGATTTTCGCGTGTCGAACTGTATTAAACGTGCTGATGCAACAGTGACAAAATCCATTTAAAGTATAACCAATTTCGTCTATATTATTACCTCAAAAATTGCAAACTCAAATCATTACTACAGAAAATAATTCATACGAACTCTATTAGAGTTTCTAAAATTCCACGATTCTTCCACGTTGATTTAATGCAACCCACGATAAAAATGTACAGAATAATTGAAACGTTTTTCGACATTTTATTAAAATGCCTTTTTCCATGAACACCCAGTAGATTTCGAAGTCGCCACCCGCAGTGTCGTCCCCGTAATTTGGGTTTCCGCGAGCAAAAAACGAAGCGGTCGAAATGAATTCGGCAGTGTGGCTGTCGAATATAATTACGCGCCGCATTGGCGCAATGGAGATCAATCATACCGGTTAATAATCTCATAAATTGATGGGTCGTCATAAATCATTGGTCGCGAGCGTAAAAATGAACCGGTCGCGGCGGATCCGAAGGCGAGCTGGACATGATTACGGTAACAGGTTTCCAGATCGAAATCAATAAGATTTATACGCTGCAAAAATCCGAATATCGAGCGGGCCGAAAGAAAAATGATAAAAGTATCAATATTGCAGCGAGTAATCACGCAGCGGGAACTTTGAGAATGATATACCGATAGATTGAAAAGCATGGGTGTAATGATAAAACGTAAATTCACAGTCTGAACCTGGACAAACAGCGGACCACACGCGCGTGATTCGCCGTGCCGTTACGGTCTGCAGATTGTGTTCCGTGTGTGCAAAAACGTTTCGCATTGTTACGAGATCGCGCGGCCGCCGGTCTCGTAAATTTTCCACGTGCCAACGGGAAAACAGCGAATCTGTGATCTTTTCGCGTGGAACGCGTGCAAAGTTCATTTATTTAATGGTGCTTGCCCAACGTCTTTTTCGCGTGCCATAAACCGCCATTAAATTGGCGAAACAACGCTTTGAAAATGCGCCGACGTTCTCTCTCCGTTGAAGCTGCCCGTCGAGAAATATTATTTCGCCGGCATTCGAAAGGCTTTAATGGACTTGTTCATTAATCTTTGAAAAGCGATACGAGGCTTTCGGCGAACATTCATCGCCATTTGTTCCATTTCACGCTATAAACCGTTCGCACAGCGTCGACGGGGGAACTCCTTGTAAGTTGCAGACAATTTTATCCCGTTCTATGACCACTTCCGTCGACGTAGCCTGCGTGTGGGGATAACTGCCTGAAACTTGTGACGAAATTCCAGGACACGATACTTGCGTAGCGCTGTGCTCCAAAACTATAAAAGTTTTAGCAAACTGAACTTAACTAAACTCGTGTTATACTCGATGATACTTTTCGCCGGGATGATTTGGTGGTGCAGCAGTTGTCGCCGAGAGACACGTAAAATGTGTACTTTTCAGGCCATTCTCTTCAGTCGACAGATTGCGTAATCGCTTGCCGAAACTTTCGTAATAAAACTTCCAGCTTATCTTTACGAACGCGATCTTGCAGTGTCAATTAGTAACGCTGTGCTCCTTATCAAACCCAATATTTGTCCTAAGTGCATGCGGCGTGCTCATCGCCATTCAGCATATTCTATTGAAGTGCTCCAAGTTTTCATTCGAACGAACACGATTCTACATGAAGAGAGACCTGAAGACGAACCTAACCGAAGACATGGTCGGCGATGACTAGACTGCGGATCTTCATGCAAAATAAAAATTGTTTGTGTCAATACTAACAAAAACAAGATCCGAATAAAAGTTTCTTCCATTCTTTAATAATGTTTATCAGCTGCAACTAATACATAGATATCCTTACATTATTTTAATCTGTCTAATATTTTAAAATGCACCGTCTAGTAATGATTTTATAGTTAATTGCGACCTAGAAAATCAAATCTAGAAGATCAAAGCACTCGATTCCAGTTGCAGTAGAACCTCGGTAGTTGATCGAAACGGGAATCAAAAAGACTGCTAGTATCAAGGTAACCAATCAACCGTATGAAATCCCCACTTCTGTGTCGCTACTATGTAGAATCCTCGTTTCTCTAATTGTAACGTGTCACGTGTTTTCCATAACTATACAATCATCCCCACCACGATCCATGCAACTGTGATTATTTCTGTATCGAGAAGAGAAGCGAATGATCGAATAAAAAGGATGCAATATTGCCGGCGAAAAGTAAATTAACGCGCAGCGACAACGCCACCGGCCGATGAATTTCCAGCAACACGGTCCGCTGCCAATACCGTTTTTAGGTCTAAACCAAGCCGTGTCAAAATTGAGCTGTAAAATGGAACGGCAACCGTAAAAGCTGCAGTTCCGCTATATTCTTGGATAAACTTCGATACACTTCGAAAGGGCTTGTAATAAATTCTTGCAGGGCATCCGTACGAAAGCCAAGCCGGTTGCCATTCCACCCGTAAACTTCGATGTTAAAAAATGAAGCTGAACGTGCGAGAAATAACTGCACCGTGGACGTTGATAAATCCATAATTTGTCTGGAAAATTCCAGCGCGTAAATAAAAAATGAAATTAATCCCGGCCCACTTTTTGTCCATAAACTTCGTACCTCGGAAATTGGGGAAAATACTTCGCGTAACAAACTTGCATAGGAACTGCCTGTATATTTAATTCCTCACCGCTGACCAGGAATATAAAATTACGCGGTTACCGTGCGGAACACACGCAAACCTGTAGTCCGCCGCGCAAGAAAATCCCGCGAGATCTCTCGCCCTTTCAAAATATAATTCCAAACAATTCATTAACATCTTTTACCTGTTCTCGAACCCTCCCACATGGTCTGTTTAATTGATTGGCATTTTCGTGCAATTAAATAGTTACCAATTCTAGACATTTATAAAACTCACAAGCAAGGTTTGAGATTTTTTAGTTGATTAGTATTGAACTGTGAATCTTTATGCGATATAATAATCTTCTGCATTAATTGGAAGGTACAGGAACCAAGTATAAATTTCTTTCTCCCTTTACCAACTTCTATAAGTTGAAATAAGGTATCTGTTTGCTACAAATACATACAATCCGTAGTGTGAGAATTCAAAAGTGCAGTCAAGCATGTATTGTAGTACAAATCGTGTAAAATCTAAATGAATCTTATTAGTTTAATCTCGGCATTCTTATATGTCATTCTACTGTCCATTCTATTGGATATAGTTTTCAGTAAGAACACCCCTAGTAGCACAAAATATTGTATACACATTCATATGATATTAAAAAGAGATACAATCTGATTTTAATATTCAAATATACATACAATATTTATTTTACATTAATAGCAAATATTGTTTTTTAAATATGCATGAAATATCTATTTCATATTACGAGAAAAATATTTTTTTCTAAATATAAAATGAATCTTTATTTCATATTAGAAATAGAATATTTTTTCCTAATATACAGATAATATTTATTTCATATTAAAGAAAAATATTTTTTTCTAAATATAAAATGAATCTATGTAATATTAGAAATAGAATTTTTTTTCTAATATGCTCGAAATATTTTATGTTCAACGTTTAATATGGAAAAATATTTCCGAGTTCAAATTCCCGCCAACTGCATAAAAATTTCTGGATTTTAATAAGCTCCTTTCGAATACAAAGTTGAATATTCGCTCAAGCAGAGCACAGAAAGTAGTATTATATAATTTTTGTTATAACTTTTTCTTAAGTTTGAAGATTTAATTGAATGTTATTTAAATATTGGTTTCACATTTTTAAAATATTTACTTTATAGTTTCTAAATATATATTTTATATTCTTTGAATATTTAGCTTATATTTTCTAAACATTCAATTTACATTTCTTGTATACGTATACAATATTCAGATCCAATATTTTTCCCATATGAAAAAGTGTGGCTTAAAAAATGTTTTCCCAATGTTCGAAAAAAATATTTATCCAATATTTTTGTGCTACTAGGGACTTCCCTAGCAGCACAAGATATTGTATACACGTTCATATAATATCAAAAAGAGATCCAATCTGTTTTTAATATTCAAATATACATACAATATTTATTTTACATTAAGTACCAAATATTCTTTTTTATATAAGTTAGGAAGAAATATTTTTCTCATATGAAAAAGTGTGGCTTAAAAAATATTTATCCAATATTTTTGTGCTACTAGGGTTCGCTTACCCTGTCAATTTTACAGGTGCTGTCAAATCCGTTCCTCATTTGCATTCCGTATGGTTCTCGTATAAATTTTTGAGTGAAACCACGAAACGCGGTTGGACAGATAAGTAACAATTGTCAGAGAGCTAGTTGGGAACCGATGAAAAAGACCGCGAGTCGGGTTGCGTAAATCTCCGCACGTTTCCCATTTTGCTGAATGAAACCATAAAAACGTCAATAGGTGCGCAGATTCGTAGTTATCAGAGACAGTGACGTCGCGGTACTCAATTTTTCATTGGGTCATTGGAATCGGTCGACACTCTACGCGTACCAGAACGAGAGGCAGCGAGAGAGAGAGAAAGAGAGAGGGAGACCCATCGCAAATTCCAGTGGCAGACCTATTAAGTGGCGCAATGATTTTGCCGCGGCGGGTCCCGATATGAGGCCACTTTCACGGTCGTTCATTACGACGCGTTGGCCGTAATTAAATACACGGTTGACTTTTGGAAATGGCCCGGAACCGCGAAACCGACGTACCGCGAGGCCGGATACGAGCGTCATAAACCACCGGCGAGCATGGTGCGTCGGGTTCTCGCGGCTGGATTCGTTACTCTTCCGTGGACGACTTGTGAAACGGCCAAGACGCGCGTGTATGCAAACCCTGACAATAAATTTCGCGTACTAGTCGCGACAAAATTGCTAGCCCCCTCGTTTTCCCTATCGCCTCGCTTTCAAAGGACTTTCGCGGACCTCTGCGCCTTATCCAAAACAATTTCTGAATAATTAGCTCGGTGCCAAAATAACTGTGAAGCATGCTCCAACACTTCACTTATCCTTCAGCATAACATACTTTTCATTTGTATATACAAGAACCATTTGCATTCATATTGTATTACATATAAGAATTCAGTAGGGGTGTGCGAGATCCCGGTCGGGACGGGAATTTCTCGCGGGATCGGGACGGAATCCCGAGTCTTTCGGAGTCCCGAAAATATCTGTTATTCCCGACATTTTGAAGTTTCTCTATGCTTCCAATAATTACAAGAATCTGAAAGACATTGTGTTCTCGAAGATTACATATCTTATTAGTCGGGGATGTTTATGTTAGTAATATTGTAGAAAGTAATTGCGAATAACGATACTTTCGGGAATCTCAAATATTATTCTATACATTGCCGGGAATCCCGAAAATTCTCGGGAATCCTGAATCTTCGCGGGATCCCGTATATTTTCGGGAATCCCGAATCATCTCGGGATCTCGCACATACTCGGGAATCCCGAAAATTCTCGGGAATCTGGAATATTTTCGGGAATCCCGGATATTTTACGGGAATCTCGAACATTTTCGGGAATCTCGCACATCCCTAGAAGTCAGTATTTTTTTCGTATTAGCATTTTCAGAAACATTTTTAGTAGATTCTTTATGGTCGAAATCTTCTTTTATAAGTACCCGAGAAAGTGCCATTTTCTATCTTCAACAGTGTCAAATAGCTGAAAACGATAGTAACAACCATTTGCACAAATCATATAGTGAACTGTGCGATTTCCAAATATTGAAATAATTATTCAAATAATTACACTGTCCAACAAATTTCAACTTTTTTTATGTTCCCTAATTACTGTTGGGTCCTTCTTATAGAGTTTTTTGCGCTGATTCCGAATCTGTTTTTAATTTTTTTCCTATACGCACAGTTTTTGAGGAACATGGCTTTGAAAAAAAAACATATTTTTCAACTTTAAACAAATATTGTGATGTTATTATAAAAGATATTGAATTGTTCTTTGCAGCAGAAGATTCTGTAGACTTTCCCGAATACGGTGCTATCAAAAATTAATACATTATGAATGTTTAAACATGTATAAACAATCATTAAAGGCGGAGAGACGCCACTTTTGCACCAATCTTTGAGGATATTTTTCAATTTATCTTAAAAAATAAGGGTCCAGCGGAAAATCGAACTATACCACTCGATAGAGCAGACTTTTATCTTGAGAAGTAAAATATCTTCGCCCGACATGAGTTGCCGCCAGTGGCGCTCGGGACGAGATACGGCGCAGCGACGGGATACGGAGCGGCGAACGACCGTTGTAATGGTGAGCGCCACTGGCGGCAACTCATGTCGGGCGAAGATATTTTGCTTTCTGGTTCGAAAAAAACGTCGACGTTTCAAACTTCAAAGAGGGGTTTCTCAAGATAAAAGTCTGCTCTATTGCATGGTATAGTTCGATTTTCCGCTGGACTCTTATTTTTTGAGATAAATTGAAAAGTATCCTCAAAAATTAGTGCAAAAGTGGTGTCGCTCCGCCTTTAGTGATTATTTAAACATGTTTAAACAATCATAATGTATTAATTTTGGATACCGCTGTATTCGGGAAAGTCTACAGAATCTTTTGCTATAAAGAACAATTCGATATCATTTATAATAACACTACAATATTTGTTTAAATTTGAAAAATATGTTTTTTTTTCAAAGTCATGTTTCTCAAAAACTGTGCTTATAGGAAAAAAATTAAAAACAGATTCGGAATCAGAGCAAACAACTCTATACAAAGGACCCAACAGTAATTGGGGAACAAATTTGGTGTTGCACAGTGTTATTCATTTTAAAATAGACGAGAATGGCAATTTTCTGAATGCTGACGGTGCCCTTGCGTGCGAATTTTTATCTCGAGACTCAGTTGTTGGAAAGAGTTGAATTCCTCGACGAAGTCTACATAAATGTTTATGTGCGACCACTCCTACAATATATTATTCAACGAAAAAATGTGTACATGTCCCTCATCATGTGACAAGTTATGCTAAAAATTTCAGGCACAATAATTAATCTTCCCCTAACAAAAAGAATCGCAAAGACTACCTTGGTTTCGCTTAGCCAGTTTTAAACCCAGCATCTGCTAAAACCTCCTCCCCCACGCAGTACATCGCATTTCATTTTGCGCAAAATCCCTGACGCCGCAAAACGTGATTGATCCGAAACGACGCGACGAAGGAAGGGTATTCGGCAAAACCATTTTCGAAATTGTTTTGTCGAATATCCGGAACTCGTTTCCCAAGAGGAGGAGCAGGTTGAAGGTGGCCGAGGTGATATTCAGCAATGAGGTACGTAGCAGTTTCAGCGCGGCGGGTTCGCGAACTTTATTGTCAGAGCTCGTGCGTGGCACTCGAAAAGGGATTCCAACTCGCACACGAGGAGCTCGTACGACCCCGGGGGTGAAACGATAGAGAGGAATTCGAATCGGAGCGAGCCTGACGTTGTCGGTGGTAGCTTCCGCAACCACGATCTTCCCACACCCTCTGTTTATCTTATTCGGACTCAAACATTTTTTCCCCCTTGCCTTCATCCTCGGTTTCCTCCACCGTCGTCCTTGTTCCGCTCGTGTTCTTTTCTACCATACAAGCTCTCCGCGTCTCTGATGGGACTCGTCGATCTTGCGCGCACACAAGCGAATCCCGGATCGTATTTTTCACGACCCACATATTCCCACGGAATATTGCGAGCCCCGGGCAGAATCCTTTGGCAAATGCTGGAGCAAATCCTTATCCTCCTTTTAGCCCAGTACAATGCCAGAAATCGAAATTTTACCGTGCTATTATCGTCACGTTGCGATTCTCTCGCGCCGCTGAGCCCGAATTCGATGAGCACTGACGTTTCTCGCGCTCCCGTTACAACAATGTTAACAACGCATCGCGTGGTAATGTAATTCGCAAGCATCGTATGCTCCTTCTGTCATCCTCGTCTTCGGTTTCGCAAGTGGGAATTTTATTTAATATGCAACCGCCGCACAGTGGGTCAAATCGACGTTCTAGCTGTTCACGGGATAAAAACTCAAAGTCCTCATATCGATTTTTAACGAATGCACAATGTTTCTTAAATGTCTATTACATTCGAAAACGATAATATTAATTAAAGCTATTAAAAACTCTCGTTACAATAAACGTTCAAAGATCAAACTTTTTCAGATACGATTTATCACCGAAAAAATTCCTTTTCTTCATAATGATGTCCTGGAAAACCTACTGAAGATTAAGGGACCAATTTTTTTTCATATGAAGAATGTATATCTATGTTGAGAACGCACCAGGAACTAAACATCATTGTTCATAATTTATTATAAAAAAAGATATTTAGTCAACTAAGGAAATCGTTAAAGTTTTTCACCTTTGACAAGAAATAAATTGTTATGCCCGGTGATGTCCACGTTCTGACAAAGTGGAACATTTTCGGCAAGATCTCCTCTAAAAGATCGTGCAAAATTTAGATCCATCTTCATCCATCTTCCGAAGTTATGATAGTTTAAAGCGTCGCGTGTCTCGCGCACAGTGGTGAGTTCGATCGAAATCGTGGCCAAAATAGGAAGGAGTACTACAATTTAGTTTAGTGTGACAAAAAAATGTTTCCTACAAAAAGTAATCAGTACACAGTCTTTTACAAATATCAATACAAAAAATTTCAAAAAAAATTTTTTTTCAATAAAAAATTGTGGTCACCTTCATTATTTATTTATAACTATATATTTTTTATTCAATAATGTTATAGCTGACGGCAAGACGAATCCAACGACCTATTTAATGTGGTTTTTATGTATTGAAATAATGGTGAAATAGGCGTGAACAGCTAGAACGTCGATTTGACCCACTGTGCGCCGCACAGTGGGAACATTCGACCATTCTCTATTCAAAATCAAAGAACTTGCGATAGAAATGAGGTAGAGCGATGAAATTTTTTTTAAATTAAAGCTGAAACTTTGCAGAATATGGGAAAAATAGGGAGATTACGGTACGAACGATTTTTAACCTTGAGAAAATTCGTTAAACTTTCACAATTTCCAGAAAATGTGGTTTCTGCGTTACCACGAGCAGAAAAAATTTTTTAAATTTTTTGGGACGAAAGGTCCCACACTGTGAGGCGTAAGTTCCACTGTGCGCCGTATCCCAAGGAACGCCTCACAGTGTGGGACCTTTCGTCCAAATCGGAGACAAAATCAAAGAACTTTCGATAGAAATGAGGTAGAGCGATGAAATTTTTTTTAAATTAAAGCTGAAACTTGGCAGAATATGGGGAAATAGGAAGATTATGGTACGAACGTTTTATAACCTTGAGAAAATTCGTTAAACAATTCGTTCACGAAAATCGATTTCTTGTAAAATCCTGAAGTCGTAGACAAATTTTGAGACCAGATTTGAAATCAGCGTGAAAAAATCTACGGGAAATGATATATAGTAAAAATTTAAAAAATTTTTTCTGCCCGTGGTAACGCAGAAACCACATTTTCTGGAAATTGTGAAAGTTTAACGAATTTTCTCAAGGTTAAAAATCGTTCGTACCGTAATCTCCCTATTTTTCCCATATTCTGCAAAGTTTCAGCTTTAATTTAAAAAAAATTTCATCGCTCTACCTCATTTCTATCGCAAGTTCTTTGATTTTGAATAGAGAATGGTCGAATGTTCCCACTGTGCGCCGCGCCGAAAGACGAATACACGAGTATGTACTTACTCTAGTAGTGTAGATCATTCTAAAGTGTACTTCAATATCTTTAGGTACACTAGAACCCAGAGTCGTCATATTAAGACTTGTCTCTCATTCCATTCCCCCCACGTTTGCGCCACGACACAGTCACGTGACGCGTTTTGTCTCTGTCGTGCATGTATCAGAATGTCACGTGATTAATCCGATAGTGGCAGAGAGAGGGTAACTTTTTCATTTGGGGACTATGCTAGAGTCTCGATTATATATGTAATATGTATTTTATGGGCTCCTTTCTTAAGCAAAAACACAAGGTTGATTCGTCTAAAAATATAGAGTTTTATTGTTAATGACATAATAAATAATAGTACATACATACTTCCCACGTGCTACACTAACCTAAAAATATAGAGAATCAACAATTAAGTGTTTGTGCTTCCCTATATTCTCTCAACACAAGATCTCCCTTACAGAACCCTGCACTTGTAGATTCTGTACTTAAAGGGTTTATTAATTAGTTTCTCACGAATTATCAAGATATTAATTCTTTAATAAATCACTTGGACTGTCACTCTGTCTGTCTGAATCTCTGTTTACTTTTATCTTCTCAAATCCTGCCCTCTCTCGGGCATCTATGTAGCTCACCGACCTATACACAAAGCTTACATATGAATGTTTGAAAGAAGCTGAACAACTTCCACATTTGTAATTACCTTGCGACAAAGTAATCTGAATGCAGAAATTCTTGAGCTGATCACCGACCCCGGAGTACCATTACAGGGATAACGAGTAAGTTAGTAATGTTTATAGTACTTACAGACACATTTATTACTATTGTAAGGATCTTCTGTGGACATGATCATACAGGAAACACAGTTTTCACATCGTCCAGAAGAGCAGCAAATGATTGATGTTGTCAAATGACGGAGTGGAACGAACGTACTTATTGCTCTTACCGGTACAAGATTGAAATTGCGAAGTAATATATCCACATACGACGAAGTAATTGCTGATCTACTCTAACATTTCGGCGTAACGCCTCCGGACCGAGCATCAGCATCCACTAAACGCTTTCTCCGGACGTCTTCCGACCGTCAAGCATCTGTACCGGTTTCCCGCCGACAAGTTCATTAAACACAATTTTCCGGCGTTCGGTGCCGGCATTGTTCCGTTAATGAATTTGCGGTATCAGAGTTGCCCGACGCGATTGTGCGGCGACCGCGCGGCAGCCTTTCAACAGGGACTTTGTACAAAAACCATCGGGAGCTCGATGTTGCCTCGGACGAAAAATACTAGAGAGGACTATAAAGCTCGAGAGGAGAGAGAGAGAGAGAGCCCAGTGTGTTCGTAGTAGCGGGTGGCACGATCAACGAGCGAGGCAAGTAGTCCAATGAATAACAGAGGGAAACGCGAGCCTGGCCGATTGACGAAAAAGGCGGGGATCCACTTTCCGCGAGAACCACGGGAACGCATTGAATGCGAAAACTCGGATGCGAAACTCGCGGCCGGTTTCAATGGACGCTCGGAGAAGATTGTGAGAGAGCCGGCAAAGTGTTTTAATACGGGGCCCCGCGGAACAGCAAGATTGTGAAGAGGTACACACGGCCTTAATACGGCCGAGACGTGTTCACGCATTAACGCGCGTTTCTTTCTCTGCCTCTTACTCTCTCTCTCTTTCTCCTCGACGGACGCTGAAAAACCGAGATTTCGCTGTGGGGATGAAATGGAGCCAGGGAGAGAGAAAGAAACGAGGAAGAAAGGAAAAACGCCGGGGGATCGAGGCCAGTCAGAAAACTGCTGTCTGATGCGCTCGCCCGACCGCTGCGCTGTTTACTGCTAATGAAAGTAACCATGATACGTTCCCATGAATATTAATCGATAGCAGACTTTACTGCCATCGGCCTGGCCAAAATGCGCCCTCGGTCCTCCATCCAGCTGGCATTTGTATTGCCGTACTGCGGATGTTTACAAATCCACGATTTTCTGGACCGTTTCGCGAGAAATGGCGGCGCAGGAAGTTTATTACCAGGGGATCTCGTTCATGATAAAAACGAACAGGTGATCAAACTGTGAAGATGTTATATACAATTTACACATATCCGGTCGTCTGACCAGAGTTACGAGATGAGGGGAAAAAGTTATCCTCTCCCTGCCAGTACCAGATTAGTCACGTGCCATTATGACACATGCCCGACAGAGACGAGACGCGTCACGTGACCCGGCAGCGGCGGAAGCGTGGCGAGTAGCGTCATAGAAGGGGAAGGTAGAGTGGGGACAGCGATTCTGCGTATGACTTAAATTAGCCATTTCAGTGACAATCAACCGCGACCAAATGAATGAACTATACATTGAATGATGCTCAAAGTACTCTGCCAACCATCTTGCATTTAGCAGATTCTAGCCAAATTTTTTACACTCGATACATCAACGCAAAAATTTATTTATAAATCTAGACAAATAATTCAGCGATGATACGGCACTCATCCTTCTTACAGACGGATGCTGAATAGCAATTCGGGCTTGTCTTGAAATGATTCAGTGATTCTCCTTTTGTGCATAGTGTATTTTACAAATATGGGGACAAAGGCAAAATGTCTTTGGACTGCGAGATACGTTGTAACAAGTGCACGCTTGCTTGCGTTTTGCGAATCTCCGTGATCGATATTTATTTCGCAGTACCGGGAGGAATTCTTTGGCGCGGCGCGGCGCACAGTGGGCCAGATCGACGTTCTAGCTGTTCACGCCTATTTCACCATTATTTCAATACATAAAAACCACATTAAATAGGTCGTTGGATTCGTCTTGCCGTCAACTATAACATTATTGAACAAAAAAATATATAGTTATAAATAAATAATGAAGGTGACCACAATTTTTTATTGAAAAAATTTTTTTTTTTTAATTTTTTGTATTGATGTTTGTAAAAGACTGTGTACTGATTACTTTTTGTAGGAAACATTTTTTTGTCCCACTAAACTAAATTGTAGTACTCCTTCCTATTGTGGCCACGATTTCGATCGAACTTACCACTGTGCGCGTGACACGCGACGCTTTAAACTGTCATAACTTCGGGGTTGGGATTAGTTGGGATCTAAATTTTGAACGATCTTTTACAGGAGATCTTGCCGAAAATGTTCCACTTTGTCAGAACATGGGCATCACCGGGCATGACAATTTATTTCTTGTCAAAGGTGAAAAACTTTAACGATTTCCTTAGTTGACTAAATATTTTTTTTTATAATAAATTATGAACAATGATGTTTAGTTCCTGGTGCGTTCTCAACATAGATATACATTCTTCATATAAAAAAAAATTGGTCACTTAATCTTCAGTAGGTTTTCCAGGACATCATTATGAAGAAAAGGAATTTTTTCGGTGATAAATCGTATCTGAAAAAGTTTGATCTTTGAACGTTTATTGTAACGAGAGTTTTTAATAGCTTTAATTAATATTATCGTTTTCGAATGTAATAGACATTTAAGAAACATTGTGCATTCGTTAAAAATCGATATGAGGACTTTGAGTTTTTATCCCGTGAACAGCTAGAACGTCGATTTGACCCACTGTGCGGCGTGTGGAAAAAATGACAGACCAGGTCTCGGACAAACGGAAATCCGTGGCTTTTCACTTTTCATTTTGTCGTTCTGTCAGCGAGAATGCTTTGACCCCTCATTGTGAATCACGGTTTCGCAGTACGGTTGGTCCCATCGGCGATGTTTACCGCGCGGAGCGAAGATTCCGGTGAATAAGCAGGCTGGAAACGGGCTTGCGGAAGCGAGGAAAAACGAATTGCTCTAATTCCATTTAAAATCCCGACCGTATATTAAGCTCTTCATCTCCGTCGACAAGAGGCCGCGGATGTGTTTCGCCTCGCGTTCACAGGCGCCGACACGCGGCCGCGTTCCTTTTTCCTATTTTCTTTTCTTTCGCGTCGTGCCCGTCATTCTCCCTCTTCGCCCCCGGCCCCCTCCTTTTTTCCTTTTCCGTCCCGCTGTTTTTTCTTCTCGAGGAAATCGTGTCACGCGAGAATTATACGGTGAAATCCGAATAATGAACGGGAAACGGAGTAAGAATCGGCGCGGAGACGGTAAATGAAGTCGCCGAGCTTGTGGCATGAAAATTTCTATGAACGCGAACACCCACGATTGAAAAAAATATCGACTTCCGCGAGAGACCGCGCGCACTTATATAGGCGGAATCGTCGCGCTCGAAGGCTCGTCGATTTTTTCGAGCGCAACTTGTTGATGACGCGCGGAAGCAGCGACTAAAAAGGGTGTTGACTCCCACGAAATCCAAGAAGCTGTGGTTTTTGGTACAGAAAAGTCAGAATTTATTTCCAAATAATCATCTTGAGGTATTGAAACGTTGCCTCGTTAAACTAGATTATGAATCAATCATGAAAACGGTGAAATCAAACATTTGATATCCTCTACAATACCGGAAGCAAAAACATTATGTGAAAACCTTATTGATCGTCTCATATAAAGCAACCATGAAATAAACGAAAATTTAGAAAAGAATTATAACATTTTTTAAGCAGAAACGAATAGAACAAATATTTAAAAAGTTTAAATCACTATATCGTTGGCAGAATGTAAAAGAATTCATTTTCCGTTCTTTCAACAAATGACGAAGATTATAAAACAGAATATTCGAACCAATAATTCAGTCTATTGCGCTGCATTGAATAAAAGGCAGCGCTGCAATTAAATAAAATTCCGTCCCCGGCCCATTTTGTGCTTCCACATCTCTGTTTAATTTGTAAGACAAAAGAAGTTCCGCTCGAATCGTTCTACATCGCGACATATTTCGGTAGAAACCAATTACGCAAATCCTATTCTACGGTTACTTTGACACGCGCGAGATTAAACGCTCGGCGATCGACCAAAATTGGATCGTGGCTCCGCTGGAATATAAAATTGCGCGAAATACTGTTTTAATCGAACGTAATCCGGTCCCGCAAAAGGAATCAGATTTTAAGTAGACTACGGCTGCTGCGATTAATTAAAAAGCCCAGCGCGCGCGAATCACGTCCGTTACAAGCGTACATGTGTGCGCGTTGCGGTTTTCCTTTCGGATTGAAAGCATGAATGTTCTTATTTCGCGCTGGAGAAGTCAAGTTTCCTTTTGGTTATTTTAAGTGTAGTTGCAGGAGTACTTCGATGGTGGTCTCATCGCGAAAGCGGGATAAAAATTGCAGAAAATTGCAGGAGACTTCGGGCAGCGTGCGTTAATTATTAGCAAACCGGTGGCGCGACCTCGATCTGCGTTGCAGTGTGTAGCAATTGTGCAGGACAATAAAACTTTTTTTAAGGTAATGCTGATGTGCTATCGAATGCGGGAAAAACTAGAGGGCTATTGTTGCTCGCTCGCTTCGCTCGCTCGCGAGTAGGGTTGTTGTTGCTCGCTCGCTTCGCGAGCTCGCGGGCAGGACTGCTCTTGCGAGAATGTTAGTGGTACGCAATCCTAGTAGGGCCCACAGCTATTAATGTCTTTCATTTTGTGTGTGACTCTCCACGAGCCACACAAAGAACTTCCCGATTCATTAGTTGCGGTATATTATTATTATTATTTATTAAGTGTACGTTTTAAGAATATTATACGTTTTCAGGGAAATTCAATAGTTTTCTACTTATCAAAATGTTTGCTATATGGCGTCGCATTAAACCAATATCGTATGCTCGTTGCTCGCTTGGTTCCTTGGTATAGCATACTAATGTTGCAATATAAATTGTCTTAATTAGTTTTTCGCAAACGATACAACTCATCATTATCCGGGGTTGCAGTATTGATCTTGGTTTTCTTCGATACTGTTAATTTAAATTGTCCCGAAATATATAAACCGCGCTCAATTTTGAAACTCTGCTCAGTGCTACATACAACATTTATAAAGTTGGCCTTTCTGATTTTTTAAAATCCAAACATACTTTCTCGTATGTTCTTTATCCCTGACTTTTATGAATCGTAATCGCTTCAGCAGGAACCACTGGAAATTGACTACGTGTGATTTGATATTTTTCCTCACTCGACATATTTACTTGATTCGATATTTTTATTATTGGTGTTAAATTTTGATCAATATTTGCATTTTTCATATAATCACGATAACGAGTTCTTACTTTCACTCCTACTCTGGCCAATTGAAAATCTAATCACAATATAGACGGAATTTTAGTATTTTCTTGAAAAGTAATAAATTTTAATATTCCGCATGTGTGCTCCATTAACCAATCCGTTTTCAACATCACTGTTATTAATAATTATCATATAGTTCATATTAATTTTCAATTTAATCTCAGTTAATAATTCGTTTTGAACTGATTGTTTTTTTAAAGATTGTAATATAAATTTTTTGTGTACATTCATCGATATTCTTTGAAAATGTATTCTCGGGAGTAGAGATGATTAACTCACTCTTGCATTGGGATAATTTTCGATTATTGTAAGCGGAAACATCATCTTAAGGTACAAAAAAAGATTTAAAAAAAAAAATTTTTTTCTCTAATTTTAAAAAAATCGAAAAAAAATTTTTTTGTGTAATTACGTTTGTTTCTTCGGTGGAAACTTTCCGTTCTCTCGTATAAATTGCATTGTTGAATGAACTTCTTTCGAAAAAAACCAAAAAAACTAAAAAACTACTTGACCAAAATGGACCAAAATCTAATCAGCTCTAAGTTACAGCGGGGCACATCGATTGCATCATTCATCATTCCGATCGCGTTGTTACTTTTTCTGAAAACGTTAACGAAAAATTTGATTACATAGAAACGGCCATACGCACACACACGCACACACACACACACACATACGAACATTTTGATAAAAATAGTCTAAAATGACTCCAATGACCATGAAACGTGAAGATCTGCTAAAAATTCGATTTTCGATTTTCGGGGTAATTACAATAACTTCCCTATAAAATCGGGAAGTTAATAATGGAAAAGAACGGAGTGTAAGTTTTGACTTTGAAAATATTTGTTGAGGTTGACCTATGTTGAACTCCACTTAAGAAAGGTCAACTTCAGTAAGTATTTTCAAAGTGAAAACTTCATTAGTCATTCTTCCTCTTTACTTTCCCCTTATACTGCAACATTTTAGTTACAACTTAAAACAGATTTCATGCTTCTTGATCCTATTAAAAGTTCTATAATTTTGTTTGAGGTTTTATTTTATTTAACAAAAATTAGGTATTCAAAATTGCATAGATTTTAATGTTGAATTGAGAGCGTTCACCTTCAACTGATAAACGGTGGAAAACTGATACGAAGTTTTCAATGGGCCCGGACGTCGAATCGAATTCGCTCGCGGAACACGTAGATATTTAATAGGACCATTTCGAGTACCGCATAAAAGCGGTGGGATATGATTAAAAGAAGCCGCGGCTATCCGTAGACCGGTTGGCAAAGCGTGTTCCCTAAAATTCAATATCGCATAACTTCCAGACCAGACTTCTTAGTTTTTCTTTCCGGAATGCTCGAAGAACGCATCGTATTGTTCAGCGACTCGCTATCCAATCAACTTGATCACGGAAATATAGTTTGGAGTTGTTCCGCGTCTACTCCAATCTCCTCCTTCCTCGAGTTGCGTCCAACTTCGCGTACATCGCATATGCAATTTCTCTTTCCTATAGGATTCCCAATACTTTTCCGCGGTTGCGTAACACGTCGAGCACACCTCTGGTTAAATTCGAGCTGACGATAAGAAACACGTCGGGAACAAAGAAACACGAATCGATCTTCGTCTTCGTCGAATCTCGGGGCGATAATCCCCAGGAAAATTGGTCTTAAGGGTCACTTTATCTCCCGAAACATAAAAAATTCTTATCTCGTCTCCTCACGTTGGTGTAACCTTTCATAAATATCTCACAGATATCGCATTGACGTCTCAGACAGTATACTAACGTTTCAGAAAGCTTTCAGGTTCATAATAGCTAACTAAATAATTCCGTTTAGCATTTTATGCGTTATTTTATAAAACCGTAAAAGTGTAGCCAGTGTTCGTTAGAAACGTAATGTTGTCGTGTTTCATCCTGTAGTTTCATGTAAAAATATCATATGGAATATGGCAGGATGCATACATATACTATACGTTCAAAACCTTCGAAACTTTTCATTGATGACAACATTAAATTTCAGTCATAGCTGTTAAAAAGAATGTTTCAATTTAAAGAAACGTTTCGGTGATTTACGGTGAAATTTGATGTACAAAAATTTGTGTGATATGCCAGGTTACACAGATATACATATATATTTACAGACTGTTGAAGTGCTTTTTGGATGGGAGACACGAAATTTGTTTGCCGGGTGTGCCGTTCCAGGTTATTAAATTTGCACGCGCGTTATTTGAGCCAGCAACGCGGCCAAATGATTTTGCGGATACTCCGACAGGCTGTCCGGTTTTGCGGGATCGCTCGACCAATTAAATCGTGCTCAAGGATGGCGATAATGTTGCAGGTTACATCGCGATAGCGGGGCAAGTGCCGGATCGAATGGCCGTCCACCCTTAATTACGATTATTCGCGGCTCGTATGGCATGGAAATGTCCTCCAGAACTACGTTTTCGGCGCGTGCTTTTTACAGAGCCGATTAAAGTGTCGAATCATTTCCTCGCCTAGGAAGGCGAATTGGAAAGAGTCACGGAATCAACTTCTCCGCGCGACTATAACTCATGCGGTCTCTCTTTCTCTCGCTGTGTGTGTGTGCAGCATACTGCACGAGAATGTTGCCATTTCGACGATAAATAACGCGGCCGGCCTAATCTATTTCGCCCTTGTTGGACGACCGTTCTACTTCCGTGGGCAACATCTACGTATTATTATAATTAACGGACACGACAAACATCTTGTTCGTAATTTGCGGCGTTCTTTCGGGGCCGCGAGCGCCATCTTTCGAAAATAGTGGCAGAGCGGTCACGAAAGTCAATAATCCGGAACCGCGACGTAAAAGCGGGCCCTTTCAGCCGCATATCTGAATATTCCATGCCAGGCTCTACGTGTGCGAGCCGCCTAATCTTTAGAGTAAATCGACACGTCAGAATATTGGCATATTTCCCCGGGCCCCGACCGCTTTTTAGACCGGCGCGGTCAATTTGTCCGGAAATGTGAACGAAATTGAAGAAAAAAGAAACTTTCAGTTCATGGAACTCAATCAATTTTGTTAGTACATGTGCATAATTTCTTTTTGATTTTAATTCTCCAGCGGAAAATCGAAACACTCCAATTTCAATTTTGAAGTATCTTTGCGAAGTACATACCTGATTTACACATGTGTTTGTTGCATATTTTTAAACAGAAAATTAACTGCCAAATGAAATTAAGCATTGATTTTGTTTCAAAAAAAGTTTATAGGTCACTTAAGAGGTAAAAATTGAATGCGACTGTCTGTGACTTTGTAAATAATCCCTATTTATTTGCTATAATCGCTATTTATCGCTACTTATTTGCAGAGTGACCCTTATTTGAAAATTTCTTCGAAAATATATTCAAACCTGGTAAAAAGTCTTTTAGGACATCTTGCCATCAAACTCACAATAAATCTGAAATTTTTATTGACAATAACTCTTCATCTATAGACTATAGAATGGCAGCTGTACATGCACAAGACGCTAATATGCTTAAAAATACATTTTGGCGCAGCTGAAAATGTTTTGTTATTTCAAGGAAAAACATCCCTGTAAGGGTAGTTTTATCAGGATTTTCCACACACACATTTTAGTAAAATAATACCAAAATCAATTTCTTTAGTTCAGAAAAATTTCAGGTCCGTTTGTACAGCAAACAAAGATATGAATTTTGTCCATATTTATGAGCAAATTCACCCCTGCTCGTCACCCAATCGCGCGAATATTTACAGGACGATTACACATGCATCGACAAGAATAAAAATTGAACAACTCTCCCGGACCTGTACGTGGCCAGGCGATGTCTTCTTTATCGGCGGCTGTTAAACTCGAAATTTGACGAATTCGCGCGCAACCTGACCGCTATCACGAGAAACCACCTCCACCAGCTGCTTTAAATATGCATACTTTGATGCAACTCGCTCGTTGAACGTTCAACATCCGTACACCTGTCAGCAAATGCATTTTCTTTGAACGAGAGCAGCCAGAGATCATCCCAAAGATGGGTTCCATTTTATGCCCATTTGTTGATCGGAATATTTTTGACATTACTTATTGCAAGTTGGACTGTTTCCTTCAGGCAGTCTTGTTTCTAGCGAAAATATTGGAAACAATACAAAATATTGGAAATTGTCTTCGAATATTTCTGTATGCATGTGTTTACTAAATCATGTTCAATCTTCTAGAAGAATAAAGTCACCGGATGTATATTAATGTTACTTATCAAGAGTCTTTAAATTATTTTTTAAACTCATATTTTAGCAACATCGAATGGTATTGTAGAGGATAATATTGATGCTTAGGACAAAGACCTTAGAACAACAAATTGCAGAACATGTTCTTGCTTTTTAAACCAGTAACTTCAACAAGTAAGAAGAGTATCTGGAACGAAGAACACATACTTCTTCAACTATTATCAAATATGGTTTTAAACCTTTATGGCCTCGAGAAGGTTGAATGTCCTTAAAAATTAAACTTCATCTTGCTTAAAATGCCATTATCGGTGCCTATATACCCTAATGCCGACACGGTACATGCTAGGGGTGGGCGAATAATTAGTGATACTCGGGTACCAGGAAATTTCGGGTACCTGAAGTCGAAGTCGGGTCTTAAATTACTAAAATATAATCGTAGGCGCAACGACCTGTCACTGTTACAGGAACAAAGTGACACATCGTTAGGCTGCTGGCCACGAAGAAGAAGGCCAATGGAGCCGATAAACAGTCTAGACCCGATAAGATTACACGGCGGGATAGGTCGAACATGATAAACTCTTAATAACAACGCTGGCACTACTCGCGTGTGTGTACAAACAGGAACAGATAGCGTTCCGTCGCCGAGGCGTGTTACGCCGGGAACGTTGCTGATCAGCTGTCACTTCCGATCGAGACCGTGATCCATCAGCCAGCTCGTTCATTCAAGAAATTGTGAGCTGCCCTAAGCCCGCGCTTTTTGATGACCGATTAGCCAACGAAACGTTGCCGGAAGATGAGGATCGACCGAAATTGAAACAATGGAAGTCGCGAAGAAGCGGAAACGACGAGGAGCACTTTCGTACAAGGTTGTCCCTAGCAGCACAAGATATTGTATACACATTCATATAATATCTAAAAGAGATTCAATCTGTTTTTAATATTCAAATATACATACAATATTTATTTTACATTAAGTACCAAATATTCTTTTTTATCCTAACTTATAAGTTAGGAAGAAATATTTTTCTCATATTAAAAAGTGTGGCTTAAAAAATATTTATCCAATATTTTTGTGCTACTAGGGGTTGGTCGCGTGCCACAATATACAGGGTGGCCCACATAACTCTGAACAGCTCAATATCTCCGTTACTTTTCGTTGTACAAAAAAACTTCGTAGAACAAAGTTGCACTGTTTGAAGGGCCACATATAACGGTGTAAGGGAAAAAAATTTTCAAGGTCAATTTTATGAGATTTCAAGGTTATCGATGTTTTTTTAAATGGAATGAGGTATTTTTTAATACATCAATCGATGCAGCTGGACATTCTTTATAAAAAAGTACTAACCCATGTATGTCGAAAAGTTAGTACTTTTTTATAAAGAATGTCCAGCTGCATCGATTGATGTATTAAAAAATACCTCATTCCATTTAAAAAAACATCGATAACCTTGAAATCTCATAAAAATGACCTTGAAATTTTGTTTCCCTTACACCGTTATATGTGGCCCTTCAAACAGTGTAACTTTGTTCTACGAAGTTTTTTTTGTACAGCGAAAAGTAACGGAGATATTAAGCTGTTCAGAGTTATGTGGGCCACCCTGTATACAGGATGGTTTGTAAAGTATAACTATCTATAAACGATCAAACTGTAGATGGCAAACGAAATTATTTTAAACCACCCGAAGCTAGACCGGCGACTAGCTTGGATCCAGTACAAAATTTACAGTCAGTTAGTACCGTTAATAAGATGATAACATAACTGCAAATATGGTCAATTAATACCATTAATGATACTGGAGATACTTCTGTTTCTCAGGGTACGTGCTGATTTAAATAAGGCTACTCGACTCTTTAATAAGGGCGGTTGAAGTTTTATCTCGTGTCTGTGATTCTTTTCTTGTGTGGAGGTACTATTTTTTACATCGAGCTAATGACTTCCGTAATCTGTGCCATAATCACCGACGCTTCAAGCTGTGCACACTTCTTATTTGATTCAGTTCCTTATTAACCAGTTGCACAAATGACTGATGCAGAATTCTAACAGGATCATTGGTTAACAAAATATGCAGACAGTACTAAGATAGACCAGTAACACGAACACTGCGAACGGAATGATTCATGCGTGAATACTGCGTTTAGAGATGATCAAAACAAATGTTTATATCCGTTACCCAATTTTTGCGGAATCACCATCTTCTAGATCGACTTCTAACGACTTCCGCGAGGTAATCTATATTATAATCAACTTTTTCATTAACCAGTCGCATAAATATATGACGCAGAATTCTAACAGGAACATCGATCAGCGAAACACTGCGTCGGTACTGAAGTAAACCAATAACAATAACACAAGTACGGGCAGTCGGATGATTAATGCTTGAATATTGCCGGATGGTCCGCATTAATCAAATTCAAGATTACCGCTCTCTAATATAAAGCAATTTCTCGAACGAGCTTCATGAATTCCCGGTCAGGAGACTTTCGCGGCGGATCGAGCGCGGAGATAAATGTCTTTACGATAAGGCCGGCTCGTACAGTATTTGTTGTCATCGGGCCCCGGTAATTACGCGCCATCTATAATAATTCGTTTTCCATCTCTTATCGCCGGTTTGGTCATTATCGAGGCTGCTGGGACTCGAACGCGAATCCCCCGGAAGGGAGGGGGAGAAGAGAAAATGATATAATTAGCGGTGTTTACGACTAGATTAGCAATCGCCGTTAATCCTACTTTCGCCGCGTTTTATAATCCCCGGGTCTCAGGCGCGAATTACAGCGAACGTAAACACCCGGTTGATCCTTCCGGGTGCAGAGCGGCTCGGCTCAGCTGCGGAAAATCCAAAACAGTCAACGAAACTCTGCTTCGTCCCTTTAATTACGGAACCGTTTCGCGGCGGCTAACAAGTAACGCGATAAATCCGCCGGTAACGCCCGCCCGTAAAAGAATTTCCTGCATAATGCGACGGCCTCGCCGTTCCGGTTAACAACCGGAGCACTTCGCCCTGTACTGTGCAGGCCACGCCATGCCACGCCACGACGCGCCACGCCGTGTGGCCCGACGCGGAGGGTGCAGCAGCAGCATATTCCGGCGAAAATGCGCGCATTCCCTTGACATACTGATAAAACTTTCCGCAACGAAAGAATCGCCCGATTGTAAGCAAGGCATCTCGACGTAATTACTCCGCGAAGATACCATTACGGGATAATGGAATGTCCGGAGAGGAGCCTCTTCGGCTGCCGGGAAATACTGATCAAACAAGAATCAAAGAATAAAATTCGCATCGAGAAAAGACATTCCGAACTATCGTTTCGTTTCCCGCCGTTAGCGGACGCACCCACCCCCGTAGAGGGGAGAGTCCTCTGCTCGAGACTCGCCGCCGAAATACTTCGGAATGTACGATCGGATCGGTGCAGAACAAACGATCCAGAAACGATCGAAATAATCGTTGCTTTTCCCGGCAGTTATTGCCGATTAAACGGAAATGAGACCCGTCGTCGGCCAAACGGTGGGGAACCGACGGAAAGGGAGAGAACGCCGTTAGAAAATAGGGGTAGGTTGGGGTTTAGGAGAGGGTTAGTTATGGTTGGATGATGGTTGCGAGGAGGGTTGCGGCGAGGCTTGCGGAGGAAGATCGTCGTCGTCGTCAGGCTCTCGTCAGTCGAAGCTGACTGACAGGAGTGGATGCAGAGGAACGTTTACACGCGCGAGCGAGCGGATCGCTGTTCGCGTATGTTTCCTCGGGGTTGAGACGCTCTGCAACGACGCCGCGTGCGCGCGTACATCCTCGCACGTGCACGAAGGAAACGCGGAGTGGGATGTCCCTAGACGAAGGAGACGAAGTAGAAGAAACGAAAGGGGTCGCGCGGGAGAGGAGAGAAATGCATATGAAGTCGGCGAGCTTCACGGGAGGGAAAGTATTTCCGGGGACGTAGGGGGCGGAATCGAGAAAGCCGGAAGGCAGAAGTGCACGAACGAGAAAGATGGAGCAGGAGAACGGAGGCGGGAAAGAGAAAATCCGAGAGGATCGAAAGTGGAACAAAGAGACCGCGAGTCTGGAGGGAAAAATCAATAGCGGTGAGCCGGCGAACCCAACCCGTCCAACCCTCTCTCGTTTTCTCTCTCTCTCTCTCTCTCCCTCTCCCCCGTTTCTCCTCGCTCTCTGTCCGTCCTCCTTTCGCACTGTCCCTCTCCAACATTCTACGACCCCCTGGCGACCGTCTCCGTCTCGCTTTCGGGGTCGATCTGAAACCCACGCGCCCACACGGCTGCCTGTGCTACCCTACCGTAAGCTGCGACCAAGCCTAAAGTCTCGTGCACCCTGCAGAAATCGCGCAACGTGTTCCGATCCCGATGCTCTGCTAACCGGTGGGGGAGAACACTCGACGACGATCTTCGACCGATCCACCGTGATTCCTAACCTCCCCGATCTCTCGCCAGCCCCCGACAACCCCTGATCGAAGGTCAGGGTTAACGCGAAACTCGAACGACGGTGCCTGATTAATACAGTAGCTGAGGGATACTCTTAGCGGATCCACGCTGCTCGATCCTCTTGTATCTGCCGTAATGGGGTTAATTGTAATTAGGGAGGGAAGTCTGCCGGTGGGGTTGGGTTCCTTGGATTTTGCGTTCAACTTCGTTTTGTTGGTCTGACGCTCCATGTTATTACCCTCCAGGGACGACGCACAATTTTCAGTTTCTTCTCATCATTTGTGTTGGTTATGGCTTTAATATAGTCCGTGATTTGTGTTAACAATACTTTATTATGCATATATTTTACTGGTACTATAAAGATTTAATTAACGTAGCAGTGTATCCGCGTGTCCTGTAATCTAACTTTATCTAAATAGTGGGTACTTTATAAGACTGCTCTTTAGGAAAATTCCGACCTGCTCAGGCTAACCGCTTCTACCAGACTACGGTCCTGGCCTTATGCCCCGTCTAGGCTCTTCTGTCCCTCTGAAAACTGCCCCCTTACGCCTAAACCCTTAACCTAAGACGCTATGGTATCGTTGAATTCCAACAATTTGTACTGCTACACATGTTAACATAATCTGTTGACTAGGTAGACTTTTTGATATTTCTCCATGACTATTCTTAATTTCAGAACACAAGCGACAATGGATGTCAGTGTACTGTGTTTAAGAACCAGACCTAGTTTGCTACATTTTGAGACTGTATTAGAGACCGTGTATTGCACAGATCTTTGTCGATCGTTTCTGAAGGGACACCTCGTTGCACTCGAAGTTATTTGCAATTCAGAATTCGGACATTTTATCTGATCTAAACTATTTTTGTTACGTATCATCTGTTTCCTTTTGTCCATATGAAATTCAGTGAATTTACTAGCACCGCGCTTGAACTTTTGACAATTTGTTAAACACAAAGGCATTTAGGAAGACGTTTAGTAATGTAAGGATTGTTTTGAATTATAGCGGAGCAATTTTTAGTAGTGCTTCAGAGGAGACAATCGAGTGCAAAGGGTTAGTGCAGGTCTGAGCACGGTTGGGGCCCCTCAAACGCTTGATTCCCCCAGCAACCTCTCTTTCATGCAGCGCGCATCTTCGTCGCGTTCGCTGGTGTCTCGTGTCTTCGTTGCCCCACCGTATGTATCTTCGTAGATACTCTCGAAGTGCGACCTTTCTTCATGGTATCAGTGCTTTGCCTCAATTGAGGCAAACGTGCCCAGCCTTGGGTTAGTGTTCACGGTTGACTGAAGTGTATTCTTAGAATAATAGTATTTGTTAGATTGTCATAACTAGGATTTAAAGGCAGAGGATTTTTGTGCAAAATAAAATAATTCATTTCTTCTTAATAATTGTAATATTTTTAAAATAACATGCTCATACGCTTGCATTTCCCCAACGATTTTCTCCTCTTTTACGTTTCATACACCTGAAATATTGGTGAATACATACATCGAAATATTTTTAACGCTAATAACTGTATTGAAAATTCCCCGGCCACAATAACTGATAAGACGTAACATTGTTATGTTGCACTCCGAAATTCGTTGTTTGCTTTAACAGATATCCATGTCCGCAAACCGTATACGCATTGCCAGAACATCATTCCTGCAAATCAAGGTTCGTAAAACAGAGTCAACAATTTTCCATAAAGTGTCCAAATACATTTCCTAACAACTTGTTTACTCCTCGTAAACTGCACACGAATCTGTTACCATGTAGTTCTGCGAATTAAAATTTGCCAGAGGAAAAAAACAGTCCGTAAAATGTACAAATACATGTTCACTTTAAAGCCAATCTGAATTGATCAATGAACCAACTCTGTTGAATTAACTGCTTCACAGGTTGACTGCGCATTTTATGCGTGCATGGCAAAAATGAGTATAAATGAGACGAAAATAATTGGAAACAGTATCAAGATTAACCCTTCAGTAATAAGTGTGATCTCTATGCCACTAAACAAGATGATTATTATCAAATGACGTTCAACAAGTTGTTATGAAACACATTTTTCCTTTAGTTTATATTTTGACATTCGTCTACTCAGGACATAATCTTGTTTTATACAAAAATGAGCTTACTTAACGCATCAGAAAACTCAATAGCAGACGATCTGGTCCGCAAAGGGTTACAAGAATTCAAGAATATGAATGCATTACTTCAAGTTCTCTAAAATTACTGAGGAAAGAATGGAGGGAAGTTGTAACCTGTGTCATGCAATTAATGCATGAAGGTTTTATCCTACATAAAGGTAAAGTGTATTCATAAGTCAGTCTCTGGAAACATGCAGAAATACGTAATTTCGAGGAGTAGACTTTTGCCAGGTTAGCAATTTCGCTAGGTGATATGAAATTTTCATGACGAAGGTAGCGATTGATCTGCGACTCTGAAACTGAGAAGAGGGTAGAATTTTCGATCGTTTGCGATTTCGAGAGTCTACCGTATCGGCGCTTATCGATCGTGGGAGCAAAACGAAGGAAGCAAACGGTTCAGGCGATGGAAATACGGCGAAACGGCTATTTAACTGGATTCGGCGTGGAGAGTCGAGGCGAAACAGAGAGCGAGGCGGCGTGACCACCATGTGCTGCCTCGAGGCTGTCTCTCCCCCATACGCGCTTGTTCTACAAGTGTTCCGCGTGCGTCGAACGTCGGACGCCACGGCGAAATTTGAATACAATGAGCTGCTTTGAATTTTTATCGGCCGCCGATTGTGCCGCACGAAACCCGGTGCTCGTTCGGACGCGAATCCCCGCGGCAATTAAACGTTAATCACACCACCGGTCATTTTCATTCTCGAAACGTGACGACCCAATCTGATCCGGATCAACTGACGCGATAATGATGCCGTGACTACTCTTGATCAACGTAACGCGTTTCACGTGTGACTTTTATTACCGTTACGGAAACACGCGTTCCCGGATTTCCAATTGTGAAGTCTCTAATCTCAAAAAATGCAGGCAGACCTACCGGATACTCCTGCATAAAGCGATCAAAAACGGTTTAAAAAGACTGTACATGTACAGTGACCGGCATAATAAAGTGACCATCGTATTTCGAAGTACAGAATATCTTAAAACCAATGTTTTTATTGAAAAAGTATCCCATTATCGGGCTTTTTTGAAAGGTTTATTGTCTCGTCAAAGGTTTGTTATCAAAATTAAAAGAGTATTTGCAATAACGAAGAACTTATAACTTTTTTTTAACAAGATAAGCATTTTCGTATATGACAAAAATAAGTGACCACTTTATAAATCTTACTTTATTTGTTAAAGAAAATTAAATTTAATATTTAGTATGGCTTCCTTTGGCCTTAATGACTGCCGCCAAACGTCTAGGCATGCTTTCGACCAGATTGTGTAGATAATTAGGATTGAGACTTCCCCAAGCTCGCTGTAGCGCATGGAAGTAATTATTTTTGTTTGTAACTCCAGTTTTGTTCACATTTCTGTCCAAAATCGACCATAAATTTTCAATGGGGTTTTAGTTTGGGGACTGCGGAGGCCAATCAAGCAGTTTTATGTGAATACCATTTTTGAACACCGGATCAGTGACTGATCGGTCTGGAAGAGATAGAACGCGAAGTACAAGTTGGCGTGATGATGCAAACATCATAAGAATGGTGAAGAAAGATGCGAGGATAACGGTCAGGAATTTTCGTGAATCGCTCAATCTATCCATTTCCGACCGGACAGTGCGCAGGAGGCTGCGGGAAGCAGATTTACAGAGCCGTTTCGCACGTAAGCGCCCCTTGATTAATAAGGCAAATAAAAAAAAGCGACTCACATTTGCAAAAAGGTATGCAAATCAACCTGTGGAGTTTTGGAAACGAGTTCTGTGGACGGACGAGAGTAAGTTAGAGTTTTTTGGATGCAAACAACAAGTCCGTGTGTGGCGGAAAACTGGCGAAGAGCTTCAAGATTGTCACCTCCAGAAAACGGTGAAACACGGCGGAGGTAATATCATGGTCTGGGGCTGTTTTTCTTGGGAAGGCGTGGGTCAATTAATTAAAATCGATGGAATCATGACTGCTGACACTTATATCGATATTTTGTGTGAGAATTTGGAAGTTTCATTGATCCAATTAGGCTTGGAGAATAACTTTATTGTACAACAAGATAACGATCTGAAGCATACCGCAAAAAAAACAAAGAAGTTTTTTAATTCCCATCACATAAAACTGCTTGATTGGCCTCCGCAGTCCCCAGACTTAAACCCCATTGAAAATTTATAGTCGATTTTGGACAGAAATGTGAACAAAACTGGAGTTACAAACAAAAATAATTACTTCCATGCGCTACAGCGAGCTTGAGTAAGTCTCAATACTAATTATCTACACAATCTGGTCGAAAGCATGCCTAGACGTTTGGCGGCAGTCATTAAGGCCAAAGGAAGCCATACTAAATATTAAATTTAATTTTCTTTAACAAATAAATTAAGATTTATAAAGTGGTCACTTATTTTTGTCATATACGAAAATGCTTATCTTGTTAAAAAAAAGTTATAAGTTCTTTGTTATTGCAAATACTCTTTTAATTTTGATAACAAACCTTTGGCGAGACAATAAACCTTTCAAAAAAGCCCGATAATGGGATACTTTTTCAATAAAAACATTCGTTTTAAGATATTCTGTACTTCGAAATACGATGGTCACTGTATTATGCCGGTCACTGTATATGTACATTTAAATCGTAGCAAATGCACATTGTACAAACTATTGTTTAAAGAGACTATACACTCACTGCCAAAGGAGATAAATATGGAACCTATTTAATCAATTTCTTGAAGTGATAACCTCTTTAGGCGCACCGCGTACACAATTGCTAGGCAGTGAATGAGTCTGATCCGTCACACTCCGAGGTGAAACACTATTCGTACGTTGTAAACACAGCCATTGAACACTTTCATTTACACACAAAGTTGATCCTTCGCGTGTTATTACTCGCAGAAAGAGAGTGGCAATAAAGGAATGTTCATTGAATTAAAGCTAAAGTCGTAACAATTGTTACACAAATATCAACTTTGATACGACAGACATAAAACTGCTGCTTGCCTGTATGTATATCACCTAGCCTCAAACATGTATTTGACACAATTTTTTTATCAAACTTGCAAATCAATTTTTATTACAACCCGCTAACTGAACCAAACTTTGTTAGCACCTATGGTCCGTAAGGTTACAAGCATAATTGCTATAATAAATCATGCCCCTTCTATTCCTACATTAAATAAATTGTTCTGATTTCGTGTAACTTCCATGGGCCCTGCTCTGCCCGGCAATCAACACGATAAAAATGATTTATAATCAAGAATTAGTCGAACATGCACATCATACAGTATAATGGAAGGTAGGGATGCAATGAACACGAACGGTTTGGCAAGATTTTTGTGCGTTAATACTGTTCGTTAATGATTCCGGACGAATTGCACGGCGCGGCGCGGCTGTGCTCGGATCGGAATCGGCGCGTTTCAGTGTATTAAGTAATGGTTCATTGCACGATTTACGGGATTTAAACGGCGCGTTATCATTTGCATAAAATCGCGGAATTATCGGTCCGTTTACGCTGCCGGCGCGGCGCGGCGCGGCGGTGGTGCACGGTATAACCCGTTTAATTGCGTTGATATCGGGCCGTCGTATCGCGCGCTTTCAAACGTCTTTTTCTCTCCCCACGTGCTCGGAGGAGGAACACGACGACAGTATTGAAAACGAGTAGGTGATTAAGAGCCACCGACACCGCGTTAACCCACGATCATAAATAAACGACAAATGACTCGGTTCCAACACGGCCTTTTTCCTTTGCCGTCTCGCGCCGATATGCGGGAATTAATACAGCTTATTTTACTAATTATCCTGGCGATATCGCGTTTCAACCATCGCAACCAGCTGAAATTCACGAGCAATTCCTTCTCGTGCACACGATATTGAACGTCGAACGATTAAAACGCCGTAAATCGAAAAAATTCCCGGTCGGAACACTTCGACGTTCGACTGAAAACGGCGAAAGTTAATCTCCGCATTTCCATTTCCCCAGCTAAGCGAAATCATTAGACACCGCGCAGGTTTTCGTCACGATGATAACATTATCGCGAGAAGTAAGTCGATGTAATTAGTGCTCGATATTCGACGATTCTCGAACAGAACTAATTCCTTTCCTCATTATCTTCGAATTTATCCTGATTCACAGGCTGTCGGAATCTTTATTATGTCGTTATGGCTGAGTGCAATTAATACATTACCTACAGAATTAGCACTCATACATATTCCGGAATATGCATGACATATGTTACGACGTTTCCTTTCGTGAAACGGGGACAAGATCTGCTGTTGTCGCTCGAGGTTCACTTTTGATCTCGGTGAACCTCGTAGACGTTCACTGAATTGTTCGATATTTTATAGTAAAACTTTATTTACATGTTTATGAATTATTCAATGACCGTAGTGATTTCAATCGCGAATGGATACATCACCTTAAGCATACCGAAGTTTGAAAGTGAGGGGCAAGTGTTGCCCTCTGGAAACAACATGATTGAATTTGTTTAAACATTAGCTAATTTTTAAACGTACTTGAACAAAGTAATCCATTTGATCATTCCCCATTGACGCAGATTTCAATAATTGTGATAGATCAAATCAGGAAGCCTGAAACTAGTCAATCCAGCGATGACAGTAGATTTAGCTGTTAAAAAAAATATATATAAAAAACTTTTTAAAAATCACGCTTATTTTAAAATGCACTAAAGAGGAGAAAATAATTTTTTTAGACATTAGTCACTATAAATAAAAGCGTGGAGCGCTGAACTACATTGACGTAATCTTCGTGGGTGCTACACACTTTTATTTATAGTCACTAATGCCTAAAAAAATTGTTTCCTCCTTTTTAGTGCATTTTAATATAAGCGTGGTTTTTAAAAAGTTTTTTAAAATATATTTTTCTATTTTCTACTTCTTAGTCTTTTTTAAATGGAACGCAAGGACGTAGGGAGCGCCGTAGGACGTACCGAGCGTCGCACGGCGAGGTGTAACGGTTAATATTAAAATTCTTTTTCCTCCTAGTTTTTTTACAGTTTTTTTAAAAATTTGTTTTTTAATATTGCATTGTCATCCAGTTCTGAGCTATGTTTAAAGTTTAAAGTCTCTAGCTCATCGGGAAGTGATTTAAAATTCGATTACAACTCGGCAAGCTAATATGAGCGTGTTAAAAAAGAATTTGGAACATTGATTGATGGATCACAGCTTAATAACAAATTTTAAAGTTAGCACTCGAGTGGTGATTCAGAGTCACCACTATGAATTGCTATTCCATTAATCACAACATTGTTTACATTATAAATATGTTGGTATCTAATCAAGTACATTTAAGTACTGTATGAGGTGTTATAACAATTTCATATCTATAAAATGAAGAAAATTATATACAATGAAGTTGTTCCAGGGCGGATGTTCCAGATTAATTTTCGAGTTAAAATAGCTTTCACTGCAAAGGGTTAAAAATCGTGGAATGTAGGGGTAGTGCGAGAATAATAGAATGTATCAGACCGCAATACTAAATTTGATTATACAGGGTCATCCGTTTTTAAACGGACAAACGTAAACCAGCTATAAAGAACCCCAAATGGAACAAGTTTTACCCCTGCCACTTTTTTTGTTTAGCCAGTTTTTTCATTCAGTCTCCACGACGTGCCCTATGCCAAAAAAACAAAGATCCGAAGGTCATACAAAAATATTTTGTTAACAAAAAAGATGCCCCTATTTATTTTAAACCAAACAAAGGAAAAATCATCAAGATTCATCACTGGAGTCCCGAGATATTCAAGTTTATGTGAACTCAAAAAATTATGGTTTTTTGCAATTTTCTAGAAATCAAGGCCGAAACAAAAAAAGTGGCAGGGGTAAAACTTGTTCCATTTGGGGTTCTTTATAGCTGGTTTACGTTTGTCCGTTTAAAAACATTATATATGTTTAATATATTAATTATATATGTTTAAAAATCGAGGAATGCAGAAACCGCGAGAAAATAGTAAAAAACGTCATCTGCTTCTGCATACAGTGTCGTGAACAGGGACGTACGACAGCTATTTACCATCTTTCTCGCCTTTGGATTCCATGAATATAATGCGAAACATATTCCGATTTGCTCGAGCATAGTTCGATAATGTAAACATCAGTTGTCACGTGGATCCACGAGGGCCGAGATGGAAAATGAAGGAATAGTTGGGCGAAAGTTCCTCGCGGGAACATCGGGCTTTTGACACCCGCGCCGCCAACGTCCGACCACATTTATGGGGATTCCTGGAGCTAGCAGCTGATGCCACGTACTGAATTCCTGACCGAATCAATTATGTAACTTTCAATTTTGCTAGTGGCGAACGGTCATCTTGACGACAACTCGTAAGGGCTGCCACGGGCTCGTGTAAATTTACGAACTATCCGCAAATACGATTCGCCTCCGTCTCGTCCGCCGGAATTCGGATCGATCTATCCGGAACGCTTCTCCGGAACGTCTCTCTATCGAATTCTCCGCTGAAATTCTTCGCGACGAATCCGATTAAACATGCACGCCGGTGTGCCCGAGAGCAAACCTCCGCCCCGGCTGGTCAATTTATTTAAGAATCCGTATTTCCACCGACCGGGCTCCTCCGCCGGTTTTATGAGCCCCTCAAACTGGACGCGAGACTTTCGGTCGCGACTGATACCGCGCGATTTTTTATGGAAATTCCGGGGACGGTACCGGTCGATTGCAAAACGGGGGAATTGTCGACATCGTGCCACACCAGAAATTTCACTAGCGGAAATATAAGGTAAATGTACTGTGTATAATATTATGTTTCAGTATAATAACTATGTATCTCTAATCGTATTTTCTGTAAAAATTTTCCACTGTATGATTTTTTCTTGTTTGCAATCTTTGTATTATAATCTATAAAATGTACTTTATATCATGTTGAAATAAATCTCATATGAGATTTTCTATGATAAAAAAAAAATGGTAAATGTACCTATTACTGCGGGTGTACGTTTTACTGAGATATTTTTTCCCCATCAGATTAAAATACGTAGAAATAAATATTTCGCCGTGAATAAATTTGTACAATTCAATGAGAATATTCTCGTTGGTGAGACTTTTTCTGCTATGTATAGTTATGCACGATTTACGTCCCACATCGTCCCCCCCACGCAAGTTATTATTAGTATTTAAAGCGTATCCATCGCCGCGTCGCACAGTCGACTGGATCGAGATATTTGATGACATTTTCTATAACTCTTGAACCATAAGAGGCGTAAGAAAGATAAGAACCGATGCCTTTGGTTGTAAATTTCTTTGTATTTCTTGAAATATTCGTAATATGCAGACCAAATGTCAAGAAATACGAAGAAATTTCTAACCAAAGACACCTTTGATTTAAATTATCTCGAAAAGTACTAAATAATTAACGAGTAAACAATTTTACACATTATTTGAAGACAATAAAATTTAAACAATGAATTACAAAATTATTACAAAAAATATATATTCATTACGATAATTACACTGTCCAACAAATTTCAACTTTTTTTATGTTCCCTAATTACTGTTGGGTCCTTCTTATAGAGTTTTTTGCGCTGATTCCGAATCGGTTTTTAATTTTTTCCCTATACGCACAGTTTTTGAGGAACATGGCTTTGAAAAAAAAACATATTTTTCAACTTTAAACAAATATTGTGATGTTATTATAAAAGATATTGTATTGTTCTTTATAGCAAAAGATTCTGTAGACTTTCCCGAATACAGCGATATCAAATATTAATACATTATGATTGTTTAAACATGTTTAAACAATCATTAAAGACGGAGAGACACACTTTTGCACCAATTTTTGAGGATATTTTTCAATTTATCTCAAAAAATAAGTGTCCAGCGGAAAATCGAACTATACCACTCGATAGAGCAGACTTTTATCTTGAGAAGCCACCCTGTCAAATTTGGATCGTCGACGGTTTTTTTCGAACCAGTAAGCAAAATATCTTCGCCCGACATGAGTTGCCGCCAGTGGCGCTCGGGACGAGATACGGCGCAGCGACGGGATACGGAGCGGCGAACGACCGTTATAATGGTGAGCGCCACTGGCGGCAACTCATGTCGGGCGAAGATATTTTACTTTCTGGTTCGAAAAAAACGGCGACGTTTCAAACTTCAAAGCGGGGTTTCTCAAGATAAAAGTCTGCTCTATCGCATGGTATAGTTCGATTTTCCGTTAGACCCTTATTTTTTGAGATAAATTGATAAATATCCTCAAAAATTGGTGCAAAAGTGGTGTCTCTCCGTCTTTACTGATTGTTTAAACATATTTAAACAATCATAATGTATTAATATTTGATATCGCTGTATTCGGGAAAGTCTACGGAATCTTTTGCTATAAAGTACAATCCAATATCATTTATAATAACACTACAATATTTGTTTAAAGTTGAAAAATAAGTCTTTTTTTCAAAGTCATGTTTCTCAAAAACTGTGCGTATAGGGAAAAAATTAAAAACAGATTCGAAATCAGCGCAAAAAACTCTATACGAAGGACCCAACAGTAATTAGGGAACAAATTTGGTGTTGGACAGTGTTATCAGTAGGGAGGAATCATTTTTTAACGCTAAACCTACCACTGCCGGTCAAATGACCGGTTTTATATTTTTCATTTCACAATTATCGAAATTATGAAGTTGCTAACAAGCACATATTGTTATAAAAATTGCACAGAATCTGAATAAATAGAGTCTTGTCATTTTTGTAACTAAAATAATTTTAACTACATTTAGCGCTCGGTAGCTTTAGTGTTAATGAATTTTAGTGGATATTTCATCCGGATATCTCTTATGGTTCAAGAGTTATATAATAGTAAAATGTCACCAAGTTTCTTGATCCAGTCTATTGGGTGTCGCGTCGGTTTCAAACGCGTCTCGCAATCTATGTATTTTTAAAGTTTATATTTGAATCGGCAGACTCTTCTGAAATAGAGGAGAAGTATGTTTTCTCAAAGACTGATGCTGAAGAGAATGCAACGTGAATATATGTATATAACATTAAGACTGTGAACAAGCTTTATTCTCTATAAACAGTCTTCATTGGATTGTTTTAAATGTTTTAATGTGTTCCTACGAAAGTGTTGGAATATCAAAGTTAATGTTCGATCATGTGTTTTTGCGAAAGTAAAAGTCAGCAAATACAATAACAAGCAAATTTTAGTCCCTCTGGACGACGTGACTCTCTCTCTCTCTCCTTTTTTTTGATGAAGCAATTTTGCAATGTATTCAGCTACTACAATTGAACATCATAGTTTCCCATACACAATTATGGCTGCCTTTCGACTCAGCTCTGAAGCAACATTTGAAGAAGCTAACAAACTTCGAGCGATAGCAGTCTGTTATATCACTGTAGGATTACCGTGAAGTATGTTGAACAGCGGTGTCTCTTAAAGTAAAAAAACACGATGATTCACTCGATAACCTCGATCATTATCAAGGAAGGAACGTGGCACGTCTAATTTGTTCCGACGAAAACATGTTACGACAAAACAATCGCATTGATCTAGTTGAAAATTCTTATATTATTTCTGCTTCATTATCAAAATCAGAAAAAATTGAAGATTGGATGATAACTTGAAGATTCCCTCTTGATTGAGAGTGCTAAATTCGTCTGTGACAAGCAAGCATTCCTATAATTACAATTCACAGTAGAAAGATAGCGAGATAAACCGTAACAGAAAGAAATATAAATGCCCCATTAGCATCGCGTGCAGTCTACATTTAAACAAAGTGGACTTTAATTTCTGTAATCTTGACTACAGTAGAAACTTTCCATGTAGTTTACAAAAGTACATGCCGCGTCGTTTAATTACTTTGCTGAAAAAGAAGCGAAACAAGATAGACCTGTCAAAATTTACCACAATTTTACACCGGACAGAAAAACGAGGAAGAGAGAAAATTACTTTGAAAAAATACGTGAAACACGTAACTCGTCCTCTTATCGCGCGCTGCAGGGGAATCTGACACGCAATGTTTTCATCGAGATCCTTCGACACACATAAAATTTACTATCTCCAATGAACCTGATAACTAGATTAACTGATAGAAAGATCGCGTGTGCGTCGCTCGAACACCTTCGTCCCAGTGCACGCAATATACACGCGGGTCACCTGGCTGACAATTAGTCTAATGAAAGATAGTCTCGCCCGTAGAAGCAGAAATTGCTCGACTGCTATTGCTGATAGAATCCGTAGTGGTACAATAAACCAACCCCTTTTAATTAACCTTTTCTATTTTGACGTTTTCCGTCATATAGAATGTAGTTATTCAAACCTGACGCCATTTTTCTCAGGAGAATTTTCGAAAATTGGAATGGCACGAATGGCTATTCCTGAATAATTGAAAAATGCATTGGCGGCGGTTTAGTATAGTAACAACGCCTGCGGTGGTGGGTGTTAGGCGCGTATGGTGAGGGGGGAGGAGCGTAATACGAAACCGAAAGAATTATTTTGCGGAAGTGAACGGTTACCGTAATATTCGCAAAAAAGCTGTAATTAATTTAAGAGGTACTCCTCTCCGATTCTGATGAAATTTAAATATGTTATACAGGAAGGTCCGTTTACGTACGAACACCTATATATCTCGGTTATTATTAGTCGTACAAAAAATCTCCACAGAATAAAGTTGTACTGTTGCAAGGGGCGAATTTGATAATGGTAAAAATTTTTTCTCAAGGTCAATTTTTTACAAGATTTCAAGATCATTGATATTTTTTTTAAATGGAATGAGGTATTTTTTAATACAACAATCGATGCAGCTGGACATTCGTTATAAAAAAATACTAATCTATGTATGTCGAAAAGTTAGTAGTTCACGAGATATTTTAATTTAAATAACTCTAAAACACCATTATAGTTAGTACTAAGACGTTAGCGTTTACTTGCTAGTGTAAATTGAAGAAATTGAAATTGAAAAATTGACGTTGAAAATGAATTGAAGATTTGAAATGAACGAATTGAAATTGAAAAATTGAAATTGAAGTTGAAATGGAAAATTTGATGTTGAAATTGAAATTGAAGAGTTGAAATTGAAAAATTGACGTTGAAATTAACGAAATGAAATTGAAAAATTGAAATTGAAGAGTTGAAATTGACGAGTTGAAATTGAAATTGAAGTTGAAGGGTTGATATTCAAATTGAAGTTGTAAGGGTTGATATTGAAATTGAGGTTGAAATGGAAGAGTAGCAATTGAAGTTGAAATGGAAGAATAGAAATTGAAGTTGAAATTGAAAAATTGAAGTTGAAAATGAAATTGACGTTAGCGTTTACTTACTTCTGTAACGTGTTAGTACGACAGTAATGGTATTTTAGCGTTATTTAAATTGAAATATCTCTTGAACTACTAACTTTTCGACATACATGGGTTAGTACTTTTTTATAACGAATGTCCAACTGCATCGATTAATGTATTAAAAAATACCTCATTCCATTTAAAAAAACATCGATAACCTTGAAATCTCATAAAAATGACCTTGAAAATTTTTTTCCCTTACACCGTTATATGTGGCCCTTCAAACAGTGTAACTTTGTCCTACGAAGTTTTTTTGTACAACGAAAAGTAACGGAGATATTGAGCTGTTCAGAGTTATGTGGGCCACCCTGTATGTGTACATATGATTGACATGGCAGACAATGTGTTTATAAAAATTAGGACATGGATCAGAATCTGTTCCACTGAGCAGCAGACTTTTTTTTATTATAGAAAATCTCATACGAGATTTATTTCAACATAATATAGAATACACAGATTAGACGGAGATTTCGAAATTAACGAATTGAAATTGAAAAATTGAAATTGAAGTTGAAATGGGAGAGTTAAAATTGAAGTTGAAATGGAAAATTTGATGTTGAAATTGAAATTGAAGAGTTGAAATTAACGAATTAAAATTGAAAAATTGACGTTGAAATTAACGAATTGAAATTGAAAAATTGAAAGTGAAGTTGAAATGGGAGAGTTAAAATTGAAGTTGAAATGGAAAATTTGATGTTGAAATTGAAATTGAAGATTTGAAATTAACGAATTGAAATTGAAAAATTGAAATTGAAGTTGACATGGGAGAGTTAAAATTGAAGTTGAAATGGAAAATTTGATGTTGAAATTGAAATTGAAGAGTTGAAATTAACGAATTGAAATTGAAAAATTGACGTTGAAATTAACGAAATGAAATTGAAAAATTGAAATTGTAGAGTTGAAATTGAAATTGAAGTTGTAAGGGTTCATATTGAAATTGAAGTTGTAAGGGTTCATATTGAAATTGAAGTTGAAATGGAAGAGTAGAAATTGAAGTTGAAATGGAAGAATAGAAATTGAAGTTGAAATGGAAGAGTTGAAATTGAAAAATTGAAGTCGAAAATGAAATTGATGTTAGCGTTTACTTACTTCTGTAACGTGTTAGTACGACAGTAATGGTATTTTAGCATTATCTAAATTGAAATATCTCTTGAACTACTAACTTTTCGACATACATGGGTTAGTACTTTTTTATAACGAATGTCCAACTGCATCGATTGATGTATTAAAAAATACCTCATTCCATTTAAAAAAATATCGATGACCTTGAAATCTTGTAAAAAAATGACCATGAGAAAAAATTTTTACCATCATCAAATTCGCCCCTTGAAACAGTACAACTTTGTTCTGTGGAGATTTTTTGTACGACTAATAATAACCGAGATATATAGGTGTTCGTACTTAAACGGACCTCCCTGTGTAGCTACACATTTTGAACAACTTTTTCGTTTGCAAAAATGTTGCCCGCGGCTTCGTTGAGGAGTTATTAACGAAAAACACGGATCAATCAGCGACGCCACGCTATGCGGGACCTGTCACTAGACTCCGTTCGCTATAGCCGCGCTCTGATTGGTCCTTGTTTTTCGTTAATAACTTCTTAACCTAACCCTAACCCTAACTAACGCCATTTTTGCAAAGGAAAATGTCGCTTCAAATGATCTCAGGAACCTCCCATTTCCGGATTTTGAAGGAATTTCAAGACACTCTGTATATCTTTTTATGAAACTATTCCTGGATTTAGTTACGTAGGGTTCGGGCCAGTTGCCCCTCAGAAAGAATTGAATTCCATGATTTTCATTGTTCTTGAAACATAGTACAAACTTTAGTTAGCCCGTTAATGACGAGAAACACTGTGACTCTGTTGGTGATATTCGTGTTACGTTTTAGGAAGAATTAAATTGCGTGACATTCATTGTGGTTCTTCCTTAAAAAGGTACTTTTTAAACAAGATTATGCACTGAACATGTGTTTAATTCATACTTGTTTGATATTATCTGAGAAAAATAATTTTTGTACTGCGATAATGGCAGCATTTAATCGCAAAGGATTAATACAGCATCCAAAGAGAAGCAGTGGTTTATGCAAAGATTTTTAAGCCAATAAAATTTCTCAGAAATTTGAACGCCGCAGTAATTTTCCTGCAACATGTACGAAATTACAGTCAATGTACCATGATCGATGTAACAAGACCAGAACCGGTGTAACGCGATCACATAACAAGGACGTTGACGTCGCAGTGCGTCGCGTCTCGTCACGTCGCGTCGCCTGGAAGTGAGTTAACGAAAACTGACGTAGACGCCGCCATGCGAAATGACCGGCCATTTCTGAAGTTCCGGCATAAGAAAATCGTATATTTAGACGGTAGGAAGCGTCGTGCGATCCGACGCAGCACCGGGATCTGTAAGACGCTCCGTTGAGTAGAAGTTGTACGACAAAATGAACAAGGAAGCGCGGTTGCATCAGCGAACGCCGCGATCGCGTCACGGTAATTATAGCAAACACGGATACAGCGAGACGCGTGATCGTGATTACGAAAAAACGATCGGGAATATAAAAATGATACGTTTCAAACCACTGGATCGTTTCACATAAAATTTCCGGGACAGGTGTGCGAGCGGTTCAATTACCTTTAGGCGATTGAATCTATTGAAATTCAATCCTCGGAAAAGCTACGCCGTGCGAATCTTTACCGAACGCTTGCCGCGGATTTCGAAATTCCATCGGCACTTGAATTTCGTTAAAATTCTGTTTCGCTCTCGCGCGAAACGCGGGGACAAAGCGACAGAGAGAGAGAGAGGGGGGGCTGGAGCATATGAGCACATCTCCCTAAACACCGGGAAATGTTGTACGTCGACTAGGGGCGACTCCGAACGAAATGAAGCAATGATTCCCCGGTTAATTACGACCGCTTGTTACTCTTTTCGTGTGGCAGACTGACCGACACAACGAGTGTCGCCGATTGACACTCCCGTATCAATGGGAATTCGCGTAATGTCGCGTCAGGAATAAATTACTCAACTTCACTTAGCCGGCTAACGATGTTAATCACCGGCGGTGTAACCGGTCGCAATTAAACTTCGAAAAACCGGCCTCGCTCATCTGGGATCACGTGTCCACTCGAACGCGATACTTGTGCCGGGCCACTTCATCCGTCCGCACAGATCAACTCCGACAATTAAAACCCGCGCATTCACCGCAGACCCGTTTAAAGGACACCGGGAAGGCGCATGAAGCTGTCAATGTCCCCACTTTGACGCAAACTATCGCTCGTACGCTTTCCGTTGCATCTAGATAGCCCTAGGTAGTCCTGTATTCTGTTTGACGGCCATTTTCGGCCTCCGGTAGCTAATTTAGCCTTCTGTCGCTGATGGACTGCGAATTTTGAAGTACTATGTGAACGGTGCTACTTGAAGGAAAATGTTAGAATGCATTAACTACCATGCATCGTTAACCACCCGACCAATTAAGGCTCCAAATAGCTCCCATACCTACAGAATCTTCGCATTCTTTATTTTTTAAATTCTATTATATACAGAGCATTCGACTACGCGTGTCCCATATTTTACAGGCTGATTGTATATGCCAGTTAAAGCTATAAAGTTGTACAGAAATACATTCCTCTGATCGCAAGTATAAAAGTTGTGAGGCACTGCAAAAACAAAGTTACTACAGTATATTCGCAATTCTCGATTTTAATCTTAGCTAAGCTTACAGAATGAGCTATGAAATGTTCGATAAATAATAAAACACCGTGTATAATGATTGCACAAGTCAATTTAAAGCTGTAAAGTTGTAACATGGAATATTTGATAAACGATAAAACACTATAATTCCCTGTTTCGTTGAATGATCTCGTCACCTAGACACTCACAGCGTCTAATAGTTTCAATTTTTTTTATCCACGCCGGATGAAACCGGTTTCCTTCTGGCGACTAACGGGGAAATTCTCTTTGAAAGGTCGCGGAGGCTAGATGCATTCGAAATTAAAAAACTAAAATTCATTTCCCACCGGAACTCGGTCGGCACACCAGGCACGGTCACGCGCTGCGAAATTGAAAACGGTGGGTTTCGCACTTGCGAACGGGGTGCTGCTCCCCAAGTTATTATTCCCCCCGTAGCGGCGCGCGATGCGATGGCGCGTTACGTCGTCGTCGTTGTCGCGAAATTGAATCGGCCCATATATTACCGGCTATTACGAGGCCACCGCTAATAGCGATAAAGATATAAGTAGAGCGACGACGATGGCCGAATGCGTGCTAGAGCTGTTTGTAATCCGGACGATGGCGAGGCCTCTAAAGATTACCTTCTTGTTTCCATTTCTAGTATCGAGACGTTACCAGGTAATTCCGGATTTAATTCAGCGTGTAAAGAAATTTTGTTTGTTTTATTTGATGCTATAAATACCGAGCATGTATTGTTGTAATGTTTACGCTTGGTGTCTTTTATCCCCTAACTTGTATACTGGGGTGTCTCATGACTTCAACAAAATTTTTGCTCGCAATCGGAGATACCAAGTTTCTTTACCGTCTATAGGACAGTTGGATTATTTAGTTTGAAATGATATTGTTGCGGAGGCTTCGGCGTGGTCTTGCCGGAGAACACATTACAATAATAAACAGGGAAAACTATAACTTTATTAATTCAACAACAAGAAAGTATAATCGTTAATGCGTGCTTCTGTCTCAATTGCTCAAGAGGATCTGATCGTCTCTCTTCTTCTTATCAACAACCTCGTTGTTCGGATACCGCAATATCGATGTGACAGGCGACTTCACTCGATCTCTGCGATATCTTCAGATTAACTCAGGGGAAGGCAACTTCATCTCGTAACAATATACTTAACACTAAGGCCCTCCACACACGGGTCGATTGAAATCGCGTCGTGAAGTTCGTACGTCTTGCTCGTCAAATACGATTCATGCGACGGACGCGATTGCCGTCCACACACGGGTCGATTGTAATCGCGTCGTGCAGTTTTTACGTCTTGATCGTCGTACGATTCATGCAACAGACGCGAATGCCGTCCACACACGAGTCGATTGTAATCGCGTCGTGAAGTTCGTACGTCTTGATCGTCATATACGATTCATGTGACGGACGCGATTGCCATTTGCACACGGGTCGATTGTAGTCAATTTGTGTTTTTCAAACATCAAGAATCGCGTTTTCACGTTTTCACTCAAAAATATGAAAACATGCTATTAATAGTGCCCGAATAAGCTACCATCAAAAGCGGTGTCCTCGATTTTTTTCAGACTTTTTTTTGTGGGAGATCATTGTCAAAAACAATAAAAACCAAACTGCTTCGACGTTTTTGCTGCTAGAAGGAAAGCTAGACTTGCAGGTTTTACCGTGGGGGTATATTAAGCTCTAATTAGTGATACTACATCGAATTAAGCAATTTTTTTACCTCAGAAATGCGATTTAAGAGAGTGAAAAAATCGTCTCCTGTGGAGTCGCGCGAATCGTACGATCCACGCGATTTTCCAACTTCGCTTCCGATCGCACGCGATTAGAATCGCGGCGATTTCAGTCGAGTCGATTTCAGTCGACCACGAATCGACCCGTGTGTGGCTCTCCATTCATTTGCATTGGAAGTCACGTGGAGGGAGGAATCGCATGCGACTGGAATCGCGTCGACCGAATCGCCGATCGACCCGTGTGTGGATGGCCTAAACCTACGACCACCGTTCAAAGTGACCGGTTCCAGATTTTTTATTTTTTAATTATTAAAACAATAAAAATGATCTCATAAGAAATGATTGTGTAGATATCTTTAGTAGAGCATGTATTACAATAGGAGCCGCGGAAAGTCTAAATAAAATCAATCTTGTCATTTTTGCAAGGGAACATGTACCAATTACTTTTAAGGCTCGGTAGGTATACAGCGGCCGAAATTTCTATAAAGTCATCTTCATTTTCATAGACATTTTTAAAATATCACCCTTTTTGTTCATTTATCGTATCTGGTCTTGTGCCTTGTTGACACTCGGATAGAGGGATTGCCCCCTCTAGACCGCTATGTTTACTACGTACGTTTGTTTTAATTTTTTTCTGTGTGGTGCAGAACACAAGTGAAAAGTTTCTATAAAGTCACTTAGTGTTTCTCTGTATTCTGAGCAGAGAACTACGGAAAATTGCAAATATTCTAAAAGTATTAGTTTTAGAACTCATAGCAATCCTGTTTATTATAATTTGATTCACGTGTATTAGAATGTCGAGAGGAAAAGTACTAACAAGTGAAGAAAAAGCATCAATCGATGCTTATAAAGATATGGGCTTCTCTAATCGCGCAATTGCTGAGAAAATTAATCGGTCACACAGTGCGATTAATAATTATATCAATTTACGTGAAAATTACGAAAAAAATCATTTTAAAGGTGGTAATAAAAAATTGTGAAAGACACAACATTCATTATTAATGAGGTCTGCGGCTAAGGAAAGGAAAGATGCAGCACAATTTCGAGCTGAATTGCAGCTACCAGTAACAACAAAACGTGTGCAACAACTTTTAAATTCTTCTGGGCAATTTGTGTGGACAAAGATGCAACGTAAACCAGGCCTTAAAGAAGTGCATGAACAGGCCCGTCTTGATTTCACACGGGCACACATGTCCTGGACGAAAGAGTGGGAGTCTGCCATTTTTTTCAGATGAGAAATAATTTAATTTGGATGGGCCTGATGGCTGTAAATATTATTGGCACGATCTGAGAAATGAGAAAAGTGTGACAATGAGTCGTAACTTTGGCGGTGGTTCCCTAATGATATGGGCTGCGTTTAAAGCCGACAAAAGAACTCTAATGTGTTACATAAATCACAAAATGAATTCGAAAAATTATACAGATGTGTTAGACACGGTTCTAATACCCTTTACAGAAAATATTGAAGATGGCAATTTTATTTACCAGCATGGTAATGCTGCAGTACACGCGTCGAAGCACACAAAGCGGTGGCTTCTTGAAAGAAATATCAATGTTTTGCCATGGCCTGCTTGTTCCCCCGATATAAACCCTATTGAAAATGTTTGGGGTATAATTGCGTAACAGGTTTATAAAAACTGCAAACAATACAACTCCATTAGCGAACATAGCGTCTGTTAGAACAGAAACGCTACAAAAGTTAGTTCGTCAATGTCCAATCGTATTTTTAATATAATTAAAAAAAATGGAGGTTACACTAAATATTAAAATATAAATAATAAAAAAACAATTGTTAATTTCGACTTTATCCGTGTAAAACGAAACTGACATTATAGAAATTTCGCAGTTTGTTCTGTGTAAAATGATATTTCTGTTTTCTTTCATGAATAAATATTATATTTATGTTTCGAAATCGGCGCGTATGCTTTCTTTATGGAATCCCGTAATGCTACCAAATACAAATTTTTCATTGGTATGGTATAATTATAAGAATTCACTACAAAACACAGCGACTTTATAGAAATTTCGGTGACTGTAGTGTTGAAGGTAATTCAGAAAATTCATACAAAATTTTAGAGAGGTCGTAGTATGATACGTCGTAATCTGAACACACACTGTATCACTTAGAGGTTCATCTGCTGTGTGCACATGCTCGTGGAAATACTCAATAGGTGTTATTATAACGGGATTAATTCTTAGATGTAGATCAGTTTCTCCGAATAGAAATAAATTCATCCGAACAGTACGGTCCAGAAATACTCCATCTGGAACTACATATGTAGTGCGAAATGCGCCGTGTTAAATGTAAATTTGCCACCGTGCAAATCGCACTGACAGGATCGCGTCTCTCGATGGATAAATCTATTTTTCGAAATCGCGGTGCTGCAATAACGAGAAATTACTCGGCGGTCGAAATACATAGTTGTAGGGAATTATGATGGACACCGGAACGCGAATAAACAGGAGAATTTGCGAATAATGCCGCGCTTACGGGCCGGTTGTCATCGCGGAAATAAATAGCGAAGAACGAACGGAGGCACACGATATCCGGCCGCGCGCGAGGCGGAGGAAGTTGCATGGGCTTGCGCGACTGTCAGTGAACCGAGGCATAAAGTAAACAAGAATGCTCGCGCCACGAAATTAGAGGAACGAAATGGGCTGCGGAACCCTGGCAAAATAAACCACACATGGCAGCGTTCGTCGCGAACGGCTGCGACGGGAATTATACCAACGATAAAGCCGTAATAATTACCGCGATAATAAGTCAAATGAACTGCAAACGCTTTGCCCGCGCCGCGTCAGCCGTCCCGGTGTAGAATGTTTAACGTTCCTGACGGAACAACACGGATTCCACGGCTAATTTTGACTGCAATTTGCCGGTTAATTTTACTTTCGGCCCCGGCGAGCCCCGCTCACGAATATACCCGGAGAATGCCGAAGGAAGACGAAAAATGCAATCTCGTGATATCAAAAAACTCTTTCCACGAACTGGGAAAGATCGGTATGAGAAACTAAGTGCATTGTAATGCCCGTTAATTATAAACCGTGTCGTATAATTTCTGTACGTCGTATAACCTCGTAATCGAACTGCAGCAATTAGATAGGGATGGTAATCGAGTTACAGACAATGACCCGATGTTATCTTTCTTATTGGCTATCATCGATCACAAAAGAGCAGGACGACGACGATTAATCCTTCGCTGGACGAATGCTCGTTTTAGGGTTATTAGGAAACCAGAATGTAGATGGAATGTACGTAACTCTAGATCGGTATGGATCCACAAATCCTGCCATCCCTAGGTTAAAAATCTTATTTACAGACAATGTCATTTACAGAATCATGACTATCAATCGTTTCCAGTTAGATTACTTTGTTCCCGGACTATGCCAAGTTCGTTGCGATAATTTCTGGATCGCACGCGATCTAGCCGGATATGTGGACCAAAACGAAATCCTTCTCGTGCCAGAAGACACTCGGAAGATGCGAATCGGGGAACGAGAAAATCCTGTATCCTCGATCCCGAGAATTAGCGTCGCGGCGCTTTGTTTTGCTTCCTGCGTCCGCACCGCGCCGCATCCTGTGCATTGTGTAATAGCACCGAGTCGGCGCAATGATATTCCGCGAATTAATGAACTGGGGAGTCGCGCAAGAAAAGCTGGCAGAGGCTGCCTCGCCTGATTATCGGTGAAACTAGCGTGCCGGTTGTCAATAAGTGCACGTCCGCGTCCGCCGCGGCAACAATGGCGGAAAGTTGAGGAATTATCGCGCAACATCTTCGACGGGGACGCGCCGAGGGAAGACACACCGCGACAGACACAGAAAGTACGACTCTCGTGAACTCGGCCATCGCGGAACGTTGTTACGGAAATTGGGAGAGAACGAGATAGCTGCGTAATTTCATCACTGTTACATCCTGCTGACGTGGCTTACGGGAGACATCCTTGTCGAATAAATTAAGGGCTCAAAACATCAGCCGTTTATGCAGCCTCTTAATGCGTCCAACATAAAAATTGTCTAAGTTAATTGTAAAGCTATGCCCACACTGAAATTATCCGATAAGAGAAGAGGCGCAAAAAATTGCTCGATGTTGCTCGAGTATCAACATAGATTAAGAGACAGAAATTCAACGAAAATTTTTCTTCCGGTAACATTGAGAAATCGAAGATGCCACAGAATTCTTACTTTTCACAGATGTATCAAAAAAAGATGCAGATTTAACGACAAATGTGTTCTAACAATAAACACAGAAGATTAATCTCCATTCTTTGAAAAGAGACAATAAAGGCTCCATACTAGACTTCACTCGCAACGATTAATAACTACACTCCTGCTGGAGTAAAAATTACCATGCACTCGGTAAAAACAGGATCGAATTCAGCCTGCAGCTCTCAATCTCCAGGGACGTTTAAAAACAGAGAGCGCCTCGCTAATAAAAACGCGTTAATTAAAGTAATGAATAATGTTTTCGGAGAACAATACAGGGCGCGAGAGAGTATTTCGGCGTTGCCGCGGGAAACTAATTTCTTTTGACTAATCGTGAAGCGAGAAGGCCATTCGAACAATTGCTTTCGCTGGTCGGCTGGTTGGATTTCCGGAAAATTTATCGCTTCGCCAGGCTTGTTTACCTCGGTTCCCCGGATACTGTCGAGCGATGAGAGAGCGACAGGGGGCCGAAGTACACGGGATCCCGAAGAAGCGATCCGTTCCGAGCGAGTACGTTTCTTCTAGAGCTTGCAGTTTCCCGCAGTCTCGGCGCAACCGACCCGCGTTTACTTTGCCCGCTTCTTGACCCGCAATCCGTTTCTCGAGTTACTTCGTTCTTCCTACCATTCGTCGATCAACGAGAACGTTAAGTGACTAAACGACCACCCTGCACCTCTCTCCCTCTCTCTCGCTTCACTCGACGACTAGCACCGCCCACGCTTTTCTTTTCCTCGCGATTCCAACGGTAGTCGCTCTTCTGCTTGTCTTTCGTCGGCGTTCAACGCTGGAGACGGCTACAGGGTATCATCGCCCAGCTCCGGAGGATTGGACGTCCCACGCGGATATCAAATACTATTACCTCCGGAGACTTTATTTTTCCTCGAACTGCGACTGTTTAATTGCTCCGAACGGCGATGTTTTACTTTCCCCGAGGAAAGTCGATTGTTTGATGTTAAATGGTTCCTCGGGAATCCATTACCATTCTTCCGGAACTTTTTTCATACAGTTTATCAAGAAGGTTCATGGAATTTAATAGAATCATTGAATTAACAGTCTGTATACAAATTCTGACTTTTATAGCTCGGCTTTGTAAGACAAAATTTCTTTCAAAATGATTCCTTGTACTACAAAGAAGATAAAAATATTCCTGATTTTTATTAGACATGTTTTGCGTTAAATGCAAACTGCAATTTTGTGCTGTAACATTGTTCTCATTTGACGCCTCGTTTTCGAATAAGTCGAGTTGAAAAATTCAGCTAATACCCGCGCTATTAGGTGGGAGTTGTCTGACGCGTCTGTGCATGACCAACCAATTCTACTTACTGTCACAGAAAATTGGTGTTCCTTCTTATCGATTTGTGTTTTCATGTAGCATCAACAGCCAATTTCTTTCAGCTTAAGAAATGAACCAGATAAATGAACAAGGGGCATTTTGTAGACAAAGTACTAGTGATTTCACAATGCAGCAGAGTCAGTTTAAGCGCAAGGAATACTTTCAGTATGATATTAGAGATGGAGTTGCACCATGGTTCTCGAGTAGAGGTTTATCACGAGAATTTATTGTAACATTCAATCGTTGTAGAGCAGATCATTATCATCTTGCAGCATCTCTTTCACGACTACATATAATAGATGATTCCAAATGTAACTGCGGCAATGAGGTTCAAGATCTTAACCTTAACATTTGGCAATGTACCTTGTTGAAATCACAAAGAGTTGATCTCATGAAAAAATTAAGGAAGCTCAATTTGTTTCCACCATTAAATATCAGATCGTTACTTTATGAACCGAATATTCAGGCATGTTATCTTCTTTTCAATTTTTTAAAGCAATGTAATTTAAAGATTTAAAGTTATGTACTTAATGTGTTCTACTGTACCTACATTACTAATGTTTAACTGTAAGATGTATATTACTAATGTATAGCTTTATAACCCCCTATGGGGAGTTCCAATTAAGCTTTCAATAAAAAAAGGGGCATTTTATTCAGAGCATAGTGTTTTGATCTGCAGTCTGTTATCTTTCTTTTCTACAGATGAGGGTTGATATACAGGGTCAACCACGAATCGTGACCAGTAGAGATTACTCTACTATTAGCAGTGGGATCGGAACTGTTTTTATCACATATAGCATGGCTTCAAAAGAACTTTCACGGGATTATAGCAAATTTTTTGTAAAAAAAATAAAGAAAGCAATTTTTTGCAAATTTTTTTATGTCATGATACTTACCAAATTCGCCTTGAAATCCTCCAACAAATAGGCGTACAAAAGTTATAGGAGCATTTGCAAAAAATTGAAGGTGAGCTTACAAAATCATGAAAAAAAGAGTTGACAACAAATTTGTTATAATTACGTGAAAGCTCTCTTGAAACCATGCTATACCTGATAAAAAATTTTCGATTGGACTACTAATAATAGAGAAATCTCTCTCTACTGGTAACAATTCATGGTTCAACCTGTATACAATGAATCTACATGTACACTGCCGCTCAAAAGTATGTGGACACTTACCATGTTCATGAAATTTGTGATATATAATGTATATTTTTATTGTCAAACAATATTTGTTGCTAAAGTCTATTATGAATATGTATGTAATGTATTCTAATAGTACCAAAATAAACAATTTAGTTATTGAATTTTCTTAAATAAATAAAAGAAAAACTATGGGATCACATAGATAGATAAGTCCGAAAACGATGTCCCAAGTCTGAAAAACATTTGTGGGAAATATTAGAATCTGAGTGGAACCTTATTGAAAGTGAAGTAATGAAAAAGTTAATAGCCAGAATGCCACGACTAGTAAACGCGGTCATAAAAGCACGCGGTGGATATGTAGACGAAAAGAAAATATAATTATTTTTTATCATTATCGGTGAGATATTTAATAAATTATTATTAAAATATATTCTCCAATACTGTACGAACTGGAATACATACATGATAATCAAATTTACCAAAGATATCATAACTTTTTTCAGGTAGTTATAAGAATTAAGGAAGTGTCCACATACTTTTGAGCGGCAGTGTACTTTAAGAGACAAAACTGGACACTGATGAAGGTCTTATAGCCGAAGCAGCTTCTTCTCAAAGAAGTAAAAGCCAATCAAAGTACCAAAACGAATTTCGGAAACGTGTCTCTATACAAGAAGATATTTCTTTCAAGCTTGGCCTCTTCCACAGATCGGCAAAGCATTCCAAGAAACGCAATTAAGGTATTTCCCAGTTGACCAATCGGCGAGCAATCTGAAAAAAGCACAATAGTGCCTGGAAGAATCCGAGCGCGCGAGGTCGAAGAATTTTTCATTTAACCGGGGCCACCCTTTAAAAATAGATCACCCGGAGAAAGTGAGGGTGAGTTGAGTCACTAGGTTCGAAAGTGTTTCGGGATCTCTTTAAAATATCGATTGAGAATGAGCCGTTTCATTCCCCTTTTGGTCTCACCCTCCTTTCACTTTCCTCGTTCGGTCGCGGGACTAACATCGAGGCAGTTGAAAACGATTCTCCGTGCCGTAGGGTGTTCGAAAAGAAAGAGGACGTTGAGCGAGTGACTTCAAGGGTGAGGGGGAGGGGGTTGGAATGAAACCTCATCCCCCGGTAACCGTTGGACAAAGCGGCGCGGATTGTAGACAAGGAGGAAACGTCAACATTCGGAAAAATCGGAATAAAGCTGTGCCGCGTTGGAAATTTCATCGTGCCTCGGCGTCGGAGCTAACCCGGGGCTCGCTTCTGGCAAACAACCGAGCAACAATGGCGCGAGCCGAAAAGCGGGGTTGCGCCTTGCTGAAAATTGGAAAGTTAACGAACACGCTAGGCCGGAATAATTTAAGGGATCGGGAACGCCGCGGAGTCGACGGCGAGTTTTCTCCGCGACGTAAATAACTGCCAGCGGGATTCCGATATTACGTGAATGGGAACGAGCGGACGCCGTTCATTTCTGAACCGATGGATTGGATTCGCGGACAAATTACCTAATTGTGAATTTAAGTCGAGGGGTTCGGTGAAAGGATACGTTTCAATATCGCCGACTATGTTCTCAGATTGTGGGCAGAATGAGTCGAATTCTTTCTCTCTTTCATACTGTTTCATTCAGTTCTATTAATTTTATCTACGCCATTGTTGGGCACAGTAATGTCTCGATACGTGTATGAGAGGTGTGCACGATAATTGTGAAAAGTTTACGTATCTTCACTACCGCAGAGTATACCTCTTGGAGTATAACATAACATAAGTAGTACTGATTCGATGACAATACTTTTTTCTTGTTAATTATTTCTTTCTGAAACTGAATCATATTCGTATCACTATTCTGTTTAAAACGATACCCCAAACGGTACAATTTCATCGTATCTACCCATTTAATTAACCTCGATTATTGGAACCGATGATATCTGAACTCTTCGTTATCCAACGATTCATTATACAAATCGGCAAAGACTTAATTTAACAATGTAGCTAAATAACTGTTCATTATGACACAACACATTAACGGTCCATTATCTATGCAGCCGCCATGTTCTACTGATTAGTATGGATTGTAGAGGTCCCACTGTATCGTGAATTAAGCGAGTAAATGCAATCTGAATTGTGTAGTGTTCTGTGTCACTTTTATAAGAAAAGTGTTACGAATATACCTGAAAATTTTCGAAAAGAATTCAACAATGTTGCCACTGCAAATGTTAGTTACTTTTCGATTCTATCTCGTGCATGCTCTATTGAACTAAACACTTGCAAGCCGTTGAAAATAATTCTACGTATAAAAGAATAAAAGAGTTGAACCCAAAATAATTTTATCCAATTTCAATAACAAGCTCGAAAGATATACCGCTCGTTAATCCAGCGTACATTCGGACTCCCGATATTAATTTCGAGCGGCGCAGCGAGATCCATTCATTTTTTCGGGTGACGCGTTTTACGAGCCACCGAATTTCAAGGAAAAATATTCCGCGGCAAAATATAGTCGCCATCTATTATCAGGCGGAGCGGCACACGTTGCACAAAGGCGGGATCGCGCCGGAGAAAACGGTGGAAGGATTAACGAAATTAATTCGAGACGATTACTCAACGACAATCAGATACGTTCGAGCCGGGCCGCTGGAAGGGCGCCAGAATTAGGAGAGAGCTTGGGGGCGGGAGGATCTCTCCGTGCATCAATTTGCAGAATCAAACATTCGTCACGATCATAAGGAACACGGTTAAACCCACATAGGTGTGTAGCCGGGGCCGGTGTTCATGTTACGGCCCCGGTCAGCACGGCGCAAGAGTCCTTTATTAGCATATCGAGCGATGCCAGCGTGTGCGGTGGCGTCGATAAATTCCCGCGTTATGTCAACGCAGATATATCGCGCGGCGATCGATTAGCATCGATAGTCCTGCCCGTAGGAGTTAGCTGTTATTGTTGGACGGTGCCCGCAGGAACGCCGGCTGGCAATCCGTTTACCAGCTTCTGTTCCATTTCGAGCCTGTGGACGGCTGCCTCGTCCATTGATTCGGTCGTTAGGCGGTCTTTCACCGATACACCGAAACCGTTGAAAACTCCTCGTAAACTGTCCCGAACGATCCCGAGCCCGAAATCGTATTCAGTCGCGCAAACTGTCGCTCGTAGACCACGGCCGAGCGGAAACGTCGAACGATCGGCTAGCTAGGGCAGCTTAAGACAGACGTTCCGCGGAGGCTCTCATTATTAGCAGCCAGTCGATGTATTAATTAACGGTAAGTCCGCATTATAAACTCGACGTTATTGGTGCCATTTAATCGAGAGATTCGACCACGGTGGGAAATTAATAACTTTGCCTCAACGAGCCCCCTTTCCCCTCTCCCGTTCCTCCTCTATTTCCTCCTCGTCCTCCTCTGCGGCCGCCTACTCCAGGCAGAATGTCTAATCGATATTCAATTTTACGCCATGTGCTGTCTAGCATGACTGGCGTCGTCGTTCCGATAGCATCAATTATCCTAGGCATCGGTATTTTGATAGATGGCATAATTTCGCGGCGAATATAATATTCTAGCTCCATAGCGCCACACAGAGAACTAGCGCTCCTCCGAATTCAACGGGAATACGGCTTACCCGGCACGCCAGCTTGTTCAATGGATATCCGGCTAGACTGGAATGCGAGTAGAACCTCGTGCCTATTGAGCCAACCAAAATTTCGCGTGAATCGATAAGATTATCGTTAATCCACTTCATAGAAACTTAACGCCTGTATCTGGAATTCGTGTTTACACTTTTCCCGTCGAGGGGGCTTCGGATGCTTCCGGAAATTCCGCGGAGCGATAACGCGTCTCGCCAGCTTCCGACGATCATGTTAAACGGTATTGCCTGTTGATCGCTCCAGAACAATGGCTGAGAGCGAATCATACCTGTAACTTTATGCTGTATCGATGGGAGTTCGCGAGAAGTCAGCGAAAAAGTAAAGGCTTGTATTCTCTGTTGAGTAGGGGCGTCTATTTGTTTTTGGATTTGAGTAATCGGGTTTCTTATCGAGTCAGATTAAGCAACTTGTCGACTAATGAGTAACAAATTCAAAGAATTAATACTGTGATGCAGGTATCTATCACTATGCTTTATCTATATTATTACTTGTTTAAATCATTCTCCAATGACGTGTCCCACCTAAGAACAAGGACAATGCTCCTTTTGCCTCCATTCTTTCTTTCATGTCAAGCTTTTACAAAGCATTTCAAACAATATGCTAGCTTCGCTAGAGCACAACCATTTGAACTTCCTGGTCACAATGAATCGTCGCTCGTCGAGAGAATGTGTATCAGCTAAAAGCTCGGCTAATGCAGCACATACTTAAGAAAGCATCGAGCGCGTTCAGTGACAACTTGGAAGAGCACTTTCGCAGTTGGGAGACCGGTGTCAGAAGAGTCCCCGAAGTCAACCGATCAGTCAGGTCGGTGGAATCCGATCGGACGAGTCTGGCTTCCGATCACGATCGAGAACGACAGTTTCAGCGTGCAACTTTAAGTCAAAGTTTCCTCCGCGAGGAGGTGATGTCTGAGCGTGCGGGGATGGAAGAGGTCTGGGTGTGCCGACCGTTGAACGACGCTACACCCCGGCAGCTTTCCGCTCTAACGATAATCGCGATGACAAGGTTTTAGCGCGTAATAGGTTGCGGATAATTATCCGTAATCGGTCTTCGAAGGTAACGACGGCATTGCCGGAGGGAATGGAAGTGCATCGGGAACGAGGGGGGAAAGAGGAGAGAGACAGAGACGGGGAGGGGTAGTCAGAGAGATAGAAAGAAAAATTTGGCGGAGGGGTTCGGACTACCAGACGAGTAAGACCGTCCCGAATGCAGTGACCCTCCGAAACACGAATTGCGCTGTCTAGTTCGTGTATACCGTTCGCTGCTCGACGTACCTATTTCACTTGCCTCGATGGCGAGCATCGAAGACGAGCTTCATCCACTCGCAACGGCTGTTAAATGTTGCGCGGCTGACCGAGCAACCTGTTACGTTGACGTTTCAACTCCGTTCAATTTTGACCGGCTCCTTGGAAGATGAAAACGGGAACTACCACGACGTTCAACGTCTCGCAATTTCAGGCTGCTGCGCTCGGAGTGCTGTTGGATAATCTGCCCCTATCTTGTTTTCGTCTTCCAAATCCGTCTCGATATACTCTTCTTAGAGCTTGGAACTTTTTTAGAGGATAGTAATGACTTCTATAATTTCAAACTCGGCATGATTATTAAGTAGTATTTGAAGAACGTACACGAATTTTGTTCAGCATCGATAATGGTTTTTGCCGCAGTTACAGCGATAATTATTGGCGAATGTGGTTCTGACTGTGGTCAATGCACCTGACACAAAAGATATTAAGCATTTCTTAACCCTCATCCGTCCCTCATTTCGCGAACTGAATCTGTCCCTCGGTGTCAAATTGACACAGTGGTAAAATATCGACGAAATAACAAGATAGAAAGTTATTTTTCGATATTTTTGTATTCAAATGGATGCGTTAACATCTGCATCTTAGTTTTTGCACAATTTTCGCATAAAATAAAGCGATGTGTGGCACATATTGCTTGTTTGGACAAATCACATCGGGCACTATGTATATTAGCATTCGGTCATTTCTCACATATGTGACACCGGGCTCGTTTTTTTGTTGGTGGAGTATGCATTATACGATTACTACAAGACGGTACAATCACTGTTGGTATACCCTTTATTTGTACAACAAGTGCAGTCGCATTAGATCCTCGCGGTAGATGTGTGCGAAACGTAATACATATACGAATGCACCAAAGAATGTCCAATTTCAATAAAAAAAAGGCGTCGACGATATTTTTTATTTTGATTCCACGTTGCATTGAGTGAAGGAAATATTATAAAAGCATTGCATGCTGATATATCTAACATATTAACAACAGTTGCCATTGGTCATCTATTTGTTTCGCGCTTACATCTGTATGTGCCCACCATCTCCATATCATTGAGGACATCGACGCGACGCCTCCTTTCGTAGCGTTATAATACTTTATTATTTCAGGATTTTTTATCTACTTCACTACTCATTTGCTTTGACGGATGGTATGTACTAAGTAGAATAACAAATCGTCTTCTTTTTGTCACATAAGACACCATTGTACCATTTAGTATGTGTTCAAAAACAAACTCCGAATGATGAAGTGGCTTCTTCTTCGTATCGAGTAAAATTTGTGGAATTTCTTTTCTATTTTTTCGTATAGTCCCTACAAGCGTCATCTTTTGTTTTTGTAATATAGTTGCTAATTCGTGTGAAGTAAAAAAATTGTCACACGTAACATTGCGTCCACCCAAACCTTCAACTAATTGTAGCACTACGCGTTGTCCCTGCTTTATTTCTGTGTGGCAGTTTCGATCGCGTTCCGTGTAAATTTCCATACTATATGAGTAATACGTTTTCTTCTAATTTAGAAAAAATCAATTTTCCTTCAATTTCCGAATGCCGTATAAATTTCTCATTGAAATAATGGTGATTGAAAAACTCCGCGACAGTACGTAAGAGTACATGTGTCATATTGACACACAGGGACTCTTTCGTAACAAATTCGACTTGCAGTTTTGACATTATTATTTTCCATGAACAATGCTAGGTATACGTGTTTCGCATTAAAAAAATAAAAGTCACAAACTTTCGGGCAAATTTACCGACAAATAACAGAACAATACCGCTTAATTCGCGAAAACTGTGTCAAATTGACACGAGGGACGGATGAGGGTTAAGTAGTATTTGAAGAATGTACACGAATTTTTTTCAGCATCGATAATGGTTTTTGCCGCAGTTACAGCGATAATTATTGGCGAATGTGGTTCTGACTGTGGTCAATGCACCTGACACAAAAGATATTAAGCATTTCTTAATCTAGTGTGTGAGTGTAGGTGTTGTATGGACTAAAGCGAATAAAATGTTTGTTACTTTTCTGACTTAATTCAGCCTTCGAAGATCTCGAACTATAAGTTAATGCAAAAAGCCACGGATAAGTGAGACAGCTCGATACATAGTCTATAGAAGCTACCAGCAGTGCCATTAAACTGCCATGGAGAAACTATCCGGAGTCCGGTTTCGGTTTGATAGCACGTGCGAGACAAAGAATTGCTAGAGACGTTCGATGGACAGGTAAATATCTGTATTGGAAGAAGCCGGCGCTTCCCGGCAGAGGTGCGAACAGTACATTATTCGTTTGGAAGGCCAATGTATCCGTCCGGGTGGTTTCAATTACACTCGTCAGGGTACATTTCCCCGAAAGCGCACCATTCTTTAGGCGGCCCTGCGCGCGCACGGCCGCGATATTTCAAGCTGACTTATCTCCCGGACCGCAAAGGTTAAATTCGATTCTCCAGGCTGAATCATTTATGAATAGCGGTTAAGACGACACTTTCTCTCCGGCTGCTGGCGCGGGGAGACGGTCCGCATTAAGAACGTCTAATTAGAGGCAGCGCTACATTCATTAAGAACACAAGACCGGAGAGTCCCTTAATTCTACGGTGCAGTTTCGTCTGATTTACGTCCTCGTTGTCGCCCGCTGCGAGCCTCGCGTTCCTAGGACTTGCTCTCCTTGAATGTCGTCTTGCTCGAATAAGCCTTCCACCCCTCTTGCGACACCCCTGCCCTCATCTAGACGGAAAGGGGTTACCGAATACAATTCAGTACATGACCCGCCGCCAAGGAATCTCTTGTACCTGACGCCCCGGTACCCGCGAGATGCTGTTTCCACGCCAACTTCGACTAGCTATAGGCTGGCTTAATAACTGCGATGATAAACAGTGACCATTACGCAAATCACGCGTGGATCGCTTCTGTCGTTACGAGAATTTCATTAATTTGATGCTTCAACCCCTAATTGCATCCTCGTCCCTCTAGCAGAGCATTTTTCCTATTCTTACTTTGATTCTGTTCATTTCGATCAACACTTCCGAAATAATTGCATGAAATATCCTAAGGTAAACGCCTTATCCACTTCTGTGCTACTCTTCGAATGAATAAATTCATTTGTAACCGAATTTTAATAATAGTAATTTTAGTAAATGGGGGTTGAGTCTACCGTCTACCACTTGTTCCCGTAAGCCATCCTGCTAATGGTTCAATTGCCAAATGAATATCATTACTTCTACAACACTGCGGATGTTTATGCAATTTCCAATTGTTATAGACAAACTTCAAGAAAGTAGCATGAGATAAAATCCTATTTTTAAAGGGATCAGAAAACAAATAAAAATCGCACTGAATTATATCAAATTTTATATTGTGGCATTTTTTGAAAATTTCCATGAGCCATAAATGATCTCATAAAGTTCTGAAAAATAAGTAGGAATAATTTCGATGTTTGTTAAATCGTATTGTGAATTGAATAAACCAATTTTATGATAAAAACCATCGTGGATGTAACAAAATACAGGTCATATGTGAGGCCATTGAGGTCTAATATCAAACCAAAACTAACTATAAAATGAAGGGATCAAAAGGCAACATAAAATTAGAAGAAGCAACTGAAAGCATGCAAGAGTAGTAAGGAAGGTATACAAAATGTTCTATTATATTGTTAGTAGATTGTTAAATGTAGATACATGTGTAATGTACAAACTCCATTTCATACGAAGATTAACTTCTCTTGTACTACCGTATGAAGCATGTTAATAAAAAGATTTTCGCCACTAGTAAAAATCAATAGCAAGTATCAGGCTCGTGCTCTGTCTGTTGCTTTTCTGACAATTAGGGTATTGCTTGCACAAGTCTGGCTACATGCGCATTCCACTTTCTAAGAAATTCGAATACGAGTATTCGGGCACATTTACATACTATCATGACCCACTATGGTTAAAGTGCTGAAACGTATTAGAACCAAGTGGAATGCCGCGAGAATTGTGGGATAACCCTTGCAAGAGATGCGCCCATTGCCGAATGTTCGTAACCTGTGTACTTTAATGCCGATAACATTCGAGGGAGAACCAAGAGCGTAGCGGAACCAGACGAAGGAATTCGTAGTATCGCTTCCTACGGGGATACGATGGTTTCCATTAGGTATTTTATTCTGGATCCACAATCTCCCTCCTTTTCGGATGCCTTGGGAAACTGTCTCTTCTAACCATGATATTCCTGATTGCTTCAACTCGACGCTTATACGTACCAAAATTCTAACCTACAATTGCTCAAGATAAAAATGACTTGTGATTCTCTTAGTTGCGATTAGATAACTAAAACACAGGTTCTTTGATTTTTGCCGACTATCGTAAGTGGTATCAGAGAAAATGTAAGAAATTAAAGCGTCTTAGATACGAAGGGTATTTGAATAATACTTTAACAACCAAAGGTTTAATTCGGCTGGGAAAATAATGCTGGATCATAGGTGTTCTTTTATCGGTACTTCGATAAAAAGTAAGCCTCACAGTTAAATGGTAGCAGAATATTTATATTTTAATATTTAATTCTAATTTTAATATTTTAATATTTTAATATTTAATTTAATATTTAATATTTAATTAATAATATATTCCAGACTTGAGTCATATTTATTACTACTGGTACTACTGGAACAGCTAAAATGCAATTTCAAATTCTTTATTTTACATTTATCTGAGTTATGAAGATTTCATTGTAGAATTGACTCATTTGTCGAAACGCTTATTTGTAGAAGACAAAGTGAACGAATTCGGCCACTACATATATTTACGCTAATTTAATACAATAGAAAATCAACTAGTTTCAATATTCAATAGATTCAGTATCAAACAGAATTGTTTAAACTTCCCGTATGTGTTCCAATTTCTGACCTATGGAAGTAGGGAGAAATTTTGAATTTTGGGAGGTGAAGCGCAAAACGTGTTTCATATGTGTTCCAATTTCTTAACGATGGGGGTGGGGAGAGGTTCTGAATTTTGGAGGTTGAAGAGCAGAAATAAAGCGATCTATGTTCACAGGGCGAAACGTGTAGAAGTTCGAATGACTTCACGCACTCGTGGCAGCCCGATATATCGATCGCGGGGTCGTGGGATTTAGCAGCCCCACGTGGAGGCGGCTGGAACAGACAGACGGGTGTTTGAGGAAGCCTCCCTAAGGACGGCAATATCTCTGTATGGTAGGCAGCAAGACGATGGCTGGTGACCCCTCCGGTCGTGTAACGGTGACAACACGAGCCAGACGAGGAATATTTGCGCTACTATTACGTTACGTTCCATCGGTGGCGCACTTACCCCCTCATCGAAGAAGACGCGACGCAGCCCGAAGTAGTGTTCGGTTACATGAACCGAGATGCTCTCAACGGACACCCAGTGTATAAACTTTAGACGAAACGGAACCGAGCCTGAACATTTTAGGACTAGCGTGTCTCTGCTCGATGTAGAAACCTGTCTGGTCTATTAATAATGAAATGATTGCTCTAATTGTCATCGGACCAGCTGTCCACTAAAAGTAAGCCTTCGTTATTTCATGGTCGATGCCGTTCGCATCGAAATTATTCCGTTTCTAAAATCCTCAAAATTTATCATCCCTGTACACTCATTATACGTTACTCCTTGACTTAAGCTTGCGATAAACAAGATTTTACTTGTTTAATTACTGTACCTCAGTTTAATGTAGACCAGCATGAAACTCAGTCAGTCTCTAATATTGGGTTGGCAAGAAAGTAATTTCCGTATTTTTAGATGAAATAAAATCCAATTTTTTTATCAAAGCAATGAACTTTAATCAATAAAATATTTTCCATTTTGTTGTATGATTTTTTGCCATCTTTCTGGTAGCTTCATAATTCCGCGTTCATAAAACTTCTGATCCTTTTCGGTGAAAAACTGATCCAAGTGCGATTTCAGATCATCATCATTAGTGAATGTTTTACCATTCAAAGAGTTTTGTAAACTTCGGAATAAATGATAATCTGATGGTGCAATGTCAGGGCTATATGGTGGATGTGACATCACTTCCCAACCAAGCTCCAATAACTTTTCACGTGTTACCAAAGATGTGTGTGGCCTAGCGTTATCATGGTGGAACACGATTCCTTTGCGATTTGCCAATTCTGGCCGTTTTTCTTTGATTGCTATGTCCAGTTTTGTTAGTTGTCGGCAATAAACATCTGAATTGATGGTTTGGTTCCTTGGGAGCAGCTCAAAATACACAATACCTTTGTAATCCCACCAAATTGACAACATGATCTTCTTTTGGTGCAATTCAGCTTTCGGTGTGGTTTGGGCTGGTTCATCACGCTTGGACCATGATCGTTTTCGAGTTGTGTTATTGTAAACAACCCATTTCTCATCACCGGTGATGATTCGCTTGTGAAAAGGGTCGATTTCATTTCGTTTGAGATGCATATCGCATATGTTGATGCGTTGCATTAAGTGAATTTCTTTCAACTCGTGTGGAACCCAAATATCGAGCTTCTTAACGATTCCGAGACTTTTTAAACGATATTCTATGGTTGTATGCGAGACATTTAACCTGTCTGCAATCTCTCGGACAGTTATATGACGATCCGATTCAATAATGGCTTTCATTTGGTCATCATCAACTCCAGATGATCGACCAGAACGTTGGTCGTCTTTAAGTGAGAAATTTCCAGAACGGCATTTTTTAAACCACTTCTGGCACGTGCGTTCTGTTAAGCAATCTACACCGTAAACTTCGCATATATCTTTGTGAGCCTCGGCAGCTTTTTTACCTCTACGGAAATAAAAAAGCAATATATGCCTATAATGTTCGTTTCTGCACTCCATGTTCAAATTGACACAGAACTAACAATTTTAATCAAAATTACGTGTAATTTGCTTCAAAAGTAACCTAAAAGATGCAGTTATGAAATGTCAGAAAGAAAACAAACGCAACGTTAACAGAAGCCAATCAAACAAAACATAACGCCATCAGTTAGTGAAAACCGAAATTACTTTCTTGCCAACCCAATAGTTAGTTAAAATTTCTTTACACATAGCAAGCATGATATTTAAAAGTTTACCTTATAATCAATGTTGTCTCCCTTGTTAAATTTCTATTATATTAATTATGTATATATTTTCAGACGCATTTCTCTTGAAAATGATCCAAATCCGGATCGAAACGTTGAGAATTTAATTTTTGCAAATTTGCTTTGTCTGTATTATTGATCGAAACCGTGCACCGAGAGCATATTTTAGTTTACTAAACAAGATTTTATTTTACATCGAGTCAAGTCGCAAGTTGTGACGTTTCTTTAGTACTTCGTGTGTATGTAAATGTCTGTGTTTTGTTTGTACGATATTTAAAGAATATTAAAGCACGAGTGTTCACGTAACTTGAGAAAGGTGATACATCGAATGTTAAAAATACTGTAATGGCGATATACATGAAGAATTGTGTACATAGAGAATAAAATTAATATATTGATTGATATATAGATAGCCGCAACGTTTTGTCACGTGACTTGAAACGCATTATGCACGCGGGGAGCTAATGTTTGGATGCCGGCGAGGCCAATAAACTGGCGTTTACGCGTGCCAAAAGGAGCGTGCGCCGAGGAAAAAGGAATGTAATCGCGTAATTCCAATCTGCGGACGCGACAGAATGCAGTTTAACGCAGTTTGTCTTCGGATGCATATGCAGATGGAATCTCGTTAAACGGGCGTGGATGCAAATGCAATCTCGAGGCAGCGCAGGACTATGTAATGAGAGACGATCAGTTATAGGGGGTGAATTCGCGCGATTCACACCTCGTGCGCTTCGGAGCTTTTTCCCCCCCTCGACATGTTTGCTGATGCATGCTCTGTGGATGAACCATCTTCATTCGACCATGTAATTGAATTCTTCATTCCTAAAACACGCCGGCGCGCGCGCGCGCAGATTACCCTTGAACTTTATGTCGTTCGGGTACACAATGTTGCATGCGATGGCAATTTGACAGTATCGATCTATCTTGGGTTCTCGGTCGTCCTTGTCTTCGACTGAGGAGGTCGCGAAATTGACTGGGATAAAGGCTGTCATATTACGCTCCGCAAATTAGGTATCTATAGGGTGTCCCAAAATTACTTCAACAGCCGGAAATGGGAGGTTCCTGAGGTCATTTGAAGCAACATTTTCCTTTACAAAAATGTTATCCGCGGCTTTGTTTAGAAGTTATTAAAGAAAAACACGGACCAATCAGAGCGCGACCTGGTCTGTGTTTTTCGTTAATAACTTCTAAACAAAGCCGCGGATAACATTTTTGTAAAGGAAAATGTTGCTTCAAATGATCTCAGGAACCTCCCATTTCCGGTTGTCGAAGGAATTTTGGGACAGCCTGTATAAATTGGAACTATCTAGCAATTAGAGCCCAGTATTTAGTACGCTTCAGACGAGTGACATTGTTGTGGAAGCATTCATAGAGGTTCAGTAATTTTATTTAGCCCTCCGATGACAGGATCAGGGTGTACTTCATCCCACAATATCAACCCTTAACACACAAGTGAGAGAGAGGTACCACTAAAAATTGCTGTACCAGTATTCAAAATATTGTTTTTACTTTATTAAATATGTTGGCGTCTAACCAACTACTAAACATTTAAGTATTATGGGAGGTATTATATCAAGTGAAAAAAATATCATATAGAATGAAATTATTCTAGGTCGAAAGAAATGTTCAATTTTCGAGTTAAAATAGCTCCGACTGCAAAGGGTTGAGCTTTCCAATTACTTAATCCCTTGCAATGGCATTTGATTAACAGTGCGTACAGTTGTTACTATACACGGGGAACAACAGAAAGACCTTGACAAATAGATTTTAAAGAATTGATATTAGTCCTAATTATCCTAAGCGTCACTACTCTAGGATTGAATAAAGATGTTACAATGGACAGTTTGCCATCTTTTATTTAAGAAAATGATTGCAAAGAATTCGTTACGGTGTGTAGAATTGCGTCTCGAGCAGAATAATTTGAACAATGGTGAGATCGGAAAATTTTCTAATTAATCGGAATAATAGGAAAATCATTTCTTCCAATTAAAGCAATTTCCATGCGTTCGACGATTTTTGTTACCGGCAACAAACGGTAATTGATTGGAACGACAACGCGAAGGTCCGCAACGGCGCTCGGCGCTCGGCTTCGTCGAATTGAATCCGAGCCGATTTACCATGGAAAGTGTTTAAAAAATGAAAAGAATATCGCGAAGGATCGCCGTGGCATGAAATGAGATCGGAACAATGCGCGCACATTTCCATTGTACGTTTTAAAGGGAACGCGGCCGTGTCGGTGTGCGCGACGCGAGGCGACGGCGACGCGGTCGCAGATCCACGCGATCCTTGAAACTTTTTCATGACGTAGTCATTTTCTCTTCATGACGCGACACGTGACTGCGCACGCAGCGCAATGCAACGTTGTGATGGCCGACACGCGACGATCGATCACGCACACACGCGAGACCAGATTCCCGTGCAATAGCTGCACTGTCGCTGTCTCTCTCTCTACCGTTCTCTCTCTCTCTCTGCGTTCCTGCAGCTATTCTCCTTCTCTCGCTCTGTCCCGTGGAAATCGAACGATGTTCTTGAACCAGGTAAATGCGACGACGCGCAATGCTCTGTCTGCAATTATTTCACGGCAGAATGGAAGAATCGACGGAAGTTCAAGGAAAGGAAATGAACGTGGCTGGATCGACAAGTACCGGGGCAGGGCTCCCAATGCATTCGCAAATCGTGACCGATTGTCCCGGTCTCATTAACGCGCAACTAGCCACATTGTGTGCGCTTTTTTCATCTATGGAAACGCCTTTCCGCGACGCAGACCGGTTGTCGAGCGCAGTCTCCTGACCGCAACTTGTTTGTGGAAATTCTGAGACAGACGAAACGTATCACCCGACTGAGGATATTTGTGTCAAACAAAAATTCTCTACGTTAATTGTGAGGCATACCAGTTAAAATGTATTCCTTCTTTTGACGATCTCAAGAAATCGAAAGCAAAACAACAATATTCTTAAATTTGTTTAATGTCTCTCAATACATCATATATAAATGTATTTATGTATAATACTTATTTATTTACACAAAATCTGTAACCTACGTATGGCTGTTTGAAATGTACATAATCCTTGTATGATTCATGTTTCACATTTTTTTCAAAAAAATTTTCTACGCTCAATATTCTATGATTACTATTTTGATTGATATTTAATAGAAATAGACTGTTTGAGACACATTTTTGAACAATCAGAACGGGGGAACATGGCTTTGAAAATACAGAAACATTCATGAATGAGAAAATTCAATTGCATAAAGACCTTTTGAAAAGACTTCTTGAAAACCAGTCCGGCTAATTAATTATCCGCAGTAGACTTTTCGCAGTAGAGAAAGCAGCGATTTTCTAAAGGGAAATCCAAAAATAATTGAGAGATTTAAAAATGTATGGACCAACTAAATCGACGTATTTTCTCAGGCAGTATATACTCCGCTCGCGTTTTAATTGTGTGGTCGTAGTTGTCCCCTCGGCAATTATGCGGGAATTTTGTAATTCATTAACGTCCGTTGCGTGTAATTTATTAGTCGTTGTTGTGAACGCTTAATCGTGGCGTGAGTCATGGCAAGTACTAATTAGAGGAAGGTCTAAAATGCGCGCGATTCGCTTTGTGAAACGTGCGTGTGTATTTTTCCACGCGTTTTTCGCATTGAAGACGCTATTCTTGTACAAGGTGATGATTTACATTTGTAATACACACTGCTCTTGGGCGTATCTTATCGATTTTTATGAAAGTAGAATGTGCGATTGAATCGAATATCGAAAATAATATTTTCGTGAACTATTTTCATCGTTGAATACTATTGATTTTAATTCACATCGTGAATACTTTCTCAACATTCGGATATTCCGAAATTCAGATATTTCTAGAGACACAGAAACTCGCGTATACTAATCGAGTATAGTTATTTTCACAAGTTTTGCGTGATTTATAAGATTACGAAGAAACGGCTGTCACAGGGACGAATTTATTTGTCCGAAGTGACATGAACAAGATTAGTAGCAACTATCACGATCGATAAGCAAGAAAAAACGAACTCGTTCAGTCTGTTTGCAAATGTATCGCTGGACAAGATCCGCGTGGGAGGAGACATGACACCCTGACATAATGACGACACATTATCTGTTTAGCAGGACTGGATAGTCTCGGTGTAAGGTGCGAAGGAAAATCAATAGTTCTTTTCCACGGTTCTGACGGAACAAGAACTTTCGCAGTTTGTGCTAACCCACACGATAAGATAATTATAAACTACGAATTTATCTTCTCTCGAACTACACGAGCCTCTGTCATTGTGCAATAAAGATAACGCGAAATTGTTCTTGCAAATCACTCATATCTCCTGTTCACTGTTCGAGAAATTGTGACATTTAATACGTTTTCAGAATTAACCCGAATCATAGTTGACGTTCAATTCTACTAAAAATCTACTTTTTAATTTACGTACATGGTGTATAAACTGGTAATATTGAATTGTTTTCTATATTTTAGCAAGTGAGATTACAATTAATACTTCTTTGGTATCGAAATGGAATTGCATTTTTCTGCTATTAATATTGAAATGTTGAAATGAATACGGAGTTATAGCAAATCCAAATTCTGTTTACCTGCCAGAAAATGTTTAAGGATGAAAAAGTTCTGCTCATTGTGGCTGCGAGAAAGATAATACGGAATAGAAGTAAAAGTCTGGGTGAAATCGACCCGAAGTGTAAATAAGGGTTAAACAAACACTGGTTTAGCTAGTTAGAACGGTAGTATGGAATTGCTCATGCGAAGTGCGAATTTTCCCATTTCCCCAGTCGTCTTCAATCGATCTTCGTGAAGGCTAATGTGAAAGGAGCCGCCGTTGCCGGTATCAGCTGATCGAGCTCGCGTAGACGAGCCCGTCGCATTCTAACGAGGTACGATCGACTGGCTCGGCCTCTTTCGCTCGCGATTTCGCGTGACAGACATGTGCGTAAGCCGTAACACGTGACCGAGCACACAGTCCCACGCAGCGCATCGAGGAAACAACGCAACTGCAGTCGACAGAGACTGGCGAACACGCGACGATCGATCACGCACCGATGTAAACACACCCGTTCCTCGACGAGATCCGACGAGACGCAAAGCGACGCGACGCGACGCTTCGTCCTGGCCGATGCTCGTCCACCGGTGCATGCCGCCGCTTCCTGCCACGAATGTCACTCTCCTCCACGGATGCCGGACATGCCTCGTTTGCAATTATTTCTCTGTTTCCTTGGCGGATGTTGCGAACCGACCGCAACAGATTCGACGCGTCAATACCTTTGCCTTCTGATCGATAATTTCTGCCTTGACTTATCGTAAGTAGGGTTGCCAGATCTTCTGTATTTGATATGAGTCTTCTATATTTGAACTTGATCAACTATATCATATTTGAATAAAAAATCATCTTTGTTTGAATAAAAATGTTTAAAATGTGCTGTGTACCTCTTTTACTTGAACTATTATATTTTGAGCCTACCTCATATACAGGGTGGGGCCACTTCAAATATCTTTGTTGTTTTTAAAGATACGTCAAATGTCTGAAGGACAAAGTTGAATGGTAAAATGGGGCTTATACGATACCAAAAAAATTATTGTTTTTATGTAATTTTTTTTTAGAGATATGAAGGTGACCTTCATTTTTTTAAATGGAATGAGGTATTTTTTAATACATCAATCGATGCAGCTGGACATTCGTTATAAAAAAGTACTAACCTATGTATGTCGAAAAGCTAGTAGTTCAGGAGATATTTCAATTTAAATAACTCCAAAATACCATTACTGTCGTGCTAAGATGTTACACAAGTAAGTAAACGCTAACATCAATTTCATTTTCAACTTCAATTTTTCAATTTCAACTCTTCCATTTCAACTTCAATTTCTATTCTTCCATTTCAACTTCAATGTCTACTCTCCCATTTCAACTTCAATTTCAATTTTTCAATTTCAATTCGTTCATTTCAAATCTTCAACTCATTTTCAACGTCAATTTTTCAATTTCAATTTCTTCAATTTACACTAGCAAGTAAACGCTAACGTCTTAGTACTAACTAACTACTAACTTTTCGACATACATGGGTTAGTACTTTTTTATAAAGAATATCCAGCTGCATCGATTGATGTATTAAAAAATACCTCATTCCATATAAAAAAAATATCAATGACCTTGAAATCTTGTAAAAAAATGACTTTGAGAAAAATTGTTACCATCATCAAATTCGCCCCTTGAAACAGTACAACTTTATTGTGTGGAGATTTTTTGTACGACTAATAATAACCGAGATATATAGGTGTTCGTACGTAAACGGACCTCCCTGTATACAGGGTGTTCACGCTATTACTAGCCAGCGTTTTTCTTGTAAATAGCAAATATTAGAAAAAAATGTAAAAGGAAAAAGTAGTGCTGTTTTTTGTATGCAACACAATGGCGTATGTAACTTTTTTGTGTTTATACTATTTTGTTAGATATGAAGGTCACCTTCATTTTTTTAAATGGAATGAGGTATTTTTTAATACATCAATCGATGCAGCTGGACATTCGTTATAAAAAAGTACTAACCTATGTATGTCGAAAAGTTAGTAGTTCACGAGATATTTCAATTTAAATAACTCTAAAATACCATTACTGTCGTGCTAAGATGTTACACAAGTAAGTAAACACTAACGTCTTAGCACGACAGTAATGGTATTTTAGAGTTATTTAAATTGAAATATCTCCTGAACTACTAACTTTTCGACATACATAGGTTAGTACTTTTTTATAAAGAATGTCCAGCTGCATCGATTGATGTATTAAAAAATACCTCATTCCATTTAAAAAAATGAAGGTCACCTTCATATCTCTAAAAAAAATTACATAAAAACAAAAATCTTTTTGGTATCGTATAAGCCCCATTTTACCATTCAACTTCGTCCTGCAGACATTTGACGTATCTTTAACAACAAAAAAGATATTTGAGGTGGCAAAATGTGGCGCCCCACCCTGTATATACATAATTGCAGTTTTCACTACTTCTTCTATATTTGAATCAAACATTTCTGGCAATCCTAATCATAAGATACCGTAGAGGATCGATGCATTTGTCAGGCAAAATCATATTTTTACCCCTTCCCTTAACCCTCAGTGCTCGAATGGTGATTCAGAGTCACCACTGAAAATTGCTATACCATTATTCAAGTTTAGGTGACTAAATATGTTAGTATCTAATCAATTACTAAACATTTAAAGTTTGTATGAGGTGTTATATCAATTTCATATCCATAAAATGAGAAAATTATATAAAATGGAATTATTCTACGTTGCGGAAGAAATGTTTCATTTTCTATGAGTGCAAATGGTTAAAGTGACTCTCACAGACGTTATGGATTTGCTATTGGTTACTATAGTTACTTTTAACTCTCCATCATAAACTAACATATGCAATACTAACCTAACCTAGCAACATTAACAACACGTTAGGAATTAATGAACTCTTACACAAAGTTCTTATACATTTTTTTCTTGTAACTCCTCTCTTTTCAACATACCTATATCTCAAACACGCACAAACATTCTCAAACATAAAAGTGTAAATCGTTCATTTTAATGCTATTTTAATGCAAAATAATTTAAGTTTGATGGAAATCAATACACAGTGACAAGAAAACGGACTACTTCTAATAATAACATTTATAAGCATGCTGCAGATTGTTTACATTTACGACAAGATTAAGCGGGTTAATTTTAAAACGGTGAAAATATTAAAATGATTTGATGACAGTTCATTTTCATCTGATGGGAATTTTCGAAGTCAGAATGAAATTTCCTGCTGTTACATCGGTACAGTATTTACAAGAAACAATATAGTATTTCTCCTTATGCGGAGTCAGCTAGAAATAACTGTATTTCACTCGAAAGAAAAGTGGATCTAAATTGGGATATCATAAAATCGTTTCAAATCTGCGGGGACAATTTGGTATCGTCACCTGCGACATAAAAGCGATCCCGCGTCAAAAGTTGATTATATTCGTCTGAGAAAATCAATATACCGAATATAGGTGGTACCATCGATATACCAGAATATATAGATTTTCCAACGGTAGCTTTGACCTAAATTTTCGAGAGCTGCAACTATTGCGTCGGCTACTCTACGGCAGTATTAATATAGAGCAGAGATCTAGCTGTTCGACAGACTGAGTAGCAAGCCCGAGAACTTCTGCCTTCCGCTAGCCGAAATAAACGTGCCATTACTAAATTGGTAATTCATGTTCATTCTGTAATTGCCACTCTATTACACCTGTGCTACGCGCGGCGAGGTCGGTAATTGCGAAATAGTGAAATTGTTTCGAACCACCCAAGCTGCGGCTTATACATCCTCGATGCTTTAATTAATGATCGAGATACGCAATCTCTGTACCTTCGATCAAGCGATTGCTCGCACATTACCTTCCCGATGATAAGGCCGACAAACGCGACAAAACCGACCAATAAGATGATCGGTAAAAGGAACTAGGCATTGCTGCTGCCTCACTGCCACCTGCATTTACGATTTTATTAGAAGCAAAGCTCTCTTCATGCAACTATAATGCTTTCTTGGATCCAGAATAATGGACGTGTTGGTACAAAGTAGTGGATTTTGGTAAACAATTCTTTTTCTGCAACGTTCTATTACTGCATCATCTTTCTGATATTATTTCGTATTATTTACAGCGAATTTCAGCAGCAACCTTTAACGGCAACACAGTATTTACCATTCCAGGAATAATGAATAAACCTGCTTTGAATTTACACAAAAATTCATTGTCAAGCTTAAACAAAAGATCTTTAGTCATATCGAGTTCAATTTATATGTGAAAAAATCGATAAATATACCACTGTACAAATGGGGTGTGCATAAAATGCACAGTCTAGCAACGTTTCCAATTTCCAGCAGCCTTGACGAGTACAATAATTCATCTGGTAATAATGAAAAATATCACTGTCAATTTCTAACATGTTTACAGTTCTTCCAACACCATTTGCTCTAAACTGCTGCAGCTGAAATGGCAGCGACAGTACGAAGTCGTCGCGAATAGCAATCTGAAGAGTGCAAATCAGTCTATCGGCGCAAATGGGGAAAGGTACGCATCGAGCAACCTAAAACGAAGGTTGGAATCAGAAAGTCACGTTCCGAAAGCAGAATCGCGAGTTGCCGTCCGGCAATTGATAAACGTCGAGCTTTTTATACGTCCCTTCTATGCAGGAACTTCTCGCGGCAGGAGCCGACGACCAGCTGATGCAATAACGCCGGGGGGACGCGATGGTGCACCGAGTGCACACGCAGCGTCTGCCATATTGATTGGCTTGCTCAGTATTACGTAATGTCATTAACACGTCGCTTACACATGCGCTTAACTTCCCCGTTCCCCTCTGCCGTTCCCGAGTCGACGTTCCCACTGGTGTTCTCTATCTCCCTCTTCCTCTCTTTCTCACTCTCTGGTTCGGTTTGCAAACTCATGCAGGTTGGACGAAGACTGTAAAATCGCGAACGTGGAGGTGCGGGGCGAAAGAATAAACACAGGCGGGCAGCGGCGTATCGCGGTCGCATAAACCATCGCGAAATAATGCATATGACGAGTGCACGGTACGCGTGCCTGCCCATTGCGCTTCCATCGGGTCCCGCAGCTTTTGCCACCCATCCCTTCCCCTCATTGCGTCCCACACTTCAACCCCCACCCCGTTGGCATTCCGCGAAAACTGCACGCGGACCGATTCGTCGTTGCGTGGCCGATCAAACGAACACGTGACACCGGTTTGTCGACGACAGCCGCAGCGCCGGTGAACGCCAGGGGTTGCACCGATGCACCAACCCTTTGCACCGCAGATAATTTACCGTGAATATCGGAATATTCGCGGACCGATCAGCACCGTCGTCGGATTATAAATTTCTGCGAAAGGTACACGCCACGCGGATAATGCGATGCGAACGACCCACTGCAAATTCGGAGTTGCGAGAGGGTGGGATGGTCACTGGTGAATATGAAATGGGGTGATAACTTTCCTTATAGAAATTTTTTAACTTTACGCGAATTATTTCCGTATTCTATACTTGCGCGACTTTATGTATGTACATACAAGTTTCAATCTTTTTTAATCGTACATGCATAATGAATTTTAGGGGTGGGTACGATTTTGCTAGTGGTAAATAGATTGTCTTGTATAGAATATTGAAGCAAGATGTTACTCTAGTATCTTAACCCTTTGCACTCCGCGCTATTTTAACTGGAAAATTAAACATTTCTTCCGATCTAGAATACTTCCATTCCCTATGATTTTTGAAATTGTATGGATATGAAATTGGTAGAATACCTCATACAATACCTAAATGTTTAGTAATTGATTAGATACCGATATATTTAACCCTTTTAGGGTTACAGTGGTCTTTTCCAGCGATTTAGCTGGCCAAAATTATTTATAATGTTTAATGATTCCACAACATTTTCAAATCATATATAATATCATTTTTTATTTGTTCAAGTATTTTAAAAACATTTTTTAATACTTTTCCAATATTTTTTTGGTACGTTTTTAAGTAAAAAGTACTAGTTTATATTACATTATACACTAAGTTAAAATATGATAGTTCTAAGCAGTGTACAGCAAATACTTATACATAAAATATTGTGGATCAAGGCCAATTTTCAATATAATTTCACTTTATTATAGCACACAGTACACGTTTCGCTCGAGATCATTCGCTTCGGATAATTCCTAAAAGACTGATACAATGAGGCAAAACTGCATTCGGCATTCTAGTGTTTATAAAACATAAGAAGATCGTTTCATTTTGTCTTTGTCATTATCCAGTGTTTACGTCTGGAAAGCGTGCGCGCCCGAAACGCAAGGGCCACTAAGCGCGATAAACAAAATGCTGTAAAATGAACGCGGGCAGACTCGGGCAATTAATTTTTGTGCTGCTGTAAGCCCAAACCTTTGACAATTGCAACCGCCCTTAAAAAGATTCCCGGACGTACCCTGATGTACAATATAATTACTCATAAAGTGTTACAATCGTAACAAATCTTATTTACATACTAATCGTTTTGAAATGTAAATAATTACCAGAAGATATGCAATAAAAAGATACAAAATTGTTGAAAGTATAGTCCATACTTACTTGCAAAACTTTCATACTGGAAAGAAATGTGTACAACTTACTTGAAACATATAAAAACTGTCTCATCGAATTTTAGCAGCAAGACACGTACTATGAAAATCTTTAACTTCCGATGAAGTACAGTACTTCATGGGTGCCTTAATGATAAAAAAAATATTAGTACATTGTCCCTCATATATTAAACTACAGCAAGCACCAAAAATGTCACACTTTAGGTAAAATTTTTGAAATCGACTTTTGGCCAGCTAAATCGCTGAAAGGGGCCACTGTGCGGCGAAAAGTGCCAGAGCCGATATATCGGCCCGCACCTTGTAGCGCTTTACTATTCGCTTTGCGAGATATCTCTATCTCAAAATAAATTTATAATACGTTATAAATAGTCTAATTTCATTACGAGAGAATTTTATACACTGCTTTTTGAATTATGTAAATATTGCTTTTCGTTTGGTTTCTTTGAGCCTTTTTCCAAATCCTAGTAAAATCGTAAAATTCGGCCGGTTATCTTCGCATAAGCACCTCTTTTTCGCCCGGCACTAAGAGGGTTAATAGTGTAAACAATATTTTGAATAATGATACAACAATTTTTAGTGGTGCCTCAGAGGGGACAGCGGAGTGCAAAGGGTTAAGGGAAGTATAGGACAAGAGAGACTCATAAACACCACGCGTACCTGACTTTCCTACCTCTTGCTGGGTAAAAGGACAGATCTTTCCCCGAACAGTTACCGAAACATGCGATTGCCATGCATTTTATTCTAGTCTTACGGTGGTCCCACTCCCCTCCTTTTTTTTGTCTGAACACCCCGTCGTTCGACATATATTATTATTATAAACGGACCGAAGCCTTTTACATAAATGTTTACAATAGAAAACAATACAGGATTACTCGTACAATAACATAGAAGGGACATGCACAAAAACTAATGGTACTAACTGTGTGGTATCATCCTATAATTCTGCGTAATTGTTTTTTAAATATGCGCAAAGACTCAATGAAAAAATCCATACGATTATACAGAGTGTTAGAGTCTGCAATAATGCGATTTATTGGATTAATTAATCCATAGGTAGATTTGGCTTTAAGGGTTTGAAAGCCTGCTCGAGATCTCAAAGCACGTTCAGGTGCGTAAAAATTGATTTGCATAAGGAGAGAGGGACAATCTATATGGTTGTTAATTAAATTAAAAATAAAGCTCTATATGAAAGTCATATATGATCCCCACCCTTAACTGTTCAAAAAAATCTTGAATGATGTGTGAATTCAAAGTTCGCTTTTGTTTTCTACCACCAGCTGCGTTCGTTGTCCTGGCATCCCTTGTATATCCCTGAAGTTAACTGTGTAGTTCGTCTCCGAATTGCCCAGTGACCCAGTGAAATTAATTTCTGCTCCTTCCCTTGTTCACTGCTTCACCACGGTTTGGCGCCAACGCTACGCTCAGTGAAACCTGCCGGATTCTCCTCGCCATTGCCCGCGGAGGACACACTCTGGTTATTACGTGTTTTTCGTTAATAACTCCTTAACAGTGCCGAGGCGGATATTTTTGCAAATGAGAATGTTGTATCAAATAACCTCAGGAACCCTCCCTTCCAAGGAACTCGAACATTTTTGGGGCACCCTGCAGAATTATTGGAGCAATTTTGAACTTCAGATAAAAAACTAGCTTCACCTATAAAGAAATATATTATGAAATATTCTTTTGCAATATTATACTTATTCACGAAATACGAAACAATTCTAAAGAAAATAAATCATTTTACCGTAATGATGTTTGTTATGACACCGTTTTTATCGTTCTGCTCATAAATGCATAAACATCTGGAGCCCAGTCATTTCATTGTATGTGGGTGTCTTGTTATAAAACTGTTCCCCGAAGTGTTGAGTATACTGATCGAAATGAGCAAGTAGATATTCATAGACGTGGGTTTATTGACGAAGACACAGGGAACACTGGCAGCTCATCTATTCACCGTTGATGTAACTGCAGAATCACGATTCTAAATAGCAGCTTCGTTGAGAAAAAAATCTATCACCGCGTCAATTCCCGAAGAGATCAATTACACCATACAATTTAATGACTGTATAATTTTCGTACTCCATCTCCCATTCAATCTACTTAAATTCAAGCGCATGACAGCCCAGTTTACGTAATTGTATACATGCATCATAGTACGCGTTAACGGTGGACGTACGGCGTTCGAAAATAAACCCGGTGTTCTATATTTTTAGTGGCAAGTACTCCGACGGGATGTTGTTCAGTCTGAATACACAATGATCGTAATGTCGCAGCTCTTGTGTACCCCACGTGCACGGTAGACATATTTAAGAGATTCCGAGACAAACCGAGAGGTGAACGTATCGAAGGTTAACCGTCGACAAATCTTCGCCGCTAGATGTCTTTATAAATAAGATCACAATCGCGATTTCTCTTTCCGCTAGCGGCCCCGGAGAAACGTGTCCTGTGAGAAAGTCGATCGACATGTGATCGACTGAGAACGAAAAAATCTGAGTAACAAGATCGGTGTCGGATATCGTTGCACGACAAAGTCGTTCACGGTTGATGCATCAACGTTCGACGGTATGCGATCTACCATTTTTGCGAGAGGATTCTTGTGAAATGTTCTCGATCCAGTGCAGTGATTTTACTCGCTGAAACAAACGATTTATTCTACTACATATTGCTGAACAAAACGGTGCTGTCTAATATACAGTGAGTCACAAAATTATTCGCTCACTCGATAATGCGGCAAAGATATACGAAATAATCAGACAACGCAGGGTATTTTTCAATTTTTTATTTGGATATACATAGCTCAAAGTTTAATTCAACAGAATCGTAAAACAAAATTGCGAAATTTTCATTTAATATTAGAGAAATATGAGTTTAAAGAAATCTTGACGGTTTTTCACGCCGCAAAATTATTCGCTCATTTTAGATTAACTATTATTATAACAATATTAATATTTGGTGGGATATCCTTTTTGTCTTATGACTTCTGCGAGACGTTTGGGCATTGATTCTACTAATGTTTCCAAATATTTTTTGTCTATTTTTGGCCATTCCTCCTGTAATCTGCTTTGTAACTCTTTTTTATTAGTAATTGAATGTTTACGAATTTTTGTGTCCAGCATGTTCCATACCATCTCGATAGGATTCAAGTCGGGAGATTGAGGCGGGGTTTGCATTATTTTGGGACAGTTATACAGTAACCATTCCTGTACCAATCTCGATTTATGTTTGGGGTCGTTGTCCTGGTAGAAGTGAAACACTTCTGAAATCCCCATTACTTCCGCGCTTGGCTTCAAATTTTTTTTTAGGATATCCATGTACATTACTTTATCCATGGTAGCCTCAATCATCTGCAATTTCCCAACACCGTGATAACTAATGCAACCCCAAACCATAACATGACCACCTCCATGCTTGACTGTGCTACACAGGTTTTTGAGATCCATCTCCGCGTTTGATTTTCGCCAAACTTTTTGATGACCGTCAGAACCCCAAATATTAAATTTACTCTCGTCGCAAAATATCACATTGTGCCAAAATTCAGGGGGCTTTGTGATGTATTTTTTTGCGAATTCTACCCTTTTCTTCCTATTAATTTCGCTTACGTAAGGCTTTCTTCTTGCTACGCGGCCGTTGTACCCGTTCTTTCGCAACACTCTTCGTACTGTTTCATCAGAAACTTCTTTTTCACTAAAATTTTTCAAACTTGTATTGATTTTGGGAGCACTTATTTCGGATTTTCTTTAACTTCTCTCACAACAAAACGCTCTTCCGAGGAATTCAATATCTTTTTCCTACCACGGCCAGCTTTGTTTATTATTCGTCCTTCTTCTTCGTACCGTTTTATAATATAACGTACTGTTGAATAACTTCTACAAACGATATTTCCAATTTCTCTGATGGATTTTCCACTTTCCCAATGAAAAATTATAACTTCCCTAATCTCTAGACTAGTTTCTTTACTTTTTCTACCCATTGTAACGAATTCTTGAAAATCAAAGAAATAGATGAAAATAGATCCTTACTGAGCGAATGTTTACGTTATACTGACTCTCTTTAGCAACTATCAGAAACAAATGCCTCTCAGAGTTTGTAAATTGCATTTGTTTCAGTGGATTTCGTGGCGTGAGCGAATAATTTTGTGGCGTGAAAAACGGTCAAGATTTCTTAAAACTCACATTTCTCTAATAATAAATGAAAATTTCGCAATTTTCTTTTACGATTCTGTTGAATTAAACTTTGAGCTATGTATATCCAAATAAAAAATTGAAAAATACCCTGCATTGTCTGATTATTTCGTATATCTTTGCCGCATTACCGAGTGAGCGAATAATTTTGTGACTCACTGTATGTCGTGGGACCGCATGGTCTTCCCCAAACACTGCATGTTCCAACCATTTTACTTTATTTATACCTATTCCTGTGCTGGATCTACGAAGCTCTAAAATAGAATATTTTACATTATTTTGTAAATTGATAGGAATATATTCATTCTGATTTTTAACGAATTTTAATACACTTTTTAATGTCTACACTAATACTTTTTTTAATATATTACTTTTAATCTTCTCTAGATACTGTATATTTCAACCCTTTACTTTGCTTTCTCAAAGAAAAAGCAAATGTTAGCACTAGATCTAAGCCGTATTGAAAGTGTACTATTTTACAGTATTTTATAAAAATGACAAAAATATATTCATTCACGTTTTTAACGATTTTTATAATAATACTTTGACGGGTCGATGAAAGAGTTCAAGTCAAAATTATTAATCACATAGAAAAACACGGTTGAAGTGTTAGTGTATACTCAGGTGTTAGATTTCGAACATGAAGGTTTATAATAAAAATTAGTGAGTGAAAGTTTTGGCACAGTGGAGAAATTGAAAATGATTAGTTATATATGAGCTGGACCAAAATTTGTTCACCTCTTTTGCTCGTCCACTAGATATGCTCCGAATAAATAAGATTGAATAAATTATAATGAAACGTTTTGACGTTAAAAATTCGAGTGTCAACGGCAGAGCCTAGAAATTTCGCAATCTTAGAGTGTCTCAAGCAGAAGAAAAGTGTTTAATAATTTATTATACACATGTAAAAATGATTTCTAATAATGACTGTTAGTGGCGCCTTGGAATGCGAAGGGTTAAGCATTGATTAGTTGAAGGCAGTACTATTTCTATTTCGAAGTGGACAGTGCGCCTTTGAGAATGCAGTGGAAAATAATTGCGACGAAAGCGTTTACGCGTAGACAGACACATGTCCCCGCGGAATCATCATTTCTTGAGGTTGTAAGAGCCGGGTGCGACACTGTATTTACATGTAATCCAGCGTGAAATTCTATTGTGGTTGGTCCCGTAGTCTCGCGCGAGCCACAGCCATCATGCGGCTTTCGCAAAGTTGCGGGTGACTACGTGGGCGGCAGATATTTTTGGATGCTTTCATGAACCGCAGGTCAGAAATTTATGTGGACGGCCAGGAATGCGCTGGCGGAAGAGCTGGGCCGAAGAGGAATCGTTCGGCAAAGGGGTAAGAAACGCGTAAACCTGATAGAATGGAAACTTTCTCGGCGAATGTACACACAACAGACGAGGAGGACACGTACACGCGTTCGCAAGAGATAGTTTCTCATCCGATGGTATCCAGTTGGTATTCGAGATCTCGTTCCCCCGCCTCCATCCACCCGTTTTCTTCGCCTCTTCTCGTTTCCTCTCTCCCTCCATTGTCCGTCTTTGTCTTGTCTCTTTGGCTTTTCATCTACCGAACTAAGAAGATTACTCAACAAGTGGCGACCAAATCCTCTGTGGTCGCCAGCCGTTACGGTTTTAACGCCAAACTCGAGGGGCTCACCCCCCATCCCCCGGTTATTGTAAATCGATGTATTCAAACACGTTCAATCGAATCCTCAAACTTTAACAGCGCCGTCACATTTAATGGACGCGAAACCATATAACCGTGAATTGTTAAAATCTAATAAAAATTGCTCTATATTCCCATGAAACGATTAGAACACTCGTACACCCGGTAAGGCGACTTCAAACCGAACACAGACGAACTTAGATCCGAAGGGACATCTAACGTTTAGCGGAGCCGAAGCAGACTATCTCGCAATCGACACTGCCCGAACATACCATTTCAAATCTGAGAGGCCAACAAGATCAATCTCAAAGCCAAAAGACCCGATGCAAGCTACAATTCTACACGCCTCTTGCATCAGGGCTGGTCTATACCGTCTTTCTTGAGTTTGGCTTGATTTGAGATGGCCCTCTTGAATTCGAAGTGATCTGTATCGGTTTTCTTGAGTTCGGAACTGCAGGGGATACCTGGAGTTTGAAGATGACTGCATTGAGTCCCTTCCCAACGTTTTCTTATTTGTTGAAACCCTAAGTTCGTTTCTCGTTTCGAAAGTCAAGATAATTCAGTCCTTACTGTAACACGTTATGTCTACTGGACAACGAAGCAAATGGTAAAATTATTTTCAGGCTATGCATATTCAAATCTAAATTTACTCCCCGTTGAAATGTGAAATATTTGATATCCTTTTATTAGTCCAACTATAACCTGTTATATTAAAAACATTATGCAAATGGTAAAATTATTTCCGGATTGTGCATACTTAGTTTAAATTTACTCGTCGTTCGGAACTGTGAACTGTTTGACCTCGTTAGTCTAACTGTAGCCTGCTGTATAAAAATATTAAAGAGAAAACGAAGGAAACGGGAAAATTATTTCCGGATTATGGAACAGTACGACGTTTTGTAACTTTTATCGCGAATATTGTAGAGTATCAAGCACAGTAACGATCCGCGGCGCTGGCATAGAGCAAACTAGGCTGCATTATCGGCCTTATAGACTTGGGTATAGATAGGGAACGTCGTCAGTGCGCCAAGAAACTGAAGATACCGGTACAAAAGGCTGTTAGAGTTGCGCTCTTGAAACAAATCTCTCTTTCTCTCGTATTATTCCTTTCTTTTCCCCTCATTTGACTTTAACTTTTCTCTTTTTCTTAGTCCGTGGTTCCACAACACCCCCCACCATCGACTTCTACACCGCTTTCTAGCTCCGGAGCTTCTCATCTTCTTATTGTCTCTTTTTTCCCGTCTTTTTTGCCTTCCTTCTTAGGCTCCTTCGTCTTATTTCCCTTTGTCTCTCTGGCGACTAAACACCCTCCGGTCCCTCGAGGCCCACAGCCAGCCAAGACCCTGTAGATCTTTTTGCCACGGGACTTCTTCCGGTACAGTCATCGGCGAAACGCTACACTTCGACTACTCGGATTCCAAGTTTCGATCGATTCGATCGCGATCAGCTGACTTGTGGATCAACGTTCCTCAATGTGTCTATCAAATGCCAAGATTGGGCTGGCTAAAGTTTTAATGGACTGTGAAGTGATAGCTGCTACGAGGAAAATGGTTAAACATCACCTCGTGTCCACGGAAGTGGAAGATTGTAAACATTTTTGTGTTCGTTCATTTCATTCTCCGAGAATTGAAGATCTTCCTTGCGATTTAGAGTTCCCATCAGATTTCGATGAACGTTGCAATGAATCTTGTCCCAGCTGCATTAAAAATGGAGCGTGCATGTCGCACACTTTCCAATCTGAACGCCTCGACGACGTCACGCAATAATGAAATACCGCGTGAAGGTGTAAGCACGCGCATTCACACAGGAGAAGCGTGGGCCGAGATTAAAAAGCCCAGATACCGCGCAAATTATAATCTTGAGCGGAGACATTTATGAAAAGGGATTCGGACGTCGAAAGCCGCGGCTTTATTAAAATTCCAGTTCTTTGTGCGTAGAGCAGCATCTTGCCAAGAGGATGCGTCCTTTTGGTGTACGAATTTCTCAGTATCAACATTTTATATCTCGATCCCATTAATATCGCCAATCGAGATGAAACTCGACTAATTCGACAAATACAGAGCGGGTCTAGTTACTGGGCTGGATTAGAAGTCTGTGCATCGGTTCAGTTGCGAGCTGCAATTGAAGATTTCAATGCAGAAAGCAAAGTAAGCCCACTTTTTAGTGACACAATATTTTTGCTTTGACACCTCGTATCATTCTGAACAAAAAGGTGTGAGGACACCGTGTCAAAAAAGGTGATATTGCGGGGGATATTTCAAACTTTATACAGTGTCCACTAACGTCCACGGACAGGAAAATTCTGTTGGACTGGAACTACAGTATCGCTGCTGGTAAATGTACCTGTAGTGTGACATGATATTTCAACGTTAGCGGATGTTACATACAACTTGCAGTGTATCTCGAAATATTACCTTTTTTGACGTTGTGTCCTAATACATTTTTATTGAGTACTACAAAATAACAATTTTAGAGCCTCCAAAATTATTGGAGACATTTTCTCAGTCGCCCTTTCAGTTTACTTAAAGTTTCACTAAAGCCTTCTTATTAGTTCTTGTTATACAGTCACTTTATTAGACTCACCTGTATAATTATGATATTTCTATACGATATTGTACTATACGATTTGAACTTTTTTGGGAAGCTAGAGCAATTAGTTTACTAAAGAATGTGATAAGAAATTTTTTCAAAAATTGCAATTGATCGGAATTGTTGAAAAAATACTAACAGTTGAATTTTTAACTTTTTTATGTGGGCCTATATTGAAAATTTAAAAAATAAGTTTTGTAGATCTGTGTCAATTAAACATATTCTGAAAATTTCGTCAAAATCGGTCGACGTTGCAACGAGCTACAAACATTTAATGATGGTAAAAATTGCAGATTTTCACGATTTATTGCCGAAAATCTTGAAAATCTGCAATTTTTACCATCATTAAATGTTTGTAACTCGTTACAACGTCGACCGATTTTGACGAAATTTTCAGAATATGTTTAATTGACACAGATCTACAAAACTTATTTTTTAAATTTTCAATATAGGCCCACATAAAAAAGTTAAAAATTCAACTTTTAGTATTTTTTCAACAATTCCGATCAATTGCAATTTTTGAAAAAATTTCTTTTCACATTCTTTAGTAAACTAATTGCTCTAGCTTCCCAAAAAAGTTCAAATCGTATAGTACAATATAGTATAGAAATATCATAATTATACAGGTGAGTCTAATAAAGTGAGCAGGGACTGTAGTTTATTCTAGTTTCTGTCAGTTCTTAATCTCGTTAATTTTTATTCTTGTTAGTTCCGGTTCATATCAGCTCCAGTTTTTCTTTATTCCTGCTATTGCCAATTCTTGGTTTTGTCAATTCATACGACACGACATATCGACAAGTTGCTCTTGTCAATCCTTGTGGTTGGTTCTTGTTTTTGTCATTTATTGTCTTTGTTAGTTCATATGCCCATTGGTCAATGTTCGTGTCACTTATTGATCTTGTTTATTCTTGTTAACTCTTGTTCTTGTTAGTACCTGATCCTGTTAGAACCTGTTGTTGTCAACTCTTGTTCTCGCTATTGTTGAAGTTTACACGTCTCGAATACCTACACCCTCCTCATTACTGCCTATAATCCGACCCACGTGAGCCAAACCGGGCTCGGAAGTGCCCGGTGGCGAACACGTTCGTCGAACTCCGTTTTTTGCGCTGGAGGATGCGACTTCAAGGTGAGTAGGTCGACGTACGCGATAGGTCGATTCCCGGTAGTGTGATAACGAGGACGGTTCACCTTTCGCGCTGGCAGCGATAGCGATTGATAGGTGCGTCCCTCTTCCTCCTTCCGGCTTGAAGCGTTCGGTGGAAGATCCTCCCATACGATAGATAAGTTCTTTTTCGCCAGAAACGGAAGCAATTCTCCTTTCGGAGACAGCAACACCGGGAGCCAGCTGAGATAGCAGAACGATTCCCGAAGAACGCCTCGCCTAGCCTCTCAGAAGCCTCTCATCCAGCTTGTTTCTCGTGTAATGCTTGCCGGAGTGCACGTGAGCGGTCCCGTCCCTGACACTGACGGATTTAAGGGGCAACGCGTTCCTATAAACTCTGAGAGAGAGAGAGAGCACATCGGCCGCTGATACTATACAACGTTATGTCGTTATTGGTTCCCAGAGAAAGCACATGCCCGGGGACGGACGTGCGCTGATTTATTAGCGGATCCGAGAGGCAATCGAAATCAACGCTTCCTTTTAAGCGGGTTAGGTAACGACTTCATGTTCCCGGGAGTGGTTGTTTCTCTTTATCCGCTTGTAAGCTCCATCGAGAGATACCATGTTCGGTATCTCGTGCAATTTATCGACCAAACTTCTCAATTACTTCGTCACACAGAAAACTGGTTCGTCCTTGTGGCAGGCTCGCGCGCGCTCCCTGCGCCCGGGGACCGTATGTTCAATCCGCCGAAAGAATCCTACGGGCTTCAACTGTACCGCGTTAACCACAATTTCAATATTTGCTCCCTCGTCCCGACAAAACGTTCTCCTTTCACTCTGCCGCCCGAACCTGAACACCATCGACGTTCGTAATACGTCTCGTTCGTTCTAGAGCAGGTACAGTGACTCAAACAATTGATCAAATGTTTAATTTTGTTTAAATTTTTATTTAATTGAACACATGTTAATAAGATATGTAACAAAATATTTTATTATAATACATACATAGTTTTCGTAGTTCATATAATACAGAATTAACTTAAATATGTTACACTTTTTAAACAAAATTAAATGAAATTAACAAATTATGTAATGATCAAATTTTTGAGTTTGAGAACATGAAATATTAGTACTTCGTATACCCTCCTTTCGCTTTCAGTACAGCTTCTATGCGTCTTGGCATACTATCTACTAAACTTTTACACTGTTCAGCCTTAATATTTTCCCAAGCGGTTTTAACTTCTGACCACAATTCAATAATACTTCTCGAATTGTGATTGAAGTTGGCAACTGTTCTTTTTAGTAAACCCCATATGTGTTCTATTGGGTTCAGATCGGGAGACTGTGGGGCCAGTCTAAAACAGTAAAACCATAGCTGTTAACCATACTTTGGTGATTTTTGCCTTGTGTTTAGGTTCGTTATCGTGCTGAAAAATGACTTCTTCTGCGTTCTTATTCCATTTTACCAAACTTCCAATTAAACTTTTCTGCAGGATGGATGTGTATGACGTTGCAGTCATTCGACCTTTAATTTTTGCAACGCATCCGACGCCCTCAGTGGTCATACAACTCCAAACCATGATATGGACTCCTCCAAATTTCAGTGTTGGATGAACTTGATGCGACCGTACTTGTTCTATATTTCCTCGCCATGTCGATTCGCGTCCATCGCACCCAAAACAATTAATTTTCGTCTCGTCTGACCATATTACCCGGGCCCAATCGAGATCTGTATAATTTTTACATTTTTCGGCAAACTGTAGTCAAAGCTTCTTGTGCCGCTTTGTAAGAAGAGGTTTCTTTATTTTTGCACGTCCTCTTAAATTCACTTCTCGCAGTGGATTACGCACTGTCTCAGCGCTTACGTTAATTTTTTTGCATTTGTACAGCACTTTAACGCTACCATTACGGATTGATCGTATGATTCATCGCTTTGTGATAGTGGATAACTTTGATTTTCGTCCTGCTTTATTTTATAGTATGTTTTCTTTTAAAGTTTTACGTACTGAAGACACAGTACCAACAGAGCACAGTATCTTCTTAGAAATCTCGCGATGAGAAAGCCCAGATATTAATAGTTTCTTCATTTCTGATATTTTACTTGCTTTTATTGGTCTCATTATGAAATATGACTAAAAATATCTTTTTTATTCATTATTTTATTACAAACGTATTCTCGAATGTTTAAAAATAACGTTATGACTTACCAGTAATTATATTTGTGCTAAGGAATGCCAAAAATATAAGAATTTTTCACAATTGAGCTAAACACAAATAATTGATCAAGTATACACAGAATATACAAATTCGTAATACACATCCGCTTTATACGATTACAGGGCTTAAACTGTCGTAAAGTACCGACGCAATGTTAACATTTTTCGTATATGTCTCAACAGTCTTAAGCAAGATTCTGAGAAAGGTATACTGTGACTTGTTTCCTTTTTGTTCGAACATTTGATCAATTTTTTGAGTCACTGTATGTATCGCGTTCGAAGAGATACGGCGACCTAGCGAATCATCCAGCGGCACGCTGTTCTGCTTCTGTGTTCGATGTTGTCTGCCTGCGAACAGACTGGGACTGGTGTTTGCCAGCTTTCCTTCCCTCGGTTTTATTATATTAATGGCCGCGGTCGAACATGATGCAAATATACAGTCGCGATGCCGGACTGACTCTAGTCTCTAGAACTTTTGTCTAAAAAGATCTTTGTTTAAGGAAGTGCAACTAACACAATTTTCGATGTTGCGGCTTGCAAAGAATGATATAAAAGAGCATGATATAATCCAAACAATAGTAAATATATGTGCAAAGAATTAGTACAAAACAGTTTTCCACTTTCTTTAAAGAAAACCCCAAAGGAGGTCTAAAAATGATACTCTAAACTAGTCTACTCCTTCAAACTTGTGCGAAGAAAGGCGTCTGAAAATCAAATCTATGTTATCTAACAGAATTGTACAATAGCCTAAAGTCTGGTCTGCTGAGAGGAGTAAACAGTAGCGCACAAGCTCCCCTATTGGCGGCCTGCATTGCCAATAAGAGAGTGGAGGGGACGACACTCGAGCACGCCGCGCTACACGTTCATCTTTGAGGACCCCGGTTCCTGTCAAGCGCGGTAAAGAAGATGCTGGTTGGCTGAAATAGACGCCAGCGAGGGGCCACGTGCCGATGACACGGTGCTCGTATGTGTGCATCGGATGTGCACGATGGAAACACAGGCTGGGTCAGGTAATAGACGAGCGCGGTGAGTCCATTAAGAAGTAACCGTTGTTCGACTAACTGGCTCGACACAGAAACGCACGCAGGGTGGTTTATCAGCGGCTTTGTGTGCGCGTTCTATCTTCCGCGTACCGACCTATGCATGGCTGAATCATTATAGAGCGTCCATCCCGGGCCCGAGAGCCAACCAACAGCCGTGGCATCGTCACGGAAATGTGACCCACTGATCGGGTGGCTACGTAGCAACTAATACGCGCGGTATGATTTCATACAGAGCTGTGGCCGTACACTCGAACGAGATAGACGCCTTGTTCGATACGCTGTTGATTTATGCTCGAGACGTGCGCGGTAGAACCCCGCGGTAATAGCTGGTATAGCAAGAATCGAATTCGAACGAGGATGGACGGGGACGGCCTGGTAACGGAAAGTGGAAAAACGGGCAAATAACGTCGAGTATAAATTTTTACCGCGGCACGGTAGCCAGTCGATCGCTCGAATCGTTCCGCGATCGCGGCTCTTGTAATATTAACTTCTTCTGCGGATCTGTTATTAGAGAAGCCAGGCGGTTGTTTGGCGCCAGTGGCTCTCAAAGTGGGACGCTTTATATCTAACAGCAGACCAGAGTCTGAAGGAATTGTTGATCGGATTGCGGTTGTTCGGCTTGGAAAATTCGAGTCCATAATATTTCATACCGATTTCGAAAAGTATTAGTTTATCTCTGGCAAATTATACAGGATATTTAATTTCAAAATTCGAAAATAATTCAACAATATCGTTGTGTTTTTCTATTTTCTCAGTGAAATCTTTATTGACTAGTTTACTAATTTACTTACATTTATTCTCAAATATTCGATCAATTTGATTCGATCTACGACTTCTAAACTACCAGAGAAATTGTATTTAATAACTGTAAACCAGAGTTAGGCAGTATTTAAATACCAGAGTTGGGCAGGAATTAATTACATCTTCAATTACAATTACATGTAATTGTAATTGTAGTTCTTCAATTCCCAAGTAATTGAAATTGTTAGCTGCAATTCCTTTCCAAACAGACGACGGACGACGCGACGGTCGCGTGTGAACACTCACACACCGCTAGGGTACTCTCACACGTCGTCCGTCGTCTGTTTGGAAAGGAATTGCAGCTAACAATTACAATTTACTTGGGAATTGAAGAAATACAATTACAATTACATGTAATTGTAATTGTAATTGTAATTGTAATTGTAATTGTAATTGCAATTACTTTGGCTCAACCAGTAATTGTAATTGTATTTCTGCAATTCCAAATTACAGTAATTGGTAAGTAATTGTAATTGTAATTGAAATTACATTTTGCCCAACTCTGTTAAATACTTTTCGCCTCGGCTCTACAACGCCATCTCTGTACTACGATATGGAGTAACGAATAAACCATTAACCAACCATTAAAATTATTTAAATACCGATTGGAATAAAAGATACATAACTTTTATTCGTTATTCGACATTTATTTAAATAATTTTGTATTCGCCGAGAATGTATTCGATGAATAATAGTTACAAATTGTATTCGAAGCATCGAATACATCCACTTCGAATACAATTTGTAACTATTATTCATCGAATACATTCTCGGCGAATACAAGATTATTTAAATAAAAATCTAATAAAAGATACTTTTGTATTCGAACCTTCGAATAACGAATACAAAGTTTGTATCTTTTATTCTTTATTCGAAATTTGTATTTAAATACAATTTCAAGACAATGTATTTAAATACGATTGTATTTAAATACAATTTTTGCCCAACACTGCTGTAAACCGCTTTCTACTACTTTCTAAAAATTAATCCCTGGGGGTTGTTTATCACAGGGCAGTTTTCTATTGCGACTTTATATTAAACATTGGCAAATTCTACAGGGTCTCATTGTAGTCTAATAAATATTCTTGACTAAAGCCTCTTGCAGCCAATTTCGCTTTATATTTGCATGGATTTCCTTTTTCATCCATTTTAATGCTAAAAACCCATTTGCAATCAACGATATTTTTATTATTCGGACGGGGTACCCATGTATTATTATGTATTAGGGAGTCGATTTTGCTACTTTAATCATCTCAGTCAGTGTCTCTTCCGCAGATTGTAGTTCCACTGTCATTTCATCGAAATGTATGAAATGGCTTGAAAGTGGTGTATCTTCTTTAAATTTGAAACATAATAATTTCTTATTGACAGCAAGTTGAGTTGTCAAGCTTTTCCTTTAGTATATCGCATCCAATTTTTTAATTATATCTTTAGCCGCATCTGTCTCCGTTGCAAAACATAACATTGAATCTGTTAAATATTCGATAATTATTCCCGTAGACATTCTCTCGCATCGCATCCAATCTTTACTCGGACTATCTGGACGACCAGTGTCCAAAACTTTCAGTTACTCCTCTTCTACTATCAGTGCCCGAATCCTGTATTTCCGATACTATACTTTTCACCATCGAAGGGTTTGACGTTTCGCTTTTGTCTTCTTCGTGTCTGTATCCATTTTCACAGTATCACACGTCTCTTTTTATAAATTTCTTTTATTTAGAAAGTTTGACAAAATGGCTATGTGCCTGGGCCCATGACCTGTTGGTTTTTGGAAAGCAAGGTAATTTTGGGATAAAGAAAAAGGCAGATATCTTTTGAATGATATTTATATAGATGCTCTCTCTTCCAAACCTAGGCTTTGACTGATGAGTCCGGTAACTCGTCGATACATTTTATACCAAAAACGTGAGTCATGTCGGCATCAAAGGGCCTAAAGATATCATGAAGTTTAATGTAACAGGACCCGCAGATACGGGACCTGGAATGTACGAGGGTCATTCAATAAGTAAAGAGACAAATTCTATAATTTTAAAACTATTCAATGAATGTGTACAATCTTTTCAGGGGTGTTAGTTGGCAACCTTGGGATATACTCTGATCAGCTGTTTCATCATTTTATGTCAACATAACCTCAAAATTTTCAATTCACCATGGCAAGTCCACTAGAAGATTGCACCTTAGAAGAGCAGCGCTCAGTCATTAGATTTTTAGTCGCAGAAGGTGTAAAACCAAGTGAAATTTTTTCTAGAATGTTAATACAGTACGGTAAAAGTTGTATGAACCGTGCGAATTTTTACAAGTGGGTTGATCGGTTTAAAAATGGCCGAACAAGTGTAGGTGATGAACCCCGATGTGGACGTCCAGTGGAAGTTTCTGGTCTCTCGGTGCAAAAGTGGCTTCGGGGTAAATCGAAAGAATTCTTCGCCAAGGGAATTAGGAAGCTGCAAGAAAGATGAGACAAGTGCATAACTGTGGGGGGTGATCATGTTGAAAAATTGCCTTAATTTAGAAAGATTGAAATAAACCGTTTTTGAGCTATAGCCATTTGTCTCTTTACTTATTGAATGACCCTCGTATATACAATAGATCTCGGAACAGTATTCATTTCTGTATTACACGTCATACATACATATATCAACATCTACGATCTCAAAACTATCCGAGACAGTGTATGTATTTAACAACTGTCAACCCCTTTCTTTTACTAATTTATAAAAATTAATCCCTAAGGGTTGTTCATCACAGGGCAGTTTTGTATTGCGACCTTGTATTAAACATTTAGCGGCGATGTATCGTCTAATTCGTTGTATACTGTTCCACAGAAAATTAAGTCATACGTTAAACTGTAATTTCACACCTACACGGAGAAATTTAATTACATGGCATCGCTGTTTGTAATATTGCAACTCTTCCCGCAGTTTCTACGCCTTCGGTTCCCGTAGAACAGCAGGCACAGTAAAATGATTTCTATCTCACGTTATTATGCACCGTAGCACGTTCACGCATAAAAACAACATCCATCATTTCTGCATCTGAATAAGCATACAGAGTGACTTTGGATTAACGCGCACCTTAAAAACGACTCCGAAGATGAAAAAACTAATCTATACCGAACAACGTATGCACATTCCGAGGTCGCGGTGTAGTTGTTGACACCGACCATTACGTAAATAGATTCATAGAGCTATTGGCCCGTACTTATTAATAACAACGTATGTGGAAAATGAAAATATGAAAAATGATCTCATGAAATGTCGCAGAATCTTTCGGAATTCTAATCTTCTTTCCTTTTGGATGGTCACTATCTCGGGTTTCAGATTATAAGCTTTTTTGTGGCCGTTTTTTAGGAGTACGACCAGAAAAAAATAATTTACGAGTCTCGATAGCTGGGAGCACCAGAAATCGAACGCCTTCCCGAAGATCGGTATTCATGTTCGGAACAGAGCGGGGCTCGTAACCTTATCGGGATGATCCGAAACGACCTATTGTCAGTACGTGGTTAACCGTGACTATCTAAATTAGAATCAGTGTTGACGACACACTAGCTTCTCTCGTCCCTTGCCATTCATGGCAGTGACCTCCCGGAGGCAACGCGTACAGGATTCTCTAATCTTTTACAGCGAATCTAAGGTTCGACGTTCGGTAGCAAACACTTGTAAAAATTCGTCGATAAATCTGTCAATTATGTCGAGCTATGGTCTCGAACTCGGGCCATCGAAGAAACTCGAACCAACACAATGAAATGGTTAAACAGTCAAGGTGCTCGAATTCAGATAGTAGTTTCACTTATAACAACAAATAAAATCATGAATTGAGGATTAAATGTATGCAAAAGTTCTAGTCTTTTTCAATCGTTACATTATAAATGAAAATGCAATTGATTCTTTCGTATCGTCTAGAAAACGTATGATAACACACCTTGTGTGTAGTGTGTAAGTAAAAGAGAATTGAAAAACGACTAAAAATTCTGCACACATCTTATTAGCACGGTATGCTTCAAAGTAGAAAGACAAAGGGGATGGTATCGCTCTCTGTAAAACAAATAACTCCGATCTCATCAGTTTATTCATGATGCGGAATTGGAAGCGATTGTTAGTTCTACTAACGAGATCTGGTTTATGAATCGTCAAACTGAAAATGTCAACTGTGTATCAAACGGGTGGTTTCGACTCCTTTATTATTAATACTTTTATTAGATTTTACGAGCGCGGTGAATAAACAATTCATGCAGCACAGTTCCCGTGTCCCAGCGAATTTATCCGAAAAATCCAGCAACAGCTTGGATGCTACTCCCGATCGAACGCTATCATTGTGATGACAGAATCCGTAACGCGGGGTTTTAAAAACAGATCCAGTTTCGCTATTACTAACGAAACAGCTTTTAGTTACCGAGCGATGAAAAGCGAAAGAGAGACAGTTACAATAAACTGAAAGCCACAGGTTTCGATCAGCACGTTCCTAGATCATCTATCGTTCGATCAATTTCAATTTGACTTGCAGACCGTTCCAAGGAGATATTTGTTACAATTGACGAGGACGTGAACCGAGAAACGATGAATCACCGAAAGGTTAATCGCGAATTCATTAAACAAGAAGACGGAACGCGTCTGCGAGCCACGGGCACTCGAAGTAAGTACGTTTGCCTGCATTCTCGATTAATCATGCCGTCTAATCGGCCCCGGTGACAAGAAAAATTGAAGCGTTTATCCTTCCGGCGACCCGGAGATATTACAAAAGACTAATTTATTTCAAGTTCTCAATAATACATGTGTGCCGATTACAAAAGCAATAAATAGCCGTATGAATATTTCGTTTGGAGATTATAAATATTAGCGGGACGGAACGGTGACGTAAAACAAGCGATATGTCTTAGTGGTTCATTGGCTGACAAGACATTCCATGTGTTGAGTACTGCGTTTACGAGTGTTACTTATTATTTCACGCGTTTTCGTATGTTTTCAACTTTTGCAACGTCATTCGTTTAATCCTGCATGAAATAAAATGCTAATTGTATAAAATAGAACTACTCCGAGGTGGAAGAAACGTTTCGAATTTTAAAGGTCTGTATTCTGTGAATTAAATTGCATCAACATTCTGGGAATAAGTTTCCAATCAAGTTTATTTCATAAATATACAGACTGATAGATGATCCCCTCAATGTTCATACGAATAGAGCACAGATCCAGTGTGTATAACGTATAATATATCGCTAATGGAGAACATATCGTAGACACAGCCCGGGGCGAAAATAAATCAGTCGGGGCTCAAAAATCCTGCGAATCAACGGTCGCAAAGTTCATGTAATTGAATCGACTATAACATACGTTTAAGAATTATTAACAGCCGTCTCGGTTCGGAACGTCGACAAATAACGGCCCCATTGAACGTCTCGCGAGCAAATGATAACTGCGGCATAATACATCGATTACAAAAGTTCCGTCTCGATCGGATCGCACCTGGCCACAAGGCTCGATTGCGATCGGGGAACGTCGGCGTAACCGGCGTGGCGGTCAGGGTGTAAATCTCGAAATAGAAAGGCCATCCCCTCGGCCTGTAGCATCGCAATGAAGTTATTCGAGTATCGCTGACAGAGCGGAGTTTTGTATGCAAATGCCCGGTTATCAGATCCGAGTTTTATCTGGCTCTAATGCATCGCCGGGACGCAACAACGTAATAACGGTGCCATGCCGCGGCGCGGCGCGGCGCTGCGGCTGAACCTCTCGAGCGGAGAATCCATTTCGCGATTGCGACCATCGTCGTCGTTGGGAGCGGAAAGGAACCCACCGGTCGGTCGGGACCTTCGAAATTTCCCTCGATCCGAATAATGCTGGAAAATGCACGAGGCGAGCGCGAGCAAGCGGGCGAGCCTGGAGTTCGCTTTAATAATAAGCGTCTCGGTCGAATGCAATTCTAGAACGAGTACGGGAACGCCGCGCCGGCCCGCGTCCGAGTCACACCTCACTGCCGGCGCAAAGTGGTCTAACCCCCTTAATTGGAAACACTGTATGAATTCGAGCGTGGAGAGCCGCGAGATGGACGCCGGATATTTCGCGCGAACGAAAGGAGACCCGGCCGAGAAAAACCCGGGGACAGGGCACCATTGCAACGGGGCTGCACCCGGCCATTGCTTTGTTGGAAAAGTACGCCGACGCTCCGACGCAACACAGGAAATCCTCCAGATGCGCATCTATCCGTATTGCCATCACCGCGCTGTACGGTGGAACGACCGAGGAAAAAAACTGGACACACCAGCTATTGCATCTTCGTTGTTTTTCAGCTTATGGTAAAGTTACACTGATCCCAGGAGTGCGTCTAATAAGTAGGCAGACTTTCTTGCAAAATAAAAGTTGTCTGCATCGATTGCAAGAAATGTAAACCAAATAGAATGTTGTTTCTTCCCTTAATAATTTTGATAGGTAAAAAACAATGTACTGACATCTTTAAACATTTTTATTTTGCTACAATTTTAAATTTCATCTCGAACTTCCTATAAATGCATAAAATCCGCAGCCTACTGATAAGGGTCGACAATTACCTTCGGCAACATAATTGATGGCGCACACTCTAAATTTTATGAATGCATCAAACTACAAAGTTGCTTTATCGAGCTAGAGGGATTAGTTTATTAGATGGCATGTAACGAAAAATTTTAAGAGAAAACTACTCGAGGGAAGAAGACACGGTAATTATGCAATAAAGAAATTTCAAATTTAATCATTATTTTGTCCTATCTTATCAAATGTAGTATCAATGGATTACTGTGATAATTCTGAGTAAAATGAGTCCGAACACGACGTGAATCAGACGAGTTTTCCAGACCTTTAAATAGCAAAATTAATGCATGATTGTTACGTTCGCAGTCTATAAAAGTAGACCGATTAACATCATGTTTGGGCTCATTTTAATCGGAAGAATCTCACCAACCCACCGGTGGCACATTTGAAAAGGTAAGATAATCTAAATTCGAGATGTTCATCTTTTACGCTCGCTCGTGGAACCTCGAGCGTTGATGCTTGACGGACCGCGTCTGTTTCGCTTTCGCTGTTTAAATCTATACTCTTACTTTGTCGAGTAGTGCTCGAGTCAATTCCTCGAATAGAATCGTTACCCCGTATTTTGCTCAATGTCCAAGAAAAGTGCTGCGATGCAACGCAGGAAATCCTCCAGATGCGCATCTATCCGTATTGCTACCGCCGGTTTCAAGCTCGCGTGATTCTAAATAGCTTCTCTCTTTCTCTCAGCGTTGCTCACTTTCTCTCTGTTCCTCGGTCTATCTGCTTGTTTTCTTCGGCGCGTTTTCCTCTCTTTCTTTATTCCCCGTTCCGGTCCGACGCATCATCGCCTCCCTCGCTCTTTTTGGAGCCACGCACACACCACGCAACATCAGACGGCCCTGATCCGCTGCGTGGGCGTCCGTGAAACGCCGGGGTGGAGCGGAGGCGGTAACGCGACTGACGTTAAAATTAATCGACGTTACTTTTCTCGGCGCGGTTCTCGACGAGACTTGATTCGCGGCCACCGAGAGCTCCCCTCAACTCCAACGGGGCCCTCGCTACCGATACGGGAAAAATTCCACGATGAATCGCCAGGCCAATTTACTGCTTTCTCCGTTACGCAAGTGACCATGCCAGAAAATGCGATGCTGATTCAACAAATTGACGCCCGAGGACCTTTTGTTCGGGATTTTCATACCAGTGAGGTCTTTGGTCGTGACTCTCGTTAGCGTTGTTGCCCTCGTTGGGCGATTTTTAAAGTCGTAGATGCGAGTTGTACAGCATTCGTACAGGTAACAAATTCGTATTGAGTGCAGTACAATTCTGATGTATCCGGACTCTAATATTGGGCTTTTCATGCTTGATTTTTGTTGGAGATATGTTTCGGTATGAATAGGTTCAAGTAAGCTGAATATTTTAATATGTGCATTTGGAAAATCGCGGTTATTATGAAAGGAATTTTGGTTTGAATATTTTAAGCGGATGTGATGAAATAATTCGTCATGAATACACTGGAGGTCTTAATGAGAAATGAAAATTTTCATTTACAACGAACAGGAAGCAAATAAAATATTTGGTTCTTGCTTCAGTAATACTGTTAAATTGAAAAAAAGATGGGAGAATTTTCTGGAGATGATATGATTCGACAAAAAATTCGTGTGCTTATTTTCAAAGGCTAATTTCATTCGGAGTGACACACAATACAGATTCTACAGAAAAGTGACTACTACTTTATTATCACTGTACTACATTGAAGAGTAAACTACCTACATTGAGGATACACTACCTAGTCCCTCTTCATTATGATGCAAGAACAAACGAGGAATAGTTAATCCGTATATTCGACCAATGTTTACGTTACAAAATAAAGTAGTACATTGTGAATCTTCGTGTCTTCAGTGGTCCTAGAATTGTTAAAAGTTCAGACATCTAAAAATCCTGTTACAACCTGTTATAATACCATTCTTATTCCACTGAAAACGTAAAACAATCCTGCATTTAACTTCAGTTGTGTGTATGAAACTATATATAAAAATCCCACTAGCATTTCCTGAGAAGTCCTTCCACTAGCCACTATAAAAAGCAATACAATACAAAATTTACGGTATACCTTCAATGCTTAAATATAAATAACAGAAAAGAAGAAATCTGAGACAATGAAATTAATAGCGTTGACTAGAAATGTTCATTACGAATCTGACTCGTGAGAATAGATTGACACATTATATTTACCGGAAGCATATTATTAGTCTGATTAAGCTATATTTAAATGAATCTAAACAATTTTTATTTAAAAATTAATAAATAATCCCGAAAGGATTGGATTACGTTTCTGACGGTGTCTTGTCGATTCATGATCAAAATTGCCCTTGCTCTTAAGTAATTTTTTAAGAAATGTCGTCAGCGAATCATGGAGGTTTATAATCTATGATTTAAATTGTCATAAATAATATATGTATAAGCGTGAACATGTGCATATGCGTGGACCGCATGTAAGAAAAAGAGAAGATGGCGATCGATATTGTGTAATTCGGAATAAATTACTATTAATTGTTGTCTTCGAAAGGAATGTTTTAATTGGAAAGGAAATTATGCCGATTTCTTTAACAAGAAGGCTTATAAATTCTCTTTATAAGATCTTTTCTTTAATGAAAAGGAATCGCGTGTGTAAACGAATTTTGGCGAAGAGTGATGATCGAGCATCGAGCGTATAGACCGCGAAAATCGCAGATCAAAGCGGTCCGTACGGAGATTCAGCTCGCGAATTCGAGTTGCCGGGCGCAACCGAGGCGAAAGTCTATTTTAGTGCGATCTCTTGAGATCCGCAACACGCACACCATCGGCAGCAGTCATTTCCTTGGTGCTCCGGTATAAGTAAAATCACATCCGGCGCTTGAACTCGCTTCGCTGCTTGCCGCGGGGTTCAAAGACGACCGATAACGAATGTTATCGAGCGACACGTAACGTAAACATTTATGCTCGCTTCAGCGTTTTTCCTCGTTCAGGCTGTTCGATTTCCCAGCTGCTTATTTTTCGGCTAATTCTCCCGCAGCTACCTCCCTCCTCCTTTTTTGCGGCAACGATTCGGCCGGATTAACATGAGATACAATTGCCTCGGGAAGTAATTTAACGCTTCTATAAAACTGTTCGCAAAAATTAACGCAAAGAAACAATTGCTGTTTTAACCGGATAGACGGCTGGGAGGCAATAACGAAACTATGCACTGTTTTCTGTCGACTGGAGAATTTCATGATGTTTTTCTGGGTTGTCTCCTTTGAAAACGTGTTTGAAAGATGAGTATTCTGTTCTTGAAACGTACATCAAACCGGACGACTTAATTTCAAATGAAGCCGTCAACCGCTGCACAGTGGTCTGGAGACCCTGTTTTCGTGGCCAGAATTCAATTTTTTTATTATATTCGGGAACTCGGGACGAGTTTAAGTTTATTAGTGCACTGTATGGAAAATGATGAAAAGATCGGGTGCGAACACAGACGGGAGTCCGGATTGGGGAATCGTGTGGGAAGCGTGAGCGGAAAGAGGCCGAACGAAAGAATTGGAGACTCGTTGCACGTTAGGTGGTGAGACGTGGTTTATTACATGCAATCGCGTAAAGGAAAACAAGTCCAAATGAATGGGCGCGATCGGGACGAGCGCAATTGTTTATTTCGTATGGCAGAACAAAAGACTTGAGAAAAGAGCGCGATTGACGTGTGAAGCGCGTGAACGATCGAACGAATCTCACCGATGAGGTAAGACGAGCGATTAACGGTGGTTCTCGGTAATCCCGTGATCATGCATCACAAGCGGGAATCATCAAAACATGGGATTCGTTTACAGTTGATCCCCAGGAGCGTAAATCCTGGGTCCGTGTAACTCGGGGAGCTACTGAGGGCCGTATCGCTCGCCCGCGACATTTTAAACAAACTTAATACGAAGCTGAATCCTAAACAAACTTTAATACATTGAAAATTTTGTTTTCCTATAAAGTAACAACCCTTCGAAGCTCCCAAATCCAAAACATTATTCATTTTAGATAATTCTGTGACGAGATACAGCGTTCTAAAGACAAAGTCAGAAAATTCAAAGTGAAATAAAACGTTTTAGATTTCATAATCGAATATCAGAAAATAGATTTGAATGTTGGTTTTATATATGTTAGTAAGCGCATCTCAAATATTTAATCCAGTTTTAAGCATTGTTTAGTCCATACACGAATAGCGTAGATTAATAGCATTTCAAACTTCGAAAAGAATTATACAAAAACGCTTAAGACCGCTAAGCATCGGACTTGTTTTATATGAAAGCTTGAACATTTTCCAAAAAGATCATGTAAATGTTAACTGCAATCTCCCGCAATCTTGAACGATAAACGGATTTTAACAAATACGAGCCCGCGGTTATTCGACGCCTGGATACGCAGTTCCACTTGAATCTTGCATAGCAGCTTGGAATTACAATGTAATGTATATGTTTTCTCTGCGCCAGTCAGAGACCCCGAAAACCTCTACTAGATTTCGTATAATTCCTATGAAGAATTCAATCTTAGCTACTTTTCCGCGATTTCTAGACTAGTATACATTCTGAGAATTGTTAACAAGATTTTTCAAATATTTCCGATGATCTGACAAAAAATGTTTCCAACAAAAGTTAGTCAATATTCACTTTTCTACAAACTTCAATACAAAAAGTTAAAGAAAAATCTCTTTTTATATAAAAAATGAAGGTCACCTCAATGTTTTAAATATTAACATATATTTTTTAGTTCATAATATTCTAACTGGTATCAAGACGAATCCAACGACCTATAATATAAAATTAAACCTTGAAATAACGCTACAATAGTTTCGGCCACAAAAAGCGAGCTACTGGACCACTGTGCGCTGGTAAACTTATTGCATTTTCTGTGCGCGATAACTACCTATGTTGCAAGTTCTGAACGCATGTTCACTTCACTCGCATATGTATTATCCTGCTACAGAGACGTTTGATGTAACACTTTTATCAACTATGTTTCTTCGTATGTTCGATTAACGTTCCATCAACGCAGTCATAAACATCATTATGCAGGAACAGTTTCCTGTTACATTTTTATGAATCATTTCCGTACGTACGCTGAATCGACTATGATTCACTATGAAAAACAGAACTGTTTACAGCAATATTCTTATTATTTCTGTTCCTGCAGAAAATGTGCTCATTCATAAATATCATGAACGGAAGATTAGCGAATAGTTGACAACAGTAACAATATATACACACCACGACCACCGGAGGAATCATTGCAGATAGTGATATAGGTCAAGCTCGTGGCACAACCTCGATCAACCTCTCTGCATAGGAAGTCTGCTGATACCAAAGCCATGAAACACATCCATAGGGACCATATCTTAGCTATGTATGTACCGCTGGTAGTAGCAGTAGGTTAGGGTACGACTCGTTAACCAGAAAAAGTTCCATTAGTCAGAGATAATTTTTTCTTGTCGTAACTATTAGCCAGAATGGAACGTTACCCGAGAAGTGGTCCTACTTCTAAACAATTGCAATTAACCTAGTTGTAGTCTCCTCCTCAAATGGTTTATTCATTGTTGAAGATTATCCATATAGCTTTATCGAATTATGAGCAACGAGGGTCAATGTTCATGGTAAAATTGCATTTACAACATGAACGGCTTGCAGCTATTAATCAAATTAGAAAATGTAGAATTGCGTTTCGAAGAGGAAGAGCAAGTAAAGTCAACTTGTAAGATAAAACTACGCTTACAACATAAGCGACTAGCTTCTTAGCTATTGACCACGTTGGGAAATTTAGGATACGTTGACGGAGAGCAACGAGAGTCAATTTTCAGGATAGGATTGCATTTGTAATCACTGGAGGCGCAGTGCTGCGCGGATTAACAATTTTATTCCGACCGGTTACGAGACGAAAAACTTCCGGGGTTGGACAAAACGTTTTCTATCTGCGGCCAGGGTTGGCGTTATCAGTTACAAGGGGGAGGGAGGTGAAGAATAAGGGGAGCACAACGATGCAAGTGTACCGTGACAACGGTTCGACCGATAAGGCGAGCGGGCGCTCGCCGCTTACGAGATTCTTGGGCAAACGTGCATTCCGTATTGGCACAACGCGGGCCTTGTTCGAGCCCCGCGGCACGGGAGAATGAGATGCACCCGGATAAGAGTGTTCATCAGCCGTGCGAATGACTGGCTCTCGCATGCATATTCAGAGCCGCGCGAATTCCATCGTTCGGACAAGATACGCGGGGACACGCGGAAACGTGTGCTCGCCTTGCCTCGCTTTACCTCGCCGCGAAAACGTGATCCCGATGCCGGGCGTGTGTCTTCTCGAAATCTGACGATTTACGGATGTGGGTCAGCGACGAAGAGTTATTATATTCCACTCCCCCCCCCCCCCCAGGTTCGCGCCTCGGGCACCAAGGGTTCTGCTGTCGAGATTGAAGGCAAGAGAGCAGGAGAACGCGCGCGGACGGGCACGCGCGAGATCAGATTGAAGGGCTCCAGACGTTTCAATGGCCCCATACAAACGCGACACTTGTGCGGGCATTGAGAATTTTCTAATTAACGTGAATGCGGCCTTCGAGCAACAGAGGGCGAGTTACGGAGAATTATGTATCCGTATTTACCGCCCGGAAGGAGATTAATGAGACGCGCGCCGTGTTACCGGTTGGACGCTACTGAGATATCGTTTTGTGACCATGTAATTAGGGAGATCGCGTAATGCCCTTACATCCTTCGAGATCTGACGTCTTCGAATTGTTCGGAATGTGCACGTGTTTCTGTAAGTTTCCTCTATACAGGAAATTGTGGGTGTATTTACTAATTAGCGATATTCATGCAAATGTTATAGATGAGATGAACATTTCAGTAATGAATAAAATGAATATGTTGAATGCTGCAGATCACGCTTTGTCGTCCACCCTGTATATTCAGTTACTCATCCTTTATGCGCAATTTAATTACCCATATCAATTTTTACGACGTATGCTTTTTATATCGTTTTGCAGTCTCCTTTTTCCTCTTCCAAATGGAATTTTTTCATTCGTTTGAAAGTTCTTTTTGCTTCAGGTTCAAATTTATACAATGTAGAACACTTCCTACGTGTCCTTTTATTTCAATGAAGTCGAGGAGTTAAAGTAGCGTTAAATATGAAGTATGGTCAAAAAGGACCATTTTTACTTACAATATTAATGTCCCTGATAGATAAATGATACTCTAAGTGGATTAAACTTTATTAAAAATGTAGTCACATCCACTACGGTTTACCAACGTTTGTGTTTCTCTTTTCCATAAAAGTTTTTGCTTTTGGCGCTAAGGAAAGTGTTTTAACTTTTTTTAAATCGTCCATGTGAATGAGAAGTCATACACATTTCGTTTTATTTTATTGGAAGAGTTCATCGTAACATTTTATTGTTCCATCGCCTCTTTGCATCAAAGGATTTCTTTGTTGTCATTTTGCAATGCTTTCAATTCGAATCATTATATTGTTCAGACGTAAAATATTGAGTTATACGAAGCTGAGTAAGCTTACTTTCAATGGATACAGTGTGTGCATGTAAAGTGTAATAACGACGTGGAAACCGCACACAAATTCATGATTACCTGAAGCAATATAAAATTTTCTAATTGTCCATGATGCCTGCATGATTATGAAATTTTCTCCTCTACCAAACCATTAGAATTCTTCCTGGACACCCATAGAAGGCTTTGAGTCATCAGCAAAATTTCGCGTGCCTCAGCCACCGCACAAAAGAATTCCAAAACTATTGTGATGTAAATGTACTATTGCGGTACGCGAGCGTGACCCGAATAATTCTCAGGTGCTAGTTTTTGTCTGGTTACTTTGCAGTGAAGAAGAAGAGTTATTTTCGAGGTGAAATGCAAAATCGCTTTCTCTGCGACGAGTAAAACAATAAACGCCATTCGTTCGCTCTTTTACGTGTATTCGCGTGTCCCACATAGCGCTGCGATAAAACCGAAATTAATAGCATCATAATTCTGACCATTTAAATTGCAAAATTGTTCTACGCCAAGGGGGCCGAAAACATTTTTCTTGGAGAACCAGTCATATAGATAACTTAAACGTAACTGACGACGGATATATTCCCATCGACACCGAGGTAGATTGCAGGCGAAGTTAAACCGATATTGAGAGATCGGTGATGTTTGTTCAATGACGCGAAACGAGAGCTTGACAGGCGACAAAGGAAAGAGTGATGTCGCTGGCTGTGTCCGTCTTTCAAGCGAAATGGAAATGTGGAAATGTGAAATGGAAATTATGTAATATTTTTATTCAGTAATATTTCCAAAAAGTTAAAGATCTTTCAAATTTCACTTTAAATTTCACTTTCATCACGTACAAATTTTAACACAAGCCGATAGAGTTTTATTTCGTTAGTAACTGTTGTTCTTCTGCGAAAAATAATTTCCTGTTTGTTGAAGTATTCTTTAAGTAGATAACTATACAGGGTCATCCGTTTTTAAACGGACAAACGTAAACCAGCTATAAAGAACCCCAAATGGAACAAGTTTTACCCCTGTCACTTTTTTTGTTTTGGCCTTGATTTCTAGAAAATTGCAAAAAGCCATAATTTTTTTAGTTCACATAAACTTGAATATCTCGGGACCCCAGTGATGAATCTTGATGATTTTTCCTTTGTTTGGTTTAAAATAAATAGGGGCATCTTTGTTGTTAACAAAATATTTTTGTATGACCTTCGGATCTTTGTTTTTTTGGCATAGGGCACGTCGTGGAAAAATTATGGTTTTTTGCGATTATCTAAAATTCAAGGCCGAATCAAAAAAAGTGGTAGGGGTAAAAATTGTTTCATTTGGGGTCCTTTATAGCTGGTTTACGTTTGTCCGTTTAAAAACGGATGACCCTGTATAAGATGATCATTAAAGCTTTAATTAGATTAAGATTCAAATTTCTGTAAGGTGTACACAACTGTGCTACTGTATTACATCGTTCCGACTAATTAATGGTAAATTCTGATTCGATTCAATTTTATCACGGAACACAGTAGCTGAGCAAGAGTACAGTTATATATTAATTTGTAAATGAGCTACGAAAAATGGCAGGTATGTAAGTATGCGCTGTGCATATCCTGTTTAGATCATTTTTTCTACACAATTCGCGTGCCACTAAAAATAAGATCGCGTGCCAATAGCGTAGCAAAAAAGTCGGCGCATATTTAGTGTAAAACACAAATAAACAAAGTTTGATAAGGAAGAAAAATTCGTTTTATAGTACCGACTTCCGTACTAATAATCACGATAACTAAAATCCAATTTTATTAACATACTTCCGGCGCTACAAATATTTATAAATATCCGAACGCTACCAAAAGTATGTACAACATATAAAATGTCTTTTCAGAAGATACTGTATGCTCAGGTTTCTAATAGAATTTAATCCGGGTCGTGTATCAAGACCCGATAAAAAAGGTTAATTAGGGTGGCCCGAATTTGTATGAAACCTTTGTCGCTGGCTCGCAACGTTCGCCGCGCTATCGCGTTCGACTATCTTGAATACCTAATTATATTACACCGCGTAAATAACACGGTAAAAAAGCCTACACCAGCCAGAACAATCAGCGATTACGTGGTTGACCGATAAAGGAAAATGGGGTAAATAAGGGTGAAACAATGTGTTCGCGCGTCCAATAAAACCAACCCTAAAAGCGATCAACCACCGCGTATCCAGTTACAACAAATTCCAGTGATTAGCCAGCACCGCAAAAAACATGAGAGTCACTGTAGAGGAAGAAGAAGAAGCTGCGAAAAAAAGTGAACGAAGAAAAATAATGGAGGCGCGTGCGTGGGAGGGAAAAACGTGACGGTGGAAACGCAAACCCAAACGATGAGACGAGAGTCATTGACCTCCCTTTATGTTAACAAATACTGCCGGCGCTAACAAGCGAGCTGTCGCGAAGAGGCCTGCAAGCAGTCACCTATGTCGCTGGAAATAAATTAGACGCCCCTTTCGACCTAGTTGCGTAATTAAGGCCCCCTTTAGCGGCTTTCGGATGAACGAGGAAGCAGGAAGAGGGACAAGGACGGGCTGGCACGAGTCAGCTGACCGATCAAGTCCCTCTTTCTCCTTTTCTACCACGGTTAGCTCCCCCGCTGCTGTCCGTCTTCTGCTCTGCTATGGTGCTGTACCCTCCTCACCGGCCGACAGCCTGCCATTTAGCTCTTTTTATTCAGTTCCGCGCCCGGAACCGTCCGCCTGAAAAGAAGCGCGACCCCTGCCTTTAGCGACCGTTCAACTTTTAAGGTTATCGCTCTTAGATAACGTGACGTAACCGAATTAAAGATCGGCCCCGATCGAACATTAAGCTGCAGCCATGGGACAACCAGACCCCCGTGTACACTCTACAACAAGATTCGATAGCGATCATCCGATTCCTCTGCTGTCGGATTAAGGTCTCTATCACGCCCCGATGACCAGGCTATTTTTGGGAATTCTTTATTGATTGATATCACTGTCGAACAAATTTCAACTTTTTTTATGTTCCCTATTTACTATTGGGTCCTTCTTATAGAGCTTTTTGCGCTGATTCCGAATCTGTTTTTAATTTTTCTCCTATACGCACAGTTTTTGAGGAACATGGCTTTGAAAAAAAAACATATTTTTCAACTTTAAACAAATATTGTGATGTTATTATAAAAGATATTGAATTGTTCTTTATACCAAAAGATTCTGTAGACTTTCCCGAATACAGCGATATCAAATATTAATACATTATGAATGTTTAAATATGTTTAAGCAATCATTAAAGTCGGAGAGACACCACTTTTGCACCAATTTTTGAGGATATTTTTCAATTTATCTCAAAAAATAAGGGTCTAGCGGAAAATCGAACTATACCACTCGATAGAGCAGACTTTTATCTTGAGAAGCAAAATATCTTCGCCCGACATGAGTTGCCGCCAGTGGCGCTCGGGACGAGATACGGCGCAGCGACGGGATACGGAGCAGCGAACGACCGTTGTAATGGTGAGCGCCACTGGCGGCAACTCATGTCGGGCGAAGATATTTTGCTTTCTGGTTCGAAAGAAACGTCGACGTTTCAAACTTCAAAGCGGGGTTTCTCAAGATAAAAGTCTGCTCTATCGCATGGTATAGTCCGATTTTCCGCTGGACCCTTATTTTTTGAGATAAATTGAAAAATATCCTCAAAAATTGGTGCAAAAGTGGTGTCGCTCCGCCTTTAGTGATTATTTAAACATGTTTAAACAATCATAATGTATTAATATTTGATATCGCTGTATTCGGGAAAGTCTACAGAATCTTTTTCTCTAAAGAACAATTCAATATCTTTTATAATAACACTATAATATTTGTTTAAAGTTGAAAAATATGTTTTTTTTTCAAAGTCATGTTTCTCAAAAACTGTGCGTATAGGAAGAAAATTAAAAACAGATTCGGAATCAGCGCAAAAAAACTCTATGCGAAGGACCCAACAGTAATTAGGGAACAAATTTGGTGTTGGACAGTGTATTCGGACACATACATTTTTTGGAGCTATATTAATCGCTTCTTTCAAAGTTGCAAAGGTAGCAGTGGGAGCATTTCGAGCAAACATTCAGTTTGATGCTCTGATCATCAGGCAATGTTTAAGAATTTGGTAAAAGAATGCTATTGGGGGTAGAAATTCCACAGTTTCTACACTCATTGAGTAACATTCAGAGACGATACTCAAATTTTTTGGAGCTATATTAATCGCTTTATTTTGAAAACGTTTAATTTGTCGGTCTGATCGTAGCCTTAAATTTACCCTGTCCCATTATAAAGTATAACCTTTTCGTTATTAAGTAAAAATAATAAACGATAAAAAAAGCTGAATAACGTTCGTGTTTTTCATTGGCGCGTCCATTTCCCCGTATGGCAGTAACCTAGGGTTAAATAGCCTCAATCCGCGGCCACCACGGCGCGCCTCGACGATCCAAGAGATCCGCGACATTTATCCCAGTTTATGTACGCCGAAAATTGAATTGGCCTCGTGACAACCGAACCGCGTGTTTTATGGGTTCACCGAAGAGCCGGGTTTCGGGATCGCGTTCGATATCTCGGCAGCGGGTCGCAGAATTAAAATAAAATTCGACTGGCTCGCTCGCACGTCCGCCCGCTTGCTTGCCCGCTCGTTCGTTCGCTCGCAACAACTCCTCGCGCGTCCTCTTCGCGCGCGTCGCGTCATTAGCAGGCCGTTAATACGCAACTTAACGCTTACCCAACTCAACCCAGACCTACCTAACAGACTATTTATAGTATACTCTGCAGTACACTGCCGTACTAATTGGCGTTAGTTTAAGAGTGGCCACGGGACGACGAAACCCTATGGCGAACCGGACCTCGTTTCATTCCAGCGGCTTATTATCACGATCTTCGGACGTAACACAGTAGTCCGCTCGTTAACCACGTGCGAGTTATTTCTGCCATTTCTTGGAATAGGTGGAGTATATTTTCATGGAGAATGATCTATTCACTTGCTCCCGTTGACTTCGGCAACTCCGGTTATCTAAACGGCGATCGAGCCACGCTCTCTTGTTAATGTCGCGTCCATGGATCCCCGCCACGCGCAATTAACACTTTACCTACCGACAATTACTTAATGGCCCCGCAAACGCCGATAATTAACCGCCGAGAAGTTCTTGATACATTCCTGACCGGCAACGCCAATTTTCCTCGTCGATCACTACTTCAGATCACTTCTCGAGCAACATTCTCCAATAATTGAAAACTGGAATTAAAAAAGGCGGTAAGTGCCATTTTTTCAAAAATTGCTTCTACCGCAAAAAAGGATGCAAGTTCCCTGACGATTGGTCACAACTTTTCAGTTGGTCACGAGACGATCTTACAAGTTGTACATGGACTTTCCCCGGAATTTTCATTTCGTAATTACAGCCTTTTTTAATTTCACTCTCTAATTTGTTTCGGGATGGTTGAGATCCTTTCCGATGTCGCATTCATTAAATCGTCTATTAATACTTGCCGGAAATGTATGGTTCTAAGTTAAACATTTCAGCTATTTTATTAACACCATTAATGTTAGTCGTAAACTCAACAATCATCCTCAGTAACATGGTCTAGTGAATTCTATTGAGTTTATTGTTTGAAAGATGATTTCAGAGCGTCTTTATGATGTAGCACAGTTACTCAGCAGCCTATTATTAGATTCCTTGTAGATAAAGTGTTAATAGCTCTCTAGCAGCCAAAGTGTTAATTATTAATCTTGCAAGACAGACTTCTGGCTAATTATCAGTCATAGATAGTGTAAATATTTAAATAGTTATGCTACTTTCCTTATTTGGCTTTCCATGCGAAACGAGCACACAGGATCTATGGTATAACCATGAAGCATAAAATGTTCCTATGTGGGACCATAAATCATAAATGTGCCATCAATTTGGTTTACATGAGGATTTCTTTTGGAATGGAACCGAATTTTTAGACGTACATGCGTGCGTTCGCATGTGCAGGAAGTAGAAAAGGTAGGTCATGAACAGACACGTTAAGTGGTACCTATTAAATAGCACGCGAATCTTAATTAGTATGAAATTCGTCATCTCTAATACGTTTGTGGTGTACGGAATAATTTATGACGGAGTTTAAAGTGCTTGATTCGTACGGTATTTTCTAAGATATCATGGCAATTATTAACACTAGGATTATGGGACCCGTCAAAATGACGAATTAATTTTTAATTCACGATTTTGAGATTGTAAAGATGCATGCGTGAAGAATTACTCAGCAGATTTCTTTCTTTCCGTGTATATCATACAAAAGGTAGCTAAAAATTCGGATAGATACATTCCTGTTATTTCTATAAACTAATGGGAAATTGTCACTCTTAGTGCTCCGCAAAGCGCGTGTAAAGTTTTATATGTTCCCTAAACGAGCAATAACATCGTTATTGTCACGAATACGACTACACAAACTTGAGAGTACATTTTTGTACTTCTGAAATATTCTCAAAAGATTGATTTTTTGAAGCTGCTTCATTAAAGCATCGAAAAGGCTGTACACAACGTCAGGGGGAGGAGCGAATGATAAAAGTGGCCTTAAAGCTCGCGTGGGGATCGGATAGCGGAGGAGGATTACGCTAAAAGCGTTCTCCGAGTAACACTTCCGGTTACAGTGCGCGGATGTCTAGAAGAGTCAACACGTCGGCGAAAATTTCCGCGATTCCGTGGACCGCTCGTTAACGTCGCTACATCCTAAAAGACACACCGACAAATTTTCACCGTTCCTCCGTTCTCGTCCGTCGCGTTCACTCCATCTCTCTCTCTGTATACCCGCTCGCCCATTAAAACGGCCGGTTGCAATTACGTTTAAAAATAGCGAGAGAGTCGAGGAGAGTCTGTTGCGCTCGATTGCATCAGACACGAGGACGAGACCACGACCACGACATCGACCAAGACGACGACGACGGCACTGACGACAACGAAGTCGGAAAAACGTCACAGGCTTCTGTTTGTTCGCGATTATGTTTTTCCTCCCGTCGAGGCTCGCAAAGTTCTTGACCGTGGCTCGTCGTTCTCGATTCAAGACGCTTCGAGTTTATTATTTTTCATCCTTTGAGCGACGAACGGATCTGGCAGCGAAGCCGACGCGACGGCTTAAAAGCGTTTCTCGAATTTCTCGACTGACGTTTATCAATTTTAGAAGAGACGGAATTTTAAAGATTCGGAAACGCGGTCCTATTTAAGTATATTTTCGCTTCTGTGTCACCAGTGTACGAAGATGAAATTGTGGGAGATAGTTTGTGGAAGATATCAGCCAATTTCTACAATTAATCTGGTGTGGGAAGTACAATTTGAAGTTCGAAGATGAAATATTCGAAAAAGTGTAGATAGGATTTAATCAAATTACAGATTTTCAAATGCGTGCAAATATTCAGTTAATTCGGAAGTCGCTAACGGCACAGTTCGATCATGAAAGTAGAAAAGTGTGGATTAGATTTACCGTGTTCTAAAGTGAGAAATCTCAAGATACGCACAAATGTTTACAGTCAATTCACAGAGTATACAGGGTGTTCACGCTATTACTAGCCAGCGTTTTTCTTGTAAATAGCAAATATTAGAAAAAAATGTAAAAGAAGAAAGTAGTGCTGTTTTTTGTATGCAACACAATGGCGTATGTAACTTTTTTGTGTTTATACTATTTTGTTAGATATGAAGGTCACCTTCATTTTTTTAAATGGAATGAGGTATTTTTTAATACATCAATTGACGCAGCTGGACATTCGTTATAAAAAAGTACTAACCTATATGTGTCGAAAAGTTAGTAGTTCAGGAGATATTTCGATTTAAATAACTCTAAAATACCATTACTGTCGTACTAAGATGTTACACAAGTAAGTAAACACTAACGTCTTAGTACGACAGTAATGGTATTTTAGAGTTATTTAAATCGAAATATCTCGTGAACTACTAACTTTTCGACACATATAGGTTAGTACTTTTTTATAACGAATGTCCAGCTGCATCGATTGATGTATTAAAAAATACCTCATTCCATTTAAAAAAATGAAGGTGACCTTCATATCTAACAAAATAGTATAAACACAAAAAAGTTACATACGCCATTGTGTTGCATACAAAAAACAGCACTACCTTTTCCTTTTACATTTTTTTCTAATATTTGCTATTTACAAGAAAAACGCTGGCTAGTAATAGCGTGAACACCCTGTATACAGGGAGGTCCGTTTACGTACGAACACCTATATATCTCGGTTATTATTAGTCGTACAAAAAATCTCCACACAATAAAGTTGTACTGTTTCAAGGGGCGAATTTGATGATGGTAACAATTTTTTCTCAAAGTCATTTTTTTACAAGATTTCAAGGTCATTGATATTTTTTTTATATGGAATGAGGTATTTTTTAATACATCAATCGATGCAGCTGGATATTCTTTATAAAAAAGTACTAACCCATGTATGTCGAAAAGTTAGTAGTTCACGAGATATTAAATAACTCTAAAACACCATTACAGTTAGTACTACGACGTTAGCGTGTACTTGCTAGTGTAAATTGAAGAAATTGAAATTGAAATTGAAAAATTGACGTTGAAAATGTATTGAAGATTTGAAATTAACGAATTGAAATTGAAGTTGACATGGGAGAGTTAAAATTGAAGTTGAAATGGAAAATTTGATGTTGAAATTGAAATTGAAGAGTTGAAATTAACGAATTAAAATTGAAAAATTGACGTTGAAATTAACGAATTGAAATTGAAAAATTGAAATTGAAGTTGAAATGGGAGAGTTAAAATTGAAGTTGAAATGGAAAATTTGATGTTGAAATTGAAATTGAAGATTTGAAATTAACGAATTGAAATTGAAAAACTGAAATTGAAGTTGACATGGGAGAGTTAAAATTGAAGTTGAAATGGAAAATTTGATGTTGAAATTGAAATTGAAGAGTTGAAATTAACGAATTAAAATTGAAAAATTGAAATTGAAGTTGAAATGGGAGAGTTAAAATTGAAGTTGAAATGGAAAATGTGATGTTGAAATTGAAATTGAAGAGTTGAAATTAACGAATTGAAATTGAAAAATTGACGTTGAAATTAACGAAATGAAATTGAAAAATTGAAATTGAAGTTGAAATGGGAGAGTTAAAATTGAAGTTGAAATGAAAAATTTGATGTTGAAATTGAAATTGAAGATTTGAAATTAACGAATTAAAATTGAAAAATTGACGTTGAAATTAACGAATTGAAATTGAAAAATTGAAATTGAAATTGAAATGGGAGAGTTAAAATTGAAGTTGAAATGAAAAATTTGATGTTGAAATTGAAATTGAAGATTTGAAATTAACGAATTGAAATTGAAAAATTGAAATTGAAGTTGACATGGGAGAGTTAAAATTGAAGTTGAAATGGAAAATTTGATGTTGAAATTGAAATTGAAGAGTTGAAATTAACGAATTAAAATTGAAAAATTGAAATTGAAGTTGAAATGGGAGAGTTAAAATTGAAGTTGAAATGGAAAATGTGATGTTGAAATTGAAATTGAAGAGTTGAAATTAACGAATTGAAATTGAAAAATTGACGTTGAAATTAACGAAATGAAATTGAAAAATTGAAATTGAAGAGTTGAAATTGACGAGTTGAAATTGAAATTGAAGTTGTAAGGGTTGATATTGAAATTGGAGTTGAAATGGAAGAGTAGAAATTGAAGTTGAAATGGAAGAATAGAAATTGAAGTTGAAATGGAAGAGTTGAAATTGAAAAATTGAAGTTGAAAATGAAATTGATGTTAGCGTTTACTTACTTGTGTAACGTCTTAGTTAGTACGACAGTAATGGTATTTTAGAGTAATTTAAATTGAAATATCTCTTGAACTACTAACTTTTCGACATACATAGGTTAGTACTTTTTTATAACGAATGTCCAGCTGCATCGACTGATGTATTAAAAAATACCTCATTCCATTAAAAAAAATATCAATGACCTTGAAATCTTGTAAAAAAATGACCTCGAGAAAAAATTGTTACCATCATCAAATTCGCCCCTTGAAACAGTACAACTTTATTCTGTGATGATTTTTTGTACGACTAATAATAACCAAGATATATACGTGTTCGTACTTAAACGGACCTCCCTGTATACTATGTAGCTATTAGAATGAGAAAGGCGATGTTTGGCTTTCGAGTGTCATGGGTTCACACGCGGAGAACGTTCGCACGTGTTCAACAAAGGGGTTGTCTTGTCTACAACGTTATTTCCGACACAAATGTCAGAACACCGGGGACGGGCCGCCTTAAATCACGGCAAAAAGAATTTGATACGCGTCCAAGGAGATCATAAACGATGCTAACAAGAAGTCGCGGGGACAATACGGGGGCTGTCCGAGAATACGTCGGGAAGTAATTTGAATCGGCCGCTCCGGTGTCGCGTGTTGCCGTTTTTCGTTGTGGGGCCGCTGTATTGTCGTTAACAGACGCGGGAAGCGACGAAAGTTAGGTGCAAACTGATGCATGCTTGTAAGCTCTAACCGTTGTACCACAATGTTTCGACAATACCTGGAACCGTACCAAACTGCCAAGCAGTCATTTGAATGACTTGGAATTTCGAGACGCCGCGCCGGCCTTTAATGACCACGTATCTACGGAAGAACCAGGTTATTGCACAATGACTGCGCGCGGAAAAAAGAGTAAATAGATGCTCTATAACAATGTGGGCAAGCCGGACCTCGGTCGTAATTAGCAACAATAATAAAACGCGTAAAATTTCCGATGACAGTCGAGGAAGGAAGTAATCGAGCTTTCGGCCACTCAATTCCCCGGTGAATCGAAACCCTCCAACGCGGACCGCAGTAATTCCGATCCAAAAAGGTCCGATGGTTTCCAGCACGCTCGAAATCGCGTCAGACTGAAGAGTCATCGGTGTCGGAAACCAACCCTCTCGAAAACACTACAAACTATTCCCGCGTAACCGCGAGGGTATCAAGGAACATAACGATCTGTGAAATCGAAGCCGCGCTATACATTATCTCTTCCTTGAAATCCAACATTAGCACAAAATGTTTCATTAACGTTCCACGGACGCTCTCCGCTTGTCCGTTTCATAAAAACAACATATAACCTCGTTTAGGAATTCTATGTATATTCTTAATAAAGCGGAAATTAGTCATTGTTCAGAACATAAATTAGATCGAGCAAAGTTCCTTTAAAGGAAAATGGAAAATGAACATTAATGACACCATTTGGGTAACATGTTAAAATAGTCCCAGTCTTTTCGAATGCTTAGAATATAAAATATTTCTACTTTTCAGATTGGTAAATTCTCTATAATTGATCGAATAAATAATTTTCAGTCCTATTCATTTATAAAAGACGAAGAATTTATGATTATTCAGAGCATAAAGTAGTTAGCTCGATAGAAGTATCGTGGATCCGAAGAATAATTGAAAATGGACATTAAATGGCACCGTCTGGTTGTAATTGTGATGCAGGAGGATATTTCCGGAGGATTGTTTTTAAATAAGAAACAACTTTAACCCTGTGTCTTTACTTTTTGAACAGAGACATATTATTTTATTATAATTAATTTATTATACATTACTTTGAAATAACATGGTAGGATAGGGTTATCAAAGACATTTATTATAATTTATTGCTTAGAATTTAGACTTCACACTTGATTGGCTAAATGTTTTTTTTAAATTATTCATGAAAACTTTCGCTAACAAGGCGGTACAGTGCACGTGTATAATGTTTAATCGCTCTCGCGACTCCGTCAACATTCAGAGATCGCACCGAGGAAATACATGGCAGCGTTCTGCGAGTATAGCGTCGCAAAGGGGACTCGAATATGGCAGAAACGCGGCGTAGAATGCGCCGGATTAAAGTACCGGCAGTGGCGTAATCTCCGCGGGACGGTAAACAAAGTGCAAACGCAAAAGCGCAGGACAGAGAGAAGAAAAAACATGGCGCACACCTCTCGGATATCCTCGTAGGTTCGTAGCACGTGCTCGCGTTAAACTGTGATGCGTGTATGCGTGTGGAGGTGCACACGGCCTCTCTATACGCGATAAAATCGCGAACGGCGAGATTATGGCTCGGCCCGGCGATAAGTCTGGATACAAGGCGCTAAGAACTGCCAGCTGAAAAATTCTAATTGCCTGCGTGCGTGATTGCACCAGATTGGCGGCTTAAATGCCGCGCCGAAGACCGCAGAACGTCCTGGAAAAAGAAAACAGTTCGCGTTTCCCGTCAGTCCGTGGGGACCGTCAAGGAATTTTCGGGCTCTCATGAATATGCGAGACGTGTCTAACGTTCTACGAAATAATTAGAGGATCCGGCGTTTGGAAAATACACCGAACACCGGCGACGAACGAAATTATCCTTAATCCTTTGCCTGTCACCAACGCGATACCTCCCGAGACTAATCTCGGCTGAATGGAAACTCAAGGTCCCCGTGCCCGCAATTTTCCAGCTCGAAATAATTAGGGGATCTGGTTCTTGAGAATGAAGCAAATGGAAAGATAGAGAGAGAGAGAGTCGACGGGATACGCCGCACAGTGGTAAAATGTCTAATTCTAGCTGGACAAAAATAATTTTTCTCAATTATTGAAAAACATATTTAATTGAGAAAATATATTATTAGACATACTGAACTAAATAATTCTAACATTATATCTCATTATTTCCATTTTTTATCCATTAACAACTAGTTGAATGTTCCGAAACTGCGGTGAATTTTTGTGTCGTGCATTGAAAAATGAAAAGTAAGTACATATTAAACTAATTTATATTTTCTCGTTTTAGTTTAAAACTATAAGGAGGAAGTAAATAAAATAAACTATAATCGAAAGCGTTTCTTTTATGAATGAGTTAATAAAGTGAGATTATACTTTGACTCAAGCATACTCAAGCTACAATATTTTTGTATATTTTATCTATATGAATTACCTAACAATGTCGAAGAAAAACTAGCTGCTACAACCTGCTACTTATTGAGAAATCCGGTCCGATTAGATCGCTTAATTATAGTTTGTAATACAAATATCATATGTAATAAAGTTACTGTAATTATAATTTTTAAAAAGAGTTGTCATATTAAAGACATTTCCTTATATTCACAGACTTTACCTTCTATAAGTCAGAAATATATAAATATAAGAAAAATATCCGTTTGTTATCATTTTTATGTTCAATTCCTTTATAACAAAAAAATAAATGTCATAATAGGAATTATCAAGTATCAAGAGGATATAAATTATTCAAAAATAATTTTGTCCACCTAAAATCGAAACATTTACCACTGTGCGCCGGGAGAGAATCTTATGCAAAATCTGCTGCACTGCTAACGTTGGACACTAGCGGTTTATTAATCACTTCGAATGATTGCACACGTGGGAAGAGTGAAGACAAATTAATTGTTCCTTTATGAAATTTTTATCAACATATTCGTGACGGAGCATATTTGTTCGTTTAATTCACGATTGAATAGAATCTCGATTATACCAATCGACGATACATGAATTTTCCATTCTAAGCAGTAAATCTAGAATGATCTATATACTACTACACGATTTATTGAACAAGTCAGTGATGATTCAATCCAGCTAGCTCATCAGTGTAGATAATTGTTCTGTTATCCGAATAGGCATGTTCCACTGATTCTGTACGGATAATAGAGGTTCTACTGTATCGAGAATTAAGCAGATAGATATTATTCAAACTGTGTCGTGTTTGGTCTCATTTTAATAAGAAAAATGTCTCGAGAACGTTGGCAAAAGCAAAGCTTGATTTTACACAGTTTAAGGAAACTTTATGTGTCCAGTAAAATGAGAATTGTGCTGATTGTTTGGGAGCTTGTTCATCAAGAATAAGATAAGTGTACGAGTTTGTTAAAATGTATAACAGACGGGTTTTCTCTGCAATTTTTCAACCAGTTTTTGATCAATTTCCTGAATAGCAAATTACGCGGAACAGAGGCGGACGATGCAGCGCGCGACGCTGCGCCGTTGCCGGCAATGCGAATGATTAATACGTAATCAATCTTTGTAGAGCGAACCGCATTTTGAAATCGCATTACGTGTAATGTGTACATTGATACGTACTACGAATATCTGATTGGATTGGCAAACACCACGCGTAGTTAGAAATGTCTGCAGTTACAATCGGGGCTTCCCGTTCTCTCGCCGTCGACGCCCGAATCAAACATAAATGAACGGAGCCGGTGATTGGATTTCGGGTGGAACGTGAGTCGATCTCTTGCGCCTGAGACCGGAGGATACGACGACTCGACAAAGACGTGGTCCTTTGAGTACGGAATGGCTGCAAGGCCGAGTCCCCGAAAGAGAAACCTCTCTTACCTCAGGTTTAACCGAGCATTCAGAGATTGACCTTTCACCCACGAATTCATACCTGATTCAACCCCGGTATTGAAGCTGTTACCATTCAAACGGCTCTTAACTCGTTCCTTATTGCCTCCGATAATGTAACAAAATCTGCTGACTCGCGTTTTATTGCGCGGACAGTTTTCATCCATCTCTAACTGATCTTTAATCGGCGTTTACGGCTGTTGTCGATGCAGTAACATTAATTAGACTTTACGAAATGCAATGGAAATGCTAATCGAGTTCTATTAAGATGGATCTACTGCTTCAGTGCAGAGACAAGCTTGTTCTTTTGATAGAATATTGCAACTCCGAAGTCACCGATCAAAAAGCGATATTTGAAACTCTAAACCTCTTTTGCTATGCAAATATTTGCGAGCAGGCAAAATAGGTAGTCTCAATGCATTATTGCTCGAACTGCTCCCTTAAATCTTTCGTACCTCGGAAAGTTGCAGGCTCAATTTAACTAAAATGTCGAGAGCGAAGTTTCGCCAAAGAAATCGATCTAAACTTCTACAGATTCATTTTGTGAGTTAATTGACGCTCAACACCCTTCAAAGAATTCGAACGTCAAAGCAATTACCGCTTCCCACTTAATTGAGCGCGCATTTTAATTTATCACTCGACTAATAATATCTTTCAGCGATCTCCATTCATGAAAACATAGTATCAGCGCAGACAAAGATGAATCGTTTCGAAATCATAACAATTAATCGTTTCTATGCGGGAGAGTCACGCGTTAAAAGTGTTCCATACCCACGCGAGCCTAATGCGTAGATACACACAAGAACCAACCTCGAGAATTACTCCTGTTAATAGCTCTGACACCTGTGTCCACTTGAGAATAGACTCCCACGAGTTTTAATCTCGAAAGTGTAACAGCTATTGTCCTGTGTACCCGCATATGAATACTCTTCCAAATTGCTCTGAAGCTCTATAATAACCTCAGGAGCTGAGTCAACACTTCCGTCAAGCTGTTCCCAGAAATTCATCCATGTAAACACTCAATCAAGCTTGGTAATCTATCATAGAGAGCAACTAACAAAAATTTTTAACTGTAAAAAGTACATTTTACTCAGCTCATCTTCAAACTCTCTCTTGTCACAAATGTTTCTGCCTTGAGCCAAAATTAGATTTGATTTTCGTTTACTCGTTTTTTAATCTGATTGGATCCAATGTAATCAATTAATAATTTCATCCTAGTATGTGCGCAATTCAGAAAATTGGGACATGTATGACAGAATTAAATTAGATGATTGAATTTGACATTTAATTCTCGACAAACTCTATAATAAAATATCGATAGTCAATTAATTTATGAATTTCACATCAATGGCAATGAAAATTCCGATAACATAGTTGCTGCTATTGACGAAACCACGGTTTGCAGAACGAAACTACGTTTTCCCACCGCACCGCTAAAAATGAATGGGCAGCCTAGTGTTAATTACAGCAACTAGAGAGTACTCGCGAAAGCGAAACTATCATGTGGGCGTGCAGTATAACGGAACGATCGAGATGCTGCGGCAGGTATTGCGTAACGCGCCGGTGACTTCTCTACCGGAACCAGCGATTCCGCATTAGGTTCCCGCACGCAGGATTATGCAGCTCGCAATGCGACACTGTGCTAGGGCTGGCGAAACTTTGCACTGGCTTGTGTGATCGGCGAAGCAGACGCCTTGCAAGCCCTAAATCACACGGTCGTTGCGCACACCGTCCGCTCCGAGTCGTTGCATCGAGGCTGGACGTGTCGCGACGCGAGCTTTTCCTCTCTCCATCTTAACGAGGACGTGGCTCGAAGAAAAACGAACAACAGGTCATTCCACGATGGTTTTTCGACCTCCTCTTCGGTATGTTTTAACCGGGAAATTCCGCGAGATTCGGTGGGAAAAGAGTCGACACGTTGCTGAATACCTGCATATCTGATACATACTGATCTCTCCATTCAATGTTGAATTATTTATACATAATGTTTCACTTAGACGCCAGTTCCGCAATTAATGAATTCACCGAGGATCGTGTAGCATGCAATTTACCGCATTTTGTTTATATTGGTACCGAGAGAAAGATCAAGTGGAATGAACGTAGCGTGAAGATTGATTCGACGGAACGAATGTTTGTATGAAAGTGATGAAAGGAGACGCTTCGAAGAATACAAGTAGCTTACCGGAACGGATTTCTTTGTATCGATGACAGTTTAGAAACTTCCTCGAGTTTCGAATGAAGAATTTCGCGGAGAGTTGTCAAACAATCCCGCGAATGGACAAAGCGGTGTTTAGTAAACACAGGACGTAAATAGGAGAGTCTAAAATAGGAAATTGTAGACGCGCAAACGAGGATGCGCGACCATGATGGAGAGACAAGTTAGAAAAAGACGTAGCGTGTATTGGTATTCTGTATCTAGCTCCGCGGTAACAGCATCTACAAATCTCTGCCTCATTAACACCAGCGCTCAAACATTTGAACAGCGTACAGTCTCGAAAGAAATGTCTGGCTTCCTCTCTTTGTGGGTTTCCAGAATGCACATTCTTTGCTCCACTTCCACAACTCATTATGACCAGTAAATGGATTAGAGCTCCAGCACAATTTAAATGATGGGTTCCATAATTTAAAAATTCTGCACCATTGCAGTTTCTGAATACAGGGGATTCCTTATATTAGTCACCTTAACCGGGACAAGTATTTTTTGGGGAAAGGTAAGATGAAGTGCCCTAAGTCTGGACAGTCCAAAAGTGATACCTAAATCTGGACAATTGAATTTTCATAGTAAAATCAGTAATTAAGAGATTAAATAATTATATTATATATTCTGAGCCCTTAGCTACAAGTAGGTGTGAATATTATTTCATTAAGACGTCAATTGAAATTTAAAACTGAATTCAAAGTTCATCTGAAAACAGTATACAAAATAGTCTATTTACATGCGAATCATGTGCATTTATAGTTCGAACTTTTGTTAGAAAAAAAGATATAATTTAAGCCCTCAGACAAAAAATAATTATCACGCATAATAATATTGATATTTTAAAATAAATTGGCAATCAAACTTAACGTAAATAATAATTATTAATCCAAATATTAGATGTCCAAGATTAGGACTGTTTTCAAATATAAGTACTCCATACTGGGACGCGATGACAGTAGCTGTCCCACTCTAAGCTTACACGCAATGTGCTTACGCCTGAAGCTGGACACGTGTTTGTGAATAAAATCAACGCATTATTTGCAAATTATTTAACTACATGTACGTATAATTAGTCTTCTATTAGCTTGAATAACGTATGTAGAAAATGTATTCCGGTTGTGACGTTAATAATACTTTATGTTTACATCTTAAATCTATCAGTATTACTACCTAACCTTAAAAGGTGTATTATGACAAGTTTTATTAAAATAGTAAATGAAAATAAATATATATTTGGTTAAATAATACAATACTACAATCTATGATAAGAATACTACGTATTACGCAAAGCATCTTCTATTCGTCATGCGCAACAGCGCCACCAACCAACGTTTTAGGTTATGTTCGCTCGATCAACTCGTAAATTGAATTTGTCCCGATATAGGCTTTACTTCTGTCCAGGTACTAGCTTAGATTGCATTTAATATGTCCAACTATAGGTTTGAATTATTCTTGTTAATACAATTAAGATATTAACCTAAACAATGATTTTTTAATTTTAAATTACTTTACAAACTCTGAACTGTATGTTAAAACTCTTAAGAAATTGTTTTTGTTTATTTAAAGTGATAAAATTTAAAATAGAAAAACATGCTGTCCTATAGGGCACTTCAGCTTACTAAGAACCTAATCGAAGAGCCCTAGTCCTCTTCGTCTAATTGTGCCGAAGGACACTGGTCCCACGGGTCCCAAATATCCTCAATCCACTGTACAGGGAGTATAAACTTGTTGTGAAACAATCTTGCTCGTAACTGTACTACGATTTTGCTGTATAATGCAGAGTATCATAGGTGCGAACGTCTTCAGAAATCCTACTTAACCGGAGCAAGGCGGCGAATAAGGGTGCTTTTACGCTAAACTCGCCGCGGCCGGCCGCGGCGAGCCGCGGCCGGCCACGGGAAAAAGTCATAAAATTCGAGCGGGTCTACGGGCCCCGCTCGCTGTGCCCCGCTGTGCGTGGCACAAAAAAAAAGGTCTCTATGGGATCCACGGTTTCACGGTTCGTTTAGGTAAACTACCGATAGCTTCTCTTTAAGGCGGGGTAGGATACCTTCAGATTCTAAGTAGCAAATAACTAGAATCTTATTAGAAAAATTGGGTTTGCGAATTTTCGCTTTTTGTCCTTATACCAGCAAACACACCATGTAAAAATTTCTTTTATTTGGTCATAAAGTAATTCATGCTCGTCAAAGCAACTAATCTTTACAACAGCCTCATTTTCAAAGTCAACCAGTAGCCGTTCTTACCCGTAATAAAATTGACGGGCTTGGGGCAGAGGCTAACGGACAAACGGTACAACGCCTTTTCTACCTTAATTATTGCCACGTGCCCCATACCTCGCCGAGTGGAAGAATTTACCTGAATAATATCAAGGCAATAATATCACCCCAACAACAAGTTAGGTAAAATAAACGACATCTCGCGTACTCCTTCCCCGCGTTCTGTTTTTTCCCAATGTGAAAGTTGCGATTTTAGGACAAACGCTGTCCTAAAGAATATTCAGCAATTTTATGGACCCGGAATAACAAACAATTCAAACCTAACAGCTGTTTGTGATTACTGGAGTGTTTCACATCTCATGCCTGCCGCACAGTGGTCAATTTGGACGAAATCTGTGCCACAATCAAAGAACTTTCTATTAGAAGTGAGATATAGAGCGATGAAATTTTTTTTCAAATTAAAACTGAAACTTTGCAGAATATAGGAAAAATGGGGAGAAAGTTCTTTCATTTTGACACAGATTTCGTTCAAATTGCTCACTGTGTACCGTATGAAATTTTTACATGGTGTGTTTGCTCGTATAAGGACAAAAAGCGAAAATTCGCAAACCCAATTTTTCTAATAAGATTCTAGTTATTTGCTACTTAGAATCTGAAGGTATCCTACCCCGCCTTAAAGAGAAGCTATCGGTAGTTTACCTAAACGAACCGTGAAACCGTGGATCCCATAGAGACCTTTTTTTTTGTGCCACGCACAGCGGGGCACAGCGAGCGGGGCCCGTAGACCCGCTCGAATTTTATGACTTTTTCCCGTGGCCGGCCGCGGCTCGCCGCGGCCGGCCGCGGCGAGTTTAGCGTAAAAGCACCCTAAACGAGCTCTGCTTGGGATCGCCTCCACGACTACGATTATTTTGATATACATACTGTTTTAAAAGTTTTTACGCGCGCTTGATACAAGATGGACGGATAGGATATCGCGCAGCGCCGGTTTCCCACGGTTCGCCGCGGAACACACTGCATCTTTGTACCTATGAACCTCTGCGGAACGGTACCGCAACACACGAGATGGTTTACGACGCGGCGCGGCGCACCGTGGCGCACCGTCGCGTCGCGTCACGTCGTGCAACGGCCGGACGACTGCTCCGCTTTTTCTACTTCAGACACGCTTTCTCGCTGAGCGTCGCCGATGAAAGGAACGCTAACCAGCGGAAATAGAGCGCGAACGGTCATCGATCGATTATTGTTCACCGATAATTCGGCACGGCCGCGGTCCGGTCAAATCTGGCTTCAGACGAGATCCAGCCTCGTTTTTCCGTTCGCCATCAAGTTCCATGCGAAAAAGTTCACTAAGACAGCACCTACGGTCACGAATTATCGATACACTTCATCCTTTGCGTTTCGAATTTTTGCTCAATTCGGATTTCTTTCTTTATGTAGTGTATTCAAAGTGAGCATCGAGACACTGTTCCTTGATCGATACTAATTTTAAACAATTTTCTTCTCCAGACTGCGAATTTTTGTCCAAAATGAAAATTGTTTTAATTTGAAACTATAGAAGCCATATAGACATTTATTTCTCTTATTAATCATTGTAACAAACTCGAAATAATAGAACAGTATATTTAAATCCTTCGAAGATGGTACCATTGCTACCAGGGACTCCTGTACGCAGTATTCATTAAACAACTTTTTCATCGCGTTATACGATGGTACTACTTACTCAAGTATAAATACGAGACACAAGATTCCGATAGTACTAAGTTGTCGTTACTGTACAATTTGCAAATTTCTCGCTGCCAAACATTCACTGCCATTACGAGTCTCTAGAACAGGGGTTCCCAACGGGGTCCAAGTGGACCCCTTGGGAGACGACGGAAGTTTAGAAAGGGTCTATATTATTCCAGTGGTCTATTGGGGGTCGATGATAAATTTTTCTGTTTTAAAATTTTATTTAATTTTTAAGGAATGTAGTTATTTCTTTTATTGCACCGTCGAATTTTATTTCTGTAAAATAAAGACTAAAAATGAAAATAGTACAAAAATAATAGAACAATGTACAATTACTAGCATTATGATTATACTGTATGCTGTATATTATAGACAAAAATGGAAGGGGGTCGATGATAAATTTTTTGTTTTAAAATTTTATTTAATTTTTAAGAAATGTTGTTATTTCTTTTATTCCACCGTCGAATTTTATTTGAGTAAAATAAAGACTAAAAATGAAAATAGTACAAAAATAATAGAACAATGTACAATTATTAGCATTATGAATATATTGTATGCTGTATATTATAGACAAAAATGTAAGGGGGTCGATGAAGAAAATCATTCTTTTAAAAGGGATCGATGCAGGAAAAAGGTTGGTAACCCCTGGTCTAGAAGGTCTAAGCCCGTTAGTGAAATTTTTGTCGCGTAGAAATAAACGCACGAGTGGCCAGATGAATTGCACTGCTATGGAACCGTCGCGAAAGTTTCGCGTTGTGGGATCCTTACGTGGACGAGATCCGCGCGTAAATTCAATTGCGAGCGACGATCGTTCCCAGTGACCCTAATGAGACGAGCACGGTGGACACGTGGCACGCGAAAAACGGAAACAGCCGGATCTTCTTGTCGAGTCCTCTCGACGGTCGCGTGGAATCGACTCGCAGGGACGACTGACAATACGAAAACAAAAGAGCAGCGAACGAGAAAGAGGGAAAGAAAAAGAGAGGGAGAGAGACCGAAGCGAGACCAAGTTACAAGGCTTACGTAACGACGGCAAATAACGCTAATGAGCCCACTCCGCCTTTGTTCGTCTTTATTCTTTTTCCAGGAGATGCTTCCCCCGCTACCGACACCGCAGAGTTACGAAAACTATTCCGGCGACACGTAATCCGGATAAAGACAGCACACCGTTCCCGAAATATTATCTCTCCTGGCCAAGAGCGAGCGCGAGCGCATTGTGCTCCAAATTATGGAGTAGGTAAGAAACGCTGAAATAGATTCTCTCGCACCGTTACACTTTTTTCGCTGCCTTTCCCCGCGAATGACTTTGCAGTGCGTATTCAGGACGCTTCGTACAATTTCTTTATATCCGCGAATCGCGTTTTAGAGCACTGTGCTTCAGGGAAAAAATTGCAGAATAGACTGTTGCTTCGAGGTGACAAAAAGTCCCTTGCCTCGTCTGATCACGTTAGAAATGAGCCGTTGCTCTCTTGAGACGCTTTCTATAAATACTAGTTCCCTTTTTGCTCAATTTTCGTTGCGGATGCTTCAACCTCAGAAATGCTAAACCGAGCATTTTCTCGAGATTATCGACCACCAAGTATTAAAAATATATTCTACCCTTGTGTAGAATATTTCACAAAGTTATCTATTGTTGAGGATTGGCAATGATGAATTACTATAAATCGAAGAAAAATATGTTTCTGATGAAAATATTTTCTTCAAAAGGAGAAGAATATTTAAAAATCGATTATGACGTACACATAAACATCATATTGTATATTACACATGTACATTATACATTTGCATACGTCCAATGAAACAGAATATACCTAGTCAATTTCTACGTGATCTAGTACTTGATCTCACATTGAATCTTAAATACGCTTTTCTGCATGACTAATCGTTCTGACTTGAACTATTTTGTTCACCCGCTAGAGATATGCATATCCTCAAGAATATTGTCAACTCTCGAGGCGTAGTATTTGTATGATTAATTCTCCAGGAATGGACAAGCTGAACAGTCTGTTACTTTTTGAATGACCGACGTTGTAGGATGATTATAAATCTATCTGTACGTGATATAGACGTCTTGACAATTTGCATAGCCGGTAAGCAATATTAAATGAAAGCGTATCGTATCTTATAATGTGATCACCCGTAATTAATTAATACACATTCGTCAGAGTCAGTACGGTGCACTGACATCTTTTCTATTGAATGCAATAATTAGACTGCGGATTTTATGCATTTATGACAAAAATTGGTGCATGTAGTTTCAAGCAATAAAGAGATTACAATACTCCTACATATAAGGTGAAGTGCCCTAAGTCTGGACAGTCCAAAAGTGATACCTAAATCTGGACAATTGAATTTTCATAGTAAAATCAGTAATTAAGAGATTAAATAATTATATTATATATTCTGAGGCCTTAGCTACAAGTAGGTGTGAAAATTATTTCATTAAGACATCAATCGAAATTTTAAAAAAATGAATTCAAAGTTCATCTGAAAACAGTATACAAAATAGTCTATTTACATGCGAATCATGTGCATTTATAGTTCGAACTTTTGTTAGAAAAAAAGATAATTTAAGCCCTCAGACAAAAAATAATTATCACGCATAATAATATTGATATTTTAAAATAAATTGGCAATCAAACTTAACGTAAATAATAATTATTAATCCAAATATTAGATGTCCAAGATTAGGACTGTTTTCAAATATAAGTACTCCATACTGGGACGCGATGACAGTAGCTGTCCCACTCAAAGCTTATACGCAATGTGCTTACGCCTGAAGCCGGACACGTGTTTGTGAACAAAATCAACGCATTGTTTGCAAATTATTTAACTACATGTACGTATAATTAGTCTTCTATTAGCTTGAATAACGTATGTAGAAAATGTATTCCGGTTGTGACGTTAATAATACTTTATGTTTACATCTTAAATCTATCAGTATTACTACCTAACCTTAAAAGTTGTATTATGACAAGTTTTATTAAAAGAGTAAATGAAAATAAATATATATTTGGTTAAATAATACAATACTATAATCTATGATAAGAATACTACATATTACGCAAAGCATCTGCTATTCGTGATGCGCAACAGCGGCACCAACCAACGTTTTAGGTTATGTTCGCTCGATCAACTCGTAAATTGAATTTGTCCCGATATAGGCTTTACTTCTGTCCAGGTACTAGCTTAGATTGCATTTAATATGTCCAACTATAGGTTTCAATTATTCTTGTTAATACAATTAAGATATTAACCTAAACAATGATTTTTTTTATTTTAAATTACTTTACAAACTCTGAACTGTATGTTAAAACTCTTAAGAAATTGTTTTTGTTTATTTAAAGTGATAAAATTTAAAATAAAAGAACATGCTTTCCAGGCATAGGGCACTTCACCTTATGTCGTAGCGCGAACATTCTGACGAGACCCGTGCGCTTCGGCGTTTCCACGTTTCATCGTCGCGTGTCGGGCTGTCGAGGGATCTGACGAATTACTCTGCGGAGATGCTGATCTCGATCGTTCGAGCGCTAAAGAAAATCTGCCGGCCGGTCTCGGGCCATCGAGCAGTGCTGCCAGATGGGATCGAAACGGATCCGAAATTCTCGGAAATACTCTCCTCCGTTTCCCCTTGCAGTCTCCCGAGGTCAACGTCTAACGCGGAACTTTCGCGATATCGTATCAGCCGCGTAAACGATTTCGCACACGATACCGGGTTGCGTCGGTGCGTTCGCCGCATCGAGTACAATAGAATGGATCCATTCTCGGGAGCGTGTCACGCGTTCACGTCCTGATTAGATATCGCGAAAATGTACATACGTAACGCGGCCGGTGCGGCGTAATTCACGAAAATTCCACGGAAGCGATTGTCGGTTTCCGAGAACGAGACTCTCCGCGGGATCTTGCAGCGTGCGGCGATTATTTTAATTCGGTTCACGCAAAAATAGCTTTGTTCGTGATCGTCCGGTTTAATCGTTCCGTTTCTCCTTAGCCGGCCACGGTTTCCCTTTCGAGGGAAATCGAGCGGGTCGTGGGAACCGGCGAAGGTTTCACTGGAAAAACGGAAAAGTTCGGCCGGTTTTCTCCGCGCGAAAGCAAAAAGAGTCCGATAACGAAATAAAAGCAACACAGACCCCGAAGAAACAGAACGCGCTTCGTTTCAAAAGTTAATTAAACGCCAGGTAATTTAACATGCATTTTTTCGTCGGATCCCGCGTGACGATGCGACGCGACGGCCGGACATTCTTTCCTGTAATTGAATAATCCAGGGTGGGAAACAGGGAGAAAGAAAGAGAGAGAGAGAGAGAGAGAGAGAGAGAGAGAGAGAGAGAGAGAGAGAGAGAGAGAGAGAGAGAGAGAGGGAGAGAGAGGAGAGGGATCCTTTAATTAGAGCCGATCGGGAAACGCGTGGATCGGTGAAACATTGCATCATTAATTCCACCTGGCGGTTAGTCGACCGTGAATGGAAATCACTTCTGCACGATCGTTGGATAATTTATTAATATCTGGGACCAGGCCGGTCGTAGAATTAAAGATTGAATGCTTCTACGCGAACCGGCTCGCTAAATGCACTACTGTGTTAGACTGACTACTGGTTCGACCTCTTGAACTTTGACAATGAGACAGCGATCCATCTATAATTTTCACTCATCGACCACTCGATCTTATCTTTCCCTCTCTCTCTCTCTCTCTTTCTCGGCACACACTAGAACTGTCTCCGTCCGACTATTTGCTAGCATAATGTAGTACCATTTCCTCGACGCGTGGCGTATCCGATATTATTCCGTTCGACCAAGTGTTGACTCGATCGTTCCGAACGAGAAATGCAATTTTCGTGGCTCTATTCTATTTTCGAGGGTTAGATTATCTCGACGCGGAGCACAATGTAGCGGCATTTTTCCGACCGCTAATGAGAAATAATCGAAACGCTGGCACGCGAGCCTGTCAAGTTACTCTCAAAACGCCGCGCGGCGCGCGAGAGAGCTGCAGGTCACCCTATCAATTATTCCCGTTAATCTTATCACGGTCAATACGAGCACGCGTTATGCAGGCCCATTTTTTCTGCAACGCCGCGCCGGTTTCAAAGACGCACGTGACGTCTTGTGGCCATTTCGCCGCGGCCCGATTATCGTTCCGCGTTCCAGCCTCTCGTCAAGCGAATTTTTTCCTTTTTCCCTCCTCTCCTCCACCCTCCCCTTCTCTTTCGGTCCGGCACGAGTCTCTTAACGAAGATAAAAGGACTGCTAACTCGAACGCTCGAACACGCGAGCGACCGAGTGAGCTCGACGAAAGGAACGCCCCGAATTTGCACCTTCTCATCACTGCCTCGTCGGCCACGCACGTTCTCTTTTCGCAAGAACCGAACGAAACAAGGTATTACTCACCTTGAATACATTCTTGTAATTTTACCACAAACTACATTGCCTGTCTACCCGCTCTTTTTGCCTTTTATAACGGAACGGTAATTTCACGGTGGAGTACACGCGAAAGGTGGGCCACTTCGAAAATTAAACGCTGTATAATTATCGCACAAAGTATCTCTCAGTCCTCCGGAGACTGCCAAATAAAGGCTTTAATGTATTTCGGTAAATAATGATTAACACGTTTGCTGCTATGTCGGTCGTTCGTCGCTGACACAATTCTTAAACTAACAACCAATTCTCGTTGCGCTGGAGTGAACCGAATTTCATTATGAATTTAGAAGGTCTACCGGAGTGCTAAACATTAGTCTTATTACCCACCTCAGCCTGGACAATTAATTTTCCTGGAACATTTGGATCTTTTCATCGAATTATTCAATCAACAAGTTCAATTCTGTACATTTTCTCATTTCATATATCTTGTTCTTTCACGAGGAAAAAGGTTTCCGTCGTAGAGTGAAAAGAATGCAATTACATATAGCTTAGTCTCTGGGAATGTATAAACTAGTTTGATATTCGTGTGATTTTTCAAGTCCATAGTGCGGCAGTCGCCGCATTAATAGACAAATAAAGTATAGCACCGTCTGTCGAAGAACATTTAGAGCAAAGTGAAATTTCTCGACTCATTAGCAGAAATGACAGGTCTGTTTACACTCGCAGAAACTGGTCCCCAGTTCAAAGACCGATGAAGAGAGGATCGATTGGCTGTACACCGGCTTCGTTTGATACGAAAGCAGCTCTGGTTTGAATGTAAATAATAAATCGAGTGCATAGGTTTAAGTGGCATCGCGCGCGAACACTCTCCCTCGAAAATGTGTCTGCCGACGTTTGCATTACTTTTTAATAATATAAACGCCGTGGACACGTGCTCGACGAGATCGTGAGTTCCCATGTGCTTGGGACCGTTTGAATGTGGCCAGGCGAGCGAACGCGCGCGCGCGGGACGCTGGTGGTAATAATACGACCCTCCATTCAGGTTTCGAACAATTTCAAAGTGAACCAACGCGAAAGCGCGACGACGTTTGAATAATAAATAGCGTTCATAAATCTGGACGCAACCTCGGTGTCTCTCGTCAAGCAGCGCGGGAGCCGCGCTCGCTCGCGGAAGGTATGATTAAGAGCGGCGCCATTGTTTAAAGGTCAGATTGATCACATACCTGGACTGGTCTGCCAAGATAGACCACCGATGAACATTTTCCTAGAAAAAGAAAGATGAATCCATCAGCATTCGGCATCGGGTCGCGTCAGCGTCAGAAGATGATGAAGGAAGTGCGGGGGGAGACTGCCGGCAGAGGGTAACTTCCGGTATCGTAACCCCCTGCGCAGTCTCCGTTTGTTGACGGCAGGTGTCACCACACATCAACCAACAACTGAACAACTCCCGGGCTCATATCAAGCCTTTTTTTCTCTTTTGCCTTTTTCGCCTGACATTTTCCTTTCTCCTCGTTAACGGAAACCACGTAGCCAAACACGCCGATAACGATTCGCGATCGCCGCGGAAAATAAACGAAACCATATTCACGCGCGGAACACAATAAAAACGTTAACCTCCCCTCGAACCACGGGAGTGGGTGCCTTCTTTAGTAGGGAGAAACGCAAAAAGAAATCGCGCGTCGTCGAAGGATACGAGAGCGCAAACAATCCTATCGCGCGATCCACCCGGGTCGCGAGATTCCGTGGAGTTTAATAAAACCGCTCGACGCAACGGTATAAAACGTCACTTGTTCCTAGCCCGAACTATGAATCAACCCTAGGTTCAACGTTAGCTCCGGTCCTTGCCCGGTTTACTGTGTACCGGATCGCAGTTATTAGCCAGTTTACGAGAAGTACCATCGTCATTGGTATCATAAAAGCTTTTACGCGCGCGGCTTGACTTTCGCGTGCTCGTGACAGCGGAGAGACAGGCCGCGGCCGTAATGCAAATGCATTTTGGATACTGGCGCCTTCGCATGTGCTGCGTTTGACTTCGAGCGAGAGCTCTTTAAGGATGCATGGCAAGATTAATGTTTCCTCGTTAGTCCCGCGAGTAACGAGCGGCGCAAACCTCTGCCGAACAAGACAAATTCCGCGCTAGTGCTTCGCCAGATGTTTATAAACGATTAGGAGGCAAATAGCGCGTACCACTCCCCCACCTTCTACCCTCGTACGACTCGAAAAACCACGTGAAAGCTATTCGCGAGTTCGAGTACGCCTGTGATAAATGTCAACTTTGTAGTAAACCCATCAGGTACTGGTAAATAGACGTTTGAATCGAAGTTAACGGACGGCGCGATCTTTAATCTGCCGAGGAGAAAAACTGGATTGCTCCGCGAGACTCCTATCGTTAGCTACTCCTACCGGTTTGTCCATTAATCGACTGGAGTTCGAATGAAAAAAAATTCTCCTGACCTTTCCCACAGACGTCAATCTATTTTTCATAATTTATCACCCTTTCTGAAACCCGTGACCGATATCGCTTGCTATTACGATAGAGCAAGGAGTCGATAGAGCGGGTCGAGCGGTATAGCCGCGAAGATAACGCTCCCGCGTCGTGGACGTAATCACATGGTGGCGCATTTGAACATCGATTTTCCGCGGCACGATATAACCTATTCCCCTCGCCCACGCATTCCTGTTTCTCTGTCCTCCCAGCCGCCCCCCGCACCTCCTCTCTCTCTCCTCTTCCCTCTTTAGGTCTTCGTGATACGAAGAACTGGAGTAGGCTACCGCGCTATACCCCCCGTTGATAGGTTCACAGGAGAATTAATAGGACAAACCATTGACCATACGTCGGCGTTGCGATCGATCGAACCGGGAAATACATCGAACGACGACCAAGCTACCAACTCTACCGCTCTACAACTTTCCACGGAATCGCTAAACACTTGTCACCCGGTGAAACGGTTCGAATGTACCCGGGGGAACCTCGACGTGAGGCGGTTGCACTGATAACGACGAAACGTCTCGGAACTTCTGTCGAACGGACGTAACGCGAATGGCTGCGCCGTCCTTCACCGCGCCACGTGGTTGAACACGAGATGGACTCGATCACCGTAGGATCCCTTCGTCGGTCATAGTTTCGCGCGGTGCGTATCCTTCGCCGCGCTCCATTTTCAACGCATCCCCCAAAACCCCCACCCCCGGTGCGCCATGATTCCCAGCACGTTGGCGGCAAACTCGAAAGGTGTTAAGTTATTTCTCCCCTTCCGCACCCTGCGACCGACACCCCTCCGACTCCTAGACACCCCCGGCTCCTTTCCATTCATCCGACCATCCCCCTTCGGCTCCCTGCTTGCGTTTCATCGAGTCTGAGGGGACGGCGAACGACTGATGAAAGAAGGCGCCACCGGTTCGAGGAGAGCGCCGTGGCACGCATATTCACGCGCTCCGGCAAACATAAACACTATGCGTTTCGCGGACCCGACGACGACCACGAGGACGAAGGCGACGTCGCCTGAACGATTTACGAGCGCCAATAACAAAACGGTCACGCGTACCACCGAACTACCCGGAGGTCAACGTTTCATATCACCGATGGCGGATGATGTATCGGAACCGTATAAGAAGCAGCAACAGAACAAACACTCGGCACGGGAGCAGGGCAACAGAAAACACAAGGCGACGAGAACAACACGAGGCCGGATCGACGATTGATCGCGGCATCATCAACACACTTTCAAACGCCGTTATACTCCTCCGTTTTCTATTACTCTTTCTCATTCTTTTCCCCGATCCCGTTTCTCTCGGTATCACGCACGCGAAGAGATCTTGGTTGTTGTTGTTGGTGGTGGTTGTAGAGGATGGTCTGTATTATTTTGTTTTTTTTTAGGGGGAGGGATCAGGAGATTTATCCTGGTGATGGTCTCGTACCCTGGATCGTTCGGCACCTCGGCTGGCGAGCCACTTGCTACGATTTCCTGGTTCTGGGGCTCCATAGCGACGCGCGGCGCACGGCTTGTTGTCGTAGCAACGCTCTCGCGTGTCCGGGGGTTGCAAGTGTTAACGATAACACCAGTGTCAGTGGTAATGGACAGCCGGTCTTCTCGCCGATAGCCGCCACTCGTTTCTTTCACGCCTGTTAGCTCTCTTTTCTCCTTCTCTTTCTCCTTAGATCCACACTCGTTGCCGATCCGAGCGAACGATCGCGCGGATTCGACTGCTGGACACGACGAACAACCACGAGACTCTCTCGATCCTCGTCGATCCCGTGCGCGGATGTTAGCAGACACGCGGTCTCACGCGATCTCTGCCACCCGGACTTCCGCTCGCGCGGTTCTACTTCGTTTTTCCGATCGCGTTCCCCGCGATCCGATCTCCTCTATCTATCTATATCTGTCTAGCTCCTGTTCACCTGTCGTCCAGGTCCGCCGGTCTGTGTGTGAATGTGTGTGTGTCTGTGTGTGTCAGGTGCCTCGAGGGTATCACTGGTTGTCGCGCGACACTTGTCGAGCTTTCAAACTTGTCGACGACAGTGGACGGTGTGGTGCGTACGGCTACGTACGACGGTTATCGCGATGATCGCACTTGCGGCTGGCTCGACGAATTATCCTCGTGCTGGTCCCGTGTCTACCCGGACCAACAGACCAGGTGAACGACGACGACGACGACGACGGCGACGACGGCGACGACGACGACGACGACGACGACGACGACGTACGGCGTACGACGTACGACGAGCTGTTACAGATCACAAAGACAGGGCTGTCGTTTCTTCTCGACCTCTCCGCTGTTTCCTTGTTGTTTTTCCCGTGTATCTCCTCTTGGTGTTTCCGATTCCTTCGTTTTCTTCTTCTTCTTTCACTTTTCGTGTTCTCGCATGTGTTTTTTTCCCTCTTCCGCTTTCTCTCGCTCGATCGCTCGTTCGCTCGCTCTCTCTCTCTTTCTCCTCTTTCTCTCCACACTCTCCCCTACTACTGACTACTAAAAACTAAGGAGAAGGTGAGAGGTTACGTGGCTGCGCGGTACGGCGACTACTGATGACGGGCGGCGGCCGGTACTCGGACGTGCGACGCGCTCTGCGAGAGGTTCGACGCGACACTGCGCTCTCGGGGCGCGGGGCGAGGGGAAGGGGTGCCGCGGGGGAGAAGGGAGTAGCGAACGAAGGGGAAGAGCGGTGTTGGCGGCGGCGGCGGCGGTGATGGTAGCTGTGGCAGCGGGGAACACGCTATCCACCTCTCCGTTCCGCCTCCGACAGCTCTTGGACCTCTTCGTTTCTCCTCGTACCGCTCGGTCTCGCGCGGTCTCTCTCGTTACCGCCAGCCCCGTCTCACTCGCCGCATCCGCGAGCTTGGGGGTGGGGGAGAATCACGCGCTTGCGCCGTCCCTACCCGTCGGGCCGGCCAAACCGTGGAGGGGAAGATCGCGATCGCGTACCCGCCTCCGGTCGCAGCCTGCTCGCCTGTTCACCCGCTCGCCTGCTCGCTCGCTTTTCACTCGCCTCGCGCTCGCCTTCTCGAAAAAGTCCGGCCACCCGCTCGTCTGCACTACTTGCCCGACTTAGTTGCCTTCCGCGAGAACCTCGCCGCTGCCATGCCGTCGACCGACCCGCTGTACCCGCGAATATCCGACGGAGCGAGCGATACGCGAGCCTACCGATTCCGTGGAAAACGCTTTCTGGCTCCGTATCACCAGCTTCGTCAGCGATTTTCGCCAGCCGCCGTCGACGCCTTCTGCTAAATACTTTTATGCGATTACCGTTCTTTGACGCAGCCTCCGGCACGCGGGTGTATTTAATTTTTCAGGAGTTTGTCGCGAGTCGAACCGCTCTTTCAAGTTTCCGAAGCCGGTCGATTGACAACGGTAGTTACCGTGAGAAATGAAACAAATTGTTGGACAGTATCCATTTCCTTGAATCAATTTGTTAACGGAAGGATTGTCGCAAATATCCGCAGTCTAGTTTTCATATTCCGCGGTACCGCGCAGTTTAATTATTTCGAAAGCCCCAACCGGCGTCTGCCGGCACACCTCCTCGCGCTTTTGCTATACTGTACCTATTAACATTTTGGTTACCGCGTTACTTGCATTTACAAGTTACAACATTCGGAGCAGGGGCGGAGGGATTAATCCCGATGCGTGGCGTTCTACGAGATTGGCCCGGCTCGGGTGATTTGAATTCGATGAAAAAATTTGGTAGGCATTGTTAGAAGCGTTCGTCCGAGCTCGCATCGCGGGACTTAATAACCCTGTTCGGGGAAAAGTCGCTTACTAGAATGTTATAGTGCGAAAGAGGAGTCGAAAATCTGCGCGAAATATAATACAATGATGTAGACGTTTCGCCAACGGGCCCGGAAAGGATTTAATGAAAAATATTTAATTTACATAGTAATGCACGGGCCACGACAAAACGGCCGCTGCGCACAATAATGAGTTAACTCTCTCTCCCTCCCGGTGACCCAAATTCTTTGTTACCGTCCGAACGATTTAATTTTAAGTGAGCCCGGCAAAAATATGATAAGGTCGGAAAGAAAACCGAAGAGAAGGTAGTCGGCTGACGTCTACGAACTTGTAATTATATGCACATTTTAGGGTCACGAAATCGAACTTCGCCGGATGCGAAGATATGGAAATTTTGCAACGGAGTTGCAGTAGGTTGAAACTATCGTATATCGAGTCGAACCGTGGAAGGGAAATTCCATTAAGGCCATTTTACGCGAGCCACTTAATGGATGGATACAATATTGCAATATCCTATATGAAATGGAATTTGATTTTCCGTATCGCGATACAAACGTTGTTTTACTTACGATCTCCCCGCGCTGCCGTAATGAATTGCGTTAATGCAAGCCAGAAAATGGGAAACAACAAATCGGGCAATGCTGAGAAATAATTACGTTCCGAAGGTACACGATTGTCCGCGCCGTCGATTTCGCTGCATTTCGCGTCGAGTTATGATCTCCGATGCAACGCACCGCTACCAAAATGTTGCAACGTTATCACGCAGACCAGCGAACAAAAACGCGAGCCTGCCTTTTATGGTAAAGCAGCTTGTCACCGGTATTAGACCACCTCGACGTGGTATGTGTGTTCTTGCCCTCGGCCGTGGAAGAACAAGTAAAGATCCCACGACCTTTCAAGACACTTGCACGCACGCATAGCTACTCTGCCTCCCCCGTTCGTGTTACTATAATTTCCGTCGAGCAGAAAAACCGTAACTGTCGTGCGGATAGGTAATTAGCAATTAGAAGCAATTTACCTGGGGAACTGATTAGCAACAGTCTCGTTGCAACAATGCGCTCTTATCTGCGAAAAATTCGTGTTGCTAATTGAGCGAAGACCGATCTCTCGTTCCCAACTGTAACAATTATCCTTTATCAATTTCATCATCTTTCGTACCAATTTCATACATTTTTTTCTACGTTTGTGAACGTAGTTGTATGTTCTGCACAAACGATGTAGATGATTGTATTTTAATTTCATCACACGGTATTGTACATTACTTCACTTTCCTGGAAAGAATTTATAAATTGAATTGTTCCCCATCGTCATATTATCCGTAGAAAGAACAAACATGGGAAACTTTTCATATTTGATAGAAGGAGACAAACGTGTTGTACCTTTTATGGACATTCATTCAATTAGCGATTACGTATTAGACAGCTTCAGAGAAAAGACAGCGCGTTACGACAACTGGATTTTAATATTACAATAGTGGTAATGAGCGTTCCAATTAGCTTTGTGATTATTGATTAGCTTCCTCGACAGTACAGTACATTTTACAGTTGCCTGGTTTCGATTAATTTCCATCCCAGGTAAACGAGCACGAGAAATATTGTAACAACTACATCAACAATGCTTGCAGAATGTTTCCTTTAGATATTCGGAATTTATGAGGTAGACTCTGGTGATTGGCCGTAAATAATGGATTCGAAAGAGGAACGCAGAATCGAATCTGCCATTCTACAGGAGTGTTCGAGTGTCCATCATCGAGGGGCACGGCGCGTGGAGGAGGCGGAGGAGGATTCGCCGGGCAGCCGGCCCCCAAATAGAAGTAATCAATTGTGATGGAAAATGGTTGGCGTAGGAGCCAACCGTTCGAATCGAATCAAATCGGCATTCACGGAAGGTAAGAAAATGATTCCCTTGGCCCGACTCTGTCGCAGTCACGGCCGCGTAGTTCTGATGACAGACCCAGAGGACCGTCGGGGACCTGCCAATCACTATTCGGGGATTTTCGTCGGCCCCAAAGCAGCAGCGGCAGTGGTAGCAGGTTCTCTCTGTGCCTGCGGCGAGCTGTACAGGCCTTGCGGACGCTCGCAGTTAGGCCAGTGGCGAGCTATCGTCATTAGTTTACCCTTTGGTCGGGCCAGCATCGGATCATACAACTGATGGCTGCAGCGAATTTGCATAATTCGAGAGGGACTCCGCACGCATGCTGCGTGAACACGTGTAACGCATCCTTCGGCTGTGTGGGCGGGCACGTATACGCGGCGTATGCGGTCTGCCCGTGTTCAAGGTCCTCTTCCCCGGGTAAGGCATCCTCGGGAAATTAGATTCTATCGTTCTCTGACACGATGCGTGCACCGTGATTTATCGAGTTTCCCCCCGGGTTCGCGGCGGTGGCGGCGCGCAGGAAAACTTTTATGGCGCCCCGAGCCCGCGGAGAGGAAGGAAGGAAGCTAGAGACCCGACGAGAATTGCGAAAGTTCAGGTCCGATAGATTTCGAGATGCATGTAGCCGAGACGCGTTATCGTCTCGCGACGCGAACCGCCCGCGAAAAAGACGCCGGAGGAGCTCTCCTCCGTGACCCTCGATCCGAGCCCCAGGACCTCTAAGGACCACGGGGAAACATTGACGTTTCGAGTTTACGTTGACGGTGCTTTATGACGCCGCGATATATTATGCAGTGCCCCCGCGTCGTGCGGGAATGCTCACGGGCTTTGATGAAAATTTAACCACCCATTCTACGAAGCTACCGGCGCGGCTCGGCGTTCCCGCCGAGACGTTCTACAAGAACCGGGATTTCATTGTGCCTAGGCAACGCGGAAAAACCTGGTTAATTAGTCACCTGATTCCACCGGATTCTACGCGGCTGCTTTTCTTCAACTGATCCATACGTCTCGATTTCTTGCGACGTTGCTCGTCGCGTCTCGACGGAGACAACATACTCCACCGTCATGAACAAAAATGGCAATCTCGTGTCATACAGGCGAGTCCTGCGGACGAAGCAAAGATCGTCGATCGTAAGATATTCATGCCCGCGTCGCCGCACCGGGACGAAATAAGGGAAGCTGCGGACGGGTGCAACGATTGCTGTAATTCAACCGGGAGACCGTCGAGCAATTTTTATCGGCTTCGCCTCGCTCCGTTTTATTTTGTTCCGCTGCTCCTGTACCGTCCATCTCTCTCCCGGTGTGTACACCGTTCTACTGCGCGAGGTCATTTTCACCTTGAAAATCCAATAGTGAAAATGACGATTTTGCGGTATTGCCTCCAACCTCGATCATGGGTTTCGATACTTCGACGTAACCTTAACTCTGCTGTGCGCGAACTGGTTTCGCTGGGCACGCGGAGATTATTATGGTCCGGTTAACCAAAACTGCGACTTTCGATCGATCCAGAAAAATACAAAATTATAATACTAGTTAAAGTTTGTTACAAACTGAACTTTAATATTCATTTTTCCCTTATCAGTGGTGTAATAAACACGGATTTGATAAGAACCGTAAGAACCTCTATTCGTTTACAACGAACGAGTATTCCACGCAATAAACAAAGCTGCAATTAAGGATGTTCTGGAGGTACAATGGGAGACAAAAGTACAAGAAATTCGAAATCCATCAATATAGTGGCAATGAAAGCTATTCATGAGTATATTTTGCATTAAACTTTTGCGAATACTGTACCATCTGTAGCTACAGTGGGTGTACAAAGTATTCGTACACTTTTTAGAAACTAATAATATTTTTATAATTGTACCAAACAACCTGATTTCTTATAATCAATTAGAAGCATTGGTTTACGAAATGATATACAAAAAAGATTTCCCAAAAATTATAATTTACTAGGTTAAATGCAAAAATAAAAAGGCATTTTTTCAAACTTTTTTATTTGGGTCCTTAATGAAAATTTAAAATATATCGATTTCGATGAAATTTCCAACATGTGTATAAAGAACATAGATCTAGAAAACTTATGTTTTAAATTTTCATTAAGGACCCAAATAAAAAAGTTTAAAAAAATGTCTTTTTTATTTTTGCATGCAACCTTGTAAATTGTAATTTTTGGAAAATCTTTTCTGCATATCAGTTTGTAAACTAATGCTTCTAATTGATTATAAAAAATCTGGTCGTTTGGTACAATTATAAAAAACTTATTAATTTTTAAAAGGTGAGAGACAACACGATAAATTTGACGTTTTGTAACAGTTTATAATTTTTTTGCTCTGTAACTGTTTAGTGAATCCTAATAAATTTTGAACATAATTAATCACATCATTTTTTCTACATATAAAAAAAACTGGAGTTTCTAGTTGCCTTTTCTCAAGGTTTAAATACGGTTTGAAGTGGAATTTTATAAATTCTCCATAAGAAGACGCGTTAAAATGTGCAAACTTTAAGTTGCTATAATTCTTAAACGGTGCAGTGAATCGAACCCAAACTTTGGTAATTGCATTAATTTAGTAAGAATTATATCTTGTCAAATTTTCAAAAATTTTGTTGCGTTTTTATATACCTCCAGAACATCCTTAATGAATAGTTGTGACTTTTAGCAATGAAAATGTCCTCGTCGAATAAGAAGGTTGCAAAATGGTGCTAGAGTCCAGCGATCTTAAGGGGTATTTATCGATTAACTGAGCGAAAGTGGTATTTAGGATCATAAAAATAGAAAATTGGTCGGCCGGCCGAGACATGGAAAACTATTTCACGGGGCACAAAGCGTGCTCGATCTTGCCTACGGTTTAATCGGCTGCCGGCCGCATCCTTTTATCTATCAGCGTGAAATTCAATAGCTGTTTCCCGGCATCTCCGGCCGGCTGTAATTTTCGTGGTGGCCGATGCCCGGCCTGGCTCGATACAAAGGCTATCGATACGCAAACCCAGTGACCAATAAACGCAAACGGTCAAGTGGATCATTTCGAGTGTCCCCTTGTGGAACTGGCCGATTTGGTGGATGCAGAGCGCAAAACCCGGAATGCGTCGAATGAACGCAGAAAATAATAACGAACGGGCGAAACGTTTCCGGTGAAAACGTTCGCCTCGTCGACTGCGTTTCCCGTCAGCTCCTCGCACACTGAGAAGGAAAACGACGATAGGGGCATCCGATGGTAAACTACAAGGGGAACAATTAGTTAATTGAGTTGATCGATGAATTTCGTTCGCGCGACGCGCGTTCTGATTCGACATCTGATTGAGAGGTTTCAATCACCCCTCTATATACGCACAAATTGCCTGCCTCGCGGCATTTCGCACCAAATAAAAGCCCTCGCACCACCGGCGGAGGGTGGTGCGTGCGTGTGTTTTAGCACACCCCCGCAGCCGTAGTCATTCGTATTAATACGAAAAGCAGTGTCAAAATTATCCCGGCGACAAATGATAACGGTCAGCGAATTCTTCGACATGATAACCGTTCGAATTGTTTCATTTACAGTGGAATCGAATTTACTTAACGTTAACCCTTGTCCATTCTTATACATATTCACGTCATCTTGTGGTACAATAGATTATTTCGATAAAATATTTAGGAAATTGTTAGTGGTGTATTGAAGTTCGAGGTGTATTGGAATAATCATGGTTTATCTGTGGAAGTGCATTATTTTTCGCAATATCATTATCTGGCGTTAAATACTGATATTTATCGACTAGACGAATGAACGTTTACACAAATAATTCCTCTTGTTTTCGGGAACAGCGAAGTAATTAATTTGATTCCACGCCAAAAGGAGATTACTCTGATATGTCCTAACTAAAGAAGATAAAGTGGTGGAAATAAGTTTTCATCTTCATTTCGAATAAAATTGTATTAAAACCCGGATGGGAACAGAAGGCCATTTCTTCAATTGGTTTTTCATTATGGTAAAAATAACATTCCACGCCGCTCCAATTGGAATTGACGTGAAACGCGTAGAATGAAATTGTTATAAATTTTGCGATGCTGTTTCTTCTGTCATCGAGACAAATGGTGGTTTATCGAAACATTTTGTTCCTATCAAGGATTCCCATTACGGTGTTTCAGTAACGAAGCAGTTATTCGCGTCTCAAAGATTAACCCAGTTCCGTTCCGAAACAATTTTTCACACCGCAAGAGGCGAATCAAGATACAAGCTGACGTCGCTAACGACTTCCGTGCGTTACCTATTCTTTCCTCCCTTGACACGCTCCGAGCTCCCCGTCGCGACTGACACGCGTCAGCCGAGGTACGCGTGAAAAAGTACGATGCTAATTGCTCTTGGCAATGCGTCAGCGCTTACGAATCTCGCCCACGTCCGCGTAACCCGCATGCTGAGACTTTCGACTAAAGAACGAAACACTAAACTCCATCGAACTGGGGTCAGGCAAGTATCAGGCTCCTGCAACTGCGTCGTCCTTATCTACGCTAGACAATGGTCTAAAACTCTGCAGTACGTACAAAATGGTACTTCGAAGTTAGGAAAGAAAATTAGTAGTAATTAGAACAGCAATTCTGTTAAATCGTGCTCCGAGTAGCTTGATCGTTCACGGAGCAAAAGTTACGGACTTGCGTGAAGCACTTTCGCCAAAATGTTGGCTATTTTTTTTTTAATTTATTTATTTAATGTTGCTTCAATATCAAAGGTCATTAGCAACACGATACATTTTCTTACAATATTTTGTACATATTTGTATCCTTGATGTACTGGGCAAAACTGACGATATACTCCTCAGAACCTAACAGAATGGGTAAGGATCCAGGCAACTTAACATTTTACCACGTTTTTATTAGCTCGTTTTCTTGTTTGGTTGTTTGTCTGTTTGTTCGGTACAAATTTTGCAATTGATTTTAAACTAACTTCCCGATGAGCTAGAGACTTGAAATTCTAAATGTAGCTCAGAACTGGATGACAATGCAATATTTAAAAAAAATTTTGTAAGAAAGCCTATCCGTTCAGGAGATATAAATTATTAATAATTTGAACCTTTGCACACCCCGCCGCGTGACGTAGTACGTCTTCGCGTTCAGCGTCCCCACTCTACTACGTGTACCCACTCTGACTCATCCCCACTTCACTGACCCGCTTCGCACCGAAGGAGCTCAGTGTGCGTCGGTGTGCGTTCGAGCTCCATGCGGTGTTTACAAAGTTACTACGTATTATTATAGTATAATGTTTGTTTACCAAGCGAAAGAACAGTTACACCGAAATTCTCCGTCGAACCTTTATCTTTGACATTTTACCACGGCGTTCGTTTTCGATATGACGCGTCGCAATACCGTCTGAAATTTACTACATGTCTCTGTTATAATCTCATAAAAATGTTCAAAATCGATTGTAAAATTTCACACATATAAGGCTAAAAAGCAGAAAATAATTATTTAAATAAAAATAAATTTTTAAAAAATACCACGTTTTTAAAACGGACTAAAAAGTATAAAATAAAATTTTAAAAAACGCCACGTTTAAAAACGGACTAAAAAGTATGAAATAATTTTTTCTAGCCCCATACAGATTCCTAACCCCGTACAGATAGTCCTGAAAATTTATGATTGTGAATTTTGAATAGCTATGAAAATACTTGTAAGATTTAAAAGGAAAAACGTGGGGCGCATGCAATAGATAATTTATGCATGAACACTTAAATCACTAACAATTTTATTGCACTGCAAATGATATGAACTGTTTTGCGAGTTTCCTCAGCAGCAGCTACTCTCTACACTCCTTACTATGTATTATCTCGCGCCCCACGTTTTTCGTTTTAAATCTTACAAGTATTTCCATAGCTATTCAAAATTCACAATCATAAATTTTCAGGACTATCTGTACGGGGTTAGGAATCTGTATGGGGCTAGAAAAAATTATTTTATACTTTTTAGTCCGTTTTAAAAACGTGGTATTTTTTAAAAATTTATTTTTATTTAAATAATTGTTTCCTTTCATTCTCATATTTTTTGCATTCTATTATTAGATTCATGTTAACTGGTACTTTACATATATCGCAGATCGTGTTTTCTTTTTTATTTAACAAAAATTCATTAGTGCCCAATTCTGATTTTAGAAATTGAAGTTTGAATCAAGACTTACAATCCATTGAAATCTCACATGGCTTATATTGACATTTTAGACATTTTTTACAGTGATTGTGTGCTACGTCAACATGTTCAAAACGCATCTGTGACGGTTGAAGACACGCGTCAAGCTAGGCACCATTGAAGCCATTTAGAAGCTTATTGAGCAATCACTTGAGTACAATAAAACTTGGAAAAATACTTGGAAGCACAAAAATTGCCACCGAGATGGCAAAAATTTAGAGATTGTAGTGGAACATACGCAGAAAAGATCACTCATCGTTTGCTTGAAGCGCTTAAACAAATGTTCAAGCATTTCGTTTGTGACAGGCTTCGGACTTAACCATCTATGTCCTACTTTGAACCGAAACTGAAAAGTTATCATTCAAGATGAAAATGTTTGCAGACTATAGAGGAGCATACATAGCAACATTAGTGTTTTTAGAAGATCCTCGCGAATGCAAAATTCGAGAAGTCCGGTTTCCATTTGCCCCTCGTATTTCTCCGAGCGTAGAACCGCGATTCTCGCGGGTCGGCTCCCGTGTAAACACGTGTTATCGCGAGAGGCAATCTGAAAGTATTCCCGTTCAATTCCTCCGTATCCATAGAATCTGTAGAATCAGGTACAAGGGATTAGGGGGATCGTGAGCTCCGTCTCAACCCGGGGTATCCCCCGAATTTGAATAGCTGGCTCGGTAAATCTCATATTCAAACTCGGATAGTTTCTATTAGTGCCTTCATCGCCTCCGTTCTCTCCTCCGAGGCTGCTCGATCGTGATCGTGCGCCACGTAGACGAAGATAAATTTGGTGATGAAATTACGAAAGGTCGCGGCGGAGGATCGATTCGGACAGATGGGGGGTAGGTTTGTACGTGCAAGATACCCCAAGCTCGATGGGGGAGGGGGCACGTTCGGTTAATCCAGTTTTAAAATGCGCTGCAGACACACTAATAAGTTGAAACCAGTCAATTAGCGCGCTCGCGTCGCCAGTCCTAAGCAAACAGTGGCAGGTGTTTGAACAACGCGGGCCCGAGAATGCGGATCGCGTCGATGCCGATGGGGTTGGAAGAGGGTATGCGGGGGTGAACGTACATCGGCAGCGAGTGATACCACCCGGGAAATCCTCCGACGAAGAATCGAGAGAAGAGGGGTCAAGGAGCTAAGGTCGGAGGATCAACGCTCCGCTCCTTCCAGTTCCGTTCCGGTAAACGAAAGGGACTGCATTTCAGAGAAATTATTTCCAGGGGAGTAATTATCCGAAACGGGCGGCCGGAAAAATCAGTTATGAAATTTTACGCTTCGCTGTACTTAAACGAACCCGCCGTCGTAAAGCTGCACTGCGGAATCGAGCTGCGCGTTGCCTCACCTGCACAGGTATCCGGCGACTCTCGAATGTATCGACGTTATTACGCCATGGGAATTCTTTGCTATTTTGGACAGTGCTAAATTTTATCCGTCAAAATAGTACTTTAATATTACATGTTTTTTGGGGTAATCTGGGGCTAGAATCAGATCAAATATTAATACCTCGAGAACTAGAACTGAGAAAGAAAATTGGAAGATTCAGAGAATGTATTGAATTATCTTGTTATATTATCACTTTCATTAATTGTTTTTCAAAGGGACATACGTATTTGTCGAAGAGTATAATACAAATGCTTCAATAAAGTGTTCAAACGATATTAGAACTTATCAAGTCTCTGGAAGAAGAGGAAATCCAGAATATCTGAAATCCATCAAATTAATTCGGAGCTGAGGATTGAAATTGTACTTGGAAGAGCACATGAGAAGAGTTAAACTTGGCTGAATAATTGAGTCCATGTCTACTTGCTAAACGTAGGTAAATGTACTTTATTTCTGCCACAGTAGTCAGCCTTCCTAAAAATAAATTCCTTAAAAATCAGAGACATCTACTCGCATACATTCGATCGAGCGCAACGGTCTGTCTATTCCTTACATCCAACGTGTAACTTAATGTGAATATAGAAAGTAGTGTATTAATAATAAAATTGCTTGAGATGACTGACAAGAGGTGTCCAACAAAATTCAGTCGACTAAATACTAATGACGTCGATGTTGATTTGATGAAAGACATGGAAGAAGAACAGCAACAGCATCAACATGCAAAAATTGTTCAGATGCATTTAAAACGTATTGAAACAATTGAGAGAACCAATAAATGTTACCTACGATCAAAAGTCATGTCCGGTATAATTACAGCCTAATCCGAGGGCTACGAGTAAGGTGAAGTGCCCTAAGTCTGGACAGTCCAAAAGTGATACCTAAATCTGGACAATTGAATTTTTCATAGTAAAATCAGTAATTAAGAGATTAAATAATTATATTATATATTCTGAGGCCTTAGCTACAAGTAGGTGTGAATATTATTTCATTAAGACATCAATTGAAATTTAAAAATGAATTCAAAGTTCATCTGAAAACAGCATACAAAATAGTCTATTTACATGCGAATCATTTGCATTTATAGTTCGAACTTTTGTTAGAAAAAAAGATATAATTTAAGCCCTCAGACAAAAAATAATTATCACGCATAATAATATTGATATTTTAAAATAAATTGGCAATCAAACTTAACGTAAATAATAATTATTAATCCAAATATTAGATGTCCAAGATTAGGACTGTTCTCAAATATAAGTACTCCATACTGGGACGCGATGACAGTAGCTGTCCCACTCTAAGCTTATACGCAATGTGCTTACGCCTGAAGCCGGACACGTGTTTGTGAATAAAATCAACGCATTGTTTGCAAATTATTTAACTACAAGTACGTATAATTAGTCTTCTATTAGCTTGAATAACGTATGTAGAAAATGTATTCCGGTTGTGACGTTAATAATACTTTATGTTTACATCTTAAATCTATCAGTATTACTACCTAACCTTAAAAGTTGTATTATGACAAGTTTGATTAAAAACAGTAAATGAAAATAAATATATATTTGGTTAAATAATACAATACTATAATCTATGATAAGAATACTACATATTACGCAAAGCATCTGCTATTCGTCATGCGCAACAGCGGCACCAACCAACGTTTTAGGTTATGGTTGCTTGATCAACTCGTAAATTGAATTTGTCCCGATATAGGCTTTACTTCTGTCCAGGTACTAGCTTAGATTGCATTTAATATGTCCAACTATAGGTTTCAATTATTCTTGTTAATACAATTAAGATATTAACCTAAACAATGATTTTTTTATTTTAAATTACTTTACAAACTCTGAACTGTATGTTAAAACTCTTAAGAAATTGTTTTTGTTTATTTAAAGTGATAAAATTTAAAATAGAAAAACATGCTGTCCAGGCATAGGGCACTTCACCTTACTTTTATCGCAACAGAGGGCTCCTAGTTCTCTCATTCGGTTTTTCAATGAGACCTGCGGAAAGTTGGGAGCCGATTAAAATCGCCGGGCTCCATTTTGTTTTCTTGGCGCGTGCCAAGGTGGGCCGGGAAGGCGGCCGGGCATTGATTTCTTACGTGCGTCACTTGCCACGCAGACTTCGGATGGAAAGTTTGCGGGCAAACTCGGGCCGTGCTCGAGGAGCGGCGCTCGTTCGCTTGCGGGGGATGGAATCGTTCGCCGAAAGTAACGGAGGGGTTGTGTCGCGGCGAACACAAAGGCCACGGGGTTCCCAGCGAGATGGAAAGCTTGCCGTAGACAGGCCGCGGTTTCTCCGTCGCGTTATCGGTCGACCGACACCGGATGGTTTCTCGTCCCTGTTCCCCCGGGGACCAGCGTCGGATCAAAGGGATTTTGAAGATCGCTGGCTAAGCACGTTTGACTTTGCGACCTACGTTTTCCGGGGGAGGTGTATCAATTAATCTTGTCATTAAAGCCGAAAACCCTACAGTCTATCGGCTGTTCTCTTACGACGCGCGTCGCTCTTCACGCGTCACGGACGCATCTCCCCAGCACCGAAGAGCTAATCCCATTACTCGCCGCGGAAAGGAGTTTCCGGCTGAGACAAAAGCGTGAAAAGTAGATTAGAAGCGGTTATTGCGTTGGATGGGACCGCATCTAGGATGCTAATCGACCAGATTATCCCGCGCCCGTGGTGAAAGAGGTAATTTGTTCGAAATAGTGTGAGCGAGTCCCGCGAGAGAAGACTCCGCCGAGCTAAGCCTGGGAGGAGCTCTTCAAGATCTCTTCTATCGTACAGAAATCGTGAGGACGTCGCACAGTGGGCTGGATCGAGAATTTTGTGATATTTTACTATAACTCTTGAACCGTAAGATGTATTCGGATGAAATTTCCACTAAAATTCATTAAAAACTTAATCCTATATACTGATAATTATCGAATATCTTCTAAACTATTATATTTACCGCGTTGAAAAATATGTTAGGCAAAACCTATAGATCTGGACAGGCTGCGTCTTTTTGTGGTGTTGTTTCACTATATTTCATCAATAAACATTAGCAAAAAATGTGTTTTTTTTTTAACTTGCGGAACTTATTTCTTTTTAATTGTAGATTATTTTGCAGGATATTCCACATATGTGCTTTTTTAAATTCTTAAAAATTGTCGGGTTCCACTTTCTCAAGGGTTAAGGTCTTATAAAGAGAACTGCGTTTTAAAAAATCTCGTAGATTAAACCGTTAAATAAATATGAGCGAATCCGTGGTCTGAATCGGTCGGTTGAGGCAAGCAATGTGATAACGTGTTGTTTGCGGCGGCTGCCCAGCGCGCCAACGTGTATTGCTTGCCTCGCCCGGACAATGTCCTAGTCAGATCAGGCCTGTTTTGTAGGTAAATGTCCCTTACCCGTCCCCTGGCAAGTTTCGCCCCCTCCTGGAGAGGTGGATTCTTACGCGCGAGTACGGAGAATGCATTTTTCCTATGTAGAAAAAACGTGAAATGACCGCGCGATATCGGTCTATTTGGCAATATCGAAATCCAGTAGGGATGGCACATTCTGACCCATGCGCGAAGAGCCGAAACGCGCCTCGGACCTGCGCAAGCGTGGGGGAACAGCGTCGTGGAAGGGGAAGTTGCGAGACAAGTCTCAATCTGGCGTCACAGTTTCCACGGTCGAGAAAGGTGACATTTTACTATAACTCTTGAACCATAAGAGATATCGGGATGAAATTTCCACTAAAATTCATGAAAAACATATTCTATATACTGATAATTATCCTAAGGAATATATTTCTTGTAATAATTTTTTAATTTTGGTAATGTCTTGGCAATATTCTACGATCATTTGCGCCAATGTTCCTAGTGTGTACGCATTCGTTGCGACAATTTTGCTAACCGTATTACACGCGTTCGCTCGTGATGTGTTTTGAGTAAAATCGAGAATTTTTAAGTACATTCGCAGGATTTATAACAGCGTTTTGGCCCACGTCTCATTGAGTCAAGTGGCGGTGGTAGGATTATCCATCTATTTTCGGCACAGGAATAAGTAGTAGTGGGAGAGTGATGAGCGAAAGTTGGAAACGTTAGCAAAAAATTGGGACATTGTTCTGTAGGACCTGACCACGGAGTGCCTTCTAGCCCAGAATAATATAAGGAGATAGTTCTAATTAGCCCACAATTTCTTGTTTAACACGCGCACGGAATTAGTATTCCGTCAACGGCAAAGCGATTGTCTCGAGCCACACCGGATTAACTGAAATATCGACTAAGTTGGGCTTTAAGTAAACGACGGAAATCAGTGAACCGGAGCAATCTATTATTCTCGCGACCCTCCAGGGGACTTTAAAGAACAGCACCTCGTACAGCTAATGGCGTCGATCCCTTAAAGGAAGACATTCTCGAATCTGCCGCTTCGAGCAGCCTTAACGACTTTACCAGGCTACCGGAAAGGGTTAAAGTCATCTGTAATACCAGTTTCGTCGATGCCAGACCATGGAAGCTGGTGACGGTGCTTCTCAGACCGGGTGGAATGTCATTAATCAAATCGAGTGCGCACACGTCGCTCGTGTCGTTCTATTCGTGATTAGGAACGTACAAAACGTGTCGGGTTTGAGATTGCCTCTCTGCTCGTTAGAAATGTGACACTTCCGAACGTCGAGAACGACGTAGGGTCCTCGTCATTTTTGACGGGATCATTCGACTCGTAGACTCAACCCCATGGCGGCGAGGCATTCCTCGGATGCTCAACGTGTGAGAACTTTTCCAAGCGTGGATCCTAATTAAAAATGAAAACTGAGTCAATGACTCCTTTTTCTGACGACTCGAATAGACAAAAATAATTTTTTTAATTATAGAATATCGATCCTAAACAGTTTCAACTGTGACAAAATACGTGTATGTTGATGGAATGAAAATCGACTATATCGAAAAAATAATATCTTTAAATGTAGAAAATCGATTAACAATTTCAGCAGAACCAATATACTTGCAAGTTGAAAAATCGATATCAGTCGGTTAGACAATGTTTGCGTCTACTATCGCTATATTTAAATAATGTAATAATTCAATGATATGTTAATGAAGTATCATTCAAGAGGATTGAGAGGATAGAGGATTGTCGTTATCAAATTGAAAGTATTCTGAGTATGTTATTTTTTAATAAAAATGATGAAAATATTGCAGATGATGCTGTTGTATATACGAATATCGTATATACAACGATGAGAATGATGAATTGTTTCGTAGAACGTGGAGATGTATGGTCGGAGCGCGTTCATCGTGCAAGTGGCACCATCTTTGTGCAGGAGTCGGTACTACGTGCCATCTTTCCCCAAAGTGCCTATGGCAATTCGCAGATCGAGATCAAGTACGTGCTTTTCATATATGACATTATTTCACTGCATTGAACTAACAAGCCCTAGTTGCTGCTTCATAATTTATTATGTCAGTTCTGCATCGAATAGAACGCGCGGTGATGTCTTTGAAGCGAATTTCAGACCACCCCACTTTGCATCTTTGAGCTGACGTGCATGCGATTTCCGCTGCATCATTATATGCGCTCATTGACGTATGCGATATTAACATTTGCGCGTTATACATAATTAGGACAAAATCATTATATACTGGATCGTTGAATGTATTTGATACTCTAATGCTGTGGAGGCTGTTGGTGTAATTGCTCCTAATTTCGGCTGATACAGCTTTAAGATCGAAGTGATTTTAGAAATATTAAAATATATAACAGTTTTTGCACTAAACGACAGTACTTTAACGAGTGTATCAATTGACACAGACAAATTTCGATCTCGCCTGTTAACGTTCGCCGGACGCAGGATCCGTTGACGACAATTTCAGAACCCAGAGAGTTAATTAGGGATCAGCCAGGAGTCATGAAATACGATTACCACATCCCTCCTCTTGCGAGAGCAAATAGCGATGACCCCTAACACGTGCGCGTGAATATTGCCAATCTCCAGATCGTAGAATACGATAGGGATGACCTAGAACCGCGAGACTCGATACCAACAATGTGGACGTTATCGTTATCGCTTAGAACTGCATCCGTGTTACCTGCGTCGGTGATCGTGGTTATACATAGTTCCTCCGCTAAACCAGGATTACCACTGTTTAAACAGAAATCTAACAATTTTTCAAACATTTAGTTCTCCATTCCCACAATTCCACAGAAACCAATATTAAACACGTCTCAAATCTGGAATCTTCGCTATTCGAACAGAAATTGAGTAATATCTCTACAGTAGAGTTCAAATCCCTCTTTATTCCCACAATATTTCACTAAATTCATTTTCTATTTCCAAACTCCTGCGAGTAATTAACTTCCCGATTTTATAGGGAAGTTATTGTAATTACCCCGAAAATCGAAAATCGAATTTTTAGCAGATCTTCACGTTTCATGGTCATTGGAGTCATTTTAGACTATTTTTATCAAAATGTCGGTATGTGTGTGTGTGTGTGTGTGTGTGTGTGTGTGTGTGTGTGTGTGTGTGTGTGTGTGTGTGTGTGTGTGTGTACGTATGTCCGTTTCTATGGTATCAAATTTTTCGTTAACGTTTTCAGAAAAAGTAACAACGCGATCGGAATGATGATTGATGCAATCGATGTGCCTCGCTGTAACTTAGAGCTGATTAGATTTTGGTCCATTTTGGTCAAGTAGTTTTTTAGTTTTTTACGAAAGGAGTTGATTAAACATTGCAATTTATACGAAAGGCGTATCCACCGAAGAAGTAAACGTAACTAAATATATATATTTAGACATATTTAAAAAAAATTTTTTTTTTATAAAATTAAAAAAAATGTTTTTTTCAATTATGCAACTAATGCTAATGTAACCGCTTACAATAATCGAAAATTATTCCAATGCAAGAGTGAGTTAATCATCGCCGAGAATACATTTTAAAAGAATATCGATGAAAGTACAAAAACATTTATATTACTATCTTTAAATAAACAATGAGTTCAAAACGAATTGTTAACTGAGATTAAATTGAAAATTAATATAAAATATATGATAATTAATAACATTGACGTTGAAGACGAATTGGTTAATGGAGCATGCGGAATATTAAAATTTATTACTTTTCAAGAAAATACTAAAATTCCGTCTATATTGTGGTTAGATTTTCAATTGGCCAGGGTAGGAGTGAAAGTAAGAACTCGTTATCGTGATTATATGAAAAATGCAAATATAAATCAAAATTTAACACCAATAATAAAAAAATATCGAATCAAGTAAATATTTCGAGTGAAGGAAAATAACAAATTACACGTAGTCAATTTCCAGTGGTTCCTGCTGAAGCGATTGCGATTCATAAAAGTCAGGGACAAACATACGAGAAAGTATGTATGGATTTTAAAACATCAGAAATACGAACTTTACAAATGTTGTATGTAACACTGAGCAGAGTTTCAAAATTGAGCGGTTTATATATTTTGAGAAAATTTAAATTAATAGTATCGAAGAAAACCAAGATCAATACTGCAAACCCGGATAATGATGAGTTGTATCGTTTGCGAAAAACTAATTAAGACAATTTATTTTGCAATATTAGTATGCTATAACAAGGAACCAAGCGAGCAACGAGCATACGATATTGGTTTAATGCGACGCCATATAGCAAACATTTTGATAAGTAGAAAACTATTGAATTTCCCTGAAAACGTATAATCTTCTCAAAACGTACACTTAATAAATAATAATAATGATATACAGCAACTAACGAATCGGGAAGTTCTTTGTGTGGCTCGTGGAGAGTCACACACAAAATGAAAGACATTAATAGCTGTGGGCCCTATATACTAGCCATGCATACCACTAACATTCTCGCAAGAGCAGTCCTGCCCGCGAGCTCGCGAAGCGAGCGAGCACCAACAACCCTACTCGCGAGCGAGCGAAGCGAGCGAGCAACAATAGCCCTCTAGTTTAACTTCCTATTTCCAAAATGTAACGCTAAACGTACCAGAGGGTTGAAACTCTTCCACTGCTGATTTCTGGGGTTGCAATGATTGGAGACATAAAAATACTTCCGTCAATTCAAATATTTTTCAATTTGTAGCATAAAAGTAAGTTCATGCAGTTTCGACCCTTAGCACTTCCATTGTTAGAAGATTGTTACCAGTCCAGTGTCTCCACTCTGTCCAAACAGGAACTTTTTAGTTCTTCCACAAGAGTGTCGCGGAGACATTTGGATTTTATATTGTCAAAATTTCGCGAAGCGAAGCCACATAAATTTGTCACGGCGATATTAATAAAACCGTCACCTCGAAGACGAGGAAGAAAATCTCCGTGAAAAAGGGGGACCTCCTTCCACCAGATAGCAGAGGGAGGAAAGGAATATGCGTGAAGGGGATAAGTGGTATCGACGACAGGAAAACAAGGGTGGTTACAGTATGGACGGCACATCGTTGTCGATGGGCGGGAACCGCAAAGCGATGGTTACCGGGACGGAAGCCGTCGGAACATAAGCGGTAATGGCCGGGGATACGTAAGGGTCGACACGAAGCGAAATAAAATAAAGGGACATAACGAAGTAAGGCGGATAATAGGTGTCCCTTGCCCCGTCTCTTCCAACGGGCTCTCGTCACCTTCGAGCTTCTCGGCTCTGTTAAGAACCGAAGGAGGAGAGAGGAGAAAACGCCGGTACGGCCGTTCCAGCGAATTAATCTTCGAAATGATGCAAGGCATCGCCTCTGCCGAGGGAGCCGGAACGAAAAAAGAGGAGACCAGCGTAAAGCTTGCGGAGCTGGCGAAGAAGGGATTTTTAAAGGAGCTTGTAAACGGATGGAAGAGAAAAGTGATTGCAATTTGTACAGAGGAGAAGTCTTAATGGGCTTCAACCGCTGAACCGTTTGTCTATAAATTATACCGAAATCTGGAAAATAAGTTGAAAGCCTCCGGCGCTCCTTATCGATCTCCTGGAACCGAAATTCGTTCTTAAGGAGTCAGAGGTACAAGTATCTCTCTCAAATAATTGCGAAACGTGACACCACTCCGTTCAGGATCGCGGTCGGAAAGAATCAGAATCCTCATTGTCACTTTCGAAGTATGTCCCCTTAGGTTTTGGGTTGAGTATGCGAATAATCCAGTGTCATTTTCATTGTGCAAGACACTGTTGCAGTGTCTATCAAATGTATCTTCCTTGTATCGTCAACATGCTGCCTTTACATTATATTTTCAATGACTCTTTCTCTTAGCTTCTGTCGAGTTCGACAAGGAGTTTGATGCTCAGTCTTCATTTAGTTCAACATCGTTTATATATTTCAATCGAAGGGTAGTCTCAGCATTACTGATGTAGAAGAAAAAATTAATTCCACGAACACTTTGTTCACGACTCGTACATATCTGCAAATCCAAATGAACTTATTAGTAGACTGTAAATTTGTTGTGTTTACGAGAAAAATGAGTGGGTCAAAGAATATGAATGTTTAATTGTGTCAATGGGGACAATTTTTATTTAGTATAAACACCCGCAGGCTATTGGAAGGCACGCATGTTAATTAAGAAGATGCCACGTCGAATAATCGAATGGAGGGTAAATTTGGGGATGTACAGGGATGGACGAAGACTCGAGGCAAGCCCTCGAGGTGAAATACGACCGAGTCGAGTAGAGAGTAATGATATTCATCTCTTTACTTAGAGTCCTCGTCGCTTTTTCAATATACTTTTCTTTTGAGTGGCCTCGACGTTCTTCATGGTTGCGAGGCCTAGCTCGACGGGTCCTTTAGGATTCCGGAAGTGGCAAAATCCCAATTGAGCCGAATGAGCGATCGAGCATTCCGCGGCATATTCGGGGATTCTACCGAGGGAGTAGAGTCAGAGCCTCTCGATGCGTACTATCGTTGAAATATGTTCGACGAGGGTGAAAAAGAGCTGACGATATTCATACCCGGTGGCGGGCGCTACGGTAAGGGAAATAGGAGGGTAAAGGGTGGCACCAGGAAAAGAGAGTCGGGGGTGCAGTCGTAAGGGGATGTCGGGCGTTTCCCGGAATCGTCAACGCCGCGGAACAGAGAAAGAGAAGGGAAAGGGTGGAGCGGAAAACCAAGAGGCGGAGGGTGCATATCCTGCTGTACTTCACGCCGCGGCGAATTCGCGAGGCGACTGCAACGTCAGGCATTTCATCGACTTTGATGGCACTTGAACCGTCGATAAAAAACAGTGACTACCTTTCAAAGGAAGCCTCGAATCGGCTCGCGGATGCCGGCTAATCGGCGCGGGACGTACCTCGAGTCACTTCCGGTGTTTCCGCGAATCTCATTGCATTTCTTTCTAACCTCAACCTCTTAGCTCTAGATGACAAGTATACTCGTCGTGAAATAAAATTGATTACTTGATGTTTACATTAGAATTCTTGTTAAAACATACTCATAATCTTCAAACATTTTACAATACTTTAACTCAAGCATGTCAAACTCGTTTACCACCAAGGGCTTCATTAAGTATTATAAATTAATTCGGGGGCCGCAATAAAGAGAAAGACTCGAAATAAAGAAGAAACACATCTTTTTATTAGCATTGTAGTTACACATATAAAATCACATCTACAAAGCACAATAATATTACAAAAATAAATATAGTACACATGTAAAATTTCACCATGCTGGGTTCAACCATTTTCTTGAAATTAATCCTTGAAGGAGTTCATAATTTTGGGGGGTTTGGATTATACTTCTCTCTCAATTGAAGCGTTCAATCGATCGCTATCAAGCCTCTTTTAGAAATATTCATTTAACAAGAGGATTCTAAAAATATGTGCATAATAAATACGATGAGAAACAACATGACTTACGGAAGTACTTAACATAATGAAAACATAGGCGAATCGTAAGTAAAGAAAATCGTAAAAATGTAACAGCGATGAAAATAGCGTTCACATTGCAGCTTCAGGGAACGACTGCACTATTAATTCCCTTGTGCAGTGAATATTGCTCGTACAGTGAAGTTAGCCAGTCCTCAATAATGAAGTACACTTCATTATTATCATTATTTACAACACGATTCAATTAAGTGGAACTGTTGCAATATTTCCTCCGTAGAAACGTATACGCATAAATATTTGATTATCTGTATTCGAAATCTATCCCTCATCAGGGAGATTGGTATCATTGATTTGAGCTTTAATTGGATCACTTTAAATTTCGATCGCAAGGAGCAGGCACGCCAACGCACGAGGTCCGATTAATGCAGCGATTATGCCCCAATTATGTAGTCTAGACGACGCGATTCTATATTCAAATGATGCAATAACCGGCGCGAAAGTATTTGAAAAACGTGATGAATATGGAAACGTTTGGCTGCGGTAAAGAACGCGGTTTTATCATCTCGCGAATATCGATTGACCCGCACATTGTTTAACCGTCCGACCTTCCCACTCTACTTCGTTGAACTTCAAAATAGTATTACCACAATTAGCATCGTGCGCGATCACAGATTCACTTCCATCCGGCATCCTGCATATTCGACGCCAACCTTCGTTTAACAGTATCATTGCTTCTGTCGAATCAATAAAAAACGTCGATAAAATCTCCCGTCAAACTTTATTGAAGGGAAAGCAGAGTAAAAAATACCACACACCAAAATGTTATTAAAAAAAAAACTAAACGCATTGCGACACAGTTGACGTTGTTCGGAACACGGGACATTAAAGTTAATTGAAATGTCCGACGGACGAGTGTGGACGCCTCCGGGTTAATTTATACAGGGTGAAAGATTATGGTAATGCGAGAGGAAGCTTCGAAGCTCTAAGGTTTTTGTCTCCGGTCGCGTGACGGATGCCGGGCGTCGAGTTTCGCGCGACGTTTCGCATCGGATTCGTTGAATTTCGGCGAAAAGGAATTCGATCGCGCACGTTTCACCGACCCATTACACGTAAGATCGATGCCGGCCACGTGCCCATAATATTTTCTGGATAAGACACACCCCAGACCCCTAACCCTGTCTTCTTCTGGTTCGCGAGCGCGCGGAGGGCGAGGAGAAGCGCCATAGGCCCGCCTTATCTTAGCGTTTCCGGTCCAACGAGCCGGAAATGCGTAATAGAGGAAAACGTAGTTGAGGGGTGGCTGTATGGAGACACCGTGAGAAAGAATATGAGGCGCCTAGGCGACCATGCACGGACGGAAAACAAGCGCGACTGCATCGGTTTAGCGACGGCTCGGTTTTCCTCGGGGCGGAAACTAATTTGCGCTATTGCCGTCGGAATCACGTCGTACCGAAGTGACGCCGGACGAAATCGGCCCTTTCAAGGCATGCCGAAGAAAAGGCGGAGCGAAACAGACGAGAAGGGCTGCCTCTTTCTTCGGAATTTTCTTGCTACATTGCCTCCTCGCGCAGACGTTTTCTTTCGCTTACCCTTATTTCACTTTCTTTTTGTACTTGCGCCCCGTACACGGCTTCGATGAACCTCTATATTTACGTACCGTTCGCTTTCTTCTTTGTTGCTGATCGCGCGTATTGTTTGTTTCGTTCTACATACATTTATTGTTTTCGAACCAACGTTGTTTTCAGCAGTTTCGGCAAACAGTTGTGAAAATACACGTCTAAAGTTTGTCACAGTGACTGTTCCTCTGGAACCTACGAAATTTGGTTTACATCGATATATTACAACAAATATCAGTTTGCATGATCCACACGCCATCGATGTGTCGATCAACGTGTTAGTAGACATAAATTTTCTTTTAAGAAATTATTAAGGTGAACAAAGTTCTAGTCATTCCATCAGTGAAAGAAATACTACTACTACTACTACTAGGGGATGCACGACAGTAAATTTACATGTCACAGATGTTTGCCAGAATTTTTTCCATAGATATTCGTCTGTATTTGACATAGGGAATTTTCTTTCTTATCAGAAAAGCGTTAAGAACGAGACATTTTGATTATTGTAGTAAAAGAAAAATGATACTAGAAGGTGTTAGAAGACTCTGAACAGTGAGCTTGTATTTTACGAACAGGGAACAGCGGCCATTTTGCGGCTGAAGTGTGATATATTTGAATTGACTCGCTCGCTTCCGATTATGACTGTAAAAGCGGAGCAGTAAAGTTGAATGAGGGAAAAGGGGATACGTCACGGTACGGTGGGGTCTAGAAAGTAAAAGTCAGGACGGAGGAAGGGGCGGATTTGACACCAATAAATACGCCGTTCCTCGTCGCGCGTTTTGCCATTCGCTTCCTCTTTCCCGGCTCTCACCGCGAGCGGAATATTGAAACGTTCATTTCGCATTTATGAGTGGCACAGCGTTAATGTGTTTGCTTTGTTAAGCTCTGTCGCTTCGTTAACCACCTGATATACGTTTATGACTAGAGCATTCGAACGACAGGCCACGTGTACAGTTAATAAAGCCCCGAATTCTGTTGTCGGTACGTCATAGAAACGCTCGGGATCCCACTTTCATCGATATCGGGATCCCACTTTCATATATATATATATACAGGGTGGCCCACATAACTCTGAACAGCTCAATATCTCCGTTACTTTTCGTTGTACAAAAAAACTTCGTAGGGCAAAGTTACACTGTTTGAAGGGCCACATATAACGATGCAAGGGAAAAAAAATTTCAAGGTCATTTTTATGAGATTTCAAGGTTATCGATGATGTTTTTTTAAATGGAATGAGGTATTTTTTAATACATCAATCGATGCAGCTGGACATTCTTTATAAAAAAGTACTAACATATGTATGTCGAAAAGTTAGTAGTTCAGGAGATATTTCAATTTAAATAACTCTAAAATACCATTACTGTCGTACTAAGGCGTTACACAAGTAAGTAAACGCTAACATCAATTTCATTTTCAACTTCAATTTTTCAATTTCAACTTCAATTTCTATTCTTCCATTTCAACTTCAATTTCTACTCTTCCATTTCAACTTGAATTTCAATATCAACTTATCAACCCTTACAACTTCAATTTGAATATCAACCCTTCAACTTCAATTTCAGTTTCAACTCTTCAATTTCAATTTTTCAATTTCATTTCGTTAATTTCAACGTCAATTTTTCAATTTCAATTCGTTAATTTCAACTCTTCAATTTCAATTTCAACATCAAATTTTCCATTTCAACTTCAATTTTAACTCTCCCATTTCAACTTCAATTTCAATATTTCAATTTCAATTCGTTAATTTCAAATCTTCAATTCATTTTCAACGTCAATTTTTCAATTTCGATTTCAATTTCTTCAATTTACACTAGCAAGTAAACGCTAACGTCTTAGTACTAACTATACTGGTGTTTTAGAGTTATTTAAATTGAAATATCTCCTGAACTACTAACTTTTCGACATACATAGGTTAGTACTTTTTTATAAAGAATGTCCAGCTGCATCGATTGATGTATTAAAAAATACCTCATTCCATTTAAAAAAACATCGATAACCTTGAAATCTCATAAAAATGACCTTGAAATTTTTTTTCCCTTACACCGTTATATGTGGTCCTTCAAACAGTGTAACTTTGCCCTACGAAGTTTTTTTGTACAACGAAAAGTAACGGAGATATTGAGCTGTTCAGAGTTATGTGGGCCACCCTGTATAATTACATACTGCCCACAGGTATGCGGAAATTACAAAAAAATGTAGGTAGTATGATAAAATATTTTTGAATATTTCTCAATAATTTAGAATTAAACAATTCATTTAGAAAAGTGCCATCTCCCCATCCTGTACCTCGTAGGAAAATCAAGCATATTAATTTTGATTCCGATAATATCTTTATACGCGATGAATATTATTATTTCATATGCCATTAATATTAATAAAACATTTTCCAAATCAAGCACATGAATAATTTTAATGATACACGCCTGAATTGTTCGATCGAGCAGGTTTCGCCAGGGGTGTGCAACGCAAGCGATTACCATGGTATCACGCGCATTTCACTTTACAATTAATACAAATTGCACGAGGCTAGTGTTACATTACACAATATTAAATAACAAATCGTCATTATCTCTGGTGGTTATGAAACACATTGGAGATGCAGATATATGCAGAAAGAGTGAGGATAATTTGTTTCCCAGTCGCTAGCCATAAGAAGTCGACACCACTCTCAGGGCAAGCTACAGAGTTTAATAATCGGCTTGACAAGGCGGATTCGCATGCAGTTGATTAAAGTAGATTTTAAGGGAGCACCTGTCGCGAGTTTAGAGAAAGACGGAGCCCGCGCGAGAGGGTACATCGTCCGAGAATAGTCGGAAGCGACATCGTTATACCTTATCCAGGGGAACCCATGAGAGAATAACCGTGGCGCAACGTAAAAATTTCAAATGACGTTTTCCTCCACCACCATCTCGGTCGGCACTCTTTCCCTCTTCCCCGTGTCGGGCCGGCTCCCTCGGCAAAACGCCGCGCGACCCATCGTGTCTGGTGCTACGGATGAAAGGAAGTGTCTACCCAGCGTTACGGCATTCCCACAAAGGAAAGATGCAGTCCCTTCTTGGACGTGACCCCCGCTCCCAAACCCCGATCCGGGTTCTACTTCCACCCTCCCATCCTCTTCGCGGTTCTCTCCATCCACTCATCAACCGGTCCCCCAACTCCCCACAGTTCTTCGTCCTATCTCTCTTCGTCTTCCGACAATCCGTTCTCTCTCCCGGGTTCCTCTACCTCTCTCTATCTCTCTACCACTTCACCTTGTCTACCTGCTCGTCTGGGCTACCCGTCCGTGTTCCTCCTCCACAGCGCACCTTCGCCAAAAGCGACGCCCACCTTACAAGCTGTAGGAGCCCGCGGAATTTAGTTGTCATTGTCTCGCAACGTGCCCGATCGGGTCTCGTGCGGCACTGCTGCGCCGCCGGTTCCTTTCGCTCGTCCGTTCAGCCGTAGTTGCCAAGAGCTGACTAACAGAACCGTGCCGCGAATTTTATTCGCATCTGACCCATTATCGCGTGTATAACACCATTACCGGGGCTGACGCCAAGCGAATAACGTCGTAGCTGCCACCGCCGCGCCGAAAGGCTGATTCGGTATCGGCGGAACCGCAGCCTCGATCGAACTATGGTACCACAGCAGGTATCGATCGAGAGAAAGAGAAATTAGACCTGTATTCACCAGACATGATGAATCTCGAATGACCTAGAGACACACGGCGGAGGAGCGTTAGCCGAGGGAAAGCTTCGCGCGAAAGGGAAGCAACGCGACTCGATGTCGTCTGGAAGACGTCGACGAAGATATTGGGTCGAGCTTAGCTCCAACATAGTTGGAGAGTGCTGCATAAGCTTATTAAGGTTGGGTGCTTTGCCACGGTTTCACGTCACCGAGCACGCCGCTAGTGTGCTCTTTCTACCCTCTCCACCACGCCATCCCACCGCGTCGCACCGGTTCGCTCTCTCGTCGAAGAAGAACCTGGAAAGCGGCGCAGCCAGCAAGAGAAGAAGACTAGCGGAGGGTTGGTGGAGAAAAGAACAGGGTAGGAGGACAAGTGAGGAGCAGCAGGAACCTGCTGTACCGATCAACGTGTCGCCGATGCGACTTGAACGGAGGGCGTCGCGCGGCGCGGAGCGGAGCAAAGCGGGGAGGAGCAGAGCGGTGTAAAGCTGCCGGATTGTAAGATCGAGGGGGGCGATGTCACCGAAAGGGGGCACCTGGAATAGAGGCTCCGGTGCCGCGGCAAGGGAACGTTGCAGACTCGGCCAAAAGCGGGAGAAGGGGACCGAGGGGACGAAATCGGAGCGCAGGGGGTGTTAGGTGGGCTTGAAGGGGAAAGGGCGAAGCTGGAGAAGCGAGGAGCCTCTTGAGAGACAATGAGGCCGCTCACGAGTGTCGCAACGAGTGGATGCTCTCCACTATTGCCAACTCAGGCCCTTCAAGCCTTCCAGGCTTGCACCACCACTACCCTCGTCGAGGCTGTCGCTATCCTACTGCCGGCTGCTACACCACCGTCACGTTGCACTACAACTACGTGAGCCAACGAGGACAACGACGACGATGCCGACGACGACGAGGACGATGTCGCCGGCTACGGCGTCAGTGCGGTCGTAGGGGTGCGGGTGAACCTCGAGAGCCGCCTCCAGGCCGTCAACTAGACAACGACACGCCCATGGTGTATCGCAGTTTTTAATTTACTTCCCTGGCCGAGTGGCAGTCGCTTTAGACCAGATTAGCAACGGTGTACCTGGCCGATCTCTCCTGTTCACCTTCACGGATTGTGGAGATGTTCGTTCTGATGATCCTATTGTGACGTTGATCAATGAGATCATTCGAATGGTTCCCAACTTATTTTCTGAGTTATTATTATTATTATTATTATTATTATTATAAACGGACCGAAGCCCTTTTACATAAATGCTTACAATAGAAAACAATAAAGGATTACTCGTATAGTAACATAGAAGGGACATGCTCAAAAACTAATGGTACTAACTATATGGTATTACCCTATAATTCTGCGTAATTGTTTTTTAAGGGGGATCTATACCCTCAGATTTTGGGGTATTTATCAATGTTATCAACCCCTGTGCAGAAAAAAAGTTTGGTAACATTGATAAACACGCAACTGCATAATGAACACGAGATGGAGTTGCTTGCTATTTCCATATTCTATTCAGCTCGTCGCGAATGCCGTTATACAGGACAGGTCGCACTAATATTAGTGCCACCGATGAGAATATGTACCTCGTCTGTGTCAGTTTTGCTATGATTCCACATTGACAGCAGTGCAGCAGTGAAATGTTGCACAATATCGCAGCACTGATTGACAGTCCTTCTGACTAGGCACCATCTCGTGTAAACTAACTGAAATGAAATTGGCTCTAGATTGGCTCTACATCAGAGATAACCTCTGTCTTCATGAACGTAATATGGGGAAATCTCTGCTATGTGAATGAAATCACGCGCATCGATTTTTTGTCCTTATACGAGCATATTTTGAGCTACACAATAGGTCATTTGATAGAGGAAGGTTCATCACGGCGCGCTCTGCTCGTCACATCAGTCAAAAAAGTCTCTTTGAGGCAGAAAAATACATTGAAATCTGCGGTTATTTTACTAGATTTTTTCTCTACTTTGGGTACTCATATTATTAGATATAAACATAATCTCGTTAAATCAATAGCAGAGCGCGCGGTATTTAACCTTCTTCTATAGAATGAGTCCTCACCCAGCCATAAATCGGCTCAAATAAGGACAAAAAATCGATGCGCGTAAACCCATGTTTAGATCCAAAATCTATTAAGATTCTAGTTCTTTTCTAGTTACAATCCGAGGGTATAGATCCCCCTTAAAAACTTGCGATCTCCATTCTATACAGTGCTTCACAGATCACATCTCCTACTGAAGATTACTTTTGCTGCAAAGTTAGATAATCTAAATTTCCTCTGTCCCTATATCACAAATTAAAAATTTGAGATTTCCATTCAATACAGTTCTTCGCAGGACGCAGATCATATCTCCTAAAAAAGATCCTTTTGCTACAAAGTTAGATAATCTAAATTTCTTCCATCCCCGTGCTTCACAATTTAAAAATTTGAAGTCTCCATTCAACACAGTTCTTCACAGATGACATCTCCCACTAAAAATTACTTTTGCTCCAGTCAAAGTTAGACACTTTTCTTTTCTACACATGTTTCTTTATAGCTAAACTTTCTTATTAGAAATTACAGTTGCCATCGTCAACAGCTCTAAATTTAAACATTCAAGGTCTTTTCCATATATTTCTTTGTAGACTTTCTCTTGCTAGACAATAATTTGCTTTGTCTGTATAACATACTTTTAGAAAAGCGATTGATCCTTCCGACTAGGCACCATCTCGTCTAAACTAACTGAAATAAAATTGGCTCTAGACTGGCTCTACATCAGAGATAACCTCTGTCTTCATGAACGTAATATGGGGACATCTCTGCTATGTGAATGAAATCACGCGCATCGATTTTTTGTCCTTATACGAGCATATTTTGAGCTACACAATAGGTCATTTGATAGAGGAAGGTTCATCACGGCGCGCTCTGCTCGTCACATCAGTCAAAAAAGTCTCTTTGAGACAGAAAAATACATTGAAATCTGCGGTTATTTTACTAGATTTTTTCTCTACTTTGGGTACTCATATTATTAGATATAAACATAATCTCGTTAAATCAATAGCAGAGCGCGCGGTATTTAACCTTCCTCTATAGAATGAGCCCTCACCCAGCCATAAATCGGCTCAAATAAGGACAAAAATTCGATGCGCGTAAACCCATGTTTAGACCCAAAATCTAGTAAGATTCTAGTTCCTTTCTAGTTACAATCCGAGGGTACAGATCCCCTTAAACATGTGCACAGACTCAATGAAAAAATCCATACGATTATACAGAGTGTCAGAGTCTGCAATAATGCGATTGATTGGATTAATTAATCCATAGGTAGATTTGGCTTTAAGGGTTTGAAAGCCTGCTCGAGATCTCAAAGCACGTTCAGGTGCGTAAAAATTGATTTGCATAAGGAGAGAGGGACAATCTATATGGTTATTAATTAAATGAAAAATAAAACTCTGGTCGGATACTCTTCTGCGAGCTGACAATGTTTCCAGGTTGACTATGTTTAATATTGTGGAGTAATCATGATCAAAGAATGACATAGGATGATTAATCTTATAAGAACAAAACCTAAGAAATTTATGCTGCAATCTCTCTAGCATGATTTCGTAATTTAAGCTATTCGGGGACCATATAACTGAAGCAAATTCCAACTGGGGACGGACAAGGGTAATATATAGCAATCTAATTGTGTGTATTGAGTGAAAATCAGTAGAAAAGCGTAGTATAAACCCGAGTGTTCTTGAGGCGGAATTAACAATATTATGAATATGTTTGGAAAAGTTCAAGGTAGAGGAGAAGTGAATACCTAAATCCTTTACCTCACTTATTGAGGAGAGAAGACAGTGAGACGGTAGGGATATATGAATGGTACAGAGCGACGGGAAGACCGCATAACATGACATTTTTCAATATTGAGTTCCATGCCATTCTTGTAACACCACTCACTAAAACGATCTAGGTCTGCCTGTAATCTGGAGGCATCATCGTAGGAAGAGATGCTGCTGAAGATTTTTAAATCGTCTGCGAATAGTAGGCACTTACAATATTGAAAAATAGTAGTCAAATCATTGATGAAAATTATAAATAGTAGCGGACCATGTGGGAGCCTTGAGGTACACCTGATAGAACATGTATCGGAGATGATAGGCAACTGCGTATACGCACAATTTGAAAACGGTTTGTGAGGTAACTTTCATACATAACAATAGATTTCCCTTGCAGCCAAATGCAGCAAGCTTCTCGATTAAAAGAGAATGATTTACCGTATCAAAAGATTTTTGAAAATCTGTAAAAATTAATGTTTAACCTAATTAATGTTAACCTAAGTTAATGTTTAACCTTGGTTAAAATATTGTCCAAGATATGCGAATAGCTACATTATTATCTTATCTTACATTTTTTGAAAATTTAAAACCAACATTACCCCTTTGTACTTCATTGGCACTGTTGAGGAGACATTCATAATGGCTGGTCGATACTAGTAACAGCTTTAATTAGAAATTGAACTAATTTCTATGAAGCTTAACTTACCTTTTAATTTCGAGAGAAATGAAGAAGTTTATATGAATGTCTAACAGTATAGCATTTGTATAAAGTATGTCTACGAATTCTCTCCGTGTGTGGAGTTTTATGAAGAACCACCGTCGACTACCGTTCCGAGCGAGTTCCTCTTTTCTCGTCTTCATTATACTCGAAAGTAAGAAAGTAACACGTCTGACCTCTTTTTAGAACCTATTCCGACGACCATTGAGGACTCCTATATTCCACGTCGCAAAACGTTACATGGAGATATACTGGACGATGCAAATCGTGGGGAGGCGATCTTATCCAAGAGTGCTACATATTCCATACATTGGTCAAACAAATCAAAATATAGTAGATATTGTCTTCATAACATGATCCTGTGTGTATTCTAGTGTCTATAACCATGCAGTGTGAAAGTATTACAATGGGACATACAAACGCGTATCTCGCCAATTGTAACTTTCTTCTTCGCGAAAGAGGCGACTAAAAATTAATCCTTCGATCAAAAAGCTTAATCGTGAGCGTCAAACGTCAAATGAAATAAAAAATCCAATTTGAAGCCTTTTCATAGCCAATGATGATAACATCGTTGTTCGCCACTAACTAAGAGGCTAAATAAAGTTACGGAGGCCCTTCCTCCGCTGGAGAGGGCGTCTAGAATCTTTTGAAACACGTGTAACTAGAGAAAAGCGAAAGTTAGTGAAAAAGGCGTAGAGGCGTTGCGATTTCGTTTCAGAGGCATCCTCTGCGTGGCGCGGCGGTGCACACCGATTCCCCCTTCAATTTAGTATCGGCCGCCATGTTGCGCAGCCGAAGTAATGCATCTTCATCCCGCCTGTACTTAACTTATACGAAAGTTTATCGTCAACTCTGCAAGAAGCGGCCAGGAGGCAGCCGATACTCCGTCTTCCCGTGGCTTTCCCGTTCTTCATGGGTCGGGCAGAGCGAGAGGATGAACGAGAGAGAAAGAGAAAGAGAGAGAGAGAAAGAGGCGAGGATATCTTGTCGTCTTCGTGGGTGAGTCGAAGCCCTCAGACTGGCCATAAAACAAGCTCGATGCCCTGGCGTCGTCGATACACAATTGCGGGGCGTGCTTTTCCTCCAAAAGAAAAGTTGTTGCGTCCTTGCGCCGGAAGTGTCGCGAATTGAAGCACAGCTATGAAGCTGACATTGTCGATGCTCGTATAAATTCCACGGCGAAAGAAACTTCAAAACGGAGTTTGCCGTGAGTTTTCCCTTCTTTTGAGCAACGGCCGCGCAAAAACCGACAGGAAATTTTTACCCCCGACGTTCTTTCTGTTCCTCTGACTGTTTGTCACGCATTCAACCGCGTTTTTACGAAGTTTTACTGCCATTTATTGTTGCTTTATCCGAGCGTCGACGAACTTCCAACCAGAGACGGACACGTCTCTTAATTCGTAATTACAACAGTTTCAACGAAACGATGTAAACTGACAGGATGTTGCTGTGAGACACGTCGTCGTTCGAACACCTTCTACATTTTTGCAACGTCCCGTAGCAATTAGTAGGTCACGCAGTGGGTGAATTTGTTGGAGTGTTGTGCGTTGCGAAGTACACGGAGAATTGGAGTTCGTGTAATTAAACCCTTGGAGGGCGAGAAGATCCATTTTCATCGAGTTTGAAGAAACTTCAACCTTTCAGCGTTTAATGCAAAATGGTTTAGATTAGATGCGAACGGGAAATTGAAGTGCCATCAACACTATTTTCTGAAAATATACTTGGAAAGAAGATTCAGTCTTCCGAGGATTGAAGTCAACTGTGAATTACCTCGTCTATTTATAGTCGAACAAAATGTTGTATACAGGGAGGTCCGCTTAAATACGAACACCTATATATCTCGGTTATTATTAGTCGTACAAAAAATCTCCACAGAATACAGTTGTACTGTTTCAAGGGGCGAATTTGATGATGGTAAAATTTTTTTCTCAAGGTCATTTTTTTAGAAGATTTCAAGGTCATTGATATTTTTTTTAATGGAATGAGGTATTTTTTAATACATCAGTCGATGCATCTGGACATTCGTTATAAAAAAGTACTAACCCATGTATGTCGAAAAGTTAGTAGTTCATGAGATATTTCAATTTAAATAACTCTAAAATACCATTACTGTCGTACTAACAAGACGTTACACAAGTAAGTAAACGCTAACATCAATTTCAATGTCAATTTTTCAATTTCAACCTCAATTTCAATATCAACTCTTGAACTTCAATTTCAACTTCAATTGTTCTATTTCGACATCAACTCTTCAACTTCATTTTTAACTTCAATTTTTCAATTTCATTTCATTAATTTAAACTTCAATTTTAATATCAACTCTTCAACTTCAATTTCAATATCGACCCTTCAACTTCAATTTTTCTATTTCGATATCAACCCTTCAACTTCAATTTCAACTTCAATTTTTTAATTTCAATTCGTTAATTTCAACTCTTCAATATCAACATCAATTTTTCCATTTCAACTTTAATTTCAACTTCAATTTTAACTCTCTCATTTCAACTTCAATTGAACTCTTCCATTTCAACTTCAATTTCTACTCTTTCAATTTCAATATCAACTCTTGAACTTCAATTTCAACTTCAATTGTTCTATTTCGACATCAACTCTTCAACTTCATTTTTAACTTCAATTTTTCAATTTCATTTCGTTAATTTAAACTTCAATTTTAATATCAACTCTTCAACTTCAATTTCAATATCGACCCTTCAACTTCAATTTTTCTATTTCGATATCAACCCTTCAACTTCAATTTCAACTTCAATTTTTTAATTTCAATTCGTTAATTTCAACTCTTCAATATCAACATCAATTTTTCCATTTCAACTTTAATTTCAACTTCAATTTTAACTCTCTCATTTCAACTTCAATTGAACTCTTCCATTTCAACTTCAATTTCTACTCTTTCATTTCAACTTCAATTTTTTAGCTTCAATTCGTTAATTTCAAATCTTCAATTTCATTTTCAACGTCAATTTCTCAATTTCAATTTCAACTCCTTAAGTTACACTAGAAAGTAAACGTTAACGTCGTAGTACGACAGTAATGGTACTTTAGAGTTATTTGAATTGAAATATCTCTTGAACTACTAACTTTTCGACATACATAGGTTAGTACTTTTTTATAACGAATGTCCAGCTGCATCGATTGATGTATTTAAAAATACCTCATTCCATATAAAAAAATATCAATGACATTGAAATCTTGTAAAAAAATGACCTTGAGAAAAAATTTTTACCATCATCAAATTCGCCTCTTGAAACAGTACAACTTTATTCTGTGGAGGTTTTTTGTACGACTAATAATAACCGAGATATGTGGTGTTCGTACTTAAACGGACCTCCCTGTATAGAATACGTATTTAATAGTATACTCTCTCTTCTTGTATGATCTCTGCCAGAAGCCTGCTGGTCATGTTGTCACTTTTTAAAAGCTGCGGCCTCTTAGGGTATAAGCGCGGTTGGTCTACTCTGTGTATAATATCATGTTTTATCATAATGCTTATGTTTCTCTAATTTTATTTTCTTTAAAAATTTTCCACTGTATGATTTTTTTTTGTTCGAAATCTCCATATAATCTGTGTATTCTATATTATGTTGAAATAAATCTCGTATGAGATTTTCTATAATAAAAAAAAGCCTGCTGCTCAGTGGAACAGATTCTGATCCATGTCCTAATTTTTATAAACACATTGTCTGCCATGCCAATCATATGTACACATACAGGGTGGCCCACATAACTCTGAACAGCTCAATATCTCCGTTACTTTTCGTTGTACAAAAAAACTTCGTAGGACAAAGTTACACTGTTTGAAGGGCCACATATAACGGTGTAAGGGAAAAAAATTTTCAAGGTCATTTTTATGAGATTTCAAGGTTATCGATGTTTTTTTAAATGGAATGAGGTATTTTTTAATACATCAATCGATGCAGCTGGACATTCTTTATAAAAAAGTACTAACCTATGTATGTCGAAAAGTTAGTAGTTCGGGAGATATTTCAATTTAAATAACTCCAAAATACCATTACTGTCGTACTAAGACGTTACACAAGTAAGTAAACGCTAACATCAATTTCATTTTGAACTTCAATTTTTCAATTTCTATTCTTCCATTTCAACTTCAATTTCTACTCTTCCATTTCAACTTCAATTTCAATATCAACTTATCAACCCTTACAACTTCAATTTGAATATCAACCCTTCAACTTCAATTTCAGTTTCAACTCTTCAATTTCAATTTTTCAATTTCATTTCGTTAATTTCAACGTCAATTTTTCAATTTCAATTCGTTAATTTCAACTCTTCAATTTCAATTTCAACATCAAATTTTCCATTTCAACTTCAATTTTAACTCTCCCATTTCAACTTCAATTTCAATTTTTCAATTTCAATTCGTTAATTTCAAATCTTCAATTCATTTTCAATGTCAATTTTTCAATTTCGATTTCAATTTCTTCAATTTACACTAGCAAGTAAACGCTAACGTCTTAGTACTAACTATACTGGTGTTTTGAGTTATTTAAATTGAAATATCTCCCGAACTACTAACTTTTCGACATACATAGGTTAGTACTTTTTTATAAAGAATGTCCAGCTGCATCGATTGATGTATTAAAAAATACCTCATTCCATTTAAAAAAACATCGATAACCTTGAAATCTCATAAAAATGACCTTGAAATTTGTTTTCCCTTACACCGTTATATGTGGCCCTTCAAACAGTGTAACTTTGTCCTACCAAGTTTTTTTGTACAACGAAAAGTAACGGAGATATTGAGCTGTTCAGAGTTATGTGGGCTACCCTGTATATTAGGTCACCGTGCTTAGGATATCGTGCCCGATTCTATGTTGTATTTTAAAACGAAATCAGGAACGAATGTTTGCACTGACTTAACGCTTCACAATATCTTTTTATCAATTATTCTGAGGGTCGTACGAGGGTTAACAAATTGTAGAAAAAATTGATTTTGAAGGCTGACATTCAAAATTGACGAACGTAACGCTCAATATATTAAACTAGTTCTCATGGTGTGTGATGTTTATGAGATACAGTGTAGCTACGACCAAAATATTATTCCCAACTTCTGTGTAATTCCTATTTAGTAAATATTGCGCACGGTTTTAGCAGACAATTACTTTTTGGACCATTTTGCGCGCGGCCGTTCCGGAAATCGATCTGGTGCTCGGCGAATACTTCCGGCGCAGAAAGGGAGCACGAGAAGCGCCATGAAACAAATCTGTTTACAATCAGACCGGAACAAGGAAGAAAGTTTACGATAATCGAAGTTTGATCATACCTTCTGGAATGTTTTCAAATGGCTGTCCATCGATACGCGGCGCTGCCGTGGCGTGGGGATGTCGCGGGGGTGAGGGAAAGAGGAGAGACGGTGGCCGGCATTGTGTGCGGGGGCGAGCGCGGAATTTGCGTTTAAAAGTTTCCCCAACGGTTCCGTTAAGTTTCAACGGTTGCCGGCCTAGTGTACGAGCCCGCCGGCTAAGTGTATCCAAAGGCAAAGTTCGACGTGCACGGTCGTCGATGCCATTCCTGAGCGTTCGACTGTGCGTCTGCACGGTGTTTGTTTTCGAGGACGAGAAAAGAAGGGGTTGGAAGGGTTCGCGGGGGTGTGTGTATGTGTGGAGGTGGAGAGAGGTCGGGAGGCAGCGGAAGAAGAAGAAGAAGAAGAAGGAGACGACAAACGCGAGCAGGACGAAGGAGGAACGGGGAAAGAAGAAGTAACGCGGAAACGCCGACTGGGGTGAGGACTGGAGAACGACAGGGGTGGCCCCGGAGGGTCGGAGGTGGAAAAAGGGTAGCCCCGGCATCGTATTTGATGCAAAATCACGAGGAATCGGGCTGAAGTTAAATAGACGGCGGTGGCCGTCGTTCGTTTCCGTCCGGTACGTCCGACCTGGTCTCCAGAAAGCTCGTTCTTACAATGCTTTTTTTCGGTGTTTACTAAACAGAATAACCGGACCCCGTCCCGCTTTTATAATAGAAGGCACCGTCGAAACGCCGCTCGCTGCTGGACGCCACGAGTTTTCCCCCTTTATCCCATACCCGGAGCATCGCATCGGCATGGCAGCGGGATCGTTTTGTTCGGCGCAAACTTCCGCGAGATACTTTCGGCAGACGCCGACGAAACTCGAGTGCGGGCTTTCTGATCGATTGATATTTTGATATTGTTTACCGGACACCCGGCCAGAGATTCGACGCGAGCTCTCGGAGATAAATCAGAAATTCTTTTAAACGTATTTGTTCGTCTCCCGTTCCGGAAATTCCTTCTCTCAACATATTTTTGTCGATTTTGCACTCCGCGGATTTATTACAATTTTTTTTCTGTTTTTAGAAAGCCCGTGCGCATTGCCGAGCTAATACAACGTGAGCATTGTACTTTTTATCAAATAGCAACGGCAATAATACAGTCGCTATACACCGAGACCCGCTCGTTGTTTTTATGTGCCTGCGAATCGCGTTCTAGTTACATGATCATACCGGGTCGAGTGTCAACGACTGGAAACGGTGCATCGATCGACAGTGCAAATTTATTTCTTTTTCGTATTATACGGTATCCAAACGATGCGAACGCGTATTTTTATCGAAATATTCAACTTGTCTTTGGGAACAATAAATCGACGGTGTTCTAACGAATGAAAGATTTTTTGGACAGATGGGTCTGCGGAGGAGAACGTGCACCGTGGTGGACAAATTCAAACGGTTCCGCTAGTGGATTAACGGAGATCCTCCAATTATTTCACGGATTAACGTATCGTTTGTCTAGCGTGCTCCTCCCATGGTCCTTCCTCAATCGAGTATTTTCGTTTCGCGAAATTGTAACGGTGTTCCCGTTGTCGTGATAAAACCCGGTACGTCCGGTTAATGCTCATTTATTTTTATCGTGACTGGATACGGATTACGATCTCCGAATGGCTGTCGATATTGTTGTTGCTGCAGCACGGTGACAGGGATAAGCATAATACAGCCGTTGCTAAAAACAACATGTGCGAAATACATCCGGTTTGACAGGAATGATGAACAAAAAACTCATTCTTTAATACCGGCTGTCACGCGTGCGAAACGACCACGATTTTAGTACATCAAATCAGCTTTGTACGAGTTGTTGTTTAACGTAGTGACAGCATCATTTTCTGAGGGATCGTAACTCGTGTACATTTAACTGGATGTCATGATTAGACTAGATTTTACGCATTTATAAGAAAAAGAATTTCAAAATACTGTTGTTTTATTTTCAACTTATTGTAAGCATCTTTACACTGCCATATACGAACAAAGTATGTATGTGTATTCAGTAGAATGTTTTCGCACAGACGAATATACAGTAGACAATGGAATGATTTTTTTTATATGGTATTGTTAACATTTTTGTTCATTGTACGATCACTATACAGAGTGTATCCGAAGTTACAATGCTAGTGGGTGGGTGGTACATGAAGAAACAGATCGAAAAGAGGGGATAGCATTTTTCTGTTCGACGCTCCGTTTTATCCTCTTCGATAGAAGTAGTGTGGCGCGTCTGACCGTAGCCAACCAATTCTACTTGCTACAAGCATCAGGGCATGCCAGCCAGAGTTGTGCTAATTCAATTACATTGTAATTCAATTACGTAATTGAATTAATAGTAATTCAATTACGCCGTAAATGAATTACTGTATAATTCAAATACAACGTAAATGAATTACTATATAATTCAAATACAACGTAATTCAATTACTAAGCATTTTAATCAGATTTATAATTGAAATACAATATAATTGAAATACAATATAATTGAAACACAATGTAATTGAAATACAATATAATTGAAATGCAATTTATAATTCAATGTAATTGAAATACAATATAATTGAAATGCAATTTATAATTGAATTACAGTATAATTGAAATACAATATACTTGAACTAGTTGCGAGGTTATGCCGTAAGTAGGTTACGAGCAGCTAGTTTATAAGTAATAAATTCCTTCTGTTTGAAACCTTTACATGTATTTTTCAACCTCTTCTTGCCTATTACTTCATTTTTCATAATTCAATTACAATGTATTTTATAATTGTGCTCCATTGCAATTACGAATTACATGGTAATTTAATTGACTGAAGATCTGAATTATAAATTACAACATAATTGAATTACAATTTAATTCAATTACTTTGTAATTATAATTCTAGAGTAATTCAATTGTAATTCTGCACAACTCTGATGCCAGCCAGACGGATCTTCAACCTAGTTAAACAAGCAAATTATATTCCACCTTTTTCTCGACTTCAAGTATCTCGAGACACCCGGTATATCATAATAAAAATCGTTAACAATCTGAGTCCTACTGCGTCATAGATTAATGACTTCGCAACTATATGTATATTTAGGTGATCTACATACTTCCAAGGGTCAGTGCAAAGAGAACTAGAGGGTTATTGTTGCTCACTCGCTTCGCTCGCTCGCGAGTAGGGTTGTTTTGCTCGCTCGCTTCGCGAGCTCGCGGGTAGGACTGCTCTTACGAGAGGGTTAGTGGTACACATGGCTAGTAGGGCCTACTGCTATTAATGTTTTTTATTTGGTGTGTGACTCTCCAAGAGTCATACAAAGAACTTCCCGATTCGTTAGTTGCAGTATATTATTATCATTATTAAGTGTACGTTTTAAGAAGATTATACGTTTTCAGGGAAATTCAATAGTTTTCTACTTATCAAAATGTTTGCTATATGGCGAGTTCTTACTTTCACTCCTACTCTGGCCAATTGAAAATCTAACCACAATATAGACGGAATTCTAGTATTTTCTTGAAAAGTAATAATAAATTTTAATATTCCGCATGCTCCATTAACCAATCCGTCTTCAACATCAATGTCATTAATAATTATCATATATTTTATATTAATTTTCAATTTAATCTCAGTTAATAATTCGTTTTGAACTGATTGTTTTTTCAAAGATTGTAATATAAATCTTTTTTTGTACTTTCATCGATATTCTCCCAAAATGTATTCTCGGGAGTAGAGATGGTAAACTCACTCTTGCATTGGGATAATTTTCGATTATTGTAAGCGGTAACATTAGCATTAGTTGCATAAATAAAAAAAAAAATGAAATAAAAAAAAATTTTTTAAAAATGAAAAAAAAAATTTTTTTTAATTTTTTTTAAATTTTTATGTAATTACGTTTGTTATTTCGGTGGAAAATTTCCGTCCTCTCGTATAAATTGCATTGTTGAATCAACTCCTTTCGAAAAAAACTAAAAAACTACTTGACCAAAATGGACCAAAATCTAATCAGCTCTAAGTTACAGCGGGGCACATCGATTGCATCATTCATTCTGATCGCGTTGTTACTTTTTCAGAAAACGTTAACGAAAAATTTGATACCATACAAACATACATACGCACACACACACATACAAACATTTTGCTAAAAATAGCCAATGACGATGAAACGTTAAGATCTGCTAAAAACTCGATTTTCGATTTTCAGTGTCATTACAGTAATTTCCCTATGACTCGGGAAGTTAAAAAAAGTTTTATTATTTCACTTTACTGTTTCTACTGATAGGAATTAACTATGTTATTTATTTACTGACCCCAACTAATTAATTTTACTCATTGATATATTTTATGACGTATTTGGACATAGTGGTGTAGACAAGAGATAACAACTGTGGAAAATGGGATGGGCTCATGAAGATGAAAGGAAGGACGAATGGATGTTTGAAACAAGGATTAGACGAATGAGTGGGAATAATATTAAACAATAAGGAAACGCGGCATATCTCAATAGCCGGGAGTCCGTCTGAATACTGACCACCCCTCTGGCACTAATGTAGTCATAGTAACGTATTTTGGGGGTGGGGTGTTGTGGGAGGAGGTGAGATTTAATAAAAAGTGCAAACAGAGCCCTTTAAACAAACCAGAAATCCGGCTGGGCCCGGAAGAAATGACAGGAACTAGTAAGTTTTTGTGCTCGGAGGTAAGGAAAAGGAAGTGAGAGGATGGAAGAATCTGAGGAGGCGAGGAGAAAAATAAAGGTAGCCAATCTCGCCGGCTCATCTTGACGGAGTTGCGGGCCAGCCGCAGCCCGGACTAAACTCGGAAAGATCGTGCCGGTTATTTATGGAGACAGCCGATAGCGATAAGGATAGCAAATCGAGTGAACTTACAATCGGTCCAAGCTGTATTCAATTCCGGCTCATAATTGTTAAAGTGGAAAAGTTTCAAAGCGTCGTATCGTTTTCTCCCCTCCGGTTCCACAGTGTTCCCCGCGCGTTGTCCCACCCCCGATCTCAACCACCCCATCGGCAATCTCCTCGCATTCGTTTCTACAAGTTCCGACGGCCGCGCGGTCCTTTCGCCAGTTCACGACTTCCGGCTGTATAGCATAAAGGTAAGTTTTTCAGTTCTGCTTCGGCGATCGAGGGAACGGGGGTTGTGAGAGGGGGTGGGATTGGGTCTCGGCGGGGAGCGGGGAACGGGGTTCGACGTCACGGTGATTCTGGATAAGGGATCTCATCCGGAATCGACGAACACAACGGCGGAAAGAGAGGAGGGAAAAAAAGGACTGAGCCGGGAACAAAGGAAGGAATTTGTTTTTCCTCTGCTTGGTCCCGCATTCCTTAACGCGAGCGAGCGAGCGAGTATACCGGAGTAAGTATTCCATTTCACGGACTCGATCGGACGTTGAATTTTCTTCAGCCACCAGACCGGCGAACGAATAACGAAAGAAACGCGCCAAGAGGTACGCTCGACAGATGCTTCTATCCAGGAACTTACATATATCTTATGACACAGCGGCGCTCATATATCACGAAGAACTGCGAACGTCCTCCCCGCGCCACACCGCGTGCTTGCTTCTTCTTACCTTACCCCCTCCCTAAAGTTGTTTCTTTCTTAAACAGATACGATATAACCGAACCGTTTGTCCCGTTATTGACGGGAATTTGCCGGATAGGCGAGCACGATCGGTATCGCCAAAGGTGACGATGATTTATCGCCAGCCCTACGCAAAGTTACCCGTCGATAATTCGGTCGACCGTTGACCTAGTGACGCACGATTAAAAACGGAAGGTCATTGCCGACAATCGCGATCGTACGTGTGATATTTAGAACCTGTCCACTCTTGTTGCGCTTTATGAGCCGCAATTGATGAATCTGAGTTGGAACAGTGTGATTTAGAGAAACTTTCAATTTGAGGTAGTTAACCTTTGCTCTGGTTGCAGATGATCGATCAATGAAGCGGTTCGATCGCGACTTGGCTTGATTGGGGACTTCTCTTATATTTGCGGAACCAGATTCTAGCGGTTGAGCTTTTAACCTTCCAAACGACGATTCACTCGTGACTTGTGTCTGCTGTCGGCTTTTAGGAGCTGTTCATCTTCTTCTTGATTCCACGAAGAATTCTTACAAAGTTTGCCCCACAGTATTCGCATTAGAAATGTTTGTAATTGAACAGTCGCCTGGTTTGAACAGTAGAAACGTTTGGAAAAGATATCCTGAAATCTAAGTAAGGTGAAGTGTCCTAAGTCTGGACAGTCCAAAAGTGATACCTAAATCTGGATAATTGAATTTTCATAGTAGAATCAGTAATTAAGAGATTAAATAATTATATTATATATTCTGAGGCCTTAGCTACAAGTAGGTGTGAATATTATTTCATTAAGACATCAATTGAAATTTAAAAATGAATTCAAAGTTCATCTGAAAACACTATACAAAATAGTCTATTTACATGCGAATCATGTGGATTTATAGTTTGAACTTTTGTTGAAAAAAAGATATAATTTAAGCCCTCAGACAAAAAATAATTATCACGCATAACAATATTGATATTTTAAAATAAATTGGCAATCAAACTTAACGTAAATAATAATTATTAATCCAAATATTAGATGTCCAAGATTAGGATTGTTTTCAAATATAAGTACTCTATACTGGGACGCGATGACAGTAGCTGTCCCACTCTAAGCTTCTACGCAATGTGCTTACGCCTGAAGCTGGACACGTGTTTGTGAATAAAATCAACGCATTGTTTACAAATTATTTAACTACATGTATGTACAATTAGTCTTCTATTAGCTTGAATAACGTATGTAGAAAATGTATTCCAGTTGTGACGTTAATAATACTTTATGTTTACGTCTTAAATCTATCAGTATTACTACCTAACCTTAAAAGTTGTATTATGACAAGTTTTATTAAAACAGTAAATGAAAATAAATATATATTTGGTTAAATAATACAATACTATAATTTATGATAAGAATACTACATATTACGCAAAGCATCTTCTATTCGTCATGCGCAACAGCGCCACCAACCAATGTTTTAGGTTATGTTCGCTCGATCAACTCGTAAATTGAATTTGTCCCGATATAGGCTTTACGTCCAGGTACTAGCTTAGATTGGATTTAATATGTCCAACTATAGGTTTGAATTATTCTTGTTAATACAATTAAGATATTAACCTAAACAATGATTTTTTTATTTTAAATTACTTTACAAACTCTGAACTGTATGTTAAAACTCTTAAGAAATTGTTTTTGTTTATTTAAAGTGATAAAATTTAAAGTAGAGAAACATGCTGTCCAGGCATAGGGCACATCACCTTAAGTACGATTTACGAACAAAAAAATGCACGTTGCGGTTCCGATCGCGTAACTCAATTCTGTAGTCTTTGGTAAGTATGATTTCGTGATTGGTGTTCATCTTGTAAGTACGTAATTGTGTTGGTGTGTTGTTGTAGTCAATGTCATATTGTTTTAGTTCTGATCCATTAATAATGCAATCATTAACACGTTCGCTTCCAGCAATTGTTTTGCTGCTTACTTTCATTATAAAAGTGATTCATTACCTGTTTTATGATGTATTAAATTACTAGCAGAAAAAGTCGAGTATCCACATAACTGTTTGCACTCAGAGCAGTTTTAATTAAAAAACAAACATTCCTTCCGACCTAGAACATTTCCACTTTATATGATTTTTTAAGTGTTTTAACTTCTTTAGGTGCTACGCGTATACAATTGCTAGTCAGCGAATGAGTCTGATCCGTCACGCTCCGAGGCGAAATGCTGTTCGGGTAAACTCGGGGGAGCCGAGTTTAGTCGAGCGAGCGAGACACAGACAGTCGCTGTAGAAGTGCATTCGCCACATCGAAGTTTTCACTTCGGTCCTGCGGTCTTATTCGCACAGTGTTGGTCTGTTTTTTCTGATTTTATGCATATGAAACTGATATAATACCTCATGCAATACTTAAATATTAGTAATTTATTAAATAACAAATTTAACAATTTTTAGTAGCGTCTCGGAGTCGCCATCCGAGTAGCAAGGATTAATAATAAAATTCCTAATGCTGCGTATTAGAAATTTAACCAACAGAGTGTAAACTTCATTCATTTGACCAATTCCTAGTGAACTACGAGGTTGCAGACATCGCATATCGGGCGATGGTGATATCGAACGGGCAAAAATACATTTCCAGGTGTCTCGAAAAGCGTAATCGCAGAAGAATAGCGCACAGAACAACGACAGCAAACCGAACCGCAGAATCTCCCGATGGTTTGTACGAAATTGCTCACAGCACGCCGACCCGTATGAAAAGCCCAATATTTTTCCACGGAACTGTGTAAGCATCGGGACACGCGCGGCTGCGTTTGTCGTCGACGTATTAACCGGCGTATGCGCGCGACTTTCAATAAAAAAATGCGAGGAAAACAGATTACTTTTCATCATCGATCCCTGGCGGACCGGTTTCATGGCGGTTTTCATTTTCGAAATCGCGCGTGGACAGTTTCGCGAACTGCGGGAGGAGCGGATGATGTGCGGGAGAGTGGCGAGGAGTATCCGCGAGGGGGCATTCGAAAAAGCGATTTCGACTTTTCGCGAGCGGCCCTTGCGGGGGCGGGCTCGCTCGCGCGGTGCAGCCGTCGATGCGAAAAAAATATCAATTTCAATTGTGGCGAGACTCGATCATCTCTGTTAGGGGGATAACTTGCGCATTTTGGCCGGGTCCGCGACGAGCCTCCACATCCATTTCGTGGCTATGGAAAAATGTAGGTACGCGGGGTTATTGACCCGTGCCTCTTCCATCGAGCCAACGCTTGCACACCCTCTACCGGGTGATTCGAATCGACACGTTCAGATTTACGATCTCGCCCTGGCCTTCTCTCCGCGTCGCGCGAGAGACCCGCCGCGGGGTTGAGAGCGGGCGGAGAGGGGACGGTTTTGCTTGCACGCATGCCACCTCGTCCGAACGCCGCCGCGCGCCGTGCAAAAAAAGTCGAAAACAATGCGGCTGCTTCGAGGTATTTTTCATGAAATTCGCAGCACGTCCGGCGTTCACGCGTGAAAACAATTCTGGAACAACGAAAAAAACGTGGCGAAAACAGGCTCCCTATTCTCCTCGTTCGGATAACAAACCGGAGGAAGGAAAAAAAATGAACGCCGACCGGGAAAACGGATAACCGGCGTGTTGACGTATGTACGCGTGACTCGGCTTGGCGCGGATAGCGCGGGAGACTCGTTATCCGGCCGGAGGATGATCGATTTTCTATTAATCGGAGGGGGCTCGGTGCACGCCGAAGAAATCCCCGTCTACCTGGGGGGCAGAGAACGCTGTCGTGCCCGGAGCAGATCGCGCGCACGTGCGCTCCTCTAAACAAATAAACCGTAACCGTCGGAGCCTGGCGTTCTTCCAAGACGCGTGCTCTGTCTTTTCCTTTTACCCCCGGCTCGTTTCACCGTGGATAAATCCGTTCGGCTTATATTCCGCGGGAATTATGCTCGCGAAATTTCACTCGAGATCCACGAGCGGTATCGTCACCTGTTCGAAAAACTTGTTCGGAATTCGTTGCTCTCTCGCAATTAAGTGCTCCCGTAGGATGGTCTCCAGGGGGTGGGCACCCGGTCTACAAACTCGAGTGTGAAGGCCGGGCTTGCACAAACAACAAGATGGCCGCCGGACTCTGCAACCGTGCACACACTCAACCCCCTCTATGCCACCTACACCTCCACAGACTCTCTCTATCCGCCCGGCACAGACCTACGTCCCACGACGCCAGCATGCCCCACGGACGAAAGGGTTGTTTTGCAGGAGCGCGTACCTCGTCAATTCTTTCCGAATGTCTGGCCGTTTGAAATATTGGCCGGCCTGACCTGGAAAGCGTATTCGGTCCTTCGCTTTCGGCGCACGCGATCGTTAAAAATAATGAATATCTGCGATCCTCGGTCGATACCCCCTTCCAACCCCCACCCGGACCGTCTAACTCGTTGTACGATAATCGTTCCGCTGATTATTATGCAGTAACAACTTTCATTCGGTTTTTATTGCGACGGACAACCGAGGAACAAATGGCCAATCAATATTGCAGCGACTGCCGACGGAACTATCCTTTCGACGGGCTTTTCATTTATTTTTGAAGAAATAAAAATGCACGGTGCTTCTTTAAGTCCATTTCAAGTACAGTTTATCCAATGAAAAATTAACTGTTGCACTCGCTTGAATATGTATCAAGCTATTGTACCATGGATGCTGCAGATGGTTCACAGCAACCGTTACACGAATTTATGTATTTGTTTTTATTTTGCTGATGATTTCTAAACATTCTTAATACTAACCGTGCCGGATAAAATTACTAAACTGAACTTATTTGAATTTTTCACAGTATTTATAATAAATAAGTTTATCTTACACCATTTTGCCAATTGGCTTCCAAAAGAAAATGATTTCAACCCTTTGCATTTGCTCTATAATATGGGGTCAGACTTGCAAGCAAGATTTCAGTTCGTAGACATTAATCATTCATTTCTATTAAAACAAAATAAAAATGTACGTCCCTGTTATCGATATTTAATTATTATTATGTGGAAAAGATTGTAGTACAAATGGTTAACCAAAGTTTGTGGTTATTTTAATGCGAGATTACAAACGTGTCATCTACGTTTGAATTTTCTGCTACCTCTTTTCAATTATTAGCTAGTTATGTTATATCCTGGACGAAGACAAGTATAATAAAATTGTCTCTTAAGAAATAGAATAAATTTATTCATGGAAATCCTCAAAACTACCATCTGCTTGCGAAGATGAATAACTCTTTGCAACAACGTATAGTCTATAATAAAAATTGAAGGGTGATTTTAATCCTTTGAAAATCAATGTAGGTTATCCGATGCTTCAGAATCATCGTCGCATTATTTCCGGTCATTGACGAGCATTTAGAGGCTAGTTCTAATACAAAAACGAGCGTCCCACCGGTATTACCATCTCAAAGGCCCTCGGTTTCAATATAACATCGACGTTCTCACCCCTGAAATGTAACTTTGGCAGACGAACGCCGGCAACCCTCAAACCCATACGATATCCAGGTTATTAGCGTCAATACGAGGTCCCCGTGACGACGTTCCTTCGGTTCTGCGGTATCCTTATCTAGCCGACTATACGTGGGACGCATTAGTTATTTCCGATGTTTATCGTGCGGCGGCTGGGGCGTGTCTTATCTTCATCGGAAGTTACTCTGCTAATTGGAGAAATCTTTTTACCGTTTGCGCGATCGAGCATTAAGTTCCCAATTACCGTTACACACCGGTTTGCCAAGACCAAGCTAGAGGACCTTCGGAGGATTCCTCTCCTTTTCTATCCGTTTTATCAATGATTTAGGACTAAAACCGTGAGCTTCCCGCCGAGAATGCTCGCGAACACATAAAAGCCGGTAAGAAGGAATTGCGAAAACCGTTTACGCGATGTGCGAAACCGTTTCTGGCCTCTCGATTGAACTGGTACGACTGAAATTAGCTACAATTAATTAGCTAAAATATCTGTCTATAAAGTGACTTCAGCTTAAATTTCATAAAACAACTTGTCATAAATTCAACGTCCCTGAAGATAGCGAGTAACCTAAAATTGAAAGAATTTCTAGTTGTAAAAATAACGAAACGTTGTTAACCCTCATCCGTCCCTCGTGTCAATTTGACACAGTTTTCGCGAATTAAGGGGTACTGTTCTGTTATTTGTCGGTAAATTTGCCCGAAAGTTTGTGACTTTTATTTTTTTAATGCGAAACACATATGCCTAGCATTGTTCATGGAAAATAATAATGTCAAAACTGCAAGTCGAATTTGTTACGAAAGAGTCCCTGTGTGTCAATATGACACATGTACTCTTACGTACTGTCGCGGAGTTTTTCAATCACCATTATTTCAATGAGAAATTTATACGGCATTCGAAAATTGAAGGAAAAATTGATTTTTTCTAAATTAGAAGAAAACGTATTATTCATATAGTACGGAAATTTACACGGGACGCGATCGAAACTGCCACACAGAAGTAAAGCAGGGTCAACGCGTAGTGCTACAATTAGTTGAAGGTTTGGGTGGACACAATGTTATGTGTGACAATTTTTTTACTTCACATGAATTAGCAATTATATTACAAAAACAAAAGATGACGCTTGTAGGGACCATACGAAAAAATAGAAAAGAAATTCCACAAATTTTACTCGATACGAAGAAGAAGCCACTTCATCATTCGGAGTTTGTTTTTGAACACATACTAAAAGGTAGAATGGTGTCTTATGTGACAAAAAGAAGACGATTTGTTATTCTACTTAGTACATACCATACGTCAAAGCAAATGAGTAGGGAAGTAGATAAAAAATCCTGAAATAATAAAGTATTATAACGCTACAAAAGGAGGCGTCGCGTCGATGTCCTCGATGATATGGAGATGGTGGGCACATACAGATGTAAGCGCGAAACAAATAGATGACCAATGGCAATTGTTGCTAATATGTTAGATATATCAGCATGCAATGCTTTTATAATATTTCCTTCACTCAATGCAACGTGGAATAAAAATAAAAAATATCGTCGACGCCTTTTTTTTTATTGAAATTGGACATTCTTTGGTGCATTCGTATATGTATTACGTTTCGCACACATCTACCGCGAGGATCTAATGCGACTGCACTTGTTGTACAAATAAAGGGTATACCAACAGTGATTGTACCGTCTTGTAGTAATCGTATAATGCATACTCCACCAACAAAAAAACGAGCCCGGTGTCACATATGTGAGAAATGACCGAATGCTAATATACATAGTGCCCGATGTGATTTGTCCAAACAAGCAATATGTCCCACACATCGCTTTATTTTATGCGAAAATTGTGCAAAAACTAAGATGCAGATGTTAACGCATCCATTTGAATACAAAAATATCGAAAAATAACTTTCTATCTTGTTATTTCGTCGATATTTTACCACTGTGTCAATTTGACACCGAGGGACAGATTCAGTTCGCGAAATGAGGGACGGATGAGGGTTAACGACTATGCAGTCATTATCTGCGTAGTCGTTGACAACGTTTATATCTGAGTTACATATGGTTTCATGCATAAGATCCAAATTCTTCTTATTTTTTGAGAAAGTATATGACTACTCTTTCATTTTATCGTGATAGTGTAATTTCGTGTACAATACTTCTGAATATAAATAGTTTTTTACTGTACATATCGACTAAATTTATAATATAGTGATACTTGAGAGGAATTGATTCTGCTTATGCGATTTCGTTACCGAAATTTATTAATGAATTTCATTTTGGTATAGAGTCCCTGATGCTTGATTGATGCTTTTTGAAATCCTATAAGGAATTCAATGCTGTTTTCAACCTATGGGGTAATGATTTCGTACTACAAAGTTGTCTTATGGGTTGCCTATCCAAATGTAAAATTTTCTTGCAAGAGCAAAAAATCCCCCTTTTACCGTGGCCCGACAATTCACCAGACATGAATCCGATTGAAAATGTCTGGGAGTGCCTGAAAAGAGAACTGGCCAAAGAAAATATAACAACACAGACCAAGTTAATAGAGAGAATAATCTATCACTGGCACCATAACATTATATTAAAAGAAATTGCACAAACTTGCATAGATAGCATGTCCAGAAGAGTTGCGGCTTTAAGAGCAGCTAAGGGCGGATTAACAAAATATTAGTGTTTCAAGAATTATATTGATCTATTTGTGTTTGTATCCATTGTTTTTGTAAAATAAATATATGGAAAATTCATTGGTCATCATTAAGTGATATTTGCATAACGCATACCCATTATTCATGGTAAAACTCAGAATATCATAATTATAGAGGCGAGTCTAATAAAGTGAGCAGGGACTGTACTTCGATTTAAGGTGCATTCGTGTGAGCGATGCAAGAAATCTTCCAGTTTAGTTTCGCGATTTAAAACAACAGACCAATACTGTGTGCATAAGACCGCACGACCGAAGTGAACATTTCTAAGGCGACTGCACACCTGTCTGTTTCTCGCTCGCCCGAATAGCGTTTCGCCTCGGAGCGTAACGGATCATACTCATTCGCAGCCCAGGAATTGTGTACGCGGTGCGCCTAAAGTTTTCACTTCAAAAATTTGCTGAGTACACTGCCTATGAAGCGTTCTCTGTAGAAATGCCAGAGTCGACGCAAACGCCTTAAAGCCGAAGAATGTTAATACTATCACGGGAATCTCAATATAACCAGCGGCAGCGCGAAGTTAATGGGTCGAAGGCTGGATCAAATAGATAATAAGAACGATACAATGCGCCGTGACGCGGAGGTTACCGGAATGCGATCAAAATTCACGAGTGAATACGCGGTCCCGTACGTGCGATCGAAACTTGCATTGTGACGGGAGATTTCATGACGATCGCGCGACACGCGTATGAATACCAAGCCACCCTCGGTGTTCCCTGCGGAACGACTAACTTGTTTGTTTGCGTGATTCCAGCGTGCCATTGGAAGTCGAAACAAATGAAATTGAACGATCTTCCGAGGAGCAACGGTGTTCATATCCCATCGACAGCTATTTTTATACGTTCCTCTATTTTCGGTCGCAGTGATTAATAAGTTGATTGAAACGTCGTTGGGGAACGAGTGGAACGCCGCGTTATTTTATATCCGACTGTCGGCTATCAAATCTTGACGACTACTGTGATGTGCGCACATCCATTTAAAATACATAGAAGAAATCCAAAACAGCTGAGGCGCTTGGTGCCGGGTGTTAAAGTTCATACATCAAATGTCGCATTATCGGCGGAAACGGAGTGCAAAGGGTTAATAGTATGTTGCAGTTATTCGTCCCAGAGGTTCACAATGCAGACATTCGAATAGATCAGTATTGATTGACCATTTGTCGAGGTACCTCGAATCGAATCACTTATTTTAGACACGAGGTTAATCGCAACGTTGGCCGAATTATCGCCGATTAACACACACTCGGGGATCTCTTCTTGTTGGTATGTCCAGCGACAATTAGTGTACAATCAGAAGAGGAAGAGACGAATGCCGATAGATCTCTACAATTAGCAGCGTCGGCCAATCACCGTCCCTTGTGCTCGCCTCCGAGGACACAAAAGAAACCGGGAGGAAAGAGGTCGGGAGGGTGCGCATGGCTCGGGTGCCTTTTAAAAAATCTTGGCAACACGGCCGCCTTTCATTAGTCCTGCTAGTACGGCCAGTGTCTCTTGAGAAGCTTAAGAAGAGGGTTGGGACGACGTCACTCCCCTGCTTGGGTCAGTGACGGCATTAAGATTTAGAATACCCCTGCGCACGGCCGATGCAGCCTTGCGAACGAGGACGAGCGGAAACCCGGTGCCCGGAAATTTACGAAAATTCGTTCCCTCGAACAATAAAATATTAACCCTTTGTATTCGGAACTATTTTAATTCGAAAATTGAACATTTCCGACCTAGAATAATTCCATTTTCTACGATTTTCTTCATTTTATGTAAATGTTTAATAATTGATTAGATCGCATCATATTTAATATAATAATGTAAACAATATTTTGAATGATGGTGCAGCAATTTTTAGTGGTGACTCTGAATCACCTAAAGGTTGCTAAGGGTTAAGTCTTGAAATATGATCGGTCATTTTCGAGAAAATCCACACTGTAGAAACTAACAATGTAACACAAGAGTAACATACAATTAATGCATGAAAGATTTTCTTGTCAAACGATTCTTGCAGTACTACTGCAGAAAATTTCAAAATTCTAATAGTTAACATATAATAGTTACATAATATAATACATAATAGAAATAGTTAGGTAGTCCTTTGAATCCAGGCGGAATATATGTTTCACCTGCAACGGGTATCTAATTACAGCGAAATCGCTTCGATATCCGTTTCTCTGTGCACTTGCACGTGTGCATTCGCTTCGGTACCAGCTAGCTTTACTGCTGCGTGTACATCATATTTAACATTAAATCTCCACCGGTCAAAATGACCGGATCCAGATTTTTTATTTTACAATTATTGAAATAATATAAATGATTTCATAAGAAATGATTGCATAGATATCTTTAGGAGAGCACGTATTACAGTAGGAGCCGCGCAAAGTCTAAATAAAATCAATCTTGTCATTTTTATAAGGGCTTAAACTGTATTCTGTAACATAAATTGACTAATGGTTGCTATCTCGTGTTAAATGTATCATTTACATGAAATTCGACTTGGGGGAGTAGATTTTCATTTAACAGCTACTCTTCACAATCTAATGGAATGATTTTCTACTGAATAAAGATCCGCAGTCTGGTAATAACGAAGTTAGAGTCCGATCACGTGGAGAGCTCGATGTCCGATCATAGTTAACGAAATAAGACAAGAGAGGGGGAAAAATTTGATCGTGGAGGTGAAATGGTGCATTAAAGAACAATTGGCTGCGTATTAGCGCGAGGTGGCAGTCTCGGCAGGATGACAATGAGCGGAAGAGGAAGCACCTCCGTGTCGCTGACATGACTGCGTCCCTGACGTTCCAGCGGCAACGTCAGCGAAGGCGCAAGGCAAGTGGAAAAAGAAAATGGGAGTTGGATAGCGGATCCGCTTGTTTCGAGCGCGTCACTCGTCCCTCTGCCCCTCTTTTCGAGGTTTAGCAGTGGTTCTCTCTTTTTTTCATCTCCCCCTTTCGCGGAGTAATCAGCAAATCGCCGAAGCAGCCTGGCAAGCGATCACGAGCACCGGAGGGCTGCGGGGCTTGACGGGGAAGGAATCAGGAAAGTCTCGGGGACGAGACGTTGGTGTACGCGAGAAGAACGTCGCGACGAGAAGAGAGAAGAGAGACGTCTGATAAGACGTCGAATAACTCGATTACTCACCGAGGGAGTGTCACTTTGCCAGGCCGTGCATCCAAGTGCGAGAGAAATTTCGTTAAGGCGCTTCTCGCGAACTCTTGCCACCCTTTGCTTGTCTCTCGCCGCTTATCCACCCCCAACCACCGCAAGACTCGAAGAATTTTCGATAAACCAAAAGAATTGCGGCCGTCGAAGTTTAGACGCCATTCCGGATCGTCTCCGTAATCTTTAATACCTGAAAAACAACCAGACCAGAGAGTCTTTGGTTCGTCAATATTCACGTTTGAGTTAACCTAATTTGAATAGACACGCTCTATTCTGTCTCAATTGTATGCGTTGGACGCCGCAATCAAATTTTTGAAATTTAAGAATATAGCTGACCGATAGTTACAACAATCCTTTGTCTCGAATAACTTCCTTAAGAAAAGAGGGCACGATTATCTCAGATGGAACTGTTGCATCGATAGTTTAATTTGACGAAATGCTTGTCATACGCGGACGGATAAGTACTGGTGTGGGATAAAAGAAGTGTATAGCTCGCGATGATGGCAGCGTCAGACCACTGGCAGTTGTAACCTCGTTTTTGGAACGGGAAACAGTAGGAACAGCAATTTCTCGAGGTAATCGCGGGAATCCGAGGAAGCGCGAGAAGCGCCGCGGGGTAGGCAGGGGTGACGCAATTCACGAAAACGGAGAGGCTGAGATCGGGTTGAAACAGCTGCAAGGACTGTCTACTTCGTTGCATGACAGATTATAACGGGTGACCCAATTAAAACCGCGACGTTCACTCGACATCCAACGACGGCGAGATTCGTAATTGTGTAGAACAGTTTATTTGCGGCGGCTCCGTGCCATCGCCGCAGACTGCACTTTTTGTCGTCTCCATTACATCTACCGTAGAATTGTTGGAAACTATGCAAACAGCTGTCCAGTTAACTTGAGACGTCACTAACAAGAATCAGAAACCTGTTATATCACAGAACACTCGATATCTTCGTCATTGTATCAGAAAATATTTTTGGCCTTACCGTACGATGGGTCTAACTCTTAGAATCACCACTAAAAATTGCTGTACCATTATTTACAATATGGTTTACATTATTAAATATATTGGTGTGTCATCAATAGACTGCGGATCTTTATCCAAAATAAAAATGTTCTGTATTGGTTGTGGGAAGCAGAAGTAAAATAAACATTTATTTGATCCCCTAATGACATTGCTCCATTAGAAACAATCTTTCACTATTTTACATTTCACCCAGCCAATTTTTTCATAAATGCATAGAGATCCGCAGTCTAGTAATCAATTACTACGCGTTTAAGTATTGTATGAGGTACTATAACAATTTCATATTGATAAAATGGAAAGCATCGTGTACAATGTAATTATTCTTGGTTGGAAGAAATGTTTAATTTCGAGTTAAAATAGCTCCGACTGCTAAGGGTAAGCCATTTAGGTATTCTATTATTCAATACTCCACTCTTTTTAACGCTTAACAAATTAATGCAATTTAGATCTACCTATTACCACTGATAGATTCTAAAGAACACATTTTCATGCAACGCGTTAGCATTCTTTAATTTAATTTATAATTGGAACCGAGGATGCATTCCGAAGATATTTAAATGTGGGGATCGATACTGCAGTTCATCTAAATGCGAATGCCCGGCGAAAATGTCGAATAAGCAAACACAATGTTCCATCGTAACACTCGGAACTTATACCCCGGCATACATTTAATATATTTTGTATTAATGTTTTGCGGTGCTGCATACCTTGGCTGGGAGCTGGAGTCCAACTTCGTAAACGACATTGCTTGGTTTATGCCGTATCCACAGTTCCCGAAATATTCGTTGAAACTGCAGATCGAACCCAAGGCGGATTACTCCAATCTGATATCACCTAAGTTAGCTGGCATGAGGTACCAATAACATTTACCAAATTGTATAGCAGAGCCGATAGGGGGTTGTTTCAGCGCATATACCAATTGATCTCAGATACAACGTGGCTCGAGATTTATCATATCCTGCGAACGACATCTTGTGTAGTAAATCAGTATAATTGCATCTTCACGAAGCTATCGAAAGCACTTATTGAATTATATTGCGGAGCGTGAAATGTATAACGAAGTAATTACATTCTGCCGTACTAATGGCGGTCGAGTGCTAAGAATTAAATTTGACTTCATAATAAATTCCTTAAATAATACAGAAATAGAAACGAGCTCTAAAATAAAGAAATATTTCTGAATACTCGCATCTTCAATGATTTATAAATTATTAAATATTCTTGCAGGTCCGAAAAAGATCATACTCTCTCCATCTAAGAATCGACCATGGAAGCTTCGAGCACAGTTAGCGAATTGTCGATAATGCAGGTGCCTAGCAGGTTCCGCCCACGCACGTAATCGTGCCGCATAGATCGAGGACGGCTAAAGGTAAGTAACTGTACTAAAGGCAAAAAAGACTTACGATCACAGCGGAAAATGGGCACGACGAAAGAGCATTGTATTTTCAACGGGCCGCGCAATACTAATGCATTTCACGGAGAATTGCTTTTCCAGATATCTCGCGGGGCTTCGAGCTCACCCTACGCTTTACTCTTTGCCGTACAATCGCGCCGGCCAAAGCTCGTTGGATCCGCGCCACGTAGCTTCGTTTACCAAGGGAATGCAGCAATATGAAATACATTATGGTTACCAGGTACAAAAAAGAATTCGTTCGATCTGGGCAACCGAGATGAGGCGGCGCGGCGCGGCTTCGAGTCGCAGTTACCTATTACACTGTCCAACACCAAATTTGTTCCCTAATTACTGTTGGGTCCTTCTTATAGAGTTTTTTGCGCTGATTCCGAATCTGTTTTTAATTTTTTTCCTATATGCACAGTTTTTGAGAAACATGAATTTGAAAAAAACATATTTTTCAACTTTAAACAAATATTGTAGTGTTATTATAAAAGATATTGAATTGTTCTTTATAGCAATAGATTCTGTAGACTTTCCCGAATACAGCGATATCAAATATTAATACATTATGATTGTTTAAACATGTTTAAATAATCACTAAAGGCGGAGCGACACCACTTTTGCACCAATTTTTCAGGATATTTTTCAATTTATCTCAAAAAATAAGGGTCCAGCGGAAAATCGAACTATACCACGCGATAGAGCAGACTTTTATCTTGAGAAACCACCCTTTCAAGTTTGGAACGTCGACGTTTTTTTCGAACCAGTGGCGCTCACCACCAGAACGGTCGTTCGCTGCGTCATATCTCGTCACGAGCGCCACTGGCGGCAACTCATGTCGGGCGAAGATATTTTGCTTTCTGGTTCGAAAGAAACGTGGACGATCCAAACTTGACAGGGTGGCTTCTCAAGATAAAAGTCTGCTCTATCGAGTGGTATAGTTCGATTTTCCGCTGGACCCTTATTTTTTGAGATAAATTGAAAAATATCCGCAAAAATTGGTGCAGAAGTGGTGTCTCTCCGTCTTTAATGATTGTTTAAATATGTTTAAACAATCATAATGTATTAATATTGGATATCTCTGTTTTCGGGAAAGTCTACAGACTCTTTTGCTGTAAAGAACATTCAATATCTTTTATAATAACATCACAATATTTGTTTAAAGTTGAAAAATATGTTTTTTTTTCAAAGCCATGTTTTTCAAAAACTGTGCGTATAGGAAAAAAAATTAAAAACGGATTCGGAATCAGCGCAAAAAACTCTATGAGAAGGACCCAACAGTAAATAGGGAACATAAAAAAAGTTGAAATTTGTTGGACAGTGTTATCGTGCATCAGAGCACAGATCCAACTCTGTGCATTGATAATGTTTCAGCGAATTAATCGAACCAAATCAAACTTTGCGTGTGTTCATTTTCTACTATTCCTTTTGCAATCACTTCTACAGATTTTTCAACGTTTAGCACACGGGTGGTTGCAGAGGTAGCTTGGCTGTCAGTATAATTATGTACATTTATGTTCTTGTGGATGAGCGACGTTTGAAATCGAAGAGGAGTTCATCGATTCGCGTAGACCAGGGGTCGGCAAACTTTTTTTAGAAAGGGCCAGATTGTAAAAATTTTAGGCTCGGCGGGCCAAGTAGCAAACATGAAGATATGTATGGGTAATTTTCTCATAGAGCAAAAGAACGTTTATTTTTTATATACTTTTACATAATGTTTATACAAGTTTTACTAACACTTACAAAACTACGAATAAAAGATTTACATTTGCATATTGAAAACGTTATTTTTAAATAGATTAAATTTTCTAATGCGAAGATTGTAATTGTTTTTTCTGAGATAATATTTCATCATACTGGAGTGCAAAATTAGTACTTCCTATCATTAAAGTTGTTTGCAAATGGTCATTTGTTAATAATGATCTGAATTGCGATTTTACATACTTCATTTTCGAAAATGTCTTTTCGCATTGGTAAGTACTCCCAAATACGGATATAAATCCCCGTGCATATGATTTTAATTGGGCGTATTTATCTTCCGAAAGATATTTATAAAATTGGGTTAGACCCTTTTCTTTGAACATCATTTTTAACCTATCATCATTTTGCAAATCGATCACTTCCAGTTGAAGGTGTGATGTGAGCTCCTCAATTATACAGTCAAATGGATTTTGAAAATATCAACTATCGGCCGTTGCATAATAGCGCGTAATTTGATTTAATTTTCATGTAAAAAACAGTATCATCCCGCGGGCCGGATGAAAAACAAGCGGCGGGCCGCATTTGGCCCGCGGGTCGTAGGTTGCCGACCCCTTCCTACTCCTACCTTCTCTTCTTATTGGAATTCTCTTATTGGAAAAATCGAAAAACCAGCTCATCATCTCGTACGTAACATACTTGAATTTAAGGAAACTCTCCTAATCAATTCGAGAATGATACATTTCTTCTTCTTACGTAGCAGCGAGTGCTCTACTTGTGCGTGGATCTTTAGGCCCGATATCCAGCGCCCGGCGGAGAAACAAGAAATCACTTAAAACGATTCAATTCGGCAAATGGAATGTAGTGCCTTTGTACACCGGTGTTCCGTCGCCCTCTGTCCTCCCCCGGCGGGGCCCCCGCGTCGCGTAAAAGAACGCGTAGTCGATAAAACGCGATAATTAAAATTTAATTCGACCGGCCGATCGCGCGCCATCAAACGCGATGCCAGACAGACGTAATTGAGGCATTACTTTTCGATTAAACACAAGAGAATAGGAAGAAAAGGAATGCCGACAGGTAAACGGCAATGGCGGATTATGGCGTGGGACGAGGATGAGCGCGAGAGAAGAGAGCGGGGAGGAGGGATGTTCACTGTCGACGCTGGAAAGCGATGGTGGCCATGTGATGGGATTTAAATTAGCGGCGTGGCCCCATGCGACAGATGTCGCAGACTTCCATTAAATGTCGCTCGCTCCACGACTCCGATCCCAAAAGGAAAAGCTGCCAAGGCGGGGAAACGGCCGTTACAGAGGCGGAAGGAGAACGTCGTGGATTAAGGAAATTAGTAGTACTCGATAAGAAGCCCCTTACCGGCGCTAATTTATCGCGCGTAACCCCCTACGCCGTCCCTCGATGACAACGACATTAGAAATTAATGATACAGGCCTGTCGGATGGCAGGGACGCGTCGGTAAACTTTTATATTTCCTCGGCCGACGAGGGTAATGGAATACCGCGGGACGTTTTGTCACGTTTTCTACCACATTATTTGTAATCGATCATCCACGGATATATAATTAAAGTATCACGCGTACAGCTACTGATTGATGAAAGATAAGAGCGTCATGTTTCGAGCGAGATGAAATGACTGGGGGATGAATTGTTTGTCGACATTCAAAATCATGATCTCAATTCTCCGAACTTAAGATTAATGTGCAAATTGTATTTTCATATTATTGTATGGCAATATGATTATTGTAGCCTAGAATAATCTACGTCTGTATGGTTCAGTCAGCGAAGTCCGTCGAAATTAAACCGACAATTGGAAGCGTTCGGATTATTGGGGCTCGAGCCGCCATCACGCTGAGAAAATTGAAGTCCTGTATCGATTGCGTTTATACGTGGAAAGAAAGCTATTATTAAATTGGATACGACGATTCAAGCACAAGACCCGCTGACGACGATTCCTTTGTGTTCGAGAGATTGCACCGCGAAGAACGTAACCGAGTAAGAGAAATGTATTTCTCGGGCGGGAGCAGCTTGGTCCATTCGTTCGTTTCACACGGCTCTTTCTAACGTTGCTTCCATCTCGCGACGTAATCACGGGTCTCGCCGACCGATTCTCTTCCCGCTAAACGATATTGGGGATGTTATGTCAATTTACACACGATCGGAGAACCGATGTAAATTTCAATCGGAATCGACGACGCTTGACAACACTGTCCAACACCAAATTTGTTCCCTAATTACTGTTGGGTCCTTCGTATAGAGTTTTTTGCGCTGATTCCGAATCTGTTTTTAATTTTTTTCCTATACGCACAGTTTTTGAGGAACATGACTTTGAAAAAAAAACATATTTTTCAAATTTAAACAAATATTGTAGTGTTATTATAAAAGATATTGAATTGTTCTTTATAGAAAAAGATTCTGTAGACTTTCCCGAATACAGCGATATCAAATATTAATACATTATGATTGTTTAAACACGTTTAAATAATCACTAAAGGCGGAGCGACACCACTTTTGCACCAATTTCTGAGGATATTTTTCAATTTATCTCAAAAAATAAGGGTCCAGCGGAAAATCGAACTATACCATGCGATAGAGCAGACTTTTATCTTGAGAAACCCCGCTTTGAAGTTTGAAACGTCGACGTTTCTTTCGAACCAGAAAGCAAAATATCTTCGCCCGACATGAGTTGCCGCCAGTGGCGCTCACCATTACAACGGTCGTTCGCTGCTCCGTATCCCGTCGCTGCGCCGTGTCTCGTCCCGAGCGCCACTGGCGGCAACTCATGTCGGGCGAATATATTTTGCTTCTCAAGATAAAAGTCTGTTCTATCGAGTGGTATAGTTCGATTTTCCGCTAGACCCTTATTTTTTGAGATAAATTGAAAAATATCCTAAAAAATTGGTGCAAAAGTGGTGTCGCTCCGCCTTTAGTGATTATTTAAACATGTTTAAACAATCATAATGTATTAATATTTGATATCGCTGTATTCGGGAAAGTCTACAGAATCTTTTGGTATAAAGAACAATTCAATATCTTTTATAATAACACTACAATATTTGTTTAAAGTTGAAAAATATGTTTTTTTTCAAAGCCATGTTCCTCAATAACTGTGCGTATAGGAAAAAAATTAAAAACAGATTCGGAATCAGCGCAAAAAACTCTATAAGAAGGATCCAATAGTAAATAGGGAGCATAAAAAAAGTTGAAATTTGTTGGACAGTGCAATTAATGATCTTCTAATCAGTAGACCATTAGTTCTTTCTGCAAAATAAAAGATTTCATGCGATATTCTGTGAAAACTAACCAACCTGCCAGCCACAGGGTATTGTCTATTTTATTTTGTTACCGGCGTCGACCGCGCGCGCGCGAAGGTGAATTCGAGTGCAACTGGTACAAATACGCACACGCGCGATTGACAAAATTCATTTCGCAATCGTTTCCCGCGTCAATTCATTTGAATCGTTAAAATTATTCACTCGACCTGCCGCCTTCAAAAGCGGCCGACATGCCAGTGGCCCAGCAAGATGGCGGTTTAAATGTTAAAATGCGTTTGAGTTCCGTTCCGGGCCAGTGGGTCCAGTCGGCTGCATGGAGAATGCGTGTTATTAATGTCGTGTCGAATATTCGGCGTACTCTTTGCCATCGAAATTTAGTTGTGGCGTCAAAAGAACACTATCCTGTTCCGACAAACAGAGAAGCAATATTCAAAACAAAACAATTTGTTTTTCTTTTCACTTGTTCAATATCTCTGTCATTACTCGTCCAGATACACGCTGCGAATTTAACGGACGCCGGACTTATTTTCAATCAACGTAGACAACCAGTTTCGACAGGTTTCCCCTCATCGACTTCCGTTTTAATGTTTCGCGTTTTCCACGCGAGCGGATGGCGGTTAAAACGTGAATGATCAGAGCCCGAAGGATTAACGATTTCCGGTCCGTAGCGGGAGCGTATCGTTTTTCTGCAACGTCCGAGACGCGGATAACTAATTCCCGATTCAGAAAGAGAAACGCCGAGCGCGCCGGCTGCAATGAATTTCATCTCGAGGCTCAAAAATAGCATCGAGCCAGGTTTTTCCTCTTTTCCCGGACTGGCGTCGTCCAGCTCGCGATATCGGCGCGTGCACGGAACATTAAGCTTCTTCCTAACGAATACGCGTTGCAATATTTTTCAGAGCACACATCCGCGCGATAAGAAAAGTTGCGCGTTCTTGGCCGGAGCTGCAATATTTGTTTTTCCTCCTTGGGCCACTACTTTCTCTTCGGCGTTCCCCTCTGAGTTACTAGATGCGTATCCACGGCTACTCTCCTTGCTGGACGAATTATTCCTCGAGTGACGGAACAACCGTTCCTTCAATGGTTAATTTAATTCCCGAAACACCAATTGTATGAGGGATTGTAAAGGTTGAGGCACGTCTTGTTTTTAAGCTATAAAATTTCATAGGATGAGAATTGAGCCAAAAAATTTATACCGTTGGAAAGGTATAGTTGCCAACTACATTTTCGCCGCAGGAAGTATAATGATAGATAAAATAACGGATAAAAAGTTTTACCCAATTTTCTGAAGATAATGTTTTCGACAACATTTCTTTTTGCCGTACAAATTAGGACACCACAAGAACTCTGAAAAGTACGTGTCGAAATGAAGTCAAAACGCCTTATATCAGATGTTTACTGAGTATTTTATTATTATTTCATTCTTAATTATCATCTATAATTATTTTATATTGAGTATAAAAATGTGATATATTTAAGTAATCAGGGTTGAAAAATTTTCAGTTGAAAACGAATCAGTAAGAAACACAATAAAAATCTTTTTAGGACATATTTATAGCTTTTGCTTGGCACAGCTACGCTGAATACGACTTGTTGCTTCTAATGCTCATGAAAAGTTTGTGTATAAATAGAAATAAAGTTGACAATCATGACATCGGTGTTTCCCAACTTATACTGTGTCCCAATCTGTACGACAGTGACTTGCATACAAAATGTTCGACTACAGGTGAGAGAAAATTTATGGAGTGATTCTCGATTCGGCTTCGTTTATTAGTTACTAACAATTATATATTCGCCTAAAATGCTATAACCCGATCGACAGTGGTATACGTTACACGAATACTTATGTCGTATATCTCTGTTGGTCGGATTGCCGCATTTTAGTGATATTCGAATTGTTAGTAACTAAAAAGCGAAGCCGAAGTCGCAATTTTTCATTCTTCATTTTCGTCTTATATTATCATGGACAACTACGCCTTAAATTTTCTCCCACCTGTAATCGATCACCCTGTATATCAATTCATTTAGGAAAATATAAAGACAGATGATATAGTACAATCAATGATATTAAGTCTTGTTTTCATCATCTTTCATCTCACAGATGGTGAGCAGAACGCGATCTATCAGTGCATAAATTATTTTTTATTTGTATCTATTATGCACTGTTCATTTATATTCATCCTATTGATACATTTAATGTTTCCTATTTTTATGTGTCATAATAAAACATCTATTGTTGTTAGCAAAAGTATTGCACTGATGAAAATCAATGCCGTCTTCGCAGACTCTAAAGCCGAGCCTCTTAGAAACTTTGCCGATGTAGCTCACTGTTCAAAAGTGTTTTATTCGTAAGTACAGCGTAATATCCATAATATCTTCATCGCGCAGGATGTTCAACAGTTTTGTTATTCGCGAAGTAGCTGCAAGTTAAACAATTTCGGTGTATCATAATTTGCATCCGCCAGGCGTCCCGATACCTTCAGCCGGGAGCATGCTCGGCACGGCGCGGCGGCTGCGTTCAACGCGTCGCGTCGTCTGCCGAAAGTTTCATCAAAATCAGAAGTTTCCTGTCGGGCGATGGTTCCCGTCGAGACAAAATCACGAGTGAAACGCAAACGACAAGAGCGAGAGACCGGCTTTCTATTCTAATGCGGCGCTCCTCCTGCTCGTGGTCCCGCAGCCGCGATTTCTCGCGGTGTATCGCAAATTTGTTTAAAGCCGTGTCACCGGGCGCAACATCGCGACAAGGAAGAATGGGAACGAGGGAAAAAGTTCCCGCGCCACGATCTCCATAACGAACGTACGACCGCTACATATTTCATGCGATAAGAAAAGTCTCTCCGCGCAGTTGGCTGACGCTGCGAGCATCCTTCCTCTCTGTCCCACCCTCTGTTTGCTCTTCGCCGCCTTCCGTCTCCGCTTTTCCTTATTACCCCCCAGATTCGCATCGGTCCAGTAAGCCGAAAACTCGGCTTCGTATCTCCATTCCAGTTCTTTCGTCCCGGATCCCCCTTCCATCCTTGCCACCTCCTCTTCAACCCCTTACCTTCAAACTCTGTTCTTTCTCTCTCCCCACCCGTTCTCTCCTCCATGTTTTCTCTCTCTTCTTTTTTTCACCGGTTCTCCCCCATTCCTCGTTATTTGTTATTGCAGGGAAACTGGCCACGTAATGAAATATACACGAAACAGCCGCGCGGCAGTGATTCATAACACGCGATCCTATCCCGCCTAGGAAATATTGCGATTCCGCGCCGCCGCGCCGCCTTAACAAAGCGAGCCACGGTCGCCCCCTTTTCGGATCTTCCATCCCACACAGCCAACGCCGCCGCTGCTCTGTTCCTCTATCTAGTCGCTGAACAGACCAGATTCCGAATTGGATCCGAGCACCGTGTTTACGCAGTTTTTGCCACACTTCGGTGTAGCCGACGGTTCTTTGCCCCGCGGGCAAAGTGAATCCTAGCTTCCTCGCCGGACTCGAGAACGCCGCCGTCTTTTTTCGCGACCGGCTTCTCCGACGTTTCTTTTCCCCAGCCTTTTGTTTCGCTCGCTTTCGCAAACGCGTTACGGTGCGTTTATGTTGGAGCTGCGACGAACAGTCGGAGAAATAATAATGCACCGTCGTATCTCGTAAATGAGAAGAATTACTACGTATTACTAGAAGAATATAAGACTATCCATGTACACTATGCTCTTGACGAAGTTTTTCCTCAAAATTTCTATTGTGGCACCCCAGGATTGTTTTAATTAATAAAAAAATCTCTGTGCAAAGTTTAAGCTCGATCAGATAACGGGAAAAGGTGCCTCAAGGCCCTTAAATATCGAAATTATTAATCAATTGCTCAAAAAATCGTTTTTCTTGAATATTATTTAAATAATTGACCACATCTCGTTTATGTTGGAGCTGCGACGAACAGTCCGAGAAATAATAATGCACCGTCGTATCTCGTAAATGAGAAGAATTACTACGTATTACTACAAGAATATAAGACTATCCATGTACACTAGGCTCTTGACGAAGTTTTTCCTCAAAATTTCTATTGTGGCACCCCCAGGATTGTTTTAATTAATTAAAAAATCTCTATGCAAAGTTTGAGCTCGATCGGAAAACGGGAAAAGGTGCCCAAGGCTCTTCAAGATCAATACTATTTAAATAATTGACCACATCTCGTTTATGTTGGAGCTGCGACGAACAGTCCGAGAAATAATAATGCACCGTCGTATCTCGTAAATGAAAAGAATTACTACGTATTACTAGAAGAATTTAAGAGTATTTATGTAACTAGGGTGGCTCTTGACGAAATTTTTCCTCAAAATTTCTATTGTGGCACCCCCAGGATTGTTTTAATTAATTAAAAAATCTCTGTGCGAAGGTAGAGCTCGATCGGAATTCGGGAAAAGGTGCCTCAAGGCTCTTAAAGATCAATATTATTTAAATAATTGACCACATCTCGTTTATGTTGGAGCTGCGACGAACAGTCCGAAAAATAATAATGCACCGTCGTACCTCGTAAATGAGAAGAATTACTACGTATTACTAGAAGAATATAAGAGCATCCATGTACACTAGGGTGGCTCTTGACGAAATTTTTTCTCAAAATTTCTATCGTGGCACCCCCATGATTGTTTTAATTAATAAAAAAATCTCTGTGCAAAGTTTAAGCTCGATCAGATAACGGGAAAAGGTGCCTCAAGGCCCTTAACCCTCATCCGTCCCTCATTTCGCGAACTGAATCTGTCCCTCGGTGTCAAATTGACACAGTGGTAAAATATCGACGAAATAACAAGATAGAAAGTTATTTTTCGATATTTTTGTATTCAAATGGATGCGTTAACATCTGCATCTTAGTTTTTGCACAATTTTCGCATAAAATAAAGCGATGTGTGGGACATATTGCTTGTTTGGACAAATCACATCGGGCACTATGTATATTAGCATTCGGTCATTTCTCACATATGTGACACCGGGCTCGTTTTTTTGTTGGTGGAGTATGCATTATACGATTACTACAAGACGGTACAATCACTGTTGGTATACCTTTTATTTGTACAACAAGTGCAGTCGCATTAGATCCTCGCGGTAGATGTGTGCGAAACGTAATACATATACGAATGCACCAAAGAATGTCCAATTTCAATAAAAAAAAGGCGTCGACGATATTTTTTATTTTTATTCCACGTTGCATTGAGTGAAGGAAATATTATAAAAGCATTGCATACTGATATATCTAACATATTAGCAACAATTGCCATTGGTCATCTATTTGTTTCGCGCTTACATCTGTATGTGCTCACCATCTCCATATCATCGAGGACATCGACGCGACGCCTCCTTTCGTAGCGTTATAATACTTTATTATTTCAGGATTTTTTATCTACTTCCCTACTCATTTGCTTTGACGGATGGTATGTACTAAGTAGAATAACAAATCGTCTTCTTTTTGTCACATAAGACACCATTGTACCTTTTAGTATGTGTTCAAAAACAAACTCCGAATGATGAAGTGGCTTCTTCTTCGTATCAAGCAAAATTTGTGGAATTTCTTTTCTATTTTTTCGTATGGTCCCTACAAGCGTCATCTTTTGTTTTTGTAATATAATTGCTAATTCATGTGAAGTAAAAAAATTGTCACACGTAACATTGCGTCCACCCAAACCTTCAACTAGTTGTAGCACTACGCGTTGACCCTGCTTTACTTCTGTGTGGCAGTTTCGATCGCGTCCCGTGTAAATTTCCGTACTATATGAGTAATACGTTTTCTTCTAATTTAGAAAAAATCAATTTTCCTTCAATTTCCGAATGCCGTATAAATTTCTCATTGAAATAATGGTGATTGAAAAACTCCGCGACAGTACGTAAGAGTACATGTGTCATATTGACACACAGGGACTCTTTCGTAACAAATTCGACTTGCAGTTTTGACATTATTATTTTCCATGAACAATGCTAGGTATATGTGTTTCGCATTAAAAAAATAAAAGTCACAAACTTTTGGGCAAATTTACCGACAAATAACAAAACAGTACCCCTTAATTCGCGAAAACTGTGTCAAATTGACACGAGGGACGGATGAGGGTTAAATATCGAAATTATTAATCAATTGCTCAAAAAATCGTTTTTCTTGAATATTATTTAAATAATTGACCACATCGAGAAACATGTTAGACAAAACCTGTAGATCTAGACAGGCTGCGACTTTTATGTCGTATTATCTTTTCCCGTAAAATAAACAGTTTTCGAAAAAATTGAGAAAAATGTCGGACAAAACCAAATAATTTCTCTGCAGCTTGAAAACTGAAGTGTGTTTTCACTATCTTTTATCAGTTCCATGACATCAAAAATTCTCTCTTCATTATTAAAATTATTTACATTGTAGTAACTCTAGGGGCACTTTACTTATGGCTTTATTGCATTACGAAGCTACCGGAACTATGTCTGACTACTGTCTCATTCTACTTGCTCCACTAGACTGACTCAACTGCAGTTTAACTTTCTTGCTTGGCATATTTTACAAGTCGCACACACATTATTTACATATTTTCTACTTCATTTTGATTCTACACACGACTGCCGTTTTTTGTGATTATTAGTTACTTTTAAATTACAACTTGAAGGAACACTACATTTCCGCCCAGAAATACTTGATGTTTGAACTGTCGTAAAATTGTAACAAATGATCGTGGAAGGGTCGCACCGGACTCATTTTAAAGCTTGAAATCTCTATTTCCAGAATGGTATTGCAATTTTTCCCCAAGATGTTTCTTCATCGTGCAAATTCGACTTCAACGCGTTCCTCCTCCAGCAGCAGAAGAGCCTGGTTTCTTTCTCCAATTCTTCGCATTTAAACGACTCTACAGGCATTGAAAATCTTTTTACCGGACTAACACAATCGTACACATAAAGATTGAAGTCTGGCTTTTGCAAAGCATCTTTAAACTTGCTTTACAATTTTTTGTTGCCGTTTTATTGACCAACGGTGAAGAAGTAGAAGGTTTTTCTGAAGAATGTCGGTGTTCCGCGACGGAACAGCTCGAACATAAACGCAGCCTACAATCTAAAGGGCTCGAAGGAGGAACGAGGAAGTCATTGAAGAGCTCGCAGGTGAATTGGTGACCAATGAGAGGATTGCATCGGCAGGAAACGACGCGAAGAAAATAATACGTGGCCGAGAGAGGATATCGTTGTGCACGGCTCGGAGGACTCGGTTCTCGGCAGCGCTTGTGCTCGTAAATCAGCGGGAACACAATTTCACGGGAGGCTGCGACGGCGACGTGGTCCGTCGCACGCTCGATCGACCGGTATCTAATTAATGGAGACGTCGATTCGTCGAACCACGGAAGAATGTTTGCCGTCCGAACTGCGAGCCGGTGCAACCTGTTTCTATCGAGAGACGCCGACGGGGCAGAGATACGCCGGTTTTATGAATTACGTCGGCAATCGCCAACGTTTTATTGGATACACCGCTTCATAATGGAGCCGATCGTGTCACAACCTTGTCTCTAATCAGAACGTAAGCCCACAATGTTCGCTCAAACGTGATCTGAACCCTTGTCGACATATTTACAACATCAGGAGCATTCATCAAATTCCTGAAGATGCAGACGAATAGTTTTATTCCGTACATGTGTAACAAATGTTTATTTTTCAGTATTCAAGTCTTTGAATGATGCACCAATTCGCTAAGAAAAATATTTTTTATCTCTTGAAATATCCACGTCCCCAAAAGATTCTGTGTACATCCTAATCGTTCAGGCTTCACGCGAGACCTATCGAGAATCGACAGTGGCTGGTATGTATCCACTTAGAAAAATGACACGACTGAATTTATTCAGATTGTCGCGAATTACTATTTTAAAACAGTTGCTTGTGTGCGAATAAAGAAATCTGTTGAACCATTGCATCAACGCTGATAAATTTAGCATTAGTTAGTTTACTTTTGTCCGAAACCTTAAGCGAATGAAACATATGGGTAGACTGCGGATCTTTATGCGAATAAAAATTGTCGTAAGTCAATTGTAAGGAACAGAAGTTAAATGAAAATGTACTTCCCTTGTAATAATTTCAGGAAGTTCAAAATCATGTAACGGCATTCAATTCTTCTTGTGTGTGTGTACAATTTGACCAGGCGATTTCTATTATAAATATATAAAATCCGCAGTTTACTTATAGATTTTATTGCAGCTCCACTGAAAACGCACCCTAAGATCCTGAAGTTGCAGGTAAACCGTAACGATCTAAGGGATGCAAACGTGTTTCGTTTGGCAAAAAGAGCTTCGAATATAGAAGTTCCCTGTGCTTACAGTGAACGTTTCAACGCTTCTCGTCGCCGATAAATGGCGTACGCGTTTAATTGGTCGATGAAAAAGATTCACATGAATCTATGCGCAATATTCGCGCGAGACCGGGGTTCGGCAGCGGGAAACTTGCTGCGACGGCACTTGACCATCGCGACCGTGATATAGTCGATATATCTGGCGACACACACCCCAGGGGACCCTGTCAGAGATCGTCGCGTAGGGGACAGCCGGTATATGTGTTAAAGACTAGGAGTGATCAGATACGAGGGTCCGATATCGCAGATCGTGGAGGACGCAGCTTTTCCAAGAGACGTTCGGTAAAAAAAGAGGAGAAGCAAGGAAACGGGGGTGATGAGGTGAACTATGAAGAAGACAGGCGAAAGGAAGCTGGAGGAAAGGGAGGCGGTCGGCGGAGGATGATGTCGACTGAAAAAAAACGGGAGAACGGGAAGAGAAAATAAAAGTGGATGTCAGTGGATGCAGAAGATGCTGACTGGTGGGATCCCCGCAGCGGCGTTTCTCGAAGAGCACTCGGGGTCAATCCAGAAAAATCTGAGCAAGGTGAAAAGCGAAACGGCACTAGACTGCCAGATATGAAGAACGAGAGGATCTGATATGGCGGAGATGCTTACAGGCTGCTCCGGATCGCTTTCTGCGATTTTAACCGCTTTTATCGGGTGTATTCGCAATTTTTTATTTGTCAATTGTAAAGTTTGTTACGGATTAGAAGGGGTAGAACAAGTCACTTCACTTAGAATTAACTTTATTTCCCCAACTTGGGTACGTTCAAAATTGTCAACGAACTTTGTACAACACCACAAAATTTACAACACCCGAAAATTTTCGAAAACAGAACTTAGGAGAATATGATATCGAAGGAGGTGGCACGAAATTCAGTAGTGCAACTCAACATCGAGCCAGATGGCCGAAAATTTTTGAAAATTCAGTAGTAGAAGTCAATGACACGACAGCCGGTAGAAAATTTCAAAAATTTTTGGAAATCCCTAAAACTGAACTTTGTATTACGAGATTATGATGTCAAAGGAGGTAGCACAAATTTCAGTAGTACAACGTGGAGCCAGACGTCCGAAAACTTTCGAAAATTCCGTGGTACAACTCAATGACAAGACAGCCGGTCGAAAATTTCGAAAATGTTTTGGAAATTCCGAAAATTGAACTTTGTATTAGGAGAATATGATGTCCAAGGAGGTGGCACGAATTTCAGTAGGACAACGTCGAGCCAGACGTCCGAAAACTTTCGAAAATTCCGTAGTACAACTCAATGACAAGACAGCCGGTCGAAAATTTCGAATATGTTTTGGAAATTCCGAAAACTGAACTTTGTATTACGAGAATATGATGTCCAAGGAGGTGGCACGAATTTCAGTAGTACAACGTCGAGCCAGACGTCCGAAAACTTTCGAAAATTCCGTAGTACAACTCAATGACAAGACAGCCGATCGAAAATTTCGAAAATGTTTTGGAAATTCCGAAAATTGAACTTTGTATTACGAGAATATGATGTCCAAGGAGGTGGCACGAATTTCAGTAGGACAACGTCGAGCCAAACGTCCGAAAACTTTCGAAAATTCCGTAGTACAACTCAATGACAAGACAGCCGGTCGAAAATTTCGAAAATGTTTTGGAAATTCCGAAAATTGAACTTTGTATTACGAGAATATGATGTCCAAGGAGGTGGCACGAATTTCAGTAGGACAACGTCGAGCCAAACGCCCGAAAATTTTCGAAAATTCCAGTAGTACAACTCAATGACAAGTTAGACGGTCGAAAAATTCAAAACTGTTTTGGAAATCCCTAAAATTGAACTTTGTATTACGAGAATATGTTGTCCAAGGAACTGGCACGAAATTCAGTAGTACAACTCAACGTCGAGCCAGAGGTACTACGATTTTAAATGTATAGATATAGTGTAGGAAAAATTGCATAAAAATTTCTATACTTAATTTGTCGCTTAACAAAATACAACACGTTCCACAACTCAAGATATGCTTGTCGTGATGGAAACCGCGTGATTCTAGCGAACGGCTGTGGACCGTCGCAGAGTACAAGGCTAATCGTGATCTGACGACAATGTAGAACCCAGACGTAGACTATCAATGTTATCATTGGATAGATGGATGAATTCTTTTCCCTTAGGCTCTGTAACAAAAACAACAAATTCGCTTAAATTTATTCAATCAACCATCAAACAATAAATCCGTGTAATAGAAAATTAGTATATAATATGTAATAGACTAGAATATACAGTAAAAAATTAATCATTCAAGTTGAATGTAGAATCAAAATTAATTTAAACTAAAATTAAATAAACTTTATTTCGAGAGAAAATTATCGCGAAAAGGCAACTATTCAAGAAAAAATTTAAATCGTTGAAAAATAAATAATTTACTTGAACACAGAATTAATTTCAATTGTTTAGAAAAAAGGATTCTGTAGACTACCCCGAATATAGTGATATGCAATATTAATATTGGATGTCACTGCTGTATCTTTAACTGTAAAGAACAATTCAATATCTTTTATAATAACATCACGATATTTCTTTGAAGTTGAAAAATGTTTTTTTTCAGTCATGTTTCTCAAAAACTGGGCATCTAGGAGAAAAATGAAGGGCAGATTCGGAATTAGCGCAAGAAACTAGATAAGTACCACCCAACAGTAATTGTGGAACAAATTTGGTGTTGGACAGTGTAATCGATATTGTTCCGTGACGATTTACCTTCTCACAAACGAGAATCTCCTCAGCAGCCTTCTGCACCGACGTGATCACGTCGATGGCCTTCTGTTTCTTACTCCAGCCAGAATATATCCTAGAGGGCGTAAGAAAACACCGAATTATTTGAGTGACACCACCGACCAGATACTATTAAAGACTGCTAGCTTCATCACCGACGAGGTACTATTAAAGACTGCCAGCCCCTGTGGTATTTAGCGGGACCAGTAAGCGGGCGCGAACGGGCGCGAGGATAACATGGAACTTACAGTGATCTGAAATACCAATCGCTAAAAGTTCTACCACCGACGAGATACTCGTCAAGTAGAAGAAGAATGATGTAGTATAGAATGCTCACATTACCCAATCTGTAATTGCCTTATAATACTATCACTGACGAGATACTATCTCGTCTCTTTATCTAAATACAACCAGACGATACATGACATTGTTCACGCCTGGGGCGAACCAGCTTGAATAATGCATACATTTTGTTCTGAAGGAAGGTGAAAATTGTAAAATGTTATGGAAGACGATAGGTATAGGAATAGAATTTACTAAAAATCAACATATTTATTAAATGTGCAGCTATTAGCTCGATATTATCCTTTATTCATAAGAGTGTTACGTCCTGACGTCCGTCACCGGACTCTCCCCTTATATATTTGCACTATAAGTTAATATATAAGTAATTGATATCAATATCTGAGAAGACTCCCATCCGACGTCATCACTTTGGAATGTAATCACGTCAAGCCTCAGTGATTTTGGGCATAACAATTCCAAGGCCTGCTCACTCAAGCATACGACTCTATTGTCCCCCCACCAATTCTTCTATTGTTCCCCCACCAACTCTTGTATTGTTCCCCCACCACAAGTCCACCTGGCAACAGGCTTATAAAAGCCAGGATCGCAGAGCAGAGACACACAATTCGACAATTCGACAATTACACGATTCGATCACACAATTCCAAAATTCGACAATTATACAATTTTGATAACTCGATCATTCGATCACTCGATCTTTCGATCATTCAATCATTAATAAGCAGTAACTCAGCACTAAGCATTCTTATCATTCAGTCAGTCAGTGGAGCAATCATTGACGAATTTCATTTACTGTTATTTAATTATTCATTTATCAGGATTATTCCAATTCAGTACTATTTCGGGAAATTATTCATTTATCAGGATTATTCCAATTCAGTACTATTTCAACGATTCAACCTCCGAACAATACAGTTCTCGTTGATGAACCAATGCGGGACGCTATAATTTATTTATAGTAGATAACCGTGATCTGAGAGAACGCTCCCTTCCTCAAAGGTCTCCTTTTGTCTACGTGAGGTTCATCAAAAGTTCGATTCGTCAAGTGACGTGTGCGTGTGCAACGGAGAGAGAGAGTCACGAGTGAGAGTGAGAATCGCGCACCGGGCCCAATATCGTTTCTCCCTCGAACTAGGCGGACTTGGTCCAGCCGTTCGAGCCAACGCTCCAACCCCGAGTCAGGCGGACTTGGTCCAGCCGTTCGGGCACCCTTCTCATTCACGGTCAGGCGGACTTGGTCCAGCCGTCCGAGAATTCCCAAATCCTAGCTCAAACCCTCGACGATCGAACCGCAATATTCCATTTGATCTCTCTCTCGGGCCGGATCTGCGCGGTACGCTCCCACGTCACCACGAGTCGTGAACCACACGCAAATTCGAGTGCCATTTCGAGTCATCTCTCCGAGTCTCCGACGAAATATCCCTAATCCTCCGCAATATCGTCCTGAGGTCAAACCTCGGTCGTAACAAGAGTTTCACTAGAAGCTCTTACAAATAGAGGATAATATCGATTGCCCAGGTCTCACCACGAGGAGGTTGCTGCACAAGAGACCCGAAAGGGAGTCAGAACGAATGCAATATTCCTTCTGGCTCCCTTTTTGACAACGACGGACTTAAATTACGTACGCAAAATAGTAAATTATATAGTAAATAGTAACGCACGCACGCAAGTCGAGCAATTATCGCGGGGCAAAAGGTGTGAATCGGAGAAGAAGTCTCCGATTCTTTCAAAAAGAAAAACTAAAGCGAACCAGAGCAGAAGGCCCCGGTTCGAAGGGACGCGGCGCGTACAATGTTTGCAGCCCAGCTCCGGCCAGAGGCGATATCCGACGTGTCCTCACCAAGAGAGATGGTCACGAGAAGTGTTCAAACGTAACACCATTCCTCCGCCAACTACCTGGCCACCAGGAACGCAATGCGATGAGGTGAACCCGGGTAGAATTACAAACAGAGAGAACTCTGCCAACTACCTGCCACCAGGCATCGCAAAGCGTTGAGGTGAACCCGGTAGGATGACAGAGAGAATGGCAATACGAGTGAACAGGTCTCAATGAACCACCTCTCTCAATGTATCGACGCCGAATACTGACTCCAACCGGTCTGCACATACAAACAAGGTCCGACACTGCAGAAGGCTGTGTCGGAATCAAGAAAACGAGTAACGAGAAGTTAAGACAATAATTACTCGACGATATACAATATTAAAAACTAACGCACGCACGCAAGTCGAGCAATTATCGCGGGACAAAAGGTGTGGATCGGAGAAGAAGTCTCTGATCCACGGGGGACCAAAGGCGAATCAGGCAGAAGGCTCTGATTCTTCCAAAAAGAAAAACTAAAACGAACCAGAGCAGAAGGCTCCGGTTCGAGGGAGCGCGTACAATGCTTGCAGCCCAGCTCCGGCCAGAGCCGATACCCGACGTGTCCTCACCAAGAGAGATGGTCACGGGAAGTGTTCAAACGTAATACCATTCCTCTGACAACTACCTGCCACCAGGCAACGCAATGCGATGAGGTGAACCCGGGTAGGATTACGAACAGAGAGAACTCTGCCAACTACCTGCCACCAGGCATCCCATAGCGTTGTGGTGAACCCGGTAGAATTACGGACAGAGAGAATGGCAGGACGAGTGAACAGATCCCAATGAACCACCTCTCTCAATGTATCGACGCCGGATACCGACTCCAACCGGTCTGCACATACAAGCAAGGTCCGACACTGCAGAAGGCTGTGTCGGAATCAAGAAAACGAGCAAAGTGAAGTTAAGACAATAATTACTCGACATTTACAACGACGATATACAATCTTAATTACTAACGCACGCGAACGGCCTATAGGCGATTCGGGTACCCCGGGGACGCGACTACCCGTACTCACTCACGGCAACATCCGCGAGTGAGCCCCTGGGGGACCTCACGCGGCAAATAAAACTAAGTTCTTCGTATATCCTCTTCTTCATTTGTCCTCTTCTTGGCGTGTCCTCTTCTTAGTATGTCCTCTTCTTGGTGTGTCCTCTTCTTAGTGTATCCTCTTCATAGTATGTCCTCTTCTTAGTATGTCCTCTTCTTAGTGTATCCTCTTCATAGTATGTCCTCTTCTTAGTATGTCCTCTTCTTAGTACGTCCTCTTCTTGGTGTGTCCTCTTCTTAGTGTATCCTCTTCATAGTATGTCCTCTTCTTAGTATGTCCTCTTCTTGGTGTGTCCTCTTCTTGGTGTATTCCAACTAAAACAGACTAATAATAATTAGACATAACAATACATTACCCCGCACACGAGTGCGAATCTAACCAGCTCACGGGAGCCAAACAAACCCCGCACACGAGTGCGAATGAAACCAGCTCACGAGAGCCAACCTAACACCAGCTCACGAAAGCCAAAGCTAACCCCGCACACGGGTGCGGCCTATAGGCGATTCGGGTAGCCCCGGGGACGCGACACCCCGCACTCACTCACGGCCTCATCCGTGAGTGAGCCCCTGGGGGATCTCCGATCTGAGGAATACCAATTTTAAACAAGATGTAAAAATTGTTAGAAGAGGGTCTTGTCAAAGTTCCGAAGCCAACAATTCAAAATTCAGAAATAACACGAGTGCGAATAGAGCAAATATAAGCCCGCACGTAAGTGCAATTCTAACCATGCACATGAGTGCGAATGCAACCTGACAAGCAGTTCATAAAAGCAACTGTAATCCCGAACAGAAATGCGAATACAATCAATTCACAAGAACAATTGTAACCCCGCACACGAGTGGAGCGCTCAAAATATAAATTTGGTGAAGAATACAATTGATAAATTTGAAGAAGACTCAATACCGAAGTTTCGTTGAAAATTTCAATTGGTATGATGGGCAGGCTTGTTGATATTGGGCCAAGGGTAGACAAAGGAAGCTTTGAAAAATATCAGTAATAAAACTTACCGTTGATCGTTGAATGAACAATTGAAGGTTGGCCAGGGTAGCTGTGGATGACCCCTTGTCCACCTCTGGTCCACCACTGGTAGGTCCCTGGTCCTTCTGGTCCTCCTGGTCCCGGAGTCCGACCGCTCACGCCGCCCTCCTCCGCCCGACTGACTGATTGACAGAACTCTCTGACCGAGCGCGGGCGTGCGCCCCACGCTCGACGCTCAACGGTCCTCACCCCAACCGAATATCAATCGATGTTGATCGCCGTTACAATTATTGATAAATTTATTATTTCCAGCTGGTTAATGTTTATAACAATTCTATTTTACAGCGATGTCCACAAGCAATCCCTTGGTTATCTGACCACCTAATTTTTTAGTAAAAGTGGCTAATAGTATTCGACATACGGAATAATGTTAGACCATGAACGTTCGCACGTATTAATTTATACAATACAAATCACAGATAAATTTATTAATTCTAGCTAATTAATGTTTATAATAATTCCTTTTGCTAATGATGTTAAAGAGCAAATATAAACCCGCACGTATGTGCAATTCTAACCATGCACATGAGTGCGAATGCAACCTGACAAGCAGCTCATAAAAGCAATTGTAATCCCGCACAGAAATGCCAATACAATCAGTTCATAAGAACAATTGTAACCCCGCACACGAGTGGAGCGCTCAAAATATAAATTTGATGAAGAATACAATTGATAAATTTGAAGAAGACTCAATACCGAAGTTTCGTTGAAAATTTCAATTGGTATGATGGACAGGCTTGTTGATATTGGGCCAAGGGTAGACAAAGGAAGCTTTGAAAAATATCAGTAATAAAACTTACCGTTGATCGTTGAATGAACAATTGAAGGTTGGCCAGGGTAGCTGTGGATGACCCCTTGTCCACCTCTGGTCCACCACTGGTAGGTCCCTGGTCCTTCTGGTCCTCCTGGTCCCGGAGTCCGACCGCTCACGCCGCCCTCCCCCGCCCGACTGACTGATTGACAGAACTCTCTGACCGAGCGCGGGCGTGCGCCCCACGCTCGACGCTCAACGGTCCTCACCCCAACCGAATATCAATCGATGTTGATCGCCGTTACAATTATTGATAAATTTATTATTTCCAGCTGGTTAATGTTTATAACAATTCTATTTTACAGCGATGTCCACAAGCAATCCCTTGGCTGTCTGACCACCTAATTTTTTAGTAAATATGGCTAATAGTATTCGACATACGGAATAATTTTAAACCATGAACGTTCGCACGCATTAATTTATTCAATACAATTCAGAGATAAATTTATTATTTCTGGCTGTTTAATGTTTATATCAATTCCTTTTGCTAATGATGTTAACGAGCACTCCCTTGACTACCTTGCTATCTAATGTTTTCGTAAAAATAGACAATAAAACTCGAGAAACAGAATAACTTTTAAACAATGAACATCCGCACGCATTAATTTATTCGACATAATACTATGATACATTTATTAATTCTAGCTAATTAATGTTTATAATCATTCCTTTTGCCAACGATGTGGACGAGCACTCCCTTGACCACTTTGCCATCTAATTTTTTACAGTGTCTGGTATTGGCCTAAACGGGAGCATTCAAACGAAGCTGGTTCGACCGTTGGTGCCGTCTCGTTATTGTTTTCGTGTCTCGAGCGCGCGATCGCGAAACCGCTGTCTTGTCCGCGTAAAAGTCATCGTCACCAACGGCGAACACCTCCATTTGAATCTCACATCACGGACAAAGGTAAAACCGAAGTCACTGATCCAAACAAAGCCGTTACCGTCCTCCGTCGTTCGTGCGTTACCGTGCGCGGACGAGCGACTTCACTTGACGTTCAAATCTCGCAGCACTCGATTTCAACATCGAACGTGTCATTTTCGGATCATATCGAATTCTCCGTTTATCGCGGCATAGTCGCTACATCTCTATAATTTTCATACTCGTTTTGCCGTCGAATTGTGAGCAATCTATGTTATGTTTAACGGTATGGCTAAATTGAGTCAATAATAAAGTGGTTGTTGAACGATACTGGATTTCCCTCGTTTCGCCTCCATCACTAACCACGTCATCAGCGCTCAGATCTGAGTGATCCCGGCCTCAGGCTCTCAGACAACATTCAAGCCTAAACATGCAGTAAAGTCTTTTCAACATATTTCTGTTCTCGCAGATCGATTCTTGGAACATTTATGTATAAAAAAGTGGAAGGTAATAATTCTCGTTTATGAAATATTTTGAAATTACAAATTGAGAGGTATCTCATAAAATTTGAAATAGGAATTGTTGATTTTCCTAAAATTATGCTTCAATATTTCTAGGAAATTTTTGTCCTATTGAAACCAACATAGTCTGAAATATCTGCTTTGTACAGAATGTAACAATTCATGATGATCAGTATGGTTCCGTGACGATTTGCCTTCTCACCGACGAGAATCTCCTCAGTAGCCTTCTGCACCGACAAGATCATGTCGATGGCCTTCTGTTTCTCACTCCAGTCAGAATATATCCTAGAGGGCGTAAGAGAACACCGAAATATTCGAGTGACACGATCTTCCATAAGGGTAGCAGTCTTTAATAGTATCTGGTCGGTGACACGATCTCCTATAAGGCTGGCAGTCGGTAGTATCTCGTATCTCGTCGGTGCCCCTAGCGTGAGCACTCTCATTTCCTCTCTGTTAAGGATGTTCTGGAGGTATATAAAAACGCAACAAAATTTTTGAAAATTTGACAAGATATAATTCTTACTAAATTGATGCAATTACCAAAGTTTGGGTTCGATTCACTGCACCGTTTAAGAATTATAGCAACTTAAAGTTTGCACATTTTAACACGTCTTCTTATGGAGAATTCATAAAGTTCCACTTCAAACTTTATTTAAACCTTGAAAAAATGCAACTAGAAACTTCAGTTTTTTTTATATGTAGTAAAAATTATATAATTAATTATGTTCAAAATTTATTGGGATTCACTAAACAGTTACAGAGCAAAAAAATTATAAACTGTTACAAAACGTCAAATTTATCGTGTTGTCTCTTACTAGCATGGAAACGCGACAAGTGTAGACCACTGAATATAGTTACAGAGGGTACAGTATTCGCAAAAGTTTCATGCAAAATATACTCATGAATGGCTTTCATTGCCAATATATTGATGGATTTCGAATTTCTTGTACTTTTGTCTCCCATTGTACCTCCAGAACATCCTTAACAGTATCTCGTCGGTGACTAAGGCATTTTCTACAGAGTCGGTAATTCAGAACCGTCGGCAGAGAAATGCACAGCATGCAATGTCTGTGGGAATCTTAAATGTGCAGTGAGAACTTGCTGCGTCCTCTGCTCGTGGATCACACATTTATGTTTCTGAATTTTTGAACGATTGAGAGCACAAATGAGAGATATAGGATCGTACTCTGTGATAGGGGCATAATGGTTCTGAAAAGAATATGAAAACATTTGAAATTATCGATAATCCCTTTCCGTGATGCTTGGTATCAATTTTATAATGTATTCTCGTAGAAATATTTGAGCGTTGGAGACCTTAAATTAAAGGTGAAGTATTTTGCAATTGGTGAATTTTGGTTGAAAGATAAATACGAAATTACATGTGTTAACAAATCGATAACCTGGAGCTCGGGTAACATTCATTCGAATTTAAGGGGATGTTCGGTGTCGATTTTAGAATGTATTCCCGTAATAACTTGTCACGTTCGAGAGCTTAAATTGAAGATAGTGGTTTGCATTTTACGGTAGGCTCTTCTGAGGAACATTCGAAATCATACATGCGAAAGGTTATATAATTCTCGACCGTTCTACTGATACCGTTTGTTACGTCCTGAGGTGGACGTATTTTAGATTTGAATAGTAAAAATTAAATTTTAATTAATTGAAATGATTGAAAAGATTATAATTGAGATATAACGCAGTTTTGAACCTACCTGCATTCACCGGCTTCGGTTCGGGTAATCGAGGATTTCTTTAATATTCTAAATGATTTTGATTGTGGAATTGGTACGAAGAAATCGATGATGGGTATACTCTTTAAAAATGATTTGATATTCTTGAATATCATTGATATTTTTGAATAAAAATAAACAAAACTGTATTTTAAACTTCAAATTTCAGATACATAATATTTTATCGAAAATCTTATTATAATTTGTTAGTAATTACCGCTAAACTGTCTTCTGGCTTGATTCACAGTGGTGGTACCTTCCTGTATGATGCTTGGTTTGATTGTAAATTTAACTTAGAAAACTTTCACTTAATACTTTTTAGACAGACTAAAACTGACCGAGATTTTACTTAATACTTTTATATGTTGATTGTTCTTTTATTGCGTGAAGAAAAATGTTGATTGTTAATTGTACTTTTATTGTAAAGAGAATGTGCTTGAGTGCGCTCCTCATGAGGAGTCATCCCTTTTATAGCCCGATCAATCCTTTGTTTCGTCAATTTTGTCAGGTGATTATTGTCGTCGTAATCGTCATAGCTAGATCATATTACCCTGCGCATCTCCTAGATCAGTTTCTTCTTAGCTGCTTTCTTATCTGTAACTCCTCTGGCCAGATCGAATTACATTTACGTCACACGTGGGGCGACGAAGAATTATTACTTATCGATTCTCGATGGACAGTCTTCAGCGGATTTTTGATCATGATTTATATTTGGAAGTGATCTGGTCATTTAATGAAATAATTTCGCTACGCAGTTCTTTCGCTCAATACGATTCAAATGAAGTATGAATTTCTTAATTCTATCGCACGCAATGTGGTATAATATACGATAGTTCGATTTGATTTTTAACAAGAGGATTGAATATTAATTGCTCGTACAACATTATTAGATTAAACATAAAAAGAAGTTCAAAAGTATATGTAATACATCATTGATTATATTTAATTATTAATGATGGCTGAACCACCGGACGTGACACGTTAATAAACGCTCTAGCACTTTCTCTTGCGTTTATTTTGTATAGAACTAATATCTTGCCTAACTGAACTGGACATCGAGCAAAAACGAATTCGTTATGCTTATAACGAAGTTGGCAGTTACGTATCCTTCAGGAACTATGTTTGCACTCTCATTGGGAGGAAGAAGTGTAACAATTCATCGATAAATACCCTTTATTCAATCGGAGTAACATTTATACTTACTTAAAGCATGTCATTGAACTTATAATATTCGTACAACTTTATCAACGGCAACAATAATAATCGTAATAATGACGCGAACATAACGACAATAGTGGTAATAATGACAATAATAGCAATAATATCATCAGAATGGTAACCTCGAGAAAATCGGACAGTCCGAACGCGACACATACTTATATCTCCATACACCCGTTCTCCTCGACGTCCGTGTTGCACACATTGTTGAGCAAAGAAACAGATCTAATCACAGTGATAATGGCAATTAGAGAATCGTAATGAATAATGACAATGACAAGAATAATGATAACGTCGAGATTAATCGTAATCGCCGGCCGACTATCGCTATACTTTAATTTATTAATACCCTCACTACACGGTGTTTGGTTAAAGTATATTCCTCGCTCCTCCCACACGGTATCTTTGATCGCGTCTGTTTTTCCGACAGACAACTAATTGATTCGCCGAACTCCCACACCCACGAGTCGAACACCTTTTTCCCAATTCACCAAACCCATCCCTATATACAACTGTCACGCTCTATAATCACTGCGACGAAATGATCTCAGTCTGCAAAATAAGAAGCACTGCTCGCCGCGACGTTACTCTATATCTTCGCCTCGTTGAGTCGTGTCGCCACGTCGTCGTATCAACGTTTTTCATTGTTTCTCCACGCGAAATTACTACCGTGTTTAATTACTTTTGTTTCGTATACTTGTCGATACCAGTAAAACGAACCCGAAAACCATTCTCAAACCCGATTCACATACCGTTCTGAACTTATCGTAAACCGTAACGGCCTGTTCCTCCAGTACGGTCCATGTCAAAGCGTCAAAGAGGCAGAAGATATTCTCCCTTAGGATAGGCAATGCGTCGATATTTACACTCAGTCCCTCGCGTATTTTACAATTCATTAAAAAAGACGAAATAATCACGGGACACGTAAAGAGATCAACGGAAAATCGTAACAACCCGGCGCAGACGCAGCCGAGACACGCATATCACTGCTGCGTCGCGACGATACAAATCCTCTCAACGGAAAGACGAAAAGAAAACTATTGCACGCAACGAACGAGTACCCGCTGTCCTCCGATCGATCGATCCGCGACGATTACGAGAATCAATATCGTAGATGGTTCCCCTGCGATCGTCGAGCTCGCCGATCCTTAAACTAGTAGATTTACATCAATCGCAGACACGAAACCTGTCGCTACCGATCGCACAAACGATCTTTGCTACATACAGATGGTCATACGTTCTGTATCGTCTGGTTTATAATATTCTACCGGACAGTGTGAACATTCAGAATATCGATCTGATCGGACAGGTTCCCGTGCGATTCATAGAAACCTGCTTCTGGAAATTCGATAAATCCGCCACGCCGAGATAACGCGAACGATCTCGAAATCGAGACACGCTCCAGAGTCTCTTCGATCGATCCGTCGCGCAACTTCAATCGGCGATCCCATCCACCGATCCATCGTATAATATTCGTATCGTTCCCCCCTCCCCCTTTTTTTCTGCGACCGTATGTACACCCCTATGGACAATGTGTTCGTATGCACCGTTCGTAGTCTCGTTGATAATATAAATGCGTCGGTATACTCGTCGCTATATATCCTATATCAGACAGTAGTAAGAGTAGTGGTAGCAATAATAATGATTGGATTAATCCTAGAAACGATCTTGGTGGTTGTAACAGTGACAATAGTAGTAATAATAGTATCTAGCGGTAATGAGTACGCAATAATTCATAATCAAGTAGCCGTCGGTTTAGCAGAAGCAGCGTTTTGTTCAGCGGGTTCTTCCATATCGTCCTCAGCTTTCTCCTTAGTTCTCTTCTTTGTCATTTCATCTTTGTTTTTGCGTTTTCTCTCGTTTTAACGTTAGTCGCTTAACGGTTACGTAAAACAGTTATACATTGTTTTTCTTGGTATGAGCGATACGATTCGATATACATCTAAGCTAAATCCATCCGTCGTCTCCGGCCACACTGTGTCCATTGTATGTGTGTGTCTAAAGTTTTTTTTACATATCTTAGAGATGAGATGATCACATCAACACGTTTCTTAAATGATAGAAATATGGGTTCGTCTTTCTCTCACACACACTCTCTCTCGCATACACGCTTTCTCTCGGTCTCTCTCTCTCTCTCTCTCTCTCGTTCACGCGCGTTTTATTTACATGATGTCTGCGCGGCGATCGGCGCCGCCGGCCTTAATACTTACGTGGTATAAGTTCGTTATGTACAAAAGATATCGCTATGAGTTACGAGTCCGTGCGCGATCGGTCGCCCCGACAGATTGATCACCGTCGGTGGCTGCATTTTAGATACCGTTGTAACATTTACTAACAGTCTATACAGTCGTCGGCGTGCGCTCACCGACCGACGACACTCGGATCACCCGATAATTCGTAAAAACATTGTCTTCTATCGATTATCTCCCTTTTCGCGCGGGAAGCACGATAACGTGCCACCCACCGACCGGAAGTCCTTGGTACCGGAAAGAAGAGGAGTCTCCTTTCCATCGCGACCGATTACCAATTCCCGACATTTTACGTTCACGTTCAACGACACAGAGTTCGTTCGAAGATTGGCAATCGCGCGGTTCCATACCGTCCCAGCTAAACGGTATGCGTATTCATTGTTCGTCACAACGATCGGTCACTACGCGAAACGCGTCCGAGACCCGTTGCAACCGATCATCGAGCTTTAAGGATGGTCTCAGATGGGTGTCGGTAGGACCGTGAAATCCTGAAGGGCGGTCTTCACCGTCTCGTATATCGGCCTGTTCGACTCGTCCGCGCAATAACCGTCGGCGGTACACAGCGTCTGCAGCTTCGTCAGGTAACTGTCGAAGTTCTCGTGGCCCATCTTTTCCTGCGGTCCGCCCGGGGCGTTCGGTATTCGCACGTGCTCCAACAGCGTGATCATGTTATCGCGCAGCGACTGGAAGTACTCGTTCACGTTGGTGTTTCGCGTGGAGATCGCCGTTGTTTCCTACAGAGAACAAAAGCCCTGATTTAAAACGACGTCGCGCAATCTGTACCGGCGACTGGTACGGGGACATTCTACCTTCGCTGTCGCGGAAAGCTGAATGTCCATCGAGTAAGAAATCCCGACTTCGAAATCTTCATTCATAAACCATCGATTGAACATTTCACGATGATTTAATTGTTAGAGCCACATAGATCAACAATGTTGCATTAAAACAGTCAATTGTTGAATGGAACACTTGTTGTTGATCTCCTATGGTATAGTGATATTTTCTCAAGATACGGCTTTAGTAATTTCTCAGTCTGCAGTTAGGCTATATGGGGTGAACCCGCGAAGCTGTTTTTGATTTTGGGTTAACAATTCCTGAAGATTTTGAAGTTTCTCGGATTCAGCGTGTTTTCTGCATTGTTAGTCACCGGAAGCGTTGGTGTCTCCGGTATCGTCGCACGGTAATAATCGATTACCGACTGAGCAAAACCGTACTGACCTTTTCACCTTGCTTCAGCTGATTCTCCATGGCGGTGATATCGGAGCGCAAGCGCAACATCTGCGATTCGACCCGAGCGTTCTCTCTCTGGAGCTCCGTAATCTCGGCCTCCAGTGTGTAGAGATCCTCGCCCTGACCACTGGCGGTACCGCTACCACTCGTGTTACCCTGACCCGTACCCACCGCACCCCCGTGAGCCGGACCACTGGTGTCCACTCCTGAATACAGGACATACATCGTCCACTTTTAACAGACTGTCTGTCTCTTTCGGACATGTCGTTTTTCTCTACTTCCAACAGTTTCCTCTGCGACCACGTGTCCGTCGTGATACATTACGTTCGATTACAGAGATTTATACCATGATCATTACAATGGCCGTCGAGGACATTCGTTGTCAAGGGAAACCGTCGGAAGACCAGCCTTCAACCCAATCACGACTCGAAGCTCGTTAGAGCTCTGTCCACGGCAGTGACTCGATGTTACAGAGAAATGTATAATATACGATCACGTTACTTAACAGGTGTGCGGGAATCGTAATGGAGGGTGTCCCACGGAAAAGGGTTGCATCTTTCAAATGGTTTGAATCGCGAGGTGAATCTGTACAATCGGAAACTGGATGTGGTTCCTGACGCTCTATCGTCGCTATCTTGTTCGATAACTTGTGCATTCGTTTCGATTGGAGACTCATATTTTTCCCGAGTAATTCTACTGAACGTCACGATATACCGTGTGTGTCTCTCGAACGATATTCTGAAGATTTGATGAAACTGAAAGGCATTGTGGTACTTTTCGTTATGTACAATGTGAGCAATAGTGTCTCGGGAAGGGAGATATGAGTTTCCAATTGCAGAAAATGTGCACGAGGATTGTTGCGACTGCATGCATGCGCGTAAACAAATGATAGTGAATATATATATATAGGAAGCTGGAGCATCAGAAACCATCCAATCTTGGCTTTTTCTATCGACGAGGGTGAAACCTTTTCAAAGACAAAGCTCGTCCCCAGTTCTGTGTGACACCTTGCAGATACACAATAAGATGCGAGAATGTGGCGAGCATGTAAGTAGCGCCGGGAAAGCTTCGGACAGCGATTTGGGTTGGCCCGGTCGAGAGAAACGTTTATACGTATAAATATATACATATAATATATAATATTTTCGGAAAAGAATTGTTTCGAATGGTTCGCTATTCATGATCGTGTTTGCCAGGCAAGTATACTACTGTAATTGGTCCCAAGTCGCTACATTAGGATTTGTCTGAAATATGGGATCGGTACGGTTTCTTCTGCTAATAGTTCGTGCTTGACGTGATACAGAGACAAGTCTGAGGAGTTTTTCTTTTGTTCTTTTGCTCTTTTTACAAGATCTTTTTTCCTCATGAACCGTCATCGACAGGCGCACGAACCTGACAGGAGTGCCGCAGGAGCAGAGAATGATCGGGAACGATGTTTGGGTGTTTGAGGTAGCGTGAGGTGCCATCATACCAGATAGAAGAAAAAAATGGGAGACACCGAGTGCTGGCCTTTCGCCTAGAATCATTTTCATAGACTCATCCCGTCGCGAAATAAACGTATCTTTCTTTTCGGTTGCCATTGCCAGGCTACAGTAGGACTAGAGAGAAGGAACCAGCGGCTGCTCGTCAACACTCGGTCGTCATCTCGTTAAAGAAAAAATTACTGGTGTGTGGATTCTTGTATGTAACACCGAAAACACATAGAAAACAAATGGCGAGTACGTCAGTCCCTTACCTTCAAATGTAAATGTTCTCCTCAAAGGTATATGGCAGGAAAGGAGCTGATCGTGATCCCAGAATAAATCAGAATATATTATTTTTCATTAATATGACATACGGTTGCTTTTCGTTCTGTTTTCGTTTGGCTTTACATTCTTTCGTTTCTCTTGCACATAATAATCATTGTGGGAGAGGTAGGCTCTAGGAGGAGAGAGAGAGAGAGAGAGGGGCGAAGGTAGGTAGGTAGGTAAAGGGTAGAATTCATAACCGGAGGAGGCAATAGTGAGCACAAGTGGATTTCGGGTACGTTCAGTTCAGGTGTATCTCTCTCAGGGGGAGCAAGTATTTCCTCTTAGTATTTGGTGACGCGGACACGTCACCTGGACACTGACTTCTTATCGAAAGAACGGGGAAGCGAGAACTGAACGTGACACTCAATAAGTAAAGAACGACAACAGAAGTAACTGAATATATATATACAGGTAGACAGAAGTGGGGGCTGGGAGCAGGGAGGAGGTTACTCTTGTTGGTATGACAGCACATCATTGCGTGAAGAGTAGAGTATGGCATAGCACGGGATCAAAGTCGGGGGTCATTTATGCACAAAGTTTACAAATAAAGGTCCATAATTTTCTCACGGTTTCGTCGTCGACACTCGTCCAAACATTTCGGCGAGCTTCACGCGCTCGTCTTTCCATTCGTTCGGACATGTCAGTCGTCAATTTGCTGCGTGCACGCGTTTGGACAAGTGCGACGCGGAAGCATAGAAAAGAATAAAAGGCAAACTTCGGATGACCATGCCTACTAGATATATAACACGGGTGTCCCGTCTACTTTGGTAGGCAAATCAATCGTCAAAGAATCCGCGCTGTTGGCGCCGTCACTCGGCGTGAATGGAGTCCTCGATCCGCGTGCATGAGCTCGGTAATCGGACAACAACATAATTCTCATCGACGACTCGCTTCACGCAGAGTCGGCCCATCAACGTTATCACTCCCATCTCTCGATCATCAGCAGTCGGGCATCGATAATCGGTGACATCGATCATCACGTCAGAAGCAGCTTGATCCTCACCGGGGATTCCTTTGCTGTACATGGTCGACATGTCGTCGAACTTCGGCTTCTTCGCTCCGTAACCGGCCAGAGGACAACCGGACGCGGACCTGTGGGTCGCGAACGAGCCGTTTATGTGCCCCATCCCGTCGCAGCCTGGTGTCGGACAATTAACACCCTCAAACTTCATCGCCGTCGCCGCAGCTACTGCTGCTTTGTGCTGCTCCACGGTGCCCCCTGACTCCAACAGTCGCGATTTATTCCTGTTCGCGATCGGGCAGCCGGACGCGCTGCAACAAGAGTCCTCAATGTTAGCATAATCAGGCCTGTATCCGCTGTGTCGCGTCATTTCGTCGCCAAACTTAAGGAAGAACCCAAACCTTTCTCTCGAAACTGCTTCCCGTTCCTTGATTTTATCGCGTAACGATTGATCGATAGCCCAACATAAATTTTTGAAGACTTCATTGGATTTTAAATTGTAATTGCGTCGAGTGTTTTGTTATAATCTTTCGTATCGTCTAAATTATTTTATCGCGCAGAACAGACGAAAGCGAAGGAGAAATACAATGTTTTCGCTCGGAGTTGTTGTTCCTCGTTCGAATATGATGGCAGCCCTAATTTCCAAAGACTTCGTTGACTTGTTGAAATTCTTCTGATTGTCTTTATTTGGTTCAAGTAATTTTATTCTTCGTCGAACAAGCAAAAACGAAGGAAGAATGTCAATTTTGCTGTCATACTTGTCCATAGTTCGATATAAATTTTGTGAAGACTATAATTTTTGCATGTACTTTAGAAATATATCAATGCACTAGACCAAATGAACATCGAGTAAGATTTCAAACTTCTCTCTAAATATTGTTTAATTTGATAAATTAAGGATATTTCATTTTAATTTCAGCTTCTATCGTATCAAATGCTTGCGACATTCCGTTACCCGGTCCGGACAATTGTTTCGCAAACGAAAATAAGTTTGACGATGGTTACTCGAAAGTTTGCTACTGTAACGAAGCGTACTTGAAGCTTGTTCAAACGTGCTCAGACTACGGAAGTGTTTGCAATCAAGGGAAATTTCGAAATTCAGAGAAAGAAGTCTAAGAAAGCGGACGAACGAAGGAAAGGTTTTATTACGGTAGAAATATAGAAGTCATTGTATGATTCGTTTTGGAAATGCTAGAAGGCCGAGAGCGAGACGACGCGACGCGACGGTTCCCGAATCGAATTTCAGCGAATTTTGTTCTTCGTTCCCGCGTCTTGAATACAATTAGAAATGTTCCGTAGATGTTCGCGGAAGAAAATGACAGAAAGTCTTACCTGCGATGGGACAAGAATTTGCCAGTAGCATGGCCAGACCCGTCGCAACCAGGGATTGGACATCTGTAGTCCGAAAAGCCAACACCACCATTACCAACACCATACAATCCATCCACACAGAGAGCGAGCATGAAATGAGCGGAAACCGCTAGTTATTAGTCAGCGTCTTCGTCTTTGCGCGCTTGGGAAATGGACGGGGTTAAAGGGATATACGCGGAAAGGGTTGGTAGCTTCCCTTTTCGGCCTGCTGGCGGATCTTAGTACGTGCAATGTGGTCAGGAAGATAACCACGTAGCTACGTGCAACGTGCGAACACGGTGAAAGCGCAAATTGAGATCGCGATTACGAGCAATACAACAAGTTGCAGAGTTTGCAAGAGACTGGTATCTCCCTCGATTAATTCTACGGCTGTCTGCCGATAAGATCCGAGTCAATTGCGCTGATTTCGGATAAGCCCGAGAATTTTGTCGGCGACAGTTACCTACAGCGGTTTCGAAATTAGTAGAGATCGGCTGAGAAAGCAGCGAGGATTATAGGGGATCGTTTCATTTCGAGACTGAAAGAGATAGAGAAATAGAGAGAGAGGAAGAGAGAGAGAGAAAGAGAAAGTGAGAGAAAGAGAGAGATTGTGTGTGTGAGAAAACAATGCCGATCACGAAGACAGACCTTAGAGGTTCAGAGTCCTGTCCATCCCGCGGCTTGCTCTTTGGTTTATTGGCCCGAGGACATCCGGATAAACTCCTGTGGGAGGAATAGTTCCCGGTCACATGTCCAGATCCGTCGCAGCCTGGCGTCGGGCACTTCAGCTCCTGTGAGTGTGCCTGGATCTGCGAACGATCGGCCCGCGGACAACCGGACAGGCTGTAAACGAAACAAAAAGGCTGCTGTTCAAACTCGTTCAAATTATACCATGACGATTCTGCGCTACTCGTCGTGCTTCCCGATGAAATTCTCTCGATCGTCGTCCGATCGCGTTCGATGATACCGATCAGTAGCGCACTAATCCCCATGGTCAGAGCCACGAACGCACACCTCAGATACATCCAACGATGGCTTCAGCAACACATCGCATGCAAGTTACGCGACGTTGCCAAGAAGTCTCGGGTACTTACGGCCGGCCTCCGGGCGTCGAAGAGGATCTCGATGGGTCTGTTAGAATCCCGTTTCGTCGATCACGAAAATGTCGCTATTTAACCCTCGCGCGCTCCTCAAAAATAATTACACAAGAAATTCTAGGGTCGCCCGTTGTCGCTTTGTAGGTGTCCCATTTTTGAAGATCTAGATTATAATGAACGTTTTGCCGTGTCTGGGGATGGGTGAATTTTGCTGCTGAGGAGCGTACGAGGGTCGTGGCGAATTTAGCACACCGAGATCGTCTAACTTAGGCTGCTGAAATCATCGGATGGCAGCCTACTACACAGTATTTTCTTGGACGACTTGCCTTGCGTCCAGTTCGAACGAAGACATTGGAGAAAGGCTCGAGACTCGACGATTTTCCGTCTGTTTCGAGCAACGCGAATGTTTCTTAGATCCCAACAAAATAGCTACCCCCGGCCAGTCGTGTGAATGGTAGTCGCACAGTTGAAACGGGCAATCAACGATGTATATTTATTATAGGTATATATAAAGATTATATATATATATTTATTTATATATTTATATATAAATATGATAGCATGCAAATGGCAACGCCGTGTTCCAGTTGGATCACTCATGAGGTGTCGCTCGTACGATCGATGGCATCGCGTTCACGGGGTTCGTGTCAATACAAGGTTAGCCTTACTCTAGGAACACTGAAGGGGAGAGCAGGGAGCACACTCACACCTGACCCCAGTGAAACTCGTCAATTGCCAATTGTTTCATTTCTCTGCGGTTCCCGCGAGTCGACAAGTGAGCACGCGTTTCGCCGGACGTTCGATTTCGTGAACTGAACGGACTGTGCGTTTCTTTCAGTCCTGGTCTTTACTTTTTATCCTCGGTCACTATCACGGCTCTGCTCTGACATGGTCATTGACAACAGTTCGCTACGAGGCTGCCCACTCGAGGCTGGCGAAGCGGTTATTTAACGGGCGGGTTTCTTTTCCTTTTTGCGGTGAGATTCGTATTCGTACGCGAGGCGTGTCTAAACCGGCATGAGACAAGTATCGGTCCTCGGATGTCCACCATGGCATCAGCACCTTCTACTTTACCGACTACATACATAGAATATTCGTGTCGACTCAGTCCAGCTGTCACCAACTACTTCACAGCCGGTTTTATACAAACTTGATACTAAATTTTCTGTTAAGCTTACAGAAAAAATCCGACAAAAACGTTTAACAAGGGCAAACAATATGTCAAATTTGTTACTGAAATGTCCCAAAATGGCCCAGAGAAAAGATTACCCACGTTCAGCCTGAAATTGGTTGCTGCGTCACAATAATGCACCGTCTTGCACTGCAATGTTAGTCAACGAGTTTTCGCCTAGAAAAAGGTATAACTGTGGTTGCACAGATTTGAGTCCATGCAATTTTTCTCTTTTCCAGAAATGAATGACGTTATTTGGACACCGTAGATAACATCTAAAAATTTCTAACTGATCAACTGGAAGCAGTTACGAGAATTCCAGCACTGTTACCTGGGAAATAACTTTGCCATGACGTTCTCTTGAAGGGGATAATGCTAATTTATCATCAAGCTAGTCTCATAGCTTTTTAGACACACTTCGTCCACGCAATACGTCGGCTGCGTTTGATATGCGAATATCGAGCGTACTTGAATCGAAACAAAAGTCAGACTTCGTGGAAGCATCGTAGACGTGTCTGGCCACCACGATCGCAGTCTTCCAATGATTTTGCCATCCCTTTTCGTAGGGGTCGGGTCAAAACAGGGAGCAAACGGTACTTCATTCAACACGAAACTCATCTACACACTTTGGTATAATATTAATCGTAATCAACGCAGTGAGAGGGGGTGTGTGGGCGGATAGTGAAGGCGGGGGTGAACGTGAGAGGGCTATTTACGTACTCAAACAAGGTACACAAACATAGTGAGAACAGTGGAACAGATCAGAGAGACAGTTTGTGGAGAAAAAAATAAAAGGTAACAGAAGAGCGAGAGAGAGAGAGCGAGAGAGAGAGAGAGAGAGAAAGAGAGAGTAAACAAAGGAAAGTAACCGTATACAGTTGCTGCTAATTATACCAACGGGTGTCGTACACGTATAATATTATAATATAGATATATGCAACAATATCGAGTGGGTAGTACAAGATTGGCTCAGCTAGGAATGTGGAAGGTGGTCGGGGTATATTCTATACAAATAATCAGTGTCACAAAACACTTAAGAAGCCACTACGCCACGGAACCACCAATATGCATCGATGCAAATAAATCCATCTATGTATAATAATCTCGCAATTCTCAGTGACAATACGATTGATGTGAGTTGGTATGTGTGTCTCTGCGTGTTCACGTGTGGACCACTCGTTGCGCACCGTTGCAAAACGAATTCTCGCTATAATAGGATCATACTACTTCAGGATGTCTGCGATTGGACCGAATTCGGGGGTAGGCTAGGGAGTGTTCCTGTATCTACGCGTGTGTGTCTGTATGTATTGGGTCGTGTAACGTGAAATGTCAGATTTCAAACCATCTGCAATTTGATTGTCCAAGTGATTTGTTATTGAACGTTGAGAAGATGGACATATCCGAAAAAGTAATCCACGAAAAACTTTTTAGTTTCTAATGAAATTTTTACCAACATATTCGTGAGACAAGAGTGTTCTGATAATAGAATGAATCGTTTTAACTCGAATCGTATACATGTGGAACATTCGAATAATAGCGAATTGTTAATTGAGCAAGTAAATATGCTCCGAACAATGTCCCGTCTCTTATTGCTCAGAAAAATGTCACAAACGTATTAGTAAAAATTTCAGACACCTCAGCAGTTATCTCTTTCACGTGTATCGAGATATTACTATAACTAGAGCGATTGGAGAATCCTGCTGATCAAAATTGTGCGTCAGCACAAACCGTGTTGACATTCGAATTAAAAACCACTCGAACAATCAAATTGCAGACGATTCGAAGCCTGTCATGTCATATCACACGATTCGGTTCAATGTACGAACGTGTCGTGTCAGTGTAGAGCGTGCGTGCGTGCTGCATCGCTGTATCAATATAGAAATATACACAATCGGATGTCGTCGTTCATGTAAATGTCAGTGTCAATTGCCAATGCTGCCTTGCCTTCTGTGGGTAGCGTAGTTTCCTGAGACATGACCCATGCCATCACAGGACGACGTGGGGCACTGTATCAGCTCCTTGCCATCGCGACCACGAGGGGCGGGCCGAGGCGCAAAATTCAACGAATGCCGCCTCATATTCATACTGCACCGAACAACATCATCATTCAATGAAACAGACTTCAACGCGATTGCTCGTCTCTCGTATGCCTGACCGGTAAAACACGTGAGAACCGCCCCGTTGCTTGTACAGGACAGTTCTATGCTCGCTAACGACGTTACGCGATGGACCACGATTAATCGTAGAGGGGTGCGACAACCCGAAAATGTCGGGTTCGGGCGGGTCAACGATCTTATTCGGGATCGGGACCTGCGCTGGAAAATTTCGAGATTCTCGAATATATCGGGATTTCCATATTCGGGTACTTGAATGTATCAGGATTCTCAAATATTCTAGGGAGTCCCAAATGTTCTTGGGAATCCCGATATATTTGAGGACCATCGGGTACCCGACATTTTCGAGTTCTCGCACACCTCTATTAATCGCGTTCCATTTCAACATGTACTCTTCGTCCACGAGAAGAATGGCACGCGAAATAACAGAGACGCAACGTGATATCTCCGAGACACCACTCGTGACACTAGCACAGTTCTGTTCCAGTCGCACTCGACTTGTTTCCTTCGTCAACCGATCCGGGCTATTGCCAAATACAGTAGTGCACAATTAAGCGCAGTCGGGACTGAACGCGGACACTTAAGTGAGGAGGTGACTTCAACCGGAGGAAGGAGAGGTGTTGAAAGGAAGGGAGGGAACTAACCCATGTGAATTTTTAGGATACTTGCATTTTCTAATTTTGATTCTATTGATTAGATTATTCTGATTTGATGAGAATTTTTGGAGACTATATTCGGCACTTAACGTGTCAAGGGTGCGCTACTGTACTTGTAATTAGAAGTAAGAGGTATCAGGGGTTCTTAAAAGTTTCTCTGTGTCTTCTTCTCGTGGAAGACGAGTGATACTGATCTCCCATGGATTTTATTGTGATACACCGTGCTGCATCGCGTTACATCGCGTTGCACCGTACCGCGTCGTATCGTTAGAGAACGGGATGGCAACCCGGAAAGTTTTATTGCGCCTCTCGCAACTTTTCCTTACTCCGACGCGGCGAAGAGGGAGGGGTGCCTCGTGTATGATGGCGGGCGTGATAGCGACATATGAGAGAGAAAAAAACATCCTGAAAAGTTCGGCTACGGTGGAGAAAGAGCAGGAAGAGAGCCGCGTCGAGAGGAGAGAGAGAGAGAGAGAGAGATGGGGAAGAGAGAGGGATGAAGGGATGGGGAACGGAAGGAATATACGCGCGGATCAGAGCCCAAAAGCAGTTTGCTTCTGCTTTTTTCTCGTCTCCTCGTAGTCTCGTAGATGAACGAACTACCGCCGGCTATGAGAAGCCTCGAAAACCTCGATGGCCCTTGAGTGGCCACGATATTGCCGGGCAACCGAGCCGACGGATGCGGACTTGAGTGCAATCCAACGGTACACCCCTGGAACGCTCTACCTTCGTATTTTCCCAACCTCCGTCTAACCGCTTTCCTCTGCCTTCGAATAAATGATAAGTCGCGATTCTTCCTTGTTCGTCCCTGTATCGCAGTTTATTATCGGGAAAGGTTATTACGGTGTAAAGACCCTGTTGTTGTTGGGGGTGTGTATTCCGAAATATTTGGTACTTACAACTTTGAGAATGGATAGCAAGTGGACTAACAGGATTAGACATTTTTCAGACTGGATCAGACGTGTCGTTGTTAATTTAATGTTCACTGTTAGAGTATTATATGACGGGCAATGTGAAAATGGTAAAATGGCACTTTAGAGACATACGGTGTATTTACGGTGTAAAGACCCTGTTGTCGTAGGGGGTGTGTATTCCGAAATATTTGGTACTTACAACTTTGAGAATGGATAGCAAGTGGACTAACAGGATTAGACATTTTTCAGACTGAATCAGACGTGTCGTTGTTAATTTAATGTTCACTGTTAGAGTATTATACTACGGGCAATGTGAAAATGGTAAAATGGTACTTTAGAGACATACGGTGTATTTACGGTGTAAAGACCCTGTTGTCGTAGGGGGTGTGTATTCCGAAATATTTGGTACTTACAACTTTGAGAATGGATAGCAAGTGGACTAACAGGATTAGACATTTTTCAGACTGAATCAGACGTGTCGTTGTTAATTTAATGTTCACTGTTAGAGTATTATATGACGGGCAATGTGAAAATGGTAAAATGGCACTTTAGAGACATACGGTGTATTTACGGTGTAAAGACCCTGTTGTCGTAGGGGGTGTGTATTCCGAAATATTTGGTACTTACAACTTTGAGAATGGATAGCAAGTGGACTAACAGGATTAGACATTTTTCAGACTGAATCAGACGTGTCGTTGTTAATTTAATGTTCACTGTTAGAGTATTATACTACGGGCAATGTGAAAATGGTAAAATGGTACTTTAGAGACATACGGTGTATTTACGGTGTAAAGACCCTGTTGTTGTTGGGGGTGTTTATTCCGAAATATTTGGTACTTACAACTTTGAGAATGGATAGCAAGTGGACTAACAGGATTAGTCATTTTTCAGACTGGATCAGACGTGTCGTTGTTAATTTAATGTTCACTGTTAGAGTATTATATGACGGGCAATGTGAAAATGGTAAAATGGCACTTTAGAGACATACGGTGTATTTACGGTGTAAAGACCCTGTTGTCGTAGGGGGTGTGTATTCCGAAATATTTGGTACTTACAACTTTGAGAATGGATAGCAAGTGGACTAACAGGATTAGACATTTTTCAGACTGAATCAGACGTGTCGTTGTTAATTTAATGTTCACTGTTAGAGTATTATACTACGGGCAATGTGAAAATGGTAAAATGGTACTTTAGAGACATACGGTGTATTTACGGTGTAAAGACCCTGTTGTCGTAGGGGGTGTGTATTCCGAAATATATAGTACTTACAACTTTGAGAATGGATAGCAAGTGGACTAACAGGATTAGACATTTTTCAGACTGAATCAGACGTGTCGCTGTTAATTTAATGTTCACTGTTAGAGTATTATACTACGGGCAATGTGAAAATGGTAAAATGGTACTTTAGAGACATACAGTGTATTTACGGTGTAAAGACCCTGTTGTTGTTGGGGGTGTGTTCCGAAATATTTGTTACTTACAACTTTGAGAATGCATAGCAAGTGGACTAACAGGATTAGACATTTTTCAGACTGGATCAGACGTGTCGTTGTTAATTTAATGTTCACTGTTAGAGTATTATACTACGGGCAATGTGAAAATGGTAAAATGGTACTTTAGAGACATTTTAAAAAATTCAGGATAGATGAGTAACATTAAAAATTCAGTGTGTATAGAGTCTCTGACTTGACTGTCGAATTGTTGTCCTTTTTCATTTAATATATACTGTTAAAGTAATTTCCATATTATAGACGATGTGCAAGTGGTAAAATCTCTAAACTCAATGGTACTTCTCCAGTGGACACCATTGGACTGCTTGGGTACTCTAGGTAAACAAATTTGATAAGTGCTTCGTTTCTTGTTTAGAATACTTCAGAAAAAAACTAGTTAGCTTGAGTCTTCAAAATTGTGACGAGTCCGTATTATAGGAAACTCGAGTCTTGGCACAGTCTGCGATTGATTCCCAAATTAATGACGATGTGCGTGTTGAGATACATAGAGGAAAGCCACTCCCACTTCCTTCATTGGTCAAACGAGCGCAAGCAATGCTCACTGAGTGACAGAGCATACTTTTCTACCGCCTATGTGCCAACTTCTGAGCTTCCGATAATAGTTATCTAAAATTGCAGTGAAGCGTCCGAAATGCCGCAAGTTCGTATACCGAACTTCGCGGGGTCGTAACTCTCGTTCTGCTTACTCGCGACGATACTCGGAGCTTTGACGGTGTTGTAAGGATAACACCGACTATTTAAAATAAGTTCGACTCCTTGGAAGTTAACACTATATACAGGGTGGCCCACATAACTCTGAACAGCTCAATATCTCCGTTACTTTTCGTTGTACAAAAAAACTTCGTAGGACAAAGTTACACTGTATGAAGGGCCACATATAACGGTGTAAGGGAAAAAAAATTTCAAGGTCATTTTTATGAGACTTCAAGGTTATCGATGTTTTTTTAAATGGAATGAGGTATTTTTTAATACATCAATCGATGTAGCTGGACATTCTTTATAAAAAAGTACTAACCTATGTATGTCGAAAAGTTAGTAGTTCAGGAGATATTTCAATTTAAATAACTCCAAAATACCATTTCTGTCGTACTAAGGCGTTACACAAGTAAGTAAACACTAACGCCTTAGTACGACAGTAATGGTATTTTGGAGTTATTTAAATTGAAATATCTCCTGAACTACTAACTTTTCGACATACATAGGTTAGTACTTTTTTATAAAGAATGTCCAGCTGCATCGATTGATGTATTAAAAAATACCTCATTCCATTTAAAAAAACATAGATAACCTTGAAATCTCATAAAAATGACCTTGAAATTTTTTTTCCCTTACACCGTTATATGTGGCCCTTCAAACAGTGTAACTTTGCCCTACGAAGTTTTTTTGTACAACGAAAAGTAACGGAGATATTGAGCTGTTCAGAGTTATGTGGGCCACCCTGTATGTGTACATAAGATTGGCATGGCAGACAATGTGTTTATAAAAATTAGGACATGGATCAGAATCTGTTCCACTGAGCAGCAGGCTTTTTTTTATTATAGAAAATCTCATACGAGATTTATTTCAACATAATATAGAATACACAGATTATACGGAGATTTCGAACAAAAAAAAATCATACAGTGGAAAATTTTTAAAGAAAATAAAATTAGAGAAACATAAGCATTATGATAAAACATGATATTATACACAGAGTAGACCAACCGCGCTTATACCCTAAGAGGCCGCAGCTTTTAAAAAATGACAACATGAGCAGCAGGCTTCTGGCAGAGATCATACAAGAAGAGAGAGTATACTATTAAATACGTATTCTATACAGGGAGGTCCGTTTAAGTACGAATACCTATATATCTCGGTTATTATTAGTCGCACAAAAAATCTCCACAGAATAAAGTTGTACTGTTTCAAGGGGCGAATTTGATGATGGTAAAAATTTTTTCTCAAAGTCATTTTTTTACAAGATTTCAAGGTCATTGATATTTTTTTTAAATGGAATGATGTATTTTTTAATACATCAATCGATGCAGCTGGACATTCTTTATAAAAAAGTACTAACCTGTGTATGTCGAAAAGTTAGTAGTTCAGGAGATATTTCAATTTAAATAACTCCAAAATACCATTACTGTCGTACTAAGACGTTAACGTTTACTTGCTAGTGTAACTTGAGGAGTTGAAATTGAAATTGAGAAATTGACGTTGAAAACGAAATTGAAGATTTGAAATTAACGTATTGAAACTAAAAAATTGAAGTTGAAATGACCCTGTATATTTTCAAACTTAACAATGTACAATAAAATGATGAGGTTCGAGGTAAAATGAAGTTGTTTCGGTTCGAGCGATTTTCGTGATCTGATTTTGTCGCGTTGTGTATAAGGTCGACGCGGCGTCTTTCCTTATTGGTTATCGTAAAAATGGATGGGGATGACAAAGTGATTTCTATTGGTGAGTGGGTGGTGCATTTTGGTCGTAGGAGTAGGATAATATTATTAGGTGCGAATGATATGGGAAATTGATACGGAAACTAAAGTGTTGCTTATACAAGAAGATTGCCCTGTCAATGGTTCGTGGATCGCTCTCGAGACGGTCCCGATGTGGTGTCCGATGACACCCAAACTCTGGGACCGTCGCGTCGCGTCAAGTGTTTTGGGTTATTGCAGCGGACCGTGTCTAAATAAATATTTCACATTCGATCTGCTCGAGACCGAACATGCAGCTTATTAAAAATACATATGAAAAATATGACGGACGTGGGTAAGCAATCAGTAAGCTCAATTTTCCAGGGCGAATTTTGCGACTTGAACGTTTCCCCGGAGTAACCAGGCCTGATCAGAGGATGTGTTTGTCAGGGTCGATCAGAGAATCGAAAAAAGACGAGAGCAGTTTCGCAGGGCGGTATCCGAGGTGCATTTCAAGGATCTAACCACGACGGGACGACGGGACGGGATCTCGCCCCATAATCCAGTGCGGTGGCAACTGATTATACCCCACCTCCCCTGCCGACCTTATCCACCCTTGGCAGCTCACCGCCTCCCACACCCTCGTTCCACCTCTCGCCTTATGCGCCGCCGAACCGCGCCTTCTCCACCATACCGCCCAAGCTTTACGTCAATTAGAATAAGGTTGGCACTTTCGGTACGAAGAGTAATTACTTTAATTAACAAAATGGAGGTAGGTATGCGCGAGCTGCGCCTCCTCCTCCCTCTACGCCGATGTTAGCCACCCCCGCCGTTGCCTACGTGCCTTTTCGGCCGCGAATATACCATATATTTCGCGAGAGAGATTCGCGCGACCCTTTCCGCAAGGCAAGTACCAAATCCGCGACGCCCGCATGCACGGTGTTCCTCGTGGACGTATGTCCGGCTCATTTGGTCACCGTCGACCCACCGGAATTGAACGTCCGCTACGATTTTAATTCTAATTCCATTATCTCTCATTCTACTGCGTTACCCATGATTAGGGATACCTGCGATGTCGTCGAATACACAGTTTTTGAATTCTTGATCGTGCGTTATTTCTTGACATGGAGAACGATGCAATGAACTCGGGACTCTGTTATTTAACTTGTCTTGAACATCCAGTATTTAAAAAGACAAATACTTCTACCTTTGACTTTAACAGTTGTTCGTAAGGAATACAGCCTTATCAAAGTGAACACACTAGAACTAAATCTTTAATTTATGATTATTGAGATCAATGAATGAATTTCTTTGAATGTATACTATATGATAAAAAGAGCTGAAAGTCAATCTAAAATGCATTCTCGTTGAAGGATCGTCGTCGTATACTCTTTAATTAAAGATGGTTCTTTATATGATGTAATAGCAAAGATTAAATATAATCTCACGAAAGAGACAGAATTTTGTATTTTTTACAAATTCCATAAACTTCAAATAAAATCTTTCGAGATTTTCATCAACGCAACGACATCGCAGGTATCTCTAACACAAGATCTCAAAGAGCAACAATTTAATTTGATAGATACAGGATTTACGTTTAATGAACCGGAAACGCCATTTTAACAACCGCGACGCTACGATTTATGGTAGAAGAAGTCATTATGTTCCTTACCTATCGTCTTTACCGGCGGGTTTATCAAGAGGTCCGACCGTATGTTGCGGTGGCGGCATACTATAGCAAGGTGTCGGCGTGTATCCTGCTGGGATTTGGTAACCGGAAGTCACAGGTCCGCCGGGATAAGTTGCACCGCAATTGTAGCCAGTGGTGGGATACGGTGTGTAAGTGTTTCCAGGGTATTCTGGTTGAACACCTGTCATGCCGTAACCTGGATGCGGGCTCATCGGTCCATATCCTGTCAACAAAAACAATTTAATTCGTGATTACTATAATTTCACAGTTGAACTCTTTCGTGTATACTGTGCAGAAAAAAATTATAGTTTCAGTTTCAGAGAAAATAAAATTCTGCATCATTGTTCCTGCATTGATCTGGTTACTTGTCGACTTTTGGATTATCGATTACAGGCATTCTTGGATCGACCACAAAATTTTGTCGTTTCGTTTTTCGGCATGGTGATAGTGTTGTTGATAGGATTTTGATAATAATTTTGGATATTATGCATTTATGATAAAAACGGATGGGTGTGAATTGCGATAGGAGGAAGATTAAATGAATTGGAGACTACCAACATTGTTTACTACTTAATGAAACTGCAAAAGACAGACAGGGACTCGTAGTTGGATCCTATGACCTAAAAGTAATGCACAAAAGAATGTTTATAAAAATGAACATTTTAAACGGACAGGTACATTTGAAGATTTTTCGAAAATTTAATTGCATTCATTTAGAGAAAGACATATTTAATCGAACGAAGCTGATCCCATCGTACGTTCTTTTGACTCCTTCCGAAAAAGAATATGAATTTTTATACATTTCTTGTGAAGGTTTGATTTCACAAAGCGGTAGCAGCATTTCGGTAGAAGCGCAGAAGAAGATGTAATTTTTTCGTCGGAAGTATAGAAGAGAATGGAACTTTTTCGCTTGGCACGGTGGACGCGATTATCAGCTCTCGCAGTATAATTCATTATTCGGGATGCACCGGGAGCGTTTCAATTTGACGAGGATCCCTTAATATGCTCGCGGGCCACAGAGAGTTGGCGCCGAGAGGAAGTGCAATAACGAAGCGAATAAAGAACTGTAACAAAACAGGAAGCGGTTGGCGAGCGGTGGAAGTTCCAGGGCGACCCGCGCGGCTTGATTAACCGTTGTAAAATCTACGCATTTATTTACTGGCAAGAATTCATTTCGTCCGCAGTGCAAATAGCCGTCGGTCGGGGAGGGCCGGCGCGGGTGCGACGGTCGCTTGGACACGACGACGTGCCGAACGAACGAAACGAAACGAACGAAACGAAACGAACGGACCGACGAACGAAACGTACATGCCGGTGTGTGCTCGAATGTTTCAATTTCAATAACTACTCCCCAGCGTCGGAGTCCGCACAATATTGGCCGCGCCGGACTTTTGCCGGCTACGTGTACGCGAAATATTGATAATTAACAATGGTCGTGTACTGCCACAGGGGGGATGGTCCCAGCAGGAAGGGTGCCCGCGCACGTCTACGGGAAGGGTGGAAAGAGGATGAGAGGAGTGAAAGAGACGGACAGGGACGAAGAGAATGGGCTGTAGGTTTGGAATGCCAAGGCACAGAGAGGCCGAGGAAAATGAGAGTCGGGGCCATAGGTGCCTATTATGGCAGTCATGTACTGTTCTGGCGAATTTTTATTCGACCATTGTAACCGCGTATCGCTCTCTTTCTTTCTCGCTCTATCTCACTCTCCCTCCTCCTCCGTCTCCTCCTCCTACCACATCATCCCCGCGCCACCCCCGAGGGCGTCGAGCTCTTTGTCCTCTTTCGGATCCCTCATCCGCGAATCTCCTCGCTCGCGCAACCCCCTCATATCGTTCACCGTTACACGTCGACGATGTAGCGACATGCCGCCTGGCTCTCCTGTGTTTCGTGCGTGCACACCCGATGAAATTTAGAACACCGTGGACACCATGGTAGCTACCTGCTTCTCCTACCGCACACCGTGGCCCCGCGTTTGACCTCCGACCTCGTTGCCATAATTCACTTCGGCGCACAGTGGTCCGGATCGAGAAATTCAGTGACATTTTGTCGAAAAATGAACTTTCTCATATTGACATGTACAAAGTTTGTATTGCTTCATAAATATCCATCTACCTCGAAAATAAAGAAATTAATAAAATATAATTAAAATTGTAATCGCGACGAACAATTAAAGTTGGACATTTTGAAAATAGCCTGTTTCGCAGAAAAAAGATACTTATCTTTATCTGGATGCCCTGACACACCTGTTTAATATTTTTCCTCTGTTCTTCTTTTAAAATGAAGAGAATTCCATTACGATAAAAATTTACACTGACAATTAAAAATTAATTTAAATAATGTATTAAAAAAATAATATACAGTGAAGGCTCGGAAATTATCAAAATTCTTCATCTTTGATACGTAATATCTTTTGAGTTCCAATTAGCACCGCATGTTTAGAAATTGTACAATGTTCAGTACACTTTTCCCTATATAGTTATGCACGATTTACTACCAACATCGTCCATCGACGCAAGTTATTAGTGATTCAAGTGTATCCATCGCTGCGTCGAGCGCCAGGATTGTGCGAGACGCGAAGAACCTCGCGCGCGTACGAGCAGACTCTTTTGATTGTAGCCTACAGTCACTTGTTTATTATATGCTGCTATAAGAGTAAAATCACAAAATAGAAAGGAAAGGCCGCTAGATCAAGAAGCTGCAGAATTGATACTTGCATAGATTTAAGTAAATCAGCCAGTAAAGTAAGTAAAATGTTATTAAAAATAATTAAACAAACACTAAACATATTAAATTATTTATCATTAAAAAGGGATTATTTTTTCATATTTTTCAGTGAAAGTTTCATCAGAATAACTTTTACGATTCAAAAGCTGTGGCAGTGTCACAGAACTTCTCGGTATGGACGAAAAAATTTTTATTATAAATTATTACAAAAAATAGTTTGTGAACTTATATGTAAACAAATTTATTATCAATAACAAAGTATGAATGAAAATTAATTAATAAATATTGTTTAACAAATGCAAAAAATATATAATTATCTATAATTAAAAATGACTATTTTTTAAATATTTTTAGTGAAAATTTCATTGCAATATCTCTAATGGTTCAAAAGTTATAACAAAGTGTCACTGAATTTCTCGATCCGGACCACTGTGCGGCGTCTCTCTTCTCTGTTCAACACGATCCCCCGATCGCTCGGACCACAACCACGCGAACTTGAGAACTCTCTCGTCTCTTCCGAAATGATCGAAACAGCCTGGAGACGTCGACCACTAATCGGTAGGTGGCCTCTCCGAGAGGTAGACAATTATTTCAAATTTTTAGACTGCGCAATTTACGCGTTTCTGACGACAATGGGTGAAGTTGCTCCGAGGGCAAATAATGTTTTACTAAATTATTATACAGGGAAATAGAATCGAAAAAATTAAAAGATTTAGAGATTTTAATTAATTACAGTTTGTCTCTGGACTTTCATTTTTGAGAAAATCGAGATTGAAAATTCGTCGGTGACGCGTGCTATTAATCATAGTCGTTAATATTGGTATTAATATTAATATTGTACATGTTGTATTAATATTAGTTAGACGTGTTTGATCATGGCCAGGCAATACTCCTTCCCCTGAACGCTAGGACTCGCGTAGCCGTTACGCAATTTTTTTCTGATACTATCTTTATGGTATCTATTGTATATTATTAATTTCCTTTGAGCCGAAATTACATTATATTTTTTGTTGCTATCGATATAACATAAGTATAACCTTCCTTCTTCATTTAAGCAATTATGAACAAAAAAGGAGGTCTAATCACTGGAACCGTAAAACCAATCGTAATGCGGGGGGGTTAAAGAATATGTTAATTTCCGGAGCTCTATTATCTCCCCATCGAACCCGGTGATTGAGTAATTACCTAAACGACAACGGCGCGGCGCGTTCCAAAGGCAGGTTGTCGTCGCAGTTTAAACGACAAGGGAGTTAACAACGACTTGCCAAGATGAATGTTCGCGATAGGATGCTCGGGACAGTCGCGGGTCATAAAGCGTTACCGGGAGATGGATGATGAGTTGTCTGCCAAGTTAAGCGATAAACAGTGATAGCTCACCGGTGGGATCACGGTAGGCGTCCATGTAGTGGGAACCGCCACTGTCGGGGGTGCTTTCTCGACTGTACGCAGTGACGTGCACACCGGGTGGTGGGAATCCTGGTACAGGCCTGATTCCTGGACCCCCGCTGAAATTCACCGGCTCGTTCGCCGTCGAGAAGTCTACCGGCTCGGTTTGCTCCTCGATTGGTCTGGGTGCTGGGAATCCCGGTCCAACCGGCACCGCGACAGCCTCGCCGTGACCAGTTGGATATTGGGGGCTGGGCGCGCCGCTGTAATCAGATCACAGTGATGTACGACTTAATACGTCTTCCTGCTACTGCTGTTGTCGCAGGGTTTGTTGAAATTCCAGAAAAATAAGATCTCTGAGACCTGTTCCTTGAAATTGAATTTTTTTAAGAATTAAAGCTGTAGCTCAGAAGTTTATGGGACTTTGTTAGAGATTATTGCTCGTGAATGTCTGTACTTGTCTTATCTGTACTGATGTTGCATAAGTTGTTGCATATGGAATATCCGATTTTATCATGTAAACGTACCGGAGCTTTTTGATCAAGAAATATTATTACTAGACTGCGGATCTTTATGCATTTATAATATGTCGAAATATGCAAAATATATGCAAAATACATGCAAGATGTATGCAAGGTATATGCTAAATATGTGTATGTGTATGTGGGATCTGTAAAATAGTAATTATTTTATTGTTTTATTTATTACTAGCTTTCCCCCGCCACGCGTTGCTGTGGCACAGTATTTTTTAAAAGCATGTACTTGCTGAACGTGTTTGTGATAATCTATTTTTTTACGGTCTAACTCTGTCTCTCTCACGCTCTCTCTCTCTCTCTCTCTCTCTCTCTCTCTCTCTCTCTCTCTCTCTCTCTCTCTCTGTCTCTGGAAGGTTGCAGAGCAAACCGCATTCGAAAAAGTAAATTCGATCAAAAGTTATAAGCAGAAACGTGGTCCCTCTCTCTCTCTCTCTCTCTCTCTCTCTCTCTGACTCTCTCTCTATCTCTGTCTCTGTCTCTGGAAGGTTTTAGAGCAAACCGCATTCGAAAAAGTCCATTCGGTCAAAAGTTATAAGCAGAAACGTGACCAAAAAAGGGCGAAAAAGTGGTAATGGTGTCACTTATGACGTCACAACTCTTGAACCAATGGACTTTTTCGTATGCTCTTTGCTCTTAAACCTTGTCGAAGAAACGCCGCGTCCAACGGGCCAAACCCCAGTTTTCTACGTTGAGCCGTTATCAAGTGATGCCATTACAAACAGACATACATACATACAGACAGACACGATTTTATTATATATAGAGATAAATAATTTAAATTGCAATATACAACAATAGTTTTTCTATAGTGTCGATTGTAAATTGATGCCTCTTGTCTGTTAAAATTAATTTATACGCTGAAAAAGAGCGTTCTACATCACATGATGTTATAGGGCCATATTTAAATTTACCCCAACGATGTGCCAGACCTCTCGTGGTCCTTCAACGTGTTCACCCTTCAAAATCTTGCTTATTTGTAATAATTCGTTTTAATACAGATTCCATTTTACGTGTAACCTTTTCTCCATAATCACCGCGTATAATTTTTAAATTTTCTATAACTGTAGTTACCAAATCTATAAATTCTGTTAGAGGTAATCCTATTGTTTCCAATTTCTTCGTGGCCTCAGGTAACATTTGGAAATGGCTCTGAATAATATTTATACAAAATTTATGCATTTATGCAAAATTTATGCAAGAAATATGCACTTATGCAAAACATATGCAATATGCAAAAATATGCAAAATAAAAATTATATTTATAAGATCCTCTAATGACAAAACAAATTTCTGTTTAGGTCCCAGTTTTTTATCTATTTTCGATAAAAATATGCATTTGCATAAACATCCGCAGTCTAATTATTACAATCTACAGGTTCACTATACACCATTTCAAGGTAGAAAGCTGATCTTCAAGGTATTATCTTGAAGGTCTTCTCTTCAATTTTTATTTAGATATACAATTTCATATATATATATATATATTTATACTTTTACATAAAGTTTTGATACGAGTATAGAAGTGATTTTTAACTATGATTTAAAAGATTTGTGATTACCTGTGGAGCCTGTTCACACTGAGATCTAGGGTCTGTCCCTGCGGACTCGGCACCTGAGGACTCGCCGTCAAATGTGGACTCGCTGCCGCTTGAGGACTGCCACCTACAGTTTGACCGCCACCGTACTGTGGGCTTAGACTGTTAGAACCGTATGGCGGTGCCTGTAAACAGTAACATTGATTCTATAAGCGTTTCAGTGACTAGAAATCCTTTATAGTTTCGCGCAGTTGCAAAATAAAGACGGACCTGTGGACTCGTGGATGTGACGCTGGAAGTTGACAAGTCCATCACAGAGCCGCCTGGCGAAGTTGGAGGGCCTCCAGGCTTTTGCATCTGCTGGACCTGTGCTACTGTGACACATTTCACTGTAACAGTTATACATTCATTTTCTACATGACTGTGTAAACGATAAGAACATCAAACTTGTAGAGCTTTAACAGAGTGATTGAATGGTATATGTTAAATTAATTAAAAAGTCGAATGCAGATGATGAACGCAATAAAATAACGAGAGGAAGATAGGGGGTTAACCTAAAGATCAACCTAAATTAGAAATGGTTCCCGAACCGAACATTGTCCTCAGCTCGACAAGACCACAAGTAACCATAACAAAACACAGTATCAAATAAGGAGACAGTTTAGAACATCGCGCAAGTATCTTACCATCCTCAGTCTTCATCATCCCAGCAGCCGTGGCAGCAGCCATCGCCATCTGATGCTGTTGCGCGGCGGCCGCAGCCTCCTGATGGTACACCCGTTCCTGTTCCTCCGGCGTCATCCCAGTCTGCCCCAGATAATACATATTCGTCCTAGAATGCAGCTGCTGTTGCTGCTGCTGCTGTTGTTGTTGTTGCTGCTGTTGCTGCTGCTGTTGTTGCTGTTGCGAGGATATAGGTGGACAGCCTTGAGTATCGTATCTGTCGTACGCAGACGTGGTACCAGGATCGTAAGGCCGATGATTGGCAGCGCTCGCCACGGCGTTTTCGTATCCTCTCGCTGTTGCGATCTCATTCGAATAGGACACGACCGGTCTGGCGATATTACTCGTTGCCGGGTGCATGTAGGCTCTTGCGTGTTCCGCGGACCTGTGATGATAAAGTTCCTCGCTGGTGGTGGCAGCCGCGGCTGCCGCCACCGCCATCATCGCTGCTGGTTCGTATGGGGACCTTTGGGACATCTGGTGGCTCATCCTCGTGTCCTCTACCATCGGCATAGGGTACGCGACCGTGGGCTGCATCGGCAGGACGTGGTGCGTAGGATGCTGGCTTGGATGGTGTATCGTCGCCCCGATGGATCCCCTGGATCCCATGGCGTCCATCGAGGATAACGACGAAGAGTTCGAGTCTTGGTTCATGTACGAGTCGTAAGTGGGTCTCACGGTGGGAGGCGGGGGTGGCGGAGGTGAATTCACTCGACAGGAGGCAGTGTCTTCCGTTTTTGGGACCAACAAGTCCGACGTCGTCTGGCCTCTGGTCGGCAACGTGTTGCAGCAACTGCCGCTCGGCGTCATGCTTTCAGTTTTAGGGACTACTTTCGCGGTGCGGGAAGACGGGCTCTCTTCAGGAGTCTTCGGCGGCTTCACGTTGAGCCCGGTGCCCTTCGTTGTCGCGTAGTAGTCATAACTCAGGCTATTCAGCACAGGTTTCGTGTCCTGCGTCGTGGAACCGTACTGGGAGTAGCTCTTGCAATCCATCGATGGAGGCAACAGGTTCGTACTGATGTACTCTGGCGGGATTCCGGACACTGGGGTAAACAGACAACGTTTATTTTGCGTTTGTGTGAATGATGATTATGTTCGTGGTTGTATCGAAATATCGTTGATAGTGTGTCGTATTCGCTACGCAGCAAGTTGAAATGAAATCTTGCAACTACGGTGGCGCATACAGTGGTGCGGAGGGCGTGCAGCCAGATACTGGAAGTGAAGCTGTGGGGATGACGTGTGGACAGTTGTGTTCCATTCTTTTATCGATTCTTTGAAATATTCGAAGAACTAGCCAGGCAGTAGTTGCTTTTGGTACTAGATGATACGTGACACAAGATTTTAATGTTGCAATATTTATGTCGGAGGGTATTTATTCAAGATTAATTCAAATTTTGCGCTCTTAAATCTTGTTTTTTCGAAATTTTTAGGCGATAGTATTTCCGCGAGAGTCATTGCCGGCATTCAAATCTCCACGCTGCGATCAATTGATCGAACTGTTCGATCCAAATCAGTGTTCCCCACAGCTCCATTCATCGTCCCTGGAATTTTCTGAGATCTAATATTGACATTTCATTGTTCCGGACCTTGTTCATATAAAATATACGCGAGATACCCAGAAAGTAAGTTCCATTTGGCAATGTTTGTACGTCAAGATCTCAAGTCCGATCTCTGTACAGTAAGTCTCCTTTCGGAATTATTTTCCCCGCGTTACTGAATTGCAGCTAACTTTATCAGCGGTATTTTGTCTTGTACATGTCATCTAACCCTTGATAAAGCAGCCACGAAGCATGCTTGGGAGACTTAGAAGGAAAACAGTTCCAAAAGGATAAAGCGACCACTGGAAAGCCTTCTCGGTCGAAGCTGTACGGGCGATGAAAGTCCGAAATCTCAGATTATACATGCAGCAGTTTTTACTACTAAGGCTTTTCGGGTAACAGCCGTTTCCTTTTGGAATTATTTCCTCTACGTTCCTGAAGCATTCTAACCGTTGATGAAGCTAGCAACGAAGTGCAATGCTTGCGAAGCATTGTAGAAAGAGAACAATTCTAAAAGTACTCGGCTTACAGCCTGAAGCCTTCGCAGTGGAAAGCGTAGGGTGGCGTATGGGCCGTGAAAGTCCGAAATCTGAGATTACACATCCAGCTGCTTGAGGAATGGCGTTGCTCGGATCGGCGATCGCAATCGGCCAATAAAAAAAGCGGCGGAAAACTGTGGATCGCATGAACGGGAGAACCAGCACGGAACGATCCGGGGTCTCTCGCGGGCGGATTACTTAGCCCGGTTTGTGTGCTGTGGAGCTTAAGTCCCCCGATCTGATTTCGCGATGGGGTCGTGGCCACACGCGTGGATTTACGTGCGGGCGAAATTCCAGGCACGTTTGAGGGCCGGTTGGTGCCAATCCGCCTTACCTTGAGCCTTGTGTCGTGCCTCGCGTGCGGCCTGCTTATTGGCCGCGGCAATGGGACATCCGGACAGGCTCCTGTGCGTGTTCCGGTTCGAGCTGACATGGCCACGGCCGTTGCAACCAGGCGTCGGGCATTTCAAAATAGTCTCATGCATCGCCAGAACTGCGAGAACCCAGAGACACGTGGCGTGGTTACAGAAACGTTCCTCAGAACCGTGGGCTCGCTAGAACCGTCGAGCCACATCCGCGCGCACATCGAACACGACCGGAAGGATTCGGTGATATCGTTCCTCTCGTATGCGTTGAGTATAATTGTTCCGAGTGATCGTTCGTTTCAGACACGCTCTTTGTCAACGGTATAGACGGGAGAGAACCAAAGAGAAACAATAAGGAGGAGATACAGAGAGAAAGAGAAAGAGAGAGAGAGAGAGTGAAAGAGCGAATAAAGGGATACAACAAACGTCACGGGATGAAATACAAAATCAATGTGTAGAACAGTACAATCAAGTATACCGAGCGGGTAGAGAGAAACTCAAGTAAAGACATAATCAATCCAGTGAAAAATTATAAGACAACAACTTGCAGTCGGTGTATACTGTGGTCGGGCTGTGTTCTGTGTTGGGACAGGTGGTTCAGAGTCTCGTCGGACGCTGCATGTTACGTGCAAGTTCCTCAGCTTCACAAACAATACGTTCATGAAATCAATCAATCCGAGAAATGTCTTATAAATCATTGTTCTATCATTTCGAAAGCGATCGAAATTCAAACTGTAAAACGGGGCTTGGTTTTAACACAGAGGTGCTATTCAACTTCTTTGGAACGAAACTGAAATGTAAGGAATTCAGAGCAGACTACGGATTTTACGCATTTGTAACAACAGATCTATAGTTGCAACTTGAAACAGCAGCAAGATTAATAGAATTTAAGGATATTCATCTTTCTAACATTATTACCACTAGAATTAGCGAACTAGTTAAACTGACTGGTTCCTAACTTTTTGGTTCATAATTAGTGAAATTATAAACACGTTACCATACAAAAGTTTTGATCCTCTTCATTAACGAAGATATTGCAATAAAACTTGAATAAAGCTTTGTGATTATTACAAAGCAATATACTCGGTAGTTCTAGTGTTAAGGACAGAAAAATACTTGTATTTGGCTGCTATGTCTCACGACGCACAGTGGGGTATTTGGCCCGAAAAAGTGGAAAAAATTCAATTTCTAAATTTTTGCGTATGGCATAAAATTTTTGTTGTTCGTTGTAGTTAAAGGTCTGAAGAATAAGGCTGCAATATTATTTTTTTCTATTTGTACACCCGTGAAGTAGTAAACTTCATCGAAAGTCGAGAGATCTTAAGGCGCGCTTGGCGTTCTTAAACAGTCTCTAATACAGCGTCTGTTCATTGGCGATTTTCATGTGTTTGAAGGGAAATTCTGTAAATTCTTGTATTACAAAAGTTGTTCAGGTAGGTATACAGAGCACTTTCGCATAGATTTTATTTTGTTATCATCTAAATTAGTATAGTTATTAATATTTGAATATTACCAATCATTCTGTAAGCTTTTTAAAAATTACAAAACTTTATTGACAATTTTGTTATAGCATAAAGCCGTATTGAGTGCTCTTTTTGGTGCCATTGCATTCGGTAAAGATTCGTGATTATAAGCCAACAAAGTTTGATTCCGGATATGTCCGGATTCAAATTTTATAGCTAATTTAGAATTAAGTGTTTAGCAGCGTTTCGCGTACGCGTACGTTCGGCTACGCTAGGCCTCAAATGAAGAAGAAACATTATCCGAGGAAGAAATTTCTTATGTATTTTCCGATGAAAATTAATGGTAATCATTTTAAAATATTCTTATAATATACCGGGTGAGTCATTTAACGTGAAACAGACGTATATCTGGGAAATGAAGCTATTTTGGAGAAAAATGTTTCAGACAAAAGTTGTATGGTTTAGAGGGGGGCATAAAATGGTGTCATTGATTTGACCTTGGATAGTCGTTTGAAAATCACGTGAAGGTCATCTTCCATTTCTTAAATAGAACTCCCTATGTTTTGTTGCATATTCTTGTAGCTTGTTTTGACAGCTTTCCAAAACACTATATTAAAATATTTTTTTCTTAAATATTTTTCAAGTTATAATAGTGCAAATATTCCACTATAGCCTTGCTTTTTCAGGGGTTCTCGATAATCTGAGGAAAAAATGTTTCGAACAAAAGAGGAACAGTATACAGACGTCAACAAATTTCAATATATAAAAGTTTAAAAAAAATTTTTTTTCAAAAAATTGAGGTAAATTTGATTTTTCAAATACTAAAATGTATTTTGGATTTCATAATGTTGTAGCTGATCTTAAGGCGAATCCAACGATATATAATATTATAACCTTGAGCCTATAAATAACGCTACAATAGTTTTTTCCACTTTTTCAGGCCAAATACCCCACTGTGCGACGTATGCAGAATGTTCTCGCATAAGGATCCGCAGTCTGCTTGTGAGTTAAGAAACGAGGAGTTTCGTCTCGACTAAGTGGTCCCAGGTATCGTTCTCAACGAGAGAGGAGAGAAGGAGAATTTACAGGTGTTCTCTGTCCGATTTTTCCGTGGGGGGTTCCCATACGGTCCCGAACGTGTCTGCAGGGGTTCGCAGGAGTGTGTGATCGCCGTTTAATTATACTCAATCGCAGATATCCTCCGTTCGGTTACTGGCGTGCGCTAATCACGCATCTACCGGGTGGCGGTGCCGCCCGTGTCTCGAGTTCTCCAGACGGCCAACTTAACCAAGTACGTAAAGAGTGTGGTGATAATTTTCTACTGATAATGAGTAACTACGAACAGAACGATAAATCAAAACGGAAGTGAACGCAATCAATAAAGCTCTCTACCCCGCAAACTGAAAAGCACAAAGAACGTAACAGACAGACACATAGACACACACAGAGACGGGCGATTACGCGCCCGTGTATCATTTTCATTTCTTTTCCTTTCTTTACCAATTATACGTCACGGCGAAGCAGATATCTTTCACTTTCGTTTCGTTGTGTCGCGTGGCTGTGTATCGACCGGAAGCGAGGAAGCCTCGGAATTTAGACGAATTTAGAAATAAACGTGTACGCGAGTAAAAATGAAAATCACGTGAAACTATTCAAGATGTATCAGCGGAATTACGTTGGATGGTGTTGATTAGAGGTATGAAAAATGTACGCAGTATTCCCTCGCTATGGTCTCTTTGTTCAGCGAATTTAGAGAGCAGTAGATATTGTTGCGGGATCGTTTGATTGGCCGACGGCTTGAGAACGCGACATTGGACCCGCCCACTGCGAGTTGCCGTTGGTGGGGGCAGCGATCGTCCGGAGAGTTCGAATAGTGGAACTATAGGGAGGGAATACTGAACTGTGATTGGCGCTCGCTCGTTTGCTCGCTCGCTCACTACTGCCTTGCCCTGTCGCGTGTAAAAGGCGATCTCGCAAAAAGAAGATGCATCTATGTAACTACGATAAGTAACAATGTTCTCGGTGCAGGCTACTTACTTTCTGGCGTCAGTTTATCCTTCCTTGGACAACCGGACAGGCTGGAATCACAATAATAAACAACGGTGAGGTTCCCTTGTAATTTACGTTGAACAACAAACATTTTAAAATTACGGGAATACTACAAGAATCCTATTATATCAAATTTCGAAACGATGACAATACTACATCGATTACACTGTCCAACACCAAATTTGTTCCCTAATTACTGTTGGGTCCTTCTTATAGAGTTTTTTGCGCTGATTCCAAATCTGTTCTTAATTTTTTTCCTATACGCACAGTTTTTGAGAAACATGACTTTGAAAAAAAACATATTTTTCAATTTTAAACAAATATTGTGGTGTTATTATAAAAGATATTAAATTGTTCTTTATAGCAAAAGATTCTGTAGACTTTCCTGAATATAGCGATATCCAATATTAATACATTATGATTGTTTAAACATGTTTAAACAATGATTAAAGACGGAGAGACACCACTTTTGCACCAATTTTTGATGATATTTTTCAATTTATCTCAAAAAATAAGGGTCCAGCGGAAAATCGAACTATACCATGCGATAGAGTAGACTTTTATCTTGAGAAACCCCCCTTTGAAGTTTGAAACGTCGACGTTTTTTTCGAACCAGAAAGCAAAATATCTTCGCCCGACATGAGTTGCCGCCAGTGGCGCTCACCATTACAACGGTCGTTCGCTGCTCCGTATCCCGTCGCTGCGCCGTGTCTCGTCCCGAGCGCCACTGGCGGTAACTCATGTCGGGCGAAGATATTTTGCTTCTCAAGATAAAAGTCTGCTCTATCGAGTGGTATAGTTCGATTTTCCGGTGGACCCTTATTTTTTGAGATAAATTGAAAAATATCATCAAAAATTGGTGCAAAAGTGGTGTCTCTCCGTCTTTAATCATTGTTTAAACATGTTTAAACAATCATAATGTATTAATATTTGATATCGCTGTATTCGGGAAAGTCTACAGAATCTTTTGCTATAAAGAACAATTCAATATCTTTTATAATAACATCACAATGTTTGTTTAAAGTTGAAAAATATGTTTTTTTTTCAAAGCCATGTTCCTTAAAAACTGTGCGTATAGGAAAAAAATTAAAAACAGTTTCGAAATCAGCGCAAAATACTCTATAAGAAGGACCCAACAGTAATTAGGGAACATAAAAAAAATTGAAATTTGTTGGACAGTGTTATCAAATGTTTAATCTGAAACGTTTTCAAACATATTCTCATTCATTTGATACTAAATTATACATTCCTGTTTGTTCTCATCGTATTTTTAAACATACGTTCACAATTCAGAAATCATTCAGTTTATCAGCCAAATATTCCACGATCTCGTCAGGGGTTAATTGAAGGATAGTTTATACGGGCTCTCCCGATGGTATCTATTGCAAAATCGACAATGTCTATTGTAGTAGGATTCGGTCACGATTCGATGTGCCAAATCGGCTTTGCCAGTGTCGGTAACGATTCACACACCGCTCGGGCGTCGGTGTTTCCCTCGTAGCGCGTAGGTGTCTAATCGACCAGGGCAAAGTGCAGAGCGCAGGTTAATTACCGATAATTGCTTACCTGCGGTGGTGAGAGTAGAGCCCGGTCACGTGACCCTGCCCCGTGCAGCCTGGGGTCGGGCACTTGTTGCCCTCTGTAACAAATCAAATCACCGCAATCGGTCAGATCTCGTATGGCCAACCGCCATGCTTTTCATCATGGACTTTAAACACAAATATCTAGTACGCCCTCCTTCATTTACCACTCTGTTCCTGAAGAAACTTTCTTTTTATTCTCTTGGTACAGTTAGTAAGCCTCTAACGTGTTAACTACCGTCTATTAAAACGAAATTCTAAATAATTACCCTTACTACGAAATAAATTTGGAAAAATACAGGAGTCGGAGAATTATTCAGATCTGATTAGTAGGATAAATTTTTGCCGATGGACTTTTTTTAGTATACAGTAAAACCTCGATTATTCGAATACGTGTTATAGACGCGGGTAATTTAATCTACATCGATTCATATGCAACACGACTCATTGTACAAATTAATAAAGAGTGAAATTAATCCGAGCGCTCATATTCTACTGATTAGTATGAGGTTCTGCAGTAATGAGAATGCCTTTAGAAATGTTCCACTGTGTTCAGCAAAGCACCATTACTTTTCTAATCAACGCTTTCCAACTTTTTACGTGTTCCATTCACATCGTTTGACACGTGCGCGCATTTAAATTCTCCGCGAATGAAGAGGAATTCGCAGCGATGGCATTCACGTGTGCGGATTGTTAACGCGTGCCGTTCCACCGCGAATCACGGACGCAACATCGATCTCATTGATAGCGAGCCATTTAATTTAAACTAACAGCCCGGGCCGGTTTGTTCGGACGTAATTGTAGTTGCCAGATAAAGCGTGTCAGTTCCGATTCAGCCAACGGCGGAGTTTAAATCGATCATATTGTGCTCTTTAATTATTATCGATTATGCGTTGCGTAATTGTAATATCGAGTAAACTGCAGCAGCGCACAGTACTTTCCGCGGTGCCGTCGTCGTTTCCCAGCTGAATTTAATGACCGCGACAAGCCGGTTTGATTGTGAATAAAATACGTATCCGCCCATCGTATCGGAATCTCGATTGAATTGTTGACTGTACGAGTGACAGCGGGACTCCCGATATCTACCGGGAAAATATTGTTACCGCGGACGGTCTTTGTACTTTGTAATACGGACAGCACACGCGACACATTCCAATGTCCACTTTCTCTCTGACCGTCAAACAAATCGTAAAAAATCGATATCCGAGAGAGTATTCGTAATAAGCGTGCAGATCCCGCGAATCAACCCGAATAAAAATGAAATGTCGATCCGAAACTGCCACTGTGACTCGCCTAATCGAATCGGAATGCACACACACACTGTCACATAGTACGATATTATTTATTAAAACTGAAAATGTGCTATTTTCTCCGTCATCTTTCAGAATTTTCCGGCGAGTATCTTCGAGTCTTTAAGACTGGAAGAGGTACCGAGGAAATTAATATATTGATCGAGGGGATGAAAATGTCTGCGTGTGGCCATCTTGGATTTCATCGCACGATTTATGCATTTGCGAGTAACCACTGGGATTTCCCTGCCTCGTAACTAAACCACAGAGATTAACACTGTACTCACGATCGGTGTGTGGCTATCTGTAACAGGAGCAAGCAATCCCTTCGCTGTTGTAAAGAAACCGAACCATTAAATATATGAGCCACAAATTTTTCATTATTTTATGTTACAGTTTCTGTAACTCTTCACAATGATTAAACTCTAAGCCAATTATTGTATTGTAAATTTTAATCCTTTGCAGTCGAAGCTATTTTCACTTGAAAATTAAACATTCTTCCGACCCAGAATAATTCCGTTGTATATGATTTTTTTTTAATTTTATGGATATCAAATTGATATAATACCTCATACAATATTTACAAGGGAAGTTACCCAACCGTCACACGCCGATTTTAATGAAATTTTGGTATGATGTAAAACTCAAAAAAATATTTGACACGTATTTTTTTACAGCGGCCGACATTCATGTTAAGGGGTGAAAATAGCTCTCAAAGTTGGGGTGAAAAACCGATTTTCTTGAATATCTCCGAGAGTATTAGGCCTAGACAACAATTTCAAAATCCAATTTGTGCGTCTTTGAAGGACGAATCTTTTCGTGAAAATCGATTTTTCACCCCTACTTTGGGAGCTATTTTCACCCCCTTAACATGACTGTCGGCCACTATAAAAAAATACGTGTCAAATATTTTTTTCAGTTTTATATCATACCAAAATTTCATTAAAATCGGTTTGTTACGGTTGGGTAACTTGCCTTGTTAAATGTGTAGTAATTGATTGGATACCAACATATTTAATAATAATTACAGTCCCTGCTCACTTTGAAGAATTGATGTTTTTTGAAATCCTATAAGGAATTCAACGCTGTTTTCAACCTATGGGGTAATGATTTTATACTACAAGGTTGCCTTATAGGTTGCCTATCCAAGTGTAAAATTTTCTTGCAAGAGCAAAAAATCTTACCATGGCCCGGCAACTTACCGGACATGAATCCGATTGAAAATGTCTGGGAGTGCCTGAAAAGAAAACTGGCCAAAGAAAATATAACGACAAAGACCAAGTTGATAGAGAGAATAATCTATCACTGGCACCATAACGCTGCATTAAAAGAAATTGCACAAACTTGCATAGATAGCATGTCCAGAAGAGTTGCGGCTTTAAGAGCAGCTAAGGACGGATTTACAAAATATTAGTGTTTTAAGAATTATATTGATCTATTTGTGTTTGTATCCATTGTTTTTGTAAAATAAATATATGGAAAATTCATTGGTCATCATTAAGTGATATTTGCATAAGACTACTATACCTATTATTCATGGTAAAACTAAAAATATCATGATTATAGAGGCGAGTCTAATAAAGTGAGCAGGGACTGTATATCATATTAATGATCGAAACGTTAGCGCCGAAAACATTTTCAAATTGAATTAACATTTACGATCGATATTCTAAATAATTATATTTAATAATGTAAACAATATTCTGAACAACGGTACAACAATTTTTAGTGGCGACTCTGAGTCACCCCTCGACTGCTAAGGGTTAAGACCTTCTTTCAAGAGCAACCTCACAGTTCCTACGAAGAAGGAATTCGTCAACTTCTAAAATGTTGTGAGACAATCGCAGAAGATTGTGATGACAAGTGGTGATACACTTGATTAAACTAAAACTGTTTACTTTAAGATGTGACTACTTCCGTTTTATTCTCAAATCGTGCACGAATTATTGTAATTATCCAATAGAAGAAACTATAAAATCTGTGGTAGAAATAAAACGAAATAAAATTACACAGAAGTCTCGAAAATTAATACTTGAAATTTGTGTCACCGATTTGACTAATTTCCATCAATTAAAGCGTGCCCGAACATAAAACCTGCTCGCGAAATTTTAATTCGCGTGGAATGATGAATGCTCGCGCAGGCATCGCCGGTAATAAAACGTCACAGGCAGCAAATCGCCAGCTGTTTCAATCTAAGTGTCGAAACTTTCTAAAAATCCTGTCCAATTTTTTCCGCGAACCGTTCTTGCGACCGTCACGAAATTGCATCGGGGACATGCTCAAGCAACCTGCACCATCTGCCGTGTACTGGCTGCAACTTAATGGCTTGTATGGTGCACGTCACGTACGATCGTGTTCGTGTTCTCGGGCTGACCTCGCGTGACCAGGCAATTATAGGTTTCCAGCACCCTGTACGTAGCCCAGAAGTACCAATCCGCTTCGGATGAGACCATCTACTAGCTGGCCCTTCGTTCCTGCCGCGATTCACAACCTGATCCCAGCGCGAATAACGCTTTTCCGCGACGATCACCATCCCGATTAGGCCTACCTGTGTCCAACGAGAATTATAATTCTGATCCGTTAAATTATAGGATACGCGCTGCTCGTTCTCGGGTAAAGACTTCCATCGTTCACTGGCAACTTAACACTCACTTACGAGCGTGACATAGATGGGGTCGTAGAGCCATCGACGGTTACAGTATAGATAAAGCTCGTTTGCTACCGTGAACTTTTCTGTGTGAAATTACTGTCAACTTTCAGCTCGTTTTATTTCTTAAAAAATCTTTCAAGAAATAGGGTTTATTTTATCCTTCATTCTTGATTAGCAATTGATGTACATGTAACCATTACAACGAGCTGTTGTCATAAAAATTAAAAAATGAGCATTAATTATTTATTGTAGCCTAGGTTGCGTGCTTGGGTTTCATTAGAATGTTCAATGCATAGTAAATATCAGACTGTAAATTGTCCCACTTATAATAGGAGAAAAATGTTTAAAATTGAAAAATATCGATGAATTATTAACTTCCCGATTTTATAGGGAAGTTATTGTAATTACCCCGAAAATCGAAAATCGATTTTTTAGCAATCTTTACGTTTCATGGTCATTGGAGTCATTTTAGACTATTTTTATTAAAATGTTCGTATGTGTGTGTGTGTGTGCGTATGTCTGTTTCTATGGTATCAAATATTTCGTTAACGTTTTCTGAAAAAGTAACAACGCGATCAGAATGATGAATGATGCAATCGATGTGCCCCGTCGTAACTTAGAGCTGATTAGATTTTGGTCCATATTGGTCAAGTAGTTTTTTAGTTTTTTTCGAAAAGAGTTGATTCTACAATGCAATTTATAAGGGAGTACGAAAATTTTCCACCAAAGAACCAAACGCAATTACATAAAAAATTTTTTTCTTATTTTTTTTTAGATTTAAAAAAAATTTTTTTGTTTTTTAACTGATGCTAATGTTACCGCTTGGAATAATCGAAAGTTATTCCAACGCAAGAGTGAATTTATCATCTCTACTCCCAAGAATACATTTTGGGAGAATATCGATGAAAGTACAAAAAAAAGAAACGATGTCAGCGATGTTGGCGAAGGAGTAACGAATCGGGGAGTTCTTTGTGTGACTCTTGGAGAGTCACACACCAAATGAAAAACATTAATAGCAGTACGTTTGAATTTTCACGATCGTAAATTTTTGTATATGCACAAATGATTTCGGCCCTACCGGTTCGATCAAGAAATACTAGAAATTAGCAATTTTGCAGAATTATAATTTCGACGTTTCGGTTCGGTTTTGAACCATCTTCAGGAAAAGTCCGCGTTTGCTAACTATGAAAAAATACAGAATGAAGAGCGCAAATAAATGGTACTTGTCTATACGAGGGTTTAAACTGTACTGGTAGGGTTTAAACTGTACTACGAGGGTTTAAACTTCAAAACGAATTATTAACTGAGATTAAATTGAAAATTAATATAAAATATATGATAATTATTAATGACATTGATGTTGAAGACGGATTGGTTAACGGAGCATGCGGAATATTAAAATGTATTATTACTTTTCAAGAAAATACTAAAATTCCGTCTATATTGTGGTTAGATTTTCAATTGGCCAGAGTAGGAGTGAAAGTAAGAACTCGCCATATAGCAAACATTTTGATAAGTAGAAAACTATTGAATTTCCCTGAAAACGTATAATCTTCTTAAAACGTACACTTAATAATGATAATAATATACTGTAACTAACGAATCGGGGAGTTCTTTGTATGACTCTTGGAGAGTCACACACCAAATGAAAAACATTAATAGCAGTAGGTCCTACTAGCCATGCGTATCACTAACCCTCTCGCAAGAGCAGTCCTTCCCGCGAACTCGCGAAGCGAGCGAGCAAAAACAACCCTAGCGAGCAACAATAGCCCTCTAGTTTTGAATTTGTTAAAACGATCAGTCCAGTCATTATAAACGTGACCGACCTCAGTGCAGCAATTCATTTGATTCTGCAAAGCTGCACAATGCACAGCAAATGTCCAAGTCCGAATTAGATCCATAAACTAGCTTCTGTTGTCTGATCCGAACTCGGAGCAGCTCTGGGACGTATTCGATTCCGCGATTTCGGTGCGATAATCCCGTTTCAGCGGAGTTTACGATCTTTATCTTACGTATTAAGTCATTTCATCGTACGTGCGGGGCCAGGTCGACGTTTGTTAACACGAGAAGCACGGCTCTAACGGCGAATAGGTAGGTTCGTCACGTGTGCTAGAGGGGTTTGTTGGAAGGAACCTGAAGGGGAGTGGTGGGCTTTAGGTCGGTCGCGGGGGGTTGTCCCTTGGAGTGAGCACACTTTTATAAACTTTGTCGTCGACTAATCCTCCTCTGGCCCTGATCCCTCTTCCAGCCAACTACGGCCGACCTCGAAACGGTCACCAGGATGCTGGGAAACTTCATCAGCCCGTCATTTCGCGTTCCTGAAGGAAAAGAGGGAACCGATTCGATCCCTGCTTAGACGCTCTCCTCCTCTCGGTCCACCTTCCCGTAAATTGGATTACGATACGTGACGTCATTAGCGACATACTTTATTCGGCGAACCGAAGGAACATGGAAACCCCGGGCGCCGTTAATGAAACGAAAAATTACGGAGCCCTGATTTTTCATCTAGAATTCACTTTGGTTAACGAGCGCGGTCTTTCAGGACCCGAGAGGAGACGCAGGAGTTATGAGAGTGATATAGCTTGGCGATGTTTCAATAGCACACATTTGTCACTCTTCAGGTTGAGTTTTAAATGTTTTATCTAGACTTAATATACAGGGTGAGGCGCCACATTTTGCCACCTCAAATATCTTTGTTGTTGTTAAAGATACGTCAAATGTCTGAAGGACAAAGTTGAATGGTAAAATGGGGCTTATACGACACCAAAAAAATTTTTGTTTTTATGTAATTTGTTTTAGAGATATGAAGGTGACCTTCATTTTTTTTAATGGAATGAGTATTTTTTAATACATCAATCGACGCAGCTGGACATTCGTTATAAAAAAGTACTAACCTATGTACGTCGAAAAGTTAGTAGTTCAGGAGATATTTCAATTTAAATAACTCTGAAATACCCCTAGTAGCACAAAAATATTGGATAAATATTTATATCAGATTCAATCTGTTTTTAATATTCAAATATACATACAATATTTATTTTATATTAAGTACCAAATATTCTTTTTTATCCTAACTTATAAGATGGGAAGAAATTTTTTTCTCATATTAAAAAGTGTGGCTTAAAAAATATTTATCCAATATTTTTGTGCTACTAGGGACCATTACTGTCGTACTAAGACGTTAGTGTTTACTTACTTGTGTAACATCTTAGCACGACAGTAATGGTATTTTAGAGTTATTTAAATTGAAATATCTCCTGAACTACTAACTTTTCCACATACAGTGGGTGCACAAAGTATTCGTACACTTTTTAAAAACTTATAACATTTGTATAATTGTACCAAACAACCTGATTTTTTATAATCAATTTGAAGCATTGGTTTACGAAATGATATACAAAAAAGATTTTCCATAAATTATAATTTACAAGGTTAAATGCAAAAATAAAAAAGGCATTTTTTAAAACTTTTTTATTTGGGTCCTTAATGAAAATTTAAAATGTATGTTTTGTAGATCTATGTTAGTCATACACATGTTGAAAATTTCATTGAAATCGATTAACATACACACGAGCTACAAGCGGTTAAAAATGGTGAAAATCGTAGTTTTCGACGACTTTGATCAGTTTCTGCTTAAAATCCACAGAATCGTACATCTTTCGACGCCTGTTGTTTTTTCCTGCGTCAATCGATTTCGATAAAATTTCCAACATGTGTATGAAGAACATGGATCTAGAAAACATATGTTTCAAATTTTTATTAAGGGCCCAAATAAAACAGTTTTAAAATATGCCCTTTTTATTTTTACCTGCAACCTTGTAAATTGTAATTTTTGGAAAATCTTCTTTGCATATCAGTTTGTAAACTAATGCTTCTCATTGATTATAAAAAATCAGGTCGTTTGGTACAATTATAAAAAAGTTATTAGTTTTTAAAAGGTGTACGAATACTTTGTACACCCACTGTACATAGGTTAGTACTTTTTTATAACGAATGTCCAGCTGCATCGATTGACGTATTAAAAAATACCTCATTCCATTAAAAAAAATGAAGGTCACCTTCATATCTCTAAAAAAAATTACATAAAAACAAAAATTTTTTTGGTGTCGTATAAGCCCCGTTTTACCATTCAACTTTGTCCTTCAGACATTTGACGTATCTTTAACAACAACAAAGATATTTGAGGTGGCAAAATGTGGCGCCTCACCCTGTATAATCATATTGGAAATTGCTCGATGATTACTGATTAAAAGAAACCAACGTTACATATAGGAAGCAGATAGAAATATTATTTACTGCTTCATTACGGTATAAAGCTACCGGTAAACGTGTCTGGCCACTGTCTCCTTCTCTTATTCTACTGGATTCACTCAGCTACAGCTGAGCTATCTACATATAATGTCACTATAAGCCGATTGAATTAACACTTCTAATCACCAGCAGACTACGAACAAGAAGATTCACTAGTTCAACGCACTGATGATATGTTCACACAACGGCACACGATGGAATAATTTCCTGTCTTAGTAATCAGACCCACGACTATATGCTGACACTATATCATCATTATGTACACAATATGCATTACCACGAGGAATATTGACCGCAAACCGACAGGAAAATCGTGGCACGCGCAGCCACCGAAACGTTGAGAAAGGAAGCAGGACTCCGGCGAAAGAACGATAAACCGGGATTCCGGCGTTTTAATTAGTGGCAGAATAAAAAAGAAGAGAGACAGAGAGAGAGTGAGAGAAAGAGAGAGGGACCGGTAAACCGGCTAAGTGAGGGCGAGCGTGGTCGGCCGCCGGCGGGATTAATAAATTAGCCGTAAGGTTTTAAAACGGGTGGTCGGCGCCTAAGCTCTGGCGAGGAGAGAACGAAAGAGAAAGAGAGGAAAAAAGAGAGAGCAAAGGGCCAGATAATGGTTCCGGTCAACAAAATGAATACCGGCACGCGCTGTTCTTTCCGGATCTCTGAATAGACTTGTAACGAGTCGGTCGGACCTCTCCGTTCTCCCCGTTCCAATGCCCCCGCCTCTTTTCCCTACGGGATCCCATGGCGGGCACGTTGGTAGGAGAGGGTCAGAGGGAAAAGAGGAAAAAACGGATCCGAGGGGCGAGAACGGGGATGAGCACCGGCCGTGGCGAGGGTGAGGCCGTGGTCGAGTGTGTAATTGTGTTATTTTGTTGCCATTTCACGTGAGGGTCACCGCGGGAGGGCCAGAGGTGTACATAAACACCAGGATTGTTTTATTCATTCGGCCTGGTGACCGTGCGACGCGTGCCACGTTGCCCTCTCTCTCTCTCTCTGAATCTCTCTAGTCCTCTTTTACATTATTCGCGCAATCCCTCTCCAGCAGAATCACAGAAACTCTCGTGAGAAGAAGAATCGCCGCGAAACGAGACCTTGGGACGAAATTGCGGCGATCGGAGTTCATAAATAGGGTCACGTTTATTTTAATCACCCTATACCGCAACCTTTCGCTGCGTTCTTTATAATTTATCGAAGAAGAAACGAGCAAGAATCTTCGACTCTACCGGGTATTTTTACGCGCGCGTGTGTGCGTAAGTGCGAGAGGGTGCGAGGCTAATCCTAGAACATTTAGCTTGGGGACCAAGAAATTTATAGGTGTACTCGCTTAACATTCTTTCAAGAATATCTTGCCAAACTGTCAGTTAGTCCCCGGCACTACAGGGTGATTCACTGGGTAGTGTACTCAATGACAGTGCTACCATCAAACCATCACAGCTACATTCAACCCCTCGGATGCGATGCGCTTTCGTGAATTATTATCCGCTTCCTATAATTTGACAGTAACTAGGGAAAATATCAGAAAGTCTACGTCACCAAGAGATTATCGTAACATCATATAACGTCACTCAAGCAAACTAAGAATCCATCGTCAGCTTCGAAGGGTTAGGTGCCGGCGAAAAGACCGATATCACTTTTTCCGTCATTGGAAGGTTGTCGACGATGAACCACTACAGACGGTTGAGCGCGTGTATAATCGGATAACTGGATAATCGGAGGAAAAGAGAATATTTACTACCGAGTGAACTGCCCTGTTGTATCGAGGCTCATGAAGAATTCGCGAAGAGGAGAGCCGGGACGAAGATATCCTAACGCAGGTTGGGCAATCACTTCTCGGACTTGGTGGACGAAGGAGTCTAAAAAAAAAGAGTAAGCGGCTCAGGGAACAATCACGAGGCACGTATTTACACGGGGCGGCGCGCGCCCTTAACGCGAGGGTAGAAGCCCCTGCGCGCGAGTAAAGGTCCTTTTTATGCGTGCGGTCGCAAAGGCAGCGTAAAATTGAGTTACAGGGCAGTTTATTTTTTTATTAGCCAGGCCAACCCTGCCTGCCGCGCGGCGGTTTCAACGCGGAAAGGGTGGTGTTTGCGGCCGACGGATTTCCCGATAGCGGTTTTATGGCGTGTCAACACGCTCTTACGCGGCCTGGTGTGTTCGCGCGCGCGTCCAACGGAAAGGGAAAATAAAAAACCGCCGAGGGCGGAAGGGGAGAGAGAAAGAGAGAGAGAGGGGAAGAGAGGAAGAGAGACGCAAACGGTGCACGCGAACCGACGGCTAAATCGAAAAGATCAGAAGCGGTGCGGAGCGGAGAACGAGCCTGCCGATTAAAACTACGGCTCCGCCCGGGGTCCGGCCAGGCCTGTACCGCCGTCACGCTTGTAAGTATGCGATTAATCGTGGCCACTTATCGCGGGCCTGCGTTTATTCGCCGAGATTTCCGTGGCGGTGGATTGCCCGAGCTATCTCGGCCTCGAGATCTCTTAATGATCGACCGCGCCGCGAGATTGACAGCTCGACGGTGAATATTCTCGAAAATAAATCCTGATAATGGAACTTGCCTTTGGTTAATTGTCACAAAAGTGTTCCACGTGAGACCCAGCGATCTCTCGCGTGATCGATGCACGAGAATTTTTGCTCGTTCACCATTTCGACGAGAGAGGATTATGCGTTCGTGGAACTGCGCTACGGAATATCACCGTATTCCAAGATCATCGAAGAATACTGGCACACGACACGTTCCCTCTACGCGTCTATCCGCGCCAATTCACTTCAGGAATGTTCATCTCCGCAGGTTCAGCCAGAGAAAACGCTAAGGGGATAATGAGGACAGGCAGCGGAGCCGCACGGTGGTAATAAGGTAGCGTGGTGCGGCCGGGATGCTAGTCACGTTTCTAGCTGCTGACAGCTGCGGCTTATACGTATGACGTGGTATCAACCCCAAATTTCACCGCCTAAGCACATCGTGTCATCGCTGCCCTAAGACCCCGGAATGCACTCGAACTCCCACCTGTCACACCACGCAATACATTCCTCCACGAAGCATGCAACATTTCTTTCCGATCCATCCTTATTTTTCCGTCTGACCCTAAACCGTCCCCTTGGTCCATTTATTTAAGCCAACCCCGTCGTAGTCGTTAAAAATCTATAGCAATTATTAGAACACGAACTTTCTGCGTTTCAACTTGCAAATCGAAAGTCGAAGTTAAACGAAATGATATTTCAATTCTTGTTGTCCCATGATAGCATAATAATGAAGTCTGAGATCATTCAGAATATCCGCCAGACACAGAAGCGTAAGGGCAAGAAATTTGATTCAATCATTTAGCACATATTTTACACGAGTATGCAGAATGTGAGAAAAACGACAATAAACTCGAAAGATAGTTTAATCGTTATCGTCCCATAATGATAAAGTATAATAGAAAATTCGGAGTCGTTTCAACACAGAACCATAGAAGAAACCTGCAGATACATGAGAATAATCACGATTGAAATACACTCGAAAAACATTCGTAAAAGATCCTTTGTACCTCGTAAGTATAAAAGTCGAAAAGTCCTTGTCACTGAACCAAAAAAGAAATGTTCAACTTCTACAATATTCAAGTGTTCTTACAATACTAAAAATATTTAATAAGATCGTGCAGACCGTATAAGAACACGAGACTCTAAGTCTAAACTATAAAGAAATAAATTTCCAAAAATGTTTGTAACACGATAAACATCGGTGGTATCGTAGCCGACTATCTTTATTAAGTAAGAAGCGTCAAGATTCTCGGTAAGCAAACAAAAAAATGAAAATTGAATGAAATTTGAGAATAGACTCTAAGAGGGTCTCTAGAAAGTCGACAGTCAGCGAGTTCCCATGAGCAGCACTAGCGTGCACGGCAGCGCGTCGTTCCACAATCGAGCAAACAGCGTCGACGCGCTAGTAGAGCCGAGGACAAGGTAGCTATAGCGCGTAGGATATGGAGAATAACTTTACTTTGAGAGACCTTGATTTCACCATTTGAGTCATCGCCCCTCGCTTCGTAATTATTGATTTTCCGCGCTACCCTAACTGCCCTAACTTCATAGAGAAAGTAAGAGAGAGAGTGAGCGAGAGTGACAGTGAGCAACAGAGTGAGAGAAGGCAACCCGACCGAGATAGAGCGAGATCGAGAGGGCGACGAAAGAAGAGAGAGCACGTGGGTGAGTCGAAAATGCGTTCCTCCCCCTGTCGCAGGGGACGGAGCGGACGAACGGTAACCCTACCGGAATTGCTATAGCCCTTATCAATGACTGCGCGAATTTCTTAAACCGTTCTCTATTTACCTAGAAGAGGATCGAACCAGGGGACGAGCGATTTCGACAGCAGCCCGTATTTGCTGTCGTTAAAGTCTCGAGAACGGGTAGAGTGGAACACGTTCGAGAGACCGAATCCCCGAATCGCTGATCTCGGAACAGGACTCGCGGGGGATGGTTGAGATTCCTTCAGCGTCGGGGCTCGGTACGATAAGAGATTGGAATTCTCACCTCTGCTGAGACTGGACGGAGACATGGACATTCCCGGCCTGCTTCCGTCAAATGTGCCAGGCCTCTCCGGCATTTTCATGACATTCTCTTGCTGACCTGATCCACTTCCAGACAATACGTCGGCGTTGCTCGTCGGGCTGGACGTGGTCGTGCTGGTCGAGACAGCGGTGATACTGATACTGGTCACATTGCTACTGTTCCCGTTACCGCTGGGATTCACGTTACTACTCGCGCTACCACTACTGTTGCTGCCGGTGCTCTTGGCAGCGACGTTGCTGCCACAGTTACCGGCGTTCCCGGTCCCGTTGTTGTTGTTGCCATTCGTCGAGGTAGCGTTCGTGGTGTTACAACTGGTCACGGCGGTCACACTGACCACTCCCTCTCTGGCTATGTCCTGAATCGCACTGGCCGCCCTGGAGCCAACCCCGGCCGGTTGGAGAATGGTATACTGTTTCGAGGAGTCGGGACTCGTCACTGCTGGAAGAGGACCCGTGGGACTTTTGGTCCCGGGAACAGAACTCGCAGGAACCTCCCGCCTCGCCACGTGATGAGTCTCCTCTTTCGAGGATTTCAACTGCAGTAGCGATACCGTGGATGGATGTTTGTCCTCGGTGGAGGTCGACATGCCGGTAACAGGTTGCGGCGTGGGCATCGTGGGCCCTGGACCAGGTGTCGGGTAACCCACGAATGTCGCTGCTGCCGGGTACGGGCCGATGGGTGGAATTGCTGCGGAAGGCACAGCCACCGATGGTGTTCCGCGGCCGGTAGCCTTCGAATGATCAGTATTCGGTGGCCTGAACGCCGACGTCGCCGAGAACGGGGAATTCGTCGGAGGAGACGACGAGGAGGGGCTCGAGGCAGCTATCTGCAGAGCCTTCAAGTTGCTTTCACTGTACTGTCTATGATAGTTCGCGTAGAGCTGATGCTGCTGTAGCCTCGCCGCGTTCTGAGGCGACTGGCCGTTCCTACACGTCCGGTCCCTGTCCCTGTCGTTCATCTTGTCTCTGTCCGCCTCGTCTTTGTCGGTGGTTGGATCTGACATGTCTATCTCCAGTTCGTTCGAAGAGTCGTCCACCAGTTCGTTGAAGTCAGGAGGATCGTACCTGGAGTACTTATCTACCTGGCGACCTTGAGGATCCACGTGACCGCCCACCAGATTCCTGTCATTGCGTTCCTTGCTCGATAACGATCTCACGGGTACCGGTCGGATTTTGCCTGGCTCGTTCACATTGTTTAAATGACCCGCACTCTCGTTTTCCGATTTTATGAAACTGTCCAGGTCTTTCTTCACTTTCACGGCATGTTGTTGCTGTTTGATGGCGTCCTGTTGCTTCAGCTGTTGTTGCGACTTTGCACTCCGGTCTTGTTGTCCGCGGAAGGTGATCACGTCCTTCAGAGAGCAGCCGGCCTCGTTGCTGGTCGTCGAGGAGTTAGACATCGAGGACGGCGACAATTTCGGGTTGTCCTTCTTCTCCTCGAACAGGTTTTCGAAGTTCGACTCATATTTGTCCTCGTCCGAGTTGCCTCTCTGATACAGAGATCCTCTCGGGCCGGGCCAACTTCCGGACAAGCTTTTCAACGCCGCTTCTGTCTCTCTGATCAGAGTCTCGTCATCTTCGGGTTCCTCGGAGTGCTTGCTCGATTTTCTCGCTGGACTGCCAGAGTTCGGTGCATTGAACGCCCGTTTCTTTTGTGGCAACGGTATGCTCTTGCTCAGCTCGTTCGCCTCGAGCAATTTCCTCGTCTCGTCGTCGCGCACGCTTTTCCTCCTTCGTTTCGCAGCAGCATCAGCTGTCTCCATTTCTTGCAGTATGGTCGCTTGCGCACACTTCTTGTTGTTCAATGGTTGCTGAAACTGCGGCAGTTGTTGTTGCTGTTGTTGCTGCTGCTGCTGCGGTTGCTTAGGATTCGGGCTGACAGACTCTGCTTCCAACTTCCGTTTTTTAAGATGAGCCATCGCATTCTGGCCACCCGGCACGCTGGTCAGTTCCACCCTGGAACACAAAAATTCCAGAGGATCAGGAAATCTGCTCCCTCATCGGATGCACGGATGGCAGTAGTGACCGGTTTCGAACTGTTTTTTTTTTTTGGTTTTTTTTACGTGTGCAAGCTTGTCGCTCAAGGTCGGCCGCGGTCTAACGATACTTTCAAAGTTCGTAGATAGATGCTCGAGGGGCCGGTTCTGTCGGTTCCAAACACGATCTCGGACCAGCCGAGTCCGTCTTCTCCGTCTGACGAGACGTCGACTGTTAACTTGGAAGATTCGCGCACTCGAAAGCCTACGGGACGATCGCTTTGTGTTTGTTTTGTTTTTGTCTTTCAAGAAACGTCACCTGAAAGCCGTCGAGGGCGGTCGAGGGCGATCGCCCCGAATCCTGGAACCGCCCGTTCCATCCAGAGTCGAGACGTGTCCAGTGTCACCAGCCGGAAAGAAGAACCGTCGCTCGCCGATTCCCTCCTCGTCGGTCGGGGGTGGCACACTTCGGACGCCGTGGTCTTTCGAAGGTAAACTCGGCCTTTCAAACAGCCACGGTGTCCCCGCTGACGCGAACGTGTACGACAGTACGTGTATACGTTTCAGCGCGGATACGCACGCGCGCGCGCGCGTGTTCACGCGTCGCGTCGGTGACACGCGTGCTCGCCAAGTCGCCGTACACGTATGGACGGACCTTTTGCGTCGGCACGGATGCGCGTCGAGCCCTTTCCAGACAGGGTGCTCGCGAGCTACTGTGCTATGTTTAAGTCCGTTCGGGGGTGGCGATCTTCCTGTCCCAAAGGAGGGGATGAAGGCTTGCGCGAGCAACCGGCGGCTTCTGCTTCGCCGCGAAAAGTGGGGGCGGGTTCTGCGCACTGTCCACCCCTTTCAGCTTAGCTGGAACACGATTCCCAGCCTCTCAGCACATCCCCTTACTCACCTCGCCTCTCCGCCGAGCCAACCACCCAACCACCCACACCCCCCGTTCGCGATAGCAGAGGAGGGAAACACGGCCCCCGGATGCACACCGACCTAGTCAGTGTATTGGGGATACGTGTGCTTGCCGTACACCTTCGTCGCCCCTCACACTCGCCCACGTCTTAACTTCCACCGCCCCCGTTCCACCACCTCCACCTACGTGTACCTGTGCTACCTGGTTCTCTTTGCTACCTTAAGAGTCCTGGCAACGCTGGTTCCCGGCCAGGGACCTCTTTCTCCCTCTCTCACTCTCTCTCTTTCTATCCCTCTCTCCCAAGCTCGTTTTTTTCATTTTTTTTCCACCTCTGCTCCGCTTCACTCCGCTCCGATTCTGTCTCGTGTAACGAGCAGCCTCGAATTAATTCAGCATTAACAGCAACTTTCGAGGCGATGCTTTGCCCAGCGTCGTTCTCTATTTACGCTCGATCCTACGCACGGAACGGTGAACACAAGGGTCTATGCAGTTTTACTGGAAACTGCGAGCTGGAACATACTGCCTTGACCTGTCTATGGTATACTGGATTTTTCGCGTTTCCCGTAGCTCGGTGGACTCGCTTGCTCCAGGCCACTGCCTTGACCTGTCTACGATTTACTAGTCTACTGAGTTTCGAGTGGAAATTGGTGGAAGCTAGTGCCCCGAGTCAACTAGATTTTCTAGGTTTCTGATTGTCTGGATCCGCGCGTTTTATAATAACATTGTCTACTGAAAGTTAGTGCCTTGAACTGCCTGGCTGGAAAGTGTAGTTAGAAATAGTTCACTCATGTTAGTACCTTAAACTTTATAGATTCATCTAGAGTTTTCAGATTGCCGATGATTAGGGTCCCAAGGTTTGTAAAGTAATTTTCTCGTAGAAATTGCTGCTTTGGATTGTCCAAATTCAATTGTATTTTCTGAATGTTTTATAGCTAGGGTCCAGAATGTTGTGTAAAGTAATTTTCTGTGGACAAATAGTGCCTTCAACTGCCCAGGCTGGTGTAAATGACGGAGTCACAATCGTCTGGTATGGTGTATACAGGGTCATCCGTTTTTAAACGGACAAACGTAAACCAGCTATAAAGAACCCCAAATGGAACAAGTTTTACCGCTGCCACTTTTTTTGTTTCGGCCTTGATTTCTAGAAAATTGCGAAAAACCATAATTTTTTTAGTTCACATAAACTTGAATATCTCGGGACTCCAGTGATGAATCTTGATGATTTTTCCTTTGTTTGGTTTAAAATAAATAGGGGCATCTTTTTTGTTAACAAAATATTTTTGTATGACCTTCGGATCTTTGTTTTTTTGGCATAGGGCACGTCGTGGAAAAAGTATGATTTTTTGCGATTATCTAAAATTCGAGGCCGAATCAAAAAAAGTGGTAGGGGTAAAAATTGTTTCATTTGGGGCCCTTTATAGCTGGCTTACGTTTGTCCGTTTAAAAACGGATGACCCTGTATATGTGTGTGTGTGTAAATTTCGCGATTTTCTTTCCACAATGAAATGATCGTGTAAAGGTCTGTTTCCAATCGCGAGACAACACCCTGCACGTAAGGTTTAGAGCGATAGCGAGGACCTCCGGTTCGAATTAGATAAACCCACGTTCCAAGAGGCGGTGCAGGAAGAAGAAGAAGAGCAGGATCAGCGTCAGCGCTTAGCGGAGCTTCCAAGGATCTCGGGAGTGAGAGGGCTTTTCCTTAAACCCTAAACCCACCTCAGACCACGGGAGCTCGGGAGTTTAGAGCAACGAACTCCTAGAAAGGACTGCGGGAAGAGAATGTGGTCTCGACTAAAATCGGAAGTTAAATCGCGCCCGGCGGCTTAAGACATTATCACTTTTCTTCGGCGGCCAGTTGTGCTTGGTCCGGCGGCGGCTGTCGGTAGTCGATTTCGAGCAGCGACAGAGAAAGATAGGATCGGACGGGAGCAAGGAACAGCTTGAATCCCTTCCAGTTAGGGATCAATGCTTCCTCGTCCACCCTCCAATTACGTGTCATCCCTTATGGCCTGTGGGGAATAATTAGAAAGCAGCCCTTCTCCGGGACCGAGTGCCTACGAGTCCGTCGACGGATCGTGAAAAGATTAGTTTCGTTTTCGTTGCGTTAGCGACGCCGCTGCTGTTCAAGTCTCTGGCTGGACTTCGAGGGCTCTGAGGACTCTTTTATACCGGACAGGACGCGAAAACAGCATTTGCGTAGCACACAGTGTGTAAAGATGACTCGTGAGCGTGTCTGACCACTGCCCCCTTTTCTACTTTGACATCGCGTTACGTCGTATCGATCTTACTTCCCGCGAACTACCACCGTGTGAAAAACAATTGCGGAAAACAGATGAACAGATTAAGAGTTTTATGGAGACTAACAAGTTGTAAGTTGGTACAACTCTCGTTTTTATTTTCAGCACTCTTGATTGCTTTTAGTCTGAGGTTATTTATTTCTTCACATTATTTAATTGCTGCAGTGGATCAAGTAGGAAGTTTACGGGGATTTTGAAGTATTTTGGTGAAACGTCAAGCTCGCGAGTCTGCGTTGGCAGATAACAGTCCGCTCTCTCAACGGACATGAAGATCTCGACACCTCGAAATCCGTACTCGTCAATTAATTAGCAAGTGCCGTTCGCAGTGGAGGAGATGGTTACCCAGGAACACCAGGCTGTAGAGCGGACGATGGTGCCTCCACTGAAGGGATTAGAGTATTAGGCGACGTCACGTCACCAGAGTCTAAAGGAGCCTCCTTGGAACTGTGCTCTTAGAGATAGCCAAACTTACACACCCCCTGCTTTACCGATGGTTCTTTACTCACCCTCTTGTTCATCTTCACTTTCTCTCCCCTCCTCTCCTCTTCCGCCCCTTCCGTTGTTCCTCTCTTTTGGATCGTAGCGCTTTTAACTTTGTCTTTAGACTTTCGTTAGTTTCTCACCCTTCGGTAAGTGTACGACAAAAGATTCATTTATGTGTTAGTTGGTGCTTAGCAACTGTGATATATGCGGTTTCTGGGATTTTTCTACCAACCCTCACTTTCTCTCCCATGCTTTCTATCTCTCTTCCTCAACTCCCTCGTTGCTTCTCTTTCTTTTCCACCCTTTGAGGGTTGTAATGGTTTTATCGTCCTCTTTCACCTTTCTCTTCTCTCCCCTCCTTTCAGTGTACGATGGAAAATGTATTTATAATTTCCTAGGTATTCGTTAAATGTGAAATATGAGCTTCCCAGGATTTTTCCATCAACCCAAATGAATCAGTATCATTTTCGTCACTTGCGTTCCGGCTGAACACCCGGCGTGGGTGTTCTCGCGAAAGGAACTCGTACATCTTTTTCTCGCCGACGTTCAAGGCTGGAAGGGCCGGATGCTGGATAATTTAGGGGTCTCTCACGCGTGGATAATGGGGAACTTGGCTAATGCACCCCACTTGGCACCGCGTGGATTCGCGCGAGCTTTGCTCAGACTCTTCGCACTACTCCCATAGCCTTCTTCATTACATTTCGACTGCGGACCCTACGTGTTCGTAAATCTATGTGCTATCAATCGCTAAACATTGATAATAGAAGTAACAAGATACAGAACAATATTCTAAAAATGTATAAAAATTGCCAATAAGACCACAAAAAATTTCAAGGGCAAATTGGAAGGGGGTACTGACGAATTTGAAGAAAATTTCAGGGGAGAATGAGCATGGACGTCAAGAACTCTTCTGTGATGGGGTAGTAGCGAGCCAGGAGTAGTAGCGAGCGGCATTGTCTGACCGTGGACGATGGCATTCTACTGAACATGATTCGCGTCGGAGAAACCTAACGAATTGGCTTTATTTCGAAAGGGGATTGCCGTGATGCTGGCCGGTATTCTCTGTCGAGCGGCTTTCATGGTATCGGGGGCCGAGGGAAGATTTTAAAGCGGACTCGTGTCGTGGCATTAGTGCAAGTGGAGGAAGAACGCTGTGACTGGGACAGCTGCCGGGTTGGACATCAGTTCGCCGGTCGGCTCCCGGGAATACCTCGTCCCTTTACTAACTATCCGCCCTTACGTCAACCACTCCTCTCTCTCTCTCCCTCTCTCTCTCTTTTCTCTTCACTCTCTTTCCTTCCTCTTCCTTTTCTTCCCCTCCTTAAATTTTGGACGTGCGATACCCTCGCCGGTGGACTGACGTCTTAAACCAATCGAATTCTGATCAAATATTTAACGCTGCCGGGACCAACGCTTTAAGTGGCTCTTCCATCGCTGGACCCTGTTCCTCTCTACGAAACACCTTACATCCTTGCCCTGTCCCATCGGGTTCCTCTTTTCCAAGCCGTTCTAAGTGAGAAATATAGTCCCTTATTTTGGAAGTTTTAAGTGTTCTTCCTCGAGCAGCTAAAACGATTCCAATGACCCTGTCCTGCTCACTGACCTTACATCTTCAACTACTTCCCGGAGGAAGGTAGTTTCGACTGGAAGCGGTCGTGGAGTGGAATTTTGTGTCACCGACATCGACAACTGTGCTACTTCTAGCTGATTATACATAAGGCGAAGTGCCCTATGCCTGGCCAGCATGTTTTTCTATTTTAAATTTTATCACTTTAAATAAACAAAAACAATTTCTTAAGAGTTTTAACACACAGTTCAGAGTTTGTAAAGTAATTTAAAATGAAAAATCATTGTTTAGGTTAATATCTTAATTGTATTAACAAGAATAATTCAAACCTATAGTTGGACATATTAAATCCAATCTAAGCTAGTACCTGGACAGAAGTAAAGCCTATATCGGGACAAATTCAATTTACGAGTTGATCGAGCGAACATAACCTAAAACGTTGGTTGGTGGCGCTGTTGCGCATGACGAATAGAAGATGCTTTGCGTAATATGTAGTATTCTTATCATAGATTATAGTATTGTATTATTTAACCAAATATATATTTATTTTCATTTACTGTTTTAATCAAACTTGTCATAATACAACTTTTAAGGTTAGGTAGTAATACTGATAGATTTAAGATGTAATCATGAAGTATTATTGACGTCACAACCGGAATACATTTTCTACATACGTTATTCAAGCTAATAGAAGACTAATTATACGTACATGTACTTAAATAATTTGCAAACAATGCGTTGATTTTATTCACAAACACGTGTCCGATTTCAGGCGTAAGCACATTGCGTATAAGTTTAGAGTGGGACAGCTACTGTCATCGCGTCCCAGTATGGAGTACTTATATTTGAAAACAATCCTAATCTTGGACATCTAATGTTTGGATTAATAATTATTATTTACGTTAAGCTTGATTGCCAATTTATTTTAAAATATCAATATTATTATGCGTGATAATTATTTTTTGTCTGAGGGCTTAAATTATATCTTTTTTTCTAACAAAAGTTCGAACTATAAATGCACATGATTCGCATGTAAATAGACTATTTTGTATACTGTTTTCAGATGAACTTTGAATTCATTTTTAAATTTCCATTGATGTCTTAATGAAATAATATTCACACCTACTTGTAGCTAAGGCCTCAGAATATGTAATATAATTATTTAATCTCTTAATTACTGATTTTACTATGAAAATTCAATTGTCCAGATTTAGGTATCACTTTTGGACTGTCCAGACTTAGGGCACTTCACCTTAGTCCATAGAATTTGTTAATTCCTTGCTCCTTCTGGTGGCATCTTTTAGCTTCGTTCGCCCCTCGTGCTAATTTGATGCAATTCTCACATAATTTTGTATGTGTGAACGCCGCGAATAAACTTATTCAATTGTACCTTAGTTTTGCACGTACAAATAAAACATTTTTCCAGATAATCATCTCGATATATAATCAAACGATATTTTACCATTGTGTCAATTTAACACTGTCGGATATATTAAGCTAGAAAACTGACTGGTGTGTATACTCCAGGTTAAACAATCATCAAGATTACTATCTATCATTTTATATCATTCTACTGGAGATAGCAACTATAGTTTCTTAACCTCTTGTCGCACAAAATTGAGTCATTGAGTCGGGACTCGTGATGGAGATCTCGAACAGACTCCACTAAATATATATTACTCATTTCTGTTAAATCGAAGTACAATTACATAATTTTGTTATCAACGTTCAGCGATTGGGCTAAATGTAGATACGCTTTATTCACAACACAGAAATTGTGAGGCAAGGGGTTGAAGTACCTCCAAGTGCAAGGGGTTGAAATTGATCGTCTTTGGTTTAGAACATCACGGCCCCGTTTCCGTCGATCCGAGAAGGTTTGAGGGTTTCTGGGCCCGGTACAATGAAAACGGTTTTTCTGTCTCTTCCAGCATAGTGCTGTACGTCACGGGTCCCGGTTTCGGGGCGTAATTAAAGAGAGCGCAGAACAGCGTGACGCCTCGGGCCAGCCTGGGGTAAGGAGCGGGGCGAGATGGTCGGGGAACATGGTGTGGGGTATAAGGGATGTGTTTTACCGAGGGATACTTATACCATCCCTACGCGGCACATATTTTCATATAACAAAACCATCTGCGTGCCGCGCATAACAAATTTCAACTGATTTATAGTGAGGCTGGGGTAGGCGAACGCAAATTTTCGCAGTTACGTCGACGTCGACGCCGACGCCAGAAGAAACTCTGTACGAGTCTGTGCTTTCTTTTGTCGATTTATAATCTTGCGAATTCGGTTCTGCATGAAGACGATACTACTCAATGCGGTTCGCAAGGTAGTTATGTCTACGAGTTGATACAAGCAAATCTCCAAGTCCTGATCGTTTATTATCATTTTTATTGGAGACACTTGGTAGATATATTTTCTATTCATTATGGTATTCAGTAGTACTTCGAATTAAATAAAAATGAAAATGGAAACCTGAGTATTATAAATACATATGTTTGATTCGTAGCAGCATTTTAATAAAAGTAATAAGTTAAAGTAGTTCACAGACGTACAGAGTTTCCAAATCAAAATTAGAACCAATTACAAAACATCTGTACTTCCTTGTAGTACTTCCTTGATTAATCCTCAGCATTTAAAGTGCATTTAAAGTATACAAAAATTGAAAATATTCTACGTATGAACGAATACTAAGTGGTGTAAATGAAGCGTGATTAATTCTTAAATTAACGTGAATTTATCCTCGAACGTAATTTGTATATATTCCAGCGTTTCAACCGCTACACGCACGAGAAATCGAAAAGGATGCCCCTGCAAGTTTTACAGTGATATCTGTGAGGAACGCGACCCTAAAGGGTTGCACGAGGGGGTTGCAAAGTCGGGTATGTACAGAGTAGGACAGGGATGGTTGGGGGGTTGTAAGAAGGGACCGTACTCTGACCAACCGACGACGGACCGAGCCATTGGATCGATAATGTCATAGTGACAAGTACCAGCATGTGTTTCCTTCTTGTGCTCCCAGCCATACATATATGTAATATACATATATACGAATATATTCAAATTCTGCTTCGTTGTTTTCTCTTTGGTCAAACGATCCCCGAAAACCACCAAATAAAACAGTACATCAATAAACATATTGCTTGTAATAACTCTTCTAATTTCACCTGTTTAATTACCTCTCAACGAAAATCAGACTGCGTTTATCGAGACACCGCACAATTATTTGTGTCTAGCAAGTATCTACAAAAATATTTTGACGATCTCAACAATTGGGTTCGTCACAGTTTTTTCTCTCTTTTATTTTAGAACTCGCTTCAACATCATACAACAGCTGAGTAATTCAAGCATAATTTTGTGAAATTGTGGAATTCTTGATGAATGTGTAAAAAATTAGTAAATGCGTGCAACAGTTTATGTGAAATCCAGCTCGGCGCAGGACCGGAAAGAGTTCACGATCAAAATTCATTTCTTAGAGCGATATGGAAGGGATATCGAAGGGTACATTTTCCGAAGGATTAGCTAACTTATGATTGACAATTCCGTGACGGCCAAAGAGATAGTGGCATCTGTAAACGCGGCGAAAACTAACGCGAGTCGAAGAGTTCTTCCTGTAAAACGCGGCGGGGCAGTAAATCCTGAAACGAACCTGGAATAAACTGTCCGAGGTACGACCATAATAATATGCCTCCGTCGCCTCCGCCGCCGCCAGATTGTTACGGCTTGTTGGAATTGCCTCTCCGAAAACCAGTCCGCTTCGCAGTGTTCTTGGATTACGATGCAATTTCTCGAGCCTCATGGGCTTGCACTGATGACGGCCCTTAAAACTCAAAAGCCCTTTCTGGCCGGGCTTTCTCCGCGGGAATTATGTGTAGCCGTGTGTGTCGATGAATTCGAACGATGCCCTCGGCTGTTTCCGGTGTCACAAAAGTTTTTCGACGAGTGCATCTCATGAATAAATGAATCAGCCATTTCGGCCTGGTCATAACTCCGTGCCCCGACAATGTGCTCAGTTTTTGTTTCCCCGGAAAATTTATTCGACGAAAATCTGTCGAATTAGTTTTTCTACGGTAATTCTCCCTCCTACATAAGGAAATACGTCGAAACTATGGAATAAAGTCAGACACGTCTGATCATGACCTACTGATTCTACTTCTCACCAGGCACGCGAATTCAACTTGAAGATTCTCAAAGTCTCGAGTGAAAAGATTTATTTCGTACTTTCCATTGATTTCCTCGCGTAGAATCATCCACTCCACGATTGTGCCATCGATACGGGGGGACACTCCGTATAATATTCCTCCGCTATAATTCCGACGGCTCTGTTTTCGGATCATAAATACTCGGACTTCGGCAACTCTCTCATTTAGCGGCGCGAAGAGTGTTCTATGTGCGTGTACACGGCCATAAAGTGAAAAAAGGTCCACGGCCGTTTGTTACCGGGAGCAGTTGTAACGGAAGGGCACGTATCGGGTAACATGATTACAAATATATCATAACCTCCTTCGCCCTTTCTACGGGAACGTTCCCGGAGAAAGGGCCCGAATACGGGAGAGCGTGTCCTTCGACACGCGATACACGTGCGTCGCCTGTCGATGCGGCTTTATCGCAGCAAATCACTGCCGACCCGAAGAAATAAAGACAAAGGCCGAGGGGGTGTAAGTGAAAAGGGCACGTAGCACATCCCTCTGCTAAATCGAATTGACACAGCTCCTTGTTGTGTACACTACAAACGAAAAAGACGCGCTGCGAAACATTTTCTGGAGACATTGCCTGTTGAATTTGGAAACAGCTCTCTGACGACTTTCTAACATCCTCCTGAAACTATAGTGTTCTGCGGCAGCTATAGTTGTTAAATCCCTCGTTAATTTTCCGTGAAGGACATTTGTCCTTCTTGTAATCAATTTTATATTTTGAGTATAATTGTAGAACGTAAATAAGCAGTAAATAGAAAGATGATTTCGGCGCTTAGGTTCGATCAATTATAAAAATTAAAGAATTCCATTTTTTTTTTATAACAAATTTGCAGTTTAAAATCTCGACGTTTCGATCCTGGTGAGGATCATTTTCAAGAGATTTTTGCGTCTGATTATTTCATTTTTCCAGTTTAAAAAAATTCTATTCGTTTTCTATCTATGGTTTTCTTTTGCAATGTTACATTTTGTTTCAGACGCAAAAATCTCTTGAAAATGATTCTCACCAGGATCGAAACGTCGAGATTTCAAACTGCAAATTTGTTATAAAAAAAAATGGAATTCATTAATTTTTATAATTGATCGAACCTAAGCGCCGAAATCATCTTTCTATTTAAAATCTTTTTCGATCGCAAAATTGATTCAATATGTAAATAAGCAGTACATAATCTTGTTGTGTGTTTAATGATAACATTAAGATGTTAAGACATTTATAGTGACCGGCATAATAAAGTGACCATCCTATATGGAAGTACAGAATATCTTAAAACTAATGTTTTTATTGAAAAAGGATTCCATTATCGGGCTTTTTTGAAAGGTTTATTGTCTCGCCAAAGGTTTGTTATCAAAATTAAAAGAGTATTTGCAATAACGAAGAACTTATAACTATTTTTCAACAAGATAAGCATTTTCGTATATGACAAAAATAAGTGATCACTTTATAAATCTTAATTTATTTGTTAAAGAAAATTAAATTTAATATTTAGTATGGCTTCCTTTGGCCTTAATGACTGCCGCCAAACGTCTAGGCATGCTTTCGACCAGATTGTGTAGATAATTAGGATTGAGACTTCCCCAAGCTCGCTGTAGCGCATGGAAGTAATTATTTTTGTTTGTAACTCCAGTTTTGTTCACATTTCTGTCCAAAATCGACCATAAATTTTCAATGGGGTTTAAGTCTGGGGACTGCGGAGGCCAATCAAGCAGTTTTATGTGAACACCATTTTTGAACACCGGATCAGTGGCTGATCGGTCTGGAAGAGGTAGAACGCGCAGTACAAGTTGGCGTGATGATGCAAACATCATAAGAATGGTGAAGAAAGATGCGAGGATAACGGTCAGGAATATTCGTGAATCGCTCAATCTATCCATTTCCGATCGGACAGTGCGTAGAAGGCTGCGGGAAGCAGATTTACAGAGCCGTTTCGCACGTAAGCGCCCCTTGATTAATAAGGCAAATAAAAAAAAGCGACTCACATTTGCAAAAAGGTATGCAAATCAACCTGTGGAGTTTTGGAAACGAGTTCTGTGGACGGACGAGAGTATGTTCGAGTTTTTTGGATGCAAACAACAAGTCCGTGTGCGGCGGAAAACTGGCGAAGAGCTTCAAGATCGTCACCTCCAGAAAACGGTGAAACACGGCGGAGGTAATATCATGGTCTGGGGCTGTTTTTCTTGGTAAGGCGTGGGTCAATTAATTAAAATCCATGGAATCATGACTGCTGACACTTATATCGATATTTTGTGTGAGAATTTGGAAGTTTCATTGATCCAATTAGGCTTGGAGAATAACTTTATTGTACAACAAGATAACGATCTGAAGCATACAGCAAAAAAGAAACAAAGAAGTTTTTTAATTCCCATCACATAAAACTGCTTGATTGGCCTCCGCAGTCCCCAGACTTAAACCCCATTGAAAATTTATGGTCGATTTTGGACAGAAATGTGAACAAAACTGGAGTTACAAACAAAAATAATTACTTCCATGCGCTACAGCGAGCTTGGGGAAGTCTTAATCCTAATTATCTACACAATCTGGTCGAAAGCATGCCTAGACGTTTGGCGGCAGTCATTAAGGCCAAAGGAAGCCATACTAAATATTAAATTTAATTTTCTTTAACAAATAAATTAAGATTTATAAAGTGGTCACTTATTTTTGTCATATACGAAAATGCTCATCTTGTTAAAAAATAGTTATAAGTTCTTCGTTATTGCAAATACTCTTTTAATTTTGATAACAAACCTTTGGCGAGACAATAAACCTTTCAAAAAAGCCCGATAATGGGATCCTTTTTCAATAAAAACATTGGTTTTAAGATATTCTGTACTTCGATATACGATGGTTACTTTATTATGCCGGTCACTGTACCCCTATGAATGTATTGTATTATATTATATCATTAATGGAGCAGATAGAAAAATAAAATTATCGAGTTCTAGCTGAAAAATTCATGTATTCCCTCCATAAAACCCGCTGTCTACTAATCACAATCGTCTAAACCGAATGGACTAAATACACGAAAAATAACTCAATTAACATCCGCAAAAATCAATCTATAGATCAGACAGAAAGAAGAAGTAATCATAATTGCCCCAGATTCCGCGCAATCGGGCAGATTATTCAGCCAAACCGATCGTCTGACAACTAATGAAACGTTTGCCTCAAAGGAAGAAGATAATTTGTGCGAGAGCAAAACGATCCTAGAGAGCATACGTTCAGCCATACGGGATTAGGGGTCGGCTAATATAAGAATATTATGGACAGGGGAGTAATCATCGTATCGCGGATCAGCGTCCCGGAAACTGGGACCGCTCCGCAAGCCAGACAGCCTAGATATCTCGGAATGTTTTACACCTCATTAGGCAACAATGTGTTGTTGCCAGGGTGAATTATATCGGGCATGAGACGCCCGTCAAGACAAATGGCTCGAACCGGAGGTAATTGTGGGCTTTTATTAGCTCTGGTTTCTCCTGTTGGCTGCAAATCGCGCAACGCGCCTGGGTCGCAGACAAGGAGGCAGCAACGCACCGGCTATGGTGGAAGGCAACCCTTCCAGCTCCTTCTCATCTATTTTCCTTCTCTCTATACGCCTATCCTCGTTCGTCTCCGAGATTCTCGTGGACTTCCTCTTCGTCTCTCTCGATAAACGCCCCCGCGAGTCGCGAACGCTGCCGCGTAATTACTCGCGTGACAGTAATACTGGAATGCGAATCTCGTCGCTGCGTATCCTGTTGTGTCATCCTAGACGCTCTGCTCGCTCGCTGCTGACGCCCTCGATCCGATCTATCTTTCCGTTTCAGATCCCATTTTCACCTTTAACCCCTCGCCTTGTCATTTATTCTACGAACACTGTGATTAGGACCTCTTTGACGTTTGTCAAACTGCTAGCCTGTATTTTCTTTAATGGCTAATCTACGAAAAGATAGAATTTCATTTTGGGTTATAAGAACTCCATCACTGGACTGTGAATTTTATGTATGTATTATATTTGCGACAAACATGAATAGCTGTGCATTAAAATAGTAGCAGGGATCAAAGGGTATTTAAAGTGTAGATTACATTCGACTTGCTACAATCCTGTTTCTTGCAATAGGTGCAAAAATTTCTATTTTGCATAAAGGTCCCCAGTGTATTAATGCTACATACATACAGTAAATGTTTTGTTTAATCTCGATCGCCAAATTTTAAATAGAAATTGTTATTTCGGCGCACAGGTTCGATCCTATGTTACTAGTTAATCTAAGCAATTTTACAAATTAGTAATTCGACGTTTCGGTCTAGATTAAGACCATCTTCAAGAATATAATTGCGTCTGTAAAAATTAATGTGAGAAAAATTTTTATTTCCGTGTTGAAAAGCAAAAAGAGAAATAAATGAGAAATTGTCATAATAACAGCTAATATAAACTTACTTGCTTAGTAACTGCTTAGTAAAACTGCTTAGATTAACTAGTAACATAGGATCGAACATGTGCGCCGAAATTACAATTTCTATACGTACAGTAAGGAGCATAACTGATTCCACACACTTTGAATCAGAACAACTTTTTTATGAATGGACCAAACGACTTCAATTTCTCTGTAAGACTAGAAGAATTAGTTTAGTAAATGATGTGTAAAAAATATGTTGAAAAAATGCATTTGGAGAGAATTGTGAAAAACAATAGTACAAATTGATTTTTACAACTGTTTTAGCTGGGCCAATAACGAAAATTAAGAAAATGTGTCTGGTCAACTAAATTATATACGCTCTGAAAATTTCATTGAAGTTAGTTAATTGGTTTGCGAATTATAAACGATCAAAAGTGGTAAAAATTGCAATTCTTCAAGATTTTCGGCCTTTTTACCACTTTTGATCGTTTATACTTCGTAACGAATTTCAATGAAATTTTTAGAGCGTATATCATTTATACCAGTTGGCAAAACATATTTTTTAAATTTTCGCTATTGGCCCAGCTAAAAAAGTTGTAAAAATCAATTTTTACTATTGTTTTTCACAATTCTGTCCAAATGCATTTTTTCAATAAATTTTTTACACTGTCATTTACTAAACTAATTCTTATAGCTTTACAGAGAAATTGAAGTCGTTTGGTCCATTCGTATAACAGTTATTCTGATTTATATTATGTGGAATCAGTTATGCTCCTTACTGTATCTATAATAGATTGTGCTCAATGTCTTCGCAAGAGTCTGACTCAATATTATACGCCAAGAGCAATCCTATAATTAATGTTATGAAATATTGATGCTTCTTCGATTCAGTCTTCGAAGATCGTAGAAGTTTGTTGGAGTGATTTATTCATTTAGATCCAAAGAAGCAGAAACCGCGTAGAAATGTATTCTATGTATAAGCGTTCAGAATTTGATCATAGAAAATTTTGATCTGAAAGAACAGAGACACTTTTGTGATTGTGCTATTGTTTTACCAGGAATAACAGAAGAAATCTGATAAAATTTTTTGATGAAAAATACAGTGAACCTGCCGATGTTTATAACTGTTCTGTACAGGAAGCGTTTCGAAAGACCAGCCCACCCGTTCCCCCGCATTTATTTCGAGGGGAATAAACTTCCAACAAATTTCTTAGTCGCCGCAGACCCTGACCACGCCGGTGTTGGTGGACTCTATACAGGTTTTGAGTTATTTGCGTGAAAGCGGCAAAGTGTAGCCGTCGACGTTGGTTAAAGTATGCACGAACGGATCGGCAAGATTAATGTGGTCAGCGTGTTTCTTGAGATATTTCACATACTTGCAAGGTTAATTACTTCCCCGCGGAAAATTGTTGCGGCCAAGGCACCGCCTGTGACCGGCTCCAAAATATTCGTCCACTTCGCGCTCTTCAATTATCTTGTTCGTCAAAGCTTTGGCTACTTTGCCCACCGAGATTCTAACCCGTAAAATGTGCACAGAGAACCCTGCCGAAGTTTCTACGAACAACCAACTATTTTATTAAGCATCTCGCAGAAATATTTATTTAAATGTTGAGTAAGCAGATCAATTATTAAATATGAGAAGAAAGAAAAAATGCTAAGTTGCCTGGATCCTTACCCATTTTGTTAGGTTCTGAGGAGTATATCGCCGGTCTTGTCCAGTATATCAAAGATACTAAAATGTATAAAATATTGTAAGAAAGTGTGTGTGTATGTGTACCGTGTTGCTAATGACCTTTGATGTTGAAGAAACATAGTAGATCAATTATTTTCTTCGTTGGGAATACGCAAAAAGAGCCACGACTTTAAATATTGCGTTGATCTCTTGGAGAAGAAAATGTACGATAAAAGGTTTTTGTAACTTATTCAACCACTAGACGTTTTTGTATGACAACATTCTTGACGCTATTTCCCCTCTTTCCGGCGGCAAGCACCCCCACGCTTCCATCACGGCCTGGTCACGTGACGCGATTCGTTTCTGTCGTATATGTCACACTGTCACGTGACTAATCTGGTACTGGCAGAGAGAGGGCAACTTTTACCCCTCGATTTTCGAGTCAATTCCCCTGATCTGACGACTCTGGATGCAATCTCGCACACTTCAGTGTACACTACCGCTCAAAAGTATGTGGACACTTGCGAAATGTGTAATAACAACGCCTAAAGTGACTAAAATCGATCTTCCTTACTTTTTTATGAAATATCTAACGTTTTAAGTTAAAGACTACCTATGTAGAAACTTACCAATACGTATTAGTCTAAGATTAGCATATTTAACATTAGCACTAATCGCGCGCAATCTTTTTGTATTAGTATTTGCATCGAAAAATTCTCCGGATTCGCTCGGCATCTTGGAAATGAAACGAAGTGAAACTTGAAATCCTTTCAAGCACCGAGACCGTTCCACTAGATTTCGTATTTGTGGATAGAAATTATATTATTGCATTCTCATTATACAGCTGAAGGAGGCCACCTAAATATCTCTTTTGTTTTTAATGGCACAAAAAATATTTATGGCATAATTTAAATGGTATCGAAGGAGGAATATCATAGAAGAACAATTTCTTTCGTCCGGTTATTTTTCATAGTTTATTCAAGTTCATCGTTATGTTTTTATCGGGAAAACTTATTTTTTTTATTCCACCTTATACGCTGAAAAAATACATTTGTATATGCTTAAGTCATTAATAAGATAGAATAAAAAAAAGTTTTCCCGATAAAATATAGCAATGACCTTGAAAAAATCTGAAAAAATAACTGGACAAAAAGAATTGTTCTTCTATGATATTCCTCCTTCGATGCCATTTGAATTATGCCATAAATATTCTTTTCATGCCACTAAAAATAAAGGAGCTATTTAGGTGGCCTCCTTCAGCTGACACACCCTGTATATAATTTGTAGATAAAAATAAATTCTATTGTGCTATGATACCACAATATACATAATAATAATAATAATTATAAGTGATAAAATTGTTCTAAATATTTTTCCTACTAACTTAGAATACGTTTCGTAGAGAAAAAGGAAGTGTCCACATACTTTTGAGCGGTAGTGTACTTCTTAAGAAGAGAGTGTACAATAAAAGCCCCGTGCAGTTTAGTAAATGTAACCTAGAAATTTTTATTTGAAATCGTACACTGTAATATCTAGGACAATTATGATCTTTATTGCAATTCAATAAAAAGAAGTCAGGATTTCGTGCATCCTATTGTACTCCTCAAGAAGAAAAAAAGTCTAGAAATTCTGTATCTGAAACCCTTCAAACTAAAAAATCCTGTCTATCTTATACGATAAAACACTTCCACGTGACGTTTCTTCAGCACCTTGCTCTGCCCGATTAAATTACACTATAGTAAATTGGTAAAATCTAAAAATTTACTGAAAATTGTTGCAAAGTGGCTGCATTCTTTTCGTGCGAATTTTCAAATAGGGGATTTTTCGAATCTCGCTCGCTAGGATGAGAAATGACAGAGAATTTTATTACTTTCGCGTTCGCGCCGGCATTTATGGTAAACGCCTTGGCAACCGAATCGTTAAACCACGCTGAAATTTTAATTCGAAAAATCCCCTATTTGAAAATTGGTAAATTGGTAAAATCTAAAAATTTACTGAAAATTGTTGCAAAGTGGCTGCATTCTTTTCGTGTGAATTTTCAAATAGGGGATTTTTCGAATTAAAATTTCAGCGTGGTTTAACGATTCGGTTGCCAAGGCGTTTACCATAAATGCCGGCGCGAACGCGAAAGTAATAAAATTCTCTGTCATTTCTCATCCTAGCGAGCGAGTTCTCCCGGTCGAAATCGCAGTATTTTTTCGAGGGGGGACCAGGACATTCCGAAAGGTCGCATTTTCGCGAGAAGAGAGCCTGGTATCCACGCGTTATTACGCCTCTAGGAGGTACAACTCGCTCGAGGCATATGCGGGCCAACCTTGTCCCCGTCCCTCTTTCGCTCGTAGTTTCGCCGTGGTTCATGTATTTATGCATTTCCACCCACCCGCTGCTTCTTGACTAGACTCGACGCACACACAACGATGCAGCATTGTGTGCCAGACGATTTACATGTATTGCTCCTCGATGATGTGCCGTAAAAGATGGCCGGCCGAGGGGCGAACGTGTAGTCGAGGAGTTAGAGAATTGCTTTTAAATTAGCGACACGCAGTTTCTGTCGTTTTAATGTGATTTACCGTTGGCGATATGAATTATTACACCTGGGGACGAGAACAGTTCGATTTTCGGAGGAACGCAGTCCATTGATGGCGATTCGCAGCTTCCATTTGCCACTGGACCGTGGATTTTATGGATTTATGGTTCACCAGTACGAGAGAGACACATTTTCTTTATCTGAGGCGCAAATCAGTCCCCACGATTTTTCAGCCCCTTCGGATGGTCGGACAGAAAAATGTTTCTTACCAAAGTTAATCAGTATTTAACCGACAAGAAATTGCAATTTTTTAAAATAAAAAAAAATCTATTTTCAACAAAAAAATCAAGGTCGCTGTCATATCTTTTAATGGTACTGGGTATTTTTAACTTCATAATATTGTAGGCGACGTCAAAACGAATTCAACGACCTACTATACGATGACTTTCAGATGACCTTGAAAGAAAATATCGCCATGAATCAATTTCCAGAATATTTGAAATATTTCGGCGGTACGTAATAGCAACGCCTCGCATTTAGAGGTAAACAAATGAACGTAAACATTGCTTCAGAACTTAACTCACAAAAAACCAAATTTATATGGAGCCACATTAAAAACAGAAATATTAAACGTTTACATGTAATTAATTAATAATTAAATTAAATTTTCGAACTGCAATTTTCATTGGTATTACGTACCGCCGAAATATTTCAAATATTCTGGCAATTGATTCATGGCGTTATTTTCTTCCAAGGTCATCTGAAAGTTATCGTACTGTAGGTCGTTGAATTCGTTTTGACGTCGCCTACAATATTATGAAGTTAAAAATACCCAGTACCATTAAAAGATATGACAGCGACCTTGATTTTTTTGTTGAAAATAGATTTTTTTTTATTTTAAAAAATTGCAATTTTTTGTCGGTTAAATACTGATTAACTTTGGTAAGAAACATTTTTCTGTCCGACCATCCGAAGGGGCTGAAAAATCGTGGGGACCGATTTGCGCCTCACCCTGTATATTTCTATCTCTTCACCATTTGACGTGCCATTAGCCATCAATAGACTGCAGATTTTATGCATTTATGACAAAAACGGGCACGTACAATTTAAAGCAGTGGACGAATTAAGAAGATTTAAGGACACCAGTGTATTAATTTCAGCTGAATAAGACAATTAAGAGAAGAAAGCAATTTCTATTTGGCTCCTGTGTCTTCCAAACAATGCAAACATTTTCTATTTCGCATAAAAATCCGCAGTCTAGTCATCAAACAGCTTCAACTTACAGATCTACATCCATAGTGAAAATTGTACTACAAATATTTCTATTTTTGCTTCCAGATTATTTTCGGCTCGGAGAACGTTATCCATCATCTAACAAGCAAATGGTCCTCGAATAACTTCACCGAATCCAATTAAATAAAATTGAATATCTGGGAACGGTGCGAGTCATTACATAGTGTCACAAAGTTAAATCGTTCGCTTACACTCGGGCAATTAATTGTCACACATCGGACCATTAATTAGAACACGCTGCTGCTCCCAAGTTCGCATTATCGCTGCTAATTTAATCGAGCTCTTCGCGAATGCTATCGTGAAAATTGTTATCCGACATTCCTCGGGATAAATCTCGAAAGACGACCGTGTAATGCATGCACAGCTGCGAGATATCATAGTAGTAATTTTCATCCCGGATCTCTCTTTCACGAGGGCTGGATCCACGGTTGCCTTTCATTATTCGACCCGCCATATTTACTCATTGAATTCAATTCGGATTCACTTACGGTATGATTTACTCTGCGGAGGCGTACCTGAGCATGGAGATGGGGATTTATTGGAGACGGAGGTCGTTCTCCGAAAACGGGAAAGGAAGACGCAAACAACGGCGGTGTAGAACACCGGGGAGAGGTCGAGAGCCTGGCGAAAGGGACAACGGGCAAAACGAAGGGAGAGGAAAGTAAAGGGCGAGTCCTTTTCTCATATTCTGTATCCCATATGGTCCCTCGTAAAAGTTACAAGAGCATCTTTTCTAAATTCTGATTTACCGTACCCTTTCGCGGCCGTTTCGTCGGCAATACATACACACACATCTGCCTGTGTTTAGTACGAAACATTAGCATTCAAAATTAGTGTAAAATTTTAATATTAAATTGTGTAGCTGTGCAACAATTTTTTGGAATTTTCAGACAATTAAGATACTTGAAACCAGAATTTTAAACATGTAGTGTCAACTCAATTTTACATGTTAAAATGATGTTACGTTGGTATTTTCCTCAATTAACTAAATCAATAATCAAATAAACAGAGGTTCAATCAATTTTTCGAAGTTTAAGATGAATATAAGTGGCTTGGTTTTATAGTTACTGGCAAAGTAACTTCAAAATGTATTTTTTATAACATTGTCTGACCAGAGGTGATTCTATGTGTGGTCTTCGGACAATAAATGTCAGTCCAGCGCCTCTATATTGCTCCGAACGCGAGGGATACAGCTTTATTGGCGAATACTGAATTTTTATTCGACCCCTGCGTAAGTAAAGCCATGTAGAGCTATCTTTTAAAACGTCGCTCTTAAATCAAGCTAACAATAAGTACGTCCATTAACTGGACACGGCTAATCGATCCAGGAATATTTATTGACCCGAAATCGAGTGGACAACATTCTTAAAGAGAAATTCTCTACCACTATGTATCTCAATCTTTCTATTTTGCGAACAGCTTCAAAAAATTTGATCATGTTTCTATAATTTTTCCTTGATCTATATTTCGCAGGAAATATTAAAATGTCCGTTCTAAATGCAAAAACGAACAAGAACGCGCAGCAATTTAGACTAAAATCTGGTCGATCAACAGGGGGCTCGGAACGCCACAGGCCGAAGCGGGGGTGCCATGGGGGTGGTTGGAAGAGAAGGGAAGGACACCCCCCCGCGAACTCGAACATGAATTAAAGTTTTAATTTCTCTAAATCACTGTTCGCCCTCGAGCGCTTTCCACCAGACGGTCCGTTACTTATAGCCTTTGCCCTTTTTACCGCCTCCTTTTTTGCCATTCGCCTCGATCTTACCACCGACCAACCCTCGCCAATCGGGAGAAATCGATATGCACTTATCCGATGACTCTTGAGACCCTTCTTTCTTTTTTTACCGTAGGCATAACAGCCAGCCATCGTTTTCCTTTCGAAATTTAAATATCTCAGGCCAAAATTATCTTCGTTATCCGAGGATCATTTAGATTTATCCGATACGAAGCCATTCTGAATTAACCCTCAAATAGTGCGTATCCCAATCATTTCCGAATGATATTGCTAAAATTAAGTTAATTTTTCGGATGTATAAGTTTTTCAAAGACATTTTTAGCCGATATTTAAGTAAACTGTGTTTCATTGTTAGGGGTCCAGAGTTAGGGATCCTAAAGTTAAGGATCCTAAAAGGATAAAGTCATCCAGACATCCAGTCTAACAATAATACGAATCGTACATTTTAAAATGCAATTTATAATACTATTAGTTTGTAAACACCTCCATATTAATTAACCCTCAAATAGTGCGTATCCCAATCATTTCCGAATGATATTGCTAAAATTAAGCTCACTTTTCGGATGTATAAATTTTTCAAAGACATTTTTAGTCGATATTTAAGTAAACTGTGTTTCATTGTTAGGGGTCCAGAGTTAGGGATCCTAAAGTTAAGGATCCTAAAAGGATAAAGTCATCCAGACATCCAGTCTAACAATAATACGAATCGTACATTTTAAAATGCAATTTATAGTACTATTAGTTTGTAAACACCTCCATATGCATAATGTATTTCCTTAAAAAGAAAGAATAGACATACACAGTTTACAGCGTCTAGTATTCTCCTCACATTTTAATTTTTCAGTTCCAGATTTTTCTAAGGGTCGAAAGCAGCGCTACAGAGGTTCCTCAGTGAAACAAGGACGACAAATTTCGTGCCAGGAGGATCGATTGAGGGAAACACCGATAACTGGATCAGAATTCGCCCCTTTCCGTGGGCTCGACAGCCCGAGACCGGCGTTGTTCATTTAAAATCATGACGCCGAGCGTAGGGCGCAGTCACGGCGGAGGCGTTAGTATTAACGTTAGGTGCCACCGGGCCGGGCCATCTACAAGAACTTCGCGCACCCCCTTACCACCGGTGACATATTGTTTCCATTCTGCTCTCGGGCTAAAGCGCAATAAAAAACTGGCATAAATATCAGCCCCCTTGGCCTCGCCACGTCCCGCAGCCACCGATGCCATCCGAGCTCGGTGGCCCGCGACACCGTTGCTACAAGCAAGAACACTATGGCCCCGGATACCGGCGGTCTACAACTACGTGGAAACGTTCTTTCCCGCGTGAGAAACGCCGAGGACTAATTTGTCTGAGTGGCTTTTTCGACGTTCGTAAGGGCAACGCGGATTGCCAGCCGAACCCGTCATCTTTCCCTCGGTCGCCAATCGCTGGGCTAAGTATTTGCATTCGTGCCCCAAGATCGCTTAAACTAGTCGATTTTTAATCATGAGGGTGTTAACTGAGACACGTTTAATTTTAAAATTCTAGCTTTCATTGATTTAATATAATTATTTTTTTATTTGAGGCTCCAGTTGGTCTTTAAACTAGCCGATTTTCAGTCATCGTGATGTCTAACGTGACAATCTCGTTTTATTTAAAAATTGTGTCTTCCGTCCATTGTTGTCACTTAATTATTTTGTTATCATTTTGTCTTGTTAGTTTGGGACATCTTTGTCGAACATTTAACTGGTATTTGATGTACTCAAGATACTTATCTTAAATCAATCGATGCGTCTTAAAAGCGTATACGATTGCCTTTTTTCCACAGCATTTTCTGTACGAAAGCTTGTACACTTGCTAAGTGTTTTCCTTTATTTTTTCAACCGTAGTAAAAATTTAAATTTAAATTAGATTTTACTTACAGCGTGACAGGTTCCTCAGGGCTCGAGGGTGAAACTGAGAGTGACATGGTGGCGGTTAGACATCGTGACGTTCCTGGCGACCTAACTCGATCGTTCACCTAAAACAGAAAGGAAACTGTAAGTACCATATCAGAGTAACAATGTTTAATGATCTACAGTCGTCTTCGCAAATTAATCTACCCTGAAGAAATTAAATTTGATCCTAAACATATCTTTCGTTCCAAAAAGGATCCACCCCTTGTATTCTTAAAAATTGAATTATTTTTCTCCTGGAATATACATGCAATAAATGCATAAATCTTCTCAGCAAGAAAATGACATTGTGAATTCTCAATGGTATTTCAGAGACGTTTCCGACCTCAGGATAGAACGCACTCCGCTTTAAGAGATTATGCACACGATCGAATTGAAAAAATACAGAAGAGACATTCCTCCGTGTAACTTCCGAATTCTTTGCACGACTCTTGCTGTCGTCGATGGGGAATTGAGCAACAGGTAGAGCAGATATGTCCTCGAGGCATCATGCTCGACAGAGCATACGCGTGATTTACCGTATAAGTGACTCATCGAAATCACCCTTTTTTTCTCTTATCTTCGAGTCTCTGCTGGAAACCAGAACTGGAGGAAATAATTCTTTCACCTAAACGGTCCGAGGAAGGGGAAACAAGGATTTATATTCGAGGGTGGTATCCATGTGCTCTGATAAATTGTCAATTCCAGAGCTATAAAATTTTTGTAATATGCTGCAGGACCGTCTCTTAATTCACTTTCGCGTTTTGACGTTCGATATGTTTATACAGAACCTTTCTTTACCAAAAAAGAATGTCAGCAATCGGGAAAAGCTAAATATATTCATCAAAAAATTAAATATGATTGTCGATCGTAATTTTGGTAATCAATTTGTGATGATCTCCGCGCACAGGTTCGATCAGTGATGAAACACAGCAATTTTGCAAATTAATGAAAACCTTTTCGATCCAAAATATAATATACAGTAGCGGACAAAAGTATAAGACCGCTCTAAAGAAGATAATAACTTTTTTAATATTGTACTTTACAATTTGAACTTTTTTGGGAAGCTAGAGCAATTAGTTTACTAAGGGATGTGAAAAGAAATTTTTTCAAAAATTGCAATTGATCGGAATTGTCGAAAAAATACTAAAAGTTGAATTTTTAACTTTTTTATATGGGCCTATATTGAAAATTAAAACAAATACTTTTTGTAGATCTGTGTCAATTAAACATGTTCTGGAAATTTCGTCAAAATCGTTTCGTCAAACGTTTAAAGATGGTAAAAATTGCAGTTTTCGAGATTTTCGGCAATAAATAGTGAAAATCTGCATTTTTTACCATCTTTAAACGTTTGTAGCTCATTGCAACGTCGACCGATTTTGACGAAATTTTCAGAACATGTTGAATTGACACAGATCTACAAAACGTATTTTTAAAATTTTCAATATAGGCCCACATGAAAAAGTTAAAAATTCAACTTTTAGTATTTTTCCAACAATTCCGATCAATTGGAATTTTTGAAAAAATTTCTCTTCACATCCTTTAGTAAATAAATTGCTCTACTTTCCCAAAAATGTTCAAATTGTATAGTACAATATTTAAAAAGTTATCATCGTCTTTAGAGCGGTCTTAAATTTTTGTCTGCTACTGTATGTAATAGTGAAAATTACTATGAAGATACTCAATAAACCATTTTTAACATACTTGCTATAACAGAGAAATTACGTTTGAAAATTATTATAAGTGAACCGTTTCCATGCCTGTTACATATATTATATTCAAATTATTTTTCAGACGCAAAGGTTTTCTCTTGAAACAGATCCACATCAGGATCGAAACGTCGAGGTTTTAATTAATTTGTAAAATTGCTGTGTTTACTCACTGATCGAACCTATATGCATCAAGTTGTTAAAAATAAAGATTCTAAGTATCGATGAATATTCGTATCTCACTCAGTAGTTGTTACTTCTATAAGAAATAGTTCACAGTAACATTATTATATTGATAATAACAAGTGATTATGTCTTGGAAATAATTTGAAAAGAGGTCGAATTAAATGAATAAATACAATTATCACTGCAAGAAAATACAGCTATGCTTCCATAAAAATGGATCTATAGCACTATTAATATGTCTGAATGTATGCAACATATTAACATTGCGAATTTATATTTTACTGAGCGATAGGTTATCCATGAATTACAACGATCGCCAGAGAGATATCACAGTGATTTTCTGAATGAGGGCACTCGCGCGGCACTCGCATCAGCGGGGGCGGATAAATTCGGTCGGAATTGAGCGGCCCTCGCTCAAAGAAATATTACACCCATATTTTTCTCCGGTGAACGATGACTGAAGCTCTCCCGCGATTTCCAAGGGATTAATAATGGCAGCAGACCGTTCTACGACAATCGTAGAGCGAAACAAATGCAGCCCGGGGCAAGTGGACCAGACTCGCGCCGACATCAATCTGAACGAGCGAGTCGCACCCCTAACGAGCCACCGAGTCATATAAATTTTATTGCCATTTCATAAATCCCGTCGACTGCCGCGAGTTACCGTTCCGCGGCTCTCCGACAGAGATTATCAGGAACGTATAAAGTTGTGGATCGTTGCGCCGGTTAGGGCTTGATTTTGTCTCTCGCGACACTCATTTCGGGCCCGAGGTGGTCGCGGGAAATATCACGAAAATGTTTGCATAATATCGCCACTTCACGATCGATTCCGTTCCGTAATCACGGATTTATTCACCAGGGTCGAAAAGTACCTAATACATTTTACTCCATTTTTTCTCCATTGGAAATAAATGAGAGCAACTAAAACTCTTGGTACAATACCCTAGATTCTTTAAATTACTTAATTCTGAACCAAACTATCATAAAAATATATAGAAACTACGGGTTCAATTCGATTAAAATTGGGCTATCAGTTTCTCCATTGAGATCTTTCATTTTTCATAAGTATTCCCAAAAGCAACTTCCACATTTTGGTAGGTTAACCCAGCTACGCTTATCGGGTCCATTTGGACCCAAAGCGTTCTTTGCGCGCTTATAACTTCGAAACGGAAAGGCCGGCGAGTCTGGAATTTCTTGGCGGAGAATAATTAATTAAAATCTTTCTTCCACTTAAAAAAATATTGAAAATCCTTTTTGAAATAGTTGTAATAGAAATTGTCACGCGTAAGGCATTTAGGGTCCAAATGGACCCCTAACAACTTATTAAGTTCCTTTTTTTTAAAGCGTAGCCGGGTTAAGACCTGTCATTTTTTATCTCGGTTCTGCTCGGAATAGTGTAGGACTGGTTGCGGTAATATTTGAACGGGACATGCAAAATGCACCGTGATCCAGGAGATGTAAACGCAAGGATAAAATACGCGTCGAGCAAAACCGCGGCGGCATATAGATGCCAGGATCACGTTTATAATAAATAAGACAGAAGTCTGTACGAGGAAGATGGAGTCGGAGCACAGTTAATTCAGTTTTATACGACAACACTTCCGATCCACGGTAAGCCGGCGACAGTCTCGAGCTCCTTACCCTCGGCGTTCTCTTCATCTTAACGCAAAGACGAACCAAAACCTGATTTACATTTCTTTCTCTCCTCGCTATAAAAATTCTGCGACGATAACTTCCTTTGTTCCACCCTCTATGGTCGTAGGGGCGAGCAACCCCTGCGGCTGGGAAGCCACGGGGAGTCCCCATAACCCCGACTAGTTTTCGGTTTACATTACATTCTTTTCCTTAATTAAAGGCATTGCGCACTCGGGCTCGTTGGGTGCTTTATCTCACTCGCGGAAGCGTTCAGCTTTTTATTTTATCGGACGATAAAATATTCTATTGAAGGTACAAACTGCGAAATATTAGAAATTATTTGAACATGTAGCCCCCTCCCCTCCTTGTAAAAATATTTTCTTGTTTAATTCTCTAGTCTCTATTCAAGTACGCGTGACCATAAAATTCCCACGGAATCTGACTAAATTCAATCCTGTTAATTATAAAGAATTATACATCGGTCTCGTTTAGGGCTCTGTAGTTCTAGTGTTTAACCAGGACCAATTAAGCAGGCGATTAAAAAGTATGAAACTATTTATAGTTTGCCTTTAGCTGGATGAGTACAATTCAACCCTTCGGGGACGATGATGGATTGTCAGTTTGCTTCTGAATAATCATTTTGATATTTTCTTTACCTATATAAAAATCGGACCTTCCGTAATCAATTTTGAAAAATTCCTCAGAGTCGGTACAAGATAGACTATAATGTAACGAGTGCCGTGTTCTTGTAAAACAAGTGAAATATATTTCACAGAGAATTAGTACGACTGTTAAACGATGGTTGATCGCATTCAAGAAGCAACAGTCAGTCGAAGATGACGGTCGTTCATTCAGCAGCAGAGATCGCGTTCGTCGTGGAGGACGAGGGAGCGAAGAGGGCTAGAGAAGGAGGGCTAGATAGGATCGAAATGTAATTAAGAGAGCAAATAATCCGAGCCGAACAAACTCCATGAAATGGATCAAAGAACTGGAAAGCGAGAGGGAACGAGACGCTGTGGGGGTAGAGAGAAGGAGAGGGAGAGGGAGGTACATGGTACCGATAGAGGACTGAAAGGTAGCAGGACGAACTACGACCGACTGATTCTCCCTGTCGTCGTCCTGTCTAGCCCGAAGGAGTAGGGCAACGAGCGGGGGCCTCGGCAAAGACCCTCGATAAATATTTCCGTCAAGTGACCGGGGTTGGAATTCAAAGAGAGCCGAAAGGTGGAATCGAGAGCAAAACGAGTCCATCCTCTCTTCAACGGCGGTTCAAGGGATGGCCGACGGTGGATGGGGTTCGAAACTAGGGGGTGAGAAGGGGCGCTCATGGGGGGAGAGGCAGGCAGCCAGTATATTTGCGTTACGTTACGTAGTTGCGCGTTTAATCAGCCGTATACCCGGAAAGGGCGCGTGTGAGAGGGAAGAAGGAAAAGAGGGACGGGGACTAAGAGGAACCGCCTCGACTTCCGGATACTAAAGAAGGACAGGGGCTAAACAGCATCCTACCTTTTGTCAACGCAAAGAGACCAGATTCTGTTTGCCGGCGGACTCTGTCCTCTGCGACCTCGTACGACTACCTTCACAGAATGACGCTTGCTCAGCTCGTTTTTCTTTATTCGCCTTTTTACCCTGGCAAACTACAAAGCCGACGAGCATTTTCGGATTTTTTACCGAGGAAGTTGAAAATGTTTCTTTTTGTTTGTCCAAACTTCAAACGGCATTCCGACTTGCGGACTGCCGCTGATTCGATATTGTCGGATCATTTGCTGCGAAGAATTTACAGCGATTTGAAAACGCTCCGATTTGTTCAGTGGTTTTCCGAATCGATTAACTTCGTTTCTGGATTTTTCTCGTATCTTTGAGATAGATTATTCGCGTTCCTATCTTATGATTTCGCGCCAGCAAGTAGAAGAGGAGAGAGGCCAAGGGAAAACAGAAGAGTTGGCGCCTACGAGACGTCGATGGCGTGACAGATTGCCTCCAGTATTTTCCACCACATATATCATCGGCATCCGCCAACCCTTAGTTCTAGTTCAATGCTCACCACCGTCGTCTCCCTTAATTGGCATCACCTATACCAATCTACCTGTGCCATGGCTCAGAAAATTTCCTACCACAGTTAATTACGACAGATTATATTATATTTACGCAGACTTGCTTCCTGTTAATATTACACACTCAACAAATTACACACATGTATAACGTCAACAACGTGTTTTACATGCAGAAACGGTCCAAACTATCTTATTAAACGTTCCACTTTCTGTAATAGCAATTGATAGTTATTAACGATAACATAAATAGTTATAAACAATATTTTCATTGAAAAATATGTTAATTAGTACAAGATGAAGGATATTTATTCAATCAAACCCACTGAAGCGCAAGGAACGCACGGAGAAATCGTATTGAAACTAGTTAATATGTAAATTGTTGTAACTTTCTAACTATTTGCACTATTTAAATATACCTTAGATATTCAGAGAGCGTGAAGCCTGCGCTTGAAAACAGTTTTCGTTGCATTAAAATACGATGCTTGGTTCTCGAGATATCGTCGTGTAAACAGACGTAAAGACAGACGTATTTTTTAACATTTGACTATCTCTTTCTCTCTCGCACACTACGTCTTTCTCCCACACAAACTCGTTACCGACCTACCCTTTCGCACCGTGAGTTGAGGCCGGTCAGTTTTTATTATACTATTACTATTACTGCGTACGCACTTCTAAGAAATTATTTATGAATGGAACCCCCACACCGTACATCTTACTTGAAAATTTTGATCGCTTATATCTCGAGAACGGATTGTGATATCGAGACGGCACAAAATGCATTGGAAAGTACATCGACTCTAAGGTGAAGTGCCCTATGCCTGGCCAGCATGTTTTTCTATTTTAAATTGTATCACTTTAAATAAACAAAAACAATTTCTTAAGAGTTTTAACATACAATTCAGAGTTTGTAAAGTAATTTAAAATGAAAAATCATTGTTTAGGTTAATATCTTAATTGTATTAACAAGAATAATTCAAACCTATAGTTGGACATATTAAATCCAATCTAAGCTAGTACCTGGACAGAAGTAAAGCCTATATCGGGACAAATTCAATTTACGAGTTGATCGAGCGAACATAACCTAAAACATTGGTTGGTGGCGCTGTTGCGCATGACGAATAGAAGATGCTTTGCGTAATATGTAGTATTTTTATCATAGATTATAGTATTGTATCATTTAACCAAATATATATTTATTTTCATTTACTGTTTTAATAAAACTTGTCATAATACAACTTTTAAGGTTAGGTAGTAATACTGATAGATTTAAGATGTAAACATAAAGCATTATTAACGTCACAACCGGAATACATTTTCTACATACGTTATTCAAGCTAATACAAGACTAATTATACGTACATGTAGTTAAATAATTTGCAAACAATGCGTTGATTTTATTCACAAACACGTGTCCAGCTCCAGGCGTAAGCACATTGCGTATAAGCTTAGAGTGGGACAGCTACTGCCATCGCGTCCCAGTATGGAGTACTTATATTTGAAAACAGTCCTAATCTTGGACATCTAATATTTGGATTAATAATTATTATTTACGTTAAGTTTGATTGCCAATTTATTTTAAAATATCAATATTATTATGCGTGATAATTATTTCTTGTCTGAGGGCTTAAATTATATCTTTTTTTCTAACAAAAGTTCGAACTATAAATGCACATGATTCGCATTTAAATAGACTATTTTGTATACTGTTTTCAGATGGACTTTGAATTCATTTTTAAATTTCAATTGATGTCTTAATGAAATAATATTCACACCTACTTGTAGCTAAGGCCTCAGAATATATAATATAAGTATTTAATCTCTTAATTACTGATTTTACTATGAAAATTCAATTGTCCAGATTTAGGTATCACTTTTGGACTGTCCAGACTTAGGGCACTTCACCTTACTTGCTGTCACGCGGATTAACGGTGATAACGTCTTTGCCCACACAGTTGTGATATAGTGTAGCACAGACGGCATTAACACAGAACAATATTTATTTCCACGAACATAAACTGTATCACTCATTATAATTTTCAAACCGACAAACATAACTTGATTTTTCATCGCCGTATTGTTTCTGTGGCAGAAATAAAATATAAATTACTACTTCGCGTATCTCAACGGTGAATTCAAAAGAATAAAAATATAAATTCTCTTATTTTATCAATGATTGTGAATTGAAGTTATATTATTGTTATTGGTGAAAAGAGAAGGTCCATTTTCCTAAACCCCATTTATCGCGCGATTGTTACTCCCGATCTAGGACTTCCTGTGCCCGATAGCCACGATCATTAATTATCTCCACGCCTACGAGATTGGATTTCGAATTAAACTAAGGAACCGAGTAATGCGGCCGGGTGGATAATATATCGATAACAAACCGAAGGGTCGGTGACAAACTGCAAACCGCACTTTCATCGTCAGGGATACGATTAGGGAAAAATTCGTCCTGTTTTAATGGCCAGTGAAAATTAAATACCGCGGTGTGTCCACCCCTTAGGTCCGGCCACCTAATAATTCATACGAGGAATGTAAAAAGGGCGAGCCCTTTTTCGGGAAACCCCTGCGATACCACCGCCGCGGAGGAACACCGAGGACGAGAACCAGAAAAGGCAGAAAAAGGGGGTAGGAAAAATACGAGCTCGTGTTTATCTTGAGATTTGTAGCCGGTCCTGTTCCTGATATTTATTGGCTGAATAGGGAGACGCGCGCGGCTTGACGGACCGTTAAATTTTATTATGTTTTTTCACCGATGCCGAAATAACGCGTCGCTGGATACGGCCTGTACGGCTGTAAAGATAAATCCTGATCGTTCGCGGATCATCGTTTCCGCGAGGAAACAGACATCGAAACACATTTGCTCCGAAGGTTCAATGTCTAGCATCCGAGCTACACACTAACTGTTTCTAGAGTTGACCTGGCACAGTTTTCTTACCATAACTGCAGTTTCAGATTATTTAGTGCTTGGTAATAAAATTTTTCCCAGTTGGACACCAAGTGGCCCACGATCTCACATTTCACAAATTAATATGATGTTTAAAATCGTTGTAGGAAACATAATATTTGGAGAGGCTATAATTTCTTGTGCTAAATTGTTTCAATGCATGTAATGGCGCGTGGAGTTACAGAATTTCTTGGGCTCAAATACCCTCGATAAAACGAAAAAGAATCTTTCACGGAATACGTAATTTGTTTCTGTCGAATGTGTGAATTTATTAGATGGATACTGGTGGAAGAATTAACAAATAATGTTTGATGGCCACGGGGTCGCTAAGAAGAGGAATGAAGATTTATAGGACCAGTGAGCATCGACGATAACCCGCGTCTTACCCCAACGAATTCATAAAGAAGGATCTCGAGGACGCGAGGGTACACGGAACAGCCTAACTGCCTACCGAGGTTATATTTAGGATTAAGGAGGCGGCGGTTGCAGCCTCTTCAGGGCCGCGATAGTTGCGAGACGCAGTGGAGACTTAGACCTCGTTATATCGGGCCGCCCATTATCTTAACAAATCTAATCTCGCGGTGGGTGTTTATAAATGTCTTGTTTTCCAGCGGAACGACGCTGCGAGGCGCGAGGGCAATGGAAACGCCACGTTTCTAACCGCATTTCGGTTCCTTCGTTAATGGAAGGGCTGGCGAGAAATGAGGAATACATTTGTAAACGTAATTTACCACTGCCTGGGGACAGCTTCGGTTATTACTATCGACGAACATCCGAATTTTTCGACGATAAATGGCCCATCTAAGTAATGACTGCGGACATTCATGCAAATTGTCGTTTCTGTATGCAGCTTTTGAGAAATGCAGTCCAATTTTATTTCGCCTAGCGGGTGAAAGACAAGCGAAATCTCCGATAAATTCTATTCAACGCTGTGATTACTGTTCTTTGAAAACTTTTACGAACTATAAACTCATAACTAGACTACGGATATTTATTCTTTTTTGTCACACACGGGTTTCGAAGATGTAAGCAGACGTGCATATTAATGAAAATTAATAATGCTTCTCATTCGCTTTTTCTCCGAGGAATCTTTAATTGACTGAATGGAAAACCCTCGTTTTTATGAGTTCTCGTAAAATTATGGAATGGAATGGTTGAGTCTAAAAACAGCTCCCCTAGAATCCTTCTAGAAGTATTACAAAAATTTACCAAGACAAGTCTAAGACTACAAAATCCAAACGTTTGAAAGAAGTTAAACAAACATCTCGTATCTAGAATTATTTTGAAACAAATTCTAAAGAAAATTTTGGAGCGGCGAAAAACCTCGATATTTTATAAAAATCTGCATAGAAATTCTACCATCCAGAATGAATCGAGTATAAATAGAAATGCTTTATCCCTATCCACTTCGTGTAAAATCAAATTTCTTTTCAATACTACGCGACCAAGCTCGCTAGCCTTTTATTCGCCGATTAACAGTGTGTCAAGGAATTCAACAAAATTCTGCGAGTATGCTGCGAGAAGCTGAGACCGTGTACGGGCGCGAATACTGATAAACGCGGAGCGGAGGCTGCCGGGGCGAACACAACTATGGCATGCGGGAAAGGGGTGGATTCTTGTTATTATAGGACGGAGAGTACAGCTAGCCGCAAAACTGGCGGCCCTAATCCCTTAAGAACAATAATAAGAATCCTTTCTCTGTTACTCCTGGATCCAGCGTTAAAATTGCCGAGGTGTATGGAGGACAAAGGCGGGATAGAGAGAGGGAGAGAGCGAGAGAAAGAGAGAGAGAGAACGTTGCGAGACTTAATTCAAGGCCTCTAGGAGGTTGCGCCGTAATCTCCTATTCGACTCCCCTTCAGATCCTCCGAGACCACCGACTAAACCTCCGTTCACGCTTTCTTTTAACCCCTTCTTACCGCTGTATCTTACAACGCTTTTCATATTTTAACCGCCGCTGGGGATTACCTAACGACAGACGATTCCCCGGGTAAACGAGTGCGATTTCTCTAAACACCGTCCTTGTAATACTAATAACCAAGAGATTCTCTGTCGAGCCGGCTCAATAAAAATGGAGATCCTCATTCTTCTAGAATGAGGTCCGGTCGCTGAGAATGGTAAATGTATTTGATGTAATCAAAATTAAAAAAGAATTATTTCTTGTCCTGGGACGTCTTCCCCCGTTTTTCATTTCTAACATTGATTCACCATTTTCTAACATTTCTTCCTACAAGACAAATTTTACAAATGTGTTGTTCAGTCACTAAAGATTCTCATTTCTTTCACATTGATGACGATTAAGTCTGAAGCAGTGATTGGATCAGATTCAAACGATGATATGATACGTTCTCCTTTTACTATCGCAACGAAAAGAAAATTTATGAAAAATTATATCCGAATTTTCAATTAGAGGTACACTCACGTATAACGTTCGTGTAGTCACTGCTTCGGGTAATGTTCACAAATGTATACGTGTCTAGAAGAACAGCGCATGTTATATTTTACACCGGAGCACGCAAAAACAATTCATTTTTCACTGTAGCAACAGAAAAAGCAGCTGATGCAGCGCCCTTCTTTCACTTGATGAAATGAAATTCTACGTTGTCTACAATTTTATTTCAACAATGTCGGAAGCAATGACTTTATGTCTGCAGTTAATAAATTATTTTTCATTGTTGGAATATTACTCTTATATGAGCTACTTATTAAATTGCTGCAGAGAGCAATGAATTCTTTCTACATTCCCCAATACATTTTATGAAATATATCATACGTCCTTGTGTTAGACATTTATTATGTCTTTATGAATATTACATGAAGTCACTGTACAAGCATGCACACATATGAATCACTGATTGACTTATTATAAATTATAAATTCAATTATAAAAGAGAAACGGGCGGTCACTTGAAACGACAGTTTAATTTGTAAAAATGTCCGCCTCAGTTTAGTTAAGGAGTTATTAACGAAAAATACAGAGCGCTGCCACGACGGGCGATGGCGAGGAGAATCCAGCTCTGCGGCAGGTTTCACTAAGCGTAGCGTTGGCGCCGCGCCGCGGTGAAGCAGTGAACAAGAGAAGGAGCACCAATTGATTTGATTAAAACTTACGTAGTCAGCCTAAAATGCACTAGCTGCTGCGAAGTGTATGTCACTGGGCCATTCGGAGGCGAACTTCGAAGTAAGCTTCGAATTGATAAGACTTTAGGAATGTTCTTTCTACCACGGTTCGAACGACACTGATTTTACGCAGGATTTTTCTGAAGAGGATTTTTAGGAAGGGCATTATGCATATCGAACGACGCACAGTGGGGTATTTGGCCCGAAAAAGTGGAAAAAAATTCAATTTCGAAATTTTTGCGTATGGCATAAAATTTTTGTTGTTCGTTGTAGTTAAAGGTCTGAAGAATAAGGCTGCAATATTATTTTTTCTATTTGTACACCCGTGAAGTAGTAAACTTCATCGAAAGTCGAGAGATCTTAAGGCGCGCTTGGCGTTCTTAAACAGTCTCTAAGACAGCGTCTGTTCATTGGCGATTTTCATGTGTTTGAAGGGAAATTCTGTAAATTCTTGTATTACAAAAGTTGTTCAGGTAGGTATACAGAGCACTTTCGCATAGATTTTAGTTTGTTATCATCTAAATTAGTATAGTTATTAATATTTGAATATTACCAATCATTCTGTAAGCTTTTTAAAAATTACAAAACTTTATTGACAATTTTGTTATAGTATAAAGCCGTATTGAGTGCTCTTTTTGGTGTCATTACATTCGGTAAAGATTCGTGATTATAAGCCAACAAAGTTTGATTCCGGATATGTCCGGATTCAAATTTTATAGCTAATTTAGAATTAAGTGTTTAGCAGCGTTTCGCGTACGCGTACGTTCGGCTACGCTTGGCCTCAAATGAAGAAGAAACATTATCCGAGGAAGAAATTTCTTATGTATTTTCCGATGAAAATTAATGGTAATCATTTTAAAATATTCTTATAATATACCGGGTGAGTAATTTAACGTGAAACAGACGTATATCTGGGAAATGAAGCTATTTTGGAGAAAAATGTTTCAGACAAAAGTTGTATGGTTTAGAGGGGGGCATAAAATGGTGTCATTGATTTGACCTTGGATAGTCGTTTGAAAATCACGTGAAGGTCATCTTCCATTTCTTAAATAGAACTCCCTATTTTTTGTTGCATATTCTTGTAGCTTGTTTTGACAGCTTTCCAAAACACTATATTAAAATATTTTTTTCTTAAATATTTTTCAAGTTATAATAATGCAAATGTTCCACTATCGCCTTGCTTTTTCAGGGGTTCTCGATAATCTGAGGAAAAAATGTTTCGAACAAAAGAGGAACAGTATACAGACGTCTACAAATTTCAACATATAAAAGTTAAAAAAAAATTTTTTTTTCAAAAAATTGAGGTAAATTTGATTTTTCGAATACTAAAATGTATTTTGGATTTCATAATGTTGTAGCTGATCTTAAGGTGAATCCAACGATATATAATATTACAACCTTGAGCCTATAAATAACGCTACAATAGTTTTTTCCACTTTTTCAGGCCAAATACCCCACTGTGCGACGCGGTGATCAGTTTTAATTCAATCAATTTCTGTTCTTTCTTTTGTTCATTGCTTCACCGCGGTGGGACGCCAACGCTACGCTCAGTAAAACCTGCTGCCACTCTACCGGACTCTCCTCCCTATCGCTCGTCGAGGCCGCGCTCCAATTGGTCCGTGTTTTTCGTTACTAGCTCCTTAACTAAGCCGAGGTTGACAGTTTTGCAAATGAAAATGTCATTTCCAATGATCTCAGGAACCGCCCCTTCCAAGGCTGAAAGACATTTTTCGGACACCCTGTATATATTACGGAAGCGTTAGAAATTTATTTATTCAGTGGTTGAATAAATCACCTTTTCCAAGTGATTTTTCAAGCAACCTTGCGGTTTCAATCAATATTAACAATGAAAAAGGATTTAATAAAGGCCTCCAGAGGGAGGACGACCATGCCAGGAGGAGAACTCTTTCGCTTTAAATTTTCATTCGGCTCTCGTACTAGGAGGCTGCGTCAGGGACTTGTTTCATCCATGAAGCCTGGGCTGAGACTCTCTTCTGCGTCCTCGTCCTCGGCGTAATTTGCACACAAAGTACTGAAGACGTGTACTGCTCGGGTACCACGATGCCAGGTTTATGTGTTGTGAAGACACAGACGTGTTCACGTACGTTATGTATGGTACGTATTTGAAAACATTATGCTAACGTCTCTCTCGTCTATCCGATGCGTTCATCTAAATAGTTATTGCTTGACTATGAACGATATCGTGTTTCCATGTTAACGTGGTAATTAGAGAGAAACTTTGTTCCATTCCGAATCTAGCAAACACGCTCTCGGGTCTCTTTCCCTTTTATTCCTTCGCTTTTTTACTGAATTTAGTCTCTAAAACATAGCTAACGTTTGAGCACTGGAGGATTGTGCTCACTAATGCACTACTTGACATTATTCCAGCTACGTATCTTACTATCAATTCTCGTAATTAAAAATGTATTAGAATAATTGATAAGTCTGATATTCAAGTAAAAGTTAGAAGCTTCCCCGTGAAGGTTTGAGAACGTACATTTCATAAACAATGCTTCTTCTTATATGCTGTGTTACAAAATATCGGACAATAAAATGCATTGAAAACTGCTTATTTCCGTCGAATATGATGCAAAGAAATTTTAGTTAGATTTAAAAATTTAAGGATTTAAATAGAAAAGACTTTGATAAGTTTGGAAATTTGACGATTGAGATTGAAAATATTTTGGTATGTTTTCAAGGATTGAGATTGGAAAGACTTTGGTATATTTCTGAATAGCGTGATCCGGAGTAGGCAAGCTGGAATATTTTCAATTTAAAACTAATTTTCCAATTTGCCCTCGGCAAGGCTAATAGGGAATTAGGTGTGTCGCGTATATACATAGCTAACGAGCTCGATCAGTCTCCACGGACGAGGAAGAAAGTCTTTCTATCAGATAATAAAAAACCTGTCACGTAGCGGCGGGTCCGCCGAGGACCACAGCCCTGAAACCGGAGGGTAGTCGGGAAGAAGGAAAAGAATACTAATTCATTATTCAATCTGGGTCGAGTGATTAGCATGCGCCGGTACCCGGCATCTTCGTCCTCGACTCCTTCTAAATAATGTAAGACGTACACCACCGCAAGAACGTGGTGGTACAGGCATCGTCTCGAATCCCTGCTGCCACCCTTACAATTTTGCACTGCTTCAACGTTCGCATTTAAATAATTATGCGCGACGTTCTGGCAACGTGCATGGGAAAAATATTTCGCGGCCTGGGAGACGCAGAAATTAGCACTAAAAACGCCTGAGCGAATCTCGCGCGACTGAATCGTAATTTTAGACATTGTTCAAATTTAGACAATATTCATATTTAGATATACACATTATTCACAAGCCCACTAAATTTACAATTATCAGGATGGATTTATAAGTTCATAAAAATCGGTGTAGTAGCAGTTCCATTTTTGGATAGTCAAGTATCCAAAAATGCTTCACATGTAAATAGATTAATCCATTTAATTTAAAGCAAAGTATTTGTTGCACAAAGCAATAGAGGTTGAATCTAGCACTGTAACTAAACAACTGCTCTAATATACGAACGTTCATGTTTCCCTGTTCAGTACAGATTAATCTAAGTGTATATGTCGTCAAACTTCGCTATAACTTTTTATAACTTCAGTCGACATCGTTACTATTCTAACTTCACGTATGTATGTTCTTTCCACATTCAGACAGTAGCTATGGAGGATTCAATTCTCTGTCTACACGTTGTAACATGTTCGTACAACTTGCAGAATTTTTCTGAAGATAAAAAGGGGCGCAGAAATGTTAATTTGCGCGGCTAAATGACTTCGGCGCGGCGACGGCCGAAAGAGAAAAATCCGGCCGATCGCGGCGGTATTAAAAAATACCGTGACCCGCGAGGAATTCTATTTTCATAAATTTCGTCGCGGAAAGTTTGCACTATTACGCGGGACCCGCGGCGAGCAAAAAAGCCCGAGGAAGCGGAATCGCGGGCAGTCTGCGGGCATTAAATCAACCTTCGTCAACGGGAGAGGAGAGAAAAATCTCGGGACGGGTGAATTCCATGGGGCGAGGAGGCGGAAGCGGCAGCGCCGGCCAGAGATAAAGCATTTTTAATACAATTAAGTGAGAATCTCGACGGTATCCGTTCTTCTTTCCTCGTCGTCGGAGCTGGGAGCGTCACCCGGGGGCCCCGGTGGTCTCGGTTCGAGATCTGGATGTAAGAAGGGTTGTACTCAGCTTGCCTCCGGGGCATGTTAATGCACTCCAAGATCTTAGCACTTACACTCCAACACGCCCGTCCTCCTCGTCGTCGTTGTCGTCGTTCCTCCCGCCCTGCTTTTCCATCCCCAACCATTTTCTCTTTCTCTTAAACTAGCCCCGACCAAGACTCCGCCGCCTCCAGAGGGCTTTCACGGACGACGCCTTAAATCCGGATCTCTGCCTTCCTCCATCCCTCTCTCCGTAGTACCTACCCCACCCACGCAACCCTCCCACGATTCTTATTCAGCCACCTTCTCAGCCGCCTGCGAATCCGACGTTGCTGCCGCGATTTTCTTCGCTGGAACGCCCGTGAATCAGGTTTTCGAAATGCACGGCTTCCGCCTGCTCCATGCCACCCCCCCACACAAATTCGGGATGCTTCTACGGATTCCGACAAGCTGAAACGGTGCCACGGGTTCTGACCAACCTGGCCTGACGGGTAACGGAGCCCGGAACCGCCCTGCCGAGAAGGTATCGGCATTATGTTCGAAAGAACTGGTAGCTTCGGGGGTTGAAGCCTTCTTGTGGAACGTCTTGATGTTTTGATCGTTGATAAACTATAGGATGGATTCTTTGTTTTATCAATTTCAACGTCGCACAGTGGGCCAGATCGGCGCGCTAGATGTTCACGCGTATTTCACCATTATTTCAAAACATAAAGACCACATTAAATATATCGTCGGATACGTCTCGGCATCAGCTATAATATTATTGAATAAAAAATATATAGTTATAAATAAATAATGAAGGTAAACACCATTTTTTATTAAAAAAAAGAAATTATTCAAATTTTTTGTATTGGGATTTGTAGAAGACTGAGTGCTGATTACTTTTTGTAGGAAACATTTTTTTGTTACATGACCGGAAATGTCTGTAAACTCGTGTGAATAATGAATAATATTTGAAAACTGGCTATTCAGGCATTCAAACAAGAGTAATTCATAATTATTGAATGAATGAAGTTTATTATATTTAATGAAATAACAAAAATGTGTTATTACTGCCTTACTTAAAAAATTACAAAAATTCAAACAAGATTAAGTATTATATTTTACAAAGTTACTGACTATATTCGATTGATCATACGGATTTTCTGCTTATAACTCTATTTATCTATGAATAAACAAAAATCTATACTATAATTCCTCTTAACAAAGGTAAAATACAGGTCTTTAATATGGAAAAACTGCTCTGATGCTATACTACGATGCTGTTACTATAATCTCTCAAATTCAAATGATTCAACTGTGAGCTAGTAATAAGTTCGAATGTTTATCAATGGTCGTATAATCTAAAAACTTCATAAGATAGGTCTGGGTTAGGTCTTTACACTCTTAAGAGCTGCTGTGTGGTCGTCAATGCGTCTCGCGCAACGCGATTCGCCGCGGAATTGCGTGACACGCGACGCTTTAAACCATCATAATTTCCAAGTTTGGATCGATTTGGATGTGAAATTTGCAGGATCTTTTAGAGGAGACGTTGCTGAAAATATTTCACTTTGTTAGAGCACGACACTATGTAACACTTTTAACTTATCCCTTGTCAAAGCTGAAAAACTTTGACGGTATTCCTTGGTTGACTAAGTATTTTTTTTTATAACAAATTATGAACATTAATGTTTAGTTCCTGGTGCGTTCTCAACATAGATATACATTCTTCATACAAAAACAAATTGGGCACTTAATCTTTAGTAGATTTTCCAGGACATCGTTATGAAGACAAGGAATTTTTTCGGTGATAAATCGTATCTGAAAAAGTTTGATCTTTGAACGCTTATTGTAACGAGAGTTTTTAATAACTTTAATTAATATTATCGTTTTTGAATGTAATGGACATTTAAGAAACATTGTACATTCGTTAAAAATCGATATGAGGACTTCGATTTTTTAGCTCATGAACAGCTAGCGCGTCGATCTGGCCCACTGAGCGTCGTACTGATTTCACAAATTGTAGTCTGCTCGAAATTTGTTTGTACAACCCGTGTCGAACTAAAGTGAAACAATCGAATCAGATCTTCACTAAGCCTTTTAACTATTTAATTGTATTCTGATCTTCACTAACACGACCCCTATCATACGGTCAGTCTCGTAATTGATGGCACAAGCTTCAAATCAGAATAACTTTTCTCTAAACGAGCCAAACGACTTTAGTATTTCGGTCAAACTAGATAAATTAGTTTACTAGATGAAGTGCAGTAAAAAGTTTAAAAAATAGTAAACGTTGCTTTTGACAATTTTTTTATCCGGACATTTAATGAAAATTTGGAAAATGTGCTTCGTATATTCGTATAAGTCATGAAAATTGTTCAATTCGATAAACTGCAGGTTTGGTCCATCTATGAAAAAGTTATTGATTTAAAGTGTGCCATCAATTATGAGACGTCTGTACATAAAGATGTTTCTATCGCCACTAACGAGCAACATGGGAGGTACAAACAGATCCGTTCGAAATCAGTAAATCTGTTACAAAAAATGAAGGTTTAACCCCTTAACCTACGATTTAGATTCGAAAATTTCGGGCCACAATCGTACGATGATCGGGCCAAACGTGAATATTACGGGCATAGCCCGTAGTAGATGATGTGGGTAGTATGATGATGGTGTCTAGGGTTGTATGATGATAAGGGATGTAATAATTGTGGTAGATGCAACTACTACAAAAAGTTTATTTATGCAAAAATCAGTAATACAAAATTAATAATCGGCAATGGTGTGATATAATTCAAAACATTCTGGTAGATGTAAGGGAACCTTGCATTTCTTACACTCCCACGTTGTTTCTCTACGTTTTTTATTTTTCTGGCAAACTTTACAAGGTTTGGACGGTCTTAATTTTGATGCTGTTGGGTCGATGTGTTTGGGAAAATGAGCCCAATGCTGCGCGTGCAGTCTCTCTGGCATATCTCCGGAAGATAATTGTCCTCGTTCACTATAATTCGGTTTTGGCATATTCGCTAATAGCAATTCGGCTATATTGATTCTATAGTCAACGTAACATTGTTTCTTCTCGTTATTTATTTTCTTCCATAAAATGGAAGAATTAAAAAGGCCAATATCGAATAGATAAAAAAAATTTTTTTATATCCCTTCATGTATTTTCTCATTACTGGAAAGCATCAAAATGAAGACCGTCCAAACCTTGTAAAGTTTGCCAGAAAAATAAAAAACGTAGAGAAACAACGTGGGAGTGTAACAAATGCAAAGTTCCCTTACATCTACCAGAATGTTTTGAATTATATCACACCATTGCCGATTATTAATTTTGTATTACTGATTTTTGTATAAATAAACTTTTTGTAGTACTTGCATCTACCACAATTATTACATCCCTTATCATCATACAACCCTAGACATCATCATCACATTACCCACATCATCTACTTCGGGCTATGCCCGTAATATTCACGTTTGACTCGATCATCTACTACGGGCATAGCCCGTAATATTCACGTTTGGCCCGATCATCTACTACATAGCTCGTAGTTGTAGGTTATGGGGTTAATATACTCTTTGGCAGTCTGTCCAGTGAAACTGAAGGTGACGAGGCATTCAATGGCGGCGATTTTTCATAGTCATATTCACTTTACAGCGTCGTTCTCCTCGGACTCGCTAGAGAATCGCGGCGTTAATCAATCCGAAAATCCGATTAGGGTAACATGAAAATCGATGACGCGCGCTTGACACGATGAAGAGCCATCAATCCCCGTTGAATCAAAATTCCAGCGCTCGCCTACATCAGAATCGTTCCAATTACCTCTAACGAACACGCGACGCGGCTTTCGCTGATCGTTTCACGCTAGTGGCCGGCGTTGAGCGATTCGCGTAAAATCGGATCGCTTCGCCGAATAAATCGGTGGTTTTCCACGGTGGAAGCTGAACGAAGTGTAGGGAAGAGAAAAGAGGAGGGAGAGAGAAAAAAAATTGGTGCAGAGAGCCCGAAGAGGGACGGCTATTGCCGCTCTGCAGAAAGAAATCTTAATTAACGAAGCCATTGTTTCGGCGGTGGAAACTCGACGAGAGGCGACAGCCACGAGGATCGAGCGTGGCTTACCGGCCTTGAAGGGGTGAGAGTCTCGCTTTCCGGGGGTCGTTTCGTTCGTGGCTAGGGGTGGAAAGGAAAAAAAGGCCGGTTTTTTTCAAGGACGATGGGCACACACCGGCCACACCGACCACCGGCGGTGCCGCGCACGCCGCTCTCTTTCTCTCTCTCTCTCTCGCAAGGGCACACAAAGCCCTTGACGGATGGGTAGCCACTAGCCTGTGCCCGCAACCCTCACGGTTACGAGTGACCACCTGTTGAAGGTCCTGCACGCACCTGTCTACGCACACACGGGCTCATCCTACCAACTTCCCCCGCACCGGACCCGCTAACTCCGGATGATATTTCCATCCGTGATGACCGAAGAAACGGCCCGGAATAACGAGTGCCGAACGTTCTGTCCGACACGCGTCAACCCGCTCGGAACACGATCTGGTTAACAGCTTAGCTCTGTTTGACGAGCGTTCTCGCCGTCGGACAATGTTCGCCGCTTTCTATTTGCATTGCCACTCTTGTAGAAGCTCTACACTGAACTGTGAACGGTAAACCGCGGATCTTTATGCAAATTCGCTATTTTATGGCTATAACAGCACGAAAAACCGCAATCTACAAGCCATTAGAAAAGTTTGTGAATATTATAATATTATTTTCAATACATTCAAATGGTTACGGGTAAAAATCAATTTCTATGTCACTATGGTTCTTGCAATAGTTCCTTCACACTTTTGTCCCTGATAGAAAACTATTATTAAATCTGTATGTACTTCGTTTAATATTAAACATTGTAGCTTTTAGATACAAGAGACTTCCAAAAAATTCTTATATATTGTAACATTGAAAATATGTACCTGTTAGGTAGACTAGGTGATTGCTCGTACAAGGGTTGAAAAATTCTAGACCTCCGTACCACAATTCTCTTCGCTAGATTAAAAATAACCAACAAGTTACGAAATTACACTAATCTACAGTCCTAATCCTATTTCTTCTATTATATTTTTTCTAAACCTGATTGTAGGACAAACAGATTTAGAATAGACGATCGCGCACGAAATGGCATACCGTTTGCGTCTAACGATCAGGAGACTGGTCAGCGAAGGATAAACTGTAGGATCAATTGTGGCAATCTCTTCGGGATCGGAATCGTCAGAGCGAATCCAGAAAACGGTCGGTCCACTCATCGGGGTTGGTGGAAAAGTGGTCTGTCGTTTTTACCGGTCGAGCGCTCGTCAATCTGCAGATCGAGGGCGGTTTTGTTTTATTCCCTGTCCCATTTCCCATCCCTGCGTCAGTTCTCGGTGAGTGAGCCACAACCGGAGGACGACGAGAACGCTTTATTTCCACCCCCGTCGCGATCATTCCATTTGTTTCGCAGTCGGCATTGCATGGCTCGCGGCGACGAGCATTCTCTCTTACTTTCTCTGTTTACCCACCCCTTCCACTAGTCTCTCTCCCTCTCATTCTCTCTCTCTGTTGTATCTCTTCGCGCTGGACGCAGTTCCCCATACACCCCATGGCAGATTCGACCGGTGGACGAATCGTCCCAGCGTTATCTCGACGTATCCACAGGTATTCGCTTAATACGTCCCGCCGACGTATTTATTCACCGAAACACTCTTCCACTTTGATGAATGACGTGTCCGTTCGACCGCTTCCAGCGTATTTGCGATCCCACTCGCATGCGACCGTTCAACTCGCATGGCGAACCATGAAGCACCGGAATCACGGACCATCCGCTGCTGAAGAGATCTTGAGCTTTGACGGATAATGCTCGTGGAGCTGCTGGATTTTTGTTACAAGCTGAAATTTGTGTTTCATTGGTCTCTTTTTCCACAGAAGTTTCATTTATTTCACTATGCTATAAAATAATGTATAAGTTCGCACAAAATATTATTTAATAGTTACTTCTACTATTAGATTCACCGCGCAAAGCCTTTTTTCTTTTTAGTCCATCGGTGGTATTATTTACTAGAATAAAATACATAACGATTTGATTAATTTCAATTTAATGAAGGAGAATTCTGAAAGACCACCGTTTTCTGAACATTCTGACCATATTTGTATTTATTGACCATATTTTGAACAAAGTTAATATTCATGAGACCATCGTTTATTACTAGACTCCAAATCTTTGTGCAAAATAAAAACTTTGTGCATTAATTCGAAGACACTGGAGATAAATGTAAATTTATATATTTTACTGATAAGTTCAATGCAGTGAAAATACTATTGGGTTGGCAAGAAAGTAATTTCGGTATTTTAAGGTGAGATAAAGCTGAATTTCTTTATTCAAACGATGAACTTTAATCAATAAAATATTTTCTTATTTATTCTTTTTTGTAAAAGATCATCGAACAAACGGGAAAACATCTCATTTATTAAAGTTCATTGCTTGAATACAAAAATGGGGTTCTATTTCTTTTTAAAATACCGAAATTACTTTCTTGCCAACCCAATATATTGACACTCTTAATGTTTTTAAATCTTTTCACTGTTTTAAATTGCACCTCTCGTTTTTCGGAGTTCATTTATCACAAATGATTTTCTGTTCCCGTTTTAGACGTACAATTTTCGTCCACCACGAGCGTAATTAATGGCAAGATTAAGTGTGCGAGATAAAGAAGCAACGGGTGACATAGATAAAACGATTGGCACCACAGGGCCTTGAAATACATCGCCCAGAGCGATGCTGATTAGTAATCCGAGATCGTCTTAGCCATTACGCATTTAGACTCCGAGATAACCTCCGAGATGCTATTTCCAACCCCCCATTCACGTTTCATCTTCTCTTTGGCAATCCTTCGTCATCGGTCGGAACCACCTTGTCGTCGCGTAAGACCGAATATTACGGTGCTTGAGGACGTAGGCACGTCTTCAAATTATGTTCGCTCCTGTCATTCGGTAGAATATGCTCCTGTGATTTTATACGAGGAACACGTATGCTTGACAATAGACAATTGCATTAATTCATTCGCTCATGTTTCCACATATAAAAATTTATAATGTATCACAATAATTACACTGTGGATTCTATGTATTTATCACAGAAACGAGTTGTGACGATTTAAAACAGTAGAGAGATTAAAAGATTTTTGAAATGTCAATATATTGTCTTTATTTATTAAATTTATTAAGATCGTTAAATAAGAAAATACAAATATGAATTCAGTAAAATTTAACAAATACTTACACAGTCAAAGTTTTTTCATTACAGTTTGCACTGAAAATATGCAGGGGTCATATTTATTATATTACTAGCTTTCCCCCGCCACGCGTTGCTGTGGCACAGTATTTTTTAATAGCATGTACTTTCTGAACGTGTTTGTGATGATATTTTTTTTTCGGTCTAACTCTGTCACTCTCTCTCTCTCTCTCTCTCACTGACTCTCTCTCTATCTCTGTCTCTGTCTCTGGAAGGTTTTACAGCAAACCGCACTCGAAAAAGTAAATTCGATCAAAAGTTATAAGCAGAAACGTGCCCTTTCTCTCTCTCTCATTCTCTCTCGCACTCTCTCTCGCACTCTCTCTCTCTTTCTCCCTCTCTCTGTCTCTGTTTCTGTCTCTGGGAGGTTTTAGAGCAAACCGCATTCGAAAAAGTCCATACGATCAAAAGTTATAAGCAGAAACGTGCCGAAAAGAGGGGGAAAAAGTGAATATTGCGTCACAACTTTTGAACCAATGGACTTTTTCGTACACTCTTTGCTCTTAAACCTTCCCGTGGAAAAGCCGCGTCTAACGGTCCAAACCCCAGCTTTCTACGTTGAGCCGTTCTCAAGTGATGCCGTTACAAACATACAGACAGACACGATTTTATTATATATAGAGATATATTTATTTATATGAAGGTCACGTGAAGGTCAACATATCGCAGCTGTGATGAAAATATGTAGTACCATTTTAAAAAACTTCGATGATCTCGAAATCTCGAAAAAGTGATCTAGAGAAAATTTTGTCGAACCGAATACTTTTTTCCTCTCAACTGTTTCCTAATACAAAGAAAGAACAAGTTAGGCGAAATACTCTGAACATGTATGCAGAGTGATGGTTAAAACAAAATTGATAGACACCCGAACAGACCCAAGTATTCTTTCTATGGGTAGAACAATCCATGACCGGTTAATTTGCGACTGACTTCTGCCGTTTGCGTAGGAATTCGTCAAAGCGGTCAGAGTAGTTCGAGGGTGAGTGGCTGTCAACGCCGGGGACCGGCCGGTTGCATCGAAAGGCAATCGACGAAGGAAGTGGCACGAGTGGCCTACCGGTCGACTGGCCAAGCTTTTTCAACTTCGTCGTTGGACGGAGGAGATCGCCGTTTAAGTGGCGGCCCCGCTAACGATAGTCCAACCCTTCGAGGACTCGACGAGCCGGCTCGCCGCGGCCTCTCGAAGTCGGCCTGCATCTGATGGTAACTTCAATCCGTTAATTGGTGTACAACTTTTTCCCCGTGCTTCTTCTCTTCCTCTTGCCTCCTCGGCCCACCCCCTCCTGTCGCCCTTTGCCGTTCTACATCTCTCTTCCTCCTTTCCTCGTCCTCATACAAGAGGAAGGAAAAATTTTATTAAATTAACAGACGACAGGCGACGTCGTTCGGTGGCTTCACAGAAAAAATGTTCCTCTGCTCTGCAATCCCTCTGCAGTCCCTCTATACTTTTGCTCTCTCTCTCTCTTTCTCCCTCTCCCGTTCTCCGCGCCATCCGCCGCACACTTTATCCGGTCGGCCCTCGCCCATTCTCGACGTTCGTCGCTTGAAAGAACTTCGGAAACTCGTTTAATCGCCAGGCGAGTAATTTTTAAGCCTTCTCCGGCTGGGCGCTGGTCAGCAAACGCGACTTCACCGGCTGGAACCCTCTTTGACCGTGGAACGTGAAACAGAAAGTAGGTATTTCACGGATTGCGTCACAGAGCCGGCTCGTCGATCGTGTCACCGTATAAATTATATACAGGGTGTCCCAAAATTCGTGAACTTCCCGGAAGGGGGTGGTCCCTGAATCCATTTCAAGCGACATTTTCCTTTGCAAAAATGTTATCCGCGGCTTTGTTTAGGAGTTATTAGCGAAAAACACGGACCAATCAGAGCGCGGCTACAGCTGCTCCCGCTGTGCGCGACGTTGGCATTGGCCAAGCGAAGTTTCAAACTTGAAATCTGCTATAGTATATGTTACATGCAAGAACAAAATTTGAAGTCAGAGAACAATCAATCTACACTTTTTTCATCTTAATGCACACTTTTCTTCATATTCAAGGTCAAAAGGACAACCATTGTTTTCATTGCGTCACATTCTACCCATCACAAGAATAAAAAGTCCTGTATGAACTCGAGACGAATGAGACTAAATGAGTCTCTAAGGAATGAGACAAAGAGAAGTGGATATATAGAGTAGAAATTAACGTGTAACAAAGAACATAATATAATAAACGGAAAATATACAAGTTGTGAAACAAAATTAGAAAATATACAGAAGGGGGAGAATATTTGGTGTGGAATCGCGACGTCCGCGAAGACAGGTTTGAAACATGCTGAACAGTCGAGTTTTTTCGTTATCAAACCGATTTGATTTTATATTATATTTTCAATATATTCACAAGCAAAGAAATGATTTACAACAGCTTCAGCAATCGTACGCTATACATATATACTTCATCTGACTGAAAAATTAGAATATTATATAATATAAATAAAATCAGTTTTTTTGATAATGAAAGTTTTACCACAATTTTTTAAGAGAACGATTGGGTCTTTACCGATGATGGTTCCTTTTGCACTTTTTATCCTTGCAATGAATAGAATACGATGCCGAAAAAATTGTTGACCTTTTAACCTTGCAGTTCAAGGTCAAAGTTAATTTTGTGGCGGCTTCCTTACATCGATTTCCACCAAACCGAAGGCATAGAATCTCGCTATAATGATCAAGACATATAATTTATACAGGGTGTCCCAAAATTCCTTCAACAGCCGGAAATGGGAGGTTCCTGAGATCATTTGAAGCAACATTTTTCTTTGTAAAAATGTTATCCGCGGCTTTGTTTAGGAGTTATTAACGAAAAACACGGACCAATCGGAGCGCGACCTAGACGCGAGTTGCCACAGTCGGCCAATAGACAGTTGACGCGCCGGGCCGACTATGGCAACTCGCGTCTAGGTCGCGCTCTGATTGGTCCGTGTTTTTCGTTAATAACTCGTAAACAAAGCCGCGGATAACATTTTTGCAAAGGACAATGTCGTTTGAAATGATCTCAGGAACCACCCCCTTTCGGGAAGTTCACAAATTTTAGGACACCCTGTATATTCGCGGATCAAACGCGGATAGAACGAGCTTTGAGGCATAAACATCTGGAACTCGGGGAAACGCAATGGATGAATTTGTAAAGTGTATTTTTTTACTAGAACTTTTTACTCGAACTAGAAGACGAATATGGATGTATTATTACCTAACGTGACCATAGTGATTTATTGTCCCGAATGAAATGGAGATGAAACGATTTTCAGTTCTCAAATTGAACGCATGAATTCGGGGACGAAGCCTTGCAGAAGTTAGCCCTCCACTTTCAAAAGTCACGTAATTTCAACAGTTGTGCTAAGTTTGTGCTACATTGTGCTCGAATATTAAAACTGTAATATCAAAAATGCGATAAAAAATAGAGAAAAACGATTTTCAGAATTTTTTTGGCATTTTTTACTCGAAATGGAAGGCACAGATGAATGTATTATTAATTTTTGTTAGACTTATAGTTTGAAGAATGGATAAATGACTAATGGGGGAGGTAATGTTGGAATAATGACAATATTGAAACGTGTCGGATTATTTTTATCGATTTTCGCTCGCCAGAATGATCACTTAGCAATGCTAACGAAAACAATCGGCGTAAAGAGGGACAGAAGCGGCGTGGTTTCGAATCGATTAAAGAAGGAAGTGGATATCACCGGCGGTATTCAAATCGATTACAGGACAGCCAATGTAAAAATTATGCAAATGTCGTTTACAAGTGAATGGGACCCTCGCGACGAGCAAGGTTACAATTAAGCGGCAGCCAATTCAATATCGAGGTCCATTCGACGGAATATTCAACGGGACGGTATTAAGCGTCGACTACTCCATTTATGCGAAAATGAATCGCCGCTCAATCATAATCGATGACTGTTACACATATCTATCTTATACATAAATTACAACATGCACTCTACTCTTTTTGATAATTTTCAATTATCTGTCCTGTAGGAATTGTTGGCCGAAATAAAATAGAAAAAAATTCATTTTTATAAGACAGACATGCTACTCACTCTTAGCACTGGGTAAGTTTAGTATTGAATGAAATACTTCTTCCAAAAATTATGTTCAACAATGGATTGACATTGGAACTAGTGTGTTCACAGCTTACAAAAATGTCTTTCACAATTTACATTGATTATTAATATTTACATTGATGTAAATAATGGATAGTATTGCCATCAATCAGTGTCATTTTGTTCCATTGTCATCTCTATTTTACTTCAGTCTGCTGGGAGTAGCATTCCCAATGAAATGCAATCAAAAACGCATTAACCATCGATGTCCCGAGCGCACGTCGACTATCAAATTCTGAACTCGGCCGAATAAAATTACATTTCGAGTGAACGCCACTATGTAAGATTCCAAGCACGGATACATCTCTTAAGCAGGCTTTGCTTAAAGCATCGATGGAATTACCGGTGGCTGATGAGTTTAGCAGAAGGGATAGACGAGATGAGAGGTTTCTCCTTCCTCTTCACCTTCGTGTTTCTTCGCATATCGGTCTTGCCCTTCCCGTCTGTTCTATCTCGTGGCAAAGCGTGTTCTGCCGCGTCAAGGAACCGCGTTGATATAGGCCTCCATACCCTCTGTCTTTATATTTCCTCGATAATATCATCGTAGTATCTCATATTTCCCAACGCTTCGTGACTCGAAAAGAAGCCTACTAATTGCTTCCACACACAACTTTAACACAATTTGATAGACTGAAATATTTTATAAAATGTTATACACTCCAATTGGTACAAATTTATATTTGTCTTGAAATTAATTTAATTCTAATATGAAACGTAATAAACGTGTAGGAGTGGAAAGAAAAATTTTATATGCTACTACAGTGGGTGTACAATGTATTCATACACCTTTTAAAAACTAATAACTTTTTTATAATTGTACCAAACGACCTGATTTTTTATAATCAATTAGAGGCGTTAGTTTACAAACTGATATGCAAAAAAGATTTTCCAAAAATTACAATTTACAAGGTTGCAGGTAAAAATAAAAAAGGCATTTTTTAAAACTTTTTTAATTGGGCCCTTAATGAAAATTTAAAACATATGTTTTCTAGATCCATGTTCTTTATACACATGTTGGAAATTTCATCGAAATAGATTGACGCAGGAAAAAACAACAGGCGTCGAAAGATGTACGATTCTGTGGATTTTAAGCAGAAACTGATCAAAAGTCGTGAGAACTACGATTTTCACCATTTTTAACCGCTTGTAGCTCGTGTGTATGTTACTCGGTTTCAATGAAATTTTCAACATGTATATGACTAACATAGATCTACAAAACATACATTTTAAATTTTCATTAAGGACCCAAATAAAAAAGTTTTAAAAAATGCCTTTTTTATTTTTGCATTTAACCTTGTGAATTATAATTTTTGGAAAATCTTTTTTGTATATCATTTCGTAAACCAATGCTTCTAATTGATTATAAAAAATCAGGTCGTTTGGTACAATTATAAAAATGTTATTAGTTTTTAAAAAGTGTACGAATACTTTGTACACCCACTGTATATCATAATATTTGAAACGATTGTTTCCATTAATACAAATATTTATTTAACCCGCTTTACTGGAATGCCGAGATCGGCTCGACTTGAACTACAGTCGTTCAGAATTATTGCAATAATAATCAATTTGTTGCGCAACGAAATTGTAAGTATACTGTTCTGTAAATCAAAGAAACATCAAACATTCTGTTGACATCATTGCCTGCAAATAAATTACAGTAAGCTAACTGTAGCTCGCAGAAAATTGCGAATGCATTCGGCAGAAAATATGGAGATCCCACGGTGGTTTTCGATAAGCTTAACGATTCGATCCTGAAAACGAACGATTTAGGTCCTCGAGGTGAATCCTTCGAACCTATCGCGATATTATAAGCCTCTAGCTCTCCTCGCGCCGACCTTCATCTACATATGTTCTCGTCAGCTGCTCTTTGTTTCCGGAATAAGAGCTCATTACGAATGCAAAACCGTCCATTCATATTCAAAATTTTATATCTCGTCCGCGTTCCCGCGCCGGGGCTAATTTATTCGGCTTCGATCCGCGCCGCGACAAATCCAACGACTCTTGCCGTTCCTCTCGAACCACGTTTCTTCTCCGTTTCCCTCCGCTTTATTTCGACGCGGCTCTCGCGGCCATTAATAACGGCCTTTTTTATTACATGACTTTCAGATCAGATCAACTTTTTACGATCGAAGGAATTGATGCCAGCTGACGTGCTCCTTGAATCGAATGGATCTCGCTATCAAAGCAAATGCTTCTTAATTTATTTTGATCTGTTCAGACAATAATTCCGAATGTAGTTGTTTGTTCAGTGTACAAGCATACAGTACCAAGCCACACTATAAAAAGATTTTCATTGTAATTTTCATTGTAAATTCAAGAGACTGCAGATACTACATTCGCCACAAAACGTTGCACACGATAAACAACAACGAATTAATTCACGGAACACAATTTAAGTGTTCAGTACACAGTGAAACGAAGCTGCGATAATTAATTTCGATCGAATAATGCGCTAATCCAACAAAGAAGGCGATTACGACGTCCTTCCGATCCTCGAGCATGGCCGTCGTTGAATGTCAGCGGCGTAGACGCGTGTAAACTAATATTCCTCCGCGTGTCGCGCGGGAAGGACGAATCGTGAGGGGTAGGTTCCGCGGGCGCGCGCACGGCAGAATCATTATAAATAGTCATAATTACAACAGTCGCGCGTGCCTAATTCAATTAGGCTGATTAACGTTGTACGTTGCAACTTCTCCCCGGTTTCGCCCTTCTGCCGGAGCTTCGGTAGGCAACCAGCGACGACTAGTGAGAGGAGAGTCTGGCTGGCGTGTTCTGGATGGTGTATGTATATAGAGCAGTGTGTGCGCGGCCGGGCAGAGCGCGTAAAATGTACCCCGTATCCTGGCCAGGATCCCAGGACCACGCCGCCACGGTATTATGCTTATGCATAGACAAGTTATAGCCCGGTTAATATGATTATCTCTTCGACGAGAGGCAAAGCGAGTTAAAGAGAAACGGAGGGAGAAAGGGAAACGAGGTGCAGAGCCCGATACGTTGCCCGGGATCTGGTTCAACCGCGTCGAACCCGAAGAGTTAGCGCTGCATGCATATATTATGCATGCTATGTGCACTATCCAATTCGCCATTTTCTCGGCGACCGGCCAGCCGAATGGTGACCGACTCGGTTTTTCGCATATCCTTCCCATTCGAATCTAAATGTCTCGGTACCTACATTTAATTTGGGTTCAAATTTGGTGTGCATTCTTGTCGATAATTAGTGAAATTGCTAGTCGTTCTACATTCTCGGATAAGTTTGAATCAATCTACTTTTGAGGCATAAGAATGTGAGTTGAAGTTATGAAGACTTATTCTACGTCGTATCAAAATTTGGTTGTTGATATGAGGGTTAGAAACAATTAACAACAATTTTGTCAACATTCTTTTGAGCGACTACAGGCTACACTGTCTTATTTATTTATTTAGAGCTTGCTGAAGTAATTATAATCTGTTTCCTTTCTTCTAGAAAGGAGATCTGATGTACCCTGGTTTTAAGAGGATACACAAATGAAATGGAATTATCTTGCAGTTGCCTTTCGAGGTAGAATAGAAATTATGAAAAGTATTAGTTATCCTGCTGATAGACTTATGTGTGTCTACTTAAAGAACGTGTTACTGTTAGTTGATTCTTGATATGTAAAATAGGAATATCAAGGCTGTACTTTTTCACATAAACTGCGCCAGGTGTCTGAGGAAGTCGCAGCTTGACTTGAATAATTGCGAAGCGAAAAGCTGGACGAAAGAATCGAACGCGTTTTTCCGGCAAACAGCGTAACCTACTTATCTAATTCGCTCCCTCTTTGGCCGTAAAGATGTGCTGAGTAAACGTAGCGTGATAATGAAAGCGGGTGTTTAGTCAGGACTTCCGGCCGAGTCGTTCTCTTTGCACCTTTCTCTTTTAGCCTCCGGGTGTGTTTACATCCCTCTCTACCGTGTGTTCGTTTTCCCGCTTCCTCCGTCTCTACAGTGTCGACAGGCGGCATGCATCGGAAGTCGTACTTCATTAAGTCGGTAACACTTCTTCCAGCCGCGTTACTCATCCCTTTCAGGAAGGCGGGACTCTATGAGCGAAGGCGAGGATCGAGAGGGAGTAAGATTAATTGCATTCCGTCAAGAGAGGAGGCGTATTTTAAACGAAACCGCCGGTGCCTCTCGCTGAAACGACGACGCCGAGGTGGTTGAAAGGAACGGGACGAGACGCAGGAGAACGGAGGAGGAGACCGACAAGCACCCCTGAAGAGAGGAAAGGAGAGATGGAGTCGTGAGCAGAGCGAGATTCCTGCCACCGATGATGGAAGAAGAGGACCCCGTTTCGCGCCGCCAAAGAGAACCCCGGAGAAAGAGAGGGTGGGATCCGCAGCAAAGAGAGGAGACACCGCCTAAGGCCTTGTTGTATTTATCATATAATTACCATAATAGAGCCTCGAACCACCCGTCGCCACCTCCCACTTCGAGAACCTCCTCTCTCACCCCTGCAGGACCAACCGCCGACCCCCCACCCCTCAGTTCTAACAGCCGCAACCGCAAATTGGAAACTCTCGAATACATTTTCCCTTCGTTGCTCTCTCGTTCTTCTCACCCGAAATTGGTGCCCGTAGGATCGTCCCGAGGACGACCGAGAGGATGTTAACGACGCAGGATCATCGACGCCGACCCACTCAATCCCAGACCGCGAATCTTCAATTCCCTCATTCCACTGGAATTATTTTTCTTTTTATATTATGCATTCATCACAATGGCATTTAATGCCAGTAATCGGCCATCTTAAGCCACGTTATTCTTACAGTTATTATACTATTTGCTAAATGTTTCATTTGGAGAGACATGTACCCTACACATTGGAAGTAAGGGAATTGGTGGAGCATTGTGATCGTTGAGAGTGACCCAAAAATGAATGAGACATATTTAGAAAGTTATTAGAAAAATTGATTAAATAATTACACCCACTATTTCTGGATTGTTATTCGAAGCGAGTTTACGTGCCGAAGTGACCAACCCCCAATCTAACTTCCGCGTTAATTCCGTCCAGAATCTAAATAAGCAATTTCTCCAGGCGAGAGAGAGAGAGAGAGTGTGTGTGTGTGTGCTTCTGAAAATTTAATTTCTCCAGAGGATTTCGTCCACGGCCGACCGTGGCAAAAATTCGCGCAGCTCTCTGATCCTTCGAAACCTGGAGGACTCTTCATCCTCGCAGGATCTCGCGACGCATAGGTTATTTTTCGAGTGCGAAACTTTTCGCGAGCGGCTTTCTTTCTCCAGTTTGACGACGACGGAGAACGAGAACGGTGGCGTCAGTGAATGGAGCAATTTATATCGATGGCTTATTCTCCCTGGCTGCGAGCGATCGGTCCCGAATCTATTCTCAAGGTCTATTTCGAGTCGTTTGTATCCTTTCCTCGCGATATTGGCTACGACATCGGGCTAAAGCACGACAGGGCTCCGAAGATGGCTGCTTATGGTTCTCTCGTCTGGTCGTTTCGTTTCCAACCACCCTGCGACCGAGTGGCACGCGCAATATCCTCCGCTCCTGATAGTTCTCCACGGTGATTCCTTTCAATAAGGGTATTTTTCTTCCAGTTTTCTTACTACTGTTCCATTAAGGCGCCGGTATATTCTGCGCGCGGATAACTTATCGGTGCTTACGGACCTCTAAATCAACTTTATTCCGCGGAAATATGAAGCCGCTAGCCGGTTATAGTCCGGGGGAGATTTAAAAATTTCGTACGGTTCACTCGGGAATTTTATAGATCAACCCGAACGGCATTATTGATCCAGAATTTATGCGGCAGATGAATATTTTGCAAATCCGTCTTGGCAATCCTGTATTTCATGCCAGGAATACTTCGTCGAACTTCAACTATTATTTTCTTCCTACCCGATAGAAAATATAGACAATGCCCATCGCTCATGACGAAACAATCCTGTGCTAATTACCTTCCCCACTTCTCGCGTTGTTTATTACGTAGCCAAGAAAGTTAGAGATGTTTTTATCAGTAGAGATAAATGATACAAGAAGTGGATCAGGCAATGCCTGATCCAGAAAAATATTTACAGTGTAAATATATTAAATAATGTAACAATATCTTCAGACGCTATAGGTATCCTCATCGCTCTGTATTTCACTCACACACTTTTGGTATAAATGCATGAAAACAGTCGAATCATTAACTAATACAAAAAGAAAAAAATTTTCCACGTGTCTGATACTAAAAGAAAGTTTCAACTCGTAAATGATTCCATACCAGTTATATATGATTGACAGACTCGTTTTTAGTTGCTACAATGTGTGCACGTATATTTTCAGAATGATAAAAGCTGGAAGCAGCACGAACTTTCCCCGCTGGCTGATAATTACAGCGTTTATTCATCTACGAATAGACAGGCTAATCAGAGCGTTCGCGAGGCAAGTTTATCAGTATCGATTACTCGCGGACGTATTCACACTTCCTTAATTTCATCTGCCGGATCAGGCCAACTAACTTTGAATGCGCCGGCCAGGGGCGAAGGGAGAAAGAGCGAAAGACGGCGGAGAGACGGTTCTTGAAGGAGGGCCAGAGGTGGCTTCTCCGGTTTCTTCGGCAACCACGAATCACCACCTCGACTCCTTCCCCATTCAACCCTCTTTTGGATCCCCGGGCCCCCTCCTTTTCTGGTCACCGATGTGCAGCCGCTGGAAAGATATTGCAGCTAAACACTCGGTTCTTTGATACCACCTCAGCCACGTACACCCGTCCCTAGACCCGAGCCTGGCAGATAATTAACGTTAAAGGTTAATCCCGCGGAGAACGATGGCCAGATAAAGATAGATCCGCCAGGAGGAGATTTAATAACAGGGCTACCTTTTGCCCGTGTCCGTCACCCGTAATTTAAAGTTAACGCCAAGTTCCTTGCAAGCAAACAAATTATTCACGCACGTCTCAGCACGAAAATGTGACGTGAATGATATTATGCATTTGTGACGAGAATGAATACGCGATACAAGATACAGTGTAAACTCCACAAGAATTTACTACTTTTGCGTCCTGTCTAATATATCAAATATTATTTAGAAGGGAAATGCATCTCTCTCTCTCTCTCTCTCTCTCTCTCTCTCTCTCTCTCTCTCTCTCTCTCTCTCTCTCTCTCTCTCTCTCTCTCTCTCTCTCTCTCTCTCAGCTTTCAACGTGTTTGAAGAGTGTTCGAGGGTTCAACTCGTCACAGCAGATTTTATGCGTTTAAGCCAAAACGGATTGGACAAATACTGATTAAAATTGTTAAGAGAGAGAATACGTTTCCAACTCTCTTCTGGTTCTTACAATTGACTTGGACAATTTTTATTTTGCACAAAAATCCGTCTAACAAACGGCTAGTTACCCGCTATGTGTACTATAACCTTAAAACAAAAATTCTACAATTAATCATTTCACCTCGCTTGATAATGCCAGTATCAAAAGACTCCATTTCTAGTAAAAATCAATTTGGAACGATGGAGGTTTCCGGGCAGAGTTGGGCGTTATTCGAATGAAATTTCAGTCGAATTGCCAGCGAATAAAAATTACGAATAAAATTTTATTCGAAAAGAAGTTCGAATAAATCTTTATTCGAATGAATTTTTATTCGAATAAATTTTTATTCGAATGAATTTCTATTCGAATACCCCGCGAATAAAAATTTATTCGTAAAAACCCAGCGAATAAAAATTTATTCGAATAACCCAGCGAATAAAAATTTATTCGTAAAAACCCAGCGAATAAAAATTTATTCGAAGAAGCCAGCGAATAAAAATTTATTCGTGAAAACCCAGCGAATAAAAATTTATTCGAATAACCCAGCGAATAAAAATTTATTCGAAGAAGCCAGCGAATAAAAATTTATTCGTGAAAACCCAGCGAATAAAAATTCATTCGAATAACCCAGCAAATAAAAATTTATTCGAATAACCCAGCGAATAAAAATTTATTCGAAGAAGCCAGCGAATAAAAATTTATTCGTGAAAACCCAGCGAATAAAAATTTATTCGAATAACCCAGCGAATAAAAATTTATTCGAAGAAGCCAGCGAATAAAAATTTATTCGTGAAAATCCAGCGAATAAAAATTTATTCGAATAACCCAGCGAATAAAAATTTATTCGAAGAAGCCAGCGAATAAAAATTTATTCGTGAAAACCCAGCGAATAAAAATTTATTCGAATAACCCAGCAAATAAAAATTTATTCGAATAACCCAGCGAATAAAAATTTATTCGAAGAAGCCAGCGAATAAAAATTTATTCGTGAAAACCCAGCGAATAAAAATTTATTCGAATAAGCCAGCGAGCGAATAAAGGTATCGAATGACATTGCGCCGACGACTCAGGGCCCCGATTGTCGAGTGTCGAGTATCGACATCGGGTTTCTACTTCAAAAGCGGCCCGCCGCCGGCTGCGCTTATTCTCGGCCTTTATTCTTATTCGCTGCCGTCATTTAGAATAACGAATAACGAATAAAGCGTCATTCGTAAGCTACGAATAATTTCTCAGCGAATAAAATCGTTATTCGTTATTCTCGAATAAATCCTGGGATTTATTCGTTATTCTTTATTCGTTATTCGAAATAAAATTTGCCCAACTCTGTTTCCGGGCAAGAAAGTCGGGTATCAGCGCCGGTTTAAGGCCCGGTAACCGTGGTGTCGTTTACACTGGCGGATTTGTATATTCGCAGCTCGCGGTAAACACTCTCTTTTGTTGGTCGCCGGGAGTTAAGCCGAGGTCTCCCATTAGCGCCGGCCAGAATTACAAAAATAACACTTGTCCCTGCCGCGGCGCCCCACGGGTAGCCCCGGTGTAGTTAAGTAAAATTAAGCTAAAATTTCCGTCGAGCCGCGGTGTATATTCAACCCCTTTTCCGGTAGCTCTCTCTCTCTCTCTCTCTCTCTCTCTCTCTCTCTCTCTCTCTCTCTCTCTCTCTCTCTCTCTCTCTCTCTCTCTCTCTCTCTCTCTCGCTCTCTCTCTCTCTCTCTCTCTATCTCTCTCTCGGGCGGTGGCCAGCTCTGGCCAGGGACAACCCCAGTCCTCTCGAAAAACCACCCCCGCCTACCCCATATTCCGGACACTCTCTCTCACGCTCGCTCTCACCTCACTTTCCGCGTATACGTTACACTTCACGCTGCCCCTTTCTGCCACGACGGCATTAAATATTTACCTTTCAATGAATATGCAAATATAATTATTTACGCGCAATTTAGACGTTTTTACGCGCTTCGCGCGCCGCACCGGCCATTTCTCGACCGTTGGCGATTTCCAGCAGGAAGAAACGCCCGTGGCCCGACACCGATCCCCTAAATTCAGCGCTTTTTATGATTCATTAATTTCTTTGTTTGCGGGCCGCGCTCGTAATTAACTGCGATCCGCAATATCGCTACTTCCCGAGTCCCTCGACGGTGTAATTTCTTGATTAGGTCTCTGTCCGAAATAATCAGACGCTGCTTGTCTGCCCGGCGTTCGCATATTCTCTATTAATATTCTCTTATAATATCCTTCATTAAAAATCATTAGGAACAGTTTATTTGCACAATGTCTGCGTTCATAGTAGCATTTTAATACAAACAAAATTGTTTAATAGGTACACCCTCGACCAACTCCATATTCAATTGTTAATGTATTTCTCGATCTAGCCTCCACCAAAAATATTCAGAATATGTTTGTCTATTTGTGTTTAAACTGACACGTGGATACAATAACAATGTTTTCATACATTGCCAATGAAGTATAAATTTATTTGCTAATTTGCAGGGTGGATCTATTCGTTGAATATTTGACACGGTGTCTCACATATCGATCATGTAAGGATGACACCTATTATTCTAGAATACGTCAACGAAAATAAAATGTTATTAGAATGCAGAAGAATTAAAAGACTGATAACAGAAAATCAAATATTTTATTAGAGTGCAAAAGAGTTAACCCGGCTACGCTTATCGGGTCCATTTGGACCCAAAGCGTTGTTTGCGCGCTTATAACTTCGAAACGGAAATAATTAATTAAACTCCTTCTTCCACTTAAAAAAATATTGAAAATCCTTTTTGAAATAGTTGTAGTAGAAATTGTCACACGTAAGGCATTTAGGGTCCAAATGGACCCCTAACAACTTATTAAGTTCCTTTTTTTTAAAGCGTAGCCGGGTTAAAAGACTGGTCACTACGACACAGTTTCTCTTTCCAGTTTTGACCTGCTCAAACAAATCACTTCGACTTTGGTGGATGTCCTAGGAATTCTAACGGTGCGATTAACAAATTAACAATTTACCAACCTCGCAAACCCACTTCCACGTTCACCGAACCACACGTTCCTCCCAGTATCGCGTTCGCGAGTCGTTGGCAGGACAAAAGGCGCAAATCACCGTAGGTGGGAAATCAATTAAAAGTTTCGGGAATATCGTGGCGGCGTAACGTTTGGTTCTCAGCGAGGTGAGACTCCGGCGAGCAACAATGCCCCGGCAAAAACGTTTTCCCTTGGAGAACGAACGAACGAAGTATGTACACGTTACTCAAGAAGACGTGAAAGGGACGCTGATGAGATTCAAGGGAAAGTGTACAAGCATCAAGCGTCGCAAGTTACAGAAGCTGGGACGCGTATCGAGCGTGAATATTACATTGATCAGGGTTTGACGATGATACGCTGCCTGGCTAAGGGTGGGCTAGGGGGTTCGAAGGGAGGTCACGGGGGAGGTAAAGGAAGTGGGGATGATGTCGCCTATTATCCGGTGAAACACCTGAGCCCCCAGGTTCCCGGTTACACGTCGCTCGTGCCTCTCCCATCGTGACAGAGTGTATGAAAACCAGCACGCACTCTCCAGCAGGGCGACGCCGGGCGTCGACGTCGGCGTCGGCGTCGGTATCGCGGCTAAATTACATGGGCTCCGCGTATTATCCGGCCCTAAATTATTCCCTGCTAACCACAAAAATAGCCCCTTGCCGCCCCTATTTCTCTTCGCATGGTTTGTCGGTTTTCTCCGTTCTCACCGGTGTCACCCGGCACGGTCATCGTCTCAACCGCATCGACAGTATATTCTACGCGGTCGGCTGCTGAGTCTTCTTCGGCAAAATTTCCCACTCTCAGGTGGCTGCACCTGCTGGCTAGGAACCGCTGATTTATCCTCTGGGTTCTCATTTTTATACTAACAACGCCGGTTGATATAATTCTCAGCTGGAGTTCTCTTCGTGCCAGACTGTTCAATATTATTTTATTATTCCATTTGATTGCACAATATCATTTTAATATTTACACTTATCATGGACAGCTACCTTAAAAATTCTATAAAACCAATGGAATTTATTGAATGAAGTAACGATTGCATACTTTTTCAAGCTTCTTACATTTTACAGATCCAAATGATTAAATTATTAAATTTGGATCTGTAAAATGTAAGAAGCTTGAAAAAGTATGCAATCTTTACTTCATTCAATAAATTCCATTGATTTTATAGAATTTTTAAGGTAGCTCCATGATAAGTGTAAATATTTTAAAATGATATTGTGCAATCAAATGGAATTGTATTAACAATGAATACATTAGTGGAAAAATTCATTTTTCAATCTGGTCAAATAATGTCATCCCCAGGAGACGTGACACTGAAAGAGTTAGTATTATAATAGTTTGCAAATAGAAATGATCTTAGAGTATCCAAACAAATTTTTTTGAAGTAACAGATCCCACTAGGGTTTATACAAAAACCGACTTTTTAAAAAACCGGTTTTCGGTTTTCAACTTTTCCATGAAACCGGTTTAAACCGGTTTCGGATTTTTACAGATAAAAATAAGACATGTTTACAACTTAGAATAGAAATTTTTAATTTTTTTTTATTTATTAAAGAATTGACAAAATAATACCCTTAAAGAATCACAGAAATTAACAAATATTTATGAACATTATTACTTTACTTCTTTCTTTGATTAATAAAATGTGATTTTAAAAAGCAAAGAATGTCAATTGATTTATTGCTTAGTCGTGTCCTTATTTTGGACAAAAAATTTCCAGAAATAGAAAAAACTCGCTCACTTGCTATTGAACTGGGCTTAATTGTCTTTAAAGCATTAAATAATAAATCTAAATTTTATGTTCTTCCATTTGTAGCCTCTAAGATCAAAAACTCCTTCTTTAATGTTTGAGGAATGGAGGAAGTCGCTTCTTCAGGTTCTTGCAGATATTTATTTATTGCTATTTCCATAGCATTTTCATCACAGTCTCTATGCGCTGTTTTCATTTCTACATATATATGTATACAGGGTGTCCCAAATTTCGTGATCGTCCCGGAAGTGGGAGGTTCTTGAGGTTATTTGAAGCGACATTTTCCTCTACAAAAATGTTCAAGGCAATAATGTTCCCTGACCTTTCTCCGCTATACCACTAGCTGTGTACTTTTTGATTACATCGAAATCATTATAGCGGATTAATATAAGTGTTATGTATAAATTTAAAGCCGGTTTTTTTACGGAAAAAATCCGGTTTTCGGTTTGCAAAATTTTCTTTCAAAAACCGGTTTTCAAAACCGGTTTTTAAAACCCGCAAACCCTAGATCCCACAGTATTATAGGCGAAACCAAACGATTGCACAAAGAAACGTTTACCAAGTAATTCAGAATGGGTCTTCCCATTCCCACTAATTTTCCAAGAGCTATGTTAATTGAGTCAATTGAAGTCTGAGTAGTCGAGTGTTCATATTGCGCTAATGCGAATTGTGAAGGAACAGAACGTGCCGAAGTGAATAGTGATGGTAAAATGAATGGTGAAGGTAGAATGTGATGGAATTACCGTCTCCATGTCCCTGGTAGTTAGAAGTTTTATGGAGGTATTATTCCGTGTTGTTAGCATCGGACCGTCAACGTCGAAACACATCCCGCAAATAATGACGTATTATCATGACGTCAGTCGGGCATCGTGGTCGCATCTAACGTGCATCAATAATCGTTAACAAAATTCCCAGCACGTCCATCGATGTTGAACTTTCTCCTCGGTGGTATCGGCCGGCACAGGTGAATATTAACGAATGTTTGCCTAGGGGAACGTGTTCTGTCCAGGCATGATGGACGCTTTCGAAGGCAGAAGTTCGGATAGAAATAAGCTTCTGACGTCCAATGTTCGACCCCTGTTCGACAAGAGATGGATCATCCAATTCCCAGTACACTTATTTCCTCTAAAATACAGTCACCCGCACAATTGATCTCCATAATTCGGACCTTGATATTAAACCGAACAAACTATACGATTATTATTTTTATCACGGATTAAATCGTCAAGCTATACGAGAAGAAGTTCCAATCTCCTTACGTCTTCACGTGACGAACTGATAAGTCCCAGGTTAATATTAATAAACTTGGAGACAGGATAAGCGCACACACACGAGACGAGAAGTTTAATCATAAAAATTGAACGTGGAAGCGGACAGCTGACCGGCCGTGTCCGATGAAAGATATATCGCTCGAATCTTGTTATATTTTCGCGGGATGAAATATTTACGCGACACTTCCGCGAGAATTCCCGGCCACTCGGAAATTGTTAGAGAAAAGGACGTGCCCAACGTCGGGGATATTATATACACGCTAACAAAACCACGTTCTTATAGTATTTAGATATTATAATATTTTTAGATGAACACTCTGTCTGTGGCCATCATTAAAATCTTCAAGTTACTTAAAATTTGTGAAAATTTCGCTAAACTTTGATATCTCTTTTCTTCTAGAAGAAAACAGACCACTCGGCTCCTCGAGTTTACCCGAATAGCGTTTCACCTCGGAGCGTGACGGAACAAACTCATTCACTGCCCAGCATTTGTGTACGCGGTGCGCCTAAAGAAGTTTTCACTTCAAATCATTTGAATCTAAAGTAATTTAGTCATTGTAAGAAAATCTGCAAAGTTAAAACTTGTCACAAGAATTACTTTGTGGACTAGGTCGTTGGAATAAAATTAATTTTTGAAGATAGAGAAAGAATTGTGTTACCAACATGTGACTGATTTGAGGATTAGAAGCCACGTCATTGTACCCATTGCTCACAAATAGTGAGCAATGATTAAATTACTTAAAAACATTACAATGATTAAAAGAAATCTGCCTCTGGATGAAAGGAATGTTTCACTTAATCTGATGTTCCTGAAATAAGCAGATTGAAACTTGTTTGAACATTTACGACCCACTCATGATTGAAATGATTTTTCTTCGACGAAGCTAAACGTTAACAGTAACTATCAACGCACAGATGTCACTGGAAAAGAACACAGCTCTCTCGAGGCAACAGTTGCGCGCAAAAACATCGAACTATCAGGTTCGATTCGATAAAAGATGGATGATTCGACATCGAGCGTACGGCCGATCGGTCTCCGAGCTGACGCACTCGAAGATGAAATGCACCCTTGGCGACGTCGAAGCAGACCCTAACGCCCTGTCGGCTGAGAAGAGCCGAAGTCTTCTCTCTCTCTCTCTCTCTCTCTCTCTCTGTCTCTCTCTCTCTCTGTCTCTCTCTCTCTCTCTCTGCTCCTTCTGTTTTTGCAAAGGCGAACGAACAGGCCACTCGACCAAACCAAACAGGCATATTTACGAGAAAGACGCGTGCCCCGCGTTGGAAGCTACGATCATCCCTTGGATATGCCCGATTTCGAATACAAATTCCTCCATATGTAACTTCGAGAAACGGTTATTGGACCAACTAAAGGTTATTAGGTCCGGAGGTAAATGGACCCTTTCCCGGTGACCAAGCGTATCACGTACTGACGCCATGAATTGGCCAATGTGTTCCAGATGCAAACACTTTCGGTTTTATTTATCGTGTACCGTGCTGGACACGCGGAGCCGGGATAATGGTTTCTCGTTTCTAGCATTTGCTCCTGGGAATGATTTCCCGTATCGAATATTCTAACATTTTTCGATCGTGACTCTCCGAGATCCTTTTGAGAACTTCTTCAGATCCTATCAATGTAATTTTAAACACGGACAAATCTATTCTGCAAACATGCTGTCGGAAATTTCAAAAATTTATTGCAAGTAGGCTCCACTAATGTCGAACGTAAAAATTTAATTTTCTTTTTTTATTCAATGCAATTTGAATCTCTAGGTAGAGATTATTATGCAATACATAATTTTTCAATACATTGTGATACTTGTTATAATACAATACAAATTATAACTAAACGTAGGTCAATACTCGAGCAGTTCTAAAGATGTATCGTTCTCTTAAACTTTTAAATCACAGGCCTTCAGAAACGAGTAACTTATTTTGCATATTTCCACCGTAGGTCTGGAGAATAGAACATTGTATGAAAGCGGAAGGAAGAGATGTAGTTTCTGTAATTGCCTGATAAACTCCAACCTCTGTTCATCAAACGTGGGACACTGCCATAACTAAAAATTTAATTAAGTGATTCAAACGCGAAGAAAGTATTTTACCTGTGAGTATAGCGAGGAGAATTTAATAGTAGCAAAGAGCCTATTAGAATTAATGTTACATGTGTAATTTGCTTACAGAATAATCATGGTGGTTGGATTTAATTCTTGAAATTCGAGAGTTCAAACCACCAGATGTGAGGTGGCATTGTTTATTTCTTTTTGTAGCTTTTAGAAGATTCACATCAGCAAATATGTTTCTAGTGTTCTCTGTTCTAAATCTAGATGTATACAGCGTCATCCGTTTTTAAACGGACAAACGTAAACCAGCTATAAAGAACCCCAAATGGAACAAGTTTTACGCCTGCCACTTTTTTTGTTTCGGCCTTGATTTCTAGAAAATTGCAATTTTGCCCTATGCCAAAAGAACAAAGATCCGAAGGTCATACAAAAATATTTTGTTAACAAAAAAGATGCCCCTATTTATTTTAAACCAAACAAAGGAAAAATCATCAAGATTCATCACTGGAGTCCCGAGATATTCAAGTTTATGTGAACTAAAAAATTATGGTTTTTTGCAATTTTCTAGAAATCAAGGCCGAAACAAAAAAAGTGGCAGGGGTAAAACTTATTCCATTTGGGGTTCTTTATAGCTGGTTTACGTTTGTCCGTTTAAAAACGGATGACCCTGTATATAATTTTATATATTTAAAGCACAAAAATTTCGTATGTCTTCAGGAGAAGTTTCCTCTATCTCTGTCGATATTCACCTTGATCTCCTATAAGCTGCGACAGAGTTGTACAAACCGAGAAATATCAAATCAGCCATAAAGAATCATTTCCCCCAGGTATCGATAATGCTCCTCGTTGTAACTTAAAGATACATAACGAGTGTTCGTGCGAAGGTGTAGCAGATTTATACGAAGGGACAAGAAGGAGTATAGTCGAAGAGGGCGCGAGGGGTTTCTGGTTAGCTTTCGCGAGGTCCCCGCACGACGTCGTCCGTGCCGTAGCGCGGCAGTACATTATTTCTTGATGTCAAATAAAGCAATTAGCATGTGCCCTGACCAGGGTCCACGGGTTCTAACCCGAGTAATCTCGCCCAGGGTCCCCGGCGTGTGCGACATCTTCATCAGAGACGGACCCTCCTCTTTCCACCTCTCCTTTCTCCGGCACTTTCCTATCCTACCGCCCCCTTTCGGACGATACGCAGCTCACGTGACTATCCTGCACCCCCAGAGACGAAGGGACAGGCTCACGATGGCCTTGGGAGCTGGGAGGTAGAGTCTCTGTTAGAGGAAAAGAGCGAGAGACATCCTCCGAAGTGGAATTGGAGTAGCGGAGAGGAGGAGAGAGACGGGGTGCGGAGGGCTTGGAAATGGCAAAAGGCGGCGTGTCCGGCCACGATGCAGCCGCTTCCAAGGGAAATTTCACAAAGGCTGACCCGTTGCTAATGAATGTTATATAACCCTTTTAATGCCTTAAGCCTCTTAGATTTTTCAGAGAGCTCTCCACGCGCCTCCTTCTACGCCCCCGCAGCCCCGAGGACTCTTTCCTCGCGCGGTGCACCAGAAGTGGTTCAACGCCACGGGAGAAAAAGAGAGCCGGCCGGGTCGTGCCTCGGGGGTAGGTAATTATGTGGCGGACGTAAATTAAGCTTGTTTAGATTGGGATTTTTATTAAGGTCCTTTATGAAAGAGTGCCGCCACTAAATGGCGCCCGGAACACTTCATCCCTCCGTGCTCCTTTAAATGCTGCTTTAACGGAGCCTCGGTGCTTTCGCGCGTATTAATACACCGGGCTCTCAGTACGATCTACTCTCGTGCATTAAATTTTACATTTGTTGTTATTAATGTATCTTTTCTGGGTTTCGTGGTTCCGTTCTGGGACGGTTTTCATCTTCGAATCTTCCTCCGGATGTCCCAACAAAGTCGTAACCAATGATCAGGAGCGAGGTATATAAAGGCGGAGCAGGATGTACGCGCCGGGGCGAACGGAAGAAATAACTAAGGGTTAGTTTAATCGTGTTTTAGGAGCCGTAGGTTTTAACGTTTTCCTTATCCCCCATTTACGGAGGGTAAGAAAGCACTGGCGAAACGCTGTGGAAGCAATAGCGACTCGATTTTGTTTGCGTCGTTACCGAAAAGACCCGTTAATCGATACCTTTACAGTCTCAGGAAAATTATAATGTCTTTAACCCTAAACAAACCAAGGGGGAGCTCCCGGGGAGTAATGTGGAAGATATGCTACATTTGACATATTACTGTACATTTTATAAAAATTTCATTCACAATGTAGCCACTCCTGCAAAAACACGCATAACAGCGTAGGAAATCGTGGGGAAACTCAATTTTTACGATCTTAATTTCTGATAGAAATAGGGAAAAAGAATAGAAAGACAACATATGAAGTGTTTATAGAAAAAAGGGGGAATGTGAATGTTGAAGAATGTTCTTTGCCTTCTTTTCTTTATCTTTCTATCTCGAGCTAAATTGCAACAATCAAGAAAACCGCGTCCACTAACGACGAAGCTAAAATCTTGCGAGCAGCATAACCCCGAGACTTGCACGTCAGTGCAGGGCCCGCTAGCAATTAACGATCTAAACAACCGTCAGCATGCTCTTCGCTCGCGTCTGTCGTCGGCCATTCGCCTCGGAGTATCGAAAATCGAGATTCAGCAGCGTCAATTTTCTTGGATAGCTTTCGCGAGGCGAGCTGGGGTATGCTCGCTCGTTCTCTCGATTAGGCTTTGCCGTCATTAAAAGTTTATAAAGAAGCAGAGCTACCAGCAGCCGGGGCACACAGTGGTGAAGAGGAACGAAAGGGGGCAACGTTGGAGGAGCCGGAGGGGGGAGGCGAAGGTGGGCGTGGGTGGGCGAAGGGATCAACACCACCCATCGTCGAATAGGAGCGGAGGCCGACGGCCTTGGTAGAACGAAGAGGGAAAGAGATTCCAAGGAAGTTTTCTCATGTACAATGCATAATGAGGAAAGGCAGACGGCGCATAAAGGGCCTACAAATGAGGCACGGGTTATACATATACATTCCCCCGGGTAGATACGCGTAACCGACGCACACAAACACGCCGGATCCTGGCGTGAAGGACTTCATGTAACACCCCGCCTTCTTCCTTCTACCACCCCCCCTCCTCGTCTGCTCCTACGTTACAGCGTTACCGACTTCTAAGCGTGCAATGAAGTTAAAAACTTTTCCCTCTGATTTTAGTTATCCCCGGCAACTTCGAAAACGATGGACTCGTAAAGTTTTCTGTTAATCTGCTGCTTATGCAACGCATTGTATCGGCGTTGTATCGCGTACCCGGGCCACGGTGATTTCTTCGGGAAATATGATTCCGGAGCATGTGGAATGTTTACGCGAGAATCGATTCGTTCCGTAACCGGTCGCGTGTGCCCCGAGAGCAGCGATAAATGTTCTGCGTAAAACGAGGTCGCACGGAGAACACGTTTTTCTTGCAGACGACGCTATTCTTCCGAGGTCTACGGCTTAGTCTCCTGTGTCTCTTAGTAGAATGCGCTAAATAAAGACTACATCGTCTTTTGCTGCAGTACGCTTCTGTAAATGACTTTCGTAAGTTGTTTATTACAGTATGTTTCAGTAAATGAATTCTGCAAGCGTTCTCCGTGTTTTATTTAAATGAATTTTACAATCTGTCTTCGCCTAGAAATAAACGTTCCAAGTCCAAAACGATTACATAAATAAATTGATCTGGAAAATTATTACTAAAGCCTAAAGCCGTGATAGCGTCTTGCAGGATTCCAAAAGGAGTTATTTGTGAATTTAACCTATTCGCGTGCAACAACCAAGTAGCAGAGATCCGTAGAATATTTCATACGGATCCGTGTTCTGCCGTTGTTCTACCAGATTTCAATAATCGGCCGGGATATGGGTCGTCGAGCACCGTTACGGCTCTATCAGTGGATTTTCACTCATGAAAGCGTTGTTGATTGCTTGGCACAAGCCACCGAAGTAATAGCAAGCAAAAGTACGAGCACGCAATGAACCGAGGTGGGAGAGGGGGTGGCATGTTGCATGAAAACCGATTAAAGGTGTTGGATCGATCTTCCCTAGTAACTGACTCGCTTGTACTCGCTGATGGAAGGTGCAAATCGTCGATCGTGTTGGTGGTAACCGTGGCGCGCAACTTTCCTCGTATCGAAGCTAAACACGTTGCGCGCCCCTCTTCCGAGAATCCTTGCGCTGATTTCCACGCTTTTGCTTACCAATTATTAATCAACCCGTCTGATTAACGTCGCTGCACTTACCTTATTCATGATTTGGCGGGGATAGTCCCGCCTTGCGAGGGCCGACTCTGAAACAAACGGAAAAGTTCCCTTTATTCTCCAGACGTTCTCAATTATAAATTCGAAGCGAACAGGAATATTATAAACAGATATATAAGGTGAAATGCTCTAAGTCTGGACAGTCCAAAAGTGATACCTAAATCTGGGCAATTGAATTTTCACAGTAAAATCAGTCATTAAGAGATTAAATAATTATATTATATATTCTGAGGCCTTAGTTACAAGTACGTGTGAATATTATTTCATTGAGACATCAATTGAAATTAAAAAATGAATTCAAAGTTCATCTGAAAACAGTATACAAAATAGTCTATTTAAATGCGAATCATGTGCATTTATAGTTCGAACTTTTGTTAGAAAAAAAGATATAATTTAGGCCCTCAGACAAAAAATAATTATCATTCATAATAATATTGATATTTTAAAATAAATTGGCAATCAAACTTAACGTAAATAATAATTATTAATCCAAATATTAGATGTCCAAGATTAGGACTGTTTTCAAATATAAGTACTCCATACTGGGACGCGATAAGAGTAGCTTTCCCACTCTAAGCTTATACGCAATGTGCTTATGCCTGAAGCCGGACACGTGTTTGTGAATAAAATCAACGCATTGTTTGCAAATTATTTAACTACAAGTACGTATAATTAGTCTTCTATTAGCTTGAATAACGTATGTAGAAAATGTATTCCGGTTGTGACGTTAATAATACTTTACGTTTACATCTTAAATCTATCAGTATTACTACCTAACCTTAAAAGTTGTATTATGACAAGTTCTATTAAAACAGTAAATGAAAATAAATATATATTTGGTTAAATAATACAATACTACAATCTATGATAAGAATACTACATATTACGCAAAGCATCTTCTATTCGTCATGCGCAACAGCGCCACCAACCAACGTTTTAGGTTATGTTCGCTCGATCAACTCGTAAATTTTATTTGTCCCGATATAGACTTTACTTCTGTCCAGGTACTAGCTTAGATTGGATTTAATATGTCCAACTATAGGTTTGAATTATTCTTGTTAATACAATTAAGATATTAACCTAAACAATGACTTTTTATTTTAAATTACTTTACAAACTCTGAACTGTATGTTAAAACTCTTAAGAAATTGTTTTCGTTTACTTAAAGTGATAAAATTTAAAATGAAAAACATGCTGTCCAGGCATAGGGCACTTCACCTTATTTCATATTAGTGGACTGCGGATTTCTGTGCAAAATAAAAAATGTCTACATGAATTGCAAGATACAGGAGCTATATAGATGTGTGTTTCTTTTCTTAATAATTAAAATGAGCTACAAATAATACAGCAGTGTTTTTAAATTTAAATGTCTTCACTGTTTCATATTCTACCTACTGACTTCAGTCATAAATGCATGAAATCCACACCCTGCCTATTAATGTAAATAATTTGAACACAAACTTAGTGTGTACTGCACAGTGTGCATGGAGATCCATTCATTTACAGATCCTCTAATAAACGAGATGTCTAGATTACATTTCTATAATCTCACTTCACATTGAATAGTTTCTTGTCTCTCAGCTGCTAACATCACTTTTGTCTCTATGTCTTGCTGAACATTTTACAGTCATTCTGTTCACGATATTCGTAATAGATTGTTTAAGGGAAGTTAGTCATATTTCGGGTAAAATTATCTTTCCAAGTTTTCGACAGCCCGGTTCTCTAACGACAGCTAATGTGTGCAGGGTTTCGGTCCTCGATCGTGCACACAGTCCCGCATTTTCACTCCCCGGAGTCCCCGGTGCCCCCTTCTCAACGGGTACCGCCGAATTCCCGTAATCTAATGAATGGCCTAACCCCAATATCCTCTCGGTTCAACCTCACCGCCACCTACCCTCTATATACCTCGGCAGAGTATGTACCATGCATGTAAATACGTTCACGGGCGAAAGATTCGGGAAGCGGTATCAGGTTGGAGCGGCCGTGTTGCGACTTCTTCAAAACTCTCGAACCCTCGAGCGATAATTAATTATTTTGACATTATCGCGAGCGTAGCCGAGAGCATCGAACTGGACGTTCGGCCGAGCTGCCTCGCCCTCGATCGTTACTTCACGGAGACTCTTCGGCGAAAATAAGAAGCGTTGATTACTGACAGGACAAATTAGTATTATAGACTTTGAGGGACACGAGAACAATTCAGAAGAAATCGTTTGGGTTACAATCGGGTAACAATGAGTACAGGATTCTTCAGTGCAGTTGGATGCGTTGATTCATGAATGCTGGTACACCAGGCGAAGGACATCGGGATTATTGCGACCCAATAAACTTGCTAGGTATACCATTAGTCATATTATTTTTCACACTACTCAACTTTTTTGTATCTAATCAATTACTAATGTTGAAATACAGTGAGTAAACTAAGTATCTCCCTCTTTCTCTCTCTAAATTATCAAAGAGCTTTTGGCTACCATGAGTAAGAGACAAAGTACCCCAAACATCCCTATCTGAAATTATGCCCCAGCAAAATGGTTCCAGCGTGAAAGGGATAAAAATCAGCGAAGACACAGTAGCCAGAAAGTCGAGCACGTGCGGAACTGTAGGAACGCGAATCCGGTTCGCAGGGACAAGGTCTAATTACTGGTGCAGCAAGGCGAAGTTCTTTGGTCCAGAACGAGGGACGGACAAGTCTAGCTGGCGGCGAGGGCTGCAGGCTGGCTCGCAAGAGGGTAAGGAAGCGCAAATGTGTTTATTTTCGGGGAATAATAAAAAGGGTCTCTCGTGCAGCGGGTCGGTGACGCGACGCGGGCGGCGATCGTACCAAAGTTGCGAATAATGTTTCGGACACGACGCTCGTCTGGCTTTGCCCTAGCTCCTCCACCCGCCTACACCACCACCACCCTCCCTCCCTCCTGGGCTAGCCCCCTGGCTGCCTCCCTCCGATCTACACCAGCCTACCCTTATACGCGTGTCCGCCGCAGATTCAGACTCCTAATTAAGACGAGGGTGCGAGAGGGGTTTCAGGGGTTTCTCCCCGGTTCTCCCCGAAGGGAGGTGGGAGGATGTGGGTGAGGGTAGTAGAAGGAGGGTTTTCACGAGGTAAGGGGCACCCGTACCGCGCCGGAGGGGTAAGCCAAGGCAAAGGGGGTAAGGAATATTGATCACGGGACCACCACGGCGAGGCAGGGACTGCCCGTTCTCTCCTTCTCTTTCTCTCAGGAAACTTCTCTCTCTCTATCTCCTTCTCTCTTCCCCCGCCGCTATCTCACTCTGTTTCTCTCATGCTATCTAACTCGTTCTATCTCCCTCGCTTCCAACTTCCGTCTCTCTCACGTTCTATCGTCTTGTTCTACGCTAACCGTGTCCCACGCTCTCCAACGTAACCGTGGTCGTCTTTCGTCCGCTCCTCTAGGCGCGCAACCGGCACAGGTCCATGCCAGACTAAACCACCAAACGCCAGATGCGTGAAATCAGTCGGTTAGAGGCTGCCCCGCAGCCTTTACGAATTATTGACGCTGAAACCGCGACCGCGGAACAGATGATGCTGCGCTGCGAGCTGTTCGCCGTGCTGGAAACGCCGACGGAAGAACGACCGACCCCGACATCCACCACGCGGAAGTATAATAAATGCGAGAGGAACAGTGACATCGGGCACCGACCAACGTCTCGCGGTGTTGACGCTATTATTCCACGTCGACTTCAGCCGCGATTGGAACAGTTGGCGCCGATGCTCGACGAGCAGATTAAAAGCACCGGCTCGAGCTCGGTTGGGTCGAGATTGGCGGAGGTCTTGGAGGAGATTCGAGGCGAAAGGATTTGGTTGCCGATCCTGCTTAATCATTGTTCTCGCTCGGAGGTTCTTATTGCAATTGGTACTCGGGGATCGTGTTCACAGAGGCATCTGAAATTTATTCCCGAAATTGGGACAATTATTTTAAGAATTGAACTAGATTGCAGTTGAACATTCAATGCTGGAGAAAATCTAGTTCTTAATTCGTACGACGTTCAATTAATTCATGTATTTCAGCACAAATAATTGGAAGCTACAGTAGGATTGACTGTGGAAGGTGTCAATTTCCCAAGCACCTCCATCCGAGGAAAATTTTTGTTCATCGTTGATCATCAGTACATTTCTATGCTATACTATCATTGCACTTATCATCAGGAAGTAGAACAGGAGTTTTGAATGAAGAACTGTATTCCTCGCGTGCATGATTAAGTAACCTAAAGTAATGGCAACACAGTATGCACGTAATTATGAATTGTAAATGAAACCCCATTTGGAATACGCCATTTTCAATGTACATTAATCAAACCTGGTAACTCGGACAATAGGTACATGTTTGACGATTGAAGAAATATGTTCGGAACTTGTTGAGTAACTTGCCGATTTCACCGAAGGGAAGGGAGCCCAAGATTCGCAAATAATCACGCCAGCTCCCCGACAATTCCGTACAGGTGAGCAACATCCTGATAACGCGGTCCGGGCTCCCGGTACAAGGTCCGTGTAATGTCGACAAGGGAAACAGGACCGGTTGGATGAAACTTCAGCTGGCTGGAATCGGGGTGGGTGGCCTGACGAACTTTGACGCACACGCTCGGTCGGACAGATCTACGTCGTAGACGTGTGCAGCGTTCTCACGAGTTTTCGAGAGATCTTCTAGAATGGTAAGAAGGATGGAGGACGGTCCCGTCCCCGAGGCTACGACAGGGAAAGAGGGAGAGAGAGAGGGAGAGATCGGGGAACGACGGACGGGCTCGAGTTTACACGACGTAGCGACTCGTCTTTCTGTCCGTCGTCGCTCTGCCTTAATTAAATCTCTCGACCCTTCCCGAAGAACTCGCGGGCTCCTAGCAGAGTGCTAGAAGTAGAGCTCTGCCCTCGTAGTTTCTTGCCTCGACTCGCCTCGCCTTGTCTTGTCGTAACGCGTCAGGCTTGCGGGATTTTTCCCGCTAATTACCGGGACTGTTTACGAGGACGATGAAGCACCGTCAACTTGTCCTGCGAGTATGTCTCACGGCGCGGCGCCGCGTGCGCAACTTTCAGTAAGAATTGACGTTTCTTCAGCAGATAAGATGCTCGCGTTATTAAACGGCGCTACGCTAGATGGTTGTGAAATGTGTTGGGGCAGAACATGTACGTCCGAGTTGGTAAAAATAAGATCAGTGTTCCGAGAGAAACTTCAGCATTCTACATTTGATTCTGAATTACATTTTTATTTGGTACACATACAATTTTAGAGGGACGGAGGTAACACGTTGGTTCTTTATATGTATGTAAATTTTTCATAAAGAAGATTCAAGTTTTTAATGCAAAACTCTACCGGCTCTCTAGAGTGTAATATTGCTACTCATTGTAGTACATCACTTAGAGATTGTATTTTGCTGTGATTTATTCGCAAGAAACTGTTCTCATTGCGATATGTTCTCGAAATCAAGTCACTCAGAACACTGTAACCTAGTATTATCTTCGGAGATTCTTATTTAAAACAATATTGCGAAGGTTCTGTTCGATGTACCATGTATCAATCGTTTAAAAACCTGCTGACAGGTGCACATATAGAACTTGGATTCCCCTAAAGCAGGGGTCGGCAACCTTTTGAGTCGGAAGAATCAGCATTCTACATTTGATTCTGAATTACATTTTTATTTGGTACACATACAATTTTAGAGGGACGGAGGTAACACGTTGGTTCTTTATATGTATGTAAATTTTTCATAAAGAAGATTCAAGTTTTTACTGCAAAACTCTACCGGCTCTCTAGAGTGTAATATTGCTACTCATTGTAGTACATCACTTAGAGATTGTATTTTGCTGTGATTTATTCGCAAGAAACTGTTCTCATTGCGATATGTTCTCGAAATCAAGTCACTCAGAACACTGTAACCTAGTATTATCTTCGGAGATTCTTATTTAAAACAATATTGCGAAGGTTCTGTTCGATGTACCATGTATCAATCGTTTAAAAACCTGCTGACAGGTGCACATATAGAATTTGGATTCCCCTAGAGCAGGGGTCGGCAACCTTTTGAGTCGGAAGAGTCAAAAATTACAATTTACAAAATTTCAAAGTTTTTAAAGAGCCACAAAATATTTTCTTGCCAACAATAAATAGTACTCGCATAAATAAAGTTATTTGATAAAAAAGAACTAATCTATTTATTCATAAGAAAAAACATCCAAAGAGCCGCATGTGGCTCGCGAGCCGCAGGTTGCCGACCCCTGCCCTAGAGACATATGCTTGCATCAACTTTGCAGATGGGAAGTTTATCAATTTTTACAGGTTGCAAATGAACGGGGTAGCTCCAGGTCCTCGGAAACTGCAAATGACAATTACGCGTGTGAAAAGGCAGCGGGCACCGGTCTCGGGTATAATGGCCGTCCGATCTATGACGGGACGGGTCTTTTCTTAGCGGGGCTCTTCAGGGATTCAATGCGCCACCATTTTCATGGCTCAAGGTGCCGTTATTCGGTCCGGTAACGAACGTCAAGGGCGACCTCGACGAGACCGGAAGAGATCTCATTGTCCAGGAGCGGAGGCCACGATAGGAGGGTTGCGCACTGCCGGCAACCAGCCAACTCAAACTTTGATATGGTTTCCTAAATAACCAAGGCGACCGATACCGCAGCACGATAGTCCTCTCCCCCCTGGCCATCCCCCCGTTTGCCCCCTCCCTCGTTCAGGTCTGCATCCACTCTGATCTATGGCGGGTCCAGGCTGGGTATCGTAACTACTGTCGAAGCATATTGAAACCCTCACACCATCGATGACCTAACTCGTCGCCCGCCAACCCTATCTAGCCTACCGACAGGACCGCGTCGATGCCCTTCCGTGCAAAACCTTCGAGTGCGTTTGTCGTTCGCACCATCCGCAAAAGGTTCGCGTGCAGTCCTTCCACAGCTCGATCGACCGGTCACCAGTTTTAGCAAACGCGGTCCGCGTCTGAGCAATTTGAAAGCGGAGTGACAGGCAATCTGCAAGGTAGCCACGCTAAGATGAGAACGGAGGGGACTGCGGGACACGCGTAATGACCACCGATTTATCCGACCGGGGACGAGTGAAGAATTTGAAATTAAAATCTCCGCTCGTAATTGCACGGACAGAGCTGCGCCCGGAACTCCCGGTCCGTGGGAAACTTTGTTAGCGACCGGTAGCGTTCCACCGAACGAAAAATTAAGGGAATTGTCCTCTCTATTAGTTCAACGGATTCCACTAATGCGCTCGTTGCCTGGAGAACTGGTACCTTCACCATCGAAATTGATTACTAACTCTGGGGTTAAAAATTTCTTATGGTTTATTCCAATCGGGTGGGGGAAAAATTGGATTCCAATCTCAGGGCCACTGTCATTAGTAGGAACCCATTATACAGGCTTCAATAGTTACTTTTCTCAGTTGTATTTTTGAAGGAACAGGGATAAACGAAGGGGTAGTTTAATAATTTTACAGATTCAAACATCTCTAGCGAGCTTATCAAATTTTTGTTGGTACTCCGACTACCGAGGATTTCAAGATTCAAGTCTTCTTACCGTTTTATCACATTTTGAATGGAATTTGTACCTCGATACATCACGAAGAGTTTGATCAATAGAAAATAGAATAAAATTCATTATGAAATCGTAGTACGAGTATGGTTATAATGAGAAAACTTCAACCTTCGAATGCATGGTTAAATTTCATCAATTTAATTTTTAATTGAGTCAAGAAAGCGAAGGTAATGACTTCATCCTATAAAATGTACTCATCAGCTCAAATATCTACCATTCTTCGTCTAAGACTTAGCAATTCCTGATTCGAGAACTGGACATTACAGAGTTAAAAATCGATTCCCGTAGCAGGTTGGCAGAAAATTGAATTATGGCTCGCAGGGATGACGTTCGAACAGAACTTCTCTTGAAGAACCTCAGCATCCGGGGCTTTGCTGGTCGGATTATTCGCGACTAATTACCGACGAGAAAAATTTGGCAGGTCGAACTTTTCCACCGAGCTAATGCTCGTAGGTTCGTTAGTTTCGCAGGCGGAAGAAGTGCACGATAAGAATCGGGGGCAGGAATTCACGTGCGCTTGGCTTAGAATATCTTTCGCCTAGACACGGTCGAGCGGCGAGCTGTATCTGGAGGTTAACTGTTTGTCCGCTAATTAGAAGCTAACAGCGGAGCTAAAGTTCGGAACTTTAAAGTTTCTTGCCTCTGCAGGAGCCTCCTACGCCCAGCCGGTACCCTCTTCAGGGGGGGGGGCGGACGCAGACACCCCAGGGGCGAACACCCTATCGTCCTTCCAACTCTTCCTCTCTTTTACTCCTTCCTCCACGACCGGCTAGCGTTAATTACTAATTAATTGTTTCGCATGTTTGAGTTTTAAATGGATAAGTTAAACAGCGCATAAGAGGCCTCTGGACCTCCGAAGATCGAAAGAGAGAGAAGGAAGGAGAGTGTTGAAGCCTGGTTCCCGCTTTTGCTCCGATCTCTCCTCGTCCGTTCTTCTTTCTTTGTCCCTCTCTTTGCCCCCTGAAGCTCACCGCGTCTCTTCAGCCCCCTTTCGCGTACGATTACCCTGCAAACGGTGTACTGTCGGTTAACGAGGTTAGGATGACCGTGTGAGCGAGAGCCGGGCAACCGCGCGCTCGTTCGTTTATTCGTTTTTCACCTCGTCATCAAAACGCCGCAACCCCGCGGGTTCGTTACATACATAACTCTCGTAGCTGGAAAACTTTGATGCGGCCGCTGTATCGCGTGAAAAGTAATGGACTGTGTCACGGCTGGGGTGCACACGGGTCCCTTTGACCGCTGGCTTTTTGCGGAAAAACACCGGCCTGAGCAACGCCCGTATAGAAATTGAATGAAGGTTTTTATACAATGATTGGCAGCAAATTATTACGAGCTGTGGCTATCCTCCTTTCATTCACTAGATTAGACATCATCTGAAAATCCTTTCCATTGAAACTGTCCAAAATGTGTGCTAGTAAGTTACAGTATAAAATCGAAAGTAGCAGAACCATAGTTGCAGGCATAGTTTGAAAGCAAAAATCATAGATCCAATGTGTTCCGTCGCGCAGGAACAGAATTCGTAGTTCTCCTTCGGACAAGATTTATGATGCGAACGTGCGTAAATATCCTCTTCAAGGATTAGACAAACTAGGGTCATTCGGCGACCAGTCAAGGCATCTGGCTAATGTTCAGTTTTTTATATATCCTCGAAAATACAAAGTATCGTAAATCTAGTCCCTCCGAAGGATCGCCCGCGACCGTTACGCACAGTGTCAAATTACCGAGACCCGTCGCGTCGTCGACAGAGTAAGAGATCGCTCCACTCCTCCTTCCAGGGCCTCATTCAGAGCTACGAGAAGGAGGTCCTAATAGTCAAAAGTGTACTGATTGGGAAATGCAACTTTCGGCAGGAACCAATCAGTGCATCTTATTTCCTGCTCGAGAAGCCTGACGCACATCGCGTTGAGACCGCGTTCGTCAGTTGAGTTTTACACTCTAACGTCGCGACATTCTCCAGTCCTCGGGTAGACAAGTACAACGCACGAGCCGTTGTCTTGTCAATCGTTCAATCACACGTAAAACTAGCATCACGGTAGTTCGTAGTCCAACAGTCAGGACACCTAACAAAACGGGATCGCGTCGGTCGAGATCCCTTGCGTGCGTTACAATTAGAAACGCAAAATTATATCAATATCTGCGCGCGTATACGGCAGGACCTGCTAGATCAGCCTTACTGACGAGTCCACTAGCAGGTCCGGGACGAAACGCTTTCTTTAACGTATTCATGCGTATTTCAATTCATGCGAATCGATAATTGTCTTTTGCGATCATCAAAACCTTGAACTAGCTGCCCAAGATTAACTTGGCGGGCAGTGATCCGGAACATTCGCGAACCCACAGTTCCGCGACAAAACACAATGCAATAGAGATAGTATAAAATGGGACACCACAGAATCGAAACTACAGATACAATATAAAATTGAAAATAGTAGAACCGAAGCTACAGGCACAGATTAAAATTAAAAGCAGCGGAGACTCCTCTGTTAACGTCGTTTACCCTGATCAATTCAATTTGCGCAGCTGATTCGATCCGACAAATCAGCCAGCGTGGTCCTGATAGCTTCCCGCTGATACAAATTGATGTTTCAACTTATTCTCGATCAAAATCCTGATCCCACGGGAACGTAAATCCCCGACGACTCGCGTGTGTCGCGGGTCTACAAATCGTTTTACCTCAATCTTGCGCCTAGGTGGAATCGGGGGCGGTTCACCCCTCGGAAGCGGTAACGGGCTTCCCGCAGCTCTAATCGGCGCTCAAATAAAATGCCGTAATGCCAGATAAAACATCCCATTTGTCTAACGACGATTTTTCTCTCCGAGGCAGCTTCTCTCTTCCGCGGCCGGTGGGGGATGAGGCTCGAGAGGACGCGGGATGGTAATCATCTTAAACACCATTGTCACAGACACCTTGCGCAGCCCCGGCTCTGCCACTCGGTGCCACGCCACCTGATTCTTCCGTAATTGAGATGGATCGATAAGGACAGTCCCCCCCTGTCCGAGAGAGAAAGAGGAAACCCGAGGGTGCTGCTTTTTTAATTCGATGAGCTAATGTACCGACAGTTACATTAATGGTGTCTCTGGGGTGTCGCGCTTTTTTCCACGGTGCCCCGATCCCCTCGAAACAAAATCCTAAAAGCGATTGGTCCCTTTGCATATTGTCGAGTTCCCAGGAATTGAGGATTATCAGTTCACTGTTGGGCACGACCATTTGTAAGTTATTATTCTGATTGATCTGGGATTATAGCGAATGTACATACAAGTTGCTCTACAATAAATATGTTGTGAATCCCAGCTGATTTCTTGGAGAAATAACTTCATGTACGTATCTAACTCGAAGGGATTTCTGAATATTTTATCTTATCCTTGCCTCTCATATTTTATTTCACCCTTGTCTTCGAATATTGGAGTATGTCTGTAATTTAAGTACCAATTAGTTATTACTTCTTATCGTTCATGATGATTTGAGTACATCATAAAATTCATTTGACTATTCGAACACGCTGCTATTTTATTTCAAGCACTTGAAAAAATCAACGTACGACGAACATAATATGTAATTCTCAACGCTGATTCATATTAACAATTAGCTCCACATTTATCGTTCAGGATGAAGAACAAAAAGAGCATTCTATCTCGATGATCCAATAAAGCTTGCATAATTGTGTTCGGCGAGTGTTCGCCGGAATAGAAGAAGGAGGCTTGCGGACTCGAGTAATTGTGAAATAACGAGTCCGGTTGTTTTGGTGTCTGGTTTGGTGTCTGATCAGATAGCGAGTAGTAGGAAGGAAATCCGGCGTTGGTCGTTTCGCGCGTTTCCTCCCTAGGAAGAGGAGGGTTTGGTAAACGCGTGCGAAGGCTTCGACGAGGCCGTCCCTCGGCAACGATGGTCCGTGTCACTGCGTGGCCCTGACAGCCGGCAATTAACAGCCGCGGACTCTCGCCTCTCGTCCGGGGCGCAACGGTAGCGTCGCGCTAGAACGTCGTACTAGACGCCCCGGTAAATAATTGTCCCCCCCGCGTCGACCGGTTAAGACACCGATCCTTCCTGTCCCCTCTCCGTTCCCCTTCCTCCACACCCTTGTTTTCTACCTTTATGCTCTAACACTCTCGGCAGCCCCCGCGTCTCCTCGTCTTTTTCCACCCCTGCTGGTTCCTGCACGCCAGTCAATAACAGACCTCGATTTCGACGACCCGTTTTCCGATTATTCGAGATTTATCCCAGGGCTACCTCGCCCCCATCGTGCTCTACTCTATTCCGCCTTCATTATTTACTCCGGATAGAGAAGAAGCCTATCATCCGTTTTATCCCACTCGAGCAACCGTTGTTACGGTTACCGGGCCTAGAGAACCGTGGAAACCGTGGCCTCTCGGTTTCCGGTGCCACGGGTTGCAACAACTTTTATTAAACCCGCTGATAAGTGGGGACTACTTGACGGACTCATTATCGAACTGTTCTAACGTCTAACTTAAAATACACAGTTATTGACCGTTCCAGATATCAGCTTGTTAGAATGTTCTTCGAGACTTACTGGGCCGTTAGGATTCCCTCTAACCTAACTAATGTCCACCTACATTATACATGTCACACATTTCTTATTATCTTCTCCTTAGTATTAGTAAATTAGTAAATTTAGTAATTTAGTAATTATTAGTAAATTAGTTAAATTAGTAAATTCATAGACATCTTGTAGTAAAATAATTATTCAAATAAAAATACATATTTAAAAAATACCACGTTTTTAAAACGGACTAAAAGTATAAAATAAAATTTTTAAAAACGCCACGTTTAGAAAACGGACTAAAAAGTATAAAATAATTTTTTCTAGCCCCATACAGATTCCTAACCCCGTACACATAGTCCTGAAAATTTGTGATTGTGAATTTTGAATAGCTATGGAAATACTTGTAAGATTTAAAACGAGAAATGTGGGGCGCAAGATAATACATAGTAAGGAGTGTAGAGAGTAGCTGCCGCTGAGAAAACTCGCAAAACAGTTCATATCATCTGCAGTGCAATAAAATTGTTAGTGATTTAGGTGTTCATGCATCAATTATCTACTGCATGCGCCCCACGTTTTTCGTTTTGAATCTTCCAAGTATTTCCATAGCTATTCAAAATCCACAATCACAAATTTTCAGGACTATCTGTACGGGGTTAGGAATCTGTATGGGGCTAGAAAAAATTATTTTATACTTTTTAGTCCGTTTTTAAACGTGGCGTTTTTAAAAATTTTATTTTATACTTTTTAGTCCGTTTTAAAAACGTGGTATTTTTTAAAAATTTATTTTTATTTAAATAATTATTTTCTGCTTTTTAGCCTTATATGTGTGAAATTTTACAATCGATTTTGAACATTTTGGTGGGATTATAACAGAGACATGTAGTAAATTTCAGACGGTATTGCGACGCGTCATATCGAAAATGAACGCCGTGGTAAAATGTCAAAGATAAAGGTTCGACGGAGAATTTCTGTGTAACTGTTCTTTCGCTTGGTAAACAAACATTATACTATAATAATATGTAGTAACTTTGTAAACACCGCACGGAGTTCGAACGCACACTGACGCACACTGAGCTCCTTCGGTGCGAAGCGGGTCAGTGGAGTGGGGATGAGTCAGAGTGGGAACACGCAGTAGAGTGGGGACGCTGAACGCGAAGACGTATTACGTCACGCGGCGGGGTGGTGCAAAGGTTCAAATTATTAATAATTTATAGCTCCTGAACGCATAGGCTTTCTTAAAAAAATTTTGTAAAATATTGTATTGTCATCCAGTTCTGAGCTATGTTTAAAATTTCAAGTCTCTAGCTCATCGGGAAGTTAGTTTAAAATCAATTGCAAAATTTGTACCAAACAAACAGACAAGAAAGCGAGCTAATAATACCGTGGTAATAAAAGAATAAAAGGGCCGGTAATGTTTGTCAGGGTTCTCTAAAATTCATTGGGCTCCTAACGAGCTAAACCCACACATAACTCCTTCATGCTATACGACTCTAATTCTTCAACCGTCGCGAAGCAGATTACTTAATACTTTATCCACCCGAGGCCTATAAATAGACTTTTCAATAATTGTGTTGGAAATCTTCTACACAATAATCCCAAACAAAATTATTAGATTACGTTATAAGTAGCTCTTGCTGTTGTGGGATGTATTAAATAATCCGTAACCATGGGACATAAAATTAAAGGAAATATGGAATAATCGCTGGTAGTTAATATGTTATACGAATAATTATGAAGAAACAATTCACGTTCACGGTTTGCAAGAAAAACAATTGTGTCACAGAATAAATAAGAAATCTGCGATCAGAGCCAGCTTCAATTTATCGCGAACCCTTCGATTTCTCTTCCGGGTAACGCATAAAGAGGTAGAAGGGCGGCAAAGTTGGGCGCAGGACGTAATTTGAACGTTGACAGGTATTTATCCTGCGCGGCAGGAAGCGGCGCTATGTCGGCGGTCGAGAGAAAGTGGGAGGGAGGAGCGGAGAAGTAGCGTGACGACGTTAAGAGCATTAAGGAGACGTTTTCCGCCCGACACTTAGGTTTTCGTTCCCGCGCCCACTCCATAGATTCCCGGCCTATCGGCTTAGCGCTTGGCGGGCGGTCCCGCGCCACCCCTGGCTTCCTTTTCCACTGTCTACTACCAACGGGCTCCTGTGAGCTGCCGAGAGGAGGACCACGGTTTGTTGCTGGAGCCGCCGTTACTGTTTCTCTCTAGGAAATATTTTCCTAAGCGTAAGAACTTAAGTACTCGGGGGCATACGGTGCTTCCACTCATTAAAGAATTTTCTTCGCGGAATAACAACGTTCTGGCTCCATAGAAGGAACCACGATGAAATTTGAAGCCACCGTCGCGTCGTGCTACGGCTTGTAATTGTTGGTGACGGTATGCTTTCCGATGTGGTCTGAGAGACTCGGAGTCTTCGAATCGAGTTAATGAAGCAAGAACAAAAAGGAAACTTAAAAGCAGACTTGTACTACTTGCTTTGCAATCGTTAATCTCTTCCACTTTGTCTGATCGTGACTGCCCAATTTATTAGGTCACTCGTGACCGATCTGTTCTGTTCGTCTGTCATGGCTGACTTCTACTACTTGTTTTGCAATTCTGTTCTATACTCTTGCTTAGACACTGATCATCTCATTTGTCCATCTCATCATTGCAGGTCTCGTCTACTTGTCGCTTATCAGATTATGACTGTGCTATACGACGTAAGCGACTTATTAAGAATAGTTTTATCAAATCTTGCTGTTATTCAGAAGAGATTTTGGACTCTCTCGGCTATTTCAACGATACTTTCAGGATATTTCTTACGTGTTTGTTTCCTAGCTTCATACTTCATCATAAAACAATTACAATCTACAATATATATTTATATTTTAAAATATTGAAGGATCGCCAGTAGGTTACGCGTCAATTATCTAGATAGTGTCTCATATTTTCCCAAAGAAACGGTTCGGTAGACTCGGTAGAAATGCTCTTCAATCGTCGAAGAATTTCAGGAGACGTTCGAGAACTCCGAGTGCGTAAACGACTGCCGATTGGCAACACGCGAGACTGAGCACGTCATAACGGTGTCTTGGCTTTCGTCTGGAACTGATAGTCCTCCTTTCCCCTGCGGGAGGGCTTCGTTAAGCACGATGTTGGCGCGCTTTTCCGCGTAAATCGCGCGACTGCCGGTGTGTGAGTTCGTTCGTTACCCAACTGGCAGTCGAGGCCGAAGGTGTTTGATATATAACTCGATGTATCGGATAATAATGCGCGATATGACGCGTGAGTTGTTAATTCGCGCGTCGCGTCCGTTGCACATGACGCCAGGAGCTTAACCGACTCCGATGAGGCAGCTCGAACCCCACATTCGCGAACCACGTATTCTTCTCTCTCCGATCTTTCCACGCGAGTTCACGCCAATGGGGAGGCCCTTGTGGATCTCTCCATGGAACAAAAAAAAAAGAGAAGGAAGAAAATTACCGGCAAATCGACCGACGAGCACTTCACCCCCGGGGATATGGCTCTCCTCTTACTACGAGGGCGATTAAAATCGGATTCCACTTTGTTATGGAAGACGGCGAGATGATTTTTTAATGGAGCCCTTTGAAGAGCTCGACGCGCGGCGACAGGTGGCTGCTCGTCGTCGCACCTCTTCAGGATTATTGCGGCTTTGATCTCCTCATTTGGATCATTGATAGACTCCCTCAGTTCCTCCAAATATTTGCGTCGGTTACAGGTTATATTGGTAAATTTTTTTTAGTAGGTATTTCAGGTCCAGTTTTAGTAGGTATTACGTATCTTCAGGATCTGAAGTTTCGAATAAACGATTCTGTACTATAAATTTCGAACTTTAAAAGAACAGTCGAGGAGCATTCGAATTTCACGTCTCTGTAAAGTTGCACAGCGATCTTCAAAGATCAAGAGCGAACGAGACAGAAAGCTTTGAATTATCTGTTACGAGGAAAATTATGGAAATAGATAGAAATCGAGAAGAAGAGTGCAGTCCTCTCGCGGTTAGACGAAAACCAATTCGCAAAGGGCGCTGTAAGTCGTTGCGCCATGGAGGCCGAGACTGCCTCTAAAATAATGGGGCTTAAGTAGCCAATTTGAAATGTAAAGATCCATCAACATAAATTAAACACGGAGCACCAACGTAAAGGATTGCTTCAGTTTCACTGATAACCGTCTCTGTGAGGAAAAGGGTTACACCAGAATTATTGAGAAGGTTTATACCATACTTAAAAATGCAATTTGCGCTCTATAGTACTTCAGAAAGTCATACAAATTATTGAAATATACACGATCTCAAGAATTACCTATACATGGCTTTGAATTTAGTGTGCATGTTCAGTACACGTGTCGCGAATTAATTAATTTGTAGAAGCGATTATGTACAAAAGCATACTGTGCCTTGAATTTTTATGAGTATGCCCATTAAGAAATTGTAAACGTGACTGTAATATGTATGAATGTATTCGTAAATCTTTCCTGCAAAGAGTGTTATAATTTGACTCGAAACCACCCTCCAACATCTTCCAATCTCTTCACAAAAATCATGGAGGTCTTTCAGTCTTCGGCGAACAACTTAAATGATTGCAACGGGTACGGGGCACCGTAGAGATGATTTAATCGAATCCCGCGGGCTCGCAGGAGCACTCTATTGGGTTGGCAAATAATTTCGTTCGGAATAAACCACAAAAACCAAACGAACTTATTCGCCAACCCAATATAAAACACAACTAACGCTCGCCGCGGGATCGGCGTGTTTCTTCGAATATTGATCGGCAGAATCGTCAAAACGAGAGGGAAAAGCGGAGCCGTGAGCAACGAGAGCTCCAGCAAGAGGTGGCAGAGGTGGAGGAGGTTAGCGTTTCGCCCGAAACTGCACGCGTTGAAAAGGGTTGATTAGGGATTCGGCGTGTTGGGGTCGAACACGTCGGGTATGTTGAAAGGATGCTGGACCGTGCTTGTAGGCATCCGACGCTCCGCGTCGGTTCGAGGGCGCCCGCCAGGTTCGGGGCAAATGGCAGCAGGATGATTGATCGCCCGGCTAATTGGATGATCGATGACTCAAGTTCATCAGTGGCTGTTCAGCTCCTGGCAAAGGATGCCTCGTGCGCACGTGAGCTACCCCGAGCGTTCCTGTGAACGCGTGTCTGTGCGAGGCGCATCACGCGTCTGTGTTCGACCCTGTGCCGGGAAAACTGGTTCGATGTCTCCGGCAACGGTGAAACAAACTCGTGCTAACTGAAGGTCCCCTCCTTCTTCATAATCCTTGAGACTTTAAATATTCCTTGAAACAGTCGATTCAGACGATATTTTCAACCTGATTGTGAATAGCAATTTTTATGTAGAATTATTTCGCTAGATTCATTTGTTCAGATTTGTAACGTTGAAATGCAGCTTTGGTGCTTAATTTAGTACGTAGACTTTGTTCGACTCGTTTAGATTCTGTAGTTTTAGAATAAACGTTAAATGCAGTGCATTTTTGCCAGAGTTGCACTTTCATCTGGTACAGTATATCAATTTAAACGCAGTTATTTGTCACGTCGAAGTTCAACTGTAGTAACTCCTTTGATACATAGAGTTTGTTTTAATTGGTCAGTGTATATAGTTTAGAGCAGAAGCAAAAGGCTGTGCAGTTTTGCTAAATTAGATTGTCAGGAAAAAATTGATTCGATATTCATGAAAGGACTAATTCTACATTTATTTAGATATTGTCCAAAAGTGATGATACATAGCTGAAGATTTTTTAATCAATTTTTCTCACGAGTCAAGTTTAAAAGGAGAATTTATAGATTCTTTTACATTTAGCATGTCCATTGAAAATCCTACTAACAGATTCCCTAAATTGTTTAAGCTCCGTTATCAAAATGATCACCTAGACATTTATAATATTCAAGAATTGTAATAAAAATGAAAGAAATATCGCATAAAATGGCTGAACTGTGCGGTCTATAACTCAATCTCCAATTAAGAAGCTCCACAAGAAGAATAAAATCAGTATCTCGAGTATGCATCGACTGAAGAAACTCCAGTTTCCCAGAATCCTCTGGTGCGACAACTGGGCAGAAGTTAGGATAAAACAAAGCGATTGTTTTCTCCTCACATGCCCGTACAATTTCTTGCAGGGTGCAGTGAAGTGGATTAGCATTTCGTGAGCAAATGGGCCGGACGGTAAGCGAAATATTATCTGCTCCGCCTTTAAAAAGGCCAACACCTCGGTAAACGGTTTCGGGTTGTACGAAAGTAGATTCCAGAGAAGGGTAACGTAACCGGTGGAAAGCTTAGTTCACGGGTGTATGCATGATATACGGTTGGCACGTGAATGCAAATCAGACCGTAAATCACGGGAACAATGTCTTAATGTCCCGGTCATACGACGCCCACTGGCGCTGCAAGACAACAGCCTTGGTTTTCGCGGGAAGGAAAGGGTGCCTTTTCGGATATTCATAGGGAAATAAATTAGTAGGCACACGCGTCGCCAAGGAGCCATTACCGTTACCCCTGCGCGAGTCTTTTGCCTCGCGGAAGGGCCTAAAACTTGCTGTAATTACACCCGCTTTTATCACAAAGAAATTTTACGCTTCTCCTCGCGGAGAAGGGTGCACGGAATGCCGGAAGATTTAAAGGAAAAGAGGAGCAACGAAAGAAGAAGAGTACCTTTCGCGAGTGGTGTTCGTTTATGCCATTTAACTTGCAAATCCTTCCGCTGGGACCGCTGATACTCGCGGAACATGTGTGGAAACTGAAGAAAACTCTTAGCCCTGCCTCGCTCTGAAGAAGTATCAAGAGGGTAGACTGTGGCAGTGGAAAAAGAGAGAGAGAGAGGAGGGCGTGTGAAAAATCCGGAGGAACAAAGGTGCACGGATCTGTCTGCAACAGTGGAAAGTAGCGATCCTTAACGTGGGGATGCTGGGAAGGGATAGCGATACGTCGGATGAAGTATTTCTCGTGTACAGCGACGAATCAAACGGAATCACTAAAACGTCGTCCAACTTCTGTGTTAACAACGGGTCCTATTCCCAATCTATATTAAAACGAACTGGAAGACATATTAAATTTTTCAATACAATTTTTGCCTTCTATAAAATCATGTCAGAGCAGAAAGACAGAAAAAGGTGTCGATTGGTCAGCTCATAAAGTCGTTTACAAGAACTCTGAATATAATGACTAGACAGGAGATCTTCATGCCAAATAAACATTTTCTATCCGCATTGCAACAAACTGAAGTTCAGTCAGTATTTCTAAATTCTTCTAATGTTTTCAGCGTTTCAAATTAGTGTCTCAAATCCATAATATCCGCTGTCGAATAATGACTACGTAACAAATTTCATTGAATTTCCCGATGGATAAAAGAAATATCAAAGTGTGTACCCATAAAAATGGCCCCAAAAATCGTCCACGACAAATGATCACAGAAGGACACAACGCAGATCCAAGTTTTGCAACATATGTCAGCCAAGACGGTGACATGTTCAGCGATAAAATCGTGTCGATGGTTATCACACCGCAATAGCGACCATCGAAAATGCATTGGCGCGAAAAATTGCGCGATTTCTTCGCGTTACGACCGACACACTGTACAACCGTGATCCCCGTGGGCGGCGCGATAATGATATTCAACGGGGTTTGCCGGTTTTACGAGCGATTATCGCCACGGAATCCTTCCTCCCTGGAATACTGGTTAGAAGGAGGATGCAGCTGAAGAAGCTAAGATTTGGCGCCGGACCCGCGGCGCACGTAAAGGGAATCGCGCCATCATCGTAAACCGACTAACCCCCATACCCGCGGCCGTTTCAAAGAAAGAGGATGGGGCTCAGTGAAGACTCGAAGCACCTCGACGTAAACTATCTGGCAACCGACTCTGATCGCAACCACTTCTCCATCATCCTCTCATCTCCGCTAACGGTGGAGTGCTGTTATAACGGAGAATCTGTATAGCTGATGCACCCTTAGCAACCCCTCACCCCCGTTACATTCTCTTAGAATTCTTCCTTCGAGTCTTTGGTCCCGTCTCGTCATCTTTCTGGATCGAGCAATGTCCAGATGCTTTTTTAATTCCTATTTGTAATATCTAAACTCTGGATTTTATGAATTTATGAAGAAATTAATACATTATTCTACTATTATATTAATAATATAAACATATTATTCTTCACTCAATCAAATTGTTGACGAAACAAGACATTTCTATGTTTCATCCAATTAGTACAATTATTGATAATATACACAGGCTAGACATATTATTCAAAATTTTTCTGTGGATTTTTCTGTGGATTGGAAATTTTGCTGTACATTTTCGTTGCTTGAACTGAGACTGGTTAACAGTTCTATAAACAATGCTAAGATCTCTACATACACATGTATTTCTTTTCATAATGGTTGTACTTTATCAGTTGAAAACAATGTAACAGTGTTTCTAAATCCATGAAACGTTTCTGCTGACTTGTATTTGATCTACATCAAATTCGCAGTAATTATTGTTTTTGTACGAACGTATTTTTGTACGAATGGTAATTTATTGTTCAAAGCACATAATGAAATGGATTTATGGTGAAAACTTCTAAACAACCAGGAGAGCCTTGACGCGTCGCTGACAAAATTGGTATAAATCGAGCTTCACCCCCTGCCGTAGAAGAACTACCGCCGTTGAACCGTGCGGTATCAATTTTTACTGAACCGTGACTCTCGACGTCGAAACTTCTTCGAATATTAATTCCCATCTCGAAGACGATATAGCCGGAGCTTTTTACAAGCGTGCTCTCGTCCTCCCGCTTCCGTTTCTTTCAGTCTCGTCTAAGATTTCACCGTAACGGCAGAAATTTCCGCCGATAAATCCACGGGCGCAACAAAAATCTCCCTCGCTGAAGGCGAACGGGTAATCGTATTCCCGTTTTAAATGTATTCACCGGGCTAGCCCCTTTCTTCGCGTCAACTCTCGTGCGCTTGTATCGGCTCCTTCTCGCTGTATGCGCACGAGGATGTGTGCCTCGCGTTATCCGTCTAACGGCCAAAGGGAGAAAATGGTATAAGAAGGTAACAGGTTTCGCAGAGGAGACCCAGGTCTCGCGCGGAAAACACATGTAAGGGCTGCAGAGGGTCGGGGTTAAGGACGGCTGCCGGAGGTTTCGACGGAGGGCAAGAAAAGAGGATTCGGACGGCTTGTAATCTCGGCTCAAGGTGTCGTTCGTCGCCTCGATATCCTGCTGGACACGGAGACGAGCTTGAGAACCGTAGAGATTAAGGTGTGTTCATTCTAACCCTCGCGGAAAGACCGAAGTCGACAGGGGAAAAGTATCTACAGCGAGAATGCGGATCCTGACACTCTATATCTGGACTTAAGACTTGGTACAAGTAAAAAAGACGTCCATAATAAATTGACATTATAAATGAATCCTTTGAGAACGTCTTGTATTCAATTTCTCGATGGGTTATATACTCATATTTTAACATGAAAACTCTTACATAAATGTAAGAGATAAATGTATTTTATAGGAACTATACAAGACTTTTCTACTATTGATTCGTACAGGATAAGATATTACAGTGAACACGCTAAAAAATATTAGTCAGAAATTTCCTAATAATAATTCATAAAGAACAAGATTATATTCTTGGCTACATAAAATTGACATCTTGCAGTAAGTATACCACAAAATATTCCCTGAAATTTCCTAATAATAATTCATAAAGGGTAAGACCTTATTCCCAGCCACATAAAATTAACTTCTAGCAATAAATTTGCAAATTTCCCGGGTCCCCGAAGACGCACTAAGGGCAAATAGGAGCGAAAAAAGGCGAAGCTCCGTTGCCTAAACTGCAGACAATTTTGTACTTGTAAATAGGGTTCGCAGGGGAAGGCATAAGTAAATTAGGCCGAACGAGACGAAAGGTTTTGATAAGGATCTCTCTCCCTCGGCTTTCTTTTTCTTTTTTTTTTAGAGCTGACTCCCTGGGAATTGAGACGTCATCACGATGCTCTAGCTCGTTTGCCTTGGCTTCCTTACCCCCTGGCCGTTCCGCCTCCTTCGAGGGCCGTTTAATGCCAAAGCGACGCGCGTTTGCCCTCGCAATAGAACGCTCGCGCCTCGTCCTTTGTTTCGCCTTCATGAGATTTTTAAACAGCGCGAAATGAGCTTCGCAGCTCGTCGCCGGGAACGAACGATTATCGTCTCTCAACCGGCTGACTTAATTTCTTCTTCCGTCCCCCTTCGAGAACGACGAGGAATTTAAAAAGGTGGCCCTTCCAGCGAGTGCGTTGTGCCCTCGCCTTTACTGCGGCGTCTGGTTCGGAGGAAGGTTCGATTGGATTGGACAACGAACTTTTTAATACAAGGTACCATGTTTACTTGTGGCATCAGCTGAGATCTTCTTTGGCATCCTAGAACATCGTAGTCGTTCCTCCAAATATCAGGTGGTTAAGTATGAAGCTTGACAAATATGTTTGAAATTTGTGTTTTATTTGTCAAGTTTCATACTTAATGACCTGATATAAAGTATATAATAATTGTTCAAGAAAAAGAATCCTTTCAAAAAAAAAATTGAAAGTTGGTATCCAGGTGTCAAAGCGTCGATACAAGGATTAAAGTGGAAGCAAAGTGTACAATAAATTGCAAAATAAAATTTCTGGACTGTGCTAATCTTCACTAAATGCTCCAGTGTCGAAATCTCCAATGTCCGTACAAATAGCCTTTGCAATATTATGGAACTAAAACCAGTATGAAATGACGTTAAACATTGCCGTTTTCTCTAACTCAACACCATTTTACATCCACAGAGAAATTTTGTAGCACAAATTTATTCATCTGCCCATAAACTTTAGAATGGACTACAGTCTACACCGAGGTATCGTGCACCAGTTAATATTCAGCTCGCGAAGTGGGCGTTCCTTGCGGTATGGAGCTAGCCCGATCCTCCAAAGGCCAGTTAAAAATCAAAGACGCCCCGTCCCAAGTTTCCAGGCGGAAGAATCGGACCGGAGGATTCGGTTTTGCGGGGGTGGCTGCAGGAAGAAAGGATGGGAGCCGGATTCCAAGCATTTGTATCGTTTTGTCGTACTTCAGTGTCGGCACGCGTATCGTATGGCATCGCATTATTGCTTTTATGGCCAATAAAAGGAAGGCCGCTCTCCGGCGAGGCCAGCACTGTGCCTGTCCACGGCAACGATCGTCCCCTCGGTCCTTGGACCGTTCTATCCTGAAACCTTCATCCACTATTCGCTGCCCCCCCTGCCCCGGCGGTGGCTGCCGCTGTTATTGCCATTGGGTCGTTCGTTCGACCATCGGAGGTGTTGCGATTGGTTTCGTATTTGGACGGGAATATAGTCCGGGGACTCCCCGGCCCAGTTAACCGTTCAGTCACCCTTTGGGACGAAGGAAACAACACCTCCCGGACCTCTGACACCTTCTTTCTCTATCCACTCTATCGCAAACACGGGTCTTCTTGGTCAACATTTACGACACCTCGGACATCCTTTGTTTTGTGAGCTTCCTGATCTCTCTTTATGACCCCGTTCAGACACGGTGGAAGTCGCGCGTTTTCGACCGCACCATTTTTGTTTTCGATTGTTCGACCGCGCGGACAAGTGTGAACGAATACGAAGACGCTAATGTAAATGATATCTTCGCGGTCGAAAGCGCGCGGTTTCCGCCGTATCTTCAATTCTGACCTGCGAATTTCTTGTACGTGGGATTTATATTATATTTTACCACGTTTTTATTAGCTCGCTTTCTTATTTGTCTGTTTGTTCGGTACAAATTTTGCAATTGATTTTAAACTAACTTCCCGATGAGCTAGAGACTTGAAATTTTAAACATAGCTCAGAACTGGATGACAATACAATATTTTACAAAATTTTTTTAAAAAAGCCTATGCGTTCAGGACTTATAAATTATTAATAATTTGAACCTTTGCACCCCCCGCCGCGTGACGTAGTACGTCTTCGCGTTCAGCGTCCCCACTCTACTACGTGTTCCCACTCTGACTCATCCCCACTCCACTGACCCGCTTCGCACCGAAGGAGCTCAGTGTGCGTCAGTGTGCGTTCGAGCTCCGTGCGGTGTTTACAAAGTTACTACATATTATTATAGTATAATGTTTGTTTACCAAGCGAAAGAACAGTTACACCGAAATTCTCCGTCGAACCTTTATCTTTGACATTTTACCACGGCGTTCGTTTTCGATATGACGCGTCGCAATACCGTCTGAAATTTACTACATGTCTCTGTTATAATCTCACCAAAATGTTCAAAGTCGATTGTAAAATTTCACACATATAAGGCTAAAAAGCAGAAAATAATTATTTAAATAAAAATAAATTTTTAAAAAATACCACGTTTTTAAAACGGACTAAAAAGTATAAAATAAAATTTTTAAAAACGCCACGTTTAAAAACGGACTAAAAAGTATAAAATAATTTTTCTAGCCCCATACAGATTCCTAACCCCCTACAGGTAGTCCTGAAAATTTGTGATTGTGAATTTTGAATAGCTATGGAAATACTTGTAAGATTTAAAACAAAAAACATGGGGCGCATGCAATAGATAATTGATGCATGAACACCTAAATCACTAACAATTTTATTGCACTGATATGAACTGTTTTGCGAATTTCCTCAGCGGCAGCTACTCTCTACACTCCTTACTATGTATTATCTTGCGCCCCACGTTTTTCGTTTTAAATCTTACAAGTATTTTCATAGCTATTCAAAATTCACAATCACAAATTTTCAGGACTATCTGTACGGGGTTAGGAATCTGTATGGGGCTAGAAAAAATTATTTTATACTTTTTAGTCCGTTTTAAAAACGTGGTATTATTTAAAAATTTATTTTTATTTAAATAATTATTTCAGTTCCACTCTCGTCTTCAAATCAGGCCATTTTTGCCCGAACACACTGTCGAGATTTATAGTGTTTTGCAAAATGACACACACAACCTATATTTCATCTTAAATCGAAATACACCTATTACGAAGTACGATCCTTTACCTTGAATTTAAGCCTTCAAAAGTTCGAAAATTTTTTAATCGATTCGAAGGAACCCATTAAAATCGAGCGAAGGTTTTGAAAGCTCACGGCCGAAATTTATCAATTAATTATAACTACAAATTTCTTCCTGAATCTTAGTGTACTTATCACAAAGCAGGATCCGTCACCTCTAATTTAAGCTCACAAAAGTTTTAAAATTCCTACGAGAATACATTCGTGAATCGAAACAAAAATACCCATGAAAATCGTGAAAATTTTATCGGAGCACCTGGTCCGGATTTCTCGATTTCTCAAAATGAGTCTGCATCTCTTCTTGCGCCACACTGTACCTGTCACAAAGTGCAACCCTACACGTTCAAGGGTAGCCCTCAGAAGTTTAAAAATTCCAATGGAAACTCATTCTAAAATCGATTCGAAGAGACCCATTAAAAGAACACATCGAGAATCACACTCCGTCAATATTACAATGAAAATATTTGAACAAAAGGTCCGCAGAATATTCCCAACAACGTAATATAGCAAGAGGATGAAGATTGTGGACACCGTGGTGAAGCAATTAAAAAAAAAGCTAGTAGTAAGTCTAAACAATTAAGTTCCCGTGTCAGAGGCGTCGACAGACAATGGTGGACCGCTTATCTCGCGGGGCGCATAAAAGAGGGACACTCGCGAGACTTGTTCAAGGTAACGTCGTTAAGGATAGTAGCGTTGTCATTCTTGCAGAACGCGAGCTCGTCTTTTCGGAGGAGAGTGGCAGCTCGTTGCACCTACAGGGAAAAGATAACCAGCCCGTCCCCGAGACATCAAGCACCCTCCTACCCCCTCCTCCCCGTTCGAGCTTCGTTGTCCCGAGCGACGATATATCTCCCGGCGCGGCGTCCGCTTTCGTCGTCATTCGTCTCGACTGCCATGCCACGCCATCGCCTTCCCGGAGAGTTCCGATGCTACTGGCGAGGGTGCACGATGACACTCGGTTACGACATTAGCGACGTTTCCCACACTGTCTATGGGTCTACTTCGTCAATGTCAACCGGCACACGGCCACCCACGCAACGACTTTCCTCGAGTAACTTTCCAAGAAATAAACCCCGAAAATTGGAAAGCGTCCGGCAGCTGGACTTCCCTTCAATAGCTATGGTCGGGAGAAGATGAAAATCTCTGTTGCGATTTATTGTAAGCGACACCTGTTTCGTCATCAAATTTATCTTCATTTAGGCAGTTGTTCGTCAATGTTTTTGAAATATATTTTGAATGGAGCATTCGTGTCTAGATACATTGATCTCCTTATTGCACACAATGTATAAACGAGCCTAAATAAATTAATTATTAAGATGCCTTTGAATCGCTAAGTTGAAATGAAGCTCAATCGATAGAGATTAAGGTATGCTTGAAGATCTTGTATTAATATTGTTGAATATTAATGTTATTTATATTATTACTATATTAAAGCCTACCTGACTATACACTTAATTTAATTACTTTGCTTTTATTAATTCTCTCAACTCTTGCTAAACGTGTACCAAATCCTTTAACTACTCAAGAATGAAACAATCAACTACATACTCTGAAACAGCAGTTTGATATATTCAGTCACTCATGACCGTCCTAGAAAAAAGAGATTCTCAGTTTCTTGAAGTGTAATTCGAATGAGAAATTACTTTTGGCTGTCTCCGTATCGGCGATACGTTTGAACAGTACAAGCCAGTTTAATGAAAGTCGGTTTGAATCGTCGTTTCCGGTCTTGTCTGCCGAAGCCTGTACCCGTCGACGTCTGAGAGTTTAAAGACCACAATTCAAGGAGTCGAAACGAAGATCTGTGGAGATTGATCGCACAGATCAGAGGGTTTGCATCAACCATGCCTTTCGACACGACAAATTAAATCCCTCCCGTCTGTCTCGTTCTCTCTACCGTGCATAGAGGAATCCAGGGATTTCTAAGGAGTTCCGTTTCGTCCTATGCTCCTTTCTGACTTTCTCAGGGGGAGACGCTCCTCCATTCCTGGGCTCAACAAAGACGATAATCGATACGCTTGTTGGTAGTATGATTGCCAGTTACAAACTGGAAAGGACAATAAAAGTCTATTCCCTTCCGAATAAAAATTTGTTATAACCCTTTTGCGTTCGAATCTATTTAGCACGACGAGAATTGAGATGATGAAGACAACATGTTTTGTGAAGAAACGTTCTCAAACACCAGCAGACATTATTAAATGCTAGAAAACATTATTAAGGGGGTCGGCGCGGCCGTGCAAGAGTGTGCGGGGACATGCACACATCGCTAAATTCGCATATACGTATATGCAATTACACGGTTTACGAGAATCGAAAATCACGCTTCAATATTGCAATGAGGAGTTCAGAAGTAGTCAATTGTGATTCCTAAAAGTCGGCTACAGGGTGCTACGCTCCCCAAAATGCATATTTGTACGTTATAGAGGAATAATTTGTAATATTCGGCAGACACCGCCTGTCACAAATAATAATACAGCACCTCGAAGTTTTGAAATTTTGCACTAGTAGGCACCACTGTCTCGTGCCTAATGTATCGATAATACAGTGTCCATCGTCCATGCAAATACTAAATTTATTGATCGCAAACACTGGTACGCGAAGTGGCTATCTTCTGACGGATGCCTCGTGACAGGCCAACGCCAATGGTGTTGGACAGGCAGTATCTGCCGAATATTATAAATTATTCCTCGATAACGTAACAATATACATTTTCGGCACCGGGCAGACATAGATCGGACTTTTAGGAATCACAATTGACCGCTTCTGAACTCTTCATTGCAATGTTGAAGCGTTAGTTCGCATAGAAAAAAATACCTTGTGCAACTTTTGTATACATATACACAAGGTAATTTTTTCTATGCGAACTAACGCTTCAACATTGCAATGAAGAGTTCAGAAGCGGTCAATTGTGATTCCTAAAAGTCCAATCTATGTCTGCCCGGTGCCTAAAATGTATATTGTTACGTTATCGAGGAATAATTTATAATATTCGGCAGATACTGCCTGTCCAACACCACTAGCGTTGGCCTGTCACGAGGCATCCGTCAGAAGATAGCCACTTCGCGTACCAGTGTTTGCGATCAATACATTTAGTATTTGCATGGACGATGGACACTGTATTATCGATACATTAGGCACGAGACAGTGGTGCCTACTAGTGCAAAATTTCAAAACTTCGAGGTGCTGTATTATTATTTGTGACAGGCGGTGTCTGCCGAATATTACAAATTATTCCTCTATAACGTACAAATATGCATTTTGGGGAGCGTAGCACCCTGTAGCCGACTTTTAGGAATCACAATTGACTACTTCTGAACTCCTCATTGCAATATTGAAGCGTGATTTTCGATTCTCGTAAACCGTGTAATTGCATATACGTATATGCGAATTTAGCGATGTGTGCATGTCCCCGCGCACTCTTGCACGGCCGCGCCGGCCCCCTTAAATACTAGAAGACATTTTTAAACACTAGAAGGCGCTCTTGCCCGCCAGAAGACATTCTCAAACACCAGAATATCTCAAACACGACTGAGTGAGATCACTAAGAAAGTATCAACAGGGAAAATCGTGGGTCCAAGCGTGATCGGTGTCTCGGAGAAGAAAATCAGAACCGCGATGGCTTGATTTACGTGTACAGGCCCGAGGCGAGAGTCGCCTCGACTCTCGGTCTGATGTAACAGTACCACTCTGATTCCAATAACCATGAATCTATCAGACGTCAAAACGCAATCTCCACCTGAAAGCGGGCCGCCTTCGGCCGTACAGCAGCGCGCCCAGGCGACCACAAATCTCGCGGTATCTGCGACCGTATATCTTCTACTTACTGGCGTGCAACACAGATGTAAAAGAGGCTAGCCCCCGTCGGAGCAACGGAGAGAAACCTGTGAAAGAGAGAAAGAGAGGCAGGGATGCGAAACACCAAGGGGGAAAAAAGATGGAGGGACAGAGTCCGCCAGGATTTCGCTCCGTTCGACGCCGAACCGAGGAGGAAAAGCCGGGGAGATTGCACGGAACGCCGGAGAAAGTTGCAAACTCGAAAACTTTCCGAGGCCCTATTATCTCCGACGAGACCACCGTCCGGCACCAAGGGGGTTGTCCGGTATACCTCGATCTCTAAATACTTCGCCTCTCCACTCTGGACCCACTCATCCCTTTCGCGGGTTATTTCGGTGAAAAACCGGCAAATAGAGAAACGAATGCGAAAAGGTATTTTGGGTTTGGCTACACTCGCTGTGACGAGGTTCGAAGATGTTCCCGATGGTTTCAACATATTCTTTCGACAAACCTGTCTATACATTTTCCGCGTTACTGTGCACACATTTGTAAAGTTACTCGAATGAAGTAGTGGAAAGTTTGAGACTGTATTCCTCCGCGTGGAAATTTCAGAGACAGTCAGGTTTGATGGGTCAGTTTTAAACTATCGCAACACTTATGCTGATGTTTAAAATATTATAATACACTGACACTATCACGAATAAAGACTGTAAAGAAGGATACATGGCTTGGCTGATCAATACTCGCTGTTTCTACTTACAATCTTCACTCTGGCTGTTATTATTTTATATAAATGCGATTGATTCATCCCAGAATAAACTGTAGCTAAATGCATTATGAACATTCCTAATTGCATTTATAAGATCGAAGTACTTAAACTGTTTCATTCAACAAAAATCACGTTGAAACTTTGTACGAATAATGTCTCTAGAATAATTTCGCTTATTACAAGATTCTGTGTGAACGATAGAAGAGGTGTGAACAGAGGTTGAAAATATTGCAATAAATGAGCGATGCACCAAGCAGACAATAGGGTTCAGGGAAAGTTCCTGGCTGACTCCACGACGTCTGCGAAAGACGGTATCAGCCGGTTGCGAAGAAAATGAGGAATGGTGCCAATGACAGTGCTAACGCTGTACAAATGAATGCACACCGAGGCTTTGACGTGCGATAATTTATCACCTTATCCTGGCGCACCCTTCCTCGGCTTCTTCAGTTAAGAGAAAGCGGGAGAAAAACGGCTGTGGAAAGGGGAGGCTGAAATCTGGCGACGGTGATTGGGACACATATAAATAAGCCAATCGTTGCCCCTCCTTCGAATTTGATACATTCGTCTTCGGGGAACGAATATGTAAACGCGGCTTAACGGATCTCGTTAATCCTGCGGGAATAGAAACGAACGCGTGACGACTTACTGCTGTTAGAACGGTAGGGTTATCATGATCATTCTCGATGAAAAATACTAGAATATTTGTCTTTTCTGATCCTCCCTCGAAAATGGGGTTAGAATGCTACCATTTACAGCCTTGATTTTAGTACATTCTTTATAGCTTCTATTTAATGATTGTTTAAATGTATTTGTGGTTGTCAGGAAGAAGACCGCATGTCACATACTTTCATTTTGGAGATATTGCCGTTTAAAGTTGTGATCATTAATGCTGTGACATAGACATCGGTTAAATTTTAAAATGCATGATTTTTTTCAGCCTTTCGAATTCATTTTGATGACTTTTTTTATGGTAAAGACGTAAATCCTATACTATAAGTTCAATTAATAAACTCAAATTTTTTGAAATTGTGACATGTGGCGTTCTTCCTGGCAACCACAGAAAATTTCATCATAGTGGGTCCGATTTCTTATTGTTCTGGCTTATAAAAAAGTGTGAACAAACGCTGAAGTACTTAAGGTGAAGTGCCCTAAGTCTGGACAGTCCAAAAGTGATACCTAAATCTGGGCAATTGAATTTTCATAGTAAAATTAGTAATTAAGAGATTAAATAATTATATTATATATTCTAAGGCCTTAGCTACAAGTAGGTGTGAATATTATTTCATTAAGACATTAATTGAAATTTAAAAATGAATTCAAAGTTCATCTGAAAACAGTATACAAAATAGTCTATTTACATGCGAATCATGTGCATTTATAGTTCGAACTTTTGTTAGAAAAAAAGATATAATTTAAACCCTCAGACAAAAAATAATTATCACGCATAATAATATTGATATTTTAAAATAAATTGGCAATCAAACTTAACGTAAATAATAATTGTTAATCCAAATATTAGATGTCCAAGATTAGGGCTGTTTTTAAATATAAGTACTCCATTCTGGGACGCGATGACAGTAGCTGTCCCACTCTAAGCTTATACGCAATGTGCTTACGCCTGAAGCCGGCACGTGTTTGTGAATAAAATCAACGCATTGTTTGCAAATTATTTAACTACATGTACGTATAATTAGTCTTCTATTAGCTAGAATAACGTATGTAGAAAATGTATTGCGGTTGTGACGTTAATAATACTTTATGTTTACATCTTAAATCTATCAGTATTACTACCTAACCTTAAAAGTTGTATTATGATAAGTTTTATTAAAACAGTAAATGAAAATAAATATATATTTGGTTAAATAATACAATACTATAATCTATGATAAGAATACTACATATTACGCAAAGCATCTTCTATTCGTCATGCGCAACAGCGCCACCAACCAACGGTTTAGGTTATGTTCGCTCGATCAACTCGTAAATTGAATTTGTCCCGATATAGGCTTTACTTCTGTCCAGGTACTAGCTTAGATTGGATTTAATATGTCCAACTATAGGTTTGAATTATTCTTGTTAATACAATTAAGATATTAACCTAAACAATGATTTTTTTATTTTAAATTACTTTACAAACTCTGAACTGTATGTTAAAACTCTTAAGAAATTATTTTTGTTTATTTAAAGTGATACAATTTAAAATAGAAAACATGCTGTCCAGGCATAGGGCACTTCACCTTATTAGCCTTTAATTTAATATTCCAATGACACCTTAGCCAAATGTTTAAATCTTTATGCAACAACAACACAAATTCGACCGAAAGTTGTCAAGCACTCGGCAGTTGCCTTAACCCATTATTCAGTCAGAGGGTTACAAACAAAGTGTATAAATTATTCTGCCAATGAGTGTTTTATACACTTCTATTCTCCATTTCATTAACTTTTATTTTCAACCGAGACATTTTAGCAGAGAAAAGATGATAATACTGAAATAATTTTTGCAATTCTGGGTTCAAGATTTCTTTTTATCAATGAAACACGCCGCCACGAAATTCCGGCAAGGATAAAAGAATGCACAGTATCATAATTTTACTGGCAAGCCGCGGAATCAGTAATTCCGACCGACTGGAATGGTTTTCCATCTAGAACGTGGCAATAAATGACCCCATAGCCGTGACATTGCGGGACACCGTTCCTCCTCGGCAGCTTCTGGTCGCCACCTTTTCTCTCTTTGGTGCCAAAAGTTTTTCCAACTTCGTATAATCATTTTTCGCGGAATGTCCCGACGGTGCCTCCCTCCAGCCCTCCCACCAAGCCACCCCTAAGCCGTCGCTTCCTCGGCAACCCTCCCCCCACGACCGCTTATCTCAGAGAAATTCTTTTCGCGGTTTCTTCCAGGGAACACAGCCGGTTCTGCCCCCATCCGCTTGCAGGTTCGTTGGCGCAGAAGAATTTTAATTCTTCCCCTACCCACAAGAAAAGCTCTGCACAATTTTCTTTCCCACGAGCATTCGTACATCAAAGGATTCTCGCGTTGCTTTCGCGGGAAAAATGTTCTTTGTTTCAGCGGAGATCGTTTTTTAATTGCTGATGAAGTTACCAACTCCTTGAAGTCGCTGCTTCGTTTTGATTTCACGCTGTCCAGTAAATAAACAAGTTGATCCAAGAAAAAATATTTCCTTCTCGCAGTTCAAGAATGCATCTATAATGCATCTCAAAGATTAAATCAACAGCTGAGAGAAGTATATATGAAAAGTTATGTAACTATTTTCAGATCAATTTTTATTTGGAAAGTATGACTAGGTGAATTTGAGTTCAGAGGGACAAGAAAATTTCTTCCGATGTTGGTCCCCGTGGAATTAATAGTAGCTGAGTGATATTCTTTCGACGGTGTATAAAGAGCATCAAATATGCAGGTGTCTCGAGGAAAAGAAAGTATAAGACGAGACGGGGCGGGGGTGAAAAGCGCGTGGTGATTAGATAGGGGAAGGTCCGGGACGTTGGGTTTATTAACGATATCGCGAGGCAACGAGGGTGGAAGAAAGGACTCTCGATAATTTGCTGGCTCATACACCCTTGAAAGAAAATCCATATTCTGACGTTAATGAGATTTTATAGACCGGCGTTTGCTGTTGGTTACCAACGAAGCCGGCCGGATACCGCAGAGATTAGAGAGTATAACAGATCGGCCCAATAATCGTTCCTGGTTACTGCCTTCGTTAATTGTTATTGCGTAAAACGGCGAACTCGATTCACCCGGTGGGAAATTATGCCGTGTATCGCACCAAGGATTCCATAATGTTTGAATTAATTTCGACCTGGCCACTCCGCTACGTCGTCGCTTCTTCATCACTATACTGTGTTCCACTCCTCACCGAAATCACTAATTGTATAGAATCCAAAATCTTGTAACACAAAAATTCTGCTGTTATGTAAAAGCAGAGTACAGTTTTCGCTTGAATTGTATTCAATATTCTATTAAAAATTATATTAAGTCTCCAATAGAATGCGAAGCTCAACAAAATCTATTAAATTTTTCACAAATTTTAGAATATCATAAAGAATATGCACTAACTAGCAGTCGAGGGGCGACTCAGAGAGTCACCACTAAAAATTGCTGTACCATTATTCACAATATTGTTTACATTGTTAAATATGTTGGTATCTAATCAATTAGTACACATTTAAGTATTGTATGTGGTATTATATCAATTTCATATCTATAAAATGAAAAAAAATCATATACAATGGAATTATTCTAGCGAGAAAGAAATGTTTAATTTTTAAGTTAAAATAGCTCCGACCGCAGAGGGCTAAAATCTAATTCTCATGGAGAACAAGAGAGATCCTTTATGTATAGACGTCACGAATGTTTAAATTCAATATCTCAAGTCTTAATCGTGATTTGTATTTTCGAAAGTGATTTCGATAAAATTACGTGCATTTAGGCAACGCGCGCGGCCGCATGCATAGCTTGGGTTGGAAAAGAAAGGAATCGTTCCCGAGACCAGTAACCGCGGGTTCTTTCGTCAAAGGATGAGGACGACAGAGGCCTGGCACCTCCTCGCAGCGACAAATATGGAATTTGCATATAAATCGGGTATTTCCATCTGTGGCCCTAGCCCTGCAACACCGGTTGGTTCGTTCGTTCGTTCGCGTGATACAGAAATGAAGAGATCTCCCATTTCCTCTTACCCGAGCCAGTTTCCCCTGCTCCTCTTTCCTCCTCGCCGCTCTGCTCGGAAATACTAACCTCTAGATATTATTAATAACCCGAGATGAGATCGAACGCATCCCTCTTCGTCGCATTGAGGGGGTGGAAATTGGGAGGAGCCCAGCCGAAATCAATCTGCCATTCGCTCGTCGCTTCTAGCTGCCCTTTTTCCAATTCCCTTTATCGAACACGCGATCCTGCTGCTGCTCTTTCTGAACCGCTTCAAATTTTACATCAGGAATTCACAATTAGCCAACGATATTACTACTTTTATAGGAACATTTCACTTAAAGTCATCGAGTCAAGTGAAATGAAAAGAACACTACAAAGTTGGTACGTAAAGTCGCTGTTACAGAGGGTATATGATCCGAGAATGACGGCGAAGTTTTTTATCTACTATCACAGGTAAGTTCTTAAAATAAATTTTAAATTCTTTGATTAAATGATTGTACATTTAGATATGCAACACGAGCATTGTAAGGTGGTGAATACAATTCTCGCTCTTTTTGTATACGAACAAAGTACAGGTACATAATTGTTTTTCGTAATGACAAGTGGAATAAAAAGCGGATACAATGGACAGGAAAGTTCCTAAGATGTTCGTGGACGCCTCAAAATTATTTCATGGTTAATTGAGCTATTCTTATAAGCGCCATACTTGTTGAACGCGGAAGAGCAACGTGCACATACAGAATGTTTCACACTAACAAGTGAGTAGACTAAAATGCACAGACGATTTTAAAACTGAAGGGCACTCCATCACAATCGCAGTACAATTACTAATTATCTATGCACGTGTATAGTCGTTTCGCAGGAACAATTGATTTGCATCGATCGGTTATGATATCGATTGAAATACATTATAAAATTCGTTTGGGGTCCGAGAAACGACTTGATCTGCTCGCATAAACGGCAGATTCCACGGCTCTCGAGATTTTAGACGAGAAGAGTGGTTTCAAGATCGTTCAGCTCGAGATCGCGTTACACCGTTTGCCACCCTCGCCGTCAGCTCACGGTGAGAAGCTGCAGCTCTTCGTTCGCGCTTTTTTCCTCCTGGCGGCGAGTGAAAAGGAGCAGAAGAGGGCAAGCAAGCCGGGCAAGGGCGTCAGAGAGCCAGGGGAGTAAAGCAGCTTTGTAACCGAAAACCTCCTCCGGGCTCTCTATCATTTTTAATCGGGAGAATAAATCGTTTGATTCAATTATCAGGGGGCATCTCTCTCACCCGTGCCACCCTCGAGGACCTCCGACGAGTGGCTCCCAGTGAATGGGAAAAAACCGTCTCTTTGTCCGGCTTAAGATTCTCGGAGACACTTAAGAGGCTTAGGATCGGTTAAGGTCTGACGTTAAACACACCGACTTTCCCGGCTCCGTTACTCCTTTCCCCTAAAGATGCCTTTTTCCTGATCGTAGTGCACCTATCCTTCTCTTCGAGGTATAGTTAACCCTCCCGTCTAGGTACATTCATGTTGGAGGTGTCGTAAGCAGACTGCGCGGATCTTTCCTTCCGATCTATAATGATCACTGCATAAAAAAATTGAACACAAAAATTGAACACTGCATAAATATCGTGAAGATGCGTTCTACTAGTTTGGAGCATGTAATTTCTAATGACATAAGGTGAAGTGCCCTATGGACAGCATGTTTTTCTATTTTAAATTGTATCACTTTAGATAAACAAAAACAATTTCTTAAGAGTTTTAACATACAGTTCAGAGTTTGTAAAGTAATTTAAAATAAAAAAATCATTGTTTAGGTTAATATCTTAATTGTATTAACAAGAATAATTGAAACCTATAGTTGGACATATTAAATCCAATCTAAGCTAGTACCTGGACAGAAGTAAAGCCTATATCGGGACAACTTCAATGTACGAGTTGATCGAGCGAACATAACCTAAAACGTTGATTGGTGGCGCTGTTGCGCATGACGAATAGAAGATGCTTTGCGTAATATGTAGTATTCTTATCATAGATTATAGTATTGTATTATTTAACCAAATATATATTTATTTTCATTTACTGTTTTAATAAAACTTGTCAAAATACAACTTTTAAGGTTAGGTAGTAATACTGATATATTTAAGATGTAAACGTAAAGTATTATTAACGTCACAACCGGAATACATTTTCTACATACGTTATTCAAGCTAATAGAAGACTAATTATACGTACATGTAGTTAAATAATTTGCAAACAATGCGTTGATTTTATTCACAAACACATGTCCAGCTTCAGGCGTAAGCACATTGCGTATAAGCTTAGAGAGTGGGACAGCTACTGTCATCGCGTCCCAGTATGGAGTACTTATATTTGAAAACAGCCCTAATCTTGGACATCTAATATTTGGATTAATAATTATTATTTACGTTAAGCTTGATTGCCAATTTATTTTAAAATATCAAGATTATTATGCGTGATAATTATTTTTTGTCTGAGGGCTTAAATTATACCTTTTTTTCTAACAAAAGTTCGAACTATAAATGCACATGATTCGCATTTAAACAGACTATTTTGTATACTGTTTTCAGATGAACTTTGAATTCATTTTTAAATTTCAATTGATATCTTAATGAAATAATATTCACACCTACTTGTAGCTAAGGCCTCAGAATATATAATATAATTATTTAATCTCTTAATTACTGATTTTACTATGAAAGTTCAATTGCCCAGATTTAGGTATCACTTTTGGACTGTCCAGACTTAGGGCACTTCACCTTAGCTGGAAAGTAAAAATATTCTTGAAATGAACGAATATGCAGTTTCGAGATAAATGGCTTCAACATTTGGTTAGGTTAGGTTAGATTATAACTTCTGCAATTATGCGAATATTTACATGAAATTTGTTTTAGAATGTTCATTAAGATTGAGACTATTCAAACGAGCAATAAAGGAAAATCGATTCTTTCTTTCTATACTGTTCTACTCTTTTAAACGAGGCATCAGCGAACACAGTTTAATGAAGACATTGATATTGTAAAGGATGTCCTCCAAGTTGATCAAACTAGTGTTGCAGGAGGGCGAATTCAATTTTTTTATAGTGTTCTTTCGAAAACGTCGTTAGAATGCCACGTTATAAGGAGGTGGAGTGTGTAATAAATTGTTTCAGAAGCAAGATAACAGCGATTGCAGCTCGGAGGCCACTAACGAAGGATAAATTCGAGGATAAAAAAGGCAGCCACGTGTTGCAAGGCGGCGTGTGCCCACCGATTCTCGGAGGAGCGTTTCGAAGACGGTACCGGGGGTTAGACGGAACCAACCGGAGTCTTTTCCTTATTTTTATCAGGTTTTCCAAGGGGATGAATATTTAAGGGAAGCGGACTTAATCTGCGCTCGGGGATTCGCGGCAGACGCGTATCGCAAAACAGCCGATCCCCCTTCTTTCTCCTCCCCTTCTCTCTATTTATCTATCTTTCTTGCTCTTTTTTCCCCGCTCGTTATTCTCTCGCTAGCATCGGACAGGAATGGGGGGGGCCGAGGAGACTGTACCGGAGGTGGAGAAATAACGAAGAACATCCTGGAGGATGGAGCACAGTCGCGGTGCATGTTTCCCTAAATATTTTATAGCCGTTATCGGCTCTTGACCGAGGGAATTCCGCTGGTAATTTCAACCCCCGTCGGCGGCGTTTGATAGCGAAAACTGATTCCGCGGTGGGGCCTTAAATACACGGCCGAATGGTATTCAGAGAAACATCAACGGGAGAACAATTAAACGAACGTTTTGCTAAACTGAGAACGATATAAACTCCGCTGTATATTATTCGGGAACTGCGGTACGAGGTGCGGTTAAGTTTCAACTGTCGCGCAGACTGAGCCTTGCATCATCGAATAACACGCTTTATTATCTTCTGTACACTTCTATACGCTGCACGGTGCGGTTCATGAACGCTAAATAACTTTCTTTGAGAGATGACCCGCGGGGTAATAGCATTATAAGCCGAGTGGTTTGTGGGAAATGTGCGCTAAATGAAGGTAATTGGTAACAGGATATTCATTAAATGTTAGTATCAGCTCAAGTGAACAAAAATTTCATTAATTTTAAGCACTGTACGATTGTGACGATTTACGTAATTTCCCTTGTTTTATGTTTAAAAATGTGAAGGGGAGGACAATAATAAGTTCAATGAAATCACTAATACCTACGATGGCAATTTTCTCAGGGAAATATAACTTCTTCCTTCTATTAAACAAATGATTAATCTCTAGAGCCACTTGTTAGTATTACTGTTTCCAACATTACAGTGCGATATTTTAAAAATTGCAAGACCAGTAAGTCTTTATAATCTGAATAATTGCAGAATGAATAATACGAGATCCATAATTGCGATGAATTCAACGGTTCCAGTGCAGATAGGTAAATGGGGTAGTTTTGTGCAAACGGCTCTGACCACTGGAATCTTCCGGAGTCCGGGCCGGCGAAGCGAGGCGCGGCGTCGCAATAAAAACATTTCTCACTCGGGGTAAACGTTTTTCGTTTCGTATTAAAATGTCAGGCTCGTTGATCCGTGGGCAGGTCCGTTTCTGGGCCGACGCGACGCGACGGGAAGCTGACGGACCGGCGACCCTCTGACACCGAGACAGGATCCCGGGGCTTTCCCTTGCAAATTCTCTCTTTACCACTTCTCTGTAGCCCACCGCCGGAGGCCCCGACCACTCTTTCTCTCCCGGGGGTTTGTTTTAGCAAGAGCTCGCCCCCGAGTTTTCGGATGTATATATGTATACACGTACACACGCGCATATGCACGCGCGTCGGGTACCGAGGGATCGGCGGAACCTTCACCGCAACCAGCGGTTGCTGTACGGCCAAGCATGCCTGCCAACCTTTATTGGTTTTTACCGAGCAACACACAGTCCGATATTTTTTTATTACGACAAAGCACGCGCTTAACCCCACCCTCGACCGAGCATTGCCCGGCATTCAACGCGGAAAAGCCAGCCCGGAGGAAGGAGTTAACGTGCCTTCGCACGAGAAATGATAACGGGGGCGAGCCGCGATCTTCTGGAATCTCGGGAACCGAAATTTTTCAGGCTCGAGTGTGCTCGGTTTTCGGTCGTCCTCTTTGTTTTTCGCTTCTCGCCTTCTGCACAGCGCTTTTGTTTTTATTAAAACACAAGACGGAATGCGTGGCTCTGCTGTTTTATACTCGAACCCTCCATAGTGACAATCGGGGTAAACAATTTATTAAACGTTCATTAAGATTTTTATTTTACTGTGTGCGACACGTTTGTGTATCCTATTATTGTATAAAATTTACACTGTGCTTAGCAAGTACTTAACATGTACTGGAACATTTGATGTATGTATATACTGTATTAGAATGTGTGATAAACTATAGTGTGCATACAGGGTGTATCAGAACGGTGCCAATGACCGTGATTCTACAAGAAAGACTGAGTAAAAAGATCGAATAACTTTCCTTTGGCTTTTGGCATAGGTTCCGAGACGATTGAGTTTGACAATTCTCAATGTTCGCGAGAAGTAGAATTGGCTGATTATGCTCAGACGCGTCAGTCGATTTCTATCTAATAGTGCGCCTAACGAGATGCAACAGTTACAGTTTTACAACTACGTTCTCTGGTTTCGTCTGAATATTAAATTTCTTATTTATTATTCTCTATTATAATGGATAGTACAACGAAATTTGTTTGTCTTTATGTTGTACACGATTGCAGAAAGGAATTATCGTTTCGGGACACCCGTTGTGTATATGATTTTGACTTTTCCGAGCGTTTCCGTTTCCGAGGTTCTGCGAGGGCCGTTGAAAGTAGCGGGCCAACCTTTAGCCATGCGAATTACGAAATACTTTTACAAATTAAATACGCGTAGGTATACAAGGGTAGGTTTGGCGGTGTTGGCATCCATCGGACCGCAGTCTCTCGACAAAGTATTCCCAACAAGGGGGCGGAAAGCCCTTTTGGATCGTCGTCTCGGCCGCCGCAATTTTTCAAAGACGGCTGCGCCGTTGCTTTCATATATGTAAATGAAATATTAATTCCATTCGTACAATTACATGAACCACAGATTCCTAAAAATTTTGAACAATTCATTCTTGTGATGAAACTTTGCAGATAATTAAAATGGCTCGATTCTTGGCTTGCTAAAACATTTTTAAATAAATGTTCATTCTGCAAGAGAAGTCAATGGCTTACAAGTATATCTGATTGTATTGTTTCCTTCATGTGCGATGAAGACATTGTTGAGCAGTAATAATTCGAAGGAACCTTTTACGAAGTCATAAAGTTCCTCTCGAATAGAATCTTTTTGAAGAAAAGTTTCCACTCAGTTTTCCACTCATACACCTGAAAAGAATTTCAGTTGTAATTCTATTTGTAAGTAGCTACGAAGTACTCAGCCCTTTGAGGATAAATATTGACATAATAAGGTTTGTGTATCAAGTTCCAAAAGTTGCAACAACTAATTTAATTAATTAAATGTAGACGAGAAGATATTTTTTTCAAGCGTAGCAGTCTGAAAAAAATATTTTTTACATTTCAGAAATACAGAGTGGATTAGAATAGCCTATGTTACTACATATGACAAGCATATTAAATCTCGTACACAGTATAATAAATCCAGTACAATTTAATTAATTTTTACATAGTATTCGTTATTTGTGTGGCTATAATAATACAGGCATACATCCTTAACCACACAACTCTGATCGATTTATAAGCAATACCTCAATAATTACAAACCTACCAAGAGCTCCACTCCTATATACAGTAGCGGACAAAAGTTTAAGACCGCTCTAGAAAAGATAATAACTTTTTTAATATTGTACTATACGATTTGAACTTTTTTGGGAAGCTAGAGCAATTAGTTTACTAAAGGATGTGAAAAGAAATTTTTTCAAAAATTGCAATTGATCGGAATTGTTGAAAAAATACTAAAAGTTGAATTTTTAACTTTTTTATGTCGCCTATATTGAAAATTTAAAAAGTTCGTTTCGTAGATCTGTGTCAATTAAACATATTCTGAAAATTTCGTCAAAATCGGTCGACGTTGCAAGGAGCTACAAACGTTTAAAGATGGTAAAAATTGCAGATTTTGACGATTTATTGCCAAAAATCTTGAAAATCTGCAATTTTTACCATCTTTAAACGTTTGTAGTACATTGCAAACGCCCACCAATTTTGACGAAATTTTCAGAATATGTTTAATTGACACAGATCTACAAAACGAATTTTTTAAATTTTCAATATAGGCCGACATAAAAAAGTTAAAAATTCAACTTTTAGTATTTTTTCCACAATTCCGATCAATTGCAATTTTTGAAAAAATTTCTTTTCACATCCTTTAGTAAACTAATTGCTCTAGCTTCCCAAAAAAGTTCAAATCGTATAGTACAATATTAAAAAAGTTATCGTCTTCTTTAGAGCGGTCTTAAACTTTTGTCCGCTACTGCATGTATTATGATAACAACGTTTGACCAGCAGCAATCGCAAAAAGCGCTAATAACGACAACATCCGAGTACCCCATCCCGAAATAAACTCGACATCGAGCGTCTAGCAGTGCTTCAGGGGTTTGGAACTAGGTGGGTACACGGCAGCAACAATGACAATCTCGCAGCGGCTAAATTCGTTAACTTTTCCCGTAGAGTAGCTCCGAAAATGAGCAACACGGTAACACACAGATTGAGTCCACGTGCGAGAGAAAGAGCACCGTTCGTCTTTTTAGGGCTGTATTGAGGGAGAGGGAGGGGAGAGAGAGAGAGAAAGAGAGAAGGCAGGAAAAAATAGCGGAGCATTAAACGCAAACAAGGGTAGCAATTTCGGAGGGGACTCGAGGAGTCGAGAGGTCGCGAGCAAGTGGAAGAGTGGAAGGTGGATGGGAAGGAAGAAGGGGGACATTGTACACGTAAACCCGGGAAGGGAGGATCAGCTAACCCAGCAACCTGGGAGAGGGCTAGGAAGGATCGAGCGAGAGGGTTAAGGGGCTCGTCCAGGGTTAAGAACGCTTTAAAGGGAGGGCCGCCGTTCTGGCGCAGTCACACGATACTTTTTAATTTACTAAAAATGCGCATTCAACCCGTCAAGTGCCTCGGAGTTCCTGAAAGGGAGCCCGGAAACCCTCGTGGGCCGGTCTTCGAGAGCTCCTGGACCGACTTCAATAAACTTATTCGGATCGAGCCACTAACTACAGGGCCAGCGTCGAACGATCATGAAGGTGCAAATGACACAGATTTATCGGATTTGAGAACTTCCGTTTTGTCCGGATGATTCACGCGGTACGATCATTCTTTCAGAATTAAGAACCGGCCGACCGGAACGAGGGCCGTTTTCTTCTCCCGCAATGATCATATAAATTTTCCTCTCGAATAAGCGAGAATCGCCGAGTCGTTCTTTGGTTCGAGTAATTCATCCGCGTTCGACCGGCTGGAACTCGCGTATTGAATAAATTATAATTACTCGCGTTGATCACGGTAAATCACGATTAACACGGGGATACGTGACGCGAAACTGGATTACGAAATGAAAATTTTTCTTACGAGAACCGTGAAATCTTCCCCTGCCGAGTTTTTCGTCCCCCTCGATGACAATCCGAGCGGAAGAAGCGATCCCGACCCCTGTGTCCCGCCGCCGGCCACCCACGCAAAGACAACCTTCTCCCGTTTCCACCGCCTTTGTTTGAAATCACGAGGTAAAAAGCCAGAATGGCCATGTAATTAGGTGTATTAAACCTCCGAGAGCTGGAATCGATCCCGTGTTTTCGGTGTCAACAGCATTCCGCTCGGCTCATTATCGCTCTCTCCTCTGTCGAACTTGAACGATCGTAACTAGAGAATTCTCCCAATACTACAGCTCTTCAGACAGGCTCTCTTCGAATGAACAATTTAGAAAACTATAGCAGCGAATTTCTGCAATAGTTTCAGATCGAAAGAACAATATTAGAAATTCGTTTTACTTCAATGAAGCAATATGACAAATATATGTACCAGTGAATTTCTAGAACAGGTTCGCTGAAGTGAACGATATTAACAATTTAATAATTTAATCATTTCTGAAGTAGTCCTCCTTTGAAGGAACACTATTAAAAATTTAGCAGTGATTGTCTAAGAGGTGTTTCACTTTGAAGAAGCAACATTAAATCAGTTTCACTTGAATGGTACGATATTAACACATCTTGCATTACTTTGTATAAATAACAAGAATGTACCTATCCAAGTTTTTAACCATTGTTTTTATAATATATACCTAAAGAAATAAATTCATTGAATCATTCCTCATGAATGCATCTTTACGGTCTCAATAATCGTAAATTTGAAATATTACCTACTATTAAAAATATAGCAGCAAATTTCTGAGATAGTTTTACCTCTTTGGAACAACTTTTCTTATATGAAGTATATGAATGAATTTTCTAGACATCATAAAATTAAATGATAATTATCTGGATAAATAATGTGTAGTCGAAAACGCTCGGACATGGGCCTGTTTGTGTTTGCTTTTGATTTACCAGAAAAAGTTTCATAAAAATCCACGAGCCCACCACTGTGACCTCTCCTTATGAGTGTAAGAATTTTTAGCTAACTATTTAAAAGGCATCGAAGCGAAATATGCTTGATCCATGGAACAATTTGTGCCGATGGACTGTTCCTTTGGATCGGATGCTAATGCTTACGACCTTGCGGATTATCGACTAAAGACCATATAGCAGAAAGGGTAGACCGCGCCGAAATAGCTAGGGTGGAAGATAATTCGAAGTAACCGCGACAAATTCCAATATCTGGAGAAATATGCGGCGTGGCGCGTCGTTACCAGCCGCCACGCGTTCCTCGCGGTTATGTCTAACCTTCGTCTTATTACGGCTGAGGCACGAGTCGAGCCCGGCTTCCCTTTTTTATTCTGAAACTTGTGTGTTTCTGATAGACACGACGGGATTGCTTCCCGACCGAGCTACTGAAAGAATGTCGTGATACTCCAGTCAGCAAATTAAAGAGATTGAACATTTTAAATTACACAAAGTATCCCGGAGCTCCTCTTCGCATTAAAATAACAACGTCTCTGACTTTCCGTTTGCGTCTTTCAGCTAAAGAAAATACAAGATGGAAAATTATAATGAATATAATCAATGTACTGAACTGTACTGAAGAAAATCCTTAGAATGCGAGTGCTGAGCTTGGTAAATTTATTTCTCATATTTTTCGAGAAATTTCAAGATTCCTTAGCTTCTTGTCTTGGTATTAACAGTTCTGATTTTAAGCATCAATTAGAGCTAAATTAGTACATACCAATTAAAATAAAATAAACTAAAATTTGATCATATGTTTCACGAACGAAATTTTAATAAAATCCTTTATATTTAGTGTACAGATCGGACTGGTTTGAACTCCAGGTTCCCAAGAGAAACGAGAGGGACGAGTAAATGAGAATGGATAAGACTTCGCATTTTTAATTAAGGGTTAAAAGATTTTGTAAGAAGAAAATCATATTAAGTCAACTACAAATTTAGTTTAAGTTTAGATTAAGTTTCGGAATGCTAGTCGAGGAGGCCAGTGTGGCTTTTCTTTCTGTAAATCTGGTAACCTTCAGTCGGTCTCGACGACGCCATCTTTTCCCCCCGATCGTCCCATTTGCTGTTCCATTCCCGATTCATTCCGTACACGTCACAGTTTGCATTGTGCCCGCCAGGCCGATGTGCCCAGCGTAAAGCGATTCCCCGGCGAAATTTAATTAAAACAATCAAATTATGGAAGGAGACGACGGCTGAGCCGTTGAGATCGTGAAGAAGAAAGGAGAGAAAGGAGGAAAAGTGACGGGACAGGCCCACGAGACTGGAAGCTGGATAAGATTTTCTTCTCTTGCGTTTATTTTCACTCGGGCTTGCCTTCCCCTTCCCAGTTTTCTCCTTTTCTACCCCGTCTCTCTTCATCTTCCTCCTCGCTCGACATCTTAACCACACTGTGCTCCGTCGATTTTCTTAATAAGTTACTCAGCCGATGATGCAACCAAAATATTTTAAGATTATTAAATGCTATCGATGCCCGCGGCAAAAATATTCAAGAATTCGTAGATTGTAACGAACACGTTCTTGAATTTTTCATCGTAGTGAAACTGATTGTTACAATCCCTCGTGTTACATAGTGTAATCTAGAAACCATATTTAAACGTAGACAAACAAAAAATTGATAACACTTAAATTACATTGAAGACAAACTATTAATGGTCGAACGATAAACACGGATCCATAAATATCCTTAGTTTATGTTATAAACAGATTGCAGATTTTATGTAAAAATATTAGAAATGATTAATCCAACCACGAGAAAGTAAACTGTTTATTAGAATTGTTAATTAAAAGAATTAGAAAATACTGTTGTATTTTTTTGAAGTCATCGCAATACATCACTTTGCAAGTATTGTTGAGATGCAATATAATGCAAGACCCACGGAACTGTCTCTAGAATTTGACACCAAGTCCCAAAAACTTCGACCACCCGAGTAAAACCAATAAATTAGTCTAATGTGTCGTCAGTTGTCTGCAATCAATGCAGAGGATGCTTGTTTCACATAAAGAAGTCCAGTTTAAGTTTAGTCTAGTTGTGAACGTAGATTTATTTGGCAGTGAACTAGTTGCTAGCTAATGTCACAGGATAGCGTGCAAGACATTTGAGAAATCGTTCGGCAAAGTGTTACACAGGAAGCCTGTTGAAGAAGTTCTCGTTACTGCGTAACTTTTTGAGAGTTCAGTTCGTCATTATACCGGAAGAAACTTTCGGTGAAAGTTCAAGTTCGTATTCGAAAGTTTGGACCCCGGGAAAAATGAATGCCGGTGAAAGTTCACTGAAACAAAGTGAAACAATGCGGAGGCCGCGGATACGCTATTAGAATTGCATCTCCATTTTAAAATCATAACCGGTCTCGATTTGCCGTTTTACCGAAAACGAGACGAGACGCGGAGCGCCGCGACGGCCAGTCCGTAAACTTGCGGTATTATTTCTTCAATTAGTTTGGTAAATATGTAACAGTTACTGGAGCGTCAGTGAAGTTTGTCCCTGTCGGTGAAGTTTCTGTTGGCGGTGTCTCTGCTTGCGTGTTTGCTGTGATAACTCCATTGTCTCCGATAAGTTAGAGGCACTCGCGGGAATAAAACAGACATTTTTCCACCGAAACGCTAAGTATTCCTCCGGCATCCTCACACATTTTATCTCAACAATTGTCTTTTTATTTCGCAAAGTTTCAAACTTGAAATCTGCTATAGTATATGTTACACGCAAGAACAAAATTTGAAGTCAGAGAACAATCAATCTACACTTTCTTCATCTTAATCCATACTGTTCTTCATATTCAAGGTCAAAAGGACAACCATTTTTTTTCATTGCGTCACATTCTACCCATCACAAGGATAAAAAGTCCTGTATGAACTCGAGACGAATGAGACTAAATGAGTCTCTAAGGAATGAGACAAAGAGAAGTGGATATATAGAGTAGAAATTAACGTGTAACAAAGAACATAATATAATAAACGGAAAATATACAAGTTGTGAAACAAAATTAGAAAATATACAGAAGGCGGAGAATATTTGGTGTGGAATCGCGACGTCCGCGAAGACAGGTTTGAAACATGCTGAACAGTCGAGTTTTTTCGTTATCAAACCGATTTGATTTTATATTATATTTTCAATATATTCACACGCAAAGAAATGATTTACAACGGCTTCAGCAATCGTACGCTATACATATAAACACCATCTGACTGAAAAATTAAAATATTATATAATATAAATAAAATCAGTTTTTTTGATAATGGAAGTTTTACCACAATTTTTTAAGAGACCGATTGGGTCTTGACGATGATGGTTCCTTTTGCACTTTTTATTCTTGCAATGAATAGAATACGATGCCATCGAAAAAATTGTTGACCTTTCAACCTTGCAGTTCAAGGTCAAAGTTAATTTTGTGGCGGCTTCCTTACATCGATTTCCACCAAGCCGAGGGCATAGAATCTCGCTATAATGATCAAGACATAATTTATACAGGGTGTCCCAAAATTCCTTCAACAGCCGGAAATGGGAGGTTCCTGATATCATTTGAAGCAACATTTTCCTTTATAAAAATGTTATCCGTGGCTTTGTTTACGAGTTATTAACGAAAAACACTGACCAATCAGAGCGCGACCTAGGCGCGAGTTGGCACAGTCGGCCAAAAGACAGTTGGCGCGCCGGGCCGACTATGGCAACTCGCGTCTAGGTCGCGCTCTGATTGGTCAGTGTTTTTCGTTAATAACTCGTAAACAAAGCCGCGGATAACATTTTTGCAAAGGAAAATGTCGTTTGAAATGATCTCAGGAACCACTCCCTTTCGGGAAGTTCACGAATTTTGGGACACCCTGTATATTCGCGGATCAAACGCGGATAGAACGAGCTTTGAGGCATAAACATCTGGAAGTCGGGGAAACGCGATGGATGAATTTGTAAAGTGTATTTTTTTACTAGAACTTTTTACTCGAACTAGAAGACGAATATGGATGTATTATTACCTAACGTGACCATAGTGATTTATTGTCCCGAATGAAATGGAGATGAAACGGTTTTCAGTTCTCAAATTGAACGCATGAAATCGGGGACGAAGCCTTACAGAAGTTAGCCCCCCACTTTCAAAAATCACGTACTTTCAACAGTTGTGCTAAGTTTGTGCTACATTGTGCTCGAATATTAAAACTGTAATATCAAAAAAGGGATAAAAAATATAGAAAAACGATTTTTACAATTTTTTTGGCATTTTTTACTCGAAATGGAAGGCACAGATGAATGTATTATTAATTTTTGTTAGACTTATAGTTTGAAGAATGGATAAATTACTAATGGGGGAGGTAATGTTGGAATAATGACAATATTGAAACGTGTCGGATTATTTTTATCGATTTTCGCTCGCCAGAATGATCACTTAGCAATGCTAACGAAAACAATCGGCGTAAAGAGGGACAGAAGCGGCGTGGTTCCGAATCGATTAAAGAAGGAAGTGGATATCACCATTATACACAGCCATGTTTTTTTCGTAGAAACTTGCCTAATCGTTCCCATTCTTCGCAATAATCCCAGACCATCGAAGTTTACCCCAGAATTAGATGAATGCTATTCGGTGCAATTTCAGAGCCTGACGGTCTTTGATATGCGACAAACGCGTCGCATCTGTCCGGTTCCGGTTAGTTGGCCTGCGGCTACTTAGCAGCTAGGTACCTACTTTATACTTTGTTTGCTCCTGATGGCATTAACCCCCGGGGGTGATTGCGGAGCCCTGGGTAGCCCGTTCTAATACTCTGCCTCCGCCTCCGCCTCATCCTTGGTCTTCCGTTGTCTGTCTGGCCGGGGCTATCTATCCTCGAAGGTGGGATAGCTTTTGCTACCGGCTACGATGCTGTTAGCATTGCACCACGTGCTCGGAAATCCTGATCGACACCTCCGCCACGTAGCCGCTATCTGATCCACGGGACCTGACCGTTCGGCACCCTCCACGACCCCTGGCACTCGACTCTGCGAATTGAATTCACCAGTCTGCTGCTAACCAGGGGTAGTCTAGTTCGGTTTTCGGTCGAAACTCCACCGGCGCGGTAGCGTGGCCAACACGCGTTTTACTTATTCATCGGGAACTTCCCGCGCCGAGGCAGAAATAAAAGTACTGCGTTAAATCATTCGACGTTGCCCGATGATTTAATAATGAGCATAGGTGATGGTGTGGGTGGCACCGCGACGAAATGTTCGCCGTAACTTCCAAAGTGTCGAAAGGGCGACTGCTGCACCGTTGTTCCCGGCAGGAGATGAAATTAAGCGAGCGGAGAGCGATCGATGAATCAAAACCTCGACGCGCCGCGTTTTTTCGGTTGCCGATGGAGAGATCGGATTGCGACAGCCTGCGCGATAATTAGAAGCAAGATTGGGTAACGTTGAAAGTTGGAACGTTAAACCGCGGATTTTGACTCATTAGCTGCCGTTATTATCCGATACTCGGTCGAATTTCGCAGACTCTTCGTTGCGGCCGGGTCGGAGAAACCGCACACGAGGTATACACGAATAATCAATGGATCCGGTATTAACGGGAATATTTAATAAATTCGTGATTAAAAATGTTCCCCGGGCGAAACTTTTTCTATCGTATTTAATAGCATCATCGTCGGCGGGCATGACGGAATCAACGGAGGATCTATATTTTGCCGGGGATCCATGCCCGGGCACCACCGGGGGAAAAACGGAGAACTTCGACGAAGAAGATGGAGGCGGAGCACGGAAGGGAGAGGAAAGAGGCACCACCGTGAAGAGCCTCGGTAGCGTTATTGGAAAACGATGATTTACGATAATGGGGGTTTTTCCCTCCTTCGGCGAGCGGACGGGAACGGGACGGCGGACGAAGAGAACGAGGCTTTAGATGCTGGAAGAACCAGAGAAGAGAGAAAGACAGAAAGAGAGAGAGAGAGAGAGACCGAGCTTTCACCTACCTCCCCCGGAGTTCGAAAGGTGGGGCGTTAATAACGTTAATTAATATTTCGCGAGAGGTTTGGCGTTTCGCGAGGGGCGATACCAGGTCTACACGCTGCCAGCAGTCGTAACCGGCGCGGCAATCTGCCAGCTGGCAAACCGGCCACCAGTTTAGGATGGCAGCTAGCTGGGGAACCGTCTAGGCCTACTGACTTTTCCTCTATAATTGTCTTTCGAGCTCTAGTTGAGCTTGTACATGCTCAAGATCGTTTCCCTTACGTAGAAAGATCTAGCAACGAAAAATTCACCGAAGACAGTATTTTCTTACATCTTGGACAAAAATGTACAAGTTTAGCCTAGCATAAGGTAGACTTCTGAGTGGTCTACCAAGTTGGCAGCGCCATGAGACAACTGGGCATCGATCCCGGTGGATCCAGATGGATCTCTACAGGCTCCCCGTGAAACTAGAGGACCCTGGCGCAACTTGTCCTTTTCTGCTCTCTTTAGGTGATTTACTTTCCTGCCCTGGATCACCCACCTTCTTCTAGCTTCCGTAGAAGAACCCTCTAGCTCCTCTGAATCTGTCCACCTTCTTCTAGCTTCCCTAGGACTTTCCACCTTCCCTGGATCCATCGAACTCATTTTTGGTTCCCTAGAACCACCACCTTGCCAAAATCTCACCACCTCGACTAGATTCTCCTCACCTTCTATAGATCCTTCCACGTTTCCCAGATTCCCTACATCTATACTGTTCCGTCGCGCAGGAACAATATTCGTGTGTTTCCTTCGGCCAGGATTTATGATACGTTCGTGTCTAAATATCCTCTTCAAGGATTAAAGAAACTAGAGTCATTCGGCGACCAGTCAAGGCATCTGGCTAATGTTCAGTTTTTGTACGGCCTCGAAAATACAAAGTATGTATCATAAATCTGGTCCCTCCGAAGGACCGCTCGCGACCGTTACGCACGGTGTCAAACAATCGAGACCCGTCGCGTCATCGACCGAGTGGGGGATCGCCCCACTCCTCCTTCCAGGGCCTCCTTCAGAGCTACGTGAAGGAGGTTCCAATAGTCAAAAGCGTACTGATTGGGAAATGCAACTTTCGGCAGGAACCAATCAGTGCATTTTATTTCTTGCTCGAGAAGCCTGACGAACATCGCGTTGAAACCGCGTTCGTCAGTTGAGTTTTAGGCCCTCCACACACGGGTCGATCGGCGATTCGGTCGACGCGATTCCAGTCGCATGCGATTCCTCCCTCCACGTGACTTCCAATGCAAATGAATGGAGAGCCACACACGGGTCGATTCGTGGTCGACTGAAATCGGCTCGACTGAAAACGCCGCGGTTGTAATCGCGTGCGATCGGAAGCGAAGTTCGTCCACACACGGGTCGATCGGCGATTCGGTCGACGCGATTCCAGTCGCATGCGATTTCTCCCTCCACGTGACTTCCAATGCAAATGAATGGAGAGCCACACACGGGTCGATTCGTGGTCGACTGAAATCGACTCGACTGAAATCGCCGCGATTCTAATCGCGTGCGATCGGAAGCGAAGTTGGAAAATCGCGTGGATCGTACGATTCGCGCGACTCCACAGGAGACGAATTTTTCACTCTCTTAAATCGCATTTCTGAGGTAAAAAAATTGCTTAATTCGATGTAGTATCACTAATTAGAGCTTAATATACTCCCACGGTAAAACCTGCAAGTCTAGCTTTCCTTCTAGCAGCAAAAACGTCGAAGCAGTTTGGTTTTTATTGTTTTTGACAATGATCTCCCACAACAAAAAATCTGAAAAAAATCGAGGACACCGCTTTTGATGGTAGCTTATTCGGGCACTATTAATAGCATGTTTTCATATTTTTGAGTGAAAACGTGAAAACGCAATTCTTGATGTTTGAAAAACACAAATTGACTACAATCGACCCGTGTGCAAATGGCAATCGCGTCCGTCACATGAATCGTACGACGATCAAGACGTAAAAACTGCACGACGCGATTACAATCGACCCGTGTGTGGACAGCAATCGCGTCCGTCGCATGAATCGTATTTGACGAGCAAGACGTACGAACTTCACGACGCGATTTCAATCGACCCGTGTGTGGAGGGCCTTACACTCTAACGTCGCGACACTCTCCAATCCTCGGGTAGACAAGACAACGCACGAGCCGTTGTCTTGTCAAGCATTCTTAATATTTGTAACTAGAATCACGGTAGTTCGTAGTCCAGCAGTTAGGACACTCGACAAAAACGGGATCGCGTCGGTCAAGATCCTTCACGTACCGGATACCATCAATCGAGATCCGTCGCGAGCGTTACAATTAGAAACGCGAACATTATCTCTTTATCTGCGCGCGTATAAGGCAGGACCTGCTAGATCATCCTTACTGACGAGTCCACTAGCAGGCCCGGGACGAAACGCTTTCTTTAACGTATTCATGCGTATTTCATTTTCACGCGAATCGATAATTGTCTTTTGCGATCGTCATAACATTGAACTAACTGCCCAAGATTAACTTGGCGGGCAGTGATCCGGAACATTCGTGAACCTACAGTTCCGCGACAAAACATATACCCTATTTTCCCTTATACATACCCCTTTGCTTAACATTCGTTAATACTAATTCTTATGGATACGGCAGGTTGTATATGAAGTGTATGGTGATACAGTTCACTCAACATTGCTTGTAACATACAACTCCGCCGAGACTCGTAACCGAGTTAATACTCCTCAGCAGTTATAAACGCAACGCCAATCGAAACATTAAAGTGCAGTTCGCTTATATAATATTGATGCCATTCCCGCACACGAACTGCAATGAAGTGGACCGCAAAAGGTTAGAGCGCCACCCTACGGGATCGACGGAATTATATCTGGAACAAGCACTAGAAACCCAGTGCCTATCGCTGGATCGCGCATCAAGCGTCGGAACACCTGTTCACCCTGCGATCACTAGGTCTAGAAGTGTTACATTCCGCTGTTGACCCGGCACATAACGCTCGGCGTTGTTAAAACCCCATAAACGACAGGCGGATACGGCTGCTGCTAGCTGGTTTCGAGGTAGGACAGAAGAGCCCGCCGCTGTTTTAGGCTTGCGGCGCACGTACCGTTAATCCTGGCCCCGGCGCTTATGTATCGTATTTCGTCTTTCTCATCCCCGAACCGGCAGCGCTCTTGAAAAGGAGACGCTGCCAGGGCGGCGACAGGGTGCCATGGGGGGTGGGTCTCACTCGGGCCTCCACTCGACTCAGCTCGGTTCTCTCTCGCCTCTCTTTCGGTTGACACTTAATTTCCGTTATTCGTACGCAATCCTCAGTACACCAGCTTTATGTCACCTACCCATCCCTCAGAACCGGTGCTCACCCCTTCCACGGCTCTTCTTCAACCCCTCGGAGCTGTCTCCTTCATTCTCTTAGTCAACCAGCCGATCCCCCGCGAGTCCTCGCGTTACACGTTCTTAGCTCAATGGCGTTTGGCAACGTGAAAGAGAGATCCGCTTTTGAAGCTGTTCTTTCAGTCCATTCAGTTCACTCCCCGTCAATTATTATACTTTCTAGATTTTGCCATGATTGAAGCTAGAAGCATGATTAGGTTCCTCAAGGATCTTGACCTTAGGATGCTAAATGTTTTCGAAGGATTAAAATCAGCTTAAGGGTCATTTAGCCGTAACCTCTTACACAAATTCTTCTTTAGATAACTAACGTTATCATACGTTGTAAAATTGAAAAGTTGGTTCTATGTTCTGAGACATGAAAATTGATTTAATACAACTTTAATAGTCCACTGGTCTTTGAAAAACGCTAAGTCCTTCAGGGGTGGTTCTAACAAAATTTATTTACTCTTTCATCAAAGAAGACTTCGAATTCTTTGATGGGATGACTGAAGCGTAAAGCTACGCGCAAATCAGGAATAAATGCGGGATTCGATATTACGAGCTGGCGACAACGCGATGGTATTCAGAACGGCGGAGACATGGTTGAAGATAAAAATCACCCTTCATCGTGGACCACCGTGAACGACCATCGGGGTCTCGACTCTGGAGGCGTCGCCGCGATCGTCGCGGTTGTGAGGATTACATTGTCATAAAGTCTCGAGAAATTTACATGAGGAATGCCCGCAATAAAACATTGATGCGGTGGATTTGAATGCGCGAGGGCTAGGACCAGTCGTTTGATTGAACTCCTGGTTCTTACGACGTATTCTTTCGTCGACTGCTTTGGCTGCAAACATTTGATTAATTTTTATGGTCCACCACGTTACCATAGAAGAACGATAAAAGAAAGAGAAAAACGCTGCCTGGAAATGATTGTACATTGTAGACTCTAACAATTTATTCCTATTCATGCATTAACAATTTCAATCTGAAAGTGTCTCCCTACTTTCTACGGGTCTTTGACCACAATTTAAACAATTACCACGCGCACTATTATAATTTTCAGGTTCAAATAATCATCAGTTTGGGAACATCTGCGTGCACAAGAGATTACTAAATCAAAATTGCAAAGGGTTAACCATTTTACTCCTTTCTTCCCTCCAACACCAACTAGGTAAATATTGTCTCCAGTGATTGAACGATCATTTCTGATTGAATATTGTAATATCGGGTCGCCATCAGGATCGACGGGAATCGCGGATTCCCGAAGCGATAGCAAAGATAAAGTCGTAGTCGTAACAGGAAGGCAGCCGCTAGTAAAATCTTCGATTTAACCCGGATACCGTGGAAAAATATAAGAGGAAGGGTTAACCGTGGCTTCGATTGAATCCAATAAGATCGTCGTAAAGGGAACAGAAGACGGTAAGAGACAACGTACAGTAATCCTACGTGAATAGCCCGAGGGGTTAGATTCCATGGGGCGATGCCACCAGAGCCAACCGATGCTCCAATCATATTTATGGGTTCGCTGGCTCCTCGGTGTGGATTCCCGTGCCTGGATTACGTGGCCAAATAGGATACCTTACGGTATCCGGGCCGACATTCCTTGCTTGCCGTTTTCCTTAGCCTGTCGTAAAGAAAGAGTGGCCGGTCGACCGTGCATGAACCGTGCATGGATAGTGACTCAGCTTGATTCGACGGAAGGAGTGATCTGAAAATATTCCTACTGTCCACCAACAGGCCATGTCCGTATCTTTTTTAAGTAAATTCAGTGATAATAAACTCTAACATCGGTTTATTAAGAGGGAGGCGTAGAGAAATGATCCTTTCGGTGTTTGATGAAAAATATACCCCTATGCATAGAACACAATATTTATAAACTTTTCCTGGGAAATATATTCGTTGTTACATATGTTAAGAATTTCCGTCATCAATAATTTCTGATTGCTGCTCATTTCTAAAGTGTTTCTATTTTAATTTGTACGTCTTCGTTAGAACAAGTATGAAGTTATAATTAATACAAAGTTTGCTGACTTGAGAATAATTAAGATTTTGACATTTTAGCTGCACACCGTACTATCAAGAATGTTTCTCTTAAAAGGGGGGATAGAGAAAGAGAGAGGAGACACACGATACTTTCAGGAGACGCCTCACCTACCCACGAACGATACGGGGCTGCGATTAAATATAATTACGTTTGCGAGTGTCAGTAAAATGTGGAGAAGAGGAACGGGGAACAGAGACGTCCTCGTGGGACTAAGAAAGCCGACAGCTCGGTGATAATGATTCACCCGACGCGGAGCGCCTTAAGACTCTTCATTTGTATTTTAATTAGTGTCGTTATGCTAATTATGCGCCATTGCTTCTTGTCTCTCGACGTTTTTGTTTTCCGTCGTCTTCTCGCGGTGTTTGACGAAAAATATCGTCGGGGAACCCGGGAAATTGCATTTACCGCGTCGCTCACAATTAACGCAATTTGATGTTAAAAAAATCAAGGAAATAACAACCCTCTGACAAATCAAGTGTGCACAACCACGATAACATTCGACAATAAAGGTTGAAAAATAATCTAATTTAGTTTTATAATTTTTTCTTGCGCTCAAATGGCTGCTAAATCAGATCCTAAATTATTAAAATAGCTTTTTGTGGTGTTTGTCTTGATAAATTGTGTTTCGATGGCGTTGGTATCCATTAACACACTTTAATTTATGCTGAGCAACCATTTGTATTCACGGTAACGTCTCGCCCTTAAATTGTTGAAGTAATCCATGAAAGATTTTAATGTATTTCCCACCTTTGATAGTTAACCCTTTGTATATGAAGCTATTTTAGACAACCTAACCCGTGTCAGACATGTCTACTTGAGGTTCCACTTGGTATTATCTAGACGAGTACAACTGTACTGTTGTATAATAGAAAATTTGGTTAATATTCGACCGATCCTCCTAGTAAACTCGGTAAATATAAGCTTGATTCATCAACAGTTCATTCGAACAGAAAGTCTGCACAATTTGCGATCGTTTACCATCCCATCCGATAAACAGCGACTTATTTTCACACGAAATCGAATCGTCGCCCCCGCCCCCGTTTTCACGGCCGCCTTTTTGTCACGCTCCGCCCCCGGTCTCACCCTGCCGACACGTAGCCCGACGGAGCTTGTTGCTTTTTCCACCCCCGACGTGGCCCCGGAACTTTTTGTTATAGTCGCGCGAACTTCTTTAATAATGCAACTCTTTATATTCACGGGCGTTTTTAACAAGCGTCGGCCTCGAGATTAGGTGAGAGGAGAAAAAGTGAGTGGGCGCGAACCAGGAGGGTGCAAGACGGGGGTGGAAGAGCCGCGACCGAGGGCATTTAAGAGAGAGAGAGAGAGAGAGAACGTGATACTCGCGCGCCGAATATGCTGCCGTTACGATGTTTCTTAATTATTATTATTGCCATTGTGTTGCCACCGAGCTAAATGTGACCTACCCCGCCACCGACGACGACAGTAACAACCGCGCGGCCATGAATTGCTAATCTCGCACGAGCCGAAAACGCAACCCTCGTGCGAGACGCAGTCTCTCATCGCTAAATCTCGCCTTTCTCGAGACGGGAAGGGCAATTCCAACCGTATTTTTGTATTTCCTGCTAATGAAAGGGCCCGCCTGTCGTTCCCGCCGACAATAATCTCGAGGAATCTCCTAACCGGAGACAATAAAGATGATTGCGCCACCGAGAATCTCGCCAGCGAACGCGGAAAAATCTGACCGCTTTCCCCGGGAATTGTGAAATTGTTAAGCCAGATGAAACGACCTCGTTCAATTGGCGTAATCGAATGAGAAACTCGTGAATTGGTGAACTGCGGTGCAGTTACAGCCAGCGGGAAATGGCGAGTCAATTGTCAAATAGAATTCGCGGTCTCGCGTGGAAATGAAAATACAGAGCACCGTATGTGCGGGTGAAAATGGTTGTTCAAATTTTTCGGCTGGTTCAAGGTGACCAAATGGCGAATATGGAGGTAGAATTTTTCGATGAGAATCGCAAATATTCGGTTTGGAACGTTGAGTATAAAAATTCCCTAAAATTTTACTGTGTAGTAACCTGCGATAGAGGGTCTGGCTCGTGACGGTCTCAATCTACTAACGTAGACATTATTCAATTTTAAGGTCCAGTAAAATTCTGTCTCTCTGTTATCGACATTTAATCATCAACCCCTTACAGTTAAGTATCGTGTCAGACTCGTGATGAAGATTTCCAACAGTATCTGCTAAATATGTGTCATTAATTATTATAATTATCCTTGAAACTGGAATAAAATTATATTTAATTTTCGTGAATATATAGATAGTGGAAATTTTCTTCTATTTCTAAGATATTATAATCTACAAAGAAATGTTGATCATTGCAACCGTAAAATAAATCGTAATGCGAGGGGTGAACGAAAGTATAGAAATACGAATTATATAGCTTTCATTTTCTTACAGGAATGTATGAACGGCAAAGAAGTTCCAGCCCTTTGCTAATTGCGAGCAACCCCTTAAGTATTCAGAGCATTTTGAGGAATTAAAAATTTTTCGCGAAAAGGGAGTTGACGTGATCTTGCTAAATATTATATTCTTGTGCAGCAGAGCTATTTCAGTGGATTGATCGAAGGACGATCATTCGGACGAAGGGAGTCGTGGGAACGGCGGAAGAGGAAATTCAAGTTTTTCGAAGCGGGTCTCGCAGAGGCAGGGGGGTGCCGCTTTTCAGACGCCACAGCGATTATGGATTTCTTTAATAAGAGGCCGCGTTTAAACAGCTTTGATCAATTCACCCGGGCTAATTCCCACCCGCCGCGACCACCACAACGACCTTCGTTTCCCAAACCTCCCTTTTTCCCTTCCGGTCGACGCTCTGTGACGTCTCGCGTTACGTGATTTAAGGGGCTCTAAAAACCTTCCTCTGATTAAGCGACCGGCTCTGCCAGAGCGTCGCTTGCCCTTTTCATGGGCCTTCGCCATCACAGTCCCCCTGCTCTCCTTCTTTTTGCGACAGCCGACTTACGGACTTCGTGAAAACCCACCCCTCCGCCCGATCGACGAAAGTCCATTACGTTTCTAGCGGAATTTCAATGAATGAACCTAACGACCGACGTGAAAAACAGTGTTCCGAGGGATGGCGGCAGATTTATAAACGTAATATGCCTTGGCGAAGGCTGGATGGTTTCAGACACTAGATCCAAAAATTATTTCAGAATTTGTCGTCAATTTTTAGAAATATTCATATCATTCACGTCAGAACGTTCGTATTCAAACTTGTTTAGTTGAATGTAACAGTAGAATCAAGTAGGCAGTGTTTTGTACTTAATATCCATTTAACAGTATTTGGAGTTAAATTGTTTCGTAGTTGTAGCTTCGTAATATCATTTACATGTACATTTTCAGCGATTTTATTCACCCACAGTCAATCATTTTTAGGAAGTATTGAATTCTATATACCATAGAGAATGCTAATATGCCGTCAATGGATACTGAGTTTAATAAAAATTGGGAAAGGCGAGTACAATAACATTATCAATGATGGTACAATGCATTTTTAAAAACCAATGGAATCTATGTAACTTTATGAATGCTGATGAATTCAGCGATTTAATTCACCCACAGTCAATCATTTTTAGGAAGTATTGAACTCTATATACCATAGAGAATGCTAATATGCCGTCAATGGATACTGAGTTTAATAAAAATAGGGAATAGCGAGTACAATAACATTATCAATGATGGTACAATGCATTTTTAAAAACCAATGGAATCTATGTAACTTTATGAATGCTGATGAATTCAGCGATTTAATTCACCCACAGAGTCAATCATTTTTAGGAAGTATTGAACTCTATATACCATAGAGAATGCTAATATGCCGTCAATGGATACTGAGTTTAATAAAAATAGGGAAAGGCGAGTACAATAACATTATCAATGATGGTACAATGCATTTTAAAAACCAATGGAATCTATGTAACTTTATGAATGCTGATGAATTCAGCGATTTTATTCACCCACAGTCAATCATTTTTAGGAAGTATTGAACTCTATATACCTTTAGAGAATGCTAATATGCCGTCAATGGATACTGAGTTTAATAAAAATAGGGAAAGGCGAGTACAATAACATTATCAATGATGGTACAATGTATTTTTAGAAACCAATGGAATCTATGTAACTTTATGAATGCTGATGAATTCAGCGATTTAATTCACCCACAGAGTCAATCATTTTTAGGAAGTATTGAACTCTATACACCTTTAGAGAATGCTAATATGCCGTCAATGGATACTGAGTTTAATAAAAATAGGGAATAGCGAGTACAATAACATTATCAATGATGGTACAATGTATTTTTAAAAACCAATGGAATCTATGTAACTTTATGAATGCTGATGAATTCAGCGATTTAATTCACCCACAGAGTCAATCATTTTTAGGAAGTATTGAACTCTATATACCTTTAGAGAATGCTAATATGCCGTCAATGGATACTGAGTTTAATAAAAATAGTGAAAGGCGAGTACAATAACATTATCAATGATGGTACAATGTATTTTTAGAAACCAATGGAATCTATGTAACTTTATGAATGCTGATGAATTCAGCGATTTAATTCACCCACAGAGTCAATCATTTTTAGGAAGTATTGAACTCTATACACCTTTAGAGAATGCTAATATGCCGTCAATGGTTACTGAGTTTAATAAAAATAGGGAATAGCGAGTACAATAACATTATCAATGATGGTACAATGCATTTTTAAAAACCAATGGAATCTATGTAACTTTATGAATGCTGATGAATCATCAGTTCAATAAAAAGTAAAAGAAAAGTACAAAAATATATTTAGTAGATGGGAAATGCAGCACAGTTTTTCATAATTTGTTTCCACCACGTCATGATTTTTGTGAAATAATGAAATGTATGTAATTTTAATGAATGTACATACCATTTAATGGATAGTGGGTTCAATAATGATGATAGAAGGTACACTAATATTATAAATGAGAACCGTATGAGTAGTTTCATATTAATACTAACCTTCTACAGTCTCGAGTCTGTCGACAGGGTGCGCGAGGTTCGGGGGACACAGAGGATCTATAGCTCGAAGACGGAAAATGAGGATGAGGCGACGGAAGAGGTCGATCCATGGTCGTCAAGTTAGTGAAATGTCTTTGCGGTGATTGAGCAAATATTTGATGAAGCCAGCGAGCCCTGCTCCTTCTGCCTCGGGGGATGAAACGTGCGGACGCACAATCCACTCCGCGATGGAGAGGAACCGACGAATCGATCGGCATAAACGATGTTCAAGGAAGAATGGCATTCTGATACAAACGGTGAAACTGATTTACGCCTCACGAACCCTTAAAATTCACAAATCTTGGCAAATACTTCACTAAACATATTTACTCGAAGATTGCGAACATATATCAATGGTAACATTCGTTAGCTATTGTGAAAAATTATTTCAAATAATCGAAATAAAAGTTATTTCTCCGTTCAAATGAAATAACACGTGATTGTGGTTATTTCAAATAACATGTAGTCGAACAAGATGATGTATTGTCTGACTTATTATTTTTCAAATAATTCATCCGCATAATGCCCAAGTCTGACAAAGACACAGTAAAGTAATTAAGCAACGAGTCAGTTGATGAGTTTGTTTAGAAATGAGTTTCTACGTTCGTAGTTCCAGCAGCAACAACAGAATGCTCTGAGAAAAGAGCGAAAAAGTCGAAAAGGTTCCCCGGCCGAGGTAAATTGAGTTTAATTTATCCTAATGCTTATTGCCGGCGTCTGAACGGGGAAAGATACAGTATAAGCTTAATGAAAGGCCAGATGGAAGTCAGGAATCGGAGGACCGGTCTTTTCCCGGCGTTTCACAAATTAAAACTCGCGCAATTAAGCGGTCAGGAAGACCGGGGCTAAATCTTGCCTTCCTGTTTACGGTTGCGTTCCTCTTTTCGTTGGGAGCCTGCGCCAACAGATTTCAGATCGGAAGGACACGTCCCGACCCTTTTTCTTTTATTTGGTTTGGGGAAAAAAGAGGGAGCGAAAAGTGGACGCACAGCGTCACGACGGCGTCACCGCGTCGGCTGGCTTCGCAGCAATTATACAATTAGTTAAAGTATCTGGCCGCGTAACGGCCCATAAAACAAACATGATTGCGGGTGCTAACTGCTAGATACAGGGGCAAGGGTTTCGTTCTAATTGGCACTGACAAGGTAATAACGGCTTAATGATTTTATTGACCGACCTCTCCGTATACTCGCGCAATTTTTACGTTATATTGTCATCCACTAGAGTTTAATACTAAACAAGTAATAATAGGCTTTTTAATTGAAAACTGAATTTCTAATACAGCAAGCATGTTAAAAATATTATTATTAAATCATTTCCATTAGAATCATTTTCGCGGATTATGTATTTTTTTACACAAAATCAATCTAGCTTCTGGCTTCTATATAAAAATGGATAAATTTGGAAATTTAACCGAACCAAACAAATTTAGTTTAACCCAGAATTGATAGAAAAATAAATGCTATTCCACAGAGATTTCATATACTGCATTGTAAAATAAATTGGTTATGTTGTAAATATGAATATACTATAATTTTAACGAATTAATTACTCGCAGTCAAAGATTATGCAATTTATTGAATATAATATATCTGTTCTAATCGAACATATTTACGTAACAAGTGACAAATGAGTACAATGTTAAAATTATTACAATTCATGAACGTGTGAATATTACAACGTGCGGTAAAATAAATGAACAATATTCTTTGAAACGAGGTAGTTCCACATTTCCTGATCTAAGTTTAAAATTCCTTACTATGAAAATGATGCTATTACGTCAGCTGTCGGACTCTATAATTCAAAGAGCTTACCGAGCTCCCTCGTGATTCACGGAGAATCGATGGCGTTTGCCACAGCCATAAGGAGTCTCGATAAATATTTCAAAAAAACATAAACACCAGGCTCGTGCAAATCCCCCAGACGTCACACGGCGAAAACGCAAAGTGATATTTGAGCGAGAGCCCGGTGGACACGGTCGCCCGAAGAATTTTAACATTCTTGGTGCGCGTGCTGTGCTTCCGGGCACCCCACGACACTCTTGTATTATGCATGGCCCACAGATCGCACTTCCACTTCAGAGGAAATTCGCGAACTCGCGAACACCGCAAACGATCTGCGATACCGCGGCAAATGTCCCCGATGTGAAACCGAGCGAATGAAGTGGCTCTCGGAACTCTTCTTTCCCTATGTCCTCCGCTGCCGAGCTGAAATTAACTATTGCACGAGTACACCGACCATTGTTACCGAGTATAAATGGAAAAATAGTTTCGCGCGAAATTCTACTGAATTCGCGAATTGAGCGTTAGACAGTTTTATTACTTGAAAACGGTGGTTATTTAAAGAACCACTTTTATGATGGATAATAGATTCAATAAGGTAACCAATTTCATTAGAAATTAATGAATTAATTTTGGTAGAATATGAAATCTTCTTAAATAAATTATAGGAGCTTTATTCAAACAGATCTTTATCGTTTCGAGGTATAATTCAATCTGATTCCAAATATAAATTTCAAACGAACGTCGGTTGTTAATAACAAATCGATCGTCGGCTCATAACGACGACCAGCGAGATGAGCAGACGATCGCCACATCGACTCAGCTGGTCGCCGACGCACAGTGGTAAAATGTCTAATTCTAACTGGACAAAAATAATTTTTCTCAATTGTTGAAAAACATATTTAATTGAGAAAATATATTATTAGACATACTGAACCAAATAATTCTAACAATTATATCTCATTATTTCCATTTTTTATCCATTAATGACTAGTTGAATGTTCCGAAACTGTGGTAAATTTTTGTGTTGTGCATTGAAAAATGGAAAGTAAGTACATATTAAACTAATTTATATTTTCTCGTTTTAGTTTAAAACTAAAAGGAGGAAGTAAATAAAGTGAACCATAATCAAAAGCGTTTTTTTTATGAATGAGTTAATACAGTAAGGTTATACTTTAACTCAAGCATACTCAAGCTGCAATATTTTTATATATTTTATCTATATGAATTACTTAACAATGTCGAAGAAAAATTAGCTGCTACAACCTGCTACTTAGCGAGAAGTCCGATCTGATTAGATCGCTTAATTATAGTTTGTAATACGAATATTATATGTAATTAAGTTACTGTAATTATAATTTTCTTAAAAAGTAATCATATTAAAGTCATTTTCTTATATTCAGAGACTTTACCTTCTATAAGTCAGAAATATAGAAATATAAGAAAAATATCCGTTTGTTATAATTTTTATGTTCAATTCCTTTATAACAAAAAAATAAATATCATAATAGTAATTATCAAGTATCAAGAGGATATGAATTATTCCAAAATAATTTTGTCCACCTAAAATCGAAACATATACCACTGTGCGACGATCGATCGGCATCAACACCAACGTATGTAACATCTAATTCCTATACATTCCTACAAAATAATACTTCTGAAAGAGCATATTATTTTAGAAATGAGAAGAAATTAGCATATTTCACGAGCGAAACTTGAAACAATAATGGAAAGTATAGAGATATAAATTCAATGGTATACTCAACAATCTTGTTACAACGAGTAACTATTTTATCCATTATGCATGCCCTTCTTATTAAAGACACAGCAATCCTCTAAATAATAACTAAATACTCTAATAACGAAATACTCTACCCCAGTCGACCTTATTAATGTTACAATCGAATAAATCGTGTTAATCTTCGCAAGGTAATGTGGGGTCTCAGAGACCTCAGCTTTAGATTTTTGAAAAGAATTTTTATATGAATAAAATTAAATCTGTTTGTTTACTTTTTAACCTGTGTTGTTCTTTTTCCCAAATTTATTAAAAACGAGGCTATTTATGACATTCATTTTTCGGGATCCTGGAGACCCCCACCTTACTATTTATGTGTTATTAGACCTTACCTTGCGAGGGGATAAACATGGATAAAGAGAATGTCTCTTTTTTAAAACAATGTACACAGCATTTAGCTGACAGCTCCAGGAAGAGAATAGCGAATTTTATGTAAGATGAGTACAGGATATCCATTGCATCGAGTTCATGACCATCGAAATCGGTTTTGAGTTAGCGGCTCCTTCCGGAAGCCCAGGCGCATATACATAATGCATAACCGAACGCATCATCGTATCTCCATTTCGTCTCTCTGCAGTCGGGAAAGAAGCAGCGGCAGTGTTGTATCGAGAAAATGGCAGAGAGGCCGTCTTTTTTCGCGTTGTCCCCCTCTCGTCGACGTTAGCGACGGCTGTTACGGGGCGACGGAGGTGACGACACGTGTGCCAAAGTGAAAATGTATGGCTTGCGAGCACGTGAGCTGACTCCCCCGCTTGCAACGCCGCTAAAAGAGATTCTCATAACTAGATTCGTGACAGAGGAGAGCCGTGCCACTAATCTCTTCTCGATACCGCTTTACAAAAGTCCTCTTGTGTTCGGGAGCGTTGAGTGACAGCCGATCCGCAGCGAGTTCCCGGCGAATTTTCAGTCAGGCGATGCTGAACCGTCTATAGTATCCGACAGTGAACGTCTAAACGTTGTATAAACACTGTGTTCATAATTTAAACGCACACTTCATGATTTATTAATTAATTGTTAGAAAAATATCATTCCTGACGAATTTCGCTTTATGTGTTTCTGTGAATTTTTCAATCTTACCAAACAAAACAATTTTACTGAACACAAATACGTTTTATGATGTAGAGAACGCACTCGATCGCCTATGTTTTTCAACTGCGACTCTTTCAAACTTCTACAATTTCAGTATGATTCTAATGTTTTAGCGGTGAAGTACGTATCCATATGTTTTATGAATATAAATATACAAAAATGTCGACCAACCTTGAAAGGGGCGGTTCCTGAGGTCATTCGAAATGACATTTTCATTTACAAACTAAATAAAAATAAATTTTTAAATAATACCACGTTTAGAAAACGGACTAAAAAGTATAAAATAATTTTTTCTAGCCCCACACAGATTTCTAACCCCGTACACATAGTCCTGAAAATTTGTGATTGTAAATTTTGAATAGCTATGAAAATACTTGTAAGATTTAAAACGAAAAACGTGGGGCGCAAGATAATACATAGTAAGGAGTGTAGAGAGTAGCTGCCGCTGAGGAAACTCGCAAAACAGTTCATATCATTTGCAGTGCAATAAAATTGTTAGTGATTTAGGTGTTCATGCATCAATTATCTATTGCATGCGCCCCACGTTTTTCGTTTTAAATCTTACAAGTATTTCCATAGCTATTCAAAATTCACAATCACAAATTTTCAGGACTATCTGTACGGGGTTAGGAATCTGTATAGGGCTAGAAAAAATTATTTTATACTTTTTAGTCCGTTTTTTAAACGTGGCGTTTTTAAAAATTTTATTTTATACTTTTTAGTCCGTTTTAAAAACGTGGTATTTTTCAAAAATCTATTTTTATTTAAATAATTATTTTCTGCTTTTTAGCCTTATATGTGTGAAATTTTACAATCGATTTTGAACATTTTGATGAGATTATAACAGAGACATGTAGTAAATTTCAGACGGTATTGCGACGCGTCATATCGAAAACAAACGCCGTGGTAAAATGTCAAAGATAAAGGTTCGACGGAGAATCTCGGTGTAACGGTTCTTTCGCTTGGTAAACAAACATTATACTATAATAATACGTAGTAACTTTGTAAACACCGCACGGAGCTCGAACGCACACTGACGCACACTGAGCTCCTTCGGTGCCAAGCGGGTCAGTGGAGTGGGGACGAGTCAGAGTGGGGACGCTGAACGCGAAGACATGTTACGTCACGCGGCGGGGAGGGGGGCTGTAAATGCTATAAATTATTAATAATTTATATCTCCCAAACGCATAGGCTTTTCTAAAAAAATTTTTAAATATAGCATTGTCATCCAGTTCTGAGCTATGTTTAAAATTTCAGGTCTGTAGCTCATCGGGTAATTAGTTTAAAATCAATTGAAAAATTTGGACCGAATAGACAAACAGACATACAAGAAAGCGAGCTAATAAAAACGTGGTAAAAGCGTGGTAAAATAGAACACGATAACGACCGCTGTAAGAGTAGAATTTATGGCAAACACATGTTTCGGTTGTTTTTTTTTTGCAGATTGGTACGTAAAGTCTGTGGAAGATTGGTACCACGATTGTGTATGTTTCTTAACTGTGATTTCATCGAACGTCTTACAATTTCGGGTCCTTTAAAGTCTGTATAATTTGAACAAATGTTCAAGAGTGACCATACGAGAAAATTGTCGCTGGTTTGTTCGAAACGCCTTTGAGACTTTCAGAAAGGTGCCGTCAGCCATATTATCGGCAGATCGGAGCGCTTGGTGCACGTTGGCGAGGCAAAGTCTGCATAAATAAGGAGAAGGAAATTTGCAATTATGAATCGAGACTATATATATATATAGAAATACACGACTGCTGTCCTGAGCACCTAGCGACCTGCACCCCTCCCCGGCGATCCCGAACTCCTATCCGCCGTGAGTGCATACCCGCACCGCCGAGTTTCCGCAGAGTTCCACAGGAGGGTGTGTCGCAGGAAAAGTTGAAGGAAGCACAGCTGACGAGTATGCAAATGCGAGCCACCCCTTGCTCGCACCCCCCCGCCTACCCTCATCACACGGTCCTCCCAGACGCCGAGCCGAGCCGCGCCGACGAAACAGTGCAATCCCTATGTGCGGATTCGCATTAGCGAGCAACTTTCTGGAGAGCGGTTTGCTGGGAGACTGAGGGAAACGGCGGAGAGCGGCGGATACGGTTCCGGTGGCTGTCGGGGGTGGAGGCCGAAAGTCGGCAGGAGTACAGAGAGCCATTGATGTTGCCGGCTGATCTCACTGTTCGCTTAAACGCGCCACGGGATGAATCGCGACGCAACTGTCTGCCGATTAATCAAATCGAACTCGAAACGAAGCTCGAACGCCTCCGAGGTTTTCTGCCCGAATTCGCTTTGTCTATTTCCGAATATCGAGTGGTCTCATTTAGTCGCATTTCTACTTAACTCTGCGTCTGTTTATTCAGTTTCGGTTGCGCAAATTGCCCAATCACTCATGATTATTAGAAATATTTTCCTTTTTTTAATAGAACACTTAGTAATTCATGTATTGAACGCCTCCGAGATTTTCTATCCCATAGATCAATTTTGTCTGTTGCTGAATTATTGGAATTATCTCCAGGATCTTTAAAAACACTTTTCTCTAGAAAGAATTTGATCAATGCTAGAAGACAAAGCAACCTGTTCTTAATTGTTTACAAAAATAATGCGATTGGATCTGTGTGTAAAATTAAAATTTTAATCAAAATTATGTGAAATTAAAATTTTCTGCATTGTTTGCAACAAATAGGAGTTCAGTAGACATTGATTTTCTTTCTTATTAGGATTAATAGGTTGAATCACATATGACAGTATCTTTAAATTCATTTGTTTTTCCTTTTTTATATTCAATCTACTCATTATTGCCATGAATGCATAAAATCTGCTATCTAGTAATAACATCAAGGATATGAAAGATTGAAGGTAAATGTACGATGCCAAAAGGATTTCTGTTGAACCGAGTAGCAAGTCACATTTTCTTTGCACAGTCTCGGAGTGCAGAATTCTCGAAGTAAAGACTTTCAAGGAGGAAGAAGAAACTCCGGAGATCGGTCGCTCATTTCCATATAGGTTCGAACCATTTAGTTCAAACATTTCTTTCCATTCGCTAAAAGCATCCGCGAGGCCGGGCCACATCTCTCGATGGCATCTAACTTACAATTTAAATAAAAGCAAACACACGTACGCAGGGCCGTCACCCTCGGCTATATGAGTTCGCATACTCTTTAGATACCTACCTATTCGAATGCGAGTGAACTTTCAATGGGCTCCGAGATAGAAGACGTCCCCGACAGATTCCGGAGGGTGTGATGAATGTTCTTTAACCTCGTGGCTTTTCAGTCTTCTTCCCTTGCATTAAAGATCAATCGTGGGTGAACGCTTGGGACTTTATCAGGCAATGGCTCGATAAATGTATCATAACGGTGACTGATTACGCCGGCTCCACGGGGCACCAGCTATTTAGAGACAGTTTAGCAACTTTATAGAAGTTGCATCACTGTTTTAGATTTTGCAGGGTAGCAGCCTTACTACTTCTTTAGATTTTCGTATTTGTCGACTAGCAATACATTCATTTCTATCTCACAAAATAGAAATCGTACATTAAAAATGACTGTTCAAAATAGTTCATTCAAATATTTCCCATGGAAAAGTTTTTTTAGTTTTAACAACTATCGAATGGAATGTATAAAATCATTTGAACATTTGACTACACTAGTCTATACATTATTTAAATGCAATAAATTGTTTCATCCATTATTAGCTGAATTAAATACAAATTAAGGAGGTCATTCCTGACATAATTTTTACATGGGGTAGAGAGTTACTGCGAACCACAGTAATATTCGGACGCTTTTAAAACGACGATAACTTTTGTAATGTCAGATCGGTAGATGCGGAAAAAAACTGCAGGCATTGAACGATGTGAAAATCCTTAGATTTATTTAAGTTACAGGCCGAAAATCGTGACAAATTGCAATTTTCACCATCCTGAAAGCCCACATAAAAGAGCTGTAAACAACTTCCAGTATTTTCTTTGTAATTCTGTAATTTTCTCTATAAACTAATTGCTCTAACTTCTCAAAAAATATCCAAATCGTTTGATCTAATATTAAAACAGTTGTCGTCCCTTTAAAAGTGTCCGAATATGGTTCACTGTATGTTTCTTGGTCAGAATAAATCTTAATTTTGCCAGTAGTCTAATTGTCCACAGAACCGGCAATATTCCGGTCCAGTGTAATGTATCGTAACAAAGTATATCGGAAAGACAACGCAGTATGGTTTGATAGAATATTACCCAGAAGTTTAGCCCCGCGTGGGGCTGTTTTATCCGTGATCTATCAAATTGACCCAGGCAGCTCGGCCCTTTCTCAGCTATACACGGGTCGGGATGATCCTAGTAACCGAGCGGTCGGATTGCGAATTCGGCGCTCGTAAAATTAACGAACCTTGTTGCTTCACTCACTAACTCCCTCTCTCTCTCTTTCTCTCTTCTCCTTTCCCTCTCCACTGTCCCTTGTTTCTTCTCTCCTCGCCAAAGATCGAATTCCTCCTTTGAACGCCGCCTACAGTGCTCCGAGAACTATTCACGAACTTCTTTGTACGAAGCAATCAGGAGCTCCGCGTATAAACGCCAGATACAACCGGCACGTGCCGTGAAATTCATTGTCCGCGTTGCTAACGACGGTGTTTAACCTTTCATTTCTCGAATTGATAGTGGCGCTACACCATTTCGTGCATTTGAAAATGATCGTTACAGTTCATTGCTGGTAGTAGGCATCTTATTATACCTTCTTTTACTGTCGTAGATCCAAATTATTTCCTACGTAAATTTTGACGATGGATTTATTTGGAATGATAACAGAAGGCACTACGAATTATTTCAAAATGATACAAATAAATTCACTTGTCTTTGTCTGAAATTAATAGTGCAGTAATAATGCAGTTCTACGAACATCGCGTCTGCTAAAAAATTCAAACAAACACTTCCTGTCTAAATTTTAACAATGAATTCAGAAAGGACGCTGAAGGAAAATCGTGCAAAATTATTTTAAGATGAAAGACGATTGTATGATGTAGATGCAGCCACTTGCACTCGTTCAAAGATAACACAGACCGCCACGCTATTTTGTTTCAAGAAGATCGTAGAACTTCTTTTCTTAAATAGTAGAAGCGGGTACTATCGAGCCAACAACGGTGCAATTTGGGGGCGTGCATATTCAGAAAATTTCGCGGGGCTGCACTTTAGAGATCACGTGTCGGTTATTGCAAAGCGACAAGTTTCCCCCAGTGGCAGTATCGCGCAATATCTGCCGGCCAGGTCAATTTCGCGGAGAACACGGCCGGTCTCCATTGTCACGCGGTCAGGCCAGGGAAGCTGGTGTCGTGATACGACAACTGGAGAAAATGGAGACGGATGATTTCCTTTTTCCTTGCCGGGTTTAATGGGTCGCGTGACAGCTATACAGCGAGCTGTGACACCCACGCGAAAAGGTTTCGCAAGGTAAACGCGGGACGCTTACCGTGATTACGGTGCTTAAGGGTCGCGCTCACGTGTCGCGTGTGTGCGTAGAACCATGTATGCCTCGGTATATCCGCGACAGCCGCGTTGCTTCTGAGCATAATTTAACGCGATACGTTGGGGTTGTGCTAACTTGCTTAGCGTAACCTCAAATAGAACCCGTAGGTCGGGAAATTTGCTTCTGTGCGGAGCACCGAAATCGACGGGGGCATCGCTTGCCTGCGGAGAATCGCGAGAATCCTAATTGCCGGAACGATCATTTAGAGGGAAATGACGTACATAATTAACGAACGCCGTCTGATTTATTAAACCAACCCTAGCGCCATGTGCGACCCCGCGATCCGACGCGTAAACCGATCTTCCGCGAACGATTTCGGGAAAATCTACACCACCCGCCAATTCGAAACATCGACTTTAAAATCGCTTATGAGATACTCGGGTAGGCGAGACCGGAGCTGTCAGTTCCGATTTTGAAGAAACATATAGAATGACGTAGAAATAGTATAGATATTCTGATCTCTAACGGGTAATTTATCGTTAAATTTACTATATTTTAAAATTCTGACCTTAAAATGAAAATATTGTAATAGGATTTTCATATTTTTTCATTTATTTGCCGTTGAACGTAGCTGAATTTTTGCCCCGTTGTAAGGCAAGTTGATTGTACATTCGGACGAGTTAGTAACACAAACATATCCGAATAAGAACTTGTATTAAACTGAGCGTCAAATACCAAGCGACAAAGGGTGCAATTAAACTGTCCAACAGCCAAAAAGGATTTCGATGCTCACTATGCGAATCTTATAGAGTTTTTTGCGCTGATTCCGAATCTGTCCTTAATTTTTCGCCTAGACGCACAGTTTTTGAGAAATTTGGGTTTGAAAAATGACATATTTTTCAACTTTGAACAAATATTGTGATGTTATTATAAAAGATATTGAATTGATCTTTGCAGCAAAAGATTCCTTAGACTCTCCCGAATACAGTGATATCCAATATTAATACATTATGATTGCTTAAACATGTTTAAACGATCATTAAAGACGGAGAGACACCACTTTTGCACCAATTTTTGACGATATTTTTTAATTTATCTCAGAAAATAAGGGTCCAGCAGAAAATCGAACTATACTACGCGATAGAGCAGACTTTAATCAGTGGCGCTTACGGCTACAATAGGCGATCCACGGGATACGGCGCGCGGCGAACGCCCGTTGTAGTGGTGAGCGCCACTGGCGGCAGCTCATGTCGGGCGAAGATATTTTCTTTCTGGTTCGGTAAAAACGTCGACGTTTCAAACTTAAAACGGTGGTTTCTAAAGATTAATGTCTGCTCTATCGCGTAGTATAGTTCGATTTTATGCTGGACCCTTATTTTCTGAGATAAATTCAAAAATATCGTCAAAAATTGGTGCAGAAGTGGTGTCTCGCCATCTTTAATGATCGTCTAAACATGTTTAAAGATGTTTAAACGATCATAATGTATTAATATTGGTTATCACTGTATTCGGGAAAGTCTAAGGAATCTTTTGCTGTAAAGATCAATTCAATATCTTTTATAATAACATCACAATATTTGCTCAAAGTTGAAAAATATGTCATGTTTTCAAACTCAAATTTCTCAGAAACTGTGCGTCTAGGAGAAAAATTAAGGACAGATTCGGAATCAGCGCAGGAAACTCTATACGAATTGCATAGTGAGAATCGAAATCCCCCAAAAAAGTTGAAATTTGTTGGATCGTATTTTTTTGCATCGACCTAATAAAATTATTTGCTGTATTTGGACAATTGAATGAAGAATCTGATCATAGAATCATTAAGTGCCTCGCTTGTACTACCATTACCGAATTCTACAAGATTCTGCAGCTTTTAATAAACGTCTGCATAATTTAACTGAATGATCGAATTGCAATACCGCCTAAGATAGATCGTTCATTATCGATTAGCGCAAAATGTTGGGAGTTCACCCTATGGTTATTGATGACGGCAACATTAAGTCCACGGTCCTGAGATGGTCGCATTCAAGACAGATTACTCGGCAGATCATTAAACGGATCGAACGGCGGTACACATTCAATGGGATAACCAGCAATTAGGCTGGAATCGTAATCATTCGATCCCGGAACACAGTGACGAATCAAACAGCAATGATTTGACATCGACGCGTGTAATTATGCGACTCTATTTAACGATCGCACGCGAATCTAACGGCCAGTTAACAGAATTACACGATGCTTAATGTATCCACTGTCTGCTCGATAACTATCTCGCTTTGTGATATATCGGCCGTGCTCGTGACACGTCGTAATCGATCGTCATGCACGTCGTACAGCGAATACATTATCTTCGCGTGATTAATTTGGCCGCCTTGCCAGCTGGATCTACGTTTCATGTGAACAGTTAATAAGACACGCTGGTCAAACATGCTTAAATTTCATCGAAACAAATAGTTATTCAATTCCAGAATTATCCCTCATTCATTAAACGAGTCATTCTGTACGCCCATTCACCTTGTAAGCGATATTTTCAATTATGAAAGTTCATCAAGTTCTACCTTTACAGTCTATGAAGATACAAGATTTAATCCGATGTTACTGAGCCCAGAAACAGTGCAATATATTATCTGATTTTATTCCGTCTATATACACGAGAAATTCAAGATTTTGTCTGATATTACTCAGTCTGCAAAAATACCAAATTTTGTCCGACCGTGCCCAGTGTATAAAAATACAAATTTTCCATAAAAACAATCATCTAGTAAAAACGATCACTAGTATATATCATGTATAACAATTATCATAGCTTCTCAGATCTAGAACCTCACTTTAATCTGTGAAGATTCACAGTTTCTGCACGAATAGGGAAGAAGATGAACAGACGTTAAATCGCTTCAATTAACGAAAACTCAAGGAAGATAGTTTTCAGGCTTTCGAAGTTCGAGAAGCAGTCGAGCAGCACGGAGCCATGAAAAGCTGTTCGAATGCGGAGACTTCAACGCTGCGGGAAGAAGCCCTCACGCCAAAAACTGGAACCTTGTAATCTGAGCCCGACAAAACGGCAATGAACGGGTGAGGAGGTCGCAACGTCGGATCCTCCTTGGATAGAAACGGTAGCTAGCGCTCGTAGGAGCTTTGGGGCCTATAATCATGCGTCTTGATTAATGCCTCGCGCTCAGTGATCATCCCGAGTCTCTAATGCTTCCCTCCCACGCGTTCTAGACGGCCCTAGCCCCTGCTACTTCAGGCTCCTTCCTAACCCCAGCATAGTAATATTCCTTGCCTGACTATCGGCTGGATCAACTCACCATTGTTAATAATTTCGCTTAGATACGTAAACAAATCCGATTAATCTTTAACTCACGACGGAAAGACTCGTTGATTACAGATTGATAAAGAAAGCTTGAGATCCAAGTATCGAATTCTTCTGAAATCCATTCTCTTTAGATCTCATTTTTAGATTTAGTCTTTCGATCTAGAGGCTCTGGAGGCATATAATCTTTTTAGTATCTATCTTCTCAATATTTAATAATGTTCCGTTACTACGTGGACAATATTGCATCACCCCTTCTTCCACGACTATTCCTATTCTAAATTATCAATGTGGGATCCTACGCAGTCAAAATTTGATGAACACTGAAAAGAAGCACTTAATGCTAGTACAGGTGCTTCCTGCAATATTCAGCGAAATAAACAATCCAAATAAATCTCGCGTAAGAAGCGAGTGTCTCGAGATACGATGTAGAACGAGCTGAACCAGTGATTCGAGAGACCAAGGAACGTGATTGCTGGAACGTGACTGGACGCCGGTAAATCAGCACGGTCTCGCGGCGGTCGTGGAGATAGTAATTCGTAGAATACTTCCCGATCGGTTGCCGAATAAAGCCCGTGGTTCAAGTATATCGGCGGTGAAACTTGAAAGGGTGGCTTCCCGATAGGTAACCAAGCGTAACCACGAATAGTTGTAACCATCGCTAAGTGGAGTCGTAACTACGTGGAGCCGCGGGTCTGGAAAGTCCTGGCAAAGCGCAAGATTAAGCAAATCGACGGTCGGTCGGCGTTTAAGGTCCTGGTCAATGGCGCGGAAGAGACGCGGAAGGAGGGCCGAGTAAGCAGGTTATAGCTCGAGCACCGCGCTACAGATGGATAGGTAGATAGAGGCTGGTTTGGGTGGACCAAACTGATACAATTAGATGTGATCTTAACGCCATAACTCAGGGCTAATCTCGGGGTCTAGCCGAGGCCCGGGTGAATTTCGCCTTCCGGCCAAGGCGCGACTCACTTCATTATTCATCCCGTTCTGCTGCCGGCCCAGTTATCTCTGGCAATCCGAACCGGATGTACCGTCCAACCTATCGACCTATCGACGCCGACCTGACCCTACAACGAACGTCTCGCGGCTCTGCCTTCCAGCCAAGACACCGGCTAATCGGGATCGTAACAATTATCGACGCTTCTCGCTCGGACGACGATGGACCCGAATTTGGATCACTCGATCCGGAATGCTACTAATACGCGGGTCTAGTACACCGATTTGATGTGTTGCATTTACAGCTTCAGTAAATGCAACGTACTGACGATTTTCTGTTACAACATAAAATGTTGTTCTAAGTGCTAGAGTAATTTGGTAGAAGGATTTACTTCACATACGAATTAAATAAAATTCGATGTGACCAAAGATACTATTCATTTGTAACTTTTTACTTAAAAGTATTATCTTAGGCGGGAGGCTCAGGATCTCAATCATATCACCTGGCAATGTCCAGAATATGATTCAGAACGAGAACAACTGTTTGAACTGCTCCTCAATCGTAAACACTATCCTCCCTACACTATTAATTTTTTTCTAAGCGTACTAGATATTACAGCGCTAATGTTTATAAGACAAAGGATAATATTAAGGACTTTCCATGAGAATAACCAAGTTTGTGTTGCTCTAAAAGACAGATGTTATAATTGACATATGGTGTATATACAATATTTACAAATATACAAAATGATTTATTAATTACCTAAAAGAAAGAGAAACGACAATTAAAGTCTATTCTCCTCAATTCCTCCTAGGTCTATTATTTTATTTTATTTTATTCGTCACTTTAGTCTTTTCACACGTGTTCACTTACGTCACCTCTCTGTGTTTTGATTTCACTCGTTGAGGATCGATACATATCGACTAGAGGGCGCGCTGGGCTAATGAAGCGCGGCTGATTTGATTTAAAGAAAGCATCCTTTTTTTACATGTTTATTTTTAACTTTATCAAAAAATGTAAGATTAGGATTTAGCGCCTACCGTTTATACTACATAATTGCACTTTATACATATTATGTTATATACTTCTCTATCTTTTGTAAAGTGTTATAGTAATTTATGCTATATAAACCAAACTAGGTTTACGGGATCAATAAATAAATAATTAATTAATTAAGTGTTATCTTAGTAATGAATTTTCTAGTGGTATTTGACCTTAATATTAAACAATATAGGGAATGTGTACATTCGCGAACACACGCCGCCGCGTTTGGAACCTTTCGTCCAAATCGGAGACAAAATCAAAGAACTTTCGATAGAACTGAGGTAGAGCGATGAAATTTTTTTAAAATTATAGCTGAAACTTGGCAGAATATGGGAAAAATAGGGAGATTATGGTACGAACGTTTTATAAACTTGAGAAAATTCGTTAAACTCTCACAATTTCAAGAAAATTGCAGTTTTTTCAATAACACGAGCGGAAAAATTTTTTTTAACATGCTGTACATCATTTCCTGTAGATATTTTCACGCTGATTTTAAATCTGGTCTCAAAATTTGTCTACGACCTCAGGATTTTACAAGAAATCGATTTTTGTGAGCGAATTGTTTAACGAATTTTCACAAAGTTATAAAACGTTCGTACCATAATCTTCCTATTTTTCCCACATTCTGCAAAGTTTCAGCTTTAATTTAAAAAAAATTTTATCGCTCTACCTCATTTCAATCGAAAGTTCTTTGATTTTGTCTCCGATTTGGACGAAAGGTTCCACTGTGCGCCGTATCCGAGACGATTTTGCACTTTTAGATAAAAATGTATGATTCGGTAGCCACAGTGTTAAGTACATTATTATGAATTTAATGCTATGTACGCGAATGTAATTGTTCAAAGAATGTTTTCAGACAGGTGTTCTGTAATGTAAAATGTTGTATTATATCGATTTGTGTTACCTTTCATTAAAAAGAGAGGACTTGTGCATCCCCTGCAGCATTTCTCGATAAACTAAATATACCATCGCAGTCGAGACTCGTAACCGTTCGACAGAGAACGACTCCGACACTTTTTTCCTTTAATAAACCATAACTCCGTTCGCCATGAAAACGAGAGTCACATTAAAATCGCGCCCGCGAACGCCTCTCCCTTGTTCGTCGGTTATTGACTGACTTCGCTTATGTACTCTCGGTTTACGATGCCAGTAAAGTCACAGGAAGGCATCCGGAATCGGTCTGTTAAAAATAAAACGGTCGCCCCCTGTTGAACGTATTTCCTTGAACTTTTAACTGTGACCGAGAAAGATTCGATACGATCGTCGCAAATTTTCGGGAAGATGCAAATGGAAGTCTGAACTTTATTCTCGAAATCATTATTCCGAGGGATGCTATTATTATATAATCGAGGATTGAGAAATCCTGAGTTCGAGTCTCGATCAAGAGAATTTCTTCGTTTAACGAACAGTTTAATGACTCGAGTACGAAGTTCGATGGCCCGGAAGCGCAGGACGATAGTTTCTGACCCATTTACCTAAATCTATCGACGAGAGGGTATAAATGATCCGAGCCCGCCACGAAAGGAAGCAGAAAATTTAACCCTTCAGGAACGACGAGCGATAATCGGTTTCTATCTATTTGATCGACAGATTTTCACTTCTTGCACTGTAACATCCATTCAGACTTGTGATGAAGATTTCGAACAGAATAGGTGTAACAAATATGTTATTAATTTCCTTCCAATCAAAATAAAATTCCATTGTCGTGAATATATACAGAATGTCCAACGTAACTGTAGCCAGAAAATTCAAAAAGATATTTGTTCATGAAAAATGAAGATCATCTTTATAATATTATTGCTTATGTCATAACAGCCGACTATACTATGACCTTTACGCGACCTTAACAGTAAGGCAGGCTGGAGTTAATAATTCTTTCGAGGGATCAATTTCCTGACCAATATATCAGCAACTCCAGCCTGTCTTACTGTTGAGATCATATCAAGGTCATTGTATACTAGGCCGTTGAACCAATTCTAATCACTGCAATCGTAAAATAAATCGTAGTGCAAGAGATTAGCATAATCTAGACAGCAAAGACGTCGCTCTTGAAGGGCTAACAAACAAAGCAGAGTGGCACGCATCGACAAATCCATTCCTGAAGAAGAGCGCCTTTCGCGAGGATCAAACGCAAATTGAATCGGCAGGGAAGGGAACACCTTTCGGTAGCCCGGAGCCCTTTCGCAGATGAGACCGTGCAAATAATGAGGCGGTGATCGCTGATTAAACGCAATTCTCGCGTCGTTCCTAACCAGCCAATCAAGGGAATCTCTCACCGCGTTTTCCGCACGGTCCCGCGTCGCAGGGCCGCGACACGCCGAGTCAGACCGAAATTCAGCTACCTGTGGCTTCGCCTAGTTTCACCGAGAAATACGACAATGGCGCGAATTAGCGCTGTTGCGCATACATACGTCATATCGTCTGTATCATCAGCATTTGATGGTGCGGAAGGTGCGGCGAGGCAGCCGCGCCATGCCACGCCATGCCACGCCGCGCCGTGCTGCGCCGGTTTGCCGTAGGGGAGCGGGTTGGCCGCTTTGTACCATCAGGGTGATTATATTGCTGTTCGGCGAGAAACATCGAGTCACATGAGCAACCGAGGGGAGAGCAATGAACGTTACACGCGCGCGTACACAACACCGCGCGTACATTCGTTCCCTCTCTCTCTCTCGCTCTCTTCTCCTCTTGAAACCGTTGTTCCGAATCCTGCGCGGAATACAGGGACGCGTCTTTTGTCGGTCGCAGGATGAATGCGGATACCGTGCCTCGCGATATTGTCGTTCTTCGCCTGGCGACACGCTAGACCTGAAACAATGCGCAATAACGAGCCGAAGATCCGGAATTGCCGGACGAAGAACGCCGCCATGAGGATTCAGCCGACTCGGGATACTCGGGGACCATTCTCGCCGGAATTGCCGGAATCTTAATCTCCAGGAATATCTCTTGAGTGTGATTTGCTACTGAGCACAATGGAACTATGTTACCACCCTGTGTGGCCGATAGACGCTCCAAATGTTTTCGGAACTTTTTTCGATAGAATTGTGCTTGTGTGAGCTTTCCACAACCTCTTCACTCTTTGTGGATGTTCCCCCGTGTTAGTCTTTGGTAAACGTCAATTTTTGGCACCAGGTCAAGAGGTATGAAATACTTGATCAATTTTTCAATGACCGAAGGTTTAATGGGATTCAACCCTTGATAATTCAACCGTTGATAATGCTCAATATTCATTTATCTGTTTGTTCAAAGTACTTCTTGTAGACCCGTCAGCCTCTTTATTGTTTGTAATCGCTTGAAACTGAGTGTCTCTACGATGATTTGGATAGTATCGGTCAAAATAGACCCAGGCACCGCTGGCGAAGGGATAAACGTAGACATTTGATACAGAATACAGTGAAATCTTCACTCTTCACTCTTTGTGGATGTTCCCTATTATATGCTCCCTTGTTAGTCTTCGGTAAACGTAAATTTTTGGCACCAGGTCAAGAGGCATGAAATATTTGACCAATTTTTCAATGACTGAAGGTTGAATTGATTCAACCCTTGATAATGCTGAATATTGATTTATGGGTTTGTTCAAGGTACTTCTTGTAGACCCGTTAGCCTCTTCATTGTTTGTAATCGCTTGAAACTGAGTGTCTCTACGATGATTTGGATAGTATCGGTCAAAATAGACCCAGGCACCGCTGGCGAAGGGATAAATGTAGACATTTGTTACAGAATACAGTGAAATCTTCACTCTTCACTCTTTGTGGATGTTCCCTATTATATGCTCTCTTGTTAGTCTTTGGTAAACGTCAATTTTTTACACCAGGTCAAGAGGCATGAAATATTTGATCAATTTTTCAATGACTGAAGGTTGATTTGATTCAACCCTTGATAATTCAACCGTTGATAATGCTCAATATTGATTTATCTGTTTGTTCAAAGTACTTCTTGTAGACCCGTTAGCCTCTTCATTGTTTGTAATCGCTTGAAACTGAGTGTCTCTACGATGATTTGGATAGTATCGGTCAAAATAGACCCAGGCACCGATGGCGTAGGGATAAATGTAGACATTTGACACAGAATACAGTGAAATCTTCACTCTTCACTCTTTGTGGATGTTCCCTATTATATGCTCTCTTGTTAGTCTTTGGTAAACGTGAATTTTTGGCACCAGGTCAAGAGGCATGAAATATTTGATCAATTTTTCAATGACTGAAGGTTGATTTGATTCAACCCTTGATAATTCAACCGTTGATAATGCTCAATATTGATTTATCTGTTTGTTCAAAGTACTTCTTGTAGACCCGTTAGCCTCTTTATTGTTTGTAATCGTTTGAAACTGAGTGTCTCTACGATGATTTGGATACTATCGGTCAAAATAGACCCAGGCACCGATGGCGTAGGGATAAATGTAGACATTTGTTACAGAATACAGTGAAATCTTCACTCTTCACTCTTTGTGGATGTTCCCTATTATATGCTCTCTTGTTAGTCTTTGGTAAACGTAAATTTTTGGCACCAGGTCAACAGGCATCAAATATTTGACCAATTTTTCAATGACGTAAGGTTGAATTGATTCAACCCTTGATAATTCAACCGTTGATAATGCTCAATATTGATTTATCTGTTTGTTCAAAGTACTTCTTGTAGACCCGTTAGCCTCTTTATTGTTTGTAATCGCTTTAAACTGAGTGTCTCTACGATGATTTGGATAGTATCGGTCAAAATAGACCCAGGCACCGCTGGCGAAGGGATAAATGGAGACATTTGTTACAGAATACAGTGAAATCTTCACTCTTCACTATTTGTGGATGTTCCCTGTTACATGCTCTCTTGTTATTCTTTGGTAAACCGTCAATTTTTGGCACCAGGTCAAGAGGCATGAAATATTTGATCAATTTTGCAATGACTGAAGGTTGATTTGATTTAACCCTTGATAATTCAACCGTTGATAATGCTGAATATTGATTTATGGGTTTGTTCAAAGTACTTCTTGTAGACCCGTTAGCCTCTTCATTGTTTGTAATCGCTTGAAACTGAGTGTCTCTACGATGATTTGGATAGTATCGGTCAAAATAGACCCAGGCACCGATGGCGTAGGGATAAATGTAGACATTTGATACAGAATACAGTGAAATTACTTTAGCACCGAGAATGTCTTCACTACTCTTTTCAATAGAATGTTTAGATAAGCTTGTGTTGGTCACACTCCTTGTTTCTTCATTCATTTTATTATTATTCAGATTTGTAGCAGATATTCCGTGAAATGTTGCGATAGTAAGGATTAGGACCAACCACTCGGATGTCAAATTAAACAATCGCCATGCGAATTCGTTCAGCAAGCATTACGTATTCAGCGAACAGCGGTCCCGTGTCGCCATCAGTTTCTCGTTGTACACCGTTAATAACTCCAATTAAAGAAGACTCGAAGCATCGTAAAGGCGTGTACAAAGTACAAAACTCAGCGCGCGCGCAGATGTTGAAAGACGAGTCCCTGGAGTAGCTGATAATTCCTACGGAAACTATTGCGAAAAGTCCTCTTACAGGCACTCAAAGGGATGCCGCGGCACTTCGTAGGAATTTTCTCGGCTCGTCGCGAGATTTCTCGCAGACGAGACCCCCCGTACCTCTGACACCCAGGACCCTCTTCGTCTCAGCGCGGTTCTCTTCGAACAATTCGCCAGTCAAGCTGCCGAGAGAGAGAGAGAGAGAGAGAGAGAGAGAGAGAGAGAGAGAGAGAGAGAAGTCGCGGAGAACTTCCTCTTTACACCGAGAACACCGGAGTCTTCCTTCTACACGGCGGCTGTAGAAGAGAGCCACTATTCACGCCGCTTCTGGAACCCCTTTCTTTCCCTCCCTTTCGTTCGCAGTATGCCTGCTCGAGACAATGATATCGCAGGAAGAGGAGAGAGAAGAGCGTCACGGACCCGCTTTACAGCTCCCACTGGGGTTGCCTTTACCAGGGCAAAATTAATATCATAAATAATATCGTAAAAAAAAGAATACAGCCCGCCAGCGTCACGATGGCCACCGCCGCAAAACGTTTCTCTCGCGGCTTGATAAAGAATGGGGGTGGGGCCGAGATGGGGTGAACGATGGAGACAACCACCCTCGGGAAGGAAGCTGGGTCGACAAGAGACCCTGGATTAAAGAAAACGAGTTACCGCGGGCTACCAGTGTATTCCATTTGTTCGTAGCTCGTGGAACTCCTGATTTTACCGGATTCGAGGAAATATTGCCGGAGACCGTTGATAGGCCGCTGCTTTCTTTCAATGTCCTCCATTTTTCCATTTCCTCCATTTCATTTGTCCGCAATTTTTTCCGCGGTTACACGTACTGTTCAATAGTTATCTCCTGGTGTGTCTGACCATGCACAATCAATTCTACTTGTCGCGAATGCTAGGAGAGCTGCTGCACTTTTTTCGAAAACGAAGCGTCAAACGAGAAAATATGAGACACCCTGCATAAATTGTAGATCATTGTTGCTACAAATCACGATAAAATCGAACAAAAGTATGTAACATCGATCCACACAGCACGTCCGAGAATCTCAGGTCATTGCACAGGAATCAGAAAAACTTTCTGGCCCTCAGTAGTAATCGCAGCGATTCCCACAGCGACTCCATCAATTCCCAGGGCGAGCTCGAGCATCGATGCGTTCTTCGATCAAACCGTACGGCCGGATTGTTCAGAAAAAGGGGGTTAGTCGCCCGGGGCGGTCGCCGCGCAAGTAAATCCAACTCCCACAGATAAGTAAAATTTAAAACCGTTCCCTCCAGTCCTCAAATTACTTTCCGGAGGTGGCGGAGAAGGCGGAGAAGGAGGATAGAAACGGCTTCTCGGCCCCGTGGAAACGAGACCGGATGATGGTTCGCGAGATAAAAGCAAGCACCCGGGGAGCTTCGGTCGCCACACCGAAAGCTCAAGGCCGCATTAATCTCGGTAATTACGTCACCTCTGTTTATCCCCCCGTGACGTGCTTGTTTCTCTCTTCCGTCGCGTCTCTCACCCCCGTCCCCCGGGCCGCTTTCCCCTCGCCATGGTTCTGCAGGTTGGATCTTGCGGTCGAATCACTTCCGAGGGCACCCTTGAGCGAGCTCGAAAGCAAACCCGGTAAAGGGATGATGGAGCGGTGACATTTTTCAGCCGCCTTTAATGTAGCCAAGAAGTAATTAAGCGACGCCCGCGAAAAAGGCAATTAGACATTGTAACGCGGGCACAATTGCGCCAATAAGCCCGGTGGAGAGCTGCTCTGCCGGGTTAGCTGGCTACGAATGGAAGGCAAATTGCCGGCGATTCTTCAGGGTGTCTGCCAGCCGGAACCCCGTGCTTGGAGGAACGTATGGCGACGAGCAAATGCCAAGCGTTTTATGAATGAACTCCGGGAAAGGTTGAATGTTGCGTCAGCGGCGAAAACGTGATTGTTTTCAGCGTGAATGGGAGCCGGGAACTGCTGCCGCGGAAGAGGTGTAAATGTGGAAAGGATTTAAGGGTGTAATTAGCGGGGAAGTGCTATTATGAACGAGCCACTGAACGACTTGAAAGAAAGAAACACTGGCTCTTATTTGCTCGTGTACCAACTCGCTTCACTCAATGAGCGCTTGACATTCGGGTGAATGACAATTGGATGAACTTGCACCTTCAATTTTTACTTTAAATATCAACATTTTTCAACTATATCACAAAATCAACTTTGTACCCCGTAATTTATGTACATCTATTAAATGTCGTTTTTGACATTTAACTGCAAGCTACGCAGATAAAGCACTCTAGCTACTTTGCAAATTTTATAGGGACAGCAGAAAAGTTCATTAAGGTGAAGTGCCCTAAGTCTGGACAGTCCAAAAGTGATACCTAAATCTGGACAATTGAATTTTCATAGTAAAATCAGTAATTAAGAGATTAAATAATTATATTATATATTCTGGGGCCTTAGCTACAAGTAGGTGTGAATATTATTTCATTAAGACATCAATTGAAATTTAAAAATGAATTCAAAGTTGATCCGAAAACAGTATACAAAATAGTCTATTTACATGCGAACCATGTGCATTTATAGTTCGAACTTTTGTTAGAAAAAAAGATATAATTTAAGCCCTCAGACAAAAAATAATTATCACGCATAATAATATTGATATCTTAAAATAAATTGGCAATCAAACTTAACGTAAATAATAATTATTAATCCAAATATTAGATGTCCAAGATTAGGACTGTTTTCAAATATAAGTATTCCATACTGGGACGCGATGACAGTAGCTGTCCCACTCTAAACTTATACGCAATGTGCTTACGTCCGAAGCCGGACACGTGTTTGTGAATAAAATCAACGCATTGTTTGCAAATTATTTAACTACATGTACGTATAATTAGTCTTCTATTAGCTTGAATAACGTATGTAGAAAATGTATTCCGGTTGTGACGTTAATAATACTTTGTGTTTACATCTTAAATCTATCAGTATTACTACCTAACCTTAAAAGTTGTATTATGACAAGTTTTATTAAAACAGTAAATGAAAATAAATATATATTTGGTTAAATAATACAATACTATAATCTATGATAAGAATACTACATATTACGCAAAGCATCTTCTATTCGTCATGCGCAACAGCGCCACCAACCAACGTTTTAGGTTATGTTCGCTCGATCAACTCGTAAATCGAATTTGTCTCGATATAGGCTTTACTTCTGTCCAGGTACTAGCTTAGATTGGATTTAATATGTCCAACTATAGGTTTGAATTATTCTTGTTAATACAATCATGATATTAACCTAAACAATGATTTTTTTTATTTTAAATTACTTTACAAACTCTGTACTGTATGTTAAAACTCTTAAGAAATTGTTTTTGTTTATCTAAAGTGATACAATTTAAAATAGAAAAACATGCTGTCCATAGGGCACTTCACCTTACCATTTCCACCGAGTCAAGGCAAATTTATAATAGTGTCCTCGGCAAACAAATAGTTAAATAAGAGCAAGCTTGGGAAATAGTAAGACATTAACGAAAAGGTGATTGCATCATTTGTGCTTATATACCCAAACAAAATCGTTGCAGAAAGAACTTTAAGGATAACCTGGTGTTTCTGATCTTATTCTCAATTTGTCTTCAGAATGAATAAAATAAAAATACTGCGGGTTAGTTGGTGGAGTAGAAAAGATAATAAGGAATAGTTAATGTTTGGGATACTTCGCATAGTTGGCGAGTTAGGCGGAACAGTTTATCGGCAACTAGGCGACTGGCAAGCGTGATTAGATTTCGTTCGCACTGAATGTCGAAAGGAGCCACGAGGAGGAACCCTTTGCGGAGCGATGTTGTCGGAACCGCGTTTTCCCAAGAGAAGCGAAGAGGTTACGGGGAAGGCAGCGTTATGGTAGACCGCAAAACCAACAAACGATATGCGCCAAGAGACTATGGGCCCACATATGGGCGGGCACTCTGAGGCGTGTGCAGACGAGAGGCTGTGCGCCGTGGATTTACGATCGCGTAACAGCCTTGTTCTAACGTTATTGGATGCGTAACCACGTGCGGTTATACTTAAGAACATACTACAAGTCTCGAAGACTGAAAGGACTCAACAAAAAATTCCATCAAATTTTTCAAAAACGCAGAACATAAAATACTGAACTTGAGTTATCCAATCGAAAAGAATTAATTCGACGATTCTAACAATTGCGAGGAAATTATTGAAGCGAGGAGCAATATAATTCAATGCTGCATTTATTTCATTCTTCACAAAACTGATCTATGTATTTGTACAATATTCTGTTGTTCCTAGATTGTATAGATTTTGTAAGAATGTAATCTACATATGATAAGACGACTTTCTGCTAGCGACTGGAATTAATTTGACCTTTTGACTTGAATTTAAGTAAATTTTTGTTCTAGATTTGCAACATATCTTACTGTTGAAAATGGTGCGAACAGGTGAAACACTTTCTGCGATATTAGAAGCCATTGAGCAGAATCGAACACACTTACAACTGCCTGGTATAGAATAGATCAATGTAAACGCCCACCTATTGCACTAAATTCGTATAGACGGTACAAACATAGAAGGGTGTGCTTCGAAGCGAATTGCCCCTAATTCAGCAATAGCGTAGCTTAACCACAAAGCCAGCTAATATGGCGATTAGATGCATGTACAAGCTAGCAACGTTTGCTCGAGGCAATGTTTCGACTTGCGTGACACCGATACAAGGATTGCTTACATTGATCGCGGTAACATCAAATACTTCATTATTCGTAACAGCTTCGAACCTGCCAAGAAGCACCAGAATCAAACCATCCTTCCATTACGAAAAACGATACAATCTAAACTAACTCTTCCGAAAATTAAAATTAGACTTGGTCTTTGCAAATTCATTCAAGCAAATGTGACAATAAAAATTGTTTTTCGATTTATGCATAGCTGAGATAATAAACCTCAATTTGTGATATTCAAGGGACACTTCAAAAATATCCAGAGAATATACATATAGTGAATGTACAAAGTATTCGTACACCTTTTAAAAACTAATAACTTTTTATAATAGTACCAAACAACATGACTTTTTATAATCAATTAGAAGCATTGGTTTACGAAATGATATGCAACAAAGATTTTCCAAAAATTACAATTTACAAGGTTACATGCAAAAATATAAAAGGGACTTTTTAGCTTCTTTATTTGGGCCCTCAATGAAAATTTAAAATATATGTTTTGTAGATCTATGTCAGTTACACACATACTGAAAATTGCATCGATATCGATTAACGTATACACTTTTGTACATCAATTTCTGCTTAAAATCCACAGAATCGTACATCTTTCGATGCGTGTCGTTTTTTCCTGCATCAACTGATTCCGATGAAATTTTCAGCATGTGTATAACTAACATAGATCTACAAAACATATATTTTAAATTTTCATTGAGGGCCCAAATAAAACAGTTTTAAAAAGTGCCGTTTTTATTTTTGCATGTACCTTGTAAATTATAATTTTTGGAAAATCTTTTCATTTCGTAAACCAATGCTTCTAATTGATTATAAAAAATCAGGTCGTTTACGTCGTGTACGAATACTTTGTACGCCCACTGTATATGTATGGGATATATCTTTGTTCGAACAAAAGTGGCAATAGAAATTTTGGAGTCGTTTTAGATTTCTGTACAGCTGAGGAAATTAGTCTTAATTAATCTGATGTTAATTAAAGCACTTTGAACATACCTAAGGGTTATCTTCGAAGTTTGTACCTTAAATTTGAACAATTGGGGGAAGTCGGAAAGCCATCAGTTTCATTGGAAGCGCAGGGTTGGCGAACGAGCGCGATTGCAAGACGCAGCTCAGATTTCGAAGATATCTGGTTCCGGTATTCCGTAGCTGCCCTTAAGGGCCTGTCCACAGGGCAACGGTCAGTCGTTGCGGTCAACTACACAGCTTGTCTGACTTGCCTTCGTGCTTCGGGTCCTTTGGTGATTAACGAGAGGTCAAACCTACCACCACCCGAAATACGAGCAAATACTCTCTCTCGTGAAATTGGGTTCCAAAGCGAGTCCTGATTGAGGTGTCCACTATTGCGGCCTTCACTAAGCTGACTACTTCATCTGGAGCCTGACTATCCAGAAACGAACGGCCGGGGAACGCGTTAGAGAAAATTTGCGCCCAATGTACACAACGGTCCGCCCTACGGTACGTTTTAAACTCAATATTGCGGTGAGATGGTCCCCCCGAAGCTAAATCGATTCTATCCCTTCGGCTAGACGACTTCGAACTGCAATTCTAAAGGAAAACTACCATCACGCTCTTTCCTTAAAAACAGTGCTAATTTTTAATTTCATTACGAAAGCGAATAACATATCGTGCGCGAGTATATCGCATGTTTTAGAACTCGACGTCAAAGCAGCGATAACAGTATCGATTAATCAAACTTCTGAGTCACGAGCAAACAATTTCGCGCAACTGGCGAAAATGTCTCGAAACTTTTCTCGACGAAATACAAATTTTTGTTTCACTGTTTGCGTGAATAACGTCACACGCGAGAAACAATTTCGCAGAGTGCTTGATTCGACAGGAATTATTCACGGACATCGAATAACACGCTCGGAGACGTAATCCCCGAGCCGTCCTCGATGCATAGCCATATAACCGTCGGTGTCGTAGCGGAAACTCGTAATAATACTTAACGAAAGGAAGCCCCGAGGAAAGTGCAAACGACGCCCGTAAGAAACGAATCTTCGTTAACACGGCGGCCCGGGGACCGGGGTTTATTAGTCAATATAGAATACTTAGCGTCATATCCCATCAAACGGGATGTCGGCGAGAAGAAAGAGGTTCGTGCGAGCCTGCCACTTTATCGGATTAGTCAGTCGCGGTAAAAGCGTCCCGGAAAGCGTACCCTCCAATTCGTTAATTCGCTCGGCCTCGGTCGTTTCTTTCGCGCTGATATTAATTGGCCCCGGCGTTCACGAGAGTCCCTCAATCTCGGAGAATATCGCGGCCGTACACGCTGTGCATTATAAAGCAGTCTCGCGTTCGCCGGATCTCGATCCGAACTCCCGAAATACGAGCTCGAGGAAGCAAAATCAAATAATGTATTATAGTTTGGGAATTTTCGTAACGATACAATTCATAGTAATATAGCATTATAAAAAACCTTGAAATTGATCGCTGAGAAGAATCTTCAACTTCCCATCATAACTTCCCATTTAATCCCATTTAAAATTCAATAAGACGACGAAGTACATCAAGTTTTTGGGGATCGCTTTAATGGAGAAGCTTCAAATTTACGGTAAGCTGAAGTGCTCTATGCCTGGACACCATGTTTTTCTATTTTAAATTTTATTACTTTAAATAAACAAAAATAATTTCTTAAGAGTTTTAACATACAGTTCAGAGTTTGTAAAGCAATTTAAAATAAAAAAATCATTGTTTAGGTTAATATCTTAATTGTATCAACAAGAATAATTCAAGCCTATAGTTGGACATATTAAATCTAAGCTAGTACCTGGACAGAAGTAAAGCCTATATCGGGATAAATTCAATTTACGTGTTGATCGAGCGAACATAACCTAAAACGTTGGTTGGTGGCGCTGTTGCGCATGACGAATAGAAGATGCTTTGCGTAATATGTAGTATTCTTATCATAGATTATAGTATTGTATTATTTAACCAAATATATATTTATTTTCATTTACTGTTTAAATAAAACTTGTCATAATACAACTTTTAAGGTTAGGTAGTAATACTGATAGATTTAAGATGTAAACATAAAGTGTTATTAACGTCACAACCGGAATACATTTTCTACATACGTTATTCAAGCTAATAGAAGACTAATTATACGTACATGTAGTTAAATAATTTGCAAACAATGCGTTGATTTTATTCACAAACACGTGTCCGGCTTCAGGCGTAAGCACATTGCGTATAAGCTTAGAGTGGGACAGCTACTGTCATCGCGTCCCAGTATGGAATACTTATATTTGAAAACAGTCCTAATCTTGGACATCTAATATTTGGATTAATAATTATTATTTACGTTAAGTTTGATTGCCAATATATTTTAAAATATCAATATTATTATGCGTGATAATTATTTTTTGTCTGAGAGCTTAAATTATATCTTCTTTTCTAACAAAAGTTCGAACTATAAATGCACATGAATCGCATGTAAATAGACTATTTTGTATACTGTTTTCAGATGAACTTTGAATTCATTTTTAAATTTCAATTGATGTCTTAATGAAATAATATTCACACCTACTTGTACCTAAGGCCTCAGAATATAAAATATAATTATTTAATCTCTTAATTACTGATTTTACTATGAAAATTCAATTGTCCAGATTTAGGTATCACTTTTGGACTGTCCAGACTTAGGGCACTTCACCTTAGATGAATCTCGAAAAATTCTTCAATATTTTTAGAGATGTGTTAATTTATCGCTTCTTGGAAAATCGGAAATCTAGAGTACCTTCTTGTAGCCACTGGAAATGTGTTTTCATAATAAAATATTATTATTCATGTAAATACAAATTCTGTACAAAAATTGTACATAAAAATGCAAAAGGACCCAAGTGCGGTCAATGGTCCCCGAAAGCATGCATAGCGTGAGCTAGCAGTGACGATTGGTCCCAAGAATACTTTTGGGGATTGGTATACGGGATACTTTCGCTATCGGTGGTCGCGTCGCGATGAGACGAGCAAGTTGAACGCGGCGGCATTGTGTCGGAAAACAAAATCGTGCTGGTCTGAGTCGCAGCGGTCCCCGATCTGGCGACGTAGCTGGCGGCGGCGATCATTTTTTCCCAAACACGTTCCCAACCGGCGAACTTTTTTTCGGGGGAGTATTGTTTATTCAGGAGCGTATCAGCGTTGCCGAGCGGAGGAGAGGACGGCGACCACGACGGGAAGGCGGACGAAAGCGAGAGGGCCGCGTGAATGGCGCTTCCGGTGGGACGACGGGTTCCGAGGTCCGTAGGGCTTCGCAGACTCTCGCTTCCGGTCAGGCGTCCGCGTTCCTACCCCATCGAATACAACCCAGTCTCCGGATTTCGTTGTGTCCGATCCTCCTCTCCCCTGTTGCACCCTCTCGGCCGTCGTTCCACCCCCTTCTACGCCCAACCACCCACCCTTCCTTCTCTCCACGGGCAGGAGTTCGCTTGCACATCGGACCCACCGGCGTTCGTTAATTAAGATATCGATTCTTATTGTCCGCCGGCTGCCGAGTCGAGCGGACGTCCTGGCCGGCGTCCGATTTCACGCCCACGGTGCGCGTTGTCGGTCATCCACGGCAACCAACCCCTATATTCCTCTCGTTCGCGTCGACGCTTTTTCGCCCCAGGATTTTCTGCACGTTTCTCCGATTCTTTTTTTGGGCACGGGGATCCCTCCGCGCTCGAATCTGCAGGAGGAGACTATGTTGTTCCTTCATCCGGCTGTGGAAATGCTGGTAACTTCGGTCCATTTTCACGCAGAGCAGCGAAATCGTTAATTAAACCTCCTGTGTACTTCGTTTTCTCAGGTTATACCTTTGAGGATGATGTATGTGCTTTGTGCTGACTCTAAAGGATATTTTCAAGTTTGTTACATACGAGGATACATATGAACAATTTCAGAAAGTCTAAAACGCCAGAAAATTACGGTGACATCTGTAACATTACACGACATTGAAAAAGAACTAGCAGTAGTGCCTGAAAGATTAATTTTGCCCCTTGGTCGAAGAGACACAACGGGAAAACATTAACGTGATGGAAAGATAAGTACTAGCTTCGTAATTTCTTCTTTGACCTAACTCAGATCTGAGGAAAATTGAGATGTGTTCGTAATAAGATGATTTGCGTCGTACGCAACTGATAAAGCTGATAAAAGAGTATGTGAGAGAATATGTGAAATTGATATAAGGGACGAGGGTTCAGAGTTAAGCAGTCGAATAGACCTGTAAAACAACCCTGAACATTGTAAATTGTTCAGTTGTCAAAAAAGTTCTCCGTCTAAGGGGTAATCAATTTTATTATTTATTGTATTAAATATTGCCATGTTTCAAAATACTAAACAAGTCCCTTTCTATTCACAACCGTGATTTCCATCCGGATCTCAAAAAATAAGTAAGAAAACAATAAGAATCCTTATTACGCATCGAGATGCACATACAGGCTACATACCAAGAAAAATAAACAGCGAAGAGAAGAGATAGCGGAAAGAAGAGGTAGCTGGGAGAAGATCAGGTGCCATAAATCGGTATCAATGAGCAAAGATTGGCGAAACAGATTCAAGGGTAGCTATTCTCGGCTCACTCGACCTGTTCGTCCCTTTGAGGAAGAGGTTCTGGGAATCTCGGCGAAGAGAAAAGAATGCGCAAAGGGTCGTGTCACGAGCAGCGTGGCACGCGACTCCTGCCCCGAAGGGTGGGTTCGCTCCGAGACGTCGTCCGTGGAAAACCTCAAGAAGGGACGGATCGTAAAGGATGACCAGGGTTGTCACCTGATAAATATCTTTATGGACGAGCAACCGAGAGTCTTCCCGAGGTCGCCATTCATCCTATTCCGGTGCTTTCCTCCGAAGGTACGCCACGCAGACGGCGCGAGGTTCAAGCTGCCGTGTAAAAACGAGATACAATGGGGCCCGGGGAAGAAAAACCATATCTGGTAATTATGAGGATTAATCTTAAGTCCCGTAAAGTCCACCACTTGTGGAGTCTATCCCCCTTTCGCTACGGTCATTCGACCCTTAATGCTTCCCTCGTCCACGGAAACGATGAAAAATTTGTTCGGCTGACATGGTTCGTGTAATTCACATGTTTCTTCCATTTTACACCGTGATGATTTATTAGTAATCTCGAAACGGCAGAACTTGGTGTTTTTTTGTCTTAGTTTTACAAACGTTTTAGCTGACTTAATTTCTTAGTGGTCAGTTTACATTATTGGTTGTTCTGTATTAGGCACAGTAGGAAAATCAACGTTGATTTCGAAGAAGTAGGTTCCCAAATGTATAAAATAAATTTGGTTAATAGGAAGGATCTAGTCATTGTTACCATAATATCGTCAACAGGATCCACCTTAATCGTTAAACAATTTTGATGTCCTTCTGACGAGTCTTTGCAATGATCTCCATTTAAATCCCTCCTTGCGTTGCACTACTCTTTGCATGATCACCATTCAGATTCCTTCATGCGTTGCAGTTTTGAGTACCCTTTTGTGACAATATAAATAACTTTACGAGCAATTCACTGAATAGAAGCTAGTAAATTGATTTGGATTCTATCTGAAGAATAAACTTGCGAGAAATTAAGGATAATAAATACATAACAGTCTTAATACAGGGTTAATCTGCTACTGATTAGACGACGCATACATGAGCCTGATGCCCAGGCCGGAGATTACGCGAATGAATATGTAACAGGAAACAGAACGATCACGGACCACTTCCGTATCTTATGGAAATCTTGCCGAGTGATAATTTTTTGCCCCTCGTTTCCACGATGGGCAGGCACGGTCGGCGTACGTACGCACATACATATGTAGAACGTCGAAGCTACAGGTGTCAGCGAGAACAGTATTTTTCAGTGAGCTCTGGGCGAGGGTGTAGGTGATAGAGGCAGAGGGAGGCCGGGTAAAGAGCAAACCGGGCGGAGGAGAGAGAGAAGAATGGAAATGGAGAGTGTACAGAACAGAGAACGCGAGAACGAGGCGGACAGAGAGAGAATGATTTCACCGTGGGCAGGATAGCAGCCATGTGCCGGCACGCACGTTGAATCTGCTAAACGTTCCCGCTCGTGCGTGAAATGCCTGGATATCACTGTTTTATTTCGGTTCGTTCGTTCCACGCCGGCTCTCTCACTTTTGAAATTCTATCCTTTTTACCCTCGACCCGTTCGCGAGTCGGACGAGCAACCCTTCCTCGATTCTCGTACTCGTTCCCGTGCTCGTTCGTGCGGATTTGATGACCCTTCCCGTTCGATTTCATGATCATTTAATCGTTCACAATTAATTAAAACCCAACCGTGGCTAACTGATGCGGTTCGAACAAGGCTCTGACCGTTTGATGGATCTTCTCTGTTTGGCCGACAAAGGACTCATTGCGGGTGGAAGGACTGATATTCGAGGCGATTATAAGCAAAGGTGGGATATTATTATTCCTTCAGGATATGCGAGTCTGCTAAATGGGGACTGTTTGATGAGAAAAAAATTATTTGTGAAATTTCTAGGATGAACTTAGAACTCTGTGATTATAATGCCAGACTTTTGAGTCATCAGGTTTAATTTCGGAATCCCGCAACATTACTGGATTGGATCACTGTACATGTCTTCCAATAGGTCTCTCATTAACCTTCCTACTCAAAATTGCATTGTATAAATACATTGTTCCAGATTTTTAGTTTATGAGCAGACGTAACCCAACATTTTCCAGAGCCTCCTGTAGCAACACAGTCCGAGAGGTTGCCGATAAATCGATAAATCGCGAAGTGGTCCGTTAGGTCAATTTAATTAATAATTATCGACTAGAAGAGGAGCACCTTGCACAATGGCGATACTTCCTCCTGGCGTAATCCTTGGAAGATTAACGAGCCCGTACCAGGAGGGACTTCCCTTTCCCTTCGTCCTCCAGCCACCCGTCTCCTCTCTCTCTCTCTCTCTCTCTCTCTCTCTCTTACCCTCTCTTACCCTCGTCCATTTTCTCTCCTCCGTTCACCGGTCCTCGCCGTCCTGGTCCCTATCTCTCTTACAGCCGCAAGACGCCATAGCGCGCCTTGCGGTGGTTGCGGCAAGAACCGTCGCCGTACCCGCATTAACGCAATTATGAATTTGTCGCGTTGGGATCTGACAATACAAGATGTCGCTACCACTCCACTGCTCTCCTAACCACCCTCGGCGTCCTCCGACACCGTGAACCCGCCACTCCACATTTATACTAAAACCGATTCTCGACTAAGCAGACGGAAAGAACCTCCGGCAATATCCACTTTTCCTTCGGCAACAATTCTCTCAGAATTAAATATTCCACACTTTCAATTCCACATGTTCTTGTTCAATAACTTTATACAAAATGAACACTGCAGTCTGTATCTATCAAAATTATTTGAGCCATTTATGAATTGCAATTATTCGGTTAGGAATTATTATTCTTATAAATTATATCACATTCGAATGAATACAGAAATCTTGTCACATCCTTCTTAATACTTTAAAATGCTTCTATTCCTGCTATAGGCCATCAAAACCTATCTACATATACACCTCTACAGGTCAAATTTGGCATAATAATTCTGTAAAAAATCATTTACAATTTATTCATTGGAACGTTCACTGTCTTCTATGTTGTGACACTACTGCTAGTATACATAGAAGACAGTGAACGTTCCAATGAATAAATTGTAAATGATTTTTTACAGAATTATTATGCCAAATTTGACCTGTAGAGGTGTATATGTAGATAGGTTTTGATGGCCTAAAGCAGGAATAGAAGCATTGGTCTGCACCAAGACGGTAAGAAAAACTATGACTGAAATTGGTCACAGAAGTCACCTCACCATATTATTTAAATCATAAATATTTGCGTTAATAAAAATATGCGGACTGTTTCCAATCCGATGGAAGAACCGGAAAGAAGTAAAACTGGAGTTGACGCGTCTGATCATGACCTGCTCATTCTACTTCGTACGACTATCCCATGCACGAGTACCAGGCCCAATTTCAAAACCGATTTTCTCGAAAACGAAGTCTTGTTCAAAAAAAGTTTCGACATGTTTGTTCCTATAGAATGATCCTCTTTCTAGCTGTACCACTAGATTAAAACACTCTGTATTTTAGCCATTTGTATCGCGAACTATACCAACTCGAAAAAAGACATTCCTTACAACCTAGAATATTTCTACACACACGAAATCTGTCATATCATAAAAAACATTTCGTGTAAGAAATATTTCGAGTAATGACTGCGGATCTTCAAAAATTTGCATCGTTAATTATAGGACACAGAAACCATACAAAAATTTCTTCCTATCTTTAACAATTTTAACAAATTGAAAAGAACATATGGATGTTCTTAAATTGTCTTAATGTTTCACTGTTTTAAATTCCATCCACCCATTCTTGTCATAAATGCATACAATCCGCAGTCTAGTAATAATATTCCCCCAGAGTCCCATTCGAGTGCTAACGTTAATCTATGTTAATCTATGCTTTAACAAATGGAGCTCTATTACTCTTCACCGAAAGCTAGCCGCTCGATATAACACGTCGCGCAACATCGATCCAAAAGATCCATTTCTGCAACAATATAATAATTGATTCCCGGTTCTTGGCATCACGCAATGGGTAAGATCTACGGACAGAACACGGAGTGTAATCTTCACCATGAAATCGATAGCGGATGTGCATCGCGTGCCTCCTTGTTAACCGCGCGACCGTTTCGTGGCGAGGAAAGCGGGCGCAGTTTCGGCCGACCGAAGTTAGTTTCGAAGGGTTTCGACGCTATCGTCGCCGGGGACGATGTCCCCCTGTAGCGTGCGGTAGCGTACAATGGCTAGAACGACGGAGGATCGTTGCGGCTGGCCGCAGGCGACTGCTGCGACCGGTTTCTCGCGACAAATTCCTCCCAGTTCGAGGCGTTTCGCTCTGCTAACCCTCTTCCGTTTCCCTCGGCGTGGCACAAACTCCGTTATCACGGGCTCGTGTTATCCCCCCGCGATTCTGCACCGCGAGAAAATCAATCGACCCTTGGGGGGTTGAACCTGGGGGGAGGGGGTGGCTCTGAGAAGGTCCAGTTTACTGGATGCAAGGACCTCTCCTTCCTGTCCCGGTCTGGACCGGTCAGGATCCTCGAGGAGGTTAGAGAGCTAGCTCTAAACATCGAGAACCTCTAAGGGGGTTCTGAACGGGGGTGTTCGATGGCGTTACCGGTGAATGCCTAGTCAGCCCTTAATATCGTAAGAGCTGGATCCACGCAAACAACCCTGGCGGACCTAACGCAGCCAACGGTTAAGCACTGGAAAGCCCCAGCTTTAACGTTCGACCGCCGCTGGCCCTATTATCGCTAACTAATAAGGGACCTAATTGAAACGTCGGCCTTTTGTTTCCAGTACTCGAGCGCGCTGCTCGCTTTTCCAACCGAGCTTGTATACGCCGCTGTTTGACCAGGCTGACGAAGAGAAAGTGGGAGAGAGAGAGAGAGAGAGAGAGGGGGGGTAGGGAAGGAAGGCAAGGCTCAAGCTGGTAGCTCAAGTACGGATTGAAATTAATTTTCGAACTGGAATCCCTCGAATGAATGAATTTTCGTCCAGCTCCTCGAATCCCCGCGCAAGATCGATAGTCTCTCCGGGGTTTCGAGCGTTCCCGTTCGTTCGTCGCGCACTTTTCATCGTAGCGATTGTATCGATGAGTTTCGATTCGAAAGTTCACCCGGGAAAATGTATAAACTTCGGCGGCGATCCTGATCATTACAGCGGTAATGGGTCTTTTTGTAGTCTTTGGTGTCTCACGGTTGAATATAACCGTCGTGTTTCGATAGGGAGGTAAGGTAGACGCGATTATTATAACCATCAGGAAAGATCGGTTTCACCCTCGGCGGCGATCCACGGTCAGTCGAGGAGAATCATTTTCGTGGCCCCATATTTCGTATTCCACGCATACATCCCCGGTGCCCAGTCCGAGCAGGACATTATTCCTGCTGGTTGCAATCATATTAGTTTCCGAAGTTATTAGAATATTTATGCGAGACCGACGTGGGGTTATGCATGATGCCCGGGTTCCTCCTCGCTCGCTACCGTCCCCAGTGCTGCCCGACGTCGCAGAGGAATCGTACATTCCGTGGAAATCCTTCCGATCGATGAAAATGGGGAAAATGCGTGGATGCGGCTTCGATGCTCGTCGAATCACTCGGAACGTCCCTCTCTTTGATCGCTCATTCTCGAAAGAAATTACCTTCATTATCAAACTTTCCAAATTTACTTTCTGTTAATCAATTCGTCAGAATAATCACATTTTCAGCTTTCCTCAGAAATTTTCTAAAAATGTATTGAAACACTTTCAGGTATTTAGTTTGTAGCTACAAGATATTGAACGAATTCCGGGATGCATCGAACCGATGTTCTAGGGTGCATCGCCTATAAAAACCAATTAGTGGACGTTTCTACCACTTTGTCATTGTCTCTTCCTAATTTTTGAAATGTATTGTATTACGCGATGTTGCACATGTCAACATTCGGAGGAAGATGTTCAAAAATTGCTCTAGGTTATTTCAAGATTATTAAATTTACATTTTTCTGCAATCTCTCTCTTCGCAAACAACAAATCAATTAAAACCGCAGCCTCCCTTTATCCCCGCAGCTACCGGAGGGCAGTTCCAAGAGGCTTAGCCGTTTAAAGAGAGGAATGGACCGATTAAGGTGGCATCGTAATTGAGCGAAGGTCGCGAGAGCAGGGATCTGTGTTCTCAAGAAGAGATCCTCTTCCGCGCGTGCGAGCAGAGAGTTAAAACAGCGGCGACGATAAAACCCGTCATGCCGGGCAATAAAGTCTCCGGCGCGTTACAAGACACGGCTCGAAGATAGTCGGTTAGGAAAAGAAAGAAGTGAGGAAAGAAATCCGCGAGACGTTTCCCTGCGGACGTCGTCGCCGTGCGATGTCCGCCCAGCTCGTACATTTTCGGTTTGTACATATGTAATCGTCGATGCTTGGACACGCGACTCGTCCGTTTTGTTAGAGATCCACGGCGAGAGGGGGCCAGGATCGATGTCCCCCGGATCGTTAAATCCAAGATTTTGGTGGCAAGTCGGTTTATTGTCGAGCGATCCTCTTTGTGCCGTTTCCAACGCGATTCTTGTGCGAGAAAGTCTGTGCTAGTCAACACGAGTATAGGTCTAGACACGAATACAGGTCGGTTGGAGTGCGGTAGGACATCGATACTTGGATGAAAACATTAATTGAAGTTCGGGTTTTATTTTATACTTTATTTTCCAATTTCTTTGCAGTCGAGTCTTGGATGTAAGAATGATAGTAGCGAGAGTCGACTGCAGCAGGACCTCGATGGATGCACAGAAACGAAGTTAACTGTTTAAGCTTGTCCTATTCTCATATTTTGTATTTTCTTTACTCGCAATTGCACCGTTGCTTTAGGAGGATTAATTTAGAGGGTCTGATTGCAGTAGGACCTCGATAGTTGCACGAGTACATTAAGAAGAATCCATGCCATACCTCGATAACTGCACAGCAGCGAAGTCGAATATTCAAACTTGTTTTTCTATTCTCTCATTTTCTATTTTCTTCGCCTGGAACCGATGACTTAGGAAGAACAATATAGAGGGATCAGACCTCTGCTGGAAGACCTCGGTAAATGCACAACATGACAATACATCAAAGCGCCCCTTCCTAATTTTTTTTCATTTTCTTTGGTCTATCATTTGCAGCGCGTGCTGTGTGTTCATCTTCCGAGGCAGTACAGTATTTCGAAAGCGAAATCGATAACTCCCTGCGGTGGAAATGGGCCCTGTTTCCTCTCGAGGATTCGCTGAAATTGTCGAGAGGACTCCTTTTGTGAAAATCTGGAGAAAGCAATGCCAATTTGGGCCTGATGCAAGCTACAAGAGATTGAACGGAAAGCTACACCAAATTTTACAAATACTAGAATAACGAAACTGCAGTTCGTATTTGTGTCAGGCCTAACAAATGGTTTGATCTCGTCTCATTATGCTGGTACATATAGTACGTGCTTTGAAAATTAATTACCTCTATCATAAGAGATTTGATGATCCATCGAAGAAATCCGTCCTATGAAATGATTTATAAGAAAGAATGAAAACGCGAAGATTCACAAAGGGTATATTGGAATGAAACCGGAGATTATTTCGCCGTTAAATATTTATTCCAACCGAGTACGCACGAAATCGGCGGAACTTTCGAAACGTCGCTTGCATTTCGACTGTGCCTCGACTGTTCGGCGCACGTATGAAGCAAATATTCGCCGCCAGAACGTTAAATGGCTGTGTTGCCTGCGAGCGTGCCGAACCGAGAGAGAGAAATGAGAAAACAGCAAAGGAAGCGGTTCTACCCAGTTGTCGTGTGGTAGGGGAATGAATCTTTTCAAATGAGGCCAGAAATTCGCAGACAGTTTCCAGCCGACGAGCAAAGCCAAAGATATTCGGGAGGAACGAAGGTTGTTGAGAGAAACGGTTGGCCAAAGTTGATGAGCAAAAACTTACCTTGTTGACGCACTGTTGGACTGACTGTTCCTGGGAGACTGTGCTGCAGGTCGCACGAAAAGCCGCTCTGCCGTGATTTGCTCAGATACAGCTGCAAAACAAAAACAAGAAATATTCTTTAATGGTGTCCCTCTTCATTCTTGACTTCGTCTAAAGTATATTTATCAATTCGAACGCTTTAGGCTCAAACACAGTGAACGAACAGCTGGAAACTTTTATTCTAAAATGGCAGATAAAATTCTCTTTCTGCTAAAGGTACGCCTGCTTCGTGTACTTTTCATTTTACCCGCCAGGAACGACGCTTAATTGTCGATTTATTTCTGTACGATCGACGTTGCATGCTAGTCCAGCTGTTATCACTAGATTTTAATACGATAAATAACCAGTTGCAATTTAGAACAGTAACAGCATTTAATTATTAAGGAAAGAAATGAATATCCACGAGGCTCCTATAGCATCAAATTAATATAGAAACTTTTGATTTTGCATGAAAATCCGCAGTCCAGTTATCAGAGATCATTTATACTTTCTGATATCTTTCATAGCTAGCTCCAATTTCTAAAACAATTTCTAAGCAATAACGAATGGAAAGTGTATCGTGTCTCATGATGTGATCACGTTTAATCAATCTTGAAACATCAACAGAGTCAGTATGATGCATAGACGTCATCTCTTAAAGCTTAAATATTCATGATGGCAAAGAAACTTTGCTGCCCTGAATCGAGTCTAAATGAACATTTTATGAATGTTTAATACTATTAGGAAGATCATTTTGCAAACTCCAGAACGTTTAACAGTCGATGACGGTACTTTGTCCCAAACATTCAAGGCAGTCCACGTGTCGCATCCATGCCTCTTGTTCATCTTCCCTTCGAAAGCATCGCCACTCGACTTTCGTTCTGTTCGCCAATAAGGAACAACCCCGCGTCCGATCAGAGAATTTCGGTATCCCGATCACGCGCTAAGGGTGAACCATCCCCTTTAATATTAGGACCAACTCGGACGGCCTCGTCTTGGTATAAAATAAAGGGCTGACATGTGAGCACAGGGCGGAGAGAGAGAGGGAGAGAGCTGCAGTCGCGTAGGGGAAGGGAAGTGAAAAGAGAGCCTCCAGAGGAACGAAGATAGAATGAGCAGGGAAGACAGCCGAGGGAAGGGTGGCTTCACCACCATCGTGAGGGATGACTGAGCGAGTCGGTTAAACGGGCGTCTTCTTTCATAAATTTCGAGGGGCCCCCGGATAAAGGTTTAGAATAAATCGTTCGACTTGTTATCCACTCCGACGTCGGCGGATAACGCCAGCCGAGCGCTGCAGTTACTTGAAGTATCTCAGCGATTTTAAGAAAAATTTCATTAACTTTTCGCCGGTTGTCTGAAAGAAATGCCTACAACCTACAACCTAATTATAAAAACAGCAACCAGTGGGAGAGTTAGAGTAATGCCATGAGATTTTGTACTTCAGCGCTTTCGCTTGTGTATCCAAACAGCACATTTGACTATTACAACTTGTCTGAACAAAACGTCACGCGCGTGAAAGTTTGAAGAAACACCTACAGCCTATTAAATAGACGGTCCAGTAGCTGTATTGTATCTAGAAGAAGCTCCATACCGACTTCTTGAAATGTGTTATTGAAACCAAGAGGTTAGATCACCAAAAGACGAATGGCACAGCTCTAGAAACGCTCAAAGATGAGCCCACCGCTAAATTCACTTATGACACACGGTTCGAAAGACAAAAAGTCCAGAATAAATCGCATTCTCTCGGTGTTGCAGGCCGATTACGCCGCGTAAGCCGTCAACGTTGCACTTTGCACGCCATAACTCAACCGTCTCGGGGAATGGTGTACGCAATATGAGAGTGGAGGAAGAAGAAGAAGCGGGTCTGAAACGCTCATAAATACGTCCTCGAAGATCGCACAAATCGCTAGTTCGAGGCCAATCCCCTTCGACGTTCCCTGCGAGAGATACGAGAGGGAACCCCTCTTCGTCTCGCGGAGTACTGGCTACAAGTATATGGTTCATACATGTATGTATGTATGTATATATGCGCAACGCGCCGATATAACGTCCATAGGCACTCGCGATATAGAAAAGAAGCGTCGGAGAGGTTCGGAGGGCTTCGGATGGAGTAGAGAGCCAAGCAAGAGGGCAGAGGAGAGGGCAAACCAGCCAGAAAGCCAGTCCAATTTCTCAAACCTGTCCAATCCGTGTCGTATGCAAAATCAATCACGCTCCGGCATCTCTCTCGCCATGGCAGCATCCCGTCGCGTCCCCTGGAACCCCACGATTTTCAAATCCGACCGAAGCCACACGGTAATCCAACTCCCGAGGCGAAACTTCTCACCCATCCGCGATCGCCTGGACGCCGAAACATCCTCTTCGTTCCACTTTTTCCGATCTCATTTTCCAGTCGTCCTCCGGCCGTGAATCTTACGCGCCGCAAGCCCCTCCCGCATTGTCGAACTTAAATTCGCGTCGGCCCGTTCCAATCGAAAATGAAAACCCTCTCTCTTTCTCTCTGTTGGTCTCTTATTTTAAGATTGCCTCTGCTGCATTGTCCGAAGCTATTTCAGTCCTCGAGCAAGAAAATTTTATTCGATGCAGGTGTCATTCTTCAATTTTTGTATGAATTCATGAAGATAAGAATACGTTTTAATTGAATCGAAACTGGGAACGCTTATCCTGTCTCAATAATCTTTCCGATGCTGCTCTAAAGCAATTTTATTCGGAAGACTTTGCAGAAATTCAACTGGATTCGACAATAGTTGTACTTTACTCGATGCAGTCCTTGTTCTCCAGTTTGTATAGGAACTTGCGAAGAAGGGATACGTTCATCGTATTCAACAGAGCTGTATTTTTCTCGGTCATCGACCGAGGATGCAATTTATTTCGCGGAGAGCTCGATCATGCGTGCGAGAGAAGCTGAAAAGAGGAGGCCCGAAACCCATTAGAAAGTTCCTTCGCATGTCCGGCCGAAGCCTACCCATTGCTATGCATCACCTTCGATCGCAGCTGCAATCATTAGAGGACTTAAGGGAGAGCCGGCTTGGCTAAGGGTGCGAAGGCCACGGTGCCAGCCTCAAAAAAGTAATTTGTCCTTTTTGGAAGGGGTTGGGTGGCGCTGGCGACTTCAAAGTGCTCACGGGACATTTGTCCCAGGCTTACTCTGACGAGAGCAATGTTCTACTTGTGCACCCTTTCTACTTGGCGGGGCGCATCAGACTTGCTGATTTTTCAACGTCGGGACGTTGTCCGGCGTCGGTCCGTGCGTCAAGGGCCCCCGGTGTCGGAACTCGGACGACGAAGGAGGGCGAGAGAGAGAGAGAGAGAGAGAGGGAGAGAGAGAGCCTGGTGGCTACCGAGGGGTGCGAAAAGTTTAGCATACGCATTTTGTACATTGAAATCCCGACACGCTCGTCCAACTTTAAATTGAAACCCGACTGCCGCGCGCTGCCACCGCCCTGGCGTCGATAGCGCGCGGTCCGTGGAGCCTAGAGGAGACTCCCAAAAACTGAAAGATCTCTGACACCCCCACGTCACTGTTCCGATCAATCCGGCATGGACAGGGGATGGCCTTCAGTGGCGTCACCTTCGATTCCCAGGACGTGGTTGTCGGTGATGCATCAGAGGATACAACTTGAAGAAATGCGATGCTCGATGCTGTATGGATGATGTGCATTCTCATCTTTGGTTCTCATTGAGTACCCAGGTTATAACCCATTTTGAGAACTTCCTTAATATACAGTCCCTGCTCACTTTATTAGACTCACCCGAAGAATCGGTGCTTTTTGAAATCTTATAAGGAATTCAACGCTGTTTTCAACCTATGGGGTAATGATTTCGTACTACATATAAGGTTGCCTATCGAAATGTAAAATTTTCTTGCAAGAGCAAGAAATCCCCCTTTTACCATGGCCCGACAATTCACCAGCCATGAATCCGATTGAAAATGTCTGGGAGTGCCTGAAAAGAGAACTGGCCAAAGAAAATATAACAACAAAGACCAAGTTGATAGAGAGAATAATCTATCACTGGCACCATAACGTTATATTAAAAGAAATTGCACAAACTTGCATATATAGCATCCCCAGAAGAGTTGCAGCTTTAAGAGCAGCTAAGGATTAACAAAATATTAGTGTTTTAAGAATTATATTGATCTATTTGTGTTTGCATCCATTGTTTTTGTAAAATAAATATATGGAAAATTCATCATTAAGTGATATTTGCATAAGGCATACCCATTATTCATGGTAAAACTCAGAATAGCATAATTATAGAGGTGAGTCTAATAAAGTGAGCAGGGGCTGCATTTGTTAACAAATAGTAAAATTATTATAGATATTTATGTTCTTGGATGATCGCAGATTAATTTACATTCGAGGGATAAAAATGTGGTTGAAGCACCGGAAAATAGAAATTGAAAGGACATTATGACACTGTAAATCTCAATACAGTAATTCTTCAATCGGAGTCCTGGGTCGCCTATCTAACCGTAGTCCAGTGTCTACCCACTCCACTGCCGGCCAACGCTGCGCCGCGCCGCACAGTGGTCCCAAATCCCGAAAACGCGGACATAACCTCAAATCGTATTAAAAAATTATTGGATCTGCTTCAAAATTGATATTAAGGCGTTTTTGGGGTCGCTGATTACGAATCTGAACTTAAAATTTAAAAAAACAAAATGGCGGATCCAATATGGCGGACATATACATTAAAAAATTATTTGATCTGCTTGAAAATTGATATTAAGGCATTTTTGAGGTCGCTGATCACGAATCTGAAGTTAAAAAATATAAAAAAATTTCAGATATATTGTATTATTGTTTATAAAAAAAACTGGCAATCTGTGTCCTCCATACGTTCTAAGCATAATCCTTCAAAAACTATTTAAATTGTTCAGAAAAACTTAGTGTATATCTCTCAGTTCGAGAAGAAATGCAACGAATGCTCACAAAATACCTACTCTGCATTATAAAAAACAGTGATACGACCACAGGGGCAGAGAGGGGCAGCTAATTTATTTTTAGATTGCAAGATAATAGTATAAACTAGAATCTCGAACAAGTTTTAGCGATGGAGGGTGAAGGAAACTCAAGTTTTACATTAATCTTTAAAATTTATGCCTTCACTTTTACCCTTACTTTTGCATACATAGTTATCAGTTAATAATAAACATTTGGCACTAAAAACTATGCAACTTACCTCTACAAACAACATCCATAATGCACAATTAAAATCGATTCGTTCCAATACAATTTACGCACTGTACAGTTAAAACTCGCACTGAGACTTGGAAGAGTATGAAGGCACTGACTAATGAAACCGAAGTTCGGATTGCGACTGTTGGTCAGGTATAAAAATGGGACCTTTCTACCGTTTACCTCCAAGTAGATATACTCTTAGAGTAGCCAACCCCATAATTAAAACTTATCTAGCTGAAAGTTCATTTTTTAGGTTTTGTCCGCGTTTTCGGGCTTTGGGACCACTGTGCGCCGTAGGGCGGCGATGATTGATCTCGGCTCGGGTATATCGGTGTGAACGCCACACATTGACTCGACTGAATCGAAGTCTCAAACTTCTTAATTTTAATGATCGGTTTATGGGACTTTAACTAGCTTATTCCTGGCGTTTCTCTGATTAAAATGGTACCAAAAGCGATATAATTGGGCCAATATTTAGTGGTTTAATCGACGATGAAAGTTTCGAACGCAACGAAGAAGAGCGTATTGGAAAGAAAGAGACGCGAACAGTAGCCGCCGTCGGCACAGTTCAAAGGCCCGCGTTGTTGCTGATCTTCGTTGCGTTCGAAACTTTCATCGTCGATTAAACCACTAAATATTGGCCCAATTATATCGTTTTTGGTACCATTTTAATCAGAAAAACGTCAGGAATAAGCTAGTTAAAGTCCCATCATGATATCATAGAAAATAAAGAAGTTAAGATTTTGGTGTTTCATTGTGATGACGCACGGGCCTTTAAACTGTGCCGGCGACAGCGACACGCTTCGGCCACGCGATCCTATTTCATTCTATCCTTCTCTATGTTCGGCTCGTCGTTTGAAGTCTCGGCGCGGTCGACGGAGTCATAAAAAAATAGCCTCTCTACGCTACCCAAGTCCGTTCAAAACACGGGTGGTGGGACTCCGATCGAAGAATTACTGTATGCAGAGACATTGTCATCTTCTAAAGAACCGTCACAAATAGAAGAGATTATTTGAAGATTACACGCATCTTGTGCTACAACTGCAATTGTGACAGAGAATTCTATGAGCGTTCTGGTGACGTGTCCAGAAGATGAGACAGCACAAATCAAGAATGCAGAATAGAGGACACAAGACAACACAGATTCTCACGGAGGCGACGCGACGGTTTTTAGCGTTCGACGTTGCAGTAATCCAATTTACAGGCGACTTCCCTTGCAGCGTCGGTCGGTCTTTATGAGAGGTGACCATAATGAGACCGGGCATTTTTAATTAAATAATACTAATCACGGAAACCCTCTTACGCGGGCAAATCTCATCTGGTTGGCTCCTCACCGTGGCCCGTTCCCCGCCTATCTTTCTTCCTTCCTGCCTCTCCACCTCTCCACCTATCTTCCTCTGTCTTTCGGCGCCGCGAGTCGTCTCTCTTTTAGACTTCGAATTGTAATTAACATTTGGTTCTCCCATTAGTGTAATTAAAGTGCCATTCCATAATCTAGGAGGCCGAGAGAGAGAAGAGGGGTACCTTATCTTTCAGACTTCAGCCTCGGCTTGCGGGGGTCGTTTTAACCCCGCCGGGCGTCTCCAGCCCCTTTTCAGGAGAGAGAGCACGCCGACGCTGCGCTGGTGTGCCTGTAGCTTCCTTCGCCGATAACTCCTTTCTGGAAAAGGACTCTGCTAAGGGACCAGCAGCGGGGAGGGGAACGGAGAGAGAAAATTGAGGGATCAAGGGTGGGGATGAAAAAGAAAAACGGCGATTAAAACGTTTGGAAATCCGATCTCAAGCCCGTTCCCTCGCCCTCGGAGCTATCCAGGAACCTGAAACGCTCTCGGGATTCCCCGTTGCGCATTCGAATGGCTGACTCCCACTCTGATGGACCCGATAGGACGGCAGAGATTAATTTTAGATCCTCCGCGAGAAGTGATTCTGACCGGACGACCGTTAGAACGCTGCCAGACTCCCTACATAATTTTAGCCGTGCGCATATTCTATTGAGAAGACGACGCAACGAGTCGCACAGAAAAATCAAGATCTTCGATTGAGTAAAACTTTTATGACTAGGCCAGTTCTTATTTCCTCCATTAACAGCATGCTAATTCCAGCAGCATCTTGATTATTTTCATCGTAAAATACTCTTTGGCTTTCTGACAAAAATGTTTTTCGTTTCACAAAAATTCTTGTGAACGAAGCAAATTGAATGAACACGATTTACCACAAGGAGGTGAAACAGCACAGTCTACCTCCCCGAAAAGAATGTTTCGAGCGTCTTGAAAAAATCCTTATGTACAAGGGGTTAATAAATTCTTGAATTGACACAATTTACCAGAAGGGGTGGAAAATTCTTTACCCCCGAACAAGCTAGAAGATAAAGGCGGCACGAGCCACGCCTAAGGGAGGCGAGACGGGAAGCGGGTGTCGGCGTTAAAATAAAGAAAAGCAAGGAGATAAGGAGCCGGGCGGCGTTGACATTTTCCGGTGGTTGAGTTAATAATGCGCACGGTACACAGACCGCCGAGTCAGAGGGGGTGGACCCGCAAAGTGCCACCATAAAGAGGCGCGGATGTGTTTATTCGGGAATTTGCCTTTTTTCCTTCCTCTTTGCCGGGCAAGCCACGGCGCTGCGAGATTTTATCTTATTTTCGGCGACGATCCCGAAGGATTTATGCCCTCTCGGTCGTGGTTGGAGGAAGGAGGACAAAGTGGGAGCGGGATCGCGATGCTGAAGACAGAGGGTGCGACCGGGACAGAGGGCGAGAGAAAGGGGTGGGCTACCGGAGTCGCCGGAAAAAGCGGAAGAATCACGATGCAATTATTTTCGTTCCAGCTCGTGAACGGATTTTAAGGTCGTCCGGAGCAAGCCGCTGGACCGAGGAGGAAGGAGAAGGAGGGCCTGAAGGCCAGAAAGAAGGATTAACCTCGTCAAGTGGGAGAGTCCGTGACAAAGACGTTAAAGTGGTCGAAGGGGATGAGATATATCGCCCGAAAATCTGGGGTGAACGTTCACATCGTTCGACCGTCCTGGGACGTCGAGACACTAATGGCATTTTTATTATTTCTCTCCCGGAGACCAACGCCGATAATGGGCCGCCTGTATGGTCCATTGGACACGTGACAGCCCTGACAGCTTCTCACCTTTTCGCCTAGATCAATGGTTAAAGCGCCGCAATGAGACACGACGCGCAAAAAACACGCCGCGCCGTGCCAACCGGAATACCGAAATCCCTGGATACACATCTGACCGAGGGAAGATATATCTGTTGCTTATGATGATATCCGAGGGTCAGCTAACTTTGCTGTCGTTCGTCACTTTATCGGATCTTCAATTCTTCTGTACGCTGATCCTTTATTTTGTATTCGATTCAGTTTTACCGAAATATCTGTCTTCAAGTTGCCACTTGTTGGTCAAAGTATGAGGAGCTGATGTGCGTATCAATTTTTGTAGTAATCTAAATCAAGATATTTGTAACTTAATTTGACACATGTCGTCTTACAATTTCTTGAAAAGATTGTACAGTCCACTAATATAAAAAAAAACACAAGGCCAATTTCTAACGTAGTAGATTACACTGTCCAACAAATTTCAACTTTTTTTATGTTCCCGAATTACTGTTGGGTCCTTCTTATAGAGTTTTTTGCGCTGATTCCGAATCTGTTTTTAATTTTTTCCCTATACGCACAGTTTTTGAGAAACATGACTTTGAAAAAAGACATATTTTTCAACTTTAAACAAATATTGTGATGTTATTATAAAAGATATTGTATTGTTCTTTATAGCAAAAGATTCTGTAGACTTTCGCGAATACAGCGATATCAAATATTAATACATTATGATTGTTTAAATATGTTTAAATAATCACTAAAGGCGGAGAGACACCACTTTTGCACCAATTTTTGAGGATATTTTTAAATTTATCTCAAAAAATAAGGGTCCAGCGGAAATTCGAAATATACCACTCGATAGAGCATACTTTTATCTTGAGAAGCCACCCTGTCAAGTTTGGATCGTCGACGTTTTTTTCGAACCAGAAAGCAAAATATCTTCGCCCGACATGAGTTGCCGCCAGTGGCGCTCGGGACCGTTGACCGTTGTAATGGTGAGCGCCACTGGCGGCAACTCATGTCGGGCGAAGATATTTTGCTTTCTGGTTCGAAAAAAACGGCGACGTTTCAAACTTCAAAGCGGGGTTTCTCAAGATAAAATTCTGCTCTATCGCATGGTATAGTTCGATTTTCCGTTGGACCCTTATTTTTTGAGATAAATTGAGAAATATCCTCAAAAATTGGTGCAAAAGTGGTGTCTCTCCGCCTTTAGTGATTATTTAAACATGTTTAAACAATCATAATGTATTAATATTTGATATCGCTGTATTCGGGAAAGTCTACAGAATCTTTTGCTATAAAGAACAATTCAATGTCATTTATAATGACACTACAATATTTGTTTTAAGTTGAAAAATATGTCTTTTTTCAAAGTCATGTTTCTCAAAAACTGTGCGTATAGGGAAAAAATTAAAAACAGATTCGGAATCAGCGCAAAAAACTCTATACGAAGGACCCAACAGTAATTAGGGAACAAATTTGGTGTTGGACAGTGTTATTAATCACGATTTTTTATTATTTCATTATTAAAATCTTTAAGCAGTGAATAAACTGGGATAAGATTTTAATAAGAGAGAGCGCCAGTGACCATATTTTATTTTTCCCTCAGCATCATAAATTGGCCACACGCTCGAACTTCAGGATTAAAATAGACGTCGGCGGGTGGAATGATAAAAATTGTAGAAGTCGTAAGTGTATCGTAAAGAATACTGTCGACGGTTTCCGAAACGTCTAATGCCGTAAGATCGCAAATCCTAAATAGCACGTCGGAATATATGACCCATTGCGAACCCGTGTACCAGAGGAGCCATTCGGCTCGCTGGGTTTTGATGAATGAGGCTCGCATAAAGCTAAAGTATGGTAAAAGCCGCCGCGGCTACTGCTGTAATATTCTACCCCGGGTGCTTTTAGAATCGCTAATGACTAATGGCACCAAAAGGTACCCCTCGACGATGAATGTTGCTGCACCAGTGCAGATTTTTCGAAAATGGTCTCTACTCCGGTTCTATATCATCTAATTTAATTTTCCACCGTCCTCACCCGCTCTAAACACCAAATATAATCGCGTATGTGTAGAAAATTAACAAAAATGTTTAAAGCATAGTTCATAAAGCATTGTGTACCCAACTTTGGTAAAATTCAGTGGTTTCAATTTTTATCTGGTCTAAAATTGTTAAGATAAAATAAAAATTGGGTTTTCTGCCTTCTCAATGTTAGAAAAAAATAGGAAGAAAACTAATTTAATGACACGAATTCATTTCTACTCTCATTTATTTCTGTATACCGAAATGTATTATAATCTTTGCGATCTCAAAGTGGGTACGAATATTAAGCACATAGTATTTTGGCAACTCAGTTTCAGTTATTCTAATAAAATTGTCACCGTGTTAAAACAACAAATTTTTCATTAGAACAAAAATGTTTACCTCGCACACAGTGCCTTCTTTGAAAAACAAGTTGGAAGGCCTCTTTCGATGAAACGTGCACGCGGTTTAATTACATCGAAAAGAAGCGAAGCCATGATTAATGCCTGTAACCTGACCATCGTTATTGCGAGCGGCGAGCTTATCGCAGTGAATCGCGAACGAGTCAGCAGGACCATCACGTGCAAAATACGCAGGAGGCTTAGTCGAGGCTTACGATTACTCGCGATTCGAATGGCAACGAGACCGACGAGAGAGGAAGAACACGAAAGAGAAAAGAGAAGTAGGAGGAAAACGGACGGGGACCTCGAGGATGGGGAAACGGAGGAGAGCGTCGGTCCAGAGCTCCGGATTGGCGCGGAAAGGAAAGGGGGAATCGAAAAGTACTTTAATATACGGCAATCCCCTTGGCTTGGAACTCGCAAACTCGGACCGACTAGCTCTCGTTGCTGCTTTTCCTCCCCGCTCTTTGTCCCTTCCCAAGCTGCTCCGCGTGTATTTCCTACCCGTAGTAGACGTCGCATGGCTTCCGATGAAATTTCACGTCTTCCTCTCGCGGTCCGCCTTTGATACTTGCTGCCATTCTAATTGCTGGAACGCGCAGAAATCGGCTTCCATTTGCCCGCAAAAACTATCTCCGTCGTCGTCGCGTCGGTTCCGGGTAGACTCCATCTGATTGCCAGCTTTGTGGCAGTTGCTATACGATTTTCGGGCCAGTGGACATGTACGGTCGATCTGCTATCTCATTGAGATTTCATTGGTTTGAAAAAATTATCAACATATGATCGACGTACCTATTAATCGCTAATTTTTTAAAATCCACACTGTCAGTATCTTACTTAAGTAGGCACAATAGTCATGTGGCTTGTGTCATAGGCCTAGTAATCAGATGAATATTTTCTAGTCTTGCCCACTAACATTGAAATTATCATACTGTTCTCTATCAGCAGTCTGAGTATGTTCACTATTTTATTTGCTAGATGAATTGTGGTAAAAAAAATAGCAGACGCGATGCAGTGGGACGCGAAGAAGAAGCAGAAGAAACGAACTAGAAAAATGGCGAATGGCCAGAACGTGAAGAGAACGTGAACACCAAGTAAATCTGTTTACAGCAAATAATAGAAGTAAATGAACGCCACCGTAGAGATTGAAGCAGCCCAATAACGACGAAATACCGAAGACGAGGTGGGAGACCAGGTCCCTCTCACTCGTCCCTTGCTTCTTCTTCTGTATAGTGACTGATTTCGCTGGCGAGTCCCACGAGAGCGCAACACCAATAGAAACCTAAACCGATCATTTATCCTTTTATCGAGCTCACTAATTCGGCGAAATTCGACGGTGCTTCGACTGGCCTTTGCAATCTTTCTTTATTGCGAAGATCCACCGTCCTATTATCGCAGCATTCAAGTTTGAGGAAGCAGAGTCCCACTATTCATATTTTAGGAATGAGTTCGTATAATTCTGTTGCTTGTTCGTGGGGCTATTTAATCGTCTAAATAAAGTTGCTTTCACCGCGGTCAAGTTTTGCAGTCGCAAGGCGCGCCCGCTTCAAGATGTAATTCAGCTGAAACTTTGCTAACAAGATTTCCCCGTAATTGCACCGGTGAAACTGTTCGCGTGTAATTTGTTTATCCCGGTCAAGCTCTTCACGTGCGGCGCCAGAAACCCGTCGATTATCGCGTCTGACCCGAGACTTCCGCCTAGAAAACCGTGACCTTATTCCCATAAACCTGGGAAGTCGTTGCTCTTAAAGGTTTTGAAGTGAAAACTTCTCTAGGCGCACAGTGTACACAATTGCTGGGCAGTGGATGAGTCTGATCCGTCACACTCCGAGGTGAAACGCTGTTCGGGTAAACTAGACTTGGTCTGATTTTTTAATGTGCTTACAGAATTTTTACATTACAGAAAGATTCGGTTTTAAACGAATGTTAACATTACAGCTGCGTTATTCGTTTTTTAATGTACTCGCACAATGATGTTTGCAAAGTGGTACGGTTTTAAAGGTACATTCATGCTGGCGCCGCGGGAGAAGCTGTAAGAGTCATCTGGCAAGCATTGTTTCGCTCGTCGCATTATTGTGAACGCTTTCATTACAAAACAATACAATGTATTTCCACGCTTATGTTCTCATCGTTGCGTTGATCGTTCGTGATAGCCCTAACGTGAACGTACTCTGTCATATTCTGAAAAGCGAGTGAAACAAAACACGTTCTAAAATAAAATAATAATTTTAGAAATGAATGGTTAGAAGACAATTTTAGTAAAGCTTCAATTCTCTATGATCTGTATGCAAAGTTTAGGAAAATAAATTTTATTTCCTATATTAAATAATGAGTATTGTCAAAAACGCTCAGACATGGGTCAGCTTATTTTTGCTCTAGATTCACCAGGAAAGGTTCATTAAAATCGACAACCCCACCACTGTGACCTCTCCTTGTAAATACAGGTAGATTGAAGATGCTTTCCTGGTGGGAATAATAGAAAATATAACTAGATAGAAATTAATGTAGTAGGAATGTAGCTTCCGGCTGAACCGGTACTATTTGCACCATCGACACAGATTTCCGTCTCTATTTGATATTCCTGATGGGGATAATTGAAAATATAAATGTACAGACGAATTTAGGCTCCAATCACGTAATTCGCTCGACTTTGAAGGGGTTGAAGGGACATCCGGGCTGGTGGAAGGCCTCCCCGAGGATGTTCCATAATCAAAGCATGGTCTCGATCGCTCAAAGACGAAGAAACCCCACCGGGGACGCCGAGAATCGCGGGACAACGGGGCCCGGACGTTTCTTTAGTCCGCGGTGGGGCGTAAACGGCGTAAAAGCGGCACCACCCCTTATCTACATATCAAAAAGGCAATCCGGAGAACTCGCTTATGTAAACGGCGTGGGTGGCTTCGTGTCCCAGCCGGGGATGAAAAGAATTCCGAAATCCGTGCGCTAATAAACCTGCTCTCTGCCACCACGGACCGACGTCGGGGGAAGCTCTGACGAGATATTCGTGGGGTTAAGCTCTTTAAGCCGCGGATTAAGCGAGCCGGCATGAGAATTTAAAGTTCTCCCGCGGCCGACGCCGACGATGACGAGCCGAGCCGAGCCGAACGAAGCATAGCCCAGGCATAGAGAACACCGGCTCCATCGGCGCGTACGTGGAAAAATAAAAAATTAAGAGTATATTAACTTCCGGCGAAGTTTTTACATACACGCCAAGCGGATATTAACTTTTACGGATAATAACGAAATACCAGCCGACAGGATGAAATTCTATCCCGCCGAACAAAGTTGCAGTGCCGACCTCCGTGTGCACTTACTCCGCGTTCGTTTACGAGCGTAAGCCTCCTTCTGCCTCGATTTTTTCTTTCTTCGAATATTGCATTAAACGATTTTATGCTTAGTGCGATTCCTATTCCATTTTAGAAGCTTTTCGACATTCATTTTTGAGACATTGAAGGCTATTGTTCAGGCGGTGGAAGCTTCAATGTATTTTTGTGTGATCTATGCAAGGAAAATTGATTTCTACGAAATGGGCAATGTAATGCATAAATGAAATTTTCGGCTATCAAATAACATATCGTATTAACAGAATCTTCGTGAATTTTCTATATCAGATTCTATGCAGCTCCGAGGGAGAGTAACTGTAACCCTGGCATTTTGAAAGACATTGCAGTAACAAAATTGCTATAAATTACACGATATATGTACTTCTAAACAAGATTTTTATTTTTAGAAAGGTTCCACACCGTCCTCAGAGAAAAATTCTCAAAAATCACGTTTGCGTCAGATTGTAGGCATGAGCCCATCAATAATGCATTCATATACAGAAAAATTATTTTGGAGGTAACGATCAGTCTAAGATGGAAACCAGCTGTCCGAGGAATTTAGTTCGAATGAGTTCGACCATGAGCCTCGTCGGCAAAAGTGTGGAACACGGTGGTACGATTTAATAACTCCCACAAAGCAATTCACGCACTCGCGACGCGGGGTTTCGGTAATCACGGTCGGAAGAATTTAATCAGCTTGAGGGCTGGGCCGAGTATTTTCAAGCAGGAACACGTCTCTCAGTTCGGGCCCTGGTCTCTTTGGGTTCACCTCCGATTTCCAGGGCTCCTCGAAAAGCGGCTCCGCTCTTGCCGGCAACTCTTGGCAGCCCTCTCTCGCCTCTAATTCGAGCATTCGTCAGGCTGCACATACGAGCCATTATAGCCGAAAGTTTCGCCGGCATTAAATGCTAATGAGACCGGCTGGATTTTCCGGCGGTCAGAGGCCACCACTCGTACCGATTACGATTCCCAACAGATTCGAGCAGACCGCGCAAAGCTCCCGTCCTTTTACTCACCGTCAAGATCCGATCTCAACTATTATTTCGTCCCGAAAGCTCTCCGCACCGAAAGCGTGGATTTTCCGGGACCGGTCCGACTCGCTCGTTTAATTGATGCTTGATCAAACGATGTTTCAACCCTTTTCTCTAATCGACATCCTCCGCCGCGAGAGGATGCTAATTTCATTAGAACGAACAACCTCGAAGAACTGTTTTTGTAGGTTCATTTATGGTTTGTTCTTCTGACTTACAATCGCGGTACTCTGCCCACAGGAGATTATTTCAAAGATTATTTTCGTTTGAATTTACGACCCACATGAACTTCTTCATCACCTATTCATAATTGTAGATTCGCTTCCTCATTAAACATTCTCTAGACAAAATCTAAAGCGCCAATCTCCACCTTCGGAATTACAATTAGAAATTTATAACATTAACTTCTGCAGTCTTGTTATTACAGATTTAATTCAACACAAGGCGAATTTTTCTAAACTTCGTGAAATATTTACGAAAGAAAATTGGCGTTTTTCGCGGCGAAAGGAAAAAAACACGGCCGAGAAATATTAAATATTTTACGAGCCGGTGATGATACCGCCCCGAGGCTGAAATTTATTAAACTATTAATGTCTTCTTGCCGGCGCGATTAACTCGCGACCTCAGAGGCTGGCGCGATTAATTAATCACCGGCTGGGAAATTTGCAATTTAAAGGAAGGAATTAACTTCACGAGCGGCATATAATTTAATTAATCTTCTCCCTTCGATTAAACCGGTGCCCGTGCGTGAGCCTTGAGCCTGATACACGATTAATTCGAGGCGTTCCCGATAAGACGATGCCACGAGACAAAAGGGTGGTACAGGTGGTAGAGCAATATCTACCAACGCAACGGCGCGGCGCGATTGAGAGACCGGCCAATTAAGTGGACCCTGGAAAATTGGTTTTTAATTGAACGACGAAAACCGATGATATTAATTACAGAAGTCGATGGCTACTGCGCCGAGCATAATTAACGAAATTTTCGCCGGTGTTATGGAACAATGTAACCGGCGACATTACCCCGGGAAATTTAATAATGGCTGTCCGATCCGGTGTAAATTACATGCTCGTTCAGAGGGCGGAACAGTGCTTTCGAACCGAACTATGTCTGGATATCTCTATTCTTTCGTCTGTTATACAGCGTTGAAACTGAGTTTTCTGTAACATACAATTTCTAGAGGACAAGCTTCTATTCCGAGCAATTTGTTTCGATTAACACTAAACATTAAAATAGTGTAGTCACTTCTGGCAGAAAATATTCAATCAACATCGCGAATATAATTATGAAATGATAGAGTAGAAACATGCCAACAAACTCATGAATGCGTCTCTTCACCGAACATGAAATAAAACATTGCTCACGGTAGTAACTTAGTAAATCTGAGAACTTGAGGGAAAACTGGATACTTGTTAAAACATATAATGTGTATTCAACGACGAAGACGACGATAAAAATTGTCAAAAAAATTCCTGAATGTTTGAAGGTGATTGAATCCTTAAACAATCATATTCATTTTCATTCGTGTACGTCGACTTCGACGAGACTTCGACGAGTAATGCTGAAATAACTGGAAAGGAGCACTAAAACCATTTCCTCGCGTAAAACAGGGAACACCTTTATCTCGGACGAAGCTATTCGGTGCCAATGAGATGCATAAACGTATGCAGGTAATGCAGTCGTAATTTTACTTAGCTGAAGCCATATCCAGCGGGCAACGAGTCTCGTTTCCAACGGCACCCCGTCGCGTCGTCCCCAAAGCCTGCAGACGCAACAGCCCCGCTGGCCCCTCGCAGCCGCTGTTCACGACGCTGGCTAATGTCTTTTCTGTGTTGTGCTAGTCGTCGTCCCTCGACTGCGAAGACTCGAGGTCCTGGCCGAGGTATTATCCTATTTCGCGTGCCGTTCTATCCTCAACGTGGATAACGCGCCCCCGCAACTTTCCAGAGACGCGTCGCTGACAACGGAAGAGCAAATGCAGACTCTGGACACTGCCTATCTAGCTTTCGCGACACTTTTCCCATTATCATTTTCTCTCAAACACTAAATAGTCAGGCAGCTTTGTTTTGCGAAACTTGAAATTTTCATGCTCAATTGCTTTAGGAGGAACGGAAGCTTGTGGTGATTCTTGGATATGGATATGAAGAGACAAGATAGATAAGGAATATATGTACCTAAGACGTACGTGGATACCGTTAGTATCACATACGATAATCATTAGACAGCGGATCTTTATGCAAAATACAAATGTTCTGCCTGAATTGCAACAAACTATGGTGCAACGGAAATATATTTTCTGTCTTAATATATTTAATAGGTTGGAGAATAAAGGATTCGAAACAAGTACAAGTGATTTTCTTGTGCGAATATTTCATGCTTGGCATCTTCATTGTATTTGGTTACTGATTGAGTAATTCGTTTCAGAAAGAAGCAAAAGTTCTCTTTGTATAGCTTGAGTAGGGTGTTCATTTGAATGTTGTACTTTTATTTTAAAAAGTACAGCAAATGGTTCATATTATCAAAAAGAAGTAATTGAGAAAATATTGAACAAAGGTCAACAATCCGAATAACTTTTCCCTATACCTACATGTACCCGTCGCTCGGTCTTAGTTTCGGTGATAACTGCAAAAAACTTTCTTTAAATCTAAATTACAAGTACACTTTATCCTCCTGCAACCTTTCACGGAACGGTAATTAAAACGTACAGAATCATATTCAGAATCTGGGTTGGGAGGGAGGGGGCAGCTTCACCCAACGCAGACGCTTACAATGTTTCGCATTTTACATGGATTCCTGTGTGTAAGGTGAAGTGCCCTATGTCTGGACAGCATGCTTTTCTATTTTAAATTTTATCACTTTAAATAAACAAAAACAATTTCTTAAGAGTTTTAACATACAGTTGAGAGTTTGTAAAGTAATTTAAAATTAAAAAATCATTGTTTAGGTTAATATCTTAATTGTATTAACAAGAATAATTCAAACCTATAGTTGGACATATTAAATCTAAGTTAGTACCTGGACAGAAGTAAAGCCTATATCGGGACGAATTCAATTTACGAGTTGATCGAGCGAACATAACCTAAAACGTTGGGTGGTGGCGCTGTTGCGCATGACGAATAGAAGATGCTTTGCGTAATATGTAGTATTATTATCATAGATTATAGTATTGTATTATTTAACTAAATATATATTTATTTTCATTTACTGTTTTAATAAAACTTGTCATAATACAACTTTTAAGGTTAGGTAGTAATACTGATAGATTTAAGATGTAAACATAAAGTATTATTAACGTCACAACCGGAATACATTTTCTACATACGTTATTCAAGCTAATAGAAGACTAATTATACGTACATGTAGTTAAATAATTTGCAAACAATGCGTTGATTTTATTCACAAACACGTGTCCGGCTTCAGGCGTAAGCACATTGCGTATAAGCTTAGAGAGTGGGACAGCTACTGTCATCGCGTCCCAGTATGGAGTACTTATATTTGAAAACAGTCCTAATCTTGGACATCTAATATTTGGATTAACAATTATTATTTACGTTAAGTTTGATTGCCAATTTATTTTAAAATATCAATATTATTATGCGTGATAATTATTTTTTGTCTGAGGGCTTAAATTATATCTTTTTTTCTAACAAAAGTTCGAACTATAAATGCACATGATTCGCATGTAAATAGACTATTTTGTATACTGTTTTCAGATGAACTTTGAATTCATTTTTAAATTTCAATTGATGTCTTAATGAAATAATATTCACACTTAGTTGTAGCTAAGGCCTCAGAATATATAATATAATTATTTAATCTCTTAATGACTGATTTTACTATGAAAATTCAATTGCCCAGATTTAGGTATCACTTTTGGACTGTCCAGACTTAGGGCACTTCACCTTATTGTCGGGCCGGTCTAACGGCTCAGATCTAACCCAGAACTAACCCAAAGCTAACCCAGACCTAGTCTTAACGAACTTCAAATCGGCGAGGTCATAGACGACCGGCCCACTACGCTTGTAGTGTTCCGCATTTCACATGGATCTCTGTATGTATTGTCGGGCCCTCTCTGCCGCGTCACGATCTAATCACAACCAACTCCAAATCAGTGATGCCATAGCTTTTCTAAAAGTTCAACAAAAATTACATTTATTTTGATGTATTTTTTTGAGATAATGAGAATGTATGCAATAAACGTTTGATTCCAGATTCAAGGTTTTTACGAATATCTCGGAAACTGAGACAGGAAAAAGTTGTTGAGAATGTTGACCATGACAACATATCTCAAGGGCAACACGATCGGAGCTGGGTCGCCTTGTGTCAATATTTACCAGACTTTGCAATCACAGTTCCATTAGAAATCATACCCTAAATACCGAACACTTATTCAACCCCAAATAGCATAGAACAAAAGCTCTAATCAAGTTCAATGAGGCAGGTATCATTTTATTTATTAAAAAATAAAATGTACATCACTATCTCCTCAATTCTGGTTTTGATTGACTTCTATAAAAGTTTTAATACATATAGGCTCAAGAAGCAAATACTATGGGTTTAAATGTTACGAATAACAATGGCTATAAAATGTTTGGGGTTCGAAGAATGAAAGCTGCATTAACGAAGCATTTTCCGGAAGCTAAGATCGAGTTCCTAGGGACACTTATTAACAAGGTGGCTGATCAAGCCAGCCCTGCATCTACTTGCGGCATTAAAGACGCTGGACCAGGGAAGGGCCACACTGGATCACGCTGTAATGTAAGAACCAAGCAATTTGTTGGTATCAGGTGCACGGGGTATCTCAAGTTGTAAGCCCCCCGGTTTCGCCCGCTGCCGGCAATTAACTCCATTACCACCCTGTAACGTCGTGAGCTGACTTGCCTTGCACGAAGTACGCGCAACTCGTTAAGCCTTCGGGTTTTGGACTTGGGCCCTTTGTTGAGCCCGTAGGGGCACTAGATGGGATCCGGGCTCTAAGACTGCCGTAAGTCTGTCAAGCGGCGGTTTACAAAAATACGGTCAGTTTAACTCCTTAGCAAAACTCTCGATTATTCTTACAAATTCATTTCTTCAGAAACTCAGACGAATCTCGATACTTGTAAGAATACTCGCGAACAGAATGGACCCGCCAAAGTTAGCTGCAACTGTTGCAATGTACTTGATAAGAAAAATGAAATATTCCAGAAAGAGAAAATGCTGGACTAAACCATGGATGGTGCTTGCGATGGGATCTATCTAATGAGTATATTGTACGAACAGTACTACTCCTGGAGTCTCATTTGTATATATTTAACAAGAACTTAACAATAATTAAAATTATAATAATTTGGTAAATTAATCTTTTAATAAAAATTGCAAAATCGGTGTCGAAATATGACTTTTACATTGAGGATTCTCTGACTTCTGCGTCAGACCATACTTTCCCGCCCATATAATACATAATGGCAGAGAAAACTAACTAGAAGACTCACAGCTCCACGAATGGCGTTCGTAACCTGTCCATTCGCGAGATTCGAGATTCTCCGAGAGTTTATCGTGCAGCTCTCCGCTAACAGGCTCAGTACCATGTACAGTGAGGAATTTGAGTCTCGAGAGTAACTCGCGATAGTTTTACTCTCACAAATGGATACGCACCTTTAGCGCAGCGACAACAAACGAGGAGCATCGTGCGCGTACCTCGCAGGTCCGAGGAATAAAATAATTCAAGTAGCGGACCGGAGGGTGAATTATTTCGGTTGTCGCGAGACAAAGTGTAGCGTAGACTCGGCGCGGCGAGATACATTCGCGGTAATATTAGCGCCAAGGGATGGAACCGGGACACGGAGCGTCTCGCGACGGTAACGTATGACCGCAGACCCCCACGAGTACCCACCGTCCATATAACTCCGTGGGTTCGATTCATATATTCATAGGGAAAATGGCAAGCAAGGCTCGCGCGCGAGGAGTTGGGCTAGTTTGGGTGGGGTTTGTGTGTACCGCGATTGCTGCCGGTCGCGACCTCATGCATACATCACGGACAGAAAGTGATGGAACGCACCCCCGACACACGGGTCACCTACGCGGGCAAAACTGTCAGCCTGACTGATTGCCAACTCCCGCGACGTATACCTCCGCCAACGACTTCGAACAGTCGCCGACTTGTCGGCGAAATACCATCACCACCACCACCTATCCTATGGCGGTTGCTGGAACGGTGAACGGTGCCCAGCAGGCGGCGGAATCATCCCTGGTCGCGGGGATTAATAACGAGCGAAACGTGGGAATGGGTTTTGCTGAACTGCACGGTGTTTCGACAACGTGACACGCTGCGCTTATGATAATACCGAGCCCGGAGACTGGCTCGTGCTTCGCCAGTAATTTACTTGTCTTGTCCGGTATTCTCGGCTGCTTAGCGACGCCAGTCTTACTTTAGTTTAGCTATCGACCCACAGGAATTACAAACCTTTTGCGTTTGTTTAGCCCTGTCGCGATGAGTAAATTATCTGGGAGATGTGGAACCGATGAATTTAAAACTGCGCGAACGAACTGTTAAAAAGTGGTGCTTTGGTTTACTAGGGAGCTAGAGGTGTCGTTGGAAGTTCAGAACTTGGCTGACGTAAAAATATAGAAGGTTACACTATTTCTCGAATTGTACGTCCCTGAAGACTATGTCTTCACTGAGTTGTCTTCGCCGAGGTATTCCTTCGCTTTATCTTTCAATTCTTGTCTTCCTGACTCAATGTTAATGATAATTTGTCTAATAAAGGAAATGTGGTTGGCTTCTATGCATGTATCTGTACAACATAGAACATCCTCGACACCTTACAATGTAATTTATTCATAGACGATAATGTCTATAGGCGAAATTTAATTTTTCTTAATTTTCTAAAATTTTCATTGCTAAGACAAATGGTTTGGATGAATAATTGAACACGTCAACCTTCAACGACTCTTGCCAATTGCAGCTCGCCATTACACAGATAATTTAGTATAGTAATTTTAGTAAAATATTCGAGACCAAATCCACCCGTAACTTCCAACGATGGATAATTTTCTAGGGACGCTGGAATTTTGCTTTCAGTTTGAAGTAGAGTGATAACGTAGATTAGGCAATAATTAAACGTTGCTAGTGAGATTTAGATGCAGAGGAAGCCCAGGCTACGTGACGCCCGGCCATGGCACAATTTGTAAAACACTATACCGCGCCGCGGAGAAGCATAACCCGCGCGCCACCAGAGAATATGACGTCTTATGAGCAAAGACGCGCGGCGAAAGAGGAGAAGCGGGAAGACGTTAGAACGTTTACGAGCGGCGCACCATTAGACGGATGTTGTCAACGCGTAATTGCCAATGGAGCAGTAACTCACTTCCTACGACTTCGCGGCTTTCAGCTCTAACGACGCTTTACCGGCGTCGCCGACAATAACAAATAACACCGGCTGGATACCGACACCTTCCGCCAGGAATCACTTTGCGCGATCATCTGTAGCGGAGGGCATCTTGACGCAGACCGACTATAGTCATCTTAAGTAGTCATCTTGCAATATGTAATTACAGAAATCTTTTCTGTAACATGTTCACGCCGGGGGTACAAAAATGGAGAATTTTCATTCTAGCGGATTCAATTTTTTCAGTAGAACGTATTCTAATATTCCCTAGCAGCACAAGATATTGTATACACATTCATATAATATCAAAAAGAGATTCAATCTGTTTTTAATATTCAAATATACATACAATATTTATTTTACATTAAGTACCAAATATTCTTTTTTATCCTACCTTATAAGATAGGAAGAAATATTTTTCTCATATTAAAAAGTGTGGCTTAAAAAATATTTAGCCAATATGTTATAATATATAGTGCAGTCTTTCTTACGACCCTAATTAATGATTCTTATCAGGAGATTAAGTCTATTCTCGACGAACAATCATCTCTAAAATCTCAATAATCGTGAATACAATATAATGGAACGCGTCCTGTGTACCTGGCGTTAAAAGAAGAAATAATTATTTAAATAAAAATAAATTTTTAAAAAATACTACGTTTTTAAAACGGACTAAAAAGTATAAAATAATTTTTTCTAGCCCCATACAGATTCCTAACCCCGTAAAGATAGTCCTGAAAATTTGTGATTGTGAATTTTGAATAGCTATGGAAATACTTGTAAGATTTAAAACGAAAAACGTGGGGCGCAAGATAATACATAGTAAGAAGTGTAGAGAGTAGCTGCCGCTAAGAAAACTCGCAAAACAGTTCATATCATTTGCAGTGCAATAAAATTGTTAGTGATTTAGGTGTTCATGCATCAATTATCTATTGCATGCGCCCCACGTTTTTCGTTTTAAATCTTACAAGTATTTCCATAGCTATTCAAAATTCACAATCACAAATTTTCAGGACTATCTGTACGGGGTTACGAATCTGTATGGGGCTAGAAAAAATTATTTTATACTTTTTAGTCCGTTTTTTAAACGTGGCGTTTTTAAAAATTTTATTTTATACTTTTTAGTCCGTTTTAAAAACGTGGTATTTTTTAAAAATTTATTTTTATTTAAATAATTATTTTCTGCTTTTTAGCCATATATGTGTGAAATTTTACAATCGATTTTGAACATTTTGATGAGATTATAACAGAGACATGTAGTAAATTTCAGACGGTATTGCGACGCGTCATATCGACAACGAACGCCGTGGTAAAATGTCAAAGATAAAGGTTCGACGGAGAATTTCGGTGTAACTGTTCTTTCGCTTGGTAAACAAACATTATACTATAATAATACGTAGTAACTTTGTAAACACCGCACGGAGCTCGAACGCACACTGACGCACACTGAGCTTCTTCGGTGCGAAGCGGGTCAGTGGAGTGGGGATGAGTCAGAGTTGAAACACGAAGTAGAGTGGGGACGCAGAACGCGAAGACGTACTACGTCACGCGGCGGGTGGTGCAAAGGTTCAAATTATTAATAATTTATATCTCCTGAACGCATAGGCTGTTTTAAAAAATCTTTTTAAATATTGCATTGTCATCCAGTTCTGAGCTATGTTTAGCATTTCAAGTCTCTAGCTCATCGGGAAGTTAGTTTTTAATCAATTGCAAAATATGTACCGAACAAACAGACAAACAAACAAGAATGCGAGCTAATAAAAACGTGGTAAAATGGTGAACTTCCGTCGAAAGGAAAATATGAGAGTTCAGATCTATCTGGTAAGTATCTCAGTAAAATCCAATACTGTTTCCCAGTTCGAATAGTTACAAAATACTCAGAATCCTGCAGCTCGAAAAAGTCTCAGTGGAACTCGGCACAACTCTTTTACATATTGGATGAGTGTTCCAGGCCGAGTCTACCAATCCGGTTAATCCACGACTATTTCCGTGGCCAAAGACGGTGAAAAAGTTGTGCGAGGTAACCTGTTATCAAAGTCCCGGTCGTAGGACAGTGTTCGTCAACGGTCAAAGTCTGAGCGTTCCTCGAGACTCGCAAGTGACCATCGCGAAAAGGGTGTTCGAGAGCACGCAATGCTGGAGGTCAGACAACGAGGAAGGGGATCGAGAGAGAAAGAGAGGATGATAGAATGTGTGAGAAAGAGGGAGAAGGAGCGCGAGTGGAAAGCGGAGGTCGAAGGGACGGATCGAGGCCTAAGCACGTTCTCACCCTTGGCGCTGCTTGTGAGGACCCTCGGAGGGCCTAACGAGCGGCTTTGTCATTTCTGCGTCTTCCTTCCCGTTCTCCCTTGGCCGTGGCCGCTTTCTCTCTTAATGACGGTTCCCAATACACGTAAATAGGTCCAAGCCCCAAGCTCCGCGCCGACTGGAGTCAGAATGAGCGCCAGTACACGCTCGTCTTCCGCCGTTAGCCACTCAAGACTGCGTTCCCATCCACGCATGTTGGTTTATCCGGGGGACGGTTTGAATGCGCGTTAGTGGAAATTCTACGCGAGGCCGGGACACTTGTATTATCATTAACGACGATTAAGGCGCGTGCCAGCCGCGGTGATTTCGATGGAAACTGCCTCTCGACCGCACGTACGGTTATGAATACATTACCAACCCGCCCGGGGTCCCCGACGTGCGCTAGAGGTGGCTTTTCCTTGCTAAAAAAATATTATTCCTCTAGATCCCTGCCTCCGAACAAGCGATTAGAGTGTTAGCAAAATGATCAAAATGACGCGACCTGTCCGCTTCAGCTGGCGATCTTTGTGAAAATGCGCCAGACACACAAGTATTGCATTTTACTATTATTAGTATTACTTTACACATTCTACTTCTATTTACTACTATGCTTTGGAATTAAGTTTTGTGACAGTAAACATTCATGTTGAATAATTAAGAAGTATCTGAGATCAGCTACAGTTTACGTCAATCATCAATAATCCAGTTTGTTTTGAGTCTAATTCGTGTAAAATCGCAATACAAAATTACTTTGTATTCCAAACGTATAGTAGAACGATGGAATACTGTGCTAAATTCTGACGATAAAATGAACAAAGGCTTAAAAAATGCAAATAACAAACGCGTGACTTCAAAATTACGCGGAGGGTTGGAAGCATTGCAACTTCGAGGAATTGAAAAAGGCAAATCACGAATGCGTGACTTGAACCTCGCACAGGCTTACAGAGGGTGAAGACTTAATTGAAAGCATTGCAACTTTGAAGACTTGAAAAATGCAAATAACGAATGCGTGGCTTGAAAGCTACACGAAACCATTTTTAAAGTTGTACAGACTGCCATCTCTGTTTTGTAAATCGCTCAGCTTGATTACTTAGGATCAAGGGGGCTCGATTAAAGAGTCAGGGATGTACAGTCACGAGTAAATACATTGTAATAAAATGGAGGACCTCGGTCGATCGAGGAATGAAACGGTTTTGAACGATCGGCGATATAAATGGCGGAACGCCATCAGATTTTTACGTATCCGGCCTGGAGTTTCTCGGTACACATTCCGCGATGCAGGAAACGCTGATTAGTATCCGGTAGGAGAAAACTTTTCGAAGGATCGTTGTACAAGTCCGCCTTGAGATTCTAATGGATTCTCATTTAAATAGAAATCTCATGCCGATACACACAGGGGTCGGGCCGCCGCTGTATGCGTCCAGGATGGAAGGACAAACCAACGGGTCCAAGTGTGTTTGCCATCCGAGTAATGGCCACCGGAGGGTCCTTTCTCTTGGTCGGCCCGCCCTGGTCAGACCCGGTCAAGGATAACCATGCAGAGAATGGGCGTGCAAACAAGCCACCCATGACCCCATGTCCGTGGACCGTCTGCCCGTACACATTTTTGATCGTTATTCGATTCCACTATTTCACCGATGCTTCCTCCATCTTGCCATGACAATAATAGGGCCATTGTGAGACAAGGGAATCTCTCAAACCCACTGCAAATTTTACCACGTTTTTATTAGCTCGCTTTCTTGTTTGTCTGTTTGTCTGTTTGTTCGGTACAAATTTTGCAATTGATTTTAAACTAACTTCCCGATGAGCTAGAGACTTGAAATTTTAAACATAGCTCAGAACTGGATGACAATGCAATATTTAAAAAAATTTTTAAAAAAGCCTATGTGTTCAGGAGATATAAATTATTAATAATTTGAACCTTTGCAACCCCCCACCGCGTGACGTAGTACGTCTTCGCGTTCTGCGTCCCCACTCTACTTCGTGCTTCAACTCTGACTCATCCCCACTCCACTGACCCGCTTCGCACCGAAGGAGCTCAGTGTGCGTCAGTGTGCGTTCGAGCTCCGTGCAGTCTTTACAAAGTTACTACGTATTATTATAGTATAATGTTTGTTTACCAAGCGAAAGAACAGTTACACCGAAATTCTCCGTCGAACCTTTACCTTTGGCATTTTACCACAGCGTTCGTTTTCGATATGACGCGTCGCAATACCGTCTGAAATTTACTACATGTCTCTGTTATAATCTCATCAAAATGTTCAAAATCGATTGTAAAATTTCACACATATAAGGCTAAAAAGCAGAAAATAATTATTTAAATAAAAATAAATTTTTAAAAAATACCACGTTTTTAAAACGGACTAAAAAGTATAAAATAAAATTTTAAAAAACGCCACGTTTAAAAAACGGACTAAAAAGTATAAAATAATTTTTTCTAGCCCCATGCAGATTCCTAACCCCGTACAGATAGTCCTGAAAATTTGTGATCGTGAATTTTGAATAGTTATGAAAATACTCGTAAGATTTAAAACGAAAAACGTGGGGCGCATGCAATAGATAATTGATGCATGAACACCTAAATCACTAACAATTTTATTGCACTGCAAATGATATGAACTGTTTTGCGAGTTTTCTCAGCGGCAGCTACTCTCTACACTTCTTACTATGTATTATCTTGCGCCCCACGTTTTTCGTTTTAAATCTTACAAGTATTTCCATAGCTATTCAAAATTCACAATCACAAATTTTCAGGACTATCTGTACGGGGTTAGGAATCTGTATGGGGCTAGAAAAAATTATTTTGTACTTTTTAGTCCGTTTTTAAACGTGGCGTTTTTTAAAATTTTATTTTATTTAGGTCCATCTTATATTAAGTAAATATCTTTATGTTTATAATCTCTTTACAGTATAGTTAGAGAAATTTTAGAAAATGTAGAAAGTACCATTAGTAATACTGTAAAGATTTTCTTTCAGAAGATGTAGACCTGAATCAGACCCAGAGCATAATTCATGATCAATTCACAGCTTCAATAGTGCTGCGTGTATTTATCTTTTTTAAGATGTAAAAGCTCAATGTAGGCACAGATCCATATTTAGGTCATCTGGCTACGTGTAATCAATCTTGGAATATTAATATTATGTGAATGAAATGTTTAACCCTTGGCAGACTCAGAGTCACCACTAAAAATTGCTGTACTAACGTATTCACAATATTGTTTATGTTAAGATAATTGTATGTAATCAATTACTAAACAGTGAAGTATTGTATGAGGTATAAAATTTAAAAAAATCATATACAATAGAATTACTCTAGGTCGGAAGAAATGTTTAATTTTCGAGTTAAAGCTTCAGCAAAGGGTTAACAATTTTCTTTTAAATGGAAAATCAGGAATAAATGATTAAATAAGGTCTCTTGTAATAACATGGTGATTTCCAATTGAAACTGCTATCGTTATAGATTATGCACAAATGATTTCGGTGCTACCGGTTCGATCAAAGAATACAGAAATTAGCAATTTTGCAGAATTATAATTTCAACGTTTCGGTTCGGCTTTGAACCATCATCAAGAAAAGTCCGCGTCTGTGAAATTTAATAGACACAATTATTCATTAATACAGGAAAATTTTTAAGATTTAAACCAGAGGTAATGTACATACTTGCTAATTTTGAAAAAACACAGAATGAAGAGCGTAAAAGAAATGGTACTTGTCTATACGAAGGTTTAAACTGTACTAGACTGTAACCGATGCGACAAAGTCAAAGCAGAAAACAGAGAAACATCGTAGATCTAACTAGCCAATCCGATGTCAAGGATCAATAGACACCAAATCGATGTTTGGCGCGAAATTCAAATTTTAAATATTCATCAACAAACTTCCAGCCAATGTATTACCAAAAATTGGTAGAAAAAATTAGCAATCATTTAATGTGTGAAGTTGAACATAAAAATGTTAATGTGCTTGACCATATTTATAAAACTGGAATTCATTATATAGATTATTATAGAAAATCATCATAAGTTGATTACTGATTCAGTAATGTAGTGTAAATTTCATTAATATCAGGTTTTTCGTACCTAAGATTAAGATTTTCTTGATGATGGTTCAAAGCCGAACCGAAACGTTGAAATTATAATTCTGCAAAATTGCTAATTTCTGTATTCTTTGATCGAACCGGTAGCGCCGAAATCATTTGTGCATAAACAACAATTTACGATCGTTAAAAATTCAAACGTATTATCGTTATAGAATAGTCCTAGCCACTAGTGCTTTCCTGAAGACTATTGAGTGATCTCCAATAGACGAAGAGCTAATAAAATTGAAAATCGTTAAATTTGTAATGGGTACCAGCAGAAGTTGGAGTATCGAGGATAGTCGCGATCGACACATGCACCAGAAACGAATCAGAGGCTGTTAACTGGAACGAGCTTTCTACAGTAAGAAAGCGTCAAGCGTCTAGAGATATTTCTGTACGTGTCTCGGTAACAATGCTGTTCCCTGCTGCTGGCGAACGCACCTATATATACATAGAAAACGTTCCTCCTGGCTTTTTCCCCGCTACAGAATTTTCACCCCATTTCGCAAGCATGTCACTTCCTGCCTAAGTTCGTATCGGTCTGCGGGCAAAAAGGAGCACGCAGAAACGTCGTCGGAACGTACGTATGCGTTCGTACGTTTCTACAATGGCGCCGACATCCGTGGTCAGTCGACTGTTGGTACTTTGCATGCAAACAGAAAGCGTTACATCTCCTCCTACCATTCTGCTGGTTGGTCAAAGGGACAGTAAATTCTGAAAACTACCAACGTCGGGCCACTACTTATCGCTGATCTCGCCCTTTTTTTACATTCTTTACCGTTGACCCCGCTTCCGAACGTTACGACAGCAATCGGAAACAAATTCTGCCATGAACGTTCCCCTGGGAAAAAATCAATAGTTTGCAGATCCCAGGCAAACTTCAAAACGTGGATTCTAGCAGAGAACCTCATTGACCAGCTTCAAAAACTTCGTTCATTTTGCTACAATGAATAACTGAAAATTTAGAGATCATATCCCTGAAGTGGCGACCCTAAAGATTTCCAAAGAAACATCTTCTTGGACCGATCAACTTTAACTGTATATTAAAGAATGGTTCTTTTCATATTTGTCGTACAGACGATAGACTTTATGTCTTCTATTAATTAACAAAAAGTCCAGGCAGATGAACATTTTTATTTGAATTTTGACCATCCCGCTGGAAGTAATTTCTCTGTGTTGATTGTAAGTAAAAAGACTAACAATTGAGATTTTTAATGTCAGTGCAAACCGTATTTTTAAGCGAACGAGACAGAAAAGTTTCGGAAGAATTAATTTCATTCCATTTTCGTAGGAAAGAAATGGGAAATCGCGGGTTAAAGTGTGCGAGTAATATTGAAAACGCAAAGGACAAGCTGGCTCTCGGGTTTCCCAGCGAGCAAATGCACGCGGGCACGAAACTTCCGTCAACAATTTTCCCGGGCAACCGGTTCAATTAAACTGAATCCCGGGACCGGTATCGAATTCCGGAGTCATACGACCGGAGACATTTCTCGAGTGTAATGCTCCCGTCCGCTGCAGATTTGTTGCGTCCACGATACGCGAAAAAAAACGACAGCGAGCGGAATCAAATCAAAGTTGGGCTTGCAATTGGAATCCTAGAAGGAACGCGAGACACAGGAGTGGAGGAAGTCGAGGTGAGGGTGGTTCTGGTTGAAAGAGAAACAGAGAAAAAGAAAAAGACGAAGAACACCAAGGATAGGGAGGAGAAAACGACGGAACGGCTGGCTGGTTGTTCTCGCCGATCAAATTTCCAGAATGGCTCGAGCTCCATTAAACAGGTCCTACTTTTGCTCCTGCAGCCCGGAGAAGCCGGCTAACCCGTCGCAAAGCGTTCGAGGAATACCTCCATGGGCTGCAGCGAGCTAGTTTCCCCTTCATTTTTCTCGTGCCGCGAGTCGGAAAGTCGATCCACGATTCCAACAATCCCCCGGGTCTCACACGATTGAGCTCAATCCTGTGTCTGTTATTACCCATCCGCCTCGATGACACTGCCTTTCCGAACGAAAGTCAGTCTGTATTCCGCCGAAAATTCCGGAGAAACCACTAGAAACCCATTCCGTCGCTTTAACTGCTGACTTGTTTCACTGGCGGAACATAAAACCTAATAAACTGAAAAATGCTCTCGGCGCACGGTTTCGATCATTAATAAAAACTAAGCAATTTTGCAATATTTAAATTCTCAACGTTTCGATCCGGATTTGGATCATCCTCAAGAGAGATGCGTCTGAAATTATATATACAGGGTGGCCCACATAACTCTGAACAGCTCAATATCTCCGTTACTTTTCGTTGTACAAAAAAACTTCGTAGGACAAAGTTACACTGTTTGAAGGGCCACATATAACGGTGTAAGGGAAAAAAATTTTCAAGGTCATTTTTATGAGATTTCAAGGTTATCGATGTTTTTTTAAATGGAATGAGGTATTTTTTAATACATCAATCGATGCAGTTGGACATTCTTTATAAAAAAGTACTAACCTATGTATGTCGAAAAGTTAGTAGTTCAGGAGATATTTCAATTTAAATAACTCCAAAATACCATTACTGTCGTACTAAGCCATTAGTGTTTACTTACTTGTGTAACGCCTTAGTACGACAGTAATGGTATTTTGGAGTTATTTAAATTGAAATATCTCCTGAACTACTAACTTTTCGACATACATAGGTTAGTACTTTTTTATAAAGAATGTCCAGCTGCATCGATTGATGTATTAAAAAATACCTCATTCCATTTAAAAAAACATCGATAACCTTGAAATCTCATAAAAATGACCTTGAAATTTTTTCTCCCTTACACCGTTATATGTGGCCCTTCAAACAGTGTAACTTTGTCCTACGAAGTTTTTTTGTACAACGAAAAGTAACGGAGATATTGAGCTGTTCAGAGTTATGTGGGCCACCCTGTATATAAATTATAATTGTAGAAAAATCGAAAAATGGCCACGCGATAACGCTCTATTTGACAATACCGGATTCGACTCGGGACATTGTGAACTACGCGGGAACAACCGAAACGCGTCATGGGCCGGCCCGTGGCACAAGCGTGGGGGAATAGCGTTTGGGAAGGGGAAAGTGCGAGACAAGTCTCAATTTGGTGCGTTTCTGGCAATCCCATACCATACCAAATTGCTAATAAGTTGGTATTTTTTGTTTAACATGACGTTGTACAGTTCGAATACGATTAGTCGAATTGTGAAATTAGAAATGTTTAAATTAAAGACAGGAATAAGGCAGTTGCAACGATGTTCTATAGTGTCATTTTCCTAGAGCAGAGCCGGGAACTGGCGGCCCATAGACCGCACACCAGATGAGTTATTACCTAAATGGAAATTATACAGGGTGAGTCCGAAGAAACAGATCACCAAAATATCTCCGTTATTGTTCGTTGTACAAACAAATTTCATAGGACAAAATTACACTGTTTGAAGGGCCACATGTAACGTTGTAAGGGAAAAAATTTTCAAGGTAATTTTTTACAAGATTTCAAGGTCATCGTTATTTTTTTAAATAGAATGAGGTATTTTTTAATACATCAATCGATGCAGCTGGACATTCTTTATAAAAAAGTACTAACCTATGTATGTCGAAAAGTTAGTAGTTCAGGAGATATTTCAATTTAAATAACTCCAAAATACCATTACTGTCGTGCTAAGGCGTTACACAAGTAAATAAACACTAACGCCTTAGTACGACAGTAATGGTATTTTGGAGTTATTTAAATTGAAATATCTCCTGAACTACTAACTTTTCGACTTACATAGGTTAGTACTTTTTTATAAAGAATGTCCAACTGCATCGATTGATGTATTAAAAAATACCTCATTCCATTTAAAAAAACATCGATAACCTTGAAATCTCATAAAAATGACCTTGAAATTTTTTTTCCCTAACACCGTTATATGTGGCCCTTCAAACAGTGTAACTTTGTCCTACGAAGTTTTTTTGTACAACGAAAAGTAACGGAGATATTGATCTGTTCAGAGTTATGTGGGCCACCCTGTATATATATAATTAATATCATAGATATTTAACAGATGGGACAAACTGATTACCAATTAAACTTTTTAAATTACGTACTTGCTAAGTATCAAAATATGTTAATTAACTATTATAGACTGACTGAGTTTCATGCTGGTCTAATTTAAACTGAGGTATCGGCCGTTAGGATAGAGCAAACACATCAATTGAAAACGACGTATATTGACATTCAACCAATCAGACAACGATGATCGACATGTTGTTGAATCGATTCTTGGCGGCAAATTCAAATTGACAAAATATCAATCCCAACACAACATAACCAGTAGAATACCATTAAACACGGTAAGAATATTAACATTCAATAGTTTTGACCACGGATGTTATAAAACACATAATATTTTTTCTGTCCTACCAAATAAAATGTCAATTTGAATTTGCCGCCAAGAATCGATTCAACAACTTGTCGATCATCGTTGTCTGATTGGTAGGGTTTATACAAAAACCGACTTTTTAAAAAACCGGTTTTCGGTTTTTAACTTTTCCATGAAACCGGTTTAAACCGGTTTCGGATTTTTACAGATAAAAAATAAGACATGTTTACAACTTGGAATAGAAGTTTTTAATTTTTCTTTATTTATTAAAGAATTGACAAAATAATACCCTTAAAGAATCACAGAAATTAACAAATATTTATGAACATTATTATTTTACTTCTTTCTTTGATTAATAAAATGTGATTTTAAAAAGCAAAGAACGTCAATTGATTTATTGCTTAGTCGTGTCCTTATTTTGGACACAAAATTTCCAGAAATAGAAAAAACTCGCTCACTTGCTATTGAACTGGGCTTAATTGTCTTTAAAGCATTAAATAATAAATCTAAATTTTTTGTTCTTCTATTTGTAGCCTCTAAGATCAAAAACTCCTTCTTTAATATTTGAGGAGTGGAGGAAGTCGCTTCTTCAGGTTCTTGCAGATATTTATTTATTGCTATTTCCATAGCATTTTTCATCACAGTCTCTATGCGCTGTTTTCATTTCCACATATATATGTATACAGGGTGTCCCAAATTTCGTGATCGTCCCGGAAATGGGAGGTTCTTGAGGTTATTTGAAGCGACATTTTCCTCTACAAAAATGTTCAAGGCAATAATGTTCCCCGACCTTTCTCCGCTATACCACTAGCTGTGTACTTTTTGATTACATCGAAATCATTATAGCGGATTAATATAAGTGTTATGTATAAATTTAAAACCGGTTTTTTTACTGAAAAAAACCGGTTTTCGGTTTGCAAAATCTTCTTTCAAAAACCGGTTTTGAAAACCGGTTTGTAAAAACCGACAAACCCTACTGATTGGTTGAATGTCAACATACGTCGTTTTCAATTGATGTGTTTGCTCTATCCTAACGGCCGATACCTCAGTTCAAGTTAGACCAGCATGAAACTCAGTCAGTCATAATAGTTAATTAACATATTTTGATACTTAGCAAGTACGTAATTTAAAAAGTTTAATTGGTAATCAGTTTGTCCCATCTGTTAAATATCTGTGATATTAATTATATATATAATTTCAGACGCATCTCTCTTGAGGATGATCCAAATCCGGATCGAAACGTTGAGAATTTAAATATTGCAAAATTGCTTAGTTTTGATTAATGATCGAAACCGTGCGCCGAGAGCATTTTTCAGTTTATTAAACATTTACGATCGAGAAACAACAAAATAATAAAACCTAATGCCGTTCTCAACCTTTAACTTGCTTCCATAAATAATCAGAATATTTAGATGTATCTAAACATGATTATCCAAGAGAAATACTTAGTAGACATAATTATGACTACTCTAATCTTTATGTAAAATTTAAATTCTCGTGGAATTTTTGTCGTGCTCCAATAACTTTAGCAGGTTGAAGCCGGTTGAAGCAGGTTGAATATATAAATACTCATTAATTCTTATAATATTTATGCTGTTTCAAATTGAAACTAGTCATATTTGTCATAAATGCCTAAAATCCGCAATCTAATGATGGCCATTGAATGGTCCACTCTGTACATTAGTGGAGTTCAGTGTTCATAATTGTCTCCTCTAATTAAAAAGTACAGACACACAAAGCATTTTATCAGAAGTTACGTTGAACTTACGAAAACTATGGTCAGTATGGGAACATGTTCAAACAAGAATGACAATTTCAACAAAATTTAATACAGCATCTTCTGTCTGGATAAACAAAAACATCTGAGAACCTGGGCAATTGCCAGCTAACTGATACGTTATCAGCTAGCTTCGCCATTTTGTAGCGACGGCCAGGTGGAAGTCTCCTTCCCCGTTGTGACCGGCTCTGATAACCAAGGATTTCGCTCGGGTCCGAAAGTTTGCCTACTCGCGTTACCTCGAGCTCCACGGCATCTCCTCGCCTATCCTCCTTGCCGGTATCAACAGCTACTCCGCCTCGCCTCGATATTTCCCTGGTCCAATATCCGCATTGTCTCGTCTTGTCTACGTCTTCACGTGTGTCTAAACTAACCCTTCGGCATGCAACACCACCTCTTTCCGTTTCCCTCTTCTTCTCTTTCCCCGGCGTGTTAGCCGAGTTTACGCTCGAAAATCATCCGGTGGCCCCTTCCCACCGGATCCTCGCCCCGGGATAAAGCTATCAAATGCACGTTGCGTCTTCGAGCCGAGTCGGAGTCGGCTATGACGCACTGGGACGATCAACGTTGTTATTCTCGATGAGATTCGATCGGATTTGACCCCCTCCTGACGTGAGAAACGAAAAACTAAAAATTAACACGGCTACCATCGCAAAATTTGGACCCATTCCATCACCCAAAAATATTTCGAAGTTTCGATCACTGATTCCCATTTCGAAGTTTCAGTAAATAAATTACTTTTACACTCTCACTTTAATTCTGTCAAGTTAAAGTAACGAGATTAGTTGGTCGTCAGTCGACGAAAATGTTAATAAATCACCAGGGTGGCAGCCGTCTCTATGAACAGCGTTACAAGTTATTGTCTATTACCCCGGCTGTCGTTACACAGTATTCTAATATTCCCTCAGAGGCAGTCGACGGGGCCGTATAAACCGAGAACTACTAGGTATCGAAGTCCCGTAACCTGTAAAGAGTTTATCGAAGAAGAAGAAGGACTGTTAAGGGTAAAGGGTAGTTTTGCGAGCGCGGTGGAAGAAGAGCAGAGGGGGAAAGGAACGAGGATGTAGCACGCCGGTGAAAAAGAGAAGGAGAGGGACACTGTAGCGGGACAATCTCATCTCGATCCCATCGTACATCGTGCCACCCGAGGCCCTACATCTCCGGCCTCGTCCTGCGTCCCTCTGAGGAACCCGAACACCCTCCTACGAGTCTTCGTCCCCATCCCTCGGAACCCGTTTCCTTTACGTTCTGGTAGGTACACCGGGCTCCTGCGACCCTCGACGTGGCAAATTGAGCACACTCACCCCTTCGAAGAGAGCGAGCAGCGTTACGAGCGATATATGTGGACCATTCGACAGACAAACGGCTCTCTTTCCCTCTCGGATCCTCTCGTATTGTACGTCTTTTCTCCTTCTACCCCCTGCCGCTCTGGATCGAGGCGCGATCGTAAGTCGAGCAACGCGAGTCGATTGAATTACGAGTCGAACGTCCGAGCACCCCGACGACAAATAGAGACGTTGCACAGTGGGCTGGATCGAGAAATTTGGCGACATTTTACTATAACTCTTGAACCATAAGAGACATGAAACCTCTAAATTCATTTAAAAATTATTCCCATATGCTGATAATTATCGTAATAAATATACATGTCTTTTGTAATAAGTTTTTAATTCGTTGTTCAAATTTTACTGTCTTAAAATAATATTTAAAAATGTTTACTTGTTACTTATTTAGTACTTTTCCAGATGATTTACTTTTCCATATGTTTTACGTGGAGTATCTGAAACGATGGCCCACGTGACAATTATAAGTATTATAATTATAATTACATTATACACAATATATACATTATACAGGTTGGCCCACATAACTCTGAACAGCTCAATATCTCCGTTACTTTTCGTTGTACAAAAAAACTTCGTAGGACAAAGTTACACTGTTTGAAGGGCCACATATAACGGTGTAAGGGAAAAAAAAATTCAAGGTCATTTTTATGAGATTTCAAGGTTATCGATGTTTTTTTAAATGGAATGAGGTATTTTTTAATACATCGATCGATGCAGCTGGACATTCTTTATAAAAAAGTGCTAACCTATGTATGTCGAAAAGTTAGTAGTTCAGGAGATATTTCAATTTAAATAACTCCAAAATACCATTACAGTCGTACTAAGACGTTACACAAGTAAGTAAACACTAACGCCTTAGTACGACAGTAATGGTATTTTGGAGTTATTTTAATTGAAATATCTCCTGAACTACTAACTTTTCGACATACATAGGTTAGTACTTTTTTATAAAGAATGTCCAGCTGCATCGATTGATGTATTAAAAAATACCTCATTCCATTTAAAAAAAACATCGATAACCTTGAAATCTCATAAAAATGACCTTGAAATTTTTTTTCCCTTACGCCGTTATATGTGGCCCTTCAAACAGTGTAACTGTGTCCTACGAAGTTTTTTTGTACAACGAAAAGTAACGGAGATATTGAGCTGTTCAGAGTTATGTGGGCCACCCTGTATATAAATTATAATATATATTATATATTTCAATATAAATTATAATTGTAGAAAAATCGAAAAATGGCCACACGATAACGCTCTATTTGACAATACCGGATTCGACTCGGGACATTGTGAACTACAGTAAATCTTCAATCGGAGTCCTGGGTCGCCTATCTAACCGTAGTCCAGTGCCTACTCACTCCACTGCCGGCCAACGCTGCGCCGCGCCGTAGGGCGGCGATGTTTGATCTCGGCTCGGGTATATCGGTGTGAACACCACACATTGACTCGACTGAATCGAAGTCTCAAACTTCTTAATTTTAATGATCGGTTTATGGGACTTTAACTAGCTTATTCCTGGCGTTTCGCTGATTAAACTGGTACCAAGAACGATATAATTGGGCCAATATTTAGTGGTTTAATCGACGATGAAAGTTTCGAATGCAACGAAGAAGAGCGTATTGAAGAGAAAGAGACGCGAACAGTAGCCGTCGCCGGCACAGTTCAAAGGCCCGCGTTGTCGCTGTTCTTCGTTGCGTTCGAAACTTTCATCGTCGATTAAACTACTAAATATTGGCCCAATTGTATCGTATTTGGTATCATTTTGCATTAGAAAAATGCCACGAATATGTTGGTGAAAGTTCCATAATGATATCATAGAAAATAAAGAAGCTAAGATTTTGGTGTTTCATTGTGATGACGCACGGGCCTTTAAACTGTGCCGGCGACGACTACACGCTTCTGCCACGCGATCCTATTTCATTCTGTCCTTCTCTATGTTCGGCTCGCCGTTTGAAGTCTCGGCGTGGTCGACGGAGTCATAAAAAAATAGCCTCTCTACGCTACCCAAGTCCGTTCAACACACGGGTGTTGGGACTCCGATCGAAAAATTACTGTACGCGGGAACAGCCGAAACGCGTCATGGGCCGGCCCGTGGCACAAGCGTGGGGGAATAGCGTTTGGGAAGGGGAAAGTGCGAGACAAGTCTCAATTTGGTGCGTTGCTGGCAATCCCATACCATGCCAAATTGCTAATAAGTTGGTAGTTATTGTTTAACATGACGTTGTATAGTTCGAATACGATTAGTCGAATTGTGAAATTAGAAATGTTTAAATTAAAGACAGGAATAAGGCAGTTGCAACGATGTTCTATAGTGTCATTTTCCTAGAGCAGAGCCGGGAACTGGCGGCCCATAGACCGCACACCAGATGAGTTATTACCTAAATGGAAATTATACAGGGTGAGTCCGAAGAAACAGATCACCAAAATATCTCCGTTATTGTTCGTTGTACAAAAAAATTTCTTAGGACAAAATTACACTGTTTGAAGGGGCACATGTAACGTTGTAAGGGAAAAAATGTTCAAGGTCATTTTTTTACAATATTTCAAGGTCATCGTTATTTTTTTAAATAGAATGAAGTATTTTTTAGTACATCAATCGATGCAGCTGGACATTCGTTATAAAAAAGTACTAACCCATGTATGTCGAAAAGTTAGTAGTTCAAGAGATATTTCGATTTAAATAACTGTAAAACTCCATTACTGTCGTAGTAAAACGTTACACAAGTAAGTAAACGCTGACGGTAAGTAACGGAGATATTTAGGTGTTCTGTTTCTGCGGACTCACCCTGTATACAGGTTTCAAACACTTTCTCAGAAGAAAATTTAAAATAGGTTAGCCAGATGAGGTAGATTAGGAACTTGTTTCCCAGAAGCAAATTAAAGACAGGCTAACCAGATGGGTTAGACGAGGTTTTTCTAAAACGTAGGACAGATTCTCAAGTTGCTGACGCCACAGCGAGTCAACGGCGACAGCGTTATCTGGTCGAAGCTCTCTGTAAATTTGAAATTTCATGAAGAGAGAGCGAGAGAGAGAAAGAAAAAAAACGCTGAGCCCGAGTTTGTCGCAAAATGAAGGCGGTAAGAAAGAGTGGAGCAGGCGGAAAATATCCTGGAAGCTTTTCATAAATACTGAACGATACCCAGGGTGAGGCCAGACGCGACGGAGGCCTCCTGAATCGGGCTCATCTCGCGCCAGCGCGAAAGCGGTGGTTTTCGCTCGGGTCTAATAAAGGGTTAATTAATACGCTTTAAACCGTCGCTCTCGAAAGGGGTGCCTAGGGTGGAGGTACGACCTACAAAGTGCTCGAGAGAACCGGAGGGAGAGAGGGTAGCAAAGAGAAAGAGAGAAAGAGAGCAAGGGAGACGTCGGCTGTCGCCTTCACACCGTGCCGTGGCCTCGAATCAAATCGGTAGGTGTTATTGCGTGAATCCCCCCTTTTCTGACACTTTGCTTTCAGAATGCAACAAATGCCGTTCTGGAAGACTCCGCAACTCCAAGAGTCTTCTTAGAGCTTTGGGGGAATGAAGTTGCCAAGTATTTTGTGGGAATCTGGCTAATTTGGATGGTGGGTGGGTTCCTGTTGCGTGGCACGTTCGAACTTTATACAGCCTGCTTCTATTCAACACTATTAGTCCAATCTAGTAGTGACGTTTGATAATTTAGTACACTATAAACACTGTTAGACATTGATGAAATACTAAGAGTCTTCTAGTCAGCTTAGAAATTGATTGAGCGACAGTAGAGAAAGAAGAGCAATTTTATCGAACGTCTAAATCATGAATCCCCAGCGTGACTATCATCCTACTATCATCAATTGGTGATATCTCTGAGAAGATTTTGGTGACGTTAAAATATCAGTTTCTACTTATTATAATATCCAATCTAGATTTTCAAGTTTAACAACAGAGACAATATGTAACTTGAAAAGAACGCCGTCCAAAAGATAGGTTAAAGAGCTGACGAGCTATCATTGAGCTGACATCTTGTTGCGGCCAAACAGGTGTCCATCACGAACAAAAATCGTGGTAAGATAGGTTAGTTACGGGCCAATGGTTGAGCAGCACGGTCACGCGTGAAATTTCGGCGAGCGTCTAGCGGAGTCTGCATAATTATCTTCTTGGTGACAGGGTACCGTAAAATCAGCCGCGTTACCGGCAAATCCGTACACCGGCAGTGGCAGCGGAGACTCGTTGTAGCGGCGGAGAAGCAACGACGCCTCTTCCACAGTAAACCCAATTTATTTCGTTCCGGGCAAGGGAGGTGAGAGCGAAACGAGAAAGCCCTTTTCGGGGTGGGCGCCAAACGGTGATGCCACCGGCGACTTGTGAACCACTTGTCGCTGTTACGGCCCCATAAATTCACGGCGCCGCCGACACACCGAAGATCCACCTCTCTCTCTTTCTCTCTCTCTCTTCCTCAGCTTCTCTCAGACTGCTACTCAGAGTCCCTTAGACGCGTGTTTGGATGCCTGCTTACTTACGTTTACCCCACGCCCAGGATTCACCGCCACGAGGACCCTAATCGAAATCAACGTTTCCGCTCGTTACACTATTCTATTGTCGTATCCTAACGGGATTTGGTACCTCCCACGACTACGGGAAAAAGCAGACCGCGACAGGGATCTTCGACGGATAAGGCGCTCTGCTGATGCTCGAACATCTTGCTGTGGGGACGATTCCCGACGCAAACAAACTCGTCTGTCGCAGAACAGTATATCAGGCTGTAACGTGAATTAGTTCAGTTCAGACTACAAACGTGTCTTCACTGTAAGAATTTTCTTACGACTCCAATGTATATAACTACGATCAACAGTTAAATGATTAGATAAGATCATAGCTGTTGTTTCAAAAGAAGTTAGCACGTTGAACGCCGTGGCAATCACCGCTGACCGACACTATCGTGTTGCTTAAAACTGATTGTTACAGAATTGATGGCATTGGACACCAATTTATTACTGCCGAAATTAACCAGATTATAACGTACGGTGAGAACTCCATTATCCAACAGCTAACATGAATGAAACTTGTGTGAACGCGACATTCAACGTGATAACCAAAGTAGCACTCTGTCTGTAGCCTCAGGCTCTTCAGAACGAAAGACCACCCTGAAACACTGATTTCTATTCAGTTCTCAATCGGATCGTCATTGGCACAGTCACGGCTCGCAGGATTGTATCGCCGGCGGCGTTCCGGTTGTCCTAAATTTCTTCGGCAGCGACGCGTGAAGGGGCTCGACGGGGGTCAGGGTGCCGTTTGTTTCCGCGACATAATCGTCTTGCACGGTTGCTTTTCAATCTCGCCTCGTAGATCGGCAACACACAGTCCAGTTGGCCGAGGTAGGACCTGGCGCGATACGGTTCCACAGAGAGAGAGAGAGAGAGAGAGAGAGAGAGAGAGAGAGAGAGAGAGAGAGAGAGAGAGATACGGGCGGGACCGGGCCTTTTCCCTTCTCCCTTTACCCTTCGGATACCACACTCCTCCTGGTGGCTCTGGTCGTCCTTTGTTGACGGTCTCCGCCGTTCCACGGAAACAGTCGCCAGGAAGCGAGCTAGCGCAACGACGAGGACGCCCACGACCGTGACGTCATACACCACTGACTTCATCTCGTTATGTTACGTTCCACGACGAGACGTCGGATGCAGGAAGCCTACCGTTTCTCCCTATCCCTTTCTTCCCGGGCGTCGTCATTTCCATCGCCCTTCCTCCACTATCACCATCCTCGTTTTCTCTCTTCCACCCAAGTGTCTCTGTCACCCTCTAGCCTGACCCTCTTCGTCGCCGGGCTCTGTGTTCTCCAGCCGTTCAACCCGTTAGCTCCTGGGTGGCCCGCATGGCGGACTCGGAAAGCCGCAAACCCTTCGGGAAGACAGATACCGGGGATCGATACTGCTTAAAGGCCGTCCGGAAAAAACCCTTCCTCCTTCTGATCTCTAGACTCTGGCGGACTGTACACGTGGGATGTTAGGCAGAAAGATGAAAGGCGCATTGTATTGGTTTTTGGAAGACGACACATGGAGACGTGTTTAGGGATTGGAATCCCGCGCCATTTTCAATCCCGCGGGATTGATGGGGGATTTATTTGAATCCCGCGGGACCCCGCGGGAATAAGGATTTAGATCTTCAATCTAATATATATTTAATAAAGAACCAAATTTTACTTAATGAGATAATCATCTTTAATCATATTAGTCAAAATTTATTAACAGAATACATATAAAATCTAAATCTACGTAAATTTAAATTAAAATAAATCACTTTTTGGAAAATAAACTATAATTGACATGTATACATAAATATATATACGTGTCTAATTGTATAAAATATATAATATAATAATTCGTGTTATATCTAATAGTTATTAAAAGAAGGTATTTAAATAAAAAATGGTTATATCAATAACGAAGCTACGATGTTATATATTAATTGCTGAGGTGAATCGGAGGAATGTTTTCCTTTACCAAAATGTTGGTTAGAACTTAAAAATAACTATAAAAATTGTTTAGAACGAACTATATGTAATCGACCTCTCTGTGAATATAATTTTAATTAGATTAAAATCTGAAAAATGTTAAAATTATAAAAACAAATTTTAATTTGTAGAACTTTGAAAATATGATCGTAAAAAGCAGAGTCTATTAATTGTTGAATCTTCTAGTTAGGTCTTCAAGTCATTACAAAAAGATATCCTGCAGCGGAAAAAGCTCGTTCAGCCTCCACACTTGAAGGTCGAATAGTTCAAAAATATTCGTAAGCCATACGTAAATATTTCCCCTTTTTGCCATCGCTCTCAAAGGAAATCATCTCTTTTTTTAAAAGTTTTGTCGATATCTTCATGACAGACTATCGAAATAGTTCTTCGTGCGCGTCGTCATTCGCGAAATTTTGGGACGCATAGTCCCGCAATATTTGCGGGATTCGGCATCACCTATTTAGGAAATGCGGGACCAAAAAATGACGCGGGATTCTGCGGGATTGCAATCCCTAGACGTGTTGCATTACTGACTATCATACTGTTGAGTCAAACTTCCAATGTAGGAGCAAAACGGATGTTATTCTCAACAATTGTTCATCAAACGATATGAATCGCTGTGCTGAAAGAAAATTGAGATTCCACAATGAATATAACTTAACACTTTACCTGCCGGAAGCCTATTAACAGGATTTTCAATAATTGTGCTGTAGCAAAAGAAAGCATAGAAAGTTTCTTTTACATTGCAATCTCAAATGAAACTATTAGATGACGATATTGAGGGTGACTTGTTAGTTCATAATGATAATTGCTGTTGCTATTGAAGGTTCCATTAAAAAGTGTTTAGCCGTGTACCATAGATTTTTCAAAATTATGCAATAATTACCGGTCGGAAATGTGTTAATAGAAACCTAAACGCTTTCCTAGCTAACAGTATGCGATGCGACTGATCCGTAAGTAGACAACCAAGGTGTACACTGTTAATCTTGAAAGTAATCATCTTTAAAGGTTTGGCTAATCCTCTATCATTTACAGTGTCTCATTAAGAAGCGCTGCTAAATAAATTGAACGACTTCTCGCGAAAATCGTTTGAAAAGTCCATTTAATGGTTAAACAATCTATCTTGGGTTATTTTTCAGACATGTCGGGTTCGCAGACCGCTAGCCAACGGTGTCTCGGTAGTCTCGCGTCAGCCCCGGGACGACGACGTCGAGCGGGAGACGAAGAAAAAGGATCACGAGGAGGAAAGACGGGGCAGCGCGGGGTAGTAGCCATATATACGGCGGCCCCCATTGAACGTCGTACTTTGAAAACTTTGGACGTTAAGAGAAAGGGTAGCTGGCTGCTCAGGACGTATTGTAAAGGCTCCGTTGCCGGGCGATGGAGATGGTTGCGCTGTGTCGGTGTAGGGTGGCGCTGCTGCGAGAGACCTCCTAGACATCGTTTCGATTTAAGGAGTGCCAGGGACCCATGGGGTGTGCAGAAATGCTAGGATTTTGGATTCTATCAGGGCGGAGCCACCAATCCGTGGGACAAGGGGGGAAGCAATGAAATGCTTTCATCCTGGTAAAATCTTCGGACGAGGACGACATCGGGGTAGGGCGACGACGGGATTCACGAAAACATCGCGAGACGAAATAGGAATTCCTTCGAGATCGATTCCGTTTCGTCGAAGCAGGAATCGGAGAAGTGCGTGCCGGGGATTTGACGGGACGACATGATCGGAAGTCGTCCAGCGTCGCGCATTGCGCCGGAACTTCGAAGACCTTAAACGATTCGAGTCCAATCCGCGTTAAGCGCGATGCGAATTTCCCCGAAAAACCCATCAGCGGAAACATTGGCGAAAAGGCGAGACAGAGATTCTGAGAGTCCGTAGACCCTTTCGAAGAGATCCGGCAGCTCCCGTTAAAAACTTGCTCGTACTCTTCTCAAAGCATCGTTCCGCTTTGCTTAACAATTACTCCAAGAAAAATAGCGCGACCGGTTGCCGGAGCCGTGATTCTCGCGCAAACAGCCGGAAGATCGATCCCGCGAGAAAGAGAGCAGCCACGAGAAACTACGTCACGGACGAATGCAAAGGAGGATAAACAAGTTTACGCGACCAGCCGTTTTCGAACGAAACTTCGCAAAACGCGAGAGTTTCGAGCCGGGTTCGCCGAGCTGTTGGTTCCAGGGCCCGGGCTGAATCCGCCAGCGTTATTAGGACAATGGTCCATCAAGGCTATCAGAAGGAAGTCGTTTCGCGCAGCACCGTTCGAAGACTGCTTGTGTTCTCTCTCGTAATAACCGCTCGTCCATTTTGTCAGCGTAAAGACAGCTTTTAGCCATCCACCCACCTAAGCCGCGTCGCGCCGCTGATGGCAGGGAATGGTTGAAACGCAAGGACTCGCGCTAATGAAGGACGAGCAGCAGCACGGCTGCCTCGGCACAACGACAGGCCGAGCAAAGGCCAACAGGTCGCCATTAGAGCATACTGTTTCGAACTACTAATAGCCAATTCATGCGCCGCCCGACCGAACCCGGTCCGTCGGTTGCCCCTGCAGCTACCGCGGCCAAGATTGTCGCCCCACATAAATAGACAAGGCCGCTGGGACCGCCCTTCGTCTTTGCCGATTTCTCTTCCGCAACATCGTCCCACGAAACGCCGCAAAATTTGCAAAATATTTACCCCTGGGTGGACCAGTGGGCCCGCGGAGGTCCTGTTCACATTCATCCTAACAATTATTTTATGTTACTGTATCAGGAATCACCTAAGCTCTCATCTACAAAGTCAAATTCTACTTGCTAATCTGGTGAAAACGAATGTTAAGTATTTCCATTGGCTTGCTGCATTCTTTAAGTCCATTTTGAATGTTCATGCGAGGGTTGAACTGTTTTCTCCTCCTTTGGGTGAAATCGTGGTCCTACTTTTGTTATCGTGCAGACGAAGAACCCAGACAATACGATGCCAAACATTGTTAGACATCTAAGGCATATATGGACCGTTTATTTTGAAAGTGGTGTAAGTCCAGTTTCTCTTATTTTTTTATTTTTTCTTTTTAATTTTATTTACATTAAATTAAGCATGAATTACGTGATATCTCATTTTTTTTAAAAATGGACTTAGGGTAACTGCACCAGTGAATGAACATTTAAGAAATTGTTCAGGAAAATATTGTATTTAAAAAAAAATATGTGAATTAAAGGAATCTCATATATGCCAAATGGCTCCATATACTTCATTTGTCAAAAATAAATGAACACAAATAAAATGAAATTATTCTTATTTGTCTACAAAAGCGTTCATTTACTGGTGCCCGTTTATTCACTGGTGCAGTTACCCTACACCACTTTCAAAATAAATGGTCCATATCTTCTGAGGATTGTTTCGTGTTCAATGCACGAAATTTTGCAACCATTGCAGTCATCAGTTCCTATGTATGCATAATTCCGTATAGAGAAGAAAAATTTAACACACTAGCAACTGATATAATTTATGTCATCACTGAAATATGACTACATTTTTGCAGTAGCTACAACAGGAGAAAGATAAAGATCAGATATAGGACCAGATATAGTCTTCTTCGCCTATTATCTCTATGAAACAAGATCACAAGCTAAAAAGCTACTATAACAGTCAACTAGTGTGAAAGGTAATAAAAATCGGTTTAATATTATTTTAGAATTTTTTGATCTGATGTTTCACACAAATAATGGACGAGTTGACTTGTTTTTTCCCTAGTTAATAGCTCCCTTGGGTATTAGAATATTTTAGAATCAACGAAAAGATAGTCAAATTTCGGATCGAGGACTCGATTTCCTTGGGAGTATAGAATGCTTTGAATGAAGAATTTTTAATTAGACACTCGATTTTCTTCGCTGTTTAGAACGCTTTATAGTCAACAAGAAGAGAGAAAAATTTTTGAAGGACTCACAATATGAGTTTCTCGAGAGTCGAACATCGCCGAGGATTAATGTATTCTACCACGCAGGTATTAGAGCTCGGTTCGCATTAGGATTCAATATTCTTGATTTGTGAAAGAAAGCGAGCGGTAGAAAAATATCGGGAATCATCGGGGCAGAACTGCAGCGGCCGTAAGTTTCGAACTTCACGAGGATTGAAGAATAGCGGGCGATAGAATGCCGGCGCGATTATCGTCAAACTTTCTTGCATCTTATTCCGTGGCAGCGAAGAGCTTCGACAGGAGTTCTATACATTGGCTTGGGCGGGTAGCTACCCGACGGATATACGAGGTATTCCCAGAGGTCCGCACCCTCCTTGGTACAATACTTGGTCTTCGTCTTGCGCGCTCTGCCCGCGTAATTACGAGGGGAAAATTAAGCACCGACACAGCCGCCGGTCGGTCGACCTGTCGGTCCTTTCGCTCGGTTAACGAGAGTAAGACAGTGCTCTGCCTGGAAAGAGGGAGAGAGAAAGCTGGTGCTGCTCTCGGGCAAGGGACGAGGACACCAAGGAGAAGGAAAGGAATCACGTTCCTGGGTGCTTACACGAGAAAGACGACAAGGAGACGGGGCCTGTGCCAACCAACCGCCGCACCGCGCACGGAGCCTTCTTAGATCTCGGCAATGGATCCAGCCACAAAGCGGCCATTAAAAGATCATATCATCCCCGGCGTTACGGCTTTTGAAATCCTTCATCGAGATATTTCGCCGGCCACCGAAAGGGCTATTCATCCATCTATTCATGATTAAAAAAGTTATTGTTAGCCAAGCGCCGCGTGCGCCGTTCCGTATTTAAGGGTAGGCGCGAGATGGGACTCTTTAAAGACGTCCCCTGTCTCTCCCTTTTTATTCTACCTCGGTTAAACGCGACTCTCTTTCATTTCCACGACTTTGCTCCGCTGGATCCCGATTTTCAAACGATCGTGCAGCTCCAATCGCCACATTCTTCTTTGGATGTAAAGTCCAGTTCATGGATCTTTATTTTACACTCGCTGCTTCGGATACAGCAAGTTTATATTGAAATCGGTGACGGTATTGCCTGAAGGAAGGCTGGCTTTGAATTTGGACATAAGAGATAATTCGTTTATTTGCAGTGTGATTTCATTGAACATAGAATATTGGGACAATAGAGTATTGGGATAGAAACTTGAAAGTGTATGTTCGTCATGATCATATTGACGAAGTTACACGCTATTATAGGAACTAGGAGCTAGCTAGAAGACCAGTCAGAGCCAACGGTAAAGTAGATTCAGAACAACTCCGAAAATTCCATTGGGGGAGTCTTCTCCGGGCGGAATACTTTCCGCGTCGCCTTACGTATGATTTCATTGACGCTGGAAACTCGCAGGCTCGCTAAACCGGCGAACTTATGTGTCGGGAAGTTCCACGGGGTACGGTTATGCGACGGCTTATGGAAAAAGCCGCTCCTCCTCGCAGTAATCGTCCTCTTCCCGATGCGAGTCTTCCTTTTTTCGGGCTGCACCGAGCGTCTCTCCACTTTCTTAATCCGTTTCACCGCGCGGAAGATTATTTTACGAGCCTGCGGTGCCATGGTATCAGCTGCGTCTTCGCCGCGACCCCAGCTCACCGCGGCGAACACCATACAGAGGGAAAAAGAGGACCGAAGACACCCCGCGCTCTAATGCGAGTTAATAATACTCCCCTATTTTCCGAGAGTTACTATTTTATTTATAAGACGCAGTTCCATACGCGTAGAGCAATATTTACCAGGCAAACGACTATTATCTCACTCCCCGCTACGTTCGGTTCACCGGGGGAGAGACAAATTCTCGAGGACGATGATCCACCCCGAAAATTCTGTGCTTCTTCTCCGAAAGTATAGCTGGTGATTCATGGAATGGAATTTAAAATTGGCTTAATTGTGCTGCGACAAGACTTCGAACTCCGAATTTTATTGCAACGATTGCTGGTCTGGAAACGTGAATCTGAGAACCTTTATGGAATATATTGTAGAAGTGTTCTATTAAATTTTATCGTGTGGTGGTCAATAGGGATTTTATGCATGAAATGTGTTAACGCGAAAGCGTATCTTATGTAATTTGTAATTCGCGCTATACTTGTTTTGTTTTCTCGTTACCTGTGCTCGCTCTATTTAAATGTATATGTCGATCTCTATCTTGTATGTTCTCGCTCTGTCTGTATTGTCCTCAGTCGGGCAGTATAGTTCGCACCTTCTAAATAAACGTCGTCAAGTTATCAGTATTTTTCTCTGTCTGTCCACCTCGTGTTAAAGACTCACGTTAAACCTCTATCTCTTTTTCACTATCGGGCTGCAAGATTAAATTGTTAAACGAAACGCTCTCTACAAAATGGATGAGCACAATTTAAAATAGTGAAAAAATTAAGAGAATTTAGGAGCATCGATCTATTATTTTCAACTTGTAAAAACTGTTAAAGAATTAAAGAAGGCACGAATTGTTTACTTCACTCCTATTTTTGAAGATTCATGTACAATATTCTTATTTTGTATAAAGATTCGCAGTCTAGTAATTGTCTAGTAAAATATAAAATCAGTAGATACTCTGTATTTGACATTCGTCCAAAAATGAGTCCAACGAAGCCTGATCTCAACGTATCAGCTAAGTAGTAGATATTTTTCACTGTCTTCACAAAATTCCTCTTCCTACTTCTTGCAGAATGATTTCTATAGAACAATAAAGAGGCCCCGGATATTCTAACACTTCTCCAGCTACTGTGACTAAATATCTAACCTAGAAATTGTGTTTAACAAAGCCTGACATATTTATCGATTTCATCGAACTAAGTCTGGTCGATTTCATCGAACAGCAAATGATCACAGACAGTCTAAAGCATCCCCAGGTTCGGTAGCAGCCACGCAAGCCGTGCTATAAAAGGTTTTCCTTGGAATTGGCGGACCTGGGCACGCGTTCCTTGGACTTCCAACTCGCGGTAACAGTAATAGGCGGAAGGTAACGTTCCAGAAGGTACGTTTAACGTCTGACAAAGGGGTCGACGTGAACAGGAGGAAACCTTGGTGTGGTAGAAGCAGGACAAAAGCGGTCGCTGCGGTAATTATCGTCTACATGAACGAAAGGCGAGGACAAGGAGAAGGCGCGTCCATGTGAACGACGCGGTCATCGTCGAGCTCCGCAACAACGGCGAGGACGAGGACGAGGACGCCGACGATGGCCGGCAGGGTAGCTGACTGGGCTTCGCCGAGTTTCTAGCCAACCAAGCAGCCATCCAGAGTGCTGGACAAAGTTTCCGTTGGTCGTCGGGGCTTCCAGGCTTCTGGAAACTTTCGGCCCAACCCCCGGCGGACAGTCGCCGTGGATTGGGCTTCTCAGTCCGCCCACCTGGTCTGACCACTGGGTGCAAACACGGCCGCTGCAGTAATTGCAATAAACGTCTATTCGTCGACGGTGAATTTGTTCGGGTACGGGGAGAGACGAGTCGGTGCGCAAGGAAATCAATTCCGTTCCTTTCGAATCAACCGATCCGTGGCGAACGGGAATTGCTGGCTTCGGAAAATTCGAGCGGCGAGGGGAGAGTCCTCAAGATACCGACGGAAAGTTCATTTTCAAGAAAAAATTGTATTCGAGATATGAATCGCTTCATTTATTCGGTAATTACTTCTCAGTGTGGATCTGGATTGCTGATTACGTTTTGTGAAGGGGTTGCGGAGATCAAAGGGTGACTGAAGACTGATTATCTGTATGTACTTTCGGGTAAGCTTATAGGTTTAGAAACAGATAGTGCTAGCTATAAATCTATTGCCCGAAAGTAGTCGCAATAACTCCCACTTCAATCTGACTGAGCTATTATGATCTCAGGTGTGTTTATTCGGAAAAGAAACAATAGTAGCTTCATACATATTCATGATTTACCTGCACGAAGCTACTATTTATCTTTCGACGGATGGAGATACCGGAATTCATAATAGCTCTCCATCTTACTCCCATTATTTCAGTTTTGCAACAGGAGTAGAGTTGGAATGCTTATGACAGAAGGGAGCAGCTATTATGACGTCTTTAAAAAAACAGCCCTATTAATTATTTCCAGCAATTCTCATGGTCCTGAGGAAGAGGTGTATCTCGTCAACATGGATAAATGCGAAATGCTGCCCTCGAATAAACAAAACTGAACTGTCATACAATTAGATACATGCAATTAAAAATTCTTGATATTTCAGGAGTTTCGAAACATCTGGAGTTACCTCCTTGTTTCCTATGGCCCCTGCGCAAGAAAAAACAAACGCATAGCGCGAGGGTGTCGATCCAAACCTAATTGACTAGCGACGCCGCGCGCCGCGACTCGAATTTTCCGTGGAGATCTTCGGATTCCGAGAGATCCGTCGCGAATCTCAGAATTCATCTCTCGTCTCTCGCTGGCAACGCAACCAATTACAGTATTTTCCGGCAGAGCGACGCGGCTTCTCGAACGCGGCGTGTACTCTCCTCCTCATCCCGGTGTCTCTCTTATGGAGCGTATGTAAATTAGACTCTCTGTTCGAAAGCATAGCTTCCTTCAGAATCTCGGTGTCCCTCTCCATCCTCTATCTTTCTCTCCCTCTCCCTCTCTCTTTACTCTCCGCGAGCACATGGGGTCCTAAGACCACGAACGCCGCCGCTGATGGGTTTGTATTCTAATTTCGGGCTTTGGTTTTCGCCCGGCTTTCCTCGCGAGGCAAGCCCAAGGTAACGCGGAGCAACTCGAAGGAGGGAGGGTAGCTACGTTTTCCTGGCTGCATCCACCCACGAGGATGAAATCGCTTTCCGACTAATCCCAGAGGAGCGTTCCAGCCATCCCCGCAAGCCGCGCGCAACCACCCCCTCGCTACGATATCCACCTTTTCTTACAGCGCGCGGAGCCAGCCTCTCGTTCTGGCCCCGTCAGCTGGGCAACCGAGGCATTCTGGATTTTAATACACGTAAAATTAAAATTAGCCCCGTATTTGCATCTGGTAATGGGAAAAAGAATGGTTCGCCCGGCCGCGAATTCCCGTACAACAGAGGTGCTCCGGGAAAACACCTCACCCTGAAGGATCCGGCCCCGACGATGTTAGGGCGGCGACTACGCACCGTGCTCCTCGCAAGATTGGAATTGGATGAATCTTGTTTGCGCGTGAGACGCCTTAATTCCCGCGGTAACATTCTAATCACGGGAAAATTGACTGCGTAATTTCTCCAGAAAAATGCTCTATATCATCCTCTCCCGCAAAGCGGTACCATTTTCTATTCATTTTGCTGAACGGAAACGGATGAAGCTCGTCCACTTGTTTTACCATCTCTAACAAGGTAAATAAAATTGTGACACTGATTCTTGGAATATTTCTTTGAACGTATATTAAGAATGGGAAAAAGTATCACACATGACCAATCAAATTTTAAAGGATGTTCGTAAATATTCTTGACCCCTTTGCCAAATATAATATATGTCTACCACTGCGGACATTATATTCCATGAGGAAATTATTAAAAAATGTAGGTACTGTGACACGGTATTAGAATACGTTTTAGTATATTCATCAACAGTACAAACTACAAAAAGAAAGTTTGTCAGTACTTAAGGGATGATTCTACCCTTCCTCAAATCAGTGTTACATGTTTTTATACTAGAAAAACGCATTGATTTTTATGGATTCCATGGATAGTCATGGATCAGCGTGAATGTTTTCAAAGTGAACACCCTCGGAGATAAACATTGGGGTGATTTGTGAAGTGTAGAACGAAATTCTGAATAAACAAACAACAGAATCTCCCGCGAGGTTTCACTTGGTTGTAGGGCGAAAATTCAACCCTATCCGATGTCTATTTTTAAGACATCGCGATGTGGGACGTGTTCAGGTTTAACCCAGCCGCGGAAGGTATATCGAGGCGCAAAGACCTGTGAAATGGCCTCTTTTCCCCGAGTGACCCGCCACTGAATGCGCAGAGCCCCTTTTTCCGTGTGCCGCAGGAAACCGAGCCCACTCATCCTTGCCGTCGAACCCCCCTCAAAAAAAAATCGTCCGACAACCCCAACGCATCTCTTCCTAGTCCCTTCCTCTTCCTGTTTCCCTCTCGCGCTTAAAAATAAACACCGGGAATCGATTCGTTTCCCGAAATAATTAGCCACGCATCGCGCAACGTTAAAAGTACTAAATTCACCCTTCTCGTCGCGTGGCTAGCCAGCCGGAATGAAATTCTTCTACGCCACCAAGGAACGCCTTTGAAATCACTGCCTGTATTCAGGGAACACACGGTATTGACGGAATGGCAATCTGGATGGACAACATTCGCGACGAGCGATCTTATTACGTCAGTTGATAATAATTACGTTCTTGTAAAAATAAATTCCAAGGACTATTTTCATTTCTAGTATTATCTTCTTCTCATAATAATTCACTTAAACCATCCACTAAATCTTACAAGAACTGTTACATCAGTGTATCCTGGCTCATTCTACGTAAACATTTTTATTTGATAATCTAGATTATAGCTGCCATTCGTTGTGAAAATGTAAAAGAAGATTCGTTCAATTTTTTGTTGAATTATTTGTTAATTCTTGCTAATTAAACCACATGTCTGGGACTTTATATCATTGGCAATATATATGGATTGACTGAATACTTGATAACGAAAACTATTTATTAATTAAAAATATTGAAATGAAAGAATTATGCAATAAATCTATTTTCCTCCGCTGTAAATTCGAAGAAGATAATCATTAATTAGATTATCATACATTGTGTATAAAGTTTGAGATCATTGCGATCGATACTGTTCCCTGAAAAAATTCGCAAAATGTCGATGTAATCGGAGCGTCGAACTAGAGAGACCCCTTAAGTCAGCCATGCTTTAATTCGCCAGGTTTATACGCGCGGGGATAGGCGAACATTAATTTAGATTACGCCTCTAGCCGGTTGTGGCTAGCGAGGATAAGGGACGCCGTCCCCGGAATTGAAACCTCCTACGCGGCTAGCGGGAGATATATCGGCCCATAATTATGAAAGTGGTCTAGGTCAAAATTTCAAAAAAATGAGTTCATCAGTTATTTCACATCACATTATTTTAAACTAAATTAATTCATTACGATATCGTCAAAAATGAACCGTTAGATATTACTTGTTATTGCAACATTATATGGAATTCATTAAGTGTTCTTTTCCTTTTTTCTTTTCTTCTTTTCCTTTAAATATCTCGAAACAAGAAATATATAGACCACTTTCATAATTATGGGCATATATGCCTGCACACCTTTCGCTATTAAGTCGTCCAGGTCCATAGGAACTTCGGGATATGATGTACCGAATGGCGTAGTGTATTGAGAGAAATCCTTATCGTCGGCCTAAGGTGTACGGGCCAGATTCCAGATAGGGAAACGATACGAAGAGTAGGGCAAAAGGGCCGTGTCTATATAGGTTCGCCGAAGTCCTAACCGCGGCCTAACGACGGCTATCACCGGTATATCGGGAAAGGAGAGGTGCAGATCTTATCGGTGCGTTACCACCTAAGCTGTTTGCGTCTTGTAAACTCGAAGATTACCAAAGTGCTCGACGTCTCTCTCTTTCAACGTCGACCCTCTCTGTGTCTCTCTCTCTTTCTCTTCCACGGCGTCCTTCTCCTTCGCAGATAGTAGATAACGTGACCGTCGAGGAAACCGTGGACGAGGGTCCAGAAGTGGATAGAGCCGGAGGAACCTTCGACGGCATTGAATGTGTGAATTGCGGGGTCTGGGCTCTGTGCAGACCTTATCCTCGGTCTCGTCTACTCGTAGGGCGCGTGCGAGACCTTGCATAGGGATGCGACGCGGTTTCCTCGATCGCTGATAGAGCAGATGACGGAATTCTGATTGGTCTCCTTCGCTCTCGGGAGAAGCGAAACGGCCTGGGACTTTGGGATGTCTTCCTTGATGGTTAACTAATTTTTCTTTGGTAACTGCTCGATTAATATTGAGCCTGCAGAACCTTCAGGATATTGTCGAGCTAAGGTGAAGTGCCCTAAGTCTGGACAGTCCAAAAGTGATACCTAAATCTGGACAATTGAATTTTCATAGTAAAATCAGTAATTAAGAGACTAAATAATTATATTATATATTCTGGGGCCTTAGCTACAAGTAGGTGTGAATATTATTTCATTAAGACATCAATTGAAATTTAAAAATGAATTCAAAGTTCATCTGAAAACAGTATACAAAATAGTCTATTTACATGCGAATCATGTGCATTTATAGTTCGAACTTTTGTTAGAAAAAAAGATATAATTTAAGCCCTCAGACAAAAAATAATTATCACGCATAATAATATTGATATTTTAAAATAAATTGGCAATCAAACTTAACGTAAATAATAATTGTTAATCCAAATATTAGATGTCCAAGATTAGGACTGTTTTCAAATATAAGTACTCCATACTGGGACGCGATGACAGTAGCTGTCCCGCTCTAAGCTTATACGCAATGTGCTTACGCCTGAAGCCGGACACGTGTTTGTGAATAAAAACAACGCATTGTTTGCAAATTATTTAACTACATGTACGTATAATTAGTCTTCTATTAGCTTGAATAACGTATGTAGAAAATGTATTCCGGTTGTGACGTTAATAATACTTTATGTTTACATCTTAAATCTATCAGTATTACTACCTAACCTTAAAAGTTGTATTATGACAAGATTTATTAAAACAGTAAACGAAAATAAATATATATTTGGTTAAATAATACAATACTATAATCTATGATAAGAATACTACATATTACGCAAAGCATCTTCTATTCGTCATGCGCAACAGCGCCACCAACCAACGTTTTAGGTTATGTTCGCTCGATCAACTCGTAAATCGAATTTGTCTCGATATAGGCTTTACTTCTGTCCAGGTACTAGCTTAGATTGGATTTAATATGTCCAACTATAGGTTTGAATTATTCTTATTAATACAATTAAGATATTAACCTAAACAATGATTTTTTTTTATTTTAAATTACTTTACAAACTCTGAACTCTATGTTAAAACTCTTAAGAAATTGTTTTTGTTTATTTAAAGTGATAAAATTTAAAATAGAAAAACATGCTGTCCAGGCATAGGGCACTTCACCTTAGTTTAGAAACACTTCAGTGGCAAAGCTTTATCCAAACTCATCAGATCATGTGAAGTTCACTTAGTGAAATGGTAAAACAATTTTTTGAACTGCTTAAATGAACAGATAATATGAAATTAATAGTTCTTTCATGTGACGCGTGCTGTTGAATAGGAGTCTGACGCGTCTGACCATGACCAACCCATTCTACGGCCGAATACTGACCCACACAGATTCGTCCACTTTGGAACGTGCATTTCTCAAAAACGAAGCGTCGATCGTAAAGATGCTATGCGTCTTTCCTTTTCTACATAGAATCTACATAGTCTCTACTTTTCGCACATAGAATCAGCCCATGTTAGTTCGTACTCCCGGATCATCTAAATTTTTGTTTCTTCCGAAGATCATAAGTAGACTGTGGATCCTTATACGAAATAAAAATGTTCTGCATCGCTTGTAGGAAGCAAAAGTTAAGTGAAAATGTATTTCTTCATCTAATAGCTGTAATCAATGGAAAACAGTGGAATAATTAGAGCCACAGAAGTCACCCTTTTCGACAGAAAATAAGATGTTCCCAAATCTTTCTGTAGTCCTAAAATTGGATATTTTTCCTACCACTTAAACTAAAAAACAAATAGCTTCGATCTTCCAGAATGTTAATAGTTGCGGTCTGGGCAGTTTTAAAATGGCGGTAGTGTGGTGTCACGGCAACGTTCGCCGGCCAGAGAGAATGAGCTCCTCGAATCTATCCTAGCGTCACGTAGAGACCGTCGATATGCCGGATTCACGGAGGCATTTACTATGCAAAGTAACGAAGTTTCCGCAGCTCGCGGCCTGGCTGGCGTAGCGCGCCGGGCAAGGTGGAGCCGAAGAAGTGTAGGCAGAATAGGCGAGCAGCGGTGCGGCGTCCGTGGAATCGCGGATTTGCGGACCAAGTAATAACCAGGAGGATGCCGCGGGTCTGCCGCGGTATCGCGTTTAGTGAACACGTACGAAAGTGGATAAGCAACCGACGGGCGAACTTCATTCGCGGACTGACGCGCTCGGAATAGGTTATAGGTAACACGAGCGCGTCCTCCGCCTTCTAACTCGTCCCCTCTTTGTTCCCCTTCTAGCAGGGAACTGTCCTTTCCTTTTATCAACGATCTCCCTCGTACGAGAATGCAATAACAACTGAGAGTTGCTGCACCTCCTTGAGCTCGCACCCGGAAGACGCCTTAACGCCGGCCCTGAGCCTCGTAGTTAGCCCACATTAGTAATCTCCCCTAGGTGTTCCTGGATTCTATGTCCTCGACGTGTACGGCCAGTCATCGCGGATTATTATGAATTCAAGTCCAAGTTTCTGACGGGAGTGCGGCCACCTATCGGGGATCATTATTGAATGCGGGTCCTCGAGATACACACCGAGTCTAATGATATTAATACTGTATTCCGGGGCCCGAAACCTGCGACTGAAACGTGATAACCAACCCCTGAAACCTGATAATTTTCTGTCCTTTGCACTGGTGCCTATTGTTGCTCGTATCTCCAAAGTATTGTGAAACGTTTCGTTTAGTTCGGCTTCTTTAAAATTCGTGAAGAAATAATTACGGGCAAGAACAAGTTGCGTAAACCTTCTAGGATTGGATGGAGAAGAAGTCTTGTCTCGATGTGAAATTGTGAATATTTTAACAATAAGTTTCGTGTGTTTGATAGTAATTTTAACGTCCTAGAGAATTACCAAGTCTTTGATTCACCTTGACCGAACACAATTTTTCTAACACGTTGATTATAATACTTTGACACGATGACATTATTCATACATGATTGCTGCGATTAAAATTAAATCTGATAAAATTGCTGTGATTAAATCCTTATGTACCAATTTTATTTTACATATTCTTGAACCTACTTAGATAGGACAATCGTTAATCTTGCTAGATAATTAGAATTGAGATATAATGTTTGTAACTTTGTATCAATATGAACGAGTTCGTCAGTGGATGGTTAAATAAATCACTTTGATTTACTACTAGGACAGTAGTGAACATAATAATTCATGTACATACCTCAGGAATAACAGCATAGATTTTTATATTTGATGTAATTTGATCTAGTATCCTGAATCGAAAGATTAATTTCGAACAGTTTCAGAATACAAGCCGCTTCAAGCCGAGTGAAATTAAGGGATCGTTTCTCTCGCAGTCGTCCGCATTTGTCCCCACGGCTCGGCCGATGCGGAGTCGCGGTCGGAGAGCCCGATAATTAATTAAAATCGCCAAGATTATCGTTATTGCGAAAATAAATCCCGCGAGGGGCGGGGGCTCAGCTCGGGACGGTCGGAACGGCGAAGTTTCGTGGGGCGAAACTCTTTTCCACCCTCGTTTCCCTCGTGAATCGCGAGCGTTTTTCTCCAATCTACATGCCACCCCTTCACCTCGTTCGCAGCCACTATCGCCGTAACAACTGTTACAATTCGCAAGTCCGCCGTTCCACGGTCACGAACCATTTACCCGCACACTCGTTAGTAGCGGGCTAATTAATACGCGCGCCGGCAAGTATCGAGCAAACGTTTCCACGAGGGTTGTTGCCGCATTAAGCGTTGTCCACAAGAAGAAAGAGAGGCCTTCGGCTCGGTTCACGACGGTCTTACCGACGAGGTTTGCCGCGAAGATTATTCGTCGCAATCGTGTGTCCGGCGAAGGGGAACCGACTCGAAATCGGTATGTCGGCGATAGAGTGAAGACCTCGAAGACCCCTTCTGTCACGAGACGAATACGAAATCGACGAGTCGGTCTCCGGAGGGTTGAAGGGTCGTTTCCATCGCCTTACGGGTTCGCGCCAGACCAAATTAACCATGAATGGCCAATTAACCTGGAGACTGTGCCAACTAACCGCCATGGCCGACGCCACCCGTGCACCGAATTGATCGCCGTCCCACTGGTCCGGCAGTTAATCGCTGCCGACTGTCTAACGAGTGACCGGGAAACGTTTCCGCAAACAGGACCACCCTAACTACACTGTCACCTCTTCATTATTCTTTCAATCAGACGATCCCGATCTAAATACTCCTCCCGGAATTCTATGCAATGCTTGAAAGGACATCACCGTCAAGAAATAAGTAAAAAATTGCGAAACACTATTTTTCCTATTTTTCAAACTCTTAAATTACCTTTCCAGTGACTATGAGAAATCATCTCTGACGTAGTATTACTTTTCTAAAGAATTTTTTAGGAAAACAATTACATGTCTCAAAGATCAGTTCCTAAATAGAGTTTTAAATTGTTCATAATTAGGTGAGAATTATTACATAAAATTTTTAGTAAGACCCTGTGTTCAGGGAAAACATTATTTACAGGTACACTAGTACGTAAACCAATGTACGATGTTTTTGTACACACCGCGGGAGTTTCGCAAAGGGTTGTGCGTATTGCTTAAACCATCAGGGCGCCATCGCCTCCGTTAAAACACGAAATGGTACCTGGGGTTCGAGAAAAGAAGCAACCCCTAATTCCCACACCCCCGAATCCCCGTCCTAAACCGTCTTCCGCGGAAGTGGTTGGGGGCTACCGTACCACGCGATGGTACATTTTTAATTACTTACACCCACGCAGCTGCATCGCGCGATGACTATAAATCAACCGGAGCGCCGCCCAGCAAAGTAATTACAGCTTGAATTTTAGATAATGTTGCCGCAAGCACGGATCACCGCCGTACGCCGCCTCGATCCCCCTAGAACCCTCCACAGTTTTATCCCGTCTGGCCCTCGTTTTGGCTTGATCCGTCGTGAACAAGTCGTTTTCTCGGATCTTCTTCATTGACAACTTCTTTCATTATAATCATTTAACCTCGCGAACGACGTTTCAAATCATGCATTTGCGTTCCGTCAGAAGTAGTTTGCGGATTTGATGCATTCATGACGAGAATGAGTAGATCAAACACGCGAAAATAAGAACATTCTTTGTTGTTTCCAACTCGATAAAATTATTAAGAATATAATTAATTGTTTACGTAGCTCCTGTGTCTTCTAACTAATACAAACAATTTTTATTTTCCATAAAAATCCGCTGTCCAGTCATGAGAACGAACTTGAACCTAGACTTGTTCTTAAAGAAAATATGATTAAATCCGCCTCGTTGAACAGGCTATTACAATAGTAATTTGACAGTGTTCTCTACTAACAAGAAAATATACAATAGAAAGAAATCGTTAAACGGTGTGCTAATTTTTGCAAGACCTTCTGGAACGCCGGTGGTTCGTACAGTTGCAGAAATCTCCGCTAATTGCGGCCTCGCTAATTTCGTCCCGATTTCACGTGTCCCCCGGTCTTCCGGGGAATAGTTTCGCGATTTGTCACGGCTGATGACACCGGTAAGTATAGAGTAGTCCCGGTTAAGCGAGGACGTTCGGGCCGGGGGGCAACGGGGGAGGGCGGGAGTGGAACGACGTCGGAATTGTTTACATAATTATGCGCCAATTAAGAGAGCGGGGCTGAAGGAGGCGCAAGGAAGAGGAGCTTCGCCGAGGAGTGGGAGGATCGGTAGCGAGTGGCTGGCGAGGGCAGCAGCCATCTCGATTCCAGCGCAATTAAGGCGCGGTTGAGGAAACCTAAAAAAAAAATACTCGCGGCACGCTAGGAAAGAGTGGAATTTAATTAGGAGCTCGTGCTCTCTCGTATTTCCAGGCAGCCATGAAGAAACGAGACAGTGGTAGCGAGCGAAGTGTAGACGTCCACGGGGAGGAAAGAAAGAGACGGAGGGAGCGGAATCGGAGAAAAACAGAGGAGAGAGGGAAGAGAGACGATGAGAATTATTCAACCGTGTAATTCGACGGTGAGAGAGAGACAGAGGAGAAGAGTGAAGGAGACAGAGGTATCGCCGGCAAAGACATAACAATCAGAAATATGATAACACGCAGGATGGATGCTTACGTTCACCTCAGACCTCCTCCGCAAGGATTCTCAGCAGCCGAGCTAAGGTTGACGGAGAGGGAAGTTGAAGTGAGATGAAAGATGATGAGTGAAGGAACCGCGGTAGGGGTAGGAGGCGCTTAATTAGAGCCAGACTTCCGTAGGATGCTTGAGGCTTCCCTACGCTCTAAAGTTCTATCTTCCCACAGTTTATCCCTGTAAAGTGGCTATCTCGAAATTACCCTCGAAATTATATCGAATTTCGGACCGGGTCCGCGGAACACCTCTGTCATATTTTGCGCGGCGCGAATCCGTTCACGATGGCCTTCCTTGGACCAGCACCTTCGTCTATTAAGCATCAATCTTCTCTCACAATGCGGTAAATGTCGGTAACTAATATCAAATTTACTAGATGATACCACCTAACGCACTCTGTATTGTATTTCAATTAAAAAGCAGGGAAGAAGTGTAGATTTATACATTTTGCAAGTTCAAAAGAGCCTTCAGTCACTTCTACGAGAAATTATAAAACAGTCAGTTTGGCAATTGACATGGAAAAAATTAACCCTAAATAGCTAATCCGTTCACGATGGCCTTCCTTGGACCAGCACCTTCGTCTATTAAGCATCATTCTTCTCTCACAATGCGGTAAATGTCGGTAAGTAATATCAAATTTACTAGATGATACCACCTAACGCACTCTGTATTGTATATCAATTAAAAAGCAGTGGAGAAGTCTAGATTTATACATTTGACAAGTTCAAAAGAGCCTTAAGTCACTTCTACGAGAAATTATAAAACAGTCAGTTTGGCACTTGACTCGGAAAAAATTAACCCTAAATAGCTAATCCGTTCACGATGGCATTCCTTGGACCAGCACCTTCGTCTATTAAGCATCAATCTTCTCTCACAATACGGTAAATGTCGGTAACTAATATCAAATTTACTAGATGACACCACCAAACGCAGTCTGTATCGTATATCAATTAAAAAGCAGTGGAGAAGTCTAGATTTATACATTTGACAAGTTCAAAAGAGCCTTCAGTCACTTCTACGAGAAATTATAAAACAGTCACTTTGGCACTTGACTTGGAAAAAATTAACCCTAAATAACTCTAGATACCTTTTTCTACTTATTCACAAACATAATTTACCTCTGAAAGAAGCGTGAAAAGTAATATACAAAAATTTGTTATCGAACTAATCGAAACATTTAGCAGATCACCCGATATCAGAAAAATATAAAGGGCTAGATATTTGGGAATGAACCTCGGGACTACTGCTACTTCGTTGAAAATACAATTTTGTAAATTTCCATCTTACTTCCTTCCCAATTGCGGCGGATTTCGGCGAGAATGAAGTCATTTTCGGCGAGGGTATTTCTCGCGAGCAACAGCCGCGACGACAAGCCGATGTTTACTTTATCCTCGCTAATCAAGGGACGTATTTGCGTTTTATAATCCCTGGTCGACTAAGAGGGTAAAATCTGAAAGCTTAGTGGAATCTCCTTTCGGTCGGATGGGTAATCCTAGCTTCGACCCTCGATTCCTCCGCTGCTGCCAGCCCTCCGTCTTCCACGGCTGAAGAGGAACGCGTCTTCGTGAAACGTCTTCGTATAACGGTGGCGAGGAGACAGCCGCCGCTGACTTAATGGCTTATTTTATCCGGTAATATTGCTGTCCGATTTCCAGAGCGCCGGGCTATGAATTATCGGGACGATCGGGATTCGCGCGGCAACTGAACGAGTCATTGAACGCGTCTTTTACTGGCGCCTTCGTGCTCCGACCGATCTCATATTCGATATACTGCGGTTCGTTATGCGATTTAAAAGTTCCAGTGCTCACTTCGTAATCCGAATGTAATTTTACAGACAAGAAGTTACACTACAGATCAAATATTTGTACTTGCAATTGAAATCGTGCGTTCACAAGCAAATATTTCTGCAGAATTTATTTTCGTTTCAACACGCAATCTTTTATATTTGAGTTAGTAGACGACCGAAGCTCCCACGCGTAGAAGATACATCGAATAATTAATGGGTAACGAGTACATCAATGTCCAGACCAAAGGAAACACGAAAGGGACGAGCGAGCGGTCTGTCTTATCGATAATTCACTCGATCTGACCGATGTAGAACGATCTGCCCGTACCACCCTGTAATTCCATCAGGTTCGTCGTATTTATATGATTAATGCGTTTATAATGGCTATACCAGCCTGCGTTTCCACTGACTGAACAATCCAACCCTCATCCCCTGGCCTCACGTGATAGAATACACGTCTACCATCGGAAGAGTTCCGAAGACATGTCGTCGATATAATTTCGCAATAAAACCAGTGTTTACATGTAGTAATAGCATCCTGTAATACCATGTTACGGCAAATTGCTGAAGATTCGCTGCGCTATTACCGCAGTCTGCGACGAAGTACTGACCATAGTTTCTGTGATGGGGTTCTACGAATTCGTTCCAAGCAGAGTCTACAGTGTTTGTGTTTGCTAACCGGTCTGTGTAAAACCGGGAACGAACCTTTATGAATGAAATAAATTCCCGAGGTAGTGTTAGAAACGAGGTACGATCAGTTAGTTAAAAAAGGAAATTGCTAAGGTGAAGTGCCCTATGCCTGGACAGCATGTTTTTCTATTTTAAATTTTATCACTTTAAATAAACAAAAACAATTTCTTAAGAGTTTTAACATACAGTTCAGAGTTTGCAAAGTAATTTAAAATAAAAAAATCGTTGTTTAGGTTAATATCTTAATTGTATTAACAAGAATAATTCAAACCTACAGTTGGACATGTTAAATCCCATCTAAGCTAGTACCTGGACAGAAGTAAAGCCTATATCGGGACAAATTCAATTTACGAGTTGATCGAGCGAACATAACCTAAAACGTTGGTTGGTGGCGCTGTTGCGCATGACGAATAGAAGATGCTTTGCGTAATATGTAGTATTCTTATCAAAGATTATAGTATTGTATTATTTAACCAAATATATATTTATTTTCATTTACTGTTTTAATAAAACTTGTCGTAATACAACTTTTAAGGTTAGGTAGTAATACTGATAGATTTAAGATGTAAACATAAAGCATTATTAACGTCACAACCGGAATACATTTTCTACATACGTTATTCAAGCTAATAGAAGACTAATTATACGTACATGTAGTTAAATAATTTGCAAACAATGCGTTGATTTTATTGAGAAACACGTGTCCGGCTTCAAGCGTAAGCACATTGCGTATAAGCTTAGAGTGGGACAGCTACTGTCATCGCGTCCCAGTGTGGAGTACTTATATTTGAAAACAGTCCTAATCTTGGACATCTAATATTTGGATTAATAATTATTATTTACGTTAAGTTTGATTGCCAATTTATTTTAAAATATCAATATTATTATGCGTGATAATTATTTTTTGTCTGAGGGCTTAAATTATATCTTTTTTTCTAACAAAAGTTCGAACTATAAATGCACATGATTCGCATGTAAATAGACTATTCTGTATACTGTTTTCAGATGAACTTTGAATTCATTTTTAAATTTCAATTGATGTCTTGATGAAATAATATTCACACCTACTTGTAGCTAAGGCCTCAGAATATATAATATAATTATTTAATCTCTTAATTACTGATTTTACTATGAAAATTCAATTGTCCAGATTTAGGTGTCACTTTTGGACTGTCCAGACTTAGGGCACTTCACCTTACCCTTTGAGAAAATTGTAGTCAAATGAAGAGCAATTTTTCATCAAGTTACTTAAAAATCTCAGCGTACCTGTAGAAATTAAATTATTTTCATTTGAAGTTTGAATTTTCTTGGTTAAACTTCCAAGCGTTCAGATAGAAAATCTGAGGATTCAGAAAGATGAAGTCCGAATGGTCCCGGTGGAAGGGTTAATGGTTAATCGCGATCGATTGGTGTAAAATTTCTCTTAGATGCCGGAGGGGCATCTACAGTTCGAGCGCGGTGAAATCGAGCTATCGAATCGACATCCGTCATGCGAACGTCAGAAGCTATACGTGTTCTCCTACTGGTAACTTTAGCCACTCGGCGGTAATTCTCTGGCTGGCATGCGACCGCCACTCGAACGACACGACATCACACGAACCATTCGACCATTCTCTCTTTTCCTTTTTTTTTCCTCCTCATTTTTCAGTTCGTCTCGTGCGGCTTTGGGCAGCGCGTGCACGAAACGAGACTGCGGAACAGAGAGGCCGCGGCAAGAAACATTTCGAGGTGCGCCAAAATAGCCGGCTTTTCGCAGCTGGATTTTCATCGATCTCGGACATTAACACTTTGCCTGGGGTCGTAACGTTCCGTCGGAAGGCGGGGGTTCGGCTGCTTTTCCTCGACGATAGCAATTTTTAGAACAAAGGAACTTCTGTTGTTCAAAAGAATTACTGGACGGTCTTAAAATATGTGTTTTAATGAAAAATTATTTGAAAGACATGCAAGTTAAACATAAACGAATTTCTTCTTTTAATCATTTTGAAAATAATGCAATAGTATATTTACATTCTCGAAATTATTGTCAGCATAAATGCATAATTAGTTAGTTAAAGCTTATAGTTTAGACTAAATTAATTCATTTCAACGGTTGCTACGGTTTTCGAATTACGTATGTTGGCTCCAGTTTGAAATTATTATTCAAAAAAGTTATTTATCTCTGTTCAAAATCTTTCGATCATGTTATCTCTGTATAGTTCCTATATCTCCTAGGTACCTTATTCAACCTTTAACAACGTCGTCATAGTATTTCATTAAGCTTGTTCCAAGTATTATACATTGATTGGAAAATCGGTTCTAATGCATGAAGTATTGAGTCAAAGCTTGCATTTTAAATTAACGCATTTTAGCGATTACTATTTTTCCAGACGCGATCCACATACAATGGGATTTGATTCATAATTCAAGATACTGGTGCGCGTTCGCGATTTTTCTATATTTTCATGCCTCCGTAAAGCCATGTATTACTCTCCCCCATGCTCTCGAGGCATTTTTTCCTGCTATTCGTCGCAGTAAACCAACCGCCAATTACAACTAACCACCTAGTAAAGGAGAGCGTACTATAATTGAGGAACATTTTGCATTGGGTATTACCGCGGCGGCTCTTTTCCAAGGGTACATAAATGATAGGGAGAAGCGCATTCAGATTTGATATTGTGCAAGCTGAAATTTAAACTCATACAATTACACATCGAAACTGTGAACCATTTCACAATGAATTATTACGATTCCTCTAAACCTGTATCGATGCTTCCCGAAGTATCCTTTTAAAACGCAAAGAAATTACAATGTCCCAAGATCAAGCGATAATAATTTCAAAGCTGAAATAAAGTGAAAGAAGATCAAACGGACTTACTCTTATTCTACCGGAAAGCAGTGTTCGTGGTTCACGCTAGGTTCCTGCCAGTTCCCGTCTCAAGGCGGTCAAACTTCCTCCAACTTGCTCGCGAGTAAACATGCCTCTCAAAGGAACATCTAAATACCGGAACAGCTCTCGAAAGGCAATCTCTTAAAACTATCAAGACACGTAGACAACACTAGTCCTCCGAAAAACCCGTCGGAAATGTTTCCATAAACATCACAATTCTAGACGACCAACTGATCAAACTTATCAAACACCACTGTTCCAAACATATCTAAACTACAGTCCAAACATTCATTTTGACCATTCTCCTCAACTTCCATCAAACACGATTACCGAAGTCTAACGTATTCTGCCAATAATAGCTGTTATAACTTAACACTGCGTACGGGGGTTGTTTATTATTCTTTAAAAACTGTAAAAATTTAACTTATGATCACTGAGAGTCACTTGTACGTCTTTTAGCAGCAAGACGAGGCGAATAGACTGTTCTAAAGTCCACGAATGATCTAGCGTAAACAATTGCGCATTATCACTGGGGAGTGTGAGAGGTGGGTGCGATTAGGTGCACAGTAGTTGATGGGAGCCGCGCGGTAAATTCACGAAGCAAGCCTAGCGACACGTATGCTGATCTACGGTAAGCGTGCCAAGGTTCAAAACAGACTGATCGCAGGTCGCGTCGGATTGACATGGTAGTCGTGGCAGCTACGCCGAGGCTCGGCCGCGGGTTTACGCGCCACGTGGCGTCTCGCGGTGCAGCGTTCGCGAGCCAACAACGTGACAAATGTGACAGCGGGTACAGAAATGGCTACCTCCTCCCTTCCCATTCCACTTTCCTAAGCGGTAATTCTAAGCGAACCGGCTCTATGTGCTGTTAGCCGCCGCCGCCGCCGGCGCGAGCGGTGTACGTGGCTTACGAGCACGTGGGAAAATGCGCGTGCGGAACCACCGTCGGCAGGCGGCAGCCTTTACAGGACTGCTTTCATAATAGATGCCCACGATATACGTCACCGCACGTTGGCCTGCCACGCGAAATAACACACATTCGCGGCTAATTTCGTGGACGATCGCCGACGAAGGTTTCAACGCCGGATGACCCACCCCCTAACCGCGATCCGAATTTCGACCCCTATGCGTCGTATTCGGTTTTATGCTTTTTTACTTCCCCTCGTCCACCTGCTAATACCGCTCCGCTATCGATCGATACGGAAATAATGAGTTCATTTAACCGGATTCACCTACAGGTCGCGTTGTGCGTCTGCACGATGGGGGTGCGTACATTCTGCGGGGTGAATTGTTCGAATCACGAGTATATCTTCCTGGAGATTGCAATTATTTATAAACTTACTTATAAATAGTTTCATTTGTGTATGAAGTTATTAAGAATTTTCGGAGGTAAATATGTTAGCTTTTCCGGTGGACTTTTATTGAAGTGAGTGGTTTTAAATGAACACAGAGACTACAATGAGGGATTGAAGATGAGATCATTTTGGTGGTGGTATGTACACACTGTTCGTTGTAAATGGTGTAACATTTATGGCGTGCATTCATACCATATAAATACAATTGTCTAATACTCCGAACAAGATCATACGAATTTGATCAATCTTTTACCCCTCTAGTGCAGGGGTCGGCAACCTGCGGTTCGCGAGCCACATGCGGCTCTTTGGATGTTTTTTCTTATGAATAAATAGATTAGTTTTTTTTTAATCAAATAACTTTATTTATGCGAGTACTATTTATTGTTGGCAAGAAAATATTTTGTGGCGCTTTAAAAACTTTGAAATTTTGTAAATTGTAATTTTTGACTCTTCCGATTCAAAAGGTTGCCGACCCCTGCTCTAGTGCATGGGTCCAGAGAGCACAAATTTGTATTTACGAACATTGCTTCCAATACGCTAAAATTCTTTTAGACATAATGAGAATGTTACATGACTACAAAAAGCTAATGCAAAAATAGGACTTATTGAAATATTCTGAGATGGATGAATGAAAATGAGAAGAATACACGTTTTTTCTTCACAGGTTCGCCAGACCATTATTTTGTGTAATAACATTCGAGTGCATAAAAATTTCCATTCGCCTGAAACGTGCGGGCTAATAATACTATGTGTTAGGTTCACCGACGATTCTAGAACTCCGTGTGAACTCTGAATTTCTCGGTCAGAAAATGCGGAACACTATGGAAAACGATCACACTATGGTATGAACAGCGAGTAAGGGACGGACACGTTACCCATGTCGTAAGCTATAACGCCGCGTGCCCCACAAGCGTTTGGAATTGATTTTTCTTATAAGAAAGCGGCAGGTATCAAATTTCAAGAATGCACGTGAATGTCCCAAGCACACGTAAACCACCCACCGTGTACAAATGTACAAAATATTTGAAACTAAAATATAAATTTAGGGTCGCGTAATTCGAAAGATCTGTTGGATCGTCGAGCAAAGTTGCGATGTATTTGTTTGTATGTATGTTTGCTCTGTAACGAGCGTTCGAGACGTGTATGCGACGACCGCGAGCGGCGGCTGGCAAATTCGAATGTTGACGCTTTAGAGTGTGGTTGAAGTGAGAACGAGACGCGTGGAATCGGAGAGCTGTAGCGAATTTTCTTTGGGAATAGCTGAGCCGTCTTTCAATGCTTCAATTAGTGCATTCCAGTGCGACACCTCTACCTCCTATTACATATTTAAATACCTTGTATGCCTTAAGCGTACCGTGCGATCGAAAGATCCCACATAAATAACACAATACCGAGCGAAGTGGGTCACACAAATTGTAAACAGCCTTCGAATCAAGCCGCAACGACGAAGGTACATAAACAAGGGTGGGGATCGATGGTTGGCAATTTTAATGACAAACGAGCAGTGATTAAGGAATACGATTCTCGTTCGCGCTGCCGGTGACCGAATCGATACCGGAAAATATTAAACAGTTTAATCCACTTGGCGGGGCCGCGACTCGGTCGCGACAAAATTCATCGAGCAATTAAAAGTTCGTCGTTTCGCTTCGATTTGAACAACGAGTGACACGCATGACCGGATGAGGTGAAAGAGAGAGGAAGAAGAGAGCGAGCGAGCGAGCGAGAGAGAGATAACAGATTTATCTGGCGCGATTCCTGGCGCGGCTCGTATCCGTTCGACGAAAACCAGGTACCGGCGATAAATTAAAGGACTGCGGGGGAGCGTGACGGTTTTTAAAAGCCATGATTTTCCGATGAAAGCTCGCGTTTCATGGTGGCCGCAGAAGGGCGAGCCGAGGCAGGCCGAGCCGCCTGCCCCGTTTAACTGCAACCTGGCAATTACCTGTAGGGCATAATTGTCATCCCTTACGTTTCCCAGGCCGGCCTCCCTCCACCCTGCTTCACCTGACCCGTTCTTCATGCTCTTTGCCCAGGGCCACCCCTGGGGCCACCCCAACGGAGGCGTCGGGTCACGCGAGGCCGTGCCTGTCGCAGAAGTCCACGCGACAAGCACCGCCACGCAATGCCGAAACAACACCGACTTACCTTACCCTGTATCAGATTTCTAATTACTAATTTACTCCCTCCGAACACCCCCTCGACCTTCCTTGGCTCGACACACACCGCCTTTCGAACCCACCTCGACGCCGCGCCAACGACGACAACCGAGTCTCTTTCCAGGTTTCGGCCTCGCGAACTTCCTCGCCAGGCAAGGAATTTATTAATTTTTTCGAAACGTGCGAGCAAGAGGTTCCGTGCACACTCGATATCGTCGGGTCGCCGAAACTTGCGATCCGCGGCAAGTATTTTCAAGCTTTAGACTTACCCGACGGGGGATGGGCGGGCCTCGAGCGATTTGCGACTCTCATGCGACTATGGTCGTCTCTTGGTATTTACCTGCAACAGAAACGTTCCCGGGAATTAGTATCGTGGAATATTGTCGAGACAGACTCTTCAATTTATTATTATACTGAACTGTCTTCAGTATTTGTGTACATTTTAACATTAAAACTACCGAGCACTGAAAACGATTGAAATGTTTTAGCTGATAAAAATGACAAGGCTCTATTTATTTAGACTTCGTGCAATTTTTATTGCAATATGCGATTGGATAGAGAAATTTGTCGAATCATTTTCCATGTAAGCAACGTCATAATTTCAATAATTATAAAATTAGATATGTAAGATCGGTCATTTGACCGGCAATGGTAGGGTTAGTGTTAATAAAATACATTTTTATTTTTCGATTTTTAAACTCAAAAGTCTTATTTTTAATGCATTCAAAAATGTACGAGGTGCTTCATTGTACAATTCGGTGAGGACCTAGTTCAGTGCTGAAACTAACTGTTCTATTATCCGAATATGCGATTAATTCGGATAACCAACATTCGAGTGTACGTATGAACGTTCATTTTATTTCTTCTTCTTTCATGTTTCATAGTCCTTTCATTTCTTTCATTTTCCTATTTGTAAGACGATTCAGTGAGGCTATACTGTCCTTCGTAATTTCTCGAACGACTTTAGACGTTCGCCTGTACAAGAAATTATAGATTTTTTAAAAGAGGCGCTTCGAAAGTTTCAGGGTGAAGTATTGAATGTGTGTAGTTCAAATAATTACGTGGGATACTGTCAATCTAAGACCAGTAGTCGAAGGAGGGCCACGTGGATGACGAGGGTGAGGTGTGGCGAAGGGGGAAGGAACGAACGCAGGCATAATTGCGAAAATTAATTATTGCCTTGCACGAATGTCATGTGTCTGCCTGTTATTAGCCTGCGGGCATAATTTAAAGGGAAGCAACTTGTTAGTACTACAATTCTCTTCGCAGTTCGTTCCCAATCTGAACCTGCACGGCAGGTGGTTCATAAAAATAATTGTCTATTAATGTCGAAATTTTATTGAAAACCAATCAAAACATTTTTCGATATTTCTGTTTCTCTGAAGCTGAGTATCGTTTAAGAACAATCGAGTTCAAAATTGATCGATAATGTCCTCAGTTAAAAATTACTTCTTATACAGGGTGGCCCACATAACTCTGAACAGCTCAATATCTCCGTTACTCTTCGTTGTACAAAAAAACTTCGTAGGACAAAGTTACACTGTTTGAAGGGCCACATATAACGGTGTAAGGGGAAAAAAATGTCAAGGTCATTTTTAAGAGATTTCAAGGTTATCGATGTTTTTTTAAATGGAATGAGGTATTTTTTAATACATCAATCGATGCACCTGGATATTCTTTATAAAAAAGTACTAACCCATGTATGTCGAAAAGTTAGTAGTTCAGGAGATATTTCAATTTAAATAACTCCAAAATACCATTACTGTCGTACTAAGGCGTTAGTGTTTACTTACTTGTGTAACGTCTTATTGTTAGTACGACAGTAATGGTATTTTGGAGTTATTTAAATTGAAATATCTCCTGAACTACTAACTTTTCGACATACATAGGTTAGTACTTTTTTATAAAGAATGTCCAACTGCATCGATTGATGTATTAAAAAATACCTCATTCCATTTAAAAAAACATCGATAACCTTGAAATCTCATAAAAATAACCTTGAAATTTTTTTTCCCTTACACCGTTATATGTGGCCCTTCAAACAGTGTAACTTTGTCCTACGAAGTTTTTTTGTACAACGAAGAGTAACGGAGATATTGAGCTGTTCAGAGTTATGTGGGCCACCCTGTATACTGCAACAAGAAAGGAAGTTCTGCTACATCATCGCTGCTATCACTTGATGAAACAATGATAGGACATGAAGATGCTGTATACAATAAGTAACGATACTCTGACGATGCTCTGACAGCGGTGCTGGGGCTTGTTTTGACCCATAGTATCAAAATTGTTATACAATTACTCCATATGTAGCTATTGAATCAAATGAATAGTTGTTACATTCCTACATTACCTCTGTTGTTACATTCGAAACAACAGAGGGACTAATCTTCCCAATTCAAGACTGCAATTAAAAAAGGATGTAAGTTCCAACGCCAAAGCAATGAAATAAGGCTGAAAGTTCCCTGCCGATTGGTTACAAGTTTTTATTTGGTTACAAGATTGGTTACAGGGCGATCTCACAAGTTTTACATGGATTACACTGTCCAACACAAAGTTCCCGAATTACTGTTGCGTCCTTCTTATAGAGTTTTTTGCGCTGATTCCGAATCTGCCCTTAATTTTTCTCCTATACGCACAGTTTTTCAGTAACATGTCTTTGAAAAAAAAACATATTTTTCAACTTTGAACAAATATTGTGATGTTATTATAAAAGATATTGAATTGTTCTTTACAGCAAAAGATTCTGTAGACTTTCCCGAATACAGTGATATCCAATATTAATACATTACGATTGTTTAAACAATTATTAAAGACGGAGAGGCACCACTTTTGCACCAATTTTTGAGGATATTTTTCCATTTATCTCAAAAAATAAGGGCACAGCGGAATTTCGAACTATACTACTGGATAGAGCAGACTTTTATCTTGAGAAACCACCCTTTCAAGTTTGGAACGTCGACGTTTTTTTCGAACCAGAAAGCAAAATATCTTCGCCCGACATGAATTCCCGCCAGTGGCGCTCGGAACGGGATACGGCGCGGCGAACGACCGTTCTGGTGGTGAGCGCCACTGGTTTGGAAAAAACGTCGACGTTCCAAACTTGAAAGGATGGTTTCTCAAGACAAAAGTCTGCTCTATCGCGTGGTATAGTTCGATTTTCCGCTGGATCCTTATTTTTTGAGATAAATTGAAAAATATCCTCAAAAATTGGTGCAAAAGTGGTGTCTCTCCGTCTTTAATAATTGTTTAAACATGCTTAAACAATCGTAATGTATTAATATTGGATATCGCTGTATTCGAGAAAGTCTACAGAATCTTTAGCTGCAAATAACAATTCAATATCTTTTATAATAACATCACAATATTTGTTTAAATTTGAAAAATATGTTTTTTTTTTCAAAGCCATGTTCCTCAAAAACTGTGCGTACAGGACAAAAATTAAGGGCAGATTCGAAATCAGCGCAAAAAACTCTATAAGAAGGACGCAACAGTATCAGTTATCTTCGGAATTTTTATCTTGGCACTGACAGCCTTTTTTAATTCCAGTCTTCAATTGTATAGTTAGAAAAAGGGTCTGCCTTCCAAGGGATAAAAACAGATCAATACTGTGCGCATAACACTGCACGACCGAAGTGAAAACTTTTATGAAGATTACACACATGTCTGTTTCTCGCTCGCTCGGCTAAACTCGATTTCCCCGAGTTTACCCGAACAGCGTTTCACCTCGGAGCGTGACGGATGAGACTCATTCACTGCTCAGCAATTGTGTATGCGGTACGCTTGAAGAAGTTCTCGCTTTAAAAAGGAGGCACGTAATGTATGTAAGAAAATATTAGATGATCATAATAGCAGCAAATGAAACTGGTTGACTGGAAGAAGACCCTAAGATCACAACAGGCTTGATACACATGAAAAGTTATAATTTACATCTCGAACCATCAAGTATATCAACACCGATAGATGCTCCAGAACGACCTCAATACATCTGAGGCCACCTCAATCTACCAAATCAGAGCTTCTGCAGATCGGGAACCGCGGCTTCCGCTTCGGCAAACATTATTCCACCGCTTAATCCTAATTTCATAGCGCGCTGGGTAGGGTTTCGCGGCGTATTCGCGATGCATTATCATCTCGCGGCCGGGTGTCTTTGAAGCGGCATCGCAGTCGGGGCACGTTACAACATTTACTTACTGCCGTTTAACCACTTATCACGTCGGATCTCAGGACCCGGGTGCTTCTGCAACGCGCCTAGAGGCAGATTTCCGTGGATAGAGGAACGAAGAGAGCACATCGAGGCGAAATCGAGCGGCGGTGGAGGCGGCTGCACGCCATACCGTCGGGGGGCCCGGTTGCAGCCGTGCTGCGGGGGGCGGACAGGGTGAAACACGTCGGTAACAGGTCCGACAGAGAGAAAGAGAGACATCAACCGGCGCATATCCATTACGCGGTGCGCGTGGGGGCGTTTAACGCAAAAGCGTGCGAGTCTGGCTGAGCGAGTATCGGCGTCCTTTATCCACCAGCACGCGTTACACGCCTCGCATGCTTCAAGGACATATCTGTTGGATATCAAGCCGACTACTCGATCCGGCTAACCGCTTACACACCCGGCCACCTGCCCCCCTTCTTCATCTCCTCCTCCTCCTCCGCCTCTCCTTTCCTCGTTTCAACCCTCCCAAAGCAACCCTATCCTCTCTCTTTCTCTCTAGCCCTTTACACCAGCCGAGTACAGATATTTACCGATTCCAATTGGTTTCGTGATTGCGTCTAAGTGGCTGGATACGCGTGTTTCGACAGACACCCCGCGACCGATATCAAGCAAGACTGCCCGTAGAACGCGACCCCTGGAAAATCGGGGACTTTGGGTGAGCGGATCGATTACCGAGAATCTTTGGCAAATGTGAGGAATTGATAAGAGGGGCACAGGCGTGCAATTGGGTGAAACGGCGGCTAGGTGGCGATTTTTTGTTTCTTGGTCAGTTAGTGGTCATCAAGTATTTGATATGGGTCTCTTTTCGTGGAGAGGGTTCGAGTTCATTAATATCTGAAGATTATATTAACCCTTCGCTCTCATGACTCCGAAACACCACTAAAAATTACTGTACCCTTACTTAAAATATTGTTTACATTATTAAATATGCTAGTACCTAACCAATTACTGAACATATAAGTATCGCATGAGGTATTATGTCAATGTCATGTTCATAAAATAAAAAAAATAATTTTCGAGTTAAAGTAGCTCCGACTGCAAAGAATTAGTAAGGTGAAGGGCCCTAAGTCTGGACAGTCCAAAAGTGATACCTAAATCTGGACAATTGAATTTTCATAGTAAAATCAATAATTAAGCGATTAAATAATTATATTAAATATTCTGAGGCCTTAGCTACAAGTAGGTGTGAATATTATTTCATTAAGACATCAATTGAAATTTAAAAATGAATTCAAAGTCCATCTGAAAACAGTATACAAAATAGTCTATTTACCTGCGAATCATGTGCATTTATAGTTCGAACTTTTGTTAGAAAAAAAGATATAATTTAAGCCCTCAGACAAAAAATAATTATCACGCATAATAATATTGATATTTTAAAATATATTGGCAACCAAACTTAACGTAAATAATAATTATGAATCCAAATATTAGATGTCCAAGATTAGGACTGTTTTCAAATATAAGTACTCCATTCTGGGACGCGATGACGGTAGCTGTCCCGCTCTAAGCTTATACGCAATGTGCTTACGCCTGAAGCCGGACACGTGTTTCTCAATAAAATCATCGCATTGTTTGCAAATTATTTAACTACATGTACGTATAATTAGTCTTCTATTAGCTTGAATAACGTATGTAGAAAATGTATTCCGGTTGTGACGTTAATAATACTTTATGTTTACATCTTAAATCTATCAGTATTACTACCTAACCTTAAAAGTTGTATTACGACAAGTTTTATTAAAACAGTAAATGAAAATAAATATATATTTGGTTAAATAATACAATACTATAATCTATGATGAGAATACTACATATTACGCAAAGCATCTTCTATTCGTCATGCGCAACAGCGCCACCAACCAACGTTTTAGGTTATGTTCGTTCGATCAACTCGTAAATTGAATTTGTCCCGATATAAGCTTTACTTCTGTCCAGGTACTAACTTAGATTTAATATGTCCAACTATAGGTTTGAATTATTCTTGTTAATACAATTAACATATTAACCTAAACAATGATTTTTTTATTTTAAATTACTCTGCAAACTCTGAACTGTATGTTAAAACTCTTAAAAAATTGTTTTTGTTTATTTAAAGTGATCAAATTTAAAATAGAAAAACATGCTGTCCAGGCATAGGGCACTTCACCTTACTAAAATATTCCTGGTTGTTTGATGTATGTGATTTGAACAGTTAGTTGAACCCTTCGTCTTGCAACATCGAATCCAACTCGCCCAGAAGCTCTCAAACAGAATCTTTAAGGAAATTTCAGTCTTGGAGAACATATAAAAATTTTGTAAAGAAGAAAACCTGGTTGGAAATGATAGTTGACAATATTTTCATTTAACACAACGACTGTCATCAATCACTCCCTAAAAGTCACACAAAATTAATGTGATTAAGTCATTCTAATGAAAACTGCATAGCTTGTCAGAACGATTGCTCCAGGAACTCTTTTGAGGTCCTAATGGACTTCAGTTTAAGCATATATTAGAAGAACCTAATGCTTTGTATAAATCGAATTCAGAGATCCACACACGATGATGTTAATAATCTTCCACACTATAAAGAAGCAAATCCCACATTAATTCCTAGTAGTTTGCCAACTTCTCAGTTCGCGTGCTGAAATAATGATCCAGAATCTCGGATCTCATCGACCGTCAATTATCCAGAATTAAGACACTCAAGATATTTCGATGTTGTCAGAGAGGCGTTGCTGAAATCCGATGCGAAGCAATGAGTACTAATAATCTGCGCCTGGAAACCGCACGGTACGGGGGACAGCTGCAGACAATGAAATATGCATCTCGTATTAAAACTTTGTGTCGCGCGGACGGCTGAATGAAATCCGTGAAGGATTGATCATCAGAGACCGAAGCGCTCGCAGAGCGTCGTAAATTATGATAGATACGCGCGGAGCGAACCGCGCCCGGAGAGAAAGGGTTACAGGTTAGGTGAATATGCCAAGGGCCCTTTCTGGCTGGCTCTGATGTGGTCTGCGGCCTGAGCTTAATAACCGTTGGCCCTCGGCCTCCTCAAACAAACGTTTCTAACCATTACGCGCCTCTTAGCCTCTGGCGCCGAAAACTCTTCACGATGACGTGCTTAGGAAAAGAAGACAATGCAAGGAATTTTCGAACTAGTCCCTGACACTCCAAACTGATCCACCATCTCTGCCAAACTATTCGAAGAAATCTCAGCTCGTTGTAAATATAATCACATCAGCATATTAAATATAAATATCGCATTAGGATATCTTTCAAGCCCTATTCAAGTTGCGTACTTTTCGTTCGAACATGAAACAATTGCAAAACAATGTAGACTGTAATCGATTGAGATTTATGAGTTAGATCACTGTGTTCGGTCGTAGGTGTTGGAAGTAAACTGTTACATTGTTATGCGTTTGGTCAGCAAGGGGAGTGGTTTAATTAAAAGCATCAGTTGGTACTATCAAAGAAAAATACCGGAAACTACCGTTTGCGTAAAAAGTCTCGCAACACCGCGAATTCCGGAGCGTATTAACGCAACATATCCGGGTGGTCGAGTCTCGCAGGGACTTGCGGAGCCGTTAACGAAGAAGTGCATCGTCCGTGGATGGTTGGTTGAAAAATGCGGGGAAAAAATGTAAACGGTCGACGAGCGAATCAAATGAACGCGGTCGGAAGCATCGCGGTTGGTAAAAAACGGGGTTGATACATGTCGAGAGGTACTCCGGTATTAAAAACGCGGGCAACAGTCACGAGGAACGAGGTACCGGATTATATCGTTGCCCCGAGCACAGTCGTGTGTAGGAGGCAATGCAAGAAGAGCCATGAAGAGGCGGAGGTGGGCGGCGAGTGGCTCATCGACTGGTACAGGCTAGTACCGATATTACCCTGCACCCCCAAACCAGCCAACTAGCGAGGCAGAGAAAGGGAGAGAACCAGAGTAGAGGAACTAGAGGCTCTCTCTGTGTGTACGCGTGTCTGTACATGTACAAGAAAGAGAGAGAACAACGGGTGGTAGAAGGAGAAAGAGAGAGAGAGAGAGAAGCGAAGAGGAACATGTAAGCTCGCGTAGGTATCCACTTCCCTTCCGCGATCAATTAATTCCGGACACTAATGCTTTTCTAAAGACACACACCTAGCCAGGCTTACCACTCGGATAACCAACAACTATTCCTAGAGCCGTCCGTCCGAACCATCGAATTACACGTCACGCGATTCCATCGCAACTGAGCCGCGTTTCCCTCTCGACGGCTTCTATCCTGACGGGAAAGGCGATCGGATATAAATTGGGTAACACTTTTTGAATTGCATCCGCGCTCGAGACGTCGAATTGACGAGCTGCACGTAAATCCATTGACCAGCTCCTGTTAAATTCCATGGATCCTTCACACCTCTTCGAGACACGAATTTAAATGCGGTTCTGGTGTTTCGTCGTGTCAATTAAAGAAGTGTCTCTCGCGGGCATGCGGTGGTTCCATTTAAAAAGAATAAGTAAAACGAAATCAAAATAATTTTCTTAGTTGACGCTTTAGGGAGCGTTCATACCGAAGCCCCCGCGTGACTTTTACCGCGGGGTTTGGGACTTTTGCCGCGGGTAATAAATTTCGAGCGTGTTGACGGGCCCGCTGTGCCCCCGCTGTGCGTGGCACAAAAAAAAAGGTCTCAAGGCTTCACGGTTCGTTTAGGTAAACTACCGATAGCTTTCCTTAAAGGAAATTTTCTTAAAGGAAAGCCTTAGAGACCTTTTTTTTGTGCCACGCACAGCGGGGGCACAGCGGGCCCGTCAACACGCTCGAAATTTATTAGCCGCGTGCTCCATCCCCGCGGCAAAAGTCCCAAACGCGCGGTAAAAGTCACGCGGGGGCTTCGGTATGAACGCTCCCTTAGCATTCACAGAAAGTAGAATTGATTGGTCATGATCAGACTCGCAGAGGATGTCACCGCCAAATATTCATTTTTAAGTTTTCCGAAAACGGAGCATTTTTATACTCATAATTTCAAATAGAAAGAATAAAAAACTTGTAAATAAAGAATTCAGCCTCAAAAAAATTTGACAAGAATATCTACCATTTGAATAGTACAGGGGTCGGCAACCTGCGGCTCGCGAGCCACATGCGGCTCTTTGGATGGTTTTTCCTATGAATAAACAGATTAGTTTTTTTTTTATCAAATAACTTTATTTATGCGAGTACTATTTATTATTGGCAAGAAAATATTTTGTGGCTCTTTAAAAACTTTGAAATTTTGTAAATTGTAATTTTTGACTCTTCCGACTCAAAAGGTTGCCGACCCCTGGAATAGTACTATGAAATTTTTGAAAAAATTTCAGGACCACTGTAAGTCAATTTTTTCGGGAAAACAGGATCGACCGATTGTGGCGCGGAATTTGTTCGAAAGTTATTAGCATGTTCCAATCTCCGAGCGATTTTCCCGGCAAACCGCGCCGACCCTCTGACGATAAAATCCGTGGCAGTCCGATATCCTCGAGTCAACGATATTTCCTGGAGGCGTGGGCTAGATTCGTTCGGGAGATGCGCATTCCCAGGGCACAATAAATCATTATCCCGTCCCTGTCTCGCCCACACCCTCGCTATTTTCGGAAAATCGACGACGGCTCCCCGCCTTAATAGGCACCTATCTGCACGTTACTCTACGACTACGGGGCCGGCAATCCCTCTCTCTCTCTCCCTCTCTTGCTCTCCGGAGTATTCTAATTGTGAGAGACAGTCCCGGGAAAATACTCGACGGAAGTTTCCGCCGGGTTCGCTTCGCCGGCATATCGCCGGTATTTCAATGTGCCACCAACACTATCCTGCCTGCTACCGACGCGACGCGGCAGGTCTTACCTCTAGGTAACACCTACGCCGTTTCCCACCCACCGAGTCCTCCGCGGCGGAATTAATTCCGAAAGCAAAATTAAGTACCTACGAGAGCTGGTAAATACAGTCGCCGGTAGGTTCCAACCCCGGCTGGAGACTGAAGGTAAACCCCGAGGCTCGTGTCCTACTTCAACCCGCCACCGGATGCATGATTTTCCAAGCTAATATCCTTTCTGACATTGCAGTATCTTATAGATTTCATATATCCAACTTAAAAGGTCTTTTGCAACCCTCCAAAAACCTTTCTTTATTCTTTACAGAACAATAAACACTTAGCGAAAACTTTATTAAATTACATTCAGACATGGACAACTACAAGAGATCCTCTTCTATTAAGGAATTATTAAAGATGAAATTGTTCCTGCGAGTCTAGTCATGAAGTACGTATGTCACTCGTATGTTACTCAGATGTAGTTGCACAAAAGATATAAGATACATTAAATCCACTAAAGAATTTATGTTTTAATACAGACAAGAAAAAATCGAACAATTGGCAGTACCTAGAAATAGAATCTAAGTGAATCGTCACTTTAAGAAGGGTATGAGGGTTAATGTTGTTACTAGAATTGCACCACTTCTAGGAAATACAGTTTCTGCAGACATCTAAATCCACCGCAAACAGATACATTAAAGTGTACAGCCTCAGGTAGAGTCTCGTGACAATTCTACAAACATAGAGGCTAATACAAAAATATTTGCATAAGATAGTTATTAAACGTGTAGGTGTAGGAACACGTCTATTCCTACTTGGGAAGTGACCATTACAGGCACTGTATCATGCACTATTGAAAGAACAGTTTTAAGAGTGCAAAGGAACATCATTTTGGCACAGTGTTCCGTCGCGCAGGAACAGGATTCGTAGTTTCCCTTCGGACAAGATTTATGATGCGAACGTGCGTAAATATCCTCTTCAAGGATTAAACAAACTAGGGTCATTCGGCGACCAGTCAAGGCATATGGCTAATGTTCAGTTTTTATACAGCCTCGAAAATACAAAGTGTCATAAATCTAGTCCTTCCGAAGGACCGCCCGTTATCGGTACGCACGGTGTCGAATTACCGGGACCCGTCGCGTCGTCGACCGAGTAAGAGATCGCCCCACTCCTCCTTCCAGGGCCTCATTCAGAGCTACGGGAAGGAGGTTCCAATAGTCAAAAGTGTACTGATTGGGAAATGCAACTTTCGGCAGGAACGAATCAGTGCATCTTATTTCTTGCTCGAGAAGCCTGACGAACATCGCGTTGAGACCGCGTTCGTCAGTTGAGTTTTGCACTCTAACGTCGCGACATTCTCCAGTCCTCGGGTAGACAAGCACAGCGCACGAGCCGTTGTCTTGTCAATCGTTTAATCACACGAAAAATTAGCATCACGGTAGTTCAGTGTCTAACTGTTAGGACACTCGACAAAACGGGATCGCGTCGCACAGTGGTAAATGTTTCGATTTTAGGTGGACAATATTATTTTTGAATAATTTATATCCTCTTGATACTTAATAATTACTATTATGATATTTATCTTTTTGTTATAAAGGAATTGAACATAAAAATTATAACAAGCGGATATTTTTCTTATATTTCTATATTTCTGACTAATAGAAGGTAAAGTCTGCAAATATAAGAAAATGACTTTAATATGATTACTGTTTTTAAAAATTATGATTATAGTAACTTAATTACATATAATATTCGTATTACAAACTATAATTAAGCAATCTAATCGGATCGGATTTCTCACTAAGTAGCAGGTTGTAGCAGTTAATTTTTCTTCGACATTATTAAGTAATTCATATAGATAAAATATACAAAAATATTACAGCTTGAGTATGCTTGAGTCAAAGTATAACCTTACTTTATTAACTGATTCATAAAAAAAACACTTGATTATGGTTCATTTTATTTACTTCTTCCTTTTAATTTTAAAGTAAAACGAGAAAATATAAATTAGTTTAATATGTACTTACTTTCCATTTTTCAATGCACAACACAAAAATTCACCGCAGTTACGGAACATTTAACTATTCGTTAATGGATAAAAAATGGAAATAATGAGATATAACTGCTAGAATTATTCGGTTCAGTATGTCTAATAATATATTTTCTCAATTAAATATGTTTTTCAATAATTGAGAAAAATTATTTTTGTCCAGCTAGAAGTAGACATTTTACCACTGTGCGTCGGTCAAGATCCCTCGCGTACGGGATCACATCAGTCGAGATCCCTTGCGTGCGTTACAATTAGAAACGCGAAATTATATCATTATCTGCGCGCGTATAAGGCAGGACCTGCTAGATCAGCCTTACTGACGAGTCCACTAGCAGGTCCGGGACGAAACGCTTTCTTTAACGTATTCATGCGTATTTCAATTCATGCGAAACGATAATTGTCTTTTGCGATCATCAAAACATTGAACTAGCTGCCCAAGATTAACTTGGCGGGCAGTGATCCGGAATATTCGCGAATCTACAGTTCCGCGACAAAACACGCAGTATTTCAAAGTGACATTATTTTTATAAACATTGTACTGTGCAGTATTGACTGAACAGTTCAGGAACATAAAGAAACGTTTTTTTAGAACGGCATTTTAAAATTATGTCGTTTTCATAAATATTGTTCTGTGCGCACTTATTGAACGTTCTCTTAAAGCAGCGTTTTAAAATGATGTAAATGACGATAAAGGAGCGTTTTTTACAACAGCGTTTTAAAATCATATGATTTTGATAAACATCATGCTATGCACTATTGGTAGAACATTTTTGAGAGTCTGTTGGAGCGGTAATTGGCGACGGCGGCAGCGTGGAATTGAGCAGTGTTTACGATTCCGACGATTACCCGACATGTTTGGTGACAGCCACGTCGCCAAATTCTTTGATAATGCGCGCACCATCGTCGGGGCTTTTGAGAAGTTCCCGAAAGTGACGTTGATCCCTCTCCCGTTACTCGTTGCGAATGTCGCTCACAATTAACCGTCCCGAAGGATCTGCCAGCGAGGAAGAACAGAACGGAAGGAGTACCGAGAAAATAGAGGAGAACAAAATGAAGACCGGGCGAGCAAGATAGGGGTACGAAGTGACTGCTACTTGACGGCGCATCTTACATGACAGTCTTTGTACTATCGGGTAACTTCTTCCTGCCAATCCTTTGGTCTCCCGCGTTTTCGTTCGTTCCGAGAGTTCTCCTTTCCGAGTTGTTTCACAAAAGTAGTTGCGACAAATGAAACTGGGAAAAGTACCACCGACAAAATCGACACAGACTTCGTCAGCGTAATCGTTCATTCTTGAAAAAGTGCAATTATACTCTTAAATGCTTAATAGAGTGTGAAGGCTTCGACGCAAACTGCTCAGCAATTACTAAAGTAGCCCAAGACTATTATCATTGTCAAGTGGCCTTTCGCACTGTTGTTTGATCAATCAAGGACCTATACTACTGTCTATCCGACGCGTTTCTGTTATCCGAATTGGATATATTTATTTAAACAAATTTTTAATTCAGCATGGAACTAAAGGAAGCAAAATACTGCCCCACTCGCAACGTTACGTTACGTTATAGATCCGTGCCAGCTATTATCGATAATCTAAGCAGTCGCGCCAGAAACCTACGTCCACTTAATTATTGATCGAAACTACTTCCTGCAAGCCTCAAATTGTAGACACAGTGCGACATGTCCGTGGTTTGCGTACGCGGAAAAGTGCTACAGTCAATGAAATAGAGAAATGTCGATCGGCCGACACGTTTCAGATCATTTTCCGCCACTTATAGCCGGTGGCTATATGGTCGCGTAATTGGAAACCGTGATCGAAAGAAACAATTGGCTTTGTTTTCAACGACGGCCGACCATCTTTCCTCCCCGCGTTCATTTTACACCAACACACTTTTCGACACATTCGCCGACGCTCAGCCACCGTCTGAGGAGACCGTGAATGCCCAAACGAAGGTGGTTGCGCCGTAGGCAGGGACAGCTCATTAATATTTAGACGTATTTTGAGCGGCGAGCCACCACCACCATCGCCATCACCGTCGCTAACTCCGGCACCATCGTCGTCGTCATCGTCGCCGACGCCTTTATACATAATTATACGCGCGAGATTGGCGAGTGTCGGAAGAGCATCGTCTAAAGATTCCTCGCACACCCTGCCTCGCAACATTTTCGCCACGCAATTCTATGCGACCCTCCAGCCCCAACCAAATAAATATTCTTTGAACCCAAGCCTTAACAATTCGATTTTATTATTTTATCAGCAACGAAAGTGTACTTTAAAATTGCATGGCTTCTGGAGATCTTCTAAAGGAGTCACCTAAATATCAACATCCCTTTTGTACTCTATTTTCAACCATTCAAAAAAAATAAGTCATGCACATTATGACATCAACCACTTCCTTTAAGTGAAAATAAAATTCTATTCCATTAAGCAGTAAACTAAGTCCGGACATAAAATAGATATAAATTTCCTTTTCTTTTCACCAAATTTTGGAGCACAATTTCCAATCATTTCTGATATGAACAAAATCATACAGCAATGAATTAACCCACTGCAATTATTAATATAGAAATAGAGTTTTATTTTAGCTATTGTAAGCTTCGGGATTCTAAACTACTGATGTGGTATTTTGAATAAAGAATCACGGTCTAGTAGTTATATTTAGTATGTCAAGTTTTTTGTCAGTGATTGCACAACTTTGCAACTCAGTTGAACGTAGTACGAATATGTTTTTGCCACTATTTATAGGTTCTATTTCTGTCGGCGTTCATGAAATTTTTAGTTGTTTTCAGGATTTTTCATCGAGCTTGGTCTTAGCATTTTAACTGATAAATTGAGGGTGAGTGTGGAAGATTTGATAGAAGTTCCCTTAGGAATCCCAATGCGGAAGAAAGTACTGAACTATTTATCCTGATACGACATGATTAGATGGTAGGAGAGGTACGCGCGATAGAAGAGAGAGAATATCACAGTCTGGAAAGTACAATAGAAGTACGGTGGAAATCAATATTTGTGAGCTACCGTTTTAAAATAGACGTCGTACGGCAACGTGTATGTAGACAGTTAGTGAAGTTCGTACCTGCAATTTGCAATCAGGTGCAACAAACCATTACGTGTTACCGTAATTCGATAATTGGGTCTCATTATCGGGAATCTTTCATTCCAACAAAAATAGAATTACACTTAGAATGAAAATATATTATTAGTCGAATACTAACAGAATAAATTTGTGATCTTTTAAGATTACTTGAATGACAATGGAGATAATTATAATTGACCCTCCTGACATTCAATATTAGCTACCATTGTCTCGCCTACGGAGCTCCAGAAAACGTTAAAATCTACCGGAGAAAAGGAGAAATTCGTTGAATCGAAAAGTTTCGATAGTAGGCGAAAATAGTTTGGTTGCCGCCTTTAGAACCGTTCCCCGTGTAATTTCCCGTGATCATGTCTTATTCACTTGGTTGCTGTTAATTAACCCTTTCCCGTGCCTCCCCAACGCCAGAAAATGTTGATGGAGGATAAAGCAGACAGACTCGAGGGAGCTCAGATATTCTTGTCCGCGATACCGTCAAACTTTCCGATCTTAAAAATATCAATCCTTGCACAAATGCAGGCAAGACAGACTTCCACCTACGCAATCTATTGTTACTGCAACTGTGAATGACTTCGAGATATTTAAGGGGGATCTGTACCCTCGGATTGTAACTAGAAAAGAACTAGAATCTTAATAGATTTTGGATCTAAACATGGGTTTACGCGCATCGATTTTTTGTCCTTATTTGAGCCGATTTATGGCTGGGTGAGGGCTCATTCTATAGAGGAAGGTTAAATACCGCGCGCTCTGCTATTGATTTAACGAGATTATGTTTATATCTAATAATATGAGTACCCAAACTAGAGAAAAAATCTAGAAAAATAACCGCAGATTTCAATGTGTTTTTCTGTCTCAAAGAGACTTTTTTGACTGATGCGATGAGCAGAGCCGCGCCGTGATGAACCTTCCTCTATCAAATGAACTATTGTGTAGCTCAAAATATGCTCGTATAAGGACAAAAAATCGATGCGCGTGATTTCATTCACATAGCAGAGATTTCCCCATATTACGTTCATGAAGACAGAGGTTATCTCTGATGTAGAGCCAATCTAGAGCCAATTTTATTTCAGTTAGTTTAGACGAGATGGTGCCTAGTCAGAAGGACTGTCAATCAGTGCTGCGATATTGTGCAACATTTCACTGCTGCACTGCTGTCAATGTGGAATCATAGCAAAACTGACACAGACGAGGTACATATTCTCATCGGTGGCACTAATATTACTGCGACCTGTCCTGTATAACGGCATTCACGACGAGCTGAATAGAATATGGAAATGGCAAGCAACTCCATCTCGTGTTCATTATGCAGTTGCGTGTTTATCAATGTTACCAAACTTTTTTTCTGCACAGAGGTTGATAACATTGATAAATACCCCAAAATCTGAGGGTATAGATCCCCCTTAAAATGTAATAACTAACAAACTTCGTCGTTTAGCATTACAAGAGTAGGTGATTGATTTATTTGTTATTTGTATATTTATTCGGATAACTTCATTATGGAAAAGTCTCAAGATCACACATTAATCGCGACACGTCGCGTCGCGAGAACAATCTCGGAAGACTCGTTCAAATCATCAAGTTTATTCCTCCGAAATCGGTTAATTCGGAACCGACCAATTTAGCGACAGCGCGCTGAATGCTTGCCAATTCCCAGCAACTAAATAACGTTCTAAAACCCGTGAACATTGGTTCCTATCAAACAGCTGCAATTTGACCGATAATAAAGGAATTTTGGCAACAGCTCGAGTCGATTGCTCCGGAATAATCACTTCTCAGAAGATGCAGCGTGACTAACATTTCCACTCGGACACGGTTATCCATTACTGGTTGCCAGACTCTCGTTTGGCTCGCGTTGATCAGCCAGACAGATCGGATTTAAGAATCGATGTCCAAATGTTTGTAACATCCTACCCAACTCACAAAACAACCCGTAGCCCTCTCAAAAACTTTTTTCTATCATTCACCGTACTCTCAATACCCATTTTAATTCAATCACTATTTTCTCGAGTCTGCTGTTTTTATAATTAACAAAATTGAAGTCAAATCAAGGGAACTTCATTGAATCGAAAAGGGATGATCAAGTAGCTCAAAAAGTGAATGAAAAGCCTGATGAAACACTGTAAAAGTGAACTAGAATTGTTTCCTCTCTCGTTACAGTAATCGAAATCACGAATGACCGTCGAGAACATTGAGCTAGGAGCTTTTTTGAAAGTTCGAAAGGAGCGCGCGGAATACAGCAAGCTAGCGAGTTTGGTTCCACCGAAAAGTCAGTAAAAAACTGCTTTGAACTCTTTAAAAATGAACTAAAATCTTTTTTAGGACGAATCAAAATCGAGGATGATCCTTGGGGGTATCGAGACAAGGACGCGGTTTAAGGGAAGATCGACAGGATCGCGTGGAAAGCGGCTGGCTAGCGAGGCCTTCTTTTCTAAAGTCCCTAATCGATTGCCACGGGTTTTAAAGTTTATGCTGCCAGCGCGATGGTCCCCTTTCGCGCCCTCGAGCCGTTCTTCCGTTCAGTTCGCGAAGCCGTCGGCGGCAGGACGAAAAGAAGGAGAAACGGAGAGCTGGGAAAGAAGAGAAGGCCAAGGACCGAAAGGAAGCACGCAGCCGGTGGAGAAACAGTGAGACGTCGGGAGGCGCGCAGAGGGAGGGGGCGGTGGAGGCCGAGGGGGCGAAGTCTGTAAATTTTCTTACATTTTATGAGCCATCAGAATTTCATAACCTCGAGCCAGTCCGCGTGGTACTTTGCACGGGAAAAGTTTCCGTTGGCTCGGTTCTCTTACCCGGCCGTTCTCGCCGCTCCTTTCTTCCCAGTTTTTCGCCCCCGCGACCGCTTCCTCGCGGCAGAAAGAGAATAGAATCGGAAATAACCGAGGTAGATTGCAGCGCGACCGATGCACGCAGGAATGTGGAAGAAGCGCCGCGAGATTATGGTCTTTGAAGATACCGTTCCTCCTTTCCTGACTTCCCCCCTTGGCTTCCTCTGCGGCTTTCAGCTTCCTCTTTCATTTTGGAACCAGAGGAACGCACGGGAGCGAAGAAATTGGTTGCAGGAACCAAGAGAACGAACATTTTTCACTTTCGTGAAAGTCAGAGCGATATACTATTTCCTGAGGTGCGGCATTCTTTGGGATAACTACTTTGAATGTCTGTCTTGTGACCGAATACGTTAGAAGGTTATAAATATGACAATTTCATTATACTGTCTACAAGACAATGGATTCTCTTGAGCCTTTGTGTCGAGTTTCGTTGTTCGAAGCTCAATCCAGTGAGAATACACTGATTCTTCAACAGCTCATGTTGTACTGTTATTTAAATTGATACTATTGTTAAGAATTTGCAAAGATCAATGATCAAAGCTCAAATTCAATGTTCAAAGCTCAATCCAGTGAAAATACATTGATTCTTCAACAGCTCATGTTGTACCATTATTTAAATTGATACTATTGTTAAGAATTTACAAAGATCAATGATCAAAGCTCAAATTCAATGTTCAAAGCTCAATCCAGTGAGAATACACTGATTCTTCAACAGCTCGTGTTGTACCATTATTTAAATTGATACTATTGCTAAGAATTTACAAAGATCAATGATCAAAGCTCAAATTCAATGTTCAAAGCTCAATCCAGTGAGAATACATTGATTCTTCAACAGCTCATGTTGTACTGTTATTTAAATTGATACTATTGTTAAGAATTTACAAAGATCAATGATCCAAGCTCAAATTCAATGTTCAAAGCTCAATCCAGTGAGAATACATTGATTCTTCAACAGCTCATGTTGTACTGTTATTTAAATTGATACTATTGTTAAGAATTTACAAAGATCAATGATCAAAGCTCAAATTCAATGTTCAAAGCTCAATCCAGTGAGAATACATTGATTCTTCAACAGCTCATGTTGTACTGTTATTTAAATTGATACTATTGTTAAGAATTTACAAAGATCAATGATCAAAGCTCAAATGTAATGTTCAAAGCTCAATCCAGTGAGAATACATTGATTCTTCAACAGCTCATGTTGTACTGTTATTTAAATTGATACTATTGTTAAGAATTTACAAAGATCAATGATCAAAGCTCAAATTCAATGTTCAAAGCTCAATCCAGTGAGAATACATTGATTCTTCAACAGCTCATGTTGTACTATTATTTAAATTGATACTATTGTTAAGAATTTACAAAGATCAATGATCAAAGCTCAAATTCAATGTTCAAAGCTCAATCCAGTGAGAATACATTGATTCTTCAACAGCTCATGTTGTGCTGTTATTTAAATTGATACTATTGTTAAGAATTTACAAAGATCAATGATCAAAGCTCAAATTCAATGTTCAAAGCTCAATCCAGTGAGAATACATTGATTCTTCAACAGCTCATGTTGTACTGTTATTTAAATTGATACTATTGTTAAGAATTTGCAAAGATCAATGATCAAAGCTCAAATTCAATGTTCAAAGCTCAATCCAGTGAGAATACATTGATTCTTCAACAGCTCATGTTGTGCTGTTATTTAAATTGATACTATTGTTAAGAATTTACAAAGATCAATGATCAAAGCTCAAATTCAATGTTCAAAGCTCAATCCAGTGAGAATACATTGATTCTTCAACAGCTCATGTTGTACTGTTATTTAAATTGATACTATTGTTAAGAATTTGCAAAGATCAATGATCAAAGCTCAAATTCAATGTTCAAAGCTCAATCCAGTGAGAATACATTGATTCTTCAACAGCTCATGTTGTACTGTTATTTAAATTGATACTATTGTTAAGAATTTGCAAAGATCAATGATCAAAGCTCAAATTCAATGTTCAAAGCTCAATCCAGTGAGAATACATTGATTCTTCAACAGCTCATGTTGTACTGTTATTTAAATTGATACTATTGTTAAGAATTTACAAAGATCAATGATCAAAGCTAAAATTCAATGTTCAAAGCTCAATCCAGTGAGAATACATTGATTCTTCAACAGCTCATGTTGTATCATTATTTAAATTGATACTATTGTTAAGAATTTACAAAGATCAATGATCAAAGCTCAAATTCAATGTTCAAAGCTCAATCCACTGAGAATACATTGATTCTTCAACAGCTCATGTTGTACTGTTATTTAAATTGATACTATTGTTAAGAATTTGCAAAGATCAATGATCCAAGCTCAAATTCAATGTTCAAAGCTCAATCCAGTGAGAATACATTGATTCTTCAACAGCTCATGTTGTATCATTATTTAAATTGATACTATTGTTAAGAATTTACAAAGATCAATGATCAAAGCTCAAATTCAATGTTCAAAGCTCAATCCAGTGAGAATACATTGATTCTTCAACAGCTCATGTTGTACTGTTATTTAAATTGATACTATTGTTAAGAATTTGCAAAGATCAATGATCAAAGCTCAAATTCAATGTTCAAAGCTCAATCCAGTGAGAATACATTGATTCTTCAACAGCTCATGTTGTACTGTTATTTAAATTGATACTATTGTTAAGAATTTACAAAGATCAATGATCAAAGCTCAAATTCAATGTTCAAAGCTCAATCCAGTGAGAATACATTGATTCTTCAACAGCTCATGTTGTACTGTTATTTAAATTGATACTATTGTTAAGAATTTACAAAGATCAATGATCCAAGCTCAAATTCAATGTTCAAAGCTTAATCCAGTGAGAATACATTGATTCTTCAACAATTCATGTTGTACTGTTATTTAAATTGATACTATTGTTAAGAATTTACAAAGATCAATGATCAAAGCTCAAATTCAATGTTCAAAGCTCAATCCAGTGAGAATACATTGATTCTTCAACAGCTCATGTTGTACTGTTATTTAAATTGATACTATTGTTAAGAATTTACAAAGATCAATGATCAAAGCTCAAATTCAATGTTCAAAGCTCAATCCAGTGAGAATACATTGATTCTTCAACAGCTCATGTTGTACTGTTATTTAAATTGATACTATTGTTAAGAATTTGCAAAGATCAATGATCAAAGCTCAAATTCAATGTTCAAAGCTCAATCCAGTGAGAATACATTGATTCTTCAACAGCTCATGTTGTACTGTTATTTAAATTGATACTATTGTTAAGAATTTACAAAGATCAATGATCAAAGCTCAAATTCAATGTTCAAAGCTCAATCCAGTGAGAATACATTGATTCTTCAACAGCTCATGTTGTACTGTTATTTAAATTGATACTATTGTTAAGAATTTACAAAGATCAATGATCCAAGCTCAAATTCAATGTTCAAAGCTTAATCCAGTGAGAATACATTGATTCTTCAACAATTCATGTTGTACTGTTATTTAAATTGATACTATTGTTAAGAATTTACAAAGATCAATGATCAAAGCTCAAATTCAATGTTCAAAGCTCAATCCAGTGAGAATACATTGATTCTTCAACAGCTCATGTTGTACTGTTATTTAAATTGATACTATTGTTAAGAATTTGCAAAGATCAATGATCCAAGCTCAAATTCAATGTTCAAAGCTCAATCCAGTGAGAATACATTGATTCTTCAACAGCTCATGTTGTACCATTATTTAAATTGATACTATTGTTAAGAATTTACAAAGATCAATGATCCAAGCTCAAATTCAATGTTCAAAGCTCAATCCAGTGAGAATACATTGATTCTTCAACAGCTCGTGTTGTACTGTTATTTAAATTGATACTATTGTTAAGAATTTGCAAAGATCAATGATCCAAGCTCAAATTCAATGTTCAAAGCTCAATCCAGTGAGAATACATTGATTCTTCAACAGCTCATGTTGTACCATTATTTAAATTGATACTATTGTTAAGAATTTACAAAGATCAATGATCAAAGCTCAAATTCAATGTTCAAAGCTCAATCCAGTGAGAATACATTGATTCTTCAACAGCTCATGTTGTACTATTATTTAAATTGATACTATTGTTAAGAATTTACAAAGATCAATGATCAAAGCTCAAATTCAATGTTCAAAGCTCAATCCAGTGAGAATACATTGATTCTTCAACAGCTCATGTTGTACCATTATTTAAATTGATACTATTGTTAAGAATTTACAAAGATCAATGATCAAAGCTCAAATTCAATGTTCAAAGCTCAATCCAGTGAGAATACATTGATTCTTCAACAGCTCATGTTGTACTATTATTTAAATTGATACTATTGTTAAGAATTTACAAAGATCAATGATCAAAGCTCAAATTCAATGTTCAAAGCTCAATCCAGTGAGAATACACTGATTCTTCAACAGCTCATGTTGTACCATTATTTAAATTGATACTATTGTTAAGAATTTACAAAGATCGAGATCCGTATGTGTACTGAAAATGTAGGATCTACCTTCGATACTAAGCAGTTGTGGCAAAACGTGAAAGCATGAAGCGTAAAATGACGCCGCACCACTAAGGTCCATCTGTGTGCGAAGTAGAAAATGCGAGTAATGGTCAGACACATGAGACAGCTTCGAAACACACGTACATAAAAATTGTTCAAACTTAACAATCTCAGAACCATGTTTAACGAAAGTTTGACCAAAAATGTGAATATAACTCTCTGTGTCAATACATCATGTAAGTAGTAAAAGACTACAAAATTCAACGAAATTAAAGATGAAACGGACCAACAGATCTAAATAGTCTGAAGAGTTGAAAATAATCTATGCATCTAATAAGATACTCTGTTATTTATCTTATAACATTCCTCCGATTTGAACGGTCTAGAACAGCGCGAAGTCTGGTTTCTAATCGTCGAACGTCAGAAAGTTAATGAAAATCACTCGTCTAATCGTTTTTCGAGTCTCATTTGTTACAGCATTAACTCGCACGGATAATGGCGGCGTATTAATTGCGCGCACATGTACGCGGCACAATGGGAACAATACGCTTGACGATCAATGAGCGACGAAGAGTATTAACGTGGCGTTTCTATAACGTTGCCGCGGCATTCTCTCATTCACGGTGCGCGGTGTCACTTTCTCCTTCGATTCATTGATTCGTTCGTACGCGTTTTGCCTCCCTATCGGCGTCGCTATTCGTCATTTCGCGGCGACTTCTCCGCCGCGTGTCCCCCGTTTCGTTTTATCTCCGCCGACAGTCTGTCTCCGCTCTGCTCGGACGATTTTCGGCGGCTCGCCGATTAGCCGACTATATATGTGTACGCGGAACACCACCATAGCAATCCCTCGGCGAAATGCTCGCGTGTCCCGCGGGTCCCGCACTCGCGTGACTGCGTGCTTAAATGGCTTGACGTGCTTGACGCGGCCACGTCGATCGCGGACTCGTTAACTCGTATCTGCCTGACGAGTTCCTTCTTTCGATGCACAACACTGTTTTCTTCTTCGGCTGCGGCGACGACGCTGCACGAGCATTAGCCGCATGGAAATTGATTCAGGAAGTTCGCGGGAATCCCTAAGTTTCGTGTTGTCTCGCTCGGCGTTGGTGCTTTTTCCGTGCTTGATCGTTCTGGACAGTGGTATGCAGCTTTCAGGCCTAATGCTGTTGAACTTCTCAGGGTTACGTACGATCCTTCAAATTGTGCGTTTGTCTGTCAGATTCTTTTTTATTATGCAGTTTAGAATCGGTCTGTCCACTTCAAAGGAAAAGTAAAAAATTCATCGCTGTGCCTGTGCATCAGTACCCTTTACTATATATCTTGTTCTAACACCAGAAACTATTTTTAAATTCTCTATGTCTACCTGGCGATTGTATCAGTAGATACACTTCAGCCAATAAACACGATTGAAGTAAAAATGCCCAGCAATAGTGAGACATAAGACATCAAATGCAAATAATTGAGAACAATATCGAAATTTCTGTACTAGGATTCTTTCACGAAATCAAATATAAAAATTGTTAAACAAATTCGTGAATATGATAAAAAGAGAAATGTGTATTTTCGGGCATTGAATGGTAAGCTGACAGAGTAACCAATGAGGGAACGAAGTGTTTCGTTGGTCACTGTGGAAAATGGCGGTGGTAAACTTCGCCGAGGAGAGCCGGTGCACCTTTTTTCCATTGAAACGAATTCACGAGCGTCCCCCGTAATAGCCGTGGTCGGCCTGCTCTCGTCTCTTTCTTCCGTTGGATATTGCTTCACAAGATAGGCTGCGAGTGGGCGGTTCTCGATGCCGTGCAAGCGCCGAGAATAGAATAAAGGTCGTCCTTGCCAGACGATGAAAGCGCAGACCGGCGAGTAGAAGAGCTAAGAGACGCGCTCGTCGGCCATGTTGTCAGAAAACTTTCGTCCTCCCTCTTAAATATAAATATATACGCGAGAGTCGGAACGATAAAGCGCCTTTCTCCCGTGACTTCCACGTAGCTATAGTCCGCATTATCTTGCGGGAACATTTCTGCACGGTCTCCGGATGATTGAGGGAGTATCATAAACGCTGGGTGTCGGGAAAGCGCGAAATACTGCCAAGAAAAGCTTAATTGCATGCTCGCTGGAAAATCCTACAAACTGAGTCTGGAAAAGGAAAACGGTATCAAGACTATAAACCTTTTAGACATACTAAACAATTTCCATGTTTGACAACTTTTTGCATTGATTCCAGTAGCTTTTAGTACTTTTAATAATTTTGAAATCCTTGTTTCATGTAACTCTGTGAGTCGAATGGCAATATTTTTAAAAAATTGACTATTCTGAAAGGGTGGATTTTTAACAGATTGTTATCGCGCCTCATCGTGATTTTCAGGTATTGTTTGGTAATAGGTCCTGTTTAAAATATCACACGAGCCCTCCTTTTGATAGCGACTTCTAAACGACCGAGAATTATCTCGTTCAAGTCAATATAACTTGGACCGCATTAGGTGCGCGTGTATCCCGAGGTCTTTATCTCCCTTCATCACGAAACAGTTTCGCCCAATCGGCACCGGCAACACGCGCCACGAAATAATTGCAGTCATTCCGAACCATTCGGTTTATTGGCCGAGATAATCTCATCGCCTCCAGTCCACGTTTTATCCATTTCGTCGTAGTACGTGACGCTCGACCGACTTAGAAAATTTTCTCGATCGGGAAGACTTTTCGAAAACAGAATCGACAAGAAAATCGAACAGGGGGTCCTTGGTTTCTCTCAGCTTAAAAGTAAACGAAGATGTAGTGCTTGTACAGCATCATCGAACAGTAACTAAGTATTCAACGACGTCGTCATTATAAACGGTTGAGGAAAACTTAATTGTACATTTAACTTAATTTAACAATTGTACATTGTACTGTATAAATTAACCGCAGCTACGATTAATTAAGCTTCAAACAAGAACTGTATTTTGTAAACACTGAGATAAGCCTATTGTATCCATCCAGCATCCCTCCTAACAAGTTCCATTCATGAAACTAAGGGAAAATGGCATGAACGTGGACTAGAATTCAATTTCACCGGAGAATCGATCGGATCATTGGAACACACTTTTCGGAATCAGCGTCGGCGTCTATTCCGACGCAACGATCACCAAGAGCCAAGGAAACGAAATACCGAGCGTTTATGGTGCACGGTACACGGTTCCCGTGCACAGCGGAGCAGAAGCAGTAGAAGTGTCCGACAATGTTCAGCCAAACAGCACGATTGAACGAACGACGCGGCGCGGCGCGGCGGTGAATGCGAGCAAGCGAGCGAGCGAGCGACGTTGGAGGCACACGCGTACACGTATGGTGCCAGTTCACCGCGAGACGGCCGGCGATATTTCACCAAGGCAAATCGGGTGAAATGGTTCAGAAAGGATCGAATCATCCGCGTTTTGGTCGAGCGATCCGAGCACACCCCACTGCCGTTGTCTTTATCTTTTATCCCGGGTTGTTCCCTTTCTTCCCGACTTTCTACCTCGCGCACAGGTGTTTACCCGACCGTGCGCGCCCGACACACTACTCTTTCCCCTTTTTCCTGGACTGCTCGTGCGATCAACGCCGGATTGATCTCTCATCGAGCGGAAAACAATCTGGTGCCGATTCGCAGGACACGGGACGATCGGCTGAGAAACCGACGGACTTTGCACTGTAGCGTACGATCACCATCGACGAGAAATCGGAGGTTCTATAGGCGATCGTGTTACTGAAACGGAACGTTCACCAGTAGCGCACCAATCACAAGAGACCCTCTGGACACGGTGGTGGTTGGATAACGATGAATAACAGAAAGGAAACTATGTTTCTCCTACTTACTGTAAGATCGCGGGAAAATCGGTCGACCGAACGACCGAAGCACCTGGGTGTTCCCCTCCTCCTCGCGGGCGATATCACGCCTGCCGTGTTGTCCGCGCTCGTGTCCAGATGAGCGCAATCAATCGTTCGGTTCCGCGGAGGGCAGCATGTCGTGCGCTACCGTGGCGGATGGTTTGGGACGCGTACTCGCGCGGAAATCGTCGTGGAAATCCTCGGCCGTGGATATCCTCGGAGTCGGTCGTACGTAACGATCCCCGCTCATGCCGTGAGAATCTCTCGCGGCCACTTGTCTTGGGTAGCCGCCAGGAGCCGCGGGGGCTTCAGAGAGAGGAGGAGAGGCCGACGCTCACGCAGGAACAGGCGGGAGGAGGAGGATGGCGAGGCGGATGAAGAGGAGGAGGTGGTGATGGCAGAGTAGGAGGAAGAAGGTGGATAGTGGTGGTGTGCTGGCTCTGGAGGTAGCGGTGATTCCAACCTCGCGGAGAAAGGGGGATGAGGAGAGTCGCAGGAGGTAACGCGAGTGAGAGGGCGGAGGTATTCTGCCCCACCCGTACTCGCCTCTGATTGGACCACCCCCGCTGGCTCACCCCGGCCGTCCCTCTCCCCCTCTTGTCCCCCAGCTCCTCTTCGTCCTCAGAGTCCTCCTCTTCCTCTTACACCTCTTCCTACTCCTCCCTCGACCCCCTCCCGCTTCTCCGCCGCCTCCTACTGCTCCTCGTCATCCACCTCATCCACATATTCTGTAGCCGCTGCCGCCACCTCAACCTCCTTTTCTCTCTTCTACGGTGCCTTCTAGCCGCCGCCGCCAGCACCACCACCGCCGTCGTCGTCGTCGCGCGCCGCGTCGTTTCTCTTCTTCTTCTTCTCGTTCGCGCCACCTCGTTCTGTCCGCCGGCACGCGTAAGAACGCCCGCCTCTTTTTCGATGCACCGGAAAACAGGTGCGGAAGCCGGTCGTGGGGATTCCAGGATTTCTACTGGCTCCGGGGGAACCATCGCCCTGCTCTGTTCCCCAGGCTTTATTCCCCGGATCTCGCGCCGCGCGGCGCAACACCAGGGAACACCCTTCTCTCACCCGTTTCGTCGCGTTTCGAAAATATACCGAGAAGACCGAGTCCGATGCAACACACAGCTCACCAGACCCGTCTCTTCTCTCTTCTCGAAAAACCCCTGCCTACCCGTGCCCCGTGTATCGCGACGCTTCGCCGATCTGCCTTCGCTGCATCCCCGCCCCATCCCCTTGTTGCTTGCTTTCTAACCCCTCTTTCCTCTCTTTCCTCTTTCCTCTTTCAACTTCGTTCGTCCGTCGGTCGATCGGTCCTTCTCGGCCGCGTCTCGACGTTTTACCCTTTATGATTATTTATTTTTATCGGGATCGATAAAGGGCGGCGGAACCGAGTTCGCCCGCTGCCAATTGAACGAGTCTATCTTGGAAAAAGCCCGGCCGTGCCGTCGCTCCCAACCAATGGCATTTGGCTTTTGGGAAAACGGCAGACACGACTTCCGGGCAACTTCCATCACGGCAAGTTTCCTGGGAATTCGGGTGAAACCAATTACACGTTGATCAGAGTCGCGATTTTATATCGGCGGACGGCTATCGATCCGGAATCCTGTTTAGGGTCATTGTTTGCTGCCGGAACGGTGACCAGCTTGCCAACGACCTGCACCTTAGGGGCTCTTATCGGAACGAGTGGGAGGACTGACCTATTTCTACTGGGATGATCACTGTGGGACCGAAGGCTTTCAAACTGCCTATGATAAAATTGGGCACCACATATGTAGGAAGTGCGGATTTGTATGTTTTCTATTGTATGTATGTGTGAATTGTGCGTGTGCATGAGTGCCGCGGTACTGCGACCGCGACACATTAAAAAATAATCAATAAATAAATACGAGACGTTTTCTAGAAGATTCGTTAAGTAAAACATCCGAGCGAGTAGTTTATAAAAGGACGTGTTCACGCGGCGACTTCACTTTTTCTCGAAAACACGAATACGAAAACACGAATACGTCAAGTTGTTTATTATACGGAATACGGTTAAAGAATTTAATGTTTATTCACTGTTTGTTAAATTGTATATTAGTCGTGTGCTTTCTTTTCTTAAATAAAACTGTTTAACATCTTTTCTCTTACACATATGCGAGATGAATTACTTGAGGTGCAACGATATGGCTGGGCCACAGTATCCTAGGTAGCTTAAAGAATGCACACGTGTCTATCTATTTAGTAATTTGATTCTTTCGGCATCGGGGGATAAGCTGGTACCAACAAGTTCGGTTTCATTGAAGAACACGGGCTGGAATGAGTGTTCGAAGAGTAACCTGGTCGGAGATACTTCAACTAAGTTGTTCGAAGCGCAAAGTTCAAGTACGAAGCACAAAGTTCCACTCTATTTAATTCATTCTGGCGATCCATGACATCAGGAAGCTAAGTGATGCCAACAAGTCAACTTTTGTTGCTTCATAAAAGCAGGTGAAACCAGTAATCGAAAACGACGTAAACTGTTACAACTAGAGCTTAGCTCCCTTAGCAGTATGAAAAGTATACAAAATGGGATGTGGCACCTTAAGTAGTCTGAAGAAACAGCAAGATTGGTCGCAGCACCCTATCTAGTTCAACAAATACACATCGACCAATGTGGCACTGGTTTCTCCTTGGATCAAGGAGCAAAATGCCACATCAAGATCTGGCTTTTTGAATACATACAACGAATGAACAGTTCATAGATCTTCATGTAATCCTTGCCCCAAATCGCAGTGATACGCTTCTGGTCGATTCGGGAGTAAACAAGACCTATCCTGGAGAGCTAGCCTAACTGCCTGGCCCTAGCAGAGCAGCTATTCGATCGTCGGTAGGTGGGACGTTCCCGAAAGGAAGCGGAATCGTCGTATTTCGAGCGGAATAAACGATTCGCGCGTATCGACTATAAATTACGGCGCGTTTGCGGGGTGGTTGAGGGGTGGTAGCCGGGGGTGGAAGGCATCCAGGACAGGAGACGGACAGGGAGCATGGCGAGGATGCCTTAAGGCGACGGCATTTCGATAATTGGAAACCAATGAGGCGGCAGTGGGAGGGTTTTCGGGGTAAAAATCAACCCTTCCACCGTGGCTCCGAGCCCTAATGAAGCGAACCTTCGCCGTTGCCTGCCGACGTGCATGCCTCCGCGTCGTATTAATTGCCTGCCCCTTCGGCTTCCCGTCCCTCGGCGCGTCGCCTATCGTTTCCCTCCGTCCATCCCCTGCGTCCTCGCAAGCCCATCTACCCCTTTCGCCCATCTACCTCCTCTTCTTACGCCGCGCCGTCTCGCAGTTACCCGCGATAGCGCATTCTTCGACAAATTGGATCACGCTATCGTGCGAACGCCCGACGGTTCCACTACTGAGCCAGGATAACCGGTTCTGCTCGATCCGCTCGATCACGATCGGCCGACGAACGGATTTCTTCCTGAAACCAGCGCAAGTCCCTTCTGGGTTACTAGTTTTTCGTTTGTAGCCAACACCCCTTTCGGAAGGCATTCAAATTCCTTCGAGACGAGGCTGTACTTCCAGATTTACAAAAAAAAGTGTAGAATTGTAGATAGTCTCGAAATGAGTGTAGAAATCCTTATTTGTGGATATGACATCAATGATTGGAATTTTACCGATGTTTGTAATATTATGGTACATTAAAGTTTAAGTCCAGTTTGGATTATGTCGACATAGTACTAATTTACTCTAATCAAGATCATGCATCCAATTCTCAGAGGTGAAAACAACTTTATTCTGTGAATAAATCAATGAATAGTCAGGATTTCATCAAACGTACACGATTTCATTCCTAGTCTCATTCGTAAAGGGTCAATCTTTGAAATGGCTACACAGAGGGTTTACACAATAAGCATGCATTGCTTTCCCATCGAAAACCCTGTGCAAGAAGAGAAACATGGAATTCAAATTTCACGATAAAATCGTATATCGAATGAACGCGATCGAGTAACCCGTGCACTGAACAAACAGAGATTCGTTTCATTAGAGTAAGCACGTATTTGTATAAATACAGATGTTTTATTCAATAGCTCCCGGTGAGAATTGCATGTTGTCGAATCCGCGTTAAAAAAAGTTCATGGAACGTGCGAATATTAGCTCGGCAGGGGTACCGTAACAATCTGAAATTTGCATAATTGACCGAACGCGGTGGCCGATAATATCTCCCGGCGAGAATAAAGCCAATGCATGCGATTCGCAACAGAATACACGCTTCCTTATTGTTTAATCCGGGACGTTTAACCGACACGCGGTTTATCATTCCCGGCGTGTGTTTATCTCGCCGATAAAATACCGTGTAAGCGAATTAATATCGACCGTTAATTACTTCGTCCGTGACGAAACACCCAACACAATTTTGTCATCCTATTCATAAAAAGAATACGTTTTACACTCCACTTTCTCATCTTTGGGAAAGACGACAAATTAAATGTATAAGAAACCTCGAAGAAGAAGAATAAATCAACTGGAGTAATTAATGATCTAGCTAATTCATGATCACAGTTCTAGGTTTTTGGTAGCTGACAACAATACAAACTTTCATATTGTAAAACCAGATCAATTTCAAACACGATCAGTATTTTATATCGTTGTGCGCAAGATATTAATAATAATGTCAATGGCCAACCGAATTATTTAATGGAACCAAATTTACGGGACTAGTGTCATTTAATGAGAGTTCTCAGGATTATTACAGAATGTAATACAATGTCTAAAGAGTACAAAATTGTAAGATATTTGTTAGGGGAGTAGCAGAAGAATTATGAAACAGAACGCAAGTGTTACAGAACCTTCAAAATATCGGACGACGCACAGTGCGGTATTTGGCCGTTCTAGCTGGCCAAAAGTCCATTTCCCAAACTTACTCCAGGTAAAAAATGACAGTCTATTGGGAAAGCCTGGTAGTCCCACGGAAAAACCCCATTGTTTATTGGTCCTCACCGTACAAGTTAACTGCAATGGTTAGTCGGCAATCATACGTTGTCTCGAGTGTCCGTTTAGAACTGTTCGTAGTGCGAAAGAAGTATTCTCAGAGGTCGTGACATTTTTAAGTTGTTTACTGAAAATCAATACTTGACTATGGATTCGGTAATAGCAGGTAATAACCTTTATTTTTATAGATAAATTGTAAGTCATTACTTGTTAATCACATGTATTATTAATGGTTAAAAACGTGTCCTTACTTTTACATTTTTTACGGAAATGCATTTGCATTCGATGTATTTTGTCATACTGTACGGTTCGATAGGGTTTTCTTGTTTTATAGTAGTGAAAGTATACCGTATGTGCTTTCTAAAAAATATTAATTTACGCACCACCTCGGACCAACTTTTTATTTATCAGTATTTAAAGTCCAAAAGTGCAAAAAGTGATTATTTTACACGTAACAATATTTTTTGTTGTGTTAGGGCCATCTGACATTATTAGGAAAACTCGTAAAGAGATATTTGATGTCATGAAGTCGCAAAATGACTTAGACAATAATGGGAAGCTGGAGTTTGCCGAAAATTACTTGATGACATTGGACTCCTATAGTGAAGCAGACATGAATACAATAAAGCGTAAATTCCCAATTGTAAAATCCGAAATGAAACGTAGATGGATGGCAGTTCGACCACGAATAGATCTTTTTGAAAAAAATAATAAAGATTGGTTGAATGGGGTATTTGAATTGCCGAAAATACATTTTTTAAAATTTTGTTTAAAAAAATGTTTGGGACAAAAGTTGAACAGTGTTCAGACATCTACAAACTTGGACATATAAAATTTCGAAAATATTTTTTTACGACAACTAATCAAGGTCACTTTGATTTTTTAATTGTTAAAATGTATTTTTTATGTCATAATGCTGTAGCTGATCTTAAGACGAATTCAGCGATATATAATATTATGACCTTGAGACCATAAATAACGTTGCAATAGTTTTGACCAGCTAGATCGGCCAAATACCGCTCTGTGCGACGGCCCTTAGCTCGCGGCTTTAAGGTTGTGCGAGGTTAGGGCTACTCTCGAAGTAATTCCGTTAGGTAGGCCTCGAATCGATATAATCAGCGAACGCACAGGGGATGAGTTTTCACCCCTGCCGGTTGCTTCACTACGATTCTTCCTCCTAAATTCAAGCCCCGAACGCCCTGTAATCTTCGGACGCTCTCCAGACCAACCCTTATTCCTCTGAAGGGTGCGCCACCCGACACGAACCTATCCGACGGTTTGAACTGGTGTCACCGGGAAGAGCAGTGTCACGAACATCAGTCCACAAAACACTATCGTATGCCAAACACATTTCATTATTTCGACGTTAAACTCCGGTCATCTCCACAATTGTGCCAAAAATCCGAGATGGAAATTTAAACCAAGAAAATCGAGTCTTCTCGATCAAAATCCTATTACTATCAGTGAACAATAATGCTTAATCATCAAAATCAAACAATCATAAAAATTCTATCAAGTACTAAATTCATCCTAGGGTATCAGGCGATGGTCAGCTCACGCTTTAAGAGTGAAGCAGATCCTAATTAATGTTGTATTTAAAATCACCTCTAAATCTGATGGAAGAAGATAGTCAGCCCTGCATTGTGACCGCCACTGAGCATGTTAGGTGACATTCTATACTAAAAGGATCCTCAATTTAAGAACGAAGAGACTTCCAATTAATTTTCTCTTCTGAATCGACTGTAGATATTATATTATGATTCAGCAGCCTCTGTTAATCACGAATGAGACATCAATTCTTCTAGTAAGGATATGAAAAATACATACACGTCAGACGACAGGTAAGGTTCCACAAAAGGTGCACGAATCGAGGATCATTTGGCGACGATAACCACGAACAGCACACATGTAACAGGGTGATGGTACCGCAACGACAGCACACAGGGGTGGCGCACCCCGTCGACGCGAACGTGCACCGACGGCGACGTCAACGTCGAACGTGTAGGACGTTTCGTCGCGGACGTTGCGCGGATTAGATCCGGGAACGTAGTCGCGGCGAGAACGCTCGTTGCCGTCGATGACGAAGTCAAGACGCTGGGATGAACATGGACGCGAGATGTGGCACACCCCGAGACCTAGACACTACTGAACCAGCCCCATGGCAAACCTTGTTAACGGCAGTCGACAACCAAGTTTAAACTTCGGGTAACAATTCCCCTACCGACTCACTCTCTCATTCTCTCTCTCTATCTCGGTTTCTCTCCTCGCGTGCTCTCTCCCCCTACCCCCAATCTGCGCCAAGGCACCCTCTCTCACCCCCCTTTTGTCTCCCGAGTCGTTCGCGGACGAAAGGTGATAGAGAAGCATTCTTAAAGAACGACGAGTAATTAATCATCCGATCGACCCGGGGTCAATGGAACCCCTGCCGAGTCCCTGTTAAAAACTTTGCGAGACGTGCCTCGGCAAGTTGTGTTTTAGGGGATCCGATCCTGAATCGCTTAGGAACGACACGAGGACACGGGACCGAACTTTGCTTTTTATGGGCGTGTGTTGTAATTGATACGGCAGACGTTGGAGAAATTTAGCTCCTCGGACTCCTAGAATTATGTCTCCTGGCGAATTGGAGTGAGGAACGTGAGCTGAGAAAATAATATGTGCTTGTGGTTCGACTGTTCCAATTAACATAGCTGATGGTAAAGCAACAAGATGAAATGTTTTATACAAAGTAGCTGGAAATGTTCCGGTGGTTCAAAGATACAGTTAAAGATGCTAGGAAGTGTTTGGACTGTTATGCTTGGACTGGTTGCAGTAACACCAAGGCATATTTTCTAATCAGAAAATTATGGAGAACCAAATTTCTCGACCCCGCCAGTTCTGGATTGTACTGGCAGCTACTAATAGCAGCTGGGTCTTGCTACTAGCAAAGTAGAGCAAGAGACGTGTGCAGCGTTGCGAAAACAATAATAGTAAAGCTAGACCGTCTTAGCGCAGATGGTACAAGAAGGAATGTTTACAGACACAGAATGTTACGAAGAACCAACTTTCTCCATCTTGTCGGATCTAGCTTATATCCCGCTGCGAGCAAACTACAACAAAGAACTGCTGCTCGAATAATCCTGATATGGAAACAAGAAGTATTATCAGCTAGAACTGATCGTCAAATTCGAAAATGCAATCTGAGATGCTAAAGCAAAGTAGAATAAGAGTTCCCCTTGCAAAAAAGAGATCCTTACATATCTTCAAACTAGAAAAATGATAATAATAGATTTCAAACAAATCAGACTTCTGCCACGAAATACCCAACAGGCCCAGCTCGGAACGACTACATAAATCTACAACGCAAACACCTTTTTCCCGAAGTAACATGTCATCGACCCGAGTTTAGAATGACTCCAAAGTATACGTAGCTCTCGATAATCGCCATGCCGACACACAAGAGCGGGATAGTTGGGGCCAAACAGAAGTTCGGAGTCTCGGTTACTGCTCCGAGTAACTGGAAGCCTAAGTTCAGGCGGAATCAAGTTAAGACGACGTCACGAAACTCTGAATGGTACCAAAGAAGTCCCCTTGTACTTGGCCTTGATCGGGTCTGTCTTTGGAAACCAGGACGAAACACGCCAGCTGTCGTTAACCCCAAACCCCGGTGATCCTTCGTGGCCGAAACGGGAAGAGAGAGAGAGAGAGGGGGGGGAGACAGAAGAGGGGCAAGGGGTACCAAGTTCACCGGCGCAACCTTCCCTCCTAAGCGGGCGCGTTGGTGCGAAACTTGGTAGCCGCGTAACAAGAAAGAAGTAACTATCGTTGGAGCGGACTAGTTTGTTCAATGGCACGGGCACACCGGGCCGCGAGCAGAGCGAACGCTCCGCGGGGGCAACAGAGGAGGCCGGGGGCAGTTCGAAGGAGAGAGAGGGGGAGCAAGGGGGCCGGGGAAGAAGGGGTGCAAGGGAAGGTGAGCCAAAGTTCTTCGCAAGAACAAGAACAAAGTTCCAAGCCAAAGCGCTCCTCTCCCGCCACTTCTGATCCTCTCCCGTCGTCCCTCCCCATTACGTATCCGTGCACCCTTGCAGATGCGCGCACTTGCCGCGACCGGTTCACCTTGGAAACTTTGACAAAAATCAAATTCCAAGTGCACGCGTTGCCCCAGTCGAGGCCTTCTCCCGCGAACTTCGAGGGCAACGTCACCCACTTGCGAACCCCGGAATCGCGACCCCGGTTGCAACGCTGCAACGCCTGGAACTCGCGATTTATGATATATTGACTCCACACTTGGGGTCCGTGATCGAAAGTGCAAGTGCTGTATTCTGTACCCCAGGAAGAGACTCGTGGGATCCTCTGGGAGAAGTCAGACTACAATACTCTTCTTCTGGGACGAAAACGTAAAGTGACAGTGGTTAGGAGAATCTATCAGCGTTGTAGCATCCTTTAAGTAACTTATTATGTACCAATGTTAACTTTGACTTGTCGAGGATGTATAGAATCACCTCTTTTGCAACGCCTTTAGAAAGAAACTATTCGAAAATCAGTTGTGCAAAGTTCTCGGACTTAGCACTTTGCTACCAGCCTAATTTGTTACGTACACTCTATTTGCGCTGCGGGAGAAGCTTGACCAAGAAGATTCGCATGACAGTGACACCAGAATAACATAGCTTCCTACTAGGACCGTGTAGCAACCACTTCGTCAGGATTGATCCTTTCCACCTCGACTGTGTCTTTGACCTTACGATTGTGTCCTAAACTACTTATCGGCGATCTCTGGATGAGAACGGTTTCATACGGCGATGGTGATCGAAGACACGAAACCGACAGCTGACGGAAACTGAGATGAAGTGTGGTCTGACGGGCAGCCAGCACAAACAGCGAGGAATCGATGGTGACAGCTAGTACTTACTTGAGGGTCCGAAGTCCTCGAGCGGCGACAATGCGGCCGCACGGCGGTGGTTCCGCGCGGATCCCGGCGTCGTCGTCTTCGTCGAGTAAACGCGGTCACTGGTGAAGACCGAGAGCCCGGTGGTTAATTTTCGCCGGTGTGGCTGAGGAGCGCGTCCCCGTGGACGATATTCAAAAGAGGAGCCGATGGACCCGTGATCGACGTTAGCCAGCCGAACGAGATCCGTCCAAACCGTCCGCGCCGCGCCGTCGACGATGAGCGCCGATTTTCCACGAGCAACCCCGAGAGGTCGTACACGGCGTCAGTAGGAGGACGCCGTAGAAAGAGGAGGTGGAGAACGGTGAGACGGAGGTGGAGGTGGAAGGAGCCAGAGGAGGATTTCGAGCTGGTATTGGTGAGGAGAGGTCCGCCGCGTCGCTACACCGTCGGGACGCAGGTTCGGTTGTGTGGGCTCGTGAGGAGTTAGATTAGAGGAGAGAGGAGAGACTCGGGAGAGAAAGAGAGGCTCGTGAAACACACAGACGAGAAGAGGGAACCAGAGGGAAAGAGAGAGAGAGAGAGAGGGGGGCGGGAGGAAGTTCGATGCGCGCTACCGTGAGCTGGTGTTGGTGAGAGTAAAACTTTTCTCGCTTGTGTTCGTACGCACGCATCGACTCGCCTTCGAGGAAGGGAGCAAGGGGGCAGGCGGAAAGAGAGAGCACAGGGAGAAGAGAAGAAGAGACGGGGGAGAGAGAGGCGGATAAAACCGGAGGAGGAGGAGGAGGAAGAGGAGGAGGAGGAGAAGGATAGGGCGTAGTACGATTTTGCTGGTACGGAGACGAGCTCCCAAGCAAAACGCGTGGTCCACCTCCGAGTTATTTCCTTTTCCAGCCATCCTCGACCACCCAACGACACCCCCGACCCGTCCCTTAGGCTCCCTCCGGACCGCGGCGCAAATTATTACCCGTCGCAGGTGCATTTTTTCTGTTCCACTGGAACAGCGCGCGTTCTCGCGCCCGCGTTGCGCGCTTCCTTTTCTTTTCGGCCGAGGACATCAACCGCCTGACGGAAAGTCCCCGGGAAAAAACTGTCAACCGCAAGCTCTCGTCCCTCGTAATTGGAGACCAATGTAAATTCGAGCGAACGACGGATTTTATTGATCAGTTTAAACGCTTTTCCCTGATACCGTCCGCTTCTTCTCGACGATACTTCCGTGGCTTGTTCATGGAACTTTCCCCGCGGTTTGACCTTAAACGGTCTGAACTACTAATATCGGTTCTCTTCTTTCGATCGAAAGTATTACTACCTCCTGCGCGACAGCTATACATCTGAATGAACGCTGGTGCATAGCTCGCTGGTGCTCGGTTCGAGAATTCCTCGATGAACGGACTATAAATAGACTGAACTACTGTGCTTTTGTTCCTACAAATTCAAAACGTTTATGGGAGATTAGCCTAGACTGGTTGGAGCACTGTTATTCTTGTACAGACAAGAACGGCCAGACCTCGCGGCGATACGTGGCCTTGCAGTCCGTTGTCTGACTAAAACCAGCAAGTACTACTGATTTTATTAAACTACGCTCGTGTACTTGTCGGTATAGCTTGGAGTCGACAATATTGAAATCACCAGCAACAATGGTGCGAAAAGGGATTAAGCACTGTCAGTGTAGATTTATAGTGAAATTGTTATCATGGAGGAACAATTGTCACCACCATAAATCAAGCTCCACGAAAGTAACCCCACAAGTGGCGTTTCAAGAATATTATCTATACAGCCAATGTGTGACAATTCAATTAAATTGATCGTTGTATCACAAGAGGCTACGATCATGGAATAAAAGACTCAATATATACAGAAGAAATTACTTCGAAACTATGATTAAGCATTGGATATGCAATAATATAGATACCTACACATAACAACACTTCTTTGACAGTTTCGGTCATCAAGAAAGTCGTTCAAGCTCTGTCTCCTGAAGAGATCTGAACGGATCCAAGGCTCTGCAACCGTGCACTAGTCGGAATCGTTCGATCCTCCGCCTGGAAGTCCAGATCGAGGTGCTGACGGACACGGGGAAAGAAAGATGGGATCGTGCGTGAAAACCGAAGATACCTTATGATCGCGGACAGCAGCTCGTTCGTCGACGGTAGGCGGACTACCGAACGTCGAGTTTAATGCAGATTAAGGAGCGCGGGGGCTGGAGGGTCCTTTGTAGAACGCGTTTCGTTCGGTATTAGCTGGAAGTAGCTCGTAGAACCGTGGTATTACCTGGAATTACGTCTCAATCTACCGTGGCCGTCGACTAAACTAATATTAAAACTTTTAACGTAGTTAGAGCGCGGCCCGTGGTTGCTTTACCGTCCGTGAAGCTGCTCTCTCTTTCTCCCTCTTCTTCCTTGCCTCTCCTGCTCCCTGTTCCTTTAACCCTCGCTCTTCCACCGCCTAACCCACCCCCTCTCTCTCTCTCTCTCACTCTCTCTTTCTCCCTGTCTGTCTTTGTGTACGTGTGCACGGGTTGCATTGACCGTTACTGAACTTTGATGTGTTTCCTGCGCAAAATTCACCTCCGAAGTCATAAATTAGCTACGGAGACCGATGCGTCTCTCCCTTTGGCCGCCACCCTTCGAGCTGCACCAATACACCGGGCCTTCGCAGCACCGAGCAGAGACGCTGGTCAAAAGCAACCGAGGCGGCGAACACGTATGCATCTCCGACGGATCCCTCGAAATTGTTCGAGCAGCCGCCCACGGTCCCGATCGAGAGAATAAACTCACTTTTCACCCGGTTCGTAGAACGCGTTCTTCCACCCCTTCTCACCGGTGAATATTTATCGGCGACGATGAACGACGGACTCCTCGCATATACCATCCATCCATCCAGCACACCCCCTTACTATCCTCCTCATCCTACTCCTCCTCCTCTCTTTTCCAGCTCGTCCGAACCAACCCCCCTCCCTCCCCCCGGTGTAGTTTGCATGCGCCCGTTTACCGGCTCGCGAATACCATCGGCTATTTCGGCCTGCAACACGTTGCACCGACCAGCCTGGATCGGGTTCCACCGCTTAGAATTTCATATTTTACACGGCGCGTCGCTTTGCGGCCGGATCGCAAATTATTACCACGGTGTTTTTACGTTTTCACGCCCACCTGCCGGTGTTCCGAGTTCGATAGGGCCGCTGGGTTTCGATTTTTCCGAACGAGAACAATGTGAAACATCTAATCTTCCTGAATGCTACATTTCGCTCTGCTTTTTTATAGGCATGTCACCACTGACTCACAGATTAGCCTCACACGAAAGTCATTTTATTATTCCTAATAGTTATTTAACCATCTTGAAACATTGTTATCAGTGGTTCAATATTTTAAGAAGACAAAAACAAGTTGCACATGTTTGTATAACAGTGTTTATCAGCAGTGTTGTCCAAATGATTTCTGAATGTTCCCCAGAATTTTTTGTTACAGTTTGTCACACCTGTAGATTAATTGTTAACGCTGCCCGGTGATCGTCCACTTTCCACGTATTTAAGCCGGCGGCCGTGATTTTCATAGAACTCGCCGCGTGGTTCATTTATTCAGCGGTTCGCCGAAATTGAATTGATTCATTAATGTCGACGGTTAAATCGCGAGGTTCCAGGGAAATAGTAGCGTGGTCGTTATCTCTCCTCTGAACAGGACAAGAAGTTTTTATTCCGACGCTTAAGAAACGGTCATGTCCTGCCAGATCAGAGTTACTCCATTTAGAATCTATTAAGTGGATTAAGTTCCACCAATGAAGTACTCCTTTCAACTTCGTCTTTCTCTCTCTCTCTCATCCTCTTCCTTTCTTCTTCTTTTCGCCAACCGTTGGCAACTTCTGCTCCTTTCAGCTACCTCCGAAAGTTCCCCGGCGAGGAATTGCCGCTGGTTAAAGGGTGGAGAGAGAGAGAAAGAGAGAGAGAGAGAAAGAGAGAGGGGGTGGCAGGACGGGAGAACGCAGAATTGAAAATTCACGCGAAAATTTACGCAGGGAAACGTGAAACCGCAAAGAAGGCGGAAACGAGAGATCCATTACCAGGAAATGAACGAACGAGAAATTATGTGAGGAAGGAAGCGACAAACTCCGTTTCAAAAACAAGCTATCCAGCGAGATATACTTTCGGCTCTTCATTTTGGTACTTGCAGTTTTTACTCGCTACCAGTTGCGAACATTTCTCCACTAGCTGCAAAATACTGAGCTTACATGTCGTATTACATACTTGAAAGAGAATTATCAGAGAGACAAACCTGTTAGGGAAATGTTACACAATTGTTGTGGTTTGGAAATGTAACAATAATGTTGTATCACCGTTGGATTCGTCTAATTCTGTTTGTAGGTTATAGCAAGTTACATTTTCAGTAAGCATAATAGCGAACACATGGCAGAAGTTAGAGGAAGAGAGTTGAACTATCGTCGAAGTTTCAGGGAACGATAGAACAAACTACTCTCGTCTTCTAAATCAATTAAAAGTAATCCTTGCCAATGGAGGAATGTTCAAAACTCTTCTTTGTCATTTTCGCCGAGTAATTGCACTTTTTAACGTTTATGAAACAAAGTAATTTACAAGCGACGATGATAATGCAATCAAATTAACTTTCGCAGCTGTAAATGCTATCAGTGCACTGTCCATAAACTATAAACAATACACAGTAAACTGAAAATACATAATAGTAGTTTGTCTTCCTGAAACGCCTGATTAATCATTGCCTACGATCACTAGATTCTTGTGAAAGTATACATGAATGTGGTAACGCATGAAATTCCTGTAGAACAACAGTTTCTAGTAAATTTTCGAATAACAGACAACTCGAAGGTGTCAGAAATGGTAATATTAAAGCTTTCTCAAATGCTACAACGAAGCAATAATTACTCTCTCGTTGCACTGCAATTGAGTCAAGATCTTCAAACCAGTTCTCGGCAACGATCAGAACTACAGCCGCAGCTGCTCTCGTCATCTTACAACCGACTTATATCGATACTTTCTAACTCGCAGAACCGGCAAATGGCCGGGAACAAGAAAGAAGCCGACGGGTGGGGGAAACTTTCGAATCTGAATCGCTTTCAAGTGAAATGTTAATGACTCGAAGAACTAGTTGCTGCAGCTGCTGTCCCCCATTATGATCGCGGCGAACGTTTCGCATTATCAACTCCACCAAGTCGGTCAGAGACCATTAATTACCATTAATTAACGAGCGCCGGGGTGGCTTATAAAATCCCAAATTACCGGGATGGATTCTCAAAATCAGCCTCGTTTGTTCGAAAATCACGAAAATAAATCCTGTTACCAAACACGTTGACCCCGTGCCAAATAACACGAAGAATCTTAAAATGAAATTGCTTTGGGAACGTCGTAATCCTGTCCTGATAATTCTTCGACACCAGAGTGCCTCGTAACATCTCAAATTATCGAGAATTGATCTCCAAAATTACACCTGTGTCATAAATAAACAAATAACAAACACAAATTCCACAATTAAGTACATTGAGTAAATTCTCGAAGAGAACTTACTTGAGGGTCGTTGAATCATATTTTGCCGATTCCCATTCCCCGGAGTGGTTTATAAAATTGTAACAAAATAAATAGTGTGGAGAAGTGTATCAAAGAACGGCGCACAAAATAAAAAGAGAGGATCTTGGAGTGAAGAATGCTATTGCGGCCCTATCACGACGACCTCTAATTGCCAGAGAGTTCAACAATCTCAAATTACTAAAGATCGATCTTCGAAATTGTCTACACTCGCATGGGCCGAAAATAAATGTTGCAACGAAATGTGTGGCGAGCAACTTAGTGCGAAATAAAAATAAAACACAGGATCTTGGAGCGAAATAGCTTATTTCGGAGATCGGTCGAGCGCAGGATCGTGGTGCTCGCGTCCCCGATCTTCGAGGAGGAGTGCTGTAGTCCTGCCCCGGCGATTCTCGACGTTCCTCCTCGCGCGGCCATCCCAGGCCACGAAATTCTAGAGGTTTTCCGTCTCTCTCTTTATCTCCTCCGTAATATCCGCAGGCCGTCTCTGTCCGCGAGTGGTTCGCGCAGGCGTCCTCCCCCGCCACTAACGAAGCTCGAACTTTCCGGGGTGAAAGAGGGAGGGAGAAAGATAGAGAAATAGAGACGGGAAGCTAGAAGGAGAGAAAGAGCGGGTGGGTGGCTGTGGGGGTAAGCGGGGGTGGCGCGCAGGGTAAACCTCCACGATCCACGCCTCCCACGATAGGCTTACTTTCCTGTAACTTTTTACCGTTGTTGTCGTTGTCGACGTCGTCGTAGGTAGTCGTGGTCATACGTGCACGAGCCACGAGGAAAAAGCTCACTCTCTCTCCTCTCTCTGTCTCGGAAGAGCATTTCTGCCCGGCGACCAACGGTTTTTCTCTTTTTATCCGACCTCTCCTCTCTTCCACACCCTCCTCTCTCTCGCTCTCTCTCTCTCTCCCAACTCGCTCTTCCCGTCTTTCTTCCTCACTCTGTCCTTCCTCTTCGCTCGGTTCTCTCGAAATTTTTTGCTCTTATTGTCGCCGCGTCCTCGGCTATCACGAGCAATAAACGTCTCCGCTCGCGAAATTACCCGTTGGACGATGCCATAGGGAAAAGATTTCCTCGGAACTACCGGAAGAGTGTAGCAACGTGTCCGACGAAAATGAGATTCGCCGGCGGACGATTAGGTTCGGAGACGTTTGTGTTCGAGCGATTCCCCTTTGCCGCGAGCTACCAGCTTTTCATTTTCTTTGATCCTACGTCGGTATTCGCATGCTTGCTGGGATTTTATGGTGGTGAATTTTGTTTGGGAATTTATACTCTTCGCATTCTGACGCGTTGGGTCTGATCTCGTTAGACTACACGCCTTTTTTTTAATTTTCTGTCTCTCTACTGTTAGAAAGCTTCATTGACGATTAAACACAAGTTTCAGCAGGCTTTTATGAAAGCGATCGATATATTCTTGCTTTTTTATTGAATGTTAAATTACAAGTAATTTTCTTAGTGTCTACAAAATTGTCTCGAATAGAAGATCTCATATCCTCGCATAATTCAGCAATTACTTTAACATCATCATCATCATCTGCTATTTCGTGCTTTCGTTTTAATTACACAAAAATGAATGTTTAAACACTCGGGAACTTTCGAGATCCACAATCTTCTTGAGAAGTATTTCAATTGTTTTATTTTACATACGAATTACTTTCGAGTAATAATAATATAATTTCGTATTACATTTGCAAATAATGACGAATTAATATGCACCGCGAGTTCTACATGCCGCAATTTAAATTTCCATCCCTGCAGATTTATATTTCATTCGAAAAAATGATCAGCGAGGGTTGACCTTTTCACCGAGTAACGCGGTAGCCCGGGACCAGCGAACGTACAATTATGCAAATGGTGGCCGAAAGTAGGAAAAATGCAAGAGAGAAGTATGTTAATGGCCGAGAGTGAAATAAAACGGCCGCCAGGTTACTCGACCGGCAAAGTTCAAAGTTCAAAGTTTGGTAACCCCTTCTCCTAACTTCGTCCCTCTCTTCATTGTTACCAGACGTCCTGTCGTAGCCTAATGATTTGCAATAATCCTATTACGGTAACTGGAACACCACTCTCGATACAATTTTCTACCCACATCTCCGTACAAAGTCCACGAATATTTTCTAAATTTTGTAACCCTCCCAATTCACACTATCATTTAAACTTTACTGTTTCAATTTACTGTTCCATTTCTATTCAAACTTCTTCGTTCGCAATGCATACAATTGACGAAATTACTTTTCGACCGTCAAGAGACTAAAGAGAATGATTGCTGGTGATCTTGCTAGTCATATCTACTCTCAATATTAAACAAAATTACGTGAATGTGTACAATGAATATTTACTATTCAGAAGATACAAATCTTCCGCAAGTGTTGAAATTCCGAGTGTGACCAAGCTCCACGACAGAATACTATCAAGAACGATAGAACAGAGTGCGAAACATTGTTTATGGAAGGCAGAGAAAAATCAACGATAGCCCCGAAAGTTGCCTGTCAAAGTTAAGAATTTCACTTCACGGATATTTACCGCGGGTCGAGTTCCGCGAACTTCTGGGATCACTTAGGTCACCAAGTTGCTCATTATGTTTGAAGAATAACTTTAGCCGAAGTTCAATGAATCGGCTGCTCGCGAGTGAAACACGGGTGAGGGGGTGGAGAGGAGGGAAGAACGCGGAACCACCGTAACCAATGGGAATCTAACGGAGCGGCGGCGCAGCCGGTTGCACACTCCTCCCAAAATCCTTTTGTTGCGCCCGCTTTATAAACGATAACTTGGCAACTTTCAGAAATATCGTTCCGGCTACACAAACAAGTTGCGCACGCAATCCCGAAAACTGGAGGACTCGAATCAGATGGGGATCCACGCCGTTGTTTCCTACGTGACTACATTCTATTTCGCTCCTGGGGTAATTAATTCCGTCGAATGAACGATACGGTGATTGCGGGCCGAAACGTTGCCGAAGGTCGGAACTGAATTTTTCCTGGCCGAAACCGACCCACCGTGTGTGTGAGCATTTTTAAATAATCCACCAATTGAACCTTTCTGAAGCGTTCTGACGACTGCCCGAATAATCGTTTAACTAGGAGAAAAGAATTTTTTATCGTTTCCTGTGTTTGCGTCCCGAAATCGTTTTTCCAGTTTGTAATTGTATCGGGTCGTTGTAGAATTGAATGTAATTTGAGACCTCGGAAATCAGTGGTTCGTGATAGTACGACGAAGAACTTTAAATCAATTTTTCGTACATCCACGTAAAACACCAAATCAAAAGATAAGATAGTTCTTATAATGACAGAAAGAATATACAGTAGCGGACAGAAGTGTAAGACTGCTCTAAAGGAGACGATAACTTTTATAATATTGTACTATACGATTTGAACTCTTTTGGGAAGCTAGTGCAATTAATTTACTAAAGGATGTGAAAAGAAATTTTTTCAAAAATTGCAATTGATCGGAATTGTTGAGAAAATACTAAAAGTTGAATTTTTAACTTGTTTATGTGGGACAATATTGAAAATTTAAAGAATACGTTTTGTAGATCTGTGTCAACTAAATATGTTCTGAAAATTTCGTCAAAATCGGTCGACGTTGCAATGAGCTGCAAACGTTTAAAGATGGTAAAAACTGCTGATTTTCACGATTCTCGGCAATAATTTGTGAAAATCAGCAATTTTTACCATCTTTAAACGTTTGTAGCTCATTGCAACGTCGACTGATTTTGACGAAATTTTCAGAATATGTTTAATTGACGCAGATCTACAAAATGTATTTTTTAACTTCCCGATTTTATAGGGAAATTATTGTAATTACCCCGAAAATCGAAAATCGATTTTTTAGCAGATCTTCACGTTTCATGGTCATTGGAATCATTTTAGACTATTTTCATCAAAATGTTCGTATGTGTGTGTGCGTCTGTCTGTTTCTATGGTATCAAATTTTTCGTTAACGTTTTCTGAAAAAGTAACAACGCGATCAGAATGATGAATGATGCAATCGATGTGCCCCGTCGTAACTTAGAGCTGATTAGATTTTGGTCCATATTGGTCAAGTAGTTTTTTAGATTTTTACTTTTTTTTCGAAAAGAGTTGATTCTACAATGCAATTTATAAGGGAGGACGAAAATTTTCCACCAAAGAACCAAACGCAATTACATAAAAAATGTTTTTCTTATTTTTTTTTAGATTTAAAAAAATTTTTTTTTTAACTGATGCTATTGGTACCGCTTGGAATAATCGAAAATTATTCCAATGCAAGAGTGGGTTAATCATCTCTACTCCCAAGAATACATTTTGGGAGAATATCGATGAAAGTACAAAAAAAAAACGATGTTAGCGATGTTGACGAAGGAGTAACGAATCGGGAAGTTCTTTGTGTGACTCTTGGAGAGTCACAAACCAAATAAAAAACATTAATAGCAGTAGGCCCTACTAGCCATGCGTATCACTAACCCCCTCGCAAGAGCAGTCCTATCCGCGAGCTCGCGAAGCGAGCGAGCAAAAACAACCCTACTCGCGAACGAACGAAGCGAGCGAGCAACAATAACCCTCTAGTTAAATGTTCGATATAGGCCCACACAAAAAAGTTAAAAGTTCAACTTTTAGTATTTTCTCAACAATTCCGATGAATTGCAATTTTTGAAAAAATTTCTTTTCACATCCTTTAGTAAATTAATTGCACTAGCTTCCCAAAAAAGTTCAAATCGTATAGTACAATATTAAAAAAGTTATCGTCTTCTTTAGAGCGGTCTGAAACTTTTGTCCGCTACTGTAAATCTATTTCTGATGTTGAATCAACATCAATTCTATCAAAAGACGAATATTCTCGAAGAAGAAAGCAAATACTTTCAAAGAGGAAAATCATTTCCGTATTTCTCATTTCATATTTCATAGGACTTCGACCAATTGGGTCTGCCATGGCCCGATTAAAATAATCAGGGATTAGTCGCAGCTATACTTAGCAGGATGAACGAAGAAGAGTGTTATGCTAGTGGAGGGTGTTACTGATACAATTCCGGAGGAATTTCGCGGGGAATTTTCGGGGTTAGCCGGGAGACAGGACGAGATATGGCAGATATAAGAAGGCAAACACGAAGGACATGTGTATACATATCGGTACACGCGTATTTGTACGTAAATACAGGAACCCTGGGCGTTGCGTAACGGGGTAAACATCCAGCAGGGAAGAAATCGAGAGAGATAGAGGAACCAGGCCGTATATCTATCCATTGGGGGGGAGAACGATGATACCTCCTAGTCCGAGACATAAATCCATCGGTTTGTTCTCTATCTTTGCGACCGTACCACCTCGAGGCGTCGGGGAGACTCTTCGCGGAATCAACCTTCCATATCTCCTCCCTGCAATTTTTATTGTCTTATAGACTGCAGACGGATCGATCTTAGGGTCAGAAGAAATCTGCGAGAGCCGCTCTTATCTTGAACGCCGAATTCCCTTTGTCGAAGAAGAACATTGTCTCTTGCTAAGGCAACGTTGGAGAAGTAAAACCTCTGAATTAAATTTCTAATACAACACTGTATCTGAAACCAGCCTTCTCAATTATAAACTTTTTAATAAATAAAATTGCTATGTAAATGAACAATTGCATGTAGTTTAGTCAGATAAAATTGAATGAATGAGTAACTCATGTCTCTCGTGTTCAATTGAAACTCGTAAGGAGTTAGTACTGGTGCTTCATTCGCCATGTCTTAAGCTTAATTTTAATAATCTACATAGACGAAACATTTAATGTCACGAATCGGCGTACTCATGATCAATTAATATGCCTTCGAATGAATCAGTGATAGACGTCTCTCGGACGTCTAACGCAGATGCCGATAAAAAATTAACACGATAATGACGGTGGGGATATCAATGTGAACGATTGTCGCATTAACGTTTGGGCCGGGTTCGAGTATTACGAGGATAACGAGATCGACGCAATCGAAGGGTAAAGAAAGGAACAACGTCGATGCCCGGCATCGCGATATTAATTGACGCAAGAAATTAGGTCCACGATCCCTGGAATGATTGATCGCGTAATGAGAAATCCCTAATAATGACCCTGCCGTTTGGGGGGTGGAACGAGCGACGTTAGCCAGGCGATGGGAAGGGTATTAAGAAACGACATTAGATTATAATTTATATTAAAATCTGTGCAAGAAGATAAAGAGAGGAGACACCCACCGACGGTCGATCTGAACCCTTCGGCATTGGCGTACCTTGCGGCGTTCAAACACCATGGACCACGTTTTGATCTCGGCGAAATTTCAGGCCACGGGATGAAGCATAATCAAATAATATAATCCGAGTTACGGAACCTGCGTAGGAATTTTTTAACTTTTTATTTTGATCAGGGAAATATTGAGCATTTTTATTACTTTTACTGTTGAAATTGTACGGTTGAAATTTTACTGTTGCGGAGTTAATTGTTAAAACGCTAATGTTTACGAGGTGTTCGTAGTTGGATGAGTACACTGATGTTGGCGGGTCACATGGAAATGGGTGACTGTAGATGGAACTGGAATTGTGATCGATATAGACCGAAAGAGGCATTTTAATTAGGCTCTACGCCTATGGAAAATAATCGAAGGGGAAGGCCAAGGGGGCGCTTTATGGCGGAGAAGAGAGAGAGAGAGAGAGAGAGAGAGAGAGAGAGAGAGAGAGAGAGAGAAGATGAAGGTACATCGCGTGGAGCAAGCGAGGCAGGAGAGTATTATAGTGATGCAAAGATGGGGTTGGGACAGTATGCTTAGACGTAATGGGGTAGAACTTCGGACTTATTCCGGTTAAGATATTAAGCGTGCAACAATACATGTTCCTTCCTATGGCGAATGCAGCCGAGCATCTACGAAAAGTATACCTTAAAAATTCTGGTGGTCTTCTAATTATCAAGATTATGTCATCTATCAAACAAAAATGCAACCCCCCATGTCCACAAAATTTATTTCGTCATGTAGACTAGATTCAAATCAAAATGTGGATAAAATTTTTACAAAATTCTCATTGAATCAAATCTGTATCCGTCGAATAACAGCATCGATCCAAACAAATTCAGCTAAAATGGTTACCAGATCGGCAGTGTACCATCTCGAGACTAATCAACGAAATTAGAGTTTGTATCAGGACGATTGGTCGTGTATCGGGAACACGTTTCCCAGGCGTTTTCCCAGAATGTTCAACCCCAGAACCGGGTGGCACGCTGAAAATAGACGAACCGATTCCCGTCGTTCTTTCATCTCGCCCGGGTGAATCCAGCGGATAGGATTATCGGCGGAGCAGCGGCGGGGTACTAAAAATATGCACCGGTCAGGTTTGAATGGCATCGTCGAGACGAATATGTGTCAGCCCGACTCTCGGTTGTGCTCCCCCCTGCATCGCGTTCCCTACTGTCGGGGTTTAGGTTCTCTAACGAGAGCGTTGGTTCTCTGGGATCCCTCGCTTTCCGATAATAAAATGCATGATTTACCTTTCCGTTTGCGCGAGCGAGCCGAGCGCTCTACGCTCCGCTCCGGCTTGCTCTGCTCTGCTCTGCTCGGCGCACGAAAGCGCAACAGCAATAGGAACGGGAGCAATAGCAACACCGAGAAAGACCGACCCTCTTTACTCAGCAGCGACGTTACGAAAGGCGACCCGCGTTACATTCGAGCGACAGGACGACGCCATGAATTATAAAATGACGGTAAAAGCGAAAGTTTCCCGGCGGTTTCGCGGAAGCACCGAGCGAGAGAGAGAGGGTAGTACAGAGCTAGAGGGGAGGGGAAACGTGTGTGTGACAGAGAGAGAGGGAGAGGTTGACTGGCTGCCGGTCTGAGGCAGGCTGCCAACGAACCGACCAACCAGCCAGCCTCCTTCTAATTTAATGAAATAGCGAAGGGTTAGGCTCTCCTAGCAGGTGAAGCACCGAGCAAATGTTTAGGCAAAGTAGCCCGGGCTACATGACGTGCCGGCGAATGTGGAAGTGCAACGTTTACACGTTCAACCACGTCCCACGGCATCTCTCGACTTTGCCTCGCAACTGCCTGTCCCTCCCATGCCTCGCTATCGCTACTGCTTCCTCTGTCCTGCATTCTCTCTCGTACTGGTGCGTGTGCGAAGTCTCCATCGCTATCTTTCTCTCGATCTCTCTATCTCTCTATCTATATATCTCTCTTACTCCTTTGCTTCTTCCGTTTCTGTCTTGCTAGCTAGTCTAGCCCAGCTTAGCCTAGGACACACTGTCTTCGTCCGTCGCACCGGGAATCCATTAAAATGGATGCGAGACGGTTTTTGGGCGATGGCGATGTTGGTCGCTCGCAGCATCCTCGCCTCTCCCACCCGCGCCGGCAACCTAACCCACTGCCTCCGAGCGAACATGCAAATTCGGAACCGGTTACGCGGACATTTTCACATCCGGAATGACGCGGTAACGAGAGAAATCCAACGAGACGTCTCCTGGATAATTTCCTTTCTGCGACGGACGAGGATATTCTCCGAACGCGGACGATTGTCCCAAACCAAGGGGTGGAGCACGTTCTTTGGCGAGATCCAGAGTTCTCCCTGCCATATTTTTAGACCTTTGTTTGTCAGGATTGCATCTTGGCGGAGCAGCAAGAATACTTACTTGCTCACACGTTGCGTCTTCGCTAAAATCAGTAAGGTGAAGTGCCCAATGCCTGGACAGCATGTTTTTCTATTTTAAATTTTATCACTTTAAATAAACAAAAACAATTTCTTAAGAGTTTTAACATACAGTTCAGAGTTTGTAAAGTAATTTAAAATAAAAAAAACATTGTTTAGGTTAATATCTTAATTGTATTAACAAGAATAATTCAAACCTATAGTTGGACATATTAAATCCAATCTAAGCTAGTACCTGGACAGAAGTAAAGACTATATCGGGAGAAATTCAATTTACGAGTTGATCGAGCGAACATAACCTAAAACGTTGGTTGGTGGCGCTGTTGCGCATGACGAATAGAAGATGCTTTGCGTAATATGTAGTATTCTTATCATAGATTATAGTATTGTATTATTTAACCAAATATATATTTATTTTCATTTACCGTTCTAATAAAACTTGTCATAATACAACTTTTAAGGTTAGGTAGTAATACTGATAGATTTAAGATGTAAACATAAAGTATTATTAACGTCACAACCGGAATACATTTTCTACATACGTTATTCAAGCTAATAGAAGACTAATTATACGTACATGTAGTTAAATAATTTGCAAACAATGCGTTGATTTTATTCACAAACACGTGTCCGGCTTCAGGCGTAAGCACATTGCGTATAAGCTTAGAGTGGGACAGCTACTGTCATCGCGTCCCAGGATGGAGTACTTATATTTGAAAACTGTCCTAATCTTGGACATCTAATATTTGGATTAATAATTATTATTTACGTTAAGTTTGATTGCCAATTTATTTTAAAATATCAATATTATTATGCGTGATAATTATTTTTTGTCTGAGGGCTTAAATTATATCTTTTTTTCTAACAAAAGTTCGAACTATAAATGCACATGATTCGCATGTAAATAGACTATATTGTATACTGTTTTCAGATTGACTTTGAATTCATTTTTAAATTTCAATTGATGTCTTAATGAAATAATATTCACACCTACTTGTAGCTAAGGCCTCAGAATATATAATATAATTATTTAATCTCTTAATTACCGATTTTACTATGAAAATTCAATTGTCCAGATTTAGGTATCACTTTTGGACTGTCCAGACTTAGGGCACTTCACCTTACACCAGTCGACACGTTTTTCGAATATTGTCGACAGGAATATGGACAAGTTTATATGCATAATATTTTACAAAATATTGATGGTGAAGAGGAGTTCGTACAAAGAAAGTGCAAAGGATCAAATATGAATTCACAGTAAGGGACTGTATACGTTGAGACATCGTTTAAGTTGGGCTTTTCCACATTAACGCACTGGAAACACCAATGTATTGCTTGTCAATTTTATTTCTGTTTATAAAAAGAGAAAGTTAGGTTAGCTTAAGTAACCAAAGAAGTTAAGTGGCTCGATTTCGATTGAATGCAACACCTGCAACAGAGCTGTGTACTTGAAATGCGCTAATGTGCCTTCAAGTTATTTCACATGCAAACATTGTGAAAGTGAGACAGACGACTCAGCCAGTTATTATTGATTGGAAAATGTTTTCTTTGTCAGATAAACAATCAAGAAACATTGAATATAAGGCGTTTTGACTTCATTCCAACACTTAATATTTAGAGTTTTTGGCGTGTCCCAACTTATACGGCCAAATTTTGTTTTGCCGAAAACATTGTATTCAGAAAATTGTCTCTAATTTCTTATCCGTTAATATTATCATTATACTTTCTATAACGAAAACATAGCTTGCAGCATGGCAGCCTTTCCAACGGCATCCATTTTACGTAATTCCCATCCTATGAAATTGTATAACTAAAAAATAAGACGTGTCTCACTTTACGACAGTCCGTCATATGTATTCACAGTAACTAGAACGATTTTTTAAAATGCTTTTGAACTGTTGAAATTATTTAATTCTAAAAGTGGAGAGCTAGGAGGCTTTTCCAACGCTGTCAAAGCGTCAGAGATAGCCCACTTACAATGTGTTAAGTGCAGAATGAAAGAGGCATTTCAAAGCAGAACAATCCATTGTTTAAAATCAAAATTTTGTATTGTTGTCGAGTGCTGAATCTAGTGCTGACCGACTTCTAACATCTGATAACAGAATGTTAATTTAATTCCTACATGTTTCTTTTTTTTGAGGGGGGGATATTTTTATAAAAGATTATTCCTGTCATTTTTAATACAAATTGTCATTTCTAGTCATACTATCTAGAATCCAGTGTTAATAAATATGAATTGCGTCGGGATTGCCAGAGCCACTACACAGCGTGAAGCAAGGTTTTTAGCCAAAGTTGTAACTCCTAAAATATGACAATGTAGCGTAAGATGAAGCAGACGGACTTCCCGGATTTTTTCCAAAGTGTTTCCTCAGCAACTGCGAAATGTTGCTAGACTTCGGTCGCGGAATGTCAGACTTCGCGATGTTTCAACTTCGGCTTGCAGTCTACGTTGCAGTTCGCGCGAAGTACTCGACTAGTTAGCTTCACAAATTCTGCGCTTCAAACTTTGGCCTATTAAAATAATGTTGCCCTTTGCACGATGGCACACTGACCCATTCCTTTCGCAGTGACTGTGCAATTAATCGCGCCCGCGCGAGTCACGTTCGACCTTCTAGTCGGCGCAACAAATAAAACTTTCAGCGACGAATTTTAAAATGGGAGTTTAAGACAACTGCTAATATTTCGAAATCAAAGTTGGCGAACGCTTCTCACACCGGCGCGAACGAATAAATAATATGCGAACGTAGGAGGTAGCAGTTAGATTATTCTGTTTCCTGTCCAAACTATTATACTTCGGTATCGTCAATTTGTTAGTGTACAGCAAATGTATGAATTGCGTCTTCCACTAAGAGAGAGTTTTAATGAAACGTTGAAATATATTATATTAGACATATATGACATTATATATAACATTTTTAAACTTTGTCTATGTATACACTTTTTACCAATATCTGTACGGTATACGTACGATTAGGCTGCGGATTTTCAAATAGTGAAAACATTAGAAAAATTTAAAAATACTATTACATTATTTTCAACCTATTGAATGTATTAAGGAAGAAAATAAATTTATATTTCACTCCAGTAGAAGTTGAAGTAGAATATTTTTATTTTTTGCAGAAAGATCCGCACTCAAATGATGATGCAAGTGAAACTGAACAGAGCTAAAATTGTCTTAAAAAGTACCCACACTTTAAACCTATCAATATTTTTGTTAAAATAACACGCGTGCTAAGTAAACAAATTATTCAACACCATTGAAATGTGAAAGAGATAAAATGAAGATATGTAGTGTAAAAGATATTCACAGTAGCATTTCAATAAAAATGGCATTTCTCAATCTGCTTTGAATGCATAAATTCGCTCTTCCCCTATTGTTAATTATCAGCATTGTACTCAAAGACCTCTATCAAGCGTTTCAGCATTAGAATGAAGAGGCGAGCTGTCCTACCCTCAATAATCGCATCAGCTCGTTGAAATGGACATAGCGGATGGTTCAGTTCATAGTAAATGGCGTCAGATAGCGGCAGAAAACTAGGAAAACGTCCATCCGGGTGAAAGAGCCCGTTGGCCTAGCTGGTCAAGTGAAAACAGGTGGTCAGAGGCTGGTTCTAATGCAACGTCATCCAATGGCGACACAGGATCGAGCATCTCAACGTCTCGCGGCGAAAAGCCGCAGGAAACTGTCGGTAACCGTGGACGGTTCCGCGCGGCTATCCATCCACCTAGGAAGCTCTCGGTTCTGGGATATCCTCGCGATATCGTCGCGAAGGTCCGGCGAGGCGACGATGGAAACGAATGGAGAGGATGTCGGACGGCGGTAGCAATCTGGAGGTATTCCCCGGACAGCGAGAGGCGCGTGACGCGGGGATGAGAAGGCGCGATGACTATGCGATAGGCAAAGAGAGTGTCAGGCGAAAGGGGAGTGTGAGAAAGCGACACAGAGGGAGATAGAGTAAGAGAGAAAGTGTCAGATGGAGAGAGAAGGAGAGATAGAGAGGTGGCGGAGTCGTGATTACAGTGCCGTGTATTCAAATGGTCAGTCGGACCCACACCAATCACAACGAGCAGCACCCCCGAGCATCCCCGATACCCTTGTCTAATGCCAGAGGGACTAACGGCCGGTGTACAGACCCGGATAGCCTGGATGTGTGCGTGTGCCTACGCACCGATGCCGTGTCCTGTTCCTCGCACATCGAATCGAGAAATGGTAATATGCAACTTGGCCGACAAGCTTCCCTCCGTCGACTGGAAAATTCGAAGGACCTCCCCAGAGATCGGGGCCGGCCGTAGCGCGACATCGAAAGACCCCGAGCTCTGCCCTTTCGTAATAACACTGGACGCTGCCCGCCTCGCTGAAAGATGGTGCACGCACCGACGATGACGCGTATCCACGAAATTGCGAGCCACAGCCAAACTTTCTTTCACGTCCGATGATATTTGTACTTGGACTGCGCTGGCTCCCGTCTGTGCATCGGAGTGGACGGAACGTGCGCTATTCCTCTCGCTGAACCACGATAATCCCGCGAAACTGAAAAACTTACTCGGAAGAATCAGAATTCAAATGTGAAGATTTGTCAGGATGAGCACATTCTTGAACCCGTTCGTAACTTCTACAATCAAAGACATCATACGTTTGTCACGTCATCTAAGGTGAAGTGCCCTAAGTCTGGACAGTCCAAAAGTGATACCTAAATCTGCACAATTGAATTTTCATAGTAAAATCAGTAATTAAGAGATTAAATAATTATATTATATATTCTGAGGCCTTAGCTACAAGTAGGTGTGAATATTATTTCATTAAGACATCAATTGAAATTTAAAAATGAATTCAAAGTTCATCTGAAAACAGTATACAATATAGTCTATTTACATGCGAATCATGTGCATTTATAGTTCAAACTTTTATTAGAAAAAAAGATATAATTTAAGCCCTCAGACAAAACATAATTATCACGCATAATAATATTGATATTTTAAAATAAATTGGCAATCAAGCTTAACGTAAATAATAATCATTAATACAAATATTAGATGTCCAAGATTAGGACTGTTTTCAAATATAAGTACTCCATACTGGGACGCGATGACAGTAGCTGTCCCACTCTAAGCTTATACGCAGTGTGCTTACGCCTGAAGTCGGACACGTGTTCGTGAACAAAATCAACGCATTGTTTGCAAATTATTTAACTACATGTACGTATAATTAGTCTTCTATTAGCTTGAATAACGTATGTAGAAAATGTATTCCGGTTGTGACGTTAATAATACTTTATGTTTACATCTTAAATCTATCAGTATTACTACCTAACCTTAAAAGTTGTATTATGACAAGTTTTATTAAAACAGTAAATGAAAATAAATATATATTTGGTTAAATAATACAATACTATAATCTATGATAAGAATACTACATATTACGCAAAGCATCTTCTATTCGTCATGCGCAACAGCGCCACCAACCAACGTTTTAGGTTATGTTCGCTCGATCAACTCGTAAATTGAATTTGTCCCGATATAGGCTTTACTTCTGTCCAGGTACTAGCTTAGATTGGATTTAATATGTCCAACTATAGGTTTGAATTATTCTTGTTAATACAATTAAGATATTAACCTAAACAATGATTTTTTTATTTTAAATTACTTTACAAACTCTGAACTGTAAGTTAAAACTCTTAAGAAATTGTTTTTGTTTATTTAAAGTGATAAAATTTAAAATAGAAAAACATGCTGTCCAGGCATTGGGCACTTCACCTTAAATAGAAGAAACACTTAATTGTATCAGTTATGTATGGACGATACAGTAGTTGAATTTTGAATGACGATGCCAGGATATATTTTTACCCAGCAGTTCAAAGGCGTACCTACTCAGTTATCTATGTATTCAGCTCGTGGTGATCATTTTAAATTCTAGGCTGTTTAATTGGGTGAACAAAATCGATGAATAATTTCCTGAATGGAACTAAGTATTGGCATTCGTACAATACAATCAGCAAACAGATTCGTCCTTTTAACGATGACTAAATAAAACGGGAAGAGATGAAGCAAAAAGATAATACATGAATCAAAAAGAACACTGCGCGGTGTCTTTAAATACCTACGTATTCATCAATTTCCATTTGACCTTAAACAACCATGATCGTCGAAGTCATCCCAAAAAGAGCAATCAAAAGTGACCAATAAATGTAGAAAGATGGAAATGGTCTTTGTATGATATCTATCGAGGAAGAAGGCTAGCTAACTTGAGAGAGCAATGTTTGTGCAAGTACAACGATTTGTTTAAATTAAGATTTGTTTGCACCGAAGTTGGCGGTCCGCGATGAACACCTCACGGTTCCCAAACATTATGTAAATCCGGCGATCGGCGAACGCGAGGCGAACGCGAAAGATAACCTCCTTGTCGACAGGCGTGATAACTTGTGGGTGGCAGACACGTAGGAGGACGAGAAGGAACCGGCGAAGATGGCGAGAGGTCGCAGGACGACCCTAGTTAGTCCCGGGTCTATGAATCGTTAATGCTAATCAGGATCACCAAGCCCGTGTACCGTGGACTAGGTGACGTCAGCCCTTCGTCAGAGATATGGCTGCGACGAAAGGGACTTGATCAATTAACCCCACGCGATATTGATAAACCCCGAAACGAACCCGCGAAATCCTTCTGCGGTCATTCCGAGTAGATCAATGTTCGCTGTACCCGTTCAAGATCCTCTCGTAGATTAACCGCGGGATTAGGATGGCGGACCCGTGGCTCTTGAATAATTCCGTGGATAGTTCGACCGTAGACTCCTGCGAATTAAAAAGCTAAGTGCGGGGAAGAGCTCAGTTACTTCCGATAATTAACCCCTTGACCGTGGCGGGCGAATACATGTGCTCTGATTGGTTATTTAACATTCCGGATAAATTACTTGATTACACTGTCCAACAGCCAAAAAGTATTTCGATTCCCACTATACGATTCTTATAGAGTTTTTCGCGATGATTCCGAATCTGGTCTTAATTTTTCTCATAGACGTACAGTTTTTGAGAAAATTGAGTTTTAAAAAAAGACATATTTTTCAACTTTGAACATATATTGTGATGTTATTATAAAAGATATTGAATTGTTCATTACAGCAAAAGATTCTGTAGGCTTTCCCGAATACAGCGATATCCAGTATTAATACATTATGATTGTTTAAACATATATAAACAATGTTTAAAAACGGAGAGACACCGCTTATGCACCAATTTTTGCGGATATTTTTGAATTTATCTGAAAAAATAAGGATCCAACGGAAAATCGAACTATACCACGCGGTAGAGCAGAATTTTATCTTGAGGAACCACCCCGTCAAGTTTGCGTGGTCGACGTTTTCTTCGAACCAGAAAGCAAAATATCTTCGCCCGACATGAGTTGCCGCCAGTGGCGCTCGGGACGGGATACGGCGCGGCAAACGACCGTTCTGGTGGTGAGCGCCACTGGTTCGAAAAAAAACGTCGACGTTCCAAACTTGAAAGAGTGGTTTCTCAAGATAAAAGTCTGCTCTATCGCGTGGTATAGTTCGATTTTCCGCTGGACCCTTATTTTTGTAGATAAATTCAAAAATATCCGCAAAAATTGGTACAAAAGTGTTGTCTCTCCGTCTTTAATAATTGTTTAATCATGCTTAAACAATCGTAACGTATTAATATTGGATATCACTGTATTCGGGAAAGTCTACAGAAGCTTTAGCTGCAAAGAACAATTCAATATCTTTTATAATAACATGACAATATTTGTTTAAAGTTGGTAAGCGCTACTGGCGGCAACTCATGTCGGGCGAAGATATTTTGCTTTCTGGTTCGAAAAAAACGTCGACCACGCAAACTTGACAGGGTGGTTCCTCAAGATGAAAGTCTGCTCTACCGCGTGGTATAGTTCGATTTTCCGCTGGACCCTTATTTTTGTAGATAAATTCAAAAATATCCGCAAAAATTGGTACAGAAGTGGTGCCTCTCCGTCTTTAATCATTGTTTACATACGTTTAAACAATCATAATGTACTAATATTGGATATCACTGTATTCGGGAAAGTCTACAGAATCTTTAGCTGCAAAGAACAATTCAATATCTTTTATAATAACATCACAATATATGTTCAAAGTTGAAAAATATGTCTTTTTTTAAAACTCAATTTTCTCAAAAACTGTACGTCTAGGAGAAAAATTAAGAACAGATTCGGAATCAGCGCGAAAAACACTATAAGAATCGCTTAGTGGGAATCGAAATACAAAAAAAAGTTGGAATTCGTTGGACAGTGTTATTAATGGTACATTCAAGACCAGGTCATCGCATTTGTTTGCATATTCACATGGATTTTTCATAACGCGACGTGGTAGTCGGCGTCTGGACCAGTTCAACTACCTACACACCATGACCTTGAAGGCGAAAAAATCAGTTTCCGTTGGAAGAATGCAGAAGTAATAAAACGAAACGAGTAATATGACCTTATTTCTTCTAAGTCTGTAATATAAAAAAAATGGGACCGGCAAGAGCGTATCACTGATCAATAACTAAAGAAGAAGATTCAAAACGGAAAAAATTATTAATCTATTGTCAAATAAATTACACAGGACTGTGCCGGAGTAATTCCCCATTTTCCCATAAAAATGTCATCGCGCGGTGACCCAAACTTCGGGGGGCCGAGCGAGGTCCAACGTTAAAATAATCGAAAGTTCGTAACGACAACGTTATAGCTATTACCGATAAGCCGATCTCGTAATCGAGGGAGTACAGCGGCGGGAGAGAGGCGCAGATTAGTAGAAAATCATTCCCCTTTCCGGAGACTCAGCAGAATCTACGATACCCTAGAACAAACATTTCGTAAAAGGGTGGACGTAGGTTGTGCGCGGGGGTGGTCTCCGTTCCACCCTCGTCCAGTTTAGCCGCGACGTCGACGCCAACCGGGGCCAGATAGCAAGTGTGCCTTATCTGCCGGCGAGAATATAAATTTCTGCGGAAGGCCGGCAATACGTTAGAACGTAAGCACGCACGCACAGCCGATCTGCCATCTCCCATTATCCCGGCGATGTGTTTGCTCCGCTCTTGACCGAAGATTAACGCTCGTCGCCGGACATCGATCGCCGCGTGTATGCACGCACACGCACACGTGCCGACGCGATGTATCCTCGAAAAAAAACGTGTATCGGGAGCTGACCGCCACGGAATTTATCGGAAAAGAGATGCTGGGAAACCTGTGGCTACCGAATCACTGGCATCAGTTGTTTCAAGTATTTAGTCTAACATTTCTTTGAAAATCAAATGCACTGCACTTTTACAAATTGCAAATGCTGTCGAAGTACCTTATGAACATAGTATCTTTTACAGAGGTGTACGTTACGTTGCGTACGTCATAGAGGCACGTATCAAGTATCTGCGTGCATCAAACACGAATCAGTTATAAAACTTTGTTGGTCGTATTGCTGCATGTTAGGCGAATTTGTAATTTTTATTAACTTAAATACGACACAGTTATTTCTGTTGAGGTTTTCGGATGTAAGCCGTGTCCTAAAGGAAGAGATTTCCCAACGTTTCGCAAGCATTGCAGCTAGCTTCATCAGGTATCAGTGTGTCTTCCGACCCCCTGATGAATGCTTGCGAAACGTTGGGAAATCTCTTCCTTTAGGACGCGACTTACACCCGAAAAACCTCAACAGAAATAACTGTATGATGCCGGCCTGTGAAAGCCTCAAATCTCTGTTAAATACGACACGACAGCGAAATTCATATTTTCGACTTATATTATTGGGTTGGCAAGAAAGTAATTTCGGTTTTCACTAACTGATGGCGTTATGTTTTGTTTGATTGGCTTCTGTTAACGTTGCGTTTGTTTTCTTTCTGACATTTCATAACTGCATCTTTTAGGTTACTTTTGAAGCAAATTACACGTAATTTTGATTAAAATTGTTAGTTCTGTGTCAATTTGAACATGGAGTGCAGAAACGAACATTATAGGCATATATTGCTTTTTTTATTTCCGTAGAGGTAAAAAAGCTGCCGAGGCTCACAAAGATATATGCGAAGTTTACGGTGTAGATTGCTTAACAGAACGCACGTGCCAGAATTGGTTTAAAAAATTCCGTTCTGGAAATTTCTCACTTAAAGACGACCAACGTTCTGGTCGATCATCTGGAGTTGATGATGACCAAATGAAAGCCATTATTGAATCGGATCGTCATATAACTGTCCGAGAGATTGCAGACAGGTTAAATGTCTCGCATACAACCATAGAATATCGTTTAAAAAGTCTCGGAATCGTTAAGAAGCTCGATATTTGGGTTCCACACGAGTTGAAAGAAATTCACTTAATGCAACGCATCAACATATGCGATATGCATCTCAAACGAAATGAAATCGACCCTTTTCTCAAGCGAATCATCACCGGTGATGAGAAATGGGTTGTTTACAATAACACAACTCGAAAACGATCATGGTCCAAGCGTGATGAACCAGCCCAAACCACACCGAAAGCTGAATTGCACCAAAAGAAGATCATGTTGTCAATCTGGTGGGATTACAAAGGTATTGTGTATTTTGAGCTGCTCCCGAGGAACCAAACCATCAATTCAGATGTTTATTATCGACAACTAACAAAACTGGACATAGCAATCAAAGAAAAACGGCCAGAATTGGCAAATCGCAAAGGAATCGTGTTCCGCCATGATAACGCTAGGCCACACACATCTTTGGTAACACGTGAAAAGTTATTGGAGCTTGGTTGGGAAGTGATGTCACATCCACCATATAGCCCTGACATTGCACCATCAGATTATCATTTATTCCGAAGTTTACAAAACTCTTTGAATGGTAAAACATTCACTAATGATGATGATCTGAAATCGCACTTGGATCAGTTTTTCACCGAAAAGGATCAGAAGTTTTATGAGCGCGGAATTATGAAGCTACCAGAAAGATGGCAAAAGATCATACAACAAAATGGAAAATATTTTATTGATTAAAGTTCATTGCTTTGATAAAAAAATTGGATTTTATTTCATTTAAAAATACCGAAATTACTTTCTTGCCAACCCAATATCATGGAGAACCACCCCTGCAGGGATCAGAGCGAGTTGAACGAAGACGTGGTACGAAAACAATCGATTTTAAACGACTTCATCTCTGGTTGGTTCATTCCTCTGAATTATTTGTGGTTGGTCAAATGAAATGTATCATTTGAAGAAGCCTGAGCGATTCATAATCAACAAACAGCAGGTTAGAATTTCTGGTTTGGTTGCCGACCAGCCGACCGTTCGAACCGTTGGTTGACTGAACGATCCCCATCCGGGAAAACAAGCCCCCAGATCGTACACAGGTAAAACACGTTCGCGCGATCACCGTGAGTCGGAGTTCACGGGATTTTCTTCGGGACGTCTTAATTACGGGCTACCCTCGTGGATCGAAGTTTCCAAGGTTTCCGGCAAGTTTCCCGACCGAAGTTTCCGCACACAGACGAGCGTATACAAGGTTAGGTTTAAGTTCAATCTCATAGATTCAACCACAGCGAAGCCTGTTTTGGAATGTGAGCGTGTACCTTGGTTCACCGTGGCTGACTGGTATCGGGGATTGTCGGGGATTAAAAAGGATCCGCGGTGACGGGATTCTTGTAGTTTCCATATGGTTTCGATTCTCGAGTACTCTCACCGTACGTTTGTTTTTCATCTGGTTCAGAAAATTGAGCTTTCCTCGTCCGGCGTTTAGGTTCCAAAAAATAGTCTACGTCAGTAGACATCAGACTGTCTTTGTTGTTATCTATTATATTAGCCGTACAAATTAATTCGTAGCCGTTCCTTCAAGTGTTTGTTGATTGAAACAATAATTTCCATCACTTTGCGCGCATTTACTCGGTCTCATAGATTATTGAATCTTCAATTTGGTGAATGATAGATCTGGATTTCAAATAATGTTACAAATTGATTGCAAGTGCCACGAATTAATTTGTATACATCTAATACACACGGTGAAAATCTCCCGTTTGCTATGTATATCTGTTTTAAATAGACAGCGGATTTAGTCAAATAGCAAATTATTTTTATTCTTAATGTGTGTTTAAGAATAGGACGCTAAATAACTCAGAGCCGCACTTGAACGTTAACAATAACTTTATTCCCTTTGTAGGGCCTCGTCGATCACCACAAAACTTTGTACAACACAGAATGTATAAACTAAGAAGAACACGAGTACAAAACAGTCGGAATTAGAACAGTTGCTGTTCGATATTATCCCTTTGATCGAGGGATCCGGAGATGCTTTATTCCACGAAAGCCGGTCAAAAGACGCGTAGCGTTAACGTTAGAAAAAGAGAGATGATTCACTAAGATTGATCGTTAGAGAACTGAAGGTCGATCGATCAGCTGGCCGGTAGCCGTCACCGTCGATCGCGTGATTGGCGGATCGATAGCGCGATCCAATGATACGCCGACGCTACTGACGCATTCAGCCAATCCCAAACAATGTGTTTAATACATTGAAAATAATATAACAACATGTTTAAATTCTTCTAATGTTTTGAGAATCTAAAATTTAGTTTAGTTGTCGTATCTGACGTAAGATAAATAAACCAATTTTGTGTCCGAGCGAAGTTTCCCCGGGCTTTTCGAGCTTCATTATCCTCGGCAGACCACAGAAAATTGATATTCCTCTTGATTAAAATTATATCCAGTACCGGGACGTGAATATTAATTATATCCAACACTTTTCTTCTGTCCATTTCGGATTTTTCGTCTCTCCTCGGGAATAAGGACAATCGAACTGGACACTTGCGGCGCTGCGCCTAAATCAGGACACCTAGAAAACTTTTCTTTCACAATGGAGACACGAAGAAATATTTTTTTAAAACAATAATTTTTTCGTTGGATCTGTCGCGAGAACAGTTTCCTATGAATTCATTAAAATTCAACGAAACAATACCGTCAATTAAACTACTAAATACAATTGAAATGTAACGTGTTCAGCGTTATTTTAATCAGAAAAATGCCACAAATGAGTTATTGGAAGTGCCATAAAAAATTATTTAAATAAAAATAAAATTTTTAAAAACGCCACGTTTAAAAAACGTACTAAAAAGTATAAAATAATTTTTCCTAGCCCCATACAGATTCCTAACCCCGTACAGATAGTCCTGAAAATTTGTGATTGTGAATTTTGAGTAGCTATGAAAATACTTTTAAGATTTAAAACGAAAAACGTGGGGCGCAAGATAATACATAGTAATGAGTGTAGTGAGTAGTTGCCGCTGAGAAAACTCGCAAAACAGTTCATATCATTTGCAGTGCAATAAAATTGTTAGTGATTCAGGTGTTCATGCATCAATTATCTATTGCATGCGCCACACGTTTTTCGTTTTAAATCTTACAAGTATTTCCATAGCTATTCAAAATTCACAATCACAAATTTTCAGGACTATCTGTACGGGGTTAATAATCTGTATGGGGCTAGAACAAATTATTTTATACTTTTTAGTCCGTTTTTTAAACGTGGCGTTTTTTAAAATTTTATTTTATACTTCTTAGTCCGTTTTAAAAACATGGTATTTTTTAAAAATTTATTTTTATTTAAATAATTATTTTCTGCTTTTTAGCCTTATATGTGTGAAATTTTACAATCGATTTTGAACATTTTTATGAGATTATAACAGAGAAATGTAGTAAATTTCAGACGGTATTGCGACGCGTCATATCGAAAACGAACGCCGTGGTAAAATGTCAAAGATAAAGGTTCGACGGAGAATTTCGGTGTAACTGTTCTTTCGCTTGGTAAACAAACATTATACTATAATAATACGTAGTAACTTTGTAAACACCGCACGGAGCTCGAACGCACACTGACGCACACTGAGCTCCTTCGGTGCGAAGCGGGTCAGTGGAGTGGGGATGAGTCAGAGTGGGAACACGTAGTAGAGTGGGGACGCTGAACGCGAAGACGTACTACGTCACGCGGCGGGGTGGTGCAAAGGTTCAAATAATTAATAATTTATATCTCCTGAACGCATAGGCTTTTTTAAAAAATTTTGTTAAATATTGCATTGTCATTCAGTTCTGAGCTATGTTTACAATTTCAAGTCTCTAGCTCATCGGGAAGTTAGTTTAAAATCAATTGCAAAATTTGTACCGAACAAACAGACAGACAAGAAAGCGAGCTAATAAAAACGTGGTAATTTAACGACTTTGTTTTAAATTTCACAGTGAATATAAATGTACAATCGTATGTTCACCGAAGTCTCATTAATTGAACTTGTTTTGGTCGGCGCTGGTCATAAGGGCCGCGTGTTTGAATGGAACGAGAATGACTCGAAAATTCTGGTTTTCCTCCACGACAGGTAAATAGACAGTCTTGACCAGCTCAACATCGGCGAAATTTCGCGTGCGTCTGTTAACTAGCGGGCTAACGAACGGAATATGTCGAATCCGAGCGAGAGGGCGGAAAAGCAGCGGGGTCGAAGCGGAGCGAATGGTTCGGGGCAGTGGCTGCCACTCATTGTGAACGAGAAAACGCGCGGCGAAATGAAGCCGAACAGCCGGCAGCGATTTTTGTCGGTTATTCAGTTATTAGTTCCATTCAGGGAACGGGACCTGTGTTAGACCCGTTAGACGCTTTCCCATTTCGACTAGCGATAGCCTATTGTTTGGCCGATGAAATCTGCGGGGCTTCGTTCGAAGGTTCTGCCGAAAATGCTGGACTACAAATGTAACACAAGATGGCTGATTCATACCATCCCCGAAAAATACGGGGAAAAATTCGAAAAGCTATATTTGCCTGCTGAAATATATTTACTCGATCAAATACTAAAATATCCCGAAAAATATAGCGCAGAATTTAATCAGCGCCATCCTAATTATTGTTTGGTAACAGAGGAAAAACTGGTTTAACTTAAATTACTGTTTATTCTAGATGGAATTGATTTAATCATGATGTTTTTATGGATGATACGAACAATTTAAATGTAACAGCTTGAACTGTGTTGTAAGAGAAGAAATATTGTGCAAATGTTGTTAGAAGTTGCTCGTTTAGGGCACTCATGAGACGTCGATCGATAGGGAACCCGATAAATTCGAGGAGACAAGAAGAAGAGCCCTAGTCGATAACAATAGGACGATCCAATGATAAAAGTTGCGACATTAATTGAGATTTCAGATACAGCGCGGTGACTCGTAGTTCCAGGAGGCTGAGTGTCAATGGCCGACTTCGAAACTTTGCACGAAGCTACGAGTATTGTTAGATCGAAGAAAACATATCAGAAATATATCGTCATCTTACGAATAAGGAATATGATTAAATTGTGTTACACAACAAATCGTTGAAGAATGGAGGAGAGACGCGTCCGTTGTCATCAACGTGTAAGATCAAAGCTGGGCTATTAAGTATTCCAGAAAGACGAAGCTGTTACCGTGGCAAAATAAGTTACAAACCGGATAGAAATCTTAAGGTTGAGTAGGGGGTGGTTTTAATGGGGTGTCTCGGGATCTGAACAGCGTGCTGCCCTCGGACGACGGCGAAGCAAAGCTAGAGGGTCGGCTCCTTTGCATTTTAAGCAAGAACGTGCAGTTTCTTAATAGTTTCGAGCATAATCTGTGATTGATAAGTCCACTGCACTCTTGGAAGTCTTCTTTGTAGACGTGGAACCGCTACCACTACATTCAGCTGCACAAACGCGAATACAACTACTTTTGCTGAAAACTCAAATTTCTAAATGCTAGTGCTCGGTTACCTTCGAAACTCTTCCCTTGAAAATTATTACTCAATTTACTTACAGTCCCTGCTCACTTTATTAGACTCACCTGAAGAATTGGTGCTGTTTGAAATCCTATAAGGAATTCAACGCTGTTTTCAACCTATGGGGTAATGATTTTATACTACAAGGTTGCCTCATGGGTTGCCTATCTAAGTGTAAAATTTTCTTGCAAGAGAAATTCACCGGACATGAAGCCGATTGAAAATGTCTGTGAGTGCCTGAAAAGAGAACTGGCCAAAGAAAGTATAATAACAAAGACCAAGTTGATAGAGAGAATAATCTATCACTGGCACCATAACGCTGCATTAAAAGAAATTGCACAAACTTGCATAGATAGCATGTCCAGAAGAGTTGCGGCTTTAAGAGCAGCTAAGGGCGGATTAACAAAATATTAGTGTTTTAAGAATTATATTGATCTATTTGTGTTTGTATCCATTGTTTTTGTAAAATAAATATATGGAAAATTCATTGGTCATCATTAAGTGATTTTTGCATAAGGCTACTATACCTATTATTCATGGTAAAACTAAAAAATCATGATTATAGAGGTGAGTCTAATAAAGTGAGCAGGGACTGTATAGTTAAAAATCTGTGTATAGAAAATTTGCATATATCAATGTTTTTTTAACGAGTATAAATAGTACATTATCTTCTCGGTCAATGTACCATTCATTATTATCCGCTTCTGCATATATAGTTACATTTCTGAACAAACTGCAGCTCCACGCTGTTGATGTGATCTTCCTGTATTTTCACTCAAATTAATTCGCTGCGCGTCAGCAAACTTGATATTATTCCTGCTCGAATTCAAATAACAAGTAGTAGCAGGCATGACATCTTAATGTAAACTTGGCAACTTTCATCTTTACCTTAGTCAGTTGATCGCTCGCGTCAAGTGAACCGAATATACTTATTGTCGTCATGAATCGATGACGAACAAATATCTTCAAATATTCCAGACGAGAGAACTAATAAATTCGTAATATATCACGATTATTGAACTTAAGGAGATCCGTATGGTCATTTTCATCCAATTTTTCGGATCAGAGAAGTTAAATCGCAATTTCTGCCTGAGAGCTGCGCACTTGAAATGCGTTTTGACTTCATTTCAACACTTATACGGAATAAGTGTCCAACTTATACGGAAAATTTGTTATCTCCAGAAAATTGGCTATAACCTTTTATCCGTTAACGCTATCATCATACTTCCCGCAGTGAAAACGTGGCTGACAACTATACCTTTCCAACGGTATACATTTTTTTGCATAATTCTCATCCTATGTAATTTTATAGCTGAAAAACAAAACGTGTCCCAACCTTTACGAGAGTCTCTTAAAGAAAACTTGCGGAGGAATCTGCGGTGAAGCAGTCGCGCGTTTCAATAATGAAGCGGGAGTCAGGGATCAGCAGGGCCGCGTCTGAGGAGGTAGTGGCAGTTTCGTCTAATAAATTTCGGCGAGCGGATGTATTCAGGTAACGGAAGGCTATTACAAGGCGATATCTATCGAAGAGGGGTGGACGGGAGGGCCGCCTGGAGAGAAATAAAGAGCGATTGCCTCGGTAAATCAGTGCTCCCTCCCCCGTCTCCGGCATCGGGCTCGATCCGGTTCGCTCTCGGGCCACCTTCTTCGTTCGGGTTGCCGTGCTGCATACCAGCCACGAAACGAAGAACACGAAGAACATACGTATCGGGGCATTAGCGGACCTTTGTCGTCCCCGGCGGTCTCTTTTCCTCGCGTCCAAGTCCGTTTCAACCCATTCGAGGCTCTACGAGCGCGACGAAGCCGTATTACTCCACGCACTCGGTCCTCCTCCGCCTCCTTTCTCTCCTGGCCGAAGTATTTCCCGAACAGCGATAAAGCCGTGCAATGCGTCATCCGGCCACGGAAATAAATTGTCCTCGAACACGAGCGGAATCTTCCCGTGCTTATTTTTACCGGGCCGCTAAACCGAGGATTTCGGGAATCGGTCTTCCGCCCGGAGTTTCGCGGCCCGGAACAGTTTAATTTCGCCGGAGGACTCGCGGCTCCGGACGATAATCTCCGGATTGCGGTTAAGTGCCGTTTGCGGAAGACAAATCGCGGCCGTCGCCGTTGCTGCGTGTAGACGCGTGTCATGAACGGTTCGTGCTATCGCAGAGTTTGTCCGCTTCTTCTTGTCGAGATTTCGTTCCGCTATGAAGCATGCCGCACGTATCTCGGCGTACTTTATTGCTACGACTGCAATTATTTGGTTCGTGTGCGACCTGGTTCAGCTAGAGTTACTTGAACCGGTGGTTCATCTAGTAGGTGCTTAAATATTTCTATTGCCGCAAAAAATATTGTACAGGGTGTAAAAAAAGTAATGGTCATCCGTCCTAGGGGTGAATCTACAGCTCTGGATCGGTGGACATTTGTAAGAGAAACTTGCCGCAAAATTGTTTATAACACAGAAAATTAGTGTTAAAGTTTTTTTTTGCATCAACGCATTCTACTCATCGAGAAGAGGAAAAGTTTGAAAGGAGCCATATGTCACAAACAAATAGTTATTGAGATATAAGCTGTTAAAGTTTTTGCAAAATTTGATTGTGTGGAATTATACGTATAGACAAAAGCCTACTACTACAGTCCACACGTCCGTGTCGATGAGACAGACGATGATCGTGTGCGTGCCGCGAGACAGACGAAATTTAAAGGCGCATTCGTCGTTAGGCTCCTTTAAATTTCGTCTGTCTCGCGGCACGCACACGATCATCGTCTGTCTCATCGACACGGACGTGTGGACTGTAGTAGTAGGCTTTTGTCTATACGTATAATTCCACACAATCAAATTTTGCAAAAACTTTAACAGCTTATATCTCAATAACTATTTGTTTGTGACATATGGCTCCTTTCAAACTTTTCCTCTTCTCGATGAGTAGAATGCGTTGATGCAAAAAAAAACTTTAACACTAATTTTCTGTGTTATAAACAATTTTGCGGCAAGTTTCTCTTACAAATGTCCACCGATCCAGAGCTGTAGATTCACCCCTAGGACGGATGACCATTACTTTTTTTACACCCTGTACAGTAGGCGATCAAATTGTTAGAAACATTTGCTTATCACGTTTGCTACCAGGATTTATTTCATTGTTAGAGTGGCTCAGCATACGCAACGTATCTGCTTCGAGAAGTATTAAAACAATTTAGTAGAATAAAGAATTGATAAAAGTAGAATTAATTAGACTATCTTTAAATTAATTGCAGGACGTCATATATCTGACGAGTAAATATCTTAAATCGACGAGTTAACCCATCGTATATACGACTTACGAAATTAATTATGTGTATCGAAATAACATTCAGTTCTTTGACTACTAATATTAAATCACTACGCTAAATGTAAACCTACAATGCATACGGTACACGTATACCTTTCTTCTCCTTCCAGGTCATTACTAAAATCCTAGTAGTTGTAATCATGGCAGTCAAGTAAAAATAGTTTTTGCAACGATGTGTACAATTTCTCAATAAAAATTTCTAGGAATTCTATACTTACTGTGGTTGACTTCCATCATTGTTGTACGAACCTTCAAATTGTATAAATCAAATAAATGTTAAGAATAAATATTTTTTTAAATTATAAGACAGACAAATACAGGAAGTGACAATTTAGGTTAAACTAAATCAGACATTTAAAGATCTGAACATGATCATGGTACTTTAAAGTAGGTACATTCAGAGCTGTAGTACTACAATGTACTGATAAATGTGTCCGGCCATAGCTCGCCGTTGCCAATCGTTTCTATCGGCGAGACCGATATTGTTTTAGCAGCGGAACGATTTTGTTTTACCACCGAAACGATATTGTTTTACCAGCGGAATTATTTTGTTTCAGCGTTGTTAAACAAATGTCAGAAATTTTCGCCGTAGCTGGCTGTGTGAATGAACATTCGATCCCATTCACCGTGATCATTGTTGCCGCAGCAAATGGAACTTCTCCAAATTTGGATATTTATTCTACAACATGCATTACACACGGAAACTCTACGGAAGCCGAAGGTGAAATTAAATAGCATTGGCTTCGCAGCGGAGCGAAAGTTTCGGAACAGTAATGCAAGTAGAAGCAGCCAGCGATGCTCGGACACGGAAGTGTCTACTCGAATCCAACAGAAGCAAGCGTCCGACCTTTTCGTGTAGTTTGAATGTACAAATTTTTCTATTTTTTCCGTAGCCTTCCAGCGTAGATTGTTTCGCATGCAGTAATTTTTAGGTCGGTTTACTATACAGGGGCGTGTTTCCCTTGATCCCCACGGAATTTGCCAAGTAAACACGCAGCGAGGAACGCGAGCAATAATTTTTCGAACGGTCCGAATTCCTCCTGGGATTAACCAGAGAGTGCACGCTCGCGCGTGTCTCCGATACGTGACACAGTTATTTAGAACGGGAAGAATGAACATGCGCGAGCCACGCCACGATCAAGCTTTTCGGCCGTATCACATCGAAACCTTGCTCACGTAATAATAAATCGACCGATCGTCGTCGATAAGAGCCGCAAAGATACGCCGTTATCTCGCGGAACGACCGGCGCGCGGCTGTTTTATACACAATTTATCGGTTAAGCAATTTGTAAGGGTCCGAGCACTGCGGGAGGAGTCTGCTGATAACCACTCACTGTTGGTCTACCACCGTGTTGGTTCATACATCCCGGAAATTTTCATTCACAGCTGATCGCAGCAGCGAAATCATCGAGAAAATTGAATTCGCTTGCTCACACAAAACCCTTGTCTCTAAGCAAATGTTATACAATAAATTATCAGTTAGGTTAACAATTCTTGAACCTCTACGTTCTACTGTATTCTATTAACCTCTACACGAATAAATCTAAAACCTCTACACTTTACATTAACTTTAAATTACAAGCAAACTTCACCTTTGACCAACTGTTGGATTCAGTTTGATCTGACGCTGTTCCAATAGAGCCACCTAGTGTCTCCATTTTTAATGCTCCAACTACAGTGAACCACAGTTCTATTCGAACACATTTAAAAGGACATTCTGTAGTAAATTAATTGTTCTAACTTCTCAAAAAAATCCAAGTAGTATGCTTTGATATTAAAAAAGTTATCGTCCTTTTAAAAGCGATAATGATAGCGCATATCTTGCTTTAAGAAATTGTTGTGACCAGGCAGCGGATCTTTACGCAAAATAAAAATTGGGTGAAATGGAAATTTATTTTCTTTCTTAGTATTTTTAATTGATTGAAAAGAATACAAATGTATTTTACCTCGTTTTTATTAGCTCGCTTTCTTGTTTGTCTGTTTGTCTGTTCGGTACAAATTTTACAACTGATTTTAAACTAACTTCTCGATGAGCTGAAGACTTGAAATTTTAAACATAGCTCAGTACTATATGACAATGCAATATTTAAAACAGAAATTTTTTAATTTACAACAGCCTACGCGTTTAGGAGATATAAACTATTAAAAATTTAACCATTACACGTCCCCGGGCCACGATGGCTAATGCCCACTCGGTTCCCACTCTGACTCATCCCCACTCCACTGACCCGCTTCGCACCGAAGGAGCTCAGTGTGCGTCAGTGTGCGTTCGAGCTCCGTGCGGTGTTTACAATGTTACTACGCATTAGTATACTATAATGTTTGTTTACCAAGCGAAAGAACAGTTACACCGAAATTCTCCGTCGAACCTTTATCTTTGACATTTTACCACGGCGTCCGTTTTCGATATGACGCGTCGAAATACCGTCTGAAATTTATTACATGTCTCTGTTATAATCTCATCAAAATGTTCAAAATCGATTGTAAAATTTCACACATATAAGACTAAAAAACAGAAAATAATTATTTACATAAAAATAAATTTTTAAAAAATACCACGTTTTTAAAACGGACTTAAAAGTATAAAATAAAATTTTAGAAAACGCCACGTTTAAAAACGGACTAAAATGTATAAAATAATTTTTTCTAGCCCCATACAGATTCCTAACCCCGTACAGATAGTCCTGAAAATTTGTGATTGTGAATTTTGAATAGAAATGAAAATACTTGTAAGATTCAAAACGAAAAACGTGGGGCGCATGCAATAGATAATTGATGCATGAACATCTAAATCACTAACAATTTTATTGCACTGCAAATGATATGAACTGTTTTGCGAGTTTCCTCAGCGGCAGCTACTCTCTACACTCCTTACTATGTATTATCTTGCGCCCCACGTTTTTCGTTTTAAATCTTACAAGTATTTTCATAGCTATTCAAAATTCACAATCACAAATTTGCAGGACTATCTGTACGTGGTTAGGAATCTGTATCGGGCTAGAAAAAATTATTTTATACTTTTTAGTCCGTTTTTTAAACGTGGCGTTTTCTAAAATTTTATTTTATACTTTTCAGTCCGTTTTAAAAACGTGGTATTTTTTAAAAATTTATTTTTATTTAAATAAATATTTAAATTCTCTTAATGTTTTTACCGTTTCAAATTACACCTACTCATTTTTATGGTAAATGCATAAAATCCGCTGGCTAGTTATAGATCATGTTGTCCCATCTTCATTAATTTCTAAAGCTGCGTACTCCGAAGGTAAACAATATTCTGTTGAAGCTACCACCCCAGGAAATAAAATGCAACACGATGCTAGTTTCCTCAGGCTTAGGCAACTTAGTTCTAACGAGAGTCATTTTATTTCCCTGTCACTTCACAAGTGACCCGTTATCCCCTAACGCGGTAAGGCGGATACGTAGCGTGCAATTGTTATTTCGAGCCTGATTCGAACAGGATGCGCGGCGTTCACGTCAGACGTCAAAGAAGTCAAGGGAAAAACGCGAGACGTGGAACTTCAAAAAGTTTCAGTCGCAGGCTGTAGGCAATAGGCGGTAACGGACGCGTTGACAAGCCGGCTAAGTGAATGAGAAAGCTCGCGGACAAGAAGCGAAGCTATAAAGTACGCTTGTCTGTCGATTCGAGTGACAATAGGAAAGTTGCTTTTTCTGTGGGCGGATTTCTTTGCAATACTTCTTGCAGTGCACGAGAACGGAATAGAAAAATTGTGTTTTAATTTCGCGAGACTTGTTTGGAGGATAAAATGAGAACTCGAGATCAGAAATTTGTATGAATCTGCATTTTCCAGGTTCTGAACCAATGGATACTTGTCCGCGATACCAGCGGTGATAGCAGCGTCGAAATTTCCGCGGAATATTCAGACGGCGAGTGGAACTTCGAAATTATAAACTCGTCAGACGTTTACGAGGAACGATTAAAGCCAGCTCATGCCGTTATCATACGGATCACCGTAAGAAGAAGAGAGGGCTAAACCGAGGCAGAGAAGAGGTATATTTGCGACTGTGTGCACGTGGTTTACGCTGAAGCTAAGCTCGCGATGGCTGCACCACGCACGTTCTCGCATTTTCTCAACGGTTAAACCATCTCTTTCGCAACACGCACCTTCTTGCAAAATAACTAAGAAGCAGCGAGACTCTGAAATCGGAATCGAATCTCATCGATTCCAAATCTGTCAAATTCTCAAGCTCATTCTTCTCGATTCTTCACACTCTCTCAACACATGTGAAAACGGTTTCATAAAAGAAGTTATGAATCAACAAAAAATGATATGAAGCTCGTGAGGGAACAAATTACTATTGTTTATCACTTTGGCCGTTTTATCTCGACTGTCGTCTGCATTAAATTTTGGCAGTGTTACCCGGGACACGCAATAGATCAAGGAGGTGGAAATGCGGCAACGTAACGGCTTATTCATGCGCAGGGATCACCGGCGGGCTTCTCGTACGGCGAGCTTGCAAGCTCGAGGAATTACGTACGCGGACAACGCCTTAACGACCTGCCTCCCTGTGGTCCGACTCAGGATTTCACGGGATTCGTTAAAAGCCACGTTAGCGTTCGTTTCATCGTCCTACGACCGCGACCGCCCTTTTTCTACCCGAAGATTTGACAAGGGTGCTGGGAACTTGTTGCTTGCGATTCAACAACTAACTTAATTGCTCACTCCATTATACGCGACATTATGTTGCCAAACAATCGGTAAGTTCCTATATTCACCAACAACGTATCCAGTTTACAAAATTTTCGTATATTTTTCAACCGTCGTATGTTCGAAACTAATGAAAGTTGTACATCCTGGACTGTTTGAATTTCCTAAACTGTATTTCGAGACCGAACTCAAACAACTCGAAAACTCCAGCGGCAGTCTTCACCTTCTACTCTGCGGGAAACTCGCGAAACGCACGAACTTCCATTGACTTTTATCAAAATTTCAAGCGTCCACAAAACCAGGAATTCTTCTATAAAAACATGACAACGCATAAAATATTCATTATTGGCCGCGCGGTCTCCGGCCGGAATCCGATTCCGCGGCGAGTCGAAACAACAACCGCAAAAATAAAAGCGAGCTGTTCCGCGAGGCACGCTAAGATTTATGGCGGTTGATTCTTGCTCGTCTTGCATCGGGGATCGATCGGAACTGGGAGCGCCGTGATCAGAAGCCATCTTTTCCTCCGCGGCAAACACGAGCCACGGACTTTCCAGCGACGTTGGCTCGCGAAACTTTTCCGAATATCGGATTGACGTATCGCCTCGAAAATAGCACCCCGAGTAAACAACCGATACGTATTCGCATCACACGAAACGTCCCGAGGGATGTCCGTCTTCTGAACGCACTCGCGTGTTCCGCCGCGCCGGCTGTGGCTGAGAAAACAGAAAAGAGACGAGCTGGTCCGGATCGAGACTGGCTTCCAAGAGAAAGCATCCCGAAACATGTTCTCCACGCGACAGGATAGCTTCCTCTATTCAGCATCATTTTCGAAATTTGTGTTTCCTGATGCACAGTGGAAAAAAAGCCCAATCTGGCTGAACAAAAGTAATTTTTCTCAGGTATTCTAGTCGTGATTTTGAGGGTATAGTATTATAGAAATACCCAAGTACACTATTGTAACGAATATACTTGCTTTTTGCCCTTTTTATACATGGTAAGAACTAATGAAATGCATCAAACATGCGATCCACGGAAAATACGAATCTCAGTGTCGCACGGAACGTTAACTGTTCTAAGTAGTCACATGCGAAAAACGAAAAAACCTACTTCGAAGCTACTACCCGGGGCACTTTCCTTGTTGACGTGTCCTGGAGAATCTAACGCTAGTGACACTAGTGACACTGACAACAGACGAGTGCTGATGATTCAGAATATTCTGATAGCAATTATTAAACTTTTACATTGAATTATTCTCTGGAGAAAGTAAATTCGTAAAAAATATATATTTTAACAATAAAATTTCAAGTATGAAATCGAAAGATACTATAAATTCTTCCACGCCACTTTTATTCAGCTAGTCATTTTTCCCACAATGTGACGCGGTAGTTTTTTCTTGAAAGATACATGCAGTAGCATCTTGATGGTTAGAATATACGTTACAATGTTTGCGGGTACGAATGAATTTTTGCAAGGGGAAATATGTACCGTACAGGGTGTACAAAAAGTAATGCTCATGCGTCCTAGGGGTGAATCTACACTTTTGGATCGGTGGACATTTGTGAGAGAAAAATCCACTCTTAAGAGTGGATTTATATATATATAGGTGGGGAAATGTTGCGTTTGTCAATTGGACGGGGGTGTGTCGGAAGGACTTTAGGTCTTTATTTATTATAGCTTTATCAAATTTTGCAAACACTTTAACAGCTTTATCTCAATAACTATTTGTTTGCGACATGTGGCTTCTTTCAAACTTTTTCTCTTCTGAATAAGTGGAAGGTGTAGACGTAAAAAACAACTTTACCTACAATTTTCTTTGTTATAAACAATTTTGCGGCAAGTTTCTCTTACAAATGTCCACCGAACCAGAGGTGTAGATTCACCCCTAGGACAGATGACCATTACTTTTTATTCACCAGATACATAATCGCTTGTATAGTATCATTATGCTACATCTATATCACGATGCACATCATTCATGTCAAACACGCGGCCCGCTTTAACAACACTGGATGTCTTAAAATTAGAATTATAAGTTCATACGTGTATTAGATAAAATTGATCTATTTGTAGTCTGATTTTCGAGAGTTGAGACCCAGTGTGCATAGTCGCTTGTAGGCAATAGGTCTCCACTCTCGAAAATAAAACTGCAATTACACACATGTAATATACAGGGTGAATTCGATAAAGCAGGACACCTAAATATCTCCGTTACTTTTCGTTGTACAAAAAAACTTCGTAGGACAAAGTTACACTGTTTGAAGGGCCACATATAACGGTGTAAGGGAAAAAAAAATTGCAAGGTTATTTTTATGAGATTTCAAGGTTATCGATGTTTTTTTTAATGGAATGAGGTATTTTTTAATACCTCAATCGATGCAGCTGGACATTCGTTATGAAAAAGTACTAACCTATGTATGTCGAAAAGTTAGTAGTTCACGAGATATTTCGATTTAAATAACTGTAAAACACCATTACTGTCGTACTAAGACGTTACACAAATAAGTAAACACTAACGTCTTAGTACGACAGTAATGGTATTTTAGAGTTATTTAAATTGAAATATCTCCTGAACTACTAACTTTTCGACATACATAGGTCAGTACTTTTTTATAACGAATGTCCAGCTGCATCGATTAATGTATTAAAAAGTAGCTCATTCCATTTAAAGAAATGAAGTTGACCTTCCTATGTTCTTTACGCGTCCACCTGTAAAAAAAATAAGTACACTACAATGTATCCCTTCAGACCATGCAATTTCTGTATACAAAACTTTTTCGTGCAACGCATAATTTGGATGTTATTATAGGTGTGAAAGTTGCGTGGATCACCCTGTATATACAGGGTGGCCCACATAACTCTGAACAGCTCAATATCTCCGTTACTTTTCGTTGTACAAAAAAACTTCGTAGGATAAAGTTACACTGTTCGAAGGGCCACATATAACGGTGTAAGGGAAAAAAAATTTCAAGGTCATTTTTATGAGATTTCAAGGTTATCGATGTTTTTTTAAATGGAATGAGGTATTTTTTAATACATCAATCGATGCAGCTGCACATTCGTTATAAAAAAGTACTAACCTATGTATGTCAAAAAGCTAGTAGTTCACGAGATATTTCGATTGAAATAACTGTAAAACACCATTACTGTCGTAGTAAAACGTTACAAAAGTAAGTAAACGCTAACGTCAATTTCAATTTCAACGTCAATTTTTCAATTTCTACTTCAATTTCAATATCAACCCTTTAACTTCAAATCTTCAATTTCAATTTTTCAATTTCAACTCTTCAATTTCAATTTTTCAATTTCAACGTCAATTTCAATATCAACCCTTTAACTTCAAATCTTCAATTTCAATTTTTCAATTTCAACGTCAATTTTTCAATTTCTACTTCAATTTCAATATCAACTCTGCAACTTCAATTTTTCAATTTCAACTCTTCAATTTCAATTTTTCAATTTCAACGTCAATTTCAATATCAACCCTTTAACTTCAAATCTTCAATTTCAATTTTTCAATTTCAACGTCAATTTTTCAATTTCTACTTCAATTTCAATATCAACTCTGCAACTTCAATTTTTCAATTTCAATTTCAATTTTTCAATTTCAACGTCAATTTCAATATCAACCCTTTAACTTCAAATCTTCAATTTCAATTTTTCAATTTCAACGTCAATTGTTCAATTTCAACTTCAGTTTTTCAATTTCAATTAGTTAATTTCAAATCTTGAACTTCATTTTCAACTCCAATTTTTCAATTTCAACTTCAATTTTAACTCTTCTATTTCAACTTCAATTTCAACTCTTCCATTTCAATTTCAATTTCAACTCTTCAATTTACACTAGAAAAGTAAACGCCAACGTCTTAGTACGACAGTAATGGTATTTTAGAGTTATTTAAATCGTAATATCTCGTGAACTACTAACTTTTCGACATACATAGGTTAGTACTTTTTCATAACGAATGCCCAGCTGCATCGATTGATGTATTAAAAAATACCTCATTCCATTTAAAAAAACATCGATAACCTTGAAATCTCATAAAAGTGACCTTGAAATTTTTTTTCCCCTTACACCGTTATATGTAGCCCTTCGAACAGTGTAACTTTGTCCTACGAAGTTTTTTTGTACAACGAAAAGTAACGGAGATATTTAGGTGTCCTGCTTTATCGAATTCACCCTGTATATGTAATTTTGTAATATTATTGTTTTGTAGGTATGTTATTTTGTATATGTAACTCCAATGTTAATAAAAATTGTGTTTCTTCTTTACTTATCGAGAGAGTAACTTCCAAACATCAACAAAAAACAACTTTCTCATTGAAGTGTCTGAAAGAACAACGTAAAAAATGTCAACAACATCAACAACAACAAACTGTCTGAACGTACACTGAGATTGAAGGTCGAGGATGTTGCTCGAGCGCGAAACACGAGCGAATTGCGAAGACCGGCGCGGAATATCCGAAACAAGTTCAAAATGAAACTTTCCGCGATAATGTGGCTTTGAACTTTGTTTCCCCCGTCCCCGATAAGTCGATTTCAGCCTGTTGACGTGCAAAAAAAAAAAAGATGAAAAGAGGGAGCCGCGAAAGTTTCGCTCGAATTTCTTTGGCCCTGTTAAAACAAGTACGCGCGAACTGGTCAGGAACCTAGTTGTTCTCCAGCAGGAGGGACACCGTGTTCGTTGACAATTGAAAGAAGAAGTTTCGAGCAAGTTCGCGTGGCGAACCGCTTAATCGCAAGTCTCGACTTGGCTCGACTCGACTCAACGCGACGCGACGCGAGCCTCCCGCAACTATGCACGCAAAATATTCCAGTTGGGGAAAACGCGCCTTCCAAACTTCTGCCCCGAGAAACTTGCATTCAAACTCATAGTTTAGCGTTCTGCTGAGTGTGTTCAAAGTAAACTAGTACCGGGTCACCGGTAAGTCTCCAAACTATCGTCGGATTCAATGTCGGTGGAATAAATTTGCCGAGCACGTCAACTAACGCGGTTAAGAAACAATCGCGTCGCGTTATAGTATCGCGGGATACTGTTGACATTGTTCCCAAACACCTAGCAACCATTACGGAACTCCTCTTCATTCTGCACAACAATTTTTACATTTTATATTCAACCATTTTAGACTACAGTTTTGTGAAAAATTTATAATGTCGCACAGTACAGTATTTGCCTCGAAAAGTTGTCCAAAATACGATTTTTCAAATCGTGCGTAAGACGAAAAATTTTGGTTGTCTGAGCTATCGGAATACATGAACAACAGCGTATCAGTTTTATTTTCTTATTCATGTACTCATGCAGCGTTGTTATGCATTGAAAGCATGACTTTCTAACAAATTTTCCCAAAAAGCATATAAGATTGACTCAAGATACAAACATTATCGAAAAACAGTGTGAAAATTCCGGGTCTACGGGTGTCCTAGAATACTGAAAAAGTAGAATTGCATAACTACTTTTCGTGTTCGCTTAAACTTGTTGTTGCACATACAAGTAACTCAATCATTTCTTTGTTAAGGTATTATCATTTCCTAAGCTTTCAATTATTCAATCGCTCCGTTTGCTTGCTTAAGAAACGAACTTCCGGGACAACCAAATACTTCCAATTTTTATTTTTGAGGAGAGCGATTTAAACATATTGTGAGACACGTCGTTCGCTTTTTAGTTCGTTTTAGAGCGGAGGGGCGAATTATAATGGTATCATTTCGCAACGACGTCGCTACAATTGCAGTCGTGCGGGGGCCGAAATTTTCGAGCGCGTCGCAAAGTTTCAACGAGGAATTAAGCGTCTACGATCTGTAACTTGATTGGCTTCTATCCGCAGCCCTATGCGAAGTCCGTGTGACTAATTTAAAGCTGGCAAACACGGTAATACGACGAGCCGCGCGCAGAAAAGCGGCTCTAAATGTCATTACCTTGTCGTCAACGTGGAATGCTCCGAGTTCGCCGAGTGTCGTCGACGCCATTTATGGGGGAATAAATATTTTATTTCCATATTTTCAGTGATACGAGTCGATGAATTACCCAACGTACCGCGCTCGAAAACGGGACGCGATTTCGAACGGAGGTAGTCGATTTTATTTCTCGAAGAAATTCGGAGATTGAAGACGAAAAGAAGAGGGACGTTGATCATTAAATCTTATAACTCGTAATATTCAAACAACTCGTAAAATCCTTACGGACAGTCGAATTCAACGGCAATTTTCCTAACGGCGCCATTATGGACGCACTTTCCCCGGTTTACGAGCAGTTAACTGGAGGCATCACGAGGATATTGGATTTATTGTCATCGGAACTGTTTTTTCGGACGCTTGGATGACACGTTGGCGTTCGTGATGTTAAAGAATGGGATACTGTGAGATTTTACTAAAAGTTTGGATATTATATCCAGCAAGATAAAGTCCAATGGATACCAGATTTATTTCCACCGATTTTTCAAACATTTCGATGGCACGTTTACATTCGTGACATTAAACAACAGGAATACTTTCAGTTTTTACTGAAGGTTCGAAAATGATCTTAAATTACACTGTCCAACAAATTCAAACTTTTTTTTTACTTTTCGATTCTCACTATGCGATTCTTATAGAGTTTTTCGCGCTGATTCCGAATCTGTTTTTAATTTTTTTCCTAGACGCATAGTTTTTGAGAAATTTGAGTTTGAAAAAATGACCTATTTTTCAACTTTGAACAAAGATTGTGATGTTATTATAAAAGATATTGTATTGTTCTTTACATAAAAAGATTCCCTAGACTTTCCCGAATCCAGTGATATCCAATATTAATGCATTATGATTGTTTAAACATGTTTAAATAATGATTAAAGACGGAGAGACACCACTTTTGCACCAATTTTTGCGGATATTTCTCAATTTATCTCAAAAAATAAGGGTCTACCGGAAAATCGAACTACACCACGCGCTAGAGCAGACTTTTATCTTGAGAAACCACCCTTTCAACTTTCCAAAGTCGACGTTTTTACCGAGCCAGAATGCAAAATATCATCGCGGAACACGAGTCGCCGCCAGTGGTGCTCTGCATCGCCGTTACGCCGCGCCGCGCCATATGCCGTCGAACGACCTCGCTAGTGGCAGAGCACCACTGGCGGCGACTCGTGGTCCGCGATGATATTTTGCATTCTGGCTCGGTAAAAACGTTGACTTTGGAAAGTTGAAAGGGTGGTTTCTCAAGATAAAAGTCTGCTCTAGCGCGTGGTGTAGTTCGATTTTCCGCTAGACCCTTATTTTTTGAGATAAATTGAGAAATATCCGCAAAAATTGGTGCAAAAGTGGTGTCTCTCCGTCTTTAATCATTATTTAAACATGTTTAAACAATCATAATGCATTAATATTGGATATCACTGGATTCGGGAAAGTCTAGGGAATCTTTTTATGTAAAGAACAATACAATATCTTTTATAATAACATCACAATCTTTGTTCAAAGTTTAAAAATAGGTCATTTTTTCAAACTCAAATTTCTCAAAAACTATGCGTCTAGGGAAAAAATTAAAAACAGATTCGGAATCAGCGCGAAAAACTCTATAAGAATCGCATAGTGAGAATCGAAAAGATTTTTGGCTGTTGGACAGTGTTATCTTCAACATTTTCAGGTCTCAATACCTCTTCGTAGCATATTATATAAATAAATACTCCACTTAGAATATCGTCCTATCGTCGTAACAAAAATATTTAAACAACCTTTTTCGAGTACAGAAAATGAAGCAAAACATTCTTCTGATAACATTAAGTGACGAATTTGATCTTTTTAGTTCTGATCGAAGAAGATGAACTTAAAGTGAGTGTCAAGCTAAACTATAGTTTGACAAGATTCAAGGAAAATAGTATAAAAATTTGAATGGAACCGTGTATCTGACGCTCAAGGGATCAACTCTCATGTTACCCTTGTGTATGATCAGACTCTTAGTATTGAATTTTAATTTTACCGGTCATCAGCACTGAGTATTAACAACCCTAAAATCTTTTTAATCCTTGGAATTAGCGAATATTCCCAGCAATCGAGGCAGGATATCACCCTCGCAAATACATGTCCTGGAATCTCTTTTCATCTGTTCCATACATCCCGTAATCGCCGGCCCGTCTAACGCGCTCGTTTTCTGTCTGGTCTCCAGTCCCGAGGTTGGACATCAGAAAAATTGCTCTGGCCGGTAGCAGGACCGTATTAAGGAAGGGTGCTTGGATAGGCTGACCGCATTAGTTCCGGCTCGTATGTACAGGAGAGAAAGTGGAAGTAAAGGGCCGACTAATCATAAAGGACGCGGGAACGAAGTGAATTAATCAATGGATTAAACGCGGAACTACGGTGAAACACGTGGGAGTGGGACACACAGTTGTAACACAGGGTGGGCGAGATGCAGGGGGGATCGAGAGAGCGTTTTGACAGGGGGTGGGGTGGCGTAACCCTGACATCTCTCGTTTGTCACACAAATAACCGAGCATTTGGCGGGAATGTACCTACCGGTCTCCGCTCGATGGACAAACTACGCGGAGGATGACGAATCCCTACGGGACCCGTCTCGCTATTTCACCGGAACTTCCTTGTTTACTTGCCACGCTGGCAAAAGTATCGTTCGAAAACTCGATTACCGATATGCTGCCAGAGAACTTGCCACTGGAATCTCGAAACTCGCGATTTTCATGCAAATACCCCACTTCCGATCCCGGGCTCTGCTCCTTGGGGTTAGTGTTCCACTAACAGCGTCTGCACCATGGGAGGCTTCATTAAGATTTTTATCTCGGTCCGTTCTTACAGTTTGGGAATGCTGTATGTACGTGTAAAATGTATTCTTGGAAAGGTGTATCGAAAGTGATTAATCTGCTGTTGAATTTCTAGGACAATTTTTGTGGTACAGTTAATGAAATTGAAATTAGATTCGAGTATCTTATCCTTCGAGAATATGATGCGCATACTGCAAGAAGAATATTCGTGTCTAACTCGACTGCAATAAAACACGTTTGAATATCTTTTTAACAAGGCTGTAATTAAGTCTATGGAAGATTTAATAATGATCAAGAACTTGTGACAGAATATGTGAAGAATATGTGACAGTCGCGATTATACAATGTACTTTCCATAAAGAAAATCGAATGATGCGTGTCGTTCTTTAAAATTATACCTCGACGGTCTTACAACCTTCCTGTGTCGTAATGTTACAATGTTTGTGTTCATATTTCACAAGAGGATACGTAGCATTTAATATGATGTTCTAACTTTACGTATCACAGTGTGTCGACCAATGGAAAAAAGTCCGAAAATCAAAGTGTAAGATCGGCAAATTTATGTATCCTAAAATGTTCGTAACAAAACATAGTTTCTAAAACTGCCTTCAATCTTAACTGAATAGATCAATTTGATGTTAAAACTGAGGCTGAAACTTCACTGTCAAATTCCGTGCATTTTTTAAAACATGCGTCCCTCGCAAGCTATTTGTTTTTTTAATTTGATTTTTACAGGGTGTGTTTAGCATTATTAGACATTCAATCTTCCAAAAATTTTTTTTAAATAATCGCAATTTGTCCTAATTTTTTATGTTTAACATTTATCAACTTTGATTAGAGTTTTAAAAAAAGTACCCCTAGGTAACCTCGTGAATTTTTTTACAGTAATTGGTGGCATATTAAACTTCAATTTCGCGTTGGTTTAAATCAGCTCACGTTTGCTCAAGCGGAGAAAATAATAAAAAACCATATTAAGACGCTCGCGCTCGGCGGCTTTCTGCGTAGTCTTTCGAAGAAATTTGTTGCAATTATTTTTAGACGCATGCCATTTGATAAGTACTTACATATGTGATCAATTTTAATCGTATAAATTATATATTTAGTTACAAAATTGTTTAAATATTTACAATCTTTCAATTCAGTATTAAAGGAAGTACCAAAAGGTTCCTTTGAGATTTTGTATTATATTAATTTAAAGCACATTAGACTTGATATGACGGTCGATCTTGAGTGCATAAATATACACAAATGTTAAAAATAGTAGAAAATGTTGACGTTGAGACACGTGCGTTCGCCGTCCACGCCTTTAACGTAGTCTATCGAATTCCCACTTGAGTCCACGCGAAACGATAAGACACTATGTTTACTCATTATGCTATTCTAAATATACAGTCCCGTATTTTCAATTGTTTATACATATCTGTCGAACATAATACCCGCAAGACATCAAGAGAAAATTCAAATAAAGACCTATTAAATCATCTTCTACTGGAGTCGGATCCAATTATTGCCTATTATAAAAAAAAACATACGAAAAAAGAAAAAAAGGATTTCGCAGATATAAGAGACTATTTATTATTAAATGAAACATCCGACTTATCAGATTCCAACCCAGACACTTGTTCTGATGATAGTGAAGCTGAAGTAGTATAGTACGTGCACATATTATTTAATAACATATTATCTATGTTAATTGATTAATTATTTAATTTATTCATTTTATTTATTTCTAGGTAAAGTAAAGGAATTTTCTTAAAGATTCCTAAGTTTTAATTCCTCCTTGTGAAGATATAAATAAGTAATGTATACAGTTTAGTACTTTTTTTTAAATTTTCGTTAAAATTGTAAACTACTACTTTTTATGCAATAAAAAACATAAGAAACAAGGTCATCACAATTAAAAAAAAAATTTTTTATACCAATCGATTCGTCTTTGCATTTTATTTCAAAAAGTATTGAGGTACTTTACTCGAAAATTGCATAGTTTAAGAGTTATGACTTTTTTCCCGAACTCCCATATACTCGACACACTGTGCGTATATACAAACGGTTAAAATATAGGAGAATGTATCTTACTCTGCACATTGACAAATATTAATGGAATTTTTATTTCCGTGTCGCTGAAGTGTCACTGAAGAAACGAATATTTCCGTGATTTTAACTTTTATAAAATAGCCTTCAAAAATGGGAACTCTCGCGAAGATCCACAGTCTAGTTAAAACAGCAAAGACTTATTTAGATCGAACGTATCAGAAAGAATTCTCCTCGAATGTGAGCCAACATCGAAATCACTTTTGCAGTTTAAAGTGCCCAAATCAATTTCGCCGGATGACAAGGGAGAACTTGCGTGTGATTAGTCCCGGCGGAATATCTCTCTTGCGGTTGATTCGGGGTTTGCTCTAGTACGAATGGCGATACCTTGCCGTCTTCCGGCACGTAGAAACGGGAACCTAGGGCGGGGTGGAGAGAAGCGAAGCAACAGAGAGAGAGAGACAGAGAGAGGGAAAGACAGGATAGAGTGGAACAGAGAAGAGGAGACCCGAGAATTCAATATGAAGCAACACCGCAACGTATCAAACATCCGTCGGTCCTCATCTTCCTCGTCTCTTATACCGTAGATCGTCTAGATACGCTCATATAGGAGATATCCGCAGTCGCACACACTGCCAATGAGCGGAGACGTCGGTGGCACGGTCTTTGATGGCAAAGTTTTCCATCCGGCAAACATCAGTCCGCGGAAATGGATCGAGCTTCTCGCGCACGCGGAGAGCCAAACACGACAGGAAGTTGCCTTTAATCGAAGAAAAAGGAAACGACGGGAGCTGCTGGTCCGAAAGGCTTTCACGATCGTCAAAATTCGGAAAAGGCTACCGGCTTCTTTCGATGGCATTGTTTTTTGCATTTGCGTCCACGTTGGCTTCGAGGACCATGCTCGACAGACTTGTTTTTCTCGGCAGTGTGCTTTTTGAGACAGCAATAGCTGAACCCCTTCGAAATTGTACATTATTTTTACGTGAGATTGTGCGGTCTTGCTGTGTTAGTGAACTTACTTCTTCGATTTCAAGTGTCCAATCACTGAATATTGCAGAGGATCAAATTTATAGTTCATATCTCTGGAGAAATTGTGAGAAACTTAAATAACGAATTAGATACATACAGGGTGTCCCAGTTTTTTCCGGCCAAACTTTGCCAGCGTGTTATACATGCAAAAGTAAGAAAAAAATGTTATATGAACATATACTCTTAAATGTTTTATCAAGGAGTTATAACTAATAATACAAAATGATAATGAACTGGCATTTCGTCGACACAGCGTACGAACGTATTATAAATATCTCTGTGTTTACATAAAGAAAAAAATGTTATATGAACATATGCTCTTAAATGTTTTATTAACGAGTTAACATTTCAAAATGACGTCCGTTATTACGAATACAGGATTGCCATCTAAGAAATATTGACTCTATCGTATTACAACTGATTTCTTCTTCCTTTTCTCTAATCGTAGCAAATGCGTCTGCAATTCTCTGTACTAACTGCTCACGAGTATTAATTTGTGCTTCGTGAACTTTTGGTTTTACAACTCCCCACACGTAAAAATCCATTGGCGTGAGATCTGGTGATCTTGGAGACCATGAGATTGGACTTTAAATGTATCCATTTAAATGTATTCATAATACGTTCGTACGCTGTGTCGACGAAATGCCAGTTCATTATCATTTTGTATTATTAGTTATAACTCCTTAATCAAACATTTAAGAGCATATGTTCATACAACATTTTTTTCTTACTTTTGCGTGTAAAACACGCTGGCAAAGTTTGGTCGGAAAAAACTGGGACACCCTGTATATTTCAATCAGATTGTTTCAAGAAATTACTAACCCTGTTCCTTGTATAAATTGCAGCTTGAAGAATACAGAGGGGAATCGAATTCTATAGTATTAGTGTTGGAATCCAACGATAATATTATACAAAGACAGGCTGTGGTACAACTCAGCCCGGAGGAGCAGAGATTTCGTTCCCTGGCCCAAGTGTTTTATGACACCCCCACTTAAGAAAAGGAACCAAAGGTTTTTCCAGGGACGAACAGCTCAGTCGTCGTTCCAATACAGTACGGAACACATCGCAGCATCTTTTACACTACAGCATTAGCTTTACTTTATTTCAGTACAATTTATCTCTTTTTCATTCACATTTCGATCACTGGTTAATCAACTCTGTAACTTTATTTCCATTAAATAAATAGAGACATCTTATTTAATAAAACAAAGTTTTCCAACAATTAGTATATATGAAATTCTATTACGATATGAACTAGAAAATAAAATACGGAGGCACAGTGCGAATATTTAACGTATTTATAAATACTTAATTAGTTTTAGCTCATTGAATTTCTGAAGAAAAGAAATAAAAGTCCGCGTAGCCCCTGTGACCAGCAATTAACGTTTTTTGTCTCGTATAAAATTTAGCAGTCTCTTCTAACATTTATTTTACCATAACGAAAAGGGCACGACTTCGCGGCCAATATTTTATTTTTCCGGGGGATGGTAAGCTGGCAAAGATTTGAAGTCCATCCATCACCGGGATAGATCTCATAAATTATGTAGGAGCGGGATCAAGGCGAAAAGTATCGTAACAGATGTTCTCCGTCGGTCGTGATCAAGGTCGACGGTCGGAAACGCGAGGAGCGCGAGTGGAGACCGTCCGGGGAGACAAGGGCCGTCTAATGGCAGTAATGGCTAATAACCTTCGAATCTATCCATGCTAATGACCAATGCCCTCTCCAGTCGGAAACCACTTGTACCTAATACGCTTAATACCCATGGCGAACTTGGCACTCAAGCCAAGTTCCGACTAGCTCGAGGTGGGTTCCGGTCGGAGTGCCAAGAAGACACGCGTCACATTACCTATCCGCCACAGAGACAATCCCACAACGTGGGAAACCGGCTACGAAACGGAATACGAGGTGAACACCGTGAGCCGGAGAGGAAGGGAGAGAGAGAGCGAGAGAGAGAGAAACGAAGGTTTAAAGAGCTGGAACGAGGCGATAGGGAACAGAAGACCGGCCAAAAGGGAGACGATGGAAACGGAAGAACAAAGTGAGACAAAGAAGCCGATAATGACGCCATCTGGCTCGCGTCGCGAAACTTTCCAAGAGTTTTAATACTCCGCCGACGACAACGTCAGAGCTTTCCTCTGTCGGGTTCGATGAAATAAAGACTGCCTCGCTTATTCCGACAATTCCTTTGTCCCTCGCGTCTGCATTCGCACGGAAGAGGATTAAAAGTCGATCGTCCAAGTACGGAGCTTCCATTCGAGCCGATCGATCGGAACCTGTGATGAGCACGCTCGATTTTTATTGTTGTTTCCCTGGGAAAATACCGTCCCAGCATGCCCGCGGAGAGCTTAAAAAATTTAGCGACAGTGGACGAACGATAATTCAACCGGTGTTACGTGAAAAATCCTCTACTCCGTCGCGAGTCCCTCTCCGGCTCGAGTGAAAATTTTAAACGCGCGACTCTACTCTCAACGCCAGACAGATTGCTGCGCAAACTTTCGTGTTAAGTGCAGCGTTATGAACGATCTATAAAACGCAAGAGATAGTAGTCTTTCCGGGAGAAACTTCAAACGTTCTTCATTCTATACCGCGACGCATTATATATCGCTGGGAAAACGCGCTTCTCCAGTCTGCTATAACCTGCGATTGCTTCTCGCGATGATTGGAAACAATTACGCGCTTCTGTGTTGGATTTTGATCACCATATTGCAGACTATAGAACATTGTATTTTTTTCTGCATCAAGAAAATTAATAATCAATATCTTAAACATATAGCGAAATGGATTGATAAAAGTTTCCAGGGCAGTTCAAGTACTTCGTGTATCGCTAAAAGCCTGTGAATCGTTTGATTTTGTGAAAACACTTGTATACATGGTTTTTAATTGATTTTCAACAAGTCTGTCTTGATAGATCCTGTTACATAAATTCCCCAAAAATGGTGACACTTTCCTAGCTGTGTTTTAACGATGGGCTTAAAAAGCTTTGGCGTTTCGAATGAATTTTTAAGCTGCACAGGGGAGCTAATAGTCTCCACCTTATCGAACAGGGAAACGAGCATCGGAAACCCTCGGAGAGCGCATGGAATTGTTCTTGAATAGGAGGAACGAGGGATTTTTAAGGACCGTCGAGATGACGGGCTGTCAAACGGCGGGCGGAAGGAAATTATTGAGCTAATTGCTGATAAGTTGCCAGCGAAACACTCGAGCCGAAGGTGATGGCGCCGTCCAGGAGAAGACAGAATGGAGGGAGAGGCAGGCAGCGCCGCTACAATCACCCAGAAGGAGAGTTTTTCCTCTTTTCCGCGGGAGAGACCCTCTCTCCCGCTTCTGTCCGCCTCTCCAGACAGAAATATGCGAAGCCGCGCGGGCCGACGGTCGAAAAGCTCGGACGCTTAATTGGACAAAGCCCCAACCTTACTTCGGCGAGGGCCGAGCACTCAGCCTCGGTCGCAATATGCCAAAAAAAAGAAGAAAAATATATATGAATCACTTCTCGCAGGAGCTCGGGGTGCGTAAGAGTGGATGACATTGTGCCTGCCGTCCGGGGGTGGAAAAAGAATTAACAGCCTGGACAAAGAGCGAAATTCTAGATGAGGGCTTATCTCGAGGACGTCTGATGGCTTTGCGCTGCTCTGTCACCGAGACTGCACCTGGAGATCGACTGTGTAATCACAGGATCCTCTGATTCCTCATTTTATTAAAACATTTATTACGTTTCTGAAAAAGTCCTGATATTTGATAGAAGTGCATTATGCCCATACATCGTTCTCCGGAACCAGTGTGCTTCCATGACGCTGCCTGTGCATGAGGAGTAAAAAGGTTTGTAATGTTGTAAGCAATGGTTGAAGAATAGATCTATGTACGTACCGCGCGAGATCTTAATCCTGAGATCATGAACAATAATCATTTTACACATTGTAATGACAAAAATTTGCAGACATCAAGTGGACTTACAAGTAGAAGTATGTATTCCAAGATTATTCAGGAATATGGAGTAAGAATTGTTTTTCATATCATCAGGGTAGACTGTTAATGTTATCATAATCAGCGTGAAATGATTCTTCGTGTAGATATCAAATGAATTTCTGAGAGGAAATATGTAATCCAAAAGCGTCTATTCAGAAGTCAGGATTGCTTCCAGCCTTATCAGGATAAAGTCCGAGTACTAGCAGACTCAAAGTAGAACGATTGCGCGCAGTATTCCCTAATGAACTATCGTCGTGCAGTCCCACATGGGAGCCCGCGTTAGGTATAATCTCGCAGGATATAGGCCACTTAGCCAAACTCTCCGGTTTCATTTACAGCGTGGCGCGAGTGCCGATTTTTCTCTTGCGGTTGATCCTTCTCTACCCGAGCATAGCTCCATAACATCCTCCTCTCGTCGAAACGAGGTGTCGGTGGCTGACTGTTCGCAATATCAGCCGCTGCCTCCCGTCATCTGCGAGAAGTGCTCAAAGAGATATCCGCGAAACAAGTTTTCCCGCAATTTTCCTTCTATTCCTTCGGGAAGGTCCCGGAAGGATCTCTTCTCTCTCCCTCCGCCCCTCTGTCCTTGCCGTCCTTCGCCCCTTCTGTGTCCTCGGTGATCGAGCCGAAAGGATAGAGAGCACGAACCCGATGGCGATGCAGGCGACCAAAGGGAGACAGCCGGTCAACAGAGGGAGAGAGAGAGGACGAAAGTTTGGGAGAAAGAAGACAGGACCCAAGAGATGACCGTGCCAGGCCGGTGGCTATAATTTCATTAGCCGCTACGAGACAAATGAGCGAGCATTGCGAGACAAGCCGCGCCGGTTGGCCGGGAGATTTACTCTCGCCTCTGCCTTTTCCCGTTTTCGAAATAACATAACGCCGGATCGGGATAATAACGCTCGTGGCAAGGGACGCACGCGTTTGCTGAAAATTAATTTTCACGCCGGAAAAATTGCGTTAACGCCCGCGTCCGATGCCGACACCGGTGTTTGACAGTTTAATCACGATTCTGCGCTGTACTCGTACATTGTATACCCCAAAATAGAAGCGCAAACATTGCACGCGAAGCATATTTAACATAAGAAAAGCTAGAATATTATTTCGTTGAAAGCTTTCACCGATCTCCACATCTCCAGCCAGTATTTTATCAATGAAGTTTAATAATATCAGCACATCGAATTTTATACACTTATAACAATAATTGGTAATTTGAGAGACTAGGAAGGTAGAAAAAATTGAACAGTATCAGAAAGATATTCTTAAGGGAGTAGACTCGTTTCCAGAATTGCAAGGGTACGGAATGTGCCTTCTCGTTTCTCGATAATGCAAAGATGGGGTTTTCGGTAGTCAAAAGTGCTAGATAAAAGATCGATCTAGGCCGCAGTTGCCCTCAAAAGTCCATTTTTACGTTTACGAGGTGTAATTTGCATTATTCGGCAGCATGTAGCTGTCGCAGCTTTATGCTTCCGAATAATGCAAATTACGCCTGGTGAACGTAAAAATAGGACCTTTGAGGGAGACTGTGGTCGAGATTGATCTTTTATCTAGCGTTGTGACTACTGAAAACCCCCCTCTTTGCATTTTCGAGAAGTGAGAAGGCGTATCCCGCATCCTTGCAATCCTGGAAACGGGACTATGTCCTTAAGTGGGTCCTGCTTCTTGCAACGAACGCAGACAATTCTTATTTTGCACAAAAATCCGCAGTTTTCAGTTTCGAGTTTAAAATTAGAAGCACCGTCAGAGGATATAAAAACCAGCTAGAAAGATCTTGATTCCTAAGGATCACTCGTCTGTAATTTATAGACTGCGGATGTTTATGCAAATGCATATTTTTATCGAAAATAGATAAAAAAACTGGGACCTAAACAGAAATTTGTTTTGTCATTAGAGGATTTTAAAAACATAATTTTTATTTTGCATATTTGTCATATTGCATATGTTTTGCATAAGTGCATATTTCTTGCATAAATATTCGACTATTTAATGCTACGCCAGAATAAATAAGATAGATGTGCCTAAAAATTTATAAAAATAAATTACAAAATATGCCATTGCCACCAGAACTTGTAATCACAATATGGGGAACCTGGCTGGAAACAGCGTTTTTATATGCAACGCATTTAGAAGGAATAAAAGACGTCATAGAATCGTTCGATGAAAAGGAGGCTTGGTCAATTAAATCGGGGAAAGAAGCATTACGATGTAAGTGTTTACAACAAAATTTAACATTTATTCAGAGCCATTTCCAAATGTTACCTGAGGCCATGAAGAAATTGGAAACAATAGGATTACCTCTAATGGAATCTATGGATTTGGTAACTACAGTTATAGAAAATTTAAAAATCATACCCGATGATTGTGGAGAAAAGGTTACACATAAAATGGAATCTTTATTAAAACGAAATGTACATTTTAATGTATTACTAAAAATAAGCAAGATTTTGAAGGGTGAACACGTTAAAGGACCACGAGAGGTTCTGGCACATCATTGGGGTTTAAATATGCCTCTATAACATCATGTGATGTAAAACGCTCTTTTTCAACGTATAAATTAATTTTAATAGACAAGAGGCATCAATTTACAATCGACACTATAGAAAAAACTATTGTTGTATGTTGTAATTTAAATTATAATAAAAAAAACAATAAAATAATTACTATTTTACACATCCATACATGCATTCCCTATACATATATTTAGCATATACCTTGCATACATCTTGCATATACCGGGTGATTCACGACAAACAGGCCACCTAAATAGCTCCATTAGGATTAGAGATAGAAGAAAATGTTAGAGAGAAAAGTTGTACTGTTAAAGGGGACAAATATGGTGATATAAAAAAATGTTCCGATTGTAGTCGTATTCAAGGTCTTTTGAAGGTCATCGATGATTTTTAAATAGCACCATATATTTTTAACTTCACAGTGTTGTAGCTGATGTCAAGACGAGTTCAATGATGTGGTACACTATGACCTCCAAGTGACCTCGATCTTCGAAAATTGGCGTTTCTTTGCGCGGTCCATCTCTTCCTGCTATGGAGATACAAAAAATATTTGTTACATAGTGTGCATATCATCAATGGACGAAATATCTGGCAAGAATATTTTTTTCCAAAGGTCATTCTTTTCGGAGTTATCAAGGTCATCGATGTTTTATGATACATAACTACATTTTTATTTTATTGCATCGGGTAACTGATCGAAAAATACATTCAGATATGTATAATAACATGACCTTGAAATGACCTTGATCTTCGAAAATTAAAGTTTTACCTTCAGATCAAGCTCAAGGTCATGTTATTATACATATCTGAATGTATTTTTCGATCAGTTACCCGATGCAATAAAATAAAAATGTAGTTATGTATCATAAAACATCGATGACCTTGATAACTCCGAAAAGAATGACCTTTGGAAAAAAATATTCCTGCCAGATATTTCGTCCATTGATGATATGCACACTATGTAACAAATATTTTTTGTATCTCCATAGCCGGAAGAGATGGACCGCGTAAAGAAACGCCAATTTTCGAAGATCGAGGTCACTTGGAGGTCATAGTGTACCACATCATTGAACTCGTCTTGACATCAGCTACAACACTGTGAAGTTAAAAATATATGGTGCTATTTAAAAATCATCGATGACCTTCAAAAGACCTTGAATACGACTAGAATCGGAACATTTTTTTATATCACCATATGTGTCCCCTTTAACAGTACAACTTTTCTCTCTAACATTTTCTTCTATCTCTAATCCTAATGGAGCTATTTAGGTGGCCTGTTTGTGGTGAATCGCCCGGTATTTTGCTTATATTTTGCATATTTCGACATATTATAAATGCATAAAGATCCGCAGTCTAGTAATTTATTTTAAAGAGCCAGTATTAACCAGGATATTTTGTCATTCGAAGGAGCGTAATTATGTTTGCACGAAAGCAAAACGAGCAAAGATTTATAAGGTAATTTGGCACATGGAGTTTCATTTAGCGATGGAACTTACGTTCAGCGTGTCTTACATCTCCGAGGCGGACACCTGACTTTTTAAACGATAACACAAATTGCGAGTTCAAAGTTGTTCTTTAATTACATAAAAGCGAACGGGTTCTGCAGCTCCCGAGGTGCAGCGATCATTCCCCTCAATTAATTCACTACAGCGTCGAGTCTTCTTTCTTGTGCTTCATTATTGCCCGGGCCGTCTCTCTTTCGCCGTCAACTATTTGCCTTGGTAATTACCGGCACACGAAATACATCGCAAGAAAAACATTAATATCAAACGACGTGGCTGCCGACAGTGTAAATACAGTATCTTAATGGTGCGCCAACTTTCGAGCGATCTCGAGACGCGGGAGAAGGAAAATGAGGAAGTATGTCTATCTGCTAACTCTTCTCACCCTCGATGTTTGCTTTCTGCCGGTTCTTATTTAGCCTTTCGGTAGTCATTAATATTTTATCTCCGCCCCGGCTAATTTCGTTTGGCCTTAACGAACTCCCGTTAAAAAATCAAAGGCCTCCGTGCGTTGCCGGTCTCGAGCATCGAATTTCTGCAATGAGAGTGCTAATTAGGTGACACTACTAGTTTGAAATCGCGTCTTACATTTCGGGATACGCTGAGAAGGAATTTAGACATTCGCCTGCACTCCAGAATATGCAAGGTGAGCCATCGGAGACAAGCCACCTGAATAACTTCTATATTTTTTGAAATAGGAAGAAATCTTTCAGACAAAAGTTGTTTGGTTTCGAGGGGCCCATTACGTGGTGTACATAACTATTTTCAGGTGAAGGTGCTTAGGAGATTTGAAGGTCAATCTAGTTTTCTCAAATGGAACCACATATTTCTGAACTCGTCTGTAACCGTTTAACACCGAAACTACCGAGCACTAAACAGGACTTAAGAATTAGAATTAGATGAATTTATGATTTCGGCGCCAAGTTCGATCATTCATAAGGAGACAGCAAATGTGCAATTATTTAAACATGCATCTCGACGTTTCGATCCCTATGTGGATCATTTTCACAAAGAACATATATTGCGTCAGAAAAAAATGCAAGAAAATTATAATTTCGCAAAAATATTACAACACAGCCGTGTAGATCCAAAAGATCAAACAAAAATAATACACTTACTTGCTGCGGCAAGAAAAGGAAAAAACATTTTAAACGAAAATTATGAGTTACACAAAGACGAACTTCCATCCATGGAATTAGAATTAGACTACGGATTAGAATTAGACAAAACTTTGATAACATTAGGAGAATCTAAGAATATCGTTAAACTGTGTTCAACTTACTAAAATGAATAAAAGATAATCTTCAACTTTTCTAATTTCTGTGACTCGCAATGATCTTGGAAGATTTATATTTTGTGCAAAGTTGCGCGCAGTCTAATAATACCAGCATTGATTTACCAGTAATTTATACTTGAATTGTATATCGATGGCCCAAAATTCCTGAACATCCCGGAAGTGGGAGGTTCCTGAGACCATGTGAAGTGATATTTTCCTGTGCAAAAATATTATCCGCGGCTTTGTTTCGGAGTTATCGCGTCTAGGTCGCTCTCTGATTGGTCCGTGTTTTTCGTTAATAATTCCTAAATAAAGCCGCGGCGGCCATTTTTGCAAAGGAAAATGTCGCTTCAAATGAACTCAGGAACCTCCCATTTCCGGGATTTTCACTAATTTTGGGACAGAACTAGCTCGATCGGAGGCATCCTCTCGGAATACCCCCACTTCTCCCGCCCGCGCGTCTCGGTCCCCGTGACGGCCGCAGTGCTCGGAGCACCGACATATTCAATTTACAGGGTTTTTATTCACGTAAATCAAATCCACATAGAACCGATATTCGCGCAAATTAAGGGACAGGTGTAGTTTTATTGAGCTTGACAAAGGATCGAAGGAATGTATATTACATCGCATATTAGCCTTCCGCGTTCGCTACACCGGTTTCGATCGAGACAGAGGAAAAAATTACTATACTATGCTCACGGTAGAATCCGAGGCTGGTCCTGCATAAAGGATAATAGGGGCGTATCCTTGTTTCGTAAGCATTGCCGGGCAAGCTCAGTAACAAACCTGCGGATTCGTTCGATCAAACTTAATTAGCGCCGAATTCCAGACATAATTAAATTCGACCGCCGTGCAATTTCACGAAGGCGAAAATATAAATTTTTCCCCTTTATAATAGCTTTATAAAAAAATTCCTCAAGAGAATATATCTATAGCTTCAGTGACTGTGAAAGAGCAAATCTAAGAAGAAGATTCACGAAAGCCACCAAAAATTTGTAAGTTGAAGGGCTTTCTGGATGGTATTTAACATAATATCGTAACTTATATTTACAGTGTGGAGCATCGCGTAATCCCGAGATCACGGAATTGCCTCGACGTATCGTTTGCCACCCTAAAGCTTAAACTAAAAAAAAATTACACCAGCATCCCCGGCCGGTTTATCAAGATATGTTAATTCCGGGGGAGGGTGGGAGGTATATATTGCAGGCCCTTCGGTGATACTAGGCAGCAGTACTTACACGGGACGTTAACCTGCCGTTCGTAGGCCAGGCGTATCCCGGAATCCAGTTATCAGCTAATGAAAAGAAGAGCGAGGCCGCTCAATCTGCTCCGTTCACAGTGGCTCGTAACTGCCTCTAAGAATCTGCCGAGGGCGGGGTTAAAGGTTGCCCCGAGAAGAAGGGCTTATCTTTGCGCCGGATTTTTTAAGATTAGCCTCCTGTGTCGTATTAAGCAAGGACCGTTTAAGCTCGCCTCGTACGAATTGGGGAGGCGAGCCCTCGAACTCCTCCCACGGTGGAGTTCTACCTTCCAACACCCTCTCGAGGAGCGCGATACTGCACGTAAATAGCTACTTGTCGGATCGTTTTGGAAACCTGCATGCAGATCCGCTGCCGGCTGGAAATTAAGACCCCCATGGAGTCGCGTTATGGCGAAAAATTGGAGCCGAAGCCGATACCGGCGCAAATTGTCCCGAAGGGCTCTAGTTTCTACCTTCAGTGAAGGTTCTACCTTTAGTGAAGGTAGAGCTGGCTTTCCTGGTCTTTTGGCTAGCAGAGTTAATCCCTTCCGGGCAAACAAACTCTTTACAACAATTAATAATTAAGTCTGCAGATTATTTTACTATAGTATAGGCGCCAGATCAGAGGACTTCACTCGAATTGAGGGGAAAAGTTATCTGCTCTCTGCTAGTACCGCATTAGTCACGTGACACTGTGACGCATGCACGACAGAGACGTAGCGCGTCACGTGACCAGGCCGCGGCGGAATCGTGGGAGAATAGTCGAAGGGGAAGGTAGAGTGGGGAGACAAGTCTTAATCTAACGACTCTGATTCGAAGAGTTATTGTCTTATCTTTACTAATAATTCAAGCCCTGTTCATTTTTCTGAATGTCAACCCTTCACATGTAAGTGTATCTCAGAGCAATATTAAAATAACATTATTGCTCTTGTAGCTACCGAAAACCTATTGATATATTTTGTGTAAGATACGTTTAATGGTTTCCTCTTAATAGTCTGAAGAGAAATCATTGAATTATGTTATTCAAGCTAACTTGCTTGGTTTACGACACGAATAAAACTGCTACAGCTGTTGAACAATCTATTAAGAATTTCTTGATCGTCGATCGCCGTCGTTTTGAAGGCCTGTTAGACAATTGAGGGTAGCTAAAGCACGAAGTACCTTAATTCCAAGACTCGTTTTAATAACCATCCATAGAATTCCATAGGGTCCATAGAATTTTCTAAACGTGTCCGAAGCGGAGCCCCACGGAGAATGCGAGAGTTAAGGGGTTGCGAACGAGCCGCGGGAACCAAGTCGAATAAAAGCAACAGTCGAGAGTACAGTCTTCAAACATCGGGAAAGTTCAGCCGGTTTTTCCGCGAAACATTAATATTATTATTTCAACGATTGAGTCCGCCGACGAGAAGCGGGCTCTCATTTATTTTTCTTTCGCTTTGGAACGCTCGCGTCCGAGAGAAAGATAGAGAGAGAGAGAGAGGGGGAGTCCCTCTTCCCCCGGTTGCAAACCGCCCCTCCGCCACTTTCATCCGTTCGTGGCAAACGGTTTTTCCCGCAATTTCCTCGGGACTGCTTGTTACGCAAGTTTTCCACCCCAATTGACTGACCCCCTCCTCGACCAGATTATTTTTATAATTTTTCTTGGCGCCCGGCCTCTCGTCGTGGGAGCAACCCTTTGGCCGCCTTGCAACCCCTCGTGCAGGGCCGCGGCACCTGCTTGCCGTTAATTTTTATTAGGCGAGCGAATGACGCGGGAGCACCTCCGGCTCGATTAACAAAGCTGTCTGTAAGGTCTCCTTCGCCTCGTATAAGGCGTTTTAATTACACCGGCTCGACGAGGAAACTTTTTTCATTTTCGCCGGAGACGTCGCTCTAAAAAATTCAGAGGAATTAATCTATTTATGAAAAAACACGCCACCGCCAGGCCGAGTCGAGCAACACACTGCCCCGTGTATTGAATGCGGTTCTATACAGGATATTGTTGCGCCGCCACCGCGTAATTTCGCCGGATATGAAACGCTTGCGTGCACACAACAACCTCGCACCGCCGACACTGAATCACAAAGTTTTACTCTGAGTTACGCGAGAATGCGCGTCTTCGCGCTGTTTTAAATCGCCGAGCTCCGTTCAGCGCTGGACCCACCACCAAACTTGAAGGTAAATATTGGGTTGGCAAGAAAGTAATTTCGGTTTTTACTAACTGATGGCGTTATGTTTTGTTTGATTGGCTTCTGTTAACGTTGCGTTTGTTTTCTTTCTGACATTTCATAACTGCATCTTTTAGGTTACTTTTGAAGCAAATTACACGTAATTTTGATTAAAATTGTTAGTTCTGTGTCAATTTGAACATGGAGTGCAGAAACGAACATTATAGGCATATATTGCTCTTTTATTTCCGTAGAGGTAAAAAAGCTGCCGAGGCTCACAAAGATATATGCGAAGTTTACGGTGTAGATTGCTTAACAGAACGCACGTGCCAGAATTGGTTTAATAAATTCCGTTCTGGAAATTTCTCACTTAAAGACGACCAACGTTCTGGTCGATCATCTGGAGTTGATGATGACCAAATGAAAGCCATTATTGAATCGGATCGTCATATAACTGTCCGAGAGATTGCAGACAGGTTAAATGTCTCGCATACAACCATAGAATATCGTTTAAAAAGTCTCGGAATCGTTAAGAAGCTCGATATTTGGGTTCCACACGAGTTGAAAGAAATTCACTTAATGCAACGCATCAACATATGCGATATGCATCTCAAACGAAATGAAATCGACCCTTTTCTCAAGCGAATCATCACCGGTGATGAGAAATGGGTTGTTTACAATAACACAACTCGAAAACGATCATGGTCCAAGCGTGATGAACCAGCCCAAACCACACCGAAAGCTGAATTGCACCAAAAGAAGATCATGTTGTCAATTTGGTGGGATTACAAAGGTATTGTGTATTTTGAGCTGCTCCCAAGGAACCAAACCATCAATTCAGATGTTTATTGTCGACAACTAACAAAACTGGACATAGCAATCAAAGAAAAACGGCCAGAATTGGCAAATCGCAAAGGAATCGTGTTCCACCATGATAACGCTAGGCCACACACATCTTTGGTAACACGTGAAAAGTTATTGGAGCTCGGTTGGGAAGTGATGTCACATCCACCATATAGCCCTGACATTGCATCATCAGATTATCATTTATTCCGAAGTTTACAAAACTCTTTGAATGGTAAAACATTCACTAATGATGATGATCTGAAATCGCACTTGGATCAGTTTTTCACCGAAAAGGATCAGAAGTTTTATGAGCGCGGAATTATGAAGCTACCAGAAAGATGGCAAAAGATCATACAACAAAATGGAAAATATTTTATTGATTAAAGTTCATTGCTTTGATAAAAAAATTGGATTTTATTTCATCTAAAAATACCGAAATTACTTTCTTGCCAACCCAATAAATTTCATGTTTTTGTAGTAGTTCAATTAAAATAAAACGATGTGAATTATACAGTTCGCATTGCCAAACTGTATTGTCGATATTTTGGATTGTCCAAAGTACCAATATGAGAAAGTGAAGCATAATGGTGACAATGGTTAGCAATTCCAATCGATGGTTACAATAAAATAACGAGGACTGCTGTGAACATTTGTATCTCCTCGTTTGAAATAGCTGAATGCAACCGTGCGCGTGGCTTGGTGTTTCCGAGAATTTGCGAGTATATCGAACATTTGAGGGCCCAACAGAAGGGGTAATTGCAGCCGGGGAAATAATTCCGATTAGCAGCGGGTTCGCCGATTACGGATTTACTTTTTTCTCCGGTCGAAATACTCGGGAAGCGATCCCGTCATGCGAATGAGGGCAAGCAAGCATGGAGAACAATAAAGTAATCAGAGGAGCTTTTCAAATCGGACTGGAGGCGGCGGAAGGAGGACGAGGCAGGTGGTCGGAGGTGGAGATGGTGTAGGTGGAGAACGTTCATGAAAAACTCGACGGAGGTTTAAAATGTGGGCAACCACTCGACGTAGTGGGGTTGGGAGAGCCCGGGCGAGAGAGTTCCTACATTTTACGAACCATTGTACACGCTCCTTCCGCATCGAAAGAATTTTAATATTTGCCAATTTAGCCCGGGCGTCCAGGGAGGTAAAGAGGCGAGCCTCTACCCTCGGCGCGATAACCACATCAAGGCGCCTCCGTCGGTTCAACTTTTGCCTTTGCATCGGTCAGTTTGCACGCCGGCCCGAAGAAAGAACCGAAACGAACTCCGACGAAATAACCCGAGCTCGAACTCAACCGCGCGTACACGCTGATAATAAAAGGAAGCCCCCGGCCTTCTGCCCGGCGGGGCTCGAGAACGATCGCCTTTCACCGGCGAATTAAACGCCGCGGCAAGACTCGCGCAATCGTTTCCGACAACTATTCCCGCGATTCGCTTGCTCCGCGGCGCGGGAATCCCACACGCTTTCCTGATAGCGAATTATTAGGTTGCCCCGAAGAGTTCCTGACGGCTCGGTGCGTGGATTCGCGCTGATCGTTCCTACTTGTTTCCCCATTTTGCCGGCACACTCTCATCTATTTTTACCCACCCGTTTCATTCTCAAACAATTATCTCAATTACACGCTGTTCTACTTGAAAAAATTAGCTCGTTTCGCCTCTCAGACTTCTCCTTCATTTTTCAACGATTCTTTCTAGGTAAGAATTGTGCAGTTTGCGCAGTTCTGCACCTTTGTGCAGTTTCAGTTGTTCAAACTTCTCCGTTAATTTCATTGCGAAACGGACAATACAATCAGAAATGCTTCTTAATAATCATTAGTTCACCGAGTCGAAGAAGGTCCTATTTCACTCACAAAATTAATTAACTTTTACATTAAATATTTTATATATATAAGACAAAGGATAATGTTAAGGACTTTCTAGGAGAATAACCAAGTTTGTGTTGCTCTAAAAGAAAGAGGTTATAATTGAGATATGGTGTATATACAATATTTACAAATATACAAAAAGATTTATTAATTACCTAAAAGAAAGAGAAACGACAATTAAAGTCTATTCTCCTCAATTCCTCCTAGGTCTATTATTTTATTTTATTTTATTTGTCACTCTAGTCTTTTCACACGTGTTCACTTACGTCACCTCTCTATGTTTTGATTGCACTCCTTGAGGATCGATACATATCGATTAGACGGCGCGCTGGGCTAATGAAGCGCGGCTGATTTGATTGAAAGAAAGCATTCGTTCTTTACATATATATGTACAAGGTGTCCCAGCTAACTTTATTACCCCAAGTAACTATTCAACGATATATTTTATGAACATTGTGAAACATGAAACTTAAATGACTCCGACGGGCCCACCTCATACAGCACTTGCTTTTTGTGGGTGGAGGTGTTCCAAATATTTCAATGTCACCATCATCATATCTCGTTAACTAAGAGATTTAGGACATGCGAAGGACAACACATATTTACTCCGATGTTTTCTGAAGAAGACGAACTCTATGAACACAATAATATAATGCACAGTAAAATAGTATAGCAACAACGCGTTTCTTCAACTAAAGCGCAATTTCCTCGACCAAAAACTGTCTTAGGTCCACCAAAGTGAAACAGCTAGCAGATGCCTTGGTTGCGTAGACTTCCAGCAATCACGAGGCATTTAAGCGTGCAAGGGCATGCTATTGGTCGGAAAGCAGCTGTCATAATTGGCGGGGAAGCATCAAAGGAGGGCCGTGGCATCGGTCGGAATTAAAAGCCACGGTGGCCGATCGTCGAATGAAACCAGAACCGGTGCTCGCCGTTACGGAAGGATCCTGCGCGCAGGGGTGGTGCGGGGTCGCTGTCGCGGTGAACTTTGATATTTCGTAATTCCATTGCTTGCAATTAGGGCCGGTAATTACCATAACCATTAGCGGGCCAGCGGGACACAGCTCCGAGAAACTACCCGGAACACTCGGGATACCCCGGCTGTGTCCCGGACATAAATACTGGTGGTCAGCCCGCTGTAGGAATGGCCACCATCCAGTGGCACGAACGCCAGGGAACTCCGGCGACGTAGCCGGACACACAATCAGGAACTTGTCTGAGGAATGCAACCACAGCCAGTTTCTTAGGACGGCCGAATTAAACTCGTTCCACGCGCCAAACCTCCGGGAACGGACACCCTTTGGCCGAGAGGGGACACCCAGCTCGGAAAGATGTCCGAGGTTCAGACCCGGAAACGGTGGAACGCGGCCAAACCAACACCCTGATCGGGGGTGGACCCTTCGCAGAAAGGGTGCGTGCCGATTCGACGTGTGCCCGAACGTGCCAATTCGGGGAACACGATTTGCGAATTCCGAGGGAATAAGAAATCCTGAATTTGGGGACCGCCGCTTCTGACCAGTTGCTGGATTCTCGAGACTGTGCTTTCGGGTCTCCATGATATTCAGAATCTAAATTTTTCATCTTACCATGGTCAGATGATCACAAGCATGTGTTTTAAGTTCCACTTGAGACTTATGAATGGTGTTGGCAGCTTTTTCTATTCTTGTCATTATTTTATCTAAACTGTTTTGAGGCCTAACCCTACCTCTTATTTCATACAAGAGTTATCTTTATCAGATGAAAACTAAAAGCAACCATTTTTATAAACGGAGATCGTAGAAGTATCAACGGAAAAATAACTATTGATATAAACAAGTACTTGGGAGTATTCCCAATGACTGGTTTGTTCCTATCTCCATTTCCATTTATTTTATAGAAACTAGATTAAGACGTTGCTTCTGCCATAAGTGCATAATGATCAACAGTCAAAACCAGTGGTTCTTAAACTGTGGTCCGCGGACCCCTGAGCCTTTGCCGGGGGTCCGCGAATCAATTTTGACGTCAACAGATATTTTTGCTAAAAAATAAAAGATTATTCAAATTATTTTCATGTACAAAATGTTTCATGTTTCAAATGAAGTCTCAAGAACTACGTAAAATGCCTAAGGTTGGGATGGGGTCTGCAAAAAAATGTTGTTCAAGAGGGGGGCCCCGGATCACATAAGTTTAAGAACCACTGGTCCAAACGATTCCATAGAACCGAGAGCTTTGATAACGCTAGTAAGTAATGCACTTAACCTCGCCTCACCCAGATTAATCCGGAAAGGTGTCCGAATAATTTACACGACCAAAAAACCTGAGCCGGTTTCCACCGGCGTGTTGCCAGTGGGCAAAGCCGGGGATCCAATTAAAAAAGTCAAAGGTACGCGGTGGAAGTGGGTCAATTAGTAGCACCTTGATGAAAGATTTAACCTACAATGTTCGAAACGGCCGTGGTCCTCGATTAGCCGGCTCATCTGTCGCGAGCCTCGTGTCCCGTGGAAAGGGACCGATTAATAAATCCGGTGGTGAGAGGCGAGGGTGCTCTCGGTGCGGTGGCGCAGTTGCAGGATGCAACTATGCAGGGGAGTAGTAGCGGCAAGGCGAATTCAATTAATCCAGCAAATCGACTCGGAGGTGGACAGGTATATCGAGTAGGCGCCTGAAATATCCAATTTTCTGAATGGAAAAGCACATTAGCCGAATGTTTAATTGCTATCCCGGGATCAGGAGTGGCCGTTGGCCATGCGAAGAGAGAGAGAACGCCGTTCTCCCGGCATCGTAACTGCATTTCCCCTGCAGCAGCCCAGCAACTTTCGCCTCCACCTCCTCACCCTGCTTCTACTTTCCGTTGCCTCCACGCGATTTTCTCTTTCTCCGCCGTCTCCGTCGCCCTTTCCCCGAAACCACCCTCGTTTTCCTCTTCTCTTCTGCACACCCCCGCACACCCACGCTCTCCGCCGTTTGTTTCTCAGTCGCTCTCCGCAGCGGTATCAATTAATCTCCCCTCTCTGACCCTCTTCACCGGGGTGCGTTCACCCCGCGCGCGCGACGGCATTTCCGGCCGAAACTTCGTTTCGTAGTCTATGGCCTGTGCCTGCTCACCCTCGTTCTACGTTTTCATTTCGCCGAGAGGGCAAGGCTCGGTATGGACGTGCGAGAAGAACAGTCATCGCCGCGCCGTATCACCTGTCAGCCGATTATCGGCGCCGATACCGCGGCAAATTCAAATACTTTTCACTCAATCACTCATTTAACTCTTTGCACCTATTATTATGACTCGACTCAATTTTATTCGTGAAAACTCCTGCGAGAAGTGCCAATCGGCATTTTTACATTGCCAGTTAGAATGCAGGACGTATCAGCACGAGTGGCACACAAAGCATAGGGTTGTTGTATTTGCAAAAATCAGAATAACATTTCCTCGATCGACGCTTCGTTACCGAGAGAATCGAAGTTGAACATACTATGTGTGTCCTTGGGGTCGTGAAAGTAGAATTGATTGGGCATGGTCCGACACGTTAGCCAACTCTTTTTTGGAAGATGTGACAAAATGGAAATAGTACAAGAAGTAGCAAAGCTTAGAATAAATTGAAAATAATATAAAATGTAGGATCCAATTAAAAACAAATGTGCCACTGCTTGGAGAGAAATAAAACTGTTAGACGACAGTGTTCTTTACAATATTACAGTTGTAGTAAAAGTTTTACAATATTTTTCACAAAATCGCCTGTACAGATATATTACCACGTTTTTATTAGCTCGCTTTCTTGTCTGTCTGTCTGTTTGTTCGGTACAAATTTTGCAATTGATTTTAAACTAACTTCCCGATGAGCTAGAGACTTGAAATTTTAAACATAGCTCAGAACTGGATGACAATGCAATATTTAAAAATAATTTTTTAAAAAAGCCTATGCGTTCAAGAGATATAAATTATTAATAATTTGTACCTTTGCACCCTCCCGCCGCGTGACGTAGTACGTCTTCGCGTTCAGCGTCCACACTCTACTACGTGCTCCCGCTCTGACTCATCCCCACTCCACTGACCCGCTTCGCACCGAAGGAGCTCAGTGTGCGTCAGTGTGCGTTCGAGCTCCGTGCGGTGTTTACAAAGTTACTACGTATTATTATAGTATAATGTTTGTTTACCAAGCGAAAGAACAGTTACACCGAAATTCTCCGTCGAACCTTTATCTTTGACATTTTACCACGGCGTTCGTTTTCGATATGACGCGTCGCAATACCGTCTGAAATTTACTACATGTCTCTGTCATAATCTCATCAAAATGTTCAAAATCGTTTGTAAAATTTCACACATATAAGGCTAAAAAGCAGAAAATAATTATTTAAATAAAAATAAATTTTTTAAAAATACCACGTTTTTAAAACGGACTAAAAAGTATAAAGTAAAATTTTTTAAAACGCCACGTTTAAGAACGGATTAAAAAGTATAAAATAATTTTTTCTAGCCCCATACAGATTCCTAACCCCGTACAGATAGTCCCGAAAATTTGTGATTGTGAATTTTGAATAGCTATGAAAATACTTGTAAGATTTAAAACGAAAAACGTGGGACGCATGCAATATATAATTGATGCATGAACAACTAAATCACTAACAATTTTATTGCACTGCAAATGATATGAACTGTTTTGCGAGGTTTCTCAGCGGCAGCTACTCTCTGCACTCCTTACTATGTATTATCTTGCGCCCCACGTTTTTCGTTTTAAATCTTACAAGAATTTTCTCGGACAAGTATTTTCATAGCTATTCAAAATTCACAATCACAAATTTTCGGGACTATCTGTACGGGGTTAGGAATCTGTATGGGGCTAGACAAAGTTATTTTATACTTTTTAGTCCGTTTTTAAACGTGGCGTTTTTTAAAATTTTATTTTATACTTTTAAAAACGTGGTATTTTTTAAAAATTTATTTTTTTCTTCTAAACTTCATTTCAAGGATTATATTTTCACAAACAATCTGACTGGAAACCTTGTAAAAAATTTTTCAATAGTTAACATTTTTATTTGCTAACCAGTCGCATACCTTTACTTGCACCGTTTAGTGTCATTTAAAATAAAATGTCTATTCAATGCTTAAACTGAAAGTTCAAAGCGTAGCAAACGCAGGTTCGAAGTGAAAATTGCATCGGGCGAATATACTTTTATGAATATTTAACCAGGCACAAGGCCCCGCGGAATATCGTGCGGAATGTTTTAAGAGACTCAAGGATTTTATAATAAAAACATACGACTGGTTAACCATTCAGCTGATACTCCCGACTTTAGCAGCAGTCCATTTCCTCGATCCCATTCCGGCGGGTTCGTAAGTCCCGCGGGATGTGAGATGTCCCGAAGTCGATAGTGATTAAAACTTTGACTTAACTCGCCCAGCCAGAACTCGGCTGGCTATTCGGGGATCGATTTGGTATTCCGGATATGTGACATCTCGCGAGTTCGACGCAACGAGACGATCCGTTGCGCGAAGAATGAGAATCGACACGGACGCGACGGTAATAATCAATGCCGGCTGCAGGTGCATCCCCTGGTTTCGACTGTACTTGCGATCAGGGAACATTATTTCGTTCTGCAAAGTCTAACAATTATACCACGACAATCAAATTTAATTTCCTTTTCTTTTAACGCCGTTTCCATAGAAATTAATTTTTTTCCGGCTCTACGCTTACTGTTATTACTAGACCGCGGATTTTATTCATGTATGGCAAAAGTGGGCAGGTGCGATTTTGAACAATAAAAACATTACAAGAATCCAAGAGTATCAAAACATTTTTTATAACTTAATAAAATCAGTAAAAAGAGAAATAAATTTCCAATTGGTACCTAAGTTTTATAATTACTCTATACGATTTTTATTTTGTAAAAACCATCCGCAGTCTAATTATCACGTTTATAATACTAGAGAGATGTAGAATTTGTTTGTTTCGAATAAGTTGGATAAAAACATTGTATTTTAAGTTGGATAAAAACAAAGATCACTTCAATGTATAAACAAAAATTATTTCTTCAAGAGAAAAAAATGATTTGACGATTCACAAAGGTTTTATTTTATTTTTAGCATTCAAATTGAAAAGATAAAGATAAATGCCACAACATGTCGACTCTAGACTTGCAATTCGACAGATTAAAAATTGAATGTGCAGATTGTAGAAAGCTCATAGATTTCTTTAAATATTTTAGCCAGGAATAGATTGCTCATTGTCAGATAATTTCAGTGTATCTTTTTAGGAGATTCGTTGTAGAAACATCCGTCGGCAAATGATGAAACACAACGAAACATTGTATTGCTGACGACGGGAGCCGGTTGTTTACGTTATTAAGTAAATGTACGAAGATCGCACTGTGTATGGGGGTCTCGGGATGCGGGCCTAAACGCCGACTAAGCACCATGAAATTCTCATCGATCGTGAGCAACGACGTCGTGGTAGACGTCGTCGTCGTCGGTGAATAGATAGGCGCCAGGAAGGCCGACACGCCAATTTATAACGCACTAAAACCGTCGATGCGTGTGATCCACATGCGTCACGCACGCCGCAGCACGCATCCACAATAAACTCGGTTCGCCAACCAAAGGATTACCTTCGAACCGATCAGCCAAGACTGACGAAATTCTCAATGAAAAATCCAATCGCCCGGAATAATTACGGCGGTTCTGTTCCTCTTGCAATAAAGGTCTCCCAGTAAAATCAAGCTCCATACTTGCTGCTACTTAACACAATTTTATACAACCTCGATAAGTAGAGTTTTCGATATCAGGAGTGTTAGAAATGAATTACGAAGTAATGATGGTACAATGATTCGTTTGATTGGTAGGTGAAGGATGCATCTAATTCATGAATGACTGACGTTCTTTTTTGTTCCATCTGAAAACTTTATGTTAAACAGAGTTACATTTAATTTAGCACGTCATGATTCTATCTAGACGGTGTGTTAGCTACATTTATAACTTTCGCATGAAACTGTCCTAAAACAAAGACGAAATTAGTGATCTAGCAGTGTACAAGAATTTAAATTAGTAAGTTCATTTCTACTGATACAGATACATAATGAACACACTGATCTAAAAAATGCTGAGAACATGTATTGCGGAAAGGTAGGTTCGGCATATTGTTTGTTTGTTTAGAAAATCTCGATGGAATATTATATGTGTGTGTAAATAGGAAAGTTTCCGTCAAGATCTACAGACAGGAGCTTTTATATTTCACGAAAGATTTAAGAACTAATCAGGCGAAACATCGCACTAAAAATACCTGTTTTACATTTCACTACATTTACTAATCAATGCTGAGAACATGAAAGAAAGATAGGTTCGGCATATTGTTTGTTTGTTTAGAAAATCTCGATGGAATATTACATGTATGTGTAAATAGGAAAGTTTCCGTCACGATCTACAGACAGGAGCTTTTATATTTCACGAAAGATTTAAGAGCTAATCACTGGAAACACCACACTAAAAATACCTGTTGTACATTTCCAGATTTGTCACCAAAATATTGGGTTGGCAAGAAAGTAATTTCGGTATTTTTAGATGAAATAAAATCCAATTTTTTTATCAAAGCAATGAACTTTAATCAATAAAATATTTTCCATTTTGTTGTATGATCTTTTGCCATCTTTCTGGTAGCTTCATAATTCCGCGCTCATAAAACTTCTGATCCTTTTCGGTGAAAAACTGATCCAAGTGCGATTTCAGATCATCATCATTAGTGAATGTTTTACCATTCAAAGAGTTTTGTAAACTTCGGAATAAATGATAATCTGATGATGCAATGTCAGGGCTATATGGTGGATGTGACATCACTTCCCAACCGAGCTCCAATAACTTTTCACGTGTTACCAAAGATGTGTGTGGCCTAGCATTATCATGGTGGAACACGATTTCTTTGCGATTTGCCAATTCTGGCCGTTTTTCTTTGATTGCTATGTCCAGTTTTGTTAGTTGTCGACAATAAACATCTGAATCGATGGTTTGGTTCCTTGGGAGCAGCTCAAAATACACAATACCTTTGTAATCCCACCAAATTGACAACATGATCTTCTTTTGGTGCAATTCAGCTTTCGGTGTGGTTTGGGCTGGTTCATCACGCTTGGACCATGATCGTTTTCGAGTTGTGTTATTGTAAACAACCCATTTCTCATCACCGGTGATGATTCGCTTGAGAAAAGGGTCGATTTCATTTCGTTTGAGATGCATATCGCATATGTTGATGCGTTGCATTAAGTGAATTTCTTTCAACTCGTGTGGAACCCAAATATCGAGCTTCTTAACGATTCCGAGACTTTTTAAACGATATTCTATGGTTGTATGCGAGACATTTAACCTGTCTGCAATCTCTCGGACAGTTATATGACGATCCGATTCAATAATGGCTTTCATTTGGTCATCATCAACTCCAGATGATCGACCAGAACGTTGGTCGTCTTTAAGTGAGAAATTTCCAGAACGGAATTTTTTAAACCAATTCTGGCACGTGCGTTCTGTTAAGCAATCTACACCGTAAACTTCGCATATATCTTTGTGAGCCTCGGCAGCTTTTTTACCTCTACGGAAATAAAAAAGCAATATATGCCTATAATGTTCGTTTCTGCACTCCATGTTCAAATTGACACAGAACTAAAAATTTTAATCAAAATTACGTGTAATTTGCTTCAAAAGTGACCTAAAAGATGCAGTTATGAAATGTCAGAAAGAAAACAAACGCAACGTTAACAGAAGCCAATCAAACAAAACATAACGCCATCAGTTAGTGAAAACCGAAATTACTTTCTTGCCAACCCAATAGTTTACATGTCCTAGTAAAATTGGAATGACTGTGCGAGTTCGAGGATCGCAGGGGGAGAGAATGCGCCCAAGTACATGACGGGCACCCGAATTAAAACTGTCTTCGATGTGCAAAATGTTCCGCGCGATCTACGAGAGAGATCGTCATTTACGGAAACATTTTTGCAGCCTCGGATATCCCCGGGTCTCAAATCAGCGTCAAAGGGGTCGCGTCGTGTGTATTCGCGGGGGTGGCCGATCCAGCAACGTTTCGCATGAATATTTTTCATCGCTGCTCCTCCGCGTACCCCCGTCGTCCCCGAACAAAACCGGGAAATGTTCATCATGCATTACCCTGAAATAGTAGGGGGTGGGGGGTGTGCCGGAAGCAAGTGGTAGGGGATACACGGCGTAGATACATTTGTTAGGATAAATTCCAGCTGTCTGCAGGAAGGAGAGACGGCCGCCGCGAGAACCGGACGGAACTTTTGAAGCATAACGAATTACTCGGATATTTAATGTATATACGTGATTTCGGGATTTCGTTAGTGTGGAGAATAGTTGAGAACGAGGGGTCCGGTTTAGCCCGGGTATCAATTACCTAACTGCGCCAGCCAGAAAAGAGACCAAAAATCCCGGACTCGACGGAGAGAGTGACTCTCGCGATTGTCGCTCGAGCGTCGTCCCATTTGTCTGTCCCGCAGTTTTTAATTAATAACATCATAGAGCCGAGCGCCGGGAAACACGGAGCGGATCCTACTCATCCCCGACATCGGAAATTGATGATTTTTGCTCGACCGTGAACTCTTATTCACTTCGCTCGTTCGTTAATTGAATGAACCGATTATTTAACGCGGAAATAAATATGTGTTTATGTGATTATTTGTGTAATGCATTATCGATTTTTTGTATGTTAAGAAATTGTATTCATCGCTCGTCTATGTTCATTCTACTATCTTTCATCTGTGCACATACAATTATATCATGTGGACTGATGATCAGAATATATGACCTTCAATGGTGGACACCGTGAAGTAAAGCCTTGACCTGAGAAAACGGAAACCGCAGGATCTACGAAAATTATCTCCTCCGCTGCGGAGCATGCACCGCGAGGACACAAGAAATAGGAAAACCACAGGATCTAAGAAGCAACACGGATCCTAGGGCTTTTCTTAGATCAAAGCTATACTGTATATTGAAATAAAGTAAGAATTGTTTCTGTTTTCCAACAATTCTCAAACAAATTGATCTTTTTGATACATAATTGAGGATGAACCTATTTAAACAACTGTAGATAACATTAATGTACCCTGTAAATTAAAAGGAATTACTTCAATTCTAAGTTACTTCGAGCAAATACAGTTGACACAGGTGAACAACTGGTGCAACCCAAAAACTCCTGCAACTCGGAAGCAAGATCATGCTACAGATATATGTCTGTGTGTACTTTTTACTTCTTTTAATGTGTCAAATTCTCCAATAAATTCGGGATATATCCTTGTGCAGGGAATAAAGATTGAATAAATTCGTGATTGTATATCGGACAGGTGGAAACTACGATTCCGGGGCCGGTAACAAGATTAATCTAGTATAAACTAGGATTGGACGTGGTCTCACGGGTGTCGATATGGACAGCTGCCGCGTGTCGGAATTCTCTTCGAGGTCCCCCGTTTCACCTGCAAGGTGAGGCGAACGAAGCGAGAGCAAGGCAAACTTTTGCGACCGATCCGCGGTCAGGATCAGGGACGGCTGGGTTGCGGGTGGCAGATCTACAAACCGGAATGGGATCTGTCCGCTCCAGACGTTACTACCCCGCCTATTCCATCCGAAAGCAGTACAAGTCGCCTCTACGTACCACCCACGATGAGGAAATGGAACGTCGACGACGGCAACGCCGAGAAACCTCGTCGTGGCCAGCTGAACAGAGCCTACTTCCATCGTACGTGCGGCCCGAACGAATTTTCGGGGAACTGCATCGTCTCCCCGGCTTCCAATTTGCGAGTCAACTGTCCATGAACCTCCCACAGTATCCTCCGCCACGAATAAATACCGGTTCGCTTATGAAACATTATTTCCAACCACTATTTACTTTACGGAAAAATTTACGACAATACAGATACAATACGACATACAGATGGATAAAGATTTGCAGTCTAGTGATTCTAGTTTGGTGTACAAAGTCTAAGGCAGACCGAAGTACTTTTCGAAAATAATTTGATAAAAATTTATATAAATTGGGCACAAAGGGCCATTTTTTAGAAAAGAATCATTCCCCGTCATGTTCACTTTCATCTGCGAGTTCGTGAACACCTAACCCGCGAACGTGAGAATAGAGAAGGAATTGCTCGGCATCTGGAGGACCTCGTCGTGCGGTTTCCGCGTCCGCGCATTCTTATTCCCGAGAAATAACCTTAAATTCTGTTTGCCAGTCCTTTTTACACAAAGAACCGATATGTAGATCGAGCGTGGGGGTCTCCGCCGTATGAAAGGCTAATATCGTGCCGCTACGTGTTCAGTGTACGTAACGTCGCGGGGTTGAATCGTCGGAAGACAGCGCGAGAAATTGCGGGAAAGACGAAAAAAAAGGGGAGAAAAGTCCGGCTATAAAACCATTGCTTCACGGGTCGTGGGAGGACTGCATTAAAATGACTTCCCAGCGAGAGCATGTTGCCAACGACATCATAGTTCGCGGCACAATAAACGCCGCGCTCGTTTGTTTATGAAGTGCGGCGGCATTTTTACGAGCCCAGGCGTCGATCATGTGGTTTTTCAATATAGCATTAAATTCTGTGGAAGTCTCCAACCAGTGTCCCCATTCTACCTTCCCCTTCTACAACGCTATTCCCCCACGCTCCCGCCACGGTCCGGTCACATGACGCGTTCCGTTTCTGTCGTGCATGTATCACAATGTCATGTGACTAATTCGGTACTGGCAGAGAGAGAGAGAGAGAGAGAGTCTCAAACATTATACGTTGGCTGGAGACTCACCATAAATTTCACAAGAGCCAGAGAAAAGTTAATTTTCGGCGTTGATGATGTTCTTATTCATAAAATTGTAAATCGAAAACTTAAACCATTGGAGCAGACTCATTAGGTGGTTCTTAAATGAAAAAATGTTCACGAATAATCTGTCTGCATTCCTGCACTTCGTGTGCAAGCCCACTATTTCTCCGGATGCTTGTAGTTTCACATTCTTGAAGATTATTAAATACGATATTGCTCTGTTATGTAATTTTTCATCTGTTTGCATTCATTTAATGATTCTCCAGGTTCTTCAGTCGCTTCTACCATACCGGTTACAGGCAGCAAATACTCGGACGCAGCTAAGTGTTTTTGTAATTATCGTAAAGCAGTTTCGTACAAGCATTGCCGGTTTTTCCAGAAAGTTATCGGTTTCTTCAGTTTTTCGGTCGAAGAAGTACGGGGCAGTTAATTGGTGAAGTTGCGGTCGGAAATGCCGGGGAAGTTTTTGAACTTCGGTTCGTGGCGAGAAAGAAGGTTTCTCTTCAAATAATTATCTAAAATTTTCAGCAGACTTTTTGCCGCTTCTTTCTGAAGCAACCGATACCGCAGTCTGTAAAAATACCGATAACAAAAGAGCGTCTTGGGTGAAATGGTACACGCTCCGTTGATTCTCCACATCTTTTCCTTAATTAAAACTCTGCATACATTTCAGATTTCTTTTTTAACCAACTTCGAACACTGAAATTCAACTCAACGCGTTCTGGTACATACTTATAATGCGATATAATTTTAAATAGCTACAAAATTAATACTCTTGTGAAACTTTTTTTGACTAACGATTGATTACTGTAATTTTCTTCATTTCCAATTTTCTGGTGGTTCACGTTTGATGTTATCCGTATCTTGTGATCCTCTTCGAGGGTGGAACTGTTCTTGCAGGTAGTACAGTAGGAGGAATGCACACAATATTTAATAAACAATTTGATGAGTTACCTCAAAAAAATTAATATTGAGCTTGAAAACTTTACCTTGATATCCTTGAAAGTTTTAGTTGAATATTGTTAACACTTAGTCGGAAAAAAATTCACAATAATGAAGGTGAAGTGCCCTAAGTCTGGACCGTCCAAAAGTGATACCTAAATCTGGACAATTGAATTTTCATAGTAAAATCAGTAATTAAGAGATTAAATAATTATATTATATATCCTGAGGCCTTTGCTACAAGTAGGTGTGAATATTATTTCATTAAGACATCAATTGAAATTTAAAAATGAATTCAAAGTTCATCTGAAAACAGTATACAAAATAGTCTATTTACATGCGAATCATGTGCATTTATAGTTCGAACTTTTGTTAGAAAAAAAGATATAATTTAAGCCCTCAGACGAAAAATAATTATCACGCATAATAATATTGATATTTTCAAATAAATTGGCAATCAAACTTAACGTAAATAATAATTATTAATCCAAATATTAGATGTCCAAGATTAGGACTGTTTTCAAATATGAGTACTCCATACTGGGACGCGATGACAGTAGCTGTCCCACTCTAAGCTTATACGCAATGTGCTTACGCCTGAAGCCGGACACGTGTTCGTGAATAAAATCAACGCATTGTTCGCAAATTATTTAACTAATTAGTCTTCTATTAGCTTGAATAACGTATGTAGAAAATGTATTCCGGTTGTGACGTTAATAATACTTTATGTTTACATCTTAAATCTATCAGTATTACTACCTAACCTTAAAAGTTGTATTATGACAAGTTTTATTAAAACAGTAAATGAAAATAAATATATATTTGGTTAAATAGTACAATACTATAATCTATGATAAGAATACTACATATTACGCAAAGCATCTTCTATTCGTCATGCGCAACAGCGCCACCAACCAACGTTTTAGGTTATGTTCGCTCGATCAACTCGTAAATTGAATTTGTCCCGATATAGGCTTTACTTCTGTCCAGGTACTAGCTTAGATTGGATTTAATATGTCCAACTATAGGTTTGAATTATTCTCGTTAATACAATTAAGATATTAAGCTAAACAATGATTTTTTACCACGTTTTTATTAGCTCGCTTTCTTGTTTGTCTGTTTGTCTGTTTGTCTGTTTGTCTGTTTGTCTGTTTGTTCGGTGGCAAATTTTGCAATTGATTTTAAACTAACTTCCTGATGAGCTGGAGACTTGAAATCGGTTACATGGCTCAGAACTGGATGACAATGCATTATTCAAAAAAAAAAATTGTTAAAAAGTCTATCCGTTTCGGAGATATAACAATTAAATATTTACCTTTTCACCCCCCCGCGAAACCTACGTCACCGCGTTCAACGGTCGCCACGCTGCGCGACAGCGCTCCCTACTCCACTACCCGTTCCCTCTCTCACTCATCCCCACTCCACTGACCCGATTCGCACCAAAGGAGCTCAGTGTGCGTCAGTGTGCGTTTGAGCTTCGTGCGGTGTTTATAAAGTTACTACGTATTATTATATTATAATGTTTGTTTACCAATCGAAGGGACAGTTACACCGAGATTTTCGGTCGAACCTTTATCTTTGACATTTTACCACGGCGTTTCGATATGATGCGGTCCCAATACCGTCTGAAATTTACTACATGTCTCTGTTATAATCTCGAAATAATGTCTACAAAAGAAGGAGCAGTTCGTTAATGATGATTTTCACAGAGAAGTCGCCAAATCACCAGGTATGCCATTAAATATTTTACCACGTTTTTATTATGTCGCTTTCTTGTATGTCTGTTTGTCTGTTCGGTACAAATTTTACAACTGATTTTAAACTAACTTCTCGATGAGCTAGAGACTTGAAATTTTAAACATAGCTCAGTACTATATGACAATGCAGTATTTAAAAAATTTTTTTTTAATTTACAACAGCCTACGCGTTTAGGAGATATAAACTATTAAAAATTTAACCGTTACACGTCCCCGCGCGACGACCGGTAGTGCCCACTCGGTTCCCACTCCACTGACCTGCTTCGCACCGAAGCAGCTCAGTGTGCGTTCGAGCTCCGTGCGGTGTTTACAAAGTTACTACGTATTAGTATACTATAATGTTTGTTTACCAAGCGAAAGAACAGTTACACCGAAATTCTCCTTCGAACCTTTATCTTTGACATTTTACCACGGCGTTCGTTTTCGATATGACGCGTCGCAATGCCGTCTGAAATTTACTACATGTCTCTGTTATAATCTCATCAAAATGTTCAAAATCGATTATAAAATTTCACACATGCAAGACTAAAAAGCAGAAAATAATTATTTAAATAAAAATAAATTTTTTAAAAATACCACGTTTTTAAAACGGACTAAAAAGTATAAAAAAAAATTTTTTAAAACGCCACGTTTACAAAACGGACTAAAAAGTATAAAATAATTTTTTCTAGCCCCATACAGATTCCTAACCCCTGAAAATTTGTGATTGTGAATTTTTAATAGCTAAGAAAATACTTGTAAGATTTAAAACGAAAAACGTGGGGCGCAAGATAATACATAGTAAGGAGTGTAGAGAGTAGCTGCCGCTGAGAAATCTCGTACAACACTTCATATCATTTGCAGTGCAATAAAGTTGTTAGTGATTTAGTGTTCATTCATCAATTATCTATTGCATGCGCCCCACGTTTTTCGTTTTAAATCTTACAAGTATTTTCTTAGCTATTAAAAATTCACAATCACAAATTTTCAGGGGTTAGGAATCTGTATGGGGCTAGAAAAAATTATTTTATACTTTTTAGTCCGTTTTGTAAACGTGGCGTTTTTAAAAATTTTTTTTTATACTTTTTAGTCCGTTTTAATTTATTTTAAATTACTTTACAAACTCTGAACTGTATGTTAAAATTCTTAAGAAATTGTTTTTGTTTATTTAAAGTGATAAAATTTAAAATAGAAAAACATGATGTCCAGGCATAGGGCACTTCACCTAATTTTCAAGGAGCTACTTCCGACTCAAAAGCAGAAAATTACTGTTACAGTTTACAGTATACTATCTCCTGCCGTCTCAGAAAAATTGACGATCGTTCACCAGTCCTTTTCCTCACTTTACTACGTCTGTAAGGTAGCATTCACCTATCATCCATCTCGAGGGAGGGTATTTCATTTTCGCGAGTGCGTGGGCGGCCGTGTGGGCTCCGAAAATTTATGAACAGCACCGTGTCGCAGACGCGGTCGGGTTCGTGAGATTTCGCGGCGAAAAAACACGCGGCACCGATTTTACATGTGACTTTACGAGCGAACGTGCTCGCGAAACAAGTCGACAGTAAATGCGTCCTCCCTCGAACGAATGACACGTTCCGGGTCGCTGGGTGCACAGAGTGAAACACGTGTGAGTTTGATGCACGATTTTATTGCAATCCTAGAACGAGGAATACGGAAACATTGCAAATAAAAGGGTGGACGCGGCCGGATGCGTTTTTGGTTGTTCTGGCTGCTGAATACCTCCCTTCGAGTCGCTTTCTTCCATATTGTTCAGCGTTAGGTGCACTTCATTTGAGTCATTGCAAATTCTGTGCGGTTCTGTGCCACATTTAAGTAACAGAAAAATGTTCGTCAGAATCCTGGATATTAAAATTTAGTGCATTCAAACGAGAAAACGAGACAGGAAATTATCCGTTGGAATTAGGAACTCTAGATTTCCCTGACCGAGCTGCACCGAATACATAGCTAAAGACTAGCAACATTCTAGGGCAATCCTCACGAGATTGTTCCAGTTGCAAACGTTCCGCTGTGCTTCATTGTCGCGCGGTCGTGAAAATTGAAACTGTCCATTTATAATCAAGATTTTAGTACACTCGATGATGAAGCTCTGAGCTCCCAACAGTATCACTTCCCTCAAATATTAAATAAATAGTCGTAGTAATAACTAGACAGCGGATTTCATGCATTTATGACAAAAATGAGTAGGTGTAACTTAATACAGTAACAACATTAGAACATTAGAAGAATTTAGAAATACTTTTACATTATTTTCAACCTATTAAACGTATTAAGAAGATCCGCTGTCTAGTGTAAATACAGTTTATAATAGCATCGATGTGTCAATAATGATCCACACTATATTATAAGAGAATCGAGAACTTTTCCTATAAGAATAAATAATTCTTATATACAAAGTCTAGCACTCGAGTTAATAATTATAATAGAAATTGTTCGAACACCTGCAAGTTTCTGTTAGACAAACGATTCCTCATCGACACAGTATAGAGTGCGACCACCGCAAAGTTTAAGAGAGATTGTTCTTATGGCAGGGACCGAGTACTGTAACTTCTGTCAGATTTGGGAGACGGGATCCGAAATTCGGCATATTAGGTCAGATTGACATTCCGAACGCGTCCGTGTTAATCGTCTTACCATCTCGGTTTCCGGCGATCTTCTACGGGATATGACAACCTGGCGGAGGGTAAAAGTGTCACGTTGACACGTCACGCGACGACCACAAAGGAGCTGCTCGTAGTCATATTTGCGGATAATATTGACCAGAGCTGTCAGACCCTCGCCCTCTAACGAATTTCATATTTCCTCGTCGGGGGTGTCCTTCGCCCTTCCAGCAGCTCCGAGTGTCGGGATCACCATAAGATTCTCGTACATTATTTTCCTTCTGACTTGCCCGCGTATTTACACACATAATCCTCGCGTTTATCTGTCTTAATACTCGCAGGGGCGGAAAAATATTTTTTCGCCGAGCGACTCCGTCGGAACGCCCTGCACTATACGTAAGCTCCTTGTCAAACATGACCACTTCCGCTTAACCATTAATATCGTACATATTGAATAAAAATATCGTATGGAAGTGGCTGGAGCTATTTTCCTAATTGGAAAGTCAAATGAATAAAGGAGATATATTCTAGCATCAAAGAAAGGTAAGTTGATATAAAATTAAAATGCAATTATTTTTCTGATTATTTGTTTAAGTTCTGAACGAATAAAGCAGTGAAATCTGCTAAGGAAAGACCTTATCAAATGAATAGAACTTGTGCATTCAATAATATAAGGTGCAAGTGCTTCTTTTTAATTAAAATTTTTGTGAAGTGATGGTAGAATTATTGTTACTTGAATAAAAAAGTTGGAAGTATAGAACGATGTTATGTTTGAACGCGAAGGAAATGACACGTGCTCAGCTGCGATATTAGCTGTACCACCACAAATACCAAGGCCGCCTTTGCGCAGGTTGTTCTTGTTGTTGTTGCTCGACAAACTGCTGGAAAATTACTAGCTAGTGTGGTCACCGTTAACGATATTTGTAGCGGGACTGGACTTGAACTTCTCGGAACCTTCCCTCTCACCACCATCTACGATGGCAAAGGACTCACGACAGCTAATGGTCAAGTCTCAGCGACCCGAATGACCACAAAGTGATCGCCTTCTCCACTTCCTGACTTTGCCTAAAGTGTACTTGCCGTATTGGCGGTACACAAAATGGTGGGGACACTGACTTAGCACGAGCAAAGTCGTAAATTTTCCACTTTAAACAATTATTTCCCTGTGGACACTTTCATTTTTCAAATTTCGTTAGAGTACAACGATCAGGGCCCGCGTGACCTTTTGCGGTTCAAAAATTGTGAGGGGCCAGAATACACATTCAAATCCAATACTTGAATTTCGCAATAAGGAATTATTTATTATAAGTGCAAAGGATGTTACATATATTTTTTCTAAGATAAATATTACATCATTTTTCTCGCTTTTTCCGCCGCAAAATCTTTGATTACTTCATCAAAATTGATTGAGTTTGCTGCTTCGCTTTCTATTGGAAGAATAGCCAGCGATCAGTCATATCTAAATCGTAAATCGGTCTTCACTTATTGATGATCGAAGATAATTTTTTTATTAGTTTCAACCGCGAGAAACTACGTTCAGCTGAAGCCACGGTTACTGGCGTAGTTAACATTATTTGTAACGCCGCACAGTGGGCCAGATCGACGCGCTAGCTGTTCATGAGCTAAAAAATCGAAGTCCTCATATCGATTTTTAACGAATGTACAATGTTTCTTAAATGTCCATTACATTCAAAAACGATAATATTAATTAAAGTTATTAAAAACTCTCGTTACAATAAGCGTTCAAAGATCAAACTTTTTCAGATACGATTTATCACCGAAAAAATTCCTTTTCTTCATAACGATGTCCTGGAAAACCTACTAAAGATTAAGTGCCCAATTTGTTTTTGTATGAAGAATGTACATCTATGTTCAGAACGCACCAGGAACTAAACATTAATGTTCATAATTTGTTATAAAAAAAAATACTTAGTCAACTAAGGAATACCGTCAAAGTTTTTCACCTTTGACAAGGGATAAGTTAAAAGTGTTATATGGTGTCGTGCTCTAACAAAGTGAAACATTTTCAGCAACGTCTCCTCTAAAAGATCCTGCAAATTTCACATCCAAATCGATCTAAACTTGGAAATTATGATGGTTTAAAGCGTCGCGTGTCACGCAATTCCGCGGCGAATCGCGTTCCGCGAGACGCATTGACGACCACTCAGCAGCTCTTAAGAGTGTAAAGACCTAACCCAGACCTATCTTATGAAGTTTTTAGATTATACGACCATTGATAAACATTCGAACTTATTACTAGCTCACAGTTGAATCATTTGAATTTGAGAGATTATAGTAACAGCATCGTAGTATAGCATCAGAGCAGTTTTTCCATATTAAAGACCTGTATTTTACCTTTGTTAAGAGGAATTATAGTATAGATTTTTGTTTATTCATAGATAAACAGAGTTATAAGCAGAAAATCCGTATGATCAATCGAATATAGTCAGGAACTTTGTAAAATATAATACTTAATCTTGTTTGAATTTTTGTAATTTTTTAAATAAGACAGTAATAACACATTTTTGTTATTTCATTAAATATAATAAACTTCATTCATTCAATAATTATGAATTACTCTTGTTTGAATGCCTGAATAGCCAGTTTTCAAATATTATTCATTATTCACACGAGTTTACAGACATTTCCGGTCATGTAACAAAAAAATGTTTCCTACAAAAAGTGATCAGTACTCAGTCTTCTACAAATCTCAATACAAAAAATTTCAATAATTTCTTCTTTTTAATAAAAAATGGTGTTTACCTTCATTATTTATTTATAACTATATGTTTTTTATTCAATAATATTATAGCTGATGCCGAGACGAATCCGACGATATATTTAATGTGATCTTTATGTTTTGAAATAATGGTGAAATACGCGTGAACTGCTAGCGCGTCGATCTGGCCCACCGTGCGCCGCACCGTGGTCATCGCGGTCGCTTACATGGGACATTACCTTGAAGACACCGATTTTACTGACATTCTTAGAGAATATTGTTACCTTAAAGAAATGCAAGTCTTATTTTTTCGCGTCCATAATTCTCTTTCAAGGGGCAAAAAATTCATTGAAAGTACAAAATCTGTAATTATATATGACTTTCGCAAAAAACTATTGATATAGTTTAATTTCTCGTAAAAAGTACATTTCTCTGAAAACGTTCGAATTTTGTTATCTGAAATAGTTTCCAGGATATAAGGACCTTATGGAGTTACACTGAACTTTGGTGATTTTAGTCACGCCTTCAAACTGATTCATCGCTACTAAAAAAATCTCTTGCATCTGTTTATGGTATCATCATTCTGTGAACAATTAATCAAAATCGGTGTTTTCTAATTGGGTAATTTCCTTAACACCTAATGTCCTCTGCACCCGTGTTGAAGACGTGTCAACGATCGATGTCAACATTTAGTGAGCAACAAGTTGTCATCGATTAGTGGATTATGCGATTGCATTTTCCACACACACCCGAATATTCAATCTACTATACAGGGGGTCCTGCAAAATGTCTGATGAGTTTTCGTAGACCGCGGGGCAACAATCATGAGTAGCAAAGAATAGCTATTTAAATACAGTCCGACTTCTTCCATCAAATAATAAATTTACAATAATTCTAGATCCAGACTTGCATAAGGGCTGCCCTATTGGCTGCTACTATTTCTTATCAAGTCCAAACAAAAATCAAAACGGTGATCGTAGGTAGTGAATAATGGCAGTCAGATTCTACTTAATGAACAAATGCACTACTATTTCTTAACAACACAACGTCAAACAAAAATTATGACACACACTTGCTAGACTTTCACTGCTAAAAAATTCGAATTCGCTGCAGGACGATCCGGTATAAAATAAAAATTGCAAGACGGAAGGATTCTCGATATAATCCCGGAGACGATGCGGGGGGCGGCCGATCGTCGAATTACGAGGGAAATCTCTGTTCTAACAACCGATTAACGATCCGCGGCTAATTGCAATTGTGTCGAGCCGGCGGAGGCACGTTGGAGACGAAGGGATTAAAAAATGTCCCGATATAAAAGCAGCAATAGCTGGTCCGTTGCGTTCTTGTACGCACCATACCGGGGGAGGGAGTTAACGCGGGAGAACGGAGGAGGAAATCCAAGTAATTAACAACTTTTTGAAGCCAGAGGATAATCTCTGGACGGATTCCCTTCGTTTGGCTGAAAGAGTTTTCTCCAGCGTTAAGCCGTGACCATTTGGCCGACGTCGTCCTCGTCCTCGTTCTCGTCGCCGACGTCGTAGACGTCATCATTCTCGTCTCTTTCCCGAACACCGGCCTCCTCGTTCTGCCCCGGTGTTTACAATTAAACTTTTTTCCTACGGCCACCCTTCCATGGCTGTCTGTTCTCGTCACGGTTCTGCTTAGTGATTCTAATTGTCGCAGACCCGTTTCCCGGCTGTTCTTTTTACTCCTCGATTAGAAGATCGATTCGCGAATTTTTCGGTACGTTTAAATTCCGTTCCAACTACCTTATTTTGATGTGTATAACAAATTGTCTATAACAATACTAATAGTGAATAATTGATAGTGAAACATCTTTTAAAATAATCCTCGTTTGTGCTTGGTTAATTAATTGAATCCTCGAGATGAAGAATTGTATATGAGAGTGACTAGGATCTATGAGGCTTTGAAAATTCATAAGAATAGATAGATCAGTGCTTGGGTTAATAAGGAATGCTTGGGATCTTTGGAAATTTCGAAGTCTACAAAGATGCATAACAATTAATAGAGGAGGGCCTAGTAAACGTTTTTTCAAATCAATTATAGTTTGTAGAAGTTGTAAAAATAGTGCTCGCTCCCTTACAAAATTTGAATGTCCACGATAACCCATAGAAGTCGATAGATTTAAAGTTAATGTCTGTCCCCTTATTTTGGTGTGTATATCAAATTGTATATAACAATACTAATAGTGAATAATTGATAGTGATATCTTTTAAAGTAATCCTCGTTTGTGCTTGGTTAATTCATTAAATCCTCGAGATGAAGAATTGTATATGAGAGTGACTAGGATCTATGAGGCTTCGAAAATTCATAAGGATTGATAGAACAGTGCTTGGGTTAATAAGGAATGCTTGGGATCTTTGGAAATTTCGAAGTCTACATAGATGCATAACAATTAATAGAGGAGGGCCTAGTAAACGTTTTTTCAAATCAATTATAGTTTGTAGAAGTTGTAAAAATAGTGCTCGCTCCCTTACAAAATTTGAATGTCCACGATAACCCATGGAAGTCGATAGATTTAAAGTTCATGTCTGTCCCCTTATTTTGGTGTGTATATCAAATTGTCTATAACAATACTAATAGTGAATAATTGATAGTGAAACATCTTTTAAAATAATCCTCGTTTGTGCTTGGTTAATTCATTGAATCCTCGAGATGAAGAATTGTATATGAGAGTGACTAGGATCTATGAGGCTTTGAAAATTCATAAGGATTGATAGAACAGTGCTTAGGATAATGAGGAATGCTTGGGATCTTTGGAAATTTCGAAGTCTACAAAGATGCATAACAATTAATAGAGGAGAGCCTAGTAAACGTTTTTTCAAATCAATTATAGTTTGTAGAAGTTGTAAAAATAGTGCTCGCTCCCTTACAAAATTTGAATGTCCACGATAACCCATGGAAGTCGATAGATTTAAAGTTGATGTCTGTCCCCTTATTTTGGTGTGTATATCAAATTGTCTATAACAATACTAATAGTGAATAATTGATAGTGATATCTTTTAAAATAATCCTCGTTTATGCTTGGTTAATTCATTTAATCGTCGAGATGAAGAATTGTATATGAGAGTGACTAGGATCTATGAGGCTTCGAAAATTCATAAGGATTGATAGAACAGTGCTTGGGTTAATAAGGAATGCTTGGGATCTTTGGAAATTTCGAAGTCTACATAGATGCATAACAATTAATCGAGGAGGGCCTAGTAAACGTTTTTTCAAATCAATTATAGTTTGTAGAAGTTGTAAAAATAGTGCTCGCTCCCTTACAAAATTTGTAAGGTGATAGTCGATTTTTCGGTACGTTTAAATTCCGTTCCAACTACCTTATTTTGATGTGTATAACAAATTGTCTATAACAATACTAATAGTGAATAATTGATAGTGATATCTTTTCAAATAATCCTCGTTTGTGATTGGTTAATTCATAGAATCCTCGAGATGAAGAATTGTATATGAGAGTGACTAGGATCTATGAGGCTTTGAAAATTCATAAGGATTGATAGAACAGTGCTTCGGTTAATGAGGAATGCTTGGGATCTTTGGAAATTTCGAAGTCTACATAGATGCATAACAATTAATAGAGGAGAGCCTAGTAAACGTTTTTTCAAATCAATTATAGTTTGTAGAAGTTGTAAAAATAGTGCTCGCACCCTTACAAAATTTGAATGTCCACGATAACCCATAGAAGTCGAAAGATTTAAAGTTGATGTCTGTCCCCTGGACAAAATTGTTCAAAATCCACGAAATTCGTGACACAGCTCCAGGTTTTACGGCCGCTATAAAATTTCTCGATCGCAATCGAAATTGTCATACGTGACTCAGAAATCGCAGATTCGAAGAAGGATCGGTCCAGCAACGATTCAAGTGCAAATTAGAATCTTTGATCTAAATCACCGCAGCGAACGGTGTCAAATGCAAACTTTCGGGAAGGTTCGCTAGGTATGCCTGAAACTCTACTGTTATTTTACAACCCGCCGAAAGTTACCGAGTTTTGGCTGTCCCTCTTTCCAGCTTCGAGAGATTCCACTCTCTGTGGACGTTGAACCGTTTGCACGATGCATTCGTAACGAGTTCGAATCAAATGTATTAATGAAACAGAACGTTTCAGCTGAAGTTGGAACTGGGAACGTAAGAATCTCTGGCAACGTGTATTAATCATATTTTCCAAACCAAGCACTTGTAAGACGGGAGAACTGACAACTAGACTGCGGAGTAACATTGAATACTGTAAAAATATGCAGTTAATTTAATCTTCATTTTCTCCTTGAACGAATAAATTTTCCGGTTCGTTGCGCGATGGTATCCACATTAATATAAATGTCGTACTTACGTGGATTATGTTGAAATGTTTTATCTCAATTTTTTCTAGTCTTTCGTTACATCTGCGTAAGTGATCATTGGACAGCGGATCATTATGCAAAATAAAAATGTTCTACTTGAATTACAAGATCTTGGATTGAAATAGAAAATTATCTTTTTCTAAATATCTTTATTAAGTTGAAAATAATGTAACACTGTTTTTAAATTCTTCTAACATTTTCACTGCTTTGAATTGAAGACTGGAATTAAAAAAGTAGAACTTGTAAAATCATCTTGCAACCGATCTTGTAACTAATAGTCAGAGACTTACAATCTTTTTTAATTCCAGTCTTCAATTACATCTACTGTGATTTTTGTTATGCATAAAATCCGCTGTCTAGTGATTGCTAATATCTCTGAAAATGGTTGCTTGGCGAAGAGAGAGGATTTTTCGCAGGCCCTTTTGGTCGAAACCCGAAGGCGACAGCAGGTGCCGGGGGTCAAAAGATCGCGGACCCTTGGTTTTCACTCAACATCGACGTTTTCGAGGAGAACTTTTAATACCTTTCATAGACGTATACACAAAGCTCGTTGCGGCTGCTTAGCTGTTTACCGTCTGGCACGTCGTCGACAGGGATTGTTCCTGGCCTTTCCCTCTTCCACATGCAAACACCCATGCACGGACACAAGCCCGCGCATAATACTCGACGCTCGCATACAGACGACAAACTAGTTACAACTTTGGATATGTAATAGCGCGTGTGGGCGATTAGGCGGTGGACCGGCACTGCCAGAACCATCGAAGTGTCGGATTACAACTTCGCCTGTACGCCGGCAAAAACGGCCGACACCCGATGAAGATTACTGTTGCCTCTACCTTACATCTGGTCCCCCTGGCAAATTTCTTTGCGAAACTGTCGTTACAAATTCGCGGCATTATCATTAGAAACCGTACACCGTTCCAGGCACTAAAACGTGCAATCTCGAAGAGCTTAATCGAATTATCTATGCGCGCGAGACTCTATTTTTAAGTCTGGACGTGCACGAAAGAAAATAGTGATGTTTAAATATATATACTGTACGTCACAGTGAAAAAGGTCGAAAGTTTTCAGAAAGCAGTTTAAAATTACTTTACGCAGGCACGTGTAAAGTATGCTGTGTCACCTGTATCGTGCCCGACAGTCTTTTTCCGTCACGCCAGAATCACCCATAACTGACGCAACGCTTCGACTAGTTGAATTGGTTGGAAATTAGTTAGCGACGTAATGGCAAATTAAGGAATTTGTTCCGGTCAGGTGTCACGAGCAAATCGCGTGAAAATCCATTAAAGTTTCAAAATTATATTGAAATAGTCGCGTGAGCATGGCTGGCCCGTTTGAACGAAGACAAATTGTGTGGATCGCGAAGAATTGCTTGATGGTTGCTTAATAACTTTCCCAGAAGTCGAATAGTTTCCAGCGGGAACTTTGTTTCTCCTTTTCCCTGTAAAATACAGCCTCTCCTTCTTCACTAATTTTACATGAAATTAAATCCTTGCATATATACAGAAATATATCAATAATTTTAAAAATCATGCTTTGGGACAAGCTATTCGATGGAAGAAAATATTGATGATTCGTGGCAGTGACATAATAGTTTGAAGCCATCTTTCACCGGGGTTGTTCTTTCTTTCGGCGTCCGTCTGCTGGCAATACGTCTGTGCGCGCCTATTTACCGAAGTTAGACGCACACAAGGACCCTAACAGATAGGATTCACGCGACACGACGAATAGTTCTTCCATTGTTGGTCGGCTGTTAATTAGATGTCTAGTCCCACCGCTCAAATTCACCTTACGCGCTGAACCAGCCAGCCCATTGTTGCAGCTACTCACGCTGCTCCTACGCCGGTCGACAGCCACTATACCGCAACCAAGTGCTCCGGCTATGAATGGTCGTAATATTACAACAGCAGAACGTGATGTAAATCCGTGAGAAAGCCACGTAAGGCTTTCACCTTGGGGGCGAGTGCGTTGCTCCTTCCCCGTGAAGAACGGCTTTCGAATTTTCCAGCGAATCGCCGTACAACTCCATCAAATTCCTCTCGCTAGCCACGCTTATCGATTGTCTCTTCTTCAATTAACATTATTCGACTATATTTAGCGACTATTTATCAACGAATTTTTCAGATGCACATCGTTCATTACAAGTCTTAATTAGAATTAATTAACTAGTTTTGAAGTTCTTACTCTTTTTTTTCCAAACTTGTAATTACACTGACTATTTTGTACATTTTTTGTTGTGACTGTTTATTGCCAATTTTTTTAGTTATGGCTCTTCTTACCAGACTTGCAATTGATGTTCGTGAATTTATGAATTGCGCAATTTTATATAATTATAGAAAAGGTTTGTTAACAAACACAGTAGCTGTTACTATAAATGTTTCCTTTGTTTTATAAAATAATTTATAAAAGTGGACATTTCTTCGAACCATTTCTTAAAATCTTATAACTCTTTCGACAATGATAAAATAATACGTGCATGCAATGAATATTAAGCCTCGTTCGTGGAATATTGTTTTCTTGGTGAGAAGTATATGCTGCTTGGATCTACACGTAGCATGTGTATTAAAAAATTCAAACTTCCTTTTCTTCGTTGTAGGTCGTATTGAATCGAAGTGAGATATCGATCATTTTGCTATCCAACTTTAGGATGTATACAGAACAAACTGCTATGAGAACCGTACACAACACCTTCGACACAAGTAGGTGTAGTTTTGCAGCAAATAGGTAAAGACTGTCTGCATTGTCATTCTTGAAAATATCATTTTTACCTTGAATAAAGAAGTCTATTAAAAAATGTGTCATGTAAACGTTTCTATAGTTTCTTTAATTACAAGAAAAATAAATACAAGAAAAGGTATAGATTACGAAAAAGTATTTACTTCGGTGGCACGTTATCAAATTATAAGAACATTGTCAGCTGCAGCAGTAAACGACGAAATGCATGTTCATCAGACGGATGTAGTATAAACGTACATGTTCAAGGCAATTTTGTCGATGAAGTATACAGGGTGGGTCGCCACATTTTGCCACATTAAATATCTTTGTTGTTTTTAAAGATACATCAAATGTATGAAGGACAAAGTTGAATGGTAAAATGGGGCTCATACGATACCAAAAAAATTTTTGTTTTTATATAATTTTTTTTAGAGATATGAAGGTGACCTTCATTTTTTTTAATGGAATCAGGTATTTTTTAATACATCAATCGATGCAGCTGGACATTCGTTATAAAAAAGTACTAACCTATGTATGTCGAAAAGTTAGTAGTTCAGAAGATATTTCAATTTAAATTAAGTAATGGTGTTTTAGTTATTTCAATCGAAATATCTCGTGAACTACTATCTTTTTGACATACATAGGTTAGTACTTTTTCATAACGAATGTCCAGCTGCATCGATTGATGTATTAAAAAATATCTGATTCCATTTAAAAAATATCGATGACCTTGAAATCTTGTAAAAAATGACCTTGAAAATTTTTTCCCTTACACAGTTACATATGGCCCTTCAAACAGTGTAACTTTGTCCTAAGAAGTTTTTTTGTACAACGAAAAGTAACGGAGATATTTAGGTGTTCTGTTTCTTCGGACTCACCCTGTATATGAATAGCATTGTTATCAAAATTAAAATATCTTCTTCAATATTATCATAATGTAAAAAAGCAACAATGGGCTTGTGATAACTAAAATACGACATACAGTGGGTGTACAAAGTATTCGTACACCTTTTAAAAACTAATAACTTTTTTATAATTGTACCAAACGACCTGATTTTTTATAATCAATTAGAAGCATTCGTTTACAAACTGATATGCAAAAAAGATTTTCCAAAAATTACAATTTACAAGGTTGCAGGCAAAAATAAAAAAGGCATTTTTTAAAACTTTTTTATTTGGGCCCTTAATGAAAATTTAAAACATATGTTTTCTAGATCCATGTTTTTTATACACGTGTTGGAAATTTCATCGAAATCGATTGACGCAGGAAAAAACAACAGGCGTCGAAAGATGTACAATTCTGTGGATTTTAAGCAGAAACTGATCAAAAGTCGTGGAAAACTACGATTTTTTTCACCATTTTTAACCACTTGTAGCTCGTGTGTATGTTAATCGATTTCAATGCAATTTTCAACATGTGTATCACTAACATAGATCTACAAAACATACATTTTAAATTTTCATTAAGGACCCAAATAAAAAAGTTTAAAAAAATGCCTTTTTTATTTTTGCAATTAACCTTGTAAATTATAATTTTTGGAAAATCTTTTTTGTACATCATTTCGTAAACCAATGCTACTAATTGATTGTAAAAAATCAGGTTGTTTGGTACAATTATAAAAATGTTATTAGTTTTTAAAAATTGTACGAATACTTTGTACACCCACTGTAGGTATTAGTTTGCATTCGAATCACTCTAAATATCTAAAAACGGGTTCATTCGAATAGCGTATCACTTCGGTGCATGACGGATGAAACTCATTCACTGCCCAGAAAAAATTGTGTACGCGGTGCGCCTAAAGAAGTTTTTACTTGAAAAATTAGGTATTGATTTTGAGTTACGAGGTAGTTGTAGCGTTCCAATAATAAATTACAGGGTGGCGTACGGAGGCGTGTTCGAAATTTGAAGAGAACAAGGATGGGAAAGAACGAAAGAATAATATGCCATAAATCTTGGGCAAGGCGCTGGTCGGAAAACAGCCGTTCACGGTCTGAGATAGCATTAACGTTTCGTAAAGTTCGCAACAAAAGCGTAGCCGACGTCGGTAACCGCAACCACGGCACCATGGAAGGGACTTAGCCGAAGACCATCCGCTAGTTCATTCTGCGGGATGGCGAGGAGAAATCGAGAAGCGAGGTAACCGGGGAACGCGGGTATATCCAAAAGGAAAGAGGATTCCTGTATCGTACCCTCCGCGGCCTAACCCATAGAAATTCGTACCGCAATTACGTGCTGTGGCCGCGTTCACGCGGATCCTGGCTAATCCCGTGAATGCGACAACCGAACCGTGACAGGACGACTCCCGGGGGCTGTTCAACCAGGACGACAATGGACGAATCGCGCTACGGGACAAAGATCTCGGGCGCCAATTAATGTCCAACGACGATTGTGTCCTTTCGCCAGCTAACGGCAACGATCTCTCCTCGTCGTTAAGTGCGAGCGTAACTCGCCGCGACGCAACGCGAGCGCCGGCTCGACGTCGCACGCTAATTAAAAACGGGGGCAATTACCGCGAACGAGGCGTAATGGCACGCGGACCTCTGAACGGGCCGCGCGACCCTTGTGTTACAAAGTATAATTGTTATCTCGCCGATATTCGAACGAGTTACAAATTAATAATCAAAAGAGGTGAACGCCAACAACGGGGTGACCTCTGAGGATTTCTTTAAAGAAAAACTATACTAATGGATACATATAAAGATTTATGTAGGGCCTCACCAGCGGAGATGCAAATTAATAGTATGAAGATGAATGAAGAACTTTTAAAGATGCAACATTGACAAATTCGAAGGATTTATGGTGTGGCGGCCAACTTCCTACATGCGCCACAAGAGGGACAGGTAGTTGAAGACCTTTCCCGCAAGTACTCGGTTCCTCAATCATTTGTATATACACAGTCCTCAATCGCCTTCCGACATCCCAACACGTCTAAGGCAGGGCCCGCTAGATAGCCTTACTGATGAGTCCTCTAGCGGGCCTAGGACGAAACGCTCCTTCCTTTTTTCCTCCTCTCTTTCATATGGGTAGAGCTCCTTTATAATTATCAATATTATATTAGATCCCCCACAATGGGATTATGTTTTATAAAATAGTAAACCTGGCTTTCTGGTCTTCTCAGTCTGAGTAAGAAAAAGGTTTCAGAGAGGATTGAATAAAGGAAACGAAGATGGTGTGCTTCCCTCGGTGGTCCAAACAGAGAAATGAATTACATTATTTGCCGTTCGGCGTGGAATAATTAAAAGACGGTATGACGCCCCGCGCGGCTGGTCCCATCGCTTTGCAATCTGCAACGAGGAGGGTGGAAAGATTGACAGTGAATTATTTAGCTTTAGCAATTAAACACGGCTAACCGTTCGGTCTTTCTTCCCCCTTTTTAATCACACCGTTGATTGTACCCAGGACTATATCTTTTTTTGAGAAAAGCTCAAAAAAATAGCTTCTTTTATCAGATGTACTGCTACGGAGCTTGCTGCATAAAAATCCATGCATCAGTGCGAAATTATTTAGTCGGTTTTTTACAGAAAAATATCAGTGTTCGATCACCGTCATATGTATGTCGCAACTTTGAGAAGCTATCCATCAATTACTCGAACGAATGCGAATAACATCGGAGACTGTTCGCTGATGGTTCTTAATTACGAGGTGTAATCGTGGTTGAGCGCACACCGGGAAGAAAACGTTGTAAACGTCGTCCCGGTATACTTGCACAGCGCCCGATGCGCTAGGATGCGAATGATGCATAATGGAAATTGATGAGATAATCGAGGGAGCCCATGACGGGCGTGGCAAGGGCTGAGAAATAGGATAATATTGTTTCAAAGGTATAATGACAACGAGCTACCTAGGGCCCCGAAATATAAAGGCAAACGAGCTCCGCCAAAGTGACTTTGGCTAGGGCAAAGGATCGTCACGGTGGAACTGCTCCTCCTCCAGTTATCTATGCCAATCGAATTTTCTCGGGAAATCTCATGACAATTATACGCCCAAACTGAATTTCTCCTAAGTTCCCGTCAAAATACTCGGGCGGTGTCGGGCAAATATTTCGCGATTATAAATTTGATTTAACTCAGGGAATCAAGGAATCAACTCTGAGAGCCAGAGAATCAAAGTTAAGAACTTTAACATCCAATGATTTGGCCCTGAGATCCATTGGATGCGATTCTAGCGACTATAAGACTTGGGAATTCAGCTCATGATCTCGAAAATCCAAAACAGAGGACTCTAGATCCTGAGGATCTAGTTTTGAGATCGGGGAACTCAAGTTTACTGACTGTAGCTTCTAAGGATTTAATTTTGAGAGTAGAGGGCTCAAGTTTAGAGACTTTGGGATTAGAAACTTCAGACCTGGTACTCGTAGAGTGTAGATTGAAGATTCAACTGAGAAATTCAAGGATCCAAGTGCTCAAGGTGAATACGTTTGATCACAGCAACGTAACGAGTCTACGATCCAAGGATCCGAGATACACTGACTCCCAAAAATATTCGGACACTAGCTATAACTAACTTTATGATTTGATAATTCGATTGTTGATAAAGCAATCGCCCTGGGAATTGTTTCTAGCAATAAAACATTTATTAGTGTTGATAAATATATATGTTTTATTTGAAAAATATACATACGTTCCATAATAAAAATTATTAAACGAAATAATGGAACATTTGTGGCTCACAAAAATATTCGGACACGTATTATATTTCTCTGCCAATCGCTTTCTGAGAACGCGATATTCCAAGAACGCGAAAACGTTTATTTACAAACAGAATCTCGTGGACCATTAGATGTCCATGCCACCTCACTACTGTCGGTAGTGAACGTGAATTCGTTCAAAATGGGTCGCAAAGGAAAGAATACGAGTTTCGATGTGCGACAGCTTGTAATTTTTCATCGAGAAAAAGGAAAAACCTATCGCGAAATTAGTGCAATGCTTCGTATAAGTAAGAGTACTGTTGCAGATATCAGTCGACGATTTTATATTGAGAATCGCATTGATTCTATTCCGCAAACTGGAAGACCAAGTCTCTTATATACGAGGGAGAAAAGCAAAATTATTCGGAAAGTGAAAAAAAAACCGCGTTTAAATGTTCCAAAACTAGTTAGTGAGCTATTAGGAGAAAGCTCCAACAATGTGTCAGCCGAAACAGTTCGGAGAACACTGAGGCAAGCTGGTTACAATGGAAGAGTGGCTAGAAAGAAACCATTTATCAACGAAAAGAACAGGAATAAACGAAAAACCTTTGCAAGTGAGCTAATTTCTAAGGATGAGACATGGCAGAAAGATGTCATATTTGCTGATGAAAGCAAATTCAATCTGTACAATTCTGACGGAAGAACTGTGGTGTGGCGGAAAGCGAATAAAGAGTTTAATTTTGAAAATACAAGAGGTACAGTGAAACACGGCGGAGGCAGCGTAATGATCTGGGGTTGCATTTCGTCATATGGAGTCGGTAACCTAGTGTTTATTGACGGTATCATGGACAAAAATCATTATTTAAATATACTCAAAAATAATTTAGTTCAAAGTGCTGAAAAAATGGGGCTTAATAATATTTTTAAGTTTTACCAAGACAACGACCCCAAGCACAAGTCACGTATTGTGCAAGAATTTTTATTATACCGCTGCCCCAAAATTTTTCATCCGCCGCCCCAATCACCGGACCTTATTCCTATCGAGAATTTATGGGATGAATTAGACAGAAAAATTCGAAAAACCCCAATTACATCGATGGCCGAATTAAAACAAAGACTTGCAACTGAGTGGTCGAATATAACTGTTGATTATTTAAAAAAAATTACAAATAATATGCCAAACAGGTTAAGACATATTCTTAAACAAAATGGTTATCCCACGAAATATTAAACAAATTTTGTAATGCTAAATTACATTATATAAACAGAAAAATTAATACGTGTCCGAATATTTTTGTGAGCCACAAATGGTCCATTATTTCCTTTAATAATTTTTATTATGAAATGAATGTATATTTTTCAAATAAAACATATATATTTATCAACACTAATAAATGTTTTATTGCTAGAAACAATTCACAGGGCGATTGCTTTATCAACAATCGAATTATCAAATCATAAAGTTAGTTATACCTAGTGTCCGAATATTTTTGGGAGTCACTGTATGCAAACCTGAATTTAAGGACGGTAATTCCATACTCACAGGAGGAGGTATTATCGGTGTTTAAAGAACCAGCTCAGACAGAGAAAATAACGAAACTTAGCTATCGCAGGACACTGTGTACTCGAGAAATCGATAACCTGAAGCTGACCACGGCGAAATCAGTGGACGAACGCGAAGGAGCTCGATTTCCATGGCTTGGGAAAACTTCGGTTGTTCATTTAATCTGGTTCACTGAATCTCCGACTTCGAAACAGCCGATAGAATAATAGCAGATCAACGCGTGGCAACGATCCAGTGAAGCGACAAGTTCCTGTCTAACGAGCAATCCCCGTTACGCGGCTACCCTCTTAATTAATGCAACTTTTATTATTGTTTCCTTGAATAATCCAGCGGCGCGTGCTGCCCTCCACGTAGCTCGATCCTTTTTGCTCGACGTCGAGACCGGCTCCCTTGGAATATTTCCATCACCTCGACACACTGAATGCTTGGGAAGCGCGGAGTATCATTCAAACAACTTTCGGAACGAACAGGTAGAAAACGGCGGAGGACATATCTATCGGAGCGTGAACCGCGCGCCGCAAACAAAAGTTTCGAGAACATAAAAGCAATCCAACGAGTTCGCACGCATACTCGAAAGCCCTTTTTCTTTTTCTCGTTTGTCTCTCGGTCTCGCTCGCTGTCTTTTTTTTTGTTTTTTATTCCTCGACACGTTAATGATATTTTTCGTGCGACGTGATTATCGTGAGGCGAGAACAATTCGAAACGACGTCTCGACGTAACGCGCGTAACGAGAACAGTAATAGTGCTTCTTTGATTGCAGAATAAAATTTCGGGACACGATGCGGATTTTGAAAGGAGGCTATTGCAACATAATAGGAACATGGGAGGAGATTTATTACATTCGTCACGGGCCCCTGACGAAAAAATCTTGAGACGTTCAATAAGATATTCATCACTCGGATACATTAATTTCCCTCGAACAGCCAGCTGGTGGAAAGCTTATTTCAATTTTATTTTGATGAAAATTAGCGTGTCACGACGACGATCAATTTCTCTTGTGACGCTATGGGGATTTCGTACAGCGATTATTAATTTTATTCATTTTACTCTACAACGAATATTTAATCATTAATAAACAGTTTAGTGGCTTATCAGTGATAGTCACAAGGTCGTGATTATGGTTGATCTATTCTACTTGAAATATAGGTACACACCGAACCATAATAACTGATTACCCACCGATGGAGATCACTGTAGTCTCGGTTTATAAATGACGGAATAATATTTTGAATGGAAATTATTTTTCAGTGAATCCCGCCACCTTCCCCGAACCAGAAAATTACACCACACCGAAGGGAAAAGAAGTGCGACAGACGGAATGAAACGAGAATTTTTTAACGTTTCAAAACTTTGCTCATTAGTACTATGACCTTTTGCTTTTTTACTCTAGATTGCTCCTCTTCCTCCTAATTAATTCTACCTACGATATCCACGTCTATTCCCCGCAACATGTGATTTTAGTCTACCACATACTTCATCAGCAATTACGGTTTTTAATTAAATCCTGAACGCGTTTAGCGAGTTGGGTTAGAAGAGGCACTCGAACATACATAATTAATTACGCGAACATTCGAGTGGGCTTCGACACAACCAGACTCCACAATGTTGCAAGTGGGGAACATTCAACATATTCCACGAATCGATTATAAAATTTGGTATTACAGAAACCGTGAAGTATAAACGATCAAAATATGTCGCTGGCTAATGCGAAATGATAAGTAGATTGAAATTCAAATGACTAAGTTAACTTTGTATTCCGTGACAATCGCTCTACACTCGGTTGTCTCGAATCGCAAGTACCGCAAACTTTCCAGTCGAAGCTTCTTCGGGGAAGATCCCTTGGATCGTTCGGCTGAAGTTCCTTCCACTTCTTAAATTTCCAAATACCTCCTAACGTGGAAGAATACTGCGGTAACGTTCGATCCGATCAAACGCTAAAACACTTTACGAAATTCTACAAACATAGCGAACGAATGTTAATAAGAAATGAAATTATTATTATTATTATTATTATTATTATTATTATTATATACGGACCGAGGTCCTTTTGTACATATGTATACAGTTTTTACCGTATAACTGATAAAAACAAAAAAAAAGACATAACAAAAGAAAGTCTTAACCTAAACTCTTAACCTAAGTCTTAACTAAAATTAACATAAAAATGGACCGCGCGAAAATAAAGAAATACAGATATAACTAGAGGGCTATTGTTGCTCGCTCGCTTCGCGAGCTCGCGGGCAGGACTGCTCTTGCGAGAATGTTAGTGGTACGCAATCCTAGTAGGGCCCACAGCTATTAATGTCTTTCATTTTGTGTGTGACTCTCCACGAGCCACACAAAGAACTTCCCGATTCATTAGTTGCTGTATATTATTATTATTATTTATTAAGTGTACGTTTTAAGAATATTATACGTTTTCAGGGAAATTCAATAGTTTTCTACTTATCAAAATGTTTGCTATATGGCGTCGCATTAAACCAATATCGTATGCTCGTTGCTCGCTTGGTTCCTTGTTATAGCATACTAATGTTGCAATATAAATTGTCTTAATTAGTTTTTCGCAAACGATACAACTCATCATTATCCGGGGTTGCAGTATTGATCTTGGTTTTCTTCGATACTGTTAATTTAAATTGTCCCGAAATATATAAACCGCGCCCAATTTTGAAACTCTGCTCAGTGCTACATACAACATTTGTAAAGTTGGCCTTTCTGATTTTTTAAAATCCAAACATACTTTCTCGTATGTTTTTTATCCCTGACTTTTATGAATCGTAATCGCTTCAGCAGGAACCACTGGAAATTGACTACGTGTGATTTAATATTTTTCCTCACTCGACATATTTACTTGACTCGATATTTTTATTATTGGTGTTAAATTTTGATCAATATTTGCATTTTTCATATAATCACGATAACGAGTTCTTACTTTCACTCCTACTCTGGCCAATTGAAAATCTAATCACAATATAGACGGAATTTTAGTATTTTCTTGAAAAGTAATAAATTTTAATATTCCGCATGTGTGCTCCATTAACCAATCCGTTTTCAACATCACTGTTGTTAATAATTATCATATATTTTATATTAATTTTCAATTTAATCTCAGTTAATAATTCGTTTTGAACTGATTGTTTTTTTAAAGATTGTAATATAAATTTTTTTTTTGTACTTTCATCGATATTCTTTGAAAATGTATTCTCGGGAGTAGAGATGATTAACTCACTCTTGCATTAGGATAATTTTCGATTATTGTAAGCGGAAACATCATCTTAAGGTACAAAAAAAGATTTAAAAAAAAATTTTTTTTTTCTAATTTTAAAAAAATCGAAAAAAAAATTTTTTGTGTAATTACGTTTGTTTCTTCGGTGAAAACTTTCCGTTCTCTCGTATAAATTGCATTGTTGAATGAACTTCTTTCGAAAAAAACTAAAAAAACTAAAAAACTGCTTGACCAAAATGGACCAAAATCTAATCAGCTCTAAGTTACAGCGGGGCACATCTATTGCATCATTCATCATTCCGATCGCGTTGTTACTTTTTCTGAAAACGTTAACGAAAAATTTGATTACATAGAAACGGCCATACGCACACACACACACACACACACACACACACACACACACACACACACACACACACACACACACACACACACACACACACACACACATACGAACATTTTGATAAAAATAGTCTAAAATGACTCCAATGACCATGAAACGTGAAGATCTGCTAAAAATTCGATTTTCGATTTTCGGGGTAATTACAATAACTTCCCTATAAAATCGGGAAGTTAATTAACAAATAGTATTGCGCAATTTTGCTTTGAATGCCTGTAACGTGCCATTGAAAAAATCGATATTATTGTAAAATATGTTAGAGTTAGCAATAATGCGATTTAATGGATTTATTGTTCCATATGAGGATTTGGATTTCATCGTTTGAAATCCTGCTCTCGTTCTCAACACACGTTCAGGTACGTAGAAGTTGATTTGCCTCAGGAGTGCGGGACAATCTATATTATTATTAATCAAATTGAAGATAAAGCTCTGGTCGGAAACTGTTCTACGATCAGACAATGTTTCAAGGTTGACTGTGTTTAATATTATAGAGTAATTGTGATCAAATAATGACATTGGGTTGTTTGTCTTGTATGCACAAAACCTGAGGAATTTATGCTGCACTCTCTCTAGCATATTTTCATATTTAACGCTTTTCGGAGACCATATAGTTGAAGCATATTCTAACTGGGGACGGACAAGGGTAATGTATAGCAACCTAAGTGTATGGATTGAATGAAAATCTGTGGAAAAACGAAGTGTGAAACCGAGCATTCTTGAAGCGGAGTTGACAATGTGATAAAAATGAATACACAACGTGGTGAGAAAGCAACCCCTCGTCTAATGTATGGCGGTTGCCACTGGACACGACACGATTTCTTGAATCGGCAGCTTTCGGGGACAGCGTTCATCCTATTCGTGCGTTACGTCGGTCAGTTGTTGGTGCGCGAAATTGAACGGAAGCTGTTTACGAGGTGCGAGCGGAACGCCTTCGTCCGGGCTTGTTCCGGCGTTGCAGGGCGAGCGTGTGCAAGGGTGGTGGTACGTGAGCCGCGAGAGAGAGAGAGAGAGAGAGGGGGGGGAGGGAGAGGATAGCTGATGGGTCGGGCAATAGGAAACAATGGTCGAGCGAAAAACAAAAAGATCATCCCTCTCACAGCCGACCGGCTGCCGGCATACGAAGTGCTCCTCGTTCTCCGATAGACTTCAATTATGAGCTTCCCGAGCATAAAAGAAATCTCAATATTACTGACAAATTTGAAAAGTTTCATAATTGATTCCTCGCCGGCTCGCTCGGTCCTTGCCGCTCCCCCTTTGCCACGGACGACGAGCGAGGCGCGAACGCGTGCAAGTGAGAGAGAGGAGGAGGAGAGAGAGAGAGACGACGGCACGAGCCGAGGGGCGAAAACAGGGATGTAAGAGGACAGAATGAAGAGCACCGGCAAAAACAAAGGCCCCCACTCGCTGCCACCGGCTGTCCGATCGAAAGGATTGACGCTTCAGCTTCCGAGATATTCTTCGAAGAACTGACACCTTTGTCTCCAGTCGAAGCGGACGCTCCGGCGTTCTTTTCTCCCGTCGCTCGCTCGTTTTATCTCGGATTGAACGGACGGCTGCCAGCCGGCTCCTATTAACCAGAATTCCAAGAGAAATTGCACGGCAATCGTCGAGCGTATTTAAACGCGTCGAACTACCGGCGATTCAATTCTACGTGGACGAAAAGTGATTGGGAAAAATTGTACCAGTCGTCTTCTTCTTGAGGATTCGTTTTAAGAAGTCAGAGGATTAATTACTTTTTTCAGAGGTAGGTTACAAGTGTAGGAGATGCAACGAGGAGATTGTAGAAAATAGAATCGATACCCAATGGAATGCAGTCTAGCCGGCTTCAGATTTATCGTAGCAATTACGAGGATGTAATTGATGGTCATTAACGTGTCGTTATGGCTGCTATACGTCCCACGAACGATTTTTATTAGGGCGAAATCGTGCCTTCTCACGACAGTCCGCGATTGTTCTCTGGGAAGTATTGTCTGTCATTAATTATGGTGAAAATCGATATTTGTTGCGTTTACGATGGGAATTGTGCACAAATGTATTACAGTACGTGAAATTTCAAGCAAAATATTACGGAATTGCTTTTTATTTTTTTGAGAAGTACGTGTCTTATATTACATAGACTTCCTGGTCGTTTGTGATAGCTTGGACTACTTAGTTATTTTTTCTTTAAAAGTGAGTATTGTCTGAATTTTTTAAAATATGTTATACATTTCAGTGAACGATAAGAGGAAGATATTACACGTATTTTAAGCTGTTATAATATCTGAAGTAATCATGCTGGTATTCTTTAGCGTTAATCTACGCTAATGAAAAATTCAACGAATCTGCTATCATTACTCGTTTCCTTCGTATCACTTTTTAACGGCCTCTTGCCGGCACTTCAAAAGTTTCCTCACGATTTCTCTGAAGGACGGGCGGTAATTAGGACGAGCCTCGTATCTCTTCAAGAACCGGAAATCCTGCGGGTTATCAAACGGTCGTCGCACTTCCGACCCAGCACTGTCACTTCGATGTGCGAGCGTAAAACTGCACTATACGATTCTTCATGAAAAATCTCTGTTGAATACTTTTTTTATCGATTTGCCCGAACGAAATCAAGATAAAAAAAAATTCAAAATGGAACAGCTGAGTGACACTTATAATCATGCTTCAAAATTTGTACGGATCTATTTTCTATCTCTTTATCGTTTTAGCAAATACCGAAACAAAAATTAAAATTAAGTGGTTACTTTTATGTATGTACACCGCCCGTTACAAATCAATTTATCGAACACCCATTACATCGGACAATTTTGCGCAGTCCAACATAACCCACCATCGACGACACGTGACAAACAACTTTCACGTGACAAACAAAGTGCCACTCTTCGTTGTTCATACAAAACTCCCACACACCTGAAGTCAATCGCATCGTACAAACGTGCTCGTCAAACATATACCACGACATACAGATTCCTCCACGAGCAACAGACCGTTCATTCGTACCCGCGGCAAATTTCTATTTACCAAATATCAATCCCCGTGAATCATGGAAGCGGATCCGTCTCGGGGGTAGCGGGCGGCGATAAATTTTACAATTTAAATCGAGGCATTTCTTACCCTTCGGCGATGCCGCGAGGGAATTTTCCAAGGAGCAGGAGGAAGATATCCTGGACGTAAGGAGACGAAGGATATTTCGAGGGCCCGACGCGCTCGGTCACGTTTCCAGTCCGCGTGTCCGTCACGTATGCATATCTTGGGACACCGTACCGAAACTACCCTTGTGTCGAGCATCGGTGACCGCTTGTCTCCGTTCAACCTCTCCCGGTTCTCCTCTTTCAATTCTCTCTCTCTCTCTCTCTCTCTCTCTCTCTCTCTCTCTCTTACACACACACCTCTTGCCACCCCTCTCGCCCTCTTGGCACCCCCTCACGGCCACTCCCGTGGGATCGTGGAGCCGAACGTACGTGGTCAACGCGGACCAAACTGTCGGCGAAGTTACGTAAAATAGTTAGCGACACTTCCAGCTGCCCTGCACCCCTCGAACTCCACCCACCGAGACTGGCAGAACCCGCGTTGGCAGTGTTGGAGCAATGCTACGGACAGGCTGCCCGGCGCCTCCAGAGTAAAAGGAAGACGACCGATAGAAAGAGGAAGGCCATGGGAAACGTACCGTATCCTGTCCACTCGTCACTGATGTATGGCCAGCGCGGGGACCTTGCACCCTGCCTGAGATACAACACGTACGTGACCGATATAAGCGAGATACCCAGCATCACAGATACCACTCGCTTCCTCTACACACGTTCAGTCGCACGTGTGCTACCACGTCTACACGTGTTTGCTAAAACACACCGCCGAAGACTTCGTTTCCTCAACCTGTATCCGCAGCAGTTTCAGGTGTTCCCCACCACCGATAGTCAATGCAGTTTAATGGCCAATCGATGCTGATGCATCAAGCGAGGATAAAGTTTCTGCTACTGGTTGCGTTCACGGTTTATTTTCGGTTCGGGCGAATACGTTACATAGGCGATGATTGTTGTTGAGGCTAGGTGAACATTGCTAGAGGGTAACAAGAATTTATGATTTCGGCGCCAGGTTCGATCAATCATAAAGAGACAGCAAATGTGCAATTATTTAAACATGTACCTCGACGTTTCGATCCCTATGTGGATCATTTTCACGAAGAACATTTATTGCGTCTGAAAATAATGCAAGAAAATTATAATTTGGCAAAAATATTACAACACAGCCGTGTAGACGCAAAAGATCAAACAAAAATAATACACTTACTTGCTGCGGCAAGAAAAGGAAAAAACATTTTAAACGAAAATTATGAGTTACACAAAGACAAATTTCCATCCATGGAATTAGAATTAGACTACGGATTAGAATTAGACAAAACTTTGATAACATTAGGAGAATCTAAGAATATCGTTAAACTGTGTTCAACTTACTAAAATGAATAAAAGATAATCTTCAAGTTTTCTAATTTCCGTGACTCGCAATGATCTTGGAAGATTTATATTTTGTGCAAAGTTGCACGCAGTCTAATAATACCAGCATTGATTTACTAGTAATTTATACTTTAATTGTATATAAGATGGCCCAAAATTCCTGAAAATCCCGGAAGTGAGAGGTTCCTGAGACCATTCGAAGTGATATTTTCCTGTGCAAAAATGTTATCCGCGGATTTGTTTCGGAGTTATTAACGAAAAACACGGACCAATCAGAGCGCGACCTAGACGCGAGTTGGCACAGTCGGCCAATAGACAGTTGGCGCGCCGCACAGTGGGCCAGATCGACGCGCTAGCTGTCCATGAGCTAAAAAATCGAAGTCCTCATATCGATTTTTAACGAATGTACAATGTTTCTTAAATGTCCATTACATTCAAAAACGATAATATTAATTAAAGTTATTAAAAACTCTCGTTACAATAAGCGTTCAAAGATCAAACTTTTTCAGATACGATTTATCACCGAAAAAATTCCTTTTCTTCATAACGATGTCCTGGAAAACCTACTAAAGATTAAGTGCCCAATTTGTTTTTGTATGAAGAATGTACATCTATGTTGAGAACGCACCAGGAACTAAACATTAATGTTCATAATTTGTTATAAAAAAAAAATACTTAGTCAACTAAGGAATACCGTCAAAGTTTTTCACCTTTGACAAGGGATAAGTTAAAAGTGTTATATGGTGTCGTGCTCTAACAAAGTGGAACATTTTCAGCAACGTCTCCTCTAAAAGATCCTGCAAATTTCACATCCAAATCGATCCAAACTTGGAAATTATGATGGTTTAAAGCGTCGCCTGTCACGCAATTCCGCGGCGAATCGCGTTGCGCGAGACGCATTGACGACCACTCAGCAGCTCTGAAGAGTGTAAAGACCTAACCCAGACCTATCTTATGAAGTTTTTAGATTATACGACCATTGATAAACATTCGAACTTATTACTAGCTCACAGTTGAATCATTTGTATTTGAGAGATTATAGTAACAGCATCGTAGTATAGCATCAGAGCAGTTTTTCCATATTAAAGACCTGTATTTTACCTTTGTTAAGAGGAATTATAGTATAGATTTTTGTTTATTCATAGATAAACAGAGTTATAAGCAGAAAATCCGTATGATCAATCGAATATAGTCAATAACTTTGTAAAATATAATACTTAATCTTGTTTGAATTTTTGTAATTTTTTAAATAAGACAGTAATAACACATTTTTGTTATTTCATTAAATATAATAAACTTCATTCATTCAATAATTATGAATTACTCTTGTTTGAATGCCTGAATAGCCAGTATTCAAATATTGTTCATTATTCACACGAGTTTACAGACATTTCCGGTGATGTAACAAAAAAATGTTTCCTACAAAAAGTAATCAGTACTCAGTTTTCTACAAATCTCAATACAAAAAATTTAAATAATTTCTTTTTTTTAATAAAAAATGGTGTTTACCTTCATTATTTATTTATAACTATATATTTTTTATTCAATAATATTATAGCTGATGCCTAGACGAATCCGACGATATATTTAGTGTGATCTTTATGTTTTGAAATAATGGTGAAATCCGCGTGAACAGCTAGCGCGCCGATCTGGCCCACTGTGCGCCGGGCCGACTGTGCTAACTCGCGTCTAGGTCGCTCTCTGATTGGTCCGTGTTTTTCGTTAATAACTCCTAAACAAAGCCGCGGATAACATTTTTGCAAAGGAAAATCTCGCTTCAAATGGTCTCAGGAACCTCTCATTTCCGGGATTTTACGAATTTTGGGACAGAACTAGCTCGATCGGAGGCATTCTCCGATTTCCATCCATCCATGGTGGCAGATACGTAACTGAAACCATGTGCTAACTCATAAGTAAGAGCGTGAAATGTCATACATATAGACAACAGTTTACTCATTGGTTGGTCGATATCGATCACTGGTGAATCTCAATCACCTCCGGCGGCGATTTTAAACAGCGTGAACTTATAGACATTAAAATAAACATTTAATTGCAACATTATCAACGAAAAAATAACCAAACTTTTTTTTTTGTAAATAAAACTAAATTTTTGTATCCACACTCATTGTGATTGTACCATATTTAATAAGAACGGAAAAGAAAACGAAAAAAAAAACATTTGTGAAAATGGAAAAGGAAAAAGAAAAAATTCAGAATCTAAATTATATGGGAAAAATCATCATAACACATTACTGATTCAGTAATGCCGCGTAGTAATCATGAATCTTGAATCCTGGCGTCTGACGAATTCGAGAATATTTTTTGAAGATGCTAATTAGACATATGTACGGTTCAAGTTTTTGGATAAAGGATGTTGATGGGTCACTGATACATCGAGTATAAATAATTAAACATCGACGACTTGTTTTTCGTTTGAACAACCTGATGCGTGTGAGAATAACATGGACTGCCTATTTGTTAACCCGTTGAGTACCCATGGGACACGTTGAGATTAATATGGAAAACAAGATTCGATAAAATTTGAAATAGACATTTCAGACAGAGGCAATTTAGTTCCTCCTGCGTTATGCATTTCCATTGAATCTAGCCAAAGCCTGTTTGAACTACAAACAGTTAATTTATTTTCCATTTAATAGCCCAATAATTTCGAGAATATTATTTGAGGCTAATAGAGGGTAGCAGACCACATTCAAACCTGAGAATAGTTGAATGGTCCATGTTGACGCTACAGTGAAATATAGGGTTTAGGCGAACATTGTTAGCGGGCGCAGCGAGTTGTGTCGATGGTTCAGTTTTCATTTCAAGCTGACTATGATCTGCAATTGAAGTCCATAACTATGAAGGCTCTGAATTAGCAAAATAGCACATACTACGAATACTTGAAACAAAATAACCGAGCGCGTGTAGGAGCGCTAATGAAGATTAATGGAGCTTAGATTCTGAGTAGGAAATTGGAAAACAATCGTAGTTCTAAAAGTCCAATTAAACGGCTTGAGAACGCTATACCATAAGAAACATATGAACAAAAACTAAGCTGGAAAAGCACTCGTCGAATAACATCGTACGACGGACGTATGCAGCGGTTCTAAATCAAGGTTAAATATTATCCTGCCGGAAGAAGGTGCACAGGGTGCACACGTATGCACGTCGGGCAAACTGTGGAGCTAGTTTGATCCCGGTATGGAATCGCACCTTATCCACTTCGAGGACAGTTCGTGTAAACATTTGCGTTGGTAGCGAGCGCAGATAACGCGCGATTTTCAGAGCCGGAGAAGGTACACCGACGATAAATCCAGCTGAAGTATGCCGGGGTCGAAACGCGACTGTGGATGCGGCTGAGGAAAAATTTGTCGAGTCTAAGGATAGGTTGCGCTTTGAGGAAATTGTAGGGAGTAGGGCTCCCGGGCCCGTAGAATGAGAGTCAACGAAGACAGGGAACGAAGCGGACAGAAGCGAGTTAATTGCCAACTCATTCGTAACGGGAAGCAAGGCCTTGGGATGTCGGTTCTCCTGGTGCCGCTTGTGTTTCTAGGACGCGGTCCACCCTCTCGCCTCTTCTCTTCATATCCCCGTTGTTCCTAGAAGCTCCGCAGACTGGCTCGGAACGCCCGAGGCAACGGTGGTCCCGGGAACCATGAGCACAACTTGGCTCCCACCACCCGACAGAACCATTTTATTCCATTGACTATAACGCGAAACTTACTTGGCCGGGCACTAACCGTTGCTGCCACCACCGCTACCATTCCTCCGTCTCTCTTCCACCCTCGCTCTCTCCCGCACTCTCTCTCCGTCTTGCTCTTCCTCTACGTTTTCGGTTACACGAACATTCCCTCTCTTTCTTCGCCTTTCGTCTTTCTCCTTTCCCTGGCAGCGACGCGGAACCAGGCTAAACAACAAGTTCAACGGTACCGTTGTACCTCCATCTCCCGGGGATACGGCAGAGCCCTACGAGGAACCACCGAAGGTGCATGCAACCCTTTCCACGACCACGACGCTCTGCTGTCGACGGACTACCACTTCACCCCGTTTCTGCAGCAAAACACGCCCGGTCCCACTTACGCCGCGTTGGGTCTCGTTTCGCTGATCTCCGAGACAAAATCCTGATGGTTTTGATGCTTGCCTGCGTACTCGACCACCTAACAGCATTTTACGAACCATGAAACTGCTCAAATCGCCATTTCAGCTTTCCGTTATTGCGTCAATCTGTTATTCCTACTAAACGAAGTTCAATAGTTTAGGAATATGTTGCATAAATTTCTCCGATGTGTGTATCCATGTCCATAAACATTATTACCTCGATGCCACTTATACTAGAGCAACACGCGTCGCTCTAAAACCCAAATAACCCAAGAAGTGAAACAAGAAGCAACAATTTAACAGAAAAAACGCTGTTAACACATTCGAACGTCTGCAATCAAATGAATTGATAACTATTGAAAATTATTCATCGTCGAACTTGTGATGATCGATGTTTCTAGAATTAGACACATCGATTGGTTAAATAATTGTTGTGGTATGATTGTGAATCTGTTATCAAAAACAATTCTCACGAAAACGATGAGGGATGCAGAATCTGAATCTTTTCTCGTTTCCCTGAACCACCAAAAAAGCCAGGAACCAATATCTTCTTTCTAAGCGGTTCGCAAATTATCCGAGAGAAAGTTTCGCAATGTCGCGATAGCGGCTGTCACAGGGGCGTGCAGGGAAACTTCACGGAATCTGGGGAGCACAACGGGACTCTTCATTTCGACGGGCACACGGAGGAAGTCTCGAAACTTTGGTATCGAGCCGCGGAGAGTCTTCGTCGGGGGCGATATTCAAGGCCGATCGGTGCGGCAAGGTCAGGGCACGAGCAGCGTGCAGATAGGTCAAGGCTGCGATGAAAAAGGTGCGGCGAAGAGGGCACCGGCGACGGAGCCCGGCGGCGTGGCGCGGCGCGGACGGAAAGAAAGGATCGGTGCCAAATAAATACAAAAGACGGATAGTCGGTCGGAGATGGAGAACTTTCCTGGGGGCTTAGCCCCGTTAAAATATTTTTTACGACACTTTCCATCGCGGCGGCAGCCGCCGCCGGCCCGGGGAGAGAGAACCGAGGTTACTGACAGTCGAACTCCAGCCGAGTTTGCCAAGTTTCGCCATTAGACACGGTTAAAACTTTGTTCGAAACACTTTCGTCCGCGTGCCGTCCGCGACCGTGAAATAAGCGCGCTAAATTCTGAATATTTTCTTCGTCCGCCTTACCTCGGCCTTCGCCCGCCAGTCCCAATGCCATGGGGCCCTCCAATTCCCAACTTCCGTACGATTCGAATGCTAACTCGTCGGCAATGAATTTATGTAGTCGCTAATTTACTTCAGAGGTGGGGGAGGACGAGCGTAAACGATCTTTGAATTGAGAGTATTAAGTGGAAGATGCTAGTTCCGAATTAAGTTACCCTCGCTTGAATCGCTTAAGAACTTTTCGGTTTGTCCGGCGGTTAATGTACCGTCGTTCTTTCCGGCTTCTTCGCGCACTCAAGTATGCTAATCACCCGGCACTTTGTCTCGACCGTGTTTCTGTACTACATGCACGATTTTCATTTTTTTCAACCAATATAGTGCAAAGGAATTATCAAGGAGAATCATATTAATTCTTTTTTAATAATCGATGAAAACTGTTTCGTCATTCTCAGTTTGGCAACATGATTAAAAAGAAAGACAAATTTCTGTGTAACTCCTGCTTCTTGCAATTGATGCAGAATGTATTTGCCTTGCATAAATGTCTGCCGTTCAATCATGACAATTATTTAAATCGTTCTTTTAGTAATTTCACTGAAAAATTGTTCTCCCACTAGTTCAACGCTAAAGTTTGTATTGTAAGGTGCCTTTAGTATTCTGATCATTTTTATTCGGAGCCCAGTGCCCATCAAACGTCGACCATCGCTCTTGTTCTACCGGAGTTTCCAGCATTTTTCAATAAGGACAGCTCGGCCCTTCCTGTCCGTCTATAAGATAGGATTTTCGAAAGAGTCCAAGATAAAATACCGAAGCAGCAGCGCCGCGTGTTTCGTACGGTTGTGCTTGTTCCATTGTACCGACCCCTGCTGTGCTATAAATATTTTACGTGTTATGATTTACGCACACCACAGTGACCATTGCGCTCTTCCCCCAGTTTCATGTGCCTTTTTTTATTCTCCGCGCGGGCAGCTTTTCTGAAGTGGGGTAAAAAGCGGCGCTCATATCATCTTTTTCGAGCTCGAATCAATTTATACACGGTCCTGAAAAACACTGCCTTCCAGAACATTATGCACACTATATTCCAATACAAAATTATTTACCCACACAATTGAATACTTCGAACAGCTGATTGTGAGTTATCTTCTAGATAATGTTTAATTTTCAACATTCACCATGGAGTCCTCTGCTGGATAAAATTGTGCACATCTTTTTCTGTCGCTTTCTTTGTTGTCTTCCTTCCTTAAATTTTTGAAAATTGCATTTGACAGTTTTATAGTACAGATTTTGCAGGATACGGTGACTTATTAAATGGATCGCCTAGTAAACGAGGTCACGCACAGCGTTGGTTAACATTGAAACGGTGATTATTACCAGAGATGTTTTCAGGGACGAAGGGAGGCAGTATTTCCACAGAAGAGAGCTAATTGTCGTCGAACGAAAGGTCCGAGGGGGTGACCGCATCCCCAACGGCATCAACACGGTAAGGCACTCAAGCTCGGTCGTCTTTTAACTCGTGTAGTGCGCATTCCTTCACCGTACGAGAGGGTTAAATGCGGAGTTACTCCCCCTTTAAGCCTGTTATATGTCTCGAGGGGGTAGTCCGGACCTCTTTCCTATTTCCTGCCTGGCTGCAGAAACCAAACGACCTTCGCATCTTACACACACGACGCTCCAGATTTTCGAATCACCAACGGGAACAATTAAGTAGCAGTAATGAACAATTAGCCACCTTCTCGTAAACGAACTAATTCTTGGCACTTATCGCTACTAAACCATCCGGTTGATGGACTTATACTCTCAAGTCCATTCTTCTTGCAATTTTCATTCTGTCTCGATAGTAAGTTCAGTTTGATCTGCTTTCAATTTTGCAAAAAAAAAAAGATGAATAGATACAGTGATCTTTTGGGATGTACCGACTGCAATGGACCATGAAGAATTGAGGAGTCTTCAGGATCGTAAGAATGCTTCCTCGAGGTAACTAATGTAGCGGTTTCACGCGTGCGACTAGTGGATGTGCTACGTCCGACGAAAACAAGCACTTTCAGAAACGCGCAAACAGATAAGTCAATAAAACGACCTGGTCAAAACACTGCGATTGGACATGCACTCTTAAATTACAAATGAATTGTTCATGTTAAAAGTCACCCCAATCATCGTTTGCTTTCTGAACAGCGTGAAACACTGACTCAATCGAAGCGGAAACGAACGCCTCTAATTGGCGTACCTGTAGTTAGCTATCAATCATCTTTTCCTTCTTGATCACTAGGCTGCGGATCTTCATGCAAAATAAAAAATGTTTGCACTGATTGCAGGACACAGGAGCCAAATAAAAAATGTGTTCTTGTTTTAATTATTCTATTAAGCTGAAACGAACACATTGGTGTACTTAAATATTTTTTACATGTCCATTGGTTTAAATTGTACGTACCCATTTTTGTCATAAATGCATAAAATCCACAGTCTATTGATCACTCACCACGTCAAATTTTCATAATCTAACTCTCGTGGTACTCATCAATGGGAACTTTTAAAACACAGGAGACCGAAAGCATGCGTTACTCATGAACGAAAGTGTCAATTTTAATTCATCGTACTCGTTCAAGCGTTGTACGTTTACCAAGTATTGAATAAATCTCAGTCAAATGCGTCTAGTTATAACACCATCATAGAGAAATGAACAATCTTAAAGTAATTACTGTACTGCAGATCTTTATGCAAAATAAAAATGTTCTGCATCGATTGTGGGAAGCAGTAGTTCAATAACAATTCATTTCACCCCTTAATAGTCTTTCCACGTTGAAAACAACATAACAATATTCTTGGGGTTTTTATACATATTTTTCACTGTTTTATATTTCATCCAGCTAATTTCTTCATACATGCATAAAAATCCGCAGTGTTGTAATTACAACAGAAAATGGGCGAAGAGATGTACATGCATGTCAAGTTATAACACCATCATAGAGAAATAAACAATCTTAAAGTAATTACTGTACTGCGGATCTCTATGCAAAATAAAAATGTTCTGCATCGATTGTGGGAAGCAGTAGTTCAATAAAAATTCATTTCACCCCTTAATAGTCTTTTCACGTTGAAAACAACATAACAATATTCTTGGAGTTTTTATACATATTTTTCACTGTTTTATTTTCATCCAGCTAATTTCTTCATACATGCATAAAAATCCGCAGTGTTGTAATTACAATAGAAAATGGGTGAAGAGATGTACATACAGTAGCGGACAAAAGTTTAAGACCGCTCTAAAGAAGACGATAACTTTTTTAATATTGTACTATTCGATTTGAACTTTCTTGAGAAGCTAGATCAATTAGTTTACTAAAGGACGTGAAAAGAAATTTTGTCAAAAATTGCAATTGATCGGAATTGTGGAAAAAATACTAAAAGTTGAATTTTTTAACTTTTTTATGTGGGCCTATATTGAAAATTTAAAAAATACGTATTGTAGATCCGTGACAATTAAACATATTCTGAAAATTCCGTCAAAATCGGTCGACCTTGCAATGAGCTACAAACGTTTAAACATGGTAAAAATAGCAGATTTCCAAGATTTTCGGCAATAAATCGTAAAAATCTGCAATTTTTACCATCTTCAAACGTTTGTAGCTCATTGCAACGTCGACCGATTTTTACAAAATTTTCAGAATATGTTTAATTGACACAGATCTGCAAAACGTATTTTTTAAATTTTTAATATAGGCCCACATAAAAAATTAAAAAATTCAATTATTAGTATTTTTTCAACAATTCCGATCAATTGCAAATTTAAAAAAAATTTCTTTTCACATCCTTTAGTAAACTAATTGCTCTAGCTTCCCAAAAAAGTTCAAATCGTATAGTACAATATTAAAAAAGTTATCGTCTTCTCCAGAGCGGTCTTAAACTTTTGTCCACTACTGTACATATGGGGTACATGTGGTTACCCATTAGCATACAAAAATATCTGTGTGCCATTCAGTACCCAACTGTTAAAAATTCACTGGTATTTTTGTATGTGTTTCATTATCAACTCTGCCCAATAGACACAGATTAAAAAAGAAATTGGCTCAGGTGATTTTCGTGGGCAAATGAAGCTTTGAGAACGTCGATCTTAGAAAACGTTATTTACGATTAGTCTCACTTAAAAAAATGTGCGCTCCATGAACAGGTCGATGCAATATGATGTTCGAAGCCTCCATCGGGCATCCAGCCAAAGTAGATCGCTTACGATCTTCAGCCTTAACATCGTCACGTTAGGCAGCGTCATGTACACCGGCAACCAATTCTATAACTTCGTTTCCTCCCGACTGAATAATTTGTCCGGGGCATTTAGCCTGGGCGAAGTGCTCCCGCCTCGGTGATCAGGCCAGTTAAACTATCGAGCTTGACGGCGATTAATCCAGTATATCGCGCACCGTTGGGAATCATTAGTCGTTGCCGGTTCCGCCCTAAGGACCGTCACCGAGGACCGGTATCGGTCGTCGATTCTGGGAAGGTGGGCTTCGGACTCGGAGCAAGAGCTCCGGAGCCCCGCGAAGAGGCGGAGGCCGCCTATGGGCGATGCCTCGACTGGATTAAAGGCGCATTACACCGCTCCAAAGGGCCCCTAATTAGATCCGGAAAGAAGCAAAGGGTTCCCCGAGTCGCGTAACTCGGTTTACCGAAGGGAGAACCCACCTCGGCTCTGCCGGCATTAACGGCTTTTGCGTCCGTTGAGACGCGACCTTTTACCGACCCCCCAACCTGTCCCTTTATTCATCCGCATCTTCTTCGATCTTTCGATGACTCCGTCTTGATGCCGCTCGACCAAAAATGACGATCAATCGAGGATACTTCAGCCTGACTCAATGATAGTGTCGTTCACGATTTGTTCAGATCTTGAGTAAAAATGCTATTGTTCTTAGGGGATGGCTTCACTGACCTTCACAAGTGGTCAAGGTTATGAGGGTGTTCAAGGATCATTAGTGGCCTCCAGAATTATTAAATTTATACGGGATGGTAAAGAGTAAGGTCCGATATTTATAGACATTATAGTACACACCGCGAAGAGTAAAGAATACTTAAACAACATAGATCATCAGAGCAGTCCTTTTCTTGGAAAATCAACTTTTGTTACTTATTACTGTCCCATATCATAACTAGTTCTCCTCGCAACACATCGAATGTATCATGGACGTGACTAAAGATTTGTACCATAACTTGTGTTTACAACCTTGTGCTTACGTGTACCTCGTGTGTTTAATCTTGAGCCAGTGTTGGGCAAAAATTGTATTTAAATACAAATTTCGAATAACGAATAAAAGATACAAAATTTGTATTCGTTATTCGAAGGTTCGAATACAAAAGCATCTTTTATTAGACTTTTATTTCAATAATCTTGTATTCATCGTATACATTCTCGGCGAATACAAAATTATTTAAATAAAAGTCGAATAACGAATAAAAGTTATGTATCTTTTATTCCAATCGGTATTAAGATAATTTTAATGGTTGGTTAATGGTTTATTCGTTACTCCACATCATAGTACAGAGATGGCGTTGTAGAGCCGAGGCGAGAAGTATTTGAATACTGCCCAACTCTGTCTTGAGCTATTACTTCTAACTTATATGTGTCGGAACCAAGATACACTAATATTATTACGATCGAGAGCTTGTAGATCAAACAAGTTTCGATGAAAAATAAACATAAGGCAATGTGTGGCTGCTGAAGTGTTGATAAGGGTTCATATTTCTCTAATGTGTGGGTTTTAAGAGTTGATATTTCGTTAATGTGTGGCTTCCTGAGACTCGATCGGGACTGATTTTTCCTTAATTAAGAAAGCGAAGCCGCGGTGCAGTCTCGGGTATATTTCAGCGGCCGTTCCGAACCAACGAAACGCTCCTTTTATCGAACAAAGTTCGAACCATTCGGTTTTATGGATGCCTAGCTAAATACGCGCGAGGACTAAGTCCGCTGTTACGCTTCAGCGTCTGATATGAGGGGATCGGAATCGGACGGGCGAATGTGCACGAGCTGCCGTAAGTGATTGGCAAACAGACCGACCGGTTTTTACGACGTTGCCCTCAACATCCCCGCCAGTAACCCTGTGGGGTGTTCGTTCGCCAAGTTTGCCGTTGATCAGCTTTGGGCCCTGGCGAATCAACCGAAGATCGTAAGTGATCGTAAACCTGAAATATTGGCGTAACGCGTCATTCATGACTCTGGACTAAGTATACAAGCTGCTTAGAACTTCTTCCTTTCAAAAATGCGAACCTAAAGGACTTGGCAATTCACCTTTATTAGGTAACGACGTAATGATAGTAAATCGAGCAGGACAAGATTTAAATGATTCAGGTTGTTGTATGGAAGTTATCCGTCGCCTGTCCCTTATATCAATTCAACACATTTTTCATCACTTCTACTGTGTTACTTGCAAACTTGTGGTGAGAATAATTTTATTTCATTTATTTCTGAAACAAGAAATCAACAAATTAAATAAATTATCTATCCATCACAGCGGTCTTCTACCACTGCGCTAATATTGCACCAACGACCAGATGCAGGTAAGAAAATAAGGGTAAATCGACCCGTATCAAATAACGTTGAATCTCGGCAATGTAAGCGAAGTAGTTCAAGGAACTTCCCGTTTCCTTTCCAAAGAGCGAAGACCAGTTCGAAATTGCGCAAAATAAAAATGTTCGAGCTGGCGGATAAAATGTCTCGATTTTCCCGTAGCCTGGTAGAAGGCAAGAATACCGGTGAAATATCGGTACACGTGACCGCGTCACGCCAGCTGGAGACTGGAGGCGCGAGTATGTGACCGGCAGCGGGCGGGCAAGGCGCGGGGGAAAAAGGCAGGAAACATCGAAACACGTACGGTGTACGCGAAACGGAGCTGCTCGGGAGTATCGTGGCTCGGTGTGGCGCGCGCCTTGGTAACGGTCGAAAAAACGAGCAGAAGAAAAGAGTAAACGGAAGAAGAGGTAGAAGAGGGCACGGGAAGGCGTATCTGCCGCCCACGTACATGCCATCCGGCGGGTTTTGGCGGATCCTGGGCGTTCCTGGTACCGTGGTGGAAGCCCAATCGTGGGTTCGAGGTTCGAAACCCGGCCGGCGCACTGAGGACGCCGACGCCCACCGTCCTCTCGGCCCACCTTGTGCAGGGCCGTAGTGCGCACAGCGTCGCGCAGGCGAAAAACGCGCTGACCTCGATACCACCCCCCTCTCGCCCCCTGGCCAGCCAACCCCCCGGACACCCCACTCGCACCTCTACACCCGTGGCACCCTGCTCACCCCGTCGGCCGCGGCCACCTCTATCGGCCGCGCGTCGCCTCCTGTCGTTCTAATTCTCGCCACCTATGTACACACGTACGTAGAACGATTTCAGGAGCTGCCAGCTGCTTGTCGTCGTCGGCGTCGACGCCGGGCGTCGTCGTCGTCGTGGACCCTCTGAGGCGGCCGTTCGCCCGTTGGACGCGCTGATATGGGTCTCATGAAATCTCGTTCCAGGTGACTTTTCTCGATGACACGCTCGTCCCGAATACATTACCGCTCTTTCACTTTGCTGGGAATATCGAAGACGGGGACAACCCCGGCACCGTACGACTACGATATTGAATTTCTACTTTTAATTCCGACGCCCTGGGCACCCGGGCTTACGGACTTCATAAATAAGGACAACCGAGGGGACGGGGAAAGGCTTCATATTCCGCCGATCAGTATGCCATTTCCCCGCGATTTCCACAAAGTTACACACGGCATACACGTCCAGTGTGTACCTCTTTCCCAGCATAGCCGATCTCTCTAGCCCAGGCCGTTGGCTTCCCGTCGAGGGCCACTCGATCCCCGCTTAATTCGACCAATAACTTCGGTACTACCGTGTGGTTTTTAATGCGGCAAGTACACACTGAAGGAGACTTAAAGTTGCTCTCTTCCCTCCTCCCGGCGATTTTCAATTGGAATTTATAAATTTACGGAAATCCCGCTCATTAAATGCTAAGCCGTGCGCCCGGCCGCCTATCCTTACCCGATGGAGAACATAAGCAAACAGACTCGTGATCCTAATTTAATTCGAACGGAAATCCTATTAGCCGTGGCGGTAGACGTGTACGGACGTAGTTCGCCGGAAAGGTCCTTGAAAAACATGATCGCTCCGCAACACAAACTGAAAGAGTCGGCTGTGATCGTTTACTCGCATTTTAGGTATAGAAAATTGTACAATGCTGCCGAATAACAAACGCGATAAAAAAATCAACTAATTAACTTTCGCATTAATCCTGGAACAGTAACATGGAGGCCATTCCTTTAAGAACCGAACAGCTTGGAATTAAAAATCTCACACTCAATATTGCCGTTCTTTCATTCAACTTTCCATTGATTCCTTACGTTCCAAAACTGATAAGTATCTCTCAATCTCTTTAAAAATTTTCTCAAAAATCTTTATCTTGGAACTATAATTAAATAAATATTATAATACGGAACTGTAAATAAATAGCAAATGAGCACACGGTTGTCAACAAACATACACAATTTAAATTGAATCAAGTATGAATAATGTCGTTGCAAAATTTGCAATGAATAACGATTTAGATCCATTACGACTACTGCAGGGTTAATTGCCACTTAGCATTGTGCATTACATATTTAAATTATTTATATAATAATTATTTAAGTATTATTTAAATTAAAGATATCTAAATAATAAAATCGCTGTATAGTACCATGATCAGCCGAGTCTGTTTTAAGATGAGCCTCTAATTGATTCCCGAAGACCAGGTCGAAGTAGAAGAAGAAGAAGCTGAAGCTCGTCAAGACAGGTCCGTTACCACAGCATTAACTTCGAGAAGCATACATCCTGTAAAGTTCTCGCGCGAGCCGATTCGTTCGCAGAAAAGTTACTTTCCCGTAAACAACAAGTAGTTATCTACTCGAGAAACGTTCTGGGAGAGCACTTTCGTCTGTGCGCGTGCCGTGCTGTTCCCTTGCACGAACACGGGGGATCCGAGCCCGTGAAAGCGTAGCGGATGTCCGCGAAAACTGGAACTCGTAAACCAGCGCCACCCCCGCGCCGAAAGTCGACAAGTTCAGGCTCGCGGGAAAGAACAAGTCGAATTCGTGTCGTCGAATGCGTTTTGACGAACGACTGTTAGGCGATACGACCTGGCGACGACTTGCTACCAACCCTCCGAACCCGATCGTAAAGATTTCAGTCATCCCGCAAAACCGATGGGACCCCCGTAACGATTGTATTTTTCCGGGCTCCGTGAGAATCGTCGATAATTTTCTGAGAGAACGTCGACCATGGTTTAGAGTTGCCAGAGACTCAAATCGGAACGGTGATTTTAGTGAAAATAATATTTCTGCAATTTTTTCGATGTTCTGATATAGAAATATTTAAAAATATTCTTGTAAAAATGTTTTTGACAAATTAGTTGGGTTGGATGTTTATAGTTTGTGTAATTTAGGATGTGGTATCACTTGTAGCAAGATTGTAAGCGTTTCTTGAGGTAGATCATGGACATAGTTGTAGGAATACGTATTTGTGTCGATGGTAAGATGTCTGACTATGTACTTGCATCTACTACTTACTCCAGTCAAGCATTATGATTATTCATTTTAGTAACTGAATAGAAGGACTGTGAATGTACATACGATCTTGAATGAACTAAAATACAATGTGTGATTCATTTTATAACATATATACAGGGTGTTCAATTGTTTAAATTCAATTACAACTGTCCTTAATATGTCGGATCATCCTAGATTCAATATTCCTTCCCTCTCATATTTTTAGAAGATGAAATGTAGAACCAGAATCACAATCATTAATCTTGTATATATTTTTCATCATTTTCTACAATCTACAAAATAATTTATAGAAGTATTCACCCTCCAAATTTAGGAAAGAAAATTTTCAATTCTCATCGAGTGACCTAATACATTTTCTACGACATATAAAATAATATAAAGAAGTATCACCTTTCAATTTATGAAAGAAAATTTTTTATACTCGTACAGTGACACAGTTGTTCTCTGCAGCCTATAAAATAATGAACAGAAGAATTTCACCCAGCAAATTTATAAAAGAGAACTTCTACTATTCCTGAAGTAAGCTAACAGATTTTGTACGACCTATACACTAATGAAAGTATCTCACTTTATAAAATTATGAAAGGAATATCACATTACTTCTCAGAATATCTAACACTACGTCTTCAGACAATAGTTGGATACCAGGTAAGGTGAAGTGCCCTAAGTCTGGACAGTCCAAAAGTGATACCTAAATCTGGACAATTGAATTTTCATAGTAAAATCAGTAATTAAGAGATTAAATAACTATATTATATATTCTGAGGCCTTAGCTACAAGTAGGTGTGAATATTATTTTATTAAGACATCAATTGAAATTTAAAAATGAATTCAAAGTTTATCTGAAAACAGTACACAAAATAGTCTATTTACATGCGATTCATGTGCATTTATAGTTCGAACTTTTGTTAGAAAAAAAGATATAATTTAAACCCTCAGACAAAAAATAATTATTACGCATAATAATATTGATATTTTAAAATAAATTGGCAATCAAACTTAACGTGAATAATAATTATTAATCCAAATATTAGATGTCCAAGATTAGGACTGTTTTCAAATATAAGTACTCCATACTGGGACGCGATGACAGTAGCTGTCCCACTCTAAGCTTATACGCAATGTGCTTACGCCTGAAGCCGAATACGTGTTTGTGAATAAAATCAACGCATTGTTTGCAAATTATTTAACTACATGTACGTATAATTAGTCTTCTATTAGCTTGAATAACGTATGTAGAAAATGTATTCCGGTTGTGACGTTAATAATACTTTGTGTTTACATCTTAAATCTATCAGTATTACTACCTAACCTTAAAAGTTGTATTATGACAAGTTTTATTAAAACAGTAAATGAAAATAAATATATATTTGGTTAAATAATACAATACTATAATCTATGATAAGAATACTACATATTACGCAAAGCATCTTCTATTCGTCATGCGCAACAGCGCCACCAACCAACGTTTTAGGTTATGTTCGCTCGATCAACTCGTAAATTGAATTTGTCCCGATATAGGCTTTACTTCTGTCCAGGTATTAGCTTAGATTGGATTTAATATGTCCAACTATAGGTTCGAATTATTCTTGTTAATACAATTAAGATATTAACCCAAACAATGATTTTTTTATTTTAAATTACTTTAAAAACTCTGAACTGTCTGTTAAAACTCTTAAGAAATTGTTTTTGTTTATTTAAAGTGATAAAATTTAAAATAGAAAAACATGCTGTCCAGGCATAGGGCACTTCGCCTTAGCAGAGTTTCTAAGGGACTTGCCGCGGATCTTGTGCAGCTCGGTCCTCGATGGTAAGCTAATGTCACCCGATAAACAGGAAACATAATGTGGCATCGAAACTGGAAGAAGTAGGAGCCGATGGTTCTGGTAACGATGGTTCGCGATGGTGGTAGTTAGAGCTGGGGCGCGTGGCGACGGGGTCGGGGAGGCGGCAGCGACCATCAGTCATTATTTTCCGCAACATTTAGCAAGCACTTCAAACTGTTTCGCGCTCCCTGCTAGGTCCGCTATCCTGCCGCAGGTCCGAAACTTTCTCAAGTATGTGCCATAGGAGAGAACAGCGTGCCGCTCTTCCGACGGGCACCTCTCTCTTTCCCTCACGTCCCTTCTTCCTCGCCCCCTCGACCGACGAAAAGCTCAGGTTTTTTCCGTTGCCCCCTGAAGATGAGTTATGAACCGACAGGTTGGTCGAACATGCTTCCTCATCGGGCTCGACCCGAAACGAGGACCCGGTAGTAATTAAGAACGACCACCAAAAAAGGCCGCGTCCGCGCGCGAGCGCGCTTTCCACGAGATACAATTAAGCGGGCTACCCGCGGAAGAGATCTTGAGAGGGCGTGTTTGTTAGTCTTGTTACCGGGAAGAAAAATGACCGGCCCCGGTACGTGTTCATTTGCCGTGGAGTGGTTCGACAGCGAGCATTAGCTGTACTCGCGCGTGTTTTAAACTGTAAGTGTTTGCCAAAAACCCTAACGATTGCAATGCTGCAGATAACCCTACTGCATTGGCGCAAACGACGTCCAAAAAATTCTGTTCCAGAGATCACGTCAAAAAGGAATGACTAATAACCAGACTGAGTCTTTATGCCATCATAAATTTTTATGAGTTATTTCATAGAAAACAGAATCTTTAAAAAATTCTTTAATTTCTCAGAGGTTGTATTATTATTTAATAAAAGTAAAAATCGTATTAGACTCCTTTGAACATTTTTTCGCACCAAGCTTCCAACGACAAAAATGCTATGAATACTGTAATCGACATTTTCTTTTTAGCTCTTTACCATGAATAAAATTAATTTCCATTTCCCAACGTTTTTTATTGTAACCTTGAGATACGAGTCAAACGAAATACAATATGAACAAAAATACCATTTAACATTTAATTTGTCATTTGTCTAAAGTTACCAAGTTATATTCGTATCAATACAATACAGATATATTTGTAGTATGTTAATAGACACGTTGCTGATAATATTTGCTATTGATATTAAATAATGTCTTGCCTTAATGTATATGGCATAAGAAACACGACATATGTATATGTGGGATGTATTCAAACGCGAAGGAATATACTATGGAAGTACAGGAAACATAAGTATATGGGGTTGCATACAACACAGAGAATAATTCCAAAGAGAAATAGCAAAAGGTCAAGAATTATTTACTTCGTGTTTACTATATTTTCGAACTTTTCGTCTCGTATCCCCCACGGTCGGAAACCAGCGAGGACCGCCGAAATTTTAATCGAATTTATCGCAATGCTATTCATGAGGGAGACAGAAAGAGAGATAGGGAGGCTGAAGGAGAAGAAGGGGCGAGAGGGTCGAATAGGAGGCAGACGAAGTCGTATATCTCGACGTCACGTATAGAGAAGCCAGGAGAAGTAGCATCGGATGTACTCGTCTCGCGAGCACGGTGATACTGGCCATCCCCTATCTCTCACCCTCTCGAGACTGTCGAAACGTGCAAGCCAAAAGTGCCGCACGCTGCACGTAAGTTTCCACGAAGTAAGTTTCCTGTCTTCTCTTTCTCGAGCACACCGAGCGCCGACTAATCGGAATTACAAATGCTCGTCTCCAAGCCCCTACCTACCCCTACCCCTCGCGCTACTCACTGACAGTCGCCTCATCCATTCCTCGTATGGACAGAATTCAGATCCCGTGAAGTTACTATTATCGGGCTGCTTTAAACGCTCCGCTGGCGAAATAGTTCACCAATTGATCGATGCGACGGCTGCCGAGAAAATACTGCGCAAAAGAGCAATGTATTCGCGCGAAACAATAATCGCTTCCTGCGATTAATTCTGCTGATAATCCTTTTTCAGGATTCGAATGGATCTCTTGAAATAAATTCTGTAGCCTGCAAAGAATAATTGACACACTCCTGCAAAATTCTGTTTTAAATAAATTTTTTGTATGAAAAGACAATGCATATAAGAATCAATACTTAGCTTTTTTTTTAAATCTACTTTATTCGTTTATCAGAATAAAGAGCAATTGTGGTAATTTGCCAGCACATCAATGAAAATTTTACGACTATAAGTAATGTGCTAATATGTGGAGAATGCGTTAATAGATTTTTGTAGAATGTTGAAAATTAAATCATCTCGAAGAATGTTTTCCAGAAATAAAAATATCTGTGAATAAAAATTGCTGAGAACTCACCATTTCGGTGAACCACAAAGTAGACTATCGTTCCAAAGTTTGTAAAAGCCTAGGACGGTACCTGCACGAAATAAAGAACATTTATTAGCAATAAGTGTGTAACAAAATATGTATTATAGAAGTTGTTGATGAAAGGAGTGGATGTAAAAGAGTTTAGCTTTCTTGAATTAGCTGTCGTAATGACGTTTGCGAGTGCTGGACAATTATTGATTTGCTGTGTCCACTCGCCCTAACACCTGGCCAGTTTATATTGCTTTCGCGGATGAATAGTACCATTGGCGACGTATTTAGGGTGGGCAACTCCTTGCGTAAATTCGAGCAACCAGAAGGCCAGGAGAAGGCAAATTGATTTTGCACGGACCGTTGCAGGAACTTGGACGATTTATTTGATTATGGTGCGCATGATTAGCAATATTGACAAATTAACTCTCGGCCAGTGGCTCGGACACTTGGCACGCATACTGTTTACCCCCGCTGAAGTTATCCAACCTCGTTTACTCGGCTCGTTTTGCTCAATACACGAACCTTGCCACCGCCGCGACCTATGACCAACTTCGCCTCGTAATCCCTACAAAAAGCGATAATCCTGCGAAAGTAAACTAATACGCCGCAATAGCCACCTTCAATTAATCTACAGCAAGTCTCTAATTATTTAAAATTGATCCGGTAGGACCAAAGAAAAAATTCTGAACGAAACATGAAATTCTATTCTTGTGTGAAGCATGAATGTAGAGAGAACAATAAAATGTAAAATTTGATTAAATTGGTCCTTTTAATCGTGTGACATTTCAATTAGGAACGATTATTAACGCATAACGTAAAACAAATAAAATTGACAATCAACGTAAAAACAAAATACAAAATACTTAAAAACAAAATTTATCTGTTCGTGACAAAAATTAATAGGTGAGATACAAGACTGCGAAGACATTAAACGAATTTAAAAATGTTGTTATATTTTTTCGATTTATCAGAATGATCTAGCAAAGGCACATGGTTTAATTTATATTCTCTTCGCTGCGATTGATTGACTAGAGTAAGAGAATTATTTGTTGAATAAAAAGAGAATGCTGAAACTTAAAATTATGACAGTGAACATAAAGGAAGCTAATTAACTTTCAACTTCAGTCTGAAGAAATCGAACCTAGATATTTTTATTTTGCATAAAGATCATAACTATGACACACGAGAGTAAGAGAATTATCTATTAAACAAAAATAAAATGATAAAACTTAAAAGGATGATAGTGAACATAAAGGAAGCTAATCAACTTTCAACTTCAGTCTGAAGAAATCGAACCTAGATATTTTTATTTTGCATAAAGATCTACAGTATAACTATGACACACGAGGGTAAGAGAATTATCTATTAAATAAAAAGAAAATGATAAAACTTAAAAGGATGATAGTGAACATAAAGGAAGGTAATTAACTTTCAACTTCAGTCTGAAGAAATCGAACCTAGATATTTTTATTTTGCATGAAGATCATAACTATGACACACGAGAGTAAGAGAATTATCTATTAAACAAAAATAAAATGATAAAACTTAAAAGGATGATAGTGAACATAAAGGAAGCTAATTAACTTTCAACTTCAGTCTGAAGAAATCGAACCTAGATATTTTTATTTTGCATAAAGATCTACAGTATAACTATGACACACGAGGGTAAGAGAATTATCTATTAAATAAAAAGAAAATGATAAAACTTAAAAGGATGATAGTGAACATAAAGGAAGCTAATTAACTTTCAACTTCAGTCTGAAGAAATCGAACCTAGATATTTTTATTTTGCATAAAGATCTACAGTATAACTATGACACACGAGGGTAAGAGAATTATCTATTAAATAAAAAGAAAATGATAAAACTTAAAAGGATGATAGTGAACATAAAGGAAGGTAATTAACTTTCAACTTCAGTCTGAAGAAATCGAACCTAGATATTTTTATTTTGTATAAAGGTCTACAGTATAACTATGACACACGAGAGTAAGAGAATTATCTATTAAATAAAAAGAAAATGATAAAACTTAAAAGGATGATAGTAAACATAAAGGAAGCTAATTAACTTTCAACTTCAGTCTGAAGAAATCGAACCTAGATATTTTTATTTTGTATAAAGATCTACAGTATAACTATGACACACGAGAGTAAGAGAATTATCTATTAAATAAAAAGAAAATGATAAAACTTAAAAGGATAATAGTGAACATAAAGGAAGCTAATTAACTGTCACCTTCAGTCTGAAGAAATCGAACCTCGATATTTTTATTTTGCATGAAGATCATAACTATGACACACGAGAGTAAGAGAATTGTCTATTAAACAAAAAGAAAATGATAAAACTTAAAAGGATAATAGTGAACATAAAGGAAGCTAATTAACTTTCAACTTCAGTCTGAAGAAATCGAACCTAGATATTTTTATTTTGCATAAAGATCATAACTATGACACACGAGAGTAAGAGAATTATCTATTAAACAAAAATAAAATGATAAAACTTAAAAGGATGATAGTGAACATAAAGGAAGCTAATTAACTTTCAACTTGAGTCTGAAGAAATCGAACCTAGATATTTTTATTTTGTATAAAGATCTACAGTATAACTATGACACACGAGAGTAAGAGAATTATCTATTAAACAAAATGAAAATGATAAAACTTAAAAGGATAATAGTGAACATAAAGGAAGCTAATTAACTTTCAACTTCAGTCTGAAGAAATCGAACCTAGATATTTTTATTTTGCATAAAGATCATAACTATGACACACGAGAGTAAGAGAATTATCTATTAAACAAAAATAAAATGATAAAACTTAAAAGGATGATAGTGAACATAAAGGAAGCTAATTAACTTTCAACTTGAGTCTGAAGAAATCGAACCTAGATATTTTTATTTTGTATAAAGATCTACAGTATAACTATGACACACGAGAGTAAGAGAATTATCTATTAAACAAAAAGAAAATGATAAAACTTAAAAGGATGATAGTGAACATAAAGGAAGCTAATTAACTGTCAACTTCAGTCTGAAGAAATCGAACCTAGATATTTTTATTTTGCATAAAGATCATAACTATGACACACGAGAGTAAGAGAATTATCTATTAAATAAAAAGAAAATGATAAAACTTAAAAGGATGATAGTAAACATGAAGGAAGCTAATTAACTTTCAACTTCAGTCTGAAGAAATCGAACCTAGATATTTTTATTTTGCATAAAGATCATAACTATGACACACGAGAGTAAGAGAATTATCTATTAAACAAAAATAAAATGATAAAACTTAAAAGGATGATAGTGAACATAAAGGAAGCTAATTAACTTTCAACTTGAGTCTGAAGAAATCGAACCTAGATATTTTTATTTTGTATAAAGATCTACAGTATAACTATGACACACGAGAGTAAGAGAATTATCTATTAAACAAAATGAAAATGATAAAACTTAAAAGGATAATAGTGAACATAAAGGAAGCTAATTAACTTTCAACTTCAGTCTGAAGAAATCGAACCTAGATATTTTTATTTTGCATAAAGATCATAACTATGACACACGAGAGTAAGAGAATTATCTATTAAATAAAAAGAAAATGATAAAACTTAAAAGGATGATAGTAAACATGAAGGAAGCTAATTAACTTTCAACTTCAGTCTGAAGAAATCGAACCTAGATATTTTTATTTTGCATGAAGATCTACAGTATATCTATGACACACGAGAGTAAGAGAATTATCTATTAAATAAAAAGAAAATGATAAAACTTAAAAGGATAATAGTGAACATAAAGGAAGCTAATTAACTGTCACCTTCAGTCTGAAGAAATCGAACCTCGATATTTTTATTTTGCATGAAGATCATAACTATGACACACGAGAGTAAGAGAATTGTCTATTAAACAAAAAGAAAATGATAAAACTTAAAAGGATAATAGTGAACATAAAGGAAGCTAATTAACTTTCAACTTCAGTCTGAAGAAATCGAACCTAGATATTTTTATTTTGCATAAAGATCATAACTATGACACACGAGAGTAAGAGAATTATCTATTAAACAAAAATAAAATGATAAAACTTAAAAGGATGATAGTGAACATAAAGGAAGCTAATTAACTTTCAACTTGAGTCTGAAGAAATCGAACCTAGATATTTTTATTTTGTATAAAGATCTACAGTATAACTATGACACACGAGAGTAAGAGAATTATCTATTAAACAAAATGAAAATGATAAAACTTAAAAGGATAATAGTGAACATAAAGGAAGCTAATTAACTTTCAACTTCAGTCTGAAGAAATCGAACCTAGATATTTTTATTTTGCATAAAGATCATAACTATGACACACGAGAGTAAGAGAATTGTCTATTAAATAAAAAGAAAATGATAAAACTTAAAAGGATGATAGTAAACATAAAGGAAGCTAATTAACTTTCAACTTCAGTCTGAAGAAATCGAACCTAGATATTTTTATTTTGCATGAAGATGTACAGTATAACTATGGCACACGAGAGTAAGAGAATTATCTTAAAAATATGATAGTGAACGTAAGTTAACTTTCAATTTCAGTTTGAAGGAAATGCACCTAGAAATGTTTGTTTTGCACAGAGATGAATACAGTCTGAAAAAGATATTCATCGAGAGAGAAGCAGTGATTTGCAGGTAGCAGAAGTTTTTTATTCTGAATCTGGATGTTTGGAATCGAAATCTGTTCTTTGTCGAGGCCCGCGGAATAGAGAGGGTGGTGCGCGGGGGTAGGCTTTTTAGCATATTGCCCCGAAAATCGGACAATCTTAAGATTAAAGCCCCGGACAAATCAGAGACGGTTCTGTCACCTAAAAGAGCATCGGGAAAGTCGGCGGAACGTTCGCCCGGAGACGAGCGTCGCGAGGAAGACGAGGAAACGAGATAGGCGGAGATATTCGACTCCATATCCATATCCACATCAAACTTGTACCTCGCCCCCTCGAAGCCAGACCCGAAACTTTTCCTCGTATGTAATTCGGTATGGAAACGAAGTGGGAAAGGGAACTTGCCAGCAACGAAGAACGCCGCTCAGAGACGTAAAACGTCCACGCTGATGCATAACCCGTGCTCCGATTCAAAAATCCCTCGTCTCTCCTCGCAAACGAATATTTTTCAGGTCAACGGAATCCTTCGATTTCGCGGTGGCGAGCGGAATGTATTAATGCCATTCGTCGAATGACGTTCGACTGACGGATCAACGTACTGTGAAACCAAAGGGGATCGGGCGAGTTTCAATCTCCGGAAATTCATTTATTTTTCGGCAATGAAGGGGACGAGAAAATTCCTTCAATCTTTCCACTATGTTCTTCTCCTCGTGAAAATAGTTTCTGTTGAAAATGTTTCTAAATATAGAATAAGGTTGGGACACGTTTTGTTTTTTAACTATAGAATTACACAGGATGAGAATTACGCGAAAAATCTTATACCAGTGGAAAGGTATAGTTGCCTGGTATGTTTTCACTCCGGAAAGTATAATGATAGCGTTAACGTATAAAAAGTTATAGCCAGTTTTCTCGAAACAAAAAAATATTGCCGTATAAATTGGGACACCGCAAAAATTCTGAAAAGTAAGTGTTGAAATGAAGTCGGAACGCCTTACATTCAATGTTTATTGACTATTTATTTTTGAAACCATGATTTGACACAACCCTTATATTCAAATGCTCTAAATTCACCCAAAATGTTTTTAACTTGTAAAGCAAAGTATACGAAGTCAAAAATAAAACAGAATTTCCTGATTTGACGTGTAAAGCGAAAAAGGATATTATCTTAGAATCTTTTAAAGAATTAATTTTTAATTTTCATTCAATAAAATTTTATTTTAATAAACTCGTCAAGTTTCTGGCGATCGTTTCAATGTTATTTAATTCCCAGTTGCATGGGGAAATGATGTTAAATGTCCCGGGAAAATCGGCCCTCTGCCGGGCGTTTGATGGAGTATTATAATGCAGATTCGCGGGGAACGATTTATACGATTGCATAAAATTGCGCACAGACGGCGTAACGAACGGCGGAACACACGCGTGGCGTTTTAATGTCCCGCACGATGGCATTCGATGTAACATCGTGTAATTTGGGTCCGGTCATGAGGATCGTTAAGGCGACTGCGAAGTCGTGGGCACATTAAACGTCGAGTAAACACTATTTACTGCCCCCTAAATAAGTTTACGTCCTGTCGCGATTCTGTTTCAGCGTTGCGGTCTTCGGACGGTTCGAAAGCTCGACTGTCTTCTGAGGGTTGCTTGCATGGAAATTAAATTGTTGCAAGAACCAAATGAAAATGTTGATTTTTGTAGTTGACTCGAGACGATTGGAGAATTTGGTACCTTGCCAACCCATTCATTTTAAAGAAAACTCGCTTTAATATAATATAGCTCGGAAGCCTTTTCCTCCAACAAAAAACTGAAAACTGATGATAAAATATAAATACTTTTTCACAGTTCTCAGGAATTTTGTTAGATTCGAAAGACATATGGAGCAATGCCAGTTGTTCGAACGTTAATTCGCCACATAAGTAGTTAGCAGATACGTTCGATCGAGCCGATGAATCAAACGGGAGCGGAAAAACGGAAATAAATCGTGGATCGGGATAGCCAACAAAATGGGCGAGACATAAATCGTGTTTGTCTCAGCCCGATCAGATACATCGTATTCAGAAGCTAAGTACAGCTTCAGGGATGCCGATACTTATGTCCGAACGGCTTTATACCCGACGAGTGACCCTCGTTCGCTGCTCGTACACCAGCTCGTGAACGTAAGGGCGTTAGATCAGTGGGGTTGGAACGAAAAGGAGTCTCCTTAGGGCACTTAAGGGCGTCCTCGTGCGTCCCTGTCGACCCCCAGGACCGGATTCTCCAAACAACTTCATGATTTGCTTGATTGCACCCGCCGATAACTGCTCCCGGATACATGCAAGGAGATTCCCGAGAAAGTGGAGGCGTCATCGTTCTATCGCGGGCTTCGAATCTATCGAAATCCTGCCTCCGATTTCCCAGATCTGTCCGCAAATGCTCCTTCCAACTTCCTAAGATTTCTCATCAATCTGACAGAGCCGGGCGAAAAATAATACTGCTCGCAAGAGAATTTTTTAATTAGTTTAGGGTTTTACAATGAGCATCGAGGATTTCAGATCATTTCCTGAGGGTAGTACTGCTATTTATAATCCGGAGAAGTTGTCGTTCAACTATGTATACTACGTATAACCAATTTCTTAATTCTTAGATAAAGTTTACTTAGATAAACCATTTTAATCAATTTAAATTGAATGCTGTGGAGATTGTTTAACTGTGTAGAATGTGCAGATCAACGAGTCTAACCAGTCTGTCTATAATAAATCTAAGGATTGCTATATATTATATGTATATGACCTTGGATCCATTTCCCGAGGATTGATGCACTTTCAGTTAATATTGTACTAAACACGAGTACTAACAGATCTGTAATATATTGATAAGAACTTAATACACACATGTTTTCAAGAACACGTGAAAAATATTGATGAAGGCGATTGGTAGCCCTAAGAGAAATCTCGAAAACGTTCAGTGAGAAAGACACTACAGTGGTAGCTGCAAGGAAGCTTAGAGTAGCCATAAAGAACAATTGCGACGTCTTCGGTTCCGGAAGAGGATGTCTTGAAAGAGTTTCCGGGAACAGCTTTTGGAACGTATCATGGCGAGTAACAAGGTCGTTCGCGGGTGCTGATTGCAATAAAATCTCGAGCGGATCATAGGTGGCCCCCAGGCGGAGGCAGAGAGTCGACCGGTCGGTCAGTCCCGGGGCTAGTCTGGTTAGCTCGGAAGCTTTATTTCCCAGCCACCGTACGCTACTTACGTTACAGGCAGCGTAACGGGAGTTGAGGAACACGCGTTTACGTTCCCGGACTCGTACGCGGGCCGTGTATGTGCGTGTTCAGGAAGGACGCAGCGGGCAAAGTACAAGCCAGCCTTCAGCCAGCGTGAAAGGCCCTCGGCCAACCAGATTTACTACGCTCTCCTGTAATTATCATCATAAAGTCGACTTTACGAGCAGTAAGAGCCCTCGTAAAGGAATGCTTCATTTCGCCCTCGCCCTCCCCCGCCGTCCTCTTTCCAACGACCCTCGGGCTACACCACCTACGGGAAACCACCTTGGCCATCTCTCGGCCACTCTCTCTTACACTTTACCCTTCGAACCGGTAGTCTATCCTCTCCATGCCGAGCGACGCTCTTGTTACCCGCTCCTCTCTCTCTCTCTCTCCTTTCCCTCTCTTTCTTTCCTTCTGCCGACCGCATTGGGAACGTTAAAACCTGCCGAGGGCTACCTTTTACTTGCCAACCGACCGGTGAGATACCCGTGGATCGCGGCATCGTCGACCTCTGTAAACAGCCCTATCGAAGCCACCGGGCGTTAATGGCTAGCGAAACGATGAGAAACGGCCTGGCAATAATTAGCGCCGGCCTACGCGAGAATCCGCTTTGCCAAAGCAGGAAGAACTTCAGGCTCGTCATAAGGATGATCGGTGCTGGAAGTTCGATTGTACTTGAGAGATTGGAATACGATTTTTAACACACTTAAGCGTGGTCCTCAAAACCACGTTAATTGTTCATGTGATCTTATACATCTTCGTGTGACTAATAACTAGATGAATCTTTACTAAAATTGAGGGAGAGAAAATTGTCTGTATCTGTTGGTTCTCCATGACAGTATAAGATAAAAATATGAAGAATTAACAAATTGCTATCTCCGCTTCGTATTTTAGTTACTAACAATCAAAGATCCGTCTTTCCTTTTTTTATGAAGGTGCTGGGGAAATGCATGTTTCGCACCCCCCCCCCCTATCCAGATGACGGCCGGGGGGGGATAGTGTAGGACTCACCTTGCCTAAGAAAAACAAGAGGCGACGGCATACCCACTAATACCCCACCGCCCAGGGGCCTTTTTAAGGGTGTGGGTCGGATTTTGACCTTGGTCGTAGTATCGGTGCCCTCCGCATTTGTAGCTAGGAGCGCTAGTGTTTTTAGTCACTGTTTTACCGATTCAGTCACTGTATTGGTAAAATATCGGTAAAACTGTGACTAAAAACGCTAGCGCTCCTAGCTAAAGATGCCATGGAACTAATACTTGTACCAAAATCTCCCGTATAGGGATCTACTTCGTAGATTTCGTTTGCTGTGTTTAAACACGTATAGTTTAACATAATAAAGGTTTCATTGACATTGTATGTGACCCTGAATTCCGGGATGCCTACATTTTTTTCTATAAGAACCCTAAATCTCTTGATATTTAAGAAAATGTATGTGTCTCGACAATGGCAGCACTGTCGCTTCGTCCAATATTTGTGAAACTGCGCTACATGCTGCCGAATAATGCAAATTACGCCTCGAAAACGCAAAAGTAGGCCATATAAGGACACATCCCGTAATGGTGGGTCTTTTATCTAGCGATTGTGACTACGTAGGGGCCCCAAATGTGCGTTAGAGAGACGGCAAACGAAATCTGCGGAACCCTTGCAATCTCGTGTACGTATACAGTATCTATCGGTGTGTTAAGGGTGTGGGTCGGATTTTGACCTTGGTCGTAGTATCGGTGCCCTCCGCATTTGTAGCTAGGAGCGCTAGTGTTTTTAGTCACTGTTTTACCGATTCAGTCACTGTATTGGTAAAATATCGGTAAAACTGTGACTAAAAACGCTAGCGCTCCTAGCTAAAAATGCCATGGAACTGATACTTGCACCAAAACCCTCCGTATAGGAATCTACTTCCTAGATTTCGTTTGCTGTGTTTAAACACGTATAGTTTAACATAATAAAGGTTTCATTGACATTGTATGTGACCCTGAATTCCGGGATGCCTACATTTTTTTCTATAAGAACCCTAAATCTCTTGATATTTAAGAAAATGTATGTGTCTCGACAATGGCAGCACTGTCGCTTCGTCCAATATTTGTGAAACTGCGCTACATGCTGCCGAATAATGCAAATTACGCCTCGAAAACGCAATAGTAGGCCATATAAGGAAGCATCCCGTAATGGTGGATCTTTTATCTAGCGATTGTGACTACGTAGGGGCCCCAAATGTGCGTTAGAGAGACGGCAAACGAAATCTGCGGAACCCTTGCAATCTCGTGTACGTATACAGTATCTATCGGTGTGTTAAGGTACTACCACACTCGCACTCGACCAAGGTCAAAATCCGACCCACACCCTTAAGGACCTAGATCTCCTTCCTTGTTGCCGGAGACTGCACAACTCCTTCCGACCCGCTTTCCGTATTCAGCGGGAGTTTCCTACGGCCCTACACAGGGTGTCCCAAAATTCGTGAAAATTCCGGAAATGGGAGGTTCCTGAGACCATTTGAAGCGAGATTTTCCTTTGCAAAAATGTTATCCGCGGCATTGTTTATGAGTTATTAACGAAAAACACGGACCAATCAAAGCGCGACCTACACGCGAGTTGCCACAGTCGGCCCGGCGCGCCAACTGTCTATTGGCCGACTGTGGCAACTCGCGTCTAGGTCGCGCATTGATTGGTCCGTGTTTTTCGTTAATAACTCCTAAACAAAGCCGCGGATAACATTTTTGCAAAGGAAAATGTCGCTTCAAATGGTCTCAGGAACCTCCCATTTCCGGAATTTTCACGAATTTTGGGACACCCTGTATACCAAACCTGTTCATGGCCAAAAAGTTGGGCAATAATCAACTAATATTTAAAAATAACTAATAGTCTTTTTGAATGTTAGTGATAGCAAAATACTCATTAGTCAAAACCTTTTGATCAGTTAGTGATAACTAAATGGCAAATAGTTAGTCACAGCTCTAAGTAATCGTTAGCTATTGCTTAGTAGTTAATTAGTAGTTGATGATGAGTCATCAATCTATTCATCAGTCACTATTGTGCGATTAACATACATTAATATTAGTAATTAGTTATCAGTAACTAATCAAAAAGTTTTGAATAATTACTATTTTGCTGTGACTAACATTCAAGAAGACTATTAGTCATTTTTAAATATTAGTTGATTAGTGCCCAACTCTGCTTGGCCATTAATCAAAGATCCGTCTAAAATGCTACAACCTGACCGACAGTGGTGTACGTCACATGAGTACGTATCTGTCACTTGATTCGCGATTGTTGCACGCGTCTTTGTATAAATATAATTTATAAATGAAATGTGTACAAATGGCATATCTGTCAAATGGGTAATATTAATATCTTAAGAGACAATTATGAAATGAATACACTGATTTGTGAACGTCGACGAACTACACAAATGTATATGTTAGAATTAAATATTGTAAGTAATTTGCAATGGAAATTAGTAGTAATGCAATAGACAGCAGTGACGAAAATTAGAAATGTTGATGTGAGAAATGCTTATCAATGGCCACTTGTAAAGTGAAAATTCGAGGGATGAAGACCCTCCGTTGGCAAATGAAATGTAACAGACCCAGAAACAGTAGTATCAGCTAGCAAACGTGTATATTTTATTAACATTATATTTACTGGTCGGCTAGCACTTGTTTACTTTCTAAGACACACAGCACCACTGTCTGCTGCATAGGGAAACCGCCCTAGTAATATACAGGTTTCCATTAATGCTTTGTCGTTTAACTAGACTAGCTCCGGAACGCCTTCCGCTGTCCATGGAGAATTACGTTTACCCAGTGGAGAACGGAGTGGTGTGGGCTGTGCTACCAATCATAGCTGTTTATTGACTTCAACTCCCTCCTTCATGTAAAAATTCAGCTTTATTTCGGCATTACCCTCACTCGTAAAAATTTAGCAGAAAATATCGAGAGCTTCTGAGTTTTGTTTCTAAAATCCTTTTGCATTAATAAAAAATTAAGAAATCCCGAAGAAATGAAACAGTTCAAGATGCATTATATCGTTTGTTATACAACATCTTACTAATTTCAGTTTAGATCGTGAGTGGATTGAGAAGAGACGCTTTGGTAGGGCACCCCTCGGCCGCGTTCCCCCGACATCATAATTAACAGAACACCGGGCAAGGATGTTTTCGCGTTTCAAAGAATGCCGTTCTTTCAGACGCAAATCCTTAAAACAGTCCGGGTCATTACCGTGAATTTACGAGCAGCCCTAGCGGAGCCGGGGCGAGCCTTTTTACTCTCCCGGCCGATATTGCCATGATCGAATTAACGATCGGCTTTGAACACTACGTTTGGTACCTGTCAAATACTTTAATGCCATTATCTTCATTAGCGGCGGAACCAGCACGGATTACAATACCTAATGAACCACCTCGTGGCGGGCAAGAGCAACTTTTTCCAAGCTTTCTCTTTGCCTTTCTTCATCCCTTCTTCGCTTCCCTCTTACTCTTAGCCTGCAACGTCGTTCGAACCGGCAATCTCCCCCTTTTCTCCTCTCTCCTCCACTCATCTTTCTCTTGGCATGCTGAAGGGTGGTGAAAGCTAAATAAAAATAAACAAATTTGTTTTTGTATCGCAAATGCTGCCGGCCAGCGAGAGGCCCTTTGAGCTGAGCGAAACGGCCAAGTATGCTGGTTAACTCGGATTTGCAATTTTAATTACGCGCCGTGACGAGATGTGCGAGAACGAAGAACGGGAGGCAGGAAGTGGCAAAGGGAAGACGAAATTAGCTGAGCAAAGCGGAATTGTCCGACGAAAAGAAAACCTCGGGGACGTCTGACGCGATCCCGGTTTGTCCAGATTTTCGACGGGCTCGCTGGAATCCGCAGCGAAGTCCGCAAAAATTTGAAAGACTGGCTAGTCGACATCTGATCTCCAGGAGAAACTCTACATTTTCTCGTAAAGATTCATTTCTTACGAGGACGTCTTCTTGTATACAGAAAGATGTAAGACATTTCATTTAACATCTGTTATCATTTCTAGAGATTAGAGTACGGGAAAACGAAGTTTGTTCATGAAAAATGGTCACCTTCATTTCGTTAAACTGCACTACATATGTTTTAGTAAATAATATAATTGCTCTTACTATGATCTTGACATCGACCTTGAACTCAAAAATGCGAAATCAATTACATGTTTTCGTTAATAATATGTTTTCAGTGCTTTACACCCTGTATATGAACAAATTGGGTCGTTTATTTTGTATTTTTGCTGAAGGAGATCTAGTTAGTACAAGAAATATCCGCCTTAATCAGGCCTCTGCACAATATTGTAGTATATTGATCAATTAATTAAGCGGAAACTACGAGAAAGGTGTATTAAAATTCAACAGACACTTTCTCTAAACTTCAGGCGAACTTTCTAATCAGATACTATCAGGTTATAAAGGAAGTGGCAAATATTCAAACGTACTCTGAACGCATCATCGACATCTCCTAACTTCCGCGCTTGTCCTGCGAGCCGGTGTCTGTCCAGCCGATGGCCTGAAAGCTGCAAAGTGAAGCGAAGTTTTCTGTACAACAGCTTCTGCGCTATTAATCGATGCCTTTCATCTGCTCGCCGATCTAATTACCGTCGCATATAGTACACCTCTCGCGCGATGGCGAAGTGTCCTTAACGAAGGAACAATTTGGGAGCGGTCCGTCATCGGATAATTCGCCCGCGAACTGGCGAACTCGATTAGCCGGATATTGCATTACGCGAGAAATAATGGAACGAACGTAATCTCCCCCATCGGTTTTTCTGTACGTGGATGGGACGAGGAAAATGAACGGAATCGAGGGGGTTTAGGGCGGTGGGTGGGGAGAGACGCCTTTGCTATCCTTTGACTCGTCCTGCGGGCTGCGGTGCATTAAGAAATACCGAAACAAAGGACAACGGAGACGACCGGAGAATGCTCGTCGACTTTTCCACCGGCGAATAAACGAGAGGGTCGTCGCGCTATCGGCGAGAGAGACTATACGACTCTCTCACCCTCGCTCTCATCTCTGTGCCTCTGCCTTTTGCAAGCGTTTTAAGTGGCAAGTTGTCCTGGCCGACGCGACGTCGCTCTTTTTGTCCTTCCTCCGTCGATTCGTCAAAGACGAACTTTGGGATACACGCAACCAGTCGAAAATGACCGCTACGCTCCGCGACTCCTTTCAAGGGGACCGGCTTTTTCCGAAGCCTGGATCTCCACGCGAGCTTCCATCAAATACCGGCGCAAAAACCACGAAAAATATACGCCATTGAATTAAATGCTCGCCTCACTTCGATTTTTACGCCGGGACTACCGGACGCTACACGCAACTGGTTCATATCATGTATACAGCAGTTGACTTGGTAAGCTTGATGATTCAGCTGAACGATTGGGCGAAAGCGTTGTTTTGTCGCGGAACTGTGGGTTCGCGAATGTTGCGGATCACTGCCCGCCAAGTTAATCTTGGGCAGCTAGTTCAAGGTTTGATGATCGCAAAAGACAATTTTCTATTCGCGTGACAATGAAATACGCATGAATACGTTAAAGAAAGCGTTTTCGTCCCGGACCTGCTAGTGGACTCGTCAGTAAGGCTGATCTAGCAGGTCCTGCCTTATACGCGCGCAGATATTGATATAATTTTGCGTTTCTAATTGTAACGCACGCAAGGGATCTCGACCGACGCGTTCCCGTTTTGTTAGGTGTCCTGACTGTTGGACTACGAACTACCGTGATGCTAGTTTTACGTGTGATTAAACGATTGACACGACAACGGCTCGTGCGTTGTACTTGTCTACCCGAGGACTGGAGAATGTCGCGACGTTAGAGTGTAAAACTCAACTGACGAACGCGGTCTCAACGTGATGTGCGTCAGGCTTCTCGAGCAGGAAATAAGATGCACTGATTGGTTCCTGCCGAAAGTTGCATTTCCCAATCAGTACACTTTTGACTATTAGGACCTCCTTCTCGTAGCTCTGAATGAGGCCCTGGAAGGAGGAGTGGAGCGATCTCTTACTCTGTCGACGACGCGACGGGTCTCGGTAATTTGACACTGTGCGTACCGATCGCGGGCGGTCCTTCGGAGGGACTAGATTTACGATACTTTGTATTTTCGAGGATATATAAAAAACTGAACATTAGCCAGATGCCTTGACTGGTCGCCGAATGACCCTAGTTTGTCTAATCCTTGAAGAGGATATTTACGCACGTTCGCATCATAAATCTTGTCTGAAGGAAAACTACGAATTCTGTTCCTGCGCGACGGAACAAGCGTGGGGGAATACCATCGTAGAAGGGGAAGGTAGAATGGCAAAAGGGTAATCGTCAGATTCAGACTTGTGTACCCACTCTACCTTCCCCCTCTACGACGCTATATACAGTAAATCCTCTATAGTCGCAAAAGTCTCGGGGAGGTCCGTTTGCAAAGTTCGTAGACGGACACTATTTTTTTGAGCTTCAGAAACCGAGCCGAACGTAGAGAAGGACAGCGCGTGTAAAGAGAGACCGGCCGAAACGACTGCGACTCTCCGCGTCTCTTTCTTTTCCATACGCTGTCCTTCCTTGCGCCCGAAACTTTCATCGTCAATTAAACCACTAAATACAGTTGAAATTATATCGTGTTTGGTATTATTTTAATCAGAAAACTGTCACAAATATATTGGTGAGAGTTCCATAAAAAAATAAGTAATAATAAACAAATTTTAATATTGGTATTACAATGTGAGGGCGCGCGGGCCTTTGAACTGTGCCGGTGAAAGCGACTCCCCACGTCGCATTAGTAGTGGTTTACACCGATATCAGAGCCACACCGAGCCGAGATCAGATTACTACAGTGGAGGGGATATATTTTTTGCATTCATCGTGTACTACCTTTTTGCGACTATAGAGGATTTACTGTATATACAGGGTGAGTCCGAAGAAAAAGAACACCTAAATATCTCCGTTATTTTTCGATGTATAAAAAAACTTCTTAGAACAAATTTACACTGTTTGAAGGGCCACATGTAACGGTGTAAGGGAAAAAATTTTCAAGATCATATTTTTACAAGATTTCAAGGTTATTGATATTTTTTTAAATGGAATCAGGTATTTTTTAATACATCAATTGATGCAGCTGGACATTCGTTATAAAAAAAGTACTAACCCATGTATGTCGAAAAGTTAGTAGTTCAGGAGATATTTCAATTTAAATAACTCTAAAACACCATTACTGTCGTACTAAGACGTTAGCGTTTACTTTTCTAGTGTAAATTGAAGAGTTCAAATTGAAATTGAAAAATTGATGTTGAAAATGAAATTGAAGAGTTGAAATTAACGAATTGAAATTAAAAAATTGAAGTTGAAATGGAAGAGTAGAAATTGAAGTTGAAATGGGAGAACTAAAATTGAAGTTGAAAATGAAGTTCAAGATTTGAAATTAACGAATTGGAATTGAAAAACTGAAGTTCAAATTGAAAAATTGACGTTGAAATTGAAAAATTGAAATTGAAGATTTGAAGTTGAAGGGTTGATATTGAAATTGACGTTGAAATTGAAAAATTGAAATTGAAAAGTTGAAATTGAAATTGAAGAGTTGTAATTGAAGTTCAAATGGGAGAGCTAAAATTGAAGTTGAAATAGAAGAGCTAAAATTGAAGTTGAAATGGAAAAATTGGAGTTGAAAATGAAGTTCAAGATTTGAAATTAACGAATTGAAATTGAAAAACTGAAGTTCAAATTGAAAAATTGACGGTCAAATTGAAAAATTGAAATTGAAGATTTGAAGTTGAAGGGTTGATATTAAAATTGACGTTGAAATTGAAAAATTGAAATTGAAGTTCAAATGGGAGAGCTAAAATTGAAGTTGAAATGGAAGAGTAGAAATTGAAGTTCAAATGGAAGAATTGAAATTGAAGTTGAAATGGGAGAACTAAAATTGAAGTTGAAATTGAAAAATTGAAGTTGAAAATGAAGTTCAAGATTTGAAATTAACGAATTGAAATTGAAAAACTGAAGTTGCCATTGAAAAATTGACGTTGAAATTGCAAAAATTGAAATTGAAGATTTGAAGTTGAAGGGTTGATATTGACATTGACGTTGAAATTGAAAAATTGAAATTGAAGAGTTGAAATTGAAAAATTGAAGTTGCAGGGTTGATATTGAAATTGTAGTAGAAAATGAAAAATTGACGTTGAAATTGAAATTGATGTCATCGTTTACTTACTTGTGTAACGTCTTAGTACGACACACAGTGGTAAAATGTCTAATTCCAGCTGGACTAAAATAATTTTTCTCAATTATTGAAAAACATATTTCATTGAGAAAATATATTATTAGACATACTGAACTAAATAATTCTAACATTATATCTCATTATTTCCATTTTTTATCCATTAACGACTAGTTGAATGTTCCGAAACTGCGGTGAATTTTTGTGTCCTGCATTGAAAAATGAAAAGTAAGTACATATTAAACTAATTTATATTTTCTCGTTTTGGTTTAAAACTAAAAGGAGGAAGTAAATAAAATAAACTATAATCAAAAGCGTTTCTTTTATGAATGAGTCAATAAAGTAAGATTATACTTTGACTCAAGCATACTCAAGCTGCAATATTTTTGTATATTTTATCTATATGAATTACCTAACAATGTCGAAGAAAAACTAGCTGCTACAACCTGCTACTTATTGAGAAATCCGATCTGATTAGATCGCTTAATTATAGTTTGTAATACAAATGTTATATGTAATAAAGTTACTGTAATTATAATTTTTAAGAAGAGTGATTATATTAAAGTGATTTTCTTATATTTACAGACTTTACCTTCTATAAGTCAGAAATATATAAATATAAGAAAAATATCAGTTTGTTATCATTTTTATGTTCAATTCCTTTATAACAAAAAAATAAGTGTCATAATAGTAATTATCAAGTATCAAGAGGATATAAATTATTCAAAAATAATTTTGTCCACCTAAAATCGAAACATTTACCATTGTGCGACAGTAATGGTGTTTTAGAGTTATTTAAATTGAAATATCTCCTGAACTACTAACTTTTCGACATACATAGGTTAGTACTTTTTTATAACGAATGTCCAGTTGCATCGATTGATGTATTAAAAAATACGTCACTCCATTTAAAAAAATATCGATGACCTTGATATCTCATAAAAAAATGACCTCGAAGTCCTAAGAAGTCTTTTGTACAACGAAAAGTAACGGAGATATTTAAGTGTTCTGTTTGTTCGGACTCACCCTGTATAGAGAGAGGGTAACTTTTTCCTCTCAATTCGAGTCAATTCCTCTCATCTGGCAACTCTGGCCAGGGTAAGTAACCGAGGTTCTACAATATCATACATTAAACGAATAGACTTAATTTTGTCGTGTTTGGTACCGTTTCAAACAAAAAAGTGTCACCATATATTATGAAAAGTTTCATGAAAATATTATTAGAAATATAAAAGTATTACAAGTGTTTAGAATGTGACATCTCGATCCCGCAGTTCGAACATGTATTGAGACATTCACCACATGGTTGCTTTCTAATTTCGCGGTTCTTATTTTAGACCAGAGCCGTCCGCAGAGGTGTCTGTCGGTGCCATGTGTTTCACACTTAATTTATTCCATGTTTATCGCGGCCGCCCGGAGAAATTTGACTCGTATCTCTTTGAAAACTTGGACAGGCCTCGCAAACTCCTATTACTGGCCTGCCACGAGGGAGCGGACCGTCGTCTCTCTCGCGGGTTCATACTTCACGCTGGGCGTCCAACGGTGTCAAACGTTGTAACGTATCGACTGTTTCCCCGGGACTGCACCACCTACATGCTAACAGTTAGCTCCAGTTTGTATGACAGCCGACGTCAGCCCGCACAATCGAAGTTCAGACACTGGCCATCGAAGATTCCATCGACAATTGGATACCATTAACAGGTGCCTTTAGAATGCCATACGCGGAACACGCGCGGGAGCCGTGCGCTCTCCTAACAAGATACGCCGTGAAAAGTATCTACGTTTACATTGTAACTCTGAGCACCAGCCCACCGGTATAGATTACTTTTAGAAACGTGAAGGCACGCGAAACGTACCTATCGTCAAGGATGAGCTTCTATTTCATGTGCTAAGGAAGGTGGACTAGATGGACTAGACCGTATAATGGAGGCTTAGCCAGTGGTCGGACAGTGTATTTTGCGTGCAAGTGATCTGATGGTTTATGAATGTACACTCCCAAAGAAAAATATTTAATTTCTATCTTTAATTTCTCGTGTTAAGATTATGCTAGCGTGGAAACCCTGTGTAGTGTGTAAAACATTCTGCGAACATGTAAATAGAACATAGATTGACTTTAGTTCAATCAGTTCTCTTAATTGGAAGGGAAACACATAATTCAACACAAACAAAATGATAGCACACTGGAACTATGTTGACATGTTCTTCAGTATTTCGTGAGCTTCCACGAAGTTACAGTATTCAATTTGTGCTTAGAGCTTAGTCGTATTGCTATTCACGTAATGGCTCGTGGCATAAAGCTTAGCGAAAGCGAAATTAGCACAATTTTAGCTCTGAGAAAACAAAAGTTGTCTATTACTCAAATTGCAAAAGAAGTTAGTCACAGTCGAAAAGTTATATATAATTTGCTGAAAGATACAACTGCATATGGAAAAAAGAAAAGTACAGGAAGGCCAGCAGCATTATCTGAACGCGATACACGAGCAATAATACGTGCTGCTTCCAATTCTTGTGCTGCTACAAGGGAGATCGCTAAGAAAGCTGGAGTCGAAACACATACTCAAAATGTTCGTCGTGTACTTCAGAGAGACTAGTAATATTATAAATCGGTCTAGAATACCAGCAAAACCATCATCAAACGCAGGACATAAGGAGGCACGTTTGTTATTTGCAAAAGAACATGAACGTTGGAAGAAGACTTGGAGAAAAGTAATTTTTACGGATGGAAGAGGTTCAACCTTGATGGACCAGACGGATATTGACAGACATTATTATCGTGATATTCGTAAGCAACAGCTAACAAAAATTCGACAACAAATGCATGGAGGTGCAGCAATGGTCTGGGCTGGTATTGGATATAAATGAAAGACAGAAATAAAGTTTATTCACGGGAAAATGAATAGCGTTCGTTATCTATATCATAAAAATGCAGAACGTATTACTGAAATACCATACAATTCCAACAAGATAATGCTGCAGTACATACTGCTACAATTGTTAAGGAATATTTTTTACATGAAAATATCTCCACTCTTGAATGGCCGACGTGCTCACCCGACCTTAATATCATTGAAAATTGCTGGGCTATGTGTTTCCCTTCCAATTAAGAGAACTCATTGAACTAAAGTCGATCTATGTTCTGTTTACATATTCGCAGAAGGTATGTTTTACACATTCCACAGAGTTTCCTCGCTAGCATAATCTTAACAAGAGAAATTAAATATAGCACGCGTGTACTATCTTTTTCTTTGGGAGTGTAATCGACTCTGAATTAGATGTGTAATTTGGCTTTTCGTATTCGTAGAGTTTAAACATTCAATTTGCTTTTATTGATATCGTGAAAGGCGTGTTTGTTTATATGGCACATAGCAAGTTAAGGGCTAAATAAAAAAGAAGAGAGTCTGTATAGGTACTTTTTAAAATTTCTTAACGATGTCTAACTAGTCTAGGGCAAACAATAGATACTCCTATAAACATTCTTGAAGACGACATATAAAATATAGCATAAACACACAAACATTTAACATTTTATTTAAAGATTTCTGAATTTGTTTATCTAGAAGCACTTTGTTTGAGCATAATATTACACAACTTTTATTCAAGGAGCCGTCGCCATTAAAACAAGACCGATGTACATTTATAAATCATTTAAGAATCGATAGATTTGAATGTCAAATTATTACTTAATGGAAGTACTGTAGTGTAAAATAACGTTTTAAAAAATGTTTTCAACGAGGATATATTGAGATGTGGATGCGAAGAAGAAGAAATATCGAGAGAACGAAAATAGTCGAAGGGCACACAAGAGACTTTAGGCGCATTTTGAATAAGATCGGAAATAGAAGAAACAGGGAGGTAGATAGGGAGAGATGGCATCCCATTGGGAAAAGGGATTCGAGGCCCTATCTGCGAATGATTTGTGAATATGCAAGGGCAATGGGACGCCTCCTTCGGGAACTCGACGGTCAAGATAGTCCCCGATTCCCCGGGCACCTAAAACACGGAAAATATTCGAGTGGACAGCCGCAAATTTATCGTTCACGGCATCCCTAAATTTTCCATTACACATCGAATCCCGAACATGTCGAAAAAGAATGTGCTTGGAATTCATTTGTCCGGCCCTCGTAGCCTCGTCGTAAATATTCGTCTCCTGGTTCTGATTTTCATACGCGAATTTAGTCCTGGAACCGTCCTCAATTATGAAAATTAATGTCGTCGAGTTTTCGTAAAAGTTCACAATTAAATAGAAAAATACAGTGTCATTTTTCATCGATAATTAATTGTATAAAACGAACTCTTTTAAACCTTAACCCTCAAACAACCAGATTAACAATAAAGCTTATGCTCAGAGTACTAAAAAAGATCAATACTATGTAAAAAATGTATTAAGTGAATTAATAAATTAGTTTTCATAAATATGTCGTAACACTAAAATTTGTTACTTCTGTTTTTTAACCGTTTTTCATTTGTGATCATGCTTCCGGTCTTTTACGTTGCTTTTTTGTGGTAATTTCAGGGTTAATATACATTACAAAACGTTTTTATTCGAATAGGAAAGACTGCTCCGAATTTTTCTTAGACAATATCAAAGAATGAAAAGACATATCTGTTGCACATAAATATTAATTAATTACGCAATATGCAGGACCGAACTCGTTTAAACAACAGGACATGTACTGAATCGCTTCTAAAATCGCAATACTGCCCGACTCTTCAGCACCACTCCTAGCTTACCGAGCGAGGAAGCTGACACGCGGCGTGGCGTTCCGCGGGCCGCACGCTATTTCTTTCATAGGACGCTGGTAGGCACTGAGAACAGGGGAAAGAATTAGTGTGCGGCCCATGGGCCGCTAGTTTTCCAGCTCTGCTGTAAAGGATGAATAAAAATGTGTCATTAGAGGAATAATTAAAATTGAGCGAATCCAGGGAGGCGGATTTCAGCGATTCCCTCGGGATCGTTAATTTCACAGCCTATCGCATAAATTGTCCATAAATGGGCCAGGGCCGATGGCGACGATAATGAAAGGAGCGTGGCCGGTGCGAAACTGCATTTATCGTTCGTAGAGAAAGGGTTATTTCTTTCAGCCGTTATTATGACTGTTAGGGTTGTTAACGCCTCGCGGCGAGCAACGCGGGGCCCGGTAATAAAGCCCTAAGAATACAGAGCCGATCGTAAAATGATAATTGCCCGCAGTAAAGCTAAGTGATATTGAACTTGATGTCGACGCCGCGACGAAACGGCCGAACCGAGCCGAACCGAAGCGGTATGTGCGAGGCGGCGCGAGGCAGGTGGCTTCCTTAAGGATATATAACGGCTATTGCGTTCCTACAACGTCTCGCCACTAAAATAATCATCGGAAAAGAACTTTCCACGGGGATTCGGCAGGCGGTTACGACTTTTCGTCGTGTCGGAAAGAATCGGCGGAATTACGGCTTATTAAACAGGCAGACCGGCGCAGCGTCTTAGAGCAATTAACCCACCGAGGCCCTTAAAAGGACTGCCTGTTTTCGTCTTGACAAACACCAGGCATCAACCGTCTGCGTTAAGTACTCGGCGATTCATTGTAAATAAAGAATTAATGATTATCGTCCACTAAAGTCTTTCGGACACAATAACGAGTCTTGTGCAATTCAATACTGTCGGTCTATTAACACTAAATAAATTTCTTACAATTATTGAAACTATAAGTATGCTTTCATGGAAAATCGATGGCTTTATTTCTTCTGAGAATCTAGTAGAAATTTCTTTAATCTATCGCATGTAGGTATTATTAAAATTAGATTATTGAGTAAAGTAAAAATCATGTAACATTTTTTGAAATGATTAATGAAACAAATTTTTAGGCAGCAGGTGATCTATGTATGAGACATTCAGCCACTGTCCATCTTTCAAATAAGGAGCCAATAATCAGAATGACGTCAGCTCCATTACAAGCTGGAAGTGTTTACAGAGGAAAGAAGAATTGATCTGAAGTAACATTCAATCGACTTCTTTTTAACAAAATCTCGATAGGGTGAAGTCACACTGAACAGAACGTTATCTCGAGTCTCTTTTTTCAAAAACCAAACAATAACCCTCGTTTCACCATGGCTCTGCAAATTTGTCCACCCCCCTCGAGGCAATTGCCGCAGTAAATTTTCATTCGACGAGCAATAAATTCTGTCCCAAAGAAGTCCTTCCCACTCTTTAACCCTTCTTCTCTTAGTTCGAAAGTTCGAGGCGAGGCCAGCCGTAATCCCACGCTCTCCCGCATTCATTCCGCGATCTGGCCCTTCGTACCCTTCGTGCCCTTCGTCTTGGAGGCCGCGTACACGCACGCACCTCCGCCCACGATCAACCAACACGCATATACAAATACATGTGAACCGAGATCGAGGCGTGATACACACGCGCACACGGTGGACCGGCTCGTTGGAGGAAAGTTTCCCGCAATTTTGCGTTTCCTCGACAGGAATAATTCATCGTGTCCCGAGGAACTTTTAAGATTTCCACGACCGACGTGCGACGAGTCCAATCGGAATCCGAGGGTAGAGATGGCCCGGCGAAAAGATCGACGCGAAAAGAAACGCGGAAACGTGAGAAAGGGATGCACAGAATGGGAGAGAGGCGAGGATGTGAGAAAGATACGCGAAAATGAGAAAGGGACGTGAAAACGTGAGAAAGAGATGTGAAATCACGAGAAAGGGACTCCAAATTGCGAGGAATGGACTCAAATCGTAGACAATGGTAGCAAAATCGTGACAAATAGACGCAACGTCGCGAAGTGGGGTTTTGGCCCGAGAAGTTATTATATTTATGCGCTCAAGGTCATAATATAGTAGGTTGTTTGGTCTGTATACCTACTTGGAAAGCTTCTACAATGTAAAAATTTACATATGCACAAATGATTTCGGCGCTACCGGTTCGATCAAGGAATACTAGAAATTAGCAATTTTGCAGAATTATAATTTCTTTCTTACATTGGACAAACTTCTAGACATTTGAGTACAAGGATCAAGGAGCATAAAAGAAATATATTGTTGCCATCATCACAACACACCGCCTTGACGAAGCATTCATTTGAACTTGACCATGCATTTGATTTCGAAAATGCCAAAATACTGGATAAAGAAAGTAATTTACATCAAAGATTATTATTAGAAACTGTTCATATGATTAAACATCAAAGTGTCAATCTAAGGTACGAAAAACCTGAGATTAATGAAATTTACACTACATTACTGAATCAGTAATCAACTTATGATGATTTTCTATAATAATCTAAATAATGAATTCCAGTTATATAAATATGGTCAAACACATTAACATAGTTATGTTAAACTCCACATATTAAATGATTGCTAATTTTTTCTACCAATTTTTGGTAATACATGGGCTGGAAATGTGTTGATGAATATTTAAAATTTGAATTCGCGCCAAATATTGATTTGGCGTCTCTTGATCCTTGACACCGGATTGGCTAGTAAGTTCTACGATGTTTCTATGTTTTTCTGCCTTGACGTTTGTCGAAACGGTTACAGTCTAGTACAGTTTAAACCCTCGTATAGACAAGTACCATTTATTTACGCTCTTCATTCTGTATTTTTTCAAAGTTAGCAAGTACGTATTTTACCTCTGGTTCAAATCATAAAATTGTTTCTGTTTTAATGAATAACACCTTCTTAAAATGTGTCTATTTCACAGACGCGGACTTTTCCTGAAGATGGTTCAAAACCGAACCGAAACGTCGAAATTATAATTCTGCAAAATTGCTAATTTCTAGTATTCCTTGATCGAACCGGTAGCGCCGAAATCATTTGTGCATATACAAAAATTTACGATCGTGAAAATTCAAACGTATTGTAAAAATTTACACTTGAAAATCGCTAATGAATGAACGCTATTTCAGAGACTGTTTAAGAACGCACACAAAGTGTGGTATAAAATCTCTTGACTTCTGATGTAGTAGAGCACTTCAGGGATGTGCAAATAAAAAACAAGGCTAAACTTCCGAAGACGTCCATGCCCAGAGAATTGAATAAAATTTGTAGAATAGGTTCCTTTTTGACTAAAATGATGATAGTCAGAAAGATTTTTTGCGACTGGAAAAAAAATTGTTTACCATTTAAATGTCACTCTCTACCTTACCGACAAAGTCGCAGGTGGCCCACATGGTTTCATACCTGTATAACTAATTCAATTAATTCGTTTCGCGCGCAAATTCCTAGCCGGATCTAACCCAGACCTATTTCTCAAAAAATTTCCCACGGTTAATTATTAAACTAACTCGACTTCAGACTAACAACAACTTCAGTTATCTAGCCAAACCTAACTCAGACTAATGTAATTTCCGCTCCCTCTTAAAATAACTTTTCGGGTTATCCACACTCGTTAGCCGTTTCTTCTCAGAAACACTGGGTGTGTGTGTGTGGTGTCGTCCAGACCTAACACAGTCCAACTCTACAAAAATATTTTGTCGGTAATATCGAGAGTGACATTAAAATGGTAAAAACTGTTTTTTCGAGGCGCCAAAGATTCTTCTGACAATCATCATTTTAGTTAAAACGGAATCTATTTCCAAAATTTCATCCAATTCTGAGCATGGGCGGCTTCGGAAATTCAGCCAAAAACAATACTGAAACCTCATTCTTCAGAGCTTCAACTACGTTGGACGGCAAAAATTGTAAGACTTGCGCTGAATTTTGAAATTGACTTCTTTCCGACTTTTCGGGCCAAATACCCCATCATTGAGCGTCATGAGAAGAAAACGCGAGAACGAGAAAGAGAGGCGAAATCGTGGAAAGGGGCGCGCGGCATGGCGAGAAAGAAAGGCAAAGGCATGGGAACGAAGTGCGAAAAAATAGCGCGTTGATTCGAACGGAAAATAGTACATATTCGAGGCGTGCTAATAACGAGAGTACGAGCGAGTCGGCGCTGATATCGCGCGTGGAAGGGAAACGGGGACGAGAAATTCGTTGAATTGAAACGCGTCGCCGACAGACGTAACGAACGTGACGAGAGCCACTGGAAGTTTTTTAATGTGAGAATGTTGCACGTGCGATTATACGTGTCCCGGTGCGCAGTATGCATATTGTAACGGGCAAAAAACGAGCAGATGCTGGCATTCGGGGAAAGTTTCCGCCCGTGCTACAGGCACGTAGATGTTTTACATTTAAAATGGATACACGGGCCTGGTGTTCGCGTTATTCTTCACGGCGACGGCGAAACCCACGCCGATGTTTTTTAACGGGGCCGCGTCGCGAAAATTCTGGATGCCTTCACGACGGAATATATATCATAAAACTCCGCGTGCTGGCTCACGGAAATTGTTATCGGCTGTTGTCCGAGTCCGATGTAATTGAAAGCGGCACGGGATCATTTCGAGCGGAATTCCGCGAATATGCATCGTTGTAAATATTATTAATTGCATGCGAAAGAGAATAATTGATTTGTGGTAGACGTAAGAAATTTTATTTTAAATGGAGGTGGTTTTGAAAGTGTTCTATCCGGATTTGTTAAGGGCCAAACGTGGTATCCTACCCAGTCAAGATTGAATGCATTATTTCATATTGCTCAATTATTTTTATTGATTCTTGTTACACATCTTATTCATTCCCAATTCTATTCTTACTCAATTGATCCAGGAAAATCAATTGTATTTTGATGCATCAGCACACATTTAAGAATCGAAGACTTGAATACAAAAATGGAGTAAGTATATTTTTACCACATGTTTTTACATACTGTTTATGGCGTGGTGCATTGTATACACAATTTCCCGAATCTGAAGTTACTTAGTTTTCGAACCAAAGTCTTTTTGTTAATTTACAGAATTAACAGAACTTAAATCTTGAATGTAGAATTTTATTTAGAAAAAGTAAAAATAAAATTTTGAAAAACGGACTAAAATGTATAAAATAACTTTTTCTAGCCCCACACAGATTCCTAACCCCGTACAGATAGTCCTGAAAATTGGTGATTGTGAATTTTGAATAGCTATGAAAATACTTGTAAGATTTAAAACGAAAAACGTGGGGCGCAAGATAATACATACTAAGGAGTGTAGAGAGTAGCTGCCGCTGAGGAAACTAGCAAAACAGTTCATATCATTTGCAGTGCAATAAAATTGTTAGTGATTTAGGTGTTCATGCATCAATTATCTATTGCATGCACCACACGTTTTTCGTTTTAAATCTTACAAGCATTTTCATAGGTATTCAAAATTCACAATCACAAATTTTCAGGACTATCTGTACAGGGTTAGGAATCTGTATGGGACTAGAAAAAATTATTTTATACTTTTTAGTCCGTTTTTTAAACGTGGCGTTTTTTTAAATTTTATTTTATACTTTTTAGTCCGTTTTAAAAACGTGGTATTTTTTAAAAATCTATTTTTATTTAAATAATTATTTTCTGCTTTTTAGCCTTATATGTGTGAAATTTTACAATCGATTTTGAACATTTTGATGAGATTATAACAGAGACATGTCATAAATTTCAGACGGTATTTCGACGCGTCATATCGAAAACGAACGCCGTGGTAAAATGTCAAAGATAAAGGTTCGACGGAGAATTTCGGTGTAACTGTTCTTTCGCTTGGTAAACAAACATTATACTATAATAATACGTAGTAACTTTGTAAACACCGCACGGAGCTCGAACGCACAGTGACGCGCACTGAGCTCCTTCGGTGCGAAGCGGGTCAGTGGAGTGGGGATGAGTCAGAGCGGGAACACGTAGTAGAGTGGGGACGCTGAACGCGAAGACGTACTACGTCACGCGGCGGGGGGTGCAAAGGTTCAAATTATTAATAATTTATATCTCCTGAACGCATAGGCTTTTTTAAAAAAATTTTTTAAATATTGCATTGTCATCCAGTTCTGAGCTATGTTTAAATTTTCAAGTCTCTAGCTCATCGGGAAGTTAGTTTAAAATCAATTGCAGAATTTGTACCGAACAAACAGACAGACAAGAAAGCGAGCTAAGAAAAACGTGGTAAAATAAAGGTGGTCACGTGTGGTTTGTTCCTCCAAAAGAAATTTCAAGAGTATAATGAAAGTTTGATCTTATTCAGAGGCGTATAAGTTCGGGTGTGTTCCGGGATGAATAAAAGAGGCGTTTCGGACCGTCGCAAATTCGCAATAATATTGATCCCGATAGTCGACGCGTTAATTAATAACTTCTGTTACGGGAAGTTCGCGCGGGAATTAATAGTTTAGGGTGTAGCTTTACGACCTGAAATTTTCATCGAAGTTGAACCGGATTGCGATCGAGAAAGGCGCAGGGCACGGAAGGTGGTGCGCCGGAAAAGGGCGGGAAGGATTAAAATGGGCTATGTGTATAATCTACTTTGCATTTCCACGAACCCTTTCTAAGCGCGGCGACTAATACGGTAATGCATCGGAATCCCCTCAACAGGCGCGGTAGTTTCCGGTAGTCGTAAAGCCGGTTTAAGTAATTCCCGATAGAGGGAAGCTTTCTCCGTGCAGCTTCTGCTCCGAAATCTCTCAGCCATGGTACGACTGAGATACTCGTGTACCAATTTGCCGGATTTGTCTTTATTGAAATTCGGAAAAACATCTTCGGTAGCTCCGACGAGCCTAAACCCTGTTTCGAGCATTATATGTATCCTTATATAAACGAATATGGCAAACATTAGCTCGAAACTGCACTCTATTCTTCGAGAGAAGTCACTGGACAAACGATTTATAAACAACTTATAAACAAATTTAAATGATTTATAAATAACTTTCCTAAATTTTATCAAGTACATACATATATCTCTCTTGTACGTCATTACTAATTCATATAAGATTTTCGAAATAAAACAAACGGTCAGTTTTAATTTCCTACTGTGTAAGGATTGCTACACAACGAATTTATTATAGTCGAATGATTAAGATGGCACGATGAAGAAGAGCCTGATCAGGGGGAAAGAATGAAAGAGAAGGCGCGACGTCATCCGAGCCTTCAGAAATTGTTTAACTTTTGCGGAGCGGCAGGCGACATCGACGATACAATAATGGCTCTCTGATGCGATTTTAACTTTTCACGCCCCTACGGCGTGCTGGATTCCATCGCTGGAATATCGGGCGTGCTATGATAAAGCACTAAAACGGTGGTACCGCGCCACGGCCGATCCGTGAAAAAAGTTCGTTGCCGACGTTCCCCGGATTCTGACCTACCGAATTCCTTTGGGACGGAAACGAAATTCCGAAGAACTCTCAGAATATTGTATTCCGCGTTAGACTCCGTCTCTCGGAAAATCGGGCTGCCTCGTGTTAAATTCGTGAAATCCCGAGATTAGTTCGACGTGTACTCTGGGAAATAATGTTATCGGTAAAATTACGGAAGGAACACCTTTTTTTAATAACCTCGATTTTTAAAAATATTTTACGAAAGGACAAATAAAACTAAATTAATCCTCTATGATCCACATTAGGATCGAAACGTCGAGAAACATGGTTTAATTTGCACATTTGCTTTGTGGTATTAATGATCGAACCTTGCGCCGAAATCAAAAAATTTTATATTCATTTTTCGATCGAGAAATATTCACCTTAATCCTCTATGTCCGATTTGTTAACAATCTTCTCAATCAGTTCCGAAAATCTACATAATTAGATACTGTAAATGTACCTGTACAGGTTGTCCCAAAAATATTGTACTTCTTTGAAAGGGGCGAATCCTAAGGTCATTTGAAGTAACTTTTTCCTTTGCGAAAATGTTTTCCGCAGCTTTATTTACAAGTTATTAACGAAAAACGCAGGCCAATCACAGTGCTGTCCCGCTTAGCGTAGCGTTGGCATTGGCCGAGCCGGGATCCGTCGGCTGTAAGCCGCTCTCTGATTGGTCCCAGTTTTTCGTGAATAACTCCTGAACGAAGTCACGAAGCACATTGCCGCAAAGAAAAAAGTTACTTTAAATTACCCCGGGAATCATCCTTTTCAAGGAAGTACAACATTTTGGAGACTGTATAACTTCCTCAAATTTCTGCTGGATGCTTAAGAGACATAATCTTTGTGCTGTACTAATTGCAGCAAAATGGATTCGATTTTTCCAAGTTGTTAAATGAGATACCCCCTTGATGATAAACTGTAACAAGAACTTAATTTCGTTCCAATAAGCAGGAAAAGAAGACGCAACGAAAATGTACAAAGTTGGAGATTCGCTGTAACTTTCGCAAATGCTGCGGCTTAAAGAAATATTATGGAATTACAGGCGTCGTGGAGCAAAAAGATGGCTGTTTGTTCAAAGGGTCGGATTTTAAATCATTCCAGAAGAGTAATTAACAGATGACAAAGCTCTCAATTTGCACCGACACGTTCGATTATACCGGACGTCTGTGTTCGCGCGTATTTTACTTCTGTCCTTTACAAATGGCGTTGTTTGAACAGGATTTTCGAAAGGCGACGCGAATGGTATTATCAAAGAATACCTGCCTCCGTCCAGGACAATATTTCCTGTCGTAATCTGCGCGAGGTACTTCAGTTAAATACATTACGTCGTCCCGAGGAGGTTTTTCTTTTGTCTCGGAGCACCTTAGCGTGGAGGTTCCGCCGTGAACAATTTATGGCTTAAAAAAGGAGGGGAGCCACCCTCTGGGAGCAGAGGACAAGGATACCGGTGTCGAATTAGACGGTGACTCTTTCTCCTTCTCCTCGCTGTCTTGGAGGGTCAAAGTTCTTGTAAGCGATAAAGGGGACACCTACTCGTTAAGTCGTTTCGTTAAACAGCCATTTTTACCCGGTATTTTCGTTCGATCTCGTAAAATTATCTTCGTGCGACACACATCGACATGAGGAGAAGCTTTATTAATCAGATATGAATATGCAGGCTGCAGAAGAATGGTACAGGTGCACATGAGGTGATTCTATTTGCAAAAAATAACATTCCCTCGGTTGGAACTTCGTTTTTTAAAAAATTAAGTTTAAAAATCGATGGTCATGTGTGTCCTATCTCTCACGAGAAGTAGATTTGGTTGGCCATGATCAGACACCATGCAGTGCACCATCAGTCCTAACACACCCTGTACTGCATTGTGAGTAAGATAAACAGTTTTGTAATGGTGCAAATATGAATTTATTTGAATAGAAGAATGTTTGAAATTTTAGTTCCATTCGTGTTCGATTGGACGTGTTAAACCATAAGCTAGGTGCTCAAGATGAATCGGAAAACGATTAGCACTTTTACATAGAGAATTGTAATATCTTTCTCGAGGATTCGTTTATTTTATCGAACATTTTTCATTTAAAATGAGCAGTGCTATTTTTGTTACAGATCGACATTTTTTAAGGGAACGAGACCTGGCAGCGTCCCGCCTCACAGTGGTCCGGATCGAGAAATTCAGTGACATTTTGTTATAACTTTTGAACCATTAGAGATATTGCAATTAAATTTTCACTAAAAATATTTAAAAAATAGTCATTTTTAATTATAGATAATTAAATATTTTTTGCATTTGTTAAACAATATTTATTAATTAATTTTCATTCATACTTTGTTATTGATAATAAATTTGTTTACATATAAGTTCACAAACTATTTTTTGTAATAATTTATAATAAAAATTTGTTCGTCCATACCGAGAAGTTCTGTGACACTGCCACAGCTTTTGAATCGTAAAAGTTATTCTGATGAAACTTTCACTGAAAAATATGAAAAAATAATCACTTTTTAATGATAAATAATTTAATATGTTTAGTGTTTGTTTAATTATTTTTAATAACATTTTACTTACTTTACTGGCTGATTTACATAAATCTATGCAAGTATCAATTCTGCAGCTTCTTGATCTAGAAGCCTTTTCTTTTTATTTTGTGATTTTACTCTTATAGCAGCATATAATAAACGACTGTAGGCTACAATCAAAACAGTCCACTCGCACGCGCGCGAGGTTCTTCGCGTCTCGCACAATCCTGGCGCTCGACGCAGCGATGGATACACTTGAATCACTAATAACTTGCGTCGATGGACGATGTTGGTAGTAAATCGTGCATAACTATATAGGGAAAAGTGTACTGAACATTGTACAATTTGTAAACATGCGGTGCTAATTGGAACTCAAAAGATATTCCGTATCAAAGATGAAGAATTTTGACAATTTCCGAGCCTTCACTGTACATTATTTTTTTAATACATTATTTAAATTCATTTTAAATTGTCAGTGTAAATTTTTATCGTAATGGAATTCTCTTCATTTTAAAAGAAGAACAGAGGAAAAATATTAAACAAGTGTGTCAGGGCGTCCAGATAAAGATAAGTATCTTTTTTCTGCGAGACAGGCTATTTTCAAAATGTCCAACTTTAAGTGTTCGTCGCGATTACAATTTTAATTATATTTTATTAATTTCTTTATTTTCGAGGTAGATGGATATTTATTAAGCAACACAAACTTTGTACATGTCAATATGAGAAAGTTCATTTTTCGACAAAATGTCACTGAATTTCTCGATCCGGACCACTGTGCGCCCGGATAAATAAGATTTCAATTGTAGCCTGGGCGGTTGTCGCGGATGTGCTGAATCGATGGAAACACGGGGCAAGGTGGAGTGTTCTTTCGATTGGCAGAAATCCGGGGCACGAGGACGCAGGTCCGTGATTTCGGTGTTCCCTGCCGCCATAGATCAACCATGTCGCGGCAATTGAGTTAGGAAGGAAGGAACCAGTTCAGCAAACACTGCTGTCTCCCTCTCCTTTCTTTCTTAACTTGCTCCCTCTTAGCCACGAAATTTATGGCTTAAAAAACTCTCGAACGGGCGAGTCGTTCGCTTTATCTGTAATGTACTGATCTTGCCTTCGTCGAGGAAGCCGCCCCTTGCTTTGCCGCTCCTTGGACTATGCCCTGGACCAAGGAGCCCACGATCTGGATACGGGATCCACTCCTGACCCTCTCCCTCTCTCTCTCTCGGTCTCTCTTTCCTACCCGCTCCTTGTCGGTACATAGGGGTGAGCCACCCTGCAGCTCTCATGATTTATATCGACGAGAAAGACGGAACGTGCGAATCGAACAAACAGTCCAACATACGGGGAAAGAGCGGGAGAGAGAGAGCGAGAAGGAAAATCGGGAAATCAACGGCAACCGTCGGAGGAGTTAGGACCTAGCACAGTTTGGACTACGTTTTGATAAGGGTCTACGAATCGCGAAATCCTGTCGGAGGCACTGGCACGGCAGCTGGATTCCCGAACCAGTCCAGAGATGGAGGATCTAAGCGAGCACAGAGTGGGAGAACGATCAGCGGAACATAACTGATAAGACGCCGCTCTAATCGAAACCGTTTCGAGCTCCTAACAATACGATCTGAGCTACTTCATTCGGGGATTCATTTAGACTTCCCTTGCCCTCTTGTGTTTGCAACATCGAAAATATTATTCGCGATCGTCATGTTGGAAGTCTTCAATGTCAGCCAATTGTAAGCATTTCGAGTCGCTAGCCAATGTCGTGGATACTAGCTTATAATGTTGCCTACTCAGAGAACTACCTACAGTCAGTTTGCAATGAACGAATTCTCCTCAAAATTAGATAATGAACACGAGTTTTTAAGCCTTTCTCAGTACATACTGTTTCGAGACAACTGCCTACAATCAATTTGCAAGGAACAGCAGCAAATTTTTCTTAAAACTACCATGATATATACTCGATTTGTAACCACCATCAATTTGCAAACAACAAGGAAGTCTTCCCAAAATGTCAAGAAATATCGGCACATTCATCGCAAAACTACTACTTTACATACTATTGTAAATTTTGACTATTCTTCATTAAAGCAACTATCTGGAGTAACTTTGCAATAAACCTTCTGATACCACCACGTTATTCGATCAATCGAAGATTCCCGTTCCCAGGATTCTCAGGCTGACAATTTCCAATAGACCCGTGTAAATTGTGTTGTCAGCGCAACCATGTCCAGGTGAAAAAGCTGAAAGTCTTCGGGGAATGCCTTACAAGTCCGTCCACAGTGAAAAAGCAGACGAGACGCAGGGAGCGACGACACAAGAGAAGGAATGTCCCTCTCTAACATCGGGGCGCTCGCTCGAAAGGCTGTTCTAGGTTTCCCAAAGGCATCCGACGTTCGTAAGAACTCGGGAAGTACAAAGTTCCTTCTGCTCGCCGTGCGTGAGGGAAATCTCGGGGAGGGAAGAGCGAGAAGAAGGACCGGGCAGTCTCGTAGACGAATCGGATGGTCGTCGTCGTCTCAAGGCGTGTGCAATCACTTAGGTAAATATTCACGCGCAAATGCATCTTCAGCATGTGGGTTGCTGTCATGTTGGACCACGGACTACGTGTGGGTCATAGGGGTCCCTAATTGGGGTACCGCTACCACACACCCTCCTGCGAATCGATACCGTGTGTTCCTTTGTGTGGTACTGCCACGTACTGAGTATTGTGTTCTCACTCCAAAATAAACGCTTTAAAACAATCGTTCTACCGAAAAAGAAACTTACGGTACAATTTAACAGTAACCGTACCACGACCGGTCAAATGACCCGACTCATAATTTTTATTTTTTAACCCTTTGCACTCGGAGATATTTTTCCTTGGCAATTAAACATTTCTTCCGCGACCTAGAATAATTCTATTTTATGTTAATTTTTTTCTTTGTATAAACATGAAATTGATATAGTACCTCATACAATACTTAAATGTTTAGTACTTGGTTAGATAACAACATATTTAATAATGCAATCAATATTTTGGATAATGGTACAGTAATTTTTAGTGGTAACGCTCTGAGTGACCAATCGAGTGCTAAGGGTTAATTGAAGATTAATTATGAAAAATTTAAATAAGTTCAGTCTTGTAATTTTTATAAAACAATGTATGTATATCTGACACATTTTGTACTTGGTACGATTAGTGTTAATCGATACCAATACTAGTAGCTGGAACGAGAAAGAAATTTTTATTCTTGCATATACACAACCATATTCTCATTTCTTTAACCCCGCTCTTCAACCTTATCATTTTATGATATTCTTTTCGCCTACAAAGGCATCTCTTTATCAACGATATGTTTAAGGAAAGTATAAAATGTTATTTGAAATCAATAATTCGACTGGAGATCGTAACAAGGTTCATTATACAGGATCTAAGAAAGAAGTATGTATCTGGCTTGTCTTGACTACTTGTAACGAAAACCCGTATTTATTTGTAAAAAGCCGTAAGGGCGCATGGATAACCAATCGTTGGAGACAGACATGTTTGTCGCGGTCGCTCGTTCCGATCTGATCTTCTCCTTGCGATACAGGGTGTCCCAAAATTCCTGAACATCCTGGAAATGGGAGGTTCCCGAGACCATTCGAAGCGACATTTTCCTTTGCAAAAATGTTATCCGCGGCTTTGTTTAGGAGTTATTAACGAAAAAGACGGGCCAATCAGAGCACGACCTAGACGCGAGTTGGCACAGTCGGCCAATCGACAGTTAGCGCGCCGGGCTAAGGCGCGCTCTAGGTCGCGCTCTGATTGGTCCGTGTTTTTCGTTAATAACTCCAAAACAAAGCCGCGGATAACATTTTTGCAAAGGAAAATATCGCTTCAAATGGTCTCAGGAACCTCCCATTTCCGGGATGTTCAGGAATTTTGGGACAGCCTGTATACGGCTGCCTATCAACACGCGCACATACACGCATACATCATCCGTACTTCAACCCTATAGTTCGGCCATCCTGATGATTAATCGTCCCGATTAATCACACAACTAGATGAAATATAATACAGGTTTAACATAAATAAGAGTTACAATTTGTCCTTAAATTAACAGAGAAACACGAATTGAATTAAATTAAAACAAGATTAAAATATCTACACTGTCCAACGAATACAACATAACGAAAACAATGATCGAACCTTTTAAAATTTAGCCCAGTGCCCGTGGCCGCATATTTGATGCGTCCCATGTAAGGAGACACATACACACATACAATACAAACATACATCATCCGTACTTGAACCCTATAAGCTTGTTTTAAAAAGCGCAAAGTCTAGAACAAAGAAGTAACGAGAGGTTGGGTTTGAAGATCCCGTGCAAAGATGGGCAAACTGAATAAAACAGGATGAAGGAACTGTTCGATTAAGTCTAATGAACGATGGTCGCCTAGCGGGCCGCTTCAAAGACGTCTCAGACACCAAACGATTCATCAGGATACTCAGGGCTCAAATCTCGAGGTATTTGCGGTTTGGCTTTCTTGAGGTTGGTTCCGGAAAGTTCGCCCTAAGGACCAGTATATCTGGCTCCTTAAACCTGACCTTCCCAGGTAAGTAAGCGTGATTCCTTTGACGATATCTCCCCCGGTCGGTAAAGAAAAGGGCACCGTCTTACTTCGGCCAGGTCTCGCCAAAGGCGAAGATCTGCGAAGTAAGATCTGTCGGTGATTCGATTGGTTCTTACAGGAACGGGTAATGCTTCCTTTGGCATCGTAATCATCCAAATTAATGACGAACATAAGCGTGAAACGAGAAATTAAAAAGGACCAATTGCGATTGTCTAACAAAAGGATTGAAAATTGTATGATCGCAAATAGAACTAGAGGGCTATTGTTGCTCGCTCGCTTCGCTCGCTCGCGAGTAGGGTTGTTTTTGCTCGCTCGCTTTGCGAGCTCGTGAGTAGGACTGCTCTTACGAGAGGGTTAGTGATACGCATGGCTAGTAGGGCCTACTGCTATCAATGTTTTTTATTTGCTGTGTGACTCTCCAAGAGTCACACAAAGAACTTCCCGATTCGTTACTCCTTCGCCAACATCGCTAACATCGTTTTTTTTTTTGTACTTTCATCGATATTCTCCCAAAATGTATTCTTGGGAGTAGAGATGATTAACCCACTCTTGCATTGGAATAACTTTCGATTATTCCAAGCGGTAACATTAGCATCAGCTAAAAAAAAAGAAATTTTTTTTAATCTAAAAAAAAATTAAGAAAAAAATTTTTTATGTAATTGCGTTTGGTTCTTTGGTGGAAAATTTTCGTCCTCCCTTATAAATTGCATTGTAGAATCAACTCTTTTCGAAAAAAACTAAAAATCTAAAAAACTACTTGACCAATATGGACCAAAATCTAATCAGCTCTAAGTTACGACGGGGCACATCGATTGCATCATTCATCATCCTGATCGCGTTGTTACTTTTTCTGAAAACGTTAACGAAAAATTTGATACCATACAAACGGACATACGCACACACACACACACACACACACACATACAAACATTTTGATAAAAATAGTCTAAAATGTCTCCAATGACCATGAAACAAGAAGATCTGCTAAAAAATCGATTTTCGATTTTCGGGGTAATTACAGTAACTTCCCTATGAATCGGGAAGTTAAAAAAGGAGCTAGGGACATACCAGACACGTTTTTGCTGTCTCTTTCATGAGCGAAACAATGAACCCGCAAAGTGCACACTCAAACTACACATGTGGTCTAAATGGGAGGATAGCTTTCGTAAATCCATTTTGTTATACAGATGTTACATCCTATGGTGGACGTATTATAGATTTGAATAGTTAAAATTGAAATTTAATTTAAATAGATTGAAATGATTGGAAAGATTATAATCGAGATATAACGCAGTTTTGAACCTACCTGCATTCACCGGCTTCGGTTCGGGTAATCGAGGATTTCGTAATATTCTATGTAATTTTAACGATGGAACGTGGAAATCGAAGTTGGGTAATTTCTTTAATAAATAATTAACTTCCCGATTTTATCGGGAAGTTATTGTAATTTGATATTTTTATATGTTTGAATAAAAATAAACAAAACTATATTTTAAGCTCCAAATTTCGGATACATAATTTTATCGAAATCTTATTATAATTTGTTAGTAATTACCGCTAAGTAGTCTTCTTTTACGTTGGTCGTGAATCTTTCAGTATGATTCTTGGTAGATGATGTAAACTTGGAGGTTCTCGGTGTGAAAATAACTTTTTAGGAAACTTCCTTTTGAAACTTTTTAACAAAACTAACTGATATTTTATAATTGTCGCACTTTTTTAACTGTTTACTCGGTATGTAGATTGTACTTTAATTGCAGACTGCGAGACTGCGAGATTTGTAGACTGATTGACTGTGTAGTGTGTAATGAGCTATTGACTGGACTTTTGTAGACTGCATACTGCGCTCCTAATGAGGAGTCATCCCTTTTATAGGCCGATCAATCCATTGTGTATAATTTTCGTCAGGTGATTAATTCGTCACCAATTCTCCGTAATCGCTTGCATCCCGCACGCTCCTCTTCTATGCATCTCCTAGATCAATTTCTTCTTATGCTTTCTTCTCTATGACTCCCCTGGCCAGAAGGAATTACATCTACGTCACACGTGGGGCGACGAACAATTATTGCTCATCGATTCTCGATGGACAATCCTTAGCGGATATTAGATCACGATTTATATTTGAAAGTGACTCATTCATTTAATGAAATAATTTCGCTACGCAGTTTTTTCAGTAAGATTCAAATGAGAAACGAGTTTTCCTAATTCTATCGCACGCAATGTGGTGTGTTATACGATAGTTCGACATTGATTATTAACAATAGTATTTAATATTTCGTTTCTCGTACAACATTATTAGATTAAGCATAAAAATTCAAAAGGTATATGTTATACATCATTGATTATATCAATTATTAACGATGGCTGAACCACCGGACGTGACACAGGCATTCAAAATGAAAAATATAAAGAAACAGCTGGGCTACTACGCTTCTTCACTCGCTGTTACAATACTGTAAAATGTTAGCTCACTTAGAAATATATACCCAAAGAAATAAATTTTGTTGAATAATTCCGCATGGATGCATCTTTACTTGTATTGCTAGTTTACTAGCAAGTTAAAAATATTAAAACAAGAATTGTTTGCTACTAGATGGACGTGTTGCTAAGTTATCTGTGTGTGCCGTATTTTGCAAGCATCACGATTAATATTTCCAATATGTTTGCGCACGGGCCATCGGCGTTCCCGGTTCGTGACAAGGAAACAGCGTTCGAGGAATCGTTCCTTAGCCACAAGGGACAACGGATCTTTAACGCATCTGTCGAGCACGATAACGGCGATTACTTATGCGACCCGTGCCCTCTCTCGCCAGAAGCTTCCTCCGTGTAGCCCTTCTGCTCTCTTACCAGGATGTAGACGACGTGGGATGCAGGTGGAAGAACAGGGGGGAGGCGCGGGGAGGAAGAGGACGCGCGCAAGTTAACGCGAACATATAAATTAGCAGGACATCTTAGCAGGCCGCTTGCAACTTAGTCACGTAGCGGGTTTAAACTTGACAAGAGGTGGATCCTACAACGGCAAGCGTACGCCACCCTCCTCGGCTACTACCCCGTCACCTGGTCCCTTTCGTGGCACGAATGGCCACGCGGAAGAAAATCCGGAAGTACCTTGATTTTCAACCGCGATGCGGTTTCGAACATTTTAACGTTGGAGGAACCGCAATTTTATACCGTCAAACATTGTTGTTCCAAAGACGTTGCGAATCTTTACGAGTTCCTCGACAGCACTGAAATGGTGCTTATTAACTTCCCGATTTTATAGGGAAGTTATTGTAATTACCCCGAAAATCGAAAATCGATTTTTTAGCAGATCTTCACGTTTCATGGTCATTGGAGTCATTTTAGACTATTTTTATCAAAATGTCGGTATGTGTGTGTGTCCGTTTCTATGGTATCAAATTTTTCGTTAACGTTTTCAGAAAAAGTAACAACGCGGTCGGAATGATGAATGATGCAATCGATGTGCCCCGCTGTAACTTAGAGCTGATTAGATTTTGGTCCATTTTAGTCAAGTAGTTTTTTAGGTTTTTTAGTTGTTTTCGAAAGAAGTTCATTCAACAATGCAATTTATACGAGAAAACGGAAAGTTTCCACCGAAGAAACAAACGTAATTACACAAAAAAATTTTTTTTCGATTTTTCTAAAATTAGAAAAAAAAATTTTTTTTTAAATCTTTTTTTGTACCTTAAGATGATGTTTCCGCTTACAATAATCGAAAATTATCCCAATGCAAGAGTGAGTTAATCATCTCTACTCCCGAGAATACATTTTCAAAGAATGTCGATGAAAGTACAAAAAAAAATTGATATTACAATCTTTAAAAAAACGATCAGTTCAAAACGAATTATTAACTGAGATTAAATTGAAAATTAAAATGAACTATATGATAATTATTAATAACAGTGATGTTGAAAACGGATTGGTTAATGGAGCACACATGCGGAATATTAAAATTTATTACTTTTCAAGAAAATACTAAAATTCCGTCTATATTGTGATTAGATTTTCAATTGGCCAGAGTAGGAGTGAAAGTAAGAACTCGTTATCGCGATTATATGAAAAATGCAAATATTGATCAAAATTTAACACCAATAATAAAAATATCGAATCAAGTAAATATGTCGAGTGAGGAAAAATATCAAATCACACGTAGTCAATTTCCAGTGGTTCCTGCTGAAGCGATTACGATTCATAAAAGTCAGGGATAAAAAACATACGAGAAACTATGTTTGGATTTTAAAAAATCAGAAAGGCCAACTTTACAAATGTTGTATGTAGCACTGAGCAGAGTTTCAAAATTGAGCGCGGTTTATATATTTCGGGACAATTTAAATTAACAGTATCGAAGAAAACCAAGATCAATACTGCAACCCCGGATAATGATGAGTTGTATCGTTTGCGAAAAACTAATTAAGACAATTTATATTGCAACATTAGTATGCTATAACAAGGAACCAAGCGAGCAACGAGCATACGATATTGGTTTAATGCGACGCCATGTAGCAAACATTTTGATCAGTAGAAAACTATTGAATTCCCCTGGAAACGTATAATATTCTTAAAACGTACACTTAATAAATAATAATAATAATATACAGCAACTAATGAATCGGGAAGTTCTTTGTGTGGCTCGTGGAGAGTCACACACAAAATGAAAGACATTAATAGCTGTGGGCCCTACTAGGATTGCGTACCACTAACATTCTCGCAAGAGCAGTCCTGCCCGCGAGCTCGCGAAGCGAGCGAGCAACAACAACCCTACTCGCGAGCGAGCGAAGCGAGCGAGCAACAATAGCCCTCTAGTTTAGTTCAATTATATTATCCTGAAAGTTTTCTGTGAAGTGAAGTTTATTCCAGTTGGTGAACTGTTTTTCTTGGAGTGCAATTTTAAAGGAAGTAAGGGTGCAACTAAACTAATTTTCCAGCAGCTAGTTTAAATGATTAGCTGATCTAGCTCAGCCTATTTCAAAAAGACTGTCAACATATGAGCGACGCCAGGACTACGCATCTAGTTCATAAAGAGATCACCAGATAGTTTTCATTTTCCCCAGGATTGAAGACTTTGACACAAGATCGTCGTGGTTGTCACACATATGTGGCGCTAGTAGCGAACCTTAGATAAAATTCGAAATTGGAGGACGTCTTCAACGCAAAACAAAGATGATCAATACCCAGCAGAACGGCTAATTCCACAGAAAAATCTCGAAGGACTTGTCGATTGCGCGTAACATGTTTCCCATCCTGCAATAGGGAGCCCGACAGATATAAATCACAACGATAATATATCTTAGAAAGCGTGATTTCAGACGATCCAGGTGGTAATCCCGCAACTGACGAAGTCTAGCCAGAGGCGAATCGCAGCTCGATCTTATGTTAACGCAGGTATACGTCGATAAGGGAGAATGGGGTACACGGTACCCTTCGGGGAAGCCTCGAACTTTCGATTTATGGGCCGTCGTCTCGAGGGATCCCCGGCACTAGTCCCCGGGATGTGGTCAAAGTGACAGGGTGGGCGATTAGGTGCACAATACTCCGCAACAGTCCGAAACAGCATCTGCGCCGTTCATTGATCAAGCTCGAGACCGACACTGGAAGTCCACGAAAGGACGCCCGAATGTGTCGGGAGAAAGAGAGAGCACGTTATGACGTGATCATGTTAGATCCCAGTTTCGAGGGGCCGTCTGGTCGAAAGGATGGCCGACGCCGTGTCCGCCGCAATTGAAAACTCCCCTTTACGCAGTCCAGATCCTCTGCACCAACATCTGCTTTCTTCAACTTTTTTACTGGCCCCTATGTCCTCCGTTTTTCCCAGTTCTTCAACTGTGATTTCTTCGTGTCTGTCCTCTGGAACTTGTTTCGGTGTCCATAATTGCGCGTTCATTGAATTAACGCGTCAGCTACCTACTGTTATTCAGTCCCCAAAAAATAGATTAATTAGTTGATTTTTTGAACATTGTTAAATGTTTGTATTCTTTCTTGATGAAATATTAATCATAAATGTGAATTACTTCCAAGATGATCAAGGGGTCATCTTGCTCAAGCTCATCAGTTATGAAATTATGAGGATGTATTATTCTGACTGTCTACAAGATTTGGAAGAGCAAATAAAATCCTAACAAAAACATTCTGTAAACAGGAGTCAAGTTCTTATGGCCGTAAAATGTTGTGAGATCAAACAAAATACGGCCAAGTTCGTTAGCTTAGAAATACCTCTTGCAATACTGAAAAAAGCGTTTGTAAAAATTAGTTTAAAAGAACGCTATTTAATTTTTAAAGAGTTACATGAAGGGCTAAATTATTCAAACTTAACTCTACCTAACACCTTTTATGGTCATTGGTTTAAAATATAACGGCCAAGTTTGAATAATTTAGCCCTTCATGTAACTCTTTAAAAATTAAATAGCGTTCTTTTAAACTAATTTTTACAAACGCTTTTTTCAGTATTGCAAGAGGTATTTCTAAGCTAACGAACCTGGCCGTATTTTATTTGATCTCACAACATTTTACGGCCATAAGAACTTGGCTCCTGTTTACAGAATGTTTTTGTTGGGATTTCATCACTTTTTGTTGAAATTTCATCAATTATCAAGTTTATGGTTGTTATTACTCTTATCCCTGTTTCATTAAATCCTAAACATTTTTTATCTTTTTTGGTATATATTGCAAAGAATAAAATACTGCAACGATAAGATTTTTCGTTTAAGACCTTACTTTTTTTATGACAATTTCGCATTCATTACGATTTTTTTTTGTTTTTTGAAAAATCAAAAGACCAAATACGTCATGTGGTTGGGCATACCCTACATGCCTCGCGAAAGGTCTTTCGAAAATTTCGTTATTTTTGCGATAGGACGCACCGTTCCCGAGATACAGCCATTTTCTATATGTTCTATCCTACGTACCTATTTCGTAATGTTTTTTTGCAATACCACCCCTTTAAGGTGTAAAATTTCAAACTTTGACAATTATTCCTTTGAGGATTTGTTATGGTGGACCTGTGTGCCAAATTTCAAGCTTGTAGGTCAATGGGAAGTACCCAAAAGGTTTTGATGATCGTCAGTCAGTCAGTCAGTCAGTCAGTCAGTGACAAATTTAGCGATTTTTGAGGTCCTATATCTCGGAACCTACTAATGTTGGAAGATTAATGTTTTGTCAATATTGAGACATGATAGCATTTAACAAGTTTACGAAATTACATCTCTCCATCTGCCTCCAGTGCCGAGTTATAAGCCTCTAAAAAACGCCTAAGTTGCTTCGTGTAAAAGGAGGTAGTGCTGGAACTTGGCTGGTGCACTACCGTCCACCTAGATTCTCCTCATCTCCGGATTTTTGAAGAACATTACAAAGACATTCGTACCCCAAAGTAGCTAACCAAGGGAATATTTTGCCAGGACGAAGACACAGCGTCGCGTATGCCAAAGAACGTATCCTGCGAAAAGGGAATCGCACCCCCTTGATTTTACACTCGACAAAGACCCCTTGCTTCGACTTCACCGACCTAAGCTAAACCAGCACCATCATAGTAATTGCAACCTCGCGTGTTAGTGATTAATGCTGCTTGTTATTAGGATAACCCTCGAACATCTTCGAGGGATCGTCGTTGAAGAGTTCCTGGGGAGTTACGTCCCAAAATAATCCGAACCCCCGAGTCAAACGTTTTGCATTAATCCTCCTTTCTCACACGATCGGTTGCAAAAGCATTAATATATTTTTCTTGGACAAGTTTGAGGTTGGCCGTTACCAAGACAATTTCTGGGACAAGATGGGAAGCCGCAGAACAACGCAGCTTTGGAATACCACTGTCCGCGCGGACGGTCACGGGACAATGTTTTCTTATAATTAATGAGTAGGATATTCTGAATGGACCGGTGTACCGCCTCGAGGAGAGAAAGGGTACAGCTAAGAACGTAGGAGCTACCTTCTAAACTCCGAAAGCATCCCAGGAATCCTCTCTCTCTCCGTCTATCTGCTCCCCTCCTCTCTGCTGCGAGGCAGGAATGCTGCGGCATTATTGGCTACGTTTATCATCCTCTTCGCAGGACACGCATGAAATCTTTGCAAGGTGACTGCCTCCCGGATCCAACCGCCCTCGGAGTCAAACCGTTCAACTTCCGCGAGGGAACTGCTTTCCTATTATTCTTGCAGACCGACGCCGCGTCTTTCCGACGCAAAACCCGGACCACCCCGACGTCCGAACGATATTCGACGGGGGATATTTTGTTCCGAGGCAACATTTTTCCTCTCTCTCTCCTCTCCGAACATCGTTCTATACTCTCTCGTTCCTTCTCTTTCCCTCTCGCCGGTTTTTACATCCCTTTTCCCTTCCTTTCTCTCGAACGGGGCTCCCAGCTCAGCCTTCGCGAAATTGCACGGCGGTCGAATTTAATTATGTCTGGAATTCGGCGCTAATTAAGTTTGATCGAACGAATCCGCAGGTTTGTTACTGAGCTTGCCCGGCAATGCTTACGAAACAAGGATACGCCCCCGCTGCGAGCAACATATAAATTAAATTATCCTTTATGCAGGACCAGCCTCGAATTCTACCGTGTGCATAGTATAGTAATTTTTTTCGGTAATTATTTACATTAGTAGGGGCTTCCTCGCCGATTTTGATAAAATTTAAGTATGTTATAGATTTCTACGTTTTGAACAACGTTTTCCTATACATGTTACCGCCGCTCGACCACGCATACGAAAATCAAGGAGTAGTCTTTCAAAATTGAAAGCTCACCCTATACAGGGTCATCCGTTTTTAAAGGGACAAACGTAAACCAGCTATACAGAACCCCAAATGGAACAAGTTTTACCCCTGCCACTTTTTTTGTTTCGGCCTTGATTTCTAGAAAATTGCAAAAAACCATAATTTTTTTAGTTCACATAAACTTGAATATCTCGGGACTCCAGTGATGAATCTTGATGATTTTTCCTTTGTTTGGTTTAAAATAAATAGGGGCATCTTTTTTGTTCACAAAATATTTTTGTATGACCTTCGGATCTTTGTTTTTTTGGCATAGGGCACGTCGTGGAAAAATTATGGTTTTTTGCGATTATCTAAAATTCAAGGCCGAATCAAAAAAAGTGGTAGGGGTACAAATTGTTTCATTTGGGGTCCTTTATGAGCGCGGAATTATGAAGCTACTAGAAAGATGGCAAAAGATCATACAACAAAATGGAAAATATTTTATTGATTAAAGTTCATTGCTTTGATAAAAAAATTGGATTTTATTTCATCTAAAAATACCGAAATTACTTTCTTGCCAACCCAATACATCGTTGGATTCGCCTTAAAATCAGCTACAACATTATGAAATTCAAAATACATTTTAGTATTTGAAAAATCAAATTTACCTCAATTTTTTGAAAAAAAAATTTTTTTTTAATTTTATATATTGAAATTTGTAGACGTCTGTATACTGTTCCTCTTTTGTTCGAAACCTTTTTTCCTCAGATTATCGAGAACCCCTGAAAAAGCAAGGCGATAGTGGAATATTTGCATTATAACTTGAAAAATATTTAAGAAAAAAATATTTTAATATAGTGTTTTGGAAAGCTGTCAAAACAAGCTACAAGAATATGCAACAAAAAATAGGGAGTTCTATTTAAGAAATGGAAGATGACCTTCACGTGATTTTCAAACGACTATCCAAGGTATCCAGAGTATACTTGCAAAGTTCTTAAAACCCAAAAATTTATAATATCGTTCTCTTAATCACTTAAAAAATATTAAGATGTCTTTGATTTTGTCCTTAATAATGTCCCTCTTCTGCCAGAGTATACTTGTAGAGCTCCAAAAAGATTCTAACTACACATATGCTAACAAATAGAGCGATCAAATGAAGAAATTAATATCGTCGTTTTTGTTGCCGAACAATCGTTCGAGGAAATGCTTTCTTCGATCCGGGGACAGTGTAACAGGATTCCAAATGCCGCGCTTCGATTCTTCGAGCTGGTCGGCCAATTTTTTCCCATAGATTCTTGCAGAAGAACAAATATGCAGTGGGAGTGTGGAGGTCAGAGGGAAAAGGGAGTCGAAGCCAGAGGCGACACCCTCGGGCACGCTGGGTTCGCCCCCTGATTGGATGAATATTAAATTCTGGTCACCAGCAAACAACCGCCCCTCGTCCTGCTTGCTTCTTCGGTTACGACGATTGAAATATGTATCCGGCGCAAAGTCAAACATTCCGGCGAAGTGTATGACCCGCTACGTGGCCCGAATTTAACGCGCGATTTTTCCCGGAACGAGGAAGCATATCACCCTTTAACTTGAACATTAACGCGCCGAACCTCTAGCCTCTAGATTCTGATACAAAAAGAAAGTGGTGCGTTCCGTCGATCGGTGATGTTCGAGATAAATTAGAAACGATTCTTACGCCTTCGGGGGTTGTAATTGCCGAGGATGAGACGGGACTTTCGAAGGAATGCAATTTTGTTTTACATCTCGCCGGTATTATTGATCGTCCTCGGGAAACCGCGATCTTTCGCGAGGATGAATGGGCAATTACCTCCGACAAATTACAGAGGGATGATCACAGTCTTACGCTTTCGGAAACCTGCGCAATGTTTCATTGTTACAATTTTTTCGCGAGTTCCATTGTAGTGTTTCGCCGGCTACCAATATTGAAATCCTTCAATTTTGTTCCCACAGGAAGACTATTAATCCTGTATCTATAAATCTTTATTTATACAGGGTGGATCACCACATTTTACAACTTCGATGTACACGCTGTTATGATGTAAATGATCGTCACATTGAACCTCTCATATCTCTTAAAAGAAAATTACTTTTTCACAAAAGTAGGATAACACATTCTTGTACAGAATATCAAGCTGCGTTAAGTGGAGCAATAAAAAATATACGTCCTGTACGCGATCACCTACAAGAAACTGTTAAGTCAGAATGTGCACCTCTTGATACCATTCAATTTTACGTGAACCATTTCCACTGCGAATAATAATAGTCATGTAAATTGAAGTGATAACATAAGTATGAATTAGTTAATATAAATATATACGCAGCTCCTATATCTTGCAATTTTTATTTAGCATAAAAATCCACACTCGACTAATGAGTGAAGCAATTAAGTACAAGAATCAGTTACAGCTTTCAGGAGCGCGAAACGATGGAAGTGCTCAAGGATGACGCGGTAGTTTCAAAAGAATGTAATTTCCTTTTTGCATTTCGCAGCCGGCCGGGATCGTCATCAATCGCTTCCATAAGCGACACAAGCCGGGCGACGCTTACGAAGATGAGGCGGCAATTATCTGCGAGAAATTAAGGGCGAACGGAAGATACGCGGAGAAGCTGAGGGGATGAGGCAGGGTGCGGGTGGAAGTCTTGACAGAACAGCCGTATTTCGGCAAGAAGGGTGGTACGCTTAATTTCATAGACGTGGCGCATGGGGCCATGCAAGCAAGAACAATCGAGCCCGGCAGCGTGTGCGATGGAAGGTTGGCCAAGGGTAGGTTCCACGCACTCCGAAGGGATAATTACAATAAGCAACCCTCGCTGCCCTTACCTCATCATTGATCTAAGAAATCCACTAGCGTAATTCCCCATAAATTTCAGCCGGACCAAAGTCGCAGCCGCTTCAAATTTCCGCTTAACGCGTTCGCGACCGGCATTTAATCCGGCAATTGTTGCAATATTCTATCGAATAAGGTGAAGTGCCCTAAGTCTGGACAGTCCAAAAGTGATACCTAAATCTGGACAATGGAATTTCCATAGTAAAATCAGTAATTAAGAGATTAAATAATTATATTATATATTCTGAGGCCTTAGCTACAAGTAAGTGTGAATATTATTTCATTAAGACATCAATTGAAATTTAAAAATGAATTCAAAGTTCATCTGAAAACAGTATACAAAATAGTCTATTTACATGCGAATCATGTGCATTTATAGTTCGAACTTTTGTTAGAAAAAAAGATATAATTTAAGCCCTCAGACAAAAAATAATTATCACGCATAATAATATTGATATTTTAAAATAAATTGGCAATCAAACTTAACGAAAATAATAATTATTAATCCAAATATTAGATGTCCAAGATTAGGACTGTTTTCAAATATAAGTACTCCATACTGGGACGCGATGACAGTAGCTGTCCCACTCTAAGCTTATACGCAATGTGCTTACGCCTGACGCCGGACACGTGTTTCTCAATAAAATCAACGCATTGTTTGCAAATTATTTAACTACATATGCGTATAATTAGTCTTCTATTAACTTGAATAACGTATGTAGAAAATGTATTCCGGTTGTGACGTTAATAATACTTTATGTTTACATCTTAAATCTATCAGTATTACTACCTAACCTTAAAAGTTGTATTATGACAAGTTTTATTAAAACAGTAAATGAAAATAAATATATATTTGGTTAAATAATACAATACTATAATCTATGATAAGAACACTACATATTACGCAAAGCATCTTCTATTCGTCATGCGCAACAGCGCCACCAACCAACGTTTTAGGTTATGTTCGCTCGATCAACTCGTAAATTGAATTTGTCCCGATATAGGCTTTCCTTCTGTCCAGGTACTAGCTTAGATTGGATTTAATATGTTCAACTATAGGTTTGAATTATTCTTGTTAATACAATTAAGATATTAGCCTAAACAATGATTTTTTATTTCAAATTACTTTACAAACTCTGAACTGTATGTTAAAACTCTTAAGAAATTGTTTTTGTTTATTTAAAGTGATAAAATTTAAAATAGATAAACATGCTGTCCAGGCATAGGGCACTTCACCTTACGGTGCGTCAACTTCAGTATTTCAATTTCAATTCGTTAATTTCAAATCTGGAACTTCATTTTCAACTTCAATTTTTCAATTTCAACTTCAATTTTAGTTCTCCCATTTCAACTTCAATTTCTACTCTTCGATTTCAATTTCAATTTTTTAATTTCAATTCGTTAATTTCAACTCTTCATTTTCATTTTCAACGTCAATTTTTGAATTTCAATTTTAACTCTTCAATTTACACTAGAAAAGTAAACGCTAACGTCTTAGTACGACAGTAATGGTGTTTTAGAGTTATTTAAATTGAAATATCTCCTGAACTACTAACTTTTCGACATACATAGGTTAGTACTTTTTTATAACGAATGTCCAGCTGCATCAATTGATGTATTAAAAAATACCTGATTCCATTTAAAAAAATATCAATGACCTTGAAATCTTGTAAAAAAATGACCTTGAACATTTTTTCCCTTACACCGTTACATGTGGCCCTTCAAACAGTGTAACTTTGTCCTAAGAAGTTTTTTTGTACAACGAAAAGTAACGGAGATATTTAAGTGTTCTGTTTCTTCGGACTCACCCTGCATACTCTAAATAATAATAAATATGTGTACTAAAAATGAGTTACCCCGCCCTCACCGACAATCATTTCATTGACATTTCACCGACACGATTGCATCTAGTCAAGAGTTTATCTATCAATTGACACTTCGTTGCACGACACCGCATATTTAAAAGAAACATGTAATGCCTCAGAAACGAGCTATTAAAATTAATCCATAGCAAAGATGACTGAATTTTGTGAGCTGCTATATGTCGACGTTTCTACAAAAATGATAGGAAAAATTCTGAAGCCTGAGAAGCGAGGAGCATTTAAATTCGATTATTAGCAATTAGGAATATTTTCACCCCTTGGCCGCGTTGCGTTTTAGAGCGAGGCGAAACCCTCCATCCTTCCCGGTTCCACGAAACGTTTATTCGATTCCGTTAAGGGTAAATCCCCATAATTCTTGCACGTACACGCAAAACACGCCTGCCCGATATACTTTCTGCTACGAACGCATCGCAAAGTACAAACTTAACTGCGCGTCGCGCCACGATAAAACATCGGCGAATTCGCGCGATTGAATTACAGTTTAATTAACTCGCGGGCAATTAAGGCCCCGCCCGTTACCGTTCCCTGCCGCCCCCTCCCAATTCCCGTCTTTCCCGAAGGAAGCCCGGCACCGTCGCCATCCACCCAAAATGAAACCGTTTCCGCTCGCCCGTCGAATCTCATGCATCCGCGAGCCCGACCGTTTCAAGCTGCAAGTTTCGAGGGTACTCGCGATTTCATCGGAAACTTTTGCACGCTTTAATCGTTTCTTTTTTATTGTCTCTCCCTTTCTCTCTATCTCCCTCTCTCTTTCGCATTCGCCCCTATCCCCCTCTTATCTACATATCTCCGACTTGCTTTCGTTTCCCTCGCGTTCCCAAAACGAGCGCAGGTGCATGCCGCCCGATAATCGACAAGGGAACAATCCTGTTTGTCAATTAAAACCCCGGTGCCGGAGGTTACTCGCTTCCGAGTAAAAATGAAATAACAGGAACAATTATTATCGTACTACATTAATTGATAAAATAACAACATTATGTTACGGAGAGAAAATTGTGGTCGATCTGAAAGAAAACTGATCGCCATTCGATAGAATCGGCGATAACGTGCGACACGCGTGGGCGTATGTGCGACGGAATTAGACAAGACAACAGCGCGGCGACATAATAAGCGAAACCGAAACCGTTCACGGACAAACACTAATCCGCCATTACATATGCAAGCATCCTAGTAACACGTAGCCAGTATACACGGTACACTTAGCCGACGGGAAGCCGTAACTGCCGCGTAGGCGGCCGATTTAACGACGAGTGAATAATTATGGGGCTTTACGGTCCGATGCAGGAGAGGTTTGCCGAATGGAGAAGCGCCGCTATGCTCGTAGTTATATTTATGAGCCGACAATGACAGCAATTTCGTCCGTGGAACCGACTACGAAGCTGTTCCTAATCGAGAGTTCTGCATCATGATTTCATTGGCCCGTCTTGAGTCGAAGGAAGAATGAATCAGCGGATGAAAATGGTAAGCGTTCTTATACGATGATACTTTCTGTCGGAAGGAGAAAGAACTATCTCTCCGGGGGATCGTTAATCTGTAAATTCATAAAGCGTTTGATTACCGGTGCCCGAAGACTGAAACTATTTCACGGGCGCGGAACGCGAGCGATGGTTTGATGGCTCAGCGCGAGAAGACGCGTGCCATGGAGCAATAACACCCATCGAAGAACATTACGATCGTTAATGTTCAATGAAACATCCCCTGACGCTGGAGCCACTTCGTGGAGCCGAGGGATGGGTTCACCCTAAAAGGGACACTGCTACTGCCGATTTTATCGTTGTTCGTTCCGTCGTTTAAGCGTCGTTGCGGCCAAGAAAATTGTTGCGGAATCTGTTCGAGTTTAGAAATTACATGTCGCGTCTATCATAGCGTGATTCTACACCCTCGGTTTGGCGGACAACAATGTAAAATTAAGACTTTGAATAACAAGGTCACGAGGTCAACTTCTTTTTATCGCATCGTATTCTACTCATCACAAGGATAAAAAATGCAAAAGGAACCATCGATAAAAACTCAATCGTTCTCTTAAAAAATTATTTTCAAACTAATTTTATTTATTGCATATTATATTTTCATTCCTCAGTCGGATGGAGTTTATACCCATAGCTTGCTGTTGATGAAGCCGTTGGAAATAATTTCTTTGCTCGTGAAATTCTACATCGCAAATTTAATATAAATACAATCAGTTTGATAATAAAAAGACCATTTGATACGATTTTTCACGGACAGCAATTGATCTCTCTATCAACAAAGTAACACCAGAGCCAATGCAGAAGCCTTTTCAACATTGGAACCAGTTTAAATTCTAACATATGATTCCGTGCAACCCGTCCCAGGGTTCGGATTAAACGGAAAGCGGGAGCTAGATAAGTTCGTTCACGGGTGCGAGCATTTATAATTAAATGGCGTTGTTACTTATTACATCGAAGTTCGCGAAGAAGCGAAATAGGGAGATTGTTAGGCTTTGGTTACTTGGATAATCTCCTTCATAATGTATGGGGGCAAATAAAGAGGCGCCGAACGAACTTCCCACCTTATTTCAATGGTGCCACGTTTCTTAAATAAATTAAAAATTTGAAACAGTGATGAGCCAGCCGGAAAATCCGGAGATTACGTTGTCTGGGAAGTATAGTAACTGAACATCGCATAAACCCGATCAGAATTTAATCAATTAAAAAACTAATAATATAAGAGACGTATCAATTTGTGAAATTTTGTATCTGTCCCGCGATGTCCAGCTAAAAATCTGTGAATTTTAATTAATTAACATTTAATGTGAATAATTGTAAAAAAATAAATTTTATAAAAATACCACATTTTTAAAACGGACTAAGTATCAAATACATTTTTTTAAAATACCACGTTTAAAAAACGGACTAAAAAGTATAAAATAATTTAAATAAAAATAGATTTTTAAAAAAATATCATGTTTAAAAACCGGACTAAAAAGTATAAAAAATAATTTTTCCTAGCCCTATACAGGTTCCTAATCCCATACAGATTTCTAACACCATACAGATAGTCCTGAAAATTTGTGATTGTAAATTTTTAATAGCTATGAAAATACTTGTAAGATTTAAAACGAAAAACGTGTGAGGCTCATGCAATACATAGATAATTGATGTATGAATAGTTTACGTAAGTCACTAACAATTTTATTACACTGCAAATGATATGAACTACTCTCTACACTCCTTACTATTATCTTGCGCCCCACGTTTTTCGTTTTAAATCTTACAAGTATTTTCATAGCTACTCAAAATTCACAATCACAAATTTTCAGGACTATCTGTATGGGTTTAGGAATCTGTATGGGGCAAGGAAAAATTATTTTTCATACTTTTTACATAGTATAAACTGACACCGAGCTCCTTCGGTGCGAAGCGGGTTAGTGGAGTGGGTATGTGTCAGTGTCGAAACGCGTAGTGGAGTAGGGAACGCTGTCGTGCAGAGTGGGGATCGCTGAACGCGATCACGTACTACTGAGCGTCGCGCAGGGAAGTGTAACGGTTAAATTTATAATAGTTTATATCTCCTAAACGCATAGGCTTTTTCAAAATGTTTTTTAAAATATTGCATTGTCATCCAGTTCTGAGCTATGTTTCAAATTTCAAGTCTCTAGCTCATTGGGAAATTAGTTTAAAATCAATTACAAAAGTACCGAACAGACAAACAGACAGACAGACAAGAAAGCGAGCTAATAAAAACGTGGTAATGAAACATCTGGAATCGGCTATTTGACTAAGAATTGTAAGTTTGATTTTTTAATTGAAACAGTGATTAGTGACGAATTTTAAATACAAGTACTTTTTTTGTTTCATCATGGGGGTTGAGTGTTTCCCAGCGTTTTCTGTCACGAGTGCAAGCACGTTCTATGTTGGTAAAAAAATCGGGCCGCAACCCATGCCCATTGTTCCGCTTATTAACCAAGTCGTGTTGCGTCGCCTGGAACGACATAAGTCGTGGCGCTGTCGGAAAAGTCGATATCGAAAGGCACGGGTTTGCGGGGGTGGAAGTGAGGTGTGCGTCGCAAGGGTGTCGAACGCCCAGGTCTCGTGACAAATAGAAGCTTTGTGCCGCGACAATGGGGAGTTTATTTCCGGGCCGGCTGGGGCTACAATGTAGGCACTATACTGTAATTAAATTCCCAAACCCAAGGATTCGGAGGTTATAGAGGACCAGAAGGAGGAAAAGAGACGGCGAGGAACGGAGGGAGACAGAAAGAGAATTTCGGGTGGTAGTAGACAGGGGTAGCGCGAGAGAAAAGCAGAACCTTAGCATATTGCATACTGACCGGTCCGCAACAGTTTGGGTTTCTCGTGGCTGACGCCATATTGTTTGCTCTATGTTCATTCCTTCCTACCTTCCACTACCTTCCCTTCCGCCGAACCTTCGGACCAAGATGAAACGAATTCCACCTACGGATATCTTTGTCGATTCGAACAATGTGATCGGGGAGACTCTTTCTTAGGTTCTGATTGTTTCCTTACATCTGATTTAGGAACAAGTGGGACGGGACGTTGAAAGTTCCTCGATCTACTGGTTCTCTATATTAAATTACAAGCATGCAATTATTACGAACACGTTGATAGTCGATTACAGGAAATGCAATTTTACTTTGAACAGTCTTCGCTTTCATAACACAAAATCTCAATAAAATTGATTGTCTCTTAGCCGATCTAGTGGTTTGCAGTGCGCCACAATTTCTTTCTTTTCATAGATACACTTCGAAATTTTCATCGAGGCCAAACCTTGAAGGAAGTTCAGTATGTTTGAAACAAGTAATACCACGACTTGTTTAAAAAGATGCGTGGAACAGACGAAATTCATGGGTTTATTTAAAGAATTTATTGATCCAAAGATGAAAGAAAGATAGTATTGTGTAAGAAAGTATACAGGGTGTCTCAAAATTCCTCCAGGACCCGAAAATGGGAGGTTCCTGAGATCATTTCAAGCGACATTTTCCTTTGAAAAAATGTCGTCCACGACTTCGTTAACGAGTTATTAACGAAAAACACGGACCAATGAGAGCGCGAGCTAGACGCGTGCAGCCCGGCGCGCCGGCAGCCGAGTGTCGGTGGCACGCCGCGATGTCACAACGAACAAAAGTTTCTCGATGATGTGAATCCTCGCCAATTTCGATAAGCTTTGGATATGTTGTCAATACCGTAATTCTGAACAATATTTCTCTTTACGGTCTTTGTCGATCGGCTTTAGTTTACGAGATAATTGTAAAAACATGTAATTGAAAATCGATCGATGTATTATTTCTTGGCCAATCGTGATGAGCTTTGAATATGTTGTCAAAACCATGATTCTGAACAACATTTCCCTTTACAGTTTTTGTCGGCCGGCTTTAGTTTACGAGATAATTGTAAGAACTTGTAATTGTAAATCGATCTCCTCGCCGATTTCGATGAGCTTTATTCCATAGGAAAAAGATATTTAAAACATCGAATAAATAACATATTTCAAAGTCATCGAAATCGGGGAGGACCCACATCATCGGCAACTTTACCCGAACGAGAGAAGAAGCAGAAATTTATCGAATTAAAAACTCACTTATTCAGCCGTTAATCCATTTGCTTATTACTCCGGTGAAACACAACACGGACCACCAAATTTTCACACAATTTCACACAATTGCTGAGCACTTAGCACACTTTTCTAATTCGTATCGATAGCGAACGAAATTACATACTCCGACGCGGAAAGAGTTCCATGCTCTTCGCGATTCCGCGCGAAACTATGCTCTCGCAGCCTACAATGTATTCGATGAAGGCGTTGTTTAAAACAAATGAAATCGTTCCCAAGGAAATATTGATTTTTCGAGAATCATATGGTATTGATTTTTCGAGAATCATATGGTATTGATTTTTCGAGAATCATATGGTATTGATTTTTCGAGAATCATATGGTATTGATTTTTCGAGAATCATATGGTATTGATTTTTCGAGAATCATATGATTCTCGAAAACATCGATTCTTGACGAACGAACGATGCTATGGACAAAATATCTCGTGTATCTTTATTACTGATATAACGTGCTATTATCCATTCACAGCATCGTTTCTTCGACATCGCGGAAACGAGATATCTCGTCGATTGTAGTTTCTGTGCGCCTCTGAAAAGGACTAATTAAAAATGTTATAAAAAAAAATTAAACCGACTTTGAAGAAACGCACACATGAACTTAAATACAATACAATCTTTTCGAAGGCGGCACAAAATTGAAAATTTCGAAAATTTCGACACTGGAAATTACGAAAATCCTTATTTAAGTTCGTGTGTGCGTTTCTTCAAAGTCGGTTTAATTTTTTTTTATAACATTTTTAATTAGTCCTTCTCAGAGGCGCACAGAAACTACAATCGACGAGATATCTCGTTTCCGCGATGTCGAAGAAACGATGCTGTGAATGGATAATAGCACGTTACATCAGTAATAAAGATACACGAGATATTTTGTCCATAGCATCATTCGTTCGTCAAGAATCGATGTTTTCGAGAATCATATGATTCTCGAAAAATCAATACCATATGATTCTCGAAAAATCAATATTTCCTTGGGAACGATTTCTTTTGTTTTAAACGACGCCTTCATCGAATACATTGTAGGCTGGGAGAGCATAGTTTCGCGCGGAATCGCGAAGAGCATGGAACTCTTTCCGCGTCGGAGTATGTAATTTCGTTCGCTATCGATACGAATTAGAAAAGTGTGCTAAGTGCTCAGCAATTGTGTGAAATTGTGTGAAAATTTGGTGGTCCGTGTTGTGTTTCACCGGAGTAATAAGCAAATGGATTAACGGCTGAATAAGTGAGTTTTTAATTCGATAAATTTCTGCTTCTTCTCTCGTTCGGGTAAAGTTGCCGATGATGTGGGTCCTCCCCGATTTCGATGACTTTGAAATATGTTATTTATTCGATGTCTTAAATATCTTTTTCCTATGGAATAAAGCTCATCGAAATCGGCGAGGAGATCGATTTACAATTACAAGTTCTTACAATTATCTCGTAAACTAAAGCCGGCCGACAAAAACTGTAAAGGGAAATGTTGTTCAGAATCATGGTTTTGACAACTTATCCAAAGCTCATCACGATTGGCCAAGAAATAATACATCGATCGATTTTCAATTACATGTTTTTACAATTATCTCGTAAACTAAAGCCGATCGACAAAGACTGTAAAGAGAAATATTGTTCAGAATTACGGTATTGACAACATATCCAAAGCTTATCGAAATTGGTGAGGATTCACATCATCGAGAAACTTTTGTTCGTTGTGACATCGCGGCGTGCCACCGACACTCGGCTGCCGGCGCGCCGGGCTGCACGCGTCTAGCTCGCGCTCTCATTGGTCCGTGTTTTTCGTTAATAACTCGTTAACGAAGTCGTGGACGACATTTTTTCAAAGGAAAATGTCGCTTGAAATGATCTCAGGAACCTCCCATTTTCGGGTCCTGGAGGAATTTTGAGACACCCTGTATATAATATCGTTTGTTATTTAGAGAAAGATTTCTTAAAACGCGAGTATGCTCTATAAAATATCGGTTACCCTCTCGATTATGAGAAAACAAACAGAGGCTTGATAACCCAAAATGGGCACAGAAACACCCAAGTCCCCGAAGATCCCCGAAGCTTAACAGCTTGCTCGTACCAAACGATGAGCAAAGAACGCGACACGGTGTCGGAAGTGTTAACTACAGATATTTCAACTTCCAGACAGATGGCGGCCGTTTGACAATAAAGAACGGGAGGAAGAGTTCCAATGGTTGCAGCGGATAGTTTGATCCGCCAATTAGAGGAGATGGATCTTAATAAAATACTTCCATGTAAGATGATCAAATGAATTTACTCTATGAAGCAACAAAGATAGCATTTCGCAGACCATTCAAGAATGTGTAATCTGCGACGCAGTTTCGCAGTTGCTAATCTGACGAATAGGTTCGTGTAATTGGATTGATTGCTTGGATAAACGAAGCTATTGAACAACCAACACGAGGAGAGAGAACGATGGAGAGGGACGGAGGAGAGAGAAGAGATGGACAAAGCATTCCTCTAAGCGAGCTCGAAACAGCTATGCGTCTGAAGACTCTAAAGAGGATCTACAGAACGGGAAGACAGAACTCTGGATCACTTTCCAATAACTCGACATCGCAAATCGCATTAAAACTCCCAATTCTGGTATAACTAGAACACAATACCATTCTCAACAAACGCGTGGAACAGAATAATCAAAAATTAAATCCTAACTGTTTTATTAGCTTGAGTCATAGATAAGTACCGTCTTTACAATAGATTCTACCTAGCTGCATCGGACGTTATTTATGACCCGACCTAATAATAAAATGATCGTAAGGTCCAACGCGGTTGAAAGACAGAGTACCGGGTAGTGAGTCTCCGAAACTATGAGGTCACTGTCCTAACAGTATTTCTCTCGATCAGCGCTCCATCAACCGCCGTAATAATTTGAGTGTCATATTTCGATATAATTGTCACAATACATTTCTCAAAACGCATGGAACAGAAATGATCGAAGGACGACTTCGTACAAATTTAATAAAACGATTGCAAGACAACGTGATTCCCGACGGAGCGCACGGATAAGTAACCCCCGAAAACTACTTATGCTCCCGATCAGCGCTCCATCATCCGCCGTAATAACTTAAGCGTTCCAGCGTATGAAAAGTAGATCTTTCTCGACGCTCCATTTCCGTCGGAGTTAATAACTTAATCGCGACGCACCGAACCCTACGGCGGGGGTGTCTTGAGGAGAGCAAGACAGCGGTTTAATGCAGGGCAAACACATGTATAGGCGTTCGCCGAACGGGAGACCGAAAATGGACTTGTCTAAAACCAGTGAGAGAGAGAGATACAGACGGGGGGCGAGCAGGAAAGTTTCAAGAATAAGAGCGCGAGAGGGGCTGAAGGGGGAGAGGCGGGGGATGAGGATCGAGAAAGAGAAGCAGACGAAAACGTTCGTGCACGGCTTGTCAGGGCGGGGTTGGCTAAAATGAAAGTTGGAACCACGGCTTGCCGCAGCAAATCCGGCTTGATTAAAACACCGTAGGAGGAATCCCTTACCCCTTTAGTTCGTAGCCACCAGCTACGACCCTATACCACCCCCACAGTCATCCGCCACCGCCCGCAGCCCCCCGTTTATTTCGACCTTCTTCGGTCGCCAAGGAGCGCGCGCGGCAACGTATAATCTTAATGCAGTCTTATACGAAGCGGAACGAGGCTATATTTCATTATAACCCCGCAGTCCTTCCGGAGCCCTTCGCGTGCAACCCTTTCCATTTCGACTACTATAAGCGCGAGACCGACCGGGATTTCGCTTCGAGATATCGCTCCGCGGAATGGGGGTCTCCTTCCGCACCAAACCAGATAGAAAACCGGAGAGGGTGCTACCGTTTCGAATAGGAGCCGAACAGGGGGGGGCAACGAACAGGGCCAAGGGTACCGACGAGCCTGTAAGTATCGAAACGACGACATTGGCTAAAGTGCCTCGCCGGGAATGCTTTCCCTAATCTTTTCCCCATCCTGACGAAAAACTACGACCGCTCCCGGGGATCGAATTATAATCCCGGATCGCATTTTATAATCAGGACGCCGCACAGTGGGCCAGATCGATGCGCTAGCTGTTCATGAGCTAAAAAATCGAAGTCCACATATCGATTTTTAACGAATGTACAATGTTTCTTAAATGTCCATTACATTCAAAAACGATAATATTAATTAAAGTTATTAAAAACTCTCGTTACAATAAGCGTTCAAATATCAAACTTTTTCAGATACGATTTATCACCGAAAAAATTCCTTTTCTTCATAACGATGTCCTGGAAAACCTACTAAAGATTAAGTGCCCAATTTGTTTTTGTATGAAGAATGTATATCTATGTTGAGAACGCACCAGGAACTAAACATTAATGTTCATAATTTGTTATAAAAAAAAATACTTGGTCAACCAAGGAATACCGTCAAAGTTTTCACCTTTGACAAGGGATAAGTTAAAAGTGTTATATAGTGTCGTGCTCTAACAAAGTGAAACATTTTCAGCAACGTCTCCTCTAAAAGATCCTGCAAATTTCACATCCAAATCGATCCAAACTTGGAAATTATGATGGTTTAAAGCGTCGCGTATCACGCAATTCCGCGGCGAATCGCGTTGCGCGAGACGCATTGACGACCACTCAGCAGCTCTTAAGAGTGTAAAGACCTAACCCAGACCTATCTTATGAATTTTTTAGATTATACGACCATTGATAAACATTCGAACTTATTACTAGCTCACAGTTGAATCATTTGTATTTGAGAGATTATAGTAACAGCATCGTAGTATAGCATCAGAGCAGTTTTTCCATATTAAAGACCTGTATTTTACCTTTGTTAAGAGGAATTATAGTATAGATTTTTGTTTATTCATAGATAAACAGAGTTATACGCAGAAAATCCGTATGATCAATCGAATATAGTCAGGAACTTTGTAAAATATAATACTTAATCTTGTTTGAATTTTTGTAATTTTTTAAATAAGACAGTAATAACACATTTTTGTTATTTCATTAAATATAATAAACTTCATTCATTCAATAATTATGAATTACTCTTGTTTGAATGCCTGAATAGCCAGTTTTCAAATATTATTCATTATTCACACGAGTTTACAGACATTTCCGGTGATGTAACAAAAAAATGTTTCCTACAAAAAGTAATCAGTACTCAGTCTTCTGCAAATCTCAATACAAAAAATGTCAATAATTTCTTTTTTTTAATAAAAAATGGTGTTTACCTTCATTATTTATTTGTAACTATATATTTTTTATTCAATAATATTATAGCTGATGCCAAGACGAATCCGACGATATATTTAAGGATGTTCTGGAGGTATATAAAAACGCAACAAAATTTTTGAAAATTTGGCAAGATATAATTCTTACTAAATTAATGTAATTACCAAAGTTTGGGTTCGATTCACTGCACCGTTTAAGAATTATAGCAACTTAAAGTTTGCACATTTTAACACGTCTTCTTATGGGGAATTCATAAAATTCCACTTCAAACTCTATTTAAACCTTGAAAAAACGAAACTAGAAACTTCAGTTTTTTTGTATATGTAGTAAAAATTATATAATTAATTATGTTCAAAATTTATTAGGATTCACTAAACAGTTACAGAGCAAAAAAATTATAAACTGTTACAAAACGTCAAATTTATCGTGTTGTCTCTTACTAGCATGGAAACGCGACAAGTGTAGACCACTGAATATAGTTACAGAGGGTACAGTATTCGCAAAAGTTTCATGCAAAATATACTCATGAATGGCTTTCATTGCCAATATATTGATGGATTTCGAATTTCTTGTACTTTTGTCTCCCATTGTACCTCCAGAACATCCTTAAAGTGGTCTTTACGTTTTGAAATAATGGTGAAATACGCGTGAACAGCTAGTGCGCCGATCTGGCCCACTGTGCGCCGTGCCGCGGGAACACGAAGGAATCTTAGAGCGTTGAGATCGATTTGGGCCCTGCAATCTTGCTTTAGCGTGTCTTACAAGTACAATATGTTCGTACACAAATCGTACAAGTTTAATAACATGAACCTTGCCAATGATGGTACTGGATGCTGCTAATTTAACCTCCATTGGGCTCCCAGCTCAAAAATCAGAACACAATGACCCATTTTCTAGCTGGTGAATGTGAAACACGCTGATGGAAACGTTGGCTTTAGCTCCATTCCAATCTGTGGCTATAAAAGTGACCCAATTGTAATTGACTCCTGTGAAAGGATGGTCTTACGTAGAAGACTACCTTTTTGTACAACCTCAAAGATTAGAACAGAAAAACTTTTGTTCTTGCCACTAGGTGTGAATCACAGCAATGAAAGAGTTGGCTTCAGCTTCGTTTCAATCTATAGATTTAAAAGAGATTCAATTGTGCTTGTTTCCTCTGAAATGAGATGTCTCAATGAAAAAATTTATATAGAAATTACGCTTCTCCTAGCTATTAACCCTTAGCACTCGAGTGGTGAGTCAGAGTCACCACCAGAAATTGCGATACCATTATTCAAAATATTGTTTACAGTATTAAATATCTTGGTGGCTAATCAATTACTAAACATTTAAGTATTGTATGACGCGTTATATCAATTTCATATCCATAAAATGAAAAAAATTATATAGATTGGAATTATTCTGGGTCGGAAGATATGTTTCATTTTTGAGTTAGAATAGCTCCGAGTGCAAAGGGTTAAATGTGACTCACAGTAATGGCAAACTTGACTCCAGCCTTATTCCAATTTATGAATGTTGAAGAGAAGCAATGGTGCTTAGAACAAGTCTAAAAGACAAAGCAATCTTGTGATTGAACAATAAAACACTGACACTTGAGTTGAATAGATTTTTTCAAGTTCTAGTTCGCACCCCACAGAATAAGGCCTGAAATTGCAAAAGGGAGTTGGAATAACTAAAAGCGTAATTACTTTATTTCCGAACATTCAATCCAGCGTCGGTGACAATGGTTCGCGGAGTTACCGACCGACAAACGAGAGAATCGAGGGAGGCGTCGCGACTTGAAGCTCGGGGGGTAAAAAGAGAATGTATTTACGACGTTACAATACCCCACGGGCTAATCCTCGCCTCGAGCTGTGCCTAGTACATCCGATCGACCCCTCTCCTTGCTCTAAACATCGCAATCTCGGCGCGAGAGCGTAGAAATCCCGAGGAAATGGGAGTGCTTCGTCTCTTTCTCCGTTAATTCGGTTCATTTCGAAGGAACCGGCCGGGATTTAATTGGCACGAGTTCGTTCGACAAACAGAAACTCAGAATCCGTCTATCGGTGCTGTTACGTATTCGTCTATCTCATTAGATTTTTTATTGGAATCAGTTTTTAGTCAAGTGTCGAATACAAGGCGCAAAATTTTCGTGAAGAGCCGCTCCAAAGGCAAATCGCTTGTCAACGATCTCTTCATAATGCGAGCTTTAAAGCCCTCGCCGTTGGAACACCTTACCCAGCCTGCTTTTCTTTCTCGAGGCCTAATTGACACGATTTTTATAAACTCCCCTCTGGTTACGGAGGGTTAAGCCTTCTTTTGTACTGCCGCTAACACTTTCCGCCGCAGCCCCTTCCGCAAAAGAGTCCCTTTGTAGCTAAAGAGTGCGACGATGTTGGTGCACAATTACGACTTCACATCCCACGCGAAAATGTTCAAGCCCAGTGCAAGAAGCGCGCAGCCCGAAACAACGATACACGTGGAATTATGTTGGATCGTGATACAATCCTTTTAAAGGATTCCCTCCAGCGAAATGTGCCAGCGAATTTTTCACCGTGCATTTTTGTTGCCGTTCAACATTTACGAAATCTAGCAAAAACCCAGTACACTGGTCTGAGAATAAAATACTTGGAATAGACAAATGGTGTCGGGAGCAAGGGTTGCTTCACACATAAAAATTTCGTTGCGCGTTTAGTGGATCACGAGTTGATGGTTCGAGTTTTTTTAGACTTATTTACTACGAAGGGCTGCGTTTTAACGACAACACCGTTCCCTTCGAGTTTTATGGGGTAACCGTTACGAGAACTTCTAATTGAGAGTCACTGACGTAAATATAGGTACAAGGGTGAAAACAGGGTGCGCATTCCAAAGCCCTGGATCTACGTATCCTCGCGCATTCATTCATAAAAATTCACTCAACCGCGTGGCTACTCCCACTGAGAGAATTGGAGGGTTCGCTCCAACCCCGATCAGTATGACAGCTCGACACAGTTAAAGGGTACGAGCGCTTCGTCTTGCCTGCTATCCTCTACAGGAAGTGGCTACCGATGCTGTCTTACAAGATTGAAAATCCTTCCGTGTACATGAAACTTTAGAGAAGCTACTTCTATTAAACGTTCCTTAAATATTCCAAACTCCCAGTTCACATTTTACTGGTTATTCTGTAACAATGTCTGCAAAACATTTCTCGATTGGACACTAACAATATTCTGCAAACCTCGACGTTCATGGAAATTAAATTAGAAAATTATTTAGACACTCTTATCAAATTCGGTGGTCAATGTGACAATTTTTTATTAGCAACGATAGAAAAAGTCTTGTTAAAATGGGGGAAGAAAGCAAAGGACCATAACGTTCATCGGTGTTTGTGTGAACTAGTTTAAGGAGGATTAGACAGCAGTGGTCAGCCACGTGTGGCAGGGATCGCGGACGTGTCCACAAATTCGATTGTGTTGACACCTAATTTTTATAGAAACAAATTCCTTGCTATCTTTAAACTATCCTTATCAAATACACAATGAGTGTTTCAATGACTAGAGTCATAGTTGTAATGGACTACATTGAATTTTCAATTTCTAAACATGAACACTTGATAAAAAGATAATTAGAATTCACAGCTGCTTTCATTTGCAGATCAATCGTACAGCGATGGATTTGTTAAATAAAAATGTCCATGAATGGAATGAATCACATTACTGTGAAATGTTACTAGAAATGGCCACGTACGAGAGGAAATAATTAGTAAGAACGATTTCTCAAATGGCGGAGCTTAATTATCTGTGAAAACGAAGGAGCCCGAGGAAATCCTGAAAGAATATTACACCGAAGCTGTAAAGGTTCTCCTTTAAGAAGGATGACTGCTCATAATCGTAATCGTAACCGTAACAGCCTCGCCAGTTCAGTCGGCGGAGATTTTAGCATTAATATTCCAGCGGCGCGCAGCGAATTGCTCGGAGGTTCGCATCTCGGGACGTTTATAAAGAAATCAGTAGCGATTTCGAAATGTCTATCACTCGTTGGTTTTTCCCACTGCCGAGAGGACGAAGGGGAAGAAGGAGCATCGTGCTTTAACGCTGTTGACGATCTTTAACGATCGTCGGGGAGTTAGCACCAATTCAAATGGACTTAAAATGTTGCACCCCTTCATGAAAGCATAAAATAACACGACCCCTTAAACCTCATAGTAGAATTTCGTAATGGTGTCCTTTCATTGAGGCGAACTTACGAGCACTCAGGTGTTTATGCACAATTTATGCTTTACTTGTATCACGTATATTTTACTATTTTCCACAAGTTAATATTATATTTAAATAGCATATTTCATTTTATCACAATTGCATTATCAAGTGTAATCTTAAGTATATTTTCAAATTCTTAAGTGTACATTTTTTCTATTCATTTTTGAACTTATTTATTTTAGATCAACGTTGGCGCTATTGCCAGACCTAATATGAATGACTAACGGTTTAAAGTAGCTACTAAAAATCCCAATTTAGATGATATGTTTGCAACCATAGGTCGAAGTGAACCTAAGTCCCGCCATCCGAGAGATAATGAATTAATTAGAGTTAAGTTCACGATTTTTTTATATATAGGTTGAAGTGTTGTTAATGTTATCGATCGTAAGATTGTAAAACAAATAAAGTGTTGATGATTTCAGCGCAACGGTTCGATCAATTATACCAAAAAAGCAATTTTACAAGTTAATTTAAACTTTCAACGTTTCCATCCTTCTGTGGATCCTTCTCAAGAAAGAAGAAAAAACTGCGTCTGAAAATTATGAAAAATAGAAACAGTTTCGATATACTCAAATTTTAATAATATTTAAGATTCATTATTATTTTACTCACTTGCTTTTTGAATCAAGTCTTTTGAACTCAAAAAGCAAGTGAGTAAAATAATAATGAATCTTAAATATTGTTAAAATTTGAGTATATCGAAACTGTTTCTATTTTTCATAATTTTCAGACGCAGTTTTTTCTTCTTTCTTGAGAAGGATCCACAGAAGGATCGAAACGTTGAAAGTTTAAATTAACTTGTAAAATTGCTTTTTTGGTATAATTGATCGAACCGTTGCGCTGAAATTATCAACACTTTATAGGTTGAAGTGTTTGAAATCATCGATTTAAATATTCTAATGAACTAGGATTGAAATTATTTTATCCAAACGTGGGAAACGAGGGTGGATGTACTAGTGGCACCCTCTGTAGCCGCGCTCTTCAGATAGGATGCAAGGTACGTCCATTATTGATTTTTAAAAATCCATATTTTACATTCACGTATTATTTTACCAATTTTTTATTCTAAATACATATGTAATACAACCAGAATCAAAGGAGGTAGAATCCTGCCTAGCTCGTATTTCATTATTATGAAAAATGGTAAAAGCAAAATAGTTTAACAAAAACAAGTTTTGTACTTGGAATACAAGCTATAAAAATTTAATTCCAACAACCATACTGTATATAGTTCTCTCTTTTATACTATATATAATATATAACTATTACTGAATGAAAAAAGATAGGTTTTTCAAAATAAGGTACGGATGAAATGAAAACTTTTTCCTACCCGACCTTACAACACAGACAAATTGCTCGTCTATGCTTACAACATCGACTTTATCTTATTCACGGTCTCACGAAATCCCTTGGCCTCCTTCCGTTATGCGCGCCGTTGGCTAAATAGCTAACTTCGCACAACTATCCCAATAGATTATGATTATTGTGGAGGAAAGCTCTGATTTATGCAATTATCATAAATTCAGTTCCGCCCACCACCTTGCGTATGCTTAAGACGCCTCAGACCGTAGTTCCATTCACAGGAATTCAATAGCAAATTATTTTCTCGTAAAGCACGTGCGTTCACCCCGACGAAAGATCCTCAGCAAAATTCGAGTAGACATTTTGTCCGCCAGCTTGTGTATATTGTGAAGACATAATCCAAAGATTGTTGTAAAAATTATTTTTAGATAAACCGTCATTCTGCACGAGAAAAGATAATATATTTTATCTTTTTCATTTTCTTAATACAAACTATGGATAGGTCCAATGTTCTGATCTTATTATTATGCGAACAAGTATAATTATCACAACACGCAATATTTTTAAAAGCGTTAAAGAAAAAATGTTCAATCTTTAAAATTGTGTGCATCGTAACATGCACACACCACAAAAGTAAGATTTCTTTAATAAATTGTCTAGGACAATTTACAGTGACTTAGAAGAATTCATTAATTTGTATATCTTTTTGTGTGTGGAATAACCATTCATCAATTAAAAAGAAACTGTAAATATGTGTTAATGTTCTAAGTATTTGTTTTACCACTTTTAAATGTGTAAGTACATTTTCAAAACATTGATTGTCAGCACTTGTAGCGCACATCCTGTGAACCTTCTCTGCGAAATCCTGTTCAGTAGGATTCGTCGATAATAGAAGATCCTTTCCTCTGGCGAACTCCCTTACCGACGTATTTAAACGTGACTGAGTCGGTATACTATCAACAATATCAGAGATGTGGTAAAAATACAGACAATGCATAATAATTAACAATTGAGTAAGCACAGATGAGATATGGGAATAGATCTACAATATAATCAATGTGTTTTTGTAATGTGGAGTTGAAAACTTTCATTAACAGTCGGTGTACCCTCAAAGTTTACCGACAGTAAATATATTGACAATTGACCTAACTTTTAGGCTGAATAGAAAAAGGAAGAAAAGGGGAAGTGTGTATATTTTTTGGCCCAGCTGACCTAGAGTTGTTAAGATTTTCCAATGCGATTTTACATAAATACTTCGTTTATGCAGTTACCATATGGGAGGTTACCATTCATGTCAGCTTCGTTGGTAATGTATCAACAATGTGCGTGATTCAATCCGAGCTTTCGTAGGTAGTGTAATATGGTAACATAAACGAGAGATACATAGAATTGAATCACAGTCACAACGTGGGACTTTGTGTCGTCTAAGATGCCGACATCGACAGAACACATTGCTGATTCCATTACGTAAAAATTGGAAACAATTTACAGCATCCCCATTTTATGGATCATAGCAGTATAAACACAGTTTTGGACTTATTGTGATACTCTATCTTTAATATTGTGATCTTTTACATAGCGCTTTTGACTACCGAAAAACCCAATTTTCGCATTATCGAAAAATGAGATGGCGCATTCCGCACACTTGCATTCGTGGAAACGAGTGTACCCCCTTAAGGAGAAATGTACAAACGACAGTAAAGTAGAATTTATGTGGATTCCTTTGCATCGAGATATCGAAGGAGTTGAAGTTGTAGACTGCTTAGCAAAAATAGCGACAATAACTGATTATAATGAACAAATTAAAATTCCTTATACAGATTTTAAGCAGATATATAGTGAACTTTGGAAGGAATTTCAAGATAATCTTAAAAATCAGTTTATTACAAAATATATCTTACATTATGAAAGATACTGCGAAACAAGAAGGAAATCATGATTTCACAAAAGAGTGAAATTACTATTTAAGGATGTTCTGGAGGTATATAAAAACGCAACCAAATTTTTGAAAATTTGGCAAGATATAATTCTTACTAAATTAATGCAATTACCAAAGTTTGGGTTCGATTCACTGCACCGTTTAAGAATTATAGCAATTTAAAGTTTGCACATTTTAACACGTCTTCTTATGGGGAATTCATAAAATTCCACTTCAAACTCTATTTAAACCTTGAAAAAACGCAACTAGAAACTTCAGTTTTTTTTATATGTAGTAAAAATTGTATAATTAATTATGTTCAAAATTTATTAGGATTCACTAAACGGTTACAGAGCAAAAAAGTTATAAACTGTTACAAAACGTCAAATTTATCGTGTTGTCTCTTACTAGCATGGAAACGCGACAAGTGTAGACCACTGAATATAGTTACAGAGGGTACAGTAATCGCAAAAGTTTCATGCAAAATATACTCATGAATGGAATTCATTGCCAATATATTGATGGATTTCGAATTTCTTGTACTTTTGTCTCCCATTGTACCTCCAGAACATCCTTAATTGTAAGAGGTTGCAGTTTAAGGTCAAATCATTATAATACTAAAGAATCATTGGTCAGAAAAGGTATAATAGAAAGCTCGAAATGTGATTGTGGATCTATTGTACAAAGTATGAATCATATATTATATTATGGGACTGTCCATTATGCGAAAAGGGCAAACAAGAATTTATTAGAAAATTCGAAAGAGTTAACATAAAACCCCCGGTAGATGTAAGTTATTTTTTAAGCAAACCAAAGACTAAATTATTAAAAAAAAGATAACGAATACTATGATGTAAACGATATTAGAGTATAAGATAAATGTATTAAAAAGTATAACAAATAGCATGTACATAAAGGGGCCTATTCACGATCAAGCATTTTGCGCAACAATTATTGTGCAACATGATGTTACGCAAATCCAAATTGTATTCACGATGACACATAATTTGAGCAATCGTTCAGTTTTTCACTTAGTAGTGATGAGACTCGTCTGACAATATTTGTGCAACACTGCAATTCACAGTGCAACACAGTACAGAAGCAACCCGTTTGTTGTGCACAAAATATCAGGAAATTCTGATTTTACACAACAGGTTGCGCAATTAGTCAATCACTATCATTCACGATCAATCATATTGCGCAATAGGCATTGTTGCGCAAAATGCTTGATCGTGAATAGGCCCCTTTCAGTCTAATAGACATAGATACAAGTTTACACATGTATGTGTAAATAATGGATCCGAATGGATTCAAGTCTTTTATACATTTTTGTTATTGCTCTTAATAGAAATAAATATATTTATAAAAAAAAATTCTACAGAGTCAATGTCTGTACGGGTCTTAAGTTTGTGACTGATCTTAAAGTCTGTGACGTGAATTTCGTTTGCGGTAAAGGGCTTGCGCCCTAAACTACTGCGGGTAATAGGAAACTTCCCGACCGTCGCGTCGGTAACATAACACAACGACGTATCATACTTCGCAACTTGGTATTTTTTAATCTTTATCATTTATTTATATCCACCGCGTCGGTGTATTAACATTTTAAAACTCAGTTAATATCTCGGACTACAGAATATTTACTGTAGATTGGTACGATAAATTCAACAGTTACCTTCAGCATATCTCGTGTTATAAACACAAATCTGCATACGATTCACATTTTTGGAAACCGAAAAACATGGACAGATTTATTATTGATAAAACTTAAGGGGTTTTTAACCAAATGTTCCAATATGTTATTGAAACACTAAACGTAACGGCCATATTACACGGTTAAGGGAAATTCCTTTCCTCACCAATTACGCGGTTCAAACTTTGCAAACTTCGTCGGCGAATCTCGGGTGGGAACAGGTTTGAAACTCCTCGAGAAACTTTAAAAATCGTTATTTTACAGAGAAGCCGAAGCTTCCCCTACAGAGTTACGTGAATCCCTCTTCATGACTCGCTGTCGGATAAAATAGAACGAAAAGGAAACAAAAGAGCAGCCGTACACCAACAAGAAAAAGTTTTTCAATCAGCCAAAATAGATTTTCTAGCGCGTGTTTAACGTTATGTAAAGAATAATATACACGTCGTCCTCCATAAAAATGCAAATTCCTTCTTTCTTATCGGACAAATTAATATTGTGTTTACTGTTCCGAATCAACTACGATAACTTTGATCATGTTTATAATCAGACTAATTATGTTTTTGCAAAAGGAAAAGTTTCTGCATCAATTACAAGCAACTCTCTTTCTTTCATAATTTTAACAAGTTGCAAAATAATATTATACCGCGGTACGCTGAAATTCTCTTACTTTCGCTATTATATTAAATTTCATCGATCCGTTTTTGTTACAAATACATAAAGACCGCCGTTTAATTGTAATCAATAACACATACGAACCGGAATTTAATTAATCGTAGGAAATCGGATCACAAATTGCATAAAAATTTATCCACTCAATCGTAGCGTAGAAATTTGAACTCGCATCGACGTTTATGCGGGCAATAACAAAGTTCCACGTGCCGAATGATCGATAAAAAAAGCCACCGGGGTAAAGTAAAACGTCAGCAATTTATGCGGCCACAATGGTTCCACTTTACGCTTCTCGTCAAAACCCACTTTTTCCACGTTCAAAAGATAATTTGCTCGCTGTTCATTTCACTTATTTTATTTAACGCTACAAGCAATTAAAACTTCGCAATCTGACGGCAATTTTCTGCATTACAAGTAATTAGTACGTAATCGCCTTTCGGGATGAAAGTTATCGGAAGACGATTCTTGAAACTGCCCCCGCTATTTTTTCGGGAGAATTAATCGCGTTCGCGGCATTGTAACAATGATTATCGTGAATGATAAATAGAAACGTTTACATATTTGATTAATATGAATTACATTCACGAGTCATTAATTCAAAATGTTCACATTTATGCAGCCACGTTCTAACTGCTGATAAATGCTCGCATTTAATTTAAGAATATATCTGGTGTACCGTGCTTTTTAAAATTTCCCTTTGATCATATTTAAAGCGGTGCCGCGCAAACTTCAGAACTTATCGTAAAACGGCGAAAAATCTGAATATTACATTTCATTCGCTACAACCCGCTCTTGCCTAAAATGTACGTATCATTAACAAAACTAATGAAATCTAGAGACCGGCGGGGAAACCCTACTCTGCCGCTTCTCAGTTTTTAAATAACGAATACAATTCGTTTCAAAGTAATTACTGGTACATATTGAGAAAATGAGCGCGAGATTGACTTCTCTTGTAAAAAATCTCGTTGGTCTACCAGGGCCATCATGTCATTAATTTTTAATATTCTATTCGCCGCAATTCCAATGCAACTGTACTCATATCGAACACCGAATTGGTCAATTTATTTATTCTGCATTGCAACATGATAACAAACAACATATTGCGTGATTGGATTATTACGCTCGATGCAAAATGTAACTGTAGAAAATTTAGAATTGCGGTTATTACTAGAATTCGGATAAATAGATTTTGAAAAATTAGCAGTATATTTACCAGTAGTAAATCGGCCGAATAATTCTGTTTGAAATAATTACTGATATACAGAGATGGAATTCAAAATTGACTTTTTTCTGGAAAATGTCGTTATCCTCCTACCTGATGTTATCATTTCATTCATTTTTCAGCTTCTGCGAACGAGAAAAATTATTTTCTCTATGGAACAAGACCATTGAAATTAAAGAAAGGATGTTCATTGAAAATTTCTTTGGAAAGAAGTATTTTTCTCCTGTTATAAGGTGAAGTGCCCTATGCCTGGACAGCATGTTTTTCTATTTTAAATTTTATCACTTTAAATAAACAAAAACAATTTCTTAAGAGTTTTAACATACAGTTCAGAGTTTGTAAAGTAATTTAAAATAAAAAAATCATTGTTTAGATTAATATCATAATTGTATTAACAGGAATAATTCAAACCTATAGTTGGACATATTAAATCCAATCTAAGCTAGTACCTGGACAGAAGTAAAGCCTATATCGGGACAAATTCAATTTACGAGTTGATCGAGCGAACATAACCTAAAACGTTGGTTGGTGGCGCTGTTGCGCATGACGAATAGAAGATGCTTTGCGTAATATGTAGTATTCTTATCATAGATTATAGTATTGTATTATTTAACCAAATATATATTTATTTTCATTTACTGTTTTAATAAAACTTGTCATAATACAACTTTTAAGGTTAGGTAGTAATACTGATAGATTTAAGATGTAAACATAAAGTATTATTAACGTCACAACCGGAATACATTTTCTACACACGTTATTCAAACTAATAGAAGACTAATTATACGTACATGTAGTTAAATAATTTGCAAACAATGCGTTGATTTTATTCACAAACACGTGTCCGGCTTCAGGCATAAGCACATTGCGTATAAGCTTAGAGTGGGACAGCTACTGTCATCGCGTCCCAGTATGGAGTACTTATATTTGAAAACAGTCCTAATCTTGGACATCTAATATTTGGATTAATAATTATTATTCACGTTTAGTTTGATTGCCAATTTATTTTAAAATATCAATATTATTATGCGTAATAATTATTTTTTGTCTGAGGGCTTAAATTATATCTCTTTTTCTAACAAAAGTTCGAACTATAAATGCACATGATTCGCATGTAAATAGACTATTTTTTATACTGTTTTCAGATAAACTTTGAATTCATTTTTAAATTTCAATTGATGTCTTAATGAAATAATATTCACACCTACTTGTAGCTAAGGCCTCAGAATATATAATATAATTATTTAATCTCTTAATTACTGATTTTACTATGAAAATTCAATTGTCCAGATTTAGGTATCACTTTTGGACTGTCCAGACTTAGGGCACTTCACCTTAGTATGTGATTATAGAATTACAAAACCATCGCAACGATGCGCTCAGTAGAATTTCATTTGGTCGGAAGGCAGTGTAACCGTGTAAAGTTTGGAATCGCGATTATCGACACCATTCGAGTAAGTGAGACCAAAAAAATGGCTTTTTCCAGCTGCTGTAAACCAGAGGATCGCTTAATGCGGATTCACCGTGTCCTGCGGTGGTGTAGGGATTGGTCGAAACGTAATGGAAGGAGTCGGAAAAAGTAATTGACGTTTAGGTTTCTGCGAATCGAATCACGACAAAGAGAGTTTTTCATTCGAGTACACGTTCATGCTTCACTTACCTTTTTCGGTGAGAGATGGAGGACGGTAACCGGGACTTGTCGAGGTGTTGGAACGTGCGGCGTTTGGGTCGGTTCCTTGGTCGAATACAGCGGTAATTTTGTCTCCCTGTTGGTCGGCAGCTCGAGCAAATGCTGTATAGAATGGTCCTGCCTCGTCTTCTTCGATGCCATGCTACGAAAACAATGAACTATTCAACAACTTCGGTCGAGAGATATTCGCTGCCGAGCGTTTAATGTAATAGCAACCGGAAATAATGCGACATACATATCGATAAATAGCATTTCAATTAGTAAGGTCATAATAACCGTTTTAATTATTACAACAAAATTTATGACACATCACAGTAATGAATAATGAATAAACACCGAATGATTTCGTTATCCCTGTTAATTGCAATAATTAGCCGTTTCTATTGATTTTTACCGCGTCGGCGGCACGCGCACTGTTGGAATTCGTTCCTCAAGAGAGGAGTTGTATACAAGATTTAGAAAAGATGAAACTCGTTTCGATTGATATAGAATACGGAACACAGTTATAATTATAGTTATACGTAGTTATGTTATAATTATTGTTATACGAGATTATACGTTATAATTATAGTTATACGTACTTACGTGTTATAATTATATAATAGTTATAGGTAGTTATACGTAGATATACGTTATAATTATCGTAGATATCGTAGATATCCAAATTTCAACGTAACGACGAGCGCGCGTGCACGAGCTCGAATTCCCTTTTTCCAGCAGCGTCGTGGAGCTGGATATCGGATAAAACTTTCGCATTTAACTTTTCCGTCCTGCAGGGGAAACGGCCAACAAAGCTCATCACCGGAAACTTTTCCGAGACAAAGAGGAACGAATGGGAGCAGAGCGAGACGGAGGATGACGCGCGCCGCGACGCTGACCACGATATAAACCTGCTCTACGACAGTATCTTCCTACCAACGTTTAAACCAACGATCGTAATCAAACTATTCACTATACAGTTGTCTCTACACAGCGAATCTCGATAAATCGATAAACGATTCCTCAGACAAACGACAATCGCTCTCATCGATTTTCTCTAACCGAGTATGTTGTATTTTATCAAGCTATCACAGCAAAAATAATTTAACAATGTTACGCAAATATTAGTCGGGGATTGCTTCGTTAAGAATCGATGCAAATAGCACACCATTTGGACTTTTATATTCGCGTAATGTTCGTGCAGATATATATGATTTGAAAAATAATTTCTTAATTAATTTATCGATTTTTATACGTGAAAAATAATGACGACTTCCTGCAAACCATTCATCGAATCGTTACATAAAATATAATAAAACAGCTTATATATTTCGTTTCCGAGAAAATCGAATTTGAAGGTCATCAAGTATGCTATTCACTGATGCCCCTGATCGGGACCTGCCGATACTACTTCGTATAAGAACTATATCGCAAGGCCTAGACGATTTTTCTAATTTTATATATTAGTATTTAGTGAACTTGTTTAAAATATAAGATCACGAATAAAATATTTTAAGTGTAAAATGATAATGGACGTACATTACCCAAGAGATTTTTTGCGTAACTAGAGTGGGTATTCAGACTCTTGGAGCCACAGTACTAAAAATATATTTATTAGCCACGTGAAGGATACTGTAGCCTATAGTGTCGTTACACGTATATTTACATTTTAATACTTAATAAAATTCTTCATAAAAATAACAAGACTCTACGATAGCTAGACCTCCACATAAAAATTGATTTAATGTAAACTCATCAATGTATGCAAACGGCTATAATAATTTGATCACTCACTGTATTTTAGAGGAACGTGTGGGTCCATAAAATAAAAGTCGCTACCTCAATGAAGTAATTTGAATTGGCAGCTGTTCCATTTCGAATAGAAAAACAGACGTGTCCCGGCAATGTACCTTGAAGAATGAATTTCAAGAAATAGACAAACGATGTAAACGGCCTTCAGTGTAATCAAGCATAAATAGGTTTCCGATGCACAAAGTGTTAATGGCGCGTTGGAATTTGCTGGTGGAATTGATTCGGATCGCTGACAAAAATGACACAGACTTTGAGATAGCGTCGGAAACGACTCGGTTTTCCCGCAACGGCGAACAATTATCGAATTTGAAACGCTCGTCGATGGGGACGCAGTGTTTCACGTTGCGAGCGTTGCGGGCGTTTCGAACGCGAGCGAGAAGTAATGCTCTTCAATGACCCAAACCGAGCAGGCGTGCGAGCATGTCTAGGTGCGTTTAAAATTGACTGCACGTGCTGGTGCTGGTGGTGGATCGCTCGGCGCGCTTGTCGGCCACCGGGAACACCGGTGGGGTGATTCTCACCCCCTTGCAACCACCACCACCGCTGCCACGAAAGTTTCTTCTCCCCGTGTGTTTACGCACGCGCCGGATCCCTACACACACACGCTCCACCGAGTGCTCTTATAGCACTGCACGATGTGTCAGCGAACATTACGACCGTGACCTTACCGGCCGAATTCGAATAGAAAAACCAGGGAAAGTGCGAGAATCCCGCATATCACTTCTGGAGTAATCAGTTATCCCGCCGATGAATGAACGCGAAACCACCCCTGCCACGAAACATTCGATTGCAAACGCCATTGCTCGGAGGATTACTCCAATGCTCCAGAACACAATCGCAACACCCCCAGCTTGAAAATTGAGATAATTAACACCTTATGACTGTCGTCTCCAAGGCACCCCTAAAAATTACTGTGCTATTATTCAAAATAATTTATACGTTGCTAAATGTCTTTGTGTTTAATAAATTGCTAAATTGTTCAAGTGTGGAACAAGTAAATACTTCTTTATTAGGGTGGTTTCTTTTATTTTCTTTCTATTTTGGTAGGGGCTTCTTGAATTAGGGTGGAAGTGGAATCAATCCCCAAAATTCCATTAAAGGCAAGCAAAATTACGTGAAAATTATGAAAAAGATTTAAGTAGTGTGATCAAGTATTAGAACACTTTTTAATGACGATCAGTTTGTACGAAAATAAACACATTCTGACAATTACATTTTGCTAACGATGCACAGTGGGGTATTTGGCCTGAAAAAGTGGAAAAAACTATTGTAGCTTTATTTATAGGCTCAAGGTTATAATATTATATATCGTTGGATTCGCCTTAAGATCAGCTACAACATTATGAAATCCAAAATACATTTTAGTATTTGAAAAATCAAATTTACCTCAATTTTTTGAAAAAAAAAATTTTTTTTAACTTTTATATATTGAAATTTGTAGACGTCTGTATACTGTTCCTCTTTTGTTCGAAACATTTTTTCCTCAGATTATCGAGAACCCCTGAAAAAGCAAGGCGATAGTGGAATATTTGCACTATTAAAACTTGAAAAATATTTAAGAAAAAAATATTTTAATATAGTGTTTTGGAAATCTGTCAAAACAAGCTACAAGAATATGCAACAAAAAATAGGGAGTTCTATTTAAGAAATGGAAGATGACCTTCACGTGATTTTCAAACGACTATCCAAGGTCAAATCAATGACACCATTTTATGCCCCCCTCTAAACCATACAACTTTTGTCTGAAACATTTTTCTCCAAAATAGCTTCATTTCCCAGATATACGTCTGTTTCACGTTAAATGACTCACCCGGTATATTATAAGAATATTTTAAAATGATTACCATTAATTTTAATCGTAAAATACATAAGAAATTTCTTCTTCGGATAATGTTTCTTCTTCATTTGAGGCCAAGCGTAGCCCAACGTACGCGTACGCGAAACGCTGCTAAACACTTAATTCTAAATTAGCTATAAAATTTGAATTCGGACATATTCGGGTTTAAACTTTGTTGGCTTATAATCACGAATCTTTACCGAATGTAATGACACCAAAAAGAGCACTCAATACGGCTTTATACTATAACAAAATTGTCAATAAAGTTTTGTAATTTTTAAAAAGCTTACAGAATGATTGGTAATATTCAAATATTAATAACTATACTAATTTAGATGATAACAAAATAAAATCTATGCGAAAGTGCTCTGTATACCTACCTGAATAACTTTTGTAATACAAGAATTTACAGAATTTCCCTTCAAACACATGAAAATCGCCAATGAACAGACGCTGTCTTAGAGACTGTTTAAGAACGCCAAGCGCGCCTTAAAATCTCTCGACTTTCGATGAAGTTTACTACTTCACGGGCGTACAAATAGAAAAAATAATATTGCAGCCTTATTCTTCAGACCTTTAACTACAACGAACAACAAAAATTTTATGCCATACGCAAAAATTTAGAAATTGAATTTTTTCCACTTTTTCGGGCCAAATACCCCACTGTGCGATGTATGTTTCCAAATAAGTTTACATCAGGATCCACTTCGAATTAATTTAATGGATGAATTAAATGGTCCTTTTGTTGATGTTGCTTTCACATCTCGGCATTCCATTTTTATATCTTCTTTATATACAGTAGCGGACAAAAGTTTAAGACCGCTCTAATGAAGACGACAACTTTTTTAATATTGTACTATACGATTTGAACTTTTTTGGGAAGCTAGAGCAATTAGTTTACTAAAGGATGTAAAACGAAATTTTTTCAAAAATTCCAATTGATCGAAATTGTAGAAAAAATACTGAAAGTTGAATTTCTAACTTTTTTATGTCGGCCTAAATTGAAAATTTAAAAAATACGTTGTATAGATATGTGTTAATTAAACATATTCTGAAAATTTCGTCAAAATCGGTCGACGTTGCAATGAGCTACAAACATTTAAAGATGGTAAAATTGCAGATTTTCACGATTTATTGCCGAAAACTGTCCACTACTGTATATCTCCCTCCTTGTCTCGTTAGACAATGGGACACGATGTTTCTAAATTATTAGTAGCATCAACTTGGTACAAGTATTTTCGTATCTGTCTCTAAACACGAAATCGTCGTCTACGAATGAGCTTGTAGTTGGCGTCAATAACCAGATTGCTTACTAATTGATAGCTCGTGGTAGACAGTCAACGTTATTAGTGGAAAAATCAGAAAATTATTTATATATTGACCCCAGAAGAAGTAATTGCATTACGATATTAAGGATAACTCGATAGTTTATTTAATCGTACCCAAAACAAATTTGGTTACAATGAATATTATTTTCTAAAAGTGGAATTCTCATTGAAAAGCTACAAGTGTCTTCCTGTTAATCACAGTTATACACGTTAGCAATGATAACCAAATTGTTAAAATTAGAACATGTTATAATCAAATTGTCACTGGAGACTTACAACGAAATTCTCTGCAGCAGAATTTTAGAATTTTAACTTGTTTAGACTTGCAACTAAAATTATAACAATTAATTATAATTATAACTAGAGGGCTATTGTTGCTCGCTCGCTTCGCTCGCTCGCGAGTAGGGTTGTTTTTGCTCGCTAACTTCGCGAGCTCGCGGGTAGGACTGCTCTTGCGAGAGGGTTAGTGATACGCATGGCTAGTAGGGCCTACTGATATTAATGTTTTTTATTTGGTGTGTGACTCTCCAAGAGTCACACAAAGAACTTCCCGATTCGTTACTCCTTCGCCAACATCGCTAACATCGTTTTCTTTTTGTACTTTCATCGATATTCTCCCAAAATGTATTCTTGGGAGTAGAGATGATAAATTCACTGTTGCATTGGAACAACTTTCGATTATTCCAAGCGGTAACATTAGCATCAGTTAAAAAAAAAATTTTTTTTTAATTCTGAAAAAAAAAATTTTTTTTAATTCTAAAAAAAAAATTCTTTTTAAATCTAAAAAAAAAATTAAGAAAAAAATTTTTTTTATGTAATTGCGTTTGGTTCTTTGGTGGAAAGTTTTCGTCCTCCCTTATAAATTGCATTGTAGAATCAACTCTTTTCGAAAAAAAACTAAAAATCTAAAAAACTACTTGACCAATATGGACCAAACTCTAATCAGCTCTAAGTTACGACGGGGCACATCGATTGCATCATTCATCATCCTGATCGCGTTGTTACTTTTTCTGAAAACGTTAACGAAAAATTTGATACCATACAAACGGACATACGCGCACGCACACACACACACACACACACACACACACACACACACACACACACACACACACACACACACACACACATTTTGATAAAAATAGTCTAAAATGACTCTAATGACCATGAAACGTGAAGATCTGCTAAAAAATCGATTTTCAATTTTCGGGGTAATTACAGTAACTTCCCTATGAATCGGGAAGTTAATAAATAATGGAACCGCCGTCTAGAGATTTATAACGAAATCCTCAGCAGCGAACAATAGATGCTCAAAACCTTTTATAACTGTTGGTGGATGGTGTGTTTAAAAGATTACATGTGTGTATATGATATGCGGAATAAAACGATGATTTCTGGGATTGGATTGGAATTTATATCTAGAGTGGCAGCAGACAATATTATCTGCGTATTGCATCAGATATTAGATTATAAGATTGACCTATCTTTCTGGCGCGGTCCATCCGTCTTCGTATTCGCAGCGGTCGATTCGATACGTGCGCTGCAGTAGATGCAGATGTCCTTTTGTCGGACGTATAAGTAGTATAAAGTGGAGACGGTGCAACAGCAAAACACATCAAGCAAATTAATGCCGTTATGCTCGCTGCAGTTGTCTATCTCGACGCGACGTTTACAGCGGAGACAAATAAAGTTGTTCAAATAAAAAACGTCCCCAATAAAGGAATAAATTTGTTACTATAATCATTCGCGGCATTAATACAGATTTTATTTTTCCGCATATTTCAATTCAATTACCTGAAAACCAATACAGTAAACCAATACGTACGCACCCAAATGTCCATGTATACACTTTGTGCACAGTAGAGATGAAATGGATATTGATTTTTGTAATTCCAATACTGATATTCCTCAACGAGAGCACGGTCAACTACTGTTACTTAAAATAACCGGTGCTTTCACAGTGCTAGAAATTTCAAGGTAATATGATAATGATTGCAATTACTGGTAATGCACCCCATAACGAGATTATTGAAATTAGGAAAATTCACAACAGAATGTGGACCTACGAAACTCGATAGAAAATAATACTATCACTCCCAGTATCAAACATGTTCCAATTTCGAAGGACCAGAAGAGTTTCACAGGCGCTATGCTGTTGCCAGTCTGAAGCTATACGATATATGTATGTACATAAGAAAAGGATATTTGAGACACTTTTATCTTTCTCCTGATCCTCTAAGTATCTTAGAGATCCTGCGAGTATCTCAAAACCTCTGTGATCTCGGAATCCCCAAGAATCCCCAAGAAAAAAAGAGAACCTCGACACCTTTTTATAAAAGTAGGGTTCTTCTCTTGAAACCTTTAAAGTCTCCCAACTGTGTGCGACATCGGTGCCAGAACTAAGGAAAACTCCGGGTCTAGCAGATCTCTTGACAACCTAAACATTTTGAGATATCCCGAAGCCCTCGAACCGGCCGGCAGCTTCCCGGACATTGCAGATTCTCCAAGTTCCCAACACTTTAACAGGTCCGCGGGCTTTCACGGGTCCTCAAAAATCCTTGAAACTTGCGTTATCTTGTGAACCTGGACAGCATTCAAGAATTGATCCCAATTTTCGAACTTCTTGGAACCATTTCAGCTTCGAATAGCTCCGTACCTACGAATCCTGCGAATCAGTGCCCGAGTTCGATCCTACTGCGCGGCATCCAATTTGTCGAGAATGATTCTAATACAAAGGGAATGGTCGGCATGGCGTCAGATGATTGCTAAGTTGCCCGCAGGCTCTGTGTAGACGATACCGGAACAGATAATATCAACGTTGTCGGGATCAAATGTGTTGAGTCTCGTATTGGCAAAACTCGTGCCGCTTAACTCCCGACATCTCGTTCCATATTTGCACTTTATAATCCCTAAACATTCTGATAAAACAGCGTACTTTTCTCGACGGTTTTCCCGTGTTAGCATCTTGCGATTTGGAGACGCGGCGAGACAAATTTCGAGAAACGAGTTCGAAACGAACGCTATTGGCCGGCGATTCGACGTTGTCACGAGACTAGAGACAAAGTGGGGTGCTATTGGATGAGCTATCGAGTGGCGGGGATAAGTGGGTGATGCTAACAAGAGAAAACTGTATACTTTGGGCACAATGTCGAAGTACGAGCCGGTCTACGAAACGTCTATTCTTACCCGATGCCACCACGCGAACTAATTAATAAGTACATCATTGCGGAAGTATCGGGACTTAGATAACACAATGGCCGTGCCCCAGGGGGGAGGGAGGAAGAAGAAACCTGAACGAGAGAGGCAGAATGGACGGGGAGGCGGCGGTAGGTACGTATTTCAGTCATCCGGCCAACTTTTGCAAGTTTAATGCCCGAGCGCTCGAGTAATTTAACACGACGAAATTAACTTTTCAGTTTTACCAAAGTTTCCTGGCAACTTAACCACGTTCCTGCGTCCCTTTCCACCCAATCGCGCGTTCTCGCTTCTTCTGGCTTCTTCTCCCTACTTCTTCTTCTTCTACTTCTTCTTCCACCGGTTCTTCTGCCCCCCTCGTTTCACGAGCGGCGGCCACCCACCCACGTACGAACACGAATGCCCCAAGACCAACTTTTAAAGCGCTCACCGTGGTAACAACTGCGTGGCTTAGCGCAAGCTCTACTCAACTATAATTCCACCCTTAAGACCCGAAGTTTACAACGTAAACTTCCTTCGCTCGCTCCGGCGGTGTCGGGACGCGGCGCTGATGCCGATACTTTGATTTCGGGGATCCGGGAAAAACAAGGATGGCCGGCCGCAACGACGGAGCACACAGACGCGCCGCGATATCGAAGATTTCTAAGCGAAAACAATTGGATCACCCCGCAAGGGAAATTCACCGAGTCACCAGTAACTACCTAAACGGATATCTAAAGACGGCATTACCGTTCCGCGATCCCTCACTTATCCCGCCACGGAGAGGGATAATCGAATCGCGTTCTGAGAGCAAGCTCGACGCCGCGAAAAATCCGATGAAAATTTCACCGACGATACAACTTCGAACCTCCTATCTTTTTTGCACTATTATTTCCGCACCGCCGTCGCTCAAACGAGACCGCACCTCTGTTGCTCTCCCCCTTTTTGCATTTTATCGTTATTCGATAATATGATTTTACGGGAATGTTTACACTGTGTTTATATATGAATTAAATAAATATTAATAAATAAAATACATAATAAAATAAATAAAAATATATGAATAAAAATCACAGAATGACACTAGGTGGGTGAGGTACTTTACCGATCATTGGAACTGTTCAGAATTTTTATTCTCTGCGAATCTGTTCGATTCTGAGCGAATTGCAAAATTGCAACGTCGAATGATTTTTGTAGAGGCTATTTACGATCTGGAGTAAATAAAAATAAGTTCAAAACGTCCAATGAAATTTTGTTGTGTGAGGTTTCGTTTTCGAGAAAATCGAATTTGAAGGTTATGCGTCTGGCCACATGACATGCCCATACTACTTCCTGTAATTACTGATGCACGAGAACCTGAAAGAGTTCATTCCACATTTTCCTCTTACTTCTTTCTGCAGGACCACCAAGCAAACACAGTGTGTCCAGAAAAATATAGAGAAGCTTTGTGAACATTTCAAAAAGCTTCTGTAATTTTTATTCATAATTCATGATTTATTTATAAATGCAGCTTTAAATATAACGATTCTTATATGATATTATGACACAATGTGAACAAATAAATACAGAATTTTCTACAATCATTATATGTATAACGTAGAACGAAATAAATAAGAAAGATAATATGTTTTTTTCGATTTGCAGCGATTTATTAATAGAAATTGTTGTATTATCGCGGCTTTGAGTGTAATGTCAGTAATTCTATAGAGGTGTGATAAATCGTATTAATTAATTGTATTATATGAAAATTATGGCACTCAACATTGCAAATGATACGTCGACGCGTGGCAGCTTCTTCCGAGGTAAATCGATTTATGGAACGCCAATACTTTCGCGGAGTTTTGCCTGTGTATTATAGCCGCACGAGTGGCTATCTGTTACTTCCCATTCATCTGTCCCCGCATCCGCAACTTCTCAACGTTTTCGAGCCTTTTCGCCAAGAGTCAGCACGAAAACCAGCGAGCGGATACTGCAGCTTGAAATATTGTCTCCATTGCTCATTCTAAATGCCCGTGATTTCGGTAAACAGAACGTTTAATGATCGAACACGCACCTATGTTTTCCATTGCTCGGTCAAAAATGGTCGATTGTTTGTGATCGATTTGTGGACGACACCGGAGAAGCTACGATACACGTTTGTCTGCTAAACAATAACTTAAACTTATGGCAGATGCGAGAAGAAAATAGATCGAACGAACGACGCGATATCAACTTTTATCGTTGTTTATATGTCGCGTCTTTGGCAAACATGGCGTCGACGTAGGAGTTCCGAGGAGCTGCGAGAATCAAATACATTCTATGTGTAAAGTTCGAGACAGGTTAGCAATTTCTTATCCAATTTTTATTTAGTGTCCAAGTTCCGAAGAAGTTCCTCCGCTATCACTCTCGTTATAAAAACGATTTTACGTTTAGGAACTATCCGAATGTTTTTCCCGCGGCCGGGAAAAAACTTTCGTCTCCCTAACATCGTAATTAGTGTGTATAGTATCGGATGAAATGATTTCGGTGACATTTCTTTTCGCATACAGTGCATATTAATGCATTAAACCAGTGTACTAAACGTTAACATGAATGCATCGTGTTTTAAGTACCAGCACATTCCTGGAGTGTTTGTTGCAAAAATGTGAATTCCGAAATTCACGGTACGTTTCACTCGTTACTAAATGGAAACGTGTAAACACTCGAGGCAAGGAAATTATAACGTTATGAATTGTATGTCATACTCTATTCAGAAGAGAAGAAAGAGTATCTAGCACCGGGCATAAATTATACAGAATATTCTCTGCAGAACACAAGGAAATTCTTTTGATTCACAAAACCAGAAACCAGTGGCCGAAAATATGAAGATCTACAATTTTATGTTATAAAATGCGCTGCGTGCCAAACACTTTATCGCTAATTACGTTGCGTTTTATATCGCGCAATTTTACCTTATTTGTCCTCAGCTAGTATTTAAAAATCATTATCGCGCTGAGCATTCAATTTCTATGAAAGTTTGCAAGTATCAGATTCAATGGAAAAATTCTCTTGCTCTTTTACAGGTACAGCGTGTCCTCCTAATAATTAGCAAAACATTAATATTGAAATTCCCAGATTTCGGTTTTACATAAATTATCATTTCGTGGTTAAGGTCAATTGATTTTCGTTGTAAATGCAGCGAAGGTAACGAAGGACGTCATCTTCTCCCTGCTTATTCGCTTGATATCGATAACAAGATTCTATTTGATTACCATTTCTCTAAGTCACTTCAACATCATTCAGTATCAGTTTCGAACTAGTCAACGATGTACAAACATATTTTAACGCATTTATTAGTTTATTTCAACCCTCCATTGCTTACGTGGGGCATCTTGTTCCCGGTAAATTAAAAATGTTGCTTAAAAATTAATTACTTAGTCTATACATAGTCTAGGATGCCTCACAAAAATTTCAAGAATTTTACAAATGAGCAGCGGAACTCCACACAAACCTTAAATATTCCTTATGAAAGGTTAGTACTGATCACTTATGAAAAATAAGCTCTGGATATACTCCAGATCAGAATTTTATTCCTGCTTCAATTCATTTTGATAAATAATGAATGGATGCTCTTAAATTCTTTTTACTATTTTAAACCGTAGCTACAAATTTCGTTACAACTGCATAAAATTCGCAGTCTATTGATGACGAATATTTTCTGTAATAATTTTTTAACGAAGTGTTTTCCGTCTATACATAGTCTAGGGTGCCTCACAAAAATGTCAAGAATTTTACAAATGAGCAACGGAACTCCACACAAACCTTAAATATTCCTTATGATAGGTTAGTACTGATCACTTATGCAAAATAAGCTCTGGATATACTCCAGATCAGAATTTTATTCCTGCTCCAATTCATTTTGATAAATAATGAATGGATGCTCTTAAATTCTTTTTACTATTTTAAACCGTAGCTACAAATTTCGTTACAACTGCATAAAATTCGCAGTCTATTGATGACGAATATTTTCTGTAATAATTTTTTAACGAAGTATTTTCCGTCTATACATAGTCTAGGGTGCCTCACAAAAATGTCAAGAATTTTACAAATGAGCAGCGGAACTCAACACAAACCTTAAATATTCCTTATGAAAGGTTAGTACTGATCACTTATGAAAAATAAGCTCTGGATATACTCCAGATCAGAATTTTATTCCTGCTTCAATTCATTTTGATAAATAATGAATGGATGCTCTTAAATTCTTTTTACTATTTTAAACCGTAACTACAAATTTCGTTACAACTGCATAAAATTCGCAGTCTATTGATGACGAATATTTTCTGTAATAATTTTTTAACGAAGTGTTTTCCGTCTATACATAGTCTAGGATGCCTCACAAAAATGTCAAGAATTTTACAAATGAGCAGCGGAACTCCACACAAACCTTAAATATTCCTTATGATAGGTTAGTACTGATCACTTATGAAAAATAAGCTCTGGATATACTCCAGATCAGAATTTTATTCCTGCTCCAATTCATTTTGATAAATAATGAATGGATGCTCTTAAATTCTTTTTACTATTTTAAACCGTAGCTACAAATTTCGTTACAACTGCATAAAATTCGCAGTCTATTGATGACGAATATTTTCTGTAATAATTTTTTAACGAAGTGTTTTCCGTCTATACATAGTCTAGGGTGCCTCACAAAAATTTCAAGAATTTTACAAATGAGCAGCGGAACTCCACACAAACCTTAAATATTCCTTATGATAGGTTAGTACTCATCACTTATGAAAAATAAGCTCTGGATATACTCCAGATCAGAATTTTATTCCTGCTTCAATTCATTTTGATAAATAATGAATGGATGCTCTTAAATTCTTTTTAACTTCCCGATTTTATAGGGAAGTTATTGTAATGACCCCGAAAATCGAAAATCGATTTTTTAGCAGATCTTCACGTTTCATGGTCATTGCAGTCATTTTTGACTATTTTCAGCAAAATTTTCGTATGTGTGTGTGTGTTTGTGTGCGTATGTCCGTTTCTATGTAATCAAATTTTTCGTTAACGTTTTCAGAAAAAGTAACAACGCGATCAGGATGATGAATGATGCAATCGATGTGCCCCGTCGTAACTTAGAGCTGCAATGCAATTTATAAGGGAGGACGAAAATTTTCCACCAAAGAACCAAACGCAATTACATAAAAAAAATTTTTTAAATTTTTAAAATTTTTAAAATTTTTAAAATTTTTAAAATTTTTTTTTAGATTTAAAAAGAATTTTTTTTTAGATTTAAAAAAATTTTTTGTTTTTAACTGATGCCAATGTTACCGCTTGGAATAATCGAATGTTATTCCAATGCAACAGTGAATTTATCATCTCTACTCCCAAGAATACATTTTGGGAGAATATCGATGAAAGTACAAAAAAAAACGATGTTAGCGATGTTGGCGAAGGAGTAACGAATCGGGAAGTTCTTTGTGTGACTTTTGGAGAGTCACACACCAAATAAAAAACATTAATATCAGTAGGCCCTACTAGCCATGCGTATCACTAACCCTCGCGCAAGAGCAGTCCTACCCGCGACCTCGCGAAGCGAGCGAGCAAAACAACCCTACTCGCGAGCGAGCAACAATAGCCCTCTAGTTACTATTTTAAATCGTAGCTACAAATTTGGTTACAACTGCATAAAATTCGCAGTCTATTGATGACGAATATTTTCTGTAATAATTTTTTAACGAAGTGTTTACCTAAGAATCGGAAAGAATTTATTTCTCATTTTTAGTGAGTGAGAGAGAGAAAGAGAGAAAGAGAGAAAGAGAGACAGAGTTCTGCAAACAATGGTATTGTCCGCGCGCGATAATAGCGCTTCTGACCACTTTCTCGCAAGACAACGATAAATGCGCTCCGGCAGATTTCAACGCACTTAATGAGTGCCTTCTCCCGTGGCCAATGTTGTTAGACGCGTGCCGCGTTCGCCTTTTGCGAAAGGGGGCACCATAGACAATGATACAAAGCATCGGGGGTTGATTCTTCCGGGTGATATTCGCGCGTACACGGTAAAAAAGTGGCAACGGCGACGAAACACCGAATTAACTTCTAGCTGCGTTCTTGCGAGGCGCGTCGGAGAAAACAACAGGAGACAGCCAGGATTACGGCATGACGTCGTTGACGACGACGTCAACCTCGACGATGAGACGCACGCGCGTGGAATTTGAGTTGAAAGGCCTTGGACCACGCTTCGGAGGATCCCAAAAGCCCCGGCCAACAGCCACTTGGCGGAATTCGAAGCACAATGCCAACAACGCGGAATTACACCGCGGAACCGTAATGATACCGGCTTAATTAGTGTCTCTCTAGTTTTTCATACATCGGACTGCCTGCGAGGTGCCACTAAACGGGGACAGAATACCACATTGTGCATTAAAACTCGAGTAGTATGCTTCGGGTTCATCGGTGGCGCGAAGAAACTTGCCAAAATCAATGTTTCTTCTATAAAACGTGTAACACTCCCTCGCAGGGATTTCTCTCTCCGGGAAAATTAAAAAGATTCACGAAGCGATAAGTCCGTGAAAACGCGCGCCACCGTTTGAAATGCGTTTTGCAACGGGAATGAAACCCCGCACAAATTTATTCTACGAGCTGCAGGATTTCTGTTGAAAACCGTCCAGGCGATAGAAAAATTGTTTTAGCTGCGGCGCGCGTTCTCTATTTTCATAGCTGACACGTTTTCTTTGAATTAATTAGCGATCATTATTATTCGCGAATTACCGCGGACGGCGGAACAGCCGCGCGCAAGATTGCACGCAAATGATGTCAGACTGTGATAAATTATCTTTTAATTGTATGCAAAGCGGCCGGAAAGATTGAAAGAACTTCTTATCCGACGCCTGGCTTTCATCGCGGCCGGAGATCGCGGGGCCTACGCGGCGAACTCTCGGCGAGAGATTTTCCTACTAAATGTTTTGCATGGATTTATCATCCCGAATGGGGCAGCGAATGTTTATACGTATGGCTTCTTCAATTATGCGCGATTCAAAACGCGGCGTTCTCGTGGCCACGCCGGTATACACGAATTCTTTTTCAGAAAAACTGCCGAGCGTAATTTGCGCCCGCTCTTTTTTCTCGAAAATCATTTTGATTCGCGTACGGGGGGGAGTACGCTGAGAGGAGTGGGAGGAGGGGGGAGAGGGAGTGGGAACGCTTTGTATTCTTCCCCGGTATGACATAGATTTTGACAACTACCCCGACCGCCACGATATTTTATGTAGTTCCGAGAACACGACGTCAAGTTCCATGCCGTGGGGATTTCGTGCTTGAGCTAGGCTTTTTACCAAAATGCGTTGCTTCGAATTTAATGCCGGCAATCCATTTGTATGAATAGGAGATATCGCGAATGTCGCGTGTCGAGTAAATAAAAAAAAACACAACAAGGGCAAGAGAAAGAAAACAAATAAAAAATACGGGAGGATAAAAAAAGAGAGAGGCGGAAAAAGGGGAATCGACGTTAATGGACACGGATGTAAATGAAAGGGGGGAAAATGTTGTGTATATCGAAACGAAATAATCACTGAAAGAAAATTCAGACGCGGCGGGTTACGCGCGCGCGGCCGACGATTCAGCGCGGTTGTCAGCGGCCCGACGTAATATTGAAACGCTTCGTGCGTGCAGAGCTCAATATACACATCAATGCAAAGTTCATTATATTGTATCAACACGGCGACTTTTCCGCCCTTTCCGTATTCGAACGATCCGCGCGGAATGGAATGAAACGCGACGCGAGGGTCGAATCGCGCCTATCGTGCAACGCAACGCCGACATCCCGTGAAACGACCGTCCGAGTTAAAAACCAGCTCGGCGCGTTATGGCCAACGAAAATCACGGTGGTCGTTTCCGTGAGCGCGAACAACCCCCTGTGCGCCCCCGCATTCACGTACGGCGACACGCAAGAAACAATTGGCCTGGTGTGTACGGGCACGAAATTTCTCGGTGCTCGATCAAAGCCCCGCAGCTGCGGGACTGCGAAACTTTTCGACGCTCATGAAACTTTCGAACGTGCGACCGGCGGCCCATGTATTGGTAAGTTCACTGCGGAAGGGGTGAGCTCACAGAGGATTAATCTCACATTGAGTCTGCGCGCTCGGAATCCCGATAATCAAAAGCGTTGATACTCTCACAACAAGCAATGTTATATAGTGTCTCGTAAATGATCAGCTGACCTATTCCGCTCGTGGAGGCGACTCGCGGACGGATGACGCGACGCGGAATGAAGAATAACATCTCTAATCGGGGCTGCCGGCAGCGAAATCCCAGATGAACCGATTTAGACGAACCCGCGCTTCGAGATCTGCCGGTCCGAAGTTTCAAAAGTTCGCGCATCCTGTTCTCCATGAATGAAGAAAACCCTGAGATCAATTCTGGATCGCTCGGATCGTTGACCGTTGCCGTAGTCGCAACTGGTGGATACGTACGTGATTTGCAAGTTGTGAGTCGATTGCCACGATCATCCAGTAATCCTGTCTAGTCTAAAACACAGCTCGAGCATCGTGTCAGCGGATGCACTCTCCGCGATCGAATCCGATCACCATCACCAGCTCAAACAAGCAGTTCCGACTGTCACTGAACGTTTCGGCGTGCATCGTCACGGGAACGTGTAATCCGTCTTGACGCGCCTCCTCTGATCCTGATCCGCGCGTTTCATTAAATTACGCGCGGGATCGCAGTAGTCGAATCGTACGCGAAGAACACGTTCTGCGAGTCGTCGCGATCGAACGCCGTAATCGCGGCTGCCCGTCAGTTCCTATACCACTTGACTCTCATCCCACTGTCACCGTAACACGCGCGACACGTTTATCGCTGGCACGCGTCCGGCGTTACCGACAGAGCAAACTCGTTACTAGGTTAGAATTCGCTGAAAAGGGATCCCGGTGAGCGCACGCTGCTAGAAAGCGGTCTCGCTTTTCCCCTCCCACGCACAGACTCCCTCTCTCCACCCGCAACATCGCTCGTAGTCTCTCCAGGATCTCGGGAAAACTTTACTGGAAAGCGGCGGGCGGCACGAGCCCGGGTGGGGGTTGACAGATACGTGCACCCCCGTCCAGAGTTTCGGTAGGGGAAACACAGTTCCCCTCTTCGACCCTCTTTGTCTCTGTGTGTAAGCATGAACGCGGTAAATAAAAAAGTTTCAAGTCACTCGCGGATCCGCCGGCCAGCAATGCGCAGGAACCAAGATGGCGGATTACTTCGCAAAACTTTGTTCGGATATACCTACGAATTCCCGAGCAGCAGCCCCTTCCTCCGAGAGGGTGGCCGAGGGCGGGAGAAGAAAAGTATTTATTTAAGGAGTTCGACGCGCAACAGAGGAAATTAATCCAAAGTTGGGACGGGCGCAACCGTTGATTGAATCGCGCTGGAGAATGATCGAGGATTGCGTGCTCGACGAGCAAAGTATATACGGGAAGTCAGATTGTTGCTAATGGTTCCGAAATCGATTCCGTAAACTAATTAGGGGGATCGGATGTAGGAGGCTTTGCCGCTCCTTTGCGGAAAGGGCACGCGCCTCGGGCTGCTCGCGGTCCGATTTGCAAGTTGTACGATCGTCACGCTCGCAACTTGGACACTTTGTCTTAGGCCAAGACGCGGTTGCAACATTCGAGAATTCTTCCGACGATGCGGCGTTAAACTTTGCCGTTGGACCGCGGCCGCGTTAGCTCCGTGATAAGACTTCGACAGGAGCATATTTGATGTTCGGAAAATTTCCGTGGGCGGACTCGAGAGACACGCGAACGTGAGTAACACGTGGCGTGGCGAGGAGCGTAGAGAAAAGCGCGGCATGATTCGAGTTCGGTGCAGGGCTTGCAGCAGCTGACCGATCGACACGACGCGACGCACGGAAGCGTCGAGGCGGACCATTTTCGAAGTCTCGGGGATCTTTGGGCCGCTGAAACTTGGAAAGTGCATACGCGACACACATGCGATGATTTCCTTCTCATCGTCGGAAGCTGTCTACTCGCGGAGGTAGCCGTACCTGGTTGCCTGCCGCCTGCCCTCGTGGGAGTCAGCTAAGGGAAATCAATATCTCACTAGGGGTAGAGAATACGAGAAAGAGAGAGACAGGAACCGACGAGAGTAGGAGTCCGCCGAAGGAAAACCAGGAGAAAGAGGAGGCAGAGAAGATGTAGGAGGAGGCGGCCCGGAGGAGGGTGGAGGATGGAATCGGGGAAGGAGCGGAGAGCAGAGACGGAGCAGTCGTCGCTCATGGGTGAGAAAGACGCAGTCTGCGCTCGCCGACGTCGCACGCTCGCGGCGGCCCTCCGCTTCTTCGCGGCCGTAGTACCACGCGTGAATTCGAGTACCACGGGGTAGCACGCGTGTAACGCGTGCAACAATCGCAACCCCCTCGGCACCCCTTCTCCTCTAGATCCCCTCCACTTCTATGCTATTTTACGGACGTTATTACCGGCCGCGCTCGGTCGGTCACACACGCCACCACGGGCCGGACGGTTCTGTCGGTAGCGCGTGCCGCATGCCGCGTGTGCTCTTTCGCGCTGCAAACAACCACCCTCGCACCGCGCACGCTACCTGGACAAACACGTTCACCCCCCGCGTGTGCAACCGTGTACAGCCAGCTCGTTCCAATCCTGTCGGCCGCTTAGCGGGAACTGGAGACGAAAACCTTGCCCGCACCGCGTTGCCGTCCTCCGGACTCGCTCCAAACTCACTCTCATTCTCCATCCCCCGTCGCTCCCTACCTCCAACCCTGAGACCGTCCTCGCTCTTATTCTCTTTCTCCATTGAGCCCTCTCTCGCTCGCGCCGCGTTCTCACACTCCGCGCGCTTCTCAACGAAACTTTCCCGGCGTCGGGACACGCTGCCACCACCACCACTACCACCACCATCGCCACCGCCGCCACCGGTACCGCTACCAACACCATCGCTACGCTCTACCACTACCACATCACCCCTTCGTCTTTTCTACGTTTACCAACACCGCGACAACCACCCGATTCTCTACACATCGACGAGACGACCGTCTCTCTCCACCACCGAATCTATCCCTCCTTTCATTCCAATTCTACACCCGTCGCACCCTCCAACCTCCGAAAACCGGTCGCTCTCTTTCCCTCGTCTACGCCGCTGCTTCCTTCTCTAGTTCTCCTCCAAGTTTCGCTCAACTTTTCCACCCCTCCACCCCGGCTATGGAAAACGTCGACACTGCCGCGACGACATACGCTATATTCCGCGCGCGCCTCCGATCTTTTCTATCTTTATTTCCCTTCCGCTAGCTAACTTGCGAGCGAGCGAGCGAACGACCGGCTTCTTGTCCGGGCACGACGCGTTACACCCTGAAGCGCGCTCTCACACGAACACGCGTCAACGATGGAACACTTCAACGGCCGTACACAAATGCGCCGAACTTCCGAAAGTGGCGGAACGATCCTGTCGGGCACCGATTCGCCGCTTCAAAGACCGGTCAATTTAATTGGCACTTGTGTCGCCCGCCTCGGATTCGACGAATCTTTCGGCAACTTTTCAAACAAGTTTCCGAAACTGTTGCGAAAAGACGCGACTTCTTTCCGGCTCGCGATAATTACTTTTCCGCTAGTTTCGAAATTTGTTTTCTCTTGTTGGCTTGGATGTGAGCTTGAAAAATTTTCCGAAGACGCTCTCATCGCCTTTGGCAACGCATTACTTACCACAATTGAGAATTTGTAAATAATTCATCGGAAATTTTAGCGATGAATTCACCCTAGGGATCATAATTCACAATCGTTACTTCCGGAATTAATTTTCAAAGCAGATTTTCTAGAACGTAGTCATCGAGAGTTGTACTAGTAGGCTTCCGGTAAGTAACGTGCTAAACGAAATAATACGAAACGTTTCCAATTACACGAGATCCGCGTTGCGGCGTTAGGGACAAGTGAAAGAAACAAGGGAAGCTCGAGAAGGAATGCTTTGACGACTCGTAAAACCTTGAAGAGCAGTAGTTCGCGCGAGAGGAGCTTTACGTGTAAATCATAATGCGGTAGACCTCGTAAGCTCAACCGACTGCGTCGGACAAGAAAACGTCTATTGTAGTGCATGCCTTAAGCAGCGGCACGCTCCGACAGGGGTTCGAAGGGGGTAGAAAACGGGTGTGCGCGTGGCTGGACGTCGTGACGCCTGCGTCAATCTGCGATTCATTGCCCTGGCAACGGCGACGCTCACTGACATGCCTTTTTCTCTCTCTCTCTCTTTCTCTCCCTCTACCTCTGTCTCTCTATCCCTCTATATCTCGCTAAACTCGATCGCCGTTTCACTTATCTCTTTCGACATACGGATATCTCCATTTTCCTCTTCCCGTGACTTCTACCCCCTTCTCCCAGCGATCTCTCGCTGTTTTCTCTCGCTTCTCCTTCTCGGGGTCTCTTCTTCCTATCCCCGCGTCGCGCTAACAAACCGTTCAGGTTTCCACGACGTAACAAGTGGATATTGTCATTTTCTATACGATCATTTCCTTCGCCTAAATCTTCGTCAACGCATCACCGAACTGTATTGCTTTCGTTCCAGCAGTACGGGATGAACGCCATAGAAGTTGATGACTCCGGGTGAACGCGCGAGAGAAAAAAGGAGGGAGTGAGACAATTGTTTAAACAGTGCCTGTAATATGTAAGGCGTATCAAAGTGTAGTTTAATTCCGACGCAGTTAAAGGGCGCGCGCGCACGGCGCCGTACCTCTATTCCCAAGGGAACATAAAGTAAGAATCTATTTTCCCTCTTCCGACTTCGTTGCAAAAAAGGAAAGACAGGACGGAGATAGATAAAGAATCCGATGCACTCATTTTTCATGCTCTCCAAAGAATATACATATTTTCTCCTTTTGATAAGTTCGCAGACAATGTCATGAGTTATTTCTAAAGAAACATCATTCGGATACGGTGTCTTTGTGCTCTCCTCGACCATTACCTGTGCACGAATGCCGCGACACTGGCGATACAGTTAAAGCCCGGTGAATTATATAATAATCTGATGCCGTCTCTGAAAATTCATCTCCGCCGTCGTCCGAAAGATAAAGCGAAAATCATTCCGCCATTAAACGACGCGGATAAAATCTAATAAACCGGGAATCGCGAAGAGCCTACATATTTCATGAAGCGACCCTAACGCCGGCTGGTAAGTGACGCGTGACCGAAAGGAGGAGCAGAGCAGTTTTCCAAATCTGCCGACCCGGGAGCTGGAGCCACGTTTACGTTTTTATCGACTAACGGACGAGGATTGCTCGCAAAAACACGCAACTCCCGCTTCAGTCTACACACGCCGGGCTGCATTCTTCTATCCGGGGAGAAATCCTCAAACGTTTCCGAGAATACACGTGCACCCGGCTTGGGAAGATTACTTAACACTTTTTCGACTGAGGAGGTGAACCTTCCTCGTTCTGTTTATCAAACATTAATTTCGACAAAACACCACGAAAATCGTGACTAAGATGAAGTGCCCTATGCCTGGAGAGCATGTTTTTCTATTTTAAATTTTATCACTTTAAATAAACAAAAACAATTTCTTAAGAGTTTTAACATACAGTTTAGAGTTTGTAAAGTAATTTGAAATAAAAAATCATTGTTTAGGTTAATATCTTAATTGTATTAACAAGAATAATTCAAACCTATAGTTGGACATATTAAATCCAATCTAAGCTAGTACCTGGACAGAAGTAAAGTCTATATCGGGACAAATTCAATTTACGAGTTGATCGAGCGAACATAACCTAAAACGTTGGTTGGTGGCGCTGTTGCGCATGACGAATAGAAGATGCTTTGCGTAATATGTAGTATTCTTATCATAGATTATAGTATTGTATTATTTAACCAAATATATATTTATTTTCATTTACTGTTTTAATAAAACTTGTCACAATACAACTTTTAAGGTTAGGTAGTAATACTGATAGATTTAAAATGTAAACACAAAGTATTATTAACGTCACAGCCGGAATACATTTTCTACATACGTTATTCAAGCTAATAGAAGACTAATTATACGTACATGTAGTTAAATAATTTGCAAACAATGCGTTGATTTATTCACAAACACGTGTCCGGCTTCAGTCGTAAGCACATTGCGTGTAAGCTTAGAGTGGGACAGCTACTGTCATCGCGTCCCAGTATGGAGTACTTATATTTGAAAACAGTCCTAATCTTGGACATCTAATATTTGGATTAATAATTATTATTTACGTTAAGTTTGATTGCCAATTTACTTTAAAATATCAATATTATTTTGCGTGATAATTATTTTTTGTCTGAGGGCTTAAATTATATCTTTTTTTCTAACAAAAGTTCGAACTATAAATGCACATGATTCGCATGTAAATAGACTATTTTGTATACTGTTTTCAGATGAACTTTGAATTCATTTTTAAATTTCAATTGATGTCTTAATGAAATAATATTCACACCTACTTGTAGCTAAGGCTTCAGAATATATAATATAATTATTTAATCTCTTAATTACTGATTTTACTGTGAAAACTCAATTGTCCAGATTTAGGTATCACTTTTGGACTGTCCAGACTTAGGGCATTTTTTTTTTTTGTGCGGGCTACAAAGTGTTAACAGGCTGGAGAGACTACGCCAATGCTGCGAAATTATATTATGTCATTCGGTCTCGATAAGATCCACTGACATTATTCGTCATCGTTTTTGGCCAATAGCGACAATGCGTGCGGTAGTAGCGGAGGAACCTTCTATACCTAACCATCAGAGTTGGGCGTTATTCGAATGAAATTTCATTCGAATTCCCAGCGAATAAAAATTAGAAATAAAATTTTATTCGAAGAGAAGTTTGAATAAATCTTTATTCGAATGAATTTTTATTCGAATAACCCAGCGAATAAAAATTTATTCGTAAAAACCCAGCGAATAAAAAATTCGAATAACCCAGCGAATAAAAATTTATTCGAATAAGCCAGCGAATGAAAATTTATTCGAATAAGCCAGCGAGCGAATAAAGATTTCGAATAACATCGCGCCGACGACTCAGGGCCCCGAGTGTCGAGTGTCGAGTGTCGACGTCGGGTTCCTACTTTAAAAGCGGCCCGCGGCCGGCTGCGCTTATTCTCGGCCTTTATTCTTATTCGCTGCCGTCATTTAGAATAACGAATAACGAATAAAAGTCCCGAAATTTATTCGTGACTAACGAATAACGAATAAAGCGTTATTCGTAAGCTGCGAATAATTTCTCAGCGAATAAAATCGTTATTCGTTATTCCCGAATAAATCCTGGGATTTATTCGTTATTCTTTATTCGTTATTCGAAATAAAATTTGCCCAACTCTGCTAACCATCAACTGACGGATGAACAGTACGAGCGCTAAACGTATAAAAGAGTAGTCGCGTTGAGGAAGCTGTTCCCCGAAAGACGCTCCCCCATTATAGCCGGTGCGGCTCTCTCATCGATTGAATAACGAAGTCTCCCCGTCCCTTTATCGCGTATAAACTTCTCTGTCATAATAACTTTGGCGTCTCTAAATGGTACGTATATCCGTAATAAATTGTTCTCGCAAAGTTTCTGGATGGCAAGCTATATAAATAGTCTCGCGGATTTCCCCACCGTGCAGCGTCGGCCGATCCATGCGTTCCCTACACAACCCACTTTCACCCCGAAACCAACCCCAACCCCGTTTGAAACGCCGCTGTACTACTCTTAAAGATGCTTTTCATTGCACTCCCGCACAGCGGAATCCGATCGATGCCCCTGTCCCGTTCTAGCAAGGTCTGCTCGTTCCGTTCAATGTCCTCCTCCGCCAACCGGACTTCGGATCCGACTGTACGCATTCCCCATTGTGTACGTCGTGCCGCGACCTTATCTTCTCTCCTCCCCACGATTCTCAAAAATGTCTTCCACTTTCCCACCGTTTCCTTTTTTCTTCCTCTTTTGCCTCGTTACTTTCGAGCGGACCCCTCACTACCCGGCGTGTCATTGGATACGCTGGATTGCCTCCACAAATTCGAGTCCGATCTTCCGAAGAAGATCGCGTGTAGTTCGTTGATTTCATCGCCGAATCTCCAGGCGCGAACCCCGTTTATTCTCGGCCCCCGCATCATCGTTACTCGCAATTTTCCTTCCTCGGCCGTTCCAGTTGTTCTCCTCGTCCATCGGCCTCCACTCGTCAACGTTTTGCATCGTCGTCGACTTAATTGACCTTTGCTTTGCCGCGACACCGAAGCGGGTCCCATTGAGATGGTGCCGGGCCGGTGTGCGAGCGTGTCCGCAAAGACCCGGGACAGAGTGTGCGAATCCCTTGGCCGAATATCGACAGTCGGCGATTTGAATCGCTGTGGAACTTAATCGGCGCGTAGCGAATAGATTATTCAGAGAAATGTAAACGAGTCGTGGCTGTCGGCAAGAAAAAAATTTGAATAACCTCCATTAATAAAATATTATTGGCGATCCCGTTCGGCTCGAGTGCTCCTTTAACACCTTTGATCGCCACCTCTTTTCAAAAGGATTAAAAACGCCCCCAGCTAAAGACTTTCACACCTTTGATCGAATCCGAAGTACCTGGCAGCGTCGAAAGTGGATGGGTCATCGTCGTTCGTTACGTTAACTCTATTCTGATCCGTCGCGCCGTTTCCAGAGAGACCTCCACCTCCCTCTCGCCCCCCGCACAACCGACCACGGTAATAATAAATCCGCGAAGAAACGTGCAACTCGCGAAGAACCCAGGGTATAATTTTCGCGAGGTAAATTCATGGAAACTGCCTATTCATTTCCGGCTCGGGAGACTTTGTACCTCTTTCGGTTTACCGAGGAAAGTTCTGCATGCGCGGCCAAAGTTTTCACTCGTAATTACTTGGGCATCTAAACTTGCCGAGCGGTAAGAAGACTCCCCTCTTATACGTACCACCTGCTTGCTTGATTTAATGAGATGAAGTTTCCTCAATTTACTGAATAGAACTTCGAACAATCGCATTACTAATGTAACGACAACAACGGTGATACTGATATTGTTAAAAACAAGTGGCTACAAACTCGTCCGCTGAGATCAAACCTCAGTTACAACCTCGCATTCGCTGAATGGAACTGTATCCTATCTGACACGTTTTACAACGAATGAGTTTATCTAACTCAAATAAATCGTACGGTTATGAGTTTACATTATCGAAAAATGAATGCGAAATAAATAGTTATTTGATCAAGCAAAAACAATAGAGCAACTGTACGATTTTGATACAGACTAAAACACGTTGTAATAGCAACCTGAAACGAACGTTCGAATTCAACAAGAAAGCGACAGGGTTTTGGATATAACAACTGCTGCCGGCGGAAGGGGAGTAAGTTATTAAAACGAGTTTAAAAGAACATTCAATTGCTCGCTTGTGACCTGGAACTAGTCCAGCCATTACTCCCGTAATTTGTCAAGTCTCGAAACCCCGACCAATCATAAAATGGAGAATAGCAACTTTTAAATAATTGGTGCACGCTTTCGTTTCCATAAAGAAACTTGCTAAAATCGCATGAGGAACGACCAGAATCCAGGGGAAACATAAATACTGGAAAGCAGAGCTATTAAACGACGGAAATAGCACAGCCGACAGTTGGGCAAAAATTTTATTTAAATACAAATTTCGAATAAAGTGGGTTTGTCTCCAATTGGGTTTTAAACCCACTGCATTCGAAATTTTTATTTGAATAAAATTTATGCCCAACTCTGCCGACGGTAAACCAAGAAATTTATAAGAACAAAAGTAATTGACGCGTAACTTTTGCTTCGCAAGCTAATAATGTCATTAACAATCACAATAATTATTATTGTCTGTATCTTGCGATTATTACTGATACTAGAAAATGGCCGAATTGAGAAATTACAATGGATTTCAGGCGTAACTTCTGCATAACGCGTTTGGAGACTTTTACTTCTGTTTATGAATTTTGACTATTCCAGACTTACTTTATTGCAATGTAAGTATCGAAAAAGAAAGTCACTATACATTATACTCAATAATGATTTCTATTACAAATATGATGAAAATTCGAAACAATTAAAAAATTTACTGTTTCAATAACAAATTTGGAATCTTTTATTTCTAGTCATGATTTTCAAATATTCCCGCCTTATTTCATTGTGATAGAAGTATTGGAAAATAAACCAGTATATACAATATTCAATGATTTTTATAATAAATGTAATGAATTTGAAACATATTTGAGGGTTACTTTTGTAATAATAATTTTGGAATTTTTTTCTGGTCATAAATTTTGAATTTTCCCGCTTTACTCTATCGCAATCCCAGTATCGAAGGATAATTGTACGTGGGATACACAGCAATGGTTCTTAGTACTCTAATTAATATATACATATAGCATAAAATACTATGAAACTCTTTCTCAAACATAAAATGCAAAGATCAAAACGGACTTACCACTCTGTATCTTTGTATAATGCATGAAGAAACGGTCATAACTTCCTCCTCACGCATTAGCAATGAAATCACATTTCATACAGCAACTATAATCATAATCAAGAGGAACATAAACTTTTCATATGTATACCGTTTGTGTACCACATACTTCCTAAATTATGTTACTTACAAAGTCATCCATTCCTTTCGTCACACTCAATCCTAAATTCGAACGTGTAATACTCACGTACTCATGCCATATCGAATACAACGTTTCTAATAGTTTCGACTACTCTAAAAGATGATTCTTAGTACAAATGTTTCACACATAAAACAGGTTAATTTCACACTGTTGTCTTGTCTTTCTGCATCACTTATTAACGAATTATACTGATTGACACGACAGCTAACTAACCATGTACGTTGCAACTTGAGTTTCACCGAAGTTTTGAAATTTCTATCTGAATTTTGATTTGTTTGCGCAGAAAGTGGTGGGGGGCTGTTATGAACGCTTCACAGTGCTGCCGCACGTGTTCATTTGCGAAGTTCAGTTACATTACCAACGCTGGTGTTACAGTTAGCAAGCCTATTGACCATCTGCAAATATTTATCAAACCTTCATATGGCAAACGTGTTGCACATTATCAACGACGAGATGTAGAAATCACAGACTTAAGATCCCTACAGCACCGACGAGATACTATTAACGACTGCCAGCCCCTGTGTACCACCGACGAGTCGGTGGCTCTGGCAACGACGAGTGCTACCACCGACGAGATATTATTAAAGACTGCCAGCCCCTGCATATTCAGCGGGACGGGTAACCGGGCGCGACGGGCGCGGGGATAACGTGGAGCTTACAGTGATCTGAAATACCACATCACTAAAAGTTCTACCAACGACGAGATACTCGCCAAGTAGAAGAAGAATGATATAGTATAGAATGCTCACATATTGATTGCCTTATAATACTATCACCGACGAGATACTATCTCGTCTCTTTATCTCAATAGAACCAGACGATATATAACATTGTTCACGACCGGGGCGAATCAGCTTGAATACATTTTGTTCTGAAGGAAGGTGAAATTGCAAAATGTTATGGAAGACAATAGGTATAGGAATAGAATTTACTGAAAATCAACATATTTATTAAATGTGCAGCTATTAGCTCGATATTATCCTTTATTCATAAGAGCTTCACTAGAAGTTCTTACAAATAGAGGATAATACCGATTGCCCAGGTCTCACCACGAGGAGGTTGCTGCACAAGAGACCCGAAAGAGAGTCAGAACGAATGCAATATTCCTTCTGGCTCCCTTTCTAACAACGGCGGATATACTAATTTACGCACGCAAGTCGAGCAATTATTGCGGAGCAAAAGAAGAAGAAGAAGATCGGAGAAGAAGTCTCCGATCCACGGGGGATAAAAGGCGAATCAAGCAGAAGGCTCTGATTCTTTCAAAGAAAAAAACTAAAACGAACCAGAGCAGAAGGCTCTGGTTCGAAGGGGACGCGGCGCGTACAATGCTGGCAGCCCTTCTCCGGCCAGAGGCGATACCCGACGTGTCCTCACCAAGAGAGATGGACAGTGAGAAGTGTTCAATCGTAACACCATTCCTCTGCCAACCACCTGGCCACCAGGAACGCAATGCGATGAGGTGAACCCGGGTAGGATTACAAACAGAGAGAACTCTGCCAACTACCTGCCACCAGGCATCGCAAAGCGTTGAGGTGAACCCGGTAGGATGACAGAGAGAATGGCAATACGAATAGGTCTCAATGAACCACCTCTCTGAATGTATCGCCGCCGAATACCGACTCCAACCGGTCTGGTACATACAAGCAAGGTCCGACACAGCAGAAGGCTGTATCGGAATCAAGAAAACGAGCGAAGTGAAGTTAAGACAATAATTACTCGACATTTACAACGACGGTATAAAATCTTAATTACTAACGCACGCGGCCTATAGGCGATTCAGGCACCCCGGGGACGCGACTCCCCGTACTCACTCATGGCAACATCCGTGAGTGAGCCCCTGGGGTACCTCACTCGGCAAATAAAACTAACTTATTGGTATATCCTCTTCTTGATTTGCCTTCCTCTCGGGGTGTCCTCTTCTTGGTACGTCCTCTTCTTGGTGTGTCCTCTTCCTAGTTTGTCCTCTTCATAGTGTGTCCTCTTCTTGGTACGTCCTCTTCATAGTATGTCCTCTTCTTGGTGTGTCCTCTTCTTGGTGTGTCCTCTTCTTGGTGTGTCCTCTTCCTAGTTTGTCCTCTTCATAGTATGTCCTCTTGTTGGTGTGTCCTCTTCTTAGTGTATTCTAACTAAAACAGACTAATAATAATTAGACATAACAATACATTACCCCGCACACGAGTGCGAGCCTAAGACCCGCTCTCAAGAGCAAACCTAAGACCAGTTCTCGAGAACCGAACGAACCCCGCAAACGAGTGCGAATGAAACCAGCTCACGAGAGCCAACCTAATACCAGCTCACGAGAGCCAAACTAACCCCGCACACGGGTGCGGCCTATAGGCGATTCGGGTAGCCCCGGGGACGCGACACCCCGTACTCACTCACGGCTCCATCCGTGAGTGAGCCCCTGGGGGACCTCCGATCGGAGGAATACCAATTTCAAACTAGAGGGCTATTGTTGCTCGCTCGCTTCGCTCGCTCGCGAGTAGGGTTGTTTTTGCTCGCTCGCTTCGCGAGCTCGCGGGTAGGACTGCTCTTGCGAGAGGGTTAGTGATACGCATGGCTAGTAGGGCCTACTGATATTAATGTTTTTTATTTGGTGTGTGACTCTCCAAGAGTCACACAAAGAACTTCCCGATTCGTTACTCCTTCGCCAACGTCACTAACATCGTTTTTTTTTTGTACTTTCATCGATATTCTCCCAAAATGTATTCTTGGGAGTAGAGATGACAAATTCACTGTTGCATTGGAATAACTTTCGATTATTCCAAGCGGTAACATTAGCATCAGTTAAAAAAAAAATTAAGAAAAAAATTTTTTTTTATGTAATTGCGTTTGGTTCTTTGGTGGAAAATTTTCGTCCTCCCTTATAAATTGCATTGTAGAATCAACTCTTTTCGAAAAAAAACGAAAAATCTAAAAAACTACTTGACCAATATGGACCAAAATCTAATCAGCTCTAAGTTACGACGGGGCACATCGATTGCATCATTCATCATCCTGATCGCGTTGTTACTTTTTCTGAAAACGTTAACGAAAAATTTGATACCATACAAACGGACATACGCACGCACACACACACACACACACACACACACACACACACACACACACACACACACACATACAAACATTTTGATAAAAATAGTCTAAAATGACTGCAATGACCATAAAACGTGAAGATCTGCTAAAAAATTGATTTTCGATTTTCGGGGTAATTACAGTAACTTCCCTATAAATCGGGAAGTTAACAAGATTTGATAACTTTTAGAAAAGGGTCTTGTCAAAGTTCCGACGCCAATACTTGAAACTTCAGAAATAACACGAATGCGAATAGAGCAAATATAATCCAGAACGTAAGCACATGAGTGTGGACACAACCAGTTCACAAGAGCAATTATAATCTTGCACATGAGTGCGAATACAACCTGTTCACAAGAGCAATTATAATTAATAATCTTGTACATGAGTGTGAATACAACCAGGTCACAAGACCAATTATAATCCTGCACATGAGTGCGAATACAACCAGAAACCAGCTCACGAGAGCAAATACAACCCCGCACGTAAGCGAAAACCTAACCATGCACATGAGTGCGAATACATCCAGCGATCCAGTTCACAAGAACAATTGTAACCCCGCACGGAAGCGCAAATACAACCAGCGAACCAACTCATGAGAGCAATTGTAACCCCGCACAGAATTGCGAATACAACCAGCGAACCAGCTTGTAAGAATAATTGTAACTCCGTACACGAGTGCGAAAACAACCAGCGAAGCAGAGCACAAGAGCAATTATAACCCCGCACACGAGTGGGGCGATCAGAATATAAATTTGATGAATGATTCAATTATAAATTTGAAGAAGACTCAATACCGAAAGTCTCGAAGAAAATTTCAATTGGCAAAATTAGAGAAAACAGGTGATGGTATTCGTAGAATGAACGGTTGGAGGACAGGTTTGCTGAAATTGGGCCAAAGCTAGACAAAGGAAGCATTGAAGAATATTAGTAATCAAATTTACCGGTGTTCGTTGAAGGAACAGTTGAAGTTCAAAATAGGATTGTTGAAGGTAGGTCAGGGTGGCTGTAGATGACCTCTGGTCCACCTCTGGTCCACCTCTGGTAAGTCCCCGGTCCTTCTGGTCCTCCTGGTCCCGGAGCCCGACTGAACTCGACCGCTCACGCCGCCCTCCCCCGCCCGACTGACTCATTGACGGAGCTCTCTCGCCGAGCGCGGGCGTGCGCCCCACGCTCGACGGTCAACGGTCCTCACCCCAACCGAATATCGATCGATGTCGATCGCCGTTACAATTATTCATAAATTTATTATTTCCAGCTGGTTAATGTTTACAACAATTCTATTTTACAGTGATGTCCACAAGCAATCCCTTGGCTATCTGACCACCTAATTTTTTAATAAAAGTGGCTAATAGTATTCGAGATACGGAATAACTTCTAAACCATAAACATTCGCACGCATTAATTTATTCAATACAATTCACAGATAAATTTATTATTTCAGTCTGTTTAATGTTTATAACAATTCCTTGTACTAATGATGTTAACGAGCACTCCCTTGACTATCCTGCCATCTAATGTTTTCGTAAAAATAGACAATAAAACTCGAGAAACAGAAAAACTTCTAAACCATGAACATTCGCACGCATTAATTTATTCAATACAATTCACAGATAAATTTATTATTTCTGACTGTTTAATGTTTATAACAATTCCTTTTGCTAATGATGTTAACGAGCACTCCCTTAACTATCCTGCCATCTAATGTTTTCGTAAAAATAGACAATAAAACTCAAGAAACAGAATAACTTTTAAACAATGAACATCCGCACGCATTAATTTATTCAACATAATACTGATACATTTATTAATTCTAGCTAATTAATGTTTATAATCATTCCTTTTTCCAACGATGTGGACGAGCACTCCCTTGACCACTTCGCCATCTAATTTTTTACAGTGTTCGGTATTGGCCTAAACGGGAGCATTCAAACGGAGGTGGTTCGACCGTTGGTGCCGTCTCGTTGTTGTTTTCGTGTCTCGAGCGCGCGATCGCGAAACCGCTGTCTTGTCCTCGTAAAAGTCGTCGTACAATAAAGAATATATGTTTAACTGCAAACTTCGAAATGTTGCAAACAGCCAAATATTAATACGTATTTTAAAATAAAATAAAATGAATGTATCGTTAATTAAATCATATGTGCATTATATATAGCAAGCGATATTTATGAAACTTTTCAGGAACATTACAAAACACCCGTTAAAACATCATGTAAAATTGCAATTGATAAGAATTACATGAGAAAGTAAAAAAGACATTTGGAAAACTTCTTGATTAGAGTCCGTAATAAAAATTTAAAATGTGCTTTTTGTGGATCTGTATATGATTTATATGCACTACGAATGCTTCATCGAAATCGGTTGATGCGGGAAAAAACGACAGGCATTGAAAGATGTAAAAATCCTTAGATTTATTACAGTTATATTGTATTTTATAGCAGAATTTTTAAAGAAACCAACAATTAACGCACTTTATATGAATAAATTTCAAGATAAAAATAGCGTTTATCAGGTAATTCAATTTTCAACAACAATTATTACTTTGTTTGCTATCAATAAATAGCAGTTTATTTATATATAAATCGAGAAAACATTTATTCAGTTTTAAAATCATTATAGAAACAGGGAGCGTTATATTTAAACAGAAATGAAATATTCAGGTTGAATTAATCATGTATTGACTGACTCGACTCGTTTCGTTTACTTTTCCAGAATTGTGTCTGTAACGTGGAAAATAGCAAAAATACGCAATTTTACATGATGTTTTAACGGGTGTTTTGTAATGTTCCTGAAAATTTTCATAAAAATGACTTGCTATATAATGCACATCTGATTTAATTAACGATATATTCATTTTATTTTATTTTAAAATGCGTATTAATATTTGGCTGTTTGCAACATTTCGAATTTTGCAGTTAAACATATATTCTTTATTGTACGATGACTTTTACGAGGACAAGACAGCGGTTTCGCGATCGCGCGCTCGAGACACGAAAACAATAACGAGACGGCACCAACGGTCGAACCATCTTCGTTTCAATGCTCCCGTTTAGGTCAATACCGAACACTAAAAAATTAGATGGCAAAGTGGTCAAGGGAGTGCTTGTCGACATCGTTGGCAAAAGAAATGATTATAAACATTAATTAGCTAGAATTAATAAATGTATCATAGTATTATGTTGAATAAATTAATGCGTGCGGATGTTCATTGTTTAAAAGTTATTCTGTTTCTCGAGTTTTATTGTCTATTTTTACGAAAACATTAGATGGCAGGATAGTCAAGGGAGTGCTCGTTAACATCATTAGTACAAGGAATTGTTATAAACATTAAACAGACTGAAATAATAAATTTATCTGTGAATTGTATTGAATAAATTAATGCGTGCGAATGTTTATGGTTTAGAAGTTATTCCGTATCTCGAATACTATTAGCCACTTTTATTAAAAAATTAGGTGGTCAGATAGCCAAGGGATTGCTTGTGGACATCACTGTAAAATAGAATTGTTGTAAACATTAACCAGCTGGAAATAATAAATTTATGAATAATTGTAACGGCGATCGACATCGATCGATATTCGGTTGGGGTGAGGACCGTTGACCGTCGAGCGTGGGGCGCACGCCCGCGCTCGGCGAGAGAGCTCCGTCAATGAGTCAGTCGGATGGGGGAGGGCGGCGTGAGCGGTCGAGCTCCGGGACCAGGAAGACCAGAAGGACCAGGGGCCTACCAGAGGTTGACCAGAGGTCATCCACAGCTACCGTGGTCTACCTTCAACTGTTCATTCAACGATCAACGGTAAGTTTGGTTACTAATATTTTTCAAAGCTTCCTTTATCAGTTTCAACTTCCATGGCTCAGTTTCAACAAACCTGTCCTTCAACTGTTAATTCAACGAATACCATATCCTTCATACTAATTGAAATTTTCAAGACTTTCGGTATTGAGTCTTCTTCAAATTTATCAATTTTATTCTTCATCAAATTTATATTTTGAGCGCCCCACTCGTGTGCGGGGTTATAATCGCTCTTGTGCTCTGCTTCGCTGGTTGTTTTCGCACTCGTGTGCGGAGTTATAATTATTCTTACGAGCTGGTTCGCCGGTTGTATTCGCACGCTGTGAGAGGTTACAATTGCTCTCTTGAGCTGGTTCTCTGGTTGTATTCGCACTCATGTGCAGGATTACAATTGTTCTTGTGAACTTGTTCACTTGTGAACATGATTATAAATTATAATTGCTCTTGTGGACAGGTTGTATTCGCACTCATGTGCGAGTTTTTAGGTTTGCGCTTACGTGCGGGTTTATATTTTCCGTCGTGAGCTGGTTACATTCGCACTCGTGTGCGTGATTTAATTCTGTATTCAACAGCATTGTTTCTAAATACGATTAGTCTGTTTCAGCTAGATTACAACAGCCGGCTGCTAACGAAGACGACACACCGAATGAAGAGGACACACCAACGAAGAGGAAGAAGACTAGAGTGTATTTTTAAGTTAGTTATATTTCGTTTACATATTAAGATTGTATACCATCGTTGTAAATATGTCGAGTAATTATTGCCGTAAGTTCACTTTGCTCGTTTTCTTGATTCGGACACAGCCTTCTGCTGTGTCGGACCTTGCTCGTATGTAGTTTGTACCATACCGGTTGGTACGGCAGTTCGCGGTAGATAATATTAATGGGGGGAGGCTTTGAGAGATGTGGCTCGCTCATGTAAAACCTCTCCGCTGTAAATTTATTCCACTCATGTCCGTCTCTGACGGCAAGTGGTTGGGAGAAATGGGTATTGCAGCTTGAGTTCCTCTTGGCCATTCGCGCGTCACCCACGCACCAGGGCCTTCTGCCCTGGTTTGCTTTAGTTTGTCTCTTTGAAAGAATCAGAGCCTTCTGCCTGATTCGCCTTTGGTCCCCCGTGGATCGGAGACTTCTTCTCCGATTCACAGCTTTTGCCCCGCAATAATTTCTCGACATATCTGCGTTATTTAGTATAAGTCCGTCGTTGTCAGAAAGGGAGCCAGAAGGAATATTGCAATCGTTCCGACTCTCTTTCGGGTCTCTTGCGCAGCAACCTCCTCGTGGTGAGATCTGGGCAATCGGTATTATCCTCTATTTGTAAGAACTTCTAGTGTCTTATGAATAAAGGATAATATCGAGCTAATAGCTGCATATTGCACATTTATAATTTTCGATAAGATTGTGTAGTAGAATATAAGACTTGCGAGATATAAAAACATTAATTCATTAAATTGTATATGAATTTACTTTCAGGTAGCTTGCTGTCGGCGAAGGGTACATCAATGCTTTCTCCGTTTACCCTTGGCCCATCTTCGGTTCGTTATTTCGAATTACTTATTCAGACAGCGATCACGACAAATTTATTCCTAAATTTCGAATTGTTCGCTTCTTAACTTTGGCAAGACCCTCTTCTAAAAGTAATCACATCTAGTTTGAAATTGGTATTCCTCCGATCGGAGGTCCCCCAGGGGCTCACTCACGGATAGAGCTGTGAGTGAGTACGGGGTGTCGCGTCCCCGGGGCTACCCGAATCGCCTATAGGCCGCACCCGTGTGCGGGGTTAGTTTGGCTCTCGTGAGCTGGTATTAGGTTGGCTCTCGTGAGCTGGTATTGGGTTGGCTCTCGTGAGCTGGTTTTATTCGCACTCGTGTGCGGGGTTAGTTGGGCTCTCGTGAGCTGGTTAGATTCGCACTCGTACGCGGGGTTCGTTCGGTTCTCGAGAACTGGTTTTAGGTTTGCTCTTGAGAGCGGGTCTTAGGCTTGCACTCGTGTGCGGGGTAATGTATTGTAATGCATGATGATATGTCTAATTATTATTAGTCTGTTTTAGTTAGAATACACTAACAAGAGGACACACCAAGAAGAGGACATACTATGAAGAGGACAAACTAGGAAGAGGACACACCAAGAAGAGGCCATACTATGAAGAGGACAAACGAGGAAGAGGACACACCAAGAAGAGGACATACTATGAAAAGGACAAACTAGGAAGAGGACACACCAGGAAGAGCACGTACCAAGAAGAGGACACCCCGAGAGGAAGGAAAATCAAGAAGAGGATATATCAATAAGTTAGTTTTATTTGCCGAGTGAGGTACCCCAGGGGCTCACTCACGGATGTTGCCATGAGTGAGTACGGGGAGTCGCGTCCCCGGGGTGCCTGAATCGCCTATAGGGCGCGTGCGTTAGTAATTAAGATTTTATACCGTCGTTGTAAATGTCGAGTAATTATTGTCTTAACTTCACTTCGCTCGTTTTCTTGATTCCGACACAGCCTTCTGCTGTGTCGGACCTTGCTTGTATGTTCCAGACCGGTTGGAGTCGGTATTCGGCGTCGATACATTGAGAGAGGTGGTTCATTGAGACCTGTTCACTCGTATTGCCATTCTCTCTGTCATCCTACCGGGTTCACCTCAACGCTTTGCGATGCCTGGTGGCAGGTAGTTGGCAGAGTTCTCTCTGTTTGTAATCCTACCCGGGTTCACCTGATCGCATTGCGTTCCTGGTGGCCAGGTGTTTGGCAGAGGAATGGTGTTACGATTGAACACTTCTCACTGTCCATCTCTCTTGGTGAGGACACGTCGGGTATCGCCTCTGGCCGGAGAAGGGCTGCCAGCATTGTACGCGCCGCGTCCCCTTCGAACCAGAGCCTTCTGCTCTGGTTCGTTTTAGTTTTTCTCTTTTGAAAGAATCAGAGCCTTCTGCCTGATTCGCCTTTCATCCCCCGTGGATCGGAGACTTCTTCTCCGATCTTCTTCTTCTTCTTTTGCTCCGCAATAATTGCTCGACTTGCGTGCGTAATTTAGTATAAGTCCGCCGTTGTTAGAAAGGGAGCCAGAAGGAATATTGCATTCGTTCCGACTCCCTTTCGGGTCTCTTGTGCAGCAACCTCCTCGTGGTGAGACCTGGGCAATCGGTATTATCCTCTATTTGTAAGAATTTCTAGTGAAACTCTTATGAATAAAGGATAATATCGAGCTAATGGCTGCACATTTAATAAATATGTTGATTTTCAGTAAATTCTATTCCTATACCTATTGTCTTCCATAACATTTTGCACTTTCACCTTCCTTCAGATCAAAATGTATTCAAGCTGATTCGCCCCGGTCGTGAACAATGTTATATATCGTCTGGTTCTATTGAGATAAAGAGACGAGATGGTATCTCGTCGGTGATAGTATTAGAAGGCAATCAGTATGTGAGCATTCTATACTATATCATTCTTCTTCTACTTGGCGAGTATCTCGTCGTTGGTAGAACTTTTAGTGATGTGGTATTTCAGATCTCTGTAAGCTCCACGTTATCCCCGCGCCCGTCGCGCCCGGTTACCCGTCCCGCTGAATAACACAGGGGCTGTCAGTCTTTAATAGTATCTCGTCGGTGCTATAGTACATCATTCTTCTTATACTTGACGAGTATCTCGTCGGTGGGTGAACTTCCGAATGTCGGTCAAATTGCATTCAGCTAAAATTTTGCACACAGGTGTAGTTTGCATTAAAAACATGTTCCGTGAAGCGATTTTTGCCGACACGAAACAAAATTTCTTATCATTTTAGTGTCATTTTCTACGTTACCATGTTTACGTTTAATAAAAATTAAATATAATCATATCCAAATCTAACCCAGAACTAACCCAGACCAAGGTAGAAAACACTTAAAAAGTGACATAAAATAATAAGAAATTTTTTTCGAGTCGGCAAAAATCCTTTTAAGAGACATCTTTTAATACATAATAAACCCGTCGATAATAAACCTATGTGCAAAATTTTAGCTCAATCCGATTTGACCGACATTCGGTGGTTTACCCAAGTTCGTTACCGACGAGAGACGAAAATTCAATTCAGTACTGGGAATATCTTTTTGAAAATATCTCGAAAATTACAAGAGACCTCCTCATATAAGAAAAGGAAAAGGTTGTTCAAAATGTCGAAATCTATAACATATTTAAGTTTCATCCAAATCGGAGAGGAGTACCTTTTTCTAAATAATTACCCTAATTTTTATTAAAAATGTCACGACTGCATAGTAGACACACAGGACAGGGAATAATGAATTGGTCGATTTCAGTAAGATATCATTTTATTCATCGCATTTAACACAACTGTGGCGCACGTGTTTTGTATGTATGTACAGAAAAATCAGCTCAGTATACAAATGAGTCGGCGACGCGATATACAGATGAAATCAATCGTAGAAAACTACACTTATCACGGCTACGCGATCGAAGACAAAAAGAGAAAAGAATAATAAGAACGCGAGATTCCGTGCCCCGAGAAAACGGAACGCGGCATGGCACATAGCGAATGGGAAACGCAAGGAAGATCGGCGCCGATTTGAAATATCATTTCGAATGGCGCTGGCTGAACGCAAACTTCTGTTTGATTCCGCGACGTTCGTTATTACAATTAGTCCTTCAACGTGAAACGCTCAAAGGCAATGCACGGTCTCGATTATGCATGAAATGAACCAATAACTGGCTTGCAATTTAATGGCGCACGTTCCACGGCCTGTCCTACATTACAAAGTATAAATAAAATCGCCTTTGCGACGCAGTCGAACGACGTGTTCTATTTACGATCTATACGCGAGCGGGCGCGCGCACGCACTTTTACAGAACAATGAACAATCCAAAAAGAGTCGAAACGGAAAGAACGGGCTCGACAGTCAGAGACCATTGGAAGAAAATGACACGGGTGTACAAGTTCAATGATCCGAGGCAGGTTTCCGGAATATCGTGCTTCCAGATAGTCGACTAAGTTAACGATTAAATACAACGGCCTGCGACCCACCGCGGCAATTGCAAAAATTATTCGACTATTATTCCCGCGCCTCTAAATAACCCTAGAGGAAGAAGCACATTACATTATTCGTTCTTCGTTATAAAATTCATATAGAATACATTCTTCGATAACGACAAACACGAATTACATATTCCCCGCTGTATTTACAACAAAAATAATTGCACGTGACGCATCGACGCTTTCGAGACCGTCTTCGAGCGTTGTCAAACACGTCGAGCTCCCCCTCTCTTTTTCTCTCTCCCTATTTCCCGTCGCCGAAAAGCAACATCGCGAAATCATTTATCCCCCATCCCTGCCTGAGCGTAAGGAATAGAGATTTAGGACCGGGAGTCGATATCGATTTTCTGTTTGCTCGAAGTTTCAAGATGCAACTGTGACTCTACATGGGAGAACTGTCTTGGTAAGCAGCCGTTTTCCCGAACCGACGAGCGAGCGGTCGCGAAAGCGTTAATTATCCAGACGATGCAATGTCAGAGACTCTACTTCCGTTGGCGGCAGTTGGGTGCTAAACACACAGGCAGATTTCAGGTGACGAGCTTGTATCTCAACGCGGAACGTTTTCGTTTTGACGAGGAACGTCCGGTCGACCCCGTTTCGAGTTCGTTTTTGGTTGATACAAAAACAATTGTCGAGCTTAGCATGCAAACTATGGACACGTTGCTCCTCTCCATCGCTTATCTCTCTCTCTCTCGCTCTCTTTGTTTTTTCTTTCCATTTTTTGTTTCTCGTTTCTACAGTAGTTTTATCGCGTGTTTCGCACGAGTTTCGCAAACCCCTCCGCGCGCGCGTCGAAATAATGGTTAACAAAGCATGGGCGCCTGTCGATATCCGACTATCTGATGAGCTACTCTCAGAAACGGTATTGACTGCCGTCGTCATTGCATGGTGGAAATGAGTTTAGCACAAAATATATCGTATGTTACGTCTATATGTATATATTTTGTCGTCGATAATCGCGTTCCAGGCGCACGGCCGCGCCCCGACGCCGTGGGGGGCCGTCGCAGCCCGGCCGCCAGCTCGTTTTCCATTTCTTTTTTTAAATCGTGTACAGATTATAGAATAAAAGCTTTCGTAAAGAATACGGTAAATTCATCGGATAAACTTGTGTAAAACTTGAATACAAATTAGGAGCATGTGACCCGAACGCCGTGCGCAGGATCGATCATCGAGATGGCGACGGGGAACTTGGCGCGAACGGGCTCAACTTTCTTCACCGGTCGATAGATTAATGTGTGTATATTAGGTCGTAGCACGTGTTATGCGGTTTTTCGGACAGGTCAAGTCGAAGTACCGTGGTTCCACGACGGTTTCACTTACCTGCTCGACGCTCACTGCCGCTCAAAGCAAGCTTCGACAATACGAGGCTCAGTCAAATATTAGCCGGATTTTGTCATGCGAGCTGTTTTCGAGAAAAGTGATGCAAGTCAATATTTGTCTGTTTCGCTTAGCACTACACCTCAAATAGTTCAATCTGCGAATTTTATGACAAAAATCAGTTGGTGAAATTCATGCTCCAAGTAGGAACCTCGATGCACTATTTCCAACCGCTCCAAATCATTAAAGGGAGACCGAACTTTTTATTTGGCGTCTATTCCAGTTTCGTTATTAAGTGAAAGGAATGCAATACAATTTTAACGTGTCTTGCATAACACGAACGTGACATTCTTTGTCATTCTTTGATATTATTGTGGTTTACAGAAAGCGTATTTAATTTCCTTATTATCCAATGAGTAACTGTTTTGACTTGCATCATTTTTGCATCTAACCCGCACAAAGAGGATGCACGACAGTCGCATCGATTGATATTGAAATAAACTAGAAAGGAAAGTTAAATTAGATGTGTAAATAAAAACTGAAGACAGGTCCTTCAAGATCAGCTTTGTACCTTCAAATGATGTATAATAAATACAGCGGATCTTCAGGAAAAATAAAAACGTTGTACATCGATTGCAAGGAACAGGAACTGCACAGGTATTTATTTCTTCTCTTAGTAATGTTAATAAATTACGAATGATACAATCGAATTCTTAAAATCGTCTGATATTTTCTCTATTTTGTGTTTCATAACGTTTGTATTCAGAAATCGGGCGTTTCGTATGCAATAACCTGATGGGAGAATAACTCGTTGGTCTTTCGAAAAAAAATCCACTGAAATAAATGAGTAAAGGAAAAGTCCGGCGTATATTTGACTGACCCTGGTACTTCCGTTTCCGAAATCGTCTTTTACGCGAACAAACGTTTCATTGGATGTATCGTTTCGTCGGAGCAATCAAAAACGAAAGATACGCGAGATTTTTGAACGGCAGTGCACGTTGCAACATTAAATTCGGATTCTGTGTATGGTTATGACGAGCTTACGTGATTCAAAGGAAACGAATCTATGCAAACGAAATAAGCACTCGTATAATATTGACCGTAGTACTTTTAAAGTACTACTAAGTGAAAAAGCATCCTTTAACAAACCGAAAAACCGAATTACTTACAGCGTGACCTAATACTTTCGCGGTGAAACATCACCGGTATGAAAACGATATCTTCGGCGAAAATAAACGTGAATGCGAGACATTTGCGAACGATGCTGAAGCGGGATTCACGAATCGATCCTGCGCCCCTCCCGATTGGGCATTTGTATCTTTGGTTTATTATCTACTATGTTAACCGTTAATCGTTAATGGTATCCTTAAATTCTTCGTATTATTGTATATATTTGTTCCGGAAGATAATACAGATGTTTTATTTGATCGCTCTACGTACGTATTCGGATCTTTCCATTTGTCGCATTTACGCTCTGTTCTCGTTCGTCCTCATTCCGTTCGGGCGGAAATAGCGGAGCTGATAGGATGTTACCGATATCTTCTTTTACTATTTTTCATTCGAATCCCGATTCGCGCAGCACAAGCCACCTCTCGGCTTAAACATTTCAAGCTGTTACCATCCCTATCTGTTTCTCTCGCAATCCCCTCCTCCTTTTCGTATCTCTACTTCAACAACGTGATAGTCATTTGTTATTCGTTCTAAATTCATTTGTACCTCAACCCTTTAGACTCGTGGCAATTTAAACCCTGTGTGTTCAGTCAGCTGAAAATCGAATTATTCACTGGATTCGCAAATCATTTTTAATAATTTCTTTCGAGTAGAAATGTTCAAAGTAAATTGTAATCGTGCGCGACCCGATCGACATGACAACATTAGCAACGATACTGTTGCAACGGGACGATGCAATGCCATAACAGAGGAACGCTGACTCGCCGTGGGTGAGTGTGAAACATGCGAGTGTAAAGGGTTGAAATGATAATTTCAATAAGTCTATGAAAAATCGTAATAAATTCTAGCGTAACAGCGCCGACTGTGTGGTTGATTAGGTTCAAAACGCAACGATCGACCGTCGTTCAAGTCGACTTCTGTTTCGTGTTGGTTTTTATTTTTTTTTTATAATATTCATTTTATTATTCGTTTATCTTTACAGTGTCATGGAACTTTCTTGTGCCGCGCGAACGCGATTCCACTTAAATCGATTGAAACCTCGTCCGGGTCTGGTTCGCCTCACTCTCTCTCTCTCTCTCTTTCAACTTAACGCTAAAAACATGTCGGATCGTGTCTGTTCGCAGCACAACGAACGTCGCTTTGCCTCTTCTTTCTCTCTCACTCTCTCACTCTTTCACTCTCTCACGCTCACACTCTCTCGCTCTTTAACATTGGTAGTAATTGTAATATTTCTAGGTAAGGATTCTCTTAAGCGCATGTACAGAGATAAAACTTTCCTCTACAATTTGAGCATACCGCGCGGCTTTATTTCTTACTCCTTATTTTATTATTTATTATGTATCCCCTTCCTCGGCTTCGCTTTTGTGCAGACTGCGCACGCTGCCTGAACGAGCAACTTTTTAATGATTTTCTTTTATAGGCATAATATTCTAAACCACGTTAAACGCCTATAACGACTCAACGACTAGAGTATGAGAAAAACGAACGGCGGCGGCGCGAACGGCAAGCACTCTAGTTTTCATTTCTCTGAAGTGTGCAATCGCCGATTTAACCGGTCGCGAGAAATATGCATCGCGTTTCATCCGCTCGATTACTTAATTTTCTAGTTTGCCGACCTGCGAGAAGAGTATAATTGCTTCTAGTATTTCGTCTCGAGTTTAGTTCGTTCGATCAAATTCTCCTCGAACGCGGCAATGTGGCCGACGTCTGCGTCTTCTAGATTTCGATAATTTCTACTTTAATATAAAAAACAGAATTTTCTCGAACAAATCAGTGGATGGTTTGACTAGAATTGCTGATGCAAGCGTTACAAGTGCCCGGTATGTATCAAATTCTCTTCGAACGCGGCAATGTGGCCGACGTCTGCGTCTTCTAAATTTCGATCATTTCTACTTTAATATAAAAAACAGAATTTTCTCGAACAAATCAGTGGATGGTTTGACTAGAATTGCCGATGCAAGCGTTTCAAGTGCCCGGTATGTATCAAATTCTCTTCGAACGCGGCAATGTGGCCGACGTCTGCGTCTTCTAGATTTCGATCATTTCTACTTTAATATAAAGAACAGAATTTTCTCGAACAAATCAGTGGATGGTTTGACTAGAATTGCTAATTCAAGCGTTTCAAGTGCCCGGTATGTATCAAATTCTCTTCGAACGCGACAACGTGGCCGACGTCTGCGTCTTCTAGATTTCGATCATTTCTACTTTAAAATAAAGGACAGAATTTTCTCGAACAAATCAGTGGATGGTTTGACTAGAATTGCCGATGCAAGCGTTTCAAGTGCCCGGTATGTATCAAATTCTCTTCGAACGCGGCAATGTGGCCGACGTCTGCGTCTTTTAGATTTCGATCATTTCTACTTTAATATAAAAAACAGAATTTTCTCGAACAAATCAGTGGATGGTTTGACTAGAATTGCTGATGCAAGCGTTTCAAGTGCCCGGTATGTATCAAATTCTCTTAGAACGCGGCAATGTGGCCGACGTCTGCGTCTTCTAGATTTCGATCATTTCTACTTTAAAATAAAAAACAGAATTTTCTCGAACAAATCAGTGGATGGTTTGACTAGAATTGCTGATGCAAGCGTTTCAAGTGCCCGGTATGTATCAAATTCTCTTCGAACGCGGCAATATGGCCGACGTCTGCGTCTTCTAGATTTCGATCATTTCTACTTTAAAATAAAGGACAGAATTTTCTCGAACAAATCAGTGGATGGTTTGACTAGAATTGCCGATGCAAGCGTTTCAAGTGCCCGGTATGTATCAAATTCTCTTCGAACGCGGCAATGTGGCCGACGTCTGCGTCTTTTAGATTTCGATCATTTCTACTTTAAAATAAAGAACAGAATTTTCTCGAACAAATCAGTGGATGGTTTGACTAGAATTGCTGATTCAAGCGTTTCAAGTGCCCGGTATGTATCAAATTCTCTTCGAACGCGACAACGTGGCCGACGTCTGCGTCTTCTAGATTTCGATCATTTCTACTTTAATATAAAAAACAGAATTTTGTCGAACAAATCAGTGGATGGTTTGACTAGAATTGCTGATGCAAGCGTTTCAAGTGCCCGGTATGTATCAAATTCTCTTCGAACGCGGCAACGTGGCCGACGTCTGCGTCTTCTAGATTTCGATCATTTCTACTTTAATATAAAAAACAGAATTTTGTCGAACAAATCAGTGGATGGTTTGACTAGAATTGCTGATTCAAGCGTTTCAAGTGCCCGGTATGTATCAAATTCTCTTCGAACGCGACAACGTGGCCGACGTCTGCGTCTTCTAGATTTCGATCATTTCTACTTTAATATAAAAAACAGAATTTTGTCGAACAAATCAGTGGATGGTTTGACTAGAATTGCTGATGCAAGCGTTTCAAGTGCCCGGTATGTATCAAATTCTCTTCGAACGCGGCAATATGGCCGACGTCTGCGTCTTCTAGATTTCGATCATTTCTACTTTAAAATAAAGAACAGAATTTTCTCGAACTAATCAGTGGATGGTTTGACTAGAATTGCTGATGCAAGCGTTTCAAGTGCCCGGTATGTATCAAATTCTCTTCGAATGCGACAACGTGGCCGACGTCTGCGTCTTCTAGATTTCGATAATTTCTACTTTAAAATAAAGAACAGAATTTTCTCGAACAAATCAGTGGATGGTTTGACTAGAATTGCCGATGCAAGCGTTTCAAGTGCCCGGTATGTATCAAATTCTCTTCGAACGCGGCAATGTGGCCGACGTCTGCGTCTTCTAGATTTCGATCATTTCTACTTTAAAATAAAGAACAGAATTTTCTCGAACAAATCAGTGGATGGTTTGACTAGAATTGCCGATGCAAGCGTTTCAAGTGCCCGGTATGTATCAAATTCTCTTCGAACGCGGCAATATGGCCGACGTCTGCGTCTTCTAGATTTCGATAATTTCTACTTTAAAATAAAGAACAGAATTTTCTCGAACAAATCAGTGGATGGTTTGACTAGAATTGCTGATGCAAGCGTTTCAAGTGCCCGGTATGTATCAAATTCTCCTCGAACGCGACAATGTGGCCGACGTCTGTGTCTTCTAGATTTCGATCATTTCTACTTTAATATAAAGAACAGAATTTTCTCGAACAAATCAGTGGATGGTTTGACTAGAATTGCTGATGCAAGCGTTTCAAGTGCCCGGTATGTATCGAATTCTCTTCGAACGCGGCAATATGGCCGACGTCTGGGTCTTCTAGATTTCGATCATTTCTACTTTAAAATAAAGAACAGAATTTTCTCGAACAAATCAGTGGATGGTTTGACTAGAATTGCTGATGCAAGCGTTTCAAGTGCCCGGTATGTATCAAATTCTCTTCGAACGCGGCAATGTGGCCGACGTCTGCGTCTTCTAGATTTCGATAATTTCTACTTTAAAATAAAGAACAGAGTTTTCTCGAACAAATCAGTAGATGGTTTGACTAGAATTGCTGATTCAAGCGTTTCAAGTGCCCGGTATGTATCAAATTCTCATCGAACGCGGCAATGTGGCCGACGTCTGCGTCTTCTAGATTTCGATCATTTCTATTTTAATATAAAGAACAGAATTTTCTCGAACAGATCAGTGAATGGTTTGACTAGAATTGCCGATGCAAGCGTTTCAAGTGCCCGGTATGTATCAAATTCTCTTCGAACGCGACAACGTGGCCGACGTCTGCGTCTTCTAGATTTCGATCATTTCTACTTTAAAATAAAGAACAGAATTTTCTCGAACAAATCAGTGGATGGTTTGACTAGAATTGCTGATGCAAGCGTTTCAAGTGCCCGGTATGCCCGGTAACAGCGTAGTATATACTGCGGAACGATATTTTTCAGCCTCGGATACTGTTTCTCATTTTTTTATCCAGCTAATATTAGACAACGAATAGAATAGCAGAACAGAATAGCGTGTCTATTAAGTAAAGCGAGTAATATCCGCATTACAAATTCACCGAATATTAAATCTTCGAGATCAATTTCACTGGAGACAGCGTTCCATCGTTTTCGCAACGAATTTCGACAAATTTCAAGGCTCATCCCGTGGAATACCGAGCAGCCATTGTCTTCTCGCGCAGGTCGGATTTCCGTGAAGCGAATCGCAACTATTCGCCACGGATTCGTCTCTCGCCGAAACGCGGTTTCCCATCGAGCGGTCGCGATTCGTGCCGCCGCGTATCGCTCGGATTCGCTTCGCAATTGCGGTGTTCTCGCGTGTGTATGCGTGTAAGGTAATACATAATATGATCGTATGTGTCTTGTACGTACAGAGAGACTATATACAATGGTCGGTAATGCCCGAGATGCAGGTTTCTTCTTCTCGGTTCGGTAACGATTAGTCGTCATTGTGCGTCGTTTCGAGTGGCATGCAATGAGGCTTCTTCTTTTATGTGGATAAATTCGCATGAAGTCCGATTGACGAGGTGGGGGGAGGGGGAGAGGTGTATGGAGTAGGATTGGAAAGGTGAACGAGCAGTCCTTTCTGTTTTGTTGGTCTTTGATTCGGTTATTCTCCGTGTAAACTTGTTTCGTTCGTCTCTACGGTTCAGGTATGTTTCACGTAAAAATGAAGAATGGCATACACGCGAGACGACCTCCGCTCCTTTTCTTCTCTCGTCTTCGCGCGGAAGCGACAGCGAATGGCGTAAGTATACAGTACGGTAAACGTTTTGTCCTGCGTTTTCGAGCAACGAACGAAGAGCGATGAATGGAACGCGGGAGGTACGGAGAGACAGACTCGTGCCTCGTCCTCCGAGGATCGTTTTCTTTTTGTTCTCCGTAGATTCGTCGTTTTCTCGTGAATCGTATTGGCTGAGCGTTCATTCTCACGTGACTATAAGCCTACCGTTAATAACATACGTACGTATCGTGTGTGTGTGCGTGTGTGAGTGTGTGTGTCAGCACGCATGTGTGTTTTTGTGTATTTATATAAATGTAAACAAAGGTATCTTGTCGGACTCGCTGGCTTATTTTTTATCGACGTAATCCTCGAGAGCCCGCAAAACACCCCTGCAAGCTCATCCCCCTTCCCCAGGAAACAAAGAACGGAAGAAAAGGGTACGCTCGCAGCCGTACGGAAATAAAAATAATCCCAGCGAGTCTATTATACGTATATACAGCTTCCGGTGTATATTTCGAGGATGCGGGTCGTAGTCGTCACGATTAAACACCGATCACAGTACTTCTTTTTTTTTCGCAACACGCACTCGCGTTCCGTTCTGCGGCTCGAGAAACGATGAAGAACGATACAAAAATCAACCCCCGCGTGCACGCGCGCGCGCGTTTTTCGTACGCGTGACTGCAGAGAATAGGAACAGAGACGAATATGGGGACAGACTACCTGGTTGCCCGTGTAACCTAATTCAATTCCTTTGTATTTAGTTCATTAACGACTCTTCTTAGTATTACAACTTATTAACACTTCGCGGTTATCCATTAGTTTAACTTGTTTCGAATCGTGGTAGCGGTTCCTATCTTTCTCTCACGAGTAACACGATAATCCCTCGTTCTCACTTTCTTTTTCTCTCTCTCTCTCTCTCTCCCATGCACACATAGACGTTCTCACTTTCTCACCGAATCAGACGCACTCATGCACGCTGCTCGAGGGCTTGTTAATTATGTATATAGAATTTATAGAATTCATATTTATATAACGTATCACCTAAGCAAAACGCCTATTCATAGTATTTATACGTAATGAATATAGATGTTATCTATACATATGCGCTCGCGACTATTTTATTTATACGTATATTCGTGTGTTCAAAGTATGCGTATGTATAGTTATGTATATCAATTACGATGCGCTTTACAAAGAAACTCTTCTTTTTTCTTTTTAATACTTCGTCACGTCTGAAAACGAACTCGCTCAGAGTGTAACAAGTGCTTTTATTATGACCACGCGCTGAGTCTCGCCATCGACGCCGGTGCCATCCACCATCGAAACGTATACTACACCCAACCGTTTTCTGCCCAACCATGATCGAAGAAGGCTCGCGAGAATCAGAGCAAGTCGTACAGTGGGAACGCAAGAGTTGCGAGAAATTTTGGTTCCGTCTGGGATCCATCGGAGGCGGAGGATTCGTGGCCCCTTTTATAGTCAGAATTACGACTGCCCGTCTGCTCCACTGTTACGAGATCTGCTTGCAGTGTTCGGAAAATCGTTAAGTAGAAGAGTAATTGCTGGGAAAATGAAAAATACGATCTACGCTCGTACGAGATTCATATAGTATCGGAAGAAAGAAATACTGGGTAATTATTTGCAAAAGCACTGCGTACTCCGATTTTGATCAAATTTAAATATGTTATAGATTTCGACATTTTGAACAACTTTTTCCTTTTCCAATATAGGGGGGTCGCTTTTAGTTTTCGAGATATTTGCAAAAAACTGTCGCGAATACTCTATTGAATTTTTCGTATTCTTGCACGCTCCGCAGCAACGTAAGGCCTCGTACAGACTAGAACATTTCGACGAACTCCGCCGCGAACCGCGCCGCGAATCGCGCATTTCGACGAACAACAACAACGGTATGGAAGCGTCGCGTAGGAACGCTCGCTTGATAAACGACGTGTCGTTCAGCTGGGTCATTACAATTGTTTTAAACAAATATAATAAAAGATAAAAAATCGCTAATGAAAGATCAATCTAGCGGGGCTATATCCCTATTTGCCTTATTCAGCAGCATGTAGCGGAACCGCGAGAAGCGTTCGGCTGCGCAACGATGCTGCTACTGTCAAGAGACATACATTTTCTTAAATATCGAGAGATGTAGGGTTCTTATAGAAAAAGTTGGAGGTAACCCCGCTAAAAACCCGGGAATTCCTGAATCCCGATGCCGGGAACGGGATGGGAAGCCTCGTATTTCATTAGACCGCAGATATCTGAATGAATCAGGCCTAAAATTTCCTTTTCGCGATTGGTCGATGGTTTGAACGGCAGATTATGAATTTTAGATTTCGCGCATATTTCGCAATTAATTTTATACATATTCGACGTAAAATTCATGCCGTGTACCATTGCTTCGTTTTTCATTTTTGTTAAATCGCTAACATTTAAATGCCCGTATCTTTGATGCCATTTATAAACATCTTTTCCGCGGTTTTCGTTAACTAATGACGCCTGTTCATTGTTTTGGTTTATTAAGTACAGCTGATCGTGTTTCCTGGCTGTGAGAACCGTTGAACCATCTCTACGATTGATCGTTGCTCGATTTTTATCAAACGTGACCGTGTAACCGTGGTTATACCTTAGACCTCGTACAGACTAGAACATTTCGACGAACTGCGCCGCGAACCGCGCCGCGAACCGCGCATTTCGACGAACATTTCGACGAACATTTCGACGAACGGCGATCGGAACGGATTTGTGCTATTTCCAGATTTAATTGCGGAACAACTATGGGAGCTACAGCGGCGTATACTACACAAATAAATACAGAAAATGTTGGCAGTTTATTGAGTTGTAATGTTCAAGTCTGTACGAAGCATCAGATTCGAGATTAAATGACTTGAATTTGTGAGATATTATGACATTTCGGCGCGCATTTCGGCGCGCATTTCGGCGCGCATTCGTGCGAACGGTCGATCCATCAGCTCTGGGAACGCCGCCGCGCGCATTTCGGCGCGCATTTCGGCGAACATTTCGACGAACATTTCGACGAACGGTGCCACGACGCCGCCGCGCGCATTTCGGCGCGCACGAACGCAAACGGGTGGCACTTACAAATCTGTTTGCAGGATAGATAGCATATCCTAAATATTCATAATAAATGTCAAGAAATAGACAGAAATTTATAAACAAAGACATCGGTGATTTAAATTATCTGGAAAAATTACATTTCTACTTCATAATTTGTCTCAAATTATTAAAGAGGCCCTTGCTATGAAAACATTGCATTCTTTTCCCGGATATTTTACGGAAATTCTGAACATTTTCGGGAATCTCGCACACCCCTGCAGAAATCCCGAAAAAATTCACGGGAAACCCGAACACCATCGGGAATCCCGAATATTCTCGGGAAAACTCAGGATTTTTGGGATCCCGTCCCGACATGATACGAGGCTTCCCATCCCGTTCCCGGCATCGGGATTCGGGGATTCCCGGGTTTTTAGCGGGGTTGCCTCCAGCTTTTTCTATAAGAACCCTATATCTCTCGATATTTAAGAAAATGTATGTCTCTTGACAGTAGCAGCAAATACTAGAGATGTGCGGGACTTGACGGGAATTCCCGAATCCCGATGCCGGGAACGTAATGGGAAGCCTCGTATCATGTCGGGACGGGATCCCAAAAATCCTGAGTTTTTCCTGAGAATATTCGGGATTCCCGGTGGTGTTCGGGTTTCCCGTGAATTTTTTCGGGATCTCTGTAGGGGTGTGCGAGATTCCCGAAAATATTCGGAATTCCCGTAAAATATCCGGGATCCCCGATAATATTTCCCGAATAATTTTCGGGATTCCGTCCCGATCCCAAGAAAAATTCCCGTCCCGACCGGAATCTATGAAGTAGAATTGTAATTTTTTCAGATAATTTAAATCACCGATGTCTTTGTTTATCAATTTCTGTTTATTTCTTGACATTTATTATGAATATTTAGAATATGCTATCCATCCTGCAAACAGATTTGTAAGTATCACCCGTTCGCGTTCGTGGCACCGTTCGTCGAAATGTTCGTCGAAATGCGCGGTTCGCGGCGCAGTCCGCGGCGCGGTTCGTCGAAATGTTCAAGTCTGTACGAGGCCTAAGCCTGTTCACGCACCCATTTGTTTATTTTTTGTTTGTAAACACATTGTGGAGATGAGAAGCAACAATACTACACACACACCCACCCAGTGCTTAACACGGACCCAGTGTTTCTAAAAAGGAGGTTCTCACATTATACAATATAAAATCAACTGAGACCAATACAGCATACATCCTAACTCAGTCGTAATCCAGTTCTAACCCAGTCCTAATACAGTGTTTCACATGCATCCAGTGTTTCTCAAAAGAAGGTTTCCATTATGAAGTTAACATTTGCACCAATTTTCACTATTATATTCGTAATCAGCACGTCAAAATACGTAAGAATCTAGAGTATAATTTAGAAACACTGGGTGCGTGTGAAACACTGAGTGGGTGTGTGTGGTGTCAAGCCGGCCCTTTCCGCCCCCTGGTTTCTCCCTCATCCCTACAGCGTCAAAATGTAAACAAACGGCGCACCGGAACAGGCTTACGTTGCTGCGGAGCGTGCAAGAATACCAAAAATTCAATAGCGTATTCGCGACAGTTTTTTGCAAATATCTCAAAAACTAAAAGCGACCCCCCTATATTGGAAAAGGAAAAAGTTGTTTAAAATGTGTTGCTGCACAACATATTTAAATTTGATCAAAATCGGAGTACGCAGTGTTTTTGTAAATAATTACCGAAATACTGAAATATTAATCCACAGTTGTACGTATCTGATTCGCCATATTTCCAAGCAGCACAAGTCCCAATAAATGTCACGAATATCGAATAAATTGTGCTATATTAATCATCGATAGAAACACCGTTGAAGGGTACTTTGACGATCGGTAATGTTCAAAGCACGCACGGTATTGAGAGTATCAACCCGAAATTGCCTGGAAGCCGGCTAATTAGACGATGATTGCGAATTTCCGCCCTAAGCCTCGTTATTTCCTGTATCTGGCTCGCCTTCGTTCGTCAAGCGGAGTTCCTCGTAATTGACAGCAATTAGTCACAAATGAAGATGCGTTAAATTCTACCACGTAACCCGCGACCGAAAGGATCTGGCGATTGTTAATCCTCGAATACCAACGTAGCTTTACGAAGAGTTTATTACCATTTACAGAACAAACCAATATTTGTGGAATAATTAAAAACAGAACTGTTCGGATAAAAATATGCACAAGAACAAATAACGCGTTGAGAAGCGAAAAGAAATATTTTTAGTTGCCAAAAACGATCTTGTGACTAAAAAGAATGTTCATTCGGATTGCAGCTCTTTCAGTAAGATTCATATCCGATTTCGTTTTTATTCCGAATAATTAAGATTTGGCCATAATATTGGAATGAGAAAATAATCCAACAGTTAGCATTAGGTATTTTAATATTTATTAATCAAAAAGAATCTGAAAAGAGATCGACGCTAGTTTCACAAAACCTAGGTGTCGATCCAACACGGTCGGTCGTGTGCAAGGGCCTTAGAGCATTGGGCTGGAAATACACACCTGTCCATGACTGGTCAGACCTGTCCGAGGTCATCCATTAGTAATATTCGAATTCTGGCCGGTCCAAATCGAACAATGCCGTTTTACGCGATGCGTTTTCTCGGGCAAATGATTCGATGTATCGAAGCACGTCGACCGCAACAAACACGCTCCATATCGAGGAAACGATTTAAAACGGTCGAGCGACGATGCATTCGCGGAATCGAAGAGCATAATCGGCGAATAAAAGAACCGGTCTTCTCCGACTGGAAGTTCATCTCTTCGCGTTTGTTTATCGGGGAAATTCGATTAGGGAAAATTGATTAACAACGTTCAACATATTTTTTTCCAGCACACACGCATCCTCGTTTATCGCCAGACCGAGCAACGTTCTCTGACTCCGCATCGTTCGGAACCAGTCTACTGAAAACATGCGATTGAACGCAGCGGTATTGATGTGCAGTTCATACGTGCGACGCAAAGCGCACGCTGCACTCGCGCGAAAAAGATACGCGTTTCGAAATAACACTGTAAATCGATCTGATTTTTGCGGTCGTTGCATGGAATTTAACGTTTAAAGGATGTTCGAAGAGTTTAGAATATTTTATTCATGCAAGCGATCAAATCCAGCAAAGTACTTGAAAGTTTCTCGAGAACGACGCTGGAGCAGGAGGCGGTTCTGCTATAAAACAGGGAAATGCTAACAAAGAAATGCTCTGATAAAACTGTTTCGTAGACAAGAGTGGAACGTAAAACGACTTTGATGAGATACCGGGAATGGAAAGTGGTTGACCCTCGATCCTCTAGAAAACCGTGATTATAAAAGATACTCCTTAGAAAATATGTAATTCTAGAAGGTACTCCTTACTGCAGTATATGTTTCACTGTATCCATATAGTCTCTTTAAACATCTAAGTACGTGTGCGTTACTCGTGATAAATTCGAGACAGGTTTCGGATCTGTACAAGCATCGAGAACGGAACCGGAAACGGTCGTTTCAATGAGAAGAACTGCACGGAAGACCAAGGTGGCCCGACAGCACCGGCTTCGATGGGGTATTCATTTCAGGGGGTTTCGCGTTCGGCAAATGGTTAATAATCGATTCTTATCACAGAAGTTATTTACACGATCCCGCGTTATATATGTATATATATATATCGATCTCTCAAAGGATCGAGAGCCTCGCGTCGAACGGATTATTCTCCGGGTTCTCGTTCGCGTTCCTTTTCCTTCTTTGCATTATTTCTCCTTTAGAAACAGAGACAAGAAATCTAGTCGTCCTATCGGAAAGAGACTCGAGAGAAAATTGCGCGTCCTTGCCCGTCGCCGTTGCCGATCCTCGTTCTGTTTTCCTCCTGCTTTTCTTTCGCGTTTCGTTCTTCGCGTGATTCGAGAATTCGCGAGCTAACAACGAATGTACACTTCTTCACATTGGATGTATATCGCGGACGAATCATCTACAATGAACGTGAACGATGGAAATCAGAATATTCATCGAATTCTCGATTCATTAGAAAATGAACGATGAATGTTTGGAGTTGTCACTGCTTTTTCACTGTTCCATTGTGGCCGAATCATCCTGACGATTTGTTCACTGATTACTTTGGACGATCATTTTTGATGCAACACAGATGACTACGATCTTTACAGCTTCCATCGTTGACGAATCATCCGCGCTGTACACATACAAAATGAAGAAGTGTAAATTCGATCCTATTTTGTTCAGCAATTAGTTTGGATGATCATCTCGGATAAAACACAGATGACAACGATCTTTACGCCTTCCATTGTGGATGGACCATCCGCGGTGTACAACGTGCAAAGTTTAAATTCGTGAGCCGACCCCGAGAGCAAAGGGTCAATTGTTTCAGTTTCGAACGACGAACCGTGAAAAATTTCGATCCGAAAGGTCGGGAAACGTTTTCGAGTATGCTCACGCGTTTTTCGGGGATTAATTCGAAAAACCTTCCTTTTAGAATCTTACGGCTGCTATGCGCTCCACGGGTGTCGTCCCCATAACCGGAGCGAAAGTGTTCGCAACCGTGAACGAAACTTTCGACAACGATGCTTCTGACAACATTTTACTGTTTCAACGCGTAGCATAATTCTTCGACGAATTTCACGAACATCTCTTTTGAAGTCGTGTCTAGATATGTATATGTGAAAGATGCCAACGAAATCGCTGCCATTGCCACGCATTCGAACGAATGATCTAACATTCGAATCTCGATTCAAACGAAACGATAATGTGCATACCTTGTCCAACGAGACGAGACAGTCAAGTACCAGCGTGCGTTTATGTTTACTGTTTCGTCTTGTTGGACAGGGTATAGATACTCGCGCGACTCTCGTTTTGTTGCGAGAAGTACAATAACAGTTACGACAACAGGGGAACAATGACGATGGCAGCAGCAGCGATAGTAACAATTAGACTGCGGATCTTCACGCAAATTAAACATCTTTTAAGTCAATTATAATTCTTTTAATAAACTCCATATAGTCATATACGAACAATCTTAGATTCATATAATATCTTCACATTTTTATGTTTCACTTATTCATTTCTATCGTCAACAAGTAAAATCCGCAGTCCAGCGATAATAATAATAATGAAATAATAATAACAGCAATAATAGCGATGATGTTGTTGATGAACGTGATAAGAAGAGTAACAACGAAACCATAATAACAACAATAATAATAACAATAATAATAGTGTTTTATAGCACTAGCAGTATCTGGTAATAGTATTATAGATATAATAGTAATAGCGGTAATAGTAGTATCTGTAATGATAGTAGAGTCAAATGGATGCGTTTTCGGGAACAAAACGATAACATCGTTCACACCGGCGAAACGGTTACCGTATGTACCAATCATTAAATCTTACTCGGTACGTTATACGGACGCCATCTTAGATACTTTTTTTTTATGTGTGTCTGTTAGAGCAACGATAGATTAATTTTTCTGCGAAGAAGACGCATGTTCGATCCCTTTCAATGAATACAAATAACATTCGACATATTTTGTAGCTTGTAGCCGCTAGTCTTGTATTAATGAGCATTCGTATTAAAAATGCACGCGTTGTCGTACGCTTCATCGATATAAAACTTTGTTCCTTATTTGTTTGTGTGGGTATGTGTGTGTGTGTGTGTGTGTTCTTTTATACACCATTATAGAATACGTTACATTCTATTCTCGTTAACGGTTACGCGTGGTTTAACTCGTCCGTACCGATATTTTAATCTATATAGTTGGTCTGTCTTTTTCTGCGACCGCGCCTCTCTGTCTTGCCGATGCGATGCTTCGAACTCGGTGTTTCCGATGGAAAAAGACGATCGATCGATCGATCCGCGACGATCGCCGAAAATATTTCGAACGAAAAACCGTCGCGACAGCGAACGCGTTGCAGTGCTCAGCAAGCCACGCCGCGATTTAGAAAATTATTCTAGGATTGTGTAGATGAAAGCACGTCCCGATTATTCAAAATGTTCCTCGAATTCGCGTCGACCGTAAACCGCCGATCCCGGCCCCGTTCGATCGCGCTCGAAACGTGTTATTCGCTAAAAATTCATTTGTTCGTTGTTCTCGAAGCTGTCCTCTCGTCGCCATATCGTTTCGTTTTTTTTTTTCTTGTTTCTGTTCAACGAGTAAAACCCCCTCGGTAAGGAACTATCACAATATTGTGTTCTGCTTCTGTCGTTTTCTCGCGTCCTATGATTGTCGGCTGTGTTCGAGCAACTGTCTCCGAAAAACCGTTTTCCGAGACGAGAAATTTTGATAAGTCCTTTTTGATTGAACGCACGCGCTCCCTCGGCGTACGTACACGGCGATATTTGCCGTTCTCGAAACGACGACCGAACGGGAATCGACGATTTCGTTAAAAATATGAGAACCTCAAAGAATCACTAATTATACATATGTATATTCAGTTTTGTTTACCATTACCGCCGGAAAAATGTTAATCAATCGTTACATTGGAAAATCCTCCGATCCTGCTCTCAGATCGAAACTCTCGTTTCTAACTAGTTTTATATTTATCGTTTTATTATCTATCCCTTAGACTTTATCTGATACTGCTTTTTTTTTGTTTAAATTTTTGATACCTATTACGTCGCTATGATGTATTGAGTCCCACGACATGCAAACATTTTTATATGTACATATTTTATTTGAGTATTTAATCCGAACACCTCGAGGTTATTCATTATTATGTTTTTCCCGTCGTTTTAACAATAAATAAGTACTCTCACAGTCCGTACAGCTCTGCTACTTGGAAAATAGAGTAGGTTCATTTCGTAGATACGTAAAGATTCAACGATTTTTGTGCGATTAGAAGATCAATGACTGTACTACTGTGACCATGCACGCCACGTTAGCGTCCACCATTTTGCTCTTTGCCGTTTTCACCGTGCGCAGAGACCGTATGGAAAACGCGGTCGTGTTCACGATCATCGAGTATAGTATGTTTCTTCGTATATTGTTTAACTTTACATTCGTTGTACGATACGAGGAACGCAACTGCCGTGTTATGCAATCGTCTTACATTTATCGCTTCTTATACAATAGTTAGCTAAATGTCATGGGCGATACTTCAGCGGGCTAATGAATCGCCATCTTGCCTTTCGTTCAGATTTACCCTTCGCATCCACTAGTTCGAACAATGAACCGAAATATGGCACAATATGCAAAATTCATTCTTTAGTATCTTCGACAAATTTCTCGAAAAACGTGGACCGAGCTTGCAATTAATTCTGTGATATTTCTACGAAGATTTTGAATGGTTCGTTCATTGTCGATCACTGAATTTACCGAGTTGGTTCGATGAGACTTTCACTCGAGGGTTTTATACTAACTAACTCTTCGAATCGGACACTATCCTTTGCGAACGCTCTTTTTCAAGCATTTTGATTTTTCTTTGCGTCATAGTCTAACTGCTCTTGGTATTTTCAAAGTCGGTGGTGTTACTACGAAGAAGTTAAGATTACAAATTTTGCAATAGTAACGTTGGTTGCTTCTGACGACATTAGAATTGAGTAATATCTTCAGGAATTAAACCCAAGCAATTTACAACGAGTACTTTTAGCAGGTAACTTTTTCCAAATAATCTTTAGATTTAGAATTAGAATTGAGTAATATCTTCAGGAATTAAACCCAAGCAATTTACAACGAGTACTTTTAGCAGGTAACTTTGCAAATAATCTTTTACATTCTAAGTTTCTATTTGAAGGGCAGAAAAAACGTCATCCACATTTAAATTAGTAACACTGAAAAAGTTTACACTACTTCTTTATGAAAACAATTATGGGATACTATTGTAGATTTCGCGATCAATGATGACGAAAATCACGTTAACCAATTCTAACGTTACATACAGCATTATAGTGAACGATTTATCGTGTACGAGAGTTGTCACTGCTCACTGATAGTACAAAAGTCGTTATACGCGCAACGCGTCATTAAGTGTCGTAATTTTCAGCGAATCTCATGGTTAGTACGATCGCGCTTAGTATGTATGTACGCATGATCCATCGCGCCGCATCGTAATTCTATGTGACGTCTGGTGGTATCCGCTTTGCCACAAGAACGATCAATAACGATCATCGGGCTTTGGAATCGTCTCTTCAGGCAGATTTTTGTTGGAATATTTAATAGCGAACCAAAAATTGGATCCTATTTTCTAGTCGGTACTTTGTTTAATGCATTGACAGTCATGTGCCATTTTTGTCTCTCTCTCTTCGCGAAATGTGGTGATTATAGTATACTATTTTCTTATCAGTTAGTTGTCGTGTTGAATATTCGAGAAAAATTGCGAGTAAGAAGTAAATGAAAGATGTACAAATATTGAGCTTACAATTATTTTTAGCTTCTACAATTTGTAAGAATGAGAATACTTGAATAATTTTATTCAATTATCGAGGAAACAATTAAAATGATCGAACATTTTTACAGAAATAGGATAGAAGAAAATATTTCACCAATGGAAACGAATGATGAAATTAGATATCATTTTACACCCGAATCAGACTATTGTAAGACGAATTAACTCATGTTAGGCCAACTATTTATCGAAACTCTCGCGTTAAGCAAGTTAAGGATCCAGAGGCTGGAATAGGACCAATCTAGGTCGGCAGACTCGACCAGACTAATTCAGACCGACATACATCACTTTATGATCAATAGACTCGAACTAGATCAACCTAAAGCCGAAACTAAAATTATGCTAATCTGCTCATCGTTCAAAGAGGCCTGAATTAAACAGACCCAGAATCAAGAGAGCCGAATTCGACAAGTCCGGATAAAAACCAGTCTAGGATCTAAATCTCAAAGAGTTAAATAGCAATCAAGGTGATACAATGATTAATACTTGAAAATAGACGATTCTCAAATTCTGGAATCTAAGCTAGACGTTCGCAAAAAATAGATATTGGATTCGGAGACATAGCGAAGACTCGGGGAACAAAAAGGTAACAAAGCAATTTAAAAGTTCATGTCGACGAATGATCACCTAAATACATTATTCGATCTTTTTGATTATTTGAACGCTTTTTTATCTCTGTTTACAAGTGTAATTTTGATTTTACTTTCATTTGTCTTACATCTTACTTTAACATCTCCGCATCCCCGAAATTTTTAACAAATAGAAATCTCGTGTCTTACGTCGATGACAGTTGAAAATCGTTTTAATGGCTCGAAATTCTAATCAACTAACAGAAAAACATCGAACTGGATTTATTATGAACGTTTAAGAAATAAATTTTCCCATATAGAAAACATGATAAATTATAAGTAAACATTGCTGCTGCTTGTTAGAATAGAAACAAAAATGTTTACAAGGAACATCGTTAACTCTCAACTGGTACTTACACTTTCTGTGTATTCAACTGGGTTGTGACATCAACAAATTCAGTTGAAAGCGTATTAGTGTCCTAATTTTAAGGATTCAGTTATGACAGTTATGTAAGCATTCAATTCTGCACTTTATTAATGAATAACAAAGATACTGAACATAATGTATCTATGTCACTACTCAATAACTTCCCCTCTTAACCTCTGTATTTAAGAATCCATTATTTTAAAACCATAATTTGAAGGAACAGCGCTCAAAGAATTTTCCAAAAAGTTCCTAGAGTTTCAGAGACACCAGTTAAGAGTTAATAGGAAACAATGCGGTAAAACGACCTCGGAAATTCCACGGCAAGAGGATTGTGATGATCGAGACGAGGAACCGGAACGAGACGATTGCCAATGTTCACTTGATCATAGTACAGTCATTGAAAGCTTCCGTGTGGTCGTAAAAGTGCGATGGCAAGTCTGCCAGCGCTCTCGATCTCCCACTTTTTCTGGACGCCAACGAAACCAATTATCACGGATGTCGATGACGCTCGAAGAACTCGAATTTCATGTGTCTGTACGGAAAGCAGAGGTTGTCCAACTTGGCAGTTTTGTCTACTAAACCAGTCCCTTACCAGTCCTCGTCGGCGACCGCGAGATCTTCGTAATCACGACGAAGAGACAGTATTCAATTGGTGGTATCCACGCGTTTCGAGGAATAATCTCAACCAAAGACCCGCGTGTTCTCGCTGCGATTATGCTGTTTCCCATGCTGATCGTCCACTAATCGAATACCATTTCCATCCCGGCTAATTGTAAACGAACTGCACGTCCACGCCTCCACGTCTGTAAAAAGGTTGGACACCCCTGTCTCGAGTTTGTTCTATTTTGGCAGTTATTTAAAGACCGTATCGTTCCCACGAGAGACCCTTTAACGATCGTGACACGTCCGCACAGAAAAGCGATTATCGTTAATAATTATGTCCTCCCATCCGTCGTTTCCTTAACGTACGTGTAGTATATCGTTAACGGTAACGTTATCGTTAGCATTACTCAATCGGTTTATTAAATTATTCGTATCCGTTACCCTTAGCACTCTATCAACCATTATTATTACGATTATTATTGTTATCCTTATTATTATTTAATCATTATTACTATTATTATTATTGTTGTCCCTCCTCTCTCGTCCGCTCGGATCGTTACTATTTTATTTTATTGAAAAGGCCGCGACAACGCTCCCTCGAGGAATATACAACACCGCGTCACGGGATTCTCCTCTTCTAATCGCCGAACACTCGTCCCTCGTTTATGTATTCGACCTACGCGCGCGTTTTACAATTAAACATTACACGATCGGCATTTTACGGCGAAACATCGATTACCTATCTTTCGGAGAGAAAAGTGACAGCGGTCGATTAATTAGGTATCTTGTTATTTGTTCTGTAATTATTCTCTTTGTTTTTTCTTTAAACGAAGACAGCCGAAAGAAGTGAACGCACAACGTGGCCGTGTATTGTCAGCAGTATGTCGAGGCGCTATTTTTCGTCCTCCCTCTGTCGCGATCCCTCTTCTCGAACAATCACCTTGTGTTTTTCATTTCGCTCTAGATCCGTACCCCTAAATCCTGTTTCTCGTCCGCCGGGTACCCTAAGCGTCGGCCGTTCGTCAGGATCGACACGGGGCGCGGAACGGAATTATACTTACTCGAACGATTTCGGGTTCGATTCGCTTAACTCCTAAGTCAACGTGAGGTAAAAGAGAACCGAACAGACGACGATCTCTCTCTCTCTCGCTCTCACTCTCTCACTCTCTCGCTCTCCTTGACACGCTGATCGGGTTTCCCTTTCCCTTCCCGATCTTTCTTCTTTTGTCGCGTTTCCCTGCTTTTTGCCGCGCCGCTCGCTCCTTCCCTCTCTTTCTCTCTCTTGATCCTCTCGTTGTTCCTCTGCTTGCCGGCTGTTCCCACGCGATCGTTAAACCGAGGAACGTTGCACGCGCAACTCTAACTTCCTCGCTTTCGGTTTTCCTCGTTTCCACCCAGGTTTTCTCCGTCGACGGAGGAAAATCGAAGAACACCAGGCCCGAGCCGGCCCGAGACCCGAGAAGAAAGGAAATGGAGAGCAACGAATCCGTGTCCTCCTCGTTTTTCGTTGCTTCGTCCCGCCGTTGCTGTCTCCTCGAAACCCACGCGTCGTCGTTTCTACGAGAAGATCGTGAAAAGTGTTAATGATCGAATAGCTACACCTCCATCAACCCCTTGCCTTCAAATTCAATTACAAACTTCTGGATTATACCATGACTTATATCGTTTGACGCTCCAAGCACGCATCCATGGAAAATAAAATAATTTCTATTGCTTTAACATCGGCGTGAAATAGTTAGGTAGCTATTACAATATGTAATAGTCCGATTATACTGAAATATTACGCTTCCACTTTAAGGCAAGGGGTTAACGCTTTCATCGGACGTCGAAGAACAATAAAAATACTAAGCTGCGTTCACGATGAAGCAACAACGAGCAACTTTAACTTGCCGTTGCATGTACTTTGCGACAAAGAATCGCTCAATGTTGCCTCAGTGTGAATATAGCTTTAGGTTGCTGCATATGAAATGATTGTTGACAGTAGCGTTAAACGAACGTAACTTCTCCTGAAAAAATTTGCTCATCGAAGCGTGCACCATCGTGATCAACATATTACGCCAACGAACTACAAGCTTCTTGATTTGAAGTTGCCACTTGTACCTCGGTTTTAAAAGACACTAAATGGATGAGATATTTGAGAGTGTCTGCCAGCGGATACTTATTAAGGAAGCAAGTTCCTTCTTCCGGTTCCTTTTGTTAGGGAGAAAGGATTTGCTGGCAGCTTGGGTATCTCAATTGGTCAGAGCGGTAGAGCGGTAAGAAAAATATCCGGATCCGAATTCCGGACCAGTAATCCAATCGAACGATTCTCATCCTACGTATACAGAGGGGTAGATAAGAAATTGGCTGATCGTTAGATTGGATAAGGCGAATTTACACAGAACTTACAGAAATGAAGGATGGAAACTCCCTAAAGCCAAAGATTTAATAGTGTGGCGGAGAGCGAGTGACTATTTTAAATAATTGAGAAAGTGTTAACGAGGAGTGTAGGCATTTATGTAGGCAGCTAATTATTAAGAATTAGTTTCTTAGATCACACGACAGTTTACATTTAATAAAATTATGGGAATAAATTTTTCAAGATGTACGAATAAATATTTAGAGAAGAATTTTCTGTGTGGTTCATATGAAACGCAGCTCGAATGTCCGAAGATTTAATTTCGTCTCAACGTCGTTTTTCACCTTACTCATCAATTATTCGTGGAAAATTGTACACACTCCGTGGAAATGATCAACATCACAATACATTGGCTGACCTCGTTACGTAAAACAAATTAACGTTCTCGCAAGCAGTACTCTATCAATTCTGCTTTCTACGTGTCTCGTGGTACTCGTATGGAACAGAATGTGTGGACAGCGTTATTATAAATTAATGTGTCAATCTCCATTTATAATTAATGGCTCGACAATTATTTTCTACAATTTGTGACTTACAGTGATACATATCGGATTAAGAATGGAGTTTTAATATTTTTATTACCTAGGATCTAAACATAATTTAATATTTCTGCATTCAAATTGATTTAACCGCGAGACACGAACACTGACGAGTGAAAATTCTTTCGTACGAAAATATGTCACTCTACATTTTTTAATAAAGTTCATTTCCAAATAGATTGACGTTCAATATGTTGTGTCTCGGCAAAATGCAAACTTCATCGCTACAAAAATTGCAGTTGGAATTGCCCAATTATTTTACCACGTTTTTTTTTCATACAGTTCCAACCTTTTTCAGTTTGTGTTATCAATTTTATAATTAAACGATGCTATTAGGAACATGTGAAAATATGTTACTATAAAATTCTACTTCAATTACGATGAATATATTTTCACTCTCAACTGCCTTAACATAATCTCAAATACCTCATGGAATTTCTTGGATGAATGATTATCCAGATTTGTTGAATATGCAAGCTAAATATTACCGTTTGGTTGAACAGGAAATGTGTAAATAAAGTTTATGGTATTTCAGAGTCTTCCTCGGCCGTTAAGAATGAAATATTATTATTGTTATTTAATGAGACATTACCGTTGGTATTTTTTGTGCTTTGTTTCGGTGGCTTGACCGGGGCAGTCTATTTACTGGACGATTATGTGTGGCGCACGACACAATATTACTATTGTAGCCAAAACTGTGAATATCGTGAAGATGAACAAGCAAAGCCTGCAATTAAGAGAATCAAACATGTATTTGGCAGTTTAAGGAAAAAGAAAATAGCAATTCGAAATGGAAAATAACGTTACTTTGTGATAATTGTATTTCACAATGCAACGTATGTTGTACAATAATTCAAAAGATCAATCTTATAACTGTATTTTTCGAACAGAAAGAAATTGAAATAAATGCGAATATGTCGGACCTGTCCACTACCATAGCGGCGAATTTCCAATCACTAATAACATCCTCGCCGTCGTCTGCCTTTTTCATACGATCCGTAATAAATCGCAGTTCCTTAAGGATCATATGCAATTCCTCTTGCATACCATTTAAAGGTAACGACGCCGAAGTATCTTCGACCGTCGCCGGTCTCCCTGTGGATATCGGTGTTCCAAACGCCGGCCTATTGTTGTGTAGAGCAGATTAAAGACATTAAAAAATATTGTTATATTATTTTCAAGCCGTTAAAATTATTACGAGAGAAAATAAATTTCGATTTGATAGTTGTATGTTGCAATTGAAGTAAATTATTTGCATTATGCACGAAGCTCTGTACCCCAGTAATTAATATTATTACTAGAATGCGGATCTGTATGCAAATTCGCAATTTCATAAATAACACTGTCCAACACCAAATTTGTTCCCAGATTACAATTGGGTCCTTCTTATAGAGTTTTTTGCGCTGATTCCGAATCTGTTTTTAATTTTTTCCCTATACGCACAGTTTTTGAGAAATTTGAGTTTGAAAAAATGACCTATTTTTCAACTTTGAACAAATATTGTGATGTTATTATAAAAGATATTGAATTGTTCTTTGCAGCAAAAGATTCTGTGGACTTTCCCGAATACAGTGATATCCAATATTAATACACTATGATTGTTTAAACATGTTTAAACAATGATTAAAGACGGAGAGACACCATTTTTGCACCAATTTTTGAAGATATTTTTAAATTTATCTCAAAAAATAAGGGTCCAGCGGAAAATCGAACTATACCACGCGATAGAGCAGACTTTTATCTTGAAAAACCCCCCTTTGAAGTTTTCGACATCGACGTTTTTACCGAACCAGAAAGCAAAATATCTTCGCCCGACTTGAGTTGCCGCCAGTGGCGCTCACCACTACAACGGTCGTTCGCGGCTCCGTATCCCGTCGCTGCGCCATATCTCGTCCAGAGCGCCACTGGCGGCAACGCATGTCGGGCGAAGATATTTTGCTTTCTGGTTCGGTAAAAACGTCGATGTCGAAAACTTCAAAGGGGGGTTTTTCAAGATAAAAGTCTGCTCTATCGCGTGGTATAGTTCGATTTTCCGCTGGACCCTTATTTTTTGAGATAAATTTAAAAATATCTTCAAAAATTGGTGCAAAAATGGTGTCTCTCCGTCTTTAATCATTGTTTAAACATGTTTAAACAATCATAGTGTATAAATAGAATAATGATATCGGCGCTTAGGTTCGATCAATTTTAAACATTAAAGAAATTCCATTTTTATAACAAATTTGCAAATTGAAACCTCGACGTTTCGATCTTGGTGAGAATCATTTTCAAGAGATTTTTGCGTCTGAAACAAAATGTAACATTGCAAAAGAAAACCATAGATAGAAAACTAATAGAATTTTTTAAATTGGAAAAATGAAATCATAGTGTATTAATATTGGATATCACTGTATTCGGGAAAGTCCACAGAATCTTTTGCTGCAAAGAACAATTCAATATCTTTTATAATAACATCACAATATTTGTTCAAAGTTGAAAAATAGGTCATTTTTTCAAAGCCATGTTCCTCAAAAACTGTGCGTATAGGGAAAAAATTAAAAACAGATTCGAAATCAGCGCAAAATCTCTATAAGAAGGACCCAATAGTAATCTGGGAACATACAAAAAGTTGAAATTTGTTGGACAGTGTAATCTAATGGAAATTGAAAGCAAGAAAAGTATTACAAACATTCGTAGAAATAAAATATACATAGATTAATGTGTTCTAGCGTAAAGGTTCTCTTACATTCTCGAAACTGATGAATGTGATTAAATACATAAATATTCGCAGTCTAATTATCACTCCTACACTGACGTAGTATTATACATATTTCTGCATCAAAATTTGCATGAACTGTCTTCTGGATCGAAAACTATATACCCCGTCATCTCAACTATGTTAATTCGAAATCACGCATGGGTAACGCGCTGTTCACTTCCAACGCATTTACATATTCACGATTTTGATGCAGAACTTGCTATTCTATTACATAGTTGCAACAATTCGACTAAGTTGATAAACGAATTGCTGCTTTTTCGGAAGAACTTCTCTACACCCAGATTGCAAAGTTACAGCTAATATGATTTTCATTAGACTACGTTGCTATATTTATATAAAGTTAATTAGAGCCTATCATATTTAATTATTCTACTTAACATATCTATCGATGATTTAAAAACAAAAGACATTATTTGTTTCAAATTGCAGCAAATGAGAATATCTTTGGTAGAAACGGTGGAATATTTGTTCTTAAAAATACAAGAGGTTAAATAATAAATTTTATATTATTATGAATTTTTTATTAAAATTTAAAATTTTTATACTATTTGAGAGGTTAGTATGAATTTTAAATTTGTATATTTTCCATATGGCCAGAGCTGATCTTATTTAATTGTATCATTCTAAATTGTATAATTGTATAATTGTATCATTCTGAATATTGTTTTTGAATGAGCCAAGATAAAATGGAAACGTCGTAGGTGAAAGTTCCACTTGATCTTATTTGTAATTAGGCGACAAGAGCCTTTACATCCTAATATATTTCTTGTTACAAGTTTGTTTTAATGATATGTTGTTAGACTGGTCTCATGACAGTAACTTCCGTGACCCAACTTCGAGGAAGAGATTATCTAGACAACGTTGCGAAGAACTTAAGAGGAACAACTTTAAAGGATTACGTTACCTTATGTATCCGGAAGGAGGATTTGCGCTATTTTTATGACAAAAATCATCGTTGATATCTAAAACGTTTGCCAGCAAACTTTTGCTACTTCTTTCCTGCAGCTCCATGTCCTTCATCCGGTTGCCCATGAGAATATTTTTCTTCGTGGTTTTCTTGCCCGGACGACTCATACGCAGTATAGATGGCAGCCATTTTAAAAACACTGTTTTTACCTATATGCAACGCAGAAGAATCAATTAAATTTACGTCCGATCATTCGTCTTAGTAAATTGTATGCTAGGCGTCTGTAATGTTAGATCGATGCAGAATTAATTGTGGTTTATTACTACTTCAAACTTTGGCCATTATTTAAGATGGATTTCGCTTTATTGGCTTGTATAAATTGTTTTCGTAGCAAACGTTAAATCCAATGTAACAGAAACTGCTTCATGCAGACTTCAACAGTAGTTTACAAACTGTCAAAAGAATATTAATTGGAAAGTAAACGACTTTGGTAAAATAAACTATGCCACTATAATTTAATGCAAGTCGAGATTTTTAGTAATTAAGAAGCAGCACAGACTCCTTGGAAGATTTAATGCGCTTCAAAACTTTGAAACTCTGTACATACTATTAGAATAAGTAGACTTGCTTCTTGTCGGAAAACATATACATACAGCTGTCAATGGTTCTTATTTGTATTAATAAAATATATTTGAATCTAAGGTGTAGTACTTCAAAGTAGATGGTTTAAAATAACAATTACTTTTGCATCGGCCTAGTAAATAATACAAAATGGCAAAATGATAGATAAATGACAAAACTTCAGGTTTTTACCACACGACGCGACGTGCCACAAAACGGCGTACTCACGATCAGTAACAATAAATTGACATTGTTAATTAGTATAACGCTAGTGATGTTCATGCAAATCCGTAATATTTTTGCACACATTGTACTCAAAGAAAATGCCAAAATCTCAATTTTCTGAAAGCGAAAACCAGAATACCCCGTTAATACAAAATGATAAAAGTTGTGTATGTTTTTTCCTCTTTACGTTTCAGACATTCCCTCAGACCACAAACAAATAAAATCCGCAATCCTCCGGAGGGGGCCGGTGAATTTGAAAGTTTAATTCTGGCAGTCCAATCTTCCGAACAACGTGTACCGCGCACTATCTATATTTTTACTGTTCTTTACATGAAGTTAGGTCTCTTCGGGGCTCACTTCCATTTGAACGTAATGGCACGAAAAACTACCACGGGGAATTTTTTGTAGCTGAAGGATTCTCGTCTCCGCTTCGAATACGTTTCTCCTTGGTTTATGAAACTTCTAGTAATCAACGGTCAAGAGGAAGTGCTAACGCCTTGAAGGCGCTTTTAAACTTTCAGCAACTAAAGCGCTGTCTTTAGAGGCCGTAATGGCTACCGCGGATAAGACTGCCGTTTTATGGACTGAAACATGAGCCATTTCCTTCTTTTCCCTTTTTTCTGTGTAGGTGGTTTCCGCTGCTAAAATGCTTTCGCGGGTTCGGCAGAGTTAAACAAATTTCAGAAGCTTGTTACTCGATTTGCTGCGAGTGCCTTCTACCATTTGGAGTTTTTTAATTGAGCACGGCCAAAGGGAACTCATCGTAGAATTATCTACTTTGCACTCGCTCTTTGCCGACATATTTACCGAGATATCGTCTGCTCATTTTCATATACAGTGGGTGTACAAAGTATTTGTACACTTTTTAAAAACTAGTAACTTTTTTATAATTGTACCAAACGACCTGACTTTTAATAATCAATTAGAAGCATTGTTTTACGAAATGATATGAAGAACAGATTTTCCAAAAATTATAATTTACAATGTTACACGCAAAAATAAAAAAGGCATTTCTTAAAACTTTTTTATTTGGGCCCTTAAAGAAAATTGAAAATATATGTTAGTTATACACATACTGAAAATTTCATCGAAATCGGTTGCATATCATTTCGTAAACCATTGCTTCTAATTAATTATACAAAAATCAGGTCGTTTGGTACCATTATAAAAAAGTTATTAGTTTTTAAAAAGTGTACGAATACTTTGTACTATCACTGTAAATGAAAGCTAGTCTAATACTCTATGATATAGAAACTCAACCTTCGTTCAGCACTGAAAGTATTGACGAAGTACAGTAAAGCCTTGATCTAAGAAAGCGAGAACTGTAGGATCTAAGAAAAAGTAATATCCCTGCCACTGCGGGCATATCCTGCGAGGAGGCAAGAAGCTATTTTCGCTGTCTGATAAATGACACACAACATTTCATTGATTATATTTTTTCGTCATCTATGACGAAAAGTCTACTAAGGTGAAGTGCCCTAAGTCTGGACAGTCCAAAAGTGATACCTAAATCTGGACAATTGAATTTTCATAGTAAAATCAGTAATTAAGAGATTAAATAACTATGTTATATATTCTGAGGCATTAGCTACAAGTAGGTGTGAATATTATTTCATTAAGACATCAATTGAAATTTAAAAATTAATTCAAAGTTCATCTGGAAACAGTATACAAAATAGTCTATTTACATGCGAATCATGTGCATTTATAGTTCGAACTTTTGTTAGAAAAAAAGATATAATTTAAGCCCTCAGACAAAAAATAATTATCATGCATAATAATATTGATATTTTAAAATAAATTGGCAATCAAACTTAACGTAAATAATAATTATTCATCCAAATATTAGATGTCCAAGATTAGGACTGTTTTCAAATATAAGTACTCCATACTGGCACGCGATGACTGTAGCTGTCCCACTCTAAGCTTATACGCAATGTGCTTACGCCTGAAGCCGGATACGTGTTTGTGAATAAAATCAACGCATTTTTGCAAATTATTTAACTACATGTACGTATAATTAGTCTTCTATTAGCTTGAATAACGTATGTAGAAAATGTATTCCGGTTGTGACGTTAATAATACTTTATGTTTACATCTTAAATCTATCAGTATTACTACCTAACCTTAAAAGTTGTATTATGACAAGTTTTATTAAAACAGTAAATGAAAATAAATATATATTCGGTTAAATAATACAATACTATAATCTATGATAAGAATACTACATATTACGCAAAGCATCTTCTATTCGTCATGCGCAACAGCGCCACCATCCAACGTTTTAGGTTATGTTCGCTCGATCAACTCGTAAATTGAATTTGTCCCGATATAGGCTTTACTTCTGTCCAGGTACTAGCTTAGATTGGATTTAATATGTCCAACTATAGGTTTGAATTATTCTTGTTAATACAATTAAGATATTAACCTAAACAATGATTTTTTTATTTTAAATTATTTTACAAACTCTGAACTGTATGTTAAAACACTTAAGAAATTGTTTTTGTTTATTTAAAGTGATAAAATTTAAAATAGAAAAACATGCTGTCCAGGCATAGGCCACTTCACCTTACGTCATCTTCTCTCGGAGCACTGGTTGCCCTGGCCTGGTTTAAATGACGGTACACAGCAAGTTTTTGCCGTGCGGTTCGCGTTTGCACGCGCTATCCTCTTCTACGTTCGGCGCGTTCACAAAGAAATAGTAGAATCAAGGCTTTACCGTAATTTGTACATCACATTGGCACTCATTGCATGGGAAGGTCCGCCTTTCTTCCAGACCTTCATTCAATTAACCAAGTCACGGAGATATGCTGATCGACGTCTGAAGGCAGGGAACCAATAATGGAAACAATCAATTATTCATTAATGACTTGTTTTCATACCGAGGACGTTGTCCTGCTTTACATTTAAATCACCAGACGTTTCTTTCAATTGCCGCGCAATTACGAATTTGCACAAACACCAGCACGATTAACATGTAAACGAGTTCCTTACCCACATCGGCATTGTGTATCTGTCTGGCGATCTGTGATGAAAGTTGAGCACCATCACCGTCAGGACTACGCTGCTCGCCACCATGAACATGATGCAATTGAAGTACGACCCTGAATTCGGGGTGTTCCCGAAGATCCCCCGAAGAAAGAAACACAGAAAGGAAGCGATTAGTCACGGTAATGGATAGGAGATCCACTCAATCAGTCGCTAAGGATGAAAGACAATTGGGGTTTCGCCGGTTCTTAATATTCTATAATACTTTCGCAATCTTGGACAGCTTCGGCCCAGATGATCTTTCATCATTTCACGACTACGCTCATTCTCGCGCTCGCACCACAACACGGGAAAGAATCACTCGCCTCGTTCATTCACACAAAATGATGGACAGAGGTAACAGTCGATCTTGTGCGTTCTTCTTGCTGCATTCATTCGCCACATGCCAGTCACACAAGTTTACATACGTATATACTATGCATATTTGAGATAGAATAATTACATGTATACAGGGTGGGGCGCCACATTTTGCCACGTCAAATATCTTTGTTGTTGTTAAAGATACGTCAAGTGTCTGAAGGACAAAGGTGAATGGTAGAATGGGGCTTATACGATACCAAAAAAATGTTTTTTTTTATGTAATTTTTTTTAGAGATATGAAGGTGACCTTCATTTTTTTAAATGGAATGAGGTATTTTTTAATACATCAATCGATGCAGCTGGACATTCGTTATAAAAAAGTACTAACCTATGTATGTCGAAAAGTTAGTAGTACAGGAGACATTTCAATTTAAATTAAGTAATGGTGTTTTAGTTATTTCAATCGAAATATCTCGTGAACTACTAGCTTTTCGACATACATAGGTTAGTACCTTTTTATAACGAATGTCCAGCTGCATCGATTGATGTATTAAAATATACCTCATTCCATTTAAAAAAATGAAGGTCACCTTCATATCTCTAAAAAAAATTACATAAAAAAAAACATTTTTTTGGTATCGTATAAGCCCCATTTTACCGTTCAACTTTGTCCTTCAGACATTTGACGTATCTTTAACAACAACAAAGATATTTGAGGTGGCAAAATGTGGAGCCCCACCCTGTAGAAGTACGTATTAACATTTGATATTCTTATCTACGATATTTCGAAAAATATTGCAGTTAGTCTTTTGTTCTGTTCGCAACAACGACTCCTCGTGGCAATACCCAGAGACATGTAAACTGGTGTAACTGTACGTCGAACAGACAGTGCGATAGACCACCGACAACGTACTCGAGACAGTGGAACCGGAGTCAGTAAATCACGCAACAGGGAGTACACGTTTGTCCACCGGTTGCGCGTGCAAGATCGTAATTCGTGGATCGAGCCCAAGAATTTCGGAAGCGTGTGCGCCGATGATGAAGAGTCCGGAATTGAACGCGCGGCTAATTAGTATCCGGTTAATCGATGTTCTATCGCAACGCGTGCATACGGACGCCCAGACGCTCCTACAGCTTATCGATTCGCTCGGCAGGATTTCGTGCAAGAGGTGTGCCGTGTTCCACGGGATATCCGGTAGCCTTCTAGATCCTTAGATCTTCCGTTTGCAGCTCGCGGAGCTTGTGTTTTCGCAGGGTGTCGTTTCGCGCACAAGTATTCCTCGCCTGAATCCGGAGAGGTTGCCGATTCTTTGCGGGGATCGTTTCTCGTTACAGCGAGAGGGGGAAACACAGAGAGAAATAAAGAGAGAAAGAAATTAGACGGGCGGAGAGAATGTAAGCAAGATCGTGAAAAAGCGCACAGAGTGTGCGTGTGTATGTATGTGTGCGCCACACGGCCAAAGGTAGTAGAAAGAATCGGACTAGCCGTAGACACGGAAACAGAGAAGCGTCACAAGCGTGCTCGTGTACACATCGCGAACACAAATATTATATTTTGTATCGTTTCGAGGGAAGTTCAGCCGCGGCCAGGCACTCGCTGCGGACCTCGGGGAAACTCGTTAACGCGACAGTTACGTGCTTTGTGACAACTTCGCCGCGTTTATGGCGTTTATGGCAGACCGGGTGCGCGACAGAATTTTCATTCTGTTCTGAAAATCTCTTTTCTATGATTCCGTTTCTCTTTCGAATTAAGATTTGTTGTTTTTAAATACCGTCGAGTTTTCTACCATGTTTGTCTAATATATATAATTAATAATATTAATAATAATAATATATATATAATTTTCTCGACAACGACATTCACGATTTTGATCAAATCGACATGATCAGACGTTGCATCATCTTTAAAATCGATAAATAATCTAAATTTTGTAGGAAATGCTTGAGCTTAAGCAAAATTGAGTATCTGTGAAAACTATCTTAATAATTTTAATCAAACCTCTGAATTTATGACTGTCTCGGAGTTTATTTGTGGTTTCGTTCAACATTTTGTTGAGTAGTTGATTCTCCGCACACTGTAGGAGCATAAGCTGATAAGAACGCTTTGATAAGGGGTCTCCTGGAATAGTTTGCAGCGATATGCACCGGCCAGACTGTTACTTCGGCAGAGAAACATCTAATGCATTGGCATGCAGCTACGGAATGCAATTACTACGAGGATGCATCGTGCGTATTAAGGTACGAATATTGTTACAGTATCCACGGCGTCATGCGCTCCGAGAGAAACGGAGGACTCGCATAAGTGTCCAAGCTGGTTCCAGAGTAATAATTATTAGTCACATTAAATCGTGCTTCGTTTCCTCCTTCGAGAGAAAGCTGAAAGTGCAGGTATAGCGACAGACTTACTGGAAAGATGTTACTATATCCTTGAATGACAGCTTTCTAATTGATGTGGTTGTCTAAAGATCATTAATCGATATTCTGTGCGGTTTGTTTAGGTAGATGTGGCTCGTTGTTATTCGCTGGAAACGTTCGTTTAAATAGCGCTTCAAATATGTTCGAGAATATGCATTTTGTGAGGTGTAACAGAATTATCGGCAATAATGCATTATAGATTTAGTTCGAGAAAGAAGGATAATATGTTGTTGTGTTGGAAGGAAGAGTAGTAGATCGGAAAATTGTTATCTTTTCATATAGAACATTTAAGACGACCACAGTTAAGATACAGATTCTCTAGTTCAGATAAGGGTCTAATCTATAAAGGTTGTATATTATTGTATATTTTGAGGTTTTATAATATTGTTTTAAAAAAAGGCAAAGTGACCTTGATTTTTCGTTGAAATGAGTTTGTCACAAATTCCTAATGGCGCAAGTTGTAAAAGAAACATTTTTTTGCCAGACTATATCAGATTTGCTTAAAAAATCGTGGTAATAAATTGTATGTTCCCCTGTATACAGTCTGTTTCGACAATTGAATGGAAATCTCGAAGGGTCTACGTTATACAGTTACTCGAATTAATATTCGGACGCTCTAAAAAAAGACGATTACTTTTTTAATATTGTGCAAAAGTACAAAAAGTAATGGTCATCCGTCCTAGGGGTGAATCTACACCTCTGGATCGGTGGACATTTGTAAGAGAAACTTGCCGCAAAATTGTTTATAACACAGAAAATTAGTGTTAAAGTTTTTTTTGCATCAACGCATTCTACTCATCGAGAAGAGGAAAAGTTTGAAAGGAGCCATATGTCACAAACAAATAGTTATTGAGATATAAGCTGTTAAAGTTTTTGCAAAATTTGATTGTGTGGAATTATACGTATAGACGAAAGCCTACTACTACAGTCCACACGTCCGTGTCGTTGAGACGGAAGATGATCGTGTGCGTGCCGCGACAGACGAAATTTAAAGAAGCCTAAGGCCCTCCACACACGGGTCGATTGAAATCGCGTCGTGAAGTTCGTACGTCTTGCTCGTCAAATACGATTCATGCGACGGACGCGATTGCTGTCCACACACGGGTCGATTGTAATCGCGTCGTGCAGTTTTTACGTCTTGATCGTCGTACGATTCATGCAACAGACGCGAATGCCGTCCACACACGAGTCAATTGTAATCGCGTCGTGAAGTTCGTACGTCTTGATCGTCATATACGATTCATGTGGCGGACGCGATTGCCATTTGCACACGGGTCGATTGTAGTCAATTTGTGTTTTTCAAACATCAAGAATCGCGTTTTCACGTTTTCACTCAAAAATATGAAAACATGCTATTAATAGTGCCCGAATAAGCTACCATCAAAAGCGGTGTCCTCGATTTTTTTCAGATTTTTTGTTGTGGGAGATCATTGTCAAAAACAATAAAAACCAAACTGCTTCGACGTTTTTGCTGCTAGAAGGAAAGCTAGACTTGCAGGTTTTACCGTGGGGGTATATTAAGCTCTAATTAGTGATACTACATCGAATTAAGCAATTTTTTTACCTCAGAAATGCGATTTAAGAGAGTGAAAAAATCGTCTCCTGTGGAGTCGCGCGAATCGTACGATCCACGCGATTTTCCAACTTCGCTTCCGATCGCACGCGATTAGAATCGCGGCGATTTCAGTCGAGCCGATTTCAGTCGACCACGAATCGACCCGTGTGTGGCTCTCCATTCATTTGCATTGGAAGTCACGTGGAGGGAGAAATGGCATGCGGCTGGAATCGCGTCGACCGAATCGCCGATCGACCCGTGTGTGGAGGGCCTAACGACGAATGCGCCTTTAAATTTCGTCTGTCTCGCGGCACGCACACGATCATCTTCCGTCTCAACGACACGGACGTGTGGACTGTAGTAGTAGGCTTTTGTCTATACGTATAATTCCACATAATCAAATTTTGCAAGAACTTTAACAGCTTCTATCTCAATAACTATTTGTTTGTGACATATGGCTCCTTTCAAACTTTTCCTCTTCTCGATGAGTAGAATGCGTTGATGCAAAAAAAAACTTTAACACTAATTTTCTGTATTATAAACAATTTTGCGGCAAGTTTCTCTTACAAATGTCCACCGATCCAGAGGTGTAGATTCACCCCTAGGACGGATGACCATTACTTTTTTTACACCCTGTACTATACGATTTGAACTTTTTTTGGAAGCTGGAGCAATCAGTTTACTATAGTATGTGAAAAGAAATTTTTTCAAAAATAGCAATTGATCGGAATTGTAGAAAAAATAAATACTAAAAGTTGCATTTTACAAATTTTTTATGTGGACTTATATTGAAAATTTAAAAAGTACGTTTTGTAGATCTGTGTCAATTATATGCACTGTGAAAGTTTCATCGAAATCGGTTGATGCGGTAAAAGACGACAGGCATTGAAAGATGTAAGAATTCTTAGATATAGGTCGAAAATCGTGAAAATCCTGCAATCGACCAATTTTTACGAAATTATCAGAATATGTTTAATTCACACAGATCTACAAAACGTATTTTCTACATTTTCAATATAGGCCCACATAATGAGGTTGTAAAATCGATCAATTGCAATTTTCGAAAAAATTTCTTTTCACATACTATAGTAAACTGATTGCTCTAGCTTCCCAAAAAAGTTCAAATCGTATAGTACCTACAATATTAAAAAAGTTATCGTTTCTTTTAGCGCGTCCGAATATTAATTCGAGTAACTGTATGTATGAATATTGCAAACAACATAGCGTAGAGTCTTATTCGAAGTTTTCATTCAATTTTTACATCAGGTTACATGGGACTCTGTGACTCTGTTCCCTTTTGTTCTCCGTTTGCATTCCAAGAGTTAATCCCACCCTTTTTTACCCTCCCGCCAATCGGAAGTTCATGATAATGCAAATCCATTGTCGCGAACAGCTATTCGATCGACGCCACTCTGACACGGCGACGAACACGATGAATTCGACAGGGCACGACGTTGTCGAAAATGAGGGTGAAAGAACGAAGTGGTAATCTCGGTGATGGCGGCACGAGTCGAGCGTCGAAGAGGCGGCGTTAAAGGAAGGGGTGGCTTTTAAAATCCCCGTTATCTTCGCGGTCGCGTTTAACAGCTCCATAAAGGCCGGTGGCGTCACTGACGTGATTAATCGTCGGCTACGAACGAGTTTACCTCCGCTATCCTCTTTATTAATGAATCTCAAATTCAACCCCAAGCTATATGCACGCGTACAGGCTAAGTCGCCTAGGATTAGAACCTGAAATATCGCCGTTGTTTTTAATGACACTGAAAAGAGTTTACGATGCAAACACCGTTCTTCCCTCCAAGAAGCTAACCGTCGCGTCGTGATGAACATTGTTTCCTCGATGTCGTATTTTCCAGGATTTCTCTTCGTTTCTTAACCTTCAAGCCATATCTTTCAAAATGAAACTCGGGAAACGTCTCCATCGAGATCCAGGAATATTCTCTCACCCCAGACAATTGTATAAATAAACAAAGCGTAAAACGAACGCCTAATTAATAAATATTTTACTTCGCGGAAAAATCCGCAGTTCACCAACAATATTTCTGCTATGAAACACTGATGCGTACCGAAAAAATTTGGCACCAGCGACGTTCTACGAAAAAATCGCGCGTGCTATCGGAAATAACGCCATTATGAGTGAATTCCCGGTTGATTGGTGGTCGATAATTTTTTGTTTTATAGCGAGAATGATGTTATGTGAACTCGGACCGATGCTATCAATGGAGAGAGCCGGTATTCCGCGGCAGAAATCGCGCACGGTTCAATCGACACGTGTTTTATTTCGCATTTAAATACCGGCTTTCGCGTTCCTTTGTGCAAATATGGAATCGCCGCGAATGACGCTCCTGGAAATGCAAATGCAAAAGTGAATTGCATCATAGTTCCGTTCTAACATACTAATCAGTAGTTTTATCAGACGTTAGTAATTGTTAATTTCGTTTTTAATTTAAAGAGAGAATATTGAGCCAACCAGTGGAGATGTTTGTGACTTTCTTCTTATTTATCGTGGTTGTTGGCAGATTAAACGAATACGAAGCAAGATTTCAAAAGTAATATTCGGAATCTGCTATCTAGGGCAATAGCAGGGCCACGTAATATTTATTACTTTGTATCGAACAGATACACGCAAAACCGCTCTATGTTTGCTCGCGTTCGACAGAGGCTTTAACGATTCGTTTCGGAACGGTCGATATTACGCGTGCCGAGTGACCATGATATATTTCTTCGAAATATGTGTGATGTCTGTGTGATGTCGTCATTTCATATAATTCAGATTAATATGATTTGTGGAGATCATGTATTTCGTATGATCGATACAAAATGAATAAAGTATAGCACTGTAGAATTTTAAGGAACCTGTAACTATTATTTTATCAATTTCATGTCACGTTTACATCCGATTCAAACAAATTCAAACAAATTCAAGTGTTGCCACGTGAAAATAACTAATCTCTGTTTTTATATTTTACACGTGGAAACTATTATATTTTTAATAATTTAGAACTGTTAAATTTGACGAACGTACCCCTCAGTTTTGCTACGTAAGACTTCAGAAAGCATAGGTCTTCACGTACACTTCGTGTTCTAATTATGCAGAATGGTAACTTTTGCATTATTCATGAATACGTATTTAAAATGGCGTAACGTTGAAATTAGCTTCGCGGGTCCGAGTGATTTAATCTTTCTTGCCAAAATTAAAAGTACATTACGTAATACATGAGAATACAATTATTTAAATGACATTCTTGAAAGAGTACATTTTAGTTCTGTTAGAAATTACACAAAATGTTCTGTGTACACTGTCGCATATAAAAATGAATGCCAGACTTTGAAGTGTACACAAAATGGATGATTTGAATAAGACCATTGTATTCTGTGAACTGTCACGTATTTAATACAGGGTGGTCTTTTTATCTGAAGACATTGAAATATCTCGAGAACTATGTATCGGATCAAAACAAGTGGGCAATGAAAGCTGTTCGTCGCGAAGGGGGACATCCAATGATACCAAACTGGACCCCCCACCGCCACCCCCTGGGGGTGGGGTGGGAGAAGATAAAAATCTTAAATGGGAACCCCCATTTTTCATTGCAGATTTGGATTCTCCAGAAAAAATACACAAATTTTACCTAGGAGTTTTTGCATTTTGGTTCACAGATGGCGCTGTAATGGACAAAAATCAAAATGGAAAAAGTCGTTGAAAATTGGGCATATCTCGAGAAATACACATCAGATCAGAAAAATAAAAGTAGACGTATTTGATATTTTTAAGAATGCTATTCAATAACACCATAATTGACCCCCCACCCCCACTTCCTGAGGATTGATAAACAAACCAATGAATTTTTCCAACTGCTTTCGATTGCAGCGACATCTGTGAAAGAAATTACACCAATAATATCAAATCAATGGAGAACCAAGATTTGCTATAAAAAAGGGTTTCCCATTGAAGATTTTGAAATAGTTCCCTCTCCCACCCTCAGGAAGTAGGGGTGGGGGTCAATTATGGTGTTATTGAATAGCATTCTTAAAAATATCACATACGTCTACTTTTATTTTTCTGATCTGACGTGTATTTCTCGAGATATGCCCAATTTTCAACGACTTTTTCCATTTTGATTTTTGTCCATTACAGCGCCATCTGTGAACCAAAATGCAAAAACTCCTAGGTAAAATTTGTGTATTTTTTTCTGGAGAATCCAAATCTGCAATGAAAAATGGGGGTTCCCATTTAAGGATGTTCTGGAGGTATATAAAAACGCAACAAAATTTTTGAAAATTTGACAAGATATAATTCTTACTAAATTGATACAATTACCAAAGTTTGGGTTCGATTCACTGCACCGTTTAAGAATTATAGCAACTTAGAGTTTGCACATTTTAACACGTCTTCTTATGGAGAATTCATAAAATTCCACTTCAAACCCTATTTAAACCTTGAAAAAACGCAACTAGAAACTCCAGTTTTTTCTTATATGTAGTAAAAATTAGGTAACTAATTATGTTCAAAATTTATTAGGATTCACTAAACAGTTACAGAGCAAAAAAATTATAAACTGTTACAAAACGTCAAATTTATCTTGTTGTCTCTCACTAGCATGGAAACGTGACAAGTGTAGACCACTGAATATAGCTACAGAGGGTACAGTATTCGCAAAAGTTTCATGCAAAATATACTCATGAATGGCTTTCATTGCCATGTATTGATGGATTTCGAATTTCTTGTATTTTTGTCTCCCATTGTACCTCCAGTACATCCTTAAGTTTTTTATCTTCTCCCACCCCCACCCCCAGGGGGTGGCGGTGGGGGGTCCAGTTTGGTATCATTGGATGTCCCCCTTCGCGACGAACAACTTTCATTGCCCACTTGTTTTGATCCGATACATAGTTCTCGAGATATTTCAATATCTTCAGATAAAAGGACCACCCTGTATATTTCCAAAGTAGTCAAAACCGTCATTACGTTTTGTAAATGAAACACTATCGTTAATCCAGTTCACGAAAAACAATAAAAGATTTCACTTGATATTTTTCATAGTATTAATAACTTGAATGACGTAAAACGGATAAATAGTAACCGTGGATATCGTTCTTCATATATCTATTACTAACCAAACTATATCCGAACACGAGACAATAGATGCATTCGGATAATAAAACTACGGATGCAATTTTTTACCGTTTCGAAGAGGGACAGTTGTCGATTTAAATGTGAAATCCCTTTGTGGAGACTCAATGCGCGTGTTTCATTTCGTCACACGTTCATTTATAAGTCGTGACCAGATTTGAATGCGATCAATTTTTTTTTTTGTGCCAACCAGTTCACTCAGAAATTTAACGGATACGTTACCTGATACTCCACTGCGTTTAAATACGCCTTTTATCTCGAAAAAAATGTGAACGGCTTTCAATAGAACGCGCGGTTAGCGCTTGTAGCGCAAGGAACATTTTCTAAAATTGTATGTAGTTTCATCGCTCCGGGAGTTTTATCTCTTCAGGTCTCTCTCTTCCTCGGTCTTTTACTGATCCTTTCAATGTCTACCTTCGTTACATCGTTACGAAGAAGATGCTCTCTTGTCTCGTATCGCTTGCATCCATTTTTTCACCGCTATTATCCAGCTTTCCCTTGTGATCTCACTGTCCCGAGCAGTCACTCGGAATTTTATTCGTTGAACCTGTTCCTTGATTACTTCGATTCAACAGTAGCTATCCCTCTCCCCGTCTTTCTGTATAGTAAAGGCCTGTCTTCGCCGGATTAGTTCGACCGAGCGAATCCTTAATCTCGCGATTTTAATGACGCTCGTGGCCCGTTCTTTGACTGCACGCTCGAGTTCTCGCTCAATGGGCTGTGTGCGTTTTGCGATTTTTCATCTTGCCGTCAAAGCGGTTCGAAGTTTCTTTACGCTGAAAGCTATTCGGCAGCCTCGTCTTTCGACACTTTTTCGTCTACTCCTGCTCTCGGATGACGACACCCATCCTCCGACCAATTCAAAGTTCATTCCCGATTAGAGAAATCCGTGGCTCTCCTCTTCAAACTTTCGCTCTGTCGATTGCCCGTTCTTTTTAACGCTGCGCTTCCGATGCAGTTTAACGCGAGGCAGTCTTCAACGTTCATCTTTTACGCGAGTTTCTATCAAGCACTGGAATAAGTTCCTGCCGTTCTTATCGAAAACAATAGTCTCTTGTTTCGATAGAAAGATAGACAATATTTTATTGAAAGTATTTCCCATCGGCAGTCATAACGCAACTATAAAACAGTTATAAAAATAGAAATTTAGATTATGATACTATAATTGAACAAATTTTACACATTTTTAGAATCTCATTTTGCTGGAATACTATCTCGCATATATGCTATCTAGACTGTTTTCCCAGAAGCCAGAGTTCAAAATTCTGTTTTCGCATAGTACACGCAGTTTCGGTGGTGCATAAATATGCGAAAACAAATGTATAATTAATTATTTTTCTTTAGCCGCGTCACACGATGCAAAATTGTTGGTTCATACCGCAGAATCTCTTATTTGCATTCCGAATATTTCCACGTGATATTTTTCCGTAATTAATTCATTTTTGCGTGAAATTCATTTTAATTAAGTGAAGTTACATGCGCTGACGAAACCGAACGGGGAAACTTTTTCGACCATAAAACGAACTGATACAACGCATTATCGACATCGGACACATATTTATATGTGAACGGCGATAGCAATCGCTTTAAATGAAATAAAATTGAAATTGATTCGCCGGTTTCGCTTTGACGAGCTCGAAGGAAATGGCGTTTCGCGGATAATCGATTTTCAAATTGGCATTGTATTTATCGCGACGTGTCGTCAATCATGGAAGACATTAAAGACTTCTAATAATCGTTGCGTTTCATTGAAAAAATAATTCAGAATGAAATAGCTTTTCCGATATTATGAAATGCCTAGCTTCACTATTTTCGCAAATTGAAGCTCGAGTGCACGGTTCTGCTAGAGTAAAATGTTATTTCAAAATTTCGTGATCAATTAATTGATTACGTTCTTTGGATTTTAATGATTATTCGGTAATCCATTTACAGTTGGAAAACGTTTTAAGTGTCGGCTGTAATTTTATGGAAATTGTAACGAATTCTTTAATCTCTTGATTTTCGCCTGCTCTACCGTAGTTTGATTGCAGTTTGATTCTCTGGTCCAATGCGCACGCTTCTGTTATCCTCGCGTAGAAGCGTTTCCTCATTCCCACCAGCATCAATATTTTCCACCAGTCCGTTTCCCTCCTCTTGTTTCACCTCCCTTGTTTTCGCGGTTTGTTTTTCTAGTACTCGGCTTCGTGGCTTGATTTCACTTGAATTTCAAACGCAGGGCTCCATTTCAAACTCCTTTTTAAGTATCATTCTTTTATCTTTAATGTCCGTTCTAAGTATTCTTATCTCATTCTTCATGTGCCCTTTCTAGATATTCCCATTTAACGTCCCTTTTAAAATTATAATTAAACTTACACCACAAACGAACTTTTCGGAACGGAATCTGCCAATTTGTATAAAAATGCCGCAGGAACTAGAATTTTCATTTTAACACTACAAAGAGACTGAATATAATTGAACATTCTTCTACATTTGTTACAAGATGAAATATCGAAGCACATGTACTTAAACAGGCAATCGATTTTCAACATTTCTTTTTAAAAATTCATAATTCTCGAGGTTTGCAAGATTTCCCATTTCCAACAGTTCCAAAAATATTCGACTGAATATGTTTCTCAGAATTTCAAAGACGTCGTAACGACGTCATCTCTATCCTTTCCGTTTTCTTAAAAAACTTCTCGGTTCATTGAAATCGCAGAGCGACGACGCAAATGGTCTGCTGAAATTAAAACACTTTTAATCAACTGCCTTCTGTCAATTGGACTGAATACCGATCAGGAGTTTCTTAGTTGGATCCTTGTCTCACGCTCTTCATCTCTTCGAGCCTTCCCTTTAATCCTTTAATCTGTTCTGTTATCGAGATACCTTCCTCAGCTGCGCGAAGACAGAACTTTTCAATCCACGAATTTTCTTTGGGGAACCAGGAACAAAGGAGACTTTCATGAAAGTAATTCGGCGAGCCAGTAAATTCGTTTCAATATTGTTCCGGCCAGCTTCTGTCTGCGTGCTGCTCAACACTTTCTCTGCTTAATATAGTTTTCTGCTCGTTTGCATAAATATTTCGAACATTTCAAATATTCTTAAGCACATCATGCAACGTTCTCTTTGAAATTCACTCATTTCTCTTCTTCAGATATTATTTTTGTAAAGGATAGAGTTTAAACATTTTTAAATATATTATACAGTGTTCGGTGCATTTGTGTGGACTTGTGGTTTCACAGAAATTTCCTAATACGTTAATTCATTTTCTGTGTTCCATTAAAACGTGATAAAACTTTTATGGTGGCTGAAGGGGATAAGTAGATATGCGATAAAAGCTGAATTATATTTAAACATTTTTTTCATGCATAATAATGTATCTTATTGGAAAATTTGCATTACTACTTAATAGTATATACTTTTCACTTTTTTAAGGATATGATTGTCGTCATTCTTCTTCGTTTGAAAATTTATACTGTCAATTCAATTTTGCAGTATTCACTGCCGCTTTCATCGTTATGCGAATTTGTTTCTGCGTATAAGAATAAAAGACGACAGTGTAACTAATTATTAGACTACAGATTTCTATGCGAAATAAAACTTTTCTTCGTTCAACTATATTCAACTGTATACTTTCTTTCTCTAATAATTTCTCTAAGCTGAAAATAACTCACAAGTCACTTTAGTCATAAATGCATAAAATCCGCAGTCTATTAATTACAACATTTACGGACAGAGAGCACCCCTTTTTACCACGTTTTTATTAGCTCGCTCTCTTGTCTGTCCGTCTGTCTGTTTGTTCGGTACAAATTTTGCAACTGATTTTAAACTAACTTCCCGATGAGCTAGAGACTTGAAATTTTAAACATAGCTCAGACCTGGATGACAATGCAATATTTAAAAAAATTTTTTTAAAAAAGCCTATGCGTTCAGGAGATATAAATTATTAATAATTTGAACGTTTGCACCCCCCGCCGCGTGACGTAGTACGTCTTCGCGGTCAGCGTCCCCACTCTACTACGTGTTCCCACTCTGACTCATCCCCACTCCACTGACCCGCTTCGCACCGAAGGAGCTGAGTGTGCGTCAGTGTGCGTTCGAGCTCCGTGCGGTGTTTACAAAGTTACTACGTATTATTATAGTATAATGTTTGTTTACCAAGCGAAAGAACAGTTACACCGAAATTCTCCGTCGGACCTTTATCTTTGACATTTTACCACGGCGTTCGTTTTGGATATGACGCGTCGCAATACCGTCTGAAATTTACTATATGTCTCTGTTATAATCTCATCAAAATGTTCAAAATCGATTGTAAAATTTCACACATATAAGGCTAAAAAGCAGAAAATAATTATTTAAATAAAAATAAATTTTTAAAAAATACCACGTTTTTAAAACGGACTGAAAAGTATAAAATAAAATTTTAAAAAACGCCACGTTTAAAAACGGACTAAAAAGTATAAAATAATTTTTTCTAGCCCCATGCAGATTCCTAACCCCGTACAGATAGTCCTGAAAATTTGTGATTGTGAATTTTGAATAGCTATGGAAATGCTTGTAAGATTTAAAACGAAAAACGTGTGGCGCATGCAATAGATAATTGATGCATGAACACCTAAATCACTAACAATTTTATTGCAGTGCAAATGATATGAACTGTTTTGCTAGTTTCCTCAGCGACAGCTACTCTCTACACTCCTTACTATGTATTATCTTGCGCCCCACGTTTTTCGTTTTAAATCTTACAAGTATTTCCATAGCTATTCAAAATTCACAATCACAAATTTTCAGGACTATCTGCACGGGGTTAGGAATCTGTATAGGGCTAGAAAGAATTATTTTATACTTTTTAGTTCGTTTTTTAAAATTTTATTTTATACTTTTTAGTCCGTTTTAAAAACGTAGTATTCTTTAAAAATTTATTTTTATTTAAATAATTTTTACATAGATCTCAAACTGTCAAAACCATGTTAAGCTGCTTTCCTCTACTCTTCCCTATATTAAAAGAGAATTCCACAACTCTTTCGATCCCCGGGACGAACGAATCATTATCGGTTCGCACGAGGAATTTTCCAGGAAAATAACTAGAAGGGAATGGGCGTCGATTAGTTTCCCGATTCTCGAACGTCACGAAGCTACGGGCTTGCAGCCCTTCGGTTCGAGTGTCTTTTTCCCGAGACATCGAGTGCAACACCGAACGAGCTTTAAGGAGCTTTTCCGAGGGGAGAAATGGATCGTTTTTCACGGCTGCAGCCGCAATACCGTCGCAGCTGCCGCCTCGGGGAAATGGGAGAGCAGGAAACGAAATTGTCGACTAGCACGCGCACCCGAGGGTAAACAGCGAACGTTCGAGGGACGGTTTCGTCAAAGTTCCTCGACGAGAACGTCCTCGAAGATGTTCTTCGGGGGCCTTGTTGCACGGTTGCAAACAAACGGTGACGGCAGTGAGCTGTTGGCTACAGTGAAACAGAACGGAAACGGGCTTCCGCGTCGCTTTTTTTACGTGTTCCTAATCCTCTGTTCTCCTCGCTTCCTCCGCGACCGACTGGCGCGTGTACGATTAAACATGACGTTCCTTAGACACTTCCATCATGTCGCTACCTTCATATGAAACTCTGCGCAGTTCTGATCCAGTTTTATTCGGTATTGCGATTTCGTTGCACTTTCTGTGCACGGTTCGAGGATAACACGCTTCAGCTTCTATATTACAATGCGTTTTCACCAAACGGACGAGTGCTAGTTTGGCCCCCACTCCGACAAAATTGATAATCGAACGAGTTTTCGTCTATGCTCGTTAAAGTAATTTCCCCGAACGTTCAGAATGATCGAAGAGTGCTACGTTCGCCGAATGTTCAGCACAGTAGACACCCTGTCGTCATCGTTGCGTAAAGGTGGATACATTTACATACACATTAACGGATTACTAATTACAGTAAAGTCTTGATCTAAGAGAACGGAAACCGTAGATCCTACGAAAACGTAGATAAGTAAAATATTTCACTGCTGATGGCACACGTTAAGGAGAAGGGTGTATAGTGGAATGTAAGTGGGAACATTGAAAATATCATACCAATTTACTGTTTTACTAACCACCTGTTGTAAAAAAAATCGAAATTTCTCAATTTCGAAAGTTTTCAACAACTCCAATAAAAAGGCTCTGAACTTTATGGAGAGTAGTGTACTTTGCACCTGCGCTTATGTTGAAATATTCGTATCTTTAGAATAAAAAATATACTTGCATTGTGATTAACGTTAGGAATTGATTATAAATTGGGTCAGTATTGGAAAAACGGTGATCCGATATATAATTAACAATGTTACAATCAATGCGAAACCATGTTCGTAATTACTAATGATTACGATTACTAAATAACCCAGAATTCATGATTATTGAATAACTGAAGTAATCAAAGCAAATTTAATCTGTATGCACGATTAATTGAATAATCGTTGTTAACTAAATGATTAGTATTGTGAGGACAGGGTGTTCGGCAACAGGGAATTTAATTCGTTGGTTTTTACAACCCAAACTTGTTCCTTTCACATCGATAATATTCACTAACTTTTCTATAGCATTGTCAGTCATTTTACCAAGACACCCAGCCTCTATGGAGCAACTTCTAGAACGCTATGTTCTTTCTCGGTAGAAACGGTTTGCCATTGAGAACGCCGCCTCGGAATTTCGCGAAACGACGCACGATTCGCGATTCCGTGGCTGTGGATTCCGCATTATCGTGCCTGTAACGTGTTTTCCGGTCGGGTTACGATTATTCCCGCGGTTCGTTATGATCTGTTCGGTTCGCCGCCGAGATTCCGAGAGACACGTCGCGAAATTACATTTCGCGGAGTTCCGCAAACGCGGCGCAAAACCGGTCGGATGCGAGCAAACTTGCTGGTTTATCTCGTACCGTTCAACCAGAACTCTGTCAATACACTGCGGATGATCGTCTTCGGGTACGTTTATGTTCGAATTGCGATTGAATTGCAACAGAAATCAATTTTCCTAGTCAACGCTTTACCCACCGGCAATTATCTACTTGTCTTCTTTAACATTAATCCTACATTAATCCTCCTCAAAATGACCGGTCCCAGATTTTTTATTTTACGATTATTGATATAATAAAAATAATTTCATAATATCTTATGAAATCATATCTGATGGTATACAGTCCCTGCTGACTTTATTAGACTCACCTCTATAATCATGATATTTTTAGTTTTACCATGAATAATGGGTATAGTAGCCTTATGCAAATATTACTTAATGATGACCAATTAATTTTCCATATATTTATTTTACAAAAACAATGGATACAAACACAAATAGATCAATATAATTCTTAAAACACTAATATTTTGTTAATCCGCCCTTAGCTGCTCTTAAAGCCTCAACTCTTCTGGACATGTTATCTATGCAAGTTTGTGCAATTTTTTTTTATGCGTTATGGTATAGATTATTCTCTCTATCAACTTGGTGTTTGTTGTTATATTTTCTTTGGCCAGTTCTCTTTTCAGGCACTCCAGACATTTTCAATTGGATTCATGTCCGGTGAGTTCCCGGGCCATGGTAAAAGGGGGACTTTTGCTCTTGCAAGAAAATTTTACACTTGGATAGGCAACCTATAAGGCAACCTTGTAGTACGAAATCATTACCCCATCATTACCCCATAGGTTGAAAACATCGTTGCATTCCTTATAGGATTTCAAAAAGCACCAATTCTTCAGGTGAGTCTAATAAAGTGAGCAGGGACTGTAGATATTCTTTAGTGAAGCACATATTACAATAGGAGCTGCACAAAGACTGACAATAAATAAAATCAATCTTGTCATTTTAATTATTGAATATGTACCAGTTACTTTTAAGCAGGGCTTGAAAACAGTTATGATATCGGTTTCGGTCCTTGAAACAGTTATAAAGGACCGATATTCTGAATAACTGGTATGAAGGCCCGAAATTTTGGTTGATATCGGTTTCGATTACGGTCCTTCGTACATGGATATCGGTCCTAGCATAAAGGTCTGGGACCGTTATTTTTTCGGTCCTATATCGGTCCTCATATCGGTTCTAAATACTAAGTTTCAAATTATAGCAATCAGGGCGTGAAACGGGTCCGAAAATAACTACTAACATTAAAAACGGTTATATTTTGGTCATAATTGAAAGTTGTTTTATTATAACAATAAATGTATACATTATTAACTATTTTTGAAGTGAAACTTCTTTTGGCAGGGTGTAGGCCCAATTCGCGTCACGGAATTCGCGACACAAATATGCGTAACGGAAGTGGTGGGGATGGTTAGCCGAGCTAGTCGTAAATAAAAAATGACTGTATCTCGGGAGCGGTCCATCCTACCGCAAAAATAACGAAATTTTCAAAAGGCTCAACCCTAAAGCATATAGGGTATGCCCAACCACATGACGTATGTAGTCTTTTGAATTTAAAAAAAAAACATACGCGAAACTTCTTGCATATCCTAGTAATGTTTAGAAGTAAATTAAGATTGGAAATAGTAAATAATCCTAATGAAGCGACAAGAAGATCAGGAACAACTCTCGATGCAGTATTTGCAAGATATTTAGACAAAATTGAATCAAGAATATTTATATCATATATTAGCTATCATAAGCCAATTGTTTCAATGATAGAATCATAGAAAATCATAGAAAAAATAATGAACGATCAAAATTTGCGACGCAAAGAAGGAGAGCGTATGGAAAAGAAAGGGACATAGTTCATAGCATTTTTTAGTTTTTACTTTTACTTTTTTTATTGTAATTTTAATTTTCGTTATGTAGCTAGGCTCTTGGTTTTCGCTTGCAGAGTGGTGAGTCTTGTGTTCAAGAGGATGTGTTTTGTTTTACCAGAAATCATTCTGATTGGTATTCCCGCAAAAGCGTTACCGATGACGTCGAGTCAACAGTCGCGTCGGCAATCGACAATAAGGTGTCGGTCTCTTTGCCACCGATTACAAAGCATCGGCCGATCCTTAGAAGTCGCTGTGCCTAAAGCACCGGCCGAGCAACAAAGTATTGGAACCGATATGAAGACCGATATAGGACCGAAAAATATCGGTCCTAGACCGTTATGCTAGGATCGATATCCATGTACGAAGGACCGTAATCGAAACCGATATCAACCAAAATTTCGGTCCTTCATAACAGTTATTCAAAATATCGGTCATTCATAACTGTTTCGATCAAGCCCGAAATGAAACAGTTTCAAACAGTTATTTTCGGGCCCGTTTCAAGCCCTGCTTTTAAGGCTCGGTAGGTTTAGCGTTAATCTAAAAATCTTTGTTTCTAGTACATACATGTTCTCAATGAAATTCTGGATAACATCTGGATATGTAATATCCTCTTGATCAAGCTGGACAATGTTTCCCATAACATTGCAACTAGGCTCACCAGGGCATTGAATGAAACAGTCTCATTGTCAGTGGGCTAATCGATATTCCGACCAAGTCAGATGCGATGTTATGGGAACGTCGGAATAATATATTCAGAAGGACATGGCTTGCATCGCGAAGCTTTAACAGTGGAATTTAGGTTGCGGCCATTTTCAGTATTCTTGCTTGAGATAATTGTGTGCTACCCGTGGCAAAAAAAGTATTCATTTCCGTCTCTTTCGTAAAAGAAAGAATCCCAAGAATGTCGTAGAAGTTTTCTAGAATTTAAAAATATACAGAAACAAACCTTATGGCATGGTTTATTAAAATTTTGAGAATCCTTCTATTCTATTCCCTCGACGTATATTTCGTTTATTAACATATTCAAATTGCATTCGTGATCAGTAGACTGCGAATGTTTATGCAAATTCCCATTTCTATACATATACTTTGAGAAAACGAAAGTAAGTACAACCATACTTCTTGTAGCAACGGTTCCCACGGAATATAATCAACCTGAAACTCTCTCTCTCTCTTTCTCTGCATTTTATTATTACTTGAAAATTTGTAGCAGTAATAAATTTATAAATATTCCTGACTGATTCTACTGAACTCGTCAATCATTTTAATTGAACAGTAGACTGTGGACGTTTATGCAAATTGCAACTATTATTTCCCGTAATAATAGCCATCGTAAGGTAAAATCAAGATACATCTGTAATGATTAAATTGCATAGAATCTGCAGTCCAGTTATCATGATAGACTTGTGTAATCTTATACTTTTTTTAAAGGTAGCACACAAGGAAAATTTTCAAGATTTTAGTTTGAACAATGAGACCACCGCCATTGACAGCGTCCTACAGTACTGAACAGTTCAATGCGAAAGTGGTGTAAGTGTTAAAACAAGAAGTGGAAGAACATCGTCTTTTTGGGGAAGTGGTCCACCGGTCCAATTTCGAAAATTGCTGATAAATCAAGCATCGCTTCACTTTGCACGAAAACGAAAAATCGATGGAGTAAATTGACGAACACAACTCTTGCATTAAACGGTTCAGTTAACGATTGATTCCCAGGAGTTCGCCGCAGAAAGCGGAACTCGGCTGGAGGCGATCGATCTGTTTCCGATTTCGTTCGGCGACACACGTGGATCGTTTCTCTTCGACCGAGAGAATGGAGTTTCCTGTACAATTCGGCACGTAAGGGAGCTTGTTGATTTTAGGGAGTACCCAGCACGATTTTACCCGGCACAGGACACGGGGCGGTAAACTTTCCTACCGGTTAATTGAAACGCTCGACCGCGGATTGTTTAATCTGTGATTCGGACGCGCGTGACTCCATCAGCGACGGAACAGCCGATATGAGCTGCAGAATGTACCATTGGATTAATGGAACAAGAGTCGATTTTGAGGTCTATAGAAATTACTGCAGCATTCAATTTAATATTTCGTACGTAACTCGTTTCTATATTATTGTTTTTAAACGATTAAACATCCCTCGACAAGGAGTTGATTTTACATCTCCCCGATTTACCGGCGACCCTGTGTAAACAACGACCGAATTCGCCGTTCATTATATTCCCCCAACCACAAACAACGGCAACAAATTCAAAGAACGCGAACTCCAAACATTTTCGCGTGCAACGCCCATTGTTCCACTAATTCCGGTTACAAATTCGCAGCGAAATAAACAAACAATGACCACCGACAGATTAACAAGGATATCGCTCCGCGGAAAATAATAGTCGTCACTGAGCAGACGTTTCGCGAATTATTTCGAAAAGAGTGAACTGTGGAAGAGGGAAAGTCAAAGGGAGCAAATGGTCGAATGCAAAAGAACGCGAAGGAACGGTTCGTGCTGGCATTCGCTAACAACGGTGCTTTTCCGAGCCGTTGAACGGAATGAGTTCGCAGGAACGACCAAATTCCCGGGATTAGGGGCCGGAGAGGCGGTCGGCAAAAAGATTTCTCGCAATTAGTCTGTCCGATTTCGCTTGGCGGCCGAGCAGGGCAGTTAAACAGCGTTAAATAACATTATTATTTGTTCGGTGGGTCGAGTGCCGGGCTGACATCGCCGGACAGGGAACGTTCGCGCGGACTCTCAACGGGAACGCTCGCTCGGTCGACGTAATTTCGCAATCTCGCAATTTCGCTACTTTACTCGAGCTTCACGGTAGGTAAAGTCGCTCGAGCCGCGAGGGTTCAGCGGTGCCACTTGGTGAACAGAAGCCGTGAGTTAGACTAATGAGAACTGGTTACAGGACGCGGCGGCATGGCAGCAGCAGCAGCAACAACAGCGGAAGAAGAAGGAGGAAGAAGAAGAGAGGTTAGAAGAAGCTCGTAGAAGAGAAACAGAAGAAGAAGAAGAAAGATAGACCGGAAGAGGCGATGCAGAGTTGCTGGTAGAGCGGTACGTCGTCCAACAGATATGCTCCGTGTGTCCTTTCAACGTTGAAGCCGTGAGTTAGACTAATGACAACTGGTTGGAAAACAGCGACAACAGTGGAAGAAGAAGAAGTAGAAGGAGAAAGACGTAGAAAGGTTAGAAGATGCTGCTGGAAGAGAAACAGAAGAAGACGGAGATCAGGCGATGCAGAATTGTTGGCAGAGCGGAACGTCATCCAAAGCGTCCCTTCAACGTCGACGCCGCGAGTTCGACTTATGACAACTGGTTGCAGGACGCGGCAGCGACAACAGGGGAAGAAGACGGAGGCAGAGGGGAGAGGTTAGAAGAAGCTGGTAGAAGAGAAACAGGAGAAGAAGAAGAAGAGGAAATCAGAGGAGGCGATGCAGATATGCCTCGTGTGTCCTTTCAACGTTGAAGCCGTGAGTTAGACTAATGACAACTGGTTGGAAAACGCAGCAGCGACAACAGTGGAAGAAGAAGAAGTAGAAGGAGAAAGACGTAGAAAGGTTAGAAGATGCTGGTGGAAGAGAAACAGAAGGAGACGGAGATCAGGCGATGCAGAATTGTTGGCAGAGCGGAACGTCATCCAAAGCGTCCCTTCAACGTCGACGCCGCGAGTTCGACTTATGACAACTGGTTGCAGGACGCGGCAGCGACAACAGCGGAAGAAGACGGAGGCAGAGGGGAGAGGTTAGAAGAAGCTGGTAGAAGAGAAACAGAAGAAGACGGAGATCAGGCGATGCAGAATTGTTGGCAGAGCGGAACGTCATCCAAAGCGTCCCTTCAACGTCGACGCCGCGAGTTCGACTTATGACAACTGGTTGCAGGACGCGGCAGCGACAACAGGGGAAGAAGACGGAGGCAGAGGGGAGAGGTTAGAAGAAGCTGGTAGAAGAGAAACAGGAGAAGAAGAAGAAGAGGAAATCAGAGGAGGCGATGCAGATATGCCTCGTGTGTCCTTTCAACGTTGAAGCCGTGAGTTAGACTAATGACAACTGGTTGGAAAACGCAGCAGCGACAACAGTGGAAGAAGAAGAAGTAGAAGGAGAAAGACGTAGAAAGGTTAGAAGATGCTGGTGGAAGAGAAACAGAAGGAGACGGAGATCAGGCGATGCAGAATTGTTGGCAGAGCGGAACGTCATCCAAAGCGTCCCTTCAACGTCGACGCCGCGAGTTCGACTTATGACAACTGGTTGCAGGACGCGGCAGCGACAACAGCGGAAGAAGACGGAGGCAGAGGGGAGAGGTTAGAAGAAGCTGGTAGAAGAGAAACAGAAGAAGAAGAAGAAGAGGAAATCAGAGGAGGCGATGCAGATATGCCTCGTGTGTCCTTTCAACGTTGAAGCCGTGAGTTAGACTAATGACAACTGGTTGGAAAACGCAGCAGCGACAACAGTGGAAGAAGAAGAAGAAGTAGAAGGAGAAAGACGTAGAAAGGTTAGAAGATGCTGGTGGAAGAGAAACAGAAGGAGACGGAGATCAGGCGATGCAGAATTGTTGGCAGAGCGGAACGTCATCCAAAGCGTCCCTTCAACGTCGATGCCGCGAGTTCGACTTATGACAACTGGTTGCAGGACGCGGCAGCGACAACAGCGGAAGAAGACGGTGGCAGAGGGGAGAGGTTAGAAGAAGCTGGTAGAAGAGAAACAGAAGAAGAAGAAGAGGAAATCAGAGAAGGCGATGCAGATATGCCTCGTGTGTCCTTTCGACGTTGAAGCCGTGAGTTAGACTAATGACAACTGGTTGGAAAACGCAGCAGCGACAACAGTGGAAGAAGAAGAAGAAGTAGAAGGAGAAAGACGTAGAAAGGTTAGAAGATGCTGGTGAAAGAGAAAGAGAAGGAGACGGAGATCAGGCGATGCAGAATTGTTGGCAGAGCGGAACGTCATCCAAAGCGTCCCTTCAACGTCGACGCCGCGAGTTCGACTTATGACAACTGGTTGCAGGACGCGGCAGCGACAACAGCGGAAGAGGACGGAGGCAGAGGGAAGAGGTTAGAAGAAGCTGGTAGAAGAGAAACAGAAGAAGAAGAAGAGGAAATCAGAGGAGGCGATGCAGATATGCCTCGTGTGTCCTTTCAAAGTTGAAGCCGTGAGTGAGACTAATGACAACTGGTTGGAAAACAGCGACAACAGTGGAAGAAGGAGAAGTAGAAGGAAAAAGACGTAGAAGGTTAGAAGATGCTGGTGGAAGAGAAACAGAAGGAGACGGAGATCAGGCGATGCAGAATTGTTGGCAGAGCGGAACGTCATCCAAAGCGTCCCTTCAACGTCGATGCCGCGAGTTCGACTTATGACAACTGGTTGCAGGACGCGGCAGCGACAACAGCGGAAGAAGACGGTGGCAGAGGGGAGAGGTTAGAAGAAGCTGGTAGAAGAGAAACAGAAGAAGAAGAAGAGGAAATCAGAGAAGGCGATGCAGATATGCCTCGTGTGTCCTTTCGACGTTGAAGCCGTGAGTTAGACTAATGACAACTGGTTGGAAAACGCAGCAGCGACAACAGTGGAAGAAGAAGAAGTAGAAGGAGAAAGACGTAGAAAGGTTAGAAGATGCTGGTGGAAGAGAAACAGAAGAAGACGGAGATCAGGCGATGCAGAATTGTTGGCAGAGCGGAACGTCATCCAAAGCGTCCCTTCAACGTCGACGCCGCGAGTTCGACTTATGACAACTGGTTGCAGGACGCGGCAGCGACAACAGCGGAAGAAGACGGAGGCAGAGGGGAGAGGTTAGAAGAAGCTGGTAGAAGAGAAACAGAAGAAGAAGAAGAGGAAATCAGAGGAGGCGATGCAGATATGCCTCGTGTGTCCTTTCAACGTTGAAGCTGTGAATTAGACTAATGAGAACTGGATGCACGACGCAGTAGCAGCAACAACAGCGGAAGAAGAAGAAGGGGAGATCAGAAGGCGATACAGAATTGCTGGTACAGCGATACGTCATCCAACAGGTACGTTCTGTGCGTTCCTTCAACGTTGCAGCCGCGAGTTAGACTAATGAGAACTGGTTGCAGGATGAAGAAGAAGTAGAAGGAGGAGGAAGAGGTAGAGAGGTCAGAAGAAGCTGGTAGAAGAGAAACAGCAGAAGGAGACCAGGCGATGCAGAATTGCTAGGAGAGCGATACGTCATCCAATAGATATGTTCCGTGTGTTCTCTCGACGTCGGAAACAATATCGCAGCGCACCATGCACGACAACTCTCTACGTTCCAGAATCCCGTAAATAACCGTCGAGTAGCCGTATCGTCGGAGGCTAGTTGCCACGTGATGGATGTGCATCGACCCCGGTTATCAACCAGCCGGTGTCACAGGCCGAGGCTAAGGTACCCGGAATTCCTAGACCAACTAACTCCCCCCGGCTTTTGCACGACTATTAGACAAAACGGCGCCGAGCGGTCTACAACTTCGCGACGCAGAGTGTCTCGAAAATACCGTTTTCTGTACACGTTGCCGGGCTTACTTCGGCCCGGCGACGATCTTCGGTGACAAGAACTTTGTCTCCTCTAATAAAAAACACCGACCGCTCGCAACCTGCACCGTAAAGTTGCCTAATATGAGATTTCTCATGTGACACTGCGGCGCAACTCCTGTACAGGGTCCTCCAAAACTCCTGGACCGGTCGAATACCTTCGAAGCAAGCATTTTTGATGGAAATGTTTCTTTCCGACATGTCTCATATTGGGCAACGTTAGCCAACTATTTTTGTTTAAGAGGAAACGTTTCTCGGGCTGGTTTTCAACATTGTCTCCCACATCGATGCACATTCAAAACGCCATAGTTCGCGGTTAGGTCTGAAAAGCCAAAACTTCGAGCAGCCTACTACCACTTTGCATCGATCTCGATGACGGAGCGACGCGTGTGCATATTTCAAGAGAGAGATTTACGATCGACTACCACCGAAGTCCTTCTACTGTCAGCGAGGAAAGAAGATTGCCTTGCAGAGTGATTGAACTAGCCACGCAGCGAGAGCGAGAATAGCGACGACATACAGAGTGATCAGCCCAAAGTCTCAACCATTGTACTGTCTATGAGAGGTTCAAACTTATGAGTACAGAACGACGAGATGTAGCGCTACAAGTAGTAGAGGAAAGTATGTGATCAGACAAGAGACAGAGAGAAAGAGAGATTAACCCTCGAGTGGTATGAAGAGTGCAGTCTCGAGTTAATGTTCTTTACGCCATTGTACTGTGAACAATTACAAGCACGTCATCGAGTTCAACAGACGGATGGTAGATTCATTTTTCTGTTAACTATTGCGCAAATGAAGAACGTTATGTATAGTGATTATTTATCCAGATTAATGTTTTCATTTCATCATGATTTTGTATGTTATGTAGCATGTAAATGTTGAAGTGTGTAAAGTTTAGTTTATGACCGATTAAAAATCGATTTGTGTCAGTTTCAAAGTAGTTAATATACATTTATATATTTCGATTAATGTATCGGTTTATTGTCAGCTATTTTTAGTCGTAACGAATGCTAATGATTACTTATTATGCATCGTTTGTAACTATTATTAATAAATAGAAAGGATCATGCATTTAGTGAATCATTAACGGATACATTAATCAGTATCGTACTTAATAAAATATGTATGGTGACATACGAAATGGAGGTAGATTATGTTCAAAATCAAGCTTTGGTCAACGAATTGATCAAAGTAGGATTATTTGCCATTTCTCTGGTTATATTACTGCCATATTCATCTATGTATGATATGTAAATACTTAAATTCTATTATCATGTGACTGATAGAACTTTGATGATTGAAGGATGAAATTATTGTGAAATTAAAATACAATATTTACTATGAAAACACAATATTGAAACGCATAGCTCATTCAACGATTGAAATAACCGGGACCCAAAAATTGGAGTTAACAAGTGGTTATTTCATCGTTTCGTGTTAATTTCGCGTTTTCTATAACTCATTCTACATTAACGTTTGTTTCATCTGAAAACAGATGGAAAAAACTACCACTTGAGAGTTAAAATGCACATCAACCCTGCGGAGGTTACGATCTAAAAATTTATTTTACGTTGCAATGTATCTACACAGTGTAAACTTCAAATTTTATACTTTCGAAAAGTATTTGTTTAATCACGCTTGTAAAGAGAAAAAAAAGATCGAACAATTTTATTATATTTAAAATACTTCAAACTGAGAAATAGTAATCTGTAATCTTTCGCAGGGTTAAAGACGTAGACACAGGTCGAAGAGTGAAGAAGAGTATGGAAGAGAAAGAAAGACCAAGTGCAAACGGTGCTTAGAGTAAAGAGACAATTTCTTTGCCACAGCCTTCGGTGCATACCTATAATATTAACGATACACGTAGCACTAATTTGCATTTACTTTTGCACTAAACCGAATCGAGGCGTTCGCTTTCCTTCATCAAAGTCCGCGGGAAAACGAGTTCGTGGATCGAGATCGAATGGGACAATTAAATCGACGTGTGCCGAACATATTTTCCACATTCCTTCTAAAGCAAACTTCTTTTAACATTGCCGTGGAAAGAAATTAGGTTTTGCATAATGCACAAGTAAAAATTCCGTTTCTAATTTACCGAAAGCCTATAAATACGCTTTTTAATGGCTGAGCTGTATCTAACCGAAGCTCAATAATTTTCTCTTTGTTTCTCGGGCAACTAATTAAGGAATTCTCAACTGTTGTAGATTTGAGAAGGACCATTAGAAAATTTCGGATAGATAAAGTGTTAAATAGCTGACAACTGTTCTCCGATGTCGCATTTCACGAAAATTCGTTCGCCTCAAAGAATTCCATTGACGTAAAATGAATTTCGCGTATCATGTTTCGAAATATCTGCCGTAGTACGTACACACACACATATACCGGTGTGCATTCGTCGCAAATATTGGCCCCGCCGTGGCAGGGGTTGATACACAGGTTGAAACGTGCGCGCAACAATTTGTCAACGGATTATGGAAATAAAAATTTGTTTGCTCTCCATAAAACGCGCGTCCGCGAAAGCCCCTGCGCCAAGACATGCACACCGGAGTTGCATTGCCCGGAAATGCACGAGCCGAGCCCGGTTTTGTAGCGCGATAACTTTGTAACTCGAAACTTAATGCAATCTTACGGAGCCGGGGCTGCACCCGATGCACTTTGCGCCGCGCCGCACCGATCCCCGTGTCATCGCAATCCAACTTTGTTGATTTAACGACAAGGGACCGAGAAAACTTTACGTCCGGCGCCGTATGAAAGATTAATAGAATACGCGATTAGGGTAAACGTACGTAGGCGATTTTTACGGCGTGACGCTGTTCCGCGACAGTAAAACTTTGTTTTATGGGTCGCTCGCGCTCCCTTCGGCAAATAAAAAACGAATTCCGGACGTGATACGCCGCCCGGCTCTCTACTTCATATTTATTATCGTTCCGGAAATCAATTTGAACCCCGCAGGGTCTTCAACTTTGTTTTTTTTCGGGGTGAGTGTCGACGAAGTTACGTACATTTTAATTGTATAAATTCCGACGATCATGATTAGACTGCAGATTTCATGCATTTATGATAAAAAATTGCAGGATTTCAAAAATTGAAGAACATTAATATATTACCGTCGACTTATTAAAATTATTGCAGAAAGAAAAGAATTTTTCTTTGGCTCTTGTTTCTTGCAACTACAGCTCGAAACTATTACTTCGCATATAAATCCACAGTCTAGTATTGGGTTGGCAAGAAAGTAATTTCGGTTTTCACTAACTGATGGCGTTATGTTTTGTTTGATTGGCTTCTGTTAACGTTGCGTTTGTTTTCTTTCTGACATTTCATAACTGCATCTTTTAGGTTACTTTTGAAGCAAATTACATGTAATTTTGATTAAAATTGTTAGTTCTGTGTCAATTTGAACATGGAGTGCAGAAACGAACATTATAGGCATATATTGCTTTTTTATTTCCGTAGAGGTAAAAAAGCTGCCGAGGCTCACAAAGATATATGCGAAGTTTACGGTGTAGATTGCTTAACAGAACGCACGTGCCAGAATTGGTTTAAAAAATTCCGTTCTGGAAATTTCTCACTTAAAGACGACCAACGTTCTGGTCGATCATCTGGAATTGATGATGACCAAATGAAAGCCATTATTGAATCGGATCGTCATATAACTGTCCGAGAGATTGCAGACAGGTTAAATGTCTCGCGTACAACCATAGAATATCGTTTAAAAAGTCTCGGAATCGTTAAGAAGCTCGATATTTGGGTTCCACACGAGTTGAAAGAAATTCACTTAATGCAACGCATCAACATATGCGATATGCATCTCAAACGAAATGAAATCGACCCTTTTCTCAAGCGAATCATCACCGGTGATGAGAAATGGGTTGTTTACAATAACACAACTCGAAAACGATCATGGTCCAAGCGTGATGAACCAGCCCAAACCACACCGAAAGCTGAATTGCACCAAAAGAAGATCGTGTTGTCAATTTGGTGGGATTACAAAGGTATTGTGTATTTTGAGCTGCTCCCAAGGAACCAAACCATCAATTCAGATGTTTATTGTCGACAACTAACAAAACTGGACATAGCAATCAAAGAAAAACGGCCAGAATTGACAAATCGCAAAGGAATCGTGTTCCACCATGATAACGCTAGGCCACACATATCTTTGGTAACACGTGAAAAGTTATTGGAGCTTGGTTGGGAAGTGATGTCACATCCACCATATAGCCCTGACATTGCACCATCAGAATATCATTTATTCCGAAGTTTACAAAACTCTTTGAATGGTAAAACATTCACTAATGATGATGATCTGAAATCGCACTTGGATCAGTTTTTCACCGAAAAGGATCAGAAGTTTTATGAGCGCGGAATTATGAAGCTACCAGAAAAATGGCAAAAGATCATACAACAAAATGGAAAATATTTTATTGATTAAAGTTCATTGCTTTGATAAAAAAATTGGATTTTATTTCATCTGAAAATACCGAAATTACTTTCTTGCCAACCCAATATCAATGAAAGAATAGTTCATAATGTGTATATCATTAACATCAACACAATTTATATTAATAAATATTCCACCTCGATGTATCTTCGTGAAACGTACACATCTCCCACGGCAAAAAATTAAAAATGTTATGAACCACCGAAAATAAAATATAAAAAAGTATTTGGAATCATGGGTACTAACTTAGTATTTATTAACGAAAATATTTTGAATTAATTTCAGTGGCTTTCCACTTTTTATCAAGTGCTTCTAAATGTGCATTTTACAATTTGCAGCCTTAATGCACAAATTAAGTACACGTATGTGACAAGAATATTCAGTTTAGGCTACGAATTACCTGTTAAAATCTAGAACTAATGATTTCGCTGTTAACGAAGTGACTGATTAGCGAACGCAATTATACTTATTGCGCGCGCGCGACACGGTGTCCGAATTAAAATGGTTTGAGGCAACGTACGTTCCACAATTTTCGATGAATTCATATCGTTGCGGGCTGGAAATAAATCGATTCAAACTCGGTGCATCGCGGAAATAATTTCCCGTTCGAAATGTTTCGTGATTCAGTTGGTTCGAGAAATTGCGATCACCTCTCGTCGACGGAATATATTATAAAATTACATCACCCCTGACGCGTTCGCATGTCTTTTGCACTGTATTTCTGTGTGACATTTTTTGTAGGAATTTGTTCGCTTTGATACAATAGCGATGCAGAGTTAGCATTGATTATCGTGAAAAAGGTCGCCGCATTCAGCCTGACGATCCGATCAGCGAGGAATTTGTATAAAATAAATGATCACGATGCTACCGAAAGCTTGTTATTTATATTAACATCAAACGATTCAGTATTATTATTATTTAATTTCTAGGTAGACAAGTTCATTAAACCCGTTTTAAAATTTTACGTTAACAGTTTTTTTATTCGGTGATTCTACTAAGCATAGTTGCTTCGGTTGTGAAGAATTAACATAACCAATTATGTCTTATTAAATGATTTAATTGGCATAGTGTCCGACTTTCCATTGACAAATATCGAGTAAGGTCTTTTCAAAAAGTGAGTTTTAGAAATATTGCATATTGAAGCCTCTTTTTTGGTGTAAATATTCATTGAAAAATTCCTGAAAATTTCGAACATAACATTTTTTATGCATTTATATACAAAATGTTATATACCGGAAGTTTTTTAAAATTCGTTCGTTTTTAGGGATAATAACGTGCTACCTTTTAGCCAAAATTCATATTTTCCGTTTTCAATAACCGGGATCCACTGCAAAATTGAAGTTTCCTTGATTGGCGAGAATAGTTTTTTTGTTCGAATGAAATTTGTCATGGATATTTCTGGCATCGCCAATTCCAAAAAGCTATCTCGTGCAAATTGCATAGCTACCATTTTTCGAACTTTTGCAACACACTTTACAGATTACTGATATATAAAATTGATAAATGAAAACGATTCTCACATATTATATTTATCTTCACTTTTATTGTTTCTGTGTATAAGAGAGATTTAATAAGAGAGTATTAATATTTTCGGGAGGTCCTGTTTTGTATTGATGAAATTCGGTCGCGTAGCTGTTATTTATGGACGGAGTTCCATATTCTTCAGCGATTTTCACAGTCAACACACATTCTCATCCAACTTAATGCGTTCGCGTGTTAATATGGATGAGATGTGCGAAAAGTCCAGCAAAAACAGCCAGAATTTCATTCTCTCTTTGATCTTTTGCGACAGCTTGTGCGCTGTCCGCTTTGTAGCAAAAAATTTGTAACAAAGAAGAAAAGCTTCTCGTGAAACTATTGAAAGACACGATCCTTTGTGTATGAAGATTCAATGTGGAAATGTCTTCCTTTAATTCCCCTAGCTAGCTGAAAAATTCTAGTTATAATTGACTTAGACGCCATATATGAACTCCGATTTCGCGACAGGGTCACTAGTTGCCCAGCAAATGAAACACTAACGAACGAGTCTGATTATCGGTTTCGCGTCGTACGAATTTGCGCCGGAAACGTGTTACAGGATTTTCGGGCACGGAAACGCGGACCGGTTTGGACGTTTCGTTGCCAGTAATAATAATTAAACCAGTGTGTGTGACCGTTTAACGCGTTTCGCTAAAACGCACCCGGGATTGCTACCGCGAGTCCAAAAACCGTTCAACCTAGCTGAATATCTGCGTTTGGCAGTGCACGCACGTTCTGAAATAATCACCTCGACCATCTTCTTCGAAATTAACAGATATACGTGTATTAGGTTGATGTCTTAAAGTCAACAACATATTGTTGTCTTAAAGTGAACGTATTGTAATCGTTAAGAGAAGAAATAAGAAGTCGAATAAGAAGCGAAACGGCCCTTTTAGCTCAGCAACCGAGGAAACGTTTCTCGGGACGCTCTTAGCTTGTTGATATCACAGTAGACGTCGTACGTTAATCCTTTGCAGTCGGAGCTATATTAACTGGAAAATTAAACATTTCTTCCGACCTAGAATAATTCCATTGTATATGGATATAAAATTGATATAATGAATCATACAATACTTAAATGTTTAGTAATTGATTAGATACCAGCATGTTTCATAATTTAAATAATATTGTGAATAATGATACAGCAATTTTTGGTGGTGACTGTGAGCCACCCCACGACTGCTAAGGATTAATTGTAGTTTGCAGCGCCATATAACGTAATACAATATAAGGTGAAGTGGCCTAAGTCTGGACAGTCCAAAAGTGATACCTAAATCTGGACAATTGAATTTTCATAGTAAAATCAGTAATTAAGAGATTAAATAATTATATTATATATTCTGAGGCCTTAGCTACAAGTAGGTGTGAATATTATTTCATTAAGACATCAATTGAAATTTAAAAATGAATTCAAAGTTCATCTGAAAACAGTATACAAAATAGTCTGTTTACATGCGAATTATGTGCATTTATAGTTCGAACTTTTGTTAGAAAAAAAGATATAATTTAAGCCCTCAGACAAAAAATAATTATCACGCATAATAATATTGATATTTCAAAATAAATTGGCAATCAAACTTAACATAAATAATAATTATTAATCCAAATATTAGATGTCCAAGATTAGGGCTGTTTTCAAATGTAAGTACTCCATACTGGGACGCGATGATAGTAGCTGTCCCAGTCTAAGCTTATACGCAATGTGCTTACGCCTGAAGCCGGACACGTGTTTGCGAATAAAATCAACGCATTGTTTGCAAATTATTTAACTACATGTACGTATAATTAGTCTTCTATCAGCTTGAATGACGTATGTAGAAAATGTATTCCGGTTGTGACGTTAAGAATACTTTATGTTTACATGTTAAATCTATCAGTATTACTACCTAACCTTAAAAGTTGTATTATGACAAGTTTTATTAAAACAGTAAATGAAAATAAATATATATTTGGTTAAATAATACAATACTATAATCTATGATAAGAATACTACATATTACGCAAAGCATCTTCTATTCGTCATGCGCAACAGCGCCACCAACCCACGTTTTAGGTTATGTTCGCTCGATCAACTCGTAAATTGAATTTGTCCCGATATAGGCTTTACTTCTGTCCAGGTACTAGCTTAGATTGGGTTTAATATGTCCAACTATAGGTTTGAATTATTCTTGTTAATACAATTAAGATATTAACCTAAACAATGATTTTTTTATTTTAAATTACTTTACAAACTCTGAACTGTATGTTAAAACTCTTAAGAAATTGTTTTTGTTTATTTAAAGTGATAAAATTTAAAATAGAAAAACATGCTGTCCAGGCATAGGGCACTTCACCTTAGTACAGTGAAAATTGTAAAGTTTCACAATTGTACGATAGTACATGACGCCCGGAAGGATGAGTGAACGGCTCCGGAAACTAACTGCAATAATATATTGTCATTGAAAAATTTCAATTTTCGGTGGACGTATCAAATAAACGATTCCCATAGTCACCTCTAACGATTTAATTACGTGTTCATATCGAAACTGTCGATTTGCTTTAATTGTTGGTAACAATTTTTATGGGAAGCATTCAAACATGAAATAAAAATACAACGTTCTTTGCATTCTCAAAAGTAACTAGAAAATTGTTTTCACTAACTCGAACGTATTAAATTGCTACATGTCAAATATGTTCTCAAATGAAACATGAATTGTACGTAACTTCGTTTAGACGAATTGACGATGTTACTAAAGGTTAAACAAAATCTGGGAAACGTTTGTGACGAGTTTCCTGATGTAAAAGTTTGAAATGGCATTGTAGTTGATTTCGATTGATGCGCGAATTTTTACAAAACTAAAAATGAAAGCCATGGCAATATTCTTTAGGCTCTTCGATTATATCTCTAACACATTTCCGAGCTTTTAATCCTTGCACGGTGGTTGCGGTTTAAAATTGGATGCAACGCGTTAGCCTTCATTCCGGCAGAAGATAAATACAAATACACGTTTTTTCGGGTATATAATTAAAGGATAGCATTACGGTATTTCTCCAGGTTATTATTTCAATACTTCCATTAATGCCGCCTATAGTTATTAGTTTATTATAATTAATGGACTACTCTCTGAGGGAAGTGCGGTTATTTAAATAATTCTGCGACTGGGATAAAAGAATCATCGTACTTCGAATCTTTCTCTAACAGAATTAAAATTATTTTGCATTAACGGGTTCGCTATTGTTATTACAAACACTTCTCATTTCATCTTCTCGTTTCATCTAACGTTTCTGCAGCTACTCATTGATAGTAAATAAGAAATGTCCATATATATTGCAAAATGCAGAAATTGAATGAAATTATATTTTCTGTTTTAATCATTTCAATTCACTCAATTTTTGAATGATTTATATTTGACCTGTTCATTTTTACTGTAAATGCACAGAATACATAGTCTATTAATTAACTAATGAATATACATATAGCAATAAACGGAATTCAAATGGAGACCAAGGAGTACTTCCACTGTCCCCAGACGCACTATATTGATTTTCTACGAATTTAATTAAATCAATATTTGTTCACCCCATATACGTATACTAAGTTAATTGTATGTAGTATTTACTATTCGAACATTTATCTTCCTCGTTCCCTATAATGGAGGAAGAGGTGGTACTGTGGGGCTATATTACCCTCAGTTGTGTAAAAGGTCCAAAAATGACTGAATTTCACAATACATATTGAATTGTATGAAATTATTTTTCCTTTACTTCCGTCTTTTATTCAGAACCGTCCCATATTAGTTCACCTACATTTTAAGCAAAAATTCAAATGAATTTAAATTATGAATCAGATTCTACGAAGAAATATGAAACGGAGGGCCACATACCACCCATTCCTCTATTAAATTTCGAACAGAACAGACAGCTGGCATTAATTCAATTCTAATATTTTATAGCAGACTTGTGTAAACATTGGCTGGCTTGTTCGAGTATTGCGTTTCGCGCGCGAAAAATGTACAAAAATCCGCGGCCCGTTGATTTATGGTATTTACTATTTGCCACCGAAAAGGTACATAGATTTTGGGGATCAGTGGGACCGCTGACTGATGTCAGCTTCCACTGCCATAAATTTCAAAGAATGATTCGTTGCGGTTTGGAAGTGGACGTTTGCAAATTTGATAGGCAATCCAGGGTACAGTCTTCAACTTCCGGGGTTGCTGATTGTCAGTCAGCCAGTTTCGCTCGACCCGATTAAATTTCTTAAGCAGATATGAAAAGTTTAAACGCAATTTGGGAAATGTATTCCGTCGAAGTGCTGCAACTCGAAGCGACGCAGTTAATAATGCAATGAAGAAACTCGAGTCCCCATTGTCGATATGTGACCACGCGAAATTTCACGATAACGACGCCATCTATAACCTCGTCACCCACTTTGCGTTCCGCTACTTCCGTAGTTCGGACATTTTTCAATTTATAACCGCATAAACTTTTTCCCTCGCGGAATTACGACTCGTTAACCTTCCTTCCTCAAGCGATTCCACGCGCGTTATTAAATATCGAAGCGTTGCCACCGTTTTAGATAGCTTAAATGTTATGTTTGAATCGTTTCAATGATTGTTTTACGTACGATCATATTTCTGACCTAATTGTTTCATGTTCTTTACGTTCGACTGACTCGATATTTAATGCAGTTGACTGAAAAGTCGCTTTTGTCACTGATTGGCACGAACGAAAGCATTGGTTCAGCTAGTTTTTAATTATATGTATAGCTGTAGTGTATATAAATGTCAAGAACAATGTTATACAGTAAAGCCTTGATAGTAGAACTACACGATCTAAGATACAGCACGAACCCGAGGGTTTCTCTTTGATCAAGGCTTTACTGTACTCGCTTAGTCTCTTTAAAAATTATTATTATTATATTTATAATCTTACAACAAGGTATTTTTATGTTTAGTAATCTCGAACCAGAGGGAAACAATGTTTTGTATATCAAGATCCAATTTTGTAACGACGAAAGCATTGACACACTGTTAACATAGTTATATAATCTCATTCAATTAATTTATTTAATGCTTTGTAACTAACCAGTATCAGTTTATTCTTTATATTTACATATGTAGTTGATTAATTAAAAGCTAGCTTAACATTTGTCCTTCTATTCGTAACACATTTCCATGTCTAAGACGTGAAAAATTAGAATAAAAACGGGTCGTTTAAAGCTATGACGTAGTCCCAACAGCATTTGTAAATAAAAGAGTGATCGATATAAAAATAGCTGAAGCTCTGAAAAAAATGATTAATAACCTCGAGTTCTCTAGGCTCACTAAAATCCACACGAAAACGCGAACGCCAAATGAAAAATGTTTCTAAATAAACGAACGAAAAGTTTCAATGTTTTCTCGAATGAAATATATTTGAACACTAACATCAAACGATTCGGAGGATTTTCAAAGACTCAAGGAAAATATGATATGCGCACAGTATTACAAATCTAACTGAATACATATTTTCACGTTTCAGTTACCTATCCGGGTTCATGAATGCAATCGTTGGCGCGAGAATATAGTCGTCCGTATGTCGCCATTTTTTCTGGTTAACTACGACGGCGCTTCTCTTCGGAATTCTCGGCTCACGTTGAATCCATCGTTTACTCAGAGAACACGATTCTATCCCCAGGATTATTCTTTAATTGAAGCGTAATCCATTCTTATATGACTAACTAAAATGGAAAGTAAAAGAGACGGGTATGCAATTTTATTGAAACGACCCGGGAAGCTTTGAAAAATTCTCGAACGCAAACTCGATTACCGTTTCTCTCTTCAATCACGTTTATTTCGTGTTTGAAGATTTAGAATTTTATTCGGATGTGTTTGTTTAAATTTACTGAGCATATAGAATGATATGTACTCTTTGTTGTGATCGTAAATTATGTCGATCTTGGTCAATGGAAAGTCAAGACTAGGTCCATTCATTGTTCAACTTATTAGTGGTAAAGTGGCTCTCTATTCTAATTTTAAGTTGGCCTATTTAACTTTGGCTTGCAATTTTATAATTTTTTCATTTATCAAAGTGTTTAATAAAATCAGTTATTTCGACGCTATTTGTCACGGAATCTTCATTTTCTCGACGAAGAAATTTAAATGAACTTAACTTGTTACTTCATATTATTGTCGTAACGTACTACTACTTAAAATGTGATAAATTAGTGGAAGATGTCATTGGTTATCACTAACACTCTCTTCGCTCTAATAGTATTCAAATCAAGAATATTCTTAATATGTATATTGTTTAATGCAAAAATAGCAGTAACGTAAAAATTTTAGACTGAAATAAGACAATGCTCAGATCATTGTATGCACATTCATTGTACACTGATTTGATACTGATTTTGATGGAGTAGTCGAATTACTGGATAGACGAAATACACTTGGTCACTCTAATCGAGATAATGTAATGAAATATGAAATACAATTAATTCCAAATGGCGACAGTTTATACAAATGACACGCACAAGGGTTAACTTTGTTTCTCCCGTTCTTATAAAAAAACATTTGAACACAATTTAATCACAATCGATTCTAAACAGTTTATTCTACCAATCGTGAAAATCGTAGTCTTAAAACACGTAAATAGTCGCAATAGCTGTCCATCCCACCTCGAACATCCCACGAGAACTAATTGAAACAAGACAGACACCTTTTACAACCTCCAATGCACTTAAAACATTATCTCTCATAAACCAGGCTCCTCTTAACAACTAACAAACGATGATCTCCTAAACCAAGACTCTCAACCATCTCAATTTCCTCAGTTAACCAAGTACTCATTTCGTCTACCTAGTTCTAACCCACCAGTTCCAATCAGTATCTGAATCCTTATTAAAACAAACAATCAAAACCAAATCAATACCAAATCATGGAAAGTTCTAACCCACCAGTTCCAATCAGTATCTGAATCCTTAACTAAAAGAAAGAAACAATCAAAACGTCAGCTGAACTCAAGAAAAATTGAAAATACAAAATCAACGAAAGATAAGGCGTCGAGCCAACCAAAACCAGGACAAAAGACCAGCCTCTATCGTCTTCAACAAGTTTCCCCGAACGGGAAACATTTTGAAAGACTAAATGATTCTCTTTCCTCAGAACCTGGACGTCTCGACCGTGCCGATGCGCCGAGACCTAAGAAGATTAATGTTATCAGCGTGTCGTGATTGCATCGTGTCTGTACGTGGACAGTGTAGGTAACAAATCTAATCGCAAAGTAGCCGACAGCGACAGAGGAGAAATAGAGTCAGACAACGAGCGAGCGAGACAGAGGCAGAGAGAGAAAGAGAGAATTAGAGATAGAGTGATGTCGTTCGGCAGAAAGGGATAGAGATAGAAAGACAGACGAGAGAGAGAGAGAAAGAGTGAGTGAGAGAGGAGAGGAGAGGAAGAGAAAAGACAGAGGGGCGGAAAGAAGAAGCACAGAGGCGGAAGTCGAAGTGCGACTTCGCATTGGTCGTCTTACCGTCCGCTCGGCTTTTGCGCCGAGCGAAACACTTTTTTCGCAGTGATCCGCGACTAAGCACGATCTTGACCCGAGTCGATGTTGAACGAGTAGGTCAACATCAAACCGGAATTGCACCGGTCGAATCGCAAAGGTATCAGGAAAAGTCGCGCGAAACGGTAACGTCGCGAATCCTCTTAGCAGAGATCGCAAGTTGCCGAGCTAATGACGATGCCGATTCCTAATAGTAAAATACAATTGCATGTACGGTATGTGTATTAAGCTGATGTACGTATTATTGTAAACAGTTAGAGCAGTTAGAGCTCTTTACAAGGGATTAGCTAGAGCTAGAACCCCACTTCCCTTAGCCCTATGCTGTTCAGTTTGTGGATGCTTGGCAACTTACGATTCTGCACAATGCCTGAGCTAATGCGACCAAGCCACGGTGTGTGTGCGTGTCTCGGTATATAACAAGCAACAGCTGGCATCGCATACGCTAATTTCGTTTAGCAACCATTCGATTCGGGTTTGCTTTCGAAACGTTCCGATCGCTGTTTGACGATTCGACAGTGGCGGAGGATACATTTGACTGCGCTCAGCTGTTCGATGGTTGTAGCGCTTTGCGTGCGATCGCACTGATTTGCACTGCCAGTTGAGGGTAGATCGATTTGTATCAGTTATTTAGAAAACGGTGGGAAATGCACGAAATGTTTCTCGTTGATCCTCTGTCTTTGATTTTTGTGTTTTGTGCACAGTGGGGTATTTGCCCGACTTCAGCGGTCAAAATTCAATTTTAAAAATTTTACATAAATTGCAAAATTTATGTAAAATTGGCTTGAGTTAGTTGAATGTCTGAGGAACAATCTCCCACCATTCGTTTTCCCATTCATGTATCCATTAAGCACTGAAATTTGTCGGAAGTTGAAGTTCCGTTAACCCGCTCTCATTTCTCAACGAATTCACCTATTAGCAATTGTTACCTTATTTACATACACTAACAGATTTTTGTTTTATAGAAGTTTTTTTAGCTAAGTATAGGGTATACTTTTAAGAGAAATTCACTTTTGTACCATATACATGTTTGTAATTATTAATATTTAAAGACAACCAACGATGAGTCACTTTCTTGATGATTCTAACACTTTGGTAATGATTTCGTTATGCTTCCGGCTGCGTCCGAGTGTTTATTTCTATGCCATTGTATTCTTTGAAGTTTTCTGATTAAGATGCAAGAAAAATTGGATCTGACTACGACTGACTCCGTGTTTTATAGTTGATTTACGGAAAAATGGCCATCGCGCGGGCGCGAAAATCGCAGCATTTCTCACATCCTGCATGTTCGCATTCGCTATATTTTCGTATTTACTTAAGTAAATAGTAAATAATAATAATAAACGCACAATATACACTAAAATAAGAGAACAGTATACACATGAAATTTAAATAATATACAGGGTGGTGCAATAATTATGTCCACTTTGAATATTGTCGTTATTTGTAATAATATGAAAAAATGTTATGAACAAATTTTGCACGGTACAGAGGGGCACATGTTGTGGCATAAACATTTTCTGCGTGGGTGGAGGCATAGAGGAGATTTCAAGGTGACCTCGATTTTTTTAAATCGAAAGACCTACTTTCTGTATCATGGATCGATAGACTATCGAATTCTGAGTAAAAATGTATTCACCTCCACATGGCTTAAATCTAATAATTAACGAGATATTATCGAAATAATTTTCGTTCTTCTTTTGATAATATCTCGTTAACTATTAGGTATAGGACATACGAAGGTCAACACTTTTATACTCAGAATATGATACTCTATCGATCTATGGTATAAAAAAAGGACATTCTGTTTAAAAAAATCAAGGTGACCTTGAAATCTCCTCTATGCCTCCACCCACGCAGAAAATGTTTGCGTCGCCACATGTCCCCCTCTGAACCGTGCAAATTTTGTGCATAACATTTCTCCGTACTATTATAAATAACGGAGATTATTCTTTGTAATAACTATTTTAAAAAGATATTTTAATTGTAAATGATTATACTTTTTGATAGTGTACATAAAATAGACGATTAACGTTAAAATATTTATTATAATCCGCAGTACTTGATTGAAAAATAGTTACAGACTTTACAATCTGATACGCTCCTCTTTATGGACAAATTTTGCATTTAAAACATCCGTCTTAGTAAAAACGGCATACAGTACAAAAAGTAGAAATCTCAAGCTTTAAAACGGTTGTTTTTTCATCAAATTTGGATAAATTTTGGCAAAGTTGAAGCAGTTTTAATATTGAGCGAATTTTGAACTAGCTGTGGCCGCTGAAATCGGGCAAATACCCCACTGTGAGTCGTTTGTAATTTATAAGGCCACCATGTACGTCAGTTTGCTATTTTGTAAAATATACATGTCGACCTTTCATTAACACGATGTAAGTTGTGAACGTGCCAATTATGAACAGGATAAAGGACACAGAAACAGCGAAAAATGTTTGCATAATAACGTACGTCAATTTTGTTTTCGAATTTTTTCCAACGGGATAAAGCTTTGATAATGTGTGGACGTTTTTACCAGCGAGCCAATGGTTTCGTAATATCTGAACGAAATTGTTGAACGATTCAGCGAATTTCTCTTTATCTCCTTCATTTTTTTAACGATTTAATACGTTATCAAAATGTTGTACCCATCAAATGTTACAACAGTTTGAATTGTTTCTACCGGGAATGCTCGTGCCACGTGTCAGGTATGTAGACATGTCAGGCGTTAGCATTGCACAAGCGCTTCTGCAATATCTACGTTCTACTACGTGGAATTGCAACTTTTGATACGCGTGAAATTTTGAAAAAAGTTTCAACTGAAAATAAGGTCAAATAAAACTTTAGAGCTTTTATCATTGTTTTTATTCACTCCTGAAGTGGGTCCAATGTTTGTGTGTCCAATGTTTAGATATGAAAAGGAGCTGACTCTTTGTATTCTGGAGCGTTTCGACAGAAACGAGCGTGTGCGAAGCCAGCCTAAAACAGCGATTGCACTTACACTGGTCGACAAAATTAAACTTTCTCTTTCCGTTTTTCTTAAACTGCTTTGTTTCAGCATCCTCAGCTTTTGAGAAATTTAATTTCAAAGGAACTATCAAAGGGTATAGCCGGATAAGCATGGGCCAGCGGCCCCCGCTCCGATTTTCCTGATTCCTGTCTTAAAACATCGTTTTATGTCTAGAAAAACATTGTGTAAAATTTCAAATGTCTACCCCCACCGATAGGGGTGATATCGAGGTAAATTCCCCCGCACTTAAATGCAACTTGCTCTAAAACGAGAAAAGATATCAACATGGGATAAACGGCAAATAAAAGATACAGATACACTCTATATTTCAGATTTTTTCAGAATTTTTTGCTAATTATTTATAGTTGAAAATAATTAATTAATTTTCTGGGAATTTTTTTAACTATCTTCCCCTGGATTGACACCTACCAAAAAATTCTAAAATATTGCTATGCGCAGAAATACAAAGCAGCATATTGCATTATAGCAAGTTTGTTTTATAGAATATTGAATTGCAAACAGTAAAAATTGTTTAGTTTATAAATACATGTAAAAAAAAGAAAAAACAAGAAAAGTTGAGTAGAGGAGGATTCGAACGGGAGCCCTCCAGATCATCGAGCAGAACCTCTAACACCGTGATCATACAACATACTTGTGAGAAGCTTCTGCTTTCTGTTACTTGACAGCAACAAACTAGCTTTACACGTATTTATCTTCTTCAATGTAAGCTATTTCCTAGAATATAATTGTTTAGACTTCCAACTGTAATCATATATTAGAAGATTTAGTCGTTTTTTTACATGTATCAGGTTTTCCGTACAAGCGCCGACTTCCCGTTCGCTCCCGTCACTAGCCACCGCAAGGGGACTCGGTCGCTGCGTCGTTACTGATCAAACCGAGCGTTCGCCGGCATACTTTATTTTTTTTGACACTGTTCCACCAAACGGACACTTCTGAGATTTTTTTACAAAATAGGTTAGAATCGTAGCAATATTTTAGAATTTTTTGGTAGGTGTCAATCCAGGGGAAGATAGTTAAAGAAATTCCCAAAAAATTAATTAATTATTTTCAACTATAAATAATTAGCAAAAAATTCTGAAAAAAATCTGAAATATAGAGTGTATCTATATCTTTTCTCGTTTTAGAGAAAATTGCATTTAAGTGCGGGGGAATTTACCTCAATATCACCCCTATCGGTGGGGGTAGACATTTGAAATTTTACACAATGTTTTTTTAGACATAAAACGATGTTTTAAGACAGGAATCAGGAAAATCGGAGCGGGGGCCGCTGGCCCTTGCTTATCCGGCTATACCCTTTTCAGCTTTGAGAATTTGTTCTTTCTTAACCACAAAACAAGTGCGGATATTCTTTCACAGAACGGTTCTGCATGCTTTTCAAATACAAAAGCGTTCCAATTTTCATCGATATTTTGCGAAGGGACGAAATGTGCTCTATTGTATGGTACAGTTATATTTTCATTAATTTTACTTAATTTTCGATATAAGTCGAACAACTCCTGAAGCGTCTCGCTTTCTTTAAGACCCGTATACAGAGCTGGGCAAAATGTGTACAAATTTATACAAATTTAGATACAAATTTCGGATCACTAATAATAGATACAAAATTTGTAATTAGTTACTCGAAGATTTAGATACAAAAGTATCTTGTATCCGACGTTTAATTAGATATTTTTGTATCCGAAGCTACTTATACATTTGTAACTAGTATCTATAATATTTTTCAGGTAGTTATAAGAATTAAGGAAGTGTCCACAAACTTTTGAGCGGCAGTGTAGATACTTTTGTATTTAAATAACAGCCCAACTCTGCCCGCATAAACCCTTTGAGTTTGCTGGATCGGTAGTCAAAGTGCAAAATATTCTTCGCAAGAAAACTATTGACCAGTGTTGTCAGACATTGCCTGTAACGCGAGCACCGCGCACACGTGTAGCCTCAATCGCGCGTGATGCGACTATAGACACCCCTTACCATCAACTATACCCGCGTGCTCACAATGTACCATTCACTCGTCCCTTTCTCCATTTTATTTAGGCAGCACGAGGAGAGAGGGTCGCGCACGATTCCGCGGTTTTTCACGAGCCCGCAGCGAAGGGCGTTTCAGGAGATCAGAAAGAAAGCTGCTTCTCCTCGTGCCACCTTCTTTTCTAGTTACTCCGGCAGCCTCCTTACCGAACACGAACCTCGGTTGCAGGTCCTTTCGGCCATTTTCATACCTAGTTTCAACCAGGCTCCCTTTGTTCAACGCCGGTTTCTACAAGTTCGTTGTTCTCTTTCCGAAAAGTCCGCCTGTACCAGGTTCCTTTCCTTTTTGTCCGATCAGACAATCGGAAAATTCGAAACAGACTGCGGATTTTTATGCAATGCCTCGATCAATACACGGTGTCCCAAACTTGATGTACTTCCTTGGATGGAGCGGTTCCTGACATCATTTGAAGTAGCGTTTTCCTGTACGAAAATGTTCTCCGCGGCTTTGTTGAGGAGTTATTAACGAAAACACGGACCAATCAGAGCGCTGCTACAGTGGACAGATTCCATTGGTCGCGCTCAGCGGGACCTCTCGCTTAGCAGGAATCTGTCCACTGTAGCAGCGCTCTCATTGGCTCGAGTTTTTCTTTCTTTCACTCCTTTCAAGGAAGTACATAATTTTTGGGACACCGTGTATATTCGGTGTATCTACTGTCCGCAGTTATGTTTCTGCGTCTAATACTTTAGGACAATTGACAGTTCGTTGATTCTTTTGATGTTTCTCTGTTATTTTCATTTTTTGGCAACAATATTCAATTCACTAAGCTTCCAATCTTTCTCCCGGTTACTCTCACGAGAAAGTGAGTTTGCATAAGCATCCACAGTTTGCCAGTAAGGAAGACGGTAACAGATGGTTTTGTACTAACATTGTACATGGTAATCAGCAAAAGTTTTCGCTTTCCGAAAATAGAATTTTGTAATATTGATTATTCCATACTGCAAGCTAAAATACGACAACCGCGCCAGTCTGTAAAATATTTTATGATTTAGAGCCCGGTGGTTGGGTAAGTTAATCGCTAAATGATGAGCTAGGTTCGGTACTCGGAACTTTCCCCATTAGATCATAGAATTTTAACATTCCTCCCAGGGCAAAGCATTCAAGCCAGTTTACGGAGTGTATTAAAACAAATAACGCCGGCGACACTTTATTACTAATAAATATAGCGAGGTTGTCACTTGTTTCGAAAGTCCCGCGCTCAATTAGCCCACTTCATCAACTAGAGGTTAACATTAATTGAGCCGTACAATGCAAAAGTGGTGTAAGTTCATTTGTCTGTTTAACACAAGCTATCAAGGGCTTAATCTTCATTAAATTAAATGATTGTAATATAATTTTAGCGTGGCTTACATAGAACTTTTACTTTTAATTTTGAACGACTCAACTATTGGGATTTTGCGTTGACCTAAGTTATTTTGTACAATATTTCCGATTCCCATTTTGCGCCACGAATATTTTCTGATGAATCGAAATTTTCAACGTTTGGCAGTAATTGAAGCAGACGAAGAACGAATTTCTCGAGTAGTTCGAAAGCCAAATTCTACTCGTGTTCGGTAAGAAAATGCAGGAGTGTTAGGTGAAAGAATTTAGGCTACTGAGAAGGATTACGTGTAAGCAAATCAGAGATAGAATAAATGACGAATCACCTAGGACACGAATTCTACTTGTGTTCTGTAGTAGAATCGCGAGGGAGACCACTTCTACAACGCGGCTCCATTGGAAGCAAGTTACTTCGGTCTTAAGAAATACAAGATGCTCGCGACAATGGGAGCCATTGTCACTTTTAGAGCGACTGACAGAAAGAAGAAACTGACAGAAGAAACGCAGAAAGATAAAGGATAGATCAGTTTGGTAGTTCTAACGTAAGGTTAAGAGAACGGGTGAGGAGTTTTCTTGAGCTTACTCGCGGAAACCTTTTAGCGGACAAATGGCGATCTTAAAGCCCTCTTTTACCTAATTTCTCGGCTCGCTTCTTCATGCTTTTATTACGACTCGATCGTTTTTCTACGCTGATTTCTTTTAGTTAAACGTTTCCATGAGAAGTATCTTCATTTTCACTAAAAGGTACATTCTTTCTCTCTTTTTATGTCCGCATGTGCTGTTCATTCGATCCGTTTGTTACGCATAGCAACGTTAACCGATTTCAATCGACATAGATTTACGAAACGCATTGATTGAATTTTAATTACAAGCTCTGATAAAAAAGTTGAGAAAACTGACTTTTTCCTTCGCAATGCGTATCAATTTTCTCAAAATGTCGAATAATTCGCACAATCTCAACTAATTTGATTAAATTTTAAGAAAATGACGCGATGTTTAAATGTGATCGAATGCTCTTCGCCAGGAGTGGCGCTTCCGCGACGCTCACGCGGCACACAGATTGAAAAACACCGTGTCAACTGTGAATAATCACACTAAACCATCGAAGACGCGATAGTGCTCACCGAGAAAACTCCTCGCCGCGCGTGAGATTTCACGAGGGGGCATAGGTGTTCTAGGAAAAGGTGGATGTATCGGTACCTATAAGTGGCACCGCCTCGGAGGTTCGCGTCAACACATGGGCCACCAGCAGGGAAAACACCGTCTGTGACAACAGGATGGTCACACCTGCAACATCGTACACACAAACACACACACACCGCTGATTCGGTGTCCTCGGACCAGCAGCACATCGTAGACGACGTGCACGCTCGTGCAGAGGTCTACGCTCGTGCAGAGGTCTACGCTCGTGCCGAGGTATCTACACGCGGATCGATCCTCGCGTGCAACCCCGTTGAAAAACGCGACTCGTGGGCGGAACACGTGCCGGCCCCGGATAAATGTTTTGTGTCGAAGCCGTTGAGATTCCCGCGTGAAAGGTTCTCGAAAGACGAGCAAAGGAAACGAGGGGTTGGCGGGGGGGGGGGGGGGAAGAGGGGGGTTACGAGGAGAGGAAGAGGAGAGAAGGAAAATGATCCTTTTGTTCAAGACTGCGCGCGTTGTTTGTCCGTTCTCGCGACGACCATAATACCAGAGACACGAGCATTACCGTCGGAGTCCTCTGCAGTTTTCCTTTCTCCTTTCTCTCTTCAACACCCCTGCGACTTTCACCTCGATCTCCCTCTCCCTTTGTCTTCGTCTACTCGCTTTTCAGGTCCTCGTCTCCTCTCCTCTCGTCTCCTCTCTCCGAGTGTCAAACGTCGCGATCGAATCCTTCGCGGCAACCACACGAAGAATCTCTCCAGGACCATTCCCAAACCATTCCCGAGGTACCACGGACAAATGACACCGCCCACCATCCGGCGATCCGGTTGATCTAGCTTGGTACGGGGACGCTAATGAACTCGGCGAAGGCGATTTGTTACCCGGGGGAAGAGATTCGAAGGATGGTTTTCGCCGACCCACCTCTCGCCAGCCAGCTGATAATGAATCTTAATCCTCTATGATCCGTGCCCGGTCCGCCCCGGAAACGATTTAGATCGGTTTTCTGTTTGCTGCGGAGTTAATCCCTTCCCGCGGGCACGCTATACTGAGCATCCTGACTTAGCGTGTCACGGGAAAACTGTTTTCCTGGGGCTCGATCTGGAGTATTTTTCTGGCCTTAAAGGGAACGGTTTCGTGCGGTACCGTACTTTGTTTGCGTTGAAATCCGATATACGGAGTGTCTCACCAAATATTACCGCCTTGATTGCCAAGTCATTATTATTATTCTCAGTGAGAAATATGTTGATGGAGATTAAATGGTTTCGAGAGATGCATATACTGGGGTTATTAGTTATTTTTTGTAGGTGGACGATTGAAGGATTTATAAAGGTGAACTCTGTCTTGTTAACACGTTGCGGTCGTACGTCTACTCACAGCCACCAAAGCTTTCTTCCGTTCCAGTCGTATGTCTGCTCTCAGCCACCACAGCAAAGAAACGTACTGATCTTATATTACAGACTATTGTAGGTTGTTTTCGTGATGGAGCATCATCAAAATTAGAAAGACCATCGCCCTCGGATAAAGAGGAAAGGCTTAGGCCCTCCACACACGGGTCGATCGGCGATTCGGTCGACGCGATTCCAGCCGCATGCGATTCCTCCCTCCATGTGACTTCCAATGCAAATGAATGGAGAGCCACACACGGGTCGATTCGTGGTCGACTGAAATCGGCTCGACTGAAGTCGCCGCGGTTGTAATCGCGTGCGATCGGAAGCGAAGTTCGTCCACACACGGGTCGATCGGCGATTCGGTCGACGCGATTCCAGTCGCATGCGATTCCTCCCTCCACGTGACTTCCAATGCAAATGAATGGAGAGCCACACACGGGTCGATTCGTGGTCGACTGAAATCGACTCGACTGAAATCGCCGCAATTCTAATCGCGTGCGATCGGAAGCGAAGTTGGAAAATCGCGTGGATCGTACGATTCGCGCGACTCCACAGGAGACGATTTTTTCACTCTCTTAAATCGCATTTCTGAGGTAAAAAAATTGCTTAATTCGATGTAGTATCACTAATTAGAGCTTAATATACCCCCACGGTAAAACCTGCAAGTCTAGCTTTCCTTCTAGCAGCAAAAACGTCGAAGCAGTTTGGTTTTTATTGTTTTTGGCAATGATCTCCCACAACAAAAAATCTGAAAAAAATCGAGGACACCGCTTTTGATGGTAGCTTATTCGGGCACTATTAATAGCCTGTTTTCATATTTTTGAGTGAAAACGTGAAAACGCAATTCTTGATGTTTGAAAAACACAAATTGACTACAATCGACCCGTGTGCAAATGGCAATCGCGTCCGTCACATGAATCGTATATGACGATCAAGACGTACGAACTTCACGACGCGATTACAATCGACTCGTGTGTGGACGGCATTCGCGTCTGTTGCATGAATCGTACGACGATCAAGACGTAAACACTGCACGACGCGATTACAATCGACCCGTGTGTGGACAGCAATCGCGTCCGTCGCATGAATCGTATTTGACGAGCAAGACGTACGAACTTCACGTCGCGATTTCAATCGACCCGTGTGTGGAGGGCCTTAATGGCAAACTACGTATACAGTAGTGGACAATAGTTTAAGACCGCTCTAAAGAAGACGATAACTTTTTAAATATTATACTATACGATTTGAACTTTTTTGGGAAGTTAGAGCAATTAGTTTACTAAATGTGAAAAGAAATTTTTTCCAAAATTGCAATTGATCGGAATTGTTGAAAAAATACTAAAAGTTGAATTTTTAACGTTTTTATGTGGGCCTATATTGAAAATTTAAAAAATACGTTTTGTAGATCTGTGTCAATTAAATATATCCTGAAAATTTCGTCAAAAGCGGTCGACGTTGCAATGAGCTACAAACGTTTAAAGATGGTAAAAATTGCAGATTTTTACGATTTTGAAATAATTCTGGAAATAATTCGTGAAAATCTGCAATTTTTACCATCTTTAACGTTTGTAGCTCATTGCAACGTCGACCGATTTTGACGAAATTTTTAGAATATGTTTAATTGACACAGATCTACAAAACGTATTTTTTAAATTTTCAATATAGGCCCACATAAAAAAGTTAAAAATTCAACTTTTAGTATTTTTTCAACAATTCCGATCAATTGCAATTTTGGAAAAAATTTCTTTTCACATCCTTTAGTAAACTAATTGCTCTAGCTTCCCAAAAAAGTTCAAATCGTATGGTACAATATTAAAAAATTTATCATCTTCTTTAGAGCGGTCTTAAACTTTTGTCCGCTACTGTACATATTGCGGCACTGTAAAGATGTGAAGAGTAAAGATTGTTCTGTATGTTCAAACAGAAAGATTAAGGGCGGAAGACGCCATACTAATTATTTTTGCGACACATGTTCTCGAAAACCAGGGCTTCATATTGGAGACTGCTTTGAAAGATACCACACAATGGAGAACTATGAAATATAATTTTTACATAAAATTAACACATATTATTGCGTTACATATATCTAAAGCTTAAAAAAGAATTAATAAGTTTTGTTTTTCCTAAATAATCTTACATATTATGGATTACTGTTCATTCAACGAAAATTAATTCCGACCAGCATGACACCTACATATGTATAAACTTGATACGACCGCAAAGGGTTAAATGGAATCGTATATTACGTAAATCAAGCTGGTAATATCTGGTGAAACACCCTATAGAGGTGTTTTTGTACGGAGAACAGCTGAGAAGTGTGAGCATGATGATATTTGTGTAGAGACCTAGGTTTACAACGTTTAATTTACATGTACAGCTACAGTGGGTGTACAAAGTAATCGTACACCTTTCAAAAACTAATAACTTTTTCTTAATTGTACCAAACGACCTGATTTTTTATAATCAATTAGAAGCATTGGTTTACGAAATGATATGCAAAAAAGATTTTCCAAATAATTGTGATTTACAAGGTTAAATGCAAAAATAAAAAAGGCATTTTTTAAAACTTTTTTCTTTGGGCCGTTAATCAAAATTTAAAATATATATTTTGTAGATCTATGTTAGTTATACACATACTGAAAATTTCATCGAAGTCGGTTGACGCAGGAAAAAACGACACGCATGGAAAGATGAACGATTCTGTGGATTTAAGAAGAAACTGATCAAAAGCCATTTAAAACTTCGATTTTCACCATTTTTAACCGCTTCTAGCTCGTATGTATGTTAATCGATTTCGATGAAATTTGAAGCATGTGTATAACTAACATAGATCTACAAAACATCTATCTTAAATTTTTATTAAGGGCCCAAATAAAAAAGTTTAAAAAATTGCCTTTTTTATTTCTGCATGTAACCCTGTAAATTATAATTTTTGGAAAATTTGTCTTGCATATCATTTCGTAAACCAATGCTTCTAATTGATTATAAAAATTCAGGCAGTTTCGTACAATTATAAAAAAGTTATTAGTTTTTAAAAGGTGTACGAATACTTTGTACACCCACTGTAAGTATTTCGTATTTACCAAACAAAAACGTCGAAATATTACAACGTTAACGTCACGTGCTACGGAAAATGGCGTGCCCGTCGGAGGATTACAACCAGATGACCAAGAAAGTTGTTCTCTTCTCAAGAAAAACACAAAACCCTAATTAAAAAAAATAGTTTTCCAATTCAACTACTCTTTTATCCCTTTCTGCTTTTTAAAAATAAAAGTTTGTGCTCCTGATATTAGAAAAGTGCTTGAAATGGTGACAAAAATCGTGAAACACTCCCACCAAATTTCGAAGCATAATTTTCCGTTTCGGCTCATCACGGTCGATAGACTCTTCCGTGTATCGCCAGCGTTTTCCGTGAAAAAACTCGAGACTGCAAGAGAAACATTTCAGGATATAGAGGATTAAATTTAATGTTCGTCCCCTTCGTCTACGACTGTCTACATTCGTTACCTACACGTGTCACCGTTGATGCATGAAAAACTGTCTGTGTCAGCTTTCCCGGAACTTTCGGAGCATGTGCAACAGTTTACGCGAGAACAAAATAAAAAAAAGCACGGTAGCGCTCGAGAGGGAGAAAGGGAGAGAGCAGTACGAACAAATACGAATTTTCCAATTTCGCGATCGCCGCGAACGAAGCAGCAGCGCGTCGCGCACACGGCGCGGCGTCGTCGTTTGCGCGCGCGCTGCGTCAGCCGGAGCAACGAAACAAAACAAAACGAGACGTGAAACTGGTAAACGGGTGGAGAGGCGAGGGGAGAAAACAGTGAAGAACACCGAAAATGAAAATAGAAACGGACACAATCCTATGCCCAGATATCCTTTGCAAAAACATTATTCCACGATTACTCGTAGGGAGTAATTCCGGAGGGCGATTTTAATCCGCCTGTTCGCGAATCGAGATTTTGCGCGGAGACGAGGTGCGGCGGATTGAAACGTGCCGGCGACGTTGGACTTTTAGATTAAACTTTATCGGACACAGTCCGGCAACGTGTCCCTCATGTAATTCCGTTGCTCCGCCACGGAATTTCGTGAGGATCAAAGGGATCGTGCCTCGATTACATTCACGATCTGCCAACTTCGCCTAACCGGCCCAGAGACCGCGCGCGCGTATGTACTTGAAAGTTCACCGGATCGGAAAGTCGAGGACACGCGTCGGCAACGATCGTTTTCCGCATACCGCGATTCGCACCGGTCGTCGCGTCGCGAAAATTACATCTCCCCTTCTCCCTCCGCCTCAAATCCTTGCGATCTTCCGGTTCATTCGTTTCGTCCGCCTTTCGTCCCTTTTCGAATCTCGTTCATACGAGAAGTGGGCTTCAAGGGTCCTCTCTGGTTTGATCGGTTGCAAAACTCTGCTTCTGTATTTATTTGTACGATTTACTATTTCAGAAACACGTCCTCCAAGCACATTTTCCTGAAGAATGAAGTTGCCACCGCGAACAATGATCATATTTCAATAATATGCAATTAGAAGTGGAATCGAAAGAATTGTCACCGAGACAAAGGGAAATATCGAACGAGGGGACACGTATAATTCGATGACATTTCAATACCTTCGGAAAAATCACTTTGAAATTCTGCCCCGAGCCTCTGTCATATTGAACAATTTTGAAAGTTAATATTGACAGAAAATACGATATCAGGGACTCTGCATTTCACGATTGTTATCTTCGCGTTGTCACCGACTCTTTCGCGAACGGACAATTCGAATCCTTTTTCCGCTCACAGTTTCGGCAAAGTGTGTGACACGGTTGTCGATAAAAGCCAGGAATCAGACGTCTATGCGCTTAAGCTCTCGTCAGAAAGTGATGTAACGAATTACCAATCACTGTGAATGCTTCTCTGGGGCTATCGAGAGCTATTAAAGGATTGACTGGTCGTCTTCGTCGTCTTTGGAAACCCCCTCTTCTCCATAAGTATCCGAACAATCCTCCGACCGTATTCTTTGTCCAGTTACGATCTCAAGGACGAACAGTACATTGTCAACTGTATTACCTCTATGATGACTACGATAAACATTGCTTTCACCGAGAAACAGTCACGTTGCCGTAACACGAACACACAACTTCTATGAACTTTAATGTGCTCGGATACTTATGGACTTCGTTGGAAAACACGTTACTGTAAATGCGTGTTAAGGCTACCTTTTGCGAAGATACGGCGGAAGGTTGCTCACCGGTGGTCCAATCTATCCCAGATCCCTCGTGTTAGCCCTTTGTCCGAAATCGGCGATTTTCGCACATCATGAGGCGCGACACGCGGAGTTTTCATGCGAGCCGCTCGTTCATGTCGCGCGATCACGCGATCACGTTTTTCGTTGAATCTCGGTGGAACGGATTCCCCTTTCCTTCCTTTCTTTTTGTTTCTCTCTTTTTGTTTATTGTTGTTGTTGATGTCGGTGTTGTTTGTCGGCCGAACTGCGAACGTTGGACTTGCATCGTCAAGGATTTACGACTGATTGACGGCGATGAAGGGTACATCGTCGACGAATCAGAATTTAGGGTGCTCGGACCGGGAACAATGGAAGGGACCGATCGAAGTAATTGTTTGTCCCTCGGTGGAGTAATTCTTTTCGGCAGACTGCGCTCACGCGATTTCGTGCATTCGTTCCTCCGCGATTTACACCCGCCTATCGCCGGCGCACGGATTTCGCGCTGTACTCTGTTTTCAGACGATTTTTTCGCGGATGCTGGGCTTTTTGTGCCTCCGGAATGGTTGCTAATCGTTACCGATGTGCAGAATTGGCCACTTGAATCGTACCCCCGTGAATCAGTGGTTGTTTATTGTGCGCGATGTCTGGTGACGAATATAGTGGGTTGCAGTGTGTCGTTTCTCCATAGCAATCGTGTTTTGGGGTAAAGTTTACTTTACCGGACTCAAAATTTGTGCCTTTGTCCTATAAATTATGATGCATTTGGTATGTAATCCAGTAGATTTGTACCCGGGGCGGCTGCAGATCGAAGTTTCGATGCTGTAGGATCAATGGTTCAGGGGTTATGCTTGCTTAAAGGTCGTCGCTCACTAGAACGCACCGGCGCCCACCCGGCACCGCGCGGCCTCAGCTGTTTTGGATTTCTTCTATGTATTTTAATTGATGTGCGCACATCCATTTAAAATACATAGAAGAAATCCAAAACAGCTGAGGCCGCGCGGTGCGGGGTGGGCGCCGGTGCGTTCTAGTGAGCGACGACCTTTAAGTTGAGCAATCTGCAGTGTTGTTGACAGGTAGCTAGTGACGATCGGGAGCCGCTTACCGAGCAGAACCGCTAGATGGCTGCACGGGCACACAGTAATATCGCTAACACAGAGAAAATATCTCCGAAAATGTTTGAGAAGAAATATCGTGGAAGATATTTATAAAAACCTAACTCAGACCTAACCCAGACCAGTTAAAACGCAACATCGCGGCCATTTCATCCGAAATTCAAACAACAATCGCAACATCTATTAATTTTCTAGTTTCTGTTCGGTAAGCGGCGCGCGATCGTTACTACAAACCAATATGGCGGCGCCCTTAACTGTCAAAAACACTGAAAAATGTACAACTTTGAGCAAGCATAACTCCTGAACCATTGATCTTACAGGATCGAAACTACATTACATGCCAAGTACATCATAATTTAAAGGAGAAAGGCACAAATTTTGAGACTGGTAAAGTAAAGAGTAGCCCAATTGTGTTTTGTGCTCTTCAAATTGAATCGAGAAAATCAGAATTAATGTGACTTTTGGCATTGCTTGCACAGTAATTTACTATTAATTCCGTGGTTAAATGAAACATTTTATGCAGGCTACTCTAAATCAATTAACCTTCAGTAAGAGAGCCAATTAGGAAATTGCGATAAAATGAGCTATATAAACTATCTTATAGAAACTTTAGAGCAGTATGTACGTGAACGCGATACGATTCTTCAATGACTATAAACTAGAAACTGTAGCGCGTTAAATGTGTACGCTAAACGACAATCGTTGGTCATTACTAAGATGCTTCGCTACCATTAATTCGGAATGGAATGACTACTTTAATGATGAGCATACTGGGTGGTGTAAAATTTACGTATCACAGAGATAAGGAGAGTACTTATTGTTATTTTGTATTGTTAAAGTGATTTAATAGTGACGTGGCAGAAAATAAACAAAGTTATATGTTAGAGAAAACACAAACGTCTGGAAAATGAACAAAATCTAGTAATATCCTCTTAGTAGTAAATATTTGATTGAAATAATATTAATTGAAACGGCAATTATTTTTTCAACAGCCTGATACATGATATTTATCAAAAAATTGTGGATCTTTACGTATGCATGAAATTTGCAAATTTATAAAAGACAAGGATGCAGTTAGTAAAACGAACTTTAAGTATTCTGCTTTTCGTGACTTACCCGGTGTGCCAACAGATTCTAATAACCCTCTCGGCGAGAACTATGAATGTTGAGTACCTTCGGCACTCGCGAAACTGTTAATCCTATCAGAAACGATCTTCGTGAACGACGCCTTATCCGTCCTCCTATTGCCGGTTATTAGGGATGCGTACTATCTCTGTGAAGGTGTGAGTAAAGAGCTGAGGAGGAGATAGAGGGTGGAGAACGACTATCACTGGATAGAGTGGGTGGTCGAGATAAAGAGAAATGGCGCGTAAATAGGGAGGAGCATCGAGTAACGGAGTTAAGGAGACAGGAGAAGGCATGGGCGCTTGTGCCGGCTCCATAAAGGCACGTTTACACTGCCGCGACAAGGCACGGGCACGAATATTCGGCACTTTGCTTTAACAAGCCATGGAAAAAACGTCGTCAACACTTAAGTGGAGAATTCGAGCTTCTTCGAAGCTCCGACAATCATTTATCGTACGTTCATGTACTGTCCGAGGATTTAGGTAATTTTTACCACGTTTTTATTAGCTCGCTTTCTTGTTTGTTTGTTTGTTTGTTTGTTTGTCTGTTTGTTCGGTGGCAAATTTTGCAATTGATTTTAAACTAACTTCCTGATGAGCTAGAGACTTGAAATCGGTTACATGTTCTTCTTTTACCACGTTTTTATTAGCTCGCTTTCTTGCTTGTCTGTTCGGTACAAATTTTGCAATTGATTTTAAACTAACTTCCCGATGAGCTAGAGACTTGAAATTTTAAACATAGCTCAGACCTGGATGACAATGCAATATTTAAAAAAAATTTTTTAAAAAAGCCTATGCGTTCAGGAGATATAAATTATTAATAATTTGAACCTTTGCACCCCCCGCCGCGTGACGTAGTACGTCTTCGCGGTCAGCGTCCCCACTCAACTACGTGTTCCCACTCTGACTCATCCCCACTCCATTGACCCGCTTCGCACCGAAGGAACTCAGTGTGCGTCAGTGTGCGTTCGAGCTCCGTGCGGTGTTTATAAAGTTACTACGTATTATTATAGTATAATGTTTGTTTACCAAGCGAAAGAACAGTTACACCGAAATTCTCCGTCGAACCTTTATCTTTGACATTTTACCACGGCGTTCGTTTTCGATATGACGCGTCGCAATACCGTCTGAAATTGACTACATGTCTCTGTTATAATCTCATCAAAATGTTCAAAATCGATTGTAAAATTTCACACATATAAGGCTAAAAAGCAGAAAATAATTATTTAAATAAAAATAAATTTTTAAAAAATACCACGTTTTTAAAACGGACTAAAAAGTATAAAATAAAATTTTTAAAAACGCCACGTTTAAAAACGGACTAAAAAGTATAAAATAATTTTTTCTAGCCCCATACAGATTCCTAACCCCGTACAGATAGTCCTGAAAATTTGTGATTGTGAATTTTGAATAGCTATGAAAATACTTTTAAGATTTAAAACGAAAAACGTGGGGCGCATGCAATAGATAATTGATGCATGGACACCTAAATCACTAACAATTTTATTGCACTGCAAATGATATGAACTGTTTTGCGAGTTTCCTCAGCGACAGCTACTCTCTACACTCCTTACTATGTATTATCTTGCGCCCCACTTTTTCGTTTCAAATCTTACAAGTATTTCCATAGCTATTCAAAATTCACAATCACAAATTTTCACGACTATCTGTACGGGGTTAAGAATCTGTATGGGGCTAGAAAAAATTATTTTATACTTTTTAGTCCGTTTTTAAACGTGGCGTTTTTAAAAATTTTATTTTATACTTTTTAGTCCGTTTTAAAAAGGTGGTATTTTAAAAAATTTATTTTTATTTAAATAATTTTAACTACCGTTCAGAATGGTAAGAACTACGACTTTGTAGGTTAAATATTTCAATAGAGGACTTGATTAGTGTCGAACATAGACATATAGAGATAGACTGCGCGGCCTGTACGATGCGCTGAAGCCCACAATGGCGGCGCGCGAGAGAGAGAGCATTAGCCGGGGTCCACAGCGCTCTCTTTCTAATTGATGTGTCGGTGGGGAAAAATTCCCCTACTTGCTTGCTAGATAATGTAGATTTCTACATAGTATTGATTAATTTGTTAATATTTATTTGGTTTTTGACATTTATTTGTCTTTTGGTTCCCTACCATCGAATTGTAAAATAATAACAAATTAGAATAAACATTTAAAGACACACGTTTATTTATTGGAGAACGTTCCTCCACACATGGCCGTTCCTAGGTGTACAGCCGCCTGCGTGCTGAGCAATTTTTCGCCGTCCCCCACCCTCACCTTGACAATGAGAAAAAATATTTAAACCAGTATACATAAGTGCTTTATTCAAATTTATAATGAGAAATTCAGTATAAATAAATAAACGTGTGTCTTTGAATGTTTATTCTAATCTGTTATTATTTTACAATTCGTTGGTAGGAAACCAAAAAACAAATAAATATCAAAAACCAAATAAATATTAACAAATTAATCAATACTATGTAGAAATCTACATTATCTAGCAAGCAAGTAGGGGAATCTTTCCCCACCGACACATCAATTAGAAAGAAAGCGCTATGGACCCCGGCCACGGTGTATTATAGAGGTGTTCTGGCTACTCTCGGGAAAGTGAAAAAGATAGCGCTGGGTTCTCTCTGGTCGCCGCCAGATGGATCCGTGTTCTAAGGTATCATTGTATCAGTGTATCACGTTGCCTCCATTGCACTCCATAATGGAGCAGCAATGGAGTGCAATGGAGGCAACGTGATACACTGATACAATGATACCTTAGAACACGGATCCATCTGGCGGCGACCAGAGAGAACCCAGCGCTATCTTTTTCAAAACTTCAGCCTTACAGAGGGCTTAGTCGGAACACCTCTATAATACACCGTGACCCCGGCTAACGCTCTCTCTCTCACTCTTTGTACCGCGCGCCGCCATTGTGGGCTTCAACTCGCCCATAAGACGGCGCAGTCTATCTCTATATGCCTATGGTATCGAACGGTTCTCCATCTTGCGCCTTCCGAAATTAACACTCGGCAAAGAAATACAGGTTTATTTGTTTTCTAACCTCAGGCTATAGAAACTGTCTCGACGGAACCGTTTTCGACGGAACAGGATCCGCGCGCATCGTCCGTTGTTTCCATTAAAATCATCTGCTTTCAGACAAGATTTCGAGCGTGTTCCCGCGAACAGGCAGGCGGCGGCAGTGTAAACGCGCCCTTAGGAAAACAGGGACGAGACTCGACGGAGCACGATACTTTGAAACAGCGACGGCACAGATGAGAAAATTACTGAGGTATGTACAAGGTGAGCCATCTAAGACGAACCACTTGAATAACTTCCATATTTTTTGAGATCGGAAGAAATGACCTGGAGTGTGGGGAATGAGTGGAGGACGTCGCGATTCGTGCTATGTAGTTACCCCTATTATCGATACGTAGATGAGACAATTCTTGGAACGTGACATCGTGTATTTTCTCAGAGGGAATTTTTGCAGCAACGCTGAACACACGCACGGTAGGGATAATATGAAGTGGTCAGTTGTGGGGGAACAGGGATATTGGTAGTGGGGTCGTGAAGCGACGACGGGGAAGAAGTTGTCAAGGCCTGTTTCACTGTATTCAGGTAGCTTGCCTTCGGCGACCCACCCTGTATATCGCGTTGGAGGGCGGTGGTGGAAATGAAGGGTCGCAAAGATAGGATTAAGCGGGGAAAATGATGGAAGTGGTTTCAGCAGGCGGAAGAAGAATGTAGAAATGAAACGTTCGCCGGGAATCGAATGAACGTAAAATGCATGAAGGGATGAAGCGCGACGCGGCTCTGCCAGCAGAGACGTGAAAAATGGAGTGATTCGAAAGACGATAAAATGTGTGTTATCAAAGACCGAAGCGAGCACTTGACAATTGAAGAGGTATTAACGGGGGGGATTGTTATGCGGTTTCTGTGCTAATGGGTTAAAATTAGAAGACCGATACGCGGAAGGAATTAATGATGAAGGAAATTAGCTGGCTGGTAAAATATGCAGCGCGCAGAGCACAAAGAGATTAAAATGATCATGGAAAATTCTATTGGGACGTCCCTCGTCGGTCGAATCGAAATTCATCAATAATTCTTCTCCGATCATTTAGAATTAGAAACGGCTGAATGTTTTTAATGGATCTTTATGTAGACATACAATTTTCATGAATTAATTTATACAAATTGAAGGACGACAAAAATGAATCTTGTTTACTGCAGCAAGTTGTAAGAGATCAAATATAAATGCTTCAAACTTGTTTTTATCAATCCTCGTAAACTTTTTCTTTTAGCGAGTCCATGAAATATCTGTCTTTCGCCCAAACAAATTACACGAGAATGTTGAAGAACAAGTCGAGTATTGCCTCGCATCTTTCCAGAAGGTTTAATCAAGAATTTACGAGTCTATGTTTGTATAAAATTTTGAAATCCTTCGGGACTCGATATATATCATCGTCTGCGAGTACCTTACTGACCAATTTTCTCAAGAGAAAGCTCCGTGTGTACAAAGAGGGCTTACCGCGGACTTTGTTTCGCGTTTTCGTTTAAAAATGGCTCTCTATTTGGTCACGTTATCAGTTACAGGACATCCTGGGCAAACAGCGAACGGAGGGGTCTTTGGCGAGATAAAAGTCTTCGAGTTAAGATGTCTTCTAGATGCCTCGGAGGAACATTGGGGAAGGAAGCAAGAAGAAACACAGAAATTAAGAGTGATCACGAATGAGGCAAGACGATAAGGTGGAGAGAGAAACGGAGAAAGAAGAAAGAGAGAGAGAGATGGTTAGAACGCTTCAGAAAAGGGTAGGCTTGAGCCAATTTCATTTACCTGCGCCGGTAATTTGGGCAGGCGCCGCGGCATATTGCACTAAACGTCGCCGTCGAGACGGAGAAAGACAGACACGGTCTATAAAGTCTGAATTAAAGCGCCTGCGTAATTGCGGCCGGTTCCCGTAATTATTTTCCTAGTATGCGCCGTAAAGTCAAAACTTTCTGCCCGTTCCGAAAGCTGTGCCAACCCGAACGATCCCCTTTCGAGAATAATCGATCAACCACAGAGTCTTTCGCGATATGACACACCAGTTGGGCCGACCTTCGGATTACAATGATATTTTCACGAGTAGGGTATTATCATCCATTGTAGCATTGTATTTATTCTCTCATTAAAAAAATCACGATTTTAAAGTAAATGATTTGTTATCCTAAGGCTCTGCTTGTATTAAAAGGTTTGCAAATATCATACATGCATAAAGATCTATAATTCTATCATAATCATGTATCTACTTAATGATTTCTTCTTCCTTCTTCTACAAACGAGCTTCATTAACTCAAAATTGAAATAAAAACCTTTTTTCCTTTCTATTGTAAAATGGAGTAATAGATTGGAGTTGTTGACAAAATTTTCTTCTCGAAGAACGTTTTCTTTTCTCGCTAACAATTGTTTCCCCAGAATGAAATGCAAACAAATCCACGGAAATTAATTTCCCGTTTAACCGTTAGCACTTATACCTGATAATTGTTCAGCTTTCTAATGAATTATTTTCGAGCTTGGTTAATTAGTATCGTTAACATTTCACGAAACGCGGCGTAAAAGTGATCCTGCGAAACGTGTGAAGAATATTCGGCGGAACGTTGCAAGTTTTAACCGGCCGCCAGAACGATGCGCCTATTCTTTCCCGGAATCATTAAAATGTTTCGCTTTACCGATAGCTCCATTAGAGAGAATTAAAAAACAAAAAAGACAAAATCGCGTTCCAGTGCTGTTCATTAATGCATTCTATCCCACCCGCACCCCCATCGGTCGTTTAACCGGTAGGAAATGATCGCGAGTCTTTCATACGATCTAACCGGCGTTAAATATTTCATTGTGCATTGTTGCGGCCACTTTATATCACGATTAATAAACGATCGTCCGTATTGGTTACGTATTAAACGATCGATGCGCTCTGCGGTTTTTTATTCGCGTTCAGCGAACGAAGAACATCAGGATATGTACCGGCGTATCCATAAAAGTATATCGCAATACCGTGCATGATGTTGGTTCGAGATATCATATCATCCGACGACATCCTTAAGTATGCAGAAGTTAATGTGCATATACTCGCGCGGCAATATATACGCATTAACGTATACATTATATACAACCAGTATAAATCAGCTGCTGTATATAATATATATGATTATATATTTATGGTATGAATACAGTACCGTTTATAAATATCGACACGACAGGACAAATTTTACATTTTTATAAGGTACTATGCAATGTACTTCGATTCAATTAAGATTACGTGTTTCAGGTACAACAGGACATACTAAAAATGTTGATAACATTGGTACTAGACAGAAATTTGTTTGAAAGTTACCGAATCATATTTTTGTTAAGGTTTCTTCATATTGTCACTGGATTCGTAAGCTTACCGCTCTTTCATTATAGAATTTTGCTTGCAGAACGATTCGTACAATTACCAGCGGCACTGTACACTATAAATATATAATTGTATATATTATCCATACATATGTATATGTCGTATATATTTATAATATACTATATCGTTCGTACGAAACATACCAACATCAATCAACAGACATTACACGTGTATAAGTACTTAACGTAGATGTGGAAAGCATATAGTGTTACAGGCAATGTCCGAGTATTACAGGCACTTTCAGAAAACCCAATGAGCCAGCAGCTTGCATAGACGAAACCAAAATCAGAATAGATAATTAGCGAGGAAGATGGACAGAGCGATAGAGAAATAGAGAGAGAGAGAGAGAGAGAGAGAGAGAGAGAGAGAGAGAGAGGGGGGGGGCAATGAACGAAAAATAGAGAAATAAAGCGCACGAGAAAAGTGAAAATGAAAGAAAATCTCGTAGACAAGGAAACGAATAGAAATCGAAATAAGAAATGAAGGCAGGATAAAACAGAGGCGGTACAGAACGAGAAACGCAGGTAAGAAGGCGTACAGAAGAAAGCCTAATTATTATGAAAAGAGGACGGCGTAAAATACAGAAACGTTCGACAATATCCGATATTTAGTTTATGTGGCAGTCATTATGCAACAGCAGATCGAGACGAACTAAAAGAGACGGCAGGAAAGAAGAGAAAAGCTCGTCCAGATACACAAAATCGATCAGACCATGACCAGACAACTTTCGTTTACATGAATAATCGTGAACGTTCGTGTTTCAACAGCAACAAGATAAAAACATCATTACGAGTCTGGGTGTCTTCTTTCAAACGCTAAGTGAGTGTGTCTCGAGTTAATAAGAGCAACACTAACAATAATAATAATAATAATAATAATAATAATAATAATAATAATAATAGAAGAGAAACAGTGTAATTAGTAATAATAGTAGTACAACACGATGTCATGCAAGTGAGCAAAAGATCCTCAGAACTATTTGGCAGTATATGTGTTGCGAGTAGCTTTCAAACGAATAAAAGAGAAACGATTCTTCCCTACGCCGAACGTCACCGCGAATCCGATCGAATCTAGCGTGTGTTTCATTCGTGAATGACTTTTCTCAAACGTCATCAAACGTCACCACAGCCACATGGTGAACGTTCAGAGAATCGAGGAGCTTCAATGAACCTGAGGTCGAGTGTTGCAAAATTGGACGACGTTTCGAATAATGTGCATTTATCGAGCACTCTTTTATATTATAATAGATGTTCTTACATAGTACACAATTATTCGTTGGTACACCTCACAGCGTAAACATGTCGTAAATGCAGAAGGTAATGGAATTTAAAGAGTATCATTTCTGTTCCTCGGTACACGAATTACCAAATTTTTAACGTAAATTTGACAGAATTAGTTCATTATTAATTCTTAAGTAACTCAAGCGAGTGATGTACAATGTTTCCAGGAGTAGAGATTTGTACAAAAATTTGTCTTACGCGGTTTTACATTGTGTTCCTATTTATTGACCAATGGAATTACAATAAAGCCGTAATTTAAGATAACGAAAACCGTAGAACCTACGAAATACGAGTATCCCCTCCATTGGAAGGTATACCCCGCGAGTGGCCGAGCTGCGCAGTCGCCGATCAGTGTAAGGCCGTGCTCACAGTGGCTCCGATATCGGCCGAGTTGGTCGACGTCCGACGCATCTATTCTCTTTTTTCGAGCGCGCGGGGAAGAGACACAACGTCGGACGTCGACCGAATCGTGCGACATCGGAGCTACTGTGAGCCAGTGTGCCCAGATGGGACGCTTTTTTTTCGCGCATGCGCGACTTTTTCAGCCTCAGTAAAGTACGCTACACGAGGAAATGTGGCACCTTGAGCACCATGCCGAATGTTAAGAAGTTGATATGAACTGATTATGAAAAACGAATTAATGACAAGTGTATTTGTATATATATCCGTATATACATATGAAATATTGAAATATTATTAATTATTATATATAATTTTAAATTATCGTTACAGGCCCAGATAAAAAAGTTGGCAAAACATCATATTTAAAAATTTTGTATAATTCCTACCAATTGCAATCGTAATAAATTTTGGTTTACTTATTCTCTAGCAAACTAGCCGGTCTAACATCTTAAAAAAATTCAAGTCCTTTGGACCAATTTCTAAAAAGTTATGCGATTTTTAAGCGTGTCCACTTATCGCCGCTGACTGTAGCTGCCTCAGGGCTCTGCTACATCATCGCCTCGGCCGCATCATAGCTACGTTACTGTTTTGGACGCGCATGCGCGAAAAAAAGCGTCCCATCTGGGCACACTGCTGTGAGCGCGGCCTAAAGGACCAGTGTCCGGACCAGAGTTGCCATATTCAGCGGCTCATCGGCTCCTTCTGGCTCCTTCCCTCTCCTAGATTCTCCGTCAAACCTGCCTCGCTTCCCCCACTCTTACCACTACCGCTGCCGCGTGCCGCGTGGAGCATGCTACCGAGTGTCGCAGAAAAAACCGTATGCTTATACAAGCTGATATGCTTCGGAAAGGTAGGTTATACTGCAATAACGAAATAAATTTATTCGTGTATTGTTAAATAAACACAAATTAAGGTTTGAAAAATGTATATTTGCGACCTGCTAGTTACAATCATCGCTTTCGCTGGTAAATTCGCTTTCGCTTCCTATAAGAACATTTACAAATTCTTGCGGTATACTTTCTTTTTTGTACATATCGCTATTAAAATTACTTATTTAAGAAAAAGACATTTATTTTCTCATTTATTTTTTTTTACTTAAAGTGAAATCCTCGAATTCTAGGTACGCTTTTGTGTATAAACAAAGCAATGCCCTGACTATTTCTAACGAAGATTTTTTTAATTGTACCACATCCGAAGTATCTGATAATCCTGATTCAAATTGCGATTGTGACATACTAGATTCCGTTTCACTGTCTGGTTTACCAGTTACTTCTATTTCAAAAAATTTAATTAATGCAGCCCATTGCTCTAATATCCTATGTACACATTCGTATAATGCCAACCACCTGGTTCTGGATGGTTAGAGAGATATGAGAGAGCGTTTATTATGATTAATAATCGTTCAATTTTGGGACGAAATTAATAAGATGTGTGAGCCTGACGGTACAAAGCCATTTAAAAATATTTCAAATTTGGTACTGGCATGTTCATCGTTCTCATATTCAAACGCTGAAATTGAACGATTTTTCTCTTTAGTAAATGAAATAAAAACGCCAGATCGCAATCGATTGCAGCCTCAAATGGTTGCTGCACTCGGTAGAGTTAAATTAGAATTTAGAAATACTGGTATGCAATGTAGCAATTACATTATAAGCGACGATTTTGTACAAAATTTTAATAGTGGTATGTACAAAAAAGGAAGTATACCGCAAGAATTTGCAAATGTTCTTATAGGAAGCGAAAGCGAATTTACCAGCGAAAGCGATGATTGTAACTAGGAGGTCGCAAATATACGCTTTTCAAACCTTAATTTGTGTTTATTTAACATTACACGAATAAATTTATTTCGTTATTGCAGTATAACCTGCCTTTCCGAAGCATATCAGCTTGTATAAGCATACGGTTTTTTCTGCGACACTCGGTAGCATGCTCCACGCGGCACGCGGCAGCGGTAGTGGTAAGAGTGGGGGAAGCGAGGCAGGTTTGACGGAGCATCTAGGAGAGGGAAGGAGCCAGAAGGAGCCGATGAGCCGCTGAATATGGCAACCCTGGTCCGGACCTGTCTCGCGCTGAACTGTCGGGTGGGAGTAACCGATTCTACGTAATCGACTCTCGGAGCACTATCCCATATCCAACGAGAGAACAGTACCGTTGCGCGCAGCTTGGAAGATGGTGGGGGCGCAGCGAGCCTATCATCTCTCCCTCCACTATCCATTCCCTTCTTCCTTGCACCATTTAGGACGAAGATGCGCAGTGACGAACGAAAACTGGTCTTCACGCGGTACTGTTCTCTCGTTGGATAGACTATAGTCGCCCGAGCTTGGTTTAATTGACGGTATGCAATAAGTTTGCGGCCGCGCAAACTTCGCAAAAAGATAGAACTACACGATCTAAGAAACAAATGTTTTCTTAGATCAAGACTATACTGTACTTGTTTGACTCGTAGTGATTTATACAAAAATTTGTGTTATCTAGTAACACACATACTCGTAACATATAAATTTTGTAATAACGGGTCAACTAGATTACCAGCAGAACCGATTGGTTCGAAAGTAATCTTTTCATCTACGACACGGAGTCGAGGAACGTTCAAAGGGCGAATGAAGGCGGACACAAAGTACAGTAATTTTGGAGGGAAACGTTTTAGCGTCTATCGCCCCGGGAATGTAATTACAATTAACGAAGATGAGACGCGATTCTTGCGAATCGATTATTTCTAGGCAGCTGGCCGCTGAAGATCCAAACCGACAGACACCTTTCTCCCAAGTGAAACAACGTCGTCTTTTCTTTCCTCATTATAGAACCTGGGAAATGGGGCAAGTGCGACGAAGTACAGCGAAAAATTCAATCTTTTTTTGCCTTACTCAAAGCTGCAACGTTACCCTGACCCATTTCACTGGCGACGCCTCGCCTCCAGCTTGTATTTAACATCGAATTCATTTTTATTCGATGCCTCCGCCGCCTCTAGCCAGCCGCCACCGTAACTACAGCCTGTCGCAAAACGAATTTTTCGGCCCGATATAATTTTAACAAAACATCCGGCAACGTCACTTCGTCGAGGGTGCTCTCGTGCGAGCCATTGTGAACTAGAATTCAACGTTATTTTTCCTGTCGTTCGAATAAACGAGATGGATTCGGCGTCGGCGAGTAACAAAAGCGTGAACAGCCGCGTTCGGGTTCTCTCACTCACTTCGAGTTAGAGTTAAAAGGCTTTCTGAAAGCTTAAACAACAACCCTACATTTGCACGTTTGTCTTTCTTTAAGTATAGATTATTAAACATTTATTCGGACCGTTATTCTTAAAATGATTAGTGAGAAACAAGTTGTAAGTGACTTTCCAGCGTTGCCGACTTTCAGACTTTCGATCTTTCCGAAGATGGTTTGCTCTAAAATGAATTTAGTGTGTACGTAGTAATAGTAATTTTTATAACAACGTTAATAATCCTGTGATCAGTAAATTAATAATAGCTGCAGCTACATGATGCTTTTTGAAGAACGAAACTGTTCCACATTTTGTCATGAAATTATCTAAGAATATTCTATGTCTTCATGTATCATCAAATAATAAAATTATTTATCTGAGGCTTCGCATTTTCGTTTCATTCACATCTTTCAGGATAGTGCCATGGTTTTCTCTACATCCTGTGCAGTAGGTTTGTAATGCTTGAGTTTCATTGTTCTACATTCGTACAAAGTGTGATAATAAGCTTTCTCGACGAATATTTTCGGAAATCAAAGTCATACACATAATACAAGAAGGTAGGACTAATTAATTTCGAGAGAATTTCCACATAGTCAAGCTGTTTCCATATCTCAAAGACTGTGATACGATGTATCTGATTTAACGTACACAGAGCAACATCATCATTTATTTTCGCAACAGTATTTTGTTGCTGTGAATCGCCGCGCCGCGTCTCGTCTCGTGAATTTCGAGTGTAATTAAATTTCATTCAACGCGCGAGTAATTAATACTAACTTCAATGTTTCCCGTAAACGATGTAGTAATAAATTTCAGGTGGCATCGTATAATCTACTTTACGAGTTTCTGTTATTGCGACCTCACTGGTCTCTTTTAATTGTGCAGCAATCTTTCTCAGTTGCTGAGGGGGCCGACACGAACCTATCCAGAAAAGCTGTAACTTTAACAGCCGAAACAAATTACTACGAAATTATAGACTTTCAAAATACAACGAGATCATTAGCTCGTTTCGCATTTATCCCGCAGTACTAACTTTTATAAGAGAAGGACACACGTGTGCATAAATAATTTCATTCTATCAAACTTTCTTTTCTCTGAAGTGGTATATGCACTAACGTTATATTTTTCAATACTGATCGCTAAGATAGGAAACAGCACATTTTTTATTTGTAATCTGTGTTTGAGAAACAACTTCGCTCCGAATCTAAGATGCACGTTTGACAAATTCTCCCCAGGAGTCCGATTGTGGAATTAGGATGCGTTACACGTCGAATTGTATTCGGTCAAGCGATTAGAGATCGTGAAAACTGGAAAACTCTCACGTACACACTGTTGCGGTGTCCTTAACAGGTGGCAGGACATTTTGATACTAACCCGATTTATCTCCGGGTGAGCATTGATCAGGATAATGAAGAAAATCACGAAGATGCGAAGCCTCGTAGCAAGTTCATTGCGCGTTTGATTAGCGTCATTTACTATTAATGAAAAGTCGGCGAACACCGATGGACGTTCGTCCACCTCTCTTTGTGTTTTGCATCTCTGGGTATCGCTTAATCAGTGTTCGACGGAATAATCCGATTATCTGCACTGGAAAAAGGTGCACTGAAATGTTCAAATGAACACGTTTCAACCAAAGTCTAACATTTCTACGCCAGTATTTACTTTCTAGCACGTTTGCGATCCTAATCCGTCGTTCTTTACGGCTTCAATCATCATCTTTTGTGTTTCAAATTCTTAAAAACTATTTAGCAATTGCCTTCATCTCTTTAAGATTTCGGAAATCAAGAAACTTCACTGCAAGTAAACTAAATAGGTTTTCAATGAAACTAATAAACTTCATTTTGTTTTTATTTGCAACATTGTCCTGTCAAATTCACGTTAGTTGGTAATTCTTTATGAACCTCTTTACTGTACCATTTTTCAATTTGATCACCGATGGACGTTCGTCCACCTCTCTTTGTATTTTGCATCTCTGGGTATCGCTTAATCAGTGTTCGACGGAATAATCCGATTATCTGCACTGGAATGTTCAAATGAGCACGTTTCAACCAAAGTCTAACATTTCTACGCCAGTATTTACTTTCTAGCACGTTCGCGATCCTAATCCGTCGTTCTTTACGGCTTTAATCATCATCTTTTGGGTTTCAAATTCTTAAAAACTATTTAGCAATTGCCTTCATCTCTTTAAAATTTCGGAAATCAAGAAACTTCACTGCAAGTAAACTAAATAGGTTTTCAATGAAACTAATAAACTTCATTTTGTTTTTATTTGCAACATTGTCCTGTCAAATTCACGTTAGTTGGTAATTCTTTACGAACCTCTTTGCTGTACCATTTTTCAATTTAATCACCGATGGACGTTCGTCCACCTCTCTTTGTATTTTGCATCTCCGGGTATCGCTTAATCAGTGTTCGACGGAATAATCCGATTATCTGCACTGGAATGTTCAAATGAGCACGTTTCAACGAAAGTCTAACATTTCTACGCCAGTATTTACTTTCTAGCACGTTCGCGATCCTAATCCGTCGTTCTTTACGGCTTTAATGGTCATCTTTTATGTTTCAAATTCTTAAAAACTATTTAGCAATTGCCTTCATCTCTTTAAGATTTCGGAAATCAAGAAACTTCACTGCAAGTAAACTAAATAGGTTTTCAATGAAACTAATAAACTTCATTGTGTTTTTATTTGTAACATTCTCCTGTCAAATTCACGTTAGTTGGTAATTCTTTATGAACCTCTTTGCTGTAACATTTTTCAATTTGCTTGTAGTCCATCTTTGTACCACGATATGAACACTCTTTGGTTTCCATTCTATGTCGCTATCAACAATTTTGTGATATTATTTAACACTGAGTTCGCCATTTAATCCTGTCAAATTCACGTTAGTTGGTAATTCTTTATGAACCTCTTTGCTGTAACATTTTTCAATTTGCTTGTAGTCCATCTTTGTACCACGATATGAACACTCTTTGTTTTCCGTTCTATGTCGCTATCAACAATTTTGTGATATTATTTAACACTGAGTTCGCCATTTAATCCTGTCAAATTCACGTTAACTATTAATATAGTTAATAATAACACGTTATTAATATTAATAATGACACGTTAATTGAGTAGCGCTTATTACCTTCTGCTCTACTTGTGTATATTGAACATTTGAGTATTAAACATTTCGGAGAAACAAATAAGGTATCATAGATCTTCATTTAGTAGAAAATGGTGCGTCGTTGGCGTATCTGTAGCAGTTAAAGCTGTAGTAATCGGAGTTTATTCCCGGTAAATGTGATTATCAGAAAACGTCTCCAACGATAATTGTGTTTGCCTCGTAGCAACGTAACCTTTGTGTACATACGTATGCGATTGTGTTCGCAATGTGTTCATATGACAGCGACATATTGCTCCACAAATATAACAATACGAAGCGAACGAACGAAACAACAGCGCATGTGAGTGTATTGTGCATCTAATACAAAGGAAACGAATATTTACGCAATTCGAAGAGAGATAGAGAGAAGAAACGAAGAGAAAGAGACAGAAAAAGAGTAAGAGAGAGAGAGAGCGCGCGAGAGTAAGAGAGAAGGAGTAAAAAAGATGAGAAAGAGATAGAAAGAGACAGAGAGAAAGAGAGAGGATTAGAAAAGCGACAGGTCAATTTTTTAAAACTTCGAGAAAGGAAAGGTAAGTCGGTGTGACAAGAAAGAATGCGTCGTTTGTCTGGGTAAGCCTGGATTCGTCCTCGTTCGAACTGCATTATTTTAATTAATTTCGCGTATTCTTTCAGCGTAGTGACACGTTACTTTGAAGACGAATTTTGTAATCTCTTATCTCATTAAACCTTCCAATCCGACTGAATAAGCTCGTTGTCCTTACTCGTGATTGAAAAGAGCATTATAAGAATGGTTGCAATTCGAGAGAAAGTATATTTTTCTACTTCGGATTGTCTTCTGGATCCCCTCGAAGAAAGAATTCATCTTTTATGCACGAGAATCGATCGATATCACGTTGTTGATGATATTACTACCGATAATTGTAAATGGGATATGTATTCAGTCGCTGGGATTGCAAATAAATTTATACATGTAATATACAGTTAAGTGCCTTGATCTTAAATGATGTTACTTGAAGTCTTGCTGTGAACTGAATTAAATTGAGCGACCAGTTGTATTTAACTGATATTCTAATGCATCCAATTTAATTTGCTCTAATTGTATAAAGATCTCGGCACTCATTCTGGGGCGTTTGAGGGTTTTCAGCGTAATAATATTCACTTCAAGCGATTCGAAGGCGTTCCATTTATTCGTTTCACATACAGAACCCATCAAATCCAATTAAGATAACAATCGTATTTATTATGTTAAAATCTAGTTCTGATCTAATTGCAATATTAGATATTTTTGATATTTTTAAATCGTGATTCTCACTTTCATATTGAATAAATATATTAATTTCTTTTCCTATAGGGCGAGGATCATGTGGATATAATTATAATCCAGACGGTTCTTCATACACGATCATAATCAAAATGTTAATTAAATTGTTATCGCGAAAATCTTCATTTTCGATGAAGCCTAATTTGTAATTCATCGAGCACGCGTGAATTAATATATTGATTATTTACTACTTGTATTAATATTTATGAATGTTAACAATGGTTTGCTAATATTGGCATACCGTAATGAGATATGAATTAATAGAGAGATCGTCAGAAAATACGTAATAACGGAGCGGCGAGGTATGAAATGCTGTTTTAAGTAGAACGGTCGAAAATTGGTCAGACATCATTGGAAATCGTACTGATAATTGTGCGATAAACATAAATAGACTGCGAATTTTATGCATTTGTAATTTAATTTAACACAGTGAAGATATTAAAACAATTTTACAACGTCCATATGTTATTTGCAATTTATTCAAATCGTAAGAAATAGAAAGAATTTTTTACATGGTTTCAGTGTCTTGTAATTGACGAAGAAAATTTTTATTTTGCATAAATATCCGCAGTCTATACATAAACTTTTCAAATGGATGTTCACCGAAATAAAATTTGTTTGTAAAACGAGAGATGACTGTCTATTTCGATCTCTGATTAATAACATCAGCAGCATAAGTTAAACTGTTGCATTTTCCTCGCGAGGTTGTTGATTACACTGTCCAACAGCCAAAAATCTTTTCGATTCTCACTATGCGATTCTTATAGAGCTTTTCGCGCTGATTCCGAATCTGTTTTTAATTTTTTCCCTAGACGCATAGTTTTTGAGAAATTTGAGTTTGAAAAAATGACCTATTTTTCAACTTTGAACAAAGATTGTGATGTTATTATAAAAGATATTGTATTGTTCTTTACATACAAAGATTCTCTAGACTTTCCCGAATCCAGTGATATCCAATATTAATGCATTATGATTGTTTAAACATGTTTAAACAATGATTAAAGACGGAGAGACACTACTTTTGCACCAATTTTTGCGAATATTTCTCAATTTATCTCAAAAAATAAGGGTCTAGCGGAAAATCGAACTACACCACGCGCTAGAGCAGACTTTTATCTTGAGAAACCACCCTTTCAACTTTCCAAAGTCGACGTTTTTACCGAGCCAGAATGCAAAATATCATCGCGGAACACGAGTCGCCGCCAGTGGTGCTCTGCCACTAGCGCGGTCGTTCGACGGCATATGGCGTGGCGCGGCGTAATGGCGATGCAGAGCACCACAGGCGGCGACTCGTGTTCCGCGATGATATTTTGCATTCTGGCTCTGTAAAAACGTCGACTTTGGAAAGTTGAAAGGGTGGTTTCTCAAGATAAAAGTCTGCTCTAGCACGTGGTGTAGTTCGATTTTCCGCTAGACCCTTATTTTTTGAGATAAATTGAGAAATATCCGCAAAAATTGGTGCAAAAGTGGTATCTCTCCGTCTTTAATCATTGTTTAAACATGTTTAAACAATCATAATGCATTAATATTGGATATCACTGGATTCGGAAAAGTCTAAAGAATCTTTTTATGTAAAGAACAATACAATATCTTTTATAATAACATCACAATCTTTGTTCAAAGTTGAAAAATAGGTCATTTTTTCAAACTCAAATTTCTCAAAAACTATGCGTCTAGGAAAAAAATTAAAAACAGATTCGAAATCAGCGCGAAAAACTCTATAAGAATCGCATAGTGAGAATCGAAAAGTAAAAAAAAAGTTTGAATTTGTTGGACAGTGTTATTTACGAACAATCATAATACGAGGACGAAAGATTGACGAATTAATTTGTACCACTAATACTTTTCTGATTTTTCAAACTGGGGACGAACAAATGTTTTTTGGCTGTGGAGTGCGCAGTGCGTCAAGCAATTGATTTTCAAAGCCAGTTAGAGGAAGATCAACGAACTCAAAAAACGGTCAAGTCCGTATCCGACCGGCGTTTGTGATCGCGTTAACGAGCTCACGTGGTCACGGGAAGACCGGGATCCGAGCACGTGTAAAATACGAATGCCGCGAAGTCGAGAGGTACAAAGGCCGGAAGGAAAGTACGCGAAAACGAAGGGAAGAAAACGAGCGTCAAGTGTTCTTAGTGGCAACCGAAGCGAAACCTGTCGAACGTGACTGGTAACCGAACAATGGCATCCGTCGCTTACCGAGGGCCCCGCGGATTCCGAGGCGGATCGAGCCAGTATTTCTTTCAACTTCTCGACTGCACTTTTTACTCTGGACCCTTATATTTATTATCTCCAAGAGCTCGTATTTATTTACGCGCGCCTGACCCGGCGCAATCGAAACGGCTGCAGCTGGGTGCCACGCGATAAGAATTAAAAATTATTCGGTCCCTTATCTGGACGCATCTTGGACACATTCCATTTAGAACAAAAAATAACGATTTAATAATTCCATCGTATTATTTCTGTTGTGTGAATTATACGGGAAAAGAAATGGTATTTTCTGTGAAATTCAATTAAGCCATATTTAAACTGATGTGTTCTTGGAATGAAATTTAGGAAACGACATTGAATTACTGTAACCAGTTTGTTATTTCTATTTTGTGAATTATACGGAAGAAGAAATTTAAATCATTTATAAATTGCATTCTTGGTATAAAATAATAAAAAATAATGATTTGAGACGTTGAATTATTTCAAGTAAAAATTCTTAGGTAATATAAAATGTTCATTGTGTGGATAACATGGAGAAAGCAATTTGGAACAAAGAATTATTTCATTTGATAGCCACGTAATGAAATTATTAGGAGAAAAATTCTTTTTGGTCAAATAGAGTGATATACCATTTAAATGCTCATTTTCAAAATTTTTTTTAGAACGCGTAAGCCCGTCTACACAAAGCCAGGATAATGTAAAGAATTCAGAAGCGGTAAGTGATAGAAGTGTAATTAACGCGTCGAATTAGCAACCAGAAAAATTCGCCAGAGCCCACGTAAATTATTTAACACGTTCGCCGCGCATGTGTACGATCACGACGTAGCATTTCACGCGAAGAGAGTCAAATTAATTTGGTATGCGTTGCTGCACTTGAAATCCATAATGCGTGGCGTAATATTCGGAAAATGCATTACACTTCTTTGCCCCATTTTATTTCATATTTCGTTAACAGAGCGTAATGCATTTAATACTGTATTGCAACTATGAAGACCGATAACGAAATAAATGCTGGCAGCACGATATTATTAATTGTAATTGTTATTACGATAATTTCAACTCGTTTGACGCGGATCTATCGAAATCGTGCGAGTAGTGCGACAGTTAACGTGTTGTGTACGCTCACTCTGCAATATGGAATTATACTGTTTGATAATAGAAATTTTGTATGCATAATCTGCAATTCAGGTGTTCCCGAAAACACTGGCAGTATTTTGAGCGAATAAAAAAATACACGAAAAAGTTACGCAAACATAGATTTGTAAATATGTTACCGACAATTTCGAAGCAAACACATGCAAAACAACAATCGACAGGTTGTTTACACGATGTACAATAGTATTGAAATACACGATACTAATCTAATTTGTTTATATAAATTTCGTTGAATTGCGATGGTTGAAGCTGAAGTAATAGTATATATTTGCAAACTTCGTCGAATAATAGAATGATTTCCCCGTTCATAATTATTTTACATCTTGGATTTCCAAACGCTCGCTAACATAAGACCATCGTGTAATTGATTACGCATATTACTGTTGATTCTGTAAAGTATCACCGTCTGTGTACACATGTGATCTATGTAAACATGTGACCAACGAATGTCTATATAATCTAATTCCATTTCTAGCGAAAGCGATTTTGCGAATGTGTAGAATTGTTGCATGCAAGTATATCGTTAAACAATAAGAAAGAAATCGCGTGATAACGTTGTAGGACATCACAGGTTCGATTAAAGAAGTATCGTTCGAGTAAAACACAATGAAAGTCGTGAAAGTAATAATAGCTCGTTATTTGTGTCGTGAAAACAGACATGGCGAACACACGTGTTTCACGAGTCTCACGATTCTCATATTATCATACTTAATCACACCTAAGCAAGTGAGTGAAAAATTGTGAAATTAAATTTGTTCCCCTTACATTCAAACTTTTAATAGTTACTACTTTTGAAAATTCTATGTCATTATGCATAAATTGTTTTTATTTTCTCTTACAGACGCAATTCAATGTAATCTTGAAAATGGTCCGAATCAGTGACCGAAACGTCGATTTACTTGAAAATTAGCAAAATTGCTTAGTTAATTTTTTGTTTTTTTGTATTTAACGATCGAACCGTAGCGCCGATATCATTAATAATTGTTATTAACAAGAATACGATCGATATAAATAAGTTTATTTATGATAGCTCGTTATTCCTGATTGACTTCCGGTAGGAAGGGTCGAGTTCTTCAATATATTGGTAGAAAAATTCAGTTGTTCGCACACGCGTTAATCGAGCGACGCACAGAGTGATATTTGGGTTGAAAACCTGGCCAAAAATCAACATTGGAAAAATTTACATAGAGAGTTGTGGTTGCGTCCCAAAATAGATAAATAAACATGCCATCGCGTGGTGCACTCCTTAGCTGTATAAGAGATTTGAGGCTTTCACGGCCCGGCATCATACAGTTATTTCTGTTGAGGTTTTCGGGTGTAAGCCGTGTCCTAAAGGAAGAGATTTCCCAACGTTTCGCAAGCATTGCAGCTAGCTTCATCAGGGGGTCGGAAGACACACTGATACTGGTGTGTGCCTGATTTGTGCTCCACTTATATAGTGGAGGTTGCTCATGTTCTGGTTCAGTGAGCACCAATCAAAGTAGACTTTTAATTGTTCGGCCGCCCAATTAAAAGTCTACTTTGATTGGTGCTCACTGAACCAGAACATGAGCAACCTCCACTATATAAGTGGAGCACAAATCAGGCACACACCAGTATCAGTGTGTCTTCCGACCCCCTGATGAAGCCAGCTGCAATGCTTGCGAAACGTTGGGAAATCTCTTCCTTTAGGACACGGCTTACACCCGAAAACCTCAACAGAAATAACTCCTTAGCTGTGTTTACCTAAACAGTCATCCGTGCCTGCACTTAGAACATAGCACTTGTTCAATACACACGTCTTTGATCGCAGCATTCCGTTCGTACGCACCTTTTTCCTGTGATAATTTTTATGTTGGAAGTGATCTTTGTGGCGAAATTTGTGATGGATATTGTTACAGGAGGAATGTACATTACATTAATCATATTTTTGTCAATGTTAAAATTGTTTTTATACGTGTTTTACCGATCTACAAGTCTGACTAAGAGCTCTTAGATTTTCATGACTTTTTTTGCATAAATTAGTGTTTTTAAACATATACAACTCATCGCAACGGCATAAAAGTTACGTGGTGTTAAACTTCAGGATATCTAGAATTAGTATACCGCAAAAGAGTTTTCACAAGTTTACATATTAAAAAAAAAATAAAGCTTCAAATATAGCCCCTTTTTATTACTATGTTTTTATTAACTCGCTTTCTTGTCTGTCTATTCGGTACAAATTTTGCAATTGACTTTAAACTAACTTCCCGATGAGACTTGAAATTTTAAACACAGCACAGAACTAGATGACAATACAAATTATATAAATAAAAAAATTTTTAATAATTATTTAAATAAAAAAAATTATTTTTAAAAATATACCCTGTTTTTAAGACGGAGTAAAAAGTATAATTTAAATAAAAAATTTTTTTTTCACAATACCACGTTTTTAAGACGGACTAAAAACTATAAAATAATTTTTCCTAGCCCCATACAGATTCCCAATTTCATACAGATAGTCCTGAAAATTTGTCATTGTGAATTTTTAATAACTATTAAAATATTTGTAAGATTTAATTCGTTTTAAATCATTTTTATTTTTTTTTAAGAAGTTTATTTTTAAACTTTTAATATTTTCTTCGACTTTTTATGGTTTTTTATAACAAATACAATTTTAAATATACTTATTATCACTAGTATGTAGTTAGAAATGACTTTTTTACTCATGAAGTAACAGTATAACGTACAAAAAACAAGAAAATATTTTTGGCCAGGTTTTCAGCCCAAATACCATATACTCTGTGCGACGATAGAGCCGCTCGCGGAATGCTAGGAACGCGACAACTATGATACACGTACGTGAACTTTTGATCATTAGCAAATATTGAGAAGGTACGATTACCCACTCGACGCAGTATCGCGACGAACATTTGCCTGCTGGAGCAGATTTCGACGGCGGTTGCATCCTCGCGATCTCCTCGCCTTAACAAATATTCGCACGCGCGCGTCTACGGGGCCTGGCTTCACGAGAAAATCAATTGCTCTTAGCGTGAATTATTCCGTTGCAGGAACACGCTCGTCACCCATGCCCACAGGAGCGGAGAACACTTGATGGGAGATCCTTGTCTCGCGGAAACACCGTACAAACTTTGAAGCCGTGTTGTTCGAGCATTCAACGAAATCGGGGTCGCCTGTTCGCTATTAAACAAATTATGCTGCTGAACGTCTACAGAGTCGGCTAATAAATAATGTCGGACTTTTCCGTGAGAGCTTGTTCATGACCTTTCCAAAATAAACTGCTACGCGTAACTTATCAGTCCGTCCAGTAATGTGAATTTTCTTTTGTATTTCTGGAAGGCGAAATACAGAAAGAAAAATTACAAATTTTAGTCATTCACATATCGTTTGGTAGTATTGAACGTATTGAAATATGTCAAAATTAATCTAATGTTCGATTATAATCGATTCGATATAATTCAATATTGGTATATTTCAGTTTGTTTAAGGGGAATCTATACCCAATGAAGTAACTAGAAAGGAACTAGAATCTTACTAGATTTTGGGTCGAAACATGGGTTTACGCGCGGCGATTTTTTGTCCTTATTTGAGCGGATTTTGGACTGGGTGAGGACTCATTCTATAGAGGAAGGTTAAATCCGGCGCGCTCTGCTATTGATTTAACGAGATTATGTTTATATCTAATAATATGAGTGCCCAAAGTAGAGAAAAAATCTAGAAAAATAACCGCAGATTTCAATGTATTTTCCTGTCTCAAAGAGATTTTTCTGACTGATATGATGAGCAGAGCGCGCCGTGATGAACCTTCCTCTATCAAATGAGCCTTTGTGTAGCTCAAAATATGCTCGTATAAGGACAAAAAATCGCCGCGCGTGATTTCATTCACATTAGCAGAGATTTCCCCATATTACGTTCATGAAGACAGAGGTTATCTCTGATGTAGAGCCAATCTAGAGCCAATTTCATTTCAGTTAGTTTACACGAGATGGTGCCTAGTCAGAAGGACTGTCAATCAGTGCTGCGATATTGTGCAACATTTCACTGCTGTCAATGTGGAATCATAGCAAAACTGACACAGACGAGGTACATATTCTCATCGGTGGCACTAATATTAGTGCGACCTGCCCTGTATAACGGCATTCGCGACGAGATGAATAGAATATGGAAATAGCAAGCAACTCCATCTCGTGTTCATTATGCAGTTGCGTGTTTATCAATGTTACCAAACTTTTTTTCTGCACAGAGGTTGATAACATTGATAAATAGCCCAAAATCCGAGGGTATAGATCCCCCTTAAGGGGGTAGTTACACCTCGGTTGCAACTAGAATCTTACTAGAATCTTACTAGAAAATATGGGTTTGCGGGAAAGCAAATGCTGTCCTTATTTCAGCAAATTGTGGGCTGGGTGAGGGCTCATTGTAAAGAGGAAGGTTTGACGCAGTTCGCTCTATTAGGGCAGTCAAAAAGTCTTTCAGAGACAGAAAAATGCATTGAAACCTGCGGGTTTCTTTCCTAGATTTTTTCTCTACTTTGGGCCTTCATATTATTAGATATAAACATAATCTCGTTAGCCTCGTGACCAGAGCGCCCTGCGTCAAACCTTCCTCTTTACAATGAGCCCTCACCCAGCCTACAATTTGCTGAAATAAGGACAGCATTTGCTTTCCCGCAAACCCATATTTTCGACCCAAAATCTAGTAGGATTCTAGTAAATTAGCAAATAACTAGAATCCTACTAGATTTTGGGTCGAAAATATGGGTTTGCAGGAAAGCAAATGCTGTCCTTATTTCAGCAAATTGTGGGCTGGGTGAGGGCTCATTGTAAAGAGGAAGGTTTGACGCAGTTCGCTCTATTAGGGCAGTCAAAAAGTCTTTCAGAGACAGAAAAATGCATTGAAACCTGCGGGTTTTTTCCCTAGATTTTTTCTCTACTTTGGGCCTTCATATTATTAGATATAAACATAATCTCGTTAGCCTCGTGACCAGAGCGCCCTGCGTCAAACCTTCCTCTTTACAATGAGCCCTCACCCAGCCCACAATTTGCTGAAATAAGAACAGCATTTGCTTTCCTGCAAACCCATATTTTCTAGTAAGATTCTAGTAAGATTCTAGTTGCAACCGAGGTGTAACTACCCCCTTAAGGGGGATCTATACCCTCGGATTGTAACTAGAAAGGAACTAGAATCTTACTAGATTTTGGGTCTAAACATGGGTTTACGCGCATCGATTTTTTGTTCTTATTTGAGCCGATTTATGGCTGGGTGAGGACTCATCCTATAGAGGAAGGTTAAATCCGGCGCGCTCTGCTATTGATTCAACGAGATTATGTTTATATCTAATAATATGAGTACCCAAAGTAGAGAAAAAATCTAGAAAAATAACCGCAGATTTCAATGTATTTTTCTGTCTCAAAGAGACTTTTTGACTGATGCGATGAGCAGAGCGCGCCGTGATGAACCTTCCTCTATCAAATGAACTATTGTGTAGCTCAAAATATGCTCGTATAAGGACAAAAAATCGATGCGCGTGATTTCATTCACATAGCAGAGATTTCCCCATATTACGTTCATGAAGACAGAGGTTATCTCTGATGTAGAGCCAATCTAGAGCCAATTTTATTTCAGTTAGTTTAGACGAGATGGCGCCTAGTCAGAAGGACTGTCAATCAGTGCTGCGATATTGTGCAACATTTCACTGCTGCACTGTTGTCAATGTGGAATCATAGCAAAACTGACACAGACGAGGTACATACTCTCGTCTTTGGCACTAATATTAGTGCGACCTGTCCTGTATAACGGCATTCGCGACGAGCTGAATAGAATATGGAAATAGCAAGCAACTCCATCTCGTGTTCATTATGCAGTTGCGTGTTTATCAATGTTACCAAACTTTTTTTCTGCACAGAGGTTGATAACATTGATAAATACCCCAAAATCCGAGGGTATAGATCCCCCTTAAGAAACTGTTTTTTATTTGTTCTACACCTCATTCTACTTTTCTAGCCCGCGATCCTCACTTGACATGTGACGTTTGAACCAAAGAGATCTGTTTTCTTTGTGCTTATTAATTTGTTTGCCTGTATTAATAAAGTTCAGTTTAGTTAATTTTGTTTGTTAAATTACATAATCTAACAGGTAGATTACAGAAAATGTAGGAATATGTGTAGAATACTGATGACAGTGATGATGACATTATGACATTTTATTTTTGCAAAAGCGAAAATGTGATGAAGCAGCAAACGAGATCTCTAATGTGCATGGCAATGATGCTGTGCATGGAAGAACGGTGCAGTGATAGTTCGAAAAGTTTCGTGATGAGATTTTAGTTTTAACCATGATAAATATTTTCGCAGAACTACCGAGATTGTTAATGACTCGATCGTTTATCTAATTAAAAATAATGATCACGTTGTATTGTACGACGTAGGGTTGGGAGATGTTGGCATTTATTTTTGACGGAAATTTCGAAATTACTTTTTGACTAATCCTATGTTCCCTTTATATTGCAGCACATAATAGGAAAGTTAATTATCGTAAAGAAACCCTTAAAAGTCTCAGAAGCCGTGAAAGAGCTCTGTGTTCTTAGAAATTGAGAGATAGAGAATTCTTGTCTTTCGAGTTTTATTTCCTACTGTGACGTATACCACGTATCTGTACAAAGTATTTTCTATCTGTTTAGTTGTCCTTTAATTAGCGCATCTATATTTGCAACGTTCCTACAATTTTCGTGTTATAGAAACTGACAGAAATAAAATTAATATTTATGTAAACGGAGTTGCGAATTTGATGGGTCGGTATGAGAGAAATATTTCAGTCAAAACATTTTTCATTAATATTAAACGCTCATTCCAATTTTTAAATCGAACGTACATTTTTCAGAGAATTTCGTCCACAGCACAGCAATATCAATTCAACAAAATCCTTGCGATAAAAGCAAGAGTGTCGGAATGAAAAAATACTTGATACTTCAAACTTAAGTTTTTTGTGTATATTGCTTTTTAATTGTCACATGAGAAGATCCTGTGCAATGTCCAAAAATTGCTGCACCCATTTTAAGCATTACACGTTGTAGAACTTTGCGCTCAACGCACTTGATCTCCTCATTTCCACTTCACAGAGAGTTGAACGCTGCAAAACTGAATTTCAATCTCAAGGGGATTGCATTGTAACATGTAGTTTAATAGTTGAACAACGGTTCGAACTTTTTCAGTCGAGAAATTGAGACGAGGATACAAGCGATTCACAGTAACGATGATTGATACACGAACTTTCGTTTCGAAATAATTTGTTCTTCCCTGGAACCATCGCATCGTTGAAAGTACGAGCACCGTGGACTCGGGGTCAGTGGTGGAACAACGTTTCAAGGATCGCCTGTAAAACGGTTCCGCGATTAAATCCGTGTATCAAATATGACACTCGGACCGTTTGGCTGATCATATAATTTCTGAAAACACGTTTTCACCATTACCGCCGTGCATAAGACCATCGATGGACCGTACATGTTTGTGTAAATTCCAATTTTCATAAAGCGTATCAGAGAAACCAAGATCAAACAAAATATTTCATTCACTAATTGAAGGGGCCACTGAAAAAGTTAAAACAAACGTGACTTTCGGTCTCATTAGCCCGATTGTTTCGCTTTTACGCACACGAACCTGGCGCGAAGGCATAGAATCTGTCCATACATTAGCCAACTAACCGACAGTAATTCCTTCGTTGTTAATTTCGACTAATTAGGAATAACCTCAGTAATGATACGCGAATGACAAATTAATTCGTATTTCGCTGATAGTTAATGACCAAAGGGTTTAGCCGCATAAGCATGGGCCAGCGGCCCCCGTTCCGATTTTCCTGATTCCTGTCTTAAAACATCGTTTTATGTCTACAAAAACATTGTGCAAAATTTCAAATGTCTACCCCCACCGATAGGGGTGATATCGAGGTAAATTCCCCTGCACTTAAATGCAATTTGCTCTAAAACGAGAAAAGATATAGATACACTCTATATTTCAGATTTTTTCAGAATTTTTTGCTAATTATTTATAGCTGAAAATAATTAATTAATTTTTTGGGAATTTCTTTATCTATCTTCCCTTGGATTGACACCTACCAAAAAATTCTAAAATATTGCTATGATTCTAACCTATTTTGTAAAAAAATCTCAAAAGTGTCCGTTTGGTGGAACAGTGTCAAAAAAAATAAAGTATGCCGGCGAACGCTCGGTTTGATCAGTACGACGCAGCGACCGAGTCCCCTTGCGGTGGCTAGTGACGGGAGCGAACGGGAAGTCGGCGCTTGTACGGAAAACCTGATACATGTAAAAATGCGACTAAATCTTCTAATATATGATTACAGTTGGAAGTCTAAACAATTATATTCTAGGAAATAGCTTACATTGAAGAAGATAAATACGTGTAAAGCTAGTTTGTTGCTGTCAAGTAACAGAAAGAAGAAGCTTCTCGCAAGTATGTTGTATGATCACGGTGTTAGAGGTTCTGCTCGATGCTCAGGAGGGCTCCAGTTCGAATCCTCCTCTACTCAACTTTTCTTGTTTTTTTCTTTTTTTTATATGTATTTGTAAACTAAACAATTTTTACTGTTTGCACTTTAATATTCTATAAAACAAACTTGCTATAATGCAATATGCTGCTTTGTATTTCTGCGCATAGCAGTATTTTAGAATTTTTTGGTAGGTGTCAATCCAGGGGAAGATAGTTAAAAAAATTCCCAGAAAATTAATTAATTATTTTCAACTATAAATAATTAGCAAAAAATTCTGAAAAAATCTGAAATGTAGAGTGTATCTATATCTTTTGTTTGCCGTTTATCTCATGTCGATATCTTTTCTCGTTTTAGAGCAAATTGCATTTAAGTGCGGGGGAATTTACCTCAATATTACCCCTATCGGTGGGGGTAGACATTTGAAATTTTACACAGCGTTTTTCTAGACATAAAACGATGTTTTAAGACAAGAATCAGGAAAATCGGAGAAGGGGCCGCTGGCCCATGCTTATCTGACTATACCCTTTAAGCGCCAATAACGCCGCAATTTTGCTTCGGAAGTTCTTTGGTCGGTCGCCAGGAAGTATCGTGCAACGAGAGCAAAAATCACGTTTTCATTTATGCGAACCGGTTGGTTCCCCGACACTGGGACAGCTCTTGAAAAAGAGCAATTGGAATAGTAATCACAGGACAGAGATTGAAAGTCGAAGTGAAAAATGATGGTACGTAGCTGGAGTTCATCTGCCGTTGTTATTTCATCTCGGAGAGACACGAAGCCAGGCAATTATCGCTCCCGCGGAGATAGAAAAACGAAGGTTTTTTGAGGAACAATCGGCCGCGTATGGAAACAACGAAACAAACGGAAAGAACCGGTAGGATGGTGGGGGATGAAAAGGAATTGTATTCTCGTCGCGACAACGACGAGGGGGCTCCCTCGTCTCGGAAGGATCTCTTCCAATTGTTCCCAGAGTTTACCAGCGTATTTATTTACGGGACAAACGGAAATGATCAACATCAACCGTGAAATATTCAACGCGACCCCAAACGGAACGATCTTTAGAAACCCGCATTAAATGAAACCTCTATAATTTTGCCGGATTATAGAGTTCGAGCAATTATAAGGCTGCGAGAGCTGACATTAACAGGTGAAGCATAGACTCTCGCGACCTGTCTATCGCCTTTGCACCGAGGAATGAATGACATACAAATTGCAAATTGTGTCTCGTGGTAGTTCATTGCAGGAATGCTGCGATACATGTGAAAGATTTCGGTCCCGAATTTTGCACATAGATCGAGACATTACTGTGGATAGAATGATGCACTCGTGTTTCTGTAATTGTTTTTTCTATTTTACGCTTTGTGTACAGTTTTCTGAATACATCACGATCGTATGTGAAAGAATATGACAGCACCATCAATACTTAAAATACTTGAGTTGCTTTCAGCAGAAATAATGGCAAATAAATTGGTTAAACTTTGCCTCGGGAAACCAGAAATTTTTGACTTTCATTTACACAATCCTGTAGATTGTGGCGAGAAAATGCCGAAAATCCAAGTTTTAATCTTAGGACTCCACTGGTTCAACGTGATAAAGTGTCGAGGTCCTGCGAAACGTGTTCGGAGCGAGACGAATTCGGATAACAAAGCGAACGATGGTTTTTGCACGAATCGTCATTGAAGGCGCTCGAATGTAAAGGATCAGATACTGGGCGAAAGTGTCAGCCGTGGTTCGTGGCAAGTGGCGCCGGCTTTTTCAATATAATTGAAGCTCTTCAGGCACGGGCGAGGAAGCAGTTCGTGCTTTTTAAATTCGCACACGAACACAAAGGCCAGGATAATTAAAGTACTCGTCTCCAAGCGGAAACGGCAAGATTCTCCGAGAAATAGATGGCGCGGCGTAATAGCCGTCGCTAAAAAGAATACTAATTGAAAAGAGGTTTGTAAAAACCACGTTGGAACGACTGTAGAGAATATTCACTACGATGTTCCATCCGGATGTACTGATCTTTCGATTTCAAGCGCGCGGATTTTCTGGCGAAATTATTGTAGATCACATCTTTATCTTGTGCAGAATGTTCTTTCTATTTATATCAGATGTATCATAGAAAATTGTTTGATTATAGTCGTTTACTTTGGTGTTTAAAGTGTTTTATTTAGCGTAACAGGATAGAAACGTTTTCATGCAGAAGTAGGCCATTTTTGTATATTTTATAAGCTCGTGTCAATTTGAACATTTCATTATTATATATTGATTTGTTGTTGACAGTAGTATTTCAATAAAGAACACGCTGAATTAATGATTCGTACCACGATCAACGTATGATTTTATATTAATTGCGAAATAACGGTTACTTGCTAAAAGCATTTTCCGGTTCGCCATGTTATTGTAATCGAAACTCTCGTGTGCAGACGACCAAGTTAAATAAAGCACGATATTGCGTAGGATTCTAATGAAAAAATAATTATAACATTCAGTGCGAACGGGGCAGATTTGCTTAATGAAAGAAAAATATGTAGTTTTTTATAGGAAGCTTTGCCACAATATCGAAATATGCATGAGAAAATATTTCATTTTGCATTGAAGGTCCGAAAAGTAAAATTTAAACCACTCCGCATGAATATTATATTATCTATGGAAGAAGTATCACTAATTCTGAAATGCAATAATAGATTGATTCCTAGTTTTAGTAACGTGAAGTGCCCTATGCCTGGACAGCATGTTTTTCTATTTTAAATTTTATCACTTTAAATAAACAAAAACAATTTCTTAAGAGTTTTAACATACAGTTCAGAGTTTGTAAAGTAATCTAAAATAAAAAAATCATTGTTTAGGTTAATATCTTAATTGTATTAACAAGAATAATTCAAACCTATAGTTGGACATATTAAATCCAATCTAAGCTAGTACCTGGACAGAAGTAAAGCCTATATCGGGACAAATTCAATTTACGAGTTGATCGAGCGAACATAACCTAAAACGTTGGTTGGTGGCGCTGTTGCGCATGACGAATAGAAGATGCTTTGCGTAATATGTAGTATTCTTATCATAGATTATAGTATTGTATTATTTAACCAAATATATATTTATTTTCATTTACTGTTTTAATAAAACTTGTCATAATACAACTTTTAAGGTTAGGTAGTAATACTGATAGATTTAAGATGTAAACATAAAGTATTATTAACGTCACAACCGGAATACATTTTCTACATACGTTATTCAAGCTAATAGAAGACTAATTATACGTACATGTAGTTAAATAATTTGCAAACAATGCGTTGATTTTATTCACAAACACGTGTCCGGCTTCAGGCGTAAGCACATTGCGTATAAGATTAGAGTGGGACAGCTACTGTCATCGCGTCCCAGTATGGAGTACTTATATTTGACAACAGTCCTAATCTTGGACATCTAATATTTGGATTAATAATTATTATTTACATTAAGTTTAATTGCCAATTTATTTTAAAATATCAATATTATTAGGCGTGATAATTATTTTTTGTCTGAGGGCTTAAATTATATCTTTTTTTCTAACAAAGGTTCGAACTATAAATACATATGATTCGCATGTAAATAGACTATTTTATATACTGTTTTCAGATGAACTTTGACTTCATTTTTAAATTTCAATTGATGTCTTAATGAAATAATATTCACACCTACTTGTAGCTAAGGCCTCAGAATATATAATATAATTATTTAATCTCTTAATTAGTGATTTTACTATGAAAATTCAATTGTCCAGATTTAGGTATCACTTTTGGACTGTCCAGACTTAGGGCACTTCACCTTATTCAGCAGGGTAAAGTTTTCAACTATGCTTCGATCGATCTTCTTATTAGCAGAATTTGTTCAATTCAAGAGTTACGTTTCTGTCGTCTCAGAAATTTCTGAAAGTAATTTTTGATTCGTCTGACGATCGAAGGCATTAGAGGCAGGTCTGTTACATCGTTTGAGAGGTTCAATCGCGAGACAGGAGAAGAGTAAATACATTTAAGGTCACTTTGCCGGTACACGTCCTCGAGCTAAGTACGATAATTAAGTGAACGTATCTCGCGACGCGTCGCTTTGTACACCTTTCGAACTTCTCTGGAAAGTTGCATGGTCCGACGTTGCCAATTAAAGGGCACTTTGTAACGGCGAAGATGATTTTCTGCGGAATTATGCCAACTTGATCGGACGCAATGCGAAACGTCGGAATGAAATGAAGCAGCAAGACGAGCTTGAGAGAATTTCGCTGCTTCGGTTGCAGCCATGTATTCTGTTATTTCATGGATCTATGTTTCGCCATTACGAAAGTATGAATTGGCCCATTTGGGGGACCGTAATTATCATTGTAGGTATACATTCAGGGAACTAGATTACACGAATTGCATAAACTAATGCTGTAATGTTATTCCCACTTAATGCGTACTACCTGATTATGATTTTCATGTATTGCAGTATCATTTTAACGGGAACTATTGTATAATCACAGAAATATGTTACCGCGAACTGGATTTATAAATAATGACTACAGTTTGTTGTGCAATGTTACTTACTTCATTGGTAATGTTGGAATTTCAAGTATTAAAAGTGTTTGGACACAGTTTTGCCGAAATGAAAAGCTTATACAATTTTTCAAAATTTTGGTACATTGCAGGTGCGTTAACAAAAGTTGTTTAAATATTTCACTTCGAATCGACACACTTCCTGGCATGAGTTATTCCAGTAACGGTACTAAAAAATGCACTAAATGGCTAAATGCACTACTGTGTGGAATGTTGGGAAAATATAACAATGAAATCCCATCAACCGCCTGAATTTTGCACTGTGCGTTGAAATCTTCAACAGCAGCGCCACACAAAATTAATTTGGTTTTCTCTACCCAAAATACAGACTGACGATCGTTGCAAATTTTGCGATATTACAAAAACGAGGCAAATGGGCGTAGGCAAACTTTGAAAAAAATCAGCAAATATTGGAAATATCTTATGAACTGTGGCTAAATGTGATTGAAAAGAATTAGATGCATTTTATGATGTGCATGTTTGCATTTATGAGAATAACGACATAGTCCAGACACAGATGATAGTCGATATCCAACATTACACTTTTCATCTTCGGATTTGCTGATCGAGTTGCTTCAATTGTGAAGGGATTTTTAGCGAAGAGCAAAATTGAATCAATGGACCATTTTTTCGGAAATTCATTATTTATGAGTTCGTTAAAACAGGATCACAAAACATTCAAGGAGTACATGATTTTACATTAATGTACCAAACCTGTATATATGTAAAAACATGTGCCTCTTGATTTTTTCGCAGTCCTGTTTTAAGAAACACGTAAATAACGATTTTCTGAACAAATGTTTCGATTGGTCTGCTCTTCACTGTACGTCAGAGGAACGATGCATAGTGTACTTTCCGAAGACAAATAACCGAGGTCCCGTTTTTCCCGCGGTGGAAGTTCCCGCAGCGTGTCTTGATTCCGTTTAATTAATTTCTCGATCGTTTGGCGTCCCAATACCGGCGAGTGTCATCCATTACGAAAGAAGCGACGTTGGTTTCTTTGGGACTGAGGCGTGAAAGTTAAGGGGTAACCAGAGGGTGGCGAGAACGCGAAATATTGACCGGGTCGCGAACGGGGTGCAAGGGAACGCATCACCGAAACAAAGACGTCGGTTGGCAACGAATTCATAACGGTGGGTACGACCGAACCGTTTTAATTTACTTCGATCGACGATAAAACCGATGTCGAGGTGAACGGAGGCGAGACACGCCGGGAAAGAATACGGAATAACGGTCCGCGCGAATTGACAGCTGTCCGACAACTTGAAATTCGACTTCGTGCCTCTGTTTCTCAATGTGCTACCGCGTTATGCTTGCAGATCATAGTTATACAGGCAATACACAATTTCTGAATTCATTCGCGAAGTCGGCATTCTTCTTAAAATACACTAACCGCATAAAATTAAAGCAACACTGGAAAATTGCCGATCGTTGAACTCCTGTAGCTTCGTGTAACAAAAATCTTAAGAAAAAAGAAACTGGAAGAAGTTATTTCGATCACGTAAATTCTCCCCTTTGAAATGAGCAGAATATTTCATGATTTCCTACACGGAGTTACAGGAGTTGAAAGATCGACGATTTCTCGGTTGTAAATACTGTGCGAGAGTGATTGCTCATCTAAAATTTGCATCAGTCTAGTGCCAATAGTTTCTGAAATATTCAACAAACTGTTTCATCATCACCTAGCTCGCTTCACAGATATGTGTATTTGGCGTTAAGAACTGAAAGATCACTTTGAAAAGCGATCGTACCTGCTTATCGAGTTAAAATTTATAGAAATTGCTGTGCTATGTTCAAGACGCCCTCGCAAAATTTCATGTAATCATTTTTGCATAATAATGGATAGAGAACACTCTGGGAATATGATCGTCCTGAGGTTCCAGCAGATTGAGTAGGCAGGTCTAGGAAGGGGATAGACGAGCGATCAAACTTTGTTGGGATATCCTTTTGCATTTAAACCACCCTATAAGTGAACCATGGCCACAGCTTTTAAGTAAGGTTCCATGTATTTGCATGTTAATTGGGACCTAGTTCCTTTGCTTGACTTGCTAGAAGCGCCGTGCACGCCGACGTTCATTTGCAATGAAATAGCAAAAATGATTTAGGATAAGGAATTGTCTTTCTTCCATGTATATATATCTTTTAAAAGGCTTTATATTTCATTAAAAAGGTATCAATCTTCATAATTCTATAATTTGTCTCCAGAGGAACAGAATATCCAAATGTCTCGTACAAAACATCTAAAATAGAATTTTTTTATTAACGTGATTTTGGGCATTTTTCGACGTTATTACGAAAGACGTATCTTTAACTTTGTGATTTGTAATCTGGTATACTGTGAGCTTAGGGCGACTTGGGCTTAAGAATCGAAATTCGGTCAATGGACACGTTAACGTGTGCAATTTGGTATCGTGAGACATTGGGTTTTATTCCCTCAATAACGTGTGCCGTTAACAGGAGATGACTTCCATTAAATTTTGAGGCAACGTATATCAGTTTATGGGTAGGTACATTGTATAACACCATGCCACTCGGAGAATAGATCGTCGTGATTTTCATATATTGCGAAGTATATCAAAATCTAACCTTGTCGACTTATTATCTCGACTTGCCTCGATATCAGTTGTGCCACCATAACATTATGAATGTATAACATCGATTAAAACTGATATAGATGATGTAGATGTACAGAAATGTTGGTGTCCGACCAAAAGCGTCCTAATCTACTTGCTGGCAAAGTGACACAGAGCTTAAGGGGGCCGGCGCGGCCGTGCAAGTGTGTGCGGGGACATGCACACATCGCTAAATTCGCATATACGTATATGCAATTACACGGTTTACGAGTTTTCGAAATCACGCTTCAATATTGCAATGAGGAGTTCAGAAGTAGTCAATTGTGATTCCTAAAAGTCTGCTACAGGGTCGTACGCTCCCCAAAATGCATATTTGTACGTTATAGAGGAATAATTTGTAATATTCGGCAGACACCGCCTGTCAGAAATAATAATACAGCACCTCGAAGTTTTTAAATTTTGCACTAGTAGGCACCACTGTCTCGTGCCTAATGTATCGATAATACAGTGTCCATCGTCCATGCAAATGCTAAATTTATTGATCGCAAACAATGGTACGCGAAGTGGCTATCTTCTGACGGATGCCTCGTGACAGGCCAACGCCAGTGGTGTTGTACAGGCAGTATCTGCCGAATATTATAAATTATTCCTCGATAACGTAACAATATACATTTTAGGCACCGGCCAGACATAGATTGGACTTTTAGGAATCACAATTGACCGCTTCTGAACTCTTCATTGCAATGTTGAAGCGTCAGTTCGCTTAGATAAAATTACCTTGTGTAACTTTCGTATACATATGCACATATTTGGGGAGCGTACGACCCTGTAGCAGACTTTTAGGAATCACAATTGACTACTTCTGAACTCCTCATTGCAATATTGAAGCGTGATTTCGAAAACTCGTAAACCGTGTAATTGCATATACGAATATGCGAATTTAGCGATGTGTGCATGTCCCCGCACACACTTGCACGGCCGCGCCGGTCCCCTTAATGAATTGTGGAATAGTGATTTTCTATACAAGATTTTCTGCACTACTTCTGCATTCATTTATCTATTCATTTTTCCATTACTTTTAAATCAATTATTCGCACTGTGTTTTTAAGTTGATTTACCGAAGAAATTTCACAACAGTTTTTAAATGATTGGAAATTTTTATGAAAACGTTCGCGTTGCTTTTAGACAATTTTGTTTAGTGTGCCTGATCGTTAACAATAGGTTTACGTTTACCGTTGCATTTCCACGTCGATTTAATTTCGAGCTTGTCGAGATTAGCGTGCAAATGTTTCGCGAATATGAGGAATGAGAAATAATTCTCTCGTAGAGACAATACGAGCTCAGCACGACAGAAACGAACCTGATCGATGCTGTTGCTACTTCAGATTCGTATACTTGGTAGGAAAACGAGCGATAAAGCCCGACCAGGTGTACGAGCGTGCTCGGGTTACTGGATTTCCGATGGCGCAAGGTGACACCGGCCTGTCTCGTTTCAGGCACGAACTTATTCAATTAAATCCTGGCAAGTTGGCACCGAACTTTTCGAACTACGGCCGAAGGAAAGTCGTTCGAAACTACAGAAAGGGAATTCCTGCCGACACTGTTTGTTTGTTTGTGTCTCGCGGAAAGTAGCAACGTGTGAACTCGAACATTGTTACCAAGAATTTTCGCCCGTTAAGAATCCCTACTGAGCCCAAGAAAAATCGTACAGTGAGTTAAGAAACATCAAGAAAGGGCTAACAAGTTCTCCTGCAGTTTTGCACCACATTCTTGTCAATTACCTCTGCTCCATATTATACTTCTGTATACTTCATGCGAATCTTCACATGTTTCTCTCTATTTTACACTGCACACAAATATTTACAATTTTATTTTTCCTTCACACTTTGAATTTATTAAAAAAGAAAACGATTATTCTCATGATCGTTAACATTTTTTAAAAGGCATATTTAATTTTAACAAATAAATGAATCAATCTATACAGGGTGGTCTTTTTATCTGAAGACATTGAAATATCTCGAGAACTATGTATCGGATCAAAACAAGTGGGCAATGAAAGTTGTTCGTCGCGAAGGGGGACATCCAATGATACCAAACTGGACCCCCCACTGCCGCCCCCTGGGGGTGGGCGTGGGAGAAGATAAAAAACTTAAATGGGAACCCCCATTTTTCATTGCAGATTTGGATTCTCCAGAAAAAAATACACAAATTTTACCTAGGAGTTTTTGCATTTTGGTTCACAGATGGCGCTGTGATGGACAAAAATCAAAATGGAGAAAGTCGTTGAAAATTGGGCATATCTCGAGAAATACACATCAGATCAGAAAAATAAAAGTAGACGTATGTGATATTTTTAAGAATGCTATTCAATAACACCATAATTGACCCCCCAACCCTACTTCCTGAGGCTGGGAGAGGGAACTATTTCAAAATCTTCAATGGAAAACCCTTTTTTATAGCAAATCTTGGTTCTCCATTGATTTGACATTATTGGTGTAATTTCTTTCACAGATGTCGCTGCAATCGAAAGCAGTTGGAAAAATTCATTGGTTTGTTTATCAATCCTCAGGAAGTGGGGGAGGGGGGTCAATTATGGTGTTATTGAATAGCATTCTTAAAAATATCAAATACGTCTACTTTTATTTTTCTGATCTGATGGGTATTTCTCGAGATATGCCCAATTTTCAACGACTTTTTCCATTTTGATTTTTGTCCATCACAGCGCCATCTGTGAACCAAAATGCAAAAACCCTTAGGTAAAATTTGTGTATTTTTTCTGGAGAATCCAAATCTGCAATGAAAAATGGGGGTTCCCACTTAAGTTTTTTATCTTCTCCCACCCCCACCCCCAGGGGGTGGCGGTGGGGGGTCCAGTCTGGTATCATTGGATGTCCCCCTTCGCGACGAACAACTTTCATTGCCCACTCGTTTTGATCCGATACATAGTTCTCGAGATATTTCAATGTCTTCAGATAAAAAGACCACCCTGTATAATGCCTTGAATCACAAAAATGCTAATTTTCCTTGCAGAAACATCTGAATTTCCGAATTAATTTATCCAATATATTCCTTGTTCGCGAAAGCAACGTTTCAAACGTATACACAATTAATCAGACGTTACTCTCAGCATCAAATTGATCACTTACACCGAATCAATGAAACCCAACGCAATTAAAGAGACAGTTTCGCAAGCTCTCGAGTTTCCGCGTCGACTTCCATTGTATCAGAGCAATGTCAAGACAACGAGTGCAACATTCCATTAAAATTACCACATTCCTTCGAAGCGAGTCGTTACGCTTCATCGATCAACGTCGCGCGCAAGAAAGAGGGGATCGAAAGAAAAGGAGCTCCTGTTCGTCAAAGAAAATCCACCATTCGATCAGAATAATCCAACAGCAAACACCGACATCGCATTCAAACGGTTCAAGCCAAAAAAAAATAATCGAAAGAGCGACAAAGAAGGGAGAATCGAAGGGGCTGCTGCAATCGGACAATTAAAAATCAAGTACGCCAAGGTCTGGATTGAAAAGCTGAAGCTTTTAGTTTTAGCACGGACAGTTATTTATTTTCCCGATCATTGTAACAAGTTAAAAATGATACAACGGTATCTTCGAATTCTTTAAATGTTCTTTCTGTCTTGCATTCGATTAATTGGACCAGACTTCACAAACACGCAGTGCTGATGCCAAGAAAGAGACCACACTTTTATTCATAAGGCAGACAGTAGAACAAAAATAAAAAATGGAGCTGCCTCCGTATTGCTGCAAATCCTTCAACTGCGAAAATCGAGTTAGCGAGGCTGTGCTCTAACCGAGGGTCGGACAGCGACAAAATCGTTGTTGTCCGTCTAAAGTCACTGAAGCACCAAGGAGCTTGATGTCCCTAATTTCTTACGAGAATCGCCACTTGTTACTGAATGTTGCTCCAACTTTCTCAATATTTCTGTCGCCAGCACCAAACATAGAAAAACAGCCGCAGCCAATGAAACTGTTCGGTCATCGTCAGTCTGCGGATCTTTATGCAAAATAAAAATTTTTCAAGAAATACACACATATATTGAGACAAATCAATTCAAATTGATTCAAATCACAGCTACCCATTGTTATCACAGACGCATAAAATCTGCAGTCTGGTCGTGATCGACAGCTGGCAACAAATTAGCTGTGATTCGATCAGCTTGTCGCAATCAACAGGTACAATCTGGGACCCCAACATTTCTAAAAGTGCCTGAAGCCTTTAGCATCGCGCAGCAACAAGGACGAACAAAAAGCTCCTCATCCTCAGTTAGGATATAGTTACCATCGGATTCGGTCGCTGCTCGACATTCAATTAGGCGATGGCCTAACTGACCGATCGGACTTGTTGACGCGGAGGGGCAAAAAGAGAAGAAGTCGAAGAAGGAGAAAGGGGGTCAGGAGTATAACGGAGAGAAGCGTTACCAACCACGACAGCAGAGACTCACACTGACACACGTTTAAACTTGCAGAAACTCAATGTACCTAACAGGGGTATAGCGTCGGAGACCTGGGGCAGGGTCTCGGCGACGAGGTTCAGGAACACCGTCAGCGATAACAAGATGGTCACTCCTGAAACAGTCGTAGCCCAGCTTGCTCAATGATCCGTTCAATGATCGCGTTCGGAGCAAGTAAGCCGACGATCGTGCTCACCCATTGGCACGAGCGTCGTTCCTCGACTCTTCCTTTGCTGATCGTCCACAGACGGCTGACAATCCGGGGATCAAGACCGTAGGCGAATCCCCGGTTTTAAAACAGCCGCCCGATAAGGTGAAGAATGGGAATCGAGGAGGTTTTTCTGGGGATCGAGTGGGGTCTGATACTCCAGAGAGAGTGAGAGTGAGTGAGGCAGAGATAGATGGAGAGACAGAGGGAGAGAAAGACAGAGAGAAAGAGGGGATGAGATCTTAAAATGCCCCGCCGGTGCGGGAATATATTCTTTAACGTCCAACACGAGATCGTTACAACTTTATGACGTCGTTGGTACTCGACGTGAGTCGATGCGAGCAGGGATGCGAACCGCGGAACTAACCCTAACCCGAACCCGGTTAACCGAAGAAGTTTTCTGTAACCCGAGTAACCCGTCTAACCGGGTTACAGACAGCGATGCGAATGCTAACGCGAACCCGGTTCGGTTCTCGTAACCCGAGTAACCCGCCTAACCGGGTTACAAACAGAGATGCGAATCCTAACCCGAACCCGGTTCGGTTCTTGTAACCCGAGTAACCCGTTAAACCGGGTTACTTGTGTTTCATAATATACACAAACTTTTTTCTATGTTCATCACTTTGTTGAAACAATTGTTCAAATAAACATATTTTTATAATTTGTTAATTTATTCATTACTCCAATTATTATTTCAATAACAATTTTTTGTTGAAATAATTGTTCAAATAAACATATTTTTATAATTTGTTAATTTATCCATTACTTTCATTATTATTTTTATAATTTGTTTCTATATTCGATATTTGAATTGTTATTTCAATAATTTGTTGTTCAAATAATTGTTTAAACAAATTTTTATAATTTGTACATATTTTTATAATTTGCTTCTATATTCGTTATTTGAATTGTTATTTCACTAATTTGTTGTTAAAATAATTGTTTAAACAAATTTTTATAATTTGTACAAATTTTTGTAATTTGTTTCTATATTCGATATTTGAATTGTTATTTCAATAATTTGTTGTTAAAATAATTGTTTAAACAAATTTTTATAATTTGTACAAATTTTTGTAATTTGTACAAATTTTTGTAATTTGTTTCTATATTCGATATTTGAATTGTTATTTCAATAATTTGTTGTTAAAATAATTGTTTAAACAAATTTTTATAATTTGCTTCTATATTCGTTATTTGAATTGTTATTTCAATAATTTGTTGTTAAAATAATTGTTTAAACAAATTTTTATAATTTGTAATTTGTTCAACAAATTATTGAAATAACAATTCAAGTAACGAATATAGAAGCAAATTATAAAAATTTGTTTAAACAATTATTTTAACAACAAATTATTGAAATAACAATTCAAATAACGAATATAGAAGCAAATTATAAAAATTTGTTTAAACAATTATTTTAACAACAAATTATTGAAATAACAATTCAAATAACGAATATAGAAGCAAATTATAAAAATTTGTTTAAACAATTATTTTAACAACAAATTAGTGAAATAACAATTCAAATAACGAATACAGAAGCAAATTATAAAAATTTGTACAAATTATAAAAATTTGTTTAAACAATTATTTGAACAACAAATTATTGAAATAACAATTCAAATATCGAATATAGAAACAAATTATAAAAATTAATTTTTTCAACAATTATTTCAACAAAAAATTGTTATTGAAATAATAATGAAAGTAATGGATAAATTAACAAATTATAAAAATATGTTTATTTGAACAATTGTTTTAACAATACGATGTTATTGAAATTTGAAATAATAATGAAAGTGATGAACATAAAAGAAAGTTGTGTATATTATGAAACACAAGTAACCCGGTTTGACGGGTTACTCGGGTTACGAGAACCGAACCGGGTTCGGGTTAGGATTCGCATCTCTGTTTGTAACCCGGTTGGGCGGGTTACTCGGGTTACGAGAACCGAACGGGGTTCGGGTTAGCATTCGCATCACTGTCTGTAACCCGGTTAGACGGGTTACTCGGGTTACGAGAACCGAACCAGGTTCGGGTTAGGGTTCGCATCCCTGGATGCGAGGCACGACCGCGCTGCTTCATCGCCAATTCGAATTGTTTCTTAAGGATCGTGATTGCGATTGGAGGATGAAGGCGCGACAGCCTTCGAAGTTAGGTGGACTTTTTGGTTCAGTTATCATAGCTGGAGCGTTCGCTCGTTTGTAAAATAAGCATGCAATGTTTCCGTACAGTCTCCGATTTGTTTGTTGTCGACTCTGTGATTCGGTACGCATGGTCACTTACTTGAGACTCGCTGCTGACCAAGAGATCTTTCTCACTCCTGACACTGATCTTTTGGATTGTTGTGGAGAAGGTAGCGAGGTTCGTTGAGTTTCCAACGAACGGCGAGAAGCCTTTTCAATGAATTACTTTGATGATCGGAAGAGCTTCGATGACTTTGAGACACCACAACCTGAACGTCGAAGACTAAAGCGGACATGACACACCGAATGGTGGATAAATCACCGTCATTTCGTAAACTCTAGAGCCTGGTAATACGAAGAATCGTGAAATTATTTGTAATCCTTTGTGAAGGTATTGTGGATTTTATTAAATCGATTGGAAACTAAAACAATTTATTAAGACTGACATTATACGCTTAAATCAGATAATAAATAGCAACTTCTGCTGGCTACTGCAAGCACCGCTCTAGCATCGTCGGCGTTTCGCCTCTTTCTTCTTGGAACATGTTAATCCGTGAGTGGATTGGAACATCTTCGCGTGTGTTCCAAACAGCAATTTAAATGGAGTAATGTTAATACTTCAATAAGGCGCCGCATTTAAATATTTCTATGCTACGTCGAGATTTTGAACCATTCTCTCTGTGTATTCCTTCTTCTTTATAGCAGCTTTCAAACTCGCTGCCAAACGGTTTTCACCAAAATTGCAGATTGTTTCTTCAATCTACCAATCACGTCAGCTGAACTTGTACTCCTTGTAGCGTACAACCAACACTTGAAGCTCGTGAGTTGAGTACTTTTCTTTGGCCGGTGTGGCCTTACCTCTCGCAAAGTATAACGGATGTATAACAAGATCGCACCATAACCCATACTAGACGCATCAGTATGCAACTCAGTTTCAACACCCATACGATACAACTTCAATACTGGTTTGCTACTCAAAATTAGCTTCAACTTTTCCAATGCTATCTATTCTCGCGATTCAAACACAAAATTGACATCGTCTCTTAACAAATTCGATAACGGTCTCGCGATAATTGAATATCGGTGCACAGATTTTCGAAAATATCCTGTCAAGCCCAGGAAACTCTAAACTGCTATGTTGTTAATTCTTATGGGTTTAGGCACTCCCACAGAATTCATTTCGGAACACCATAGCTTCGTTATTTTCCTTCTAAAATGGGGGAACCTATGTCGTATGCACCAACGAATAGAGTTCCTAACAACGATCGTTTATATCGTTAGTGAACAACAACTGTAAAATGTATGAATTTGATCGTAAAAGAAAGTTGTCCGTTTTAAAACTTTGTCCCTAGAGAAAGTCAACGAAGTTTCGTTTTTACGAACGAATTCTCCAATACAGAACTTCAACGATCATACGATTCCTCTGTTAGAAAAAATAGAGTTGAAAGCACTACTAAATGATTGTTAAGAAATTTAGCTATACCATTTCATAATTGCCATAAGTAATAAACGTTCATCAATGTGACAAGACACACACAGTAAAGTACCTTATCATTCCCATTGTATTTATTGTTTCAATCGACAAATTAGGGAAACGACGGAGCAATTGACGAAATTAAGCATCCGTGGTAACAATTTGTTGACGCAAATGTCGCGGAAATTTTCGTACGGAGAGAGAACGACTAATTACGTTTTTTCCACACTTTTTCCGGCGGCCTGGATTGAATTATGAATAATATAGACAGCATGGAAGGAGTCTGTGCAACAAGGCGAGCTCGTCGCCGCCAACTTCGGCATCGTAGCATTTTTATTCAGGCGAAATTATCGTTACGACCGTGTTATTCTCCAACATTGTCGTTTCTTTTCGAATCTTAATGCGCGCAAAAAGAATCCGATGGAATTCAGCTAGCCTTGGAAGAACGCCGTTCATGTTGGACAATTTATTTCCCTTTTCGTTGGTATCCTTGTTGGAACCATGCGAAATTTATAGAGAATACGTTTTTTGTATAATCGTTAACAATGGAAGCGACAATCGATACACTGCGGTAAAATAGGATTTCGAAAGTGATTGAATCGATACCGGGTCACAGATAATTCTAGTTGTTTCCATAAAGGGGATTATATCTATTTCTGCGCAGTTGTCGTTGTACAGCATGTGGTACAGTTGTTTTTAAGGATGTTCTGGAGGTACAATGGGAGACAAAAGTATAAGAAATTCGAAATGCATCAATACATGGCAATGAAAGCCATTCATGAGTATATTTTCCATTAAACTTTTGCGAATACTGGACCCTCTGTAGCTATATTCAGTGGTCTACACTTGTCGCGTTTCCATGCTAGTGAGAGACAACACGATAAATTTGACGTTTTGTAACAGTTTATAATTTTTTTGCTCCGTAACTGTTTAGTGAATCCTAATAAATTTTGAATATAATTAATTACATAATTTTTGCTACATATACAAAAAAGCTGGAGTTTCTAGTTGCGTTTTTTCAAGGTTTAAATAGGGTTTGAAGTGGAATTTAATGAATTCTCCATAAGAAGACGTGTTAAAATGTGCAAACTGTAAGGGGGCCGGCGCGGCCGTGCAAGTGTGTGCGGGGACATGCACACATCGCTAAATTCGCATATACGTATATGCAATTACACGGTTTACGAGTTTTCGAAATCACGCTTCAATATTGCAATGAGGAGTTCAGAAGTAGTCAATTGTGATTCCTAAAAGTCTGCTACAGGGTCGTACGCTCCCCAAAATGCATATTTGTACGTTATAGAGGAATAATTTGTAATATTCGGCAGACACCGCCTGTCACAAATAATAATACAGCACCTCGAAGTTTTTAAATTTTGCACTAGTAGGCACCACTGTCTCGTGCCTAATGTATCGATAATACAGTGTCCATCGTCCATGCAAATGGTAAATTTATTGATCGCAAACAATGGTACGCGAAGTGGCTATCTTCTGACGGATGCCTCGTGACAGGCCAACGCCAGTGGTGTTGGACAGGCAGTATCTGCCGAATATTATAAATTATTCCTCGATAACGTAACAATATACATTTTAGGCACCGGCCAGACATAGATTGGACTTTTAGGAATCACAATTGACCGCTTCTGAACTCTTCATTGCAATGTTGAAGCGTCAGTTAGCTTAGATAAAATTACCTTGTGTAACTTTCGTATACATATGCACAAGGTAATTTTATCTAAGCGAACTGACGCTTCAACATTGCAATGAAGAGTTCAGAAGCGATCAATTGTGATTCCTAAAAGTCCAATCTATGTCTGGCCGGTGCCTAAAATGTATATTGTTACGTTATCGAGGAATAATTTATAATATTCGGCAGATACTGCCTGTCCAACACCACTGGCGTTGGCCTGTCACGAGGCATCCGTCAGAAGATAGCCACTTCGCGTACCATTGTTTGCGATCAATAAATTTAGCATTTGCATGGACGATGGACACTGTATTATCGATACATTAGGCACGAGACAGTGGTGCCTACTAGTGCAAAATTTCAAAACTTCGAGGTGCTGTATTATTATTTGTGACAGGCGGTGTCTGCCGAATATTACAAATTATTCCTCTATAACGTACAAATATGCATTTTGGGGAGCGTACGACCCTGTAGCAGACTTTTAGGAATCCCAATTGACTACTTCTGAACTCCTCATTGCAATATTGAAGCGTGATTTCGAAAACTCGTGAACCGTGTAATTGCATATACTTATATGCGAATTTAGCGATGTGTGCATGTCCCCTTAAGTTGCTATAATTCTTAAACGGTGCAGTGAATCGAACCCAAACTTTGGTAATTGCATTAATTTAGTAAGAATTATATCTTGTCAAATTTTCAAAAATTTTGTTGCGTTTTCATATACCTCCAGAACATCCTTAAGAATTGCAGCCTTTGCAATTGATCAATTGTAACTTCATTTCTAAATTATTACCTCGATTCGTCTTATACAATATACAGTAAAGATTCGATCCAAGAAAAACCCTCGGATCCGTGGCTGTTTCTTTTTTTATTTCAATAAGAAAAGTGCTACAAATGAGTTGGTCAAAGTCCCATAAAAAAATAATGAAAAATAAGGGAGTTTTGTAATTGGATTAGTACGGGTTTCCCCCGCAGTGGAAGGAATACTTGTTTTTCTTAGATCGAGCAGTTCCCATTTTCTCAGATCGAATATTCACTGTACTGGGTAAGCTTACAGAAAATATTAGGAACCATTTTTAAAACTGATTGTATTTTGTGTTTGCAAAGGAACAAGAAAATGAGGAAAGAGCTATAAATTAATTTGCACATAATCTACATGTTGTGACTGTTTCAAATTGCGTCGTAAGTAATTAATTGCTGCAAGCGCACCGTTCGAAAATTCCTGTGGCACGTCAAGTTTGATAAACGTTGGTTCCTTCGAATTCATGTTTAGTCGAAATAAATAAAAGAGCTAGCGGAAGCGTTCCCCGTTTTATGTAAACGAGGATCCCGAGTGTCGTAGAATTAATGACGCATTTGCATCGGAAGCGGTTTTAGGCGGTCCGTAAAAAATTCGAGAAAAATCGTCGACACGAGAATGCACTGCGTTGTTTTCCCGTTCGACGACAGCCTACTATTTTCATTCGGGTTCCCGTATTTATACCGTGGAATTTGTTAATATCGGACTTTTATCAACAGCGGCGATGTGTTTCACTCTGTCATGTCGACACACAGTGGATCCAAAAAGTATTTCAAGAAGTTCTTGTTCTCGAAAAATTGTCAATATTTGAACTGTGTTAATTTCGTTAAAAACAAAACTGATTAATAATTATATTTCTTTAAAAACAATAATAATTAATAATAAATTAATGGCTCCAGGCTTTAAAATGAGTCGAGATTTATTATTGTACTATTTTTTTTAACGGAATTATCGGAATTATATATATTAAGTTCTTTGGAATATATTCTAATACCTTTTGGATGCACTTTAAAGCCGTCATGTCGACGTGCTACCATTTTTCCTGTAGATCGTATTCACAATATAAATTCAGGTGGTGGAGCCTTTTACGGAGTGTGGGGGTTGAGTCGAGATTTCGAGATATCGAATTCGACGAGATAAAAGCCAGAAGAGTGAATTCGAGCGGCGAGGGGCGAACTGGGGAGAAATGAAGGGAAAGAAATGTAAAAAATAGAACGGGAAACGACGCGACAATTAAATTGCGGGGAAAGGGTACCGCTGAACAAAGAATTGTTGTGATGAGAATATCGGGAACTGGAGGAAACCGACTAATTGAAGGAAATGGTAAAACTAAGCAAAAAGAACGAGAATTGACAGTAGTACTGGCATCTATTAAAATAGTTTTTAGAATGCCTTCATTTTCTCGCCTGCTGAAATAATATACAGCGAAACCTGTTCGGTGCAATCAGCCTGCACATTTTTGTAGACTTTGAAATTGTTAATAGAGATTATTACAGTAAAAAATATATATACTGTTCAATGAAATATATTATTATATTTCTGAAGGCCTCGATGTTACTTCAATTAAAAAAGGAAATGTGTACATTATGTAGAAAATATACATATAGTGTATAAACGTGCCTCTAGTATCGTTTTAATAAACTTATAGTTTTACCCATAAAGAGTGTGTAATATTTATTTGCATTGCAGTATTATTACATCTTTAAAAAAGATATTTCGGTAAAAAAAATGAAAAGTTGTATAACGTAAAGCCGAAAATAGTATTTAGATTGTTGATTTGCATCGTTTCACTCTGAATCAGTACAACGAATCGCCGCGCGGAACATGGAGATGGCAACGCGGCATCAATAAAGAAAAAGTTACTGTTCAGTTTCAGCATTGCCATCAATACGATCTATTGACCTCGCAGAAAAATTGTTTCTCTACAGCAGGAGTTTCAGTCGCGATATGTGGCATCGAGAGTTTCCGCATAAAGGACTGTCAGTCTATCGACAAACTTTTTCGCCGGGATTAGCAAACTACACTGTTGGCCGGAAGTACGGAGCCAGGATTCATGTTTAATGAAAGAGTACAATATTACAGCGGAGTTCTCTGTAACCGGCGGAATAGAGAGACCAAACACTGCGGATTAAAAAATGCCGAGACAACAGAGAAACCATTTGCTATTGGAACGAAATCTGGATATAAATAAATAAACAAGTACACTGCGGTTTTATAGTTTACAAAACTATATTTGAATGTCTATAGTAATTTGCCGCGCAAACTGTCTACATATTTCCGTTCTAAATATCATTTTTGTCGTAACTGCATAAACATGTGCAATCTAGCACTCACATAGAATTTAAACACAGAATTGAAACTCTCATTAATAATCGGATGAACAGGATATAAATCTTGATGAAGGTGACATTTTGCTTTCTCGTTATCAGAAAAATCCTGGACCAACCTCCCAGTCAACAGTATAGCGTCCAGTGGACACGACTACCAAATTTAGTGACGGTGTCTAGCGTGTTTGTCACGGAAGAAGGTGATTTAGTATCGCACAGGAGCACGTGAAAAGCGTTAGTCTATTCCTGATTGATTTTCCCATTTGTCCGCGAACACTGGGTTCGACTGCTACGGTCAAGTACCACCTGGTCGTGTTGCCTAATCAACCTTAATTTTATACAATATTATCCAACTCCTGTTTCCCTGTACGTGTACATTTCATATCAGCTGCGATTCGTTGAGAAAGAGCAAATCAAAACAGTAAGGTAAAGTGCCCCATGCCTGGACAGCATGTTTTTCTATTTTAAATTTATCACTTTAAATAAACAAAAACAATTTCTTAAGAGTTTTAACATACAGTTCAGAGTTTGTAAAGTAATTTAAAATAAAAAAATCATTGTTTAGGTTAATATCTTAATTGTATTAACAAGAATAATTCAAACCTATAGTTGGACATATTAAATCCAATCTAAGCTAGTACCTGGACAGAAGTACAGCCTATATCGGGACAAATTCAATTTACGAGTTGATCGAGCGAACATAACCTAAAACGTTGGTTAGTGGCGCTGTTGCGCATGACGAATAGAAGATGCTTTGCGTAATATGCAGTATTCTTATCATAGATTATAGTATTGTATTATTTAACCAAATATATATTTATTTTCGTTTACTGTTTTAATAAAACTTGTCATAATACAACTTTTAAGGTTAGGTAGTAATACTGATAGATTTAAGATGTAAACATAAAGTATTATTAACGTCACAACCGGAATACATTTTCTACATACGTTATTGAAGCTAATAGAAGACTAATTATACGTACATGTAGTTAAATAATTTGCAAACAATGCGTTGATTTTATTCACAAACACGTGTCCGGCTTCAGGCGTAAGCACATTGCGTATAAGCTTAGAGTGGGACAGCTACTGTCATCGCGTCCCAGTATGGAGTACTTATATTTGAAAACAGTCCTAATCTTGGACATCTAATATTTGGATTAATAATTATTATTTACGTTAAGTTTGATTGCCAATTTATTTTAAAATATCAATATTATTAGGCGTGATAATTATTTTTTGTCTGAGGGCTTAAATTATATCTTTTTTTCTAACAAAAGTTCGAACTATAAATGCACATGATTCGCATGTAAATAGACTATTTTGTATACTGTTTTCAGATGAACTTTGAATTCATTTTTAAATTTCAATTGATGTCTTAATGAAATAATATTCACACCTACTTGTAGCTAATGCCTCAGAATATATAATATAATTATTTAATCTCTTAATTAGTGATTTTACTATGAAAATTCAATTGTCCAGATTTAGGTATCACTTTTGGACTGTCCAGACTTAGGGCACTTCACCTTACTGTACTTTTCTAAAATAGATAACGTTTTAATGTTGTTCAATTAAAAATCTATCCCATATTGAGAGACAAAATTTCGACACATTTTTGACGACAAGGATTAACTTTATTTCCTGATGAACAAAGGCAATCTACGTATGTTCACACATACACTACCGCTCAAAAGTATGTGGACACTTCCTTTTTCTCTACGAAACGTAGTTTAAGTTAGTAGGAAAAATATTTAGAACAATTTTATCACTTATAATAATTATTATTATTATGTATATTGTGGTATCATAGCACAATAGAATTTATTTTTATGTATATCTCCTTTATTTTTAGTGGCATGAAAAGAATATTTACGGCATAATTTAAATGGTATCGAAGGAGGAATATCATAGAAGAACAATTTCTTTTGTCCAGTTAGTTTTTCAGATTTTTTCAAGGTCATTGTTATATTTTATCGGGAAAACTTATTTTTTTTTATTCCATCTTGTTAATGACTTAAGCATATACGAATGTATTTTTTCCCAATAAAAACATAACGATGACCTTGAAAAAACTATGAAAAATAACCGGACGAAAGTAATTGTTCTTCTATGATATTCCTCCTTTGATACCATTTAAATTATGCCATAAATATTTTTTGTGCCATTAAAAACAAAGGAGATATTTAGGTGGCCTCCTTCAGCTGTATAATGAAAATGCAATAATATAATTTCTATCCACAAATACGAAATCTAGTTGAACGGTCTCGGTGCTTAAAAGAATTTAAAGTTTCACTTCGTTTCATTTCCAAGATGCCGAGCGAATCCAGAGAATTTTTCGATGCAAATTCTAATACTAAAAAACTAATAGAAAGGTTGCGCGCGATTAGTGCTAATGTTAAATATGCTAATCTCAGACTAATACGTATTGGTAAGTTTCCACATAGGTAGTCTTTAACTTAAATCGTTAGATGTTCCATAAAAAAGTAATAAAGACCGATTTTAGTCACTTTAGGCGTTGCTATTACACATTTCGCAAGTGTCCACATACTTTTGAGCGGTAGTGTACATACGTCGCGCTGCGTCGAAAGTCCTCCCGTCATTTTTCTTTCCGCACTCCATTTTCAAGATCCGGATACGACATCCGCAGCGACATCACGTTTTATAGACTTCATAGACACTGCAGCGCTAAAACGTACGGAATGAATAATGAACCGAATTATTCATTCTACTTTCGGAGTGCCTGTACTCGACTTTCGAAAAGGAGCCGCCTGCATCTCGTTAATAAATTTTTAACTGTATCAAGCTGCGTGGAAGTTTCAGCTGTAAAAGCGAGCAATTTCGCGACATTGTCGCTGAAATCGTTAGAAGTTGAAGTCCTATGAATTTTCGCGCGAAGAAATACGAATATTGGCGCGGAAGAGAATATGTATATGCGTCACGGTGAAACGAGCGCAAAAAGTTCGTCGAGTTTTGGGAACGTTCTCTCCCCTAGGTCGAGCAAAAATGAAAAAAGGGAGCTGTTACGGTGACTTCGAGATAAGAGAATTCTCTATTGACACCCACGGAACTGTCGAAAGTTTCGTCACGAAAATGACAAACGCGAAAGATCACCGAGCGTGAAGGAAAATATTTTGCTCTTAAATTTGATAACGCTGATACCGTGGCTTTGTGCGGGGAAAAAATATTGCTCGAATAGCGTTCTTCGGGCGTAAAAGTTGCCGGGAACTTTTACGGTGTTATCTGTCGACGTGCTGCTTTCTTTTCCACGTTTTCAAAAATATTTCTGGCTATTTGGAAATTAAGTTCAACGTGTTAGAACACCGCACATTTGTGGTAATTTGATTTTTAATCTACGGATTGGACTCTTTAAAAATAATTAAAATACAATGCACGTGTCAGCGGTGAAATTACCCGAACGTCACCGCAAATTTCGAAAACCACAGAGGGAGCTAGTGGCAACCCTATTTGAAACTATTTCCTGATATAATTTAACCAACCACTGTATTCCATTACAATTCAGCCAATGCCGCTAAATAAATGCCTGTCAATAGCTTCGCCGGACTAGTTCCGATCATTTTAAATTCTTGTGACCTAAATTGATGGAACCTAACCTCTCTGATCGGCGTAGCCAATATTCGGCCTGCCGGTATATTGTTCGTCATCTTTTTCCGATGTTTCCATTGGCAGGCATTAAACACAAAGATTTAATATTATTTTGGTAATGATCCACAAAATATTGTACGAATATTAGCAGTATCATTTTGTGCTATTATTGCACTGTTTTCTTGCTATCGTTTCAGCGCGTAAAAAAGACAGTACTACTAATATTAATGTTTCGTGGTTTAATCGACGATAATAAATATTAATAGCATAATCCACACGAGAAGCGTTAACTTGAGGAACGAGGCTCGAACGAACCGCGAAGATGAAGCGAAAACGGACAATTCGCGGAGTGAAACGTGACCCGTGAATCAAGTGGAAGCCATCAACCGGCGAGTTGTCATTCGGCTTAATCACGACTATCTTCTTATTAATTCAATGAAGTCAGTTACCATCGAAAATCAGCCGGAATCCGTTCTTATATAAATTCGAAGTGACACTCGTGCTCAAATAGTTTTCGCTGCCACGGTATGTATATAATAACATTCAATAACACGGAGAAAGAGATTGATCAGCAAAAGGAACTCTATATCTACATAAGGTAAGCGACTCTCTTACAAAAATGATGGGTGTCCGATAGAAACGCTTTTTAGATGTCGATGGAGTACAATTCAGAAATGATAGAGAGCTGATCCCTTTCAACACTAGCCTTAGGGCGCGAATGTCCCAGGCTTTCAACACCATAGCCCCGAGGCGAGGACGTATCACAGAACCAGAAAGTCGAATTGAAATGATCGAACTGTATCGAAAAGTAGTAACTAAGAAATGAACATTGCTGTGAACGCATATCGTATTGGTAGTACGCTCCCCTCTGGTTCAGATTCTGTTTTATCATAAAGGGTATAGCCAGATAAGCATGGGCCAGCGGCCCCCGCTGCTATTTTCCTGATTCCTGTCTTAAAACATCGCTTTATGTCTAAAAAAACGTTGTGTAAAATTTCAAATGTCTACCCCCACCGATAGGGGTGATATCGAGGTAAATTCCCCCGCACTTAAATGCAATTTGCTCTAAAACGAGAAAAGATATCGACATGGGATAAACGGAAAATAAAAGATATAGATACACTCTATATTTCAGATTGTTTTCAGAATTTTTTGCTAATTATTTATAGTAGAAAATAATTAATTAATTTTTGGGAATTTTTTTAACTATCTTCCCCTGGATTGGCACCTACCAAAAAATTCTAAAATACTGCTATGCGCAGAAATACAAAGCAGCATATTGCATTATAGCAAGTTTGTTTTATAGAATATTGAAGTGCAAACAGTAAAAATTGTTTAGTTTATAAATACATATAAAAAAAAGAAAAAAACAAGAAAAGTTGAGTAGAGAAGGATTCGAACTGGAGCCCTCCTGAGCATCGAGCAGAACCTCTAACACCGTGATCATACAACATACTTGTGAGAAGCTTCTTCTTTCTGTTACTTGACAGCAACAAACTAGCTTTACACGTATTTATCTTCTTCAATGTAAGCTATTTCCTAGAATATAATTGTTTAGACTCCCAACTGTAATCATATATTAGAAGATTTAGTCGCATTTTTACATGTATCAGGTTTTCCGTACAAGCGCCGACTTCCCGTTCGCTCCCGTCACTAGCCACCGCAAGGGGACTCGGTCGCTGCGTCGTACTGATCAAACCGAGCGTTCGCCGGCATACTTTATTTTTTTTGACACTGTTCCACCAAACGGACACTTCTGAGATTTTTTTACAAAATAGGTTAGAATCGTAGCAATATTGTATAATTTTTTGGTAGGTGTCAATCCAGGGGAAGATAGTTAAAGAAATTCCCAAAAAATTAATTAATTATTTTCAGCTATAAATAATTAGCAAAAAATTCTGAGAAAAATCTGAAATATAGAGTGTATCTATATCTTCTCTCGTTTTAGAGACAATTGCATTTAAGTGCGGGGAATTTACCTCAATTCCCAGAAAATTAATTAATTATTTTCAAGTATAAATAATTAGCAAAAAATTCTGAAAAAAATCTGAAATATAGAGTGTATCGATATCTTTTGTTTGCCGTTTATCCCATGTTGATATCTTTTCTCGTTTTAGAGAAAATTGCATTCAAGTGCGGGGGAATTTACCTCAATATCACCGCTATCGGTGGAGGTAGACATTTAAAATTTTACACAATGTTTTTTTAGACATAAAACGATGTTTTAAGACAGGAATCAGGAAAATCGGAGTGAGGGCCGCTGTCCCATGCTTATCCGGCTACACCCTTTGGGAAAGATAAAAATCGCCCAGTACGAATAGTTCGAGATTAGAAATTGATGGTTTTAGTAAATATTTTTCATTCGTAGAAACGTGTGACACTGGTCGAGAAGAGCCCGGTATAGATCTCTGTGCTCAAAGCAGGAGAGTAATTATAAAAGCGTGTGCCAGACACTTGAGCACGTGACTAACACGAAGTTTACGCGGAACTTCTACTAATCGCCTATTAGTTAATCAAAAAGTTCGAACTAAGCGTGCTAATGGAGCGTGTACTGTAGGTTGTCGTTTGACACGACATGCATTTCCGGTTTTGCGTTGAAATATGCACGCGCCTGCGGCCGAAATGCTGTTTTGAATAATCGTTTGAAGCCGACGGCACGGACTAGTTTGTATTTTCCTATGCGGAACGCTCATTCGAGTTTAAGCTCGAACCGATATGACAGTCGCTTTGCGGAATATTCCTTTCGAATTAGCATTAGTTTTATTCGAATGAAAAGACTCCCTGCTCGAAACCGAACAATAGAAATATTATTATGGACTATTGTGCACTATATGTAATGAAAATTTATTATGGACTATTTTATGACAGCCTACCCACTGCGAACGAGATGAGGCTCGCCATGCTTAAAGGACGAAGCGATTGTAAACGATATATTCATTAAAGAGAGCAACACGCGATCGTTCCCCTTAATCTTTTAATTAAGATGCCTGTAATTATACTCGTTCCTCGATTTACGTGGCACTTTTTATACGTGGTTTGCTTTTTACGAGGTAGATGATACTTTTTCTTACGCGGTTTCATCTCCCGTGGTCAGAAAATTTAATACTTGCTAAAGTATTTTCTGAAATTATTGTATGATATGTAATAATATGAGGATAATAACTTACAACCGATTGAGGGGGAGAGGTTGATCGTTTTAAAATAGATCTTAATATTTGTTAACAATATTTCAGCAAGAGGTTCTTTTTTTTTGTATTTCACTTAGAACAGACAGAATTCGCCTAAGCAATCTATTTGACGATGTTTTAAGTAAATTTTTTTAGCGACGAATTTTCTCCTGACTGTTTTAGAGAACTTGGTTTATGTAACAGAGTGACAGGGACTTTTAACAGACAGCTCAAATTGAATTTTAAAACATTTTGAAAAATGGTCGATGGAAGGATAAATATGTGATACACCTCCGTGACAACATCCGACCCTGTGTCTCGCAAATGAGTCTGCGGAAATTGAATGAACTGAGTCTTTAGGAGTCTTTACCTCGCCCAGCTTATCCGCCAGAGCTCTTTCCAACTAACTACTACCTTTTAAAGCATCTAGACAGGTTCTTGTGAGAGAAGATTTTTAATAACTAAGGAAACGCCTTTACCTGAGGCTAAAAGTGTTTTCGAATCTTCTGTTTACCCCAGGTCTTGAGATTTCAATGTCTTTATAAATACACCTGCTTTTATGGACGAAAATCTTCAAATGTTGATAAAATACACTCTAAATCAATGTATAAAGTGATCTATAGAAAGTTCAAATTAAATGAGACGAGAGGATTAACCCTTTGCACTCGGAGCTATTTTAACTCGAAAACTGAACATTTCTTCTGCCTAGAACATTTCCATTATATATCATTTTTTTCATTTTATGTGTATTAAACTGATGCAATTTGCTCGTGTAATATTCAAATGTTCAGTCATTTATTTGATATAAAATTATTTACTAACGTAACAATTATTTACTAACGTAATAAAATAATAATTTTTTTCATTTTATGTGTATTAAACTGATGCAATTTGCTCGTGTAATATTCAAATGTTCAGTCATTTATTTGATATAAAATAATTTACTAACGTAACAATTATTTACTAACGTAACAATTATTTGATGTTACTGATATAGAAATATTTAGTGGTGCCTCCGAGTCGCCACTCGAGTGCTAAGGGTTAATTGTCTCGTGGACAATAGATTTTTCTAAGATGATTGCTAGAAAAATAAAGAGAAGGATATATTAATTCTTTTCTATCCAGATAGTTCCAATCGAACTGAATTATTTTTACTTTGACCAATTCTAGTTATTTTGAATGGTTAAAGAATTATGATGAAGGGACGTTCTCAAGGGAAATTTCCCGAATGCATCGAAAGTTAACTGGAACGAAGGAATTCTTCGATCAAGAACTATTTTATCAAATATTAAAACGGCATGCTTCGTCTTCTAAACATTCACGTATATATTATTTCAAACGTTTTTGTATGAAAAATGACTGGTGAAAATTTTATATTAAGTATTACAAAATACATAGGATCAAAATTACATTGGAACCACCCATTCAAAACTGTTGATAAATAAATGATTTTGAACATTTAGTAAAATAAATCACATCGTTCTATTTGTGAAAGTAGCGATCTTGGAGACATCTCTTGTACCTACACTAAATAATCAATCTCCATGTCCCATTTAACCCTGGAACGACACCCTCGGGTTGCCGGCGACACCATGAAATTTTAATCTTGCTCCAGGACGAGAACCTATTTACCATGCATTTTGAAATGACTCAAAAAGTTCAATTTTCATTCTTTCAGTAGATTCCGCAATGTCTGGGTTTATTCTATCACGATAGAAATTAAATTTTTCAGTCATTTATTAATCTATTTCTCATATTTTTGCCGATAAAGAAGAAAAAATCATATTCGCATTCAATTTCTAAAATCCATAGAATCGAACACAGAAGGCCGACAATTCCGGTTGTTTCTAAATGTTTCACCGTTCAAAAATGTGAAAGAAAATGCGCATTATAGGATGATCGAATACTTTCGCACAATCCTAACAGTTTCCGAATAGATACGTAGTAGGTAACCGGCAAACAGAAGCGCGTTTTCGAACAGAGACATCCTTGGCAGTCTCTCGGAACGTAGGAAATTCGTTCCGAGCTCGTGCTGAACGAACGGGGCGTAAAACCGATCGCGTCACGAGACATTAAGTCGAAATATTCGAAGCATCGTTCCGTCAGTGTCTGTCTTCGTTTCCTCGGTCTCTATTACTCGGGATCGAACACAGGCGGGCTGCTAGCAATCGTCTGTCAGCTAGAATCCGAATCAACGGCGCGTACGCCGCAGGAACGTGTTCGTTGTTGCGAAGGAACACGGGAGAACAGCCGGGAGAACGGATGGAAATCTCTAAACGTCGAAGATCAATTGACAGTATGAAAACGAGCGTAACGGAAGCTGGTCACGTTCGCGGGATTGATCGCCCTCCGGCAGATTGGCCCGAGAGTAGTTTTCCATGCGAAATGTCGCGTTTCTGCATTACCGAGACATCTATGCGGCCATTAAAATCGATTCGGCGGACGTTATTTGCGGTCCCCGAACGACTGTTGCCGCTGCGAATTGCTGCCCGGGCTGTCCACCGATGCTACCGATTGAGCGCGGAGTTTAGGGAAACGCTGTGCACACACTCGAATTACAAGGGAAATATGAAAATGGACCGCCATCCCATACCGAGGATCGGTCATTACGATCGGAACGATGCGAGTGTGCCCAGGCTCGACGACGGCGACATTTTTATTAGCTCGCTTTCTTGTTTGTCCGTTTGTCTGTTTGTTCCGTACAAATTTTGCAATTGATTTTAACCCTTTGCACTCGGTTGTCCCCTCTGAGGCACCACTAGAAATTGCTGTACCATTATTCAAAATATTGTTTAGATTATTAATTATACCGGTATCTAATCAATTACTAAACATTTCGGTACTGTGTGAGGTATTATACCAATTTCATATCCATAAAATTTCAAAAATCGTAGGGAGTGGAAATATTCTGGATCGGAAGAAATGTTTAATTTTCCAGGTAAAATAGCTCGGAGTGCAAAGGGTTAAACTAACTTCCCGATGAGCTAGAGACTTGAAATTTTAAACATAGCTCAGAACTGGATGACAATGCAATATTTTAAAAAAATTGTTTAAAAAAGCCTATGCGTTCAGGAGATATAAATTATTAATAATTTGAACCTTTGCACCCACCCGCCGCGTGACGTAGTACGTCTTCGCGTTCAGCGTCCCCACTCTACTACGTGTTCCCACTCTGACTCATCCCCACTCCACTGACCCGCTTCGCACCGAAGGAGCACAGTGTGCGTCAGTGTGCGTTCGAGCTCCGTGCGGTGTTTATAAAGTCACTACGTATTATTATAGTATAATGTTTGTTTACCAAGCGAAAGAACAGTTACACCGAAATTCTCCGTCGAACCTTTATCTTTGACATTTTACCACGGCGTTCGTTTTCGATATGACGCGTCGCAATACCGTCTGAAATGTACTACATGTCTCTGTTATAATCTCATCAAAATGTTCAAAATCGATTGTAAAATTTCACACATGTAAGGCTAAAAAACAGAAAATAATTATTTAAATAAAAATAAATTTTTAAAAAATACCACGTTTTTAAAACGGATTAAGAAGTATAAAATAAAAATTTTAAAAACGCCACGTTTAAAAAACGGACTAAAAAGTATAAAATAATTTTTTCTAGCCCCATACAGATTCCTAACCCCGTACAGATAGTCCTGAAAATTTGTGATTGTGAATTTTGAATAGCTATGAAAATACTTGTAAGATTTAAAACGAAAAACGTGGGGCGCATGCAATAGATAATTGATGCATGAACACCTAAATCACTAACAATTTTATTGCACTGCAAATGATATGAACTGTTCTGCGAATTTCCTCAGCGGCAGCTACTCTCTACACTCCTTGCTATGTATTATCTTGCGCCCCACGTTTTTCGTTTTAAATCTTACAAGTATTTTCATAGCTATTCAAAATTCACAAACACAAATTTTCAGGACTATCTGTATGCGGTTAGGAATCTGTATGGGGCTAGAAAAAATTATTTTATACTTTTTAGTCCGTTTTTAAACGTGGCGTTATTAAAATTTTATTTTATACTTCTTAATCCGTTTTAAAAACGTGGTATTTTTTAAAAATTTATTTTTATTTAAATAATTATTTTTTAACTCAAGTACATGTCACATTATTGTTATTAAAAAAACTCCGTATACGCATTGCGGTTCCAAAAACACACGAGTAGCCCAACATGTTGACAACCCATATTATAAAATATTTAATCTGGATTAAAATCCAGATTAGATCTCATCTATCGCGGAGCTAATTAGTTTCGCGAAGTTCCCATCGACTTCCCTTCAAACAAGGGTCGAGATGTCGGTTCGACTCAGCAAAAAATCGTTCAAGTGCAAAGGGTTAATCCCCCAAGTGAGGATCCTCGCGTTGCTAAGGCTCCCCGTTTGGCAACGAAGTGTGGCGTTTCAAGAACGAAACTCTAAACTTCGAGAATTCACCGGGAATCCTGGAGATCCCCCGGAGTTTCGGAATTGCTCGATCTCTTGAAAGTACTCTCCATGGGTTTGTTACAATCTAAATATAATCCTCTCGGCGTACCTAACTCGAGCCGATGCACAGCGTGGCAGGTGTAAGCGAGGACCCTCGGAAGAGGGTACTCGGGGACTTGTAAAGGTATTCCAATTGGGATTTGCTCCGTGACATTGAAGGACGACAACGCGTTGCCACGGTATCGATATACTGGCCTTGAAGTTTCGTTCTGCCTTATTCCCCCGATATCTTTCCAGGCGCGAGAAGATTGCGTCGCGCGTCGGTCCAAACAGTGAATTATGAAACTCGATTACCGAGACTTTGTTACTGCATCGAATATCGTTCTCCATAATTCTTCTTTGTATTTATTTTTGGAAATTGGAGGATGTATCTCTTTTATGATCCTCACAATTTTCTTCTTGAAACTGTTATTTTAAAGAAACTTTTATCAATATTCGATTAAAATTGTTGATTAAAATTTGTAGTTAGAATGAAATTTCTATAAAAATTCTCGAAAAATTGGCTATATTTCAATTGTGATGATATAAAATATCATGAAAAGATACACAGCTGAACGTAAAAGTTTTTCTCTCGATGCATATAAGAATGAAAGACAGCACGGTAACAAATTATAACATTCGCGAACAGAGATTACCCCTTTTGCATAAATTTCAGACCGCCCGATATTCGAAACCCTCCCCACAATATGTTACTTTCCTCTACAGTTTCTCTTTGTTATCGAATTTGCGGAACTTTCACGAACAGAAAAACTTGGGCACGCTGACACGAGACGAGTTCACCAAGACGAGCGAAAAATAACTCAATGCGTGGGTCTCGATCGGCGGAAACGAGGGGATATGCCGCAAAAAAAGCGGCACCGTTGAAAACTGCGAAGGACCGAAGTCGTCAAAATCGAATAAGTTTCCCGGGCGATATGTCGTCGAGGGGCGCTGTCCTCTGAGAAACAAGCGAATAACTTCGGCGCGAATGGAAGTTCGAAAGGGGAACGTTTTTCCCGGGCATTTCCCGCGAAATACGATCCTGTAATACCTTTTCCCGCAGGGAGATTTCCACGTTCCAGTCCTCGAAGTAAATTTCTTTCGGCCGCGACACGCTAATGCCCGCCGCGCGCAATTTAATCGTTTCAATTTCGCACGGCCACTCCCGGCGATCTGTTAGGGACGCGATTTCCTGATTACGTTTAAACTGGATCGAGGGCGTCAGCGAAAATCTAATTGCGTGTAATTTTAAGGCCGAAGCGCGGCTTTCGGGTTGAATTACCGTCGAGCACCGCGAATTCCTTAATATCCGGACCCCTTCACTGTCCCGGATATTCTGCTATCCGAACAGTTCCAAGCAAACAGCGTGACCGTGACATTTTAACCCTTTTATCCCCCGCGAAAATAATTGCACAACAGATCCAATTGTTTCTTGTATTTCATTTTTAATCTCGAATTTTAAGAGGGCCGTCTGGTCTAGAACCTTAAAGAATCGATTTTTTTGCATTTTCGTAAAGCACCTTTTTTTTAAAAAAATATAACGAAGTTGAGTTAGTAGGAAAATATTAATTAATAGAAAGAATAGGCATTGACAGAAACCAATGTTGCGCAGAGGGGATTTTCTTCAGTTTCAAAAATATTTCCACATTATTTTGAAACAATGAGTTACGCAGTTACGAGACCACGAATTTGCAAGACCAAGAATTTACTGAAATTTGCATTTTCAGTACAATTATAACGATTCAGTGCGAAATTCCATGCAGTTATGTAAATGCACAAATTTATAATTTAAAATCCGGAAGGATACGGGGTTTATAAATATTTCAGTAAACTGTCGGTCCCTATGATTTCTGCTAAAATAAAGCAAGGGATCAGAAAAGTTATTGCGGCATATCCGAAAATTCTTTCATCTGAACTTTTTATCTCCCTATTAATTTGGATAAGGGAGGTTCTACTTTACTTTTTACCTGGTCTTCGTTGCTACAGCTGACGCGGGGAATTTCAGAATTACATTTCACCAGCCAAAAAAGAGCCAGAAAAAGTTTTGCAAGGGAACGTAGGATAATGTATCGTACAAGAAATTTTTTGCGCTGTCGGTGATATTTTGTTACAACGCATAAAAGCGTGATATATTTCGCTAAAAGTTCTGATTGATGCAAGTTGGGCGGGAAAGTTAAATTAGTCCGTTTAAATTATGGGAATGATGGTTAGTAGCTTATGCTATTTATGTTTGGAAATACTTTAATGCGAAAGCTCCGTTACGCGAAAAATGTACAAAGAAGGTAACTTATTTCAATTACAAAATAGAAATAGATAATATGTAGTGGTTGTACAAAGTTTGCGTACACCTTTCAAAAACGAATAACTTTTTCAAAATTAGACCCATCAGCAAGAGTTTTTTTGAGACGTTAGAAGGATTGGTTTACTAGCTAATGTGTAAACAATTTTTTTTTTAATGATTATCGGTCGCAATTGCGAAGGTAAAAGTAAAATTCACAAATTTTTTAATTTTTTATCTGTGCCTGTAAGGAAAATTAAAAAACATGGATTTTGTAAATGTAAGAAAGTTATATACGTGTACAAAGTTTCATTGTTTCATGTAAAATGTAAAAATATTGGAATTTAGGGTTTGCGATTCATTTAAATCGCAGGTTCTTACAATTTTTGCTATTTTCAATCAATTATATTTCATAACAACCTTGATCGATTTCGATGTAACTTTGTACATGTAAATTTTCATAACAAGCACAGATAAAAAATGTAAACATCGCGACCTTTACTTTTGCCTTCGCAATTGCGACCATTAGCAATATAAAAAGAAATTATTTACACATTAGGCAGTAAACTAATTCTTCTAACGTCTGAAAAAAACTCAAGCTGGTGGGTCCAATTTTCAAAAAGTTATTCGTTTTTAAAATGTGTACGAATACTTTGTACACCCACCGTATGTATTGCCTTTGTATTTGAACATAAAAATCGTAAATTAGCGATTCATTTAGTATTACGATCCTACAAAAATTTGAATTAGCTCAGTGTAGAAATTGAAATTACATATAGGCCTTGCGTCTCAGTAATCAGAAATTTTAGAAATTTGATTAAATTTGATCAGAGCATAAATTGAGTACACGACGATTCCAAATGTGATTATTAATTCGATTACAAATTAGTTTACTTTATACAATTGTTAATTAAATATTACATTCCTTTCTAGAATTATGGATTACATTTCCAGTAGCTTACGCAAATTTCAATCGCAGGTTAGTCGTAATTAATGAAATTATAGACATGTACCGAAGTCGAATTAACTATTTAATCGTTTAAGCGGTATCCGTAACGTGTAATCAGATTAAGCGTTGCCCAATTCTCTTCGCAACGAAAATACGTAAGCGGTTTACAAGATATTAATAGAGATTGCAAACTCATCGGTAACTGTGTATTAATTTCTGTCAGTGACTACATTAATCGTGCTAATTGTAAGAATAATTCAATGCATCAAACGAAGAACATACATGAAAATCTTACTGTTAAATTATTCTCTAAACGCACACAATTCACAGGTTAATTATCATGTGTGGGTATAATGAATAAAATACCTGAAACAATAGTATGTATTCACAGTGAATACGTACTTTTCAAATAATGCAGAGTCTAGCCCTTTATCCGATCAACCCTTTGCACTCGGACGGTCAAACATGACCGTACAACAAGTTAAAACAATTTTGTCATTGGTAAACTTGTTTGTACTTGCTAAGTTGCTAAATACATCAGTGTGGCGCGAGTAAATGCGTTTAACTTCGAATGCACACATGAAATGGATCATAAAATATGAAAATATGCCGCATTGGATGAAACAGAGGGTTAAACTAGATTGATTTCCGTCACACGGCAGCTTTGTGTGTATCGAATCGACAGCTTTGATAGTTTTTTCTTACTTCGTTCTAAGCTGCTGCGGATACATCGCTGTTGGCGCATGATTGTTTATACGGTCGCCCATATTTCGCAAAGTTTTTACACCGTTCAATTTCGGCACACCGACCCGAATCTCCAGATTCAATATCGTGGGTCCCGAACTGTGATGGAAATTGAAATTTGCAACGCGCAACGTTTCTGCACAGGCGAGTGAGTGCTCGGGTGCTTGTATACGGTTTGCACACACTGCGCCTTGCGGATTCGAGTCGAATAAGCGAAAAAGATCGAGGGGGCACGACTTGAGAACCGTGCCACGTTTTCGTGTTGGATTATGGGTAATCCACAGGGACTGAGTAAATATTCGAATAAACTGCAAAGAGAGGGGGAGGGGGGAGAAAGTTAGAGAGAGAGAGAGAGCGTAAGAGACTGTAATTGGAGAAGTTCGAACGCGTCGTAAAACGCGTTCCAGAAAATGTAAAAGTCGCGGCCAGGCCGGGCACTTAATCTATTTAAGTTCGATAGGTAGCAGCTGTTAATTGTTCGAGTTTAAACGTTCACGGCGGCGGCGGCGGCGGCGCTCGCTTACTTATTAAACTTTCACCGGGTGGAACTTTCAAGTACAAGCCAAGTAAAAGTCTAATTAGTCATGGAAAATTTCAAACGTGCCACGGATATAGAGCAGGAGAGCGCGGGAAACGTGCAACTAGTTCCGAAGAATAAAAGAGGATTCGAGTATCGCCGCTACCTCGAGAACGAGACGGGTCGCTTCGAGATTTTGTCGCGGAGATCGAAACGTTGCGTCGCACAGTGGGCCAGATCGGCGCGCTAGCTGTTCACGCGTATTTCACCATTATTTCAAAACGTAAAGACCACTTTAAATAAATCGTCGGATTCGTCTTGGCATCAGCTATAATATTATTGAATAAAAAATATATAGTTATAAATAAATAATGAAGGTAAACACCATTTTTTATTAAAAAAAAGGAATTATTGAAATTTTTTGTATTGAGATTTGTAGAAGACTGAGTACTGATTACTTTTTGTAGAAAACATTTTTTTGTTACATCACCGGAAATGTCTGTAAACTCGTGTGAATAATGAATAATATTTGAATACTGGCTATTCAGGCATTCAAACAAGAGTAAGTCATAATTATTGAATGAATGAAGTTTATTATATTTAATGAAATAACAAAAATGTGTTATTACTGTCTTATTTAAAAAATTACAAAAATTCAAACAAGATTAAGTATTATATTTTACAAAGTTCCTGACTATATTCGATTGATCATACGGATTTTCTGCTTATAACTCTGTTTATCTATGAATAAACAAAAATCTATACTATAATTCCTCTTAACAAAGGTAAAATACAGGTCTTTAATATGGAAAAACTGCTCGGATGCTATACTACGATGCTGTTACTATAATCTCTCAAATACAAATGATTCAACTGTGAGCTAGTAATAAGTTCGAATGTTTATCAATGGTCGTATAATCTAAAAACTTCATAAGATAGGTCTGGGTTAGGTCTTTACACTCTTAAGAGCTGCTGAGTGGTCGTCAATGCGTCTCGCGCAACGCGATTCGCCGCGGAATTGCGTGACAGGCGACGCTTTAAACCATCATAATTTCCAAGTTTGGATCGATTTGGATGTGAAATTTGCAGGATCTTTTAGAGGAGACGTTGCTGAAAATGTTTCACTTTGTTAGAGCACGACACTATATAACACTTTTAACTTATCCCTTGTCAAAGGTAAAAAACTTTGACGGTATTCCTTGGTTGACTAAGTATTTTTTTTCATAACAAATTATGAACATTAATGTTTAGTTCCTGGTGTGTTCTCAACATAGATATACATTCTTCGTACAAAAACAAATTGGGCACTTAATCTTTAGTAGGTTTTCCAGGACATCGTTATGAAGAAAAGGAATTTTTTCGATGATAAATCGTATCTGAAAAAGTTTGATCTTTGAACGCTTATTGTAACGAGAGTTTTTAATAACTTTAATTAATATTATCGTTTTTGAATGTAATGGACATTCAAGAAACATTGTACATTCGTTAAAAATCGATATGAGGACTTCGATTTTTTAGCTCATGAACAGCTAGCTCGTCGATCTGGCCCACTGTGCGTCGCGTCGCACAGAGAAAATTGTAATCGTTCGGATTAGCAGAAACGATGCGACGTCGACGGAGCCCTGCATTATGCATTCGATATTGATAATCCAGATAAGTATGTATGGAGTCCTTTATCGGTGGCTGTGGGAAGGCGCGCGCATACCTTTCACAACCCCCGTACTGCAACAATGATGGCCTGTCTTCAGAGACGAGCGGTTATGCGCTCTGTCGCGCGCGCGGCTCCGCATAAATTTGCATGCGATGTCGATCAGGGCCGTGTACGGGCCGCTTTAAAAAAATATCAGCACAAAGCGGGCCGGTTCGTCGGCCGTGTATCAGCTTTTTCGTTCGGCGATATTTCCTTGCCGGAGTTATGCATTATTCTATCGCGTATCGAGCGAGTCCAACGTGGAAACTGGGTTATCCCGCTCTCCCTCACTCTCTCTCCCTCTCTCTCTCTCTTTCCCTCCCCCTCGGTGTCGAATTAATAAATGGATCGCCATAAGAAGCAAATGGAAGAGATAAATGGCGCGGCAGAATGATTATGAATTTTTTCGCGTGCACATGCCTATCCATCCCGGCTGATTGCACGGAATGACGCGGTATTGATAAAAAGGCCTGATACCGGGCTCTCAAACTCGAATTCCGACGGACCCCCGGCTTCCCGCGGGTCCATTGGGCGGTGCGTCGATGCAAGTGCAACTCTCGTGTCGCACTCTTCTCTAGAAAGCATGCGAAGAAAGTGATTCAATGCACCGCTTGCTAATTGAGAGAAGCACTTTGCAGGACAATCGTTGTAAAGTAAAAATGGTACGCCGTTGTCAAGTATGTAGTTTGGGAACGAAATCGACCTTGTTGCACATTCTGGTGATATTCCATTGGAATTATCTTGCTGAAACGTGTTCAGGAGGAATGCGTTTCCAGTGCGGCCTAGCATGCGAGTACGAGCAATTTTCGTTAAACGAACGCGCGAACAAAAGAGATAAATATTCTAGAGAGGCTCGAATCCCCTTAGGAAGTATTTTTCGACGAGTTTCCCGATCGCCAGCATTTCGTTTTCCAATAGCGGAAGGCAGAGGTCGGCTATCCGCAGGATAACATTAATTACACAGGACAGGCGCCATAACGAGAGCCTGAGAAGTCATCGGTTGGCTTTCTCTCTCTTTCTCTCTCTCCGCGCGTTCCTCTCGTTTTCCATTGTCTGATCGATGACTTTGTTTACCGTTCCGGTTGCGACGGCTGTGGTTATCGAAAGAGTCTTGATTTACGGCCATTTCCATTCTGCCACTACGAAAAAAAGCCGGCAGCCGGCTATGAATTGCTGTCTGTGGCCCAATTGAATATCGAATTGGCGAAATAATGGCGTTTCATTGTCTCATCGTGGTCACTCGACAAAGTAGCTGACTGTCAGTTACATTAGCAAATCGAACAATTAAAATCCTAACTCGGGTCGGTCACATCTCGGTGAAACTAATTTAGGTTGTTATTAGACTGCGGATTTTTAAAACTTGACCTCCGCTTTTAATAGTTCGTTTGATAAATTGAGAATTAAGTAATAATAGTGCTCAATGCATAAAATCCGCAGTCTTGTTATTATGTATTCAAACGAACCGAATTTTGTTAGAATTTATAGAACGCGCCAGGATTGAAATAGTACTCGATATAGTAGCAAACTTCAACATTCCTGTTTCGGCTACGTTAATTAAATTGCTCTGATTTTGTAGGTATTTTTGGGATTGATATTTGGCACTTAATGTGTTAATAGAAGCACAGTCGGATCGCGTTTCACAGAGGAATTCGTATGACTCGTGAAGAATGTTAGTGATGGACAGAAATATTAACACCACATATTGACACGAGTGATTTAATTTTTGCTTATAAATTTGTTGTTTCACCTGTTCCTAAAGTATCAGCTTCGAACATATTTTCTAACACTTCTTTGCCTATTCTACAAACTTCTGTGTGAATACCATCTCTGATAGATCGCCAACAGGATAATGCAACGTGTGCGTAATCGACGTGCGCCACTAACAACAAAACTTTCCAAACTCAGCGAACATCGATGCATTGAACTTACAATACACAGAAATGATTGACACAATCCAAAGATCGATAGAAAAATGATACGCAATAGTATCCTCACAGAAATCCCAAAACTTCACTGTCCTGGCTTCGCAATTCTCTCGTATCTGCAACGATACTCTCGTATCGTCGAATCATAAACAGAAGAAAGTTTGCGCTTTAGAATCTTCAAACAATGGAACGTATCAAAAAATCATAGTATCACGGTGATCCCAAAACTTGACTGTCCTGGCTTCCCAATACTTTCTCTCTTTCTCTCTTCTGAATAAAACTGCAACGATGCTCCCGTACCATTGAATGTAGAAGAAACTACATTTCAAGACATTCAAACGAAAAATCATCATCGTAGAAATTCAAAGAGACTGGCTTCCCAATACTCTCTTCCCTGAACAACCTTGCAACGATGTATTACCAAATCGTAGACAGAAGGATCCAATAAATCCACGGTTGCTGATTGGCCGCGGAATTCGATTCTCATTAACAACACACCGCCGGGAAAATCGAGGCACGACACAGAGCGGTAGGAATAACACTCTGCCGGCGATCGGAGCCCCTAAAAAACCGGAGGTTCTCGGTGATCGCTCGTTAGGAACTAATTTCACGCGGCGGGCGTCGCTAATTGCCTGGAAAAGAAAGTTCGCCGTTTTCCGGTGCCCGTGTCGGCGTGTCGTAGCTCGTGCTAGGCTGGGAGCAATTATCGCGAGTGTAGTCGCATCGTGGTTAACGGTTTCCATAGTGGTTGGTGCGAAAAGAGAAGTAAACCTGGCCCTACAGAAAAATCGAAGATTCGAATTGTGACGACTGAAATCGTTGCATATCAAGGACACCTGAAGTTCCAGATGTACAACTGATGGAGCTTCGTGAAATACATTAACACCGATTGTCATAAAATGAACGCTGAATATCAATTTATTAAGACTATTACGAACTACAGCGTAAGCTGAAGACTTCGTTATCAAGTAGCAAACAATTCTCATTCATAACTTTGATGGATACTATGAACGTAATCCATAAACTTTGTGCTAATATTGATTCGTTAGCCATATCATCGTTGTAGAAATTCCGAAAATTGCACTATAGGGTAGAAGGAGCCAGATCGGCAAAACGAGGACGAACAACGACACAGTAGCATCATCAAGGGGAAAAATATTGTCAGGCGAACGAAGGAGTATCGATCCCAGGGGGACTAAATGCGAATGAATGCTTATCCTTCGCAGGACAACCGCACGAGGAACACATTCGCAGCCGTTTAGCGAGCAGACGCCGCGCGTTCCGAGACGCTACGGCCGTCTTCTTCCTGCGTTTAGCTCGCTGCTCGCAGGATTTAATTAAAGTTTCACCGGGTCGAGCCGGCTGTTATTCCGAAACGGAAGCCAGGCTACGGTTAATATTTCTCTCTCCTTCTCTTGCTGCTGCTATCCACCGTCACTTTCAAGGGGAACGCACGGGTGTGCTGTCGCGTTTGGAACGACGACATATGGAGGTGGTAGTACTTATGTAGTATAACCCTAAGGAGTTTTTAGATGTATTGATTGGAAGCTTTTCAGGTGTCTAACAATACATTGCACCTTCATTAACGTAAGATGTATGGGTACGACTTGATGTGACACTTTCGCGTGAAAGTCTTACCCGAAAATTTGTCCTTTTTTTCGCAATATTTGTCATGAAAATATACTTATATGTATATTATGTACCATTACCTCGCTCTCTTCCTTCATAAATATTTTCAGGGAGCCTACAGCACCTTCGCAGAAAACTGTTTTAATGTAATATTTCTGTTAATTGAAAGAATCTTAAATTTTTGTCTGGGCTCGAAAGTTTGATTTCTTAAGCATTAAATTTACCAAGACAGTACGCAACTCGCTCTGGTCCTGGCTTAGCCTAACTGAAAACTTCCAACACGTCTTTCCCGAAATCGAGAAAAGACCGTGTGTCGTTGAAGTTCTCGCTATCGATCACTGAGCTGTAAATAAATTACACTTTCTACATAATGCATTTTACATGTTTACAAGGGAATACAATGAAGGTCGTTCAGATCAACAACGATTTACAGAGAGACGGGACACGGGCCATTCAACGCGAACAGAAAAAGAAATGTACATACAGGGTGTCCCAGAATTCGTGAAAATCCCGGAAATGGGAGGTTCCTGAGACCATTTGAAGCGACATTTTCCTTTGTAAAAATGTTATCCGCGGCTTTGTTTAGGAGTTATTAACGAAAAACACGGACCAATCAGAGCGCGACCTAGACGCGAGTTGGCACAGTCAGCCCGGCGGCGCGCCAACTGTCGATTGGCCGACTATGCCAACTCGCGTCTAGGTCGCGCTCTGATTGGTCCGTGTTTTTCGTTAATAACTCCTAAACAAAGCCGCGGATAACATTTTTGCAAAGGAAAATGTCGCTTCAAATGGTCTTAGGAACCTCTCACCCTGTATGTTACTCCGTGATGCGCACAATTTCGCCTATATCGCGATTCTCCGGTGAACGAGATGTCAATAAACATATATATATAAAAATGCATCGAACGCGCGTACTCGAACGGACACTAATTTTACATTTCAAGAGAATTCACTGTACCGATTCCCGAGACTATTTTCGTGGATACAGTATCGGACTGGTTCCGAATTGGTTTCCATACGTCAGGTTCGTGAGTTTCTGTTTTAACAGACACAGCCGGGTTCGTAGATTCAATATTGATCGAGGGATAATGTTATTTTTTTGCGTGTTTTTGCTCTACCATTGGAGAAGAAACTAACCGGAGCAACATTCGATGATGTTAAAACGAAAGTAGCGCATATCTGCCCGTGAAATTGAACGTACTGTTTATACGAGCTTTCCGATAAACTGATAGGATATCCCCTGCTAAACCCCCATGGGGGAACGATGGACTATGAGTAAACTATGGGACCTTTCAACAAGCAATTAAGACAGCAATATACCTAGAAGTTCAGTGTTACCAGTAGTTCTCTAAATGTATTATATGACACAGGGACAACAGGGGCTATTAGAGTCAATTAAAGGTTCTCCTCTAAACATACGAACTCTCGTCCGAGTATAACAATTAGTACAATACACCAAAAAACGGGGACCGTGCATGTCTCAGGGGGTGACCAACTTCAGTACCAGCATTACAGGTGCCTAAGAAACTCGATCACTCGGCAACATTAATTGCGATCATTCTACTCTTACGGACATCAGTGAATAATTTTAATCCTATATACACATTAGTTCTATTGTATGTCGTCACGTCGTTTTGTGAATTAATTGTATTAATTCTACCATTTAAAGTTTCACTTGATTGTTAAGCAAACAAGTTTTACGAGTAATAGCACAGTCAAATACTTGCATTGTTTAAAAACGATTTTGAACTGTTACTTTGTTAATAAGAAGAGAAAGTTTCGTAAGCACCTGAAGTGTTTAGTACTCGACATGGAATTACATCGTGGAACGAGATAATACTCTAAACATTAATGTAAAACAAGCTAGAGGGGTCTGTTCTTGTACAAGGGTTTAGAAGGGAACGTTAAAGAAAGAAAACCACCGATGTGAATGAAAATAAAGAGCCGTCGTTCTCTTTCAGTACTCTGCCTGCTTGTTCTCGATCTTCGTTCCAAAAGCTGCTGAGGAAATGCGGCGGAAGTGAACTTTCAAGTATAATGTCGAATTCCATTAAGGTTGGCCAACCTCTGTTAAAAACATGGGAAATGCAGGAAACGTATCACTCTCCGGATATTTTAGCAAAGTTCACGATTAAGCCACTTCGCATTCTAATAATTCCGACGATGAACAAATATATATATATTTTTATTCTGCAATTTTCATTATAAAAAAATGTATGTAAAAAAACAGACCAATACTGCGCGCATAGGACCGCACGGCCGAAATGAAAACTTCTATGGCGATTGCAAACCTGTCCGTTTCTCGCTCGCTACGCTAAACTTAATAGCGTTTCACCTCGGAGCATGACGGACCCGAGGAATTTTCGCTTGTGAAAAATTTCTACCTTTGCCCTCTTGGCCAACGCACTGTGCGCAGTGTAGTCCTTCGCACCAGGGACCATAACTGTCATAACTAGACAGCGGATCTTTATGCAGAATAAAAATTTTTTATACGAATTACGACAAATTAGAGTGAAATAGAGATTTATTTCCTTTCTTAATATGTTCAATAGGTTGAAGATAATGTAACAGTACCTTTAACTTTTTATAATATGTTTGCTGTTTTAAATTACGCCTAATAATTTTGCCATAAATTCGCTGTCTAGTTATAGCCAAAAAGAGAAAAAGTCATAGAATAACAAGTAGTTCGTCAACTAAAATCGTATTGGTTACAGATAAGGATTATAAGTAACCGATAATTTCTTCTCTTGTTGGTAAATATTATCGTTGAGACAAATTCATTTCGATCACTTGTAACAGTTATCGATGAGAGAAATTTATTTCGGTCGCTCATAACAGTTATCAATGGGAGAAGTTCATTTTGATCGCTGATAACAGTTATCGACGAAAAAAATTTGTAATAGTTATTATTAAATGGTACAACTTTCAAATGGTAGACTATCAATTATTTCATAAATGTTTTATTCGTAAAATTAATTGCTACAATCCAAATTTAATGATTTCGGCGCTACCGGTTCGATCAAGGGATACTTGAAATTAGCAAATTTGCAGAATTATAATTTCGACGTTTCGGTTCGGTTTTTAACCATCTTTAGGAAAAGTCCGCGTCTGTGAAATAGACACTGTTATTCATTAAAACAGAAACAATTTTATGATTTAAACCAGAGAAACACAACACACCGCCTTGACGAAGCATTCATTTGAACTTGATCATGCATTTGATTTCGAAAATGTCAAAATACTGGATAAAGAAAGTAATTTACATCAAAGATTATTATTAGAAACTGTTCACATGATTAAACATCAAAGTGTCAATCTTAGGTACGAAAAACCTGAGATTAATGAAATTTACACTACATTACTGAATCAGTAATCAACTTATGATGATTTTCTATAATAATCTAAATAATGAATTCCAGTTATATAAATATGGTCAAGCAAATTAACATAGTTATGTTAAACTCCACATATTAAATGATTGCTAATTTTTTCTACCAATTTTTGGTAATACATGGGCTGGAAATGTGTTGATGAATAGTTAAAATTTGAATTCCGCGCCAAATATTGATTTGGCGTCTCTTAATCCTTGAGACCGGATTGGCTAGTAAGTTCTACGATGTTTCTATGTTTTTCTGCCTTGACGTTTGTCGCAAAGGTTACAGTCTAGTACAGTTTAAACCCTCGTATAGACAAGTACCATTTATTTACGCTCTTCATTCTGTATTTTTTCAAAGTTAGCAAGTACGTATTTTACCTCTGGTTTAAATCATAAAATTGTTTCTGTTTTAATGAATAACAGTGTCTATTTCACAGACGCGGACTTTTCCTGAAGATGGTTCAAAACCGAACCGAAACGTCGAAATTATAATTCTGCAAAATTGCTAATTTCTAGCATCCCTTGATCGAACCGGTAGCGCCGAAATCATTTGTGCATATACAAAAATTTACGATCGTGAAAATTCAAACGTATAATCCAAATTTAATGTGACAAACAGACAGATTTAGTGTTGCTCTTATGGTTTGTTGATTCGTCTTGTTGTACGAAACCTTCTCAATGAATTTCACAGGCTTGCTCCATCCGAAAAGGAGTGATCCAATAATTCAATAATATAATAGTAATAGTAATAGTAACTCAATAATTAAATAAGCAAGCAAAATTAATTTTCTCATCTATAATTATTATGAACAAGTGAAAAGAAATTCAATCATCGATAACTATTATGAGCGATCGGCATAAATTTCTCTCGACGATAACTGTTATGAGCGGTCGAAATAAATTTCTCTCTACGATAACTGTTATGAGCAATCGAAATGAACTTCTCTCATCGATAACTGCTTCGAGCAATTGAAACAGTTTTTCTTCATCGATAATAGTTATCGAGGAGGATCCAATTTTTTGAACACTAGTAACTATTATTTGTAACCAAAAGTAAAAAAAATTGATATTTTTTAATCATTTTGTTCTTCGAATTCTTTTAAAAATATTTTGTGTACATTTTCTTAAATTTCAATAATAATCAACTCTTTATTCATGATTTTTATCGTAGAAAATTTTAGAATAACTGTTATTTTTGGTCCCTGCTTCACACGTTAAAGCTAGAATGTTATCATCAAGCTCCACAACAGACTCAATTGTCTCATATCACGATCGGAACAACTTGCCCCGGGCACATTTAGCCCGGTCATGAAACAGTGTGAAATTTTTCGGTTATGAGTAGGTAGGGTTAACGGTCGAGAAACATGACCAAAGACCGTTTACACGCGCGGTCCATTCCGTTACATGGTATGTATCTGCGAGCGTCCGCGCCGTGAATTTCGCTTTTGGCTCGCCACGGAAAGGATTTGCAGCGAGTAACGAGAAAGTTGTTCGGCGTAAACGCGTTACAACTTTCGAGATAGTGGCCCCGGTGTGCCATCGTGCTGGTCCTTAAAACTTGCGCACGGTTTTATATGATAGAGGAATATCATAACAGTACTGCACCGCGTGCCCGCGAGAAACTCTTTCTGTTCGAGGAAACGTTTACGAGCCACGGAGCCGGTGTTCCCCTTCGATATTTGATCATGGTTACCGGTCGCTATTGGAAACGACGAATTTACTAGCTGTTTCACCGAGCTCGAATAATTTTGGACTTTTCTTTACGACCCGGGACATGAACAGGGTCGTTCCGATGTTTCAAGGTCGGTCGAATTATGATTAGACGCACGGAAATTTGCACAGAACGAGAGTTCTGCTTGTGCCAAAATTTCATCCTGCAATCCGTATAGGTTTTCACTATAGTTTGTCCCCAATTTTATTCTGTCACTAATTGTAAGATTTTGATTGATTAGTTAAAAAAATGATGTAATGAAATAATTTATCTAACAAGAAACGGGAACTGTACGATCTAAGAAAAGCGCACTATATATATACATACAGGGTGAGTCCGAAAAAGCAGAACACTTAAATATCTCCGTTACTTTTCGTTGTACAGAAAAACTTCTTAGGACGAAGTTACACTGTTTGAAGGGCCACATGTAACAGTATAAGAGAAAAAATTTTCGAGGTTATTTTTTATGAGATTTCAAGGTCATCGATATTTTTTTAAATGGAATGAGGTATTTTTTAATCCATCAATCGATGCAGCTCGACATTCGTTATAAAAAAGTACTAACCCATGTATGTCGAAAAGCTAGTAATTCACGAGATATTTAAATTTAAATAACTCTAAAACACCATTACTGTCGTACTAAGACGTTACACAAGTAAGTAAACGCTAACATCAATTTCAATTTCAATGTCAATTTTTCAATTTCAATATCAACTCTTCAACTTCGTTTTCAATTTCAATTTTTCCATTTCAACTTTAATCTCAACTTCAATTCTAACTCTTCCATTTTAACGTCAATTTCAACTCTTCCATTTCAACTTCAATTTTTCAATTTCACTTCGTTAATTTCAACTCTCCAATTTTTATTTTTCAATTTCAATTTCAATTCGTTAATTTCAAATCTTCAATTTCATTTTCAACGTCAGTTTTTCAATTTCAATTTCAACTCTTCAATTTACACTAGCAAGTAAACGCTAACGTCTTCGTACGACAGTAATGGTGTTTTGGTGTTATGTAAATTGAAATATCCCCTGAACTACTACTTTTTCGACATACATGGGTTAGTATTTTTTATCACAAATGTCCAGCTGCATCGATTGATGTATTAAAAAATACCTCATTCCATTTAAAAAAATATCGATGGCCTTGAAATTTTGTAAAAAAATGACCTTGAAAATTTGTTCCCTTACACCGTTACATGTGGCCCTTCAAACGGTGTAACTTTGTCCTACGAAGTTTTTTTGTACAACGAAAAGTAACGGAGATATTTAGGTGTTCTGTTTCTTCGGACTCACCCTGTATATATACAGGGTGGCCCACATAAATCTGAACAGCTCAATATCTCCGTTACTTTCCGTTGTACAAAAAAACTTCGTAGGACAAAGTTACACTGTTTGAAGGGCGACATATAACGGTGTAAGGGAAAAAAATTTCAAGGTCGTTTTTATGAGATTTCAAGGTTATCGATGTTTTTTTAAATGGAATGAGGTATTTTTTAATACATCAATCGATGCAACTGGACATTCTTTATAAAAAAGTACTAACCTATGTATGTCGAAAAGTTAGTAGTTCAGGAGATATTTCAATTTAAATAACTCCAAAATACCATTACTGTCGTACTAAGGCGTTACACAAGTAAGTAAACACTAACGCCTTAGTACGACAGTAATGGTATTTTGGAGTTATTTAAATTGAAATATCTCCTGAACTACTAACTTTTCGACATACATAGGTTAGTACTTTTTTATAAAGAATATCAAGCTGCATCAATTGATGTATTAAAAAATGCCTCATTCCATTTAAAAAAACATCGATAACCTTGAAATCTCATAAAAATGATCTTGAAATTTTTTTTCCCTTACACCGTTATATGTGGCCCTTCAAACAGTGTAACTTTGTCCTACGAAGTTTTTTTGTACAACGAAAAGTAACGGAGATATTGAGCTGTTCAGAGTTATGTGGGCCACCCTGTATATCAGGCATGGGCAAAAATAGCACGCGAGTTAGGGAATAGAAGGAATACCCGTGGAATACCCCCACTTCTCCCGGCCGCGCGTCTCGCTCCCCGTGGCGGCCATAGTGCTCGGTGCAACTATGGCTGCTAAGGGGATTGTGGGGGTATTCCTTCAATTCCCTAGCTCGCGTGGTATTTTTGCCCATGCCTGCTGTATATATATATATATATACAGGGTGTCCCAAAATTCGTGAATTTCCCGAAAGGGGGTGGTTCCTGAGACCATCTCAAGCGACATTTTCCTTTGCAAAAATGTTATCTGCAGCTTTGTTTAGGAGTTATTAACGAAAAACACGGACCAATCAGATCGCAACCTAGAGGCGAGTTTCCACAGTCGGCCCGGCGCGCCAACTGTCTATTGGCCGACTGTGGCAACTCGCGACTAGGTCGCGCTCTGATTGGTCCGTGTTTTTCGCTAATAACTCCTAAACAAAGCTGCAGATAACATTTTTGCAAAGGAAAATGTCGCTTGAAATGGTCTCAGGAACCACCCCCTTTCGGAAAATTCACGAATTTTGGAACACCCTGTATATATCTTTTCATGCCAATCAGTCACTATTACAAGTACATTGCTTGTAATTTTCCTATGTGTCTCATTATCAATTCCGATGAACAAAAACATATTTTAAAAGGAATCTGTGAAACTGACGATGAGTTTTCGAAAAAATTAAAAACCACCATGGAGGTTTGATTTCCGTAAAATATATCAAATATTATAGGGAAGATTTTGCCTTCGTTTGCCAAGAATTGAACGAATAAAAAGGAAAGCTTCTGTAAGTTAAATGTATTATACTACAATACATAGTATGTAAGGTGTTAAAATTGTATGAGAGTGACGGGGAAATCCTCGAGAATGACTGATCAATGACAGGCGTTGGAAAAAGTGCTTTCCATGTCTGTCGAACAATATCGACATTCCCGTGTGCATACTGATCGACTTTTCCGGCTCTTGGGATTTAGTTCTTCGCCGAGAAGATTCCAGCGTGCGCCGTTTCGTAGATGCTGGGTTCTATTGCGCCGTGTAAACTTGATAATGGGAGCTAATTAAAGCAAGGCGTGCGTTGTTAATTAAAGCAAGAATTGCTTGTATTACTGTTGGTTAGTGCCGGCGCATTCCAATTGTCGAGGCTCGCTCAAGAAACTCAGGTGTTTGGTTAAACTGCCACTTAATGAAAACTTAATTTGAAAACAGTAGAGGACGCGTCGCGTGGTGTAACCAAGAGAAAATTCTCGGTTTAAAAGTTGTACTGTATCATGTTCCAGCACGATAAGGCGTGGAAACATATCGCAAGACTTCGAGGTTGCCTCTATCTTCTGTAACGAATAATTTATTCGCTCTTTCTTTTTTATCACATTAAATCATTTTTCTAATAACTCTGAGGATGAAAAAAGGATGAATCTATCTGTAGTTATCTCTGGTACTAATTGGAAATAAACCCTTTTGTTTACAACGTCCCTGATTAAAAAGAACTTTTTCTCTCTCTCGCGCGCTCCCTTCAACTTCGCTTTGAAGCTGTTAGGCGAGAATAATATTTCACATTTAATTCACCCTCTCGAGCGACACGTTTCCTGCATTTTCATCCGCCTCGTTTGTTTTCATTCTAAATCATCCGGATGATTCATAACTGACAGATTCAGCCCCGTCTTTCGGCATAACGCGATTTCCGATCCTGCTGGAAATGGAAAAATATAAATGGCGGACGTCCATGGTACTTTACCGGTCGTCCGTTTCCATGAAAATTAAATTCCTTTACCAGCAGAGCTCCAAATGAAATTAAAGTTTGCCGCCCGGTGCGCATAAAATATGTAAAAATAATAAAAATACATCGACGAACATACAGTTTTAATGATCGTGCCAATCGTTGCTCATTTATTCCTATAAATGGTCTTCATAATTTTACATTAATGGAAAAGATTCCAACTGAACGCACAAGGTGACATAAAATAACAAATTTATTGGAACTTGTCTTTGAACTATATTCCTTTCTACGATAAATTGAATTTTTATGGACAAATGACCAGGTTCGTAAAGTATTATGAAATTTGCAGAATTTAATATTCATCAACTACGTAATTTTCATTTTCTACTGGCATGTTTATTTTAGATAATTTCAGACATTTAAAAAATTCTTCAAATAGCACACTGGATAAGTATAAATTATTACATTTGAAAAGCATGTAGCGCGTAAATTAAACTAAAGGAATTTCATAATAATTCTGAGCACATTCGATTTAGACCGCCCCACTGTTGGTACCTGTTATACGCCATTCCATTCGTTTCGTCGATGTGAATACGAATATGGCTTTCGTTTTTCGCGGAAATTACAAGTTCCCGAGATATTCGCAGAAAACTTGCGCAAAAGCATAGTTGACATCGACGGCAGGGTTTCTAAACCAATACTCGTTTGATTTCGGTTTCCAATGTGGCTATGCCTGTCAATGTGTCACAAATGTACACGTATAGGCAAAATGCAGCGACCTGGTAAGAAAGTCTTTTGGAGATATCTCGGTAACTTGTAATTTCCGCGAAAAATGAAAGCCGTGTTCGTATTCAGCATATTGAAACAAGTGGAATGACGTATAGCAGGTGCGAAAAGCTTGGGGGAGCAATTCGAAAGTCTTACCGAAGAAAGAACGTCGTAGCAATCGTTGATCGCGAAACCATTGGAACGAAGATTCTCGGGTCAAGCAGGTCTCACCCGTCGCCGATTAAGTAGAAGAATAAAATCGTATCTCGATGGAAAATGGCCGTGTAATCGTCGGCCCTGGAGCGAGCGAGGGAGTGGTTCGGCTCCGTCGAGGCCGAAAAATAGCTTACCGACGCGACGGCCGTCGCCGCGACGAACGACGACGGCCGTCCGACGGTAGATTGTCCTTCTCTAACAGCGTCGGCCCTGTAAAGTGGATTTCGCCGTCTCTCGGCTCGTCGAAAATAACAAAATTGTCCCGGAAGCCTGAACGACCTTCGAGGTTCTTACCGTCCCGCATGATTTCTCTTCGAACACGCGCTTTCAACCCTTCCGCCAGCCGTTTCGCAGGTCAGAAAGGGGGATGCTTGAACGACAGGCACAAACACTTGGTGTACGGTATAATATATAGAAATATTTACACAGACATCGAAAAGAACAGGTAGAACACAGGCTTGCCAGAGCCGGATGCTTAATTATCGTGGTGTGGTTGTCATAGGTACCTATTAGAGGGACAGCGTCCGAGGTCGTCGGCATGCTTTCTGCCACGAGGTTCAGGAATACTGTCAGCGACAGCAGAATGGTCACCCCTGCGATAGTCGGAAAGAAAATATGCACGTATCAGGATCAGTGTTCCACCGTTCGGTCTTGATTTTGTCGTAGCCGATCCGGGACCACGAGCTACGCAACATTGCTCAGTCCGCGCTCTGACTTCGGCGATGACGAATACACAGACACACCTACAGCTACGTTCGCGTCAAGTGCATCCGCGATTTTTTGGTGGAGAGAAAATCGTGAACGTGAACTATACTTTGGGATGAGGGACGCTCGTGTATGGAACTCCTTCGAGAGGAACTCGTGGTGGCTAAAGAGTCTGCGGGTGGTGTACATGTTGCAATCCACTAAGAGGTGTACCGAGATTGATGTCTCGTTGGTGCGTGGAGCTCTCGGGTGAAGAGGAAAGTTGATATTTTTCTGTAGACTAGATGTGAGAACTCGCGTGGCAGGCAGGCATTGACAATTGTCGGCCACCTGTCACTACGTTCTCTCAATTTGAACTTCAAAGCTGACTGGAATGTAGGTCACTGGATGAATGCGAGTGCAGAGTGAGATTTATGTTCTCTTAACATTCGTGTACAGGGGAGTCAGTGAGAACTAGTTGTTGTAATCTAAAAGAACTCGCTATCTATTGCCTGTATAATAATACTTTTGAGTGAATTACGTTGCATTTTAAAGGACGCATCGAATGAGTAGAATTTTATTTTTTGCTATACGTATATCAAGGTGACCTTGAGTTTTATCAAAGTTTCCTTCAAGGTCAACTCAAGGTCATCGTATTATGGGTTGCAGAATTCATCCTTTCATTAAAACAAGGTGCATTAACTTTAAGGAAGCCCAAAACAGAGATATATAAAAATAAAATTCGCCTCGTTCGATGCGTCTCTTAAAATGCTACATAATTCATTAACACTAACCGGTCAAAATGGCCGGTTTCACGTTTTTATTTTACAATTAGAAAAATAATAAAATTGATTTCATAAGAAACGATTGTATAGAATCTTTAATAATGCACGTATTACAGTAGGAGCCGTACAAAGTCTAAATAAAATCAATCTTGTCATTTTTATAAGGGAACATGTACCACTTACATTTAAGGGTCGGTAGGTTTAGTATTGAGCAGTTTTTGATACAACCATAGATACCGGATTAGTTTAGATAGCATTTCTTACTGACTCGCCCTATATTGTTGTATATTGTGCAAGTATTTACAGTAATCTGGCGAGTTTATGTACACATACAAAATGTTGGAGCACAGTAGAAATTGATTATTTCTGATAAGAGACTGTCAGGACTTTTCTGTACTCTGGTTTGTCATATCAACTATCCTTTTCCTTTAGCTTTGATTGTATGTCACGTCAATTGCAAGGTCAAGTGTGTTGTCTTTTGGATATGATTTTCAGTAGAGTGTTCGATGTCCAATCATGTTAAACAGACGGGCCCGTATTTCGAGTTTGATTTGCCCATTGTTATGAGCGACTTTGTATTATGTAGTACCAAAGTTTTATATCGCCTTATGGTACGCTGAGTTTACTGCGTCCATTTCAGGCGGACGTATCGGAAGACAAGATGGCCGCTTAACATGAACCCACAACACTATCACAACGCTTCGACCGAGGATGAACTCCCTTTGCGAATGAACTATTATGTGTTGTCCGAGTGGAAACGTTTAGAAGGATCGATGCCATCGTTTTAGTTGTTGTAATAGGATATTTTTCGGACTCAATAATTGCAGCTAGACAGGTTTTGTTCCAATAATAATAATTGTGTAGATAACTGACGGATATTAATCCTCGTATTGTTATTTTCCTCGCAGAGAATACGAAGAGATATCGTGTTCCTGTGTTTTATAACAAAATAACACAATATGCGTTGGTTTTATGAAACGTAACAATCATTTTTCTCTCGTATACGATTTCGAATGAAATAGTGCACTTTACGAGTGCCACGTTTATATCGTACGTAAAGTAAGAAAAATACGAAGGATACACTTTTTTTCTAAAAATATTCCGATTCCGAGCTGTTGACGTACACTATTACATCAGTCGTAAAAAACACGCTAAACCGTTTTCCTTTTTCATTTTCCTGTATGTTTATAATTTACGAGGAAAACACTGGCTAGAGAGAGTAAATAACGCAAACACATTGTGTACTTTACGATTAAATCGCTCATTGAGCCACGGTATGGGATCCAGCGCAGCGTTCCGAAATTGTTCGACACCTTCTCATTGTGTAATCAGGCTCCAATTTTTTCTTCGCAAGTCAACACAGCTGTTATTGTAAGCAAATACAGGATCGATCTGTCAAATATTGGGCTATTCGATTTGTGCGGGAGTTTATAATCTGTTGACAACATTGAAATGGGATACAGACGTCTGAGTTAGTGAGAATTTTTGGTATTGTTTGTATGCTAATTATGAAATACTATTTTTGAAAGAATGTGTAAATATTTAGACAGTATAATAACGTACGCGTACGTTTCCGTTCCAAAAATTATTGAATTATTAGGAAACTGATAGTCGTGTAGTCTATGAACTGTTAAATCAACTATTTCCAGTATAAACAAGAAGAATCGTGTAATCAGAGAAAGATATCAAGATATAATATGAAACGTAGTAGTTTAATATTTTGTTTAGGGTCATTCCATGCCAAACCTATTACTATTTGCAGGCACCATCGTCGATTTTGTTCCAAATGAAATATGTTCAAGTCATCATTTTGTCGGTTTCGAATTTTTTTTAGAAATGACAGGCCTTCGAAATTTTCAATTTTTGCCCATTTTGGCGGAAACGGGCTTCACTTACGAGTTTTTATCTCGGGAACTGATTGTCCGAATGAGCTACATTTTTCTTTGTTTTATTAGGTTGGCAAGAAAGTAATTTCGGTTTTCACTAATAGATGGCGTTATGTTTTGTTTGATTGACTTCTGTTAACGTTGCGTTTATTTTCTTTCTGACATTTCATAACTGCATCTTTTAGGTTACTTTTGAAGCAAATTACACGTAATTTTAATTAAAATTGAAAGTTCCGTGTCAATTTGAACATGGAGTGCAAAAACGAACATTATAGGCACATATTGCTTTTTTGTTTCCGTAGAGGTAAAAAAGCTGCTGAGGCTCACAAAGATATATCCGAAGTTTATGGTGTGGATTGCTTAACAGAACGCACGTGCCAGAATTGGTTTAAAAAATTCCGTTCTGGAAATTTCTCACTTAAAGACGACCAACGTTCTGGTCGATCATCTGGAGTTGATGATGACCAAATGAAAGCCATTATTGAATCGGATCGTCATATAACTGTCCGAGAGATTGCAGACAGGTTAAATGTCTCGCATACAACCATAGAATATCGTTTAAAAAGTCTCGGAATCGTTAAGAAGCTCGATATTTGGGTTCCACACGAGTTGAAAGAAATTCACTTAATGCAACGCATCAACATATGCGATATGCATCTCAAACGAAATGAAATCGACCCTTTTCTCAAGCGAATCATCACCGGTGATGAGAAATGGGTTGTTTACAATAACACAACTCGAAAACGATCATGGTCCAAGCGTGATGAACCAGCCCAAACCACACCGAAAGCTGAATTGCACCAAAAGAAGATCATGTTGTCAATTTGGTGGGATTACAAAGGTATTGTGTATTTTGAGCTGCTCCCAAGGAACCAAACCATCAATTCAGATGTTTATTGTCGACAACTAACAAAACTGGACATAGCAATCAAAGAAAAACGGCCAGAATTGGCAAATCGCAAAGGAATCGTGTTCCACCATGATAACGCTAGGCCACACACATCTTTGGTAACACGTGAAAAGTTATTGGAGCTTGGTTGGGAAGTGATGTCACATCCACCATATAGCCCTGACATTGCACCATCAGATTATCATTTATTCCGAAGTTTACAAAACTCTTTGAATGGTAAAACATTCACTAATGATGATGATCTGAAATCGCACTTGGATCAGTTTTTCACCGAAAAGGATCAGAAGTTTTATGAGCGCGGAATTATGAAGCTACCAGAAAGATGGCAAAAGATCATACAACAAAATGGAAAATATTTTATTGATTAAAGTTCATTGCTTTGATAAAAAAATTGGATTTTATTTCATCTAAAAATACCGAAATTACTTTCTTGCCAACCCAATATTCAGAAAGGATGTGGCTATTAGAAAATAATTTTTTCAAAATCGATAATCAACTTTGTAATGTCGAAAAATTTCAACAAATTCTTTTTTTACGTGTTTTTCGGTGAGGGGCCTGAGTGATTTTAATTTTGAAAAAATATGATTACATTCCTTGAAGTTTCCCCTTTAAAATGAGCCCTTAGAGCTCCTTTTAAAATGAGCTCTAATTATTACATATATTATATAATAATAATATTACATTTCGAGGGTTTCATATAACAAAACTTATAGAATATTCCGAGGGTTTTTCTTAGGTGAAAACTTTACAGTAATTCATAACTACTCAAGAATATTAAACACAGTCAACCTGGAAACATTATCCGATCGAAGGAAGGTTTCCGACCAGAGCTTTATCTTTAATCTGTTAAATAATAATATAGATTGTCCAGCACTCCTGGGGCAAATAAATTTCTATGTACCTGAACGAGTTTTGAGAAGAAGAGCAAGATTTCAAACAATGAAATCCAAATCCTCATATGGAGTAATAAATCCAATAAATCGCATTATTGCTAGCTCTAACATATTTTATAACAATATTGATTTTTTTAATGGCTCGTTACAGGTATTCACAACAAAATTGCGCAATACTATTTGTTAATCGTACCTGTATTTGTTTAGTTTTGCGCGGTCCATTATTATGTAAATTATAGGTTAAGACCTTTTCTTTTTTAAGTTTTCTTTTTGTTTTTATCAGTTATACTGTAAAAAACTGTATACATTTGTATAAAAGGACCTTGGTCCGTATGTAATATATATATAATAATAATAATTTGATTATCCGATAATATGCAACAGTAATTGAAATAATGAAAGTTCCACTGTATTCCACCGCTTTAACGGGAAAATAACTTTCGCAGGCGAATACCCCGTCGAAAAGAACATCGGGGGTAATCATGCGAATTAACGAAAACCAGAGGACCGGGTCTTGGCGGACATTTTCGCGGCACAATGGGCTTACGTTGTACTCTTTGAACAGCTATCAAGTTTCCCAATTCGTGTAGTTATTAAATTAAAGCCCGGCAAGGGCGAATTACCAGCGGCAAGACGAGAAAGCTACGATTCGATTCCGTCACATTTCGCGGAACGCGCCATTAGCAAAACCGTAGGTAATTCATTCAACGGGAACCTCCATTCTACTCCAGGTGACAGTCTCTGCTAGATCAAAGGCAAATATTTTCCGCCATTAGCCACTATTTTTGCACGGGCCCCCGGCCCCGGTGACTGATAAACGAGTCGTTTAACGTCGACAAAGAAGCCGGCCAACGAATGGAGCTCTTTAATCACTGTTACCAGTGCGACGTTACTATAACGCGGGTCAAAGAAAAGTTCGACTTGACTGGAAACGGGATTTTCGCAACCCTGTAAGCTTCTCTCATTTCGTTTCGTTACTGTAATCTTAGATATTACGAGATCCTCGTTAATAATGCACGGAAAAATAGGGTAGACGCGATCAGGCTCAATGATGATCAGTATTATTGTTACAAAATGACTTTTCTTGTTTACGTGTGGCGAACATGGAGGGTAAAATTATTATCGCCAGGCTTATTTCTTTAATTTTCACTTCATGAACATTTTCGGTTTTATTAATGAAATTGAATCATAATTTTAGGTTTGTGCTGTCCAACATAAGCGTCGACTTTTGTTTGTTGCTAATGTTTCGAGGTCTGAATTCCATGTTATGTGTGAGAGCATCAGTAGGAACGTTATAGACAAATAACTATAAAAGCTAAGTAAACTGCATGATTCTTTTGATAGGGTGATTGTAGTAACACTTATTCCGTCTTATTGCTACCATAATCATAAAAATATAAAGATGATGACACAGATAGAACGATTTGAAGGTTTTACTTCGGGTTAAATTGCAACATCTCTGCTAAGAAAATTGTATGTTACAATGTCCATGATACAATACATTATTGAATTATCTGAAGCAATTTTGACTATCTAGCTTGTTATATAATACCTGTACCTTCTTAATACACCTTCATCCCCATAATAACTGAAATGCTTGTTCGGTGAAAGCGTTATATCAACGAACAAATACGAATGTGTATTATAAAACGCTAGAGACTAACCAAATCGCGTTTACTATCCAAGAATTTACACGGAGGGGGATAAACAGTAATTGCCCGTTCGCGTTCGACAAATATTGCGCCTATCGTGCAAACACGTGCACAGAGGAAACTACATGTAGTAGATTTGCATAATTTCCGCGAACGAGAACTCTGGAGACGGATTAACACGTTCCGGTTATAGCATTTTGAACGGGTGGACATTTCAACCGCGTCGGGTCTCTTAGTTTCCGGGGACTTGGAGCGTGTATTAAGTTCCTGCGAATCTCTGAATTTGCTTTAAGACAGTCGTAAGTTCGTCATGCAGCGTTGCCTAGTCGCGGCCTCGTTTACTCCGGAACAGCAACAGGAATAAATATGCGAATTACGTAAAAACTAACAACATGAATCTTATTTCTGGGTACTTCTTTAAAAGTAGGATAAGTATCCGGGAACAAGTTTCATGTTCGTACTTCTTACGAAATTTTTATACACAATTTGCAACAAAGGCTAAGAAGTGAAAACGTTCACAGTAGAAGACGCCCTTATGTAAACGGTACCAGCGACAAGCACCAAAATCAGAACTGACGTAAATCGTAACTCGACAGCGGATTTTATGCATTTATGACAAAAACGAATAGGTGCAATTTAAGACAGCAAAAATATTACGGTGAAGTGCCCCATGCACTTCAGCATGTTTTTCTATTTTAAATTTTATCACTTTAAATAAACAAAACCAATTTCTTAAGAGTTTTAACATACAGTTCAGAGTTTACAAAGTAATTTAAAATTAAAATATCATTGTTTAGGTTAATATCTTAATTGTATTAACAAGAATAATTAAAACCTATAGTTGGACATATTAACTCCAATCTAAGCTAGTACCTGGACAGAAGTAAAGCCTATATCGGGACGAATTCAATTTACGAGTTGATCGAGCGAACATAACCTAAAACGTTGGTTGGTGGCGCTGTTGCGCATGACGAATAGAAGATGCTTTGCGTAATATGTAGTATTCTTATCATAGATTATAGTATTGTATTATTTAACCAAATATATATTTATTTTCATTTACTGTTTTAATAAAACTTGTCATAATACAACTTTTAAGGTTAGGTAGTAATACTGATAGATTTAAGATGTAAACATAAAGTATTATTAACGTCACAACCGGAATACATTTTCTACATACGTTATTCAAGCTAATAGAAGACTAATTATACGTACATGTAGTTAAATAATTTGCAAACAATGCGTTGATTTTATTCACAAACACGTGTCCGGCTTCAGGCGTAAGCACATTGCGTATAAGCTTAGAGTGGGACAGCTACTGTCATCGCGTCCCAGTATGGAGTACTTATATTTGAAAACAGTCCTAATCTTGGACATCTAATATTTGGATTAATAATTATTATTTACGTTAAGTTTGATTGCCAATTTATTTTAAAATATCAATATTATTATGCGTGATAATTATTTTTTGTCCGAGGGCTTAAATTATATCTTTTTTTCTAACAAAGGTTCGAACTATAAATGCATATGATTCGCATGTAAATAGACTATTTTATATACTGTTTTCAGATGAACTTTGAATTCATTTTTAAATTTCAATTGATGTCTTAATGAAATAATATTCACACCTACTTGTAGCTAAGGCCTCAGAATATATAATATAATTATTTAATCTCTTAATTACTGATTTTACTATGAAAATTCAATTGTCCAGATTTAGGTATCATTTTTGGACTGTCCAGACTTAGGGCACTTCACCTTAGAAGAATTTAAACATACTATTATATTATTCTCAACCTATTAGACATTAAAATTTTTTGTTAAAGTATAGCGATCGTATGAAGCTTTAAGCAAAATTAAAATGTTTTCGGCGCAATGGTTCGATCAAATGTTACTATTTACACAATTTGCAAAATAGGTACATTTTTTGGTATTCTCTTGATAAGGATCTAAATTGAGATCGAAACGTTGAGACAAATTATTGTGCCTATTTTGCAAATTGTGTAAATAGTAACATTTGATCGAACCAATGCGCCGAAAACATTTTAATTTTGATTAAAATTTTTATTTTGCATAAAGATCAGCTGTCCAATCACAACGAAGATCATATACAGATCATAAATTCCCGAGATTATCACGGAATTGATTTAGTATCGATTAATTACGTACGCATTGCCGCGCGTGTCTGTCGGTCCGCGGCTATAGAAGCTTGCTCGACAAACACTCGGAACTAATTGTAAGGAACTAATTGCCGGGCATGCCGAACCTCCCCGAACCCTGGTCATCCCGCTCGCCGGCCAACAACTCTGAATGTTATTGGCGGTTTGCCACCTGCATCGGATGCAGCTTGTCGCGGTTTGCTTGCCGAGATCTCATCGAGAACGTGACCTCGAACTCTTATCCGAGCCCGTGTCTAAAACAGACTTTAAACGAATTAAAGTTGCGACTGCGGCGACCAGAAGTCCGTGTCAACCGAATCATCGAGGCCTGCACCTGTTGGATCGAACCGGTGCAGAATTATTTCCTCGGGTTTCGCCAGATCGGAATGGAAATCGTACAGGAACCGCTATCGCGCGAAACTTCCCCAGTGAAACAAGATGTCACGTGTTCAACTAACTCGGAAGCTCTAACCCTCTCTCGTCATGGATTAAATGATCTCAGTTTGAAACTACCTGTTCTCACGGAATCCGTAGGGTGTCCTAGACCGCGAATTTTGTGCGCTTATTGCGAAAATGTGCGCGCGAACTCTAGACAATACCCTGAATTTCAGATAAACTTGATACAGCTCTATTCTTTCCAATTTATAATTCTCAATTCTTTAATGTCTTCGACATTTCACCTGTCTTTGAAAATGAATTTTGTTCATGCTAGCTCTATGATTCCTTATATCTGTGGTTGTCAGGAAGAACGCCGCATGTCACATAATTTCAGTTTCGAGATATTACCGTTGAAAGTTTTCATCACTAATGCTTTGATATACACTGCCGCTCAAAAGTATGTGGACACTTCCTTAGTTCTTATAACTACCTGAAAAAAGTTATGATATCTTTGGTAAATTTGATTATCTTGTATGTATTTCAATTCGTACAGTCTTGGAGAACACATTTTAATAATAATTTATTAAATATCTCACCGATAATGATGGACATTTCATGGTGGACATTTGTAAAAGAAACTTGCGGCAAAATTGTTGTTAAAGTTTGTTTTTACATCAATACCTTCTGCTCATCAAGAAGAGAATCTTCTTTTGTCTATACGTATAATTCTACACAATCAAATTTTGCAAAAACTTTAACAGCTCATATCTCGATAACTATTTGTTTGCGACACGTGGCTTCTTCCAAACGTTTTCTCTTCTGGATGAGTGGAAGGTGTTGATGTGAAAAGCAACTTTACCAACAATTTTCTTTGTCATAAACAATTTTCCGGCAAGTTTCTCTTATAAATGTCCACCGATTCAGACGTGTAGTAAATTCACCCCTACAACGGATGACCATTACTTTTTATACACCCTGTACATTAACGCCAGCATTCGGAACTATTTCACAACTTGATGTAAACAATGTAATCTATATTTATAAGCGGCGGGTTATTCTAGCCGAAAATTATTTAACTAGAATAATGGTATGTCGAATTGCTTAATTTCTATTTCGTTGATTAAGCCATGATGGCAACTATTTCCATAAAAACGTCTCAGAAACGTGGATTTATTAGAAAACGGGCACAGAGCACAAATAATGAATATGCATATCCAGCGTGAATCTTCACATTAGTTTTCGCATTTCGAGTCAACTAGCCTCGGCTAATGTTATTAATGACTCGGACGGTTGCATGCTCGTGGCATCGGCACTATTGTGTCCCTAATTCGACGTATTAATCTATCTTCGGGCATTTCGTCTTTTCATGTAATACAAATTGCGTGTAATTGCTTCTGTCACGAAGATTAACGAAGGGCTTGTTTATTTTGAAGCGTGGCCGCTCGAGAGCAAGAAATTGACACTGACGTTCCATTTCTATGAGTATCGACGCTAAAACTATTTTTCGAGAAACCGAGAAAGCGAACATATCGCTGTATCAGTTTGGTGTCTTTTGATTTCTTCTGTTCATGGGGGACTTCTGAGGGAATGTACAGTGTGTTCCAAAATGTTGAAGCTCCTTGAAAGAGGTGATCCCGGAGGTCATTTGAAGCAGAGTTGTGCAGAAGTACAATTGAATTATTCCAGACATTACAATTACAAAGTAATTGAATTACGTTGTAATTTAGTTATATTTGTAAGGAATAAGCCGTATTTATTTGTAAAACAAGACACACGGATAACCAGTCGTGACAGACGTGTTTGTCGCGGGAACTCGTTTCAATTTGATCTTCTTTTATAATTCGTTGGCAATTACAATTTTAGAATTCTTCTGTTCCGATTCTCTATTTTATAAATTTAACTATACATAGGGTTGTCTGCTAATACACAGACGTACATACATACAATACACACACATCATTCGTACTTTAACCCTATATATTGTAATTTATAATTCAGATCTTCATTCAATTAAATTACAATGAAATTCGTAATTGAAATTGGAGTACAATTATAAAATACTTTGTAATTATATTATATTAATTACGAATTACGAAGTAATTAAATTAAAATTAAAAATTAAAGAATAATAGAGTAATAGGTAAGAAGAGGTTGAAAAATCCATGTAAAGGTTTCAAACGGAAGGAATTTATTAATTATAAATTTATTATATCTGAACAGAAATAACTTCTGCGTTACACATTTTTTAAATTTCAACCATAAACATGAAATATCGTGACGAGGACGAGGAACAGAAAGTACGCCGCACAGACAGCAAACAATTACAGTAGCGGACAAAAGTTTAAGACCACTCTAGAGAAGATAATAACTTTTTTAATATTGTACTATACGATTTGAACTTTTTTGCGAAGCTAGAGCAATTAGTTTACTAAAGGATGTGAAAAGAAATTTTTTCAAAAATTGCAATTGATCGGAATTGTTGAAGAAATACTAAAAGTTGAATTTTTAACTTTTTTATGTGGGTCTACATTGAAAATTTAAAAAATTCGTTTTGTAGATCTATGTCAATTAAATATATTCTGAAAATTTCGTCAAAATCTGTAGACGTTGCAAGGAGCTACAAACGTTTAAAGATGGTAAAAATTGCAGATTTTCACGTTTTTCGGCAATAAATCGTGAAAATCTGCAATTTTTACCATCTTTAAACGTTTGTAGCTCCTTGCAACGTCGACCGATTTTGACGAAATTTTCAGAATATGTTTAATTGACATAGATCTACAAAACGAATTTTTTAAATTTTCAATATAGGCCCACATAAAAAAGTTAAAAATTCAACTTTTAGTATTTCTTCAACAATTCCGATCAATTGCAATTTTTGAAAAAATTTCTTTTCACATCCTTTAGTAAACTAATTGCTCTAGCTTCCCAAAAAAGTTCAAATCGTACAGTGCAATATTAAAAAAGTTATCGTCTTCTTTAGAGCGGTCTTAAACTTTTGTCCGCTACTGTATATGAAAGAAAATCACAAAAATATATCGCACTTCTTCGAAGTTCTCGGCTATAATTTGGAGAGCTGTTTTTTTTTATTATACAGGTATTGTATTTCAATTATATTGTATTTCAACTACACGTCTGATTAAAATACTTAGTACTTGAATTAATTGAAAGGCTTAAATTATGTAATTCAGTTACGAATTACAGTGTAATTGAATTAGCACAATTTGAAATAACTCTGATTTAAAGTAACTTTTTCCTTTGCGAAATTGTTCTACGTGGCTTTATTAACCCTTTGCACTCGGTTATCACCTCTGAGATACCACTAAAAATTGCTGTTCCATTGTCCAAAATATTGTTTACATTATTAAATATATCGGTATCTAATCAATTACTAAACATTCAGGTATTGTATGAGGTATTATACCACACAATTTCATATCCACAAAATTTCAAAAATCATAGGTAATGGAAATATTCAAAATCGGAAGTAATGGAATCGGAAATGTGTAATTTTTCAGTTAAAATAGCTCCGAGTGCAAAGGGTTAAAAAGTTATCGATAAAAAACACATATACTCCGTCCGAAGTAGCCGCGCTCTGATCGGTCCGTGTTTTTCGTTGACAACGCCTTTAACAAAGCCGCGGCGAACATTTTCCTCAAAGGAAAATATTATTTCTTCAAATGGCCTTCGGAATCAACTCCTTCAATTAAGTACAACATTGTTAAGACACCTGTAGTCGTGCAATGGGTTAATCTATGCCGAATTGAATTCGCGGAAGTTGAGGCGCCACCGTCGCAGAAATCTCGGGGATTTATAGTTTTAATTCTGACTTCGGTTGCCGTCGCAGTAACCGGCATCCACTTAAATTCCGCGAGTGTTTTATTCTGCGTATCACGCTCGAATTCGGCGAATTTCCGCGTAAATATGTCGCCGGAATAGATGCGCAACGAGCGCGGAGCTAACGAACTGTCGCGAAACTAACAAACGCGCGGCGCGAGTATCAAATAAAACGAATCTCCGACGTGTTACGCAATTTCACAGGTATCCGAAGGAGTTACGATATTAGTTTCGAAGCTTGCTTGAACATCTCCACGTTTACGGTTCATTCGCCCCTCCGCCGCGGCACGCGATAATATTTCAAACGAAATTTAAACGGAGATGCGCCGGTTGTTATCGCGGATTGCGAAAATGAAAATACGGGGATTTTCGTTATCCAAAATTCATTCAGGAGTCTCGCCTTCTTGTGGAATTGTAACTTCCACAATAATGCGGTAAGAGACACATTGGATTGTACGTAAACGTCCCCAAATGTAAACTAACTTTGCAGCGGACCTGCACAATGTGCAGTGCGAATTCTGGAATATGTTAGCAACCGTTTTCTTTCAATTTTGACGGGATCGAAAATGTTTAATTTACATTTTATTTTGATCTAACCATTAAATTGATTCTTGAAAATTCGTTATTAAATTCATTCAACTATTTGAATATTCTGTAGCACAATATCTTCGTTATTGTAGGCATACTGCCACGTTAGAATCAACCTCTGAGAAGGTATCAGATATTCCTTCTCCATTCCTTCGCTCAGATTTCCCAGAGAAAAAATGTAATCCTCGACTCGCTAGGATCACTTGATCTGTCCGCGTATACGCTCGCGAAAAATCTTTGATCTTCGATATCAATATGTACAAGAGATTGCGTCTGTTTGGAAGAGGATCTCGTGAGGATATGTCAACAGCAGTTCCATCAACAACCCCATAAATACATCCAAGTATTTCGCTTCAAAGGTGGCTGCATCACAAACGTGATAGAATATGCTCGGCTGTAAAAAAGAAGAAGAAAAAAAGTAGGAAAAATAAAAGAAACCGGTTCGCCCGTCCCAGTTTCATCGAAAAGGTCGGAGGTAAGAATTTGCAGTGTTATTGAAAGACTCTCGCAACCCTCTATCGAGAAGCTTAGTTGTAGCCTCAGCGACGGAAGCATCGTTGCGATAGGTTGTTTCGTATCTTATTTGACAGCTTCAAGGAGGCCGGAGTTGCCCGGATGGCTCTACAGAAAGACCACTTCATTTCCCAGACCTAAGTCCATTAGGATCCTCCGGTCGGGCTAACATGAAAAGCCTCGTTCATTCTGATGTCTTACGCCCGACACGGAGAGGCGGTTGATAACGTCAACGAACGAACCATTCACGATATTATCGGTGGATCCACCTTGTTCGACGTGCTGGATCAACGGTATTCAAATTGGGAGTGTCTACGGTGAATGGAGGTCTGGTTACTTGAGATGACCAAACACTTGCAATTTCCATTTTGTTACCGTTATTATTGATATTGCCGAATTCAATTTTGTTACCATTTCTACTCATTTATTACCATTGGTCTCGTTGTACACAAAACAAGAATTAACCCTTAGCAGTCGATATTGTATAGATTATTAAATATGTCGGTATCGAATCATTTGACTGCGGATACAGGGGCTAAGTGAACATTGATTTTCCTCGATAAGAATTCTAATATGTTGAAAATAATATGTTGACATTCTTCAATCCTTCCAATCGGTTTTCTGTTTTAATTGCACCTACCCATTTTTGTCATAAATGCAGAAGATCCGCAGTCTACTAATCAATCACTAAACATTTTCAAGTATTGAATGAGTTATTATACCAATTCCATATCCATGAAATGAACAAAATCATATACAATGGAATTATTCTAGGACGGAAGAGTTAAGGAAGAGACTCATCACGAACTCGTAGATTTGTCGAGTGTCTGGTACATTTATACTTTACGGATATGGGTGTTGCCGTTTCGAACGAAAAGGAAATTCGCTGAATTCGCTAAAACGGTCGCACGATCGGTTAAGGACACCGGACATGATGAAACGAAAATCTGGGCTCGTGTAGAACAGAGAATCGGAAGGAACCGGCCTGTGAAAATCGTGTCAAGGTGACAGATTCGATACATGGCGACGGCGCAGCGGTGCAAGCAAGGCCGCTCCCGTGTGTGCACGTTCACGGTCCAAGCCCTTTGTCATGGTAATGTTCAATCAAACACACTTTTCATGAAGAGTATAGCGCCGCTTGCGGCCTTAACGCGAGGCGCTGCTTGTGCGTTTCCTCGGTATTTATCCGGTTAATGAAATTCGCGACGCCCGCCACCGCGCCCGCGCCACCTCGGAATTTACAACGGCATAATATTATGGAAATTTCATTCATAGACGTCGCAATAATGCCCCGTCTAAAGAGCTACATTTTTACCCATAATAATAAGCTCTCAACCACGGTGAAAATTGTTCCCCGGAGGATGGCGGAACTCCTCGGACTGGAAAGATCCGGAGCCGCCTAGAGCTTTCTTTTCTCCCGCTGACGCGAATACATCCACCAATTAATGAGTAATAAAAGGGTCGTTTATATAAAAATAGATAGATAGAATTAGTTAAAAAATTTTTATGTTTGATTGGTTCTCAATAATTTCAATTCACTTTCAAAATGTATCTGCAATTCATTGAAATAGAACTTGGCATAGACTAATTGATCTACAACTTATAATATCACATTACTCGAAGTGTTTAATGTCACGCGATAGGTTCAACAGAATTCTTCGAATGTTATAACATCCGTCGAAGCCGGAGCAAAGAATTCTGATTTACAGAGTCTGCAATAGGTTTCACAGAAACTTCGAAGACCTTTAATCTCTTTTGCTCCTCTAACGTAAGAAAGTTTCAGCTGACATTAAACTGGAAAGAAAGGTTCCGGGAGAGGAACGGACTCTGCTGGTGATTAATTACGGAACAGAAGCAACAGCATTTTAAGAAGAAAAAGAATGGGTCAAGAATGAAGAATGATGGATGTGATAAATCGACTTGCATACAAATATTATCTTAGAGAACTGTTTTGCATTGTGTAACTTTCAATACATTTGTATTAATATGTAAAGTTATGGGTTCCACAGATCCACTTGGGAAAGATTCGGCATTTAAAAATGTTTAGTATTGTTTAATTCTTTGTCGTACTATAATCTTCTATTTTAAATGAGCATTATATCAATTTATAGATACTGTAGTATAACTCGATGTCAAGTAATCAGGAAACCAATAGTCAATAACTAGTAACCAAGAAACCAATATTCAATAACTGGTAACCAATTTGTCAATAATTGATAAATAGTAATCAGTGAACCAATTTGTATAATAGTACTTCTTATATAATCTTCCTATAAGTGACAGATCGCATACTCTAAATGAATTTCCTTTTGTGCATGTTTTTTTTAAAGAATTGTATCTTGGTTATGTATGGTTGTCGTTACCACCCCTACCGAAAGAAATAAAGTATCTTGCAAATTGGCAAAATGGTGAATGCTTAAACTGCGTACAGTGGTACCTCGGTAGAAGGTGAAGTGCCCTAAGTCTGGACAGTCCAAAAGTGATACTTAAATCTGGACAATTGAATTTTCATATTAAAATCAGTAATTAAGAGATTAAATAATTATATTATATATTCTGAGGCCTTAGCTACAAGTAGGTGTGAATATTATTTCATTAAGACATCAATTGAAATTTAAAAATGAATTCAAAGTTCATCTGAAAACAGTATACAAAATAGTCTATTTACATGCGAATCATATGCATTTATAGTTCGAACCTTTGTTAGAAAAAAAGATATAATTTAAGCTCTCGGACAAAAAATAATTATCACGCATAATAATATTGATATTATAAAATAAATTGGCAATCAAACTTAACGTAAATAATAATTATTAATCCAAATATTAGATGTCCAAGATTAGGACTGTTTTCAAATATAAGTACTCCATACTGGGACGCGATGAGAGTAGCTGTCCCACTCTAAGCTTATACGCAATGTGCTTACGCCTGAAGCCGGACACGTGTTTGTGAATAAAATCAACGCATTGTTTGCAAATTATTTAACTACATGTACGTATAATTAGCCTTCTATTAGCTTGAATAACGTATGTAGAAAATGTATTCCGGTTGTGACGTTAATAATACTTTATGTTTACATCTTAAATCTATCAGTATTACTACCTAACCTTAAAAGTTGTATTATGACAAGTTTTATTAAAACAGTAAACGAAAATAAATATATATTTGGTTAAATAATACAATACTATAATCTATGATAAGAATACTACATATTACGCAAAGCATCTTCTATTCGTCATGAGCAACAGCGCCACCAACCAACGTTTTAGGTTATGTTCGCTCGATCAGCTCGTAAATTGAATTTGTCCCGATATAGGCTTTACTTCTGTCCAGGTACTAGCTTAGATTGGATTTAATATGTCCAACTATAGGTTTGAATTATTCTTGTTAATACAATTAAGATATTAACCTAAACAATGACATTTTAATTTTAAATTACTTTATAAACTCTGAACTGTATGTTAAAACTCTTAAGAAATTGGTTTTGTTTATTTAAAGTGATAAAATTTAAAATAGAAAAACATGCTGTCCAGGCATGGGGCACTTCACCTTACGTCTGCTTTGGAGTACGTCCAATTCGGAATACATCCTGTTTGGACGTGACAAATTTTGCTCGGTATACGACTTCTGTTCGGTACACGACATAAATATTTTGTGTAAATTTTGCGTCATCTTAAAATAATTATTTCGGAGGAAAAATTACATTATATTCGGAGTTGATGTATTATTAACTAACGGATCATACAAGTAAGTATGTGTCAAACCAGCTGAGCCTGGTGAAAAGCGACAGAAGACGAAAAAAGAAAAAGCAACAGAATGTCAGGTTTTATTGCAAGGGGACTCTTCTTCCACAGAATAGAATATGGTTCGGTTCTTTTGTATGTTATCATTAAGCAGAGTTTAAATATGAAAATCTAGAATAAAATCTCACTTTTTATTTAAGTGTTTAAATGATTTTACAACCCCATTAATGTAGGTATAATATCAATAGGAGTAAGTTAGTCATCAGTAGAACGGATTAATCATTTTTACATTACTTCTTATGGGAGTGGTTGGTTTGGTATACGTCCTACTCGGTATAAGTCCAAACATCAGGGACGGATTGAGGTATCACTGTATTTCGAAATTTCATACTTTTTCCCGCAATTGTTTAACAAAAATTGAATATGGAAAAACTCATGTATTCGATTGAAGTGTGATAAATTCAACGTAAAAGTGTTCGCAGCTGATCCGTTTGCAAGAATATCCTAGATGTCTCATTACAGTAGCTTATCACTGATTAGAATCGTTATCTGAGCAGATGAAACGCTTGAAACTGCTGCTCGACGACTCGATGAAATTTGCGGTGATAAAGTAGTGTACGCTAGAAAACCAAGTGACTCCGAGAAGAGGTTGATGAGAAAATTGAAATATTTAACGAACCGTCGTCGGTGGATATTGGCGGCACCGGTGTGCAACGGAGTATAAAACGAAATAATCTGGCGCGGAGAGGGAGAGAGACGACGCAGCGCATCGTGGACGTTTGATGCTCAAATGGTTTATCAGTATGACACAGATTGCATTAGAATCAAGAGCCTCTTTCGTAGAAGTCTTCAGGCAGATATTTCATGAAAAGGTGAGCAAGCAGACATGGCGATGCCGGGAGACGCCGTAGATTATGTATCCAAGTAATCATGCGCGGAGAATGAGCGCCTGTTGGTGAAAGAAAACCCAGGACAGAGAGGCTCGAGTGGTTTAGCACTGGGAAGGAGAGTAAAAGTGTCCACGGGTAAAAAGGTGCAGCCAGCCACTCGAGAAACGGAAAATTTACTGAAGATTCAAGAGCGTTGTAAATTAATCCGCCGCTGGAAATTCGGACGAATCTGCATAAAACGGCAATCGCGGCATAATGTCCCCAATATCGAAATTGAAACGTCCGTTCAAAATGTATAAAATTGATTTTAGAGTAGTCGACAACGTTTCGCCGTTTGAGCAATTTGAGATAAATAAATGGAAAACACTTTGAATAAAATACTCTCTATTTTCCTATTCGGACAAAGGGTTTTTATTCACCGAAAGAACGTCAGAAACTCATTGAATCACCCAGTAGTTGGCGAAACTATGTAATACCGGTGAAATAACACCGGCGGATTTCGCGAAGTTCCGGAGGCTTGGATTCGCGATTCCCGGCGCTAATGGAACGTCTGTTTGAGTCCCGGGCCAGAGTTTAACCGGCTGACAGACGTGCAGGCGACGTGAAGTGACAACAATGGCAGAAAACGCGGAAGGATAAGGACAAAGACGAATTTGGAAGACGAGCCCCGATAACAATGCCCAGCGAAGTAGGTGAATGAGGCGAAGACAAGGCGCAGGTACCGCGAGATTCGATCTTTCTTATTCGGATATCTCCGCAGGAATCCCTCTTCCGGCGAAGCTAACTCGAAATTACTGCGACCGTCGAATGTGAATGCTTATAAAAGTTGTACGTCCACGTTGAAAATGCGGTACGACGAGAGATTTCTCGACTTGGCGGTAACAAAGAGTGTCGGAGTCGACGGGAACAGCATTTTTCCTTTCAAGAGCTTCCAGCTCTTCGTATAGGCGTTTCATCTCGGAGAAATCGCGCGAAACATTATTTAAATCATTTATTTTTTACAGATCTAGGTACCAGTTTTATATTCGTTACCATGTGCGCGTTATTAGTGTTAGAATTGCATTCGGTCACACACACACACTCTCTCCTAACAATATATGCAAATAGTGTCACTCCATCGGACAATTTCGAAAGGAAGTTTGGCCAGCAAATGCGGCGAACTGCAGAAATAAACCGAAACAATGAAAGTATCGAAACTGCTTCCGGTTTCGAACGATGTAAAATTTCCTGTAGTTCGAGCTGCTGTTGAAAACTCTCCCCGAATCGAGAGCAGAATCATAGAAACTGTGCGCAAGCTTTTTGTTGGCGAATCAGTGAAATTTTTTATACATATACAACGAACGCTCGCGATCCAAGTCGGTCGGCTTATTAACAATTCAAGCTACGTAACCGACACACATAACCATGCCACCAACACATGCTCGGATTCCACCGTAGCAATTGGGACTTTTCACGGTACATATGTCTTGAGTGGTACCTTGATTCAATTAGGTTGAAGCACGCCGACCGAACTTCCTGCACGAGGTTCTCTCGTGTCCGAACGCCAACTGCTTCTAAAATAATGCGCAGCTATTCAACGAGCTCTGATGAAGCAGTTTGGTTTTAGTCGCCCATCGGTTGCAGCAAGAGCAAAAACTCTTCAAATTGTAAAACATTCATTATCCGAGAGCAGAAGGTCCGAGATAATAAATAATAAAATGTTATATACCGACGCTCTCTAGGATTTTCAATGTGTAATTAACCCTTAGCAGTCGAGAGGTGACTCAGAGAGAGATATTGTTTACATTATTAAACACGTTGGTGTCTGATTAATTACTAGACATTTAAGTATTGTATGAGGTATTATATCAATTTCATATCCATCAAATGAAAAAATCATTTACAATGGAATTATTAGAATTATTAGAATCATTATTAATTATTTAAGAATTATTATTAGAATTATTGGAATTAGAAATGTTTAACTTTCAAGTTAAAATTGGGAACTTGCAAACACATTCAAATTGCAATGATTAACAGATCCTAGACGTTCGTAATTAATTTTATACCTAATCCTGATCTTCCAAAAATATTGTGTACATTATTAAATACGTTGGTATCTGATTAATTAATACACATTTAAGTATCGTATAAGGTAATTTATCAATTTCATATTCATAAAATGAAAAATATCATTTACAATGGAATTATTAGAATTATTAGAATTATTAGAATTATTGGAATTAGAAATGTTTAACTTTCAAGTTAAAGTAGCTTCGGCTGCAAAGGGTTAAATTGGGAATTTGCATACACATTCCAATTGCAATGATTAACAGATCCTAGACGTTCATAATTAATTTTATACTTAATCCTGATCTTCCAAAAATATTGTGTACATTATTAAATACGTTGGTGTCTGATTAATTAATACACATTTAAGTATCGTATAAGGTAATTTATCAATTTCATATCCATAAAATGAAAAAAATCATTTACAATGGAATTATTAGAATTATTAGAATCATTATTAATTATTTAAGAACTATTACTAGAATTATTGGAATTAGAAATGTTTAACTTTCAAGTTAAAGTAGCTTCGGCTGCAAAGGGTTAAATTGGGAATTTGCATACACATTCAAATTGCAAAGATTAACAGATCCTAGACGTTCATAATTAATTTTATACTTAATCCTGATCTTCCACAAATATTGTGTACATTATTAAATACGTTGATATCTGATTAATTACTAGACATTTAAGTATTGTATGAGGTATTATATCAATTTCATATCCATAAAATGAAAAAAATCATTTACAATGGAATTATTAGAATTATTAGAATTATTATTAATTATTTAAGAATTATTATTAGAATTACTGGAATTCGAAATGTTTAACTTTCAAGTTAAAGTAGCTTCGGCTGCAAAGGGTTAAATTGGGAATTTGCATACACATTCAAATTGCAATGATTAACAGATCCTAGACGTTCATAATTAATTTTATACCTAATCCTGATCTTCCAAAAATATTGTGTACATTATTAAATACGTTGGTATCTGATTAATTAATACACATTTAAGTATCGTATAAGGTAATTTATCAATTTCATATCCATAAAATGAAAAAATCATATACAATGGAATTATTAGAATTATTAGAATTATTATTAATTATTTGAGAATTATTATTAGAATTATTGGAATTAGAAATGTTTAACTTTCAAGTTAAAATAGCTTCGGCTGCAAAGAGTTAAAATTGGGAATTTGCATACACATTCAAATTGCAATGATTAACAGATCCTAGACGTTCATAATTAATTTTATACTTAATCCTGATCTTCCAAAAATATTGTGTACATTATTAAATACGTTGGTATCTGGTTAATTAATACACATTTAAGTATCGTATAAGGTAATTTATCAATTTCATATCCATAAAATGAAAAAAATCATTTACAATGGAATTATTAGAATTATTAGAATCATTATTAATTATTTAAGAACTATTACTAGAATTATTGGAATTAGAAATGTTTAACTTTCAAGTTAAAGTAGCTTCGGCTGCAAAGGGTTAAATTGGGAATTTGCATACACATTCGAATTGCAAAGATTAACAGATCCTAGACGTTCATAATTAATTTTATACTTAATCCTGATCTTCCACAAATATTGTGTACATTATTAAATACGTTGGTATCTGGTTAATTACTACACATTTAAGTATTATACGAGGTATTATATCAATTTCATATCCATAAAATGAAAAAATCATATACAATGGAATTATTAGAATTGTTATTAATTATTATTAATTACTTAAGAATTATTATTAGAATTATTGGAATTAGAAATGTTTAACTTTCAAGTTAAAGTAGCTTCGGCTGCAAAGGGTTAAAATTGGGAATTTGCATACACCGTCAAATTGCAATGATTAACAGATCCTAGACGTTCATAATTAATTTTATACCTAATCCTGATCTTCCAAAAATATTGTGTACATTATTAAATACGTTGGTATCTGATTAATTACTAGACATTTAAGTATTGTATGAGGTATTATATCAATTTCATATCCATAAAATGAAAAAATCATTTACAATGGAATTATTAGAATTATTAGAATCATTATTAATTATTTAAGAATTATTATTAGAATTATTGAAATTAGAAATGTTTAACTTTCAAGTTAAAGTAGCTTCGGCTGCAAAGGGTTAAATTGGGAATTTGCATACACCGTCAAATTGCAATGATTAACAGATCCTAGACGTTTATAATTAATTTTATACCTAATCCTGATCTTCCAAAAATATTGTGTACATTATTAAATACGTTGATATCTGATTAATTAATACACATTTAAGTATTGTATAAGGTATTATATCAATTTCATATCCATAAAATGAAAAAATCATTTACGATGGAATTATTCTAGGTTGGGAGAAATGTTTAACTTTCAAGTTAAAATAGCTCCGGCTGCAAGGGGTTAATTAATATCTGCGTGCTAACAATGTAATCCACGGGATAAACGAATTCTTTTCGGCGCAGAGTATTTCATTAGATATGGAAGCTTGAAAAAGTGCCTCGTATTCAGTAAATCGCGCGGGGGGCGGCGACAATTTTTAATAAGTCTCTTCTCTAACCATCCGACTGTAGTTCTGATATATATGTACACGCGCACAGTCCGACAAGTGACCCGCAGTTATGTTTTAATTGCCCTGTTCCGACCATTTCCAACTCTGTACACCCTGTTCTTTGTTAACGCGCGAACACACACACGCAATACGTGAACACGTGAACACGCTCGCAGCGGGCACGCGATTATATCCCGTTCATTCTTCAAAGGGATTTGATCATTCAACAGTTGACGTTACATTTTTGACCGTGTGGAAAACTACCCAAGGTACATGCAGTTCAGCATGTCTATTATATTGAAGCATACTGCCAATTTTCAAGAAATCTGGTTGGAATTGCAGTCTCAAATTGTTAATCACAAAACAACGGTGTGCACAAATATCTCGGAATAAAGTCTGACTGCAAACAATTTTTACTGGATAAGCGAAGCACAACCTGTTATTTTCTCATTGGGAATAAATCGAAGAAGAATCAGGATGTTGCAATTTCATCCCTCGGATCTCCGAAAGGATGAGCTTCCGCTGACTAATCGGAATTTCTAAGAGGAATCTTATTTTTGAGCAAGGTTCGAACGGAATTCGTTTTACATCGAATCTACCCGAAGCTACGGCAATGATGAAACTTGGCTGGAATGGAATTTCTACGATATCAGGCTCTCTCCCTCGTTCATTGGTCTATAGTACCTAGTGGTATTAGATAAGGTTCGCACTGGTATTATCAAAATGTTTCGGAAATTCGATAATTCACGGCCGACCACGATTCATTCTGATATCTCATCAATATAATTTATTAAAGATGGAATGAACCAGAAATGCACGAAATTCTTGTAATATACCGTTTAAAAGTAGAGTGTTGCTATTTCGTAATGAAACATTCAAGTTGTAGTAAAATAATTAAATTATTGGTATTTTGTAATGAAACTTTTCATTGAATTATTTTACTACTCGTAATGCAAGAAATATATGGAATTATTTACTAAATCGTTATACAAGCGTTGTTGCATATGATATGTCCGATATTATTACTGTAGCCAACTTTTCTTATGCTATTTTGTAAGATGGAAATAAAAAGTAAACATCTTCATATTTGTGTCTATTATACCGACAATCCGTAGTGTTAATCGGTACCACCAGGAAGGGATTTTTTTCATTTTTATCGTGCGGACATAACACGTCAAGCTTTGGTCCAGCCATAAATTATGGAAAAGCTAAACAGCAGCGGGTTATCTGCGTTCCTACTGTCACCAAAATGCGTTGCCGTTAACACGCTGTGTCAAACTAATTAGTAAATTATTCCAACGATTTCAGATATCCATCGATAACTGTGTTGACAGCCATCAATTTGATAAACCGTCTGTCCCCTGCACATGTATTATGGTAACGCAAATGGAATATGATTTCAAACGAGCGAAACTTAATTCATTAATTCCTCAGCAACCATTAATTATACCACACGTACCCCCATCATTATTTCAGAATGTAGAACTTCTTTCGTCAACGAAACAGAAAGAATGGGAAGAAAAGTATGCGTTTCTCTTAAGATGGTATGTGTAATTTTTACACGAAACATTTTAAATGAATTTTCATATGACTAATCAAATTTTTTTGTAGAACAGGTGGGGCAAATTAAAAACGAAACAAAATTTATTGTGTATGACACAGTGATATAACGATGAAGAGAAATAAAATTGTCCGAAAATAGCATCGTTCTCAATTGTTCAACAATTACAATTTTAACTGCTTGACATATGTAGTTACAGGTGTTTAACTAGCACTTTAATAGGTATTTCACGATTTTCAAGGTACAACGTTCCACCAATCCGGCCATTCTTTTTCGATGATCCAGTTATTCGCCGGATGCACGTCAACGTGCTTAAATTTCATCCGAGGCTGACAATTCAAGCGACAGATTCGACAATCGGTCCGATGAAAGTTCATTTAATCCTGTGGAGTTTGCGGACTATTTCAGAGGTAGCGGAGGTCATTCGAAATTTGTTCCGTGACACTAACTTTTAGGGAAAAAGACTTTGCAACAATTCCACTCGCGTCGAATGCTTTGGAGTTAATCCCAATGAATTGAAATTTACTTGGAATTCATTTAACGCTTCCCACAAAAGCATCTTTACATTCCCTCTAATAATAAAATTGACAATTTTACCATCTCGACTCGTGTGGCAAATCTATTGGGTTGGCAAGAAAGTAATTTCGGTTTTCACTAACTGATGGCGTTATGTTTTGTTTGATTGGCTTCTGTTAACGTTGCGTTTGTTTTCTTTCTGAAATTTCATAACTGCATCTTTTAGGTTACTTTTGAAGCAAATTACACGTAATTTTGATTAAAATTGTTAGTTCTGTGTCAATTTGAACATGGAGTGCAGAAACGAACATTATAGGCATATATTGCTTTTTTATTTCCGTAGAGGTAAAAAAGCTGCCGAGGCTCACAAAGATATATGCGAAGTTTACGGTGTAGATTGCTTAACTGAACGTACGTGCCAGAATTGGTTTAAAAAATTCCGTTCTGGAAATTTCTCACTTAAAGACGACCAACGTTCTGGTCGATCATCTGGAGTTGATGATGACCAAATGAAAGCCATTATTGAGTCGGATCGTCATATAACTGTCCGAGAGATTGCAGACAGGTTAAATGTCTCGCATACAACCATAGAATATCGTTTAAAAAGTCTCGGAATCGTTAAGAAGCTCGATATTTGGGTTCCACACGAGTTGAAAGAAATTCACTTAATGCAACGCATCAACATATGCGATATGCATCTCAAACGAAATGAAATCGACCCTTTTCTCAAGCGAATCATCACCGGTGATGAGAAATGGGTTGTTTACAATAACACAACTCGAAAACGATCATGGTCCAAGCGTGATGAACCAGCCCAAACCACACCGAAAGCTGAATTGCACCAAAAGAAGATCATGTTGTCAATTTGGTGGGATTACAAAGGTATTGTGTATTTTGAGCTGCTCCCAAGGAACCAAACCATCAATTCAGATGTTTATTGTCGACAACTAACAAAACTGGACATCGCAATCAAAGAAAAACGGCCAGAATTGGCAAATCGCAAAGGAATCGTGTTCCACCATGATAACGCTAGGCCACACACATCTTTGGTAACACGTGAAAAGTTATTGGAGCTTTGTTGGGAAGTGATGTCACATCCACCATATAGCCCTGACATTGCACCATCAGATTATCATTTATTCCGAAGTTTACAAAACTCTTTGAATGGTAAAACATTCACTAATGACGATGATCTGAAATCGCACTTGGATCAGTTTTTCACCGAAAAGGATCAGAAGTTTTATGAGCGCGGAATTATGAAGCTACCAGAAAGATGGCAAAAGATCATACAACAAAATGGAAAATATTTTATTGATTAAAGTTCATTGCTTTGATAAAAAAATTGGATTTTATTTCATCTAAAAATACCGAAATTACTTTCTTGCCAACCCAATAGTATTAACTCTTAAATGGTTCAATGGACAATGGGTTAATTCAGTACTTTCGTATTTAATCAACACAGATCATCATAAAAGTACACTGAGAAAAAAATCCTGTCGAAACAAAAAAAATATATGTTGATTCAATAAGATGTACTATTGAATAGTGCCAATATCATATGAACTTATTTTAATATTTAATACTATTGAATTTCAATAGCAAAACTCATTTCCGCGAATCATATAAGCCAATAGCTTGACCATCAATGTTTTCAAAAAAATAAGACATGGCCTCAAACCAATTCCCAAATTTTTTTAACAACATATCTGATTGAAGGAAAAAAAGAAATATTACGAATAATAATATACGGTATTGAATCAAATAATATTTTCAATCCTTTCATGATAGACAATTCAAATACATCACGATTTGCTTCTAAATTTCATACTATTGAAAAGAATACATTGATATTCATCGAAGTAAACAATTACAATAACACGCGTGTTATTGAAGTAACTACCTTTTTTCTGTTCCAACATTTTTAGGAATAACTATAGCATTAGATCGACTACGACCTCCGCAGTTAAAGGTTAAATAGAGTGAATGTGGATCGTAACCATATCACAGAAAGTTCTGGTATCCCATGTTCGTCCCCCAAAGGGAGCGAAGCACGCGAGACGGACTATTTTCACGGTGTTTTCTTAGTCGAATGGTGTTCGGGGAATTATACACCGATGCGGACTCACGGGACGCAAGGTATGCAGGACACGTTCGTGTTTGCACGTGTGTATATGTATGTATACATGCGCGGCCGCATGGATAGCGGCAATTGAACATCAGGAACAACACCGACGAAAGCTCGAATCCCTGCCAGAATCGATCCGACCTGTCATTATCCGCGAAACATCGCGCCGTTTCGAATGAAAACTGAATTTCCCCCGCTTCCTGTTTGGGATCAGTTTTTCAGGTCGGCCTGTCGACCCCTGTGAAATCGTTCGTCACAAGGAAGCTGTGTTTCCAGCACTGTTCCCCCGTTTTCCTCTTCTTTCCCCCAACGGGCTCGAGGAAGCTTTATATCGAACAAAATATTTGTCCGTAGAGTAATTCGAACCTAATTTCTTCGAACAGGCTCGAGACGAAAGTATCAGGATGTGACATATACGTACAGACACTCTTTAAAAACTTTTTCAAAATTGATCATATCTTAGCTTCATTCATATTTGTTTATAATTTCTTGAACAAACAGCAAGTATTTTCGGCCACGATCGATTGCTGAATCTCTTCTGCAGAGGTAAATTAAACTCTCGAGACTGGTATGAAAATTGTCCGTGGACCATAGTGAAGGTAATAAGGGGCATAAGTGAGGCTGACAGCGAAATAGGGCACACAAGACCTTAACAGCTCATTATGACGTTAATATTAATAGCTCCCTCGTGAATCAAAGCTTATTCCGTTGCCGAGAATTCAAAGAATGTCATCATATCGTTTTATATTCTTAAAATAGGATTTTCCATGATTTCGGTTGCAATATTAAATTTTTTAATAATTATCATGTTTCACATTTAAATTATACCGTCTATCGTTTACGTGAATTATTATTTAACAAATATATTGACGGAATGTGCATAGTATTTTTGATATTATTAGTTTGTCTAAGCTTTTCAAATTTTAAATTATGTACAACGAAACTTCCTAACGAATTGTGTTTGCAGTTCGAAATTATCTGTGACCGCGTTACATAGCTGTTAATAACATCAATGAACCGAGTGATAATGTAATTATTTGTAGAACAGCTCGCATAATTATTTGTCCAGTTTCAAACGTTTGCAAGATAGAATATTACATTTACGAAATGAGACCATTTTACACCGCAATTTATACTAAATATTATTTTAAACCATCTCTGATCTTCCTTGAATTAATTCTAGAAACTTCTCCGCTAATTTATTTCCTGCATTTCGTAAATTCTTTAATGTGCTATCCCGCTTTACGGAAAGCACAATTTCCATTTTACGACCTAATTCGTCCCATAAGATTGTTGGCAGAAGCAAAACCCGGCAGCTGGGACTTAGGATGGATGCAATTAAAGCCATTTTACATTAAAAAGAAGTGTTAATTATTCTAATAACGGGCCGTGTATACCAACGATAGCGTGGGACGTTTACATATATTCATCTCTTAAAAGCAGGGTAAAGTGTAAAATCTCTGTTGTTTGAATAATCATGAGCGGCGCTGAATGTATAATTTTGCTAGATGGATATACGGATCATCACGCACGGTCATTACGGTGTCATCGCCTCTGGGCATGCTACCCTCCCCGTGCGAAGGCCTCTAGCTGTTTTGGGGTTGGTACGCGTTATAGCGTGTTGAGTATTGTGCGAGGCGTCATGGCGTGAACGTTCCAAGTTTATTTAGCTAATGACATTGCAATAATTACTTATTTCTATTCTATTCTATTATATACAGTATGTATAATTACATACAATTTATTTAGTACAAATTACCGTTGTAATGAATATATCAAAATATTATATTGAATTGCCCATATATAACGACTCTTACGCTGAACTTATTAAATATAAATTATTGTGTACATAACTTATTCTTTCTAAAGATTAACCAATATACGTATAACATGGAATTCAGTAACAATGCAATACAAAAATTAACGGAATCCAGTGGGAGACGCTTATTTTGGACAGCGAACTATAATGATATATAATAGTATTAAGTAGACTGTGGATTGTTATGTGAAACTGTAAGAAGTCCAAGATAAATAACAATGTGTTTCTTCTTTCCATAAATATTGTATCAATCAATCGGAAATAACGTAACAGTAAGGTGAAGTGCCCTATGCCTGGACCTCATGTTTTTCTATTTTAAATTTTGTCACTTTAAATAAACAAAAATAATTTCTTAAGAGTTTTAACATACAGTTCAGAGTTTGTAAAGTAATTTAAAATAAAAAAATCATTGTTTAGGTTAATATCTTAATTGTATTAATAAGAATAATTCAAACCTATAGTTGGACATATTAAATCCAATCTAAGCTAGTACCTGGACAGAAGTAAAGCCTATATCGGGACAAATTCAATTTACGAGTTGATCGAGCGAACATAACCTAAACCGTTAGTTGGTGGCGCTGTTGCGCATGACGAATAGAAGATACTTTGCGTAATATGTAGTATTCTTATCATAGATTATAGTATTGTATTATTTAACCAAATATATATTTATTTTCGTTTACTGTTTTAATAAAACTTGTCATAATACAACTTTTAAGGTTAGGTAGTAATACTGATAGATTTAAGATGTAAACATAAAGTATTATTAACGTCACAACCGGAATACATTTTCTACATACGTTATTCAAGCTAATAGAAGACTAATTATACGTACATGTAGTTAAATAATTTGCAAACAACGCGTTGATTTTATTCACAAACACGTGTCCGGCTTCAGGCGTAAGCACATTGCGTATAAGCTTAGAGTGGGACAGCTACTGTCATCGCGTCCCAGTATGGAGTACTTATATTTGAAAACAGTCCTAATCTTGGACATCTAATATTTGGATTAATAATTATTATTTACGTTAAGTTTGATTGCCAATTTATTTTAAAATATCAATATTATTATGCGTGATAATTATTTTTTGTCTGAGGGCTTAAATTATATCTTTTTTTCTAACAAAAGTTCGAACTATAAATGCACATGGTTCGCATGTAAATAGACTATTTTGTATACTGTTTTCAGATGAACTTTGAATTAATTTTTAAATTTCAATTGATGTCTTAATGAAATAATATTCACACCTACTTGTAGCTAAGGCCTCAGAATATAAATATAATCTCTTAATCTCTTAATTACTGATTTTACTATGAAAATTCAATTGTCCAGATTTAGGTATCACTTTTGGACTGTCCAGACTTAGGGCACTACACCTTATTAAATTTTTCTAACACTTTGACAATTTTGTATTTGACCTGATCGTTTTTGTCATAAACGCAAACAATCCACAGTGTAGTAATAACATAGAATATAGAACGTGGCTTCGATCCTTTCAACGTTTCCACAGTTAAAACCGTAGGTATTATGTTAGAGTGACGTACAGAGAACGCGTTCTTAATTCGCTCTAATTCGTTCTAAAAATAACACAAGAATCGGTGATCATACTTCCGTTCAGTCACTTCGAGCTCCTTTCAAGTTCTATTTAAGTCAGCACGACTCTAATGTCGAATTCGTGTCGCGCAGCGACAACAAGATTGACCTCCTGTGCAGTTTCTCGACGAAGATATATCAAAATTGATGATGCGATCTTCCAATATGAACACAAATAACTAGTCATTACCAGAGTATCAGCGGGAGAGCTTCCCGGCATTCGAAACTTGGAAGTCGTAACCCTGTAAGTCCATTTCCAGTAAATGCACGCTGACGACTAAATGGCGGATGATTATACGAGAAATCGTGATACTATCTCCACGTCAGGAACCTTCGAAACGAGGGAATACCGAGAGCACGTCGAAAGTGCATCGTCTTCCACTATAAGACCGCCATAATTATGAACGTGCCGTAAATAAGCTATGTCGGACGGTGAAGCATTTTATTTCCAGAAGAAGATTGAAGTATCGAGAATTGGCTCCCATAACGACGGCAATAATACCGCAGTATTTCACGTTAAAGGATGACAGACCCAGATTAAGTCGATAAATTAGCTCAACCACCCCCATTCCTCCATCTACAGACTGTTCCAAAATCGTTGCCGTGAAAATCTATTTACTAGAAAAAAATGGAAACTTTTTGAAAATGACAGACCAGAGTGCCCCATTATTGACGACGGTAATAATACCGCAGTATTTCATGTTACACAACGACAGACACATATTACGTCGCGTCGATAAATGAGTTCAACCACCCCTAGTAATCGATGTACAGGCTGTTCCGAAATTACTGCTATGCGATACGATTTTTGATTTTTACGCAGAAAAGAGATGAATTTATTTGGAATATGCATACAGTGGAAGTTTTAATGAAACGCATTCGTCGAACGATTTGATCGCTCGAATATTCTGCTTTTATATTATACATAGATTCCGTTAAACACGCGAAATGCATTTGCATTCGAACAAGTAGAGCATAAAATAGTTGGAAGATCTCCAAGCTAGGGAAATAGTAGTTTACTATCAGTGGTTAAACGGGTCATGTGAGAAATTGCTCGCTTGTAAGTCTATAATTAAGCACTGTTTATGCATTATCAAAAGAAGATAGGTATGTAGAAATTCACGCTGGTCTTTGATCTATTCTTTCAATATTAATGTGGGAATTACATTTATTGCTACCCGCTGTTCCTTTTAGTTTTCAAATATTTCCAAACCTGAGTTAAAATTGTCCTGTAAAACTCAGAAATGTTTAGTTTTCAGATATAAATTTCCGTAGACCATCAAGCAGAGAAAATTAATTATTATTTTATGAATTAATTAGTTACGATCAAGTTTAGTTGTAAGACTGTTTAAAAAAGACAATTGTTTCAAGCTTAATGTGTAATGGAAGTACGGGTTCAAGAACATACCATACCCTCTTTAGTCTTCCACATGATGGCTCTCAGGAGTGCTAAAGATAATGAATAGACCATGCATGGTCCTTCAGAGAGCACTTACCATCTCCACTCTGCATACATAACCAGGAAAGGTAAAATACGTAGGTATATACCATATGTTATCTTCCACAATTTTTCATTGCATTTCCCCATACTTAAGCAGTTGGTTTTTCATTGGAAAACATCTTTAGATTTAATGCAATAGCGACAATTTAGATAGTAGAAAGAATAATAAAATACAGTACACACGCGAAACAATATGTTTCATTTGTGATTCGTAATTATTAGACTGCGGGTTAACAATTTTGGAACATCCTGTACCCGACCGAACATGAAATTTATCCTCGTGTGCGAACTCGTCGTTTAGGCTCCACGTCAATGTTTCGAGCGGGACAGTTCCCATTAGAACCTGCCTTGGTCGAAGATATGGCCACCGGTTTTCGATTATACGTTTTATCGAAAATCGGGAGCTAAAATCGTGTGCTTGGTACGTCGATAATTCTGGCCCGAAACACGAAAACTAGGGGTGTGTGGGTACCGGAGCCTCGGGTAGAGTATGGTCGGCTCAGAATCCCGGAAATTCGCAATATTTTCATTCGAGGCACAGATGAAAAAGCTAAAATACTTCGAAATTCCGAGCAATAGAAATAATCCTTCTAACATCCGGAAAAATGTCAAGTAGTTTGGTCGAATTTTAAAGCAGCTATTAGTTTTTAAAGTGTGTCCACTTAATTTTGCGCGCCGACTGTTGGCCACCTCTTCTTCAATCCGACTCGAACTCGAAATTTCGCGTACCCGCACATCCCTAATGAAAACGAAAACGAGCTGGCAGCCACGGATAAACACGAAGCTCTCGGACCGTTTATTCGGGAGAGAAGTTTCTTTGCGTCCGTGAAGACGAGGGAGAAGATGAGTCGGACGAGGACAGCGACTTTGTGTAATTAACCCTGGATCCCGACTTCTGAACACCAGCATCCAGCTTCGACGTTCCAAAACTTGCGAACCGGCTCCAGTTTTCAAGGACTCGTTGGAAAGAGAACAATGCTAACCTCCCCCCTCGTCCATGCAATTCGCAAGTTCTCGACGCGCTAACCGTTGCGGTGATTAAGTGACTTATGGAAGATAAAGGGTCGCAAAGTGATTCGGCGAATTCTATTACCGAATTCCATTAGCGAATTCCTTTGGAATTGATTTCGGGCAATTTATGCGCCCTTGAATCATTTGTCTTGGGCCAATATTTGTATCACGCTTGTTTCGAAGAAAATTCAATTGTCGCATTGTACAGGCAATTTCATCTAACCAAGAGGCGTAAGACGATTCTTCAATATGAAACTGCTGCTTTCTTCCAAACATACATATTCTTCGATTAGTTCACTTTGTATTAATCTTGTCGATCTTGTGCAATTTGATTTTTTGATTTGCACGATTCTGTGGCTAGTTGAATATAACGAATGTAGACTTTCACTAAAACACTGAAAGTTAATATTGAATATAGAAAAATAACTGAATATAGATGAATATAATTATACCATCCACCAAGAAACTAATGAGAGGAATTTGGATCATCTTAATCGCACAGCTTTTAAAATTCTCCTTTTAAAATTCCTTTTAAAATTCTTCTACCCTACTATCTAGAACACAACACTGTACAATTGTGAAAAAGGAGAAGAAATACACTAAATTTAATCAAGAGAAAAGAACTCGACGAACCCAGCATCCATCTGAAATGGCAAAATTCTGATTTATCAGTTCGATAAACGTGGAGGTTCTACCAGAATATGGGAAACGTTCTTTTGGACGTGGTCCAAGGAACGATTTGCAATGCAGCGACGTGTTGTTGCGAACGGTTAATTTGCTGTCCACGCGTTGGCAGCAACAAATCCAGACTCGCGTCCCAGAAGGCGTATTCGAGTGAATCGATCCAGCCCCGTCAAGGATACATCAGATATATCAAAGTTGGCTACGTCGGTGTGTATAATGCACAATGTGGCGTGCGGTATACAGATTTTCGAAGGCTGCGAGTGCCGGGGGATAGATACTATCCAAAATTGAAGCCACGTGACCCTCTCGATGAGAGCCGACCACGTTTCCTGATCGTCACACAACGGAAGCTGGCTACCAAACAGAAGGTCTTTCCGCAGATAGAAGTCTCCGTAATTTTCTGTGCGTTTACTCCATCTTATAAATGCATTACCGAATGTTTAATTCGGCGGATAAGAGATCTGGATTTAAAATGAACTACTACTACTAATTGATTGCAAGGGCTACGAATTAATTCGTACACCCGATAGTGTGTAAGATGGTGCTTCAAATCTTTGTAATCTTCTGTATAAAAAGAGGAGGAGACACGTTCCCCATATTGGAGTGAATCCACGACGGCGGATGTATGTCGGGTATCGATGCACGCTGTGCAAGGAATACGAATGCAACTCACTGAGTTTTCCTGTTTACGTGCGTCTCCTATTCCCGAGACATGTCGACGGAATTCATCGGAGATAGTGGGACAATCACGAAAATTCTAGGATCCCGAGATATCGTTCTGCCGCGGAGAGAATTCGTGATATAACTCTCAGAACATCCGATGGACGAAAATTGACGAACACATTGTCCCGCTGACCTCTCAATTCGAGAGAGTTGATTTGAGAGCTGCAGTAGTTAATAAATCTTAAAAGGTAATATTTCATTTTATTATCTAATGATTAAATTAATCCTCATACACTTTTTAGATTGTACTAGCCTGTTCCAAAAGCTTCTTTCGTTAAATATCGTTAAATAACGTGACCATAGTTTCCTGAAGCGACGACCTATCACATTGAAATACAATTCCAGCTTCGAAGATGGAGTAAGTAGAGAAGAACTAATATTCGCTATTTCATTGTGAACACCTCTACGAATTTCTGATAGTGATTCTGATAAATGAGATCCTTCAAGGATTAACAATCTGAAAATAAGGTGGTCTTTAGGAATTTCTTCTAAAACATTTAATGGACATTTTGTTTGCTCGAGTACCTGTTTTAAAAGTATATGTATATATTGTTTATCTTACAGTAATTCTTTTGCAGCCCAATTTTACAAAATGCTCGGCAGCAGCCGCGAAAGGAGTTGTCATTGAACAAAAAACTCCTTCATTTACTAGATAAGATCATATATGCATTAGCGGCATTTTCATGAATTCCTTTACTAGCTTACTCTAGCTCCAGGAAAATGTGTTCATCGTGCAGAGTCTTCTGGGAAACAACTTCTGGAAAAGAGGTTGTAACACCGACATTTTTAAAGATCAACAAATTACTGCAAGTCGTGCAATATATGTACTTTTAAATAACGCACTCCTTCAAAAATGAAGTCCATCAATTTTTCCAGAAAAAATTCCCGAAGGTCACGTATCATTCGAGTTCTGTAGTTTAATGCAATACCTAGACTGCGGATTTGATTTTATTCGAATTATTAGAAGAGAAAATACATCTCCGCAGTCTAGTACTAACAAACCCGGTTCAGATTGAACATATCGATGAAGAACGACGGTCGAGCAATGTTGATCGGCTAATTGAACGGATTTCGCGATCGAAGAAATCCGACACCATGCTGGCTAGCCTTGAACGAAGATTGATGAAACAATCAGATGTTGCAGGAATAAACTGCAACGTCAGAATCCACTCTCATTAACGCCGCTCGAAGAAGATACTCGATTGGTACCGTTCCGGCATGGGAGGCGACTCCTACGAAACAAATCGGATCGATCGATCCTCGGTTCGTGAATCGACTATCCCCGTGTCCCCTGTGATCTACGATTCGTAAAAGGCGTGTCTCTCGAATGTCGCCGTTCGAGGCTTGTTCGATTTTCAGCCTTTCTTTTTTCTTCTTTTCTCGATATCAATCGAAAACGTCGTCCGACGTAATGTACATTCGCAATGTCGTCCGGCCGTCAGTGATCGAGGGTTGGGTTCGATCCCGTTTACTTCCCTTTCATCGTCCAAACAAAAGAAACGCAGGACAGTCAGCGTTAGTTGCCGATAGGTTCAAAGTATCAGGAACATAACCCGATTAAAGTCAAACAGTCGCAAGACTCCAAGTGTATGAGTACATACATACAATATACAGATAGAAGTAGATATATGTAGAGAGATAGAGGGAGAGAAAGATAGATATAGACAGATCTGAATACATACAGGGAGGTGACGAAAATACTCGAACGAACGGTCTCGGTGGCTGTCGACAGTATAAACAGGTTTCATTCTGGTTTCTCGAATTTACATACATTCAATGAATAGACTGCGGGCCTTTGTGCGAGACGAAAATTGACTGCAATTTAGGCTCTTACCATCCGGATATCCGAGTAACCGGATTACCCATTATAACTCGTAATCCGGATTCAGATCCGGATCCAAATATCGGAATAGTAAGAGCACCAGTTCGCATATTCGGATCCGGATTTCAAGTTATAATGAGTAATCCGAATACTCGAATATCCGAATAGTAAACGCCCTAACTGCAGTCCAATTATCTATCCTACCTGTCTCAATCGTTTGAAGAAAATATAGCAGAATTTTTCCGACTACTGTATATTCTGATTTTTGTAATGATTACACAAAACCCGCAGCCTGTCGATGACTATCTGTTACAGAGATGCTTTGCTTTGATTTCTTAGTGTCGAAAGACTTTTTCGAAATGGTACACACGAACAACGAACTAGAGAACAAGACGCTGGGTTGCAGATCATCGAAAATTATCGAGTACAAGTTTGACCAACAGCATTAATCCGCAACGACGAATTTCCCAATGATTGCGTATCCATTGGTAAAACATCAAAATATTCATGTGCATCTTATTTTTGCATCATGTTGGCGTACGTATGGAAGTTGGTGTCGATCATATTGTTGTCGATTAATGCGGGTGTCGGTCAAACTCCATTTCAGTGAATTCATGTCGATCGAAACAGTGTGAATAAAATCTGTGTCGATGATTTCAATGCAACATCTATCGATCAGTCCTTTCAACAGCCTCCAATACTTGCGAGGACGTGTTTCGTGATCATCTAGTAAACTGGAAATCGCACTAACTTCTCAAAAAATTAAATTCCAGTCAGTTAAACTAATTTTTAAAAAATTTTGAAGAGCGTACAAGCATTAATGAAGATAAGTGTATCTATTTTTCCTAGATACTATCGTTATTATGTTTCCACGCATATTCCACGACACTTGTACTCAAAGAAAACGCAAAAAGGAGAACAATCGATTTTTCGAAAAACCAGAACAGCCCGTTACAGAAATAGTTGGAGGAGTACGGAACGTTCGCGATCCTTGTTCGAGCAGTTTCGTCGGGAAAGAATCAACGGAAATAAGATAGTGAGACACAGAAGAGATAGTTGAAGGACAGAGAGATACAAACTAAAAAGTATAGACGTGTCTGGCTGGTGTAATATGCAGGCAAGGCATGCTACGAGTTACGTTACCTAGGGTGAGCTTCTCCCCGGAATCCGGCGGCAGCGTGAAGCCCAGGAGTGCCATACTCGATATCAGGACGCACGGCACGATCAGGTTGAAAAAATAATAGAGCGTCCTCCTTCGGATTTGGATGGTGAAGGTGATGTCGACGTACGGTTCCGGACAGCACTGATAGTTTATCGTGTTCTTCTTGCCCGGCATGCCTGCAACGAAATCGCCGTGCAACGTTAACACGAGTCCGATACAAGCGCGAACCTAAACACGACGGGAACTAATGGCCGCTCGAACGACCAGCTGCGGAGGAACACCGAAACGACGGTTTGTCCTGGTTTGCGGCTAACAAAGGTTCAGAGGGTGCGAGCAGCTAACGCGAGCGTGTAATTTGTTGCGGGGAAATTTCGATACGCGTTTAATCACGTGACAGGCCATTGAAACGCGTCGATTGCTCGACTAAATGAAATCCCCTGATATCATATACATAAATGCAGACAGGTCGAATCGAATGCAGCGTTACGAGCCGATTTCTCCAAAACCACTACGCGCACCAACACCATGTTATCAGCAATATAAGGATTTCTACCCACCATGCCGCAGGTGTGCTATTCTCTAGTTTTTGAGACAGCGCTGCCAAATTTACAATGTTCTAATTCCTCGCTATTAACCCTTAGCAGTCGAGGGGTCACTCAGGGCAGGGTTGGGCAAAAATTTAATCAAGGATTGACGAATAAATTTCTAATTTAATCGTTAATTGCAATTAACAATTGATCTCCTAGTTTAGTCGTTAATTGCGGTTAACGGTAAATTACTTATTAATCGTTAATTGCGGTTAACGATTAAATACTAATTAAGTATCTACTTTCAGTTCTTTCAATCGGTGTCCTGGGACGCCTGTGCAATCGCAGACCAGTGTCTACCCACTCCACTGCCGGCCAACGCCGCACAGTGGGAACATTCGACCATTCTCTATTCAAAATCAAAGAACTTGCGATAGAAATGAGGTAGAGCGATGAAATTTTTTTTAAATTAAAGCTGAAACTTTGCAGAATATGGGAAAAATAGGGAGATTATGGTACGAACGCTTTTTTACGTCGAGAAAATTCGTCAAACTTGGTGAATTTCAAGAAAATGTGGTTTCTCCGTTACTACGCGCGGGAAAAATTTTTTTTTAACATGCCATATATCATTTCCCGTAGATTTTTTGACGCTGATTTCAAATCTGGTCTCAAAATTTGTCTACGACTTCAGGATTTTACAAGAAATCGATTTTTGTGAACGAATTGTTTAACGAATTTTCTCAAGCTTAAATTTAAAAAAAATTTCATCGCTCTACCTCACTTCTATCGAAAGTTCTTTGATTTTGTCTTCGATTTGGACGAAAGATCCCACACTGTGAGGCGTTCCATGGGATACGGCGCACAGTGGAATTTACGCCTCACAGTGTGCGACCTTTCGTCCAAATCGGAGACAAAATCAAAGAACTTTCGATAGAAATGAGGTAGAGCGATGAAATTTTTTTTAAATTAAAGCTGAAACTTGGCAGAATATGGGGAAATAGGAAGATTATGGTACGAACGTTTTATAACCTTGAGAAAATTCGTTAAACAATTCGTTCACAAAAATCGATTTCTTGTAAAATCCTGAAGTCGTAGACAAATTTTGAGACCAGATTTGAAATCAGCGTCAAAAAATCTACGGGAAATGATATATAGCAAAAATTTTAAAAATTTTTTTCTGTCCGTGGTAACGCAGAAACCACATTTTCTGGAAATTGTGAAAGTTTAACGAATTTTCTCAAGGTTAAAAACCGTTCGTACCGTAATCTCCCTATTTTTCCCATATTCTGCAAAGTTTCAGCTTTAATTTAAAAAAAATTTCATCGCTCTACCTCATTTCTATCTCAAGTTCTTTGATTTTGAATAGAGAATGGTCGAATGTTCCCACTGTGCGCCGCGCCGCACAGTGGAACCTTTCGTCCAAATCGGAGACAAAATCAAAGAACTTTCGATAGAAATTTTTTTTAAATTATAGCTGAAACTTGGCGGAATATGGGAAAAATAGGGAGATTATGGTACGAACGTTTTATACACTTGAGAAAATTCGTTAAATTCTCACAATTTCAAGAAAATTGCGGTTTTTTCAAGAACACGGGCGGAAAAAATTTTTTTTAACATGCTGCACATCATTTCCTGTAGATTTTTTTACGCTGATTTTAAATCTGGTCTCAAAATTTGTCTACGACCTCAGGATTTTACAAGAAATCGATTTTTGTGAACGAATTGTTTAATGAATTTTCTCAAGGTTATAAAACGTTCGTAACATAATCTCCCTATTTTTCCCGTATTTTGCCAAGTTTCAGCTATAATTTTTAAAAAATTTCATCGCTCTACCTCATTTCTATCGAAAGTTCTTTGATTTTGTCTCCGATTTGGACGAAAGGTTCCACTGTGCGCCGCAGGGCGGCGATGATTGGTCTCGGCTCGGGTATATCGGTGTGAACACCACACATTGACTCGAATGAATCGAATGTTCAAATTTCTTAATTTTAATTATTTTTTTATGGAACTTTCACGAAGTTATTTCCGGCATTTCTCTGATTAAAATGACGCCAAACACGATATAACTTCAACGGTATTGAGTGGATTAATCGACGGTGAAAGTTTCGAGGAAGGACAGCGACCACGCGGGCCTTTGAACTGTGCCGGCGACTGTCCGCGTTTGTTTCTTTCCCATACGCTGTTCTTCGTTGCGTTCGAAACCACTAAAGACAGTTGAAATTATATCGTGTTTGGTGTCATTTTAATCAGAAAAAGTGTCAGAAATAATGTTGTGAAAGTCCCATAAAAAAATAATGACAAATAAACAGTTCTATCATTGCCATTACATTGTGAGAACTCGCGGACCTTTAAGGATGTTCTGGAGGTACAATGGGAGACAAAAGTACGAGAAATTCGAAATTCATCAATACATGGCAATGAAAGCCATTCATGAGTATATTTTGCATTAAACTTTTGCGAATACTGTACCCTCTGTAGCTATATTCAGTGGTCTACACTTGTCGCGTTTCCATGCTAGTGAGAGACAACACGATAAATTTGACGTTTCGTAACAGTTTATAATTTTTTTGCTCTGCAACTGTTTAGTGAATCTTAATAAATTTTGAACATAATTAATTACATAATTTTTACTACATATAGAAAAAAACTGGAGTTTCTAGTTGCGTTTTTTCAAGGTTTAAATAGGGCTTGAAGTGGAATTTTATGAATTCTCCATAAGAAGACGTGTTAAAATGTGCAAACTTTAAGTTGCCATAATTCTTAAACGGTGCAGTGAATCGAACCCAAACTTTGGTAATTGCATTAATTTAGTAAGAATTATATCTTGTCAAATTTCCAAAAGTTTTGTTGCGTTTTTATATACCTCCAAAGCATCCTTAAACTGTGCCGGCGACGGTGACACGCTTCGGCCACGCGATCTGTATTTCATTCTATTCTTCTCCATGTTCAGGCTCTCGATTGAAGTTTCAACGCGATCGGCGCGGTAACGCAGTAAAAAAAATAGTGACCCTACACCATCGCCGTCCGTGTAGAACTGTTGGACACCGATTGAAGAATTACTGTACATTCCTTTCAATTGTAATTGTCAATCGGATAATTGATTAATGATTAACTGCTGAAATTTCGAAATAAAATACGGAATCAAAACTATATGAATAGTGAAAAAAATGTAAACTGAGTTTATGTGTATTGTCATTTGATCTATAATATAAACTCTATTTACGTGCTTTTATGTTCTTTTTTCGATGATTTCTTTTTTTAATCAACGATCGACGATTAACTTCATCAATCGATTGAATCGGTCTCCGATTTTTCGATGATTTCTTTTTTTAATCAACGATTGACGATTAACTTCATCAATCGATTGAATCAACCGTCGATTTTTCAATAATTCCATTTTTTTATCGTACACATTAATCAATCAATCTTGATTAAGATTTTAATCGATTAATGCCCAACTCTGCCTCAGAGTCACCACCAAAAATTGTTGAACCAAGATTCACAATATTGTTCACATTATTAAATATGTTGGTATCTAATCAATTACTACACATTTAAGTATTGTATGAGGTATTATATCAACTGCAAACGGTTCAATATTCAGTATTGTAATTCTTCACTATACGGATATAAAGAAGCGTTTCGGGTAAATGAAAAAATTAAAATAAGATAAACATTGAAGAAAGCTGAAGAGACCTCTTGAAGAATCGAAGTGGTTTTTTGTGATTTTGAAGAGAACACTCGTAATACATTCTTGGTCACGATTATGTGCACCCTGGTTTGAATGTTTTGATCATTCATTCTGGTCTCTATTGATTCAAACGGCAAGAATTATTAGAACAGTCTGATACGAGTCCGACACCACTTTAATTATTGATTAATGCTCCACCCGGTGCAGCGTATTGATTACACCGTAATTGACCTCCGATTGTGTTCGACGCAATTATTTAGCGATTGTTTCATTAAGGCCGCTCATCGCTGTAATCGGACGTTTTGTCCGGACACAGATTGCAAACGCCTTCATAATTGCACAGCAATTAGACCGACACTCTTCATGCGCTTTTTTAATATGATTTTAATTATCAATGCCCAGGAATATTACACGGAACTAATGAATGTTATTTAAAAGAACAGAGTCACATTTTGTGCTGATACTAAACGTAAGCTCAAATTCTCAGAATTAAAACTAAATATCTCCACTATTCATAGTTGTACAAAAAAATTCCTTGAAACAAAGCTGCAATATTTTAAAAGTACATGAAATAACAATCATTACACTCTGAATAAAATATACGCTGACAAACATGGACTTGCATAATGCAAGCGTCTCAAAAATGTATGGTTCTATTCCGAAAAATATGATTGCCGCATAAAAAATTCTGTTTCTTCGATTCGATCTGTATTCATAAACGATGACGTCACATTTTTCATCTTACAAAGGTGCATGAATTATGCAAATTGGTTTCTTTTCTCATACTTAGTAAAAAGAACGGAAATATTTTCGGTTCCAGTGTGAATTAACCAGTAGACACCGATGAATCAAAGGATCTTATTTAATCGATTTTTTAAAAGTAAAGACGATTGTTCGCATATTGCAGATTAATCGCAAATGGTACTTACCAGCGAAAAAGAAAACTTCTGTAAACGGAATTAACTTTAAAGTCGAAGTTCGAGTCTCAAGTTCACCGCCACAAATTACACGCGCCGCGAATTCGTTCGGTACACGCGAATACTTCCTCAACATTTCGCGAGCATTAACGCCGCGCACGCAGCACGTGTTCTCGTCGTTAATGTGAATTACGATGTGCGGTGCACGCATCGCGAAGTGCAACCGCAAACTCTACTGTAATCACCGGCGAACTTACCTTAAAAATACAAAGATATTACGTTTGCTTTCTAGCCCGCAGAGGCTCATGCCGCGCGGCGCTGTTTGCGCTCGTAGAAAAGTTTCGGAATTTAATCATTACTTTGCCTCGGTTTCAGAACACACCGACTATTTTCTGACACGAACTGCAAACCGTTTCATAAAAGACCACCTTCAATCTCAGATGACAATCTGCAAGACTGTGTTGTGCAATCATTCGTCAAATATAAAGTATTTCGAAATGTTTAACGTGCAAATTTTGATTCGAGTTCATTTAATTTGCAGAACTCGTGAAATCTTTTCACATTGACACGGACCTGTACGATTTAACGCGGTCTTTCGGAAAACGATTTTTGATTTCACGTTGATTCTTGTAATTTATATTAATTAAGACATGATGGTATTATATCAGATGGGCTTCACCTAAGACAAACCCTCGGGTCCGTGCTGTTTCTTACCTGCATACCGTCAAATAAAGCCGACCTGGGCAACTGGTGCTCCGAGAGTCGATGACGTACAATCGGCTACCCCCACTATCGCGTCGGCCGGCTGGGTGGGGATAGCCAATTCTTCATCACTGGCTCTCGGCAACCAAGGCAGCTCATTTTCCGTATATCCTACAGTTCCCTACGCACAGTAGTAAATGTTTCGATTTTAGGTGGACAAAATTATTTTTGAATAATTTATATCCTCTTGATACTTGATAATTCCTATTATGACATTGATTTTTTTGTTATAAAGGAATTGAACATAAAAATGATAACAAACTGATATTTTTCTTATATTTATATATTTCTGACTTATAGAAGGTAAAGTTTGTGAATATAAGAAAATGACTTTAATATGATCACTCTTTTTAAAAATTATAATTACAGTAACTTAATTACATATAATATTCGTATTACAAACTATAATTAAGCGATCTAATCGGATCGGATTTCTCAATAAGTAGCAGGTTGTAGCAGCTAGTTTTTCTTCGACATTGTTAGGTAATTCATATAGATAAAATATACAAAAATATTGCAGCTTGAGTATGCTTGAGTCAAAGTATAATCTCACTTTATTAACTCATTCATAAAAGAAACGCTTTCGATTATAGTTTATTTTATTTACTTCCTCCTTTTAGTTTTAAACTAAAACGAGAAAATATAAATTAGTTTAATATGTACTTACTTTTCATTTTTCAATGCACGACACAAAAATTCACCGCAGTTTCGGAACATTCAACTAGTTGTTAATGGATAAAAAATGGAAATAATGAGATATAATGTTAGAATTATTTAGTTCAGTATGTCTAATAATATATTTTCTCAATTAAATATGTTTTTCAATAATTGAGAAAAATTATTTTTGTCCAGCTAGAATTAGACATTTTACCACTGTGCTACGGTAATAATTTTGAAGATCGATGCAGATATAGACTCTAATTTGAACGATTCTAACGTTGATCACGTTAGAAATCTCAAAAAGATTGAGTGTAACAACTAACGTAAACAGTCTAGCTCACAAACGATACTGACATCCATTAGAAAATGTTTCTCTCGAATGAGAAAATGCATCTGAAAAATTTTTGATCCGAATAATTCAAGATGTAATTGTATGAGCAGATCAAAATCGGTTCAAAATGTACTTTAGTAAACCTTGATAAGATCAACGTGAAACCAACAAATAATTATCAAACGCTTCTCATGTACTTACGGTTAAATACTTAACAAGTAACGCTCGAATGTCCTTAAAGTAACAGGACACATACTTACTCGTCCTTGGTCAAGCACGTCAATAATTGCGTTAAGGGGGTCGCTTAAAATTAATTTCGTCGTCGAACGGAGTCGTTCCGATCGGATCCGATGGTTCGGATAAGAAAGCAAGTCGGTCACTTGTTGCTGCGCCGGTGGGGCTCGTTTCCCGGCTATTTTAAAACTAATTTCGCAAGTAGTACGCCCGTTCTATTTAGCAAACGCTACGGAAGCTGCACCTGCGACTATTTTATTCCGGTGGTCGTTGTACCTTCATCCTTAAACTCTGTGTGGGAGATGCGGATTAATTTTCTTCCCCTTGGTTCCCTGCACGGCACTACTCTTACAAATGTTTCTGCACAGCTAGGGCCTTTCACCCTCGTGCGCTCCTCAGAAACAGTTGCACCAACGATCCTAGTATAATAAATTCACCCATTTTTGCTCCACACTTCGAATCAACAAATTGTGTTTCATTCACAGAAGTACGTCTCGCGACACCAACAGAAAGACATCAATTATTTGGCAGTATGTAAACATAGTAAATCGGTGAATTTTCACACCAAGGAACGTGTGGGTGTTGATTAATACGTTCGCAGAGGCTTTTTCGTGCATCGAGATGAGGTATCCGCGGCTTTCCGAAATAGAATTACATGAATTGAAAATGATATGTGACGTCAAGTTAGCCTGAAACGAGTAGATAAAACAGAAATGTCAAAAAAATTTATAAATACCGTTATTTTTCACTTTTTAAAATGATTAATCAGGGATCATAACTGTTATAACCAAAAAGAAAAACAGTCAAACAATAACAAGTATTTCGTCGACTAACATCGTATTGGTTACAAATAAGGATTTGGTTAATTAAGGTAAATGTTATCGTTGAGAGAAATTCATTTCGCTCATAACAGTTATCGATGGGAGAAGTTTATTTCGGTCGCTCATAACAGTTATTCGTTGAAATAAATAGAAGTTCATTTCGATCGCTGATAACAGTTATTGATGAAGAAAATTTGTAACAGTTATTATTAAATAGTACAACGTTCCAATGGTAGACAATCAATTATTTCATAAATTTTGTATTCGTAGAATTAATTCCTACAATCAAAATTTAATGTGACGAACAAACAGATTTTGTGTTGTTCTTATGGTATGCTAATTCGTCTTCTTGTACGAGACCTTCTCAATGAATTTCACCGGCTTGCTCCACCCGAAAAAGAGTAGACAATTCAATAATTAAATAAGCATCCAAAATGAATTTTTTGTCAATAATTATGAACGAGTGAAATCAATTTCTCTCATCGATAACTGTCATGAGCGATAGAAATAAATTACTCTCATATTGATAAATGTTATGAGTGATCGAAATGAACTTCTCTCATCGATAACTGTAATGAGCGATTGAAATAAATTTCTCTCATTGATAACTGTTATGAGCGGTCGAAATAAATTTCTCTCGTTGATAACTGTTATGAGTGGACGTATATGAACTTCTCTCATCGATAACTGTAATGAGCGATCGAAATGAACTTCTCTCATCAATAACTGCTTCGAGCAATCGAAACAGTTCTCTTCGTCGATAACAGTTATCGAGGAGGATCCAATTTTTTGAACACTAATAACTGTTATTTGTAATCAAAAAGTATAAAAAGCAATATTTTTTAATCGTTTTGTTCTTCGAATTTTTTTCTTTATATTTTGTGTACATTATCTTAAATTTCAATAATAATCAAGTTTTTATTAATGATTTTTATCGTAGAAAATTTTAGAATAACTGTTATTTTTGGTGCCTGGTTCAAATACATTTAAATTTGTCTCTCTTTCCTGACACGCGATGTTGACAATTTGTATGTATTTTGCACGAGTACTCTGTTTATGATAAATAAGGTACTTCATTGTTCAATTAAAGCCGACACAAGAAGTTTGCACACATTTTGGGCACAGAAAGATTATTTAGCCTTCAAGAAATGTTGAACATAAATATGCCCAAACTGGGCTGATCGCTGTGAGAAAATAAGTTGGAAAATGTGAAGAATACTTGGAAGCCAGTAAATATTAATTCGTTCAAAGGAATCGATCAAATCTTATGAATTGGTTCCGACGAAGCAACGAAACGACGCGCCATAAAATCCACAATATATCTACATTCGACATCGCCGTATCCGCGAGAATGAATGGTAAGTTTGGACGTGGAACTTTCGCGAAAGTGTCGAAGGAATCTAAATTTATTAATGCAATTTCACATTTCACGCGAAGTTCACCGAGATTCCCTCCGCCGTCGGCCGTTTTTCATCGGCGTCGTTTCGAATTCCTCTCGGTTCATTTTCATGGGAGTAGTGGTCGAAGAGTTTCCATATAGTAGTTGCGTCGGGGTTGTTGTCCAGGAACGGAAATGCATAGCGAAGAAACCGGTGAAAATGGAATGTTAAGAGAAACGGTGACGTTAAGAGCGAGATGCGACGTTAAAGGAATCAATTTTCCGGTTTATAGTCATGGCGGAGCATCAAAGCGGGCAGAACCACGCGAAACTGGTCATTTGGCGGTCGTTCAATCGCTGCGTCGATTGAACAGTTTATGAAACGCCTGAAAAAGAGCTGTGAATCCTTTCAAGTATGGGATCGTCTTCGTGATTGCCAGCTCGTGGGAAATTCTTAAAGAGTTCTATCAGCATTCCTTTACGCAACGGCGACACTGCGCGATGCGAGAGGCATGGCGCATGACGTGCCAAAGTGAAAAAGAACGGAACGGCGGAGCACATGAATTCACGAGGCTCTGCCACTCGGCCGTTGAAGATGCTACATTGAAAAGTTTAGCAGAGTACGAGTATGAAAGTGCTTCACTATTTCTGTTGGACCTGTACAAAATTAAAGAGTGACCCAAAAATTCGACCCTTTTGGGTCCCTTGATTTTGGGACTTCTGCTTGTGCCAAATGATAGCTAATGTCAAGACATGAAATGAGGGGCGAAAATATCCTCCTTTCTAGGGCACTCTTTATTTTAGTTATATTTGGACGTCGAAGATGCTACACATACGCTTGTACAGAACCCAATGTCATTGTAGTTGTGCAAATAACAGTTTGATTTGTATGAACTGTTTGAAAAATTTTGTTTCAATCATGAACGCGATTAAAAATTAAAATTATTAATTAATTATAAATTACAATCGTGAACGCAATTAGATTATAATTAACTTACATTTAACGCAAACAATGAATGGGGTTGTACTTTTAAATTATTTCGAACATTTCAGTTTTTAATTAAAATAATTGTACAAACAAAAATACGAGATTCTGTGTTATTAATATTGTCGGTGAAGTAAAATGGTCGATAGGTTAGCACATTTTTCGTAATTCTGTAAAATACATACAAGAAATGGTTGAATTAAAATTTACACAGAAATACGTAACGAATGAAAGAACATCATAACAATTGATAAAAATCTAAACAAAGCCACTTGAGTCGTAATCATGAAATCTGTTTCTCGTTACGTCATATACAGGGTGAGTCCGAAGAAACAGAACATCTAAATATCTCCGTTACTTTTCGTTGTACAAAAAAACTTCTTAGGACAAAGTTACACTGTTTGAAGGGCCACATGCAACGGTGTAAGGGAAACAATTTTCGAGGTCATTTTTTTATGAGATTTTAAAGTCATCGATATTTTTTTAAATGGAATGGGGTATTTTTTAATACATCAATCGATGCAACTGAACATTCGTTATAAAAAAATACTAACCTATGTATGTCGAAAAGTTAGTAGTTCAGGAGATATTTCAATTTAAATAACTCTAAAACACCATTGCTGTCGTACTAAGACGTTACACAAGTAAGTAAACGCTAATATCAATTTCAATTTTTCAATTTCAACCTCAATTTCAATATCAACTCTTCAACTTCATTTTCAATTTCAACTCCTCCATTTCAACTTCAGTTTTTCAATTTCATTTCGTTAATATCAACTTCAATTTCAATATCAACCCTTCAATTTCGATATCAACCCTTCAACTTCAATTTTTCAATTTCAACTTCAATTTCAATATCAACTCTTCAACTTCAATTTCAATATCGACCCATCAACTACAATTTCAACTTCAATTGTTCTATTTCGATATCAACTCCTCAACTTCATTTTCAACTTAAATTTTTCAATTTCATTTCGTTAATTTCAACTTCAATTTTAATATCAACTCTTCAACTTCAATTTCAATATCGACCCTTCAACTTCAATTTTTCTATTTCGATATCAACCCTTCAACTTCAATTTCAACTTCAATTTTTTAATTTCAATTCGTTAATTTCAACTCTTCAATATCAACATCAATTTTTCCATTTCAACTTTAATTTCGACTTCAATTTTAACTCTCCCATTTCAACTTCAAATTCTACTATTTAATTTCAACTTCAATTTTTTAGTTTCAATTCGTTAATTTCAACTCTTCAATATCAACATCAATTTTTCCATTTCAACTCTTCCATTTCAACTTCAATTTTTCAATTTCATTTCGTTAATATCAACTTCAATTTCAATATCAACTCATCAACTTCAATTTCAACTTCAATTGTTCTATTTCGATATCAACTCCTCAACTTCATTTTCAACTTAAATTTTTCAATTTCATTTCGTTAATTTCAACTTCAATTTTAATATCAACTCTTCAACTTCAATTTCAATATCGACCCTTCAACTTCAATTTTTCTATTTCGATATCAACCCTTCAACTTCAATTTCAACTTCAATTTTTTAATTTCAATTCGTTAATTTCAACTCTTCAATATCAACATCAATTTTTCCATTTCAACTTTAATTTCGACTTCAATTTTAACTCTCCCATTTCAACTTCAAATTCTACTATTTCATTTCAACTTCAATTTTTTAGTTTCAATTCGTTAATTTCAACTCTTCAATATCAACATCAATTTTTCCATTTCAACTCTTCCATTTCAACTTCAATTTTTCAATTTCATTTCGTTAATATCAACTTCAATTTCAATATAAACTCATCAACTTCAATTTCAACTTCAATTGTTCTATTTCGATATCAACTCCTCAACTTCATTTTCAACTTAAATTTTTCAATTTCATTTCGTTAATTTCTACTTCAATTTTAATATCAACTCTTCAACTTCAATTTCAATGTCGACCCTTCAACTTCAATTTTTCTATTTCGATATCAACCCTTCAACTTCAATTTCAACTTCAATTTTTTAATTTCAATTCGTTAATTTCAACTCTTCAATATAAACATTAATTTTTCCATTTCAACTTTAATTTCGACTTCAATTTTAACTCTCCCATTTCAACTTTAATTGAACTCTTCCATTTCAACTTCAATTTCTACTATTTCATTTCAACTTTAATTTTTTAGTTTCAACTCGTTAATTTCAAATCTTTAATTTCATTTTCAACGTCAATTTCTCAATTTCAATTTCAACTCCTCAAGTTACACTAGCAAGTAAACGCTAACGTCCTTAGTACGACAGTGATGGTGTTTTAGAGTTATTTAAATTTAAATATCTCCTGAACTACTAACTTTTCGATATCCATGGGTTAGTATTTCTTCATAAGGAATGTCCAGCTGCATCGATTGATGTAATTAAAAAATACCTCGTTCTATTTAAAAATATATCAATGACCTTGAAATCTTGTAAAAAAATAACCTTGACAATTTTTCCCTTGCACCGTTAAACGTGGCCCTTCAAACAGTGTAACTTTGTCCTAAGATGTTTTTTGTACAACGAAAAGTAACGGAGATATTTAGGTGTTCTGTTTCTTCGGACTCACCCTGTATTGACTCGTACTACTAGCTTCCCAGGCACTATATCACTCGTGGCATTCGCCACGAGACAGATTAATCGATGTACGCGTTAACTATTGTAATTTTACATAAATACTACTGGGATCTTCCAAATTTTTCATTTCAAATTTAAAAAGTAATGAATTGTTTCCTAGTCTTCAGATTAGAAGATTTTAAAATGATGATAAAATATGGTGTTCCGGACACGATTTAAAATCGAGTTGCGTGTCGAGGGATTTGATCACGGTGCTTGTCAGGTTCCGCGCGAAAGCTGAAATTTGACGCCAATCCGTGAAGTCTATTAACGTGTCGAAATCGATTGTACGACAGAAAATGGTTTTTCGATAATCCACTATTACACCAAACATGGCTACGATTCGCAATGTAATTATGTTGTAGAGTGCCTCGTGAATGGTTTACAAATAGTAAATCAATTGTCAAGTGCACGTATTAGGGAATCACAGTGGAAAAATAGAGGGGTGTTTTCGATCACCGATAGAAAATGTGGTGTTCAAGAATGGCTATTCATGCACTCTTTCTCTTTAAGATTTTATTGTTCTCGACATTCATTATTACGTTCGATCGAAGCTTTATAGAACAGGGCCTAAAGGCAGTAAAGAAATCATAACAAAAGCATACGGACTCATTGTAATATTTGTTCGATCGAGCAGTAATTGTTCAATGCTATAATTGAACTAAAATCTCGTAATCGAATAACGACACGATACCGGCAACAGTCGCTTATCCTCACCTTGATGCACAAGCGAGCTTCACTTTAACCAGAATTTTTGTTCATTTGGACACACCGTTCTAATTACTTCGTTAATCGAGGTCCGCATCTCCGTCGCACAAGTAACCGCGACTTATCGAAACGATCATCCGTGGTTATTCGCGCGGCAACGTTGATATCTTACGACTGCCCTAACGAACTTACGTTCACAGAAACTCACCGATGAGGTACCATTCCCCGTTCTTGATGAAATCGGACAAGTCACCGCCCTCCATCGAGTTGAGTACCAGATCGAGCTACCAAGGTCAAAGATTGATTAAGACACGCACATATCTACGTTTCAGGTGATCCGCTAGGCAAGAGGAAGCAGATGCATGCGACATGCGACAGATTTTCTTTACTAGAGTTTCTACGGGGTCTAGGATCTACCTTTGTAGCAACACAGATTACGCAGCGAATACGTTTGGGGATTGCGACGCAATAAATTGCGGGAGGAGAGGACTCTGGGGACGATGGAATGTCGCGAACGGTGTTTCGTATGCTTATCTGGTGCATAAAACGGATGGCAGGTTCGGCGAAGATCGACAGACAGAGCATGAACATTCCTCTTTGTCACCGAGACAACGGTTCTTCGGAAAAATGGTTATCGAAGCGAGATTATCCCGTGAGTCCCCATTAGTCACGTTATGGAAACACCTTTTCTCATTTTTGCAACTTGTGATCAGGCTGCTGATAACGGGCTGCCGATGGACTTGATTAAAAAAAAATGTTCCATCTTGTATATTTCTCAGGACACACAGAATAACAGAAAAACACATATATTGTATAATCTTGAAAGAACCAAAATGCAGCTAGAAAGAAAAATCACCCGATGCTTGCGCCAACGCATTCCATTCCCCGGAAGCTCGCAAAATTTCCTAAAAGTCAGAGCGTTCAGAAATTCCTCTCTAAACAGAGCTATTAAAACAGTAACCGGAGCTGAAGCATTTCATTAAATTTCGTTCGCGAACTGATTACTGTTTCATGCTCGGCGAAAGTTGAACATGGGGCGAACATTTCGCGAACAAAACGGATTATACATGGACGAAAGAGAGAGAGAGAGAGAGAGTCCGGTGTATTCTGTTCTTTTCTTCCTCTGTCGACGTCCTTGTTGCGAGAGATACAAGTTGCTACCGAAGAAAAAGTCTTCGAGTGAGATACTTATTCGTTTCCGGAATGCTCTTTAAACGGTTTCCTGATTTCTCCAATTCCGCAGGCATCCCGGCAGACTCATCCCCCTCGCCCGTCCATCTGTTGCTCTTTGATCGAGAGCCAAACGAGATGCGGTTTAGGGTTAACTTTCATGACCGACATTTTCTGCCAGGCAACCGTTCTCAAGAGACTATTCTGGTTTTTCTGTTTCGAAAAATCGATTTTGAAAATTAATTAAGACATTTGTTTTGGACATACTAATATCTCGAGCACAATAAAGGCGAGCTTATATCGAGGGGGAAGAGATCAGCCGTCGGCACTTTCCCAGTGAAATTCAATAAATTTGTCGACGAACCGTAAGAAGTTTTTTCATAAGAAAAGAACGGCGCTCCAGGAACTCGCAACGAAAGCGCAGTTATTACATTCGAACTTTCACTGAATACGGTTATTGGCCAAGAACTTTGAGCTATGGCTGCCGTTTCCTTAAGGGCTGGTGTTCAGTCGGAAGCTCGAAGACGAAGCGATTTTTGCAAATCTTTTTTTCTCGAAAACTGTAAGACTGTGTACGACGATGTATTTCAGCATTTAAAATGGATTATTACGTTTTAGTGGAGCAAATCTTTTCGTGAAAAAATGTGTGCTTTTTAATTCTTGTAATTAGATCGTGAAAATGTGCAAAGCTCTTAATCTCGGTTCAGCTAATGTAACACGAAAGAAATATCCGCGCTTCCAGCAAGAGAGGCGGACAATATTTTTGGAACGTCACCGAAAACGGACGACGGTCAACCGGACGAGAGTTTTCACGGGAAAAAAGCGCAGAGAAAGTTATCTACAGCGAACCGGTATTTGTTCCGCGTGGAAAAAAGACCGGGGATTTTTTAGGTCTCGCGTGAACGGGCTCTATATTATTATTGCTTTCTCTTCCTCTCTCTTTCCCGGATTGCCAGTGCAGCTCCTCTTTTTGCAATAATTCACGGGAGCCTGAACGGGCTAAACTTTGCGTTCCACGGACTTGAAATTCGCCGAGCGTTACGACGGATACACGCGGCTCGACACGTTCGCTTCTCATAATTCATCGTCAGACGTATATTTCATGAAAGCAGCTCGATTCGAGCGTTTGTTCTCGAGGGATTTGCGGCTTAGACTACGCCCGACGCACTGAGACTAATCGTCGACTACTGATTTCGATGGTATATGCCATATACTCCCTGTCCATACCTAAACAGACTTGCGTCTCGCGAGATCGACAGTGCGTATGCACTATACACTCGCGTCCATAAGTCACGGGACACCAGCTTTTGCTATGGAGATTACCTCTCGATTATTATACAGTCCATACGCAGCAAGAGGTGGTAATGTGCCCCTTTGCAATTTTGATATTGCAGTCAGAGTTGAGCAAAAATTTTGTTTAAATAAAAATTTCGAATAAAGTAAGGTGAAGTGCCCTATGCCTGGACAGCATGTTCTTCTATTTTAAATTTTATCACTCTAAATAAACAAAAACAATTTCTTAAGAGTTTTAACATACAGTTCAGAGTTTGTAAAGTAATTTAAACTAAAAAAATCATTGTTTAGGTTAATATCTTAATTGTATTAACAAGAATAATTCAAACCTATAGTTGGACATATTAAATCCAATCTAAGCTAGTACCTGGACAGGAGTAAAGCCTATATCGGGACAAATTCAATTTACGAGTTGTTCGAGCGAACATAACCTAAAACGTTGGTTGGTGGCGCTGTTGCGCATGACGAATAGAAGATGCTTTGCGTAATATGTAGTATTCTTATCATAGATTATAGTATTGTATTATTTAACCAAATATATATTTATTTTCGTTTACTGTTTTAATAAAACTTGTCATAATACAACTTTTAAGGTTAGGTAGTAATACTGATAGATTTAAGATGTAAACATAAAGTATTATTAACGTCACAACCGGAATACATTTTCTACATACGTTATTCAAGCTAATAGAAGACTAATTATACGTACATGTAGTTAAATAATTTGCAAACAATGCGTTGATTTTATTGAGAAACACGTGTCCGGCTTCAGGCGTAAGCACATTGCGTATAAGCTTAGAGTGGGACAGCTACTGACATCGCGTCCCAGTATGGAGTACTTATATTTGAAAACAGTCCTAATCTTGGACATCTAATATTTGGATTAATAATTATTATTTACGTTAAGTTTGATTGCCAATTTATTTTAAAATATCAATATTATTATGCGTGATAATTATTTTTTGTCTGAGGGCTTAAATTATATCTTTTTTTCTAACAAAAGTTCGAACTATAAATGCACATGATTCGCATGGAAATAGACTATTTTGTATACTGTTTTCAGACGAACTTTGAATTCATTTCTAAATTTCAATTGATGTCTTAATGAAATAATATTCACACCTACTTGTAGCTAAGGCCTCAGAATATATAATATAATTATTTAATCTCTTAATTACTGATTTTACTATGAAAATTCAATTGTCCAGATTTAAGTATCACTTTCGGACTGTCCAGACTCAGGGCACTTCACCTTAGGTGGTTTCCAAATGGGATTTAAACCCACTTTATTCCAAGTTTTCATTCCAATTAAATTTTTGCCCAACTCTGATTACAGTAAAGCCTTGATCTAAGAAAAACCCACGGGCCCGTGCTGTTTCTTAGATCGTACAGTTCTACTACTTGTTTCACATTTGCTAAAAAAGTTGGAAAGACCCGAGGCAAATAGACAACCTCTCTGAATCTGAAGTTAAAAAAATATCACAAGATATTTTACAAAGTATCATGGGAAGTTCAAAGAAGAATTAGTTGAGTTCAGTTATTTTAAAACACGCTGACAGCATTAATGAAACGATGTTCGAGATTGTCTGCCTGATAAAATTAAATTCATAGAGAACGAACAATTATTTTATGAAATTTTCGATTCCGTTCCATATTGCATATACCGAAATGACTGTCCAGTACCTTATGGTCGAGACTGTACGCGTCACAGGAAACAATGAACGCCGAGGTTATGCGCGCTGAAACGAATCAATTCTACGAAATGAATTTTTACTCTGGCTGTTATATCGGGAATCAGAATGTTCTGGGATGTTCGATAAATTAAATGTTCGTACCAGAAACTTCGACGAATGTTTCTACGTTATAGATGTAGATCAATGTAAAATTATTCAACAAATGGGAATTTGGAAGCGATTTTTCAACGGAGACGTAAAGAGACTTCCGAATGCAAATTTACTAGTGAACGAGCGAGTTCGACATTATTAAATATGAAACTGTATTTAAAAAACTTGACTTTACATTATCGTAATAATACATCCCTAAACGAGATGCGTTTGAGAATATTAAACATTTTCATTTTATATCGTTGCCTTCGAACAACCTTTTTAAACCTGCTTTAAACAACCTTCTCATGTTTCTCTCCATTGTTCGCCCAGTGTTCGACGTTATTTTCGACGTATTTGTTTGTTGCATGCCTTTACTTTCGTAGGAAAATGAAAATATTGACTCTTTCATGTTTAAATTAGAACTTGGTTATATGTATTTTTTAATCCCAATTTCTTCTACATTTTTTCTGAACGCTCTAACAAGAAAAATTTCCTTAATAAAATTTTTTTACAAATGTAAATAATAGAAAAAACAGTAGTTGTCATTAGAGAAGATTCTCCGTAATCAATAAAAAAAGCACTCAATTCACGGCGACAGCATACAAAAACAATGAATATAAATTTCCTTTGTAATCTTTCTCACAATTCAGTTGCCCAAAGTTCACAAACAATCCCGCAAAACATTATTCGCTCAACTGGCTGCATATCAATCCACGAGATCATAAAATCTTTCGGGACGTTAATTCGACCGCCCACGCACTTTCATTCGAATCTCCGGCCGCGACAAAAACGCGACAGCAATCGCATGTTTCGCAACAATTTAAAAAGATGTTTCCATAAACGCCACGGCGCGACACTTCACGGTAAAACACGCGTATCGATATAATTGTCGTTATCAACTGCGGTCGAGGAGAAAAACTGTAACAAGCCCGTGTCCGCGAACTGCGCCAGCCTGGAATTTACCGCGGCACGCGCGATAGGTAATTAATTCTAAACCGGTGACAGATGACTTGAACGCAATCTACGTCGTCCAGTGCACGGGTTTTTGTCCCGGCACGTCCGTCACGGCGGACGATCAACTCCGTTCCTCGATAATATCGACTAACACTATCTCCAGTCAAAAAGAGATGTGTCAGGGAAACTGACAATTTCATATTAAATCGATAACCTGCCCTATTTCTCTGATCCACTGACGTCTTTTCAACGATCACCGTCAACCGACGCGATCGCTACCGTCGACAATCTGCACACGTGTCGATATATTGCTAGAAACAACCGTGGAAACGTGGAGAACATCGAAAGAAAGTCGCAGATTTTTTTCTGTAAATCGTGATTTATACGGGGTGTCCCAGTACTGATGATAATAACCGTGGAGGACCTGATTCTACATGAGAGAATACGCTGAAAATATATGGAATAGACTTGGTTCATTTGAACCCCGCCTTTTTGAGAAAGTCGAGGTTGAACATTCGGCGATCGTGTCTGCGCATCACCGACCGATTATACTTCTTGCAAATGCTAGGCGGATTTTCAAAGTCGATGTTCTCGATAGCGAAGCCCCGAATGAAACAAAGTTTATTCCGTATTTTTGTTGGATATTTAAGTTTAACCTCAGTGGAATTCCGTAAATATATATATCTTTATTATGAGATATGTAATACAAAGTACAAAATACACGTGGCAGCAACGCCCTAACCTCACTTATTCTAATACCGAAAAACCGCGTATGGTCGTAACGCTTAACCGAACTCGACTCAACGACTCGCCGATCCCCCGCTAGGGGCATTGGGCATGCGATTGCACACATAGATGTGCCACTCGATGATACGTCTTGACAATTTTCTCATGTTGAATCACGCCCTCCGCGGTTGTGCCATAAATACTGGGACACGCTGTATAGTCACGAGCAAAGGTATTGCGACAGCTAACTTTTAATTGTAGTGTTGCAGATGGTTGCAGAACAGTGATGACACAGAAACATTTAGACGCTATGAGTTCTCACAGTTATGAAGAAAAGTTAAGTTAAATTGTTCGTTTGTTCGAAACGTGTCTGCACAAAATCAATTTTATTTTCTCATGGAAGGTATGTGGTGATGAATGTGACGCGTGTGCGTCATCGGTAACGAACGTGCAAGGTTTGGCAGTGATTAGAAGCGTTGGTAAAGCGAATAGAAATCACCGATTCAAAATTAACAGCGCGTGCACGCGGAACGTAATTATTATTAGAAGGGATTTCCAGCGAAGGAGACTTTATGCGAGCACATAAATATATATGTATGTATGTGTAGGGATTAGACAATGGAGCATAATGGATGTTGGATTTCACTCGCTTACGAATATTCGCAGGGGGCATTTGCATTGTTAAATACATGGATCATACTGCGAAGAGCTCGCTGATGAGGACAATCGACTATTTTACGTTATCGACGACACATACGCGCGCACACAGTCGAATACGGCAGCGAGCATGTTATTTGTACATGTACATGTATATCGTCCAGTGACTTAACTCGTCGAGTGAATCTGATAGATTCTTGCTGGTAGAATATTAAACTTCTAGATATATATATAAATATACAGGGAGGTCCGTTTAAGTACGAACACCTATATATCTCGATTATTATTAGTCGTACAAAAAATCTCCACAGAATAAAGTTGTACTGTTTCTAGGGACGAATTTGATGATGGTAAAAATTTTTTCTCGAAGTCATTTTTTTACAAGATTTCAAGGTCATTGATATTTTTTTTATATGGAATGAGGTATTTTTTAATACATCAGTCAATGCAGCTGGACATTCGTTATAAAAAAGTACTAACCCATGTATATCGAAAAGCTAGTAGTTCAAGAGATATTTCAATTTAAATAACTCTAAAATACCATTACTGTCGTACTAAAACGTTACACTAGTAAGTAAACGCTAACGTCTTAGTACGAGTATAATGGTATTTTAGAGTTATTTAAATTGAAATATCTCTTGAACTACTAACTTTTCGACATACATGGGTTAGTACTTTTTTATAACGAATGTCTAGCTGCATCGATTGATGTATTAAATAATACCTCATTCTATATAAAAAAATATCAATGACCTTGAAATTCTTGTAAAAAAATTACTTTGAGACAAAATTTTTACCATCATCAAATTCGCCCCTTGAAACAGTACAACGTTATTCTGTGGAGATTTTTTGTATGACTAATAATAACCGAGATATATAGGTTTTCGTACTTAAACGGACCTCCCTGTATATACAATATATTTCACGATATACAGGGTGGCCCACATAACTCTGAACAGCTCAATATCTCCGTTACTTTTCGTTGTACAAAAAAACTTCGTAGGACAAAGTTACATTGTTTGAAGGGCCACATATAACGGTGTAAGGGAAAAAAAATTTCAAGGTCATTTTTATGAGATTTCAAGTTTATCGATGTTTTTTTAAATGGAATGAGGTATTTTTTAATACATCAATCGATGCAGCTGGACATTCTTTATAAAAAAGTACTAACCTATGTATGTCGAAAAGTTAGTAGTTCAGGAGATATTTCAATTTAAATAACTCCAAAATACCATTACTGTCGTACTAAGACGTTACACAAGTAAGTATACACTAACGCCTTAGTACGACAGTAATGGCATTTTGAAGTTATTTAAATTGAAATACCTCCTGAACTACTAACTTTTCGACATACATAGGTTAGTACTTTTTTATAAAGGATGTCCAGCTGCATCGATTGATGTATTAAAAAATACCTCATTCCATTTAAAAAAACATCGATAACCTTGAAATCTCATAAAAATGACCTTGACATTTTTTTTCCCTTACACCGTTGTATGTGGCCCTTCAAACAGTGTAACTTTGTCCTACGAAGTTTTTTTGTACAACGAAAAGTAACGGAGATATTGAGCTGTTCAGAGTTATGTGGGCCACCCTGTATATTTATATATATATTTCACGATATATATTTAAATACGTAGTATGTGGACGGTGTTCGTTGTGCAGATACGACGTCGATTGTTCGGACCGCTTAACCCTCATCCACACGGGCAATTTTTTATACGATTCTGCATGAATTTGAAATAAGTACCCGGGTACCACGTCGTGTGGATGAGGGTTAAGCAGATTAAATATTTTCTCGGTGTTGTATGCAAGGTGACTCGATAAGAACTGTTATCTAGAATGCATCGTAGAGAATTCTTTGTTGTCGCTAGAATCCATTCGATAAATAATATTACGAAACCTTGAGTCTCTTTGATGCCATTACATTTTTTCATCGAACGCAAACGGATTCAAAAGTTTTCCATTCAGTGTTGGTGTTCAAGGTATTTCTTAAATTACTTTCTTAACCCTCATACGCTCCTCAAAAATAGTTGCATAAAAGAGACTGGGATAATAAATTCGCCCATTTTTCTTCTACACGATAAATTGGCAAATTATGTTTTATTTGCAACGTCACATTTCAAAGGAATACATCTCACAACATAGACATAAAGGGATTAATAATTACACAGTACGTGAAATAAGTAAATGGGTGAATTTTCACTCTGAGGAACGTGTAAGGATTAAAGAAAATGTACAGCGATTTCAGAGAAAAACCTATTGTTACCATGATATTTTACAGTGTACAAATAAATGAACTAGAACGCAGTCACTAGAAAAGCTTTAGAGTACGCTGTATTTCATGAAAACAGTTTTTTATGGAAAGAATAAATAACGAGCTTTTTTAGAATAACAGTCTTTATTTACTCATCCTGCATTGTTCACAGAAATATATATTACGCAGGGCATAGAACAATATTTATGGTAGCTTTCGGAACGAATCGTCGCATTTGATCGATGCGTATTTGCCAGAGAAAAATGCAAGGCATGTACTTCGCCCTAAAATAAAAGACAAAATTCTGTATTATTGTTGAATAAAAAATAAATAAAAAATATTGCCACTCTTCGACACGTGGTTAGTAAAATTGTTGGATAAACTTCCGAAAAGGACATACTTCCGATCTTTTTTATACTCTGTAGTCTTACGTATTTTGACGTGCTGCTTACGAATATGATAGTGAAAATTGACGCAAATTTTATTTTCGTACCGGAAACCATGAAAAAACCATAAAATTATAGATTTTTCCATTTATTTCCGTAAATAATGGTAATTGCGAGAAATACTTCAAATAAAAGTTATGGATATCATCGAAATACATATTTTATGTCGTATTGATTTTTTTATTATTTAGTGTTTTTAATGCATCAACCAAGTTATTATTATTATTTCTAGAGATAATTTTTACCTAAGCAAAAATCCCTTAATTTTTAATTTTACTAAATAAATATAAAATTAATATAAATTTAGCAATTTATATATTAATATACTACTATATTAATTTTAATCATTTAATATATTAACCATTATAATAATTTATATTAATCCCTCAAATAATATAAACATTTAAATTTTAATGATAATTTAACAATAGTTTTTGAGAAAAACGATATTAAATGTTCAAAACTCCATATAACTCATCCAACACAAATAAAGAAAAAAATTTTCTACCATTTTAATGTTACTCTCTACCTTACCGACACTATTCCAGGATTTCCGTATCTGTATCCCTCTCCGCCCCCACCGCATCATCCAAGCTAATTCTGATGTCATAATCTTCCCATTCTAGATATTTAATTAATTGGTTTAACAATTGCAATTTTGAAAACACCCCGTGTGTGTGTGTTCTATTCTACATGGATATTTTTCATATCGTATAAGTCAATAATTACCTATCATTTTTCTCAGAAAGTATTATCTTTATGACAAAAATCAATACGACATAAAATGTGTATTTTAATGAGGTCTACAACTTTTATTTGAAGTATTTTTCAAAATTCCCATTATTTACGGAAGTAAATTTAAAAAACTATGATTTTCATGATTTTTGTATGGTTTCCGATGAAAATAAAAATAAAATTTGCGCCAATTTTCACTATCATATTCATAGAATATTTAAAAAATCGAAGGTATGTCCTTTTCGGAAGTACACTCAAATTGTTAAAAAAATAGTAAAAGACAGCGTTTTTTATAATCTAAAATGACAATTCTTTATGGAAGACTCTGTTTATAAGAGATATAGAAAATATTGGGTTGGCAAGAAAGTAATTTCGGTATTTTAAGGTGAAGTAGAGCCCAATTTTTCTATCCAAGCAATGAATTTTAATGAATTTATTAATATAAATTTATTTATTTATATTTATTTGTTCGATGATCCTTTTGTTCGATGATCTTCTGCCAACAAGAATAAAGAAGAAAATATTTTATTGACTAAAATTCATCGCTTTAACCCTTTGCACTCGGAGCTATTCTAACTCGAAAATGAAACATATCTTTCGACCCAGAATAATTCCAATCTGTATAATTTTTTTCATTTTATGGATATGAAATTGATATAACACGACATACAATACTTGAATGTTTATTAATTGATTAGCCACCAAGATATTTAATACTCTAAACAATATTTTGAATAATGGTATCGCAATTTCTGGTGGTGACTCTGACTCACCACTCGAGTGCTAAGGGTTAATAAAGAAGTTCGGTTTTATTTCACCTTCAAATATCGAAATTACTTTCTTGCCAACCCAATAGTTCGCAGTTCTGTCTTGCGAAGATCCTGCAAAGATCCCGCAGAGATGCTGTGGCTCTTCGACTTCAAGGTGAAAGTACGTGCCGAATCTGCGAATCCAACTGAACGAGCGCATACATCGCTCAAATCTACGACAGAAACATTGCTCACACCCTTGGATCGCGCGTTACACAATCCCGAACCTTTTAACCTCGTATCGATAACAATGGGACACCACCGGCGACTGAAACGTGGTATCTCAATGTCCCCGGACAAAACGCGGGCACCGATTTAAACTGTCTCCCGGAGAATTTCCGAAATTGCTCTAGTCCCGCGTACCGACACGCTGATGGCACACAATGAAAAAGACAGAAAAAAAACAGACACACACACGCGCGCACACAAACCAATGTACAGAGCAAAAAAAAAGGTTACACCGACGAACAACGCGGTGCTGTGAGCCGGCTAGATCCACACAGGGAGCGCATGCAGTGGCACATCGATCGAGTAGATAATTTACACGTGTAGATGCGCTCGGATGGGGGGCGTATGTACATGTATACATATACATATATATGTACATATAGAAACAGAAACATGCGACACACACGCTGTACACTTATATACACGTACGGTGGATCAAAAACGTATCGACACTCGAATTTCTTTCTGTAACGTAAGCTTGAAAGTATTGGCAGACTGCTGATTTGTATCGTAATTGTAATACGCATTTAGAAGAGTTATGTTATTAGTAGACTGCGGATATTATGCATTTATGACAAAAACGAATAGGTGTAATTCGAAATAGTAAAAGGATTAAATGAGTTTAACAGTGTCGATACACTATTTTTAACATACAAAACGTATTACTGAGGAAAATAAATTGTTACTTGGCTTTTATAAATCGTAATTGATAGCAGTTATTAGAAATACTACTATAGTAGAATATGCTACCATTAATAACAAGTTTACTTTTTCGCAGTAAATCATTCAGGCGTCTAAACCATTAGTTTCACTCACGTGTACAATAAAGTACTACAAAAACAGCTTGCATCAGTATGCTACATTATCAGATTTGAGACCTCGGGAGCAAACCGTGCTCTTCCGGAACTTTTTTTCAATGTCTCGCGATCAGAGTGTTCACATTTAACACACTGTCAACATACTGGTGCGTTTCACCTGTATAATAGAGCTAGCACATGTTCCAGTCCATTGCTCGCAAATCAAGACAGAGAATTATTAATTGCCCGGCTGACAAATTAGACAGTCTCTTTCTAGACTATCGAGCAATTGATTGGGCACATAACATGGCTAAAATGAACAACGAAAACTAGAACGCAACACGTCGTGTAAGGAAGCCCTAAATTTCATCAGTATACTATCTTCGTAACTTAAACTGTTAGAAGAAATCCGAGTGAGAAGCAATACTTGATCGATCCACTGTATTTGCCCGCTTGATCGGCGTCGAGCGTGTTTCGTGCAGGGCTTGAAACCGTTCCGAAAGTAACTGTTTAAATCTGTTATACAAAGATTCCGATTAAAACAGTTACGATATATACAGCTATAATGTAACTTTTGAACCAGAGAATTCCTAAGATTGAAACTTGTATTTTCGGCATTTTCCCTTCAAAAGTTATAGGACTCTGTAAAAAAAATAAAAAATGTCTGGTTCCCTCAAGTTTCACCATTATAACATTATTTCGGTTCTTCTTTATTATTATTTCTGCTTGAAATTGTGTGTGTGTGTATGTGTGTAATAAATCTATTTCCTTGAATGTACTGGATGATCAGTGGTCAACCCAGAAAGGGGGTGATTCTACGAGGTGTGCTACTCGCGGTAGAAATAGTGTGAAGAACCGAAATCGATACTGTAACAGTTTCCAAGCCCTGGACTTCCGTAGCGACGTTGAAGCGATAGGGACGACTACAGGGTCTGCGAATTCGGGTAGAACAAGTGTCAGGGGGTGCGTGTGAACGGTGTTTCCGGAAGAATCTTCCGTTCTCCCCTTTCTCCCTTGTTTCCTGAGCTCCCTATGTTCCCGGGAATACGGTCGATGGGGTTTCGTGGCGAAGGGGGTTTCGGTGGTGGGGGGTTGCGAGGGGGGCTGGGGACATGAGGGTTGGTAATATGCGACGCGCAGTAATCAATGGATTGATTATGATGTTGCCGCGTATTTATACCCCGGATTTACGTGTCCCGCGTGTTTGAGCTGGCTCCTTCCTCTGTTTACGCGCTCGTACCGTTCCGCTTAATGCGCGTGTACACGCGAGAGTCCGCGCGGAAAATGCCGGTGAATAAACGGGCGCGGCCCACGGTAATTAAAACAGATAAGCGGAACGTCGGGAATGATCCGTTGGCGAACTCCATTACTGCGAGCGAATTGCTGCTACGCGTTCTTTCGTGCCGCCCCGTCGCGCGACAATGTGCTCCCGATTTTTACCGAGTTCGTAAACACCTTCGCCGATTTGCTCCTCTTATCTACAACAAAGGTTTCGTTTCGTTTGCTTCCCTGTCTGAGTTTAGCGTTAAACTGGCTTTACAATGATCTGGCAGCATTTCGGCCCAGTGATCCAGTCCAGCACTAGATCGTAACTGAATTAATGTAAGCGAGGTTTTCATTCCGGTACAGTGCCCTTATTCCGTCAAATAATCCAGTCCAATGACTTGATTGATAGCGTACGTACTGTACGTACGTGCAATGGTTAACAAATGTTCTTAAAATTCAAAAAACAAGATTTAAAAAATGCAATTGCAAAATATTTCATTGAACTAGGCCCTAGGCCCCAGGCTTTCATCCGATGAAAGCTTACAATTCTTCCGTGAAATATTTTCGGACATACTATTAGTTTACCTACTTGATCTCGCTAACACGTGGTGTAATTTTTGCCGTGACTTTTTTGGACACCCTGCATACCAAAAACAAAATTATGCTACCACTGTCCAATATGTACAGGTGCGCCCATTCGTTGGAAGCTCAGTCCTCGTTCGCGAAAAACGCGCGTGGGCTTTTTAACGCTTCGCGGAGCGCGCGTCGATTCGCCGAAAAAAGTTGTTCGAGAATTCTCAGTCGAATCGTTTAAGAGGAAACACGTTCCAATTTCGGATCGGAGTTGGTTATCGCTGAATTTCGAACTGCATTCTCGGTTCGCGGAGTACGGGAGCTCGCGGGACGTGCACGAGAGAAGCTGGGCGCAGTTGATGGCTGCAACAAACGATACCCGACTCTTTCGGAATTCGACGATCCGCAGTTCGCTCGGATAGGGTATCGCCAAGAATTCCCGGTGAATTCGCCTGATCAAGGAAGAATGTCATTACCGAACGGGATAAGATGGAGAGAAAGAAACGATACTTCGAGAAAGACTGCTGTCACGACGCGCCAACACGTAAAACAGAGGCGGCTTATGGTGCCGGTGCCACAGATGGTGCATGGTAGATGAATTTAGCGATTTTCTCTTTAGAATCCGCAGTGTGTTACTGTCTGACACGCATATAGATGGGTTTCGTGGCGTGTTTTGGAGGTGGGGTCGGGAGCAAAAAGTCGTCCGTTTCGGCGTCCATCTCCATCCCAACGAAACGATCCCCTCGTTACCTATTCCAATTAGCTCGGCGAAACGTTTCGGCCGAGGGAATTCATATTTAAAAGCTAATCACGGAACAATAAGTTCCTCGAGGCTGAACGCGTTCCTAGCGATTTAGCGGTTCCCGTATTAATTAACAGGCGCGTTTGAAGCGACTCGTCGCATGCGGCTATCGCGTGAATCCTCTCTCTCCGAACAAAAAAAAAAAAGAAAAAACAGATGAAAAAATAAAAAACGATCGAGCCGACTGCGCGCGAACGATTGCCACTCGATTTCCGCGGGTATCAATTAACCGGTGCGAGTTTAATACACGTAGGACAGGCCGATGAAGCCGGAAACGGTCGATTTTCGAACGGCTGGTTCTTTCTCTGTATCGAGTTGCTTCGATTAAACACACTTATGGTCTAGGGTGAACACAATGCTTGACATATTATCGAGATAGGTCGTTAAGGTCTTCGGAATATTATCTTGCGTGAATGCCCTGACTCACATTCGAGGTGTTTTCCATAACCCCCTTTTTTTATTCTACTGTTTTCGTGTTTTCTTTTCCTTCTTATCTTTTTGTTCGTTTCGCTTTGCTGTTTTTTTTCGTATTGGTTTGTTCTTTTTGGTTTTATCACGTACCACGTAGTTCCTGTTTTGCTCTCTTTTACTGTTGACTCGTGCTCGATTGCAGCGAGAGGCACGCAAGCAAGAGCGCATCCGAACGGAATGAATTTGCTTCGCACACACACGGGCAACGTCGGAAGGCTTGGTATATATACTCGTGTCTCGTATGTTCTTGGACTTCGCTACTTGGTGTGGGAGTGGCTCGGAATATGGTGCGGGGAAGAGTTGTTAAGTAGATCGTCGGATTATTTCTGAAGTTCCTCCCGGTCCGGCGGAAGTTTATTTTTTCAATTTCCTTCCGGCCCGGCGGGGAACGCTTGGAAACTGCTGCGCGAGGACGGATTGTTTTGAGCACCCCCGTGCGCACGGAACCGTTCCCGTTTATCGCGTACAAATTCAAGCAGCCAAGTATCTCTTTAGAAACGCTAACTCGAAAATAATTGTCGCGAAGTAAGTACGACTCGAAACGGTCGACGTATTCTTATCGCTTTTAATTGAGGCGTCCTCGTGTAGCACCTCGCCTCGGCTCTTATACCTTTCGCGAACCACCTCGTCAGAGAATATCAAAGAGATCAATGTGTTAGCAAAGCGAGATGCTAAATGCTGGTTCTGTTATTACTTCCTTTGCAAACAAGCCGTTCTCAGTGAAATCAGATCGGTTCTCTTCCCGTATGAATATCTTTCCACGTTTGCCTTACTGTAATTCGTGAGGTATTACATCGGATTTATTCTAGTTACAGCAAATATTGCAGGTTCTACGCACGGAAATGTATTCATTACGTGGAATTGGTGTGTACGAATTTAGGTACAAGCTTCAATTGAAATGAACGTGTGTGTGAAATTGAGTTTAGATGATTAAAGAATAGTATATCGTGAGTCAGCAGTACACCGATCTCTTCGTTTCAATTGTATTTGTTCGATTAGAAGAGTTGACGTTTGCAACATGTTTCAATTTTATTGAAATGGCAAACACTCTCGAGTTTGCATCGAAATATAAGACGATACACCGTTTACCTGTATGAGAAGATTATATTAATATGAAGGAATACGACGAAACATGGGAACATTTATAATTAGACTGCGGATTTTATGCATTTATAACAAAAATTGGTACATACAATTTAAAGCAGTGGACATATTTAACAAGATTTAAGAACATCAACGCATTAGTTTCAGTTCAATAAAATAATTAAAACAAGAAAGAGAAATTTTTATGTAACCTCTTTGCTTCGGAATCGACGTAGACATTCTTTATTTTGCATAAAGATCCGCAGTCTATTTATGATACTACGAACGAAGAAAATGACGATAGAAAATGCTGGTGGACTTTCTCGAAGAAAATGAGGTCACAGTATCTTCAGTTTTTGTTAGTGTGGTAATAAAAAATATAATATGCATCAGAAAGCATGTAAGTAATTGAATCGCGTTGTGTTTTGAACTCAAAATAAAATTTTTGAAATATTCAAAAGCCATAGAAATGACAAATATCGAACTTATTTAAAAGATGAAATCGGTATCACAAAATAATTTGGCTGTATTTTATGTGGACGAATTATTGCAAAGTTTAACCAAACAATTAAACATAACATTCATTTCTATGCAATGTATGCATGACAATGAATTGACTTTTACTGTTATGAGTAACCAACACATTTTCCACGTTCAATATGTAAATAATCATTGTGATACACATGTTAAACATGGATTACCTTAGGTGGATACAATAATTTCGGACAACACGTATAGGGTGCTATGAAGTATGGCGTACGAAAGTTTCTGATAAGACATTTGATAAATTATACCATAAAAGTGGTACCCACAGGTATTGTTTACAACATGGATATAACAATAAGAGTGAAGAGTCTAGAAATGAGAGTCTCTTCTACCTGACTTTCCCCCTTATGTAACAATGTAACCCCTTGACATTTCCAGTGCCACGTTAATGCTCATAAAAGTTAGACTTTTATTTCATTTTATTTATTTAATTTCATTTATCAATTATTTTCGTAACATTCTTATACTCGTGGATCCCAATAGAACTTTGTTTGTTTGCAAGATACAGTGGGTGTACAAAGTATTCGTACACCTTTTAAAAACTAATAACTTTTTTATAATTGTACCAAACAACCTGATTTTTTATAATCAATTAGAAGCATTAGTTTACAAACTGATATGCAAAAAAGATTTTCCAAAAATTACAATTTACACGGTTGCAGGAAAAAATAAAAAAGGCATTTTTTAAAACTTTTTTATTTGGGCCCTTAATGAAAATTTAAAACGTATGTTTTCTAGATGCATGTTCTTCATACACATGTTGGAAATTTCATCGAAATCGATTGACGCAGGAAAAAACAAGCGTCGAAAGATGTACGATTCTGTGGATTTTAAGCAGAAACTGATCAAAAGTCGTGGAAAACTACGATTTTCACCATTTTTAACCGCTTGTAGCTTGTGTGTATGTTAATCAATTTCAATGAAATAGATCTACAAAACATACATTTAAAATTTTCATTAAGGACCCAAATAAAAAAGTTTTAAAAAATGCCTTTTTTATTTTTGCATTTAACCTCGTAAATTCTAATTCTTGGAAATCTTTTTTGTATATCATTTCGTAAACCAAAGCTTCTAATTGATTATAAAAAATCAGGTTGTTTGGTACAATTATAAAAATGTTATTAGTTTTTAAAAAGTGTACGAATACTTTGTACACCCACTGTATGTTTCTTAAATAGATATCGGTAGAACCAAGAAAGTCATTAAAGCTGAATAAAAAGATTGCTCTGTACGACGGAGCACCTAAATCAATTAGAAAGAGAAATAAGTTAGGAAACGTTTGCACGCCATCGAGTTTGGTACACTTATACAGACAGACAGATAGACAGATAGACAGATAGACAGACAAGCAGACAGCACAACAAAATCGCGTAAAATATGCATTCGAGTCGAATCGGATTAGCGAACGACGTCGTTGGATGAAACTGACAAACAGATTGGGAGTGAAGGGGAGGAAAGTTTCCTCGGGGCGACGACGTCACAAGGAACGGCTTCACAGGTAACGAACTCGCGAATTCTCATGAAGGATGATAGGCGACAACTACGAAGTACTTTGGGACTGGCACGAGCCACTACATAGAACGAGGAAAGAATGAAGCATCTCGAGACGTCGTCGCACCGGTCGGAACATGCATGCAACAGGTGCAAGTTAGGTATTGAATGCCTCGCTTATTCCACGGCGTTCGGTCGTGGGGGGCCAAAGAACATTTTATTGGGAGTCGCCAAATATTTGCCCAGCCTCTACGTGCGAGATCAGTGCAGTGCGTGACGTTGTGTGCGCTAGAGTCGTCGCCGATTTTCGCCAACATTTCGCGGCTGCATGAAAAATTAGGTGAGCGTGTCTGCTCGCTGACGACCGAGTCGCGGATCTTTGCATTCGTCCAGTGTAGACGAAACTTTAGCCCTTTGAGGACGAACGTCGACATAATTCTTGCAATTGCAAATATGCAGGGTGACACCAAAATTTTGCACTTCCATTGTTAGGTGATTCCTACGGTCAGCTTGAGTAGCTTCTTCCTTTGCGAGAATATCCTCCGCGGCTTCGAGAAGATTAGCGAAAAACACTTTTTTCTTGGTCTGTGTTTTTCGTTAATAACTCCGGGGTTTCGTAAGGGTTTCGCAAAAGAAAAATTTACTTCGAAGTACCTTGAGAAAGACCCTTTTCAACGAAATACAACATTTTTGGGACAACCTGTATAGTTCAATTAGGTACATGAGGAAAGTATAAATTGTTTGTCAGCAGAGGGTTAATTGCAATCGGTAGACTGCCGATCTTATGCGCTTATCACAGAAATCGATAATTTAGGAATATTGTATTAAAATATAATTAAAGCGGATTTTGTTTTGCATAGAGATCCGCAGTCTAGTGTAAATGTGTAGAATTAAATTGTCTCGTGGAAACTTCTGAAGGATAAAGGTGTCCTTTCAAGTTTCACGAAAGTATGTGTGTATGCGTATTATGAAAAGTATGCGTTCAACGGAGTTAACATAATTCACAGTATGATAGAATTCTCGATGAAGTGGGGTGAAACTTCAGTTGCGTGTTTTCCACCGGTGCTTGAGCACCCGTTGACAGGGAAAAATGTGTATTCATAGCTTGTTTCTTGGAAAATAGACGGAGATCCACACAGTTGATCGTCCAAAGCTTATCTGCCTTGAATGTTTAAATTTCGTTTCAAACTTTCTACGAAATCGTGTTTGATGTACGACGTTGATACATCAATGTTTTCATGTTGCTCAAGCTCATGAAGTATCGAAACTAATTGTAATAAAATAATAAACGTTGGTATGTCGATCCGAAATCTATGGATATAGCATATATTATTTGCTTCTCCGTATTAACGATGATTTGCACAAATTTTGCTGAAGCATGACGTAAGTATACAAGACGGTTAATGCAAATTGCGAAAATCTCGAGGAAATTAATTCTGTTACTGCAACAATTTTCAAAGTTTCTCCGGTCTAATGAAATGTAAATGTTTTCTCACGCGTTGAGTAAGCCGCGGCAAAGTGCATTATCAATTTGCATATTTAGGAGTCCCAATATAAGAAGTGTAACGTCGCTAAAATCACCGAGGAATTATTTGTTCGGAAATATTGACTTTCCTCTGTGTGCCGTATTTGTGCTCGTACCGGCGATAAAACCCATAAGCAATTAATATACTAAAATGATAAAAACGAGAGTGTGCGTGTTATTTGTACAGTTCTATGCAGAATACTTTCTGCTGTTTGTCGTATTTGCAATTCTACCGATCATAAGACCCTTAACAAGTTAATGTGGTAACAATATGAAATTGAGTGCGTGTTATTTGTATAGTTCTATGCAGAATACTTTCTGCTGTTTGTCGTATTTGCAATTTTACCGATCATAATACCCTTAACAAGTTAATGTGGTAACAATATAAAATTGAGTGCGTGTTATTTGTATAGTTCTATGCAGAATACTTTTTGCTGTTTGTCGTATTTGCAATTCTACCGATCATAAGACCCTTAACAAGTTAATGTGGTAACAATATGAAATTCAGTGCGTGTTATTTGTATAGTTCTATGCAGAATACTTTCTGCTGTTTGTCGTATTTGCAATTCTACCGATCATAAGACCCTTAACAAGTTAATGTGGTAACAATATGAAATTGAGTGCGTGTTATTTGTACAGTTCTATGCAGAATACTTTCTGCTGTTTGTCGTATTTGCAATTCTACCGATCATAAGACCCTTAACAAGTTAATGTGGTAACAATATGAAATTGAGTGCGTGTTATTTGTATAGTTCTATGCAGAATACTTTCTGCTGTTTGTCGTATTTGCAATTCTACCGATCATAAGACCCTTAACAAGTTAATGTGGTAACAATATAAAATTGAGTGCGTGTTATTTGTATAGTTCTATGCAGAATACTTTCTGCTGTTTGTCGTATTTGCAATTCTACCGATCATAAGACCCTTAACAAGTTAATGTGGTAACAATATGAAATTCAGTGCGTGTTATTTGTACAGTTCTATGCAGAATACATTCTGCTGTTTGTCGTATTTGCAATTCTACCGATCATAAGACCCTTAACAAGTTAATGTGGTAACAATATAAAATTGAGTGCGTGTTATTTGTATAGTTGTATGCAGAATACTTTCTGCTGTTTGTCGTATTTGCAATTCTACCGATCATAATACCCTTAACAAGTTAATGTGGTAACAATATGAAATTCAGTGCGTGTTATTTGTACAGTTCTATGCAGAATACATTCTGCTGTTTGTCGTATTTGCAATTCTACCGATCATAATACCCTTAACAAGTTAATGTGGTAACAATATGAAATTGAGTGCGTGTTATTTGTATAGTTCTATGCAGAATACTTTCTGCTGTTTGTCGTATTTGCAATTCTACCGATCATAAGACCCTTAACAAGTTAATGTGGTAACAATATGAAATTGAGTGCGTGTTATTTGTATAATTGTTCACAGAGAAGTGAAAATCGATTTTCAATTGTGAACAGGTTGTTTCAATACACAATTTCATGTATTAGGAATATGAATTAAGATGTTCCAGAAATAATAGTCTCTTTATGTTTGCACTGAATTGTGCGACGGAAACAGTTCCGATGACACAGACAACCATAGAAGTTTAACATTCGACGATCCACTTATTGCAATGCAAATGCTCTACTTTGTACACAGTGGGGCAATATCGAGCATTACTTTTCGCATACCAAACGAACATCATCGTGACATACAGTAATGAGTGTGTGTGCGAAACAAATACGTACTTAAGCCTAAGCTTTGCCAGTCATCCACTCCTGAAATTTTCCGTAAAATTGAACCATCGATACTCGAAAACTTATCGCGATAATCTTTTCGCCGTTGTACTTACTAAAACTAGTCAACAACAAATGAAGAACAATGAAAATAGAAAACATCATTTCCCGCTACCTAAGAAAGATGTCTTGGAAATGAACAAACAGAAGGAACGTTGAAATGCATTCGATCGAATTTAATATTACGTGTTACGCGAGAACGAAAGGAAAACGCATCGTAAAAGCGACACGGCTAATAAATTTCTTCATTTTCGCTTATGCTCGTGGAAAAGTGTCGTATCTCTCCCGCAGTAGAAAAGTGCAAGAAAGTTGCGGGAAATATTACTAGTCTGTCGTAAAACTCTCACGGACAATGTATTACGGGTAATAAAACTCGATCATTTATTGAAGTGTAGATAAGTTTCATCCAGATGCAGGTGCTGATATTCAATTTATCTCCTGTCCTTAGAGGACTTACGGATACGGAGACACTTTGTATCTTGATTTCTACGCACACACGCGTTCCTCTTGGCAGCTCATCGATTTCTATCGCGGCGCGCATTTCTGCTCTGATCTGTTTCAGATAAATTCGTTTCTGCGTTCATCACTCTTCAAACTTCGTTCGATATTAAATTCACACAATTATCATCTGAATCATCCGAAAAAGTGCATGTAAATTTTATAGGAGCGCAATTAGGAACATAAAGTGCTTAAACATTTAATAAAACAAACCGTAAAAATCTTTCTGTTTTCAGTATCTTTCCAATAGAAGAAGGATAAAATTTAAAAAACCTAACATGGGCCCGTAAAATGATACTGCGATTGTTTACTAGAACACATTTTCAATCAAAAGATGTCACTTTGAAATATACAATTGATTAGTCGAACGGAATTTTGTAGTTTTCTAGGTTATTCGATAAGCATTGAATAAAACGAATAAAAATTCAATTTCCGGATCGTTAAATAAAAAAATGCGTAAATCTGTGAAAAGCGTGTAACGCGAAAACTGCGGAGGAATGAGCGAGGATCGCGTCGATCCGTCTCTCGTTAGGCAATTATTCGGCAAAATGGAAAGGGCAATCGATCGATTACACGTCTATCACATTGTAGTCGGTGTAGCCGAACCGTGATTAGATAGCCGATGAATCGGTTGGCGTATCGCAAACAGATCGAGGCGTACGATATCTTGATCTGATCGCGTGCAGCATCAAACGAATAGTTTGTCAGTTTCTGCGCCGGGACACTAAAACGATCCACTGTCCGGTAAGGATAAACGTGATTAACAGTTTATGATGAATAGCGACGATCGGATAGGGCCAACAAACAACGGCGCTATCTGCCACGCAGTTTCGCGGATTTACGAGGTGTCTATCAGCGGTCTTGTGACAATCGTAAACCGAACTACGGGCCACTCGCGTCGGAATTCTCGTAAAACGCTAATTGCCTCCTCGTTACGGACGTACGAACGACAATCCGACGGAGTAAATTAATTTTCGTCGACGTCGCCCAATCGCCACGCAGTTTCGCCCAGCTAATAGATTCCGTTTATATTAAGTGACATTCTGGTTTCTCATCTACGAAAAATCGATTTTTCTCTTTTTGCATTCTCTTCAAGTATAGGTGTTGTAGAATGTGTGGGCCAAAGGATTTGTTTGCATCAGGGACCATAACATAAAATCGTATTGGTTACAAATAAGGATTATAAGTAATCGAAAATTTTTTCTCTTGTTGGTAAATGTTATTTATTATTTATTATTTGTTTGTTATTTATTAATGTTGAGAGAAATTCATTTCAATCACTTGTAACAGTTCTCAATGAGAGAAATTAATTGATTTTGATCGCTCATAACAGTTATCGATGGGAGAAGTTTATTTCGGTCGCTGATAACAGTTGTCGATGAGAGGAATTTATTTAGATCGTTCGTAACAGTTATTCGATGAGATAGATTTATTTCGATAACTGATAACAGTTACCAATGAGAGAAATTGATTGCGATCGCTCATAACAGTTATCGAACTAAAGAATTTATTTAGATCGTTCGTAACAGTTATCGATAAGAGAAATTTATTTCGATCGCTCATAACGGTCATTCGATGAGATAAATTTATTTCGATAACTGATAACAGTTATCAATGAGAGAAATTGATTTCGATCGCTCATAACAGTTATCGAACTAAAGAATTTATTTAGATCGTTCGTAACAATTATCGATAAGAGAAATTTATTTAGATCGCTCGTAACAGTTATTCGATGAGATAAATATATTTCGATAACTCATAACAGTTATCAATGAAAGAAGTTCATTTCGATCGCTCATTACTAGACTGCGGATCTGTATGCAAAATCAAAAAGGTTTAAAATTGATTGTGGGAAGCAGGAATAACATGAAAATGGATTCCATCGCTTAACGACTTTGTTACATTAAAAGCAACATTACAACATTCTTGAATTTTTTAAAGCTTCTACTGTTTTATATTTCGCCCAACCAATTTCTTCATAAATGCTTAAAGATCCGCAGTCAACTCATTACAGTTATTGATGAAGGAAATTTGTAACAGTTATTTTAAATAGTACAACTTTCAAGTGGTAGACAATCAATTATTTCATAAATTTTGTATTCGTAGAATTAATTCCTACAATCAAAATTTAATGTAACGAACAAACAGATTTTGTGTTGTTCTTATGGTCTGTTGATTCGTCTTGTTGTACGAAACCTTCTCAATTAATTTCACAGGCTTGCTCCATCCGAGAAGGAATAGACAACTCAGTAATTAAATAAACAACTGAAATGAATATTTTCATCAATAATTATTATGAACAAGTGAAAAGAAATTCGGTCATCGATAACTGCTATGAGCGGTCGAAATAAATTTCTCTCTACGATAACTGTTATGAGCGATAGAAATAAATTACTCTCATTGATAACTGTTACGAGTGATCGAAATGAACTTCTCTCATCGATAACTGCTTCGAGCAATTGAAACAGTTTTTCTTCATCGATAACAGTTATCGAGAAAGATCCAATTTTTTGGACCCTGTTACTTGTAACCAAAAAGTATAAAAATCGACATTTTCTAATCATTTTGTTCTTCGAATTTTTTTCTTTATATTTTGTGTACATTATCTTAAATTTCAATAATAATCAACTTTTTATTCACGATTTTTATCGTAGAAAATTTTAGAATAACTGTTATTTTTGGTCCCTGGTTTGAATTCGCAAAATGAAAATTGATAGTTGAGTTCTAGTTGGCCAATTCACTTGAAATTTTGAGAAAGTGTTCAGCACACACCTTGTTATCGCAGGAGCCAACATTTTTTAAATTCGTTAATTTTTCCCTTCTTTTTTATGGTGCTAAATTTTGTTAAAACGGTTTCCTAAACGCTGCGAAGACTTTCGATGAGCTGCTTCGGAACACGAAGTAATATAACGAAATATGAGAGAATATATTTGTCACGTAGCACCATCATCTGGAAAGAACTGTAAAATATGTCGACAATTGAACTATTCTCCACATTTATTAATTCTTGCTCGTTAGAAGTCAACTCTGCAAATCTTTTAACATAATATTCTCAAAAGACAACCATCATTTAACTTTATATTCTAATCTGGAAAACATTTTCCACAAAAAAATGAAAAACTGCTTCCTTCAAAAAAAAAATACTCGGCATAATTTTACGTTTTACGTAAGTGAAGATTCGCAAAAATCTTCTTGTGAACGAGCGATAAGCAGTGGACATCGAAACGGCTGTTTAAAAATCATCGAACCAGCAGTGGTTCTCCACAAAATCGTTTGGTTACTAAAACAGCAGTCTAACGCCACACCGATTGATTACGACAATAACTTCTAAGCGAGCGCTGCGCGTTGATCAAACACCAAAAAACATCGAACCACAGAAACAACACACACGTAACGAAAGAATAAGTGCTATCCAAAATGAAAGAAAATAATGCAGAAAAGAACAAAAGCTGAAGACTCGCCGTAGTCTGTACCAACGGGAGAAAAGTAATCGGTAAGTATTCTACGCGCGAAACCGATGCATGCAAGCTTCGTTTGCATATATCTCGGAACCTAGAAAATGTCAGGAGCGAGTGCTCGCTATTGGCTGGCATGGAAACGTCACTCAGCTATCGACTCCGCGATGGAAACTTTGTGTAGGTTCTGGACAACGGATCGACAGATTGAAAATAACTTGATCCTGATGTCTGGTACGCAGACAGTTTATTTGGTGTTGAGGAGAATCGTGAAGAACGAGTGTACAGAATGGAGGAAAGAATTCGTGGAAAAGGGTGCGAAAGCCCGAGTAATTCAGCTGCAGATGGAATCTGTTTGCGAATCGTAAACTAGATGCTAGCGAGCTTATGACAGAGATCGACGAGAAAGAAATATAGCTCCCTTTAACCGAGAGGGGAGCAGTTGTATCTTAGAGGAAAGTGAGTCTTGGCATTTGTTTATTTAGTAAAATGTTCATTTCCTTCATACTTTTAGCGTCTGGCTAGGCGCCGATTGTGTGCAAGAGGAATCAACTTGGAAAACGCGGACTTAATTGGTTACATTCATTACTAAAGAATCTCTCGCACTATCTCGATTGGTACACTATGGATTTGTACAGCGAAGGTAATACAATTAGCAATATTAGAACACTTTAGTACTGACACGTCTAGTTTGTATATCAGATATTATTTGCTCGATACTGGCTAATATTAACATTTGTATTTGAATTTTATGTTAAGCAGGACTTACACAACATAGATCGAAATGTACAGGGTGTTCCCAAAGTGACTGGCCAGAGACTACTGGCGCGCTTTGTTCATCAGGATGGGCGTAGGGAAATATAATAATCGTATGTTTTAACAGTAGATGTAACATACTTACACTGCATAACAGCATCGAAGACAGAAAGTAATCGATAAATTATGTTTTAACAATGGAAAAAACTTTTCTTTGTTTGTAAACGTTTCAACTGCATAAAAATATGCCTGCATAAAAATTCTGCGGCACTGCTGTTTATTGCTAGTTGCGACTACTATGCCATGCCATAAGCACTAACGTAAAACTAATGTTATTCTTACCGTTCTTTAGTCATATCGACTTACGATTCCGTTTAATCGTTTATCATAGTATCGAGTTTGTATGAAAGCTAACATATTTAACAAGTATTTGTTCTTCTAAAATCACTATGTTGAATCAAACAGTCTTTCTTTTTAATATTTCAAATGTAATTTGGCTGAATTCTCGGGGTACTTCTATAATAAACTTCCGATTCTACTAATTACCATATTGAGACATTATTTAGTACAACACACGAAACAGTTAAATAAACAATATTAAAGAAACCATCTGTCCTATAAATAAGAAATTATTCTCGATCGTACATTTTTCAAATAAATTTGGGGTTATGTTCGCGGCGCACCGGTTCGATCAAATTATGCACTAAATAGCAATTTTGTAGACATTTATCAAACGTTCGATTCGGATTTGAATTATTACGTCCTGAGACACGCTGGCTATAGAATGTTTTCTACAAGAGAAAAAGAAGAAAGGATGGTGGTGTGTTTCGTCCTAGACCCGCTAGAGGACTCATCAGTAAGACTATCTAGCGGGTCCTGCCTTAGACACAAGTGTCGGGAGGAGGGACGTTACTATACTAATTGATGACATTTTAGTAACACACCACCATCCTTTCTTCTTTTTCTCTTGTAGAAAACATTCTATAGCAAACGTGTCTCAGGACGTAATAATTCAAATCCGAATCGAACGTTTGATAAATGTTTACAAAATTGCTATTTAGCGTATAATTTGAACGAACCGGTGCGCCGCGAACATAACCCCAAATTCATCTGTCCTATGTCTACTTCAATCTGCTGGCAAACGGTAGATGACCGAGCACTTTAGGAACACCCTGTATACAAAGTAAAACCAGTGAGCCGCATCTATTCGTAAAAATATGAAACATGCTGGTGTACCTTTAAAAAAATACAAAGTTATCATCCTGCGAAACGGAATCGATGCGAGGGAAACAAATTCGAGTAGCTATATAAGCCTCTCTCAGAAACAAAAACAAGAAACGAAAACAATAACAAAAAAAACAAACAATTCGAAAAGTTTAGCGCCAAACGCAAGGCCCACCTTCCTCCGGCGATATCGTGATCGTTTTTGCGCATGCATTCGGCGACAAATTCGCAGAGTCTCGGGCATGCATCTTTGTTCGTCAGAGAAAACTGGTTGAAGCGGGAACAGATCGAGAATTCGCCTCGATCGCAACAATATCAATGAAAGAAAAAAGGTGAAACGAAAAGCCGAGAATATAGAAAACACGGTACTACAGAATGAGAGGGAGAGAGGGGGAGAGGGGGGAGAAAGAGAAAGAAAGAAGAAACCAGGTGTGTCGGGATTATGTTCGCGAGGGACGACCAGTTCAGGATAATCGTTACGGAGTCGATAGTAGAGCGACGCGAAACATTGACGTTCCATGCAAAATTCGCAATTTCCAGCACAGACATAATCACGTGGTCCCTGCTTTGACTGGTCGATGTATTTGTGTGTGAGGCATGTATAAGTATATTCTGGGTCATTGTGTTCTCGGTCATCCTGTCCCCTACGTCCCACAGTGGGGTATTTGGTCGGAAAGACGGAAAAACGTCGATTTCTACATTTTCGCGTACGTCATGAAATTTTTGCCGTCCGACGTAGCGTGAATTCTTGCATTACAGTCCAATAAACCAATTAAAGTTGAACAGTATTTAAACATGTACAAACTTCTATATATAAAATTTCGAAAAACAAATCTTTTCCGACAAATATCATTTTGACATTTTACATGTTACAATGCATTTTTTTCATAATGTTTACAAATGTTAGGACCTTGAGCCCACAAATATCGCTAAAACAGTGTTATCCCGCTTTTCGGCCAAATACCCTACTCTGCGTCCGCTACTTCTCTCTCTGTTCGTTCTTTTTCTTTTTTCTATTTGTTTTTCTCTTTTTTATCTCCACGAGAGAGAGGGGGTGGGAAGGTTGGGGGATTGAGTGTGGGTGGTTCGGGAGATATATGAATAGATATATATATATATATATTCCCGAGAGGGCAGGTGTGTGGGCGATTAGGGGGTGGGGCGGGGGCTGGGTCACCGGTATCTTTATTCTTCGCTTGCTTCTTTTCTGTTTTCCTTTAAGCCTGCTTCCCGTACACGGCCGTATATCGTTCCCCGTGTAACACACGTATTATGTCTATACATAATATAGTGAAAGCTCGCTCGATACGTTCCGCGGAAAAGCCCGTGAAAGCAGGAGACACTGGCAAGCGACATCAGCCTATCGCAGCAGCCCCCTAACCGACGGGGTTAATGCTGACATCAGAGTACGAATAATGTACACCACATTTAGAGCCAATTCATGGGGCCGAGATTGCATTCACGAATTTGTTATGCGTGCTATCTTCCCGGGAACGTGTCCGAACTACGGAGTTGCCGGCGCTGTTGCCATCTTGTAAACTGTGGCATAACGGTTGACCTCTCGAACGAGTTACCTTAGGCACTCATTTTACAAAAAGTTAGTAAAGTTAAGATTAAACTCGATACTTTACGCAGATACTTTAATCTCGTCATTATGAAGTAGCTGTAGTACGAATTCTTTGCAATGTTACTACTAAAATCGATTAAAGATGTACTTCAATCCCAGCATTACAGAAATGGCGTTAGCACGAATATTCTGCAATGTTAAGATTAAAATACACCTTAATTTAATGTTTTTGTAAAAACATGACCAACTGAAGTTGTAAAATCTTGTGTGGAAGACTCGATTTAAAGAAACTATCAGTCCGTCGAAACCATTCGTGACAACAAGATTCAACAATTTGTATCTGTAGATTAAATTCACACAGCTTGTATGTGTCAAATGTCGTTCACATCGTCGAAATTGTACGTTCTCAATTCATTTCAACAAATCGAAAATTTACAGCACGCTTGCACGACGCTGGGGATAATTTCCGAGAAAAATTCATTTCCCAGGAGACGTGAAACGTTTAAGCATATAAAAAGGTCGGTAAACGAATGCACGCATAACAAATTTTCTCAGGCCGTTTGAAAAAGATGTCGCCAGACACCGCTTTGAAGCAGACCTTTCGCGATTAAACGAGTGCACATTATCGAAATTGATATTCTAGACATTTCACAGTCGTGAAACCTTCGAAAAGTGGGCGGAACTTATCGGCAAAAGTCTTTGCATTGACTTTCATCTCCTTCTTGTCGAGTTAATAACTCGCTTTTGTTGTGTGGGGCAGTGATCGATAGTCCTCTCTCGCAATTTAAAAATTATCGGGGATGGGAAATTTTTATGAGAACACCGTAGGATCAGGGGTTTTATTAATATTCTCATCGTGGCGCCAACGATTCGCGATAAAATGTTCGTGTATCGAAGAGATTCTTGATCCATTGGCGTGGTTGTCTAACACTCGAGTTGTTGGCATGATTGGGTAACACTTAATGGCCATTTTACGACCTCCGAAGCATTGCATACGTGCTACAGCTTGCAACGAATAGCCCAACCCCTATTTTCAATACTATAAAAATTAAAATAGATTAGTAAATTTTATTATAAATAAAATTTAAAATTATTTTAAGAAAAAAATTAGTATAAATTCAGGAGATTTTAAATTGTTTTGTTATAAAATTAAATATATATAACTTTAAATTAAATAAAATTAAATATATTAAATTATATATTAAATATAAAAATTAATATAAATTATATATTATATATTAAATTAAAATGGGGTAAATAGCCCCGATATGCTCACAAATGCATCGATAGAACACACACTTATTCGTACACACTTTATTTCAATTACAGAGATTTCTACAACAATTTATTTTCAAATGGAACCCAACTTAACATAAAAATGTAATTCTGTAAAAAATTCTTCTCGTAACATACAAACTATTCCTGTTCCACTAATATTATAATAATAATAAATTATTTGATTGGTCGTATTCATTAATTATTACTTTGAGAAGCGAATCAGTTTCACGTTCTTCTGTCCTTTCGAAAAAATAAATTTCGAACAAGAATTTCTTGGCATTGACAATAATTGTTAGATACTGTAATGCTTTCCCAAAAGTGTAAGTGATATAAATTACTCGAGGATCAGTCTGATTCGAGAAGGAAACGCTGATCACTCGTGACGTTGACATATCTTAAAATGAGGGTTGAAACGGACAAGAAAAATGAACCGTGATTTCCAACACCATAACTCAAACGGGATTTTACGAATTCCGTTCAGATACTGCATCAAAACCCTGATTCGAACAATAAATCGTCCACGTTTTATGTTCTGCACTCGTCACTTCCGTTACCCGCGCGTCATCATCGGCGCGGGCACGTTCTTTGGTCGTTTGAAACGATTACCTAACTTTACGACGTACCTGCCGTTCCATAGTATTGTTTGTTCGACATCAAATATCCAAATCAATCATTTCTAATTCTCGATGCTTTTAGCACTCGATTCGATTAATTCGAGCCGCTATTAGCATGATACAGATTAATTAATAATTAATTAAAATTTGTAGACAATCCAAGTTCAAAATTTATAGAATTTGTTGATATGTTTAAAAACTCATCGATTTTTTGCACACAATGTGTAAAAATCAGCTAAAAATGCTAATTTCACTCGCTTTTTTTTAATGAATACATTTTAATTTTGCTAAAATATTTCTTCCATTTCTCAATGCAGTTTCTGGGAACTTATTACTATCAAAATTACGTGCTTCGACGTGACTGCTACTATTATTCACGAAAATGGAATTTATGAAATATGCATAGAGAAATTTCTCAAATCTAATATTGCTTGTATCGTGCATAATATTTAAGGAATCTATGACTTTTCTTTATTAAACACGAGTTACACGGAGAGGATACGTTGCATTTGATGAAATATTTTTAAATGAGACTATTTGCGTAGCATTCGTTAAATCTGACGCTTTTTAATAATGCATCTAACAGTTTGTGTGTCGCTAAAAATCGAAATACGAGAAGTCTAAATTTAGTCTGAAATTCTTCCGCTTTGGCACAAACACATACGACTAATGCCCAGCGTTCGGATGCCTCTTTCACATATCGTGATAAATATTCGAATCTCTCGGGGTTACTATCTCTCTCTTGCATCCGACGGTAAACTGGTATTGAATGTGCCAGTAATGGAGTCGCCACAGCTGTGGTATCAAACACGTTCATTGCGATTCATGAATATTCCAGTGATACTTTTAATTCGTTTCCAAACGCGTGCTGGTTTTTTCGGAACTCTGACGACTACAAGAAAACGCGTATCTAAATCTCTGACTGGCGTTATATAAACATCAAAGTCGTACACAGAACTGAATCACTGTTAAATGTTCCTAACCGTATGTAACGTCAACTTCCTTATGAATTTTATTAAAAACGTTCTTAATCTCACAGCAATTTTATGGTGCATTACAGAAATAATTAAAAACGAGGTCACGGTAAAGAATCGATGGAACTAAAGTATTTAACACTAAATCTAGCAGTTTTTTACTTTCCACTTGAAAATTATTGAAATTATGAAGTTGCTTACATCGAAATTGATTCGATAAATTTCTTTATCCAAGCACATATTGTTATAAAAATTACACAGAATCCAAATAAATAGAGTTTTGTCATTTTTGTAAGCAAAAACATTTTAATCGCTTTTAGCGCTCGATAGGTTTAGCGTTAATCAATTTTATAAAATTTAGAAGAATATACATTTGTTTACCAATTTTTACTTGGTTCGCAGGAAATATTTCCAGTTTAGCAAATACGATGCGCGATATTGAAGTGTGCTCGAAAGTGTCGAATCAGCACGCGAAATAATCCTGCCCATTTATCTGAAAATTTGTCGTGCTCGATTTAGTGTGATTTAAGCAGACGAAATAATTATAATGTGTCAGAAAGAGATCCGAGCGTGAGAAATTCAATTGCAATGTTGGGTGTTGCGCTAAATTGATTCTGATTGATATGGAGAGACACCTGATACTTCGACAAATAATCGGTTGTATGTGTTGCCGTTAATTAGCAGTCGTAATTAATTCGCCGACCCTTCCGTACCGGTCACTCATTATGTTATTGATGTTTATACTAAACAGAACACGAATATCTTTGAAATTTCTTGTTTTCATTGACGACTAAACATTCAGGTAGTGCTGTATTGATAAACAACTCATCACAATAATTCACATCACTTGACCAACGTATTTAATAAAATTACTATAAAACTCAATAAGTACAATTATCTTTTGGCTTAGAAACTCAAAAAGCAAACTCATTGTTCTTTACACTGTGGAATGTGCTCCAGGACTTCCTTGAAATTCTATTACAAATCGTTTGGACTACAAATTGACGAGTACTTTTCGAATCGCGGATGAAACTATCTGATTAACGATGAAACACTGTCGCGTGTAGGAGTATGCAGACGTCGTTCCATTAACGGCGATTATCTCAACTTCCCCGAAATTCGGTTACACTCGAGTAGAGCACATTTAACGAGATTTAACGTCGGACGAAATCTGCTGCGCTGTAAATGCTGTAGCGCGCAGTATGTTCAGCGAAAGAAATCTGTAACTTCGGTTGTGAACGGCACCGATTTTTCAAATTGTACACCTTGAACGTCAAGCGATGCATCTTCACCGAAAAAATATACAAGCTTGATTTCATCGTTCGTTGCATTTTTTGAGAATACGTTCGATACGTACAAGATTTAATATACGTAATATGCATTGAACTTGTGTAATAATTGAACTACATTTCACAGTTATTAATTCTTGCTCATTAGAAGTCAACTCTGCAAATCTGTTTAATATAATATTCTCAAAAGACAACTCTACTGTCATTTAAGTTTATATTCTATTCTGGAAAACTGTATGTACATTTTCCACAGAAGAATGAAGAACTGCTTCCTCCAGAAAAAAGACTCGGCATGATTTTACATTTTACGTAAGTGAAGATTCGCAAAAATCTTCTTGCGAACGAGCGATAAGCAGTGGACATCGAAGCGACTGTTTGAAAATCGTCGAACTAGCAGTGGTGCTCCACAAAGCGAAAGAAATCTGTAACTTCGGTTGTAAACGACACCGATTTTTCAAATTGTACATCTTGAACGTCAAGCAATGAATGTTCGCCGAAAAAATATACAAGCTTGATTTCATCGTCCGTTGCATTTTTTGCGAATACGTTCGATACGTACAAGATTTAATATACGTAATATGCATTGAACTTGTGTAATAATTGAACTACATTTCACAGTTATTAATTCTTGCTCATTAGAAGTCAACTCTGCAAATCTTTTTAACATAATACTCTCAAAAGACAGCTCTACTTTCATTTAAGTTTATATTCTATTCTGGAAAACTGTATGTACATTTTCCACAGAAGAATGAAAAACTGCTTCCTCCAGAAAAAAGACTCGGCATGATTTTACATTTTACGTAAGTGAAGATTCGCAAAAATCTTCTTGCGAACGAGCGATAAGCAGTGGACATCGAAGCGGCTGCTTAAAAATCGTCGAACTAGCAGTGGTGCTCCACAAAGCGAAAGAAATCTGTAACTTCGGTTGTGAACGGCATCGATCTCTCACATTGTACACCTTGAACGTCAAGCGATGCATCTTCACCGGAAAAATATACAAGCTTGATTTCATCGTTCGTTGCATTTTTTGAGAATACTTTCGATACGTACAAGATTTAATGTACGTAATATGCATTGAACTTGTGTAATAATTGAACTACATTTCACAGTTATTAATTCTTGCTCATTAGAAGTCAACTCTGCAAATCTTTTTAACATAATACTCTCAAAAGACAGCTCTACTTTCATTTAAGTTTATATTCTCTTCTGGAAAACTTTATGTACATTTTCCACAGAAGAATGAAAAACTGCTTCCTTCAGAAAAAAGACTCGGCATGATTTTACATTTTACGTAAGTGAAGATTCGCAAAAATCTTCTTGTGAACGAGCGATAAGCAGTGGACATCGAAGCGGCTGTTTAAAAATCGTCGAACTACCAGTGGTGCTCCACAAAGCGAAAGAAATCTTTAACTTCGGTTGTGAACGGCACCGATCTTTCAAATTGTACACCTTGAACGTCAAGCGATGCATCTTCACCGGAAAAATATACAAGCTTGATTTCATCGTTCGTTGCATTTTTTGAGAATACTTTCGATACGTACAAGATTTAATGTACGTAATATGCATTGAACTTGTGTAATAATTGAACTACATTTCACAGTTATTAATTCTTGCTCATTAGAAGTCAACTCTGCAAATCTTTTTAACATAATACTCTCAAAAGACAGCTCTACTTTCATTTAAGTTTATATTCTCTTCTGGAAAACTGTATGTACATTTTCCACAGAAGAATGCAAAACTGCTTCCTCCAGAAAAAAGACTCGGCATGATTTTACATTTTACGTAAGTGAAGATTCGCAAAAATCTTCTTATGAACGAGCGATAAGCAGTGGACATCGAAGCGGCTGTTTAGAAATCGTCGAACTAGCAGTGGTGCTCCACAAAGCGAAAGAAATCTATAACTTCGATTGTGAACGGCACCGATCTTTCAAATTGTACACCTTGAACATCAAGCGATGCATCTTGACCGAAAAAATATACAAGCTTGATTTCATCGTTCGTTGCATTTTTTGAGAATACTTTCGATACGTACAAGATTTAATGTACGTAATATGCATTGAACTTGTGTAATAATTGAACTACATTTCACAGTTATTAATTCTTGCTCATTAGAAGTCAACTCTGCAAATCTTTTTAACATAATACTCTCAAAAGACAGCTCTACTTTCATTTAAGTTTATATTCTCTTCTGGAAAACTGTATGTACATTTTCCACAGAAGAATGCAAAACTGCTTCCTCCAGAAAAAAGACTCGGCATGATTTTACATTTTACGTAAGTGAAGATTCGCAAAAATCTTCTTATGAACGAGCGATAAGCAGTGGACATCGAAGCGGCTGTTTAGAAATCGTCGAACTAGCAGTGGTGCTCCACAAAGCGAAAGAAATCTATAACTTCGATTGTGAACGGCACCGATCTTTCAAATTGTACACCTTGAACATCAAGCGATGCATCTTGACCGAAAAAATATACAAGCTTGATTTCATCGTTCGTTGCATTTTTTGAGAATACTTTCGATACGTACAAGATTTAATGTACGTAATATGCATTGAACTTGTGTAATAATTGAACTACATTTCACAGTTATTAATTCTTGCTCATTAGAAGTCAACTCTGCAAATCTTTTTAACATAATACTCTCAAAAGACAACTCTACTTTCATTTAAGTTTATATTCTATTCTGGAAAACTGTATGTACATTTTCCACAGAAGAATGAAAAGCTGCTTCCTCCAGAAAAAAGACTCGGCATGATTTTACATTTTACGTAAGTGAAGATTCGCAAAAATCTTCTTGCGAACGAGCGATAAGCAGTGGACATCGAAGCGGCTGCTTAAAAATCGTCGAACTAGCAGTGGTGCTCCACAAAGCGAAAGAAATCTATAACTTCGATTGTGAACGGCACCGATCTTTCAAATTGTACACCTTGAACATCAAGCGATGCATCTTGACCGAAAAAATATACAAGCTTGATTTCATCGTTCGTTGCATTTTTTGAGAATACTTTCGATACGTACAAGATTTAATGTACGTAATATGCATTGAACTTGTGTAATAATTGAACTACATTTCACAGTTATTAATTCTTGCTCATTAGAAGTCAACTCTGCAAATCTTTTTAACATAATACTCTCAAAAGACAACTCTACTTTCATTTAAGTTTATATTCTATTCTGGAAAACTGTATGTACATTTTCCACAGAAGAATGAAAAGCTGCTTCCTCCAGAAAAAAGACTCGGCATGATTTTACATTTTACGTAAGTGAAGATTCGCAAAAATCTTCTTGCGAACGAGCGATAAGCAGTGGACATCGAAGCGGCTGCTTAAAAATCGTCGAACTAGCAGTGGTGCTCCACAAAGCGAAAGAAATCTATAACTTCGATTGTGAACGGCACCGATCTTTCAAATTGTACACCTTGAACATCAAGCGATGCATCTTGACCGAAAAAATATACAAGCTTGATTTCATCGTTCGTTGCATTTTTTGAGAATACTTTCGATACGTACAAGATTTAATGTACGTAATATGCATTGAACTTGTGTAATAATTGAACTACATTTCACAGTTATTAATTCTTGCTCATTAGAAGTCAACTCTGCAAATCTTTTTAACATAATACTCTCAAAAGACAACTCTACTTTCATTTAAGTTTATATTCTATTCTGGAAAACTGTATGTACATTTTCCACAGAAGAATGAAAAGCTGCTTCCTCCAGAAAAAAGACTCGGCATGATTTTACATTTTACGTAAGTGAAGATTCGCAAAAATCTTCTTGCGAACGAGCGATAAGCAGTGGACATCGAAGCGGCTGCTTAAAAATCGTCGAACTAGCAGTGGTGCTCCACAAAGCGAAAGAAATCTATAACTTCGATTGTGAACGGCACCGATCTTTCAAATTGTACACCTTGAACATCAAGCGATGCATCTTGACCGAAAAAATATACAAGCTTGATTTCATCGTTCGTTGCATTTTTTGAGAATACTTTCGATACGTACAAGATTTAATGTACGTAATATGCATTGAACTTGTGTAATAATTGAACTACATTTCACAGTTATTAATTCTTGCTCATTAGAAGTCAACTCTGCAAATCTTTTTAACATAATACTCTCAAAAGACAACTCTACTTTCATTTAAGTTTATATTCTATTCTGGAAAACTGTATGTACATTTTCCACAGAAGAATGAAAAGCTGCTTCCTCCAGAAAAAAGACTCGGCATGATTTTACATTTTACGTAAGTGAAGATTCGCAAAAATCTTCTTGCGAACGAGCGATAAGCAGTGGACATCGAAGCGGCTGTTTAAAAATCGTCGAACTAGCAGTGGTGCTCCACAAAGCGAAAGAAATCTATAACTTCGATTGTGAACGGCACCGATCTTTCAAATTGTACACCTTGAACATCAAGCGATGCATCTTGACCGAAAAAATATACAAGCTTGATTTCATCGTTCGTTGCATTTTTTGAGAATACTTTCGATACGTACAAGATTTAATATACGTAATATGCATTGAACTTGTGTAATAATTGAACTACATTTCACAGTTATTAATTCTTGCTCATTACAAGTCAACTCTGCAAATCTTTTTAACATAATACTCTCAAAAGACAACTCTACTTTCATTTAAGTTTATATTCTATTCTGGAAAACTGTATGTACATTTTCCACAGAAGAATGAAAAGCTGCTTCCTCCAGAAAAAAGACTCGGCATGATTTTACATTTTACGTAAGTGAAGATTCGCAAAAATCTTCTTGCGAACGAGCGATAAGCAGTGGACATCGAAGCGGCTGTTTAAAAATCGTCGAACTACCAGTGGTGCTCCACAAAGCGAAAGAAATCTGTAACTTCGATTGTGAACGGCACCGATCTTTCAAATTGTACACCTTGAACATCAAGCGATGCATCTTGACCGAAAAAATATACAAGCTTGATTTCATCGTTCGTTGCATTTTTTGAAAATACTTTCGATACGGACAAGATTTAATATATATAATATACATTGAACTTGTGTAATAATTGAACTACATTTCACAGTTATTAATTCTTGCTCATTACAAGTCAACTCTGCAAATCTTTTTAACATAATACTCTCAAAAGACAGCTCTACTTTCATTTAAGTTTATATTCTATCCCGGAAAACTGTATGTACATTTTCCACAGAAGAATGAAAAGCTGCTTCCTCCAGAAAAAAGACTCGACATGATTTTACATTTTACGTAAGTGAAGATTCGCAAAAATCTTCTTGCGAACGAGCGATAAGCAGTGGACATCGAAGCGGCTGCTTAAAAATCGTCGAACTAGCAGTGGTGCTCCACAAAGCGAAAGAAATCTGTAACTTCGGTTGTGAACGGCATCGATCTCTCACATTGTACACCTTGAACGTCAAGCGATGCATCTTCACCGAAAAAGTATACAAGCTTGATTTCATCGTTCGTTGCATTTTTTGAGAATACTTTCGATACGTACAAGATTTAATATACGTAATATGCATTGAACTTGTGTAATAATTGAACTACATTTCACAGTTATTAATTCTTGCTCATTACAAGTCAACTCTGCAAATCTTTTTAACATAATACTCTCAAAAGACAACTCTACTTTCATTTAAGTTTATATTCTATTCTGGAAAACTGTATGTACATTTTCCACAGAAGAATGAAAAGCTGCTTCCTCCAGAAAAAAGACTCGGCATGATTTTACATTTTACGTAAGTGAAGATTCGCAAAAATCTTCTTGCGAACGAGCGATAAGCAGTGGACATCGAAGCGGCTGTTTAAAAATCGTCGAACTACCAGTGGTGCTCCACAAAGCGAAAGAAATCTGTAACTTCGGTTGTGAACGGCACCGATCTTTCAAATTGTACACCTTGAACGTCAAGCGATGCATCTTCACCGGAAAAATATACAAGCTTGATTTCATCGTTCGTTGCATTTTTTGAGAATACTTTCGATACGTACAAGATTTAATGTACGTAATATGCATTGAACTTGTGTAATAATTGAACTACATTTCACAGTTATTAATTCTTGCTCATTAGAAGTCAACTCTGCAAATCTTTTTAACATAATACTCTCAAAAGACAGCTCTACTTTCATTTAAGTTTATATTCTATTCTGGAAAACTTTATGTACATTTTCCACAGAAGAATGAAAAACTGCTTCCTCCAGAAAAAAGACTCGGCGTGATTTTACATTTTACGTAAGTGAAGATTCGCAAAAATCTTCTTGCGAACGAGCGATAAACAGTGGACATAGAAGCGGCTGCATAAAAATCGTCGAACTAGTAGTGGTGCTCCACAAAGCGAACGTCAAGCGATGCATCTTCGCCGAAAAAATAAACGAACTTGATTTCATCGTTCGTTGCATTGTTTGAGAATACTTTCATTCGGACTCACCGATCGACCACGTTTTATTCTGCCAATTGACAATTAAAAATGTATCGATCATCAAGAGCAATCAGAGAGTTCCGTATGTTTTCGGTAATATCGAAACTTGGAACTAGGAGCGCGACAAGCAGCAGCAGGTGCTCGCCGACGAGCAGCGCGCTGTTAATTAATTATCCGGCGCGGCAGCGTCTAATGAAGCGATTTTCTTGCGCGTCCAATTATGTTCAGAAACTAACGTTTGGCCATCGACGCATCGGTAAGAGCCGGCGAATGTTCCGTTAACGATGATTGCCTCAAGTTGGCCGCAATTCGGAAATAATTGAATACGACGAGTTCTAATCCGACGATGGTTCACGCTATTACCACATTTCCGAGCGGCAACCCGCCCTGAAAGTGGAATACAATTAACGGAACCGCACCTGCAAATACCGTGCTATCAGAATCTGTACACGGCTCGGCCGAGCGTGAGCTTCCGACAAATTCGAGCATTAAATAATACACGCGAGTGTTTAACGTCGACGACGCGATGCGGCGAATTTAATTACCCGGCCCGGCCGGGCAAGGAACGATCGTTACCCCCGCGAATCCTGTGCAACTCGCCACAGTGGAACGAACAGGCATTTCGAGCGGAAAAACTCACCTAAACGAACCGATATGTCTCCCAAAGCTTCCGATATGTTTACCGGGGCCATCGAGACCATTCAAAATTAGTTTAGTCAACGTTTGCCTCGGGAAGCGAGTGCAACGAAACTTTCAACCCCGGAAGCGACATTTTACATTTATTCTGCATTTATTTTCGGCTACGGGAAAATTTAGGTAAATTACGAACTTTATAGTTGACTCTGTCACACAGTGATCTAACAGTTCATTAAGATTTTAACACTATTTAGGGGTTTAAGGGTATAACAATGTAAGTTATGCCAAAAATATATATATTGATCTTCAAAAATAAAAAGTGACCTTGATTTTTAATTGAATAAAAATTTTTGCAAAAGTTTTTGCTAGATCGATCGCCCGGGGACCACTGTGCGTCACTCTAAAAAATCTTAGAAATTCAAAGTAATTCGAGCTGTGCTGAAACATTTATGACAAAACTGAATCGGTAAAATATGAGACGCATTATTATTTATAATTAAAATTATTTAGAATATCGATCGTAAATGTTAATTCAGTTTGAAAATGTTTTCGGCGCTAACGTTTCGATCATTAATACAATATAGCAATTTTGCAAAAGATTTACACGTTTATTCCTGACGTTTCGGTTCTGTTTTGAACTTTTATCAAAGGTTGGAAATTTGCTTCTAAACAAAAAAATTAAGAAATATGTGTGTGAATATAATTTTAAAATAATGTGTAATAAACATTATGAAAATTGGTTTTGATACATACATAAATTTATTATTTATAATTTCTGTTTCTTACGATTCGGCAGCCGGTTTGTTGTATTCATGGAAAAAATGGGTGGGTACAATTCGAAAGAATTTCAGTGCCTTGCAAATTGATGTCGACAATTCTTATTTTGCATAAGAACTAGTTCCAAAATGTTTGAATGCATTTTGAACAAAATGATCTACGAATTTTTTCGTTCCACTGTGAAGCGGCCGGGCTAGCGGACATTCTGGCCGCTTGAGAAGTTAAATTTAACGTTTGATGTTGAATTAATTGAAATTTAATTCCAGAGAATGCCGCAGCGAGTGCCGCAAGGAGATGACTCGTACAGAATGGAACGTCACGTGACCGAGGAATTTTTTCGCGAGTCCTTTGTATGAAAGTATTAATTTTTAGGATAAGGAAGCGAGGTTTAGCTTCTTCGAAGGTTTCACCATTTTTTGGTTTGTCTGCTTCGCGATACAAATATACGAACGATCAATGCGTTCATCTTTCCTCCGATATCATAAATCAGCGGATTAGTCTAATTCCTCCTTCGGGATACGTTGATAACGTGCACGAACACGTTCCACGAGAATCCACGTACCAGATGCACTCGGTGTTCTAGAATTTATACGTTTACATAAGCATAAATAGATTGGTCGACGGTGGTTCCCCAAAACAAATTCGATGCCTCGGTTCGGCAGCATTAATGAAACCTTTACTGCATAATTGGAGGATGCAGAACACCTTGTTTGCACGGAAGCTGCCGTTATAGTCTGCCATTTTGGCAGAAACCAGAGCAGGAGAAGATCAAAATTCATTGTAACACTAAACCTGCCGAGTTTTATTTGGACTTTGTGCGGTTCATGTTATAATATCTGCTCTACTAAATATATTTATTTAATTATTTACCAAGAAAACATCTGGCTGCTCTTTACTTTACCGGACTCAAAATTTGCTCCTTTCTAATTTATAAATTATAATGTATTTGGTATGTAATCCAGCAGATTTGTACCCGGTGCGGATGCAGATCGAAGTTTCGATCCTATAGGATCAACGGTTCAGGAGTTATGCTTGCTTAAAGTTGTGCATTTTTCAGTGTTTTTGACAGGTAAGGGCGCCGCCATATTGGGTATTGCGATGGTTCTTTGAATTTTGGATTAAGTCTGGGTTAGGTTTTTGAAAATATTTTCCACGATATTTCTCCTCAAACATTTTCGGAGATATTTTCTCTATGTTAGCGATAATACTGTGTGCTCGTGCTGCCATCTAACGGTTCTGCTCGGTAAGCCGCTCGCGATCGTCACTACAAACCAATATGGCGGCGCACAGTGGTCCGGATCGAGAAATTCAGTGACATTTTGTCGAAAAATGAACTTTCTCATATTGACATGTACAAAGTTTGTATTGCTTCATAAATATCCATCTACCTCGAAAATAAAGAAATTAATAAAATATAATTAAAATTGTAATCGCGACGAACACTTAAAGTTGGACATTTTGAAAATAGCCTGTTTCGCAGAAAAAAGATACTTATCTTTATCTGGATGCCCTGACACACCTGTTTAATATTTTTCCTCTGTTCTTCTTTTAAAATGAAGAGAATTCCATTACGATAAAAATTTACACTGACAATTCAAAATTAATTTAAATAATGTATTAAAAAAATAATGTACAGTGAAGGCTCGGAAATTGTCAAAATTCTTCGTCTTTGATACGGAATATCTTTTGAGTTCCAATTAGCACCGCATGTTTACAGATTGTACAATGTTCAGTACACTTTTCCCTATATAGTTATGCACGATTTACTACCAACATCGTCCATCGACGCAAGTTATTAGTGATTCAAGTGTATCCATCGCTGCGTCGAGCGCCAGGATTGTGCGAGACGCGAAGAACCTCGCGCGCGTGCGAGCGGACTGTTTTGATTGTAGCCTACAGTCAATTGTTTATTATATGCTGCTATAAGAGTAAAATCACAAAATAAAAAGAAAAGGCCGCTAGATCAAGAAGCTGCAGAATTGATACCTGCATAGATTTAAGTAAATCAGCCGGTAAAGTAAGTAAAATGTTATTAAAAATAATTAAACAAACACTAAACATATTAAATTATTTATTATTAAAAAGTGATTATTTTTTCATATTTTTCAGTGAAAGTTTCATCAGAATAACTTTTACGATTCAAAAGCTGTGGCAGTGTCACAGAACTTCTCGGTATGGACGAAAAAATTTTAATTATAAATTATTACAAAAAATAGTTTGTAAACTTATATGTAAACAAATTTATTATCAATAACAAAGTATGAATGAAAATTAATTAATAAATATTGTTTAACAAATGCAAAAAATATTTAATTATCTATAATTAAAAATGACTATTTTTTAAATATTTTTAGTGAAAATTTCATTGCAATATCTCTAATGATTCAAAAGTTATAACAAAATGTCACTGAATTTCTCGATCCGGACCACTGTGCGGCGCCCTTACCTGTCCAAAACACTGCAGATTGCTCAACTTTAAGCAAGCATAACAGATCTACTGGATTACACACCAAATACATCATAATTTATAGGAGAAAGGCACAAATTTCGAGTCGGGTAAAGTAAAGTTCACCCGAACATCTTTATAATTTCAATAATTCTAAAACAAACAATCTGGAACCGGTCATTTAACGCTGATGGTAGGTTTAGTTGTTAATATCTTCAAGAACTGTTCGTTCATGAAAAACTGTCCATCTCATGCAACAACCCTGCTTTTTATAATTTCTGCATTTATGTTTCTACGATCCGTCGTCTGTTTATATCACGGTATTTTCTTACAGGGGTTCTTTGCCATGTTTGTGTTAGATCTTCACAGATCCTCTTAAAGGCAACGTATCTTTTTATAAAACGTGAAAGAAAATATTGTCTCGTGGATGTCATAAATTCCTTGAATATCGTACGTTGTAATTAAACTACGGATTTTCCAAATGTATAACAAAAATGTTTGCATCGAATGGAGCATAGTAAAAACATTTAGCCACACTTCGGGGGGCGCACTGATCCTTACGCAAAGGTTCAAATCATATTCGGCCGATCAAATACGTTTCGGAGCCATAAAACTAACCACACGCGTACGCATACGCGAATTTTACACACTCGTGCGAAACGGCTGCGGAAAGCAAGAATATAATCCAGTGCGAGAGAGGACATTTCAGATTCCAGCCCATTGCACACGACCACGGCCACCTTTGTCTCTAAATCGCTGTTTCCCCACACTTCTCGATGTTTCACGTGTACTGTCACATATGCGTGTACGTATTACACAGGGTGTTTCCTAACTCGTGGTACAAGCATCCGATCGGTAACTCTACATGCAGAAACAACTTGGAGAAAAGAAATAACTTTTCGCTCGACGCGCCTCGTCTTGGAGAAAATCGAGTTTGGAAACGCAGCAAACACGCGTGCCATTAGCTAAGAATCGTTTGACGCGTCTGACCACAACCTACCGTTTCTACTTATATATTAATTATACTTAAACTCGTTTTTCTCGACAACGAGGCGTCATACAGAAAAATATTCCTTATTTTCGGCTTGTTTTCTCATATGGAATCACCATCGGCTTGTATCACAATTTCGGGTTACACACTGTATATGTACCGAACAGTGTAAACTGGTATATACTGCGAACACGTATATACACATTTTCTATATAATAAGTATATAATATAGATCTATATATGTAATCGTAGAATCCTGCGTCGGATTGATGACAACGCAGTGACATATATAATATATATGAATATCATATTATATTAATATACAGAGCGTGTGTATAGTAATATACATATAAATATTATATTATATTATGTATATATATATATATATATAATATTACGTATATATAGATCTGAGCTGAAGCTACGAAGCGTGAGAACGAACGGCTATCTATGGAGCGTTGCTATTGTGTTGCACAGAGTTCTTGTGTCGGACAAAGAAGCCTCGGGGGGTGGGGAGAGGGGGCTGGCGGACGGGGGTGGATTTCTCACGGGCGTAGGATCAAGGGGACTTTTCTTTCAGCGGGTAAGGACGGGCGAAGACGGGCGAAGACGGGCAAAGACGGGTCGAATATCGCGGCAATAAGGATTCGTCAATGCCGGAACGTCTCCAAAAGCGTCTCCATTTACCGGAGAGAGGGCCGCGACAGAATCACCACCGCCATTCCATCTACGAGAGGCAGAGAACCGCGGAAAAACCAGCCCCGGTTCACCGAGGGAACGTTCTCGCAGAATCGCGCACTGCCTCCGATTCGATTATTGCGTTCACGGTAATCGCCAACGGAACGACGTCGTTACCAACTGACTGCGTTCGTTGACTCTCCGACGATAAGACATTGTCGCCCCTTCGCCGATGAAAATGTCTTCGACCCTTCGCTGCGATCTATTCGACGGATTAAAGGACGCGTGTTTGCGCCGATCCCGATCGTTTCTAGACTCATAAGTTACGGCTATGTTCTTTCTCAGTGATCGGATCGAGACTAGATTGCGAGAATGCAGAACTGTTCGTCGTAGGATTATGCTTTTTCGAAAACGGTTGTAAAAGTTGAATATCAGCTCTACCCCAAACATTATTCGATCAAACAAATTGGATGTCCATCGTTGTAATTAGTCGCGTTTCTAACGCAGAATGTGTTTCCATAAACAATAGAAGCAAGTGCAATGATTAAACTCGTCGTATATGTATAAAGGAAATGTACCTTTTTTTCATAATGTACAACCAAACAAATTAGACACTGATTTAACGAAGGGTTCAATCATCTCCGAGTATTCAGATCCTTTTTTGGAAATATTAAAAAGTGATCTGCTGCCTTGTTATATGCTCTTACACCATATTTGTCTTTCGTGTGCAGTATGCGTTCCAATAATTCATTCAACAATCGTACTCGCGATTTTGATCGAATACTTTGCGCCAGGGGTAGTAGAATAAAGAGTGAAGCTTATTGTTGGCTATGAATGCAGAACTATTCGTTTTATGGTCGTATAGTTTTAGAGATAATCAAGTAGAATGAAGAGCATATAATTTAAATAAATTGTTCGTTTTGTAGTTGTATCACTTCAGACATAATTTTAATGTGAGTGAGAACATAAACGAAATAATTCGCTAAGAGTATGACAGTACTCGTTATACGATTATATCTGTTCGCAAATGATCATAATGGGAGTAGAACAAGGAGTACAACAGGTAAACAGTTTGGATGTGATTGCGGTACTTATCGTCATTATTATTTCGACTTGAATTTGTGAAGAGGTTCGTGCTATCGCGTACTTTGTTGTTCCACTTTCCATTTCACGAAGTGCTTGATCATCGTGCAATTCTACAGCGTTCCTCAAGTACGAATTTCCTTCGAAACCTCTTCCAAACGAATTTCATACTTAACGAAACGCTGCATACCTGCAGACTAAACACTTAGTGGAACGAACAGGGTAACCAAAACATTCCGAAAATAACAATGGCAGTAAGTATTAGGTTGGAAACTAAATTCGCGACCTTTTGTTTCGTAGTTCTTTTATTGCATCATTATAACCTCATTCAGTGGCCACTCCTTTTGAGCTGTATATCATTGGAAAGCACTGAATTTTTCGATTAATTTAATATAAAATACTCGTGCATAAAAAATATAAATGACTTTTTTTGAGAAAATGTGGAGGTCGCGAACTCAATTGGCAACCTAATAGTTTGCTTAAAGAGAATACCAATATTATAATTTCAATTTTAAATATTCATAGGAACTGAAATATTTCCAAGTCAGATACAGTCGAGGCAAACTTGACCTATCAGTATGTCTATAGGATTAGTAGTACGAGTTGTTTCTTATGATCCATATGAGTCTAGAAAACGTCTGTACGTTATAGCATAATTGCGCATAACAAGTCCAGGCTGGTTTTACCATTCCCAACGAAAGGAGACAACGATTCAGTCAGTGGGCACCGAAGTTCACGAATTGAAAGGAGTCGAATGCAGTTGTAGCACTTTTGACACCGAATCTCACGATGGCGGTGGCAATGTCGGCCTGAAATTAACGCTTTTGGATGGTTCGCTGGGAGTTTCGGATATGCTGTACCCTCCAAGGACAAGTACGGTCGAAAAGTTCGGGACTAATACGAGACTTTGGTGCTCGGTGTGTACTTTGAGCGTGTTTATCGTGTAGTGGAGACAGTAGTGTACCTGGTTGCCGTCGTAGGTCCAGGATCCGAACTTCATGTTACAGTGTTGGTCGTCAAAGGGGAACCAAGTGATGTCTATCTTGCATGTGCTCTTGAAGATGCCCGGAGGGACGTACAGGCAACTGCCGTTATGCGTGACCACCACGTTCGTTTGATACGTCCCGTCGAAACCCTCATCCGCACTAACGTGTTCACATCATACATCGTTATTAATCCTCGTGATCAACGGTCCCGTTGTTTCATTTTTTTTTTACTCTTTGCAATTCACCGAAATTCGCGTTAACAAGAACAAGTTGAAGGAACGGTTTAACATTTTTAATTAAAAAATGGTGCAGGACAAACAACATGTCAATCATTCACCAGTCAATCATGTTTGCCAGTGAACCACGGACACGTACGTACATCCTTTCGCAAATGTTTCCTATTTATTTGTGCTCCGCTGTTATTGCATTTACATGCTTCCTATCTATTCTCTGCCAATTACTCTCTCTCTCGTCTTACACTAAATCTATATCTTAGATTAACTTAAATATTAAGATATAAAAAAGAAAATTCCCAATTTATAAAATTCCCAATTTATAAAATTCCCAATTTTTTCTCTTTCGTTTGGTATCGATAACGCCGGGAGCTGCTATTACCGTTTTCCTCACGAGCGCGAGCGAGAGAGCACTACACGTACGTACATCCATGGTGTCATAACAGTGTCATATGACAATATTCGAATCAGGCCTGGACAACCTGCGGCTCGTGAGGCCTGTTCTAAAGGCATCAGTAGACTGCGGATCTTTATGCGAAATAAAAACGAGACAGAGTCACATAAAAATTCACTTCGACTCCAAACCATTTCAAGATGTCGACAATAATACTACGATATTAAATTCATCTAATGTTTTCACTATTTTACGTTTTCAGTGGCTATTTCTATTCGAAATACATAAAATCCGCAGTCCGTTCACGAGGATTCGCTACTATGATGGTTTTCTGATTGATTTGACGTTTTCCCGGCTCGTTTCACCGAGCATGAGCGTTTCTTAAAAACGATTACACCTGTCGGTTCACGCTAGAGCGGAGATAATTGAAGATCGTCCCGTGCTCGTTCGAGCTGGCGTAATGTAAGGCCCTCCACACACGGGTCGATTGAAATCGCGTCGTGAAGTTCGTACGTCTTGCTCGTCAAATACGATTCATGCGACGGACGCGATTGCCGTCCACACACGGGTCGATTGTAATCGCGTCGTGCAGTTTTTACGTCTTGATCGTCATATACGATTCATGTGACGGACGCGATTGCCATTTGCACACGGGTCGATTGTAGTCAATTTGTGTTTTTCAAACATCAAGAATCGCGTTTTCACGTTTTCACTCAAAAATATGAAAACATGCTATTAATAGTGTCCGAATAAGCTACCATCAAAAGCGGTGTCCTCGATTTTTTTCAGATTTTTTGTTGTGGGAGATCATTGTCAAAAACAATAAAAACCAAACTGCTTCGACGTTTTTGCTGCTAGAAGGAAAGCTAGATTTGCAGGTTTTACCGTGGGGGTATATTAAGCTCTAATTAGTGATACTACATCGAATTAAGCAATTTTTTTACCTCAGAAATGCGATTTAAGAGAGTGAAAAAATCGTCTCCTGTGGAGTCGCGCGAATCGTACGATCCACGCGATTTTCCAACTTCGCTTCCGATCGCACGCGATTAGAATCGCGGCGATTTCAGTCGAGTCGATTTCAGTCGACCACGAATCGACCCGTGTGTGGCTCTCCATTCATTTCACTGATATATATACTATGGATACGAGATTCCCGTAAGCCAGCCGTACAGCAGTTGAAACATATTGAAGAGTGACTTTAGATGTAAGCGGAGGACACCGCTGTACTAACGGAACTAGCGCGAAGTTTGAAAGATTGAATTTACAAGGGACGCGTATTAATATAGCACAATAATACGAACTGCTTGTATGAAGGTTAAAATTAAAAAAACTGGTTGCAAAAAATAATATTCATGGAAATAGTGAAATAAATATATTTATATATAAATATAATATAAAAGAAACAGGAGTAATGATTATTGGAATTCGCAGAAAGTGAATAGTAATTTTAAAAATGTTTCTAAAAATTAAACATTTAATGTTTAATGTTTTAACATTTTATTTTTTTTTATTTTCACTAAATATGCGCGACAAAACACGATAAACAGTAAAATACACGCCTGCTCAAAACCACGCTGTAAACCAAAATGGTTAAAAATGGTCGTTCTCCCCAACGCGCAACTACATTGCGAACAACGCCACCTGAAGAGTGGCAAAGTGTTGAGCACTACGGGGGTGAAGAGGAGTACGGGGGATATAGTACAGCGGTGTCCTCCTAGCAGCGCTGGCATGTAAAGCCACTTCAATATGTTTCACAGCATCTCGTATCCATAGTATATATATATCAGTGATTCATTTGCATTGGAAGTCACGTGGAGGGAGAAATCGCATGCGACTGGAATCGCGTCGACCGAATCGCCGATCGACCCGTGTGTGGACGAACTTCGCTTCCGATCGAACGCGATTACAACCGCGGCGATTTCAGTCGAGCCGATTTCAGTCGACCACGAATCGACCCGTGTGTGGCTCTCCATTCATTTGCATTGGAAGTCACGTGGAGGGAGGAATCGCGTGCGACTGGAATCGCGTCGACCGAATCGCCGATCGACCCGTGTGTGGAGGGCCTAAGAGTTCGTACACCAGACTAATGCAAACAGCGAATACCGCCAAAGCCATTCCCGAGATTAATTCCATTACAATCAAGCCGTTATGAATTTAAATGTAAATTATCCGCGGGAAAGAGGTTCAATCGAGGGATCCCGCAATTAACAAAATAGGGCAATTATAAGTTCGCCCGTGCTAATTTCCCTTTGTGGTCGCTCTCCATTCCATGTAACTCGTCTCGCAGTCGACAAGAGATTTTCGAAATCACAAAGTAAACTTTGGTCGCGCAACCTTGTCAACAGTAAGCGAAGATTACGCTCGTTTCGAACGCCGAGCGAGTTTCCCAAGAAATTCAATAAATTTTGTTGACGTTATCTGCGAATGAACATGACAGGCTGGTGGCATGACTCTCTGACAGTGTTGACAATTTATTTTCGTTCGACATTTATCTTCCCCGTAAAAAGAAACGTTTCGAGCCAGCTAAATGGCTCTCGGTGGCATCAGTTGTGTGCATGGGAGATATCGATCTCTATTAAACATATATTTATACATACATATATGCGTATAAACGATATATATCGTTTAATATTTCAGCAACTGAAGCACAAACTCTGAGTGTTAGAATTTAAGCTGATTAAGTCCTGTGCCGCGTTGAGTACGTGTGTTCTGCCTAACAATGCTACTAATCTGCAACGAGAAATATCAAATAAAATCCGCGTCGACTACGCTTTGTAACGGCTCAGTTCTATTCCTTTTAATACTGGAGGTTTCGCAGATCGCTCTCGTTAATGAAAGATCAAACATTTCACGACAGAATGAATATGGTATCACGCAAAGACATTTAATATTCCGTTTCAGTAGCAAGTTATTTATGAACGAACTTTAAAACATGTACCCAGAAAAATTGAATTACCTTCTTAAAAAGATAAAAATATCTTTGTAGACGTTGAGAATGGATATCGTGTGCTTGCTTTAAATAAATTGATATCTCGAAAGGTTAAAGGATTAATATACTAAATATTTTCTCAATGTCAACTTTGATAAGAAATACGCGAAGAAAGTATGACGTTCTAATCATTTCTATGTCTGACGTTAGAATTTGTTTTATCGTTCCCGCGAAATAAAAAAATTCTTCGTATGAATTCTGTATCGCGACAGCGTGAGTTTTATTTCCCGGAAGATTTATTTGCGAAGGCTTCTTAGCGTGGTCTGGGAAATATTTCAGATGAAATGCGCCCAAGAAACGGTATAGTAATATGCATTCTTTTCACGAGACTCGGCGAACGTAAACATTCTTTTATATTCTGTCGTCTACGCACCGTGAAAGCGTAATTTTACAATTTTTGTTAGCTTATCCTGCGATCGAGGACAGTTGCGGCCACGGAAATATGAATTATTCGAACACAAATTTATAGGTGAATTATTTGCTGAGAATTCGGCTCGATATTCAGCAAAATGAAGTTCAAACGTCCAGTATTAAAACACAGAAAACACACTTCTAATTCTACACCTGCAATTATAATTTGTTTTCTAATACAAAATTTTGGTTAATTATTGATATTGAATAATTTACGATATTATTCTACAAAGTTTCACTGTTACATCGCTTTCAAATGTTATTTTAAGTTTTATCGTTTGCAAATAACCAGAAGAATCAGTTTGTACACGTTAAGAAATTTGTATTTCTTTCTTCAACCATTCGCGCAACATCGCAACTGATTTACTTGCATTCCCGCTTTGCAGCGCCATTTGTGGCCAGATTTGCGTAACGTGGAATCCTCTACTACAGTTACCAACGTTCAGAATCAATAATTACGTAGCTAAATTTGCCTATACTAACAAACAAAGTGGCTTAACCGTCGACTTTTCTCCCGTTCGAGCACGCTGGAATGATGTTGGCGTACAAATAGGTAAACACCTGTCAGAGACCGTTCAATTACCAACGATTACCTCAAGTTATTAGCGATTTGATGTGACAATTATTGTTTACCCGCAACGTTCCGATATAGCTGTCATTAGAAGTGTGTAATAGCTGGCTAATTAGAATTTCTGGCCGGAGCTATTGCGAGGTGTAAATAATCTCTGTGTGCACACTGCTGCTTCAGACACCTTGTGAGTAGCACGTGAAATGATTCGGCCTTGCAATACTCTACGTTTGAACTTTAATTATTTTTCTTTTCGCGGCTAGGCGAGAATTCAGGAAGGGAACACAACTTTCATTTCTTTAACGGCGGAGATAAAATTGTATAAATGAGAAATTATTATCGATCGTAAATTTTTTAATAAATTTAGGGTGATGTTCTCGGCGCAACGGATTCGATCAAATTATACGGTAAATAGCAATCTTGTAGAGATTTTTCAAACGTTCGATTCGGATTTGAATCATTACGTCCTGAGACACGTTTGCTCTCACCACCTTCTTTCTTCTTTTTCTCGTATACAAAACAATCGAGAGCAAACGTGTCTCAGGACGCCACAGTGGTCCCAAAGCCCGAAAACGTGGCCAAAACCTAAAACATTAACTTTCAGCTAGGTAAGTTTTAATTATGGGGTTGGTTATTCTAAGAGTGTTTCTACTTGGGGGTAAACGGCAAGAAGGTCGCATTTTATTACCTGACCAACAATCGCAGTCCGAACTTCGGTTTTATTAGACAGTTCTTTCATACTCTTCCAAGCCTCAGTGCGAATTTTAAGTGTACAGTATACAAATTGTATTGTATCGTATTGATTTTAATTGTGCATTATGAATGCTGTTTTTGAAGATAAGTTGCATAGTTTTTAGTGCCAAATGTTTATTACTAACTGGTAACTATGTATGCAAAAGGGAACGTAAAAGTGAAGGCGTAAATTTTAAAAATGTAGAGTGGAAGTCACAACTCACGGCAAATCACGGCCTAGAACTTGTTCGAGCATCTACTTTATACTATTATCTTGCAACTGAAACAAAAATCAGCTACAGATTTTTGCAGATTTGTTCGTAATACTATTTTTTGTAATGCAGAGTTGGTATTCTGTGAGGTTTGAAAGGGTATTTGAAAACATTCACGTTCCTGGATTACATTGAAAATTTTTGATGTAATGTTTTCAAGGTCGCCGATTACGAATCTGAACTTAGAATTTCGAAAAACAAAATGGCCGATTCAATATGGCGGGCGGGTATTTGAAAAAATGATTTGATTTCTATAAAAATTGGTAATATGATGTTTTCTGGATTTCTGATTACGATTCTGAACTTAGAATTTCGAAAAACAAAATGGCCGATTCAATATGGCGGGCGGGTATTTGAAAAAATGATTCGATTTCTATAAAAATTGGTAGTACGATGTTTTCTGGATCTCTGATTATGATTCTGAACTTAGAATTTCAAAAAACAAAATGGCCGATTCAATATGGCGGGCGGGTATTTGAAAAAATGATTCGATTTCTATAAAAATTGGTAGTACGATGTTTCTGGATCTCTGATTACGATTCTGAACTTAGAATTTCAAAAAACAAAATGGCCGATCCAATATGGCGGACGGGTATTTGAAAAAATGATTCGATTTCTATAAAAATTGGTAGTACGATGTTTTCTGGATCTCTGATTATGATTCTGAACTTAAAATTTCGAAAAACAAAATGGCCGATCCAATATGGCGGACGGGTATTTGAAAAAATGATTCGATTTCTATAAAAATTGGTAGTACGATGTTTTCTGGATCTCTGATTACGATTCTGAACTTAAAATTTCGAAAAACAAAATGGCCGATCCCATATGGCGGACGGGTATTTGAAAAAATGATTCGATTTCTATAAAAATTGGTAATATGATGTTTTCTGGATCTCTGATTACGATTCTGAACTTAAAATTTCGAAAAACAAAATGGCCGATCCCATATGGCGGACGGGTATTTGAAAAAATGATTCAATTTCTATAAAAATTGGTAGTACGATGTTTTCTGGATCTCTGATTATGATTCTGAACTTAAAATTTCGAAAAACAAAATGCCGATCCCATATGGCGGACGGGTATTTGAAAGTATGACTCGATTTTTACAAAAATTGGTAATACAGTAAAATCGCGTTATTTTTTTTTTTTCAAGGATAGATAAGGATACAAATGCAGAAGAAATACATGAAGCATCCAGAGAAGATTTTGAATCTGCCGATGACGAAATTTATTTTTAACTGATATCGTTACTAGATTGATTGAATAAACGCAATTTAATGATAAGTGTATTAAAGTTTTATTTACCAATGCGTCATTCCTCCATTGCAAATATTGCTATATTTGAATCAACCTTCCCGTTCCATCAAATATTTCAATTCAAATTCGTAATCAGAGATCCAGAAAACATCGTACTACCAATTTTTATAGAAATCGAATCATTTTTTCAAATACCCGCCCGCCATATTGAATCGGCCATTTTGTTTTTCGAAATTCTAAGTTCAGCATCGTAATCAGTGATCCAGAAAACATCATATTACCAACTTTTATAGAAATCAAATCATTTTTTCAAATTACCGCCCGCCATATTGAATCGGCTATTTTGTTTTTCGAAATTCTAAGTTCAGCATCGTAATCAGCGACCTTGAAAACATTACATCACAAATTTTCAATGTAATCCAGGAACGTGAATGTTTTCAAATACCCTTTCAAACCTCACAGAATACCAACTCCGCATTACAAAAAATAGTATTACGAACAAATCTGCAAAAATCTGTAGCTGATTTTTGTTTCAGTTGCAAGATAATAGTATAAAGTAGATGCTCGAACAAGTTCTAGGGCGTGATTTGCCGTGAGCTGTAACTTCCACTCTACATTTTTAAAATTTACGCCTTCACTTTTACGTTCTCTTTTGCATACATAGTTACCAGTTAGTAATAAACATTTGGCACTAAAAACTATGCAACTTATCTTCAAAAACAGCATTCATAATGCACAATTAAAATCAATACGATACAATACAATTTGTATACTGTACACTTAAAATTCGCACTGAGGCTTGGAAGAGTCTGAAAGAACTGTCTAATAAAACCGAAGTTCGGACTGCGATTGTTGATCAGGTAATAAAATGCGACCTTCTTGCCGTTTACCCCCAAGTAGAAACACTCTTAGAATAACCAACCCCATAATTAAAACTTACCTAGCTGAAAGTTAGTTTTTTAGGTTTTGGCCACGTTTTCTCGCTTTGGGACCACTGTGGCGTCCTGAGACACGTTTGCTCTCGATTGTTTTGTATACGAGAAAAAGAAGAAAGAAGGTGGTGAGAGCAAACGTGTCTCAGGACGTAATGATTCAAATCCGAATCGAACGTTTGAAAAATCTCTACAAGATTGCTATTTACTGTATAATTTGATCGAATCCGTTGCGCCGAGAACATCACCCTAAATTTATAAAATTGTATGGTGTTACAGCAAGTTCCGAAATGAAAGAGAGGTAGATAGCACTTCGGACCACAAAGGGTTAGGAAAAATGAAAAAAGCCCGGGAAGCTTCCCTGCTTATGTTCTCCTGACAGGCTACTCCTTCTGCCAGGTGTTCCGAGCCAGCCATGCCAGGTTCCAGCATTGTCCCCGAGCCAATCGGCTTTTCAGTTTATAGGCATCGCCTCGCGTTTTAGTATCCTCGTAGAGCGAGCCGACAGTACGTTCCTGAAGGTGCGCTCGCGGATACTTGAGCCATTACGTCGGATGCTTATTGCGACACAAATACGACACCATGGTAGATTAAACCGTGCGGAATGTTCTGGTCGTCTCGGCCCATTGAATCGCTCAATGAAAACACCGGAGCGAGAAAAGGGGACGAGATAATACACCGTTCGAAAGTACTGTGGCGCGGAGCAAAGGGAATTTTGTCGCGGGGCACCTTTCAGAGACAAGCGTGCGCCTGGACGGGAGCGTCGTCATTGCTCGCCGGCAAGCTAATTGACCGTATATTCGAGAAAAATGAAGAAAATTAAAATCCCCGCGATGGAAGAATAGGATCATCCGGAGGAATGTGCGAGGAGCAGCCAGGAGAAAAGTGTGTTCGATTAATTCTCACAAAGGGCGCCGGGCCGAGAGAGCGTTCCATCAAAATCACGTTTTACGTTCCTTTCAACTTGATCTTGTTATATATATACATATGTAAAGTTTTATATATATCGGTTTTCTCGACGGAACAGTTTCACGGAGACGAAAATTCCCCCGGCGGGAACGGTTTATCGTTATCGCGCGGAATTTCGTTTAGAATCACGTTTCAGCTTTATTATCAGGCCCCGCGCGATTCGTCCACGCGAATTTTATTTCCGCGCGGCTGTGGGCCGCGTTCCCCACGTTGGATGACGGATCGTTGAAATTACGGCCTCGCGATTCTGCTCGTTTAACGTATCGACTGTTGTTGTCTCTGTTTGTTGTGCGCGCCACGCTGCCTTGCGAACAGCTGCGCATGGTAACTGTAATGCACGTCCAATAAACGTCTGCTACCGTGGCAGATTTATTTCGACCGCAAAACTGAGAGTACGTGTCTTCTCTCGGTTGCAGAAATGTCCCGGAGAATGTCAACGATTTGATGGCGTGCGGAATTCTGGACAATAAGTAGGTCTTTCAGCCAGGTGCTTCGATGCGCTTCGAAATTTAAAATACAGCGGAACTCCGTTTATATCAACTAAATTTAAGCAGTGCCTGGTTGACTGAACGTCTTTTGGGTGAACGTAAACTCCTATTACATGTACGGAACTTCATAATTAACGGTGAGAGACGGGTGGAATCCTATTAAATGAACCACCCGAACCAACCGTGACGAATTTGCAGTTATAAGTGTCTCTTATATTTGTATTGAATAGAAGTTTCGTTTGAGAAATATAGGCCATTGCAGGAAATTAATACGCACTATTCTATATTTATCTTAACTACCCTAAGGATTTCTGTTGTTTCAGCAGTGTTCACACCGCATACCAACATGGCGGCACCCTTACCTGCCAAAAACGATGAAAATCGCTGGATTATGAACACCCATAACTATTGAACCCTGAATTCCTAAGATTAAAACTTGGAGTTTCGGCATTTTCTCGTAAAAATTTACAGGATTGTATACTTTGAAAAGTTCTGGTTTCCTCAGGTGAAGTTTACAATACAAAATTACGATTTACGGTTTGAGATCTCCGAAAGAACGACGTTTATGCAAAGATGTGCTCCCGAAATTGCAGGAACGTGTTCGATTAAAAAATAAAGTTGAAGTACTTTGACCAGTTTGGTGCTCGTTATTTATTATAAAATGCACGCCGTATCCGGACTTGTACGTGCAGGAGATAACGAACAAAAGGAACTGAAAAGCGTGCGCAACACTCAAAAATTATAAAACGCGAGAGCGAACAGAGATTTTAACAAGTCGCAGTAATTTAGCCCGGCAGAATAATTCTTGAGGTAAACTTTATAATGAAATTTTCAGTGCGGAGGATGAAAGGACCGCGTGCCGGTGAAAAAAAAATATGTAGAGACCTCAATACCGTCGTAATGGTAAGTTCCACGGAGCGGACTAACAGGCGGATGTTGTTGTAAATTTCACGCTTTCATATGCATGCAAATCCCACGCGGCGCACGGGAGAATAAGGATAACGTCAAAGTTTAAAGCGATTGCCGGCTCGTGTCGGGCGGCCATTACCGAATCACCGGCAACTTCTGAATTTCGTTCTTCCCGCCGTTAATACTTTCGATCGTGCGGATAGCTGGGGAAGTTCGGCTGGAAAGTGCGCTCCCAACAGGAATTAAGTACTTCTGAGTACTACTTTTGTGTAACGGAGTTTCGACATTGCCTGCTTAGCGAATAAGTTCGGTCGCGGGTAGTTACGCAAAACGCGAAAACGGAAAACCGCGAGGACATCGGGATCGATCCGAGCAATTGCTCGCGCTGACTTCGATTCGAACTAATTTCATTTCCATTTCAATTATTCTGCTCTCGAGCAGATCAAAGTGAAAACAAATACCTACAGTCCCTGCTCACTTTATCAGACTCACCTGAAGAATTGGTGCTGTTTGAAATCCTATAAGGAATTCAACGCTGTTTTCAACCTATGGGGTAATGATTTTATACTACAAGGTTGCCTTATGGGTTGCCTATCTAAGTGTAAAATGTTCTTGCAAGAGAAATTCACCGGACATGAATCCGATTGAAAATGTCTGTGAGTGCCTGAAAAGAGAACTGGCCAAAGAAAATATAACAACAAAGACCAAGTTGATAGAGAGAATAATCTATCACTGGCACCATAACGCTGCATTAAAAGAAATTGCACAGACTTGCATAGATAGCATGTCCAGAAGAGTTGCGGCTTTAAGAGCAGCTAAGGGCGGATTAACAAAATATTAGTGTTTTAAGAATTATATTGATCTATTTGTGTTTGTATCCATTGTTTTTGTAAAATAAATATATGGAAAATTCATTGGTCATCATTAAGTGATTTTTGCATAAGGCTACTATACCTATTATTCATGGTAAAACTAAAAAATCATGATTATAGAGGTGAGTCTAATAAAGTGAGCAGGGACTGTACAGTGGACGATCAAATTATTATCGGACACTAAAGTGCTACTTATTTGTAACTCTTTTAAGAGTAACACTTTTCGGTGTAGCTTATGTCATTTAATTTTGTCAACGTGTGAGATCTTCGCTCTTCACTGATTATTTTGATTTCATATTTCACTGTGTATCGAGCGCAGAATATTTGACGGAACATAAACCAGACTACCAGATATATCTCCTCCAGTTATTATGATGCAAGAAATATTTCGTATGCACCTTGAATGGTGGATATGAAAAGACGAATATTCTTTTCGCAGTTTTCACAGCCACTTTTACGACTACGTTCTGTCGGCGCCGACGCTTGAGATATCGATAGAAATAAAATTTATGATTGATTTCATTTTTAGAAGTGAAAGGCTGTTTCATCGTCGTAGTGTCGTGCCTCGTCGGATCAGTTTTCGTATCACAGTTACGACACACTTAGTAGAATAAATTATATTTGCAAACGAAACGAAAATCGATCGCTTTTCCTCAAATTCATGTAAAATATTTCTTGTATTAAAATCGACGAAGATATACACAAACGAGCATAACTGATTCAACACACTTTAAATCAGAATATGTTTTTTATGAATGGACCAAACGACTTCAATTTCGCCGTAAGGCCAGAAGAATTAGTTTAGTAAATGATGTGTAAAAAATATGTGGAAAAAATGCATTTGGTCGGAATTGTGAAAAACAATAGTAAGGATTGATTTTTACTACTTTTCTAGCTGGGCCAATAACGAAAATTTAATAGATGCGTTTGGTCGACTCGCATAAATTATATGCGCGCTGAAAATTTCATTGAAATTGGTCAATTGGTTTACGAGCTATAAACGATCGAAAGTGGTAGAAATTGCGCTTTTTCAAGATTTTCGGCCTTATTACCACTTTTAACAATTTCAATGAAATTTTCAGAGCGTATATAATTTATGCGAGCCGACCAAACACATCTTTTAAATTTTCGTTATTGGCCCAGCTAGAAAAGTGGTAAAAATCCATTTTTACTATTTTTTTCGCAATTCCGACCAAATGTATTTTTTCAAAATATTTTTTAGACGTCATTTACTAAACTAATTCTTCTAACCTTACAGAGAAATTGAAGTCGTTTGGTCCATTCATAAAAAAATTTTTTAAGACATTGTAGAAAGTGGTAATAAGGCCGAAAATTTTAAAAAACATCAATTTTTACCAGTTTTGATCGTTTATAGCTCGTAAACCAATTAACTAATTTCAATGAAATTTTCAGCGCGCATATAATTTATGCGAGCCGACCAAACACATCTTTTAAATTTTCGTTATTGGCCCAGCTAAAAAAGTAAAAATCCATTTTTACTATTTTTTTCGCAATTCCGACCAAATGTATTTCTTCAAAATATTTTTTAGACGTCATTTACTAAACTAATTCTTCTAGCCTTACAGAGAAATTGAAGTCGTTTGGTCCATTCATAAAAAAATTTTTTGAGACATTGTAGAAAGTGGTAATAAGGCCGAAAATCTTGAAAAACTGCAATTTTTACCACTTTCGATCGTTTATAGATCGTAAACTAATTAACCAATTTCAATTAAATTTTCAGCGCGCATATAATTTATGCGAGTTGACCAAACACATCTTTTCAATTTTCGTTATTGGCTCAGCTAGAAAAGTAGTAAAAATCCATTTTTACTATTTTTTTCGCAATTCGGACCAAATGTATTTTTTCAAAATATTTTTTAGACGTCATTTACTAAACTAATTCTTCTAGCCTTACAGAGAAATTGAAGTCGTTTGGTCCATTCATACAAAAATTTTTTGAGACATTGTAGAAAGTGGTAATAAGGCCGAAAATCTTGAAAAACTGCAATTTTTACCACTTTCGATCGTTTATAGCTCGTAAACCAATTAACCAATTTCAATGAAATTTTCAGCGCGCATATAATTTATGCGAATCGACCAAACACATCTTTTAAATTTTCGTTATTGGCTCAGCTAGAAAAGTGGTAAAAATCCATTTTTACTATTTTTTTCGCAATTCCGACCAAATGTATTTTTTCAAAATATTTTTTAGACGTCATTTACTAAACTAATTCTTCTAACCTTACAGAGAAATTGAAGTCGTTTGGTCCATTCATAAAAAAATTTTTTAAGACATTGTAGAAAGTGGTAATAAGGCCGAAAATTTTAAAAAACATCAATTTTTACCAGTTTTGATCGTTTATAGCTCGTAAACCAATTAACTAATTTCAATGAAATTTTCAGCGCGCATATAATTTATGCGAGCCGACCAAACACATCTTTTAAATTTTCGTTATTGGCCCAGCTAAAAAAGTAAAAATCCATTTTTACTATTTTTTTCGCAATTCCGACCAAATGTATTTCTTCAAAATATTTTTTAGACGTCATTTACTAAACTAATTCTTCTAGCCTTACAGAGAAATTGAAGTCGTTTGGTCCATTCATAAAAAAATTTTTTGAGACATTGTAGAAAGTGGTAATAAGGCCGAAAATCTTGAAAAACTGCAATTTTTACCACTTTCGATCGTTTATAGATCGTAAACTAATTAACCAATTTCAATTAAATTTTCAGCGCGCATATAATTTATGCGAGTTGACCAAACACATCTTTTCAATTTTCGTTATTGGCTCAGCTAGAAAAGTAGTAAAAATCCATTTTTACTATTTTTTTCGCAATTCGGACCAAATGTATTTTTTCAAAATATTTTTTAGACGTCATTTACTAAACTAATTCTTCTAGCCTTACAGAGAAATTGAAGTCGTTTGGTCCATTCATACAAAAATTTTTTGAGACATTGTAGAAAGTGGTAATAAGGCCGAAAATCTTGAAAAACTGCAATTTTTACCACTTTCGATCGTTTATAGCTCGTAAACCAATTAACCAATTTCAATGAAATTTTCAGCGCGCATATAATTTATGCGAATCGACCAAACACATCTTTTAAATTTTCGTTATTGGCTCAGCTAGAAAAGTGGTAAAAATCCATTTTTACTATTTTTTTCGCAATTCGGACCAAATGTATTTTTTCAAAATATTTTTTAGACGTCATTTACTAAACTAATTCTTCTAGCCTTACAGAGAAATTGAAGTCGTTTGGTCCATTCATAAAAAAATTTTTTGAGACATTGTAGAAAGTGGTAATAGGGCCGAAAATCATGAAAAACTGCAATTTTTACCACTTTCGATCGTTTATAGCTCTTAAACCAATTTCAATGAAATTTTCAGCGCGCATATAATTTATGCGAATCGACCAAACACATCTTTTAAATTTTCGTTATTGGCCCAGCTAAAAAAGTAAAAATCCATTTTTACTATTTTTTCGCAATTCCGACCAAATGTATTTTTTCAAAATATTTTTTAGACGTCATTTACTAAACTAATTCTTCTAGCCTTACAGAGAAATTGAAGTCGTTTGGTCCATTCATAAAAAAATTTTTTAAGACATTGTAGAAAGGGGTAATAAGGCCGAAAATTTTAAAAAACTGCAATTTTTACCACTTTCGATCGTTTATAGCTCGTAAACCAATTAACCAATTTCAATGAAATTTTCAGCGCGCATATAATTTATGCGAGTTGACCAAACACATCTTTTAAATTTTCGTTATTGGCCCAGCTAAAAAAGTAAAAATCCATTTTTACTATTTTTTCGCAATTCCGACCAAATGCATTTTTTAAAAATATTTTTTAGACGTCATTTACTAAACTAATTCTTCTAGCCTTACAGAGAAATTGAAGTCGTTTGGTCCATTCATAAAAAAATTTTTTAAGACATTGTAGAAAGTGGTAATCAGGCCGAAAATCTCGAAAAACTGCAATTTTTACCACTTTCGATCGTTTACAGCTCGTAAACCAATTAACCAATTTCAATGAAATTTTCAGCCCGCATATAATTTATGCGAGTCGACCAAACGTATCTTTTAAATTTTCGTTATTGGCCCAGCTAGAAAAGTGGTAAAAATCCATTTTTACTATTTTTTCGCAATTCCGACCAAATGCATTTTTTAAAAATATTTTTTAGACGCTATTTACTAAACTAATTCTTCTAGCCATACAGAGAAATTGAAGTCGTTTGGTCCATTCATAAAAAAATTTTTTGAGACATTGCAGAAAGTGGTAATAGGGCCGAAAATCATGAAAAACTGCAATTTTTACCACTTTCGATCGTTTATAGCTCTTAAACCAATTTCAATGAAATTTTCAGCGTGCATATAATTTATGCGAATCGACCAAACACATCTTTTAAATTTTCGTTATTGGCTCAGTTAGAGAAGTAGTAAAAATCCATTTTTACTATTTTTTTCGCAATTCCGACCAAATGCATTTTTTCAAAATATTTTTTAGACGTCATTTACTAAACTAATTCTTCTAGCCTTACAGAGAAATTGAAGTCGTTTGGTCCATTCATAAAAAATTATTCTTCTTTGAAGTGTGTGGAATCAGTTATGCTCCTTACTATAACTTACTAGACTGTCATAGATTGTTATAGACTTGTTTCGATCGTCTGAGTAACATTGCAATGTGGGTCTGTATTTAATTCTTTACGGCTCAGAAAAATTAAGAGAACTATGAAGACTGAATAGCACGAATGTAAGAGACGTACACTGCCGCTCAAAAGTATGTGGACACTTACCATGTTCATGAAATTTGTGATATATAATGTATATTTTTATTATCAAACAATATTCGTTGCTAAAGTCTATTATGAATATGTATGTAATGTATTCTAATAGTACCAAAATAAACAATTTAGTTATTGAATTTTCTTAAATAAATAAAAGAAAAACTATGGAATCACATAGATAGACAAGTCCGAAAACGATGTCCCAAGTCTGAGAAACATTTGTGGGAAATATTAGAATCTGAGTGGAACCTTATTAAAAGTGAAGTAACGAAAAAGTTAATAGCCAGAATGCCACGACTAGTAAACGCGGTCATAAAAGCACGCGGTGGATATGTAGACGAAAAGAAAATATAATTATTTTTTATCATTATCGGTGAGATATTTAATAAATTATTATTAAAATATGTTCTCCAATACTGTACGAACTGAAATACATACAAGATAATCAAATTTACCAAAGATATCATAACTTTTTTCAGGTAGTTATAAGAATTAAGGAAGTGTCCACATACTTTTGAGCGGCAGTGTATCTATGGAATAAATTACAACTTCCCATGTGTACCGAAGCCACGATACAAGTGTTTCGATTACCCGCTCATTCTGTACAGAGTTGGTTCGAGTAATCGAGATTCCGCTGTACAATATGAAACGCCAGCTAAATTCGATTGCCACCGTTACATGGCAGAGTGCTAAAGCAGTACAGAATCACCCCGCACTATTTTGCTCGTTTAACGCGGATCGAGGATCAAACATGCGCCGTCAAATCTCGGATGGCATCCGGTGCGGAGAACGCCTCAAACCTCTCTAGTTTCAAAATTCTCTCATCAATGGAAAAATAATGGAGTAAACCCGAGAGAGGGTGGGAGTGTGCAGGGAGAGGAAAAGTATAATGTTGGAGTAATTCAATGGGAAACGGAGGAACGGCTGTAATTGACACCAGCGAATTCCTCGGTTTTTCATACCGGCGCCCGTTGCATAAACGGCCGTCTTCCCTTTTGTTCTCGACCGGTGCGAGGATGCATAGCGCCGCGGCAAAACAATCGCGATGCATCGCGTGGGTATATCTCGGCGCATTTATCTCGAGCGTTGTACCTTTCGAAAAATAAAAGCGCGAAATACAACGAACTGGAAGAGAAACAGAGAGGGAGAGAAGGAGGAAGAGAGAGAATATAGAAAGGGGGCTGGCTCGTTATAGAGATGTTATGTTCTCTGTTTATATCGCACACGTTATCGCCCGGCAGAGTAATCGACGACTGATACTGCACGTTCCTGCTACACGGTTGGACTTTTATCGGTGCCAATTAACGCGTTGATTGCCGCGTCACTCAAAAAAAATAGTGATGCAATTATGCGGCCCGATTTAAAAATTAATTTTTCCGCTGACGTAATCCACCGAACGGAATTTAGTTAACTGCGATGCGCGACAGAATCAAATGTGTAATCACCCGACTGTCAATCTTTATCTACGCACGTTACGGTAGATGCCGGAGGAAATTTTATTTCCGCTGCACTGAGGTAAATTACAGTATATAGTCTACATTAAATCAAATTACATTCGTAGTTTACAGTTTTTCAAGAAATTAAAAATGAGACAACAAGCTTTACTGTTGCGTCGGGCAACAGTAATATTTCTAAGCTTACGGGTAATTGAAGTTTAATTTTACACAGTCGATGAATTAGCTCAGACCGTTGCAAATCTCCGTTGGATTTTGTGGTTCGTAGTTTGATCAACGGTTCGTTAAAAGAAGCACTGCGAAGTAATACTACTCGCGCACGTGATTTGACTTGAAATATTATTAACGTGTTCTGAACCGTTCGATAAGCGAGTTGTATAATGTACAGTTAGTTGATGAAATTTGTCTTTGTCGACTGCAGAATCTTCAATCATTTTGCGATAATGAAATTTGATAAGAACGAGTTTGTTCATCGGCAAAGTGAAGTTCCATTAACATTTATAATCGGCTTTACATGCGCGCAAAAGTTCAGGATCAGCGTGCGAAGTAATACTTTTCCATCCGGCACGTACACACAGGAAATTACTCGACGCTATCGGCTAATTGATCGATTATAAGGTAATTCCATTAATCGTATTAAAGTATTTTAATGCATGGAACCGAGGTACACTGCGGGCGGAAAGTTTCCGATTACAGTAGAACCTCGATTAACTGGCCTAATTGGGAAACAAACGAGGCGAACGATCGAAGACCGATAAGATATTATGATGTAACCCTTAAACGAATCCTAGTGCGAACTCAAAGATGGAGGAACAGTTGTATCACCAACATATGACCGACATGCCAGTCAAAATGTTAAAACTAAACACTGGATAGAAGAACCTAGACTGCGGATACAGTGGCCGAAATTTCTATAAAGTCATCTTCATTTTCATAGTTATTTTAAAAATATCACCATTTTTGTTGATTTATCGTATCTGGCCTTGTGCCTTGTTGATACTCTGATAGAGGGACTGCGCACTCTAGATCGCTATGTTTACTATTTACGTTTGTTTTGATTTTTCTCTGTGTGGTGCAGAACACAAGTGCGAAGTTTCTATAAAGTCACTTAGTGTTTCTCTGTATTCTGAGCAGAGAAATACGGGAAATTGCAAATATTCTGAAAGTATGAGTTTTAGAACTCATAGAAATCCTGTTTGCTATAATTTGATTCACGTGTATTACAATGCCGAGGGGAAAGGTACTAACAAGTGAAAAAAAGCATCAATCGATGCTTATACAGATATGGGCTGCTCTAATAGCGCAATTGCTAAGAAAATTAATCGGTCGTATACTGTGATCAATAATTATATCAGTTTACGTGAAACTTGCAGAAAAAATCATTTTAAATGTGGTAATAATAAAATAGAGAGACAACATTCATTATTAATGAGGTCTGCGGCTAAGGAAAGAAAAAATGCAGCACAATTTCGAGCTGAATTGGAGCTCCCAGTAACAACAAGACGCGCGCAACAACTTTTAAATTCTTCTGGATAAAAATGCAACGTACACCAGGCCTTAAAGAAGTACGTAAACAGGCCCGTATTGATTTCGCACGGGCACAAAACACAGTGACTTTATAGAAATTTCGGTGAGTGTACATTACAGTCCCTGCTCACTTTATTAGACTCACCTCTATAATCATGATATTTTTAGTTTTACCATGAATAATGGGTATAGCAGCCTTATGCAAATATCACTTAATGATGACCAATGAATTTTCCATATATTTATTTTAAAAAAACAATGGATACAAACACAAATAGATCTATATAATTCTTAAAACACTAATATTTTGTTAATCCGCCCTCAGCTGCTCTTAAAGCCGCAACTCTTCTGGACATGCTATCTATGCAAGTTTGTGCAATTTCTTTTAATGCAACGTTATGGTGCCAGTGATAGATTATTCTCTCTATCCACTTGGTCTTTGTTGTTATATTTTCTTTGGCCAGTTCTCTTTTCAGACACTCCCAGACATTTTCAATCGGATTCATGTCCGGTGAGTTGCCGGGCCATGGTAAAAGGGGGATTTTTTGCTCTTGCAAGAAAATTTTACACTTGGATAGGCAACCCATAAGGCAACCTTGTAGTACGAAATCATTACCCCATCATTACCCCATAGGTTGAAAACAGCGTTGCATTCCTTATAGGATTTCAAAAAGCACCAATTCTTCAGGTGAGTCTAATAAAGTGAGCAGGGACTGTAAATCCGCGGTAGTTCTGGCATCGATCCTCGGTAGATTTAACGCGAAGTGGTCCGCGACATTTCGTCGGGAATTTTTGCTGGTTCGCCCGCAGTTCGGTTGCGTTCGCGTCGTTCTAAAGCGTCGTCGCGGCGTGCGGCGCCGTTTATGAATTCTAAGGGGTGCACTTTCGACGATTGTTCCGTCGTGACGATCTTTGCATGGCCGGGTATTGTCTGGCTTCTGGATGAACCCTGTCCTCCAAGATCGCTGACCCTGCCCGTCCTCTTCTCTGCCACCCTTTCTGATCTCCCTCTTTTGTGCGCGACTGTCGCTTCTGGATGGCGATATTCGCCAGAGAAGAGGCGTCGAGACCCAACCGAGCAACAAGTAAGTCGTGCTAGGAGAGGCATTCTCCGCTTTTGTTTCGCGAATAACGACCAGCCCGCCCTCCATTATCCGCGGACATTGTGTATCCTTAAATGATATTAACGCGATGGCCACTTTGCATCGATTCAACGCGAACCGCCATGCCATTCCGACCCCGGGATTGAAACTAAGCATTTGTAAAATTAATGCGGAATCTTCTACCCCTACCCTCTCCAAGAATACGTTTCCGACTTTCAATACAAATTTTTTAGATTTCTCGAGCTCGCATCGCTTGCAAAGCAATCGGTATCAAGGGCGATTCGTGAAACCGTTTCTACCCAGGCCAGAAAGTTTGCAATTGAACCTGTTAATTTGATCAACGGAAAAATTGCCCTCTCGCCCGTGGAGTACGATTTTGAAACTGTACAGATGCCGCGTTGCAAAAATAAAGAGGTGATGAGCACTCTCGTCGAACATGAAGTACTTGCAGCAAAGGTGAATTAAATTATAACGAAATAGCACTTGATCTGCTGAAAATGTAGTGGATGTAGCGTAGTCGTTCAGCGTTTAACACTTGTGTCAATAATTAAAGGCTCGTGCTATGTACAATGTGCTCGAAAGGTTTATACTTGGGAGTTTTGCTGGAATAGCATGTTATACTTCATTATATGCCTTGTAACACACGTTTATATACATACTTGTTAATAACTATGTTTCTTAAATTGTGTTTTCTGAATAGACTCAGACAATCGAAACTATAATATGATTCTTGTAACGGGATATACAGGGAGGTCCGTTTAAGTACGAACACCTATATATCTCGGTTATTATTAGTCGTACAAAAAATCTCTACAGAATAAAGTTGTACTGTTTCAAGGGGCGAATTTGATGATGGTACAAATTTTTTCTCAAGGTCATTTTTTTACCAGATTTCAAGGTCATTGATATTTTTTTTACATGGAATGAGGTATTTTTTAATACATCAATCGATGCAGCTGGACATTCGTTATAAAAATGTACTAACCCATATGTGTCGAAAAGTTAGTAGTTCAAAAGATATTTCAATTTAAATAACTCTAAAATACCATTACTGTCGTACTAAAACGTTACAGAAGTAAGTAAACGCTAACATCAATTTCAATGTCAATTTCTCAATTTCAACCTCAATTTCAATATCAACTCTTCAACTTCATTTTCAACTTCAATTTTTCCATTTCAACTCTTCCATTTCAACTTCAATTTTTCAATTTCATTTCGTTAATGTCAACTTCAATTTTAATATCAACTCTTCAACTTCAATTTCAATATCGACCCTTCAACTTCAATTTTTCTATTTCGATATCAACCCTTCAACCTCAATTTTTCAATTTCATTTCGTTAATTTCTACTTCAATTTTAATATCAACTCTTCAACTTCAATTTCAATGTCGACCCTTCAACTTGAATTTGTCTATTTCGATATCAACCCTTCAACTTTAACTTCAACTTCAATTTTTTAATTTCATTTCGTTAATTTCAACTTCAATTTTAATATCACCTCTTCAACTTCAATTTCAATATCGACCCTTCAACTTCAATTTTTCTATTTCGATATCAACCCTTCAAGTTCATTTTCAACTTAAATTTTTCAATTTCATTTCGTTAATGTCAACTTCAATTTTAATATCAACTCTTCAACTTCAATTTCAATATCGTCCCTTCAACTTCAATTTTTCTATTTCGATATCAACCCTTCAACTTCAATTTCAACTTCAATTTTTTAATTTTAATTCGTTAATTTCAACTCTTCAACTTCATTTTCAACTTCAATTTTTCAATTTCAACTCTTCCATTTCAACTTCAATTTTTCAATTTCATTTCGTTAATATCAACTTCAATTTCAATATCAACTCATCAACTTCAATTTCAACTTCAGTTGTTCTATTTCGATATCAACTCCTCAACTTCATTTTCAACTTAAATTTTTCAATTTCATTTCGTTAATTCCAACTTCAATTTTAATATCAACTCTTCAACTTCAATTTCAATATCGACCCTTCAACTTCAATTTTTCTATTTCGATATCAACCCTTCAACTTCAATTTCAACTCTTTCATTTCGACTTCAATTTTTTAGTTTCAATTCGTTAATTTCAAATCTTCAATTTCATTTTCAACGTCAATTTCTCAATTTTAATTTCAACTCCTCAACTTCAATTTCAATATCGACCCTTCAACTTCAATTTTTCTATTTCGATATCAACCCTTCAACTTCAATTTCAACTCTTTCATTTCGACTTCAATTTTTTAGTTTCAATTCGTTAATTTCAAATCTTCAATTTCATTTTCAACGTCAATTTCTCAATTTTAATTTCAACTCCTCAAGTTACACTAGCAAGTAAACGCTAACGTCTTAGTACGACAGTGATGGTGTTTTAGAGTTATTTAAATTGAAATATCTCTTGAACTACTAACTTTTCGACATACATGGGTTAGTACTTTTTTATAACGAATTTCCAGCTGCATCGATTGATGTATTAAAAAATACCTCATTCCATGTAAAAAAATATCAATGACCTTGAAATCTGGTAAAAAAATGACCTTGAGAAAAAATTTTTACCATCATCAAATTCGCCCCTTGAAACAGTGCAACTTTATTCTGTGGAGATTTTTTGTACGACTAATAATAACCGAGATATATAGGTGTTCGTACTTAAACTGACCTCCCTGTATATTTTGTACAAAACGCTGATGTAACGAGTGATTTACTGAACATTAGATATAATAATATCTTCGTCAAATTTCGCTGCGAAACAATCACCGAATTAGAGCGAACCTAAATTACGGTTCCAGTAAATCAGCAAACTGATTTCGTAAGATAAATTTCCACGATAATGACCCATATTTCTCACCTTTATTATTGCTTCTTACTTAAGAATATATTCCACTACTTATTGCCACATTCCAAACACTAAGCTAATAATAATAATAATAATTAATACTAATCTTAGAAGTTCACTCTGAGTTAAATCACTCAAAATTGTCTTACCAACAGTTACCAGAAGCAAGCTGTCACACAAGTGAGCCAAATAAACTTCCCAGCTGTGTTCTTCGACATCGCAGCAGACAACTTCAATTAATTTTCCAAATCAAATGGCGCAAGGAAGTTGAATCAGTGCTCGACAAATTTTTCTGGACTTCCAAGTCGAATCAACGAAACACATTCAGACAGCCCTTATCGAGCATTCACATGAAACATTTCATCCTTCCCAGTCCCAAATAATTAAGAAAAACGAGTGAAGCCGACGCTTCTACGATCTCAAAGAAACCATCTTGCAGAAACGTGCTTTGACCAGCGTGTGGAGCACGAACACGTTTCCCACGGCAGAATTAGTGGCTAATTTGCGCGGCGATTTCGCGTTAGCGTTCGATTGCAATCTCTCGTCTTCGTTTGTGTCGGTTTACGTCCGACGCGAGTCGCGTTCCGGGGATTTAGTTCGAGTTTCTCCGACGTTGCTATTGCCGCGAGGATTAAGTCCGTCTCCCGGCAGGAGACGCATACGGTTTTAAGTGGATAGTTCCCTTAGAAATTCGGGCGGTTGAGGTTTCATCGACCATGCTATGGCACCCGCCCCCTCCTCCTTTTTGCCTTCTCCTTTCGCGGAAACTTATCTTGCGACGCTCCCACGCGAATCCGAGCCACCTCGCTATCAAATCCCGTCCGTTTCGTGTACGTGTGCATGCACGAATTAACCCTGGAGTGACTAGGGAGGTACAGAGAATAGAAAACGTCCGAAATGTGTCGAAAAATCCATTCAATTATTCATCGTGGCTTATTACTTCAAGATCACTGCTGAATCACTGATTTCAGTTTAATAAGGAACGTTCCAACCATGATACGGTACAAATGTTGTTTAGAACATTTGTCCGTACGATTTATCTTAATATAACTTGATCTTGAAGGCGTGAGCTATGATAAATGATTTTATGAAATTTTTTGGAACAACCGAAGTTATTCATAATTTTCGATTTACTGGATTTGGGGAGTGTGTTTTTCAGTCTATGACGTCGAGGAGGATTTTGAAGGTTTAACGAACAAGCACAGATGCGTAACAATTACCCGGATGGCTCGTTGCGATCGAGGATCCGATGGCAACGAAGACGTTTCTCGATTTAAGTAGTTTCATTTCCGGCTCCGGGAAACGACCGCTACTCTTGTGGCAGAAATTTATATCCGGCAATATTTCGCGAGTTTCGTAGCAAAGCGAAACCACGCTCGCTGGATGATACCCATGCACGTACGCGTTGGCACGTAAAAATGTTGTAAAAAGCCTTTTTCGTCTTCCGGCGAATCGGTTAGCCGCTTTCCTCGAATGCCCGGAGCATTCTGCGATTCCTGACCTAAACCGCTGATTGATATCGTTCGCCTAAGCTCATCGCGTGTACCTTATTTCCAGAACGATGCAATTTATTAATGTTAATTCTCTAAAGACACGGTAAACTGCGATCTCGAGGGTAACGTATTTCTCGACAGGGTACGTGGATCTAGCAATAATTAATTTCAACTGCGATAAGGAAGTGTTTTTACGAAACTGTACTGTTCGATGGAATTCCCTTGTGTATTTTTCTGCTCTCTCAATTTAACCAATAATTCGATCACTTCATTATGCCCTGACATACATTTTGGCACAACCTACGGTGTACTACAAGTACAGCGAATATTCAAAGTGTTCCTTCAATTTTTGACATTGTATGACCTTCGAAGGTCATTGTGTCGAATATGGATGAGTTTGTCTTAACATACGCTTTCGTGTGATATACATAGAAGAATATATAGTATTCCATTTAAACAATGGAAGGTCACCTTTACTCCTAAAACATAGTGTAAACTCAAAAAATTACATATGTTGGTAATAACGTGAACACCCTTTATATAATGGACCTACATGGTATAATTGGTATAATAGTATTTCTGGATCGAAGCGTTTCATAACATTTGCATTCTAAAACGGGACATTTCATAATAGAATCGCACCACAAACGTTGCAACTATCGTTCGATGCAACCGGCGCGGCGCACAGTGGTCCGGATCGAGACATTCAGTGACATTTTGTCGAAAAATGAACTTTCTCATATTGACATGTACAAAGTTTGTATTGCTTCATAAATATCCATCTACCTCGAAAATAAAGAAATTAATAAAATATAATTAAAATTGTAATCGCGACGAACACTTAAAGGTGGACATTTTGAAAATAGCCTGTTTCGCAGAAAAAAGATACTTATCTTTATCTGGATGCCCTGACACACCTGTTTAATATTTTTCCTCTGTTCTTCTTTTAAAATGAAGAGAATTCCATTACGATAAAAATTTACACTGACAATTCAAAATTAATTTAAATAATGTATTAAAAAAATAATGTACAGTGAAGGCTCGGAAATTGTCAAAATTCTTCGTCTTTGATACGGAATATCTTTTGAGTTCCAATTAGCACCGCATGTTTAGAAATTGTACAATGTTCAGTACACTTTTCCCTATATAGTTATGCACGATTTACTACCAACATCGTCCATCGACGCAAGTTATTAGTGATTCAAGTGTATCCATCGCTGCGTCGAGCGCCAGGATTGTGCGAGACGCGAAGAACCTCGCGCGCGTGCGAGCGGACTGTTTTGATTGTAGCCTACAGTCAATTGTTTATTATATGCTGCTATAAGAGTAAAATCACAAAATAAAAAGAAAAGGCCGCTAGATCAAGAAGCTGCAGAATTGATACTTGCATAGATTTAAGTAAATCAGCCAGTAAAGTAAGTAAAATGTTATTAAAAATAATTGAACAAACACTAAACATATTAAATTATTTATCATTCAAAAGTGATTATTTTTTCATATTTTTCAGTGAAAGTTTCATCAGAATAACTTTTACGATTTAAAAGCTGTGGCAGTGTCACAGAACTTCTCGGTATGGACGAAATAATTTTAATTATAAATTATTACAAAAAATAGTTTGTGAACTTATATGTAAACAAATGTATTATCAATAACAAAATATGAATGAAAATCAATTAATAAATATTGTTTAACAAATGCAAAAAATATTTAATTATCTATAATTAAAAATGACTATTTTTTAAATATTTTTAGTGAAAATTTCATTGCAATATCTCTAATGGTTCAAAAGTTATAACAAAATGTCACTGAATTTCTCGATCCGGACCACTGTGCGGCGTCGCACAATAATTAGTTTCAGTCTGTAGACCGATTCAAAATATTTTTGGCAGTCTATTTACACAGTACAGTTTCGTTCAGTTACAGTCGCTTACAGTAATATTCGAACACTTTTATTATCGAAGGACGATAACCTTTTTAAGACTGGACCATAAGAGTTTATTTTTTTGTAGGAGTTAGAATAGTTATTTCGCTACATGGCCTGAAGAAAATTTTGAAAAATTTGTCGGGATCGCAGAGAAAATACCAAAAGCTTCCTTCACAACTTTCTTATGTGGGCCTATATTGAAAATTCAAAAAATACGTTTTTCATTGTCATTTTTTCACATCGACCGATTTCGATGAAATTTTCAAAATACATATACACAACTGGCACATATCTACCAAAAGCGATTTCTTAAATTTTCGATCCGAGGCCAGATGAAAAAGTTGTAAAAGAAAAAAACTTTCGATTTTCTTAAACAAAATTTCACTTCACGCAGTACACACTAATGCTCCTCAAAAAATTCAAGTCGTTTGGTCGAATCTTAAGAAAGTGATTGTCTGTCTGAAAGTGTCAGAATGTTACTACAAGTGACTGTAGCTTGAGAGCTAAAGCTAAAACAGAGCTCGAGGAAGTAGCAGATATCAATGTCGCATCTTCCCGAGCGCCGTAAATCGTCTTCGACAAGAGTGAGGCGGGCTCGCAACGGCCACACGTGAATTTCCTGGCACGCCCGCGCGGATATGCGTATTTATTCAAGTTGTTATACTCCCATGAGCAAACAGTTGCGACGACATAACGTGGCGGTGCGGTCGGCCGCGTTCTAACGCGACCGTCATAAATGTCGGGCAAACTGTCGGAAAGTTAACGGCGGCAAATCACCGGTGGCACACGCCTATGCACAGCGGCGTCGCATTAATTTCGCGGGGGCGTGTTTGAAACTTGGCCGGTGTTCCGATCCGCCGTCGTTGTTGCCGGCGCCGCCGCGAGCGCCGTTTCGTAACGCGTGCTTGGATATTTTCAAAGGATAATCTGATATTACACGCCGTCAAGTGGAGCACTTTATGCCCGTGCATTTTACAGGCGAATTGCATTACCTCACGCAGTAGTAATTTGCGACGAAAGGTACGGGTTCGCGATCGGAGCGCGACCTTCTCCGTTCTCGCTTTTTCCCGTTTTATGTTCCGTTCGTTCAATTTATCACGTTCCCATCCGAAGATCGCTCCTCCACCGGATATTTCGTATGGAACTCGAGCTTCCCGTTAGCCGTGAACAAGATCTGCTCGTACTACAGTAGAGCCTCACTCGTTGCAACCTCCTTTATCCCACGGAATCCTTGTTCGTTGCATACCAGCGATTCCCACCATGAGTCGTTAAAAGTTCTGGAGCTCGTGGTGGGGATTGTGCTGGCTACGTGGAAACAAAAGAAGACCGACACTACAGATCGCGTGATTGGTCGCCCCTAGAGGTGTCCGTGAGCTCGGAAATCTCGGGTACTCGATGGTCGGGACGGGTCGAGATTCCCTACGGAAAAGAATAAGCCCAATGAGGACGCAGGAGACCCGATAAGATGAGTCGCTCACCACAACGGGAGTACAGTGTTCCCGCGATTGTTGTGAGAACCTCCGGGGTATCGAGTCTCAGGAAACGAAACGGTACTACGTTTTTTTACGTGTGCCGAACATAGATTTCTTGGATAACTTTTCCAAGTGTAAACAACGTTTCTGGGTAAACTACGGTGCTAAGCGGGAAATTGTTGTATTGGACTACAGTAATTCTTCAATTGGAGTCCTGGGTCGCCTATCTAATCGAAGTCCAGTGCCTACTCACTCCACTGCCGGCCAACGCTGCGCCGCACAGTGGGCCAGATCGACGCGCTAGCTGTTCATGAGCTAAAAAATCGAAGTCCTCATATCGATTTTTAACGAATGTACAATGCTTCTTAAATGTCCATTACATTCAAAAACGATAATATTAATTAAAGTTATTAAAAACTCTCGTTACAATAAGCGTTCAAAGATCAAACTTTTTCAGATACGATTTATCACCGAAAAAATTCCTTTTCTTCATAACGATGTCCTGGAAAACCTACTGAAGATTAAGTGCCCAATTTGTTTTTGTATGAAGAATGTATATCTATGTTAAGAACGCACCAGGAACTAAACATTAATGTTCATAATTTGTTATAAAAAAAAATACTTAGTCAACCAAGGAATACCGTCAAAGTTTTTCACCTTTGGCAAGGGATAAGTTAAAAGTGTTATATAGTGTCGTGCTCTAACAAAGTGAAACATTTTCAGCAACGTCTCCTCTAAAAGATCCTGCAAATTTCACATCCAAATCGATCCAAACTTGGAAATTATGATGGTTTAAAGCGTCGCGTGTCACGCAATTCCGCGGCGAATCGCGTTGCGCGAGACGCATTGACGACCACTCAGCAGCTCTTAAGAGTGTAAAGACCTAACCCAGACCTATCTTATGAAGTTTTTAGATTATACGACCATTGATAAACATTCGAACTTATTACTAGCTCACAGTTGAATCATTTGTATTTGAGAGATTATAGTAACAGCATCGTAGTATAGCATCAGAGCAGTTTTTCCATATTAAAGACCTGTATTTTACCTTTGTTAAGAGGAATTATAGTATAGATTTTTGTTTATTCATAGATAAACAGAGTTATAAGCAGAAAATCCGTATGATCAATCGAATATAGTCAGTAAGTTTGTAAAATATAATACTTAATCTTGTTTGAATTTTTGTAATTTTTTAAATAAGACAGTAATAACACATTTTTGTTATTTCATTAAATATAATAAACTTCATTCATTCAATAATTATGAATTACTCTTGTTTGAATGCCTGAATAACCAGTTTTCTTCTACAAATCTCAATACAAAAAATTTCAATAATTTCTTTGTTTTAATAAAAAATGGTGTTTACCTTCATTATTTATTTATAACTATATATTTTTTATTCAATAATATTATAGCTGATGCCAAGACGAATCCGACGATATATTTAAAGTGGTCTTTACGTTTTGAAATAATGGTGAAATACGCGTGAACAGCTAGCGCGCCGATCTGGCCCACTGTGCGCCGCGCCGTAGGGCGGCGATGATTGATCTCGGCTCGGGTATATCGGTGTGAACACCACACATTGACTCGACTGAATCGAAGTCTCAAACTTCTTAATTTTAATGATCGGTTTATGGGACTTTAACCAGCTTATTCCTGGCGTTTCTCTGATTAAAATGGTACCGAAAACGATATAATTGGGCCAATATTTAGTGGTTTAATCGACGATGAAAGTTTCGAACGCAACGAAGAAGAGCGTATTGAAGAGAAAGAGACTCGAACAGTAGCCGCCGCCGGCACAATTCAAAGGCCCGCGTTGTTGCTGATCTCCGTTGCGTTCGAAACTTTCATCGTCGATTAAACCACTAAATATTGGCCCAATTGTATCATTTTTGGTACCATTTTAATCAGAGAAACGCCAGGAATAAGCTACTTAAAGTCCCATCGTGATATCATAGAAAATAAAGAAGCTAAGATTTTGGTGTTTCATTGTGACGACGAACGGGCCTTTAAACTGTGCCGGTGACGGCGACACGCTTCGGCCACGCGATCCTATTTCATTCTGTCCTTCTTTATGTTCGGCTCGTCGTTTGAAGTCTCGGCGCGGGAGACGCAGTCATAAAAAAATAGCCTCTCTACGCTACCCAAGTCCGTTCAAAACACGGGTGTTGGGACTCCGATCGAAGAATTACTGTAATGCTATTCCATACCTGAGAATGATACATCGAGTATCATAAAACACCAATTTAAACACCCTAATACATTAATTTCGTCGTAGCGCGATCGACCGTCCAAGGGGGAACCCCCTAGTAGTGGGGATAAAAAGGTCACATCATCCGCATACCCAAAAGCCACATCAATCGCGGGAACACTGTAAATGCGAAAAGTAACCCTGGTGGTGGTATATCGGGCATAGTGGAGAAGGGATAGGCCCTGTGCGGTGGGGTTTTGGAGAGTATGGGTAGGGATTAGGGATGGGATCAAGTTCAATATGTACTCACGAATCCGAGTCAAGTTCAATGACCAAGTTTCATTTCATGGGTTTCGATTACTACCTAAAAGCAATAAAAGTTTCAATGATCATACTTGAAAAGTATTCATTGTATACAAGTAGTTATCGAACCTCGGAATGAGTCGAAACAAGTTTCGAAAAGATACTTATAAGTACTTCGATGTTGAAAGTAATCGAAACTTCCACAAGTAGTACTCGAATCTCGGAAATCAAAACTGCATATGTAGTAGGTTTTAAGCACTTTCTTTATTAAATTCGTAACTATTTAAGAATAATATTTCATTTACAATACTTGGTTTTATCCTATTTCTTTTTTTATCCATGATATTTCCAGCTTTTGAAAAAACTCTTTCTGAAGGTACAGAAGTGGCCATTATACAAAGATAGTCACGTGCAATTTTTGATAAAATGAGTTACTTGATTGAATTTTCACACCAAAATAATAACGGGTCTTCTTTGCGTTCTAAATATTGTGATTTTAGATAATTTTCCACTTCCAGCACAGCAGACGATCAGATAGGTATCGTATTATTTGTAATCGCTATTTCATTGTCAAAGGATGACCAAATTGATAATTCGCTATTGTGCCGATTTTCGGACATCTGCGTCAGTGAACTATCACATGTTGTAGATAAATTATCATTATTAATATAATTAGTGGCTATATCAGTGAAGGCATCCCGTGCTCGAGGGATAGATCCATCTTTAGAGAAAGCTAATGTTTTGAATCGTGGATCCAATAATGCAGTTAACATATACAACTGATAGTTCTCGACATCACCTAGATAATGTTCGATATAATATATCAGCTTTTGTCGCAAAGAAGCATGTAAAATTATGAGACCCCGTTTTCTCTCGCATCTGCACAGCGTGTTTATAAAAAAAAAGTATAATAGACGCCGCGAAAATTTCGAAAGTTTCGAAACTGTTTGACCAAGATTCGACTATACTTGCAAGTATTATTTACATTTACCACAGTACTTGCAAAGGGTTCGAAACTGTCTGGCAAAGGTTCGAGTATACTTGGGAGTACTATTTTTCTTTTTCAAAGTACTCATAGAGAGTTCGAATTCCACCAATCAAAGTTCGAACCTGTTTGCGAGGTACTTGATCCCATCCCTAACCCTAATACATTAATTTCTTCGTAGCGCGATCGACCGTCCAAGGGGGAACGCCCTAGTAGTGGGGATAAAAAAGTCACATCATCCGCATACCCAAAAGCCACATCAATCGCGGGAACACTATAAATGCGAAAAGTAACCCTGGTGGTGGTATATCGGGCATAGTGGAGAAAGGATAGGCCCTGTGCGGTGGGGTTTTAGAGAGTATGGGTAGGGATATAAGTCCCGTTCCCCTAATTTCCATCTCAGGGGGAGCCGAGTCCCACACTACCCCCCGAACTTCATCTTAGGGGGGTGTGCGTAACAGCATTTCCCCATCGCCCTGAAAAAAAAGGCACAGGTCGAGATTCCCAAGCAATTCGAGAACCCGTCCGATCCCGAATGAAATTCTCGACCCGACATTTCCGGGTTCTCGCACACCTCTAGTTGCACCTCTTTCGTTGCACAACCTCGATATTTGCACGCATTTCCAGTCCTGGGCTGAACTTTAGAAAACCCCCCTTCCTTTCGACATGTGACATACGTCATTCTATTCGTTTTGACATGCTGAACACAAAATGTACGTGTCATTTTTGGCTGAAATGAATAGTTTTCGAGATATTCGTGAAAAACTGCAGTTACTACACATTGAATTTTGTGTATACGTGCACGTCCATGCTGTGCGTGTTAGGTTAGGTTAGGTGGGGGGGCGGAGAGGGCCGGCCGACAGGCCGGCCCGACCACGCATACGGAAATTCAGGAGTAGTCTATCAAAATTGAAAGACCCTGGTTTCTCTCTAATGTTTAGAAGCAAAATGTAAACAAACGCCGCGCCGGGACTGGTTTACGTTGCCGCAGATCGTGGAGGAATACGAAAAATTCAATGCAGTATTAGCGATAGTTTTTTGCGAATATCTCGAAAACTATTCATTTCAGCCAAAAATGACACGTACATTTTGTGTTCAGCATGTCAAAACGAATAGAATGACGTATGTCACATGTCGAAAGGAAGGGGGGGTTTCTAAAGTCTTACCCAGTCCTGTGTCGTGCAACGAGCGAGGTTCTACTGTACCAACAATGCACAAGATACTAGACATGCGTCGTCTATAATTCGATAGTATTAATCGGATTATTCGTTCTAACTGTAAGTATACAAGTTGTATCCACGATATCGCTCGTGATTATTCAAACGACACAGACTTTATGCTTCTCCGATTGGCACGTCTCTTTATTGATCGGCGAGTCTCTTTGTCCGACTGCTCAACACGCTTTTTTCATCGCGCGAAATCTCGATAGTCGTTTTACTGGCAGTAAGGTCTTTGGGGCGAGTTACAGAGCTACAGAACGTATTCCGGCGAGAAGGGAACGTATAACAGAGATAATAAAGAGCCATAATTAAATACCGAGAGAATCGTTAGTGAAATCTACCAGATTAAGCTCAAATCTTTATGTGAAATACAAATTTTCGGAAATAGTGTGAGAATGTTCTCAAATTCTTCCAATTTACTTCACATGTTTATATTTCTTCTAATCGTGTTAGCAATTCGAAAATTCCATGAGAATGTTTCCACGCAGCCTAGTAATTTTTCACCAAGTACAACTATGTTATTCTGTGCCTTCCCGGCAGAACGTTTTTCGAACGTCCGAAGTCGTTTGAACAGTCACGAGTGGTACCGTGCGTATATTATTCTACCAATTTGAAGTTACAGCATAGTATGAGGCAGTACTTGTAACATTCGAAGTATTACTGTAAAGAATATCCTTGCGTTCAGAATTCGAGAAAATGTACAGTGTCGCAAGAGAGTATTCTAACGTAATAAAGTAACAACTCAAGATCCAAGAATGCAATAATACAAGGCAACTATTTAGTAGAAGCTCTCACGGTCGTTTTGATTAGTGAAAGTCATTGGCCGAAGCTATCTGTACATTCTATGAAGCACTCTATGTATTCGAGAGCAATAGATAATTCTATGTACAAGGAGATTCGTGATGCTTAGATGCAGGCGTGTGATCGATAGTAGGAACAGGAGAAAATGATTGACAGTGTCGGAGAATTATTCGTAGTTCGAGTTTGTCAGTCCTGACTAGAAGAGTAAGTAATCTATCATCTAAATCAGTGATCTGTGAACGATTGACGAGCAAAACATCTCGTTAGAAATGAAAGTTTGATGACTCGATGAGAGAAACGATGTTTTGAAGTGTGACGTCGAGTTTTGGGTATGAATTTTCACGCGTTTTCGAATCCTGTCGGGCGTAAAAGATTTCGAAACAGGGCGCGCAATGTATCTTACTCGAACGTAAACAGTGTTGAATAAATCGCAGCCTACTTATACTCGCAGGGCTTCTGTTACTTCAGAGGCTCAGAATTTATTAGCCGGGTATCATCCAGACGAGTACACTCACCCGGTGAGTAATCTCAACGTTCTCCTGTTCTTTCGTTAAACACCGGAGCCAGCTGTGTAATCTGTTAACCTTTCCCAATTAATTAACGTGCACGAGGTTTGTTACACCCCGAACCAGTGGTGACGCGCGTCTATCCGGAAGCGTGTATAGCGATCACAATCGAGTACGCCATTTATCGTGCCAGGCGTTATCGTACAGTGTACGTGTTCGTTTAATGTGGTGGTAGTGAGATCGAAGTCTGTTCATTTCACATATTTTCGCAAAAGAATTTATCGAGTTAAGGAACATTCAAATATGAAAATATTGTCTGCTTCTTTAACATTCTTGAATGGTATCAAGTTATCAGATTGCTTTATATTGTCCCAAATTAAGAAAAAAGACGACTTTTCATAATCTAAAAGAAAGGATTGTAAATGCAACTTTTCGAAGAAGCTTTGCAACAGTGGGAATGTTGTAGTACAAATAGAGAGATGGAAATGTAGAAGGAATATCGCTTTGTTTCAAAGATAATTGAATACGTTGTTTGTGCGATCTGCAAAACGGAACCAGCAATTAGCTAATGTATCTACTCATGACTAATGTATTGCATACTCGAATGGACGTACAGTCAGTCACATTTACAAACTTCTGACAAGTTTCGAATATTTCAAACGGAGAACCGAATGTTTTCACCAATTTTGCAATGATCCTAATGACGACAATCTTTATAACCTTTAAAGCTCTACATTTCCATCTGAAATCTGCGTGATTGTTGCAGATTAAGAAGATATTAAGCCTGAAAATTTTCGTTAAAAATGTCTACGACTCTAACAACAAAAGAATTGACGCGATACAAGAAGCTCTACATATTCGCGAGGCAATTTCCTTGAAAAATGTGTGGCTTTAAAAGAAGGACGACGCAGGAAATGCCGAACTCTCGTCGGTCAATTCCCCACAAAATCGCCAGGCGTTGGTTTCACCATCACGAAAGCAGTCCGCATGTTTCGGTCCGCAAAGCTAACAGACTTCGAGCTCACGAGAGGCCATCGGTCCGTCGATCTGCATACCTGCAGAGAGTCGGATCGTCATCGGTATACATGTGTCGTTGTATGTCGGTTGGTGAACGTGTGCCGCGTGTAGATAGGTTCGTAGCTCGGATCGGCGTGGTCGCGAATGCTCTAGTATAGCCGCGTTTGCCGGCATTTTGGCAGCTCCGCAGGAATGCCGAAATGTTCCTACGTGTTGCGCGTGTTTGGAGGGGTTGGGTGCCGGGCCCGGTGCTGCGGTGGCCCGCAGTGACGGGGTGGCCTGACGTCGCATCTCTATTAATTATTCACATAATTACAGCCGCCGCCCGCTGCGAACCGAGCTCGCCGGCGTCGCTGCCGAGCGAGCCCGCACTCGCGCGAGAAAGACAGAGGCCGAGATAGAGACACATGGATAGACCAGATAGAGACAGAGATAGCAAGCTGTACGATTAATAGAATCGCAACGGGAGGATGTTGGTTTATCGGTTCCGTGCACGGCAGTGTTCGCTCGAATTTGCTAAATCCGTTACGCTTTAATTTCTACGACCCGTCCCCTATCATTCTAGACTAGGAAGGAGAATAAAACTGTTAAAGGAAAGCAGACAACCGCGAATGTCAGACATGACCATGCTATACAGAAAATTTCGAATTTCGTCATTTTTGTCCTACCTCTTCGAACGTGCCAGTGGATTGTTGGGATTGTTCTGATCAAAACGAGTTCAAACACGACGCAAATCGAACTAGTTTTATACACAAGAAGTCTATAAAAGTAGGCTGATGTACGTCGTGTTTGGACTCGTCTTAATCGGAGGAATCTAGACGATCCATTGCTACCACGCTAGGGAAAGTAAGGCAATTGCAAAATTTCTTTGTTAACTGTGTGTGTCTCGCTTTCGCTCACTGATCTATTCTCTTTACTTCGTCGAGCCGAGCACGCGTCGATTCCTCGAAGAGGAACGCTACCCTGTGCCTAGCGTTGCCAAATTCAGGAATTCGGTTGATAAATAGTGAGGGACATGCAATAGGTAGGACCCGAGTGGCGTCACGAAGCTATGCAGAGTAGTCTATGAGGATGGGGATCCTATCACGATCCTACAGTGTGGATCGTGGCGCCACTAGTTGCCCCCACTATTGGGACGTTGGTGAGACAATTCTCGGAGCGTAATGTCTTTTTGCGACCACGCTGGACGTCACGTGCTGACAATTTTCCCACCAACGTACCAATGGTGGGGGCACCTGGTTGCGTCACGATACATACTGGAGGATCGCGATGGAAGCCCCACCCTCACACTATGGACTACATTGTACAGCATAGTCACGTCGCTCGGGTTATGACTACAGCATTTCCTCCACTATTTATCTCCGAAATCCCTTTGGTGACGTCAAGTATACCTTTGAGGGACTTTCTGCGGGAAATTTTGGAAATTTAAGCGAGCACTGCTGCACGCCTGATATGACCAGCTAGCTGCCGGACATCGAGCAGATTCGCCTAACTTCGATACCTCCGCTCCGCCGCGCGCCGCCGCGACCAACGATTCCAGGCCTCGCATCCTTAAGCCGATTAAGCCGAGTGATTACCGTTGGAACGACGAGTAACGCGATTATGTCGAACTCACGATCGGGCTGCGATGTCGCCGCACCGACGCGTTAACTTTTCAAGGAACGGACGTCGGGAGATGCTTCGGTCCACAGGGTTTACGGGCCGAACTGCAAGTCGTTGAAAATTTCATGCGATCCCTGCGCGAGAAGTTTGCAGAACCGACGGCCAACGGCACTGCGACCGGCTTTGTGAATTGATTTCCGTGAGATAGTGCCCCGGATACCCGAACGATCGCCGAAAGTACTCGGGCCGAGTTTCTGTCCCCTGAGTTGTCACGCCAGGAGTACGCGAAATTATAATACCGAGGCATTGTGGGCTAACTGCGCGGGAAATGATCCGATAAATCGGGAAGAGCGGTGGGTCGAGCGGTCGGCTTTTGACGAGCACGACTTAAGGGGTTACATAAAACTAAGGTGAATTGCAACTTTTTTTACGGTGAACAAAAATGTGTTTTTGTTAGCTGTTACATACATTCCAAAATTGTATGAACTTTTAACTATAAATTGTGAAATTTTCATGGGAACATTCGAAACAGAACCCAATGTGTAACTTCCCCAATTTTTACCTCAAACCAGGAAACCGAAAATGTTTTTGAAATAGAAGTACAAAACTAGTTTTGTACATAGCGGATATTTTTTTTTAATTTTTTCGCGAAATGGCTTGAATGGCAATGTCACAAGTTTATTTTAGAAAATCCTAGGTCGAATACTGGTTTTACACATACACGTATGTTCACTTCAAAAACATTTTCGGTATAAAATAAAAAGTGTAGTTCTGGAAAAAACGCGTGCGAGTATCGTTCTCCTGCAATCGTCAATTTGATAATTTCACTGAATTTCAATATAAAATGTTAAAAAAAACATTTCTAATCTATTTGTATGCTGAAGAATTGGTTGCACAAGAATAGAATGTTAATTCATCCTTAAGAAAAGCGTCAAGCTTATATTTAATCGGTTTAGTTTGGAATGTTCATTGCAGGTGTAAGTCGTTATTATAAGGTAAGGCGTTAAGGATTTTATTCTTTCGGCGCGTGTCTCGTTGCGCATTTGAAACGATCTCTGACGCGAGGAATAGAAAAACGAGCACATTTTGACAGCGATTGTGTCAGCACAGGAAAAGGATTACAGTAAGTCGTCGACTTACGCGGGGTTAATTCGTCCTGTAAGCTTTTAATTATTGTACTATACATATGTATGCACTCATCTGAAAGGGGAAAATTCAAATAAACAAACTATATCAACAAGCTTCCAAACTGGCAATAAAAAAACAAAGGGTATAGCCGGATAAGCATCGGCCAGCGGCCCCCGCTCCGATTTTCCTGATTCCTGTCTTAAAACATCGTTTTATGTCTAAAAAAACATTGTGTAAAATTTCAAATGTCTACCCCCACCGATAGGGGTGATATTCAGGTAAATTCCCCGCACTTAAATGCAATTTGCGCTAAAACGAGAAAAGATATCGACATGGGCTAAACGGCAAATAAAAGATATAGATACACTCTATATTTCAGACTTTTTTCAGAATTTTTTGCTAATTATTTATAGTTGAAAATAATTAATTAATTTTTTGGGAATTTTTTTAACTATCTTCCCCTAGGTTGACACCTACCAAAAAATTCTAAAATATTGCTATGATTCTAACCTATTTTGTAAAAAAATCTCAGAAGTGTCCGTTTGGTGGAACAGTGTCAAAAAAAATAAAGTATGCCGGCGAACGCTCGGTTTGATCAGTAACGACGCAGCGACCGATTCCCCTTGCGGCGGCTAGTGACAGGAGCGAACGGGAAGTCGGCGCTTTTCTTGTTTTTTTCTTTTTTTTATGTGTATTTATAAACTAAACGATTTTTATTGTCTAGAATATAATTGTTTAGACTTCTAACTGTAATCATGTATTAGAAGATTTAGTCGCATTTTTACATGTATCAGCTTTTCCGTACAAGCGCCGACTTTCCGTTCGCTCCCGTCACTAGCCGCCGCAAGGGGAATCGGTCGCTGCGTCGTTACTGATCAAACCGAGCGTTCGCCGGCATACTTTATTTTTTTTGACACTGTTCCACCAAACGGACACTTCTGAGATTTTTTTACAAAATAGGTTAGAATCATAGCAATATTTAAAATTTTTTGGTAGGTGTCAACCTAGGGGAAGATAGTTAAAAAAATTCCCAAAAAATTAATTAATTATTTTCAACTATAAATAATTAGCAAAAAATTCTGAAAAAAATCTGAAATATAGAGTGTATCTATATCTTTTATTTGCCGTTTATCCCATGTCGATATCTTTTCTCGTTTTAGCGCAAATTGCATTTAAGTGCGGGGGAATTTACCTCAATATCACCCCTATCGGTGGGGGTAGACATTTGGAATTTTACACAATGTTTTTTTAGACATAAAACGATGTTTTAAGACAGGAATCAGGAAAATCGGAGCGGGGGCCACTGGCCCATGCTTATCCGGCTATACCCTTTCACAGTTCCGAATTAGTTTTCTGATTCGCTTCGAGTGCTTCGAAAAATCCGCGTAAGTCGGGGACTTACTGTCGACGAATCGCGGAATCAGTTAGTTTAGGATACACATACACCGAAAGTGTACTTTAGTAACTTTCCGATAGTTTTCACTATCTGCATGTCAGAACGACGACCATTCGAATGCCACGAAATTGAACAAATATTGCTAGAACCAGCACGATCGAATAACAAAATTTGACGTGTAATCCTGTAACATTTCCGTGTCGGACGTATGCATGTAGGCGGGAATGAAATTTACCTCGACAAATATGGTCAGTGAAATTCACTTGATCAAACGCCGTGTGTACACGGCCATATTAACGTTATACAACGTACCCCCAGGTAACAACTTGTTCCCTGGAAATTTTGTGATAAATTCAATTTGACACCGTCCGATTGAATTCCATAATCGCTTTCCATCGATACGAATTCTACGTTGCGCGCATACACACGAGAAGAGATCAGTTTCGCGTTTCGCAAGGAGACACAGGAACCCTTTAGCTACCTGAAATTGCGACCCGTTTGAAACAATATCTGCTAGCATATTGTTGCAGCACACACACCAAAACACTGATCATCAACAATGTTTCCGACGAACAAATACTGAACTTGTCCGTAGAAAATTTATAGCAACGCGATTTTACTTCTTCAAAAACTGGGATGGAAACAATGCTCCATTATATTTTTGAAAACACTCGTGGAGATGAAAGAATTTTGGGCACGAAATTATCAAAAAGCATTCTGAAGTCTCGCGTGAAGATAATTCCGGCCCACAGTGGTCTAAAACGCGAAATTTAGTGACATTTTGCCCGAAAACTAACTGTATAATATAGATATCTGTTGAGTGTTTATTGCTTTCTGAATATCCATCAACCTCGAAAATGAAAATATTAATAAAATTTAATAAAAACCATTACTGTAACAATCAGTTAAAGTTGGAAGGTTTGAAGATAGCCTTTCTCACGGAAAAAATTACTTTTCTTCTTTAAGATGCCCTGACGATCCCTTTTAATATTTTCCTTCCAACTTCTTTTTAAATGAAAGGTTTATCTTTAAGCTGTAACTTACCATTTGTCAATTGAAAATTAGTATTTGTAATGCATTAAAAATGTTACGCTAAATGTAATGAAGAAAATTTGCAAAACTATCAAGACTTCGCAAGGAATATCTTTTCAGTCATAAGAGGTCATAGAATTTGACAAAATGGAATATTTTCAGCATACTTTCCTCTATGCAATCATGCAAGAATCATTTCCTAGCTCGTCCTATATCAAAAGTTATTATTGTTTAAAGCCGTCCGTGCGGCTGTGCGTATTGGTTCTCGCATCCATCGTCTGGACTCTGTGACGACTAAGAAACACTTTAGACTCTTAACACTTCAAATCTTTATGCTCTGCTACAATTTTTTCAGCGTTATATTCCATGTTTTTTCCTTTTTATTTAAATTTTGTTTTGTGCAGTTTATATTTAGTGCGTACCTCAGTATACTTTATGCATTAGTTCAGTATTACCATCGTTTAATACAGTTTATATTAATATACAAGGAGAATTAAGTATAATTCTCTAAACGGAGGCGTTCCGTACAAATCTGAATTTATTATATTTATTATTGTTCACATTTCACTTTGTGCTTTATACAGGTACCATAGATTGTGAATTTATAAGGATCAGGTAAATTTTCTGCGGAGGCTTTGGAAAATCAAAAAACAAATTTTATTCAAATAACGATTTCTCAAAAATTTAGAAGAATAATATATTGACTAAGCTAAATGTATTCCGTTTCAAAAATATTTGCTAAAAGTTATTAAATTTGTAAATATGTTTAAAAAATAGTAAAAAAAGCTATTATATAAACAGAAAGTATACCGCATTATACATTATTAAAAAAGATTACATGTTAATATCCTACACCCCAAATTTCACGTCGATATCTTTCATAGCTTAAAAGTTATACCAAAATGTCACTAAATTTCGCGTTTTAGACCACTGTGGGGCCCTCTAAAGGTTAATATGATTTGAATTTGATTGAAGTGAGATTTGGAAATATTTGCTAGGCGATGGGGCAACAATTCGGCGAAAGAAAGCAGTGTTCGTTTTCGATTCAGCTGTTGCAAGTTTCATAAGTAGCCAGCTGGTTGGTGGTCGTGTCGTGGTAGAGACAGGGTTACGTACATCTACGAAGGTGTTCGGATGAAACGGATTTTACGGGCTATACGCCAGTCCCGAAGCTTTAACCTCCAGGTTATAGCAGCTTAAATTCAGTAGTACCGCCTAAAAGTACCTTGGAGCGGGATGCTCGGGATTCGCTTTACGGTTTCGCAGGAAACACCTTTCTCTTTGGAAGAACTACTCGTAGTTACTGCTCCCCGGGGTATGTACAATGTGTTGCTAAATGAGTACACGCTCCGATACAATTTTCGCTCTCTTCGAGATTTTTGACGATAGAACAGATTCCATTAAATTCTTTTTAAACACTTGTTCCAATTACATTCACGACCATATTCGATTCAAACTTTCTCAAACTGCGTTTAAGAAAGATTTTGTCGAATTAGATGTTCTTTTATACACGTTTTGTCAAGTTTACGAATATTCTCAACAGATTCTGAACTTTCGTTGATTCTGTTAATTTTCCCAGAGCAGGAACATCGAAAACTGAGTCGTCTAGTCTGCAATGACTGCTCGGTCAAGAAGGGTTCAGCTAGGCGGAGAGCCAACTTGACCCTTTTTAAGGCTTCACTAATTTACGACCTTCTATTGAATCGACATACCTCGCGTTGCACCCCGTTCAACTCGTCGCAAAAAGTCGTACGATACTCGAAATAAAAAATCTATCGTCGGATTTACAAAATGTTGAGTTAACTGTGAACATTTTCCGCTGCTCCCGTAGAAAAATTGTACAGTTCAAATGAATAAAAATACATCGATCTTAATATTTTTCTGAAGTCGAAATTTTGTTGAGATCGAAGAAATAATTGTAATGTTACATGTAAAATTACATTTTCTCTTTTTTTATTGCTTTATTTTCGTTCTTTCAATTTTGTGGATTTTATATTGATTTTAGAAAATGAAATTTTCAAACCTGCTTAATCCTTCTCGGACAACTCAAGCTATTAATTATTACTTCGTTCAATTAAGATTACAGTACGAGATTAGCAGACCAACTACGTTAATTTTTCAATTAATCGTCCGAGCGCGAGGCTGCGGTCGCATTTTCGACTAGCGGTTTACATAAACAATTAGAATGCAAAACTTCGGACTCCATTGGCAATGCAAATGATCTCGTAAATCATTCCTTGCACCCTGATACTGAATAGGGACCGTCCACGATTTAGTACATTAGAAATTCTGGTCCAGTCGGCTTTCAACGATACAATCGAATGGCTCACAATAGTATATTGTCGTGCTTCGTATTGGAAACAATGAGTATCCATTACAAACGGATTCCAATATCTGTGGAAAGACGAAGGATCAATTCCAGGCTCACGAAAGTTACCCCTGACACGGCGCAATCCAAACTTGATTAACCTGCTATTCAAAACGTCCTTTCCCGCCCCTTTCGTTCACGGGAAATGCTTTCGACAAATCCGCAAAAGGAACAAACACAAACTAGGAAATTTCGTTCATGAATTTCACATTACTTATTTTCTATTCTTTTGCCGATTCCGATATCTTATCAAAAATATTGTAAAAAAGAAATTTAGGCTGCTGTTCGGTTTAGGGGACCACAAATTTTGGACTTTTTACTTAAGCCCTTGTCCTACGATTTCTTTTACGGTTTCAGTGATTAGAACATTTTTGTATATCACAATTTCCTAAAACAGAAGAAAATTCATATTTCTGCTGTATGCCTATACGTCCTCCAATAGCTGTACATTAACAAAATCACAATAGAATTTTATTTCGGTTTCAAGAAAATTATTAACATACATTTTTATCAGAATCTGTTCAGAATCGTCATCACGAGTCAGATAGGGGAGAGTCGTGCAGTACCGACCGGCGTACTGTACCGACCAAAATTAGTTTATGACTTTCCAGGTCAAATGGCTACACTTCCCTTACGAAAACAAATGAATATAACTATCGTGTGTAATATGTTTCGTTGCTACATTGGTCATTCGATTGTTTTCGCAGTTCTGACACATTTAGCGTGGGCGTTGATATTTCGAGTGTTAAGAGTTATTTTCTAGATCTGATAATTCGTTTCTCAGGTAAGTAAACGACTTTGTTGAATTATGTATATTATATCTAGTCTATTAAGTATAATTAACGGGCCCTGTTTTGGAATTTTCTTTCTATATTATGTATACCATAACCTAAAATGTTTCCTCATGTTTGTCGTCCAGTACCGACCATCCAACTGTCGTGCAGTACCGACCAATCAATCGTCATCCAGTATAAGCCAAACTTTTCTGATCTGTAAGTTCAATCTGTTAGCATTTGAAATGAAGTTAGAAGATGTTTATTTAATCTTTCTTTTACCTTTTCCCACAGAAAAATGTCCGAAATTCCAAAGCAGAAAAAACATCATCACAGCTCACTTTAAATATTAACGATAATTTTTCATTAACTTCTTTACCTGGTGTAACTTCAAATTTCATGGAAATAGTGAAATCAATCTCTCCTAGAAACGACAATTAGAGTTGCAAACAAAAAAGAGAAGACAACGGACGCAACAATCCGAAATCTTAACTTCGACCGTTTTTATAAACGAAGTTCAGAAAAAAAGAACCTGGCTGAAGAAAAAAAGATAAATGCGGAGAAAAGAAAAGCTGCAAGAAACGAAAAAGTCAAAGAAGCAGAAAAAAGAAAAGTTGAAACTCAAGTAAGGAAAGGAAATAAGGAAAGATGTAAAAACTAAACAAAGAAATGACATAATATATAAAAATATATAATTATTTTATTATATGTATAAATAAAATTTGAATTAAAATGCGTATTCTAACATCTAAATGTCTTTTTTTAACATTATTAATGATTTAGACCGAAAAATCTACTAAATACGTAATTGGTCGGTACTGGACGACAATTCTTTGTTTCCTTCAAATTCTAATATCTTTATTTTTACAAATAATGAATACTAATTATTAAATTTCACAAAATTAATTTCTGGCCTTTTATTAAGTTCCCTTTGTGTTACAAATTCCTTTTTTTAATTTTAATTTTTACCGATTCTAGTCCACCTAATAACAAGAAAACTTAGAGCGGTCGGTACTGCACGACTCTCCCCTACGATATCGTAAGGCAAGGGGTTAAGACTAAGATTAAACATTTTCTCGTCAAAATCTACAGAATTATTGTATAGAAAAAAAGTAAAACATTTCTGGCTTCCTCGGATGAAGTGTAGTCATTCCTTAATATTCGTAAATACTGTATGCGTTGTAATTGTTTATATAATTTTCCATGTAACTATTAGATTCTTCAAAAATTAATCGTTTAACTATTTCAATAAATATCTCGAAAATCACGCTCCTCCAGGTACCAAAAGATATTAAGATTCTAATCTGCATCTAGTCACAGCTTACGGAAGTATGTCTCGAAAATAAGTCAGTGGGGAACACAATGCCTCGATGAAAAAAGGACAAAAATCAATATACAGAGTGTTTTCAATCTAAAGGTGCAAACAGACCAAACTGAAGATGCAAAACCAGTAAATCTGAATGTAAAACAAAGTTGAAAACGTGTTGTCAAATGTTGTTGTTCCTTTTCCAGAAGAATCGAATGTAAGAACTCATCAGACCGCGTGTCTGACCATGTTCTACCAAATCTACTTCTGGCAGACATCAACACACGAGTAGTACTCGTCGAGTACCTAACAAACTTTCAAACCCGATTTTCTCGAACACAAAGTCTCGCTTGAACAAACTGTACTGGATATTTGTGTTTGTCTGTAGCACCAGATCGAAAACAGCCTGTACAAAAAGTAAAATGGTGACTAGAATTGCTTGGACACTTCGCCGATCCGTTCGACTTCGACCGGAGCCGGAGAACAAAGTATGTCCGCGAGATTGAATTAATTGGTTGGCAGGGACATTCGTTCACCTGGAATTCGCGGGTCTCGTTAACTCCCGGTTGACCAACTTGGTCAGTTGTTAGTCGGTGTTGAAAGAGGATTCAGCATGTCCTCGTCCCCGGGCGATCCGATCCTGCCATTACTCTCGTTGCAACGGTGCTACGGTGGACCGGGCGCGTCTGCAGTTCGGTGCGCTTTTTGCAGTTCGCCGAAGCGACGCCACGGTTTTCCGGACTTTCGGCGAGTTATCAAGGTTCCAGGGAGTTTCCCGGAATGTCGGCGGATCAACGCGATTACGTGAATCAACCGATTCTCGGAATAAACCGGCGGATAAAGCTGAATAGAGCTTGCCCCGGCGTCTTGCCGACGGCGGCGCTAACAGTTACGTTAAATTGAATTTAACGTTAAAACTCAGGTCTGACTCCTGGGAATTACGTTCGCGGCGTTATATAGTCGAAGTTTCCCCGTTAAGGACGGTAATTACTCAGCTTTAAGAATCATTCGCGAGCAAGAAATCGATGTTGCGAGGGAAACTTTACTCATTGTTAAGTGCTGGTACACAGAATGTCTCAGTTCATTTTATCGTATAATATACACCCTGCTCTTATAACTTCGCGAGAGCCTTCTGTGAAACGGCAGTTTTATGGCGCAGATGTTGCCCGATGCGAAAATGGTTTTTCCGAAATTAATAATTACGCGATGCTTTCAGAATACTTTATCGCATTCGTTTATTGTATTTGATAACGATACTGCTTCCTTGGATTCGTTCCTTTCGATTTAAACGTTGTCAACTGCCAACATTTTCCCGAAAACACTTTTCACCCTGTAACACGATCGGAATCCATTGAAATTCATCGACGAACAATCTCCGCAGCCATAAAACGGGATCAAGCGCGACACAGTTTCAAACGATGGACATTCTGAGTACCAGCCAACTTTTCGGCCAACGGTGTGTCATTCGTTGTTAAAACAATTCCGAAAGTACGTGGGCGCCTCAAACCCGAAAGCCCGAACGGTAAGAACGGGCTGGCAGCGGGGCTGCGAAAGTCTGAAACCTCTGATTAGATATGACCCGTTAGGGTAACTGATCCTAGGTGTTCTGTTAGTCGAGAAACCGTCAAATCCTGGGTCGCAGCGGTTTCCAGCGTGGCTCGTTTGGTTAATCCATTATTCAACGGTCGGCTCGGAACCGGCGCGGCGCCTCCGCGCGATTCGCGCGCAAGATGTGACACGGTTTCGCCAAGGAGACATACTAATTCGGCAGAATCGCAGAGATGGCGACTGTATTTAATGTGACGGCTGATTCCGGCAGCGATGGGAGATCGGTTGGCAGCGGAGCAGCGGCCCATTAATTTAGCGGAGAGGAGCAGACCGTGGAACATCCGTGAAGACGTTCCGCGATTTGCTCCGACGCCGCGCGCCGTGCACACAGTACACGGCCAATTATTACCTATAATTATATTATCTAGAGGTTGTGTGATCAGTGGTTTATGACTCGGAGACGGCCACGGCGTCGTTCTTCAATGAATCGCCCGAAACTCGCTTAATCCGTATGCATCAAGTAAAACGACGTAACAAGATTTGCTGCGATCATTTCTTCAGCATGAAAGGCTAATAGTCCATCAGTCTTTTCTGTCTTTAATCTAATTCGTACGCTTTTTGCTTAACCTTTAGAGGGCCAGACTAGCCAGTATAGTAGCCACATTGACGAACGGGTCATTCCATGCCGAATCGATCACTTTTTGCCGGCACCATCGCCGATTGTGTTCTAAATGAAATATGTTGTAGTCCATGTGAAATTAGGGGGGGTTTAAGTCATCATTTCGCCGATTTCGAATTTTTTTAGAAATGGCAGGCCTTCAAATTTTTCAATTTTTGCCCATTTCGGCGAAAACAGGCCTCACTTACGAATTTTTATCTCAACAACCGTTTGTCCGATTGAGCTACATTTTTTTTGTTTTATTCGGAAAGGATTGGGCTATTACAAAATAATTTTTTCAACCTCGAAAATCAACTTTATAATGTCGAAAAATTTAAACAAATTCTTCTTTTGCGTTTTCTTTAATGATGGGGCTAAAAAGGTGTCGTTGCTCAATGGAAATCACGAGAAGGTGGTGGTTTTCTTCCATCGGGGAGGGATAAGGAGGGTTTATGGTAAGAAGTATGGATAGGATCATTGTGTGGGGTGGACTTAAGGATTGTGGAAAAAAATATAGGAGAAACTATTCTATTACACTAAAAACAGAGCCATCATTATCGCACGAGCAGGTTTTGCACAGCAGTTCTTTATTCGATAATGGTGTAAAGCTATGAAAGCTTCTAGTGCCTGTAATTGGTAATGTTGTTGCAAAACGAGCTTGTAAACAATAAGCATGTTTGTTATGTTCATCTAGGGCGACGTAATTAAATATTATATTTGAAAAAGATGTTTCTACCTGAAACGGGGGTACACGGCGTCCTTTGCCAGCTCATTGTGACGCCAATTTTAATGATACCATCTTTTTCAAGGGCTCATTTTAAAGGGGGAACTTCAATGAATATTACCATATTTTTTTCAAAATTTAAATCACTGAGCCCCATCATTAAAAAAAACGCAAAAGAAGAATTTGTTTAAATTTTTTGACATTATAAAGTTAATTTTCGAGGTTGAAAAAATTATTTTGTAATAGCTCAATCCTTTCCGAATAAAACAAAAAAAAATTTAGCTCAATCGGACAAACGGTTCTTGAGATAAAAATTCGTAAGTGAGGCCCGTTTTCGCCGAAATGGGCAAAAATTGAAAAATTTGAAGGCCTGCCATTTCTAAAAAAATTCGAAACCGGCGAAATGATGACTTAAACCCCCCCTAATTTTACATGGACTACAACATATTTCATTTAGAACAAAATCGGCAATGGTGCCTGCAAAAAGTGATCGATTCGGCATGAAATGACCCGAACTTAAAAAGCTACTTTAAAAAATAATACTCTTGTGCTCGTTCCAATGAAAATCACACAATGAAGTGATGCTATATGGTCCTCAAAGCCACTGCTTTGTCACCGCAACAATCTATTGTTGTAAAAGAAGATGTTGTTAGTCGCGTTCTACTATTTGCAACAGCGTACCAGGACTATTACCTTGACATCAGTTGAAGTTTTGTTTAATAAGTTTGTCGGCAAATCATCGAACACGACGCTGCGACGCTCTCCGCTTTTGCAAAGATGACCATGACTTATGTATATGCAATTAATGTTTTTAGCGTTTTCACAATTCATGTAGAAATGTATGCACGGATTCACGCGAGTCGGCCCGCTTAACCGAGTACCTTTATTGAAATTGTATAAGACAGAACGCATGTTTTAAATTGGATTTATTAAGCCGGCCGACTCGCGGCGAAGATCGTTGTCTACGGTTTAGGATCGAAAAACTTTTCTGTGGGAAAAATATATATGTGACTATCGTAATATGTATAAATATGTACAGAAATGAAACATATGGAGAAAACGAAAATTCGAAAAATATACAGGTAAAGTACGTACTGGATTTAAATACTGTGTTGTATTCGGGTTCGAAAAAGAAAAGAGAACGCATGCGATTTCGAACATTTCCATTACATATACGTATATAACGTGTATCTAATATATTAAATGATATCTCATATGTGTAACATGTGTCGGCAAGTGTATGTATGCGTGTATATTTGCGTGTAGGTATATAATTAAAATGCGTCTTAAGATACGAAGCAGTATACTGGGATAATGTTTACGTACCCTGGCCGTTTAAAATCTATAACTCGCAATCAGAAAAACTTGATGCGAAAAAGAAAGAGAACATACGTAATTCGATTTACGCATCGACGACCTACATATTTAGCCGCCGTGGAGATTTCTGAAACATTCTCAAAATTTTAATTCCACTCTCCAAGGCTCCACGAGTCTTTGTCCCACGGCTATTTCATTTCGCCGACTTCCGTGGTTTTAGCGTCGCCGTGTTTTTATATTCGTCTCGGTTTTTTGCTTTTAACGTTTTTTAGACCGTTCTTCTTCCTTCTGCGAAACCGTTTAGCCGCCGTGTTTCGTTCTTCGTGTAACCGTGCTGTTGCCAAAACGTTCTTCTCGCGACTTCCGAACACCGAATCCCGGAGCTAATTTGGATAACGACTGTCCGCGTGAAATATTGATGATCCGAGCTCGGATACGAACATTAAAGTCCGGCTCTGTAACATCCGCGAGCCGGTACGCGCAGTTGCTGCACGAATGTATCGGATTACGCGAGTGCGCGCGCGCTGCGTGTACCACAAATTAGCTCGATTCTGCCGGTCTCGAATTACGCGCTCGCAAAAATACAACGGAATTCACTCGCCGCGTGCGTTCCAGTTGTACGTTCAATCGCTCCAACGTTTCAAAATTTCCGGCCAGCTAAATAACGGTAGATCGATACCGCAAGCTTCAAAAACGCAAGCTGCGAATCGAACTCTATGAACTTTACATGCACTTCTTGCAGAACTGCTTTATCCCGCTGCGAAATGTTTAATCTCATTACTAGACTGCGGGTCTTATGCATTCATGACTAGACTCTGGATTCTATGTACAGTGAGTGCAAAAAGCATTCGTACGCCCTTTAAAATAGAAGAACTTTGTTGTAGTTGTACCAAACGACCGGATTTTTTATACTCAATTAGAAATATAGACTTACGAATTTATATGAAAACAAGATCTTCGAAAAATTATAATTTACAAGGTTACATGGAAAAGTAAAAAAGGCATTTTTTAAAACTTTATTTGCGCCATTAATGAAAATTTGAAATACAGGGTGGTCTTTTTATCTGAAGACATTGAAATATCTCGAGAACTATGTATCGGATCAAAACAAGTGGGCAATGAAAGTTGTTCGTCGCGAAGGGGGACATCCAATGATACCAAACTGGACCCCCCACCGCCACCCCCTGGGGGTGGGGGTGGGAGAAGATAAAAAACTTAAATGGGAACCCCCATTTTTCATTGCAGATTTGGATTCTCCAGAAAAAAATACACAAATTTTACCTAGGAGTTTTTGCATTTTGGTTCACAGATGGCGCTGTAATGGACAAAAATCAAAATGGAAAAAGTCGTTGAAAATTGGGCATATCTCGAGAAATACACATCAGATCAGAAAAATAAAAGTAGACGTATTTGATATTTTTAAGAATGCTGTTCAATAACACCATAATTTACCCCCCAGCCCCACCTCCTGACGATTGATAAACAAACCAATGCATTTTTCCAATTGCTTTCGATTGCAGCGACATCTGTGAAAGAAATTACACCAATAATATCAAATCAATGGAGAACCAATATTTGCTATAAAAAAGGTTTTCCCATTGAAGATTTTGAAATAGTTCCCTCTCCCACCCTCAGGAAGTGGGGGTGGGGGGTAAATTATGGTGTTATTGAATAGCATTCTTAAAAATATCAAATACGTCTACTTTTATTTTTCTGATCTGATGTGTATTTCTCGAGATATGCCCAATTTTCAACGACTTTTTCCATTTTGATTTTTGTCCATTACAGCGCCATCTGTGAACCAAAATGCAAAAACTCCTAGGTAAAATTTGTGTATTTTTTTCTGGAGAATCCAAATCTGCAATGAAAAATGGGGGTTCCCATTTAAGTTTTTTATCTGCTCCCACCCCCACCCCCAGGGGGTGGCGGTGGGGGGTCCAGTTTGGTATCATTGGATGTCCCCCTTCGCGACGAACAACTTTCATTGCCCACTTGTTTTGATCCGATACATAGTTCTCGAGATATTTCAATGTCTTCAGATAAAAAGACCACCCTGTATATGTTTTGTAGATCTATGCTAGTTATGCACTTACGGAAAATTTCATCGAAATCGGTCGACACAAGAAAAAACGACACGCATCGAAAGATGTTAGAATGTTTGGATTTTAAGCAGAAACTGATCGAAAGTCGTGTAAAACTACAATTTTCACCATTTTTAACCGCTGATTAATCGATTTCGATGAAATTTTCAGCATGTGTGTAACTACTATAGATCTGTAAGACATACAGTAGCGGACAAAAGTTCAAAACCGCTCTAAAGCAGATAATAACTTTTTTAATATTGTACTATACGATTTGAACTTTTTTGGGAAGCTAGAGCAATTAGTTTACTACAGTATGTGAAAAGAAATTTTTTCAAAAATTGCAATTCATCGGAATTGTTGAAAAAATACTAAAAGTTGAATTTTTAACTTTTTTATGGTAAAAATTGCAGATTTTAACGTTTTTCGGCAATAAATCGTGAAAATCTGCAATTTTTAAAAACTTTAAACGTTTGTAGCTCCTTGCAACGTCGACCGATTCTGACGAAATTTTCAGAATATGTTTAATTGACACAGATCTACAAAACGTATTTTTTAAATTTTCAATATAGGCCCACATAAAGAAGTTAAAAATTCAACTTTTACTATTTTTCAACAATTCCGATAAATTGCAATTTTTGAAAAAATTTCTTTTCACATCCATTAGTAAACTAATTGCTCTAGCTTCCCAAAAAAGTTCAAATCGTATAGTACAATATTGAAAAAGTTATTATCTTCTTTAGAGCGGTCTTAAGCTTTTGTCCGCTACTGTATATTATAAATCGTCTTTAAGGATCCAAATAAAAAAGTTTTAACCTTGTAAATTATAATTTTTGAAAAATCTTTTTTGCATATCATTTCGTAAACCGATGCTTTTAATTGATTATACGAAATCAGGTCGTTTGGTACAATTACAAAAAAGTTATTCTATTTTAAAGAGCGTACGAATACTTTTTACGCTCACTGTATGTGTGTAAGAGTGAGTAGATGTAATTTAGTGGACAGATTGAATATGTTTATGAACATCAATGTACTAGTTTTTACCCGTTAAAATCATTGAAAGAAGAAACAAATTTCTACTTGGTGTTTGCATAAGTTACTTGGTAGTTTGCATAAACATGACAACAATTAGTAGCTCGAGTACAAGACAGTAATAAAGTATTTAAAGATTTTCTAAATACTGCAACATCTGTTCCAAATGATTAAAAAAAAATGAGAAATATTTCTATGTATAGCTTCTGTGTTTTGCAAACAAGGCAGACAACATTTATTTTGCATGAAAATCCGCAGTCTACGCTTTTCAAAAAGGAACGACACCTCTAAAAATGAACAGATAAAGAATGTACGATAAATTCTTCCCATATTAATAGAAAATTAATTCGAGTTTACTACACCGTGAATATTCCGCAAAATAAAAATGTTTGTATATGAAATTTGTTTCGGCTGTTGTTTGCTGTATCGCAATTTTTTTATCTACGGTTTGTCTATGGAATCGACAATGCAAAAATCATCGTATTGGAAAAATGTTATACAGTTGTCCAGAAATGTCACACATATTTACGCACGAATAGCAGCGGCTATGTAAATGTTTGTCTGCGTTCGTTCCGAGAGCACCAAAATCGAGGAGTTTGTGATACACGGTATAACATAAACGACGCGTGGTGTTTTAAAAGGACCGTGTTCCGTTTTACTTTCCTTCTGAAAGATAGAAGCCTGGCGCGCACGCGGAACGTTTGTAGCAGTGAATTGTCGGGTCTCGCGAGAAGAAATTTGTTTAAAATCCCGTTATAAAGCGTGATCGAGTTTATTATCGGTTACTCGCGAAAGAATGAGGCGCATGTTGCCGACCAATATTTTTACTAAGTTTCTTTTATGTCGATAGACGCCGTACCGATTTGTTTAAACGAGTTTATCGCTTGATTTATTGAATTTTCACCCGCAAGTGTCAAATCGATTCGTGTTTTTATTTTTAACGGTGAAGAATTCGGTTAGCGTTTTATATCTCGATCGTCGTGTTAGACCGCGTTTATTACGTGCGTCGATTTATCACGTGGAATCATAAAATATTCTCTATGAGAATGTGACGAGATCGAATTACCTGTTGTACATGAGGATGTCTGGTTTCCAAAGCTTGTTCGGAGTGATTCGAAGATCCTTCACCCCTCCGTAATCGGTCTGGTTCCACTGGAGATTGTAGTCCTTCCACTCCTGAAACATGAAATAACACTTGTAAGCTTAAAAATGTCAGTATCTTATCAAAAATCTATCAAATACGACTAAATAAAACTTCCTTATACTCGAAAATACTTCCAAATCTTAAATTTTCTTCAGCGTCTAACCACACATGACGATTTCGGAAACAATCTTTCCATTTTACCACGTTTTTATTAGCTCGCTTTCTTGTCTGTCTGTCTGTTTGTTCGGTACAAATTTTGCAATTGATTTTAAACTAACTTCCCGATGAGCTAGAGACTTGAAATTTTAAACATAGCTCAGAACTGGATGACAATGCAATATTTAAAAAATTTTTTAAAAAACCTATGCGTTCAAGAGATATAAATTATTAATAAATTGAACCTTTGCACCCCCCGCCGCGTGACGTAGCACGTCTTCGCGTTCAGCGTCCCCACTCTACTACGTGTTCCCACTCTGACTCATCCCCACTCCACTGACCCGCTTCGCACCGAAGGAGCTCAGTGTGCTCACTGTGCGTTCGAGCTCCGTGCGGTGTTTACAAAGTTACTACGTATTATTATAGTATAATGTTTGTTTACCAAGCGGAAGAACAGTTACACCGAAATTCTCCGTCGAACCTTTATCTTTGACATTTTACCATGGCGTTCGTTTTCGATATGACGCGTCGCAATACCGTCTGAAATTTACTACATGTCTCTGTTATAATCTCATCAAAATATTCAAAATCGATTGTAAAATTTCACACATATAAGGCTAAAAAGCAGAAAATAATTATTTAAATAAAAATAAATTTTTTTACAATACCACGTTTTTAAAACGGACTAAAAAGTATAAAATAAAATTTTTAAAAACGCCACGTTTAAAAAACGGACTAAAAAGTATAAAATAATTTTTTCTAGCCCCATACAGATTCCTAACCCTGTACAGATAGTCCTGAAAATTTGTGATTGTGAATTTTGAATAGCTATGAAAATACTTGTAAGATTTAAAACTAAAAACGTGGGGCGCATGCAATAGATAATTGATGCATGAACACCTAAATCACTAACAAGTTTATTGCACTGCAAATGATATGAACTGTTTCGCGAGTTTTCTCAGCGACAGCTACTCTCTACACTCCTTGCTATGTATTATCTTGCGCCCCACATTTTTCGTTTCAAATCTTACAAGTATTTTCATAGCTATTCAAAATTCACAATCACAAATTTTCAGGACTATCTGTACGGGGTTAGGAATCTGTATGGGGCTAGAAAGAATTATTTTATACTTTTTAGTCCGTTTCTTAAACGTGGCGTTTTTTAAAATTTATTTTTATTTAAATAATTTTTTACGACACTTCCAATAACTTATTTGTGGCATTTTTCTGATTAAAATAACGCTGAACACGTTACATTTCAATTGTATTTAGTAGTTTAATTGACAGTATTGTTTCGTTGAATTTTAATGAATTCAAAGGAAACTGTTCTCGCGACAGATCCAACGAAAAAATTATTGTTTTAAAAAAATATTTCTTCGTGTCTCCATTGTGAAAGAAAAGTTTTCTAGGTGTCCTGATTTAGGCGCAGCGCCGAAAGTGTCCAGTTCGATTGTCCTTATTCCCGAGGAGAGACGAAAAATCCGAAATGGACAGAAGAAAAGTGTTGGATATAATTAATATTCACGTCCCGGTACTGGATATAATTTTAACCAAGAGGAATATCAATTTTCTGTGGTCTGCCGAGGATAATGAAGCTCGAAAAGCCCGGGGAGACTTCGCTCGGACACAAAATTGGTAAAATTAATTAATCCTCGTTAAAAGGAAGATTAATTATTCGCGGAGATTCGTTTCTTCGAACGGCCCGAGGGAAACCGCGAACGAAAGTCGCTTTGGGACGTGATCGAGCAAATGCAGGTAAAAAAAAAGAAGGAAAGAACGCGCATCGTCGAACCATGAATTTTGTTGTCGGGATTTGTTGGTATTAGCTTGTGTAAGACCGTTAAACCATTATCTACCTCTCTCCTTTCGTTTCCCTCTATCGTTCGAGCATGGTACACAAGCGAAAAGACCTAAGAGTATTCGTGAGCTATTCACAAAGTACGAGATTAGGGGAGATAAATTCGCCGCGAGCACGAGAATGGCGAAAATCGGCGCTGGCGTATTACGATCCAGCGTCAGCAAGACGATTCAAAGGGCCTGGGTAATTGCGTTGCTATTATTACAATCGGAAAATATCAAGGAAATGAATGTGCCGTGATCTGACGGGAAATGGCGCTTTTGAACTGGAACCGTTAAAATAATCTTTGTAACTTTTATCCCCCTCCGTGCAGAAAAACGAATCGATGTAAAACGTTGTCAGGTTATAGATACGCTTTAAAACGATGATATTTCATAACGCGGGTACCTGCAGAGTATATTCCCATTATTCGGATGATAGTAATTTTATATTTCAGCCTCTCTCTGATTGTCAGAGATCAAATAGAATCAGAGATAGCAGTGTTGCAATGACTATAAATGTTCTTTGATTTTTCCACAATTATTAACAACAATGTAATTCTAATCGTCGAACTATGAGCTGAATCGTACGTGGATTGACATTATACAAAGGGTAATTAGGAATTCACTTCTCCTCTACCTTAGACTTTTCCAACCATTTTTATCACATTGTCAACTCCGCTTCAAGAATGCTCGGTTTCATACTTCGTTTTTCCTCAGATTTTTATTCAATCCATACACTTAGGTTGTTATATATTACCCTTGTCCGTCCCCAGTTAGAATATGCTTCAATTACATGGTCTCCGAATAGCTCGAAGTTTTTAAATTTTGCACTAGTAGGCACCACTGTCTCGTGCCTAATGTATCGATAATACAGTGTCCATCGTCCATGCAAATGCTAAATTTATTGATCCCAAACACTGGTACGCGAAGTGGCTATCTTCTGACGGATGCCTCGTGACAGGCCAACGCTAGTGGTGTTGGACAGGCAGTATCTGCCGAATATTATAAATTATTCCTCGATAACGTAACGATATACATTTTCGGCACCGGGCAGACATAGATCGGACTTTTAGGAATCACAATTGACCGCTTCTGAACTCTTCATTGCAATGTTGAAGCGTCAGTTCGTATAGAAAAAATTATCTTGTGCAACTTTCGTATACATATGCACAAGGTAATTTTTTCTAAGCGAACTGACGCTTCAACATTGCAATGAAGAGTTCAGAAGCGGTCAATTGTGATTCCTAAAAGTCCAATCTATGTCTGGCCGGTGCCTAAAATGTATATTGTTACGTTATCGAGGAATAATTTATAATATTCGGCAGATACTGCCTGTCCAACACCACTGGCGTTGGCCTGTCACGAGGCATCCGTCAGAAGATAGCCACTTCGCGTACCATTGTTTGCGATCAATAAATTTAGCATTTGCATGGACGATGGACACTGTATTATCGATACATTAGGCACGAGACAGTGGTGCCTACTAGTGCAAAATTTAAAAACTTCGAGGTGCTGTATTATTATTTGTGACAGGCGGTGTCTGCCGAATATTACAAATTATTCCTCTATAACGTACAAATATGCATTTTGGGGAGCGTACGACCCTGTAGCAGATTTTTAGGAATCACAATTGACTACTTCTGAACTCCTCATTGCAATATTGAAGCGTGTTTTCGAAAACTCGTAAATCGTGTAATTGCATATACGTATATGCGAATTTAGCGATGTGTGCATGTCCCCGCACACACTTGCACGGCCGCGCCGGCCCCCTTAAATATCAAATCATGCTAGAGAGAGTGCAGCATAAATTCCTCAGGTTTTGTGCATATAAGACAAACAACCCAATGTCAATCTTTGATCATAACTACTGAAGAATATTAAACACAGTCAACCTGGAAACATTATCCGATCGAAGGAAGGTTTCCGACCAGAGTTTTATCTTTAATCTGTTAAATAATAATATAGATTGTCCAGCACTCATGGGGCAAATGAATTTCTATGTACCTGAACGAGTTTTGAGAAGAAAAGCAGGATTTCAAACAATGAAATCCGAATCCTCATATGGAGTAATAAATCCAATAAATCGTATTATTGCTAGCTCTAACATACTTTATAACAATATTGATCTTTTTAATGGCTCAGTTTTTTAATGGTTAAGTTTTGCAGATAAATTTATTATACTCCAACATTTCTGAAAAGAATGCTTGTTCTTTGACACTTTCAAGTGTTTTTTCACTCGAGTGTCAAGTGTTAAAACAAAGAAAAACAAAGTAGCTTAAAACAAACAAGCATTCAGTTGGAATAGAACCATAGTGTTGAGAATAGACTTTCGATTTATTTTCTTATTGTACATTTGTCTCAACCAATTATATATAAAACATGGCAGAAACTAATTAAATAAACATAAACAAAATGTATTATATAATAAAAATAACTATTGTCAATGCGATGTTAAACCACACTACCGAAAAAAGATTTTTATATGTTATTAAAAAAGATAGAATTTTTATATATTTTTCTGTGCAAACCGCATTCTGATATTTCTAATAGTTCAGAAGTTATACTAAAATGGCACTAAAATCTTCGATCCAGATAAACTGAAGTTTATGTCCGAATGTCCTACGTTCACTTGGAACATCGCTAGTTGAACTTGAGTTCGCGCGGACATCTCGGGATCGTTAAACAATTTCTGCGTCGGATATGAATCTTTTTAATCCGCGGCATTGTGCCGTCCACAGAACAGTAATTCCCGACAGTAGAGCATTGCAGAGAGCCATTTGAAACTCGCGGCAAACACCGTAAATCATCGTCGGCTGGTCTCCGCGTTCTGGCGCGTTCATGGCCAAACAAAAGAGTATAGCGATTAAGATTAATATCATATTCCCGGTGAAATTACAGCGCGGCGACGACGACGGTGACGACGCGACGTGGCCACTACACACCGAAGGAGTAAATAGAAGGGCGCGGTGGGTAAAGTCCTGTATATTTAAGAGCAGCGACTTTCGAGGAATGCGCGACCTGGTTTTGATGAAGGTGGTGCGCAAACTGGATAGAAAAGCGCGACGTTTTATAATGTATACTTCAATTTCCGGGGCTGGGCGGCGAGTCCCGGCGTTTGCTCATTAGATTACGCGGCTGAATTGCACAAACGAGGAATTCAGAGGGTGAAAGTTTCGCCTTTCCGTATTTCCTGGGACAGAGCGGGACACACAGTGGGACAGAGACTCGCGGCCGTGTCAGCCTCAAGATTCTCGAGTTGCTTTCCCCCGATCCGACGACGCAAGACGCGTCGCGTCGCGACGCCTTCCTCCGCAGTCTGCACAAACTCGCCATGGAAAACGGGGCGTAACGAACGATCCTTCGGCGCTTTTCCCTCTGAAAGAAATTTTCGCCCCCGTCAAGTCGCGCGCCGAGTGCTTTCCATTTGCCGCCACAGCCGAGACTGCCGCTAAGACGATCCGCGTTTTCGGGAATTAAACCATCCTACTCTATTTATTTCACCGGCATCGAAACGACGCACAGTGAGATATTTGCCCCGATTATGCGGCCGAAATTCAATTTTACAAATTTTACATATATTGTAAAATTTTTGTTGCTCGAGTTAGTTGAATATCTGAAGAACAATCTCCTATTCATATATCCATAAAGCACTGAAATTTGTCGGATGTTTGAAATTCTGTTAACACGCCTTCATTTCTCAACGGGTTCACCTATTAGTAATTTTTACCTTATTTACATAAATTAAATAGATTTTTGTTTTACAGATGTTTTTTTTAGCTAAGTATAACGTATACTTTTAAGAAAATTTCACTTTTGTACTATATACATTTTTGTAGTTATTCATATTTAAAGATAACCAACGATTCAGTCACTTTTTTTATTAATGATTCTAAGACTTTCGTAATGATTTGGTCATACTTCAGAGTGAGTCCCGGTGTTCATTTCTGTGCCATTGTGTTCTTTGAAGTTTTATGATTAAGATGCAAGAAAATTGGCTTCTACTACGTCCAACTCCGTGTTTTATAGTTGATCTATGAAAAAATGGCCATCGAAAATCGTAGCATTTCTCGCGTTTGCTATATCGCCGTATTAACTTAATAAAATACTAAATAATAATAATAAACACAATATATACTAAAATAAGAAAACAGTACACACATAAAATTTAAATAACATATAGGAATTCTTTAAAAATACTTGGATAACTCTCACTGATTGTGAGTTCAACTGAATTCAATCAGAACGAAGAGGGCTAGCCGAATTCTTATCTCTTGTGTAATATAAACAACTCGCGAGTCCGTAATCTAAAGCGTTTCTTCGATGGGTCTCGTAGTATTACAGAGCCTCAGCATCATCAAAGAACAAGCGGGTGGAAAATGCATACTTTTCACCATGGATACATGTTTAATTATCCTAATTACACTGTCCAACAAATTTCAACTTTTTTTATGTTCCCAGATTACTATTGGGTCCTTCTTATAGAGTTTTTTGCGCTGATTCCGAATCTGTTTTTAATTTTTTTCCTATACGCACAGTTTTTGAGGAACATGGCTTTGAAAAAAAAACATATTTTTTAACTTTAAACAAATATTGTGATGTTATTATAAAAGATATTGAATTGTTCTTTGCAGCAAAAGATTCTGTGGACTTTCCCGAATACAGTGATATCCAATATTAATACACTATGATTGTTTAAACATGTTTAAACAATGATTAAAGACGGAGAGACACCATTTTTGCACCAATTTTTGAAGATATTTTTAAATTTATCTCAAAAAATAAGGGTCCAGCGGAAAATCGAACTATACCACGCGATAGAGCAGACTTTTATCTTGAAAACCCCCCCTTTGAAGTTTTCGACATCGACGTTTTTACCGAACCAGAAAGCAAAATATCTTCGCCCGACATGCGTTGCCGCCAGTGACGCTCTGGACGAGATATGGCGCAGCGACGGGATACGGAGCGGCGAACGACCGTTGTAGTGGTGAGCGCCACTGGCGGCAACTCATGTCGGGCGAAGATATTTTGCTTTCTGGTTCGGTAAAAACGTCGATGTCGAAAACTTCAAAGGGGGGTTTTTCAAGATAAAAGTCTGCTCTATAGCGTGGTATAGTTCGCTTTTCCGCTGGACCCTTATTTTTTGAGATAAATTTAAAAATGTCTTCAAAAATTGGTGCAAAAATGGTGTCTCTCCGTCTTTAATCATTGTTTAAACATGTTTAAACAATCATAGTATTAATATTGGATATCACTGTATTCGGGAAAGTCCACAGAATCTTTTGCTGCAAAGAACAATTCAATATCTTTTATAATAACATCACAATATTTGTTCAAAGTTGAAAAATAGGTCATTTTTTCAAACTCAAATTTCTCAAAAACTGTGCGTATAGGGAAAAAATTAAAAACAGATTCGGAATCAGCGCAAAAAACTCTATAAGAAGGACCCAATAGTAATCTGGGAACAAATTTGGTGTTGGACAGTGTTATTAACTTATTCTTAATTCTTAATTCTATATTGTTAAATATAATTACTTATTAACATACTCTTTGTAATAAGTATTTTAAAAAGATATTTTAATTGAAAATGATTATACTTTTCGATAGTGTACATAAAATAGACGAATAACATTAAAATATTGATTATAATCCACAGTACTTGATTGAAAAATAGATACAAACTTTACGATCTGATATGCTCCTCTATATGGACAGACTTTGGACTCAAAACATCCATTTTAGTAAAAACGGTACATAGTACCAAAAGTAGAAATCTTAAGCTTTAAAATGGTTGCTGTTTCATAAAATTTTGATAAATTTTAGCAAAGTTACAGCAGTTTAAATATTGAGCGAATTTTGAAACAGCTTTGACCGCACAAATCGGGCAAATACCCCACTGTGCGACGCGAACACCTCCAATCGATCAGTAGACTGCAGATTTTTATACAAAATAAAAATCGTTTATATTAATTGCGAGAAATAAATTCCATGCCTTTTTTTAGCGATGTTTATTCGTGAAGGTTAAGTGTCGAAGGTTAAGTATTAGTCACCATTTTGTAACAGGGTAGATCGGAGAGCTTTTGAAAAATAAGCGATAGATGTAAGATACTCAACTTAGAAAAGTTAATTTAAAAGTTGCAGTGGTTCTTATGGTCCATATCGAGAAAATTAAAATTTATGATATAGACAGTATAGACCGCAAAAAGTAACACTTCTTTTAATTGAAATTTTCTAATGTTTGTCCAGTTAGCTTGCAACGTTTTGTAGTTTTCTTAATATCCAATTATCAATTTTTGAAACAGTTCAGTTGGAAAATATTGGGTGTGCTTTTTATCGATAATTGTTCATTAAGAGACCAATCAAGGCTCCAACTTATACAAACATTTCCTGAGGCCAAATAGTGCGTTGTGTATAGGTAGAGTCAAATCGCGCTGAAAGGTTGACCGTGCTATGTGAATAATAATAGAGAATACATAGCAATATTGCACATGACATGATCGAAACAAGTTAGTTCAATGTCGAAAATAATATTAGGTCAGTGCAAAAGTTCATTCCCGATTCCTTGTTATATATACAGTGGGTGTACAAAGTAATCGTACACCTTTTAAAAACAAATAACTTTTTTATAATTGTACTTAACGACCTGATTTTTTATAATCAATTAGAAGCATTGGTTTACGAAATGATATGCAAAAATGATTTTCCAAAAATTATAATTTACAAGGTTACATGCAGAAATAAAAAGGGCAATTTTCAATGAGGCTTTTCGAATACAAATTTCTATTACGAGAATACGATAGATATTAATGAATTCATTATAACTGAATGTAGTTATTTATATGAAATAAAAATTTAGAACAGTATCTGGAGTTCAGCTGGATAGTACGCCAGACATAAACGACGATAAATTATGATGGTTCAATGAGATTTTCGTGCATATGCGGAGCCATTTGTATTAAGAGAACAATAGCAATGTTTTACATAATAAAAACGTTCCCATTCGGAACAAGCCATACATTTTCGTGAACATCTCCGGGAATTGCGACAGTCCGCTCGCGGTAGGATCGATGATCACGTAGAAAAAGGGTGCATATCTCAATCGTGTTAGTCTCTGTAAACGCCCGTCGTTCGAGCTGCAATGGATTGCCGCATTCATCTTCGGATGACCACAATAGTGGACGTATGCGCTTGACTGGCTCTCTCGTGTGCATTAATGCAACGCGTGCTTTCGGTTAAGGCCGAGGCGGATGGCGATCTTCTGATACCACAACGCTATCACGGTTCCATGCATATCCCTGCTTGTACGTTGATCGAAGGAGCCGAACTGAGGAAATCACTTATTCGGGGAATATTTAATGCAATTAATCCGCATAGTGTAAACCAACGCTCAACTTTAACGTAGAACTATGTTTTTCGTTGCGACACAGTGGGCCAGAATTACAAAAACCAAGACAGAATTCGTGTCTCCGTTAATTATACAGTCTTAATAACTAGACTGCAGATCTTTCTGCATTTATGAAGAAATTAATTGGGTGAAATATAAAACAGTAATGGATTCGTAAAATTCAAGAATATCGTAGTGTTGTTTCGTAACGTGACAAAGTCATTAAGGGATGAAATCAATTTTTATTTATTTATTCCTGTTTTCCACAATCAATGCAGAATATTTTTATTTTGCATGAAGATCCGCAGTCTATTAATAACAAATAGAACGGTGTTAGGGATTTTTTATATGTTGAATGGGAAAGTATCTTTGTAAAACTACCCTTACGGCTGCTAAGGTGAAGCGCCCTAAGTCTGAACAGTCCAGAAGTGATACCTAAATCTGGACAATTGAATTTTCATAGTAAAATCAGTAATTAAGAGATTAAATAATTATATTATATATTCTGAGGCCTTAGCTACAAGTAGGTGTGAATATTATTTCATTAAGACATCAATTGAAATTTAAAAATGAATTCAAAGTTCATCTGAAAACAGTATACAAAATAGTCTATTTACATGCGAATCATGTGCATTTATAGTTCGAACTTTTGTTAGAAAAAAAGATATAATTTAAGCCCTCAGACAAAAAATAATTATCACGCATAATAATATTGATATTTTAAAATAAATTGGCAGTCAAGCTTAACGTAAATAATAATTATTAATCCAAATATTAGATGTCCAAGATTAGGACTGTTTTCAAATATAAGTACTCCATACTGGGACGCGATGACAGTAGCCGTCCCACCCTAAGCTTATACGCAATGTGCTTACGCCTGAAGCCGGACAGGTGTTTCTCAATAAAATCAACGCATTGTTTGCAAGTTATTTAACTACATGTACGTATAATTAGTCTTCTATTAGCTTGAATAACGTATGTAGAAAATGTATTCCGGTTGTGACGTGAATAATACTTTATGTTTACATCTTAAATCTATCAGTATTACTACCTAACCTTAAAAGTTGTATTATGACAAGTTTTATTAAAACAGTAAATGAAAATAAATATATATTTGGTTAAATAATACAATGCTATAATCTATGATAAGAATACTACATATTACGCAAAGCATCTTCTATTCGTCATGCGCAACAGCGCCACCAACCAACGTTTTAGGTTATGTTCGCTCGATCAACTCGTAAATTGAATTTGTCCCGATATAGGCTTTACTTCTGTCCAGGTACTAGCTTAGATTGGATTTAATATGTCCAACTATAGGTTTGAATTATTCTTGTTAATACAATTAAGATATTAACCTAAACAATGATTTTTTTTATTATAAATTACTTTACAAACTCTGAACTGTATGTTAAAACTCTTAAGAAATTGTTTTTGTTTATTTAAAGTGATAAAATTTAAAATAGAAAAACATGCTGTCCAGGCATAGGACACTTCACCTTAGTGCACAGTTCATTAAAACCGTGTTCGCCCTAAAAGAATTTACAAGTACTCCCTCTGTCCCATAATAATAGTAGTAATTGATGAATTTAAATTGTCCCATAATAATAGTAGCAAAAGAAAATTAATATAGAACGCAACATTTATAATCAAAAAACTAGATCACAGGAAACAATAAATTAAAAATATTACTTCCTATTTTTATTTTGAGTGTTCAGATAGCTTCTAAATTTTTTCCTTGGCTGGGTTAGCTTAAAATTATTGGAGCCATCGTTCTTCATTGCTTCCAGCATACCTTGTTTTTTTCATCTTACTTTTACAATGGGTTGATATCCAACTGAAATTAAACTTGAAAATAAAAATTGAAAGATGTGTCAAAACAAATGACAGATGTCATGAAACATGGATTTTGATTGAGCGCTTCGAAATTTTGCGCTACAACATAACTTACAGCTGCATTCGCCAATAACACTGTCCAACAGCCAAAAAGGATTTCGATTCTCACAATGCAATTCTCATAGAGTTTTTTGCGTTGATTCCGAATCTGTCCTTAATTTTTCTCCTAGACGCACAGTTATTGAGAAATTTGAGTTTGAAAAAATGACATATTTTTCGACTTGAACAAATATTGTGATGTTATTATAAAAGATATTGAATTGATCTTTACAGCAAAAGATTCCTCAGACTTTTAAACATGTTTAAATGATCATTAAAGGCGGTGAGACACCACTTTTGCACCAATTTTTGACGATATTTTTGTATTTATCTGATAATGGATATCACTGTATTCGGGAAAGTTTAGGTTATGTTCGCTCGATCAACTCGTAAATTGAATTTGTTCCGATATAGGCTTTACTTCTGTCCAGGTACTAGCTTAGATTGGATTTAATATGTCCAACTATAGGTTTGAATTATTCTTGTTAATACAATTAAGATATTAACCTAAACAATGATTTTTTTATTTTAAATTACTTTACAAACTCTGAACTGTATGTTGAAACTCTTAAGAAATTGTTTTTGTTTATTTAAAGTGATAAAATTTCAAATAGAAAAACATGCTGTCCAGGCATGGGGCACTTCACCTTAATTGATTTCTCGTAAGCGAATAAAATAACAAAACAATATTCTATAAGTTACCAATGTTACAGTGAAAGCTACAATGTTGCCACTTCGTTTCTTGCTTTGCGGGTGCACTCTGTATCGACTAGTGAAAGGAAGGTTCAATTTCGCAAATTAACACGAATCCGCGCAGAAAGTCGTACAAAAGGAGTGTTGATGTTGGAGGGCCACCAGGTCCCAGGGGACCGAATAGCTTTGCAGTGAGAAGGAGGAGGCGTATTTTGGGTCAAGGGGTCCTCGGGACAAAAGCTGGTGTATTGATGACACAGGGCTGCTCTAGACCATCAGACCTAGATGCCTAGTAATGAAAATGGGGGTCTTGCTGTTGCAGGGACGCCGGGACTTAGAACCAATCGACAACTTCGCGAACTGTCCATTTCCGCGATTAGAATTCACTGATAGACTGCAGCAAAATCGGTAAAATGATGGAATTCGGAACTAGAATACCTCCTTAATGAGGATGTTCCTTCTCGTCGCAAACGCCTCTAATTAATAGTCGGTCAGTAGCGATCACACCGCAGGATACGGCATGGCAGCTCCCTTTCTTTGTGCCAATCGGTTTCAGTACGCGACCGTACAGAGGGATGGACGCGATTCCGAAACGGTCTTGTTGGCTGCTGGCTCTGGCTTTGTCTTCCCTTTATTCGAGCCATCGCTCTTTACGACTTGCCACGGGCAAGTCTCTTTATTGTTAGTTGACTCCTTTATCTTCGAAAAGGCGAGACAGGGAGGTAGTGTCGCATCGGAAATTCAATGGACTGCGGAAGGCCGACGGAAAACCTAGAAATTGTTTTATCACCGGTCCTTGTGGTCAGTGAATTTTCAACAGCTCGCCGAGATGAGACCGGAGACCTAGAAGATGAATGGAACACCGCGCTGACAACTGTCCGAATTTTGATCTAATTGCCACCGTCACACGTGGGTGACAACCTAGATCCCATAATTCATATTAGATGATAATAAAAGTTACCAGATTTTCAAAGACCTCAAAACCTTTGTCTTCCGTCGAAAGCTTATGCTTTGACGGCATATGCTACGTCAGGCCTGTGCAAATCCGGATTCGCTCGGACTCGCGCGAGCACTGCGGACTCTTAACGTCCCGATGTTTTGTTTTCTCTTTTAGACATTTCGTACGAGAATATGAACGACAACCAAAGGGAACGAAGTACCATTTGAATCCTAAAAAGGAGATCTGGGTATATGAAATTTATCAATGGTGAAGTAAATTTTACAGTCGAAGGAATAGGTGTTTACACATCTGCATCACGGTACCAGCGGATGTAAATTTTCTCGTGTAAAGTGCAGTCCGAAGTCTTCAGTTTATTCATGAATTTTTATAGCTCGAAAGAGGAGGAAACGTTGCTTTCAAGGAAACGTCATGTTCAGAGGGATCTGCTTGTAAAACCTGGCTCTGACATAAATAAAGCAGAACAATAATTCAAGCTAAGAGACCAATTTAAGCAGAATATATGTGCTTTGCCCATTTCTTCTGAAGCGCGTTACTAGTGGAACAGGTTTTGCGAAAATTTGAGCGTGCGTCCAACACTCGTACCCTTGTGCATATTTACGTTTATATATTACACGGGTACGGTGTTTGTGTACTGCTGCAAACTGATTTATCTGTTTACCGTGCCAAGGTACTGAAGTTCCGTTCTTATATTATTATTTGTTAAGAAACGTACGTTGGTAACATAAGAAAAATACAATTATATTTTATTACTGTCTGTGAAATATTTAATGAACTGTATATTAATATTGAATATAATAAAATGTATGTAGTGAACTGTTTCGTAATGAATTTTTACATTTACGTTAAAAGTACCTAAATTATATTTTTATACTGCACAAATTGTTCAACTTATTAATGTTTCACAACAGATGCAATATTTACCACGCTTGTTGTATGCGTCAAATCTTGTAATCGAATTTTAAACCTTCTCCCATAGTCCAATCTTGCTGAAATTTTGTATACACACTTGCTTCCGATGACAATAAGAGTAGAAAATAAAATATATAAACAAAAACTTTTTAAACACCACGCTTATATTAAAATGCACTTAGAAAGAGAAAATAATTTTTTTCCTGGTTCTCCATAAAATACCGAATCCAGTTAAATGATTAATCATATTTTTCCCCAAAATTTAAGCAATTATTAGTTGAAAATTTCTTCTGTTATAATTTTATAACTAATTTTATACACTAATTTTAGTGTCAGAATAGATAGAAAAATTTAACATAAATTTAAATAAACTCATGACATTAGTGACTATAAAAATAAAAGCGTGGAACGTCCACGAAGATTACGTAATTATTATTATTTTCTCCTTTTTAGTGCATTTTTAAAAAGTTTTTTTACATATTTTTTACTTACATACATACCAAATACATAATAATTTATAGGAGAAAGGCAAAAATGTTGAGTCCGGTAAAGTAAAGTTTACCCCAATATTTCGTAGGTACACTGCCGCTCAAAAGTATGTGGACACTTCCTTAATTCTTATAACTACCTGAAAAAAGTTATGACATCTTTGGTAAATTTGATTATCTTGTATGTATTTCAGTTCGTACAGTATTGGAGAACATATTTTAATAATAATTTATTAAATATCTCACCGATAATGATAAAAAATAATTATATTTTCTTTTCGTCTACATATCCACCGCGTGCTTTTATGACCGCGTTTACTAGTCGTGGCATTCTGGCTATTAACTTTTTCATTACTTCACTTTCAATAAGGTTCCATTCAGATTCTAATATTTCCCACAAATGTTTCTCAGACTTGGGACATCGTTTTCGGACTTATCTATCTATGTGATCCCATAGTTTTTCTTTTATTTATTTAAGAAAATTCAATAACTAAATTGTTTATTTTGGTACTATTAGAATACATTACATACATATTCATAATAGACTTTAGCAACAAATATTGTTTGGTAATAAAAATGTACATTATATATCACAAATTTCATGAACATGGTAAGTGTCCACATACTTTTGAGCGGCAGTGTACGTTAAAAATCCATACAAATTCCAGCGTTTGCCCAGTAAAAAGATCGCTGCGTTACACCATCCACGAAGGGACGATCTAGCGGTACAGCTCGATAACAGGATCTCGGTACGTAAAGAAGTGCCGGCTTATAGTTTTCTGACAAACATAAGAGGAAAGCACCTGTAGGCAGCGACCAATAGAGAGACTAGAGGAGCGTGCACTCGAAGCGCCAAGGGTTAATAAACTCGAGAGATCTTCTCTGTCTGAAAGCATTTAATCGGAAGGCAGAAGGGCGTGTACAGTCTGTAGCCTGGGCAGGAGAGGGCGTCGTCAGACGAACAATTCGAGCGACATACAGCATGTCCTCGGGTTCTCTGCCCATCCCGAATCCCGTCACCTCGTAATCTATCCAGCGCCAAGCTGCACACAAGTTTCCTGCCCCCCTTTCGCCGAGGCAATCTCCTTCGCCACATAACCCGATAATTTTAATTACCCTAACAAGATCAATAATTTCTGTCGGCCTCGACGAGACGCGCGGCGCGGAACACGCTGCCTCGACGCGTAATCGTCCTGAGAGATTTCTATCGGCGCCGTGCTAGCCTAGTTTCGTTGATCTTCGGAGGGGTAACTTTGATTACACACACGTACACGTGCGCAGGTGTACACATACACAGGGAGAAACAGGCCACTCAGGGATAGACGGGATTTCGAACGGCCTGGATCATATATTCAATTATCGATCGTATTTCATTCAAACCGCCCTGGCTCCGGCGCGGCGTGCACGGTTCAACGAAACCTGCTTTCATTATCGACCTGGTAACACCAGAAATTATGATCGTTCCGGTTGACCGGAACGCGGTGACGTTTGCGTGGATAATTTGTTGACGAGGAACCGGCCGAAGCGCCAAGCTGAATGATGGATAGGTTTAAACAGACTCTCTCATGTACACGAGTCGGAAAATCGATGTTTTTATTGCAGTCGTCATAGTATCAATTCAGAGTCCAATCAGAAACTCGAAAAAAGATCACAGTCACGTATGCTGTTCGATAGAATCTTTATGAATTTTGCCGTCATTTTTTGTTGACCAGAACGGAAGGAATAAGGTGAAGTGCCCTAAGTCTGGACAGTCCAAAAGTGATACCTAAATCTGGATAATTGAATTTTCATAGTAAAATCAGTAATAAAGAGATTAAATAATTATATTATATATTCTGAGGCCTTAGCTACAAATAGGAGTGAATATTATTTTGTTAAGACATCAATTGAAATTTAAAAATGAATTCAAAGTTCATCTGAAAACAGTATACAAAATAGTCGATTTACATGCGAACCATGTGCATTTATAGTTCGAACTTTTGTTAGAAAAAAATATATAATTTAAGCCCTCAGACAAAAAATAATTATCACGCATAATAATATTGATATTTTAAAATAAATTGGCAATCAAGCTTAACGTAAATAATAATTATTAATCCAAATATTAGATGTCCAAGATTAGGACTGTTTTCAAATATAAGTACTCCATACTGGGACGCGATGACAGTAGCTGTCCCACTCTAAGCTTATACGCAATGTGCTTACGCCTGAAGCCGGACACGTGTTTGTGAATAAAATCAACGCATTGTTTGCAAATTATTGAACTACATGTACGTATAATTAGTCTTCTATTAGCTTGAATAACGTACGTAGAAAATGTATTCCGGTTGTGACGTGAATAATACTTTATGTTTACATCTTAAATCTATCAGTATTACTACCTAACCTTAAAAGTTGTATTATGACAAGTTTTATTAAAACAGTAAATGAAAATAGATATATATTTGGTTAAATAATACAATACTATAATCTATGATAAGAATACTACATATTACGCAAAGCATCTTCTATTCGTCATGCGCAACAGCGCCACCAACCAACGTTTTAGGTTATGTTCGCTCGATCAACTCGTAAATTGAATTTGTCCCGATATAGGCTTTACTTCTGTCCAGGTACTAGCTTAGATTGGATTTAATATGTCCAACTATAGGTTTGAATTATTCTTGTTAATAAAATTAAGATATTAACCTAAACAATGATTTCTTTATTTTAAATTACTTTACAAACTTTGAACTGTATGTTGAAACTCTTAAGAAATTGTTTTTGTATATTTAAAGTGATAAAATTTAAAATAGAAAAACATGCTGTCCAGGCATAGGGCACTTCACCTTAGTGCACAGTTCATTAAAACCGTGTTCACCCTAAAAGAATTTACAAGTACTCCCTCTGTCCCATAATAATAGTAGTAATTGATGAATTTAAATTGTCCCATAATAATAGTAGCAAAAGAAAATTAATATAGAACGCAACATTTATAATCAAAAAACTAGATCACAGGAAACAATAAATTAAAAATATTACTTCTAATTCTTATTTTGAGTGTTCAGATAGCTTCTAAATCTTTTCCTTGGCTGGGTTAGCTTAAAATTATTGGAGCCATCGTTCTTCATTGCTTCCAGCATACCTTGTTTTTTTTCATCTTACTTTTACAATGGGTTGATATCCAACTGAAATTAAACTTGAAAATAAAAATTGAAAGATGTGTCAAAACAAATGACAGATGTCATGAAACATGGGTTTTGATTGAGCGCTTCGAAATTTTGCGCTACAACATAACTTACAGCTGCATTCGCCAATAACACTGTCCAAAAGCCAAAAAGGATTTCGATTCTCACAATGCAATTCTCATAGAGTGTTTTGCGCTGATTCCGAATCTGTCCTTAATTTTTCTCCTAGACGCACAGTTTTTGAGAAATTTGAGTTTGAAAAAATGACATATTTTTCAACTTGAACAAATATTGTGATGTTATTATAAAAGATATTGAATTGATCTTTACAGCAAAAGATTCCTCAGACTTTTAGACATGTTTAAATGATCATTAAAGGCGGAGAGACACCTCTTTTGCACCAATTTTTGACGATATTTTTGAATTTATCTGATAATGGATATCACTGTATTCGGGAAAGTTTAAGGAATCTTTTGCTGTAAAGATCAATTCAATATCTTTTATAATAACATCACAATATTTGTTGAAAGTTGAAAAATATGTCATTTTTTCAAACTCAAATTTCTCAAAAACTGTGCGTCTAGGAGAAAAATTAAGGACAGATTCGGAACAGCGCAAAAAACTCTATAACATTTGCATAGTGAGAATCGAAATCCCCAAAAAAGTTGAAATTTGTTGGACAGTGTAATTCCCGTTTAAATATTCACCTGCTACTATCATTATGGGACAGAGGGAGTAATTTATGGTAACAGACTAGGTTGATTCACTTTGTATACTTGATAAGAATTAGGTACATCAATTCTACTTGACTGTATCATTCAATTTGAAAAGGAACAGCGAACTGCGGATAAATAATAAATTCCTCTGAGTGGAAAGGAATTTCAGATCGCAAAGCGATAATGCATTCCGCCGAGGTGACATTTCATTGCGCGAAACTTTCGCGAAGGAGTTCGAGGATATATAATAACTCTGCCATAAAATAGCATGGCAGATTACAAATTGATCCAGCTCGGACGATTAATGCGAATAGTGGGAGTCCCATTATACTCTGCCACTTTCATCCCGCATGCTCAGTCGTGCCTCCCCTTCTCATGGATTCATTGACCTACCAAAGCGTACCACCTGTGCCATGGTCAGCGTAGAAATTGAGTCAGCGCTTTTTCACTATTACTACCATTCGTCCTGTGTGTATTTCTGCGAGTAAAGCTAGCTCGCGTGACCCCTGTCAGTTTTGCAATTCTTCAGAAATTTCACGGTAGGTGACCTATCCGGTGAATAAACATAATTCACTCTAAATTGTTCATCCTGAAATTTAGATAGAGTAATTTTCTTGGAAATTTACTGATGTCTTGCCACAGAGATCCTCTTTTTCATCACCTATCAGAAACTAATTTACTTAGCTGTTGCTCGATGTTAAAATTACAGTAAAGCCTTGATCGCGTAATCCGAGAAAATAAGCAATAACTTTTACTTGTTCCTCATCCTGGTTTTTATAAAATGAGCCATGAAATTTAGAATTTCAGAATCACAAGCACAGATAACGTCGTGTCAGATGTACCCATATCCGTTGCACGTAGGGTAAAGTGCCCGAATATGGTATAGACGTCTATCATGGCACTACCTTATATCTTGTAAAGGAGAAGTCGCACTCTAGTGAGAAAATCCTCAAACAATAGTTTACCAGTTGTGTCGCCACGTGTTGAATATTTTTGTGGTTAGATTTTCGATTGTATCTGTTTCGAAAAGTTATTTAAGTGATTTTGAAATGTTTGAACATATCTATACTTTTAGTTTATTTATATCAATGTTTGCCAACTATTGGTTTGGGCGGAAATTCATTTTCTCTTTGTCAGTAGCTAGTATTATCAGTCCACGTGGAGTTCGCAATATGGCACTACCAAGAGTTCCCTAATATGGGTATAGCTATTGACATTCTTGGCGTGGGTGCCGAATATAGCACTAGGTGTCATATTAGGGACTCAAGGTGTACCATATTAATCCTTTGCACTCCGAGCTATTTTAACCGAAAAATTAAACATTTCTTCCGATCTAGAATATTTCCATTGCCTATGATTTTTTAAAGGGTATAGCCGGATAAGCATGGGCCAGCGGCCCCCGCTCCGATTTTCCTGATTCCTGTCTTAAAACATCGTTTTATGTCTAGAAAAACATTGTGTAAAATTTGAAATGTCTACCCCCACCGATAGGGGTGATATTGAGGTAAATTCCCCCGCACTTAAATGCAATTTGCTCTAAAACGAGAAAAGATATCGACATGGGATAAACGGCAAATAAAAGATATAGATACACTCTATATTTTAGATTTTTTTCAGAATTTTTTGCTAATTATTTATAGTTGAAAATAATTAATTAATTCTTTGGGAATTTTTTTAACTACCTTCCCCTAGGTTGACACCTACCAAAAAATTCTAAAATATTGCTATGATTCTAACCTATTTTGTGAAAAAATCTCAGAAGTGTCCGTTTGGTGGAACAGTGTCACAAAAAATAAAGTATGCCGGCGAACGCTCGGTTTGATCAGTAACGACGCAGCGGCCGATTCCCCTTGCGGCGGCTAGTGACGGGAGCGAACGGGAAGTCGGCGCTTTTCTTGTTTTTTTCTTTTTTTTATATGTATTTATAAACTAAACGATTTTTACTGTCTAGAATATAATTGTTTAGACTTCTAACTGTAATCATGTATTACAAGATTTAGTCGCATTTTTACATGTATCAGCTTTTCCGTACAAGCGCCGACTTCCCGTTCGCTCCCGTCACTAGCCGCAGCAAGGGGAATCGGTCGCTGCGTCGTTACTGATCAAACCGAGCGTTCGCCGGCATACTTTATTTTTTTTGACACTGTTCCACCAAACGGACACTTCTGAGATTTTTTTATAAAATAGGTTAGAATCATAGCAATATTTTAGAATTTTTTGGTAGGTGTCAACCTAGGGGAAGATAGTTAAAAAAATTCCCAAAAAATTAATTAATTATTTTCAACTATAAATAATTAGCAAAAAATTCTGAAAAAAATCTGAAATACAGAGTGTATCTATATCTTTTATTTGCCGTTTATCCCATGTCGATATCTTTTCTCGTTTTAGCGCAAATTGCATATAAGTGCGGGGGAATTTACCTCAACATCACCCCTATCGGTGGGGGTAGACATTTGAAATTTTACACAATGTTTTTCTAGACATAAAACGATGTTTTAAGACAGGAATCAGGAAAATCGGAGCGGGGGCCGCTGGCCCATGCTTATCCGGCTATACCCTTTATGGATATGAAATTGGTATAGTACCTCGTACAATACCTAAATGTTTAGTAATCTATTAGACACCGATACATTTAATTATGTTAACAATATTTTGAATAATGGTGCAGCAATTTTTAGTTGTGCCTCAGAGGGAACAACGGAGTGCAAAGCTTTCGCTGAAACCTGCAACACACCACAAAAAGAAATATTTTTCCCAAGTTGTATTAATTTTTGAACGAACTTGACCCCAGAATCTTGCAGGGAGGAAATGCATCTACAACTGGTCACCTTTTGGACGAAAAAGAGCATTCTACAATAATCAAAAAATGACATCAACAAAAAGTGGTTGATATTTGGGCACTTCACCCTCTTATCGGGACGTTTCGTGCAACGAGAGAGGCACTACCGTACAGTCGCCTCTAGGGAGCCCTCAAAACTGACTTGAACACCTAATAAATTCGTTTGCAGGTGCGGCGGTTCGGTTACTTTCACACGGGAGGATTAGTCGCGTTGCATCCTTCTGCAGGGTATCGGTTTCCGAATGAACGATAATACGCGCGCGATTGTGAGCGTGTGTGCGCACACTATGCTGAATCACCGTGCGACGTTCGTCGGTCCGCGCGAATCGTTCAAGAATTCACGCTAAGCTGCGCTCTGATTCGAGCGCAATTAGCGGCTTGATTCACGCGCACATGTGCTCGCGTGCATGTATCACCGCAGGAGGATTCCGACAACTGTATCATGACCGTACGCCCCACCTCGCCGCGTCATCGCTCTCGGCGTTCACGGTTAAACATAGGTCACAGGTGTCCCGACTCAAAGGAGAGACGCGAGGAACGATTGCTTAGGGGACGAAATAAATGCGCCGCTGTTCAACTTAACGCGTCCCCGGAATGCAATAAATCGCGGGAATAAAGAACGTGCACGCCCCCGCTTCTCGGCCGAATCGAATTTTCGCGCGAGGCGGATGTTGTTCGTTGCTGAAGCGGGCACGCGATTCCTCTGTCGAGGAAATAGGGCAACATGTCGCGCCGCGACAGTGAATCGCCGGTTTCGATCAGGTGTCAGCCCTTTCACTGCGAAGAACTGTTATTTTTGGAAAGAATTAGGTAACTATAAATATTAGGAAAAAACGAAAGAAGAAAAATTAACATGGTTTTCTGCAAGCAACGTAACATTTTTTAAGTGAAAATTTATTTAGGCGGACCACGCACACAATTGCTGGGCTGTGAATGAGTCTGATGCGTCACGCTCCGAGGTGAAACGCTATTCGGGTAAACTCGGGGAGCCGAGTGTGGCCGAGCGAAGGAGAAACAGACAGGTGTGCAATCGCCTTAGAAGTTTTCACTTCGATCCTGCGGTCTCATGCGCACAGTATTGGACTGTTTTTTTTCCGAAGTCATTTGTTTAGAGATTTCTTGGTTATCAGAGTCGAGGGACTAAACTTGCAGAATTTTCTAGCAATAAACTAATGTTGTAACAACGTTAACTATAAAACTACATCGATGTTGAAAAGATAAATATGTCCAGCGAAATAAAGGAGAAACAGACTGCGGAGGAGAACAAAGTAATTCGATCGCCAGAACAATGCGTGTCGTGATTAGTTCAGATAATCAAGGTTCCAATAATCGGTTGATCAGCTATACAACATTTCGCCGAGCAGAGACTCCGTTGTCTGCGCATGATCAATATTTCAGTACGAGATCAAGTGCGTCGGGAACGATGATAGAAAAATTAGCGAGCAGAGAGAGAGAGAGATATAAAATTTCACCGGTTTAAACGCTTTCAATCATCCACGCGTTGCGCTCTCGCAGGAAAACGAAGAGATTGCCCAACAGAGAACGCGTCCTCGAGAAAGTTAAAACGTTGTAATTAAGATCGTTACCTCTCCCCTAAAGCAGTTAATGACGCAGAGCGGCGCGGCGCAAGGGGAATTTCGGTGCCTTAAGTAATTCCGTAAAATCGTGACCCTCGCGAAAGACTTCAAACGTTTGGAACCGTTTACGTTTGAAATGCCGGGAATAAATTTTACGGGGTGCGCGGTCGAACACCTTGCTGCGAGTTAATCACAGGACTACAGGTGGCCAATCTTTTAATTAGCGAGCGCGCGTGTCAAAGCAAGCGGCAAGTGACGAAATTGTGGCGGGAGCTCGTTTTCGAATTAGTAAAAATTTCAAAACCGCAGCGTCAGAACGATGGACGCAAGAGTTGACGCTCCGACAGATAGCCGACGACACCCGTCCTGTGTATTATTTTCTTAAATAATTTCGAATCGTTGCATGACACTGTTTCCTCGCTGAAATCCATACAGCGATCGAGTGACAATGTTTATCGCGGGCTGTGATTGTTACAACCGAGAGTTTCAATAATTGTATGAATATTCCTGACCCATGCTTCTGAACACAAAACACTTTACGGGCCGATACAACTTCGCACGGTGACGGTCAATTTAAATTAAAATTACAATTCGAACTTCGAAATTAAATTAAGAAGGTCGGACCGTTCGTAATATATTTCCTGTTAATTGCAGCACGTATTTCTGTTGGTCGTTAAACCGGGAGTTTTTAAACAAATCGAGAAAGTAGTGACATTTATTTAATGACGAACATTTCTACAACTGATTTTCAATTAACGCTTTTAATTGTTTGAAAGTTTGAAATTTTTAATGAGTTTTTTAAAAAGCAGAAACTGACGACATGATAAAGTACTGATTTAATTCGCGCTCATTTAACATGCTTTGAAAATCATATCACGATGAAAACGGCTAAAAATCCGAATCGTATCACAATAATGGTAATCACTCATGGTACTATTATAAAGGACAGTAGAACCTCGCTGGTTGCCTACTAGTGATTCCCACTACGACGTGTTCAAGGTTCTGAAACTAGTGGTGGGGATTATGGTGGGAGTAAAACCAAATCGACACTAAATTTGATGCAATATTCAGAATATGTATAATTGGTATTCTAGTTGTTAACTAGACTGTGGTTTTTATGCATTCATGAAGAAATTAATAAATGTTGTTTTCAACGTAAAAAATCTATTAACGGATGAAAGAAATTTTTGTTTTACGCAGGTAATTACGTAGTTAAATTTTTATTTAATTACTGCTTCACGCAATCGATGCAGAATATGTTTATTTTGCAAAAAGATTCAAGTGCGATATTAAAAGAGTTATCGTCCTTTTAAAGGTGTCCGAGTACAATCGTGATTTCGCTGTATAAGGTGAAGTGCCCTATGCCTGGACAGCATGTTTTTCTATTTTAAATTTTATCACTTTAAATAAACAAAAACAATTTCTTAAGAGTTTTAACATACAGTTCAGAGTTTGTAAAGTAATTTATAATAAAAAAATCATTGTTTAGGTTAATATCTTAATTGTATTAACAAGAATAATTCAAACCTATAGTTGGACATATTAAATCCAATCTAAGCTAGTACCTGGACAGAAGTAAAGCCTATATCGGGACAAATTCAATTTACAAGTTGATCGAGCGAACATAACCTAAACTTTCCCGAATACAGTGATATCCATTATCAGATAAATTCAAAAATATCGTCAAAAATTGGTGCAAAAGTGGTGTCTCTCCGCCTTTAATGATCATTTAAACATGTTTAAAAGTCTGAGAAATCTTTTGCTGTAAAGATCAATTCAATATCTTTTATAATAACATCACAATATTTGTTCAAAGTTGAAAAATATGTCATTTTTTCAAACTCAAATTTCTCAATAACTGTGCGTCTAGGAGAAAAATTAAGGACAGATTCGGAATCAACGCAAAAAACTCTATGAGAATTGCATTGTGAGAATCGAAATCCTTTTTGGCTGTTGGACAGTGTTATTGGCGAATGCAGCTGTAAGTTATGTTGTAGCGCAAAATTTCGAAGCGCTCAATCAAAATCCATGTTTCATGACATCTGTCATTTGTTTTGACACATCTTTCAAATTTTATTTTCAAGTTTTATTTCAGTTGGATATCAACCCATTGTAAAAGTAAGATGAAAAAAAACAAGGTATGCTGGAAGCAATGAAGAACGATGGCTCCAATAATTTTAAGCTAACCCAGCCAAGGAAAAAATTTAGAAGCTATCTGAACACTCAAAATAAGAATTAGAAGTAATATTTTTAATTTATTGTTTCCTGTGATCTAGTTTTTTGATTATAAATGTTGCGTTCTATATTAATTTTCTTTTGCTACTATTATTATGGGACAATTTAAATTCATCAATTACTACTATTATTATGGGACAGAGGGAGTACTTGTAAATTCTTTTAGGGCGAACACGGTTTTAATGAACTGTGCACTAAGGTGAAGTGCCCTATGCCTGGACAGCATGTTTTTCTATTTCAAATTTTATCACTTTAAGTAAACAAAAACAATTTCTTAAGAGTTTCAACATACAGTTCAGAGTTTGTAAAGTAATTTAAAATAAAAAAATCATTGTTTAGGTTAATATCTTAATTGTATTAACAAGAATAATTCAAACCTGTAGTTGGACATATTAAATCCAATCTAAGCTAGTACCTGGACAGAAGTAAAGCCTATATCGGGACAAATTCAATTTACGAGTTGATCGAGCGAACATAACCTAAAACGTTGGTTGGTGGCGCTGTTGCGCATGACGAATACAAGATGCTTTGCGTAATATGTAGTATTCTTATCATAGATTATAGTATTGTATTATTTAACCAAATATATATTTATTTTCATTTACTGTTTTAATAAAACTTGTCATAATACAACTTTTAAGGTTAGGTAGTAATACTGATAGATTTAAGATGTAAACATAAAGTATTATTAACGTCACAACCGGAATACATTTTCTACGTACGTTATTCAAGCTAATAGAAGACTAATTATACGTACATGTAGTTAAATAATTTGCAAACAATGCGTTGATTTTATTCACAAACACGTGTCCGGCTTCAGGCGTAAGCACATTGCGTATAAGCTTAGAGTGGGACAGCTACTGTCATCGCGTCCCAGTATAGAGTACTTATATTTGAAAACAGTCCTAATCTTGGACATCTAATATTTGGATTAATAATTATTATTTACGTTAAGCTTGATTGCCAATTTATTTTAAAATATCAATATTATTATGCGTGATAATTATTTTTTGTCTGAGGGCTTAAATTATATCTTTTTTTCTAACAAAAGTTCGAGCTATAAATGCACATGATTCGCATGTAAATAGACTATTTTGTATACTGTTTTCAGATGAACTTTTAATTCATTTTTAAATTTCAATTGATGTCTTAATGAAATAATATTCACACCTACTTGTAGCTAAGGCCTCATATATAATATAATTCTTTAATCTCTTAATTACTGATTTTACTATGAAAATTCAATTGTCCAGATTTAGGTATCACTTTTGGACTGTCCAGACTTAGGGTACTTCACCTTAGTTCTGCTTCATAAATATGAGACTCGGGCACAGTTACCAGTGCAATAGGAGTGCAATAGGAGAATCACCAATCGCATAAGAAACTGTTCTCCCACTTTCCACGTTCCCGAACTTTTTGAGCACTCGCTGGCAAACGAACTAAACAGTCAACGTACCGTAAAGTATTCTCTGAAGTGGTAATTATCGGGGAACAGGGAGAACGTTCGTCGTCGATGGAACTTTTTAGCCGGGACAAATAACCGATGAGGTTCGCCGGTAAAATAGAAACGAAACAATCGTCGCAACTTTCGACGTTTATACTCCGCCCGTGAAAGGTTTCCGTTGGCGCTGGTTGTCTCTCGCTGGGACGTATTTCATTTTCGAGCCACGGTTTTCCTCTGTCTCTCTCTCTCTCTCTCTCTCTCTCTCTCTCTCTCTCTCTCTCTCTTTCTTTCACTCCCTCCTCTGTTCAAATATGCAATTTCTGTGGAACGCAATGGAAGGCACCTGCGAAAGTCACGATCGGGTAAACTGCACGCCCACGATATTCTTCCATGTCCATCCTTGTTTCGCGTGCAATACGCTAGCCCCTGTGATAGTGAATTTTACAGGATACACGCGGCTGACAGGGATCTTTTTTCACAGCCGACCTTAGCATGCCGCACGTGACGCCGGTGGATTTAATTTTTTCCCCTCCAAGGATATCGGTGGCCACGATTGCATATCCAACACGCGCACGTGCACTGATAGAATATACGCGTGCACCTGGCATCACACACCTATTTGCATGCATTTCCGACCGACATAACGTACGGGCGTGTCTAGAATCAATTCCCCTGAAAGGGAAATTGAAGGATTTGTCTACCCTGCTTCGTTGAAGAATAACTCAATCGACTATGCAGCGACTATCCAACAGGGCATTGTTACAATAAAATTTCACTCGAACAAGAGCAGGTGATAAACAATTATTCATTGTTTGATTAATTCTCGTCCGAGTTTTCGATCTGTGCCTACGACGAAAATTTAGAACATGCCTGTTCGAGTCTATGTAAGTTATATGTACAGTGAAGTCTTGATCTAAGCCCGATCCTCGGTTCCGTGCTGGGACGTAGATCGTGCAGGGCATTCTTTTGCGACCGCGTCGCATAGGACAGCGAAAACTTACTGCACAAGTAGAGTTGACATGATATAGTGTTTAGTGTCATTTTAATAAGAAATCTGTCACAAATGAGTTGGTGAAAGTCCGATAAAAAAATAAAGAAAAACAAGGAAGTTTTGTAATTGGATTAGTAGTGGTCCACACCGATATACCCGACTCGGTATGCGGCACGTTTACACTACTCGGCGACCGAGGCAGCTCGAGCTTCTTGACCACTTGCGAGGTATGCCTCCGATGGAGGGGTTAGGCGAACGGACTAAGATCGACCACCTCCGTCGGACTTACATCAAGACTTAACTGTGAACTTAACTTAAAAATTTCATTGAAATCGTTTCATTAAATAAATCAGGTGTGCACATGTTTATTCACACATGTTTATTCATTAATAAATCAGGTGTCATCTTTTTGTGTGCGGTGTGTAGGTAGACCACAGTAGCCACGAATTAAAGTTACGCTCAACTCGTCAAACAATATTTCGACGCTGAGCTCTCGCATGAGAGAAGAGCGACAGAATATTAAAGGTGTAAGCGGCTCTCCGCATTCTACGAATTGTTTAAATAAGATCTGTCGACGCTCCTAAGCCGCGCTCTGTCGGGATATAAACGCGATGGTAACGGCCGGTTGAAATTGCATTTCACCTTATCGTATATTTTTACTGTATGCAAAACGGCCACACGAAATGCAAGCGCACGGATCTCCGTTGACATGCACAGGCGAGCTACTACGCGTTTGTGTATGCAAGCATGTAGTCCGCGGATCTTCCTTGGGGAAGTTGCGCGAAGGAAGCGGCAGCATGCTCGAAAGGAGAGCCTTGTGTATAGGTCCGAAAAGAGCGAGCTTTGTTGTCGGAGAAGTCATATTGTTCTCTGTTTATTTTCTGTGCCCCTATACCGAGCGCCGCGCCGCGTCCGTCACGAACCGGCGCGGTGCCACGTGACAGCGGTAGATTTCCACTTGTCAAAGCACCTTTTTGCTCATGCAGCCGCCTCTTCATTGTTTCCAGCGTTATTTTTACTGCCGCCGGTTTAAAAAGCAATCAACGCGGCAGGCTCGCAACACGCCAGATTTAATATGTTTCTAACACTAACATGCACGCTCCGAGTCGTCTAACAATTCAATCTATACGGGATGGACCGATAACTTTCACTATCTTGAATATTCCCGGCATTTGTAATAATATGAGAACATGATATATACAAAACTTGCAACGTTTGTGTAGGAAAATAGTATACTAACTAAACTCATCGGGAATGGAAGGTGTGGGCGATAAATAAGGACAACTATTGACGGTGAAGCTGTCCGCCAAGAGTGCGATTTATTAAAAAGATCTCTCAGTACTCGACACTCCGAGCTTCACTGGACTAGAAGAGTGATCGCTCAGGTAAACTCTAGTCTTAAGGATAGTCCTTGTTGCCAGCGTGTTCGCTACCTGCACCCCCAAATGTGCTCTGGGTTTTTACCAGAAGGTTCGCAATTTCGATATTCCTTACATTTGCAACGTTTGTAACGTTGTAAACGTTCACGTGTTAAAAGTTACTATCTAAGCAGCTAGAAATGATAAATTTGGTCGAGGTAATAATGCTTGGGAATATTCATGTGTTAAAAGTGACTCTGCACCTCCTCTTACCACGTTTTTATTAGCTCGCTTTCTTGTTTGTCTGTTCGGTACAAATTTTGCGATTGATTTTAAACTAACTTCCCGATGAGCTAGAGACTTGAAATTTTAAACATAGCTCAGAACTGGATGACAATGCAATATTTAAAACAAATTTTTTTAAAACGCCTATGTGTTCAAGAGATATAAATTATTAATAATTTGAACCTTTGCACCCACCCGCCGCGTGACGTAGTACGTCTTCGCGTTCAGCGTCCCCACTCTACTACGTGTTCCCACTCTGACTCATCCCCACTCCACTGACCCGCTTCGCACCGAAGGAGCTCAGTGTGCGTCAGTGTGCGTTCGAGCTCCGTGCGGTGTTTACAAAGTTAGTACGTATTATTATAGTATAATGTTTGTTTACCAAGCGGAAGAACAGTTACACCGAAATTCTCCGTCGAACCTTTATCTTTGACATTTTACCACGGCGTTCGTTTTCGATATGACGCGTCGCAATACCGTCTGAAATGTACTACATGTCTCTGTTATAATCTCATCAAAATGTTCAAAATCGATTGTAAAATTTCACACATACAAGGCTAAAAAGCAGAAAATAATTATTTAAATAAAAATAAATTTTTAAAAAACACCACGTTTTTAAAACGGACTAAAAAGTATAAAATAAAATTTTAAAAAACGCCACGTTTAAAAACGGACTAAAAAGTATAAAATAATTTTTTCTAGCCCCATACAGATTCCTAACCTCGTACAGATAGTCCTGAAAATTTGTGACTGTGAATTTTGAATAGCTATGAAAATACTTGTAAGATTTAAAACGAAAAACGTGGGGCACATGCAATAGATAATTGATGCATGAACACCTAAATCACTAACAATTTTATTGCACTGCAAATTATATGAACTGTTTTGCGAGTTTTCTCAGCGGCAGCTACTCTCTACACTCCTTACTATGTATTATCTTGCGCCCCTCGTTTTTCGTTTTAAATCTTACAAGTATTTTCATAGCTATTCAAAATTCACAATCACAAATTTTCAGGACTATCTGTACGGGGTTAGGAATCTGTATGGTGCTAGAAAAAATTATTTTGTACTTTTTAGTCCGTTTTAAAAACGTGGTATTTTTTAAAAATTTATTTTTATTTAAATAATTATTTTAGTTAAGGGAATGTCTAACAACATCGCCGATGAAAGGAATTGTTGTGAATATTAAGCAGCTGGAAATAATAAATTTATCGATCAAATTAGTTCGGTGTAATAATGCTTGGAAGTATTCAAGTGTTAAAACTAACTTTGTATCTCCTCTCCTATCAGTTATTTTTACTAAAAAAAAATCACATGGAAAAATAGCTGAGAGAATGTTCAATAACATCGCCGGTGAAAAGCGTTCTGGTAAATATTAAGCAGTGAGATATAATTTTATTGTTCGACGCGGTGATGCTTGGGAGTATTCACTATTCACGTGTAAAAGTTACGCTGTATCCTTTCCTCTATTAATTGTTTTCATTGAAACTTGACATCGTGAAATAGTCAAAGGAGTGCTTGACGTACAGGGTGTAAAAAAAGTAATGGTCATCCGTCCTAGGGGTGAATCTACACCTCTGGATCGGTGGACATTTGTAAGAGAAACTTGCCGCAAAATTGTTTATAACATAGAAAATTAGTGTTAAAGTTTTTTTTTGCATCAACGCATTCTACTCATCGAGAAGAGGAAAAGTTTGAAAGGAGCCATATGTCACAAACAAATAGTTATTGAGATATAAGCTGTTAAAGTTTTTGCAAAATTTGATTGTGTGGAATTATACGTATAGACAAAAGCCTACTACTACAGTCCACACGTCCGTGTCGATGAGACAGACGATGATCGTATGCGTGCCGCGAGACAGACGAAATTTAAAGGAGCCTAACGACAAATGCGCCTTTAAATTTCGTCTGTCTCGCGGCACGCACACGATCATCGTCTGTCTCATCGACACGGACGTGTGGACTGTAGTAGTAGGCTTTTGTCTATACGTATAATTCCACACAATCAAATTTTGCAAAAACTTTAACAGCTTATATCTCAATAACTATTTGTTTGTGACATATGGCTCCTTTCAAACTTTTCCTCTTCTCGATGAGTAGAATGCGTTGATGCAAAAAAAACTTTAACACTAATTTTCTGTGTTATAAACAATTTTGCGGCAAGTTTCTCTTACAAATGTCCACCGATCCAGAGGTGTACATTCACCCCTAGGACGGATGACTATTACTTTTTTACACCCCGTACATAGCCAGCTAATTGTTTTGTTATTTCACGATCGTAAATGTTTAATAAACTAAAATATGCTCTCGGCGCACGGTTTCGATCGATAATACAGACAAAGCAAATTTGCAAAAATTAAATTCTCAACGTTTCGATCCGGATTTGGATTATTTTCAAGAGAAATGCGTCTAAAAATATATACATAATTAATATAATAGATATTTAACAAGGGAGACAACACTGGTTACAGAATAAACTTTTAAATAACGTACTTCCTATGTATAAAGAAATGTTAACTAACTATTAGTGACTGACTGAGTTTCATGCTGGTCTACATTGAACTGACATAGCCAGCAAACGGAATTGATGTAAATATTAAGCACGCAGAAATAATACATTGATCACTTGTTAATTACTGCGGGCGATCATCAGCTCCCAAAATCAGTCAAGCTTGAAATCAACCTTCGATTGGCAGCGCCGATTGGATGCGCTTCGATGCGCACCTGAGCCCAGAGAACGCTCTGAGTTAGTCAATTGAGCCGAGGACCTCTGGCTGGTGCGAATGGGTCCCATGAATACCTTGGACTAAACTAGGGGTCATTCACAATTACCTTTAGCTACCCACGTAACCATTTACTAGAATTAAAATTTCTTTCCGAGTCTGTACCACTCAAGTACGATCTTCCACTTGCAATTTAAGCTTTGGAAAGTTATTTGAAAAGTAATTGAAAATCGTTTCTTCGAGCTATCGTCTGGAATTTCGCGATTTCTCCTCATTCTTTCTCGTTTGCCGTTTTGTTACTCGAACGAAAGGTATACATAGAATATACAATAACTGATATCATCGTTCAACGAAGCAGAGGAATGTTCACGAACAATACCAACGAAAGAAATAGGATAATATTTCAAATATTAATTACCACGCGAAGTAGCTACGAGGTCGAGTTTAAATGGGAAACGGTTTCATTCGCAACTGGTTGGTCGATTCAGCATTGTATGAATTTTTAACGTACTCTGTGGTGTATCATGTTCGCATGAAACTCGGCACATTTGCCTCTGTTGTCGGTTAACCCACAATTTATCCAACTAGATCCGCAAATGGTAGTCGGCGCTTACCAAATAGTTACAGCAACGTGGTTATATCCTACGCTAGTTCTCTTTGAGCATGTTTTCGGTAGAAGTGAAAGCTCTAAAGCGAAATGCGTGTAGTCATCGTTCTGCTTATTTCTGAACCTGCAGAACGCTCATCTCTGAATCTTTATTCAAAGGACTACAATTATTACAGAAAATGAAATTTTGATCCGATACGATTTCCAACAAGGAAAATCATTTTTCCGAAGCACAGCGAGCGGGTCCACAGCTCAAGTTTCCATTACGAAGTTAATTACGTACGTCCGTCGTGTCATTTATACCGGGCACCGGGAGGAATAATTCCATGCATTTCAAAGCCAAGACCGCGGTGAAACATGAATATCAAGCTGCGAAGGAATGGCGGCGGTGGCGGCCTCGGCGAAGCGCAATTCGCGTAATTGGTTGAAAGCCGAAGACGGTGTTCCGTGCCGGAAGTGAAATAGCCTATAACTCTTCGTAAAAGCTCCCAGGCCCTGATTGCTGAGATCGGTGAAAAAGTTGAAAGATGTCCCGGAGAAAATCGTAAGTGAAATTCAGTGTAGAAGAACTTTAATTCAGCCCCGGTGACTCTAAAAATCTCTCATTGATGCCGAGAATTTATCGGACGGCATCGAAAAATTGCTTTCCCTGGGTTCCCGCTAAATTACAGCTTTTTCAACGGAACAAATATTTGAAGGATTCACCAAACCCTCCCAATCGCTCCCCCCGTTCACGGGAGCTATTATTCGCGCTTGTGTAACGAAAGAAGACGAAGAAGAATTTCTCATTTCTCGGTTGCCGTCTTCTGGCACGAAGATTCCTAAATACCTTAGCCAGATATTGCCTTACCTTGGCGTTCAGCCGTTAATTTCTCCCATTTCCTCTCGGTTATTTATTTAAAACAGCATCAATTTTCAACAAATACGGCTGTCGGTTGAAATATTCAGGCATCGAACGTCAACTTTGATCGATTATAATTTTAAAAGTGCTTCAGGGTTCTAAATAATACGCTCATGAACGTTCCGCAACACTCACACGTTGTTTAATCACGAGCACACGTGGACGCACACACTGTTGTGAGTTTCGAAGCACGTGCATTAGCGCGACGAAAGAGCACTACTCTTGTTCCGATACCGTGTACAGATTATACTCGTAAAAATGGCGCTTATGCGAAAGTTTGCGAACTTTGAAACAGTAATGAATTAACGCTGCTCGTGTACGCGACAGTGAAAATATTTTCAACTTTCAGAAAAGAATGTCTGCGATATAGCAGACGCGAAAAGAGGAACTCCGCATCCATATTCACTTCGACAGATGTTACATCTCTGCCTCGAACTATACGAGGCAAATCCATGCGCATATTCTTGAGCAAGCTCATCATTATGCTTGTACGTATAATGTCTCTATAATGTCGAACGCGATTCGACAGTAGCTATAACGGAACATCGTTGTTACTATGCGCATTTTGATGCTGTACAATAACACTGTATCTTGAAAACAACAAAATCGATTTCAAGCTATGAACCATTATTCTTTCACCTGTCATCAACTATTGCTGAATATATCAACTATTAGTTTACGATTTCTTATCAATTTAATAGTTAACTTGGAGGAAATCAACAGTTCAAAACTCCTTCCTCATATTTATAATTATTTTTTAATAATCTGCGTCATTTATGGTGAACAAAAGTTCCAGAATGCACCATTACGATGTGAACATTATTTTGGAAACACCCTGTATAGCAATAGATTGAAATATATGGTCCGTTTATTTTGAAAGTGGTGTAAGTCCATTTTACCACGTTTTTATTAGCTTGCTTTCTTGTTTGTCTGTTTGTCTGTTCGGTACAAATTTTGCAATTGATTTTAGACTAACTTCCCGATGAGCTAGAGACTTGAAATTTTAAACATAGCTCAGAACTGGATGACAATGCAATATTTTTAACAAATGTTTTAAAAAAGCCTATGCGTTCAGGAGATATAAATTATTAATAATTTGAACCTTTGCAACCCCCGTCGCGTGACGTAGTACGTCTTCGCGTTCAGCGTCCCCACTCTACTACGTGTTCCCACTCTGACTCATCCCCACTCCACTGACCCACTTCGCACCGAAGGAGCTCAGTGTGCGTCAGTGTGCGTTCGAGCTCCGTGCGGTGTTTACAAAGTTACTACGTATTATTATAGTATAATGTTTGTGTACCAAGCGAAAGAACAGTTACACCGAAATTCTCCGTCGAACCTTTATCTTTGACATTTTACCATGGCGTTCGTTTTCGATATGACGCGTCGAAATACCGTCTGAAATGTACTACATGTCTCTGTTATAATCTCATCAAAATGTTCAAAATCGATTGTAAAATTTCACACATATAAGGCTAAAAAGCAGAAAATAATTATTTACATGAAAATAAATTTTTAAAAAATACCACGTTTTTAAAACGGACTAAAAAGTATAAAATAAAATTTTAAAAAACGCCACGTTTAAAAAACGGACTAAAAAGTATAAAATAATTTTTTCTAGTCCCATACAGATTCCTAACCCTGTACAGATAGTCCTGAAAATTTGTGATTGTAAATTTTGAATAGCTATGAAAATACTTGTAAGATTTAAAACGAAAAACGTGGGGCGCATGCAATAGATAATTGATGCATGAACACCTAAATCACTAACAATTTTATTGCACTGCAAATGATATGAACTGTTTCGCGAGTTTTTTCAGCGGCAGCTACTCTCTACACTCCTTGCTATGTATTATCTTGCGCCCCACGTTTTTCGTTTTAAATGTTACAAGTATTTTCATAGCTATTCAAAATTCACAATCACAAATTTTCAGGACTATCTGTACGGGGTTAGGAATCTGTATGGGGCTAGAAAAAATTATTTTATACTTTTTAGTCCGTTTTAAGAACGTGGTATTTTTAAAAAATTTATTTTTATTTAAATAATTATTTTTTCTCGTTTTTTTTATTTTTTTAAAATTTTATTTACATTAAATTAAGCATGAATTACGTGATGTCTTATTTGTTTCAAAAATGGACTTACACCACTTTCAAAATGAACGGTCCATATGTCGCGTTTAGTGTTAAGCAGTTTTTCGTTGTTCCGTTATAATTTTGTTTTTTTCGTTTGTTAAATTTGTGGATTTCGATGGAACACACGTAAAAGTGGTTTCGGGGCATTGTTTTTTCAAGTAGAATAGCTCTCGAACCGCCAAGAGCCATTCATTTTTCACGAATCGTTCAAGTTCCGTAAAGAGTCAAATGCGAAAGCTAATTGATTTTACTACTCGTTGATTAATCTGGAAGCATGGGTCGTGAAATCTCACGATATCCAGATAACGACACTCGTCGAACGGATTCGTTAGCGGACAGAAAGAAACAGGCTTTCAATTATTTCTGATGAATTGATAGCGCCGGGGACGTGGACGCATGGGTGCTTCGCGTTTCATACGTGACGAGTTCGTACAATTGTGGTACAGTAAAATACCTTTCGACAACGCCGCGCATTCTGCTGGGCACTACCTAACTATGAAAATCAGTAACGTCTTAGTACAGTAATGGTATTTTAGAGTTATTTAAATTGAAATATCTCCTGAACTACTAACTTTTCGACATACATAGGTTAGTACTTTTTCATAACGAATGTCCAGCTGCATCGATTGATGTATTAAAACATACCTTATTCCATTTAAAAAAATGAAGGTCACCTCTATTTTAAGAAATATATCAGAAATAAAAAAATGTAGATACGCTAGCATATTGCTAGTAAAATATACTACAACTTCCTCTTCTTCGGTTTTTTTCTAATGTTTACCGTTTACGAAAAAAACACTGGTCCAAATTATCGCGAACACCCTGCGTATTATAAGTACCGTAAATTCGTGATATCCGAATATTATATGAAATTAGTAGCATTTAATATTCGCGTGGTTAGCCGCGAGCAAAAACATGACATTTTGAACTGATTGGTCGATCTCAAACAGATCGAACGTTAGGTTAGTCTTTGTTTACATGTAATTACATGTAATGTTTAAGTTTTTGGAGACCTGGGAATTTAAGCTAACAATTAAACAACAATATTTACTCGTGATTAATTTCACGATAGCCAGCGTCCAATAACAACGTCGACAGCAATCGTAACAGGATTTACGACTCGATATTCGGAAAACGAATTGCCATATTTCAAGTTCCGCAATATGCGTTTTTTCGAAATGAAATTTTTGTAATTAGCTGATACGATATCTCAAAAAAATCATCCAGTTTATCTGATACTTTGTAAATGTATTGCACGGAAGATCTCTAATTGAACTAATTGATTGATGAGAACCAATTTGATTTTAAATGGAAAAAGTAAATGGAACCTCCGTACACATAGAATATTAAAAGAATCTTTTATTATCTGTATCAATCCTTCTTTTTAGTACCATGAAATTGAAATTTCTGGCCATTATTGTTTCGGTTACGGCTGCCTCATCGATTCTCATATCGGCTCCAGCTCTTCCATTAATCTTTTTATTCAATTTCAGTTCGGTTAAGAATAAGAAATTTGAAACACGGAAACTGGGTAGCACCTACATGGTTAAATTACACAATTTAAACTAAAAATTCAATGTTTCCACGTAACTAAAAAAGTACTGTAAATTCAAACGTCTCCAAAAACTATCAAAACTTTTCTCGTTCGAACCTCGATAAAACGTCTAAAGGCACCGCTCTCATCAACCCTACGCTCACCTCGCCGCTCCACCAGATTCCCGTACTAAGAAGAATCGTGTATCAATTTTTAAGGTATCGCTGTAAAGAGATAAGGTATCGCTTCAATCTTTAAATCTGTGGCAGTTTTTTTTTAATTTTTTATTGAGATCTTAAGTGGAATTCACCATAGGGGGTTATAAAGCTATACATTAGTAATATACATCTTACAGTTAGTAGTGTGGGTACAGCAGAATATAACACATTAAGTACATAACTTTGAATTTTTAAATTACATTTTGGCAAATTGTTAGTAATTGTTGAAACATTTATTAAATGGAGAAGTGGACTTAATACACCTCCTTGAGGGACACCTTTGAAGACAAATCTAACTTCATCGCCTGTCAAACTTGTGAATATTTCTATTTTATATGTTAGAAATTTAATAAATCGAATTAAACGGTTAGTGCAACCTACAGAGGCCAATTTGTTCAACAAAATATCACTATTCGCGTTGTCAAAAGCACCTTAGATACCCAAGAAGGCTGCCAAGGTGTCCTTTCTCTTAAAAAATCCTTCTTGAATGCATAACATTAGTTTGCTGGCATTGGAAGATTAGAAGTAGATTTCGGTGTTCGAGCCACTATTGTATCCTATTTTTAATAAGCGTTTTGAACAGTTTACAGAAGCAAGAGGGAAGGGCTATTTTACGGACACTTTTTTGTCTGATTTTTCAATGAAATGAATGTAATATTGATTCCATTCATGAAGATAGTCATTCGATACGTAAATTTCGTTATAATGTCTAGAAATAATACTTTGTATTGTAAAGATAAAGTTTTGAGAGCTAGGTAATTGATCCTGTCAAGGCGCGGAGCCGAGATAGAGTTTCGTGAAGCTAAGGCAACGTTAAATTCGGTTAGATTGGAGCATGCGTTAAGAAACTCATTGACATCACCATTTGAAACGTAGGTAGGATCGGAGGGAAGCCATGGCGGGCTAATCTTGACCCAATGGCCGTAAAAAGTTATGAGATCAAACAAAATGCGGCCAAGTTCGTTAGCTTAGAAATACTTCTTGCAATACTGAAAAAAGCGTTTGTAAAAATTAGTTGAAAAGAACGCTATTTAATTTTTAAAGAGTTACATGGAGGGCCAATACTAATTTTTGTTGCGATTTCATCAATTTTTGTTGAAATTTCATCAATTATCAAGTAGGTATTACTCTTATCCCTGATTCATTAAATCCTATACATTTTTTATCTTTAAGGTGGACATTAATACTAATTTTTGTTGGGATTTCATCAATTTTTGTTGAAATTTCATCAATTATCAAGTAGGTATTACTCTTATCCCTGATTTATTAATTCCTGAACATTTTTTATCTTTAAGGTGGACATTAAGTAAATTAATAAATGCATGTTCGTTTTACTATCTATTTATACCTATTTCGTAATGTGTTTTTTTTTCAATACAACTCTTTAAGGTGTCAAATTTCAAACTTCGATAATTGTTCCTTTGAGTGTTTGTTATGGTGGACCTATGTACCAAATTTTAAGCTTGTAGATCAGTGGGAGATACCCAAAAGGTTTTGACGATCTGTCAGTCAGTCAGTCAGTCAGTCAGTGACAAATTTAGCGATTTTTGAGGTCCTATATCTCGGAACCTACTAATGTTGAAAGATCAATGTGTTGTCAATATTGAGACATGATAGCATTTAACAAGTGTACGAAATTACATCTCACCATCTATCTCCAGTGCCGAGTTATAAGCCTCTAAAGAACGACTAAGTTGTTTCGTGTAAAAAGAGGTACATACATAATGCGAGAACTTGGCTGGTGCACTACCGTGCACCTAGATCAGAGCAGACAGAATTTGATTTTCATTTTGGAGATTCTTAGTAATGCTCTTTGGTGGCGAGAAAAATTTGTTTAAAAATCGGTTTTCTCGAAAACGTGCTGCCAAAGGAGCAAATGTTATTCCTTTCTTTCGACTTATTTTCTACATGTAGAATCATCCCCTGCCCGGTTGTATGTAAGGTGAAGTGCCCTATGCCTGGACAGCATGTTTTTCTATTTTAAATTATATCACTTTAAATAAACAAAATAATTTCTTAAGAGTTTTAACATACAGTTCAGAGTTTGTAAAGTAATTTGAAATAAAAAAATCATTGTTTAGGTTAATATCTTAATTGTATTAACAAGAATAATTCAAACCTATAGTTGGACATATTAAATCCAATCTAAGCTAGTACCTGGACAGAAGTAAAGCCTATATCGGGACAAATTCAATTTACGAGTTGATCGAGCGAACATAACCTAAAACGTTGGTTGGTGGCGCTGTTGCGCATGACGAATAGAAGATGCTTTGCGTAATATGTAGTATTCTTATCATAGATTATAGCATTGTATTATTTAACCAAACATATATCTATTTTCATTTACTGTTTTAATAAAACTTGTCACAATACAACTTTTAAGGTTAGGTAGTAATGCTGATAGATTTAAGATGTAAACATAAAGTATTATTAACGTAACAACCGGAATGCATTTTCTACATACGTTATTCAAGCTAATAGAAGACTAATTATACGTACATGTAGTTAAATAATTTGCAAACAATGCGTTGATTTTATTCACAAACACGTGTCCGGCTTCAGGCGTAAGCACATTGCGTATAAGCTTAGAGTGGGACAGCTACTGTCATCGCGTCCCAGTATGGAGTACTTATATTTGAAAACAGTCCTAATCTTGGACATCTAATATTTGGATTAATAATTATTATTTACGTTAAGCTTGATTGCCAATTTATTTTAAAATATCAATATTATTATGCGTGATAATTATTTTTTGTCTGAGGGCTTAAATTATATCTTTTTTTCTAACAAAAGTTAGAACTATAAATGCACATGGTTCGCATGTAAATCGACTATTTTGTATACTGTTTTCAGATGAACTTTGAATTCATTTTTAAATTTCAATTGATGTCTCAATGAAATAATATTCACAACTACTTGTAGCTAAGGCCTTAGAATATATAATATAATTCTTTAATCTCTTAATTACTGATTTTACTATGAAAATTCAATTGTCCAGATTTAGGTATCACTTTTGGCCTGTCCAGACTTAAGGCACTTTACCTTATACCCTGCGAAGAAGTTATCTAAGAAAGGATGTCCGGGAGCGTAAATGGCTACAGGTAATTGTGGGCCAGCTGTCAGGATTGTCAAGTACAGTGTCACAGTGGCGTTTCCGGTCCACAGTAAATCTGGTGGCTCGTTAAACGCGGCACGATCGAGATTATTGTTCCCTCGCTGCAGTGTAGCGCGTTTAAAGCCGACCGCGGGACCGTGAATGTCGCGTAAATCTAAACGTGACGCCCCTTAGCTTTTGCACGCGATCCCGGGTTTCTGGATCATTTGGAGGGGATCTGCTGTGGTCACGTGGACTGGACCACCATCGCCGCTCGTACATCTAGTCTTGGTCATTATTGAGATAAAGATTCATTCCGATAAGAGTAAGGAATAAATAATAGTATTCTTTGCTCGATTACTTATCATTCGAAGTTTTTCGTCCATCATTTCCTATTTGCGATTACTAGACTACGGTTTTTATGTATTTATAACGAAAATAGACACGTACAATTTAAAGTAGTGGACGAATTAAGAAAATTTAAGGATATCAGTGTATTAATTTCAGCTTAATAGTATAATTAAAAGAAGAATACAATTTTTATTTGGCTCCTGTGTCCTGCAGCCAATGCAGACATTTTTTATTTTGAATAAAGATCCGTAGTGCAGCGATTATTCATAATTCATTTGGATGAAGATCCACATTAACACCTTTATTCTGCGTACATCTATTCTAATGTTAATCCTGTACTTGAGTGTAATTACACACCACGCATGTTTTCATGATGATAAGTATGAGAAATTTAAAAAATTTAATTGAATATATAACAATCCTCGATAAATAAAAACAATAAATTTGATATATTCCATTTTTTTTCAAATTATGTATGAAATATGTCGGAGATAGCATTCCTAACAGAACTTCGGAAATTTTCCATTCGGTAACTTTTCATGTACGTTTTTATTGGTCTGGGGTGCGTTTACACCCCTATACGCAGAGTGAAGTTTAAGGTATGTCGTTTACGTTACGTGTAGTAACTCATTCACTCACTAAGGAAAGGTGTGTTAAATATTCGCTTAGGGAAAAGGTAAATTTCATTTTTCCGTTCAGAAACCGATGATTGATCGAAAAGCCACGCGATCGAAGATCATAAAACTCTCGACAGATGCTGCGCTTTAGTTACTATTCTGAATCGTCCATAGTGTTCGGATTCCGCTTTGGTGGATTTGAAGAGTGATTGCTTTGATCCGTTGAACGCGAAACGAAATTTTCTCCTCGCAAGGGAAGAGTTTTCGACGTGAAACATGTATTTTCTACATGATTTCCATTGGATTGGCGGCAAGATATCTATGCGGAATTGATTATTAATGAACAATCAATTTCATAGAATATTGTCATTAAAGTTATTCAAGAAAGAATGAAATATTTACGTAGCATCATATATCTTGCAACTAGTTCAGACAATTTTTATTTTGCATAGAAATTCGCAGTCTATTCTGCTTCCTGTGCATAGCAATGCCCGCGCGCTTCAAGTAATTATTAACTTTAATTTCTCCCATCCTAGTTGTACTATAAACACTGTGACACGCTGTATAATCTTATTTGTATCGCTCCAAGCTTTACATAACACCTTAAACATCTCTATTACGGAATAACGAGGGATAGCGTTGCGGTCTGTGGTTGATCTTTCGGTCGGTCAGGCTTTGGTGGAGTTTGCCCAATGTGTATCCTATGTGCAACCTATTTGCCCGAAGAACCACCTTTCACAATGAAGGGACTAATAAATCAAAGGGTAACTAACAAAGATAATACAATTTATTTATCTCGAATAGTATGCATGGTGAACCGAGATTTAGAATTATGCACGGTGTTCAGAAATCCGTAACGATGCTCACAAAATCGGTATACAATATCACCGAGTAATTTCATAACAAATACTAATGAATATCGTCGCGTCATAAATACTTGAATGAAGGTGACGATATTATGTAGGCTCTGCAGTGGAGGGGATGTTCGATTTTCTTAGATCGTATATTTACTAAGGTGGAGTGGGGTAAGTCCGCCCTAGTTGAAGCAATGTTGGACTTTAAACAGATGTATTTTCAGTCCGGTATGTGAAAAGTTAACGTTCTTGGTATCAAACTCTTGCCACAGTCATTACTGATGAATTAGTATTATGTAGGATTCTAATTTTGCTTAAAAATTATAACTTTAATAGGATATTGTACAAAGTGTCAACTAGGACGCACTTGCCCCGAAAATAGGGCAAGTCCATCTCTGAGAGTTAAAAATGCTTTCGAACCTTTTTTCAAGTGCTACGAGGCAAGAAAAGAATGATTAACAAGCCTGCTATAAAATGCTTGTTATCGCATTAAATTATATCTGTTTCCTTCTGTTTTCGATCGTATATTGTTGTAAACGAAATTAATAATGACAGACGCAATTCTTTGAAGATTTCTTGCGAATGATCTAAATAAAGATCGAAACGTTGAAATAGGGAGCTTGTGAAAATTTGCAAATAGTGTGTATTTTTAATACTTGATCGAACCAGTGCGCCAAAATCGTTATTAATTGCGATTAAATTATATTGTTTAGTTTTATAGTTCCATTTTTCAACAAACCATTTTTAATCCATTTTTAAACAAACAAGTACTTTTATGCTGAAATATGAAAGGGGATACAGTGATGTTAAAACAAAATTTCAAAATGCTTTCGAACCTTGTTTCAGGTGCTACGGGACAAGAAAAGAATGATTATACTGTCCAACACCAAATTTGTTCCTCAATTACTGTTGGGTCTTTTGTATAGAGTTGTTTGCGCCGATTCCGAATCTGTTTTTAATTTTTTTCCTATACGCACAGTTTTTGAGGAACATGGCTTTGAAAAAAAAACATATTTTTCAACTTTAAACAAATATTGTGATGTTATTATAAAAGATATTGAATTGTTCTTTGCAGCAGAAGATTCTGTAGACTTTCCCGAATACAGTGGTATCCAAAATTAATATATTATGATTGTTTAACCATGTTTAAATAATCACTAAAGGCGGAGAGACACCACTTTTGCACCAATTTTTGAGGATACTTTTCAATTTATCTCAAAAAATAAAGGTCCAGCGGAAAATCGAACTATACCATGCAATAGAGCATACTTTTATCTTGAGAAACCCCGCTTTGAAGTTTGAAACGTCGACGTTTTTTGTCAAGTTTGGATCGTCCATGTTTCTTTCGAACCAGAAAGCAAAATATCTTCGCCCGACATGAGTTGCCGCCAGTGGCGCTCACCACTACAACGGTCGTTCGCCGCTCCGTATCCCGTCGCTTCGCCGTATCTCGTCCCGAGCGCCACTGGCGGCAACTCATGTCGGGCGAAGATATTTTGCTTTCTGGTTCGAAAGAAACATGGACGATCCAAACTTGACAGGGTGGCTTCTCAAGATAAAAGTCTGCTCTATCGAGTGGTATAGTTCGATTTTCCGCTGGACCCTTATTTTTTGAGATAAATTGAAAAATGATGCAGAAGTGGTGTCTCTCCGTCTTTAATGATTGTTTAAATATGTTTAAACATTCATAATGTATTAATTTTGGATACCACTGTATTCGGGAAAGTCTACAGAATCTTCTGCTGCAAAGAACACTTCAATATCTTTTATAATAACATCACAATATTTGTTTAAAGTTGAAAAATACGTTTTTTTTTCAAAGCCATGTTCCTCAAAAACTGTGCGTATAGGAAAAAAATTAAAAGCAGATTCGGAACCAGCGCAAAAATCTCTATAAGAAGGACCCAACAGTAATTAGGGAACATAAAAAAAGTTGAAATTTGTTGGACAGTGTTATCAAACCTGCTACAAAATGCATTTCATTGCATTAAATATACATATTGTTTAGTTTTATAGTAACCTATACAGTACGCACTTACCCCACCGTGATAGTACGGACTTGCCCCGCGTAGTAATAATTACAGGGCAAGATCATCTTAGTGGTTTTCTCAATAAATTTCAAAAAATACAATAAAAACAGTTCATTTAATGTAAACCTACATCAATATTTGTTGTACTTACCTAAAATAACAACACAGAATATATTAATAACTTGTAAACTATTGTAGGTTCAGGTTAACCTCAAAGTTGTACGTGTACCTCGCGCGAGACTGTTTGGCATTGGTTGATCTAAGCGAGGGAAGCACCTTTATTCTTGGGCGACGTCTATGTAGAATAGTTCATACTAACTTATACTACATTAATAAATACAAGCTAGAGAAATTTCGTTCATATTATAATAAACATAAGCAGTTAACGAACTTGCCCCGTAGACGGACTTACCCCACTCCATCCTATAATTAACTTCGACATCCACACTAATGACTCCTCAGTGACTATAAACAACTCAATAAAATAGATATCTTACAGGAGGTGCCAAACTAACGAATTGTCGAAAAATGTGAAACTACCTAACCAGGACCGTAGCAATCACGAACCAATTTGTCAAAGTTCGGCTGCAGCGTCTCTTTTACTTCAAAGACGGTCGACTTCCAAGTGTCAGGAACTACGGAAGAACTTTTTAAACAGACAGCTTAAAAGATCCGTCTCTTATTTCCTACCTGGCTACATAAATCACGGTCAGCCTTCAGAGTGCCCATTCGCCGGTACTTTTAATTTTGAAATGCAAATCGCGGAATTTGCAACGCCACGGTGCGGCGCGGCGGCAAGCCTGTCGCGGGCGCATCGAAAAATTCAATTTATGAAAGGGGACCGAACGTTATCACGGTGAAGTTGCGACTAATGAATTTATGCAGAAGCTGTACAATGAGATTTTTGTTAAGAGAGAATTGCCGGACCTGACGGGGCCGCGAAAAGGACTCGTTGAAAGTTCCCGTCGCCGCGCCGCGGCGAAAAAAGGCAAAGAAAAAAGGAATAAAAATAGGAAGAAGGTCGAAAAAACTTTCCGCCAGAGACAATAAAGACGAGGTCTCCGACGAGTTCATACCCGATGCCGCTGCGAACTTCGACGCAAACGCTGCCGCTCGTAAAACCCGTCCGGGTGCGTATATTTTTTCACATGTAATGCTCACGGATTAGTATTCCTGTAAAGACACTTTGCTGGTCCAAGCACGTCGCTAGATGCGGCATGAACTTTTTCCACCTGTCGGCAAACTTTCAATTTATAGCGACCAGCCTTTTTTTAGATACCACTGCACCGTTGCCATTTTTTTCCAACCATGGCTAAATCCATTCCAATTTTTACACATCAATCATTTTTACAGTTTTCTTTAGACATAAAACTATCGATCGACTTTCGCCGTATTTCGCGGGAAGGCAGCTATTCGGCTCGACGTTGTTGTTGAGCGAGCCGAGAGTTTATGGGTCCCATAACGTTGTCCGGCAGACCATAAAACGGTAATACGTAATCACGATATACATAGTTGAAAAGTCGATTTCTCGGCAGACTTATCCCGAGAAAATGTCAAAAGTCACGCAGAAATTTCCTTTTTATAGAAAATACAGGGAGTCCCAAAATTCCTGCACATCCCGGAAGTGTTCCTGAGACCATTTGAAGCGACATTTTCCTTTGCAAAAATGTTACACGCGGCTTTGTTTAGGAGTTATTAACGAAAAACACGGACCAATCAGAGCGCGACCTGGACGCGAGTTGGCACAGTCGGCCAATACACAGTTGGCGCGCCGGGCCGACTGTGCCAACTCGAGTCTAGGTCGCGCTCCGATTGGTCCGTGTTTTTCGTTAATAACTCCTAAACAAAGCCGCGTGTAACATTTTTGCAAAGGAAAATGTCGCTTGAAATGGTCTCAGGAACCTCCCATTTCCGGAATGTGCAGGAGTTTTGGGGCACCTTGTAGACACAATATCTAATGGAAGAGAAGATTACTGCTTACTGTTTAGCGCTTGAAAAAGAATAATTATTCAAATAAAAATAAATTTTTAAAAAATACCACGTTTTTAAAACGGACCAAAAAGTATAAAATAAAATTTTTAAAAACGCCACGTTTAAAAAACGGACTAAAAAGTATAAAATAATTTTTTCTAGCCCCATACAGATTCCTAACACCGTACAGATAGTCCTGAAAATTTGTGATTGTGAATTTTGAATAGCTATGAAAATACTTGTAAGATTTGAAACGAAAAACGTGGGGCGCAAGATAATACATAGTAAGGAGTGTAGAGAGTAGCTGCCGCTGAGAAAACTCGCAAAACAGTTCATATCATTTGCGGTGCAATAAAATTGTTAGCGATTTAGGTCTTCATGCATCAATTATCTATTGCATGTGCCCCACGTTTTTCGTTTTAAATCTTACAAGTATTTTCATAGCTATTCAAAATTCACAATCACAAATTTTCAGGACTATCTGTACGGGGTTAGGAATCTGTATGGGGCTAGAAAAAATTATTTTATACTTTTTAGTCCGTTTTTTAAACGTGGCGTTTTTTAAAATTTTATTTTATACTTTTTAGTCCGTTTTAAAAACGTGGTATTTTTAAAAAATTTGTTTTTATTTAAATAATTATTTTCTGCTTTTTAGCCTTATATGTGTGAAATTTTACAATCGATTTTGAACATTTTGATGAGATTATAACAGAGACATGTAGTAAATTTCAGACGGTATTTCGACGCGTCATATCGAAAACGAACGTCGTGGTAAAATGTCAAAGATAAAGGTTCGACGGAGAATTTCGGTGTAACTGTTCTTTCGCTTGGTAAACAAACATTATACTATAATAATACGGAGTAACTTTGTAAACACCGCACGGAGCTCGAACGCACACTGACGCACACTGAGCTCCTTCGGTGCGAAGCGGGTCAGTGGAGTGGGGATGAGTCAGAGTGGGAACACGTAGTATAGTGGGGACGCTGAACGCGAAGACGTACTACGTCACGCGGCGGGGGATGCAAAGGTTCAAATTATTAATAATTTATATCTCCTGAACGCATAGGCTTTTTTAAAAAATTTTTTTAAATATTGCATTGTCATCCAGTTCTGAGCTATGTTTAAAATTTCAAGTCTCTAGCTCATCGGGAAGTTAGTTTCAAATCAATTGCAAAATTTGTACCGAACAGACAAACAGACAAACGAGAAAGCGAGCTAATAAAAACGTGGTAAAATGAAAAGATTGTTTCCGAAATCGTCATGTGTGGTTAGACGCTGAAGAAAATTTAAGATGTGGAAGTATTTTCGAGTTTTTCTATTCTGAATCGATTGAGAACCATGTATACATCTCGAGCATCATCGATGGAAAACCAGGCTTTCGTATTGTCCCGTTGTAAGTTTATTGACCACGCGTCTTAAGCTCTTGACCTCGAGCAGGCCGGTTTTCTCGGATCCTTTCATACCGGCGAAAGACAATAACCGATGGGGTTGGCAGTCGTCGAGGGGTGAAGGGGGTGTAAGAAAATCTCGAAACTCATAAAGCGCAAAAGCGACTATCAAGTCGTGGTTATCAATACCCACAGTTAGAGCGTCGCCGTCGGGACGTCGCATGGTAGGCAATTTTCCTGGTGGTTTCGCGGGTGGGAGAGGTCCTCGTGGCGTTAAGGGCTTCAAATGCAGACCTCGAATGTAAGTGGGCCACTGTGGCTGCACGCTTTCGTCCCTTTGTCCCTCTGTGTAGGCCCGCGCTGCACCCTCCCCGTTGCACCCGGGGAGAAGGGCAAAGTGCATTGCGACAGAATGGAGGCGGACGACGAAAGCGAATAATTGAAACAGAGGGGAAAGACAAAGAAGCCGCGCGGAACACGGAGGCTGAACGGGCCGGGGCAATGACGAGAAGGAGCCGGGGATTGTTTACTCCCCACGAGTGAGATGCACTTGAACTTCTTTCGGCAGTTTCAAGAATGTTGTGTCTGAAACCTCGTTTCCATTCCATCGGTTAACGACACATTCAATGCCAGACGAAGGTGATCGTTGTACGCGCGCGCGCGAGAGATAGAGAGGGCGGTTCTTATTCGCCAGCAAGTTCACCGGAGTTCTTCAGGTAATAGATTCGAGGAGCTTAGACGCGCTGTTCGAACGTGATGAATCGAGGTTATGCTATCCCACTTGTTCGTCTCTTTATCTGTCAGGTGTACAAATGAGCTGTTCAATGCAAAATTAGTGTAACTCAATTGTCCGACAATTTGGTTTTACACCACATCTCCAATGCTAAACTTTCATCCTATTAGGTTTACCAGTTAATTCTCGAGTCTAACACTGAATTAGCTGGTGCACTCATTTGAACAGGTTTAAGTGTGAGACTGTATAATACCAATTTACCGAAACAATGGAATTAGAAACGAGAGCAATACAAAACGTGTTTTCGGATATGACAATTGCAAACAAATTCTTACGCGCTAAAATTAACAACACGCGTCTCTGAAGCAACGAGAGTTATCTAACACGAAACGAGCGAAATAAATAATTCGAGGGAGGATTTTATGTGCGCGGTTACTCTTCTGAAAATAATCTGTCGTCAGATAACACGGCGGAATTAAATGTTGCTCGTAAATGTATATACTTAATCTTCTGCTCGGACACATTTAATTAATCATTCAAATAGTATTTTAATTGCATTCGGTAATCCCATTTTGTTGGATATAAATATGTATAGGGTGAGCAAATATTCGATTAACTTTGGTACCTTTTAGAGTATCGATTGCTCGTTTAACGAATATAATTTTCTTATACGTGCCAATTATTTGTCACGTTATTGTTCAAGCATAAGCGACACTTTTCAGAAATTGACCCTCATCCGTTAAAGGTCAAATATCCACGCGTATTAAATACAAGATATTCGTGTTACCATAAGCAATGCCAGAGTTGAAATTGCATTTTCCAATTATTGCTTCGTGCATTACATTCTCCGATTATTGCTTCAACATTTATACAATAATATCGTGAGAATCGAATTCCGATAGCTAATACTGTTCTCCTCCATTATTCAGTAGCAGTTGCTCGAGTTAATTGTTTCTTGCGTTCCATTAATTTCTTGCTTCTTCAAATAATGTTCTTCTTGATTTATTCTAGCCACTTTTACGCCGATACACTCTGCAGGAGTTACAAAGTTTTAGTTAAAAAGTTTTTAGATATTAATTTAATATTTTCTTTATACAAAATCGTATTTCATTCGGTAAATACTTGGTAAACGTTTTTTCAAGAAAAATGTATTCTATACTTATCGCTTGTTACATAATTTAATTTTTGTTGAATTTATTAGGTTTCACAATTTTCTCATAGATAAAAAAACTGTTTGAAAACCACGCTTATATTAAAATGCACTAAAAAGAAGAAAATAATTTTTTTAGGCATTAGTAACTATAATAAAAGCGTGGAGCACTAAACTATATTGATGTAGTCTTCGTGGGCGCTCCACGTTTTTATTTATATTCACAAATGCGTAAAAAATTATTTTCTCCTTTTTAGTGCATTTTAATATAAGCCTGGTTTTTAAAACGTTTTTTTATATATATTTTTTTATTTTATACTATTTAGTCTTTTTTAAATGGAACCCAAGATATATAGTAATACTGGCATGAAATAGTAAGATATAGAAACGCAATATATGGAAATACGCGGGATAGAATGAGGGAATGACTCCGAGAGACGACGTCTCTTGATGGAGTCCGAAATTGTCCGAAATGGAAATGAATAAACGGAACACCACACTGACTGGAGCGGAGTGGGGATGAGTCGGAGTCGGAACGGGTAGTGGAGTAGGGAGCGCTGGCGCGCGGAGTGGGGATCGCTGAACGCGATGACGTACTACGGAGTGTCACGCGATGAGGTGTAACAGTTAATATTATCATCTTTTTTTCTTCTGAACGCACAGTTTTTTTGAAATTTGTTTTTTAACATTGCATTGTCATCCAGTTCTGAGCTATGTTTAAAGTTTCAAGACTCTAGCTCAGGGGTCGGCAACCTTTTGAGTCGGAAGAGTCAAAAATTACAATTTACAAAATTTCAAAGTTTTTAAACAGCCACAAAATTTTTTCTTGCCAACAATAAATAGTACTCGCATAAATAAAGTTTTTTGATAAAAAAACTAATCTATTTATTCATAAGAAAAAACATCCAAAGAGCCGCAGGTTGCCGACCCCTGCTCTAGCTCATCGGGAAGTGGTTTAAAATTCGATTACAAGATTTGTCGCATACAACGACAACGACAACATCGACAACATCGACAACTAGGCAAGTTAATATAAGCGCGGTAATAAAATGATGCGCAGTTTGCGTTCGAATCTTCAGGGAGACTTTTGAAGAGCAATTTCCTGTATGGATTTAAGTGTACGGTATCTTTTTTATGTGCCGTTTCGAATGATCTGTCACTCTTAATCGGGTACCTACAGGGTGTTGTTAAAGCGACGAGTATTAATAATCCACGATACAGGGGAATTAGAGTGTCCAGAATCACCATAGCAATTCGTTTCGTCCAGATTCCCAAGGGATCTTCAGTTGGATCCTTCTTTCCACTGTTTCGCTTAGAAGCTCATAAATCAGTCTGCCGCGACTACTTGAATTCTCCTGCGAATATCGGAAGCGGTATAACGGAACGAATTCCTTTGTATGCCAAGATTTACTCCGTGTGGGTATCTTTTCACGATGTATCGATTAAAGAGCTGTGCCCTGTTATATCGCCCGCCAATGGAATCCGATAGAATCAAATGAAACGTCAGACAGGCGTTCCGAGCTAAGAAGAAGTGACACTGAAAGCGCAAAAAACGTCTCGCCATAATTTAAGACAGATTCTAAAAATTCGAGGATTGCGAATATGCTTCTAGCAACGCTGCAGTTTGTTTATCACATATCTTTTTCTTCTGCTTGCAGCAGGACGAAACATACTGCAGAAAACACGATACACTGTTACAGAATAAGTTACGGCAATCCCACTTGAAATATCGCAACTGGAGGATCGTTAAACTGAAACACAGGATTGCACGAAGGCCATGATGGATCAGGCTGACCGACGTAAGAATTCTCACGTCGATATCGGCGTGGTCGGCGAACCTGTAAACCGTCGGTCCGTGAAAGTCTAACAAAGAATGATGGAATGTTCCTCGACTAGCGCAATGTTTTAGATGGATGCAGGACTATTTATCCTGGCATCGCTTAAGAGGTTCCAATGTACCTTTGAATAGTCGAAAAGCGAAAGAAGTTCAACAATTATTTTTATATATAAAATTGTGTTTCTTTGGAAACCAATATGTACATCTTTATGATATGACATTTACGTAGTATATGCTGAAAAAATGGGTTGTATTACTGAACATCCTAACAGAGAATGATGGAAAGTTCGTTGGCTAGCGAAATGTTTTAGATGGACGCAGGACTATTTATCCTGGCATCGCTTAAGAGGTTCCAATATACCTTTGAATAGTCGAAAAGCGAAAGAAGTTCAACAATTATTTTTATATATAAAATTGTGTTTCTTTGAAAACCAATATGTACATCTTTAAGATATGACATTTATGTAGTACTTACTGAAAAAATGGGTTATATTACTGAGCATCCTAACATAGAATGATGGAAAGTTCCTTGGTTAGCGAAATGTTTTAGATGGAGGCAGGACTATTTATCCTGTGTGACCGACTGAAAAGCGAGAGAAGTTCAACAATTATTTTTATATATAAAATTATGTTTCTTTCAAAACCAATATGTACATCTTTATGATCTTTATGATTTACGTAGTACTTACTGAAAAAATGGGTTATATTACTGAGCATCCTAACATAGAATGATGGAAAGTTCCTTGGCTAGAGAAATGTTTTAGATGGAGGCAGGACTATTTATCCTGGCATCGCTTAAGAGGTTCCAATGTACCTTTGAATAGTCGAAAAGCGAAAGAAGTTCAACAATTATTTTTATATATAAAATTACGTTTCTTTGAAAACCAATATGTACATCTTTATGATATGACATTTACGTAGTACTTACTGAAAAAATGGGTTATATTACTGAGCATCCTAACATAGAATGATGGAAAGTCCCTGGGCTAGCGAAATGTTTTAGATGGACGCAGGGCTATTTATCCTGGCATCGCTTAAGAGGTTGCAATGTGTGACTGACTGAAAAGCGAGAGAAGTTCAACAATTATTTTTATATATAAAATTGTGTTTCTTTGAAAACCAATATGTACATCTTTAAGATAAGACATTTACGTAGTACTTACTGAAAAAATGGGTTATATTACTGAGCATCCTAACATAGAATAATGGAAAGTTCCTTGGCTAGCGAAATGTTTTAGATGGAGGCAGGACTATTTATCCTGGCATCGCTTAAGAGGTTGCAATGTGTGACTGACTGAAAAGCGAGAGAAGTTCAACAATTCGTTTTATATATAAAATTATGTTTCTTTGAAAACCAATATGTACATCTTTATGATATGACATTTACGTAGTATTTGCTGAAAAAATGGGTTGTATTACTGAGCATCCTAACAGAGAATGATGAAAAGTTCGTTGGCTAGCGAAATGTTTTAGATGGACGCAGGACTATTTATCCTGGCATCGCTTAAGAGGTTGCAATGTACCGTTGAATAGTCGAAAAGCGAAAGAAGTTCAACAATTATTTTTATATATAAAATTGTGTTTCTTTGAAAACCAATATGTACATCTTTAAGATATGACATTTACGTAGTACTTACTGAAAAAATGGGTTATATTACTGAGCATCCTAACATAGAATGATGGAAAGTTCCTTGGCTAGCGAAATGTTTTAGATGGAGGCAGGACTATTTATCCTGTGTGACCGACTGAAAAGCGAGAGAAGTTCAACAATTCTTTTTATATATAAAATTATGTTTCTTTGAAAACCAATATGTACATATTTATGATCTTTATGATTTACGTAGTATTTGCTGAAAAAATGGGTTGTATTACTGAACATCCAAACAGAGAATGATGGAAAGTTCGTTGGCCAGCGAAATGTTTTAGATGGACGCAAGAATATTTATCCTGGCATCGCTTAAGAGGATCCAATGAACCATTGGATGGTTGAAAAGCGAAAGAAGTTCAACAATTATTTTTATATATAAAATTGTGTTTCTTTGAAAGCCAATATGTACATTTTTATGATATGACATTTGCGTAGTACTTACTGAAAAAATGGGTTATATTACTGAGCATCCTAACATAGAATGATGGAAAGTTCCTGGGCTAGCGAAATGTTTTAGATGGACGCAGGACTATTTATCCTGGCATCGCTTAAGAGGTTCCAATGTGTGACTGACTGAAAAGCGGGAGAAGTTCAACAATTCTTTTTATATATAAAATAATGTTTCGTTAATGTATAATAGTTCTTTTTATGTTTCTTTATTATATGAGATTTGATTTTAAATTTAAGCTGGGCGAATTTCCGATTAAAACTTTGGAAGAATATTCTAGAGAAATCGTACTTTATTTCAATAAAGTGTGTGTGTGTGTGTTTATGTAGCTCCTTAACGTTCAACGACACTTCACAGCATCGGTGAAGGTTTCTAGAACTGAACCAGCAAGGCGAGTTTCGTTTATCACTTTTACAGCCGGGGGTAATTCATCGTGTTTTGTTTGTAATGGCCGGGTCTCGGTCCACGAGCGACGAAGAAAATTTTAACATGGCGGTCGCTTTAGCACGCGCCATACGTTACACTGTGGCGAGCAACACTGTCACGTTAATATTGATTTCAGTGTGCGCCGGTCTGTATAAATTTTACGTAACGTTCCCTTTTAGTCGCCTAAGTCTTGTCGACTTGTCGATACCGGTGGTATTAAATATATTGCAAAATTTACTGTTTCTTCCCTTTAGTATCTATCCCGGCCGCCAGGGAATACGGATACACTGGCGTACACCAGAGAATATCAAAGCGTTACCTAGAAATACGATAGAATCTCTTACATCCGAATTTACGACCGTGCGGCCAGAGGAATTTCCAAGTTGCGCTAAACAATCGTTTTTTGAACGCTTCGAATGGTAGAGAAAATTATTTTATACTTTTTAGTCCGTTTTTTAAACGTGGCGTTTTTTAAAATTATATTTTATACTTTTTAGTCCGTCTTAAAAACGTGGTATTTTAAAAAAAATTGTTTAAATATCTATGAAAATGAAGATGATTTTATAGAAATTTCGGCCACTGTATTCCCAGATTGCCTTGTTCACATTTCTCTTTCATCGCCCACTATTCTTAACCTCCCTAGCAGCACAAGATATTGTATACACATTCATATAATATCAAAAAGAGATTCAATCTGTTTTTAATATTCAAATATACATACAATATTTATTTTACATTAAGTACCAAATATTCTTTTTTATCCTAACTTATAAGATAGGAAGAAATATTTTTCTCATATTAAAAAGTGTGGCTTAAAAAATATTTAGCCAATATTTTTGTGCTACTAGGGCTATTTCTTAAATGCTGTAGTTTTCTAATGAAATTGAAGAGAAAGCATGGAGTTTTAATTAGAACGACAGTATCATTTAACAGGCGTTCAAATTGCTTGACACAGATGTTCAAACGCCGGCATCGATATTTATTGACCATTTATGTACACGATAAGTGAACAATTTGATGGCACTTTTTACGACATTACCGTGACTCAAATCTCGTATCTCGTCCATGTCTCATATACTGTAAGTCGTGTATAAAAATTTTATTCTCGCGTTTAAAAAGAACAGAGCAATCTGTACAGATTATGGACTGAGCTATGACCGATTAAAAGGATCGAAGCTCAGAAAGTGGGGTACTAAAGCTTGAATGTTCTAAGAGCGGAAGTTGTAAAGCAATTTATTGGAGGGAAACTCACAACGTAGGTAATTAATTCTTTTAATGGACAAATAGATGAAAATAGATACGCATCGAAATGCAAATATGCAACCACGCAGGATTCGATCGTGTATTTTGTTTCCTCGCGAATGAACGGCATTGAACGGCCGATACGTCGTTGATCTACGATTCACAGCACTTTGCAAAATGTTTCCAGGATTCTAACACGTTTTTCACGGGTCTGACGTATAGCTGACCTTTCCGCTATAAGTCAAAGCCACATAATAAAGTTCCCGCCGTTGGCCATTGGTATTCGACAGAAAGAACGGCGTAAATCGTGCCGCTGTCTATCAGATTTGATGGTCGACTGATCGCGGATGGACGTTGCGAGAATTTTTCGAAGACAGAAAATCGCTCACATCTCCCCGTTTTTGGACAAAATATTTCCTGCTCGAACAAGAAGAAAAGGTAATTCTGTCGGAAAAAAATATCGTTGAAAGCGTGCAATAACATTTTTTCGTTTCACGTCTCATTTTCGAGGAAATCAAGTTCGAACGTTCATTGAACGAGTACCGTGCCCCATTTTCGAAAAATTCGAGTTTGATCATTACCTGGTGAGAGCTAACTGTACGTGTTGCTGCAAATTTTCGAAATGAATTCTCCTGTCACGTCCGGTGGTTCAGCCATCGTTAAGAATTAAATATAATCAATGATGTATTACATACACTTTTGAATTTCTTTTTATGTTTAATCTAATAATGTTGTACGAGAAACTAATATTCAATACTCTTGTTAAAATCAAATCGAACTATCGTATATTATACCACATTGCGTGCGATAGAATTAAGAAATTCATACTTCATTCGAATCGTCTTGAGCGAAGGAACTGCGTAGCGAAATTATTTCATAAAATGACCAGATCACTTCCAAAAATAAATTATGATCTAAAATCCGCTGAAGACTGTCCATCGAGAATCGATGAGTAATAATTGTTCGTCACCCCATGTGCGACATAAATGTAATTCGATCTGGCCATGGGAGCTACAGATAAGAAAGCAGCTAAGAAGAAATCGATCTAGGAGATGCGCAGGGTAATAAGATCTAGCTATGACGATTATGACGACAATAATCACCTGACAAAATTGACGAGACAAAGGATTGATTAATCTATAAAAGGGATGGCTCTTGAAGAAGTCCAGTCCAGTCTATATTCAAATTTGTTCAGTTGCGGTTGAGAGACATAAAAGTTCAGAGTCTGAGTTCAATCTTGGAGGTTCAACGAAGTTATATAGTTATAACTTATATAGAAATTGTATAGTTATATAATTATATAGTTACTAACATCAACATCGTCATCTTGTCATCATCATCTTTTTAAATTTTGTTGCTGAAGCGATACACTCCGCCAGCGAGCGGAACAGCGAGCGATTTCTGCAAACCAAATTCTGAGCGAAACCAGCTAACGGTAAATACTAACAATTTATTATAAGATCACAATAACTCTATGTATCCGAAATTTGACGCTTAAAATATAGTTTTGCTTATTTTTATTCAAACAAATCAAAACTTCAAATCATTTTTAAAGAGTATACCCATCTTCGATCTCTTCGTACCAGTTCCACAATCAAAATCACTTAGAATATTAAAGAAATCCTCGATTACCCGAACCGAAGCCGGTGAATGCAGGTAGGTTCAAAACTGCGTTATATCTCAATTATAATCATTTCAATTATTTCAATCTATTTAAACGTAATTTCAATTTTTACTATTCAAAATCTAAAATACGTCCACCTCAGGACGTAACACTCCCAATAGCGAGCAAGTTGTACGTGTCCAACTAACACTTTCGTTTTACAGCGTTGTGATTGTGCTCCTGCCTTTCCTATTTCAAATGGAACCGTCTTCTTAGATAGGACGAAGCCCTTTGAACTTTATTAAAACACTTTCCGTCGTCCCGCTCTCGAGGACAATTAACAGCATCCCGTGAGACTCTGCAATTCAAGGACATTCAGAAGGATTTATGGATTTGTTCGTCTTCGAGCTAAGTATCTGCAGACGTTGTAGGTTCGAGGAAAACGTTCACCTTCTTATTGGGATGCAATTGCATCTACCTTCGAAGAACATTTGGTAGGAGAGTCGTAACTTGGGCGAGAGAGATTTTCGAGACTCCGGGGAAGAATCTTCTAAATCTTCGAACAAATCTGCCAGACGTTTTCTTTGATCGTCCAAGTAATTTCAGGACATTGCTTTTCTCTTATAGACGCGCGTGATTCTCCTGAATTTTCAGATTGGACTGAAGCTCGTTTTCTGTGCTTTGTTTAACGCTGGTGAAGGGAGTAAATTATGTTCACCTACTAAACAAATGACACTTGAATTAAACTTTCGAGTAATTTGAGTAAATCAATGAAAGGCAATTAAAGCTAAAGTACTGTGTCAAATAAACTTTTACGTTGTATATGAACTCTATATCTTTTCCACTGCTCGAATTAATGCAATTTAAATATTGGAGCTACTTTTGTACCAAAGTAGAACAAACTAGTAATCATTAGACTGTGGATCTTTATGTAAAATAAAAATTTTCTGTATCAATTTTAAAAAACACAGGCCAAGGAAAAAGTTCTTTCCTTCATTAATAATTTTAGTGGGTTGAAAATAATCACACATTGGTGTTTCTGAATTCTCTTCGCCTCTGAACTTATTTAAATTGGACTCACCCATTTTTGTTATAAATGCATCAAATCCACAGTCTAGTAAACATTCATTTAATTAGTACTATAAAGACGTATGTGTTTAGAAATATACTATAATATTTTACTCTATCTTTGCGCAATTTGCTCCACCTGTTCATAAAAATTATATCACCCGCGGTATAATAAGAACAGAAGTCAATTAAAGAAGACGTCATGAAACTTTCCGTCGGCTTTTTTACGGTATACAGTAGAGTAGCTGTATTGAAAGGGTGGTCGATCAATAGTCAATCAGACGGACTTCCGTGCTAATCACTTGCAAAATGACTTTACTATCGGCGGAACTATTCGTTCCGTTCCGGTCTAGCCGCCGCAGATGCAGATAGGTGTTCTCAAGGGCAACGAAGCCAATTTACATTCAGGATACGAACTTGCCAAGTTTCTTAACCCTTTGCACCAAGGGGCTTGTATCTGTTCTCGACTTTCTACTTGAAACGCGATTCTCTGACGACCAGTGATGATGCGACTAACATAAACCCGGTCAAAGGTGTTTCCCAGAGTATTCCTATTGTTGTAGAAAATTATATTATAGACAAAACAAGTACACACTGAGAACTGGAAAATTAAAAGCTTAGGAAAATGTAAATTTACTAAAATCATGTATATTTATCATATATTATGTATTATTGTATATTATGTCATGTGACTCGACTAAAAACATAGGCGTAAATAAAAAAGGTTGTGAAAAAGAACTTTTAGTATGTTCTCTGCACTCTTGTCAAAAATATTTTTCACATGATGTAGTAAACTAATTGTTCTACCTTTTTGGTGCAATATTAAAAATGTTATCGTTTTTCGAGGAGTGTCTGAATATTATTGCGAGTGACTGCATGTGTTAGCTTTCAAATTTTTAACTGTATTCTTATGTCGATCGTATATTGTTCTTAAAAACGTTATTTTACGTGATTTCGGCGCACTAGTTCGATCAAGTATTAATAATAGACACTATTTGCAAATTTTCACAATCTCTATTTCAACGTTTCGATCTTCTTTTAGATCATTATCAAGAAATATTTAAAGGAATTGCGTCTGTAAAGTAATAATTGATGTAAAAAATTCAGTTTATGTGGATTTAAACTACGTGAAGTAAATGTTACTTATTTGCTTAGTGCAATGTAAAGTAATATTTAATATTCTGAATTTTAATGAAACACATGTTTAGAAAAAAGCTTTTCTAAACAATTCCTTATACAATTCCTTATATTTCAACGTTTCGATCTGCTTTTAAATCATTATCAAGAAATATTTAAAGGAATTGCGTCTGTAAAGTAATAATTGATGTAAAAAATTCAGTTTATGTGGATTTAAACTACGTGAAGTAAATGCTACTTACTTGCTTAGTGCAATGTAAAGTAATTAAACTTATTTATATCGATCGTATTCTTGTTAATAACAATTATTAATGATATCGGCGCTACGTTTCGATCGTTAAATACAAAAAAAAACAAAAAATTAACGAAGCAATTTTGCTAATTTTCAAGTAAATCGACGTATCGGTCACTGATTTGGACCATTTTCAAGATTATATTGAATTGCGTCTGTAAGAGAAAAATAAAAACAATTTATACATAATGACATACAATTTTCAAAAGTAATAACTATTAAAAGTTTAAATGTAAGGGAAACAAATTTAATTTCACAATTTTTCACTCACTTGCTAGGTGTGATTAAGTATGATAATATGTGAATCGTGAGACTCGTGAAACACGTGTGTTCACCATGTCTGTTTTCACGACACTGATCGTCTTGGCAGAGATCTAGGTTATATAGATCGATACACCGCGGTAAATTCAAAAAATCATAATGTGTCTTTAAACTCACCTAGTGAAAGTTTTTTTATAGTGAAGTTTTCTCATACAGACGCAATTCAATATAATCTTGAAAATGGTCCAAATCAGTGACCGAAACGTCGATTTACTTGAAAATTAGCAAAATTGCTTAGTTAATTTTTTGTTTTTTTGTATTTAACGATCGAACCGTAGCGCCGATATCATTAATAATTGTTATTAACAAGAATACGATCGATATAAATAAGTTTAATTACTTTACATTGCACTAAGCAAGTAAGTAGCATTTACTTCACGTAGTTTAAATCCACATAAATTGAATTTTTTTACATCAATTATTACTTTACAGACACAATTCCTTTAAATATTTCTTGATAATGATCTAAAAGAAGATCGAAACGTTGAAATAGAGATTTTGAAAATTTGCAAATAGTGTCTATTATTAATACTTGATCGAACCAGTGCGCCGAAATCACGTAAAATAACGTTTTCAAATTTTTATTAGAAATAATGTTAAGGACGGGTTATTGTAACTGCGCCACGGTGCTCATGACCGTGCGCGATTTAAATAGCAATTAACGATAGGAATTTCATTGTCATTGAACAGAACCTGTTGCACCGAAGTCACTATCGAGGCCCATCGTTCGATGCCAGCGGATTTCCTTTCCATCGCAGAAACTCGAAAGCAGCGTCGATATCCAGGTCACGTCCGCTCGTGAACTTGATTTGCATCCACGATCTTTAGCAATGACGAAAGGAAATTCCCGCTGGACGGAGGAAAGCCGCGGGTACATTTCATTCGCCTTTTTTTCTGCTGAATCGCGTGCTAATGCTACCTCGAAGTTCAGTCTCCGGGAAGAAATGGGGTTTCAGCGGGCGACGCGAGTTTCCGAGTGCATTTTCCAGAGAGTTTGGATCTTTCGAACAGTGTCGTCCATCATGGAGAAATGGCGCGGCAGTGAGAAACATTTCTTAATATTCTCGAACGATCCGTTTATCAACCAAGAATTTGTTTTTACAAACGTGACATCAGAACATATACGTCAGAACATATGTATATTGAGTATTTCTGAAGATATACAGTGGGTGTACAAAGCATTCGTACACCTTTTAGAAACGAGTCACTTTTGTCAGAATTCAACCTAACAGCTTGAGTTTTTTTGAGACGTAGAAGGATTAGTTCACTAGCTAATGTGTACATAATTTTAATCTGTGCCTGTTTATCTGTTTATATGTGCCTGTAATGAAACTTTAAAACATGTATTTTGTAAATCTAAGTAAGTTATGTACAATGTCCATTTAATTGAAATCGGTTGACGCGTAAAAAAGCTATGGGCGTTGTAAGATGTATAAAAATCTTTGAATTTATATATAGGACTTGCGATTCATTTAAATCACAGATTCTTACAATTTGTGCTATCTTCAATCAATTATATTTCATAACAACCTTGATCGATGTCGATGAGACTTTGTATATTAAACAAGTAAAAGAAACAATTATTTATTATCGGGTTCAATTTGGAAAAAGTTATTCATTTATAAAAGTTGTACGAATACTTTGTACACCCAGTACAAAATTTGTAATCTGCTGAGAGAACTTCAAACGTGGATTGCTTCTAAAGAAAGATATTAATTTCGAGATCAGTCTGAATCATACATTAAATCGTCCAAGTCTACGAAGGTATCTTTGCGTTATTTAAATTTTCCTTTGACCGTGCTCCCCGGTGACTCGAATTCCGCTGTTCCCAAGAAGACAAGACGTTGTCAAGAATTGGAATATTAATTACGTCTAGGATTACTTTCGCATTGGACAACATGGCCTGATTGCGGTGCATATTGTACGAAACAGAAGTTTATCAAAGAGCTATAACGATGCTGTGCCGTGATACCCACCGCAGGAATATTTGATAATACAGCTGAAGGACGATAGCATTAACATGACATTAAAATTTATTGTCGACTATGTGGAAATTGGTCGAGGGAATCGTCAGAGGGATTAATATGCGGCGTCGTAGTGCCAGCCGATTCAAATTCGCAGATAACCATTAAACTGTTCCCTTTAGCACAGGATCTCGCAATCTACAACCACAAATCGTTGCGTGAACAACTTGATGATTAATTGAACAATATAAACATAAGCCGAAGTGCTGTAAAAATCTTCCTCGATGCTATTGAATCGAAAGAACACGCGTTAAAAAGTTTGAACATGTTCATAAAATTGCATTGCAACAGGGCCGAGCACGAGGTCGGAGGATCAGATTGTTATTGAAAGTCTCTTCGCCGTTTGAATTCCTCGGTTTAACAACGCAATGAAATGTCTGCTACAAATAGCCTTATTTGGATGTGTCTATAGCAGGGCCGCGCACTTAGAATCAAGGAGGTCGAGGTAGTTCTGCTTCGATGGAATTGCTTGTTTTGAACTTTTATCGAGTGGCCAAACGATAATAACAGAGCTATGTATACACATAGAGCGCAGCTCGAATAAACGTTCCGCGCTCTTTGCGAAAAGCAGATAGCGTTGGTTAATCCTAAAGGTGCTTACCAAGATAACACTGCACGATATACGACGCAAATAACACGGGAAACCGCCCCATCCCCATGACAATCATCCATTGTCGTTTCAATTTCTTTATCTCCAACCGTAGTTAACCATTGTCTTCGACAAATTGCTTCATCTGCTTCCACAAGGAACAAACTCTGTCGAGACAAATGCTTTTACATTTTCTTCAATTTTGTCGCACTTGTTAACTATCTTGATGTGCAATGTTTTTTTATAAAAACATTGCTTCATTGGCAAATTGCTTCATCAGCTTCCACAAGGAACAAACTCTGTCGAGTCAAATGCTTTTACGTTTTCTTCAATTTTGTCGCCTTGTTAACTATCTTAATATGCAATGGTTTTTGTAAAAACATTGCTTCATTGGCAAATTGCTTCATCTGCTTCCACAAGGAACAAACTCTGTCGAGTCAAATGCTTTTACGTTTTCGTCAATCTTGTCGTCCTTGTTAACTATCTTGATATGCAATGTTTTTTCATAAAAACATTGCTTCAATGGCAAATTGCTTCATCAGCTTCCACAAGGAACAAACTCTATCGAGTCAAATGCTTTTACGTTTTCTTCAATTTTGTCGCCCTTGTTAACTATCTTGATATGCAATGGTTTCTTTAAAAACATTGCTTCATTGGCAAATTGCTTCATCTGCTTCCACAGGGAACAAACTCTGTCGAGTCAAATGCTTTTACGTTTTCTTCAATTTTGTCGCCCTTGTTAACTATCTTGATGTGCAATGGTTTTTATAAAAACATTGCTTCATCTGCTTCCACAAGGAACGCACTCTGTCGAGCCAAATGCTTTTACGTTTCCTCAATTTTGTCGCCCTTGTTAACTATGTTAATATGCAATGGTTTTTGTAAAAACATTGCTTCATTGGCAAATTGGTTCATCTGCTTCCACAAGGAACAAACTCTGTCGAGTCAAATGCTTTTACGTTTTCTTCAATTTTGTCGCCCTTGTTAACTATCTTGATATGCAATGTTTTTTAGAAAAACATGGCTTCATTGGCAAATTGCTTCATGAGATTCCACAAATGAACAAACTCTGTCGAGTCAAATGCTTTTGCGTTTTCTTCAATTTTGTTGCCCTCGTTAACTATCTTGATATGCGATGGTTTTTATAAAAACATTGCTTCATTGGCAAATTGCTTCATCAGCTTCCACAAGGAACAAACTCTGTCGAGTCATATGCTTTTACGTTTTCTTCAATTTTGTTGTCCTTGTTAACTATCTTGATATGCAATGGTTTCTTTAAAAACATTGCTTCATTGGCAAATTGTTTCATCAGCTTCCACAAGGGACAAACTCTGTCGAGTCAAATATGCTTCTACGTTTTCTTCAATTTTGTCGCCCTTGTTAACCATCGTGATGTGCAATGATTTTTAGAAAAATTATCAGGAGTGAAACATCAAGACGTTTGCTATTTTTCCTAACTTAAGTTAAAGGGTTAAAGGATTACACGCACGTGTGTCATTGTCGTGTGGAAATTACAGACGTTGTATTTTCCGAATAACAAGATCCTCGTCCCTGTTTACACGAGGAAATGTATTAACAACATTTAAACACTATTTTTTCCAACATTGGCATTTTGCAGTGTTCGTAACTTTAAGTTCGTTTCAATTTTATTTACGTTTTAACCCTTAGCAGTCAAAGGGTGACTCAGAGTCGCCACTAAAAATTGCTGTACCATTATTCACAATATTAATCACATTCTTAAATACGTTGGTATCTAATCAATTACTAAACATTCATTAAATGAAAGAATTCATATGTGTACACAATGAAATTATTCTAGATCGGAAGAAACGTTTAATTTTCAAGTTAAAATAGCTCCGACTTCAAAGAGTTAGTACTATTTGCTAAATCAAACGAAAACAGAGTTAAAAGTAGAAAAGACAGAGATAAAGCAGACACCGTTCCACTGACAATGAGAATTAAAGTTCACGAGAGTCGAGCGATGATGGTAAATTTTCATACCGACATCAAATGGAGTGATGCGTTCGAAGCAAGATTCTTGTCTGAAAACTTTTACGACTATATTGTCCACAATCTGCCGCGACCCGAAGTCGCCAGGTCCGACAAACAGATAACGATGACTCCTCATTCTAGATGTTTTTACAGATTCCGTTATAAACGCGAGAGCACGGAAACCGAGCGGAACCGCTTGTTTACCGGGAGAACAGTTTCGACAATTCCAACATGTTCCGAATTTTATTATTGCGCATCGGATACCGGGTCGTAAACAGGAACCTTTCGTTCTGTAAATTGTGTGATAGTTAAATATTATTCTAATACTAAGCAACTCCTCCTGAAAATCCGGCAGCCATTGTTCTGTTGTTCACTTTGGTTATTGAACTTTGGCAACGAATTTAAATTTTCCATATACACTGCCGCTCAAAAGTATGTGGACACTTACCATGTTCATGAAATTTGTGATATATAATGTATATTTTTATTATCAAACAATATTTGTTGCTAAAGTCTATTATGAATATGTATGTAATGTATTCTAATAGTACCAAAATAAACAATTTAGTTATTGAATTTTCTTAAATAAATAAAAGAAAAACTATGGGATCACATAGATAGACAAGTCCGAAAACGATGTCCCAAGTCTGAGAAACATTTGTGGGAAATATTAGAATCTGAGTGGAACCTTATTGAAAGTGAAGTAATGAAAAAGTTAATAGCCAGAATGCCACGACTAGTAAACGCGGTCATAAAAGCACGCGGTGGATATGTAGACGAAAAGAAAATATTATTATTTTTTATCGTTATCGGTGAGATATTTAATAAATTATTATTAAAATATGTTCTCCAATACTGTACGAACTGAAATACATACAAGATAATCAAATTTACCAAAGATATCATAACTTTTTTCAGGTAGTTATAAGAATTAAGGAAGTGTCCACATACTTTTGAGCGGCAGTGTACATATTTGTGAACTGTTGCATCTTTTCAGTAAGAAAATATCGTAATCAATCAATCAGTAATGAATAATATTTGTGGAGAAGGAACAGAGATTGTTAGGATGCAAAATTGTTCGAGTAACACAATCATTTTGAACTTTAAAAATCGTTTTAAAAAAGTTTATAGATCTAACAAAATGATGAACGTTGTGTGGTATTGGAAAGAGACATTTAATGTACATCAATTTCATACAAGTGCAGTTGCGCCTGACGGAAGATTAATATTTGCAATTAACGGTTAATGATTGAATCCATCAATTTGATAATTTAATCTTGACATTCGATGAAAATTTTATTTTAATCTCTAAACTCGGTGCTGCCGAATATCGAATGTTCATTATATGTACTGTCAATTCGTGATATCCAAATATTATATGAAATTAGTAACATTTAATTTTCGCATGGACAGCCGCGAATTTATTAAACAGCCTAGCAAAACCATGACATTTCGAACTGATTGGTCGATCTGAAACAGATCGAACGTTAGGTTAGTCTTTGTGTATATATAATTACATGTAATTTTTTCGTTTTTTAAGCTAACAATTAAACGACAATATTGACTCGTGATTAAATCCGGAAAATCCGGCAGCCATTTTTCTGTTGTTGGCAGCGAATTCAAATTTTCCCGTATCTACAATATTTACAGTGACCCGAATTAATATTCGGACGCTCTAAAAAAGACGATAACTTTTTTAATAATGTACTGTACGACTTGAACTTGTTGGGGAAACTGGAGCAATTAGTTTACTACAGGATGTGAAAAGAAATTTTTTCGAAAATTGCAATTGGTCGGAATTCTAGAAAAAATCTTGTTACGGACGGAGGCTTTGCCTACGTGACTTTTGCTCCCTTCTTGAAATCACGTGTCCATGCAGGAGGTCCAGCTCGCATGCCCAAATAAACAGTTTTTTCCCCTTATGGGAAGTGCATGCATCTGGGGAAACATAGACAAGCCTCCAGATTTTCTGTTTACCCCCACTACCATTTTTTGAACAATCTGACTGATATATAAAGGGCTCGAGCTTGGCCTCCACGGGCTTAGTTGAAGTTTGAAAGATAACCTGCACGCGACTATAGTGAGATTGGGTTTCATTCCCTCTCGATCGGTATAACTACAAGAAGTTTAGAAACGCGTTTAAGAAAAGGCAAGTCAAATTCATTTACCCCCGCATATCTCAGTGCGTGAAAAACGAGAGTTCGGGAATTAGCTTCAGCGAAACCATATAATACAATACAGTTGTATTTCCCTTTACCAAAGAATATATTGTACTCTTTACATTTAGATAATTGAGAGTTTCCAATATCTTTTCTACATCCTGTAAACTCCAGTAACTAGCATTTCACCCATTTCGATAAACCTTTACCGCTCGAGGTTTATCAACTATTTTATATAGAGTTACGAGAGCTGAATTTCCCAATACCTTACCTCTTTCCGAAATCCTGTGACACCCGGTGATGAAACAGGCATCGGCTAGTTCACAAATTCCTATCTAGTGGCGACCCTTTGGTGAAACAGACATAGGCTAGTCCACGAAAACCCATTTCCTATCTAGTGGCGACCCGGTGGTGAAACAGACATCGGCTAGTCCACGACTACCCCTTTCTCCTAACCTAGTGGCGACCCGGTGATGAAACAGGCATCAGCTAGTCCACGAAAACCCATCCTGTGACACCCGGTGATGAAACAGGCATCGGCTAGTTCACAACCTTCCATCTAGTGGGACCCGGTGGTGAAACAGACATCGGCTAGTCCACGACACCCTCTGTCTTTCCTAACCTAGTGGCGACCCGGTGATGAAACAGGCATCGGCTAGTCCACGAAAACCTATCCTGTGACACCCGGCGATGAAACAGGCACCGGCTAGTTCACGACCATCCTGTTCACAAAGAACAAACCTCGGCCACGTCTATCCGCCAGCCCTCGGCTCGTAAGAATCTAAAAGTTGCATTTTACTACTCTTTTATGTGGGCCTATTCTTTTATTTGTGTCAATTAAACATATTTTGAAAATTCCGTCAAAACCGGTCGACGTTGCAATGAGCTACAAACATTTAAAGATGGTAAAAATTGCAGATTTTCACGATTTTCGGTAACTGTAATAAATCTAAGGATTCTAACCTCTTTCAATGCCTGTCGTTTTTTAGGCCCACATAAAAAAGGCGTAAAATGCAACTTTTAGTACTTTTTCTACAATTCCGGTCAATTGCAATTTTTGATAAAATTTCTTTTCACATCCTACAGTAAACTAATTGCTGTAGCTAAAAATATCGTAATCAATCAATCAGTAAAGAATAATATTTGTGGAGAAGAAACAGAGATTTCTGAAATGAGAATGGTAATAATGTGAAATGTATTTTTACCGTCATTCGTTCGCTAACAGCACACAAGAGCCAATTCGTTATGTAAAACGTCGACATTGCGGTTACAAACACATTATTATGTCAATTTCATTTTGCAAATGTGCAGAACGGACAGAAACGTTACGAATGCAAAGTGATTTTGCACAAATGCGAATGCAATTGGGAGCTGTACAAAACTTAACCCAGCTTTTGTAACGTTCGCAAGATATGTCAATATTTCCATTTCATTTTAATCCATCTCTGAGAAAAGAAATTCTTAATTTCAATATTAATTCGTTGTACAATACAGATGAACTGATACTACATTTTCTTTCGTTTTTGTAAATGCATCATCGATTATGTTCTGTAGGATATTTCATTCCCCCACGATTTAGGCGATTTCCATCCTCCAGGGTTTTACATTCTTCTATAAATAACATCGGGGCTCGCAGAATCGATAAATTAGGGTCAAAAACGCAATGACGTAGTTTAAAACTTAATAATACTCGCAGAGCATTTATACGGTCAAACTACGTGCAACACTGCACAACATCGTTTCTCTAACGCAGTTTGAAAATCGAGAAAAACTCCGATTCAGAATTTCATTTGCAGTTTTATACAACGGAGCTCTTAATCGCCGAATTAAACGGAGAGGCGTGAATTCTCGGATGGGAACGGTCATTTTTATTGCAGATAAAAAATATGAAAAAAATATATGCAAAATGGCATTTTCAACTACAATACTTCGTTTTTACGAATTCAAATCAATCCGTTTGCACGCAATCTCTACAACAGTGATATGTAAAGGATATGCAAAACAAAAATATTTAAAAAAATGAAAAACCATAATATGAATTTATGATTTCGGCGCCAGGTTCGATAAATCATAAAGAGACAGCAAATGTGCAATTATTTAAACATGTATCTCGACGTTTCGATCCCTATGTGGATCATTTTCACAAAGAACATTTATTGCGTCTGAAAATGATGCAAGAAAATTATAATTTGGCAAAAGTATAACACAGCCGTGTAGATCCAAAAGATCAAACAAAAATAATACACTTACTTGCTGCGGCAAGAAAAGGAAAAAACATTTTAAACGAAAATTATGAGTTACACAAAGACAAACTTCCATCCATGGTGGCAGATATGTAACTGAAACCATGCGCTAACCCAAAAGTAAGAGCGTGAGATGTCATACATATAGACAACAGTTTACTGATTGGTTGGTCGATATCGATCAATGGTGAATCTCAATCACCTCTGGAGGCGATTTTGAACAGCGTGAACTTATAGACATTAAAATAAACATTTAATTGCAACATTATCAACGAAAAAATAACTAAATTTTTTTTGTAAATAAAACTAAATTTTTGTTTCCACGCTCATTGTGATTGTACCGCATTTAATAAGGACGGAAAAGAAAACAAAAAAAACAACATTTGTGAAAATAGAAAAGGAAAAAGAAAAAATTCAGAATCTAAATTATATTGGAAAAGTCATCGTAACACATTACTGATTCAGTAATGCCGCGTAGTAATCATGAATCTTAGGTGTTTCGTACCTAAGATTTACGCTTTGCTGTTTAATAATGTGAATTGTTTCCAATAATAATCTACGTTGTAGGTTAGATTCCTTGTCAGTGATCTTCACATTATTAAAATGAAAACGGTGGTCAAATTTTAATGAGTGCTTCGTTAAAGCAGTATGTTGCGTCGTAGAAAGGAAAATGTTACGTCTATGTTCAGTTATGCGTGTGTCCAAATGCCTGTCTGTTTGTCCAATATAAGTCAAATCACAACCCATACATGGTATTTGATAAACCACATTACAATTTTTTGTCGAAGGTATTTTATCTTTGATGGAAGGAAACCATTTGTTCAAGTGAGACGGTAATATTAAAGATAGTATGGATACCAACTTTTCTAAAGATTCTTTGAATGTCAAAAGAGATATTATTGATAAATGGAATTACCACCGTATTTTCATAATTGATAGGACCTGTTTGTGAGATCTTTTTCTGTTTCAGTTGGGTGAGTAAAAAAGGATGATAAATTTGAAAGATCCTTTCCTTGATGATATTGTCAACTAAAGAAATAGGGAAACCATTACATTCAAGTAAGGTGAAGTGCCCTATGCCTGGGCAGCATGTTTTTCTATTTTAAATTTTATCACTTTAAATAAACAAAAACAATTTCTTAAGAGTTTTAACATACAGTTCAGAGTTTGTAAAGTAACTTAAAATAAAAAAATCATTGTTTAGGTTAATATCTTAATTGTATTAACAAGAATAATTCAAACCTATAGTTGGACATATTAAATCCAATCTAAGCTAGTACCTGGACAGAAGTAAAGCCTATATCGGGACAAATTCAATTTACGAGTTGATCGAGCGTACATAACCTAAAACGTTGGTTGGTGGCGCTGTTGCGCATGACGAATAGAAGATGCTTTGCGTAATATGTAGTATTCTTATCATAGATTATAGTATTGTATTATTTAACCAAATATATATTTATTTTCATTTACTGTTTTAATAAAACTTGTCATAATACAACTTTTAAGGTTAGGTAGTAATACTGATGGATTTAAAATGTAAACATAAAGTATTATTAACGTCACAACCGGAATACATTTTCTACATACGTTATTCAAGCTAATAGAAGACTAATTATACGTACATGTAGTTAAATAATTTGCAAACAATGCGTTGATTTTATTCACAAACACGTGTCCGGCTTCAGGCGTAAGCACATTGCGTATAAGCTTAGAGTGGGACAGCTACTGTCATCGCGTCCCAGTATGGAGTACTTATATTTGAAAACAGTCCTAATCTTGGACATCTAATATTTGGATTAATAATTATGATTTACGTTAAGTTTGATTGCCAATTTATTTTAAAATATCAATATTATTATGCGTGATAATTATTTTTTGTCTGAGGGCTTAAATTATATCTTTTTTTCTAACAAAAGTTCGAACTAGAAATGCACATGATTCGCATGTAAATAGACTATTTTGTATACTGTTTTCGGATGAACTTTGAATTCATTTTTAAATTTCAATTGATATCTTAATGAAATAATATTCACACCTACTTGTAGCTAAGGCCTCAGAATATATAATATAATTCTTTAATCTCTTAATTACTGATTTTACTATGAAAATTCAATTGTCCAGATTTAGGTATCACTTTTGGCCTGTCCAGACTTAGGGCACTTCACCTTAGCAGCTGTAAGGGTAGTTTTACAAAGATACTTTCCCATTCTAGCAAATAAAAAATCCCTAACACCGTTCTATTTGTTATTAATATACTGCGGATCTTCATTCAAAATAAAAATATTCTGCATTGATTGTGGAAAACAGGAATAAAATAAAAATTGATTTCATCCCTGAATGACTTTGTCACGTTACAAAACAACATTACAATATTCTTGAATTTTACGAATCCATTACTGTTTTATATTTCACCCAATTAATTTCTTCATAAATGCAGAAAGATCTGCAGTCTAGTTATTAGGACTGTATAATTAACGGAGACACGAATTCTGTCTTGGTTTTTGTAATTCTGGCCCACTGTGTTGCAACGAAAAACATAGTTCTACGTTAAAGTTGAGCGTTGGTTTACAGACTGTTCAGACTTAGGGCACTTCACCTTATTCTGTTTATAAGAGACAAGTTTTCAAAACCATAATGTCATGAATCAGTCTTTAGGAAGAAATATAAAACTGGAAGGGCACATTGCCACCCCTTTCTCTGTACATTCTCCGAGGGACATAGGCGGTGCTCGATTTTGAAAACGCGTGTCTTTGCCGAGTGGCTGGTCGGGTGTATTGTTCGGGGCTCGCATTTCATTTATCTGTGCGTCTAGACAGACGATAAATGGGATGCGTCCCCAAAATCGCGGTAGGCTGATGGTTGAAATTTTTCGGAGAAAGTTGAAAGCGCGTATTCAGCCGGAATCTGTTTGGCCGTTCGGCTGTCGGACTGTCGTGCGCATCGTAGTCGCCGTAGTTTGCGACTGAACCTTTTGTGACCGGGAATGTTTTCACCGGACGAATTCGACGTTTTGTGTCGCAGGGAGAGAACGTAGACCTCGGCCTCGAATTATTCGGCGACTTTTCGCGCGCACAAGCGGCCGTTTAAATGCGGCCTTTCACTTCTGCCTCTACAAAAGCGCCGCTTTTCACCAGACGATATTCGCGTGGCTTCTGTGCCTCTCACAGAATTATTACAATTACTCCTCTAATATTTCCGCCGCGCTTTTCTGCGCTCGCTCAAACCTTCTCGAACCCCGATACAACAACCCTTCCGTCGGGCAACCCTTTTTTCCCCGAATATTTGACGAGTAGCGACTCGCACAGCTGACAACCATCGATTCTATTATCAAGATATTTTACAGCCGAGCGAACACTGCTGCGAGAAATATTATCTAGATGGTACTCGACCGTTTCGAGTTGAAAAATATTCATTTCTAGAATTTCGATGGGACGCGATTCTCTGTCAACGTTTTTCGAGATCGCTATCGGGATCCAGTTGCTATTTTCTACGTTTTATTTTTTTCGTGCGATGTAGAATGCGAATATTCCAGCTTTGAAGTGTAGATGCAGATAAGTTGAATTCCACAGTTTCTTGTACTTGCTTGAATTCTTTCTCAACGAATCGTGTGCAAGTTTGGTAGAAGGAAAATCGCAAAAAGAACACTTTCCAAACAATGTCCATTACAAGAAAACCCTTTGGGAGCATCTCCCGGTTTCTTTGCTCTCTCACAAGCAGTTCGCGGGATGTTAAATTAGTTTTGAAACAATAATGGTTGAAAGTTATATTAGCCAACGTAATAAGAAATAATGGAAAAGCGTCATTTACTCGGGTAATTCTGTATCGCATGAATGGAGCTAGCTCGCATAATGAACCAGACGGGAGAAATGCGGAAAGCGTCTGGCCCTCCGGCGAGCCAGAACTTGAGGGAGCAAAGGGCATTATGTTCAGGAATTTTGCGATACCCTGTATAGATTTATTGTAAAAATGCCGGTCTTCTAACAGTTACAAAGTTGTATGTTTTTGGAAAACTAATCCATTAAGAATCAATCATCCAATCAATACAAAAATGACATAAGGTGACGGAAGACGACCGACAAGTGAAGTTTCTAAAACTCCCAAGAGAGGTTCTCGTGGATCGAGCATCGAAGAAACGAGATTCCTTAATTAGCCGGGTTCTTGGGCACGTGGAACGACAGCCGTCGCGCATCTGTCACTATGAAACACCCAGCCAATAATTAATCCTTACTGCAGCTGTCGGTTCACGAGGACTGACACGTAATTCTCGCTGCGGGGAACGTGTTACCCACGGCCTCGTGCGCTTCGCTCCCGGAATATTCGAAATTTTCGGTAGATTCGGTGCATTAAATTCCGCTCGGCCAGTCTGGATTAAGTTCGCATCAATTCGTTCGTTTAACTGCGCATTTCCCGCTCTTTTCATGGCGGGAGGACAGAAATAACCCGGTCCCTATTCAGTCGCCCTCATCCGAGGATGACTTACAGCAGTTTCAACAGGTCTCGAAGTTCCGCAACCAGTTGCCGTCTAAACGGAAAGACACACGGTGGTCCAAATATGTCTGTGCGTGTATATATATACTGCTTGAAGCAGTGTCCGTGTGTGTGTGTGTACCTATATATGAAACTCTGTGTCCATCCCGAGGCGGTGAATATTTCATACTATCACATGAATGAGGCCAGCCACGTCACGTTCCTGACCAACTTCGAAATTCTATTTAGCTTAATGCATACGAAAGTCTTGATTGGCCACGCCAAAGCGGCCGACACTGCGGGTATTAATATGTACTCTTCCGCGGAACATCGTCATTAGTCGAGAATCTCGCCGTCGAAATTTCATGAGCGAATGTCTAAGGAACAGACTAAGATTCTCGGCCAAAGAAACCGCTCGACCTTGCCGGCTTCTTGACATTTTCGATAGTGGCACTGGGAACTATTTAGCAGAGAGATCATAGTACACGTAGTCTAACGTGCGGAGGTTTTTTTAACATTTTGTATTGTGATATATTTGGATGTGGCAACAGAAGCTTGAAATCGTGATGATTTATCTGACACCAGCGATAGCCACGAGAAAGTTTCGTTCAGATAGTAACATCTTCGCGAGCAGATCAACCGTTTAACGTGCACCTATTCAAATTACGTTTTCGATTCGAGTGAATACAATCGATTCATGTTTATTAATGATCCTCCGTTCTTCACCGTTTCAGCTCTTTATCTCCGCCTTAAATCACATGATGTCGATATCATCCGGCTTTTGGGTTTATAGCTATTTTATTGTCTCCGAGGAATTGATTTCTAGCCACGGTAGTTTCCTTCCTACGTTCGTTCGACCAATTCGTCACATCGTTTCTTATCCCCTTTCACTTCGTCACCCTTTTTCTTCCCTCGAACCTCCCCTGGAATCCGATTGTATCCGGGTTCCTTTCGCTCTGCTTTTTGTTTGTCCGCTCTTCCTCGGCAATCGTCGGGGAAACTTCCGGAAAGCATCGAAATCCTTCTCGAAGCTGCCGCAAGAATCGAGTAGTTGGAAAATGGTTACGAAAAATTCCTTGAGCAATCAATTAAGCAACTAGCCGCGCGTGCACGCTGAAAAATTTACCTACAGTGGGTGTACAAAGTATTCGTACACTTTTTAAAAACTAATAACATTTTTATAATTGTACCAAACAACCTGATTTTTTATAATCAATTAGAAGCATTGGTTTACGAAATGATATACAAAAAAGATTTATAAATATCCAATTAAAAAAGTTCCGACTACCGATATAAACGAAATACAAACAGAACGTCTGTTCTTGTGAATTCGTTTGTCAACGCATGTGACGTGCCACGGTTGGACAATTTACATGCTGTAGATAACAGAGTGCGCTTGAGCTGGTGAGGAAGAATGCCTCGGAACGTACGAACTATTTAAACCTTCAAACTACTTTAATTTATTTGTATTGTACGTCGCATGTAATTGTCGTGTGGAAATTACACGCCGTTGTATTTTCAGAATAACAAGATCCTCTTCCCTGTTTACACGAGGAAATGTATTAACAACATTTAAACACTATTTTCCAACATTGACTATTACAGTTTTCGTAATTTAAAGTTCGTTTCAACTTTATTTACGTTTTAAAACTTAGCAGTCGAGGTGTCACTACTAAAAATTGCTGTAGCATTGTTCGCAATATTGTTTACATTATCAAATATATTGGTATTTAATCGATTTCTACACATTTAAGTATTGTATGAGGTATTATATCAATTTCATATCCACATAATGAAAAAAAATTATATAGAATGGAATTATTCTAGGTAGAAAGACATGTTTAATTTTCAAGTTAAAATAGCTCCGAGTGCAAAGGGTTAATCCTCCACCATGAATTTATAGTATTAACTGATACTTTACCTACACATTCACTATTACATTATCTATTTTCTTAATTTTTTCTCCACTGCACATTTGCTTCTTCTTTTACCTACAGTGGGTGTACAAAGTATTCGTACACTTTTTAAAAACTAATAACATTTTTATAATTGTACCAAACTACCTGATTTTTTATAATTAATTAGAAGCATTGGTTTACGAAATGATATACAAAAAAGATTTTCCAAAAATTATAATTTACAAGGTTAAATGCAAAAATGAAAAAGGCATTTTTTAAAACTTTTTTATTTGGGTCCTTAATGAAAATTTAAAATGCATGTTTTGTAGATGTATGTTAGTCATACACATGTTGAAAATTTCATTGAAATCGATTAACATACACACGAGCTACAAGCGGTTGAAAATGGTGAAAATCGTAGTTTTCCACGACTTTTGATCAGTTTCTGCTTAAAATCCACAGAATCGTACATCTTTCGACGCCTGTTGTTTTTTCCTGCGTCAATCGATTTCGATGAAATTTCCAACATGCGTATAAAGAACATGGATCTAGAAAACATACGTTTTAAATTTTCATTAAGGGCCCAAATAAAAAGGTTTTAGAAAATACCTTTTCTATCTTTGCATTTAACCTTGTAGGTTATAATTTTTGGGAAATCATTTTTCATATCATTTTGTAAACCAATGATTCTAATTGATTATAAAACATCAGGTCGTTTGGTACAATTGTAAAAAAGTTATTAGTTTTTAAAAGTTGTACGAATACTTTGTACACTCACTGTATTTAGAATGGTTGTACAATAAACGGGTGTACAATAAACATATGTTTTAAATTTTCATTAAGGGCCCAAATAAAAAAGTTTCAAAAAATGCCTTTTTTATTTTTACCTGCAACCTTGTAAATTGTAATTTTTGGAAAATCTTTTTTGCATATCAGTTTGTAAACTTATGCTTCTAATTGATTATAAAAAATCAGGTCGTTTGGTACAATTATAAAAAAGTTATTAGTTTTTAAAAGGTGTACGAATACTTTGTACACCCACTGTATTTTCATGAACGTTCCCAAACAGTGTTCCTCTTACAGTGTTCCTCTTATAGTTCCTCTTAAAGTGGACCTTAGCTATACCTGGTGAACCTCCTCCCTAAAATTGTGCAATTGAGTAAGAAAATAATTCCTGCAAAAGATGAAGTTGATCGGATTATAAACAAGAACGTTTAGTCATAATCAGAAGTCTTTCCTTCAAATATTCCCATTTCTATAAAATTTCATGTTTTTCGCAACTTCAACGTCAATGTGGCACGTCTTCCCATTATCCGATCAACTTTATCTTCTGCAGGAATTATTTTCTTACCCAATGGCTCAATTTTAGGGGGGGGACGTTAAAAAAGTCTCGCAAAGAAAAATTTCACTTTCACTTATAGCTAAGGTCCACCCTAATGTGGCAAGTCTTCCCGACGTCCGATTGATCTAAAACTTTCGATACACACTACCGCTCATAAGTGTTTAGGCACTCCTCTTTCCTGATACCTTTTTTAATATTCTACTATGCGATTTGAACTTTTTTGAGAAGGTAGAGCAATCAGTTTACTACAGAATGTAAAAAGAAATCAAAAATTGCAATTGCTCGGAATTGTAGAAAAAATACTAAAAGTTGCATTTCACAACTTTTTTATGTGTGCCTATATTGAGAATTTGAAAAGTACATTTTGTAGATCTGTGTCAATTATATTATATGAAATCGGTCGATGCGGGAAAAAACGAAAGGCATTGAAAGATGTAAGAATCCTTAGATTTATTGCAGTTACAGGCCGAAAATCGTGAAAAATTGCAATTTTTACCATCTTTAATCGTTTGTAGTTTAAACGACCGATTTTGATGAAATTTTCAAAATATGTTTCATTGACACAGATATACAAAGAGTATTTTTTAAATTTTCAATATAGGCCCACATAAAAAAGTTAAAAATTCAACTTTTAGTATTTTTTTCTACAATTCCAATCTATTGGAATTTTTGAAAAAAATTTCCTTCCATATCCTGTATGTTTTGGCGTCACCAACGTCGCGAAAATTGTAGTAATCGCGATGTGACGCGTGCTCGCACAGTCTTTTAGAATTATGCGAGCTAGTTTAAGGTTCTCGTGATATTTATCACGGCAATAATCGGACCACTGTTTGGTAACAATATATATGTATTTAACAAAGTAGAATAGTTACTGTACAGTGAACGAGAGCGATGTTGATAGAGCGATGGTTCGATAGAATCTAAAGAAAAACGGTAGAGGTCGGAAAACCTGACTAGAGAAATTCCCTCCACGGATAAGGTTAAATAGTGGGGAACCAATAAGCGCATTTAGGGCTGTTTTGGGCGTTATGCAACGCCCACGAGTTGGTATATTGTCTTAACCCCTTAACCTACGATTTACTTTCCAAAAATTTTGGCCGAAAACGTAAACAAGCCCGATCATCGTACAATATTACGGGCTATGCCCGTAATATTCACGTTTGGTCCGATCATTGTACTACGGGCTATGTTCGTAGTTGTAAGTTAAGGGGTTAAGGATAGCTGTTCGGAAAAGTCGGTCCACGTAAGACGACACCAAGTCCGCGCATCTCGAAACCGTCCCATAGATTACGGGCCCCCTAGTGCTACAAATGGGCCTATGCTACGTCACGTGCCATCGAGAGCGGTACAGCCGAGCTAATTTTCCCATGAAATCCGCTAACACTTAACAGTCGTACCCTGGTCGTAAAATAATAAATTTGCTAAAGAGGCAATAGGAGACTTTTCTCAAAGATAACCTCAGCCAATACGACCATAGCGTAAATCCAGACTGAAATTTGAGCTGGCGACGCAACACTGTAGTAAACTATAATTGCTCTAGCTTCCTAAAAAAGTTCAAACCGCATAGTCCAATATTAAAAAAGTTATCATGAAAGAGGAGTGCCTAAACACTTATGAGCGGTAGTGTATCATTTGTTTCATGAAATGAAACAATATTGGGGGGGTGTGCCCAAAATTTCATGGTCGAGAAACAAGGTACACCCTACTGTACACGTTTAATCTTCTTTCTGTGTATAGGGTGCAAATGCACTGCAGGTTGAAAAATTTTCTAGAAATGCTAAATGTTTTAAATTTTCTAGGTATTGCATACTCATCTTTTAAAAATCAATAAAATCCCACAGACATTTATGCAGGCGAATTTTTTTTCATTTTGCTCGAAAAATGTGTGTAGTTCAATTACCCCCCTGTACACGGTTAACATTAGAATGGCAGTACGCCGAGAGAAGGTCAGAAATCGTATTTTGCTGGCGTAGATTATAATTCTGACGGCGGACTGCCTCAAAAATACCAGGATACATTCTAGTCATAAGTTCAACTAAATCTAGGTTAGTCCGAATATTTCCCAAGCGCCACCGGTTTTTATGGCTCCTCGGACAGTTCAAAGTTTCTTTCAGTCAAGGAAACTAGAAAATATTTCGCGTATCCTCGACTATAGATGGAACTCGAAAATTCCCGTACGATTTCGGAACAAACAGGTTTGGACGTGAAATATGAAAGTCGATTGAACTTCGAAAATGTTGCTGCTGTTGCGAAGTTCGCGAACTTACGGGAACCGCTTCCTGAAGATATGTTTTTGTGCTTCAACTGTAATGCAGAAGTAGTTGGAAAGTACGACAGGTATGAGTAATGACCGAACGTCGTAGATTTTACAGCTGAACGTGAGAAACGAGTCTTCGAAGTTTTACGGAGTCGTTAGGCTAAATACGACTTAATCTTTTGTTCGGATATCGTTCGGTTTAAGTGCCTGATTGGTCTATTCATCCAGCAGTTTATTGTACCACGAACTGATGTAAGATATTTTACACGAAGCTCGAAAAATCTGCAAAAATCTAGTCGCGTTGTTTGTAAATGCTCATAAAACGCGCATATATCGCGAAAGTAACTTTTGCGACAACCGGCACCGGATTCTACCCGAATTTCGGAAGAGCTGTTTGCGAATTTGCGGTTGACAAGTTGCGAAACGAAACTTTCGGCAGCGTGCACGCGCTAAGATCTGACAGTTCCGAGTAAACTTGCATTACTCGACGGAAACGCGTTTTTCGGGAAGCCACGGTGATAGAGAACAGACATCGCGAGGCGCTGCATATCCGTTGGAAATGTTTCTAAGGGGCCGATAATAAATAATGCATAGTGTCGCGGACCCACTGAGAGCACTGTAGATATGTAAATAAATTTCCAAGCACTACGTCGCGCATCATAAGAAGACCGAAATGTCACCGACACGCAGGCCAGCCTGCCTCCCCCAGGTTTCCGTTGCCATTCCTTGAAGCAGCAACGTCAGAAAACGTGCCCGGTCCTTTTCATCTCGATCCAACCGAGGCAACAGAAAGATAGAAGAGTGCATCATTCTGCTATCGCGATTTTCTCAAATCCTTTTCACCCTGCAGCCACCCGTACCCTTTTACCATGTTTTCCCTCTTACCACCCATATCTGCCAGCTACCTTTTCTCTCTCTCTCTCTCTCTCCCGCTTCCTCTCTCTGTTCCTCCATGTGACGTATTCCTCGCGCGACACGGAGCTTGGCATCGTGCAAAAGAAAATGCGAGAAGAGTGATTGGAGTTCCGTAAGTCAAGCGTAATGCAGGCGCCGCGCGTTGCTCGCCCGATCACGGATTGGTACATAACGCTCTAAACTATGATCAATCATGCCAATCTTTTCTGCTATGCGAATGCCACCGATGCCTGAGCGACAGGTTGTTCCTTCGCTACGTGAATCTTTATTGCCGGCGTATGAAGAAAATGGGGGAACTCGGAGCATAGTGTTCAGAGCGTTCTACGATGTCTGACCATTCAGTGATTTGGCCTATAATCGTCCGACATCGGATGCACTGTGCTCGAACCCTTACAGTGTTACCTGTTTAAACACTAATGAACTAGTGCCCCACGGCGTCGGATCGATTAGGTGGGAAAATGAAAGCTTTTACCTTTTCGTTCTACGTAATTCTTTTGTTCGAAATGGATGCAATTTCCAGATACGTCGCGTCGTGCCCATTTCATCCCAGTAAGCAATATAACATCTATAAACTGGAAACTGTTATGTAATTTATGTTCTTCAATGTCTCCTGGCTGCAATATTGCGTGCAGACGTTCAGTGTTTAAACGAATTTAAGTGTACACACAATATTGCAGCCGTATCAGACACAGACGCACACGAATCACATAACAGTTTCCAGTTTATAGATGTATATTGCTCGCCAGAAAGAAATGAGCACGACCTATCTGAAAATTGCATCCATTTGGAACAAAAGGATGACAGAGAACGAAAAAGTAACAGCTTTCATTTTCCCACCTAATCGATCCAGCAACGTGGAACACCTTCCTCGGAAAAAGCGAAGAAAACTGTAGCCAGCATCCGATACGAAAGGAACTAACACCGACAACCACTCTCGCGTTTCCGCTTCATCGGTCAACCGTCCGACGAATGCGATGTAAATGAAAAATCGATTCTATTAGTCGGCAACATTTTCTTTCTTCCTTCTCCTTTTTTTCTTTTTTGTTGTATTTTTTCCTTCCAGTCTGTTCCGCGGAATCTGCCATTTGCATAAAGATGGAAATGGTATATTCGCCACGTGTCGTTCGAGGTCTCCGGGCATTCGTATTTTCACGGAATTGAAATCTCGACTTGATCCAGAACGCGACAAATGAAACTTCCGTTGCCGCGGATGCGAAACCGATCGTGACTGATTCGCGGTACAAATAGAAAACGCAAAACCCGGAAAACATTTTTCTGCGACCGCTACTCCCTGAACTCGCGACACGAATTCAAAATGCTCATTACGAGATGCCGGTGTGATTAATGTACAGGTATAAATCCGACTTTCCTCTATCTTTTTTCCTGTGTTATTAATAAACAGCGGATCTTTATAAATAAACAATAACAATTTTCGGTTTGCACTCACCAGTTTCAGCCACGCGTTTGTCGTCAGTATTTGATTCTTCTCATCCTGAAACAGAGATAAAGAAACCAGTGATTAATATTAGTTGAACCAAATTGTTCTTTGAAACTCAATTATCTGTTTCGACACGAATACAAAGTTATTGTATCTGCATACAGTGACTCCCACTAATATTCGGACGCTCTCAAAATACCGATACCTTTTTACCACGTTTTTATTAGCTCGCTTTCTTGTTTGTCTGTTTGTTTGTTTGGTACAAATTTTGCAATTGATTTTAAACTAACTCCCGATGAGCTAGAGACTTGAAATTTTAAACATAGCTCAGAACTGAATGACAATGCAATATTTTTAACAAATGTTTTAAAAAAGCCTATGCGTTCAGGAGATATAAATTATTAATAATTTGAAACTTTGCACCCCCCGCCGCGTGACGTAGTACGTCTTCGCGTTCACCGTCCCCACTCTACTACGTGTTCCCACTCTGAGTCATCCCCACTCCACTGACCCGCTTCGCACCGAAGGAGCTCAGTGTGCGTCAGTGTGCGTTCGAGCTCCGTGCGGTGTTTACAAAGTTACTACGTATTATTATAGTATAATGTTTGTGTACCAAGCGAAAGAACAGTTACACCGAAATTCTCCGTCGAACCTTTATCTTTGACATTTTACCACGGCGTTCGTTTTCGATATGACGCGTCGCAATACCGTCTGAAATTTACTACATGTCTCTGTTATAATCTCATCAAAATGTTCAAAATCGATTGTAAAATTTCACACATATAAGGCTAAAAAGCAGAAAATAATTATTTAAGTAAAAATAAATTTTTTTAAAATACCACGTTTTTAAAACGGATTAAAAAGTATAAAATAAAATTTTTAAAAACGCCACGTTTAAAAACGGACTAAAAAGTATAAAATAATTTTTTCTAGCCCCATACAGATTCCTAACCCCGTACAGATAGTCCTGAAAATTTGTGATTGTGAATTTTAAATAGCTATGAAAATATTTGTAAGATTTAAAACGAAAAACGTGGGGCGCATGCAATAGATAATTGATGCATGAACACCTAAATCACTAACAATTTTATTGCACTGCAAATGATACGAACTGTTTTGCGAGTTTTCTCAGCGGCAGCTACTCTCTATACTCCTTACTATGTATTATCTTGCGCCCCACGTTTTTCGTTTTAAATCTTACAAGTATTTTCATAGCTATTCACAATTCACAATCAGAAATTTTCAGGACTGTCTGTACGGGGTTAGGAATCTGTATGGGGCTAGAAAAAATTATTTTATACTTTTTAGTCCGCTTTTAAACGTGGCGTTTTTTAAAATTTTATTTTATACTTTTTATTCCGTTTTAAAAACGTGGTATTTTTTAAAAATTTATTTTTATTTAAATAATTATTTAATATTGGACTATACGATTTTAACTCTTTTGAGAAGCTACAACAATTAGTGTATTATTGCAGGATGTGAAAAGAAATTTTTCCAAAAATCGCAAATGGTAAATCGCAAATTGCAGAGAAAATACTAAAAGTTGCATTTCACAACTTTTTTATGTGGGCCTATATTGAAAATGTAAAAAATACGTTTTGTAGATCTGTGCCAATTATATGCACTGTGAAAGTTTCATCGAAATCGGTTGATGCGGGAAAGAACGACAGGCATTGGAAGAATCCTTAGATTTATTGCACTTAGAGGTCGAAAATCGTGAAAATCTGCAATTTTTACTATCTTTGAACATTTGTAGCTCATTGCAACGTCGACCAATTTTGATGAAATTTTTAGAATATCTTTAATTCAGATCTACAAAACGTATTTTTTAAATGTTCAATATAGTTCTACATAAAAAAGTTGTAAAATGCAACTTTCATTATTTTCTTTACAATTCCAACCAATTGCAATTTTCGAAAAAATTTCTGTAGTGAACTAATTGCTCTAGCTTCCGAAGAGAGTTTAAATCGTATAGTCCAATATTAAAAAAGTTATCGCTTTTGTTTAGAGCGTCCAAATATTAGAGGGAGTCACTGTATACTATGCAGTGAAGTCTTGATCTAAGAAAAACCCTCGGGTCCGTGCTGTTTCTTAGATCGCGTAGTTCTACAATTTTTTGTGACTCCGACAAGAAAAAGAAATAAGAGTCAATAAATCAATAAGTATGTAGTAGATCGTTTTTTACGAGATGAGTGTGCAAAATCTATGCGGAAACGAAGGCAAGCGTTAGAGCGGGAAGTGAAGAGCAAGGCCAGCAACTCGTAAAATTCATGCCAAAAACTGAAGGGAGCCAATAACCGCAAATTGCCAGTGCAACCGTTCGTTTTCCAGTGCTCTGCATGGAGGCGCGGCGCCCTCCACCACACTCATCCAAACTTCAAAGTGATTTATAAATCGAATATACTCCGATCGTTGGCGTCAATGGACAAACCGCTTTGTACACCTGCGATCACTCTGAACGAATTAGTTACCGCACACTTCACAGACAGGTAAACCTGACACATTCGCTTCTTAAATCGCGGTCGGAACTTCGTTGGAGAATCAAGAAATGCCGCGTGCAAACTATTATAGGGAGTGTTCCCCTAACGCCGCACAATCAGATGAACCGACTTTGACGGCAGAGCTGGGAAATATTTTAAACAGTTTCAGAGAAAAACTCAAATATTTCGATAAGCACTATTTCAAAATACTACTCCCTCTGTTCCATAATAATAGTAGCAAGTGAATATTTAAACGGGAATTATTAACGAATGCAACTGCAAGTTATGTTGTAGCGCAAAATTGCGAAGCCTTCAATCAAATCAATGTTGTTATTAGGTTAACCTAATTATTACGAATTATAACCAATTTTCTAATTTCATCCGCTGATCGAAATCAATTGTTTTACTTCAGTTGAATATCAACCCATCGTAAAAGTAAGATGAAAAGAAGCAAGTTATGCTGGAAGCAATGAAGAACGATGCCTCCAATAATTTTAAGCTCGCGCATATAGGGAAGGCAAAGCTTCGCAGCCAAGGGATCCTACCTACAAGTTTAAATGCTGTAATGAAATTATTGAAAAATCCAGAAACTATCTGAACACTCAAACTAAAAATTAGAAGTAATATTTTTAATTTATTGCTTAATGAAATCTAGTTTTTTGATAACAATGTCCAACAAATTTCAACTTCGAGGGGAAAAACAATTCGATTAACCTGTGCAGATTGAGTTTGGCGTGTGCCATTACCGAGGCAGGACGTATTTATTATACAATTTCGTGCTTGCGTGTACGGCGACGGCACTATCGGAATCTTTATTATCTAAGATCTAAGTGTTGCTTCTCTCACTGTGTTTGTACTTGTGTCTCTGCCGTCAGAGGCACTTGTATCGATAATGCCCAAAGTTCAAGTATATCAAGTTCAATAAATTCTACTAAAAGCGTCCTACGCGCAAATTACTACACAAGTGGCCGCGCCGTATCCCGTCGAACGATCGTTCTACTGGTGATGCGCCACTGGCGGAAACTCATGTCGGGCAAAGATATTTTGCTTTCTGGTTCGGTAAAAATGTCGACGTTTCAAACTTCAAAGGGGGTTTCTCAAGATAAAAGTCTGCTCTATCGCGTGATATAGTTCGATTTTCCGCTGGACCCTAATTTTTTGAGATAAATTGAAAAATATCCGCAAAAATTGGTGCAAAAATGGTGTCTTTCGGTCTTTAATGATTGTTTAAACATGTTTAAACATGTTTAGACAATCATAATGTACTCATATTGGATATCACTATATTCGGGAAAGTCTAAGGAATCTTTTGCTGTAAAGATCAATTCAATATCTTTTATAATAACATCACAATCTTTGTTTAAAGTTGAAAAATATGTGTTTTTTTCAAAGCCATGTTTCTCAAAAACTGTGCGTGTAGGAGAAAAATTAAGGACAGATTCGGAATCAGCGCAAGAAACTCTATAAGAACCATCTAACAGTAATTGTGGAACAAATTTGGTGTTGGATAGAGTAATACATGTTGCGTTCTATATTTACTTTCTTTCGCTACTATTATTATGGGACAAATTAAATTCATCAACTGCTACTATTATTATGGGGCAGAGGGAGTATTTCATTTAATGCATAATTTTACAAAATTTTACGATCTAGTTAACCAAGAAGATCTTGTACTAGAAGCAATTAAATATATGTAGCACTGTTTCAAATCAATTTCTGTGTAGTTTAATAAACGCAATGCAATTTTTCATCTTCACTAAAACTTCTTTTACCATTGTTTAATGTAAAGAGAATTATTATACTAAAATTACAGAAAACATGACCTACTAAGCATACAAATTTTACATTACAGCCTAAAGGCTAACTATTTACTATTTACTATTCATATTCGCATATAAGAAATAGGGAATATGCTGCACTGATTCCGCAGTTCTAATATTTAAAATGAAATGCTCCGCAGTTGAATCGAAATTTACGCTCGATTTCCAGCTGAAAGTTTAATTGGACTCAAGGTCGATCTTTTATCCGGATCAAAGTGAAATTAGCTCGACCAGTGGCGTGTGCAATTTTCCAATCAAAAAGCACATCCGCTAAAAATATCAAACTAGAATTGAAATGTGTTGAACGCCGGATATATTCTAATTCTAACGGGAAGTGGTTTTTCTTAAAACACGACGTCGGGAATGCGAGAGATTACGAAATTACCAGTCGAGAATTCGTTAGGCTAAGTAAATTACGCGTGTTCCGCAGATACTTTCCCCTCGTGTTAGTTTGGAACGAATCCCACATAAAGTTTGTTGCCTGTACAGCTTGGTTTAATAGAATAACCGCTCGTTAAACCGTGAGTACCATGAAAATTATACGCCCGCTTTTTTGCTCCCTGAACTTTCAATAGTCTGCTGTTTCGGCATGAAATCGATGCTTGCTTTATGGTCGATTCACTGGTAACGGTTGACCATTAAACTCGGCTCGTTTGAAAGATTATTGCCGTGGTCTTTGTTATCATTTATAGTAAACTGCAATCTGTTGGTTCTGGGTTGCTCCCGATACATTATTCAATGCAGAAAAAAAAATTCGTTTTTCGAGACGTAACTTTGTTCCAAGCAGCTTTTGTGATTAGCCGGAAGCAATGAGCGTTGGCGAATTGATAAAACTGAATATTTTATATAGATGAAAAATCAAAGTTGAGTTCACTACAATTTTATTGAATTTAGAAGAGGAAAAGAACGTATCCAAATGGCTAATCATAGAAGATCCAAATTTTTCTAACAGAGGGACCTCTGAATGTACGTATAGTTTTTTTCATTTTTTATTAAAATCGATAGATCGAAATATGAGTGCTCATATTCTGCAGTGACTTCGTCCATCTCACGGTTCTGCGCTACTCAGATCCATATTTCATCCGCAAGCACATTAGGGACATGACTCTACATCTGTTTCCAAGGACCAACAGGTGAATTTCGGCGCAAAATAAAGGAAATATTGGCTAGGGAAACCTCGTTCAATATTCTACTTGATATTAGTAGTTTCGGTAGCCCCACAGAATGGCCTCGTCAGCATACAAGATTCTATATTCCGAACCAGTATCACTCTAAAACAGAGAAGCTAGGCAAAAAGACTATCACTGAATTGCTTAGTTCGTTTATAAATTTCATGTTCTTAGATCAAGTTGAAAAAAACATTGAAAGCGACAAAATTGATACTGGAGGAAGCTGACCGGATACAGAACGATTTGCATTACAGTATAAAAATTTGTAACGTAATAGCAAGGTAAATATCGACGGGAGCATGATTAATTGGTGTTTAATAGATACGTTCTGATGCACGAAAGAGCAAGCAGGATTATTGAAAATCAATAAGCCGTCGAATTATCCAATCAATCATCGTGAAACAATTCACGCTATAGACGTCTACTCTAACGAAAATGGTTGTGAAGGCATTAGATACATATTAGGTTGGCAAATAAGTTCGTTCGGTTTTTTACAGTGGAATAAATCACAAAAGCCGAACGAACTTATTTGCCAACCCAATAAGGTGAAGTGCCCTAAGTTTGGACAGTCCAAAAGTGATACCTAAATCTGGACAATTGAATTTTCATAGTAAAATCAGTAATTAAGAGATTAAATAATTATATTATATATTCTGAGGCCTTAGCTACAAGTAGGTGTGAATATTAGTTCATTGAGACATCAATTGAAATTTAAAAATGAATTCAAAGTTCATCTGAAAACAGTATACAAAATAGTCTATTTACATGCGAACCATGTGCATTTATAGTTCGAACTTTTGTTAGAAAAAAAGATATAATTTAAGCCCTCAGACAAAAAATAATTATCACGCATAATAATATTGATATTTTAAAATAAATTGGCAATCAAACTTCACGTAAATAATAATTATTAATCCAAATATTAGATGTCCAAGATTAGGACTGTTTTCAAATATAAGTACTCCATACTGGGACGCGATGACAGTAGCTGTCCCATTCTAAGCTTATACGCAATGTGCTTACGCCTGAAGCCGGACACGTGTTTCTCAATAAAATCAACGCATTGTTTGCAAATTATTTAACTACATGTACGTATAATTAGTCTTCTATTAGCTTGAATAACGTATGTAGAAAATATATTCCGGTTGTGACGTTAATAATACTTTATGTTTACATCTTAAATCTATCAGTATTACTACCTAACCTTAAAAGTTGTATTATGACAAGTTTTATTAAAACAGTAAATGAAAATAAATATATATTTGGTTAAATAATACAATACTATAATCTATGATAAGAATACTACATATTACGCAAAGCATCTAGTATTCGTCATGCGCAATAGCGCCACCAACCAACGTTTTAGGTTATGTTCGCTCGATCAACTCGTAAATTGAATTTGTCCCGATATAGGCTTTACTTCTGTCCAGGTACTAGCTTAGATTGGATTTAATATGTCCAACTATAGGTTTGAATTATTCTTGTTAATACAATTAAGATATTAACCTAAACAATGATTTTTTTATTTTAAATTACTTTACAAACTCTGAACTGTATGTTAAAACTCTTAAGAAATTGTTTTTGTTTATTTAAAGTGATAAAATTTAAAATAGAAAAACATGCTGTCCAGACATAGGGTACTTCACCTTAGTTCACAGTTCATTAAAACCGTGTTCACCCTAAAAGAATTTACAAGTACTCCCTCTGTCCCATAATAATAGTAGTAATTGATGAATTTAAATTGTCCCATAATAATAGTAGCAAAAGAAAATTAATATAGAACGCAACATTTATAATCAAAAAACTAGATCACAGGAAACAATAAATTAAAAATATTACTTCTAATTCTTATTTTGAGTGTTCAGATAGCTTCTAAATTTTTTCCTTGGCTGGGTTAGCTTAAAATTATTGGAGCCATCGTTCTTCATTGCTTCCAGCATACCTTGTTTTTTTTCATCTTACTTTTACAATGGGTTGATATCCAACTGAAATAAAAATTGAAAGATGTGTCAAAACAAATGACAGATGTCATGAAACATGGATTTTGATTGAGCGCTTCGAAATTTTGCGCTACAACGTAACTTACAGCTGCATTCGCCAATAACACTGTCCAACAGCCAAAAAGGATTTCGATTCTCACAATGCAATTCTCATAGAGTTTTTTGCGCTGATTCCGAATCTGTCCTTAATTTTTCTCCTAGACGCACAGTTTTTGAGAAATTTGAGTTTGAAAAAATGACATATTTTTCAACTTGAACAAATATTGTGATGTTATTATAAAAGATATTGAATTGATCTTTACAGCAAAAGATTCCTCAGACTTTTAAACATGTTTAAATGATCATTAAAGGCGGAGAGACACCACTTTTGCACTAATTTTTGACGATATTTTTGAATTTATCTGATAATGGATATCACTGTATTCGGGAAAGTTTAGGTTATGTTCGCTCGATCAACTCGTAAATTGAATTTGTCCCGATATAGGCTTTACTTCTGTCCAGGTACTAGCTTAGATTGCATTTAATATGTCCAACTATAGGTTTGAATTATTCTTATTAATACAATTAAGATATTAACCTAAACAATGATTTTTTTTATTTTAAATTACTTTACAAACTCTGAACTGTATGTTAAAACTCTTAAGAAATTGTTTTTGTTTATTTAAAGTGATAAAATTTAAAATAGAAAAACATGCTGTCCAGACATAGGGCACTTCACCTTACTTTCCATCGTAACTGATGTGTGAGTGCTTCATTTCTATCTACGAAAGAATTGAGTCATTGTCGCGACATAATATTTCTCGTCAAGTCAGACATCTAGACTTATTTCTGAATGAGCTTCATTCACAGGGTCTTTCATTGAGTAGCGTTATTTGAAATTATAAAAAATGCTGTCTTTTTACAATTAACATTTCTTTACAATTTTACTAACCACGTGTAGAAGAGTGACAACTCTAATCTTCGAAAATAATACGAATGAGACCACCTCTTTCTTGTAAAATACACTCGATTGAAAATCGTTCAACAATCAATGGTAAGATGTATCTGAAAAGCCGGTGGCTTTTTGATTAGGTGCAAAATTTACATGAAGCAAATAATAGAGGTTCAAATATTGTATGGATCAACTCGATCCACGTTTGACGTAACTGAGTATACATCATTAAGTAGGGCGCGTCGAGTGTCGAAACTAATCGAAATTGTTTCACGTGGACGCCTTTGGTCACGGGCTGTGCGTCGCTCTAGCATAATCTGCGTCTCCATTCACCTCAAAGCAGACACCAATCGAAGATATCGATTCGAACGAATCAACGCGACGTCGCCTCACGTCGAAATTTCTACCAAACTGTAGGGGAATACCTCTCGTGGAACGATTAGAATGCGATTTTTCATGACTGGTAAACTCTCGACCCTAACATAATACAATAACAATAAATTTATAACGGTAAGCTCGCGAATATGATTTCTTTTGTTCTTCTGTATTTGGAAATTTTGAACCCTGCCCACATTAGGCTACTTTCCTCAGTTCATGCAAGAGCCAGATTGAGATCCAGTGTTCAGCCCTATCGTCTCTCAGAAAAGTAAGCCAGTGCCGCTCGAATTAAACATACTGAATACACTTAAAGGTATACCTATTCGCCGGAATTCTATTAGGAAAACTGTGGGCGTATAAAGGGCTTAATCAAATCGTCAGTGAGGAGCGGCGGGAGGGTGGCGGGGGTTAGGAATAGAATTGCGAGTAATTACGCGACGAGCGAAACGCAAACATCGGTGGGTTTGGGACAAGTCGATCGGCAACGAGTTGTAAATTATTCTCGACCGCGGCGCTTGTCCCAGTCGATAAATGAAAACGGTAAATCTCGTTTCGATACCCGGTGCCGTTTGACCATGAACTCCGTATTTATGGTCGGCATAATGGAAATTGCGCCGGCCCTGTTTCTCTTTTCGTTCGCCGACGAGCCGGGTTCAGCCGCGCTGTCAGCTCTTCGTAATCTATCGAGATTTCTCGCCGATTTTCAGTGCCCCGCCTGCTCGACCCCCCACCGCCCGCTCCACCCAATCCATCCCGTTTCCTCGGACCGCCCACCACGTCCCGGTTCCGCGTTCTTGTTTCGAGGCACACGAACGAGTCCTTGTACACCGACAGAGGCTCGGGTCCGTTCAAAGGCGCACGGCCACAGCAACGGCGCAAAGTGACGAGAAGCTTTTTCATCAGCATCGCAATTATAAAATGGTAAAGCGTGCTCATCATGTTACCTCGGCCTACGCCATTTTCGCGTGGACGTTGCGCATCGCTTTCAATGAGGAGACTGATCAGCGAAATTTCCTACCGCGGCATCCTTACTTTTTACTTTCCCTTGCCTTCGCCACTATCCCCGGTGGGGCTTCAACCCCTTTTTCAGTTTTATGTTTCTCAACTAATTTCTGCAGTCCCATGTAAAACGAGAGTTTAATTCGGGAACGCGCGCGACATTAACGAGGTTGTAGTTCGCCGAATTATTGCGGAACTCCCTCGGCTCCTCTTTCCGGCACATTAACCCGAAAAGAAGTCAATTGAATCCACGGAACTGTAAGATCGATGGAAAATAGAGATAACGCGGCGCCAATGAATTTTCGATTTCGCGCGATTCCCTCCGACATAGCGCTATGGAAATTCAAATGTTCGGGCTGGTTTGAATACGAGTTTCGGGTGAACGGTTCACGCTTTCATTAAATACCGGCAACGATGAAGGTTTTCTAACTGTTCGCGGATGACGAAGTTTTTTTTTCCTGAAATTTGTAAACGTTCGAAAATATGAAAACAAAATATTTCACAGTATTACGTGCAAAGAATGTTCGAACACGTCTGTGGACAGAAACAATAATCAAATACTAATTTAAATAAAAATAAATTTTTCAAAAATACCACGTTTTTAAAACGGACTAAAAAGTATAAAATAAAATTTTAAAAAACGCCACGTTTAAAAACGGACTAAAAAGTATAAAATAATTTTTTCTAGCCCCATACAGATTCCTAACCCCGTACAGATGGTCTTGAAAATTTGTGATTGTGAATTTTGAATAGATATGGAAATACTTGTAGGATTTAAAACGAAAAAGTGGGGCGCAAGATAATACATAGTAAGGAGTGTAGAGAGTAGCTGCCGCTGAGAAAACTCGCAAAACAGTTCATATCATTTGCAGTGCAATAAAATTGTTAGTGATTTAGGTGTTCATGCATCAATTATCTATTGCATGCGCCCCACGTTTTTCGTTTTAAATCTTACAAGTATTTCCATAGCTATTCAAAATTCACAATTACAAATTTTCAGGACTATCTGTACGGGGTTCGGAATCTGTATGGGGCTAGAAAAAATTATTTTATACTTTTTAGTCCGTTTTTAAACGTGGCGTTTTTTAAAATTTTATTTTATACTTTCTAGTCCGTTTTGAAAACGTGGTATTTTTAAAAATTTATTTTTACTTAAATAATTATTTTCTGCTTTTTAGCCTTATATGTGTGAAATTTTACAATCGATTTTGAACATTTTGATGAGATTATAACAGAGACATGTCATAAATTTCAGACGGTATTGCGACGCGTCATATCGAAAACGAACGCCGTGGTAAAATGTCAAAGATAAAGGTTCGACGGCGAATTTTGGTGTAACTGTTCTTTCGCTTGGTAAGCAAACATTATACTATAATAATACGTAGTAACTTTGTAAACACCGCACGGAGCGCGAACGCACACTGACGCACACTGAGCTCCTTCGGTGCGAAGCGGGTCAGTGGAGTGGGGATGAGTCAGAGTGGGAACACGTAGTAGAGTGGGGACGCTGAACGCGAAGACGTACTACGTCACGCGGCGGAGGGTGCAAAGGTTCAAATTATTAATAATTTATATCTCTTGAACGCATAGGCTTTTTAAAAAATGTTTTTTAAATATTGCATTGTCATCCAGTTCTGAGCTATGTTTAAAATTTCAAGTCTCTATCTCATCGGGAAGTTAGTTTAAAATCAATTGCAAAATTTGTACCGAACAAACAGACAGACAGACAGACAAGAATGCGAGCTAATAAAAACGTGGTAATAAAAGACAAACATTTTAATTTAACAGATAAAAACAAAATTTTTCAATCAACTTCTTTTAGTTGCAGGCGAAAAATCTTTGTTCTGTTGGTACTTTAAATTGCGTTTGAAGCCTTAATTACAAGTGAAATTACAATAACTTCCCTATAAAATCGGGAAGTTAAAAATGGATTCCAGTTTAAAACGAAAACATTAATATCTGAATGAGCGGATTACCCGGCGTACAGTCAGGTTCACCTCGGTCTCGCGCCGGAAAAAAGGCAATAGTAATACGACGAGCACGACGAACCCGCTAATTAATTCCATTTGCTAAAAGCACAAGTTCGGCGCTGAGCTTTTTTCGGCGGAACACATTACACTAGCCCATTATTTGACGGTCCGTGTCATCTTTTTGCCCGCTCATTCAATCCGACGCTTTCCAACATAAAACAAGATGCGCCGAACAGGAACTGTGCGCCAGAGCAAAAGATATTTCTAAGTGGAGCAAAACCAGTTTCATTACCTAGCTGGCTTTCTCTGTGCTCCAGCCACCGTTCCTTCTAAGTCGCCATTACTCAAGCTGGTCTCAGGTTTTGTCTCGTGGCTTCCGAACGATCTTCGGCGATTCCGAGCTTTGCGAAATCGAGTGTCTTTTATTCGAAATCGTTCAGTTAGAACAGCTTACTTCATAATACAAAAGTAGAAAAGTGTTTTATTACAAAAATGACTTCTGCCAACTTCTTTCCACCTAGTGAAAGCCAGCAAGTTTGGCTTACGTCAAAGTGACTGGCATGTATTGTTTTATAAGATTCACAAGACTGAGTTGCACATAACAACACATTTAATTCGTTGTTTAATCATCTTTGCAAGTTGAAAATATTCTACTGATACATTTAAATTGCACCAACTCAGTTTTGTTATAAATGCATAAAATCTGCAATCTAGTTTCCACAGATACTAGATTTTTTCAACTAACACGATACAATTTCAAGTCAGATTTTATTTATACGTCTTTCACAATTTTTGCAAAAACATGTACTTACGTAAAGCATTTCAAGAGAAACATTAATAAATGTCCTGAAACGTGAAAGTTATTGAAGTATTAAAACCTGTTTTTTGTAGTTTGACAAAAGAAAACATATTGGTTTTTATATTACTGTTTTATTCATACGAGACAGCTGTTACCATTTCATATACCAGTGCCAGTAATGAAAATATATTCCACGTCCAATGTACGAGTATTTATTATGACAGAACTGTGGATGTTTCTGAATTATTTTATAAAATCCATGTTTGTGTAAACGGCACATTCAAAATATCGCGAACACGTTGATGAACAGAGAAAGAGGATAGTGGAAGGAAGAATTTTTTCTCAAATCGAGAGATTCCTCGATATTTCACTTTAGCTAGTACAAATGCATAACAAATTGCAGTCTAAACATTTATAAAATTCCAAAAAGAATGTTCGTAAATTGATGGAATTTTTCTCCTATAATATAACTTTTTGTAATATTTGTATACGTATACATATATGTATATGCGCGTGTACAATTGCAGTTTATGGATAAAAGATTAAACGATAATCCACAGTAATTAATACTGTGTATGAAAATCGATGAATAAATTAAATTTCAGCTTACATTACTTAAACTCGAGAACGTTTTATTGTAATATCTAAAATAATGTTATCATCGATAACATGAATAATACCGCTTTTAACAACAAATCCTATCCTCCTCCGGGTAAGGAGACTATAGTCACAATTCTACGTGGAAAAATCGAGTTGCAGTCCACGTTCGTCTATAAATTTCCGCAGTTTCACTTTATCCGACATTCCTGCCCCCATGTCTGACCGAATCTTGAGCCACGCCACTGGTTTGCTTCCAATCGATGCATTCCTAACAAGTGCAGAATATCAAAATAGAATTCATTCTTTCCTTGTTTAACAAACAATTGCTAAACCTACATTGAATTTGATTTACATTTAATCATAGTTTGGTAAATAAAATTATTTGGAACATTCTTGTCAACGTGAAGTGCAATTTGATAAATTTCCCAGAAGAAGGCGCATGTTATTATATATTTACAAAAAGATTGACAATTATTAGACTGCGGATCTTTAATAAAAATAAAATAAAAAATGTTTGCATTGATTGCAATACACAGGAGCCAAATAACAAATTCATTCTTCTTTTAATTACACTGTCCAACAAATTTCAACTTTTTTTATGATTTTAATGTACTGTTGGATCCTTCTTATAGAGTTTTTTGCGCTGATTCCGAATCTGTTTTCAATTCTTTTCCTATACGCACAGTTTTTGAAAAACATGGCTTTGAGAAAAAACATATTTTTCAACTTTAAACAAATATTGTGATGTTATTATAAAAGATATTGAATTGTTCTTTACAGCAAAAGATTCTGTAGACTTTCCCGAATACAGAGATATCCAATATTAATACATTATGATTGTTTAAACATGTTTAAACATGTTTAAACAATCATTAAAGACGGAAAGACACCACTTTTGCACCAATTTTTGAGGATATTTTTCAATTTATCTCAAAAAATAAAGGTCCAGCGGAAAATCGAACTATACCACTCGATAGAGCAGACATTTATCTTCAAAAACCCCCCTTTGAAGTTTGAAACGGCGACATTTTTACCGAACCAGAAAGCAAAATATCTTCGCCCGACACGAGTTCTCTACAGAATCTTTTGCTGTAAAGAACAATTCAATATCTTTTATAATAACATCACAATATTTGTTTAAAGTTGAAAAATAGGTTTTTTTTCAAAGCCATGTTTTTCAAAAACCGTGCGTATAGAAAAAAATTAAAAACAGATTCGGAATCAGCGCAAAAAACTCTATAAGAAGGACCCAACATTATATTGAAAACAAATTTGCTGTTGGACAGTGTTATCTTATTAAAGTGAAACTAATACAGTGGTGACCATAAATCTTTTTAATACTTTTGCTGTCTTAAATTGTACCTACCCATTTTTGTCATAAATGCATCAAATCCGCGGTCGAATAATTACAAATTGTATCTGCTTGGACAAAAATGGACGTTTTTATAATTAACAAATTCACATTCCTGTAGTGCATGTTTGCATTCCTGTCAAACGAGATATAGTTTCACAGCGATTTGGAAAAAGTATCGAACATTAACAGCACACAAACGCGATTTCTGTGTAAGAGGCACACTGTTGTGCCCCCTATCACGCGCCATCTGTTTTGGTCACGAGTTCAGACGGATTTCCGGCCAACACGTACAGATTGGTCCACTGGAGTTCAGTTTGCTGCACCACGAAATATCCAATTAAAAAAGTTCCGACTACCGATATAAACGAAATACAAACAGAACGTCTGTTCTTGTGAATTCGTTTGTCAACGCATGTGACGCGCCACGGTTGGACAATTTACATGCTGTAGATAACAGAGTGCGCTTGAGCTGGTGAGGAAGAATGCCTCGGAACGTACGAACTATTTAAACCTTCAAACTACTTTAATTTATTTGTATTGTACGTCGCATGTAATTGTCGTGTGGAAATTACACGCCGTTGTATTTTCAGAATAACAAGATCCTCTTCCCTGTTTACACGAGGAAATGTATTAACAACATTTAAACACTATTTTCCAACATTGACTATTACAGTTTTCGTAATTTAAAGTTCGTTTCAACTTTATTTACGTTTTAAACCTTAGCAGTCGAGGTGTCACTACTAAAAATTGCTGTAGCATTATTCGCAATATTGTTTACATTATCAAATATATTGGTATCTAATCGATTTCTACACATTTAAGTATTGTATGAGGTACTATATCAATTTCATATCCACATAATGAAAAAAAAATTATATAGAATGGAATTATTCTAGGTCGGAAGACATGTTTAATTTTCAAGTTAAAATAGCTCCGAGTGCAAAGGGTTAATCCTCCACCATGAATTATAGTATTAACTGATACTGTACCCATACATTCGCCATTACATTATCTATTTTCTTTATTTTTTCTCCACTGCACATTTGCTTCTTCTTTTACGTACAGTGGGTGTACAAAGTATTCGTACACTTTTTAAAAACTAATAACATTTTTATAATTGTACCAAACAACTTGAGTTTTTATAATCAATTAGAAGCATTGGTTTACGAAATGATATACAAAAACGATTTTCTAAAAATTATAATTTACAAGGTTAAATGCAAAAATGAAAAAGGCATTTTTTGAAACTTTTTTAATTGGGTCCTTAATGAAAATTTAAAATGCATGTTTTGTAGATCTATGTTAGTCATACACATGTTGAAAATTTCATTGAAATCGATTAACATACACACGAGCTACAAGTGGTTAAAAATGGTGAAAATCGTAGTTTTCCACGACTTTTGATCAGTTTCTGCTTAAAATCCACAGAATCGTACATCTTTCGACGCCTGTTGTTTTTTCCTGCGTCAATCGATTTCGATAAAATTTCCAACATGTGTATAAAGAACATGGATCTAGAAAACATATGTTTTAAATTTTCATTAAGGGCCCAAATAAAAGAGTTTTAAAAAATGCCTTTTTTATTTTTGCCTGCAACCTTGTAAATTGTAATCTTTGAAAAATCTTTTTTGCATATCAGTTTGTAAACTAATGCTTCTAATTGATTATAAAAAAATCAGGTCGTTTGGTACAATTATAAAAAAGTTACTAGTTTTTAAAAGGTGTACGAACACTTTGTACACCCACTGTATGTATGTGTGTTGTTAATTCTACTTAAGTTTTGAAACAGTAGTGAGATAAGATAATGTTGTAGCCAGTTGCATACAGATCAGAGTATTTATATTTTTCCAAACAAGCTTGCATTTACGCCGTTAAAGTATAGCGATCGTATGAAGCTTTAAGCAAAATTAAAATGTTTTCGGCGCATTGGTTCGATCAAATGTAACTATTTACACAATTTGCAAAATAGGCACAATAATTTGTCTCAACGTTTCGATCTCAATTTAGATCATTATCAAGAGAATACCAAAAAATGTATTGTGTCTGTAATGGAAATTAACAAAACATTAATCATTGCATTTAAGCCAAAAAATAAACTAAAATATAACATTTTTTATTTTAATATAACCATCCCAAATAAACAAAAACTGAATCCTTTTTTCTCTAATAAAGAAATGAAATAACCACAATACTTTCATACTCACTTGCTTAGTGTACAGAAAATTGTTTAACATTGCAGTGAATTAAAACACTTTATAAGAAAAATTGTGTAAATAGTAACATTTGATCGAACCAATGCGCCGAAAACATTTTAATTTTGCTTAAAGCTTGCATTTACAATCGAATAAACCAGAACATACGTATTTGGATCTAGAATCTCATTGGTTATAGCGTGTGCTCATTCTAGCATATAGCAAGTATGTATTTAGGGGTTAACCGTTCCAAGCTTGCATTTAGAGCATAATTCATCATTGAATTCAACGATTTCAGCAGAAATATTTAATACAAACGAAGCACGTAAATACAGAAACAATGCAACCATTGATAAATTATTTACCAGCTGTACTGCATAAATTGTAAAAAAATTGCGTGGAGGTGAAGCATGTAAGAAAGTATACGATGGAACTTTGTAAGCAATTAGAACAATGAATGTGATCAAATGACAAATCAATATGGAGATATGAAACATGAATGTATGAATAATGTTTCGACAAAACGAGATGCATGAGAAACCTGTAAACGTACGTTTTAATTAATCAGAAAGTAATAGAATGGTTTGCTCTGCGTTCATTATAACTCAATTTCAATTTATAATAATAATAAATGTATGGCAAAATCTGATAAGCAAAGATTAAAAGGTTAACAGCTGAAGTATCGATAATCACGAGACATGTAATATCAAGCATTCTTCAGAATTTGTACATTTTTCATTGAATAACTCATTCATTTGAATACAGGAATTATGAAACAACATGTTCATTCGTCATAAGTAGAAATACCAAGCATTGGTCAGACACGATTATTCTTCACTATCACTGCTTCATAATATCCATTTAGTGTGCTGTTTACACAACTTTATATATTTCAAATACAATCAAAAAGTGTTAAAAATTCCAAAGAACTCGAACGTTTTGAAAAATTTCTTAATAATATTGTTTCATTTATCATTGTTTAGCACGAATGTATCTCGATGAATTTCTTTTGTATGTACAATGTACACGTACAGTTTACTGTGCAAGGTATTGATTGTGGGGAAAGAACGAAATTATTATATCTGAAAATTGAAAAATCATGGATACATTATTATTAACGAAGCACATCGAATGAGCTTCTCTCGGATTTAACGAGGCTCTATGTATGCTGTATACACTATATCACGTTTTCTCGGGTAAAGAGAAACCTTTTTTTTCTGCGCCAACACAGCGCACCTTTTTCCGCATTTATGTGGTCCGCGATTACTTTCAATTGAATTGCAACGAACTCGTCCGTACCGGCAGTTTCACATTAGAATTTCTACTCTTCCCGTACGTGTACTCAGCAAACAAACCCAGACACGTAAGCACGGACAAATATGGGACACAAAGAGACGCTTGTTGTCTGCAATAATTACGTTCCACGTACACTTACGTACCGAGCACATCTTATATCAGAATTTGCTGACGCTGATTACCTCGCACTGTGCAATCTTACATCGGAACGAGGGATATTTGCGTCCCGACACTAATTGCACTGCATATTTTATTCTACAAGTCTCTTCGTTTCGATGTTATGATTAGATTTATCAAACAAATGTAGAGACGATATTTTAAACAGTTGAAAAATTGAAGCGTTTAAGAATATCAATAAATTATTTGCAATTTATTTAAATTATAAAAGACAGAACGAAATTCCGAAATCGATGCAGAACATTTTCATTTTGCATCATTCGCAAGACTATCAAGGTGTGGTAGGGATTAACGGTGCGGGATTCGCGTTCTGATTTCTCGATAATACAAAAATGGGGATTTTCAGTATCCACAAACGCTGGATAAAAGATCGATCTAGAGCGCTATCGCCCTCAAAAGTTCAATTTTTTCGTTTATGAGGCGTAATTTGCATTATTCCGCAGCATGTAGCTATGAAAATAGCTACGTGCGCAGTTGTATGCTTCCGAATAATGCAAATTATGCCTCGTAAACGAAAAAATGGAACTTTTCAGGGCGATAGCGCCCTAGATCTCTTATCTAGGTCTCTTATCTAACGTTTTTGACTACTGAAAATCCTCATTTTTGTATTATCGAGAAATCAGAACGCGCATCCCGCACCCTTGCAATCCTGAAAAAAGGAGTCTACTCCCTTAAGGGGGCCGGCGCGGCCGTGCAAGAGTGTACGGGACATGCACACATCGCTAAATTCGCATATACGTATATGCAATTACAAGGTTTACGCGGATCGAAAATCACGCTTCAACATTGCAATGAGGAGTTCAGAAGTAGTCAATTGTGATTCCTAGAAGTCTGATACATGATGCTACGCTCCCCAAAATGCATATTTTTACGTTATAGAGGTATAATTTGTAATATTCGGCAGACACCGCCTGTCACAAATAATAATACAACACCTCGAAATTTTGAAATTTTGCACTAGTAGGCACCACTGTCTCGTGCCTAATGTATCGATAATACAGTGTCCATCGTCCATGCAAATACTAAATGTATTGATCGCAAACACTGGTACGCGAAGTGGCTATCTTCTGACGGATGCCTCGTGACAGGCCAACGCCAGTGGTGTTGGACAGGCAGTATCTGCCGAATATTATAAATTATTCCTCGATAACGTAAAAATATATATTTTAGGCACCGGGCAGACATAGATTGGACTTTTAGGAATCAAAATTGACCGATTCTGAACTCTTCATTGCAATGTTGAAGCGTCAGTTCGCATAGAAAAAATTACCTTGTGTATATGTATACGAAAGTTACACAAGGTAATTTTTTCTATGCGAACTGACGCTTCAACATTGCAATGAAGAGTTCAGAAGCAGTCAATTGTGATTCCTAAAAGTCCAATCTATGTCTGCCCGGTGCCTAAAATGTATATTGTTACGTTATCGAGGAATAATTTATAATATTCGGCAATAATCAATCAATCAATTTTTTATTCAATAATCAATCAATAAATTTAGTATTTGCATGGACGATGGACACTGTATTATCGATACATTAGGCACGAGACAGTGGTGCCTACTAGTGCAAAATTTCAAAATTTCGAGGTGTTGTCTCCTTATTTGTGACAGGCGGTGTCTGCCGAATATTACAAATTATACCTCTATAACGTAAAAATATGCATTTTGGGGAGCGTAGCACCATGTATCAGACTTTTACGAAACACAATTGATTTTTCTGAACTCCTCATTACAATGTTGAAGCGTGATTTTCGATCCGCGTAAACCTTGTAATTGCATATACGTATATGCGAATTTAGCGATGTGTGCATGTCCCGTACACTCTTGCACGGCCAAGATTTCAGATGTCTTTATCGTTTTGCATTTGATCTACTTGTTTTTCTAGTCATAATAATGCATTTTCGGAATCTGCCATTAACGTCGAGAATAAACTCGCCGCATATTCTTAAAGTATTATTCTGCTTTGGTATTACGTCACTGTAGCCCGTTTACGTGTTTCCATGGCGTGCGCAGTGGATATAGGAGAAAAGAAATCCGATCGAATGGTAACAGACAGCATTCATATACGATTCAGGTAACTTCTCATATGTGGCGAAAGAAAGAAGAGGGTCATAATAGAAATCTTTCATATCGTTCCATCGATGGAATTGTGTACATGTGTGCGAACCGACTGCATTGTGCAGTTTGCCGGCAATGGAAGCGAAAATGCTTCCGACGTAAATCCACTCTAATGCGATTTTCTTAAGACAACCGGGAAAGCCAATGTTGTCTACTGCGCACGCAGTTCCTTCGATATACATAAACGTTACTGCGCGAGTATGATCGCACGCTTTAATCGTTCAATAACGGTGGAAAATTCCAACGTAAGCTGCGAATTCGATACACGTAAAACGCCTTGGTCACCAATGAAACTTAACGAGAACTTGCACTTTACAAACCGCCGAGTAAAATCCACTATATCATTGTGTAACTTCGAAGCTTGTCGTGTGCTCTACTTTCTGATATTTTCAAAAGCATATGGCTGTCACGAACAATTTAATAATTCTCGGAAATTTACGTTCGATTTTATGCAAAATATACATTGCAAGATATAGGAGCTAAATGGATATTTTCTAGTTTTTCTAATCATTTCAAAAACTTGAAAATTGCATATCGATGTCCTCTAACTCTTTTAAACTCTCTACCGTTTTAAATCTCTCCTACCTACTTTTCACGTAAATGCATGAAATCCGCAGTATAATTAAGAACTTTAAACCACAAGTGAAAGTTTAATTGGTATTTGGTTATGTGAAAAGATAATGTTAAATCGAGATTAAGGGAGAATATTCTGGAGGAGAATTTTACTACCGTACACTGTGAACCAACTTTTAAAGTCCAACGCTACTGTTACCACATTCCATTAATCCTAATGTGCTCCACAAAAATACAGAGTTACACAAAGCTGCTAGGATGATATTTCATCTGTTCTCGCATTACAGTGCAATTCAACAGATCATGTTTTTTATGGTTTCATACTTTTACGAAATAGTTCCGCAATTTTTGAATCAACCCTCCCGCTGTAACCTTACTTTTATCAACGCCCTCTGCATACCGGGTGGTTTGCGTTCGCGACTAACCTTTTAACTGTTCTAGGATTCCAAAACAGCTAAAAAAGATTCTAGCAATACGTACTGAAGTCCCTATCTTATGTATAAATGATAAGAAAATGTGGAGGCGATGCACAGTGGTCAGGGCAGCCGATCTAGTTAATTAAAATTTTAGCATTATTTGGAAGTTTGAGGGTCTAAAAATGTAGGTCAGAAATATATGACGAAGCCAGAAATATATATTCATCTTTGCAAATGAAAGTTGATCTTGATGTTTTATAGCGTGAACACATTTTTTTCTAAATTCTTTGTATTGAAATTTGTAAACCGCGAAATGTTGACTAACGTTTGTTTAAAACATTCTTTTGTTTGATTATCGGAACTGTCTGAAAAATCATGTTCAGTTTTGAAATAAGCAATCCATAATGGTATTCATAAACCGTTTATTTGATGCAGAACATTTTTATTTTGCATCATTCGCAAGACTATCAAGGTGTGTTAGGGATTAACGGTGCGGGATTCGCGTTCGCATTTCTCGATAATACAAAAATGGGGATTTTCAGTATCCACAAACGCTAGATAAAAGATCGATCTAGGGCGCTATCGCCCTCAATAGTCCAATTTTTTCGATTATGAGGCGTAATTTGCATTATTCGGCTACATGTAGCTATGAAAATATCTACATGCGCAGTTGTATGCTTCCGAATAATGCAAATTAGGTTAGCATTATTTGGAAGTTTGAGGGTCTAAAAATGTAGATCAGAAATATATGACGAAGTCAAAAATATATATTCATCTTTGCAAATTAAAGTTGATCTTGATGTTTATAGCGTGAACATTTTTTTTTAAATTCTTTGTATTGACATTTGTAAATCGCGAAATGTTGACTAACTTTTGTTTAAAACATTCTTTTGTGTGATTATCGGAACTGTCTGAAAAATCATGTTCAGTTTCGAAATAAGCAATCCATAATGGTATTCACAAAACGTTTATTTTTAAATGCTTGTTCTAATTATAAATTTTATTAAATTCCATTAATATCAACATTTTCGACGTTGCTGAACATTTCGAAAGTAATGTAAATGCATTAAATGCCGATGTAAGACAAGTCATTTTTTACCAAATGAACTGCTAGATCGGTCGTACAGACTTTGCGATGTGCTGTTACGGTTACCAAAAGAATGACTTACCACGTCTATGATCTGCTGCAGCGTGATGCCGAATTTCACCTCAAGAGGCTCGCTCTCGTTGGCGACCGGCCTTTCCAGAGTGTTGTACGACGCCAGCAAGTCATTCAATAAACGTTTCTCATGGGGTCCACACAGGCTTCCTGCAACCAGAACAAATTATTCGGAATGACGGTGAGAAATTTCACGAAAGCTTTTCGGCGCAACATCCTGCATCATAAAGTCACTGATTAAGGAAATTATTCCGGGGGGTACAGCACCGTTAACGTTTTATCGTGGGTCATAAATGACCCGACCTAACCGCATCGCTATGGGTCATATACCTGTCTACGATGCTCGACAGGCAGGCTTAATACTATCAGTCAGTTAATCAAGTTGTTAAAAACTAGTACTCATTATGCAGGAGTTTATCGATCGGCTAACTTACTGTCTTGTGAGCCTCATTTTAAAAAATTGCGTATTCTTTTGTAGAACACCTCATTGGACATGATATTATAGTAAGTATGGGTAAACTTTACTTTACCGGACTCCAAATTTTTGCCTTTCTCCTATAAATTATTATGTATTTGGTATGTAATCCAGTAGATTTGTACCCGGAGAACCTGCACATCGAAGTTTCGGTCCTGTAGGATCAATGGTTCAGGAGTTATGCTTGCTTAAAGTTGAGCAATTTGCAGTGCTTATGACAGGTACGGGCGCCGCCATATTGGTTTGTAGTGACGATCGCGCGCCGCTTATTGAACAGAAAACCTAACCCAGACCAGTTAAAACGCTACATCGTGGCCATGTCTTCCAAAATTCAAACAACAATCGTAACAAATTTGGGGTTATGTTCGTGGCGCACGGTTTCGATCAAATTATACACTAAATAGCAATTTTGTAGCCATTTTTCAAACGTTCGATTCGGATTTGAATCATTACGTCCTGAGACACGTTTGCTATAGATTGTTTTCTATAAGAGAAAAAGAAGAAAGATGGTGGAGTGTTTCGTCCTAGACCCGCTAGGGTTCGATCAAATTATACTATTTAGTGTATAATTTGATCGAAACCGTGCGCCGCGAACATAACCCCAAATTTATTAAAAATGTACGATCGATAATAATTTCTCATTTATCATAATTGGCGAAAACTACAAAAATTCGAGAAGGCCTAGTTTCGACATCGTCCACAAGATGGACAAATCGTTGAACGACTTTCTCGCAAGTTACTAAAATGTCATCAATTAGTATATTAACGTCCCTCCTTCCGACACTTGTGTCTAAGGCAGGACCCGCTAGATAGCCTTACTGATGAGTCCTCTAGTGGGTCTAGGACGAAACACACCACCATCTTTCTTCTTTTTCTCTTATAGAAAACAATCTATAGCAAACGTGTCTCAGGACGTAATGATTCAAATCCGAATCGAACGTTTAAAAAATGGCTATAAAATTGCTATTTAGTGTATAATTTGATCGAAACCGTGCGCCGCGAACATAATCCCGAATTTATTAAAAATTTACGATCGATACTAATTTCTCATTTAACAATCGTAATACCCGCTCTACATATATTATTAGCATTAACGCGTGCCCGTGCTGCCATCTAACGGTTCTGTTCGGTAAGCGGCGCGCGATCGACACTACAAACCAATATGGCGGCGCGCTTACCTGTCAAAAACACTGCAAATTGCTCAACTTTAAGCGACCATAACTTCTGAACCATTGAATTATCTGCAGGTTACCCGGGTACAAATTTACTGAATTACATACCAAATACATTAATCATTTATAGATGAAAGGCAAAAATGTTGAGTCCGGTAAAGTAAAGAGAAGCCGTACATATAATTGCTAAGATTCAATTTAGGAAACAGTCATTGATTTTTTATATAATTCATATTTCCCATTGATCAATGAAAAACTGCATACACAATTTTTCCATCCGAAACGACTAATGCTAATTGCTTGTTTGGTGTTGCGAAACAACGCCAAACAAAAGATTCTTTGGAATTTCTCGGATTACAGTTTCTTCTGGACATGATATTATAGTAAATATGGGTAAACTTTACTTTACTGGACTCCAAATTTTTGCCTTTCTCCTATAAATTATTATGTATTTGGTGTGTAATCCAGTAGATTTGTACCCGGAGAACATGCACATCGAAGTTTCAGTCCTGTAGGATCAATGGTTCAGGAGTTATGCTTGCTTAAAGTTGAGCAATTTGCAGTGCTTATGACAGGTACGGGCGCCGCCATAATGGTTTGTAGTGACCGAACAGAAAACCTAACCCAGACCAGTTAAAACGCAACATCGTGGCCATGTCTTCCAAAATTCAAACAACAATCGCAATACCCGCTCTACATATATTATCAGCATTAAAGCGTGCTCGTGCTGCCATCTGGCAGTTCTGCTCGGCAAGCGACGCGCGATCGACACTACAAACCAATATGGCGGCGCGCTTACCTGTCAAAAACACTGCAAATTGCTCAACTTTAAGCAAACATAACTTCTGAACCATTGATCCTGCAGGATCGAAACTTCTATCTGCAGGTTACCCGGGTACAAATTTACTGGATTACATACCAAATACATTAATCATTTATAGATGAAAGGCAAAAATTTGGAGCCCGGTAAAATAAAGAGGAGCCGTACATATATTGCTAAGATTCAATTTAGGGAACAGTCATTGATTTTTTATATAATTCATATTTTCCATTCATCAATGAAAAACTGCATACATAATTTTTCCATCCGAAACGACTAATGCTAATTGCTTGTTTGGTGTTGCGAAACAACGCCAAACAAAAGATTCTTTGGAATTTCTCGGATTACAGTTTCTTCTGGACATGATATTATAGTAAATATGGGTAAACTTTACTTTACTGGACTCCAAATTTTTGCCTTTCTCCTATAAATTATTATGCATTTGGTATGGAATCCAGTAGATTTGTACCCGGAGAACCTGCACATCGAAGTTTCGGTCCTGTAGGATCAATGGTTCAGGAGTTATGCTTGCTTAAAGTTGAGCAATTTGCAGTGCTTATGACAGGTACGGGCGCCGCCATAATGGTTTGTAGTGACCGAACAGAAAACCTAACCCAGACCAGTTAAAACGCTACATCGTGGCCATGTCTTCCAAAATTCAAACAACAATCGCAATACCCGCTCTACATATATTATCAGCATTAACGCGTGCTCGTGCTGCCATCTGGCAGTTCTGCTCGGCAAGCGGCGCGCGATCGACACTACAAACCAATATGGCGGCGCGCTTACCTGTCAAAAACACTGCAAATTGCTCAACTTTAAGCAAACATAACTTCTGAACCATTGATTCTGCAGGATCGAAACTTCTATCTGCAGGTTACCCGGGTACAAATTTACTGGATTACATACCACATACATTAATCATTTATAGATGAAAGGCAAAAATGTTGAGTCGAGAAATGTTGAAAAAATCAATGACTGTTTCCTAAATTGAATCTTAGCAATTATATGTACGGCTTCTCTTTACTTTAACAGTCATTGATTTTTTATTTAATTCATATTTCCCATTGATCAATGAAAAACTACATACATAATTTTTCCATCCGAAACGGCTAATGCTAATTGCTTGTTTGGTGTTGCGAAACAACGCCAACCAAAAGATTCTGTGGAATTTCTCGGATTACAGTTTCTTCCCGGCATTATTAATTGCTCAAGTCCTTCATATTAACTTTTGTTGTTGCATGAAATCCTCCTTTCAGCGGAAGTTTGTTCGGAAATTCCTTGAACCACGGCGAGCATCGTAGATCGTGTAGCAGACGCGTATTCTATATATTACCGAGCAACGATAGCGAGTAAGCCACTATAATCCCTTGGCAAACCTGATAAGCTAGAGCACATTCAGCCTCGGCCAAATTGAAACTATACGCATTTTTAATCACGTTAATGCGCGCGTAAAATTCACACTCCGTGTGAATCCTCCTCTCAGAAGTTTCTTTGGTAGCATTTACACTCTTCCATGTGCACTTGTATGACTAGAAGACAATCATACAAATAAAAATCGCCTGGTTTCATCGCTCGTGACTTAACAGACGATAAAGAAGTGAAAACATTTTTTACGTCACTATAATTCATCTGATATACGTTTATACTCATTCGTGTAGGTACATCGTGCAGGCTGAAAAACAGTCACACAAATGAAAATCGGTTTCGTTATTCGTGACAGAACAGACCATCAAAAACTAGAAAGAGTTTCGTTGAATCGATGGCTGTTGGCGGGGCGATAGTTAATCCTTCTCTTAATCCTTCGCTTAATCTGACGCTTGTGTCGCCGATTCCATCGCAACGATATTGTGTTACGGGCAAGGCCGGCCTAAACAGGTTTGGAATCCGGGCACGGTGCCGCGATCGAATGCAAAATGCAACAGGATTGTGTCTGTCGAGAGAATAATGGCCGTAGCCCGGGCCGAATTCGACGCACGTGCACCCATTGAAGACAGACCGAAATATTGTGGGCTTACGGCAAATGCACTTGCTCGCGAACCACTCTTACTACGTCCGACAACACGGACACGATTCAATACGCCTGGTACTTTTTGTTCCTGCCATCTTCCTGTTTCCCCTCTCTTCCCCACTCCGTCCCTTTTGACCCCTATCTTTCACCCCTCCCCCCTTTGTTCCACGTTTTCGTTTTGTCTGCTTCAGCACATTCAAAGGAACATTCTTTCCTCGTGCCTCGACATGCTCGGTTGATCGTGACCATTGACGTGATGCTTTATATAAGAACTGCTCATCTTTTTGTCTTCCTCCGCAGGACATTCCATTCTGTTGCATAAATAAATGAATATAGTGCACCGGAAAATCTGTGCAACGAGAGACAGCAGTCCGCGAAGATCGAGGCAATTAATTTCTAGAGCTTTCTTCATTTTGAAAATGATCCCCCTCGATTTTCTGTACATTTAACTCATTGGCTGAACTTTCACTCAAGGGACCAAAACTTTTCAACTTTTCCGAATACAATATTATACACAATTCAACGAAAAAATTATAAAACTGTTACGAGCCAAGGTTCAGGCAGCGATGCGGGAACCGAGGGGAGTTTGGATTTTAGAGATATCTTGGACCTAGGTAGGAAGGGTACACGTAGGACTAGCCAATGTCTATTTCACCGCTGGGTCGCCTCGTGTGGAACATAGGAGTGGACTAGCCGATGTCTATCTCACCACCGGGTCGCCATTATAAAGGTACACGTAGGACTAGCCGCTGTCTATGTATCTCACCACCGGGTCGCCTCGTGTGTGGAATACGGAAAAGTGGACTAGCCGATGTCTATTTCACCACCGGGTCGCCACTGTAGGTTTACACGAGGACTAGCCGATGTCTATTTCACCACCGGGTCGCCACTATAAAGGATAGGGTCGTGGTTCCGCTGTCTCGTAACTTATTGATTTGAATAGATACACCTCGAGCGGTAAAGGTGTATCGTCATAGGATACTAGCTACTGGAAGATCGAAAAGGAATATGCCTGATGGGATTGAACTCCGAATAGAGTAATACAAATAATATATTGTTGATAGAAAAAGGTTGGATACAAATGTTTAGTGTAATGTGTCGCGGTCTCGCGGACTAAACTCTCTCAGTTTTGACGCACCGAGAAATGCGGGGCGATCTACTACAGAGTGGTAGACAAGAACTTTAACAACCGATCTAGCGCGAATTGACTTTCGACGTGGAACGGTACGTACTGCGCGTATTCACTTGAATCAACCCAACTAAATAGGAAGGATCCATGCCCTTTATATAGTACCCAAAATCTGATCTAGCGATGGTGGGGGCCACGTGCTACTTCTGATTAGAAATGAATTCTTAGAAGTTATATCGCTTGCAAGACCCCCTCTATGATTCGATTTTGAGTAAGCCCTTTGTTTTTAAATAGGCCCTCTGTTTCGACACATATCTCCGGAAGGGTCAAGAGTCACCAACGGTAACGTTTGCATACGTAACAAAACTTTAAATTCTGGTACGAGGAATCCAAGTTTCAATGTGCGGAGTGTGCATTCGTTAAAAATTTATACGCTGGCCTTTGAACTGTGCCGGCGACGACGATTGTCCGTGACTCTTTCCCATACGCTGTCCTTCCTTGGCCGGCAGTGGAATGGGTAGGAAATGGACACTTTCGTCTCAGAGATCCTGAACACATCCACAGTCGTTGATTCATTATTGACAACGAACGATAAGTTTATTGTGCTGGTAACTTATTCATAATATAGCAGGTTAAAACGCTGCCATATTGGTTTGCAGACATGGGCGCGGGTATGATGTAGTAGTAAGCGGATCCGCAAGGTCTGGGATAGGTCTTGGATTTCTCGCACTACAATTTAACGTTTTACCATTCTTTTTCGTTGAATTGTGTAATATTATAATATTGGGTATGGGAATAAGTTTCCGCCCTTTTGGAGATGTTGTACTTAAGTACCGATCGCGTATTTGATGGAACGTAGTACATGTTTTTGAAAGGTCTACGTCTAAGCTTTAAAACGCAGTTAGTGGCAATCGTTTCGAGCGTGAACAGCAGTCAATTTTTCGTGTGAAAAATGTCGACTTTTGTTCCAAGTAAGCAGCATTGAATGTGTAGTAGCAGCACAGAAAGTGTTATATATTTGTTATATTATATTTATTATATATTTACGGGGACGATACTCCTTTAAAAACCATGATTTCGACGTAAGGGCGAAGATTGCGACGGTGTGCCAAAAAGTTCGAAGATACAGATGGAAATCCACGTCAAACACTTGCAGAACTGTCAATTTAATTAAACGTCGATCGATCCACTGTTGGAAAACGTTTTCACGCTATGGGAATTGTTTATACTAGTGTTGTATAAAGCTCGAGTCATCGAAGCTCCAGAGCTCAGTCTCAAAGACTAAGTTTCTAAGGCTACAATTATATAAAGCTTAAGCTTTCAAAGCTTTGAGACTCAAAGCTTCAACGCTCAGCTCTCAGCGTTCTTGACCAATAGGAAAAAGAAATAGACAACAATTCTATGTATATGTTATTTATTTTCTAAAAAGTTTAGCCATGAATTTAAACACATGAAAGCTTGAATTGTGGATCGGTTTAGCCTGTTTCTCTTTTTCGTAATTAAATTTCCTGCTTTTGAAAAAGATTCTTCGCTTGGAACACTTGTAGCAGGAATTGACAAAATATCTAATGCCATTTGACTTAAACTCGGAAACGATGTTTTTCGAGTGTTCCACCAAACGAGTGGATCTGGATCTTCAGATTCTTGCGACATATTTATATATGTATCAATTTCATTGGAATTATTTATTTCTGATTTTTTATAAATGTTAGAAGACTCGAGTTTTCTAGTTTCAAGCTCAAGCGTTGAGGACTCCAGTTCTCACAGCTCAAGGTTCAAATCTGGAAAGCTCCAGCGTTTACGACTGAAGTCGCGACTCGAGCCCCCAAAGTTCAGGACTCAAAGCTCATTTTAAGAACACTAGTTTATACGCTTCTTTTTAACAAAAAGGGGCGGAAACTTATTGCCATTCCCAATACATTCAGAACAGTTGGAAATTTTTGGTCCCCTGAGTGAAAGTTTAACCCCTTCGTTTAATGCGACAGCCATTTTTTCTCAAGAACATATTATTTGCCAAGTGAAACGCCCGAAGAATACAGCGTCTGAAACATCAACTGACAAAGTGCATATACACATTGTACAAGCAACGAAATGTAGCAAAATCGACGGAGAATTTACGCGGTATCGAAGATGCCATATCGAAAGGAAAGATAGTTCGCGAAGATCGTAGATGGAGATTTGAGCTCTGTGCATGAGCTCCATTTAGGAAAGCCGATGATGACATTCCGCTCTGGAGTTTCGAGCAATTTCTGTGCTCAGGATCGATATCGCGAAATATTAAATACGGCTCAACAAACAATTTCGGGTCACGTTCGACCAACTAGAAGATAGTGTCTTTAAGTAGTTTGCAATGGACGCCGCGCCATCGTCGCCGGTGCAGTGGTCAGAACTTTCTTGCGGACCCGGTAGAAACACTATTCAGTGAAACAGCGATGAAAACAGACGTATTTCGAAGCTAATTTAAGTACAATAGTTCATTATGTCGAATCGAGCGAGTGCTTTCAACAAGACCGCGGAGGGCGACGGTAATTTATAATCAGAAAATTTCGTCGGATAAATGAGCTCTGTGTATAGGACATACAGCGGGTGTACAAAGTATTCGTACACCTTTTACATACTAATAACTTATTTATAATTGTACCAAACGACCTGATTTGTTATAATCAATTAGAAGCATTGGTTTACGAAATGATATGCAAAAAAGATTTTCCAAAAATTATATTAATTTACAAGGTCACATGCAAAAATAAAAAAGGCATTCTTTGAAACTTTTTTATTTGGGTCCTCAATGAACATTTAAAATATAGGGGAGAGTCGTGCAGTACCGACCGGCGTACTGTACCGACCAAAATTAGTTTATGACTTTCCAGGTCAAATGGCTACACTTTCTTTACGAAAATAAATGAATATAACTATTGTGGGTAATATGTTTCGTTGCTACATTGGTCATTCGATTGTTTTCGCAGTTCTGACACATTTAGCGTGGGCGTTGATATTTCGAGTGTTAAGAGTTATTTTCTAGATCTGATAATTCGTTTCTCAGGTAAGTAAACGACTTTGTTGAATTATGTATATTATATCTAGTCTATTAAGTATAATTAACGGGCCCTGTTTTGGAATTTTCTTTGTATATTATGTATACCATAACCTAAAATGTTCCCTCATGTTTGTCGTCCAGTACCGACCATCCAACTGTCGTGCAGTACCGACCAATCAATCGTCGACCAGTATAAGCCAAACTTTTCTTATCTGTAAGTTCAATCTGTTAGCATTTGAAATGAAGTTAGAAGATGTTTATTTAATCTTTCTTTTACCTTTTCCCACAGAAAAATGTCCGCAATTCCAAAGCAGAAAAAACCATCATCACCGCTCACTTTAAATATTAACGATAATTTTCATTAACTTCTTTACCTGGTGTAACTTCAAATTTCATGGAAATGGTGAAATCAATCTCTCCTAGACACGACAATTAGAGTTGCAAACAAAAAAGAGAAGACAACGGACGCAACAATCCGAAATCTTAACTTCGACCGGTTTTATAAACGAAGTTCAGAAAAAAAGAACCTGGCTGAAGAAGAAAAGATAAATGCGGAGAAAAGAAAAGCTGCAAGAAACGAAAAAGTCAAAGAAGCAGAAAAAAGAAAAGTTGAAACTCAAGTAAGGAAAGGAAATAAGGAAAGATGTAAAAACTAAACAAAAAAATGAAATAATATATAAAAATATATAATTATTTCATTATATGTATAAATAAAATTTGAATAAAAATGCGTATTCTAACATCTAAATGTCTTTTTTTAACATTATTAATGATTTAGACTGAAAAATCTACTAAATACGTAATTGGTCGGTACTGAACGACAATTCTTTGTTTCCTTCAAATTCTAATATCTTTATTTTTACAAATAATGAATACTAATTATTAAATTTCACAAAATTAATTTCTGGCCTTTTATTAAGTTCCCTTTGTGTTACAAATTCCTTTTTTTAATTTTAATTTTTACCGATTCTACTCCAACTAATAACAAGAAAACTTAGAGCGGTCGATACTGCACGACTCTCCCCTATGCATGCGTAATCAATAAAAAATTGCACTAGAAACACGTGTGAACGTGAAAAGATTTTTTAGAAAACAGTCAAAGAAGGTTACAGAAGGCAGTACATTGTCGATTCAAATTAAATTCGTGTCTGTGAATATTTTGTTCGGACTGATTCATACCTAGTAGTATAAACAAAATGAATCGAGTTGAATGCAGCTGCGGTTTCATTTCGTTAAACGTTTCTCCGACGTTTCGCAACTGAAACGAAGATTTGCATAAACATCCGCTGTCGGGATGTTACTGATTGAGCGACTTAATATTTTATTCCCTCTGTCTACTGTTCCGCCGACAACATTTTTTCGTCTCTAACGTTCGCATAAATTGCTGTTGAGTTCGCATCGGTATTCTAGAGATCCCGTTGCCATGAATATTGGCATCTAAATCCTTTCGTACATAATTCAGATGCTGAAACTTTCATCCTATCAATCGTGCCGGAAATATCTTCGTTTTGATACTTGCACGTTGACCATTGCACCATCGATTCCGTGAGTACTCATAAATTTCCGATGCCCCTGGCGCACACCTGCTGTGCCCATGTTTATGCAATCCGTTCATAGTCTTTCATATTAAACACTTAATACGTGAAATGAATTGATATTATACTGGTAATCTTGGGTATTAGAATAGAGCACAAATAGTATCGTTCAAGTAAAGTAATACATGGTAGTAATTTAGTTAATGTCCGCTCAGAACAAATATTTTTCTTTAAAAAATAATTGGAAGTGAACATTAGCATTCACCATTCGAGATTGCAAAACCAGTTTCGAAGAGAAATAAATACAGCAGGTGAATTTTTATATTGTTTTAATACTCTACGAATTATAATTTTTCCCTTCTAATTATTTTCGTAAATCGTGAATCTATCAAATCTTCGATGAATTTCTTGTTTCGTGGGAGACATAACGAATTGATTAGTGGAGGGAAACTGATCCTGCTCGTTTCAGTAAATTTATGCACTCGGATGCAAGTTTGCAGAAGATCCCACAATTTAGTTATTACACAAACGTGATACCATTCGCTGAAAGTTACTCTATGTACGTGCGAGGTTGCTGGTGTGCGTGTGGATTCAGATTCGAATAGTTCTCATTGTTTACTAACGACAGGTATCGAGATCGAAGCACGTGTTCCGTGTATGGTATTACAAAGGTGATTAATCAGAGCAATGCAATATGTCGGTACTATATAAACTAGAGTTCAACATTGGATCAATAGCGCGTAACACATTTGCCTAATCTGATTAACGATGTACATTGATTTCGTTCTAACGTCGAAGAATCTCCTTTCGGTAAATTTCGATGAACGTAAGAATTCTAATGTACTGCAAATGTTCAGGCATTTTAAACTGGCCCATTTTTACGTGATGAACTTCTATAAAGATTCCTAGCTTTTTTATGGAATGTTTAGATACAATACACAACTACAAAACAGGTGATATAAGCTGTATCATGCTTACAAATTCCAGGAAGATTTTTAACAATTTTGTCAGTATGAGATTTAATTATAAACGTTGCCTCCTCGGTTGATTATCAAATCGTGCTAATTGTTGTATGAAGCGATTTTTACGGACCTGCCTAATAGCATCAGTCCGTTAAGTTAAAAATTTGCTGACCGTTATAATTGCTACACTATTCTTCGTCCGAAATATTTTTTTATTCATTTACTAACAGCATGAAGATACAACATATTATGTTCTGAATAACAGAGAAGGTGCGGTTACTATTTAAACAGAAGCTTACGTTTGACAGTGATGAATCCGTAGCGGCTGCATACCAATCTTTTAATCCCGCTTTCATAAAAAAACGTATAAGGGATTTAGCGTAAATTGCGTATGAACGCTAGCAGCACCGACGAGCATGGGATAAGTTTCACACCCCGTCACGACACTCAGGAAAATGTTTGTGTCAGTATTAAATCCTTTCTGTAGTCACGGCAACGTCTCAGTTGGTTTAACACGTTGATTAATCGTGGAAATGATGCCCAAGTCGAAAACTTCACACACTGACACAGTCAGAATGCTTTCGAATTTGAAATTGTACATTATACATAACGATTCCAACGTTAAACAATTGGTATGAATCGGTATGTATAATGAAAATGTTCATTGAAACAGTGTTCGAATATACAGTTGACGATTCTGTGAAAGTTTAAAATGCCGGGCAATTTACCATGTATCTTTGACCGTGTGCAAGTTGTCAAGCTAGTCTTATTTTCCATCAAGGTAAAAGTGTGTCTATAAATAAAGACGATAACGATCGATTGATTCTGGGTCACTGTAAACGATCCTCCTCCGGAGATTAGTTCGATTGAAAGTTCGTCCAGAAACCTTGGATGAACGGACAAGAAGCAGGAAGCCTGCGGAACAACTAGTTCGCCCGGAAGAAGTTGCTTGTAATAGATGAAACTTCGCGAAACAGAGACCAAAAAAGACAAATACCGGCGAACTGTGTTTCACCCTGAAGAGGCTCTCGATTTGCATGCCAACGCATCGCGGTGAACGGTGACAAATGAAACGGAAATTAAAGCAGCAGAACTCTTTTTCCAGTTTCGTTTGCGTACACAGAATGCACGCGTTAACGAGTCAGTTGCGGGAAATGAACGTCTACCAACGTGGACGCATTCTGAGTGGCTTCTAAGACACTGACAAAAAGGTTAGTCACTCTTTCTGTTATCGAATGTGGCTCGTTAAACAAATACAAAAGTGTTTCTCTACTATTAGGTTGGCAAGAAAGGAATTACGGTATTTTAAGGTGAAATGAAAAGCCCAATTATGTTATTCAATGTGCAGCTGTCGCAGCTTTATGAAAATGGCCAATAACTTTATTAAACTACCAGAAAAATGGAAAAAGATCATTGAATAAAATGGAAGATATTTGATCGATTAAAGTTCATTTCTTAAAGAAATTTTTATTTCACCTTTAAATACCGAAATTAAGGTGAAGTGCCTTATGCCTGGACAGCATGTTTTTCTATTTTTAATTTTATCACTTTAAATAAACAAAACAATTTCTTAAGAGTTTTAACATACAGTTCAGAGTTTGTAAAGTAATTTAAAATAAAAAAATCATTGTTTGGGTTAATATCTTAATTGTATTAACAAGAATAATTCAAACCTATAGTTGGACATATTAAATCCAATCTAAGCTAGTACCTGGACAGAAGTAAAGTCTATATCGGGACAAATTCAATTTACGAGTTGATCGAGCGAACATAACCTAAAACGTTGGTTGGTGGCGCTGTTGCGCATGACGAATAAAAGATGCTTTGCGTAATATGTAGTATTCTTATCATAGATTATAGTATTGTATTATTTAACCAAATATATATTTATTTTCATTTACTGTTTTAATAAAACTTGTCATAATACAACTTTTAAGGTTAGGTAGTAATACTGATAGATTTAAGATGTAAACATAAAGTATTATTAACGTCACAACCGGAATACATTTTCTACATACGTTATTCAAGCTAATAGAAGACTAATTATACGTACATGTAGTTAAATAATTTGCAAACAATGCGTTGATTTTATTCACAAACACGTGTCCGGCTTCAGGCGTAAGCACATTGCGTATAAGCTTAGAGTGGGACAGCTACTGTCATCGCGTCCCAGTATGGAGTACTTATATTTGAAAACAGTCCTAATCTTGGACATCTAATATTTGGATTAATAATTATTATTTACGTTAAGTTTGATTGCCAATTTATTTTAATATATCAATATTATTATGCGTGATAATTATTTTTTGTCTGAGGGCTTAAATTATATCTTTTTTTCTAACAAAAGTTCGAACTATAAATGCACATGATTCGCATGGAAATAGACTATTTTGTATACTGTTTTCAGATGAACTTTGAATTCATTTTTAAATTTCAATTGATGTCTTAATGAAATAATATTCACACCTACTTGTAGCTAAGGCCTCAGAATATATAATATGATTATTTAATCTCTTAATTACTGATTTTACTATGAAAATTCAATTGTCCAGATTTAGGTATCACTTTTGGACTGTCCAGACTTAGGGCACTTCACCTTACTTTCTTGCCAGCCCAATACTTTGAGTATATTAAAGTACATACAATGAAACGAATTAATATTTGGACGCCCCAATAAAAGACGATAACTTTTTCAATATTAGCTAGAGCAATTAGTTTACTGCAGGATGTGAAAAGAAATTTTGTAAAAAATTGCAATTGATCGGAATTGTAGAAAAAATACTAACAGTTGCATTTTACAATATTTTTATGTGGGCCTATATTGAAAATTTCAAAAAGTTTCGACTAATGACTGCTATGACTTGCTATGAATTTTGCTATGACTAACATTCAAGAAGACTATTAGTCATTTTTAAATATTAGTTGATTATTGCCCTGCTCTGCCACGATTGACGTCGATCTATCATTCATTTTTCGGGGAATCAGTGACTGGTTTTTCCATCAAAATAAATAATTCGGTTAATCGGTCTCATGAGAATGCGGCTAAACACCGACAGGTGATAAAAGCGAAAAAATATCGGAGCGATAAATATTTTTACGACCGCACCTGTTACAGTCCCGACATCTGGGCCGCGTATTGAAACGTAAATATAAATCGCGGTAAATCTCGCGATCGGCGAATTCGCGAATATTCCTTGGCAATCCTTTTTTTTGCTTCTGTACCCGGGCGCGGAGCTTTGTAGAATATTCCACGAACCCCGCTAACCAGACTGCAGATGAGCCTTTTAATAGTTGGTCACAAAGGCTGACTGAAAGAGGATCGCGGCGGCTTCATTCAGACGAACGTTGTCGGCGTCGATTTAGATTAATGAGAATGACTTTGCGAGTGGTTGGGAAAAAGTCGTTGGAAGGGTGAAGCAAGGGAACTAGGTATAAAGGAGAATAGGAGAGAGGAGATAGAGAGGAAGAGAAACAGAGAGAGAAAGAGATGGGGGGAGAAAATAGAGAGCATAGAAAAAAGACCGATATACGTCGTTTACTGACTCGTTACGAGGCGCTATATGCCTCGGCTAAATATGTGTGATAACGGGTGTCAACGTGAATGGGTGGTTGGTGGCTTTTTCACAGCTCCGATGTCAACGTTCCTCGTGCCATTGGTCGACGTACCCTGCCTGCGGGAACCGCCGGTATGAATGCTACTCCCTTGGGAATGTAACGACGGAATATGGGACAATGATAGGAATTGATTGAGCCTGTTGTTCATTTAACAGCGAAAATCGGACGGCCGCGGACAAGATCATTTAAATTCTCGCCAAATCGATCAACCCGACCACTTTTTCGCTAAATATTTGGTCACCAGCTGCGACTTCTACCTCATGGGGGACACACGTTTTTGATCAATGTACAATACTGTACATGCAGTTGTACAAAAAGTTTAGGTACAAAATCGTTCATCTATTTTTTCGAGCCTATTTTTTTAGTTAGATATTTCATCTAAACACGCTTGTCTTTCTGAGTGAAATTTTATTACATTTTTGGTAATGGTCAATTGCAATTGCCAATTTTCTATTTCTCACAGATCTGATTTTATTTTTCTCCATTTTAAATATTTCAATCAGACAATTATGATATTACTGAAAACGCTACATACTTCCTTACGTGTTGATATTATATTTGGCAACATTATCGTTTCGATAGTTTCAATGTAATAGCTGTAATAAGAAAATACGCCGTGTCTTAGGCTTCACCGGGAAAGAAGAAGGATTATTCGGAAGATGACAATGACGATGTTGAATGAACATTGTATGGTCACCTGTTCCCGGAATCCCAGGAGAATGGATTAGGTATGTAGAATGTCAAGATTGAGCTCGCGCACATAAGCCGGAGGTGATGACAATGACAAAGACATTGCTTATCTCTGTGACACGTGTAAATACCATCATCCCTTGGCTTGTGTGTTAGAGCAGGTCACATCTAAAATTATTTTCGTTCTATTCAACTCCGAAAATTGCTTTTAATGTATCTTGATGTATACGTAGAGCAGAGTAGGACGAAAATTTAATCAACGAATGACGAATAAATTTCTACATCAATCGTTAATCGCAATTAACAATTAAACTCCTACTTTAGTCGCGAATTACGGTTAACGACTACATTCTTTTCAATTGTAATCATCAATCAGATAATTGATGAACTGCTGAAATTTCGAAATGAATAAGGAATCAAAACTGTACGCATACTGTAACGTAAACTGAGTTTTTGTTGAGATATATTTCTCTCTCCCTCCTTATTACACTTTATGGATAAACCGTGTGGCGATTAACTTCAACAATTGATTAAATCTGTCTCCGATTTTTCAATGATCTCTTTTTTTGATCAACGATCGACGATTAACTTCATCAATAGATTGAATCAATCGTCCATTTTCCAAAAATTACCTTTTTTAATCGTACACATTAGTCAATCAATCTTGATTAAAATTTAAATTGATGCCCAACTCTGACGTAGAGCTTCAACAAGTACAATTTTACTGAAAAATGAACAATTCCCGATATGTTTGCAACAGTCTTTGATTTAGACGATCGACGAGTAACTTCCTCAATAGATTGAATCATCGTCCATTTTTCAAAAATTACCTCTTTTAATCGTACACATTAATCAATCAATCTTGGTTAAAATTTTAATTGATACCTAACTCTGACGTAGAGCTTCAACAAGTACAATTTTACTGAAAAATGAACAATTCCGGGTATGTTTGCAACAGTCTTCGATTTAGACGATCGACGAGTAACTTCATCAATAGATTGAATCAATCGTCCATTTTCCATAAATTACCTTTTTTAATCGTGCCCATTAATCTATCAATCTTGGTTAAAATTTTAATCGATGCCCAACTCTGACGTAGAGCTTCAACAAGTACAATTTTACTGAAAAATGAACAATTCCGGGAATGTTTGCAACAGTCTTCGATTCAGACGATCGACGAGTAACTTCCTCAATAGATTGAATCAATCGTCCATTTTCCAAAAATTACCTTTTTTAATCGTACACATTAGTCAATCAATCTTGATTAAAATTTAAATTGATGCCCAACTCTGACGTAGAGCTTCAACAAGTACAATTTTACTGAAAAATGAACAATTCCGGGAATATTTGCAACAGTCTTCGATTTAGACGATCGACGAGTAACTTCCTCAATAGATTGAATCAATCGTCCATTTTCCAAAAATTACCTTTTTTAATCGTACACATTAATCAATCAATCTTGGTTAAAATTTTAATTGATGCCTAACTCTGACGTAGAGCTTCAACAAGTACAATTTTAGTGAAAAATGAACAATTCCGGGAATGTTTGCAACAGTCTTCGATTTAGACGATCGACGAGTAACTTCCTCAATAGATTGAATCAATCGTCCATTTTACAAAAATTACCTGTTTTAATCGTGCACATTAATCAATCAATCTTGGTTAAAATTTTAATTGATGCCTAACTCTGACGTAGAGCTTCAACAAGTACAATTTTACTGAAAAATGAACAATTTCGGGAATGTTTGCAACAGTCTTCGATTTAGACGATCGAAGTGTAACTTCCTCAATAGATTGAATCAATCGTCCATTTTTCAAAAATTACCTCTTTTAATCGTACACACTAATCTATCAATCTTGGTTAAAATTTTAATTGATGCCCAACTCTGACGTAGAGCTTCAACAAGTACAATTTTACTGAAAAATGAACAATTCCGGGAATGTTTGCAACAGTCTTCGATTTAGACGATCGACGAGTAACTTCCTCAATAGATTGAATCAATCGTCCATTTTCCAAAAATTACCTTTTTTAATCGTACACATTAGTCAATCAATCTTGATTAAAATTTAAATTGATGCCCAACTCTGACGTAGAGCTTCAACAAGTACAATTTTACTGAAAAATGAACAATTCCGGGAATGTTTGCAACAGTCTTCGATTTAGACGATCGAAGTGTAACTTCCTCAATAAATTGAATCAAACATCCATTTTCCAAAAATTACCTCTTTTAATCGTACACACTAATCTATCAATCTTGGTTAAAATTTTAATCGATGCCCAACTCTGACGTAGAGCTTCAACAAGTACAATTTTACTGAAAAATGAACAATTCCGGGTATGTTTGCAACAGTCTTCGATTTAGACGATCGACAATTAACTTCATCAATAGATTGAATCAATCGTCCATTTTCCAAAAATTACCTTTTTTAATCGTACACATTAATCAATCAATCTTGATTAAAATTTTAATCGATGCCCAACTCTGACGTAGAGCTTCAACAAGTACAATTTTACTGAAAAATGAACAATTCCGGGTATGTTTGCAACAGTCTTCGATTTAGACGATCGAAGTGTAACTTCCTCAATAGATTGAATCAATCGTCCATTTTCCAAAAATTACCTCTTTTAATCGTACACATTAGTCAATCAATCTTGGTTGAAATTTTAATCGATGCCCAACTCTGACGTAGAGCTTCAACAAGTATAATTTTACTGAAAAATGAACAATTCCGGGAATGTTTGCAACAGTCTTCAATTTAGACTTTTGGCTGCGAATGATAATCAAATCTCAAGGGAAGGTTCATGAATGAGAGAAACATTTTCTCTCGTATACAATTTCGCGAAAGTACGCATAACATAATACGGGGTAGATTGTCAATATCTCATTCCTTGCGCGGCAGTGCAGGACTTACGGAGTTCTACGTGACACCTATCTCATCGTGGAAGTGCCCAGACCCATGGGAGGAAAGAGGCGCTTCTGAACGTGAACACACCCACGTAGATTCGCACGCGTGGGTAGTATGTACGCGTTTTCCTGTACGTAGTACACGCTCGGGCGAGCGTAGAATGCAACGAGTCACGTGCATGCGGTTAACATGAACAAACGCGTTGCAAACTTACGAGTTCCTGTTCTACGCCGCGTATAGACTCGGTCTAATAATACCCGGCTCTTGAAAAATTATGATAAGCCGCGGGATTTTATACTCGTTTCACACTAGAATTAACCGAAACTTAATATTAAACTACATTACTTATTTCTGAATTATTCGGTATTCAATTTTCTCATACCAATCCATTTAAACCACACCGGTTTAATTTTCTTTTCTTTTCTATTCAACACTAAACCTACCGTATTCTAAAAGCGATTAAAATCTTATTTATTTAGATCTCGCGCAATTTTTAATACAATATGTGCTTGGACGGAAAAATTTATCGAATCCATTTCCATGTATGCAACTTCATAATTTCAATAATTATAAAATGGAAAATATGAAACCAGTCATTTGATCGACAGTGGTAGGTTTAGTGTTAAGTTAAAATTTCGAAATTTAGCTGTCCGAGTTCTCGTTCTCTTCTTAAGCAAATATTGTAATCGTATTGCAACGTGCAATAGAAGAAATGTTTCCGAAATAATTTCTTAAAGTTCGTATATTTTCGCACATCTTTCGAACAGAACGATATAGTTTAAACTTGTGAAAGATAAATTCCCAAAGTAAATTCCGGAACATCCTCGAAGAGTTAATCCAGCGACGATGAAGTCAACAAGTAGTACGGCAACGAAGGGGTAATACTTGTTTCTAAACACATGCGCTAAACGCATCCAAAACACATAAACACAAAGTACAAGTTGAAGCGCATAATCTCCTCGCAGTGTAGCTTGGATTACTCTAATGCCAGCGCGACACTTTTCATTCAAAGTGCGATGAAATGGTGGCAACAAATCGTAGATCAGACTTCATTGAATCGTTCGAAAACGGACGCTCCAATCTGCGAATCCGTGGTAATTAGAGAAAAATTAGTGATTAATTAGTGAATTGAGAAAAATACTATCTTTGGTTCTTTGCCTTCCTGATTCCAGAGAAGACTGCTTCTCGATCTCTTGGGGAAATGGTTGATTGTTCTCCGATTTCTCTTCACCAAGTAATTACGAATTGAATATTCGCGATTTTTCAGTTACTTGTTGATCCTTTAATTTCGACTGCAATTAATTTTAGTGTTTTCGCGTGAAAATGCTGGTGAGTTTCCAATAGATACGTTGTACACTTTTATTTTGAATAGCGATTCTCAGTCTATAAATAATAATTATAGTTGTTCTATCTTGAAAAGCGAACATTCTGTGATACTAGTGACAGAGATGGATGCCACCTAACCAGATTTGGATTTATAAGAGTCTCGCCCTTGTAGTTTTACTTGAATAGGGATTCTGCCCACGTAGATACGACTGCCCCGGGAGTTTCCTTCGCTTCCGAAATTTCTCGGGTTACGTAGGAGCGTGAATTTGGCGCCAAGTAGCTACATTCTGAAAAACTTACTTCGGGTAGTTCCGAACTTCCAACACCCACTCGTTTTGTGCGAATTTGTCAGGAACTTTCGTAAATTTTGCGCTTTAGTGCACTCGAGATTGTTGAGGATGGTTTCGCCAAGCCCTTCTAACTTCCAACACTTTTTAATGTATGTATAATAATAAGTGCACTTTTCCGAATATAAGAGACCATCTTGAACTACTTCGTATATTCCGTACATTCAGAATAAATACAAAGCTTTGTGACAAATATTAGGTTCCCCTAAAAGTTTATAGACAAACTGTTCGTTAATCTTTTATTATTTCCTGAGCTCTCCCCCCAGCTTAACCACGGCATTTGTTTTCTTTAAACGAACTTTCGGGACAATAATAATATTACCACGTTGAACGCCACAGGGGTGACTTAAAATACTTAAAATACTCCTAACCAAAAAGAAAAAAATCATAGAATAACAAGTATTTCATCGATTAAAATCGTATTGATTACAAATAAGGATTATATGTAACCGAAAATTTGTTCTCTGATTGGTAGATGTTATCGTTGAGAGAAATTCAGTTCGATCAATTATAACAGTTATCAATGAAATAAATTATTTCGATCCCTCATAACAGTTATCAATGGGAGAAATTTATTTCGATCGCTCATAACAGTTATTCGATGAAATAAGTTTATTTCGATCCCTCATAACAGTTATTAATGAAAGAAATTCATCTCGATCGCTCATAACAGTTATATTGGTGAAGGAAATTTGTAATAGTTATTATTAAATAGTAAAACTATCAAATGGTAGACAATCAGTTATTTATAATTGCTACAATCAAAATTTAATATACCAAACAAACAGATTTTGTGTTGTTCTTATGGCCTGTTGATTCATCTTGTTGTACGAAACCTTCTCAATGAATTTCACAGGCTCGCTCCATCCGAAAAAGAGTAGACAACTCAATAATTAAATAAGCAACCGAAATGAATTTTCTCATCAATAATTATTGTGAACAAGTGAAATGAACTTCTCTCATCGATAACTGCTTTGAGCAATCGAAACCGTTTTTCTTCATCGATAACAGTTATCGAGTAAGATACAATTTTTTGGGCACTAATAACTGTTATTTGTAACCAAAAAGTATAAAAATCGATATTTTTTAATAATTTTGTTCTTTATATTCTGTGTACATTATCTTAAAATTCAATAATAATCAACTTTTTATTAATGATTTTTATCGTAGAAAATTTTAGAATGACTGTTATTTTTGGTCCCTGCTTAAAAATAATTGTCATAAGTTAATACCGTAGTTAAGTAGATTATTGTGTAAGGTGAAAGCTTCATTATGAAGTGACTAACAATTATTCTTAACAACGGTGATCGTTTCTATGATTTGAATAGACGACTTATATGAAACGCTGAAAATTCGCACAGCATTAAACGCGTTAAAGGTTAACAATTCGTATTGAACAATAGAACAAATACGTACGATGGAATGTAAGATACGTGATAGTTGTAACGAGCACGTGAATGTTGCAAGGTGTAAACAGCATCTCGAACTGTAACGCCGCTAATAAAGCTGTTTCAGAGGAAGACCTTTAACGTGAATGATGATCATCGTGAATAAATGCGCTAATTAGTCCATCTGGCGGATCAGATGTATAGGTTGACAGCTGTGATTGGGTAAGTTGCATTCATGAGCTGAAGATCCGCGAGTCATGCGGTTTCACTAGCTTAACTCGAATATACTGCTCTTGTTATCTTGTCTATCGTGCTACCGTAGCCGAAACAAACCACAGACTGTGCTAGAATTGATTATCCTGATGTCTAATTCTGAATCACGGGGAACTTTACGTTTGCGCCATTGTGTAAAACCGTCTTTGTCGCAAGATTCAATTTCAGTATTACATCAGCGGCGGAACAATGGCAATTTGCTATTGTGTTGTCACGGGAACTTATACCCGCGTAGGTTCGAGATCATTTCCATTGTTCAAACATTAACGGGCACCAACAATTATACACGAAAACTAGGGCTCTGTCAAAACAGCACTTAGTTTCCCGAGACTGTGTTTCAACTTTCCTAAATCTTGAAAATTAAACCCTTCATCTATACACTTTCTATCAGCATCGTTTCCATTTCACGTCTTTTGTGCAATAAAACAAATTCTAAATATAAACTTGTTTGTTTTTTCTAAATATAAATGAATTGCAAATAATGTAACAATATTTTAAAATTCTCTTTTGCTATTCTGGACTTTGCCTAGCCACTTTTGTCAAGAATTGAATTGATGGCTGGAGCAACGTTGAATGAGAGATTTCCTTAAGATCTATTTTAGCTTTTATTGTTCCCCCATAAAATCCAGCTCTCGTGTAAAATTTGCACTTTAAATCATCCAACGTTGTTCCAGCTAACAATTTAATTACTCAGATCTGCAGTCTACTGACAAGAATTTCTTTTATTAAGAGAATTAATTCTTCTTCTTATTATTATTATTAAGAGAATTCTCGTGAATTTGTACGATTATTTGACGATGCTTAAACACGAATTTAATTATTGCATGCCGGAACAATGGTGAATTTCTTCGAAGCATAGCTAACGCGTTCAAGCTCAATGGATTTCAGATACGGTTGCTTGTCAAAGCCGCACGGGCTGTTTCATCCGCGGTATTTTGCGTTTCGTTCGAGGCGTGAAACATCGGCGAAAGTTACTGTTCCGCGATACATATGGCCATAACCACTTTGTTGGGAACAACACGGGAACTCCTATCTGGGAACGTGGACCATGCCGGCCATCGGAACATCTAGAGAATTACACAAACTAAATGCTGAGAATGTTTCGAGTCGGATCCGCGCTGTCCGGCAACAAAGACGAACCATTATATCCAAACAATGTGCGAAATTTATATACACAAATATATTCATACAGAACTGCATTCGGCTAAGAGTATGCGCGATCCATGTATTTCTCGTTGGTCGACATTCGGCCGTTTCGCAATGTAACCACCTTGCAATGCGACCGCTGGAAAATGCTTCGAAGGCATACTCCTCGCAGGCTTTGCATGGTTTTGAATTATACAGTTCTCGAGCATCAACTAATATGGTTCTCATCCTTCTTAGCCGGATTTCACGTTGTTGAATATTCTTCGGTTTACTGAATAATACGCGTACAGAATCAAATTCTAATTTTCCCTGTGATACACGCTTCGTTCACTTTTCCGATCATTCGAATTTTCCGTCCATTTTTCCGGTCCAAAAGAATTTAGTACAATTTTCATGTATTTGTTACATGTGAGCCGTTTATTTTGAAAATTGCCTAAGTCCATTTCAGTTCAAATTGAGATATTTACGAGTTTGCGTTTCAATGAAATTAAAAATATAGGGTGTCCCAAAATTCCTGAACATTCTGGAAATGAGAGGTTCCTGAGACCCTTTGAAGCGACATTTTCCTTTGCAAAAATATTATCCGCGGCTTTGTTTAGGAGTTATTAACGAAAAACACGGACCAATCAGAGCGCGACATAGACACGAATTGGCGCAGTCGGCCAATAGACAGTTGGCGTGCCGGGCCGACTATGGCAACTCGCGTCTATGTCGCGCTCTGATTGGTCCGTGTTTTTCGTTAATAACTCCTAAACAAAGCCGCGGATAATATTTTTGCAAAGGAAAATGTCGCTTCAAAGGGTCTCAGGAACCTCTCATTTCCAGAATGTTCAGGAATTTTGGGACACCCTATATTTTTAATTTCATTGAAACGCAAACTCGTAAATATCTCAATTTAAACTTAAATGGACTTAGGCAATTTTCAAAATAAACGGCTCACATGTAACAAATACATGAAAATTGTACTAAATTCTTTTGGACCGGAAAAATGGACGGAAAATTCGAATGATCGGAAAAGTGAACGAAGCGTGTATCACAGGGAAAATTAGAATTTGATTCTGTACGCGTATTATTCAGTAAACCGAAGAATATTCAACAACGTGAAATCCGGCTAAGAAGGATGAGAACCATATTAGTTGATGCTCGAGAACTGTATAATTCACGCCAACTGTCTATTGGCCGACTGCGCCAATTCGTGTCTAAGTCGCGCTCTGATTGGTCCGTGTTTTTCGTTAATAACTCCTAAACAAAGCCGCGGATAACATTTTTGCAAAGGAAAATGACGCTTAAAATGGTCTCAGGAACCACCCCCTTTCGAGAAGTTCACGAATTTTGGGACACCCTGTATACGAATGGGATACCAATATGTACCACACTCCTTAAGTGTATCTAAGAGAGTTAAATTTACAATTCCTATTAAAATAATAGCAATTCTTAAGTGAATAATATTAGGTTGGGGAAAAAGAAATCCATCATTTCTCCGCTTGAGGTAATGTAAAAATAATGGATTTCTTTTTCCCCGACCTAATATGTGCCTTCTTACCAAGAATGGACTTGAGCCACTTTCAAAATTAATAACTGGATTTGTCATAAAGTTTGAAACAGACCAAGTCCATTCGATATAATTTAAAATGCTTCTAATTGAAAGAACAATATTCAATTTATTTTATATTTTATTACAAAACTTGAAAATCACCATTTATGCAATTCAGGAAATCTTCTAACTATATAAATTACATAATAATTTACTCCTCATTTACAGTTTGCGTATGCGGGAGAGATTGAAGAAGTCATGGTGCTCCGGTGGTATATATCGTAGTAAGTCGTAGTATTATTATTATTATTATTTCCGTTTTTATCAGCCCGGGGTGCATTTGCACCAACCTGAATTAATAATGTTCAATGGAGTAGTTCCGGAAGTGGCGCTCTAAAAAGGATTAATATGTTTTTATTATGATAATGCAGGACTGAATTTGCGATGAAAATCATTCATAAAATGAAAGAGCAGTTACCGATGCAAGGCACGCCCGTTACAAATTGTGTAAATATTGTAGCTTCGATCAGATTATGTGCTAGGGATTTGTGTAAAGTTTTGTTTCATTTTGGTATTGCATGCATCAGGATAAGCCATTTAAAGCGCGTAAGCTGCATATTTTAGAAATGCAATGCGAAGGCAGTGCCAATATTTATTATTTCCGATGTTTCTCCATAAAACTCATCTTTATTTCACACTTAAATCACCGAATCGCCGAAATAACAAATTTATTCCTTGAAAGTGATCCCAACTACACAATACAAATACGCGTGTCAAGATTTTTTTATCCAACTTAAAATTTTAATGTTTCCAATGCGAAGCAAACGACATTTTGTCGACTTTATGAGATACAGAGAGTTTCATCACAATGATACATCTTGAAGTTTGGGTTCGTTTTTCGTTAAATAAACTGCTGCGGTTTTGTAAAAGTTTTAGAATAGACTTAATTAACGCGTTAAACGGATTGATTATATACATATAAGAAGATAACATAACACACCAGATTTACCTTGGAAGGTGTTGATATTATTCGATGTGTAATGCGAGCCACCAAGCCAGAGAGAGCGTTTATGGCTATTGGTTACACAGGTCAATTGATTAGGGCAGTCAATCAGCGAACAGAAGATTCACATTCCAATCGCTCCACTAAACCGTGTAGCTGATTCTCCTTGGGTTAGCAACATATAGCTAAGGCTGTGAATACCTTCTAAATACGTAGGAAGCTCAACCAGTAAGTGGAAAGACAAATAACGTGGCAATATCGTCAATCACTATATTATCGTACAACTTGCTAAGCCTAGTAATTTTGAAAATGTCAGATAAATAGGCACAAATCGCGCTGTAATTCCTGTTTCTTTCGATTCGATTGAAATATTTTTGTAGCTAAGGCTGTGAATACCGCCTAGATACGTAGGAAGCTCAACCAGTGAGTGGAAAGACAAATAACGTGGCAATATCGTCAATCGCTATATTATCGTACAACTTGCTAACCTATTAATTTAAAAAATGTCAGATAAATAGGCAGAAATCGCGCTGTAATTCCTGTTTCTTTGCATTCGATTAAATTATTTTTGTAGCTAAGGCTGTGAATACCTTCTATATACGTAGGAAGCTCAAGCGGTAAGTGGAAAGACAAATAACGTGGCAATATCGTCAATCACTATATTATCGTACAACTTGCTAAGCCTAGCAATTTCAAAAATGTTAGATAAATAGGCACAAATCGCGCTGTAATTCCTGTTTCTTTGCATTCGATTAAAATATTTTTGTAGCTAAAGCTGTGAATACCTTCTAAATACGGAGGAAGCTCAACCAGTAAGTGGAAAGACAAATAACGTGGCAATATCGTCAATCGCTATATTATCGTACAACTTGCTAACCTACTAATTTAAAAAATGTCAGATAAATAGGCAGAAATCGCGCTGTAATTCCTGTTTCTTTGCATTAGATTAAAATATTTTTGTAGCTAAGGCTGTGAATACCGCCTAGATACGTAGGAAGCTCAACCAATGAGTGGAAAGACAAATAACGTGGCAATATCGTCAATCGCTATATTATCGTACAACTTGCTAAGCCTAGCAATTTCAAAAATGTTAGATAAATAGGCACAAATCGCGCTGTAATTCCTGTTTCTTTGCATTCGATTAAAATATTTTTGTAGCTAAAGCTGTGAATACCTTCTAAATACGGAGGAAGCTCAACCAGTAAGTGGAAAGACAAATAACGTGGCAATATCGTCAATCGCTATATTATCGTACAACTTGCTAAGCCTAATAATTTCAAAAATGTCAGATAAATAGGCAGAAATCGCACTGTAATTCCTGTTTCTTTGCATTCGATTAAAATATTCTTGTGGCTAAGGTTGTGAATACCGCCAAGATACGTAGGAAGCTCAACCAGTGAGTGGAAAGACAAATAACGTGGCAATATCGTCAATCGCTATAGTATCGTACAACTTGCTAAGCCTAGTAATTTGGAAAATTTCAGATAAATAGGCACAAATCGCGCTGTAATTCCTGTTTCTTTGCATTCGATTAAAATATTTCTGTTCCCCTTCATATTTACTGAAAATCGATTCTGCAGTAACACAACTTTAACCTGTTCTTTTTCTTTGAGAATTTTCCTGGCTAGAACGAAAAAACTAGAAATTGTTCGTGCATCTATCTTGATGTAAAATTAGATGCAGGTACTAAAAATCAATGAGCAGGGTAATGATGCATGTAAAATGTTAATGCACCGATACCAAACGCTGCATGTTCATAAACGACGTTCTTAAAATTGGAGAAAACGGTAGATTTACGAACTAGCACATTTGCTGCACTCGGTTCCGTTCCTGTGGGCAAACATTAAGTCCTTTAAAGTCGCATTCGCGGTCGAAACGAACGCAAGAAAACGAATGTAGGAAAAAAGTCGTCGGGTAACGTTCAGAAGATTGTTTTCTGGAACTTTATTGGAACAGGCGACACGGGCACGGGATATACATGCCGTTAAACTGGTCGGCAATGCTATTGTATCAAACTTCAATACAGTTGCCAAAGGGACTGATAGATTCACAGAGTCGCTGCATAAAATATTGTGTTACGTGAAAGACTATTGAATTACTTCTCAGAATTTGTGTGCTGCGAAAGGTACGAGATTGCCGGGTGTATTGTTACAGGTGGAGAACGGAAAACGTAGAAATATTCTGCAGAGAGCGGACGATAATCATTGATATCCGTTATCTAACAAATTACAGATATAATTCAAATAACGCAAGATAAATATGGAAACCCAATTGCTTCACAGTGAGGATCGTTCACTGAAATACAAATATTTCCATCAGATTTTAATTAATTATTCGTATCATTACCATTTTCGCGTTGTTTGTTCAGACAAGTTTTGAACACGAAATGAATTTTTCTAACGAGTTCGAAATGAAAGCCAAATGCACGCAACTCGATACACTTCCTGTTGATGAATATTTGATTATGTGGTTAGATTACACTGTCCAACAGCCAAAAAGTATTTCGATTCCCACTACACGATTCTTATAGTGTTTTTCGCGCTGATTCCGAATCTGTTCTTAATTTTTCTCCTAGACGTACAGTTTTTGAGAAAATTGAGTCTTAAAAAAAGACATATTTTTCAACTTTGAACAAATATTGTGATGTTATTATAAAGAATATTGAATTGTTCTTTACAGCAAAAGATTCCGTAGACTTTCCCGAATACAGTGATATCCAATATTAATACATTATGATTGTTTAAACATATGTCAACAATGATTAAAGACGGAGAGACACCACTTTTGCGCCAATTTTTGCAACTCATGTCGGGCGAAGATATTTTGCTTTCTGGTTCCAAAAAAACGTCGACCACGCAAACTTGACAGGGTGGTTCCTCAAGATAAAAGTCTGCTCTATCGCGTGGTATAGATCGATTTTCCGCTGGGCCCTTATATTTTTAGATAAATTTAAAAATATCCGCAAAAATTGGCGCAAAAGTGGTGTATCCGTTTTTAATCATTGTTTACATATGTTCAAACAATCATAATGTATGAATATTGGATATCACTGTATTCGGGAAAGTCTACAGAATCTTCTGCTGTAAAGAACAATTCAATATCTTTTATAATAACATCACAATATTTGTTCAAAGTTGAAAAATATGTCCTTTTTTAAAACTCAATTTTCTCAAAAACTGTACGTCTAGGAGAAAAACGCTATAAGAATCGCATAGTGGGAATCGAAATACAAAAAAAAAGTTGGAATTTGTTGGACAGTGTTATTCGTATCATTACCATTTTCGCGTTGTTTGGTCAGACAAGTTTTGAACACGAAATGAATTTTTCTAACGAGTTCGAAATGAAAGCCAAATGCACGCAACTCGATACACTTCCTGTTGATGAATATTTGATTATGTGGGTAGATTATTATCGAATAAATGTCTTCGACGATATTAAAAAAAAGTCCTTTCGTTCGTGTCGTGCGATTCTTTTTTACGAAATTTTTCATTTCACTGAAAACAATGTCTGTACGATGAAAAGAGATAATAAATTATCTGTGTTCGAATATTTTCTTACATACACGTGTGCACATTCGGAATTAGCATGTCGAGCACTGTCGATGAGGTAAGTTACAGTGTGTGCAGAATATCCACAGCCTCCAATATCACACTGATTGCGAATAGGCCAGCACACAGGTACACGCAGGCTCACGTGTGCACATGTGTTTGCGTTGTACATAACACTGCGGGGCGTCGGTGTGATATATTCTTGTCACGAGAAAATATTGTGCAAGAAAGGTAATGATCGATGAATCACTTTTTTTACTAGAAAAAGTTTCGCGCTCCGTTAAACACCAACGGCCAAGTTATATCACCTACAATGTAACTTTGAGCGGGCTGTAAATAATATGCGCATCAGGTTGACGTTTCCTGGCGATAGCACTGGTTGCGAATAACAACGTTTTTTTTTTCTTTGTGAAACACGACCAACGCACCATTGTTTGGAACGTGGCAAGATACCATTATTATTTAGTTTATCGATCGCCTGGCGTGCAGTTGATAAGCGTTCGCTTGTCAACGCGGGCAATTTGTACGTCGATTTTATAAAAACGCGCGTAATTAGCTGCGCGCGTAACAATCAACTGTGAAGATAAATGAAACGCACTCGTTGAATTTAATCATTTCTACCTGGCCGCACAAATTCAGCGAAAATTAACATACGTTATTACGTAAGGCTAGATAGCTTTACGTCCTCTAGTGGGTCTAGGACGAAACACACCATCATCTTTCTTCTTTTTCTCTTATAGAAAACAATCTATAGCAAACGTGTCTCAGGACGTAATGATTCAAATCCGAATCGAACGTTTGAAAAATGTCTACAAAATTGCTATTTAGTGTATAATTTGATCGAACCGTTGCGCCGCGAACATAACCCCAAATTTATTAAAAATTTACGATCGATAATAATTTCTCATTTATCATAATTGGCGATAAATTACAAAAATTCGAGAAGGCCTAGTTTCGACATCGTCCACAAGATGGACAAATCGTTGAACGACTTTCTCGCAAGTTACTAAAATGTCATCAATTAGTATATTAAGGGGGTAGTCTACCCGCTGGTTACAATTAGAATCTTACTAGAATCTTACCAAAAAACATGGGTTTGCGCGCTTCGGTTGTTTGACCTTATTTGAGCAAATTTAGGGCTGGGTGAGGGCTCATTCTAAAGAGGAAGGTTCATCACACTGCGCTCTGGTCATGAGGTCAACGAGATTATGTTTAATATGTATAATATAAGGGCCCAAAGTAGAGAAAAAATCTAGGAAAAAAACCCGCAGATTTCGATGCATTTTTCTGTCTCTAAAAGACTTTTTGACTGCTCAGATGACCAGAGCGCAGTGTGATGAACCTTCCTCTTTAGAATGAGCCCTCACCCAGCCCAAAATTTGCTGAAATAAGGTCAAACAACCGAAGCGCGCAAACCCATTTTTTCGACCTAAAATCTAGTGGGATTCTAATAACTAGAATAATACCCCTTAAGGGGGATCTATACCCAATGAAATAACTAGAAAGGAACTAGAATCTTACTAGATTTTGGGTCGAAACATGGGTTTACGCGCGGCGATTTTTTGTCCTTATTTGAGCAGATTTTGGACTGGGTGAGGACTCATTCTATAGAGGAAGGTTAAATCCGGCGCGCTCTGCTATTGATTTAACGAGATTATGTTTATATCTAATAATATGAGTGCCCAAAGTAGAGAAAAAATCTAGAAAAATAACCGCAGATTTCAATGTATTTTCCTGTCTCAAAGAGATTTTTCTGACTGATATGATGAGCAGAGCGCGCCGTGGTGAACCTTCCTCTATCAAATGAGCCTTTGTGTAGCTCAAAATATGCTCGTATAAGGACAAAAAATCGCCGCGCGTGATTTCATTCACATTAGCAGAGATTTCCCCATATTACGTTCATGAAGACAGAGGTTATCTCTGATGTAGAGCCAATCTAGAGCCAATTTCATTTCAGTTAGTTTACACGAGATGATGCCTAGTCAGAAGGACTGTCTAGAATTGTCTAGACATTGTGTCTGGGCCTGTGCCACGATCGTTTGGAACATTGTCAGTTTCGAGTTATTTATTGGTGTGTTTAGCTCTTAGAATTAGTTACGGACTTGGGTACGGTTGAAAGTTAAGTGTCCTCTTTCGTTTCGGGAAAACAAACCAGCCGTACCCCCAGTCAATGACAACTGACGCATCGCAGGCCCACACTCAGCGGAAAGGCGACACCAGTTTGGGGACAGATACCTGAACAAGGGACCCTTGTTCATAGGCTTGTTTTATTTACGAGGATTGCGTGAGAAACAAAATCACGGATTTAGTAGGCGTACCACATAATTTGGATTACGCCCCGAACTGGTGATTGGTCCCTTGGTTATCCCTACCAAAGAAACGATCTCTTCCCGAACTTTGGTAGGGAATTGTAGGAGAAATAGCGAGCAGAATCTTACGAGCTTGAGAAGGAGTCGTACAAGGCGTTTTTAAACCGATATTCGAAGTTGAACGTGAGCGGGAGTTACGAATTGAAGTGTGCTGTGCATTCTGAACTTTCATTCGTCATCTATTTGAACTTTCATTCGTCATCGATTTGAACTGTCATTCGTCATCGATTTGAACTTTCATCCGTCATCGATTTGAACTTTCATCCGTCATCGATTTGAACTTTCATTCGTCATCGATTTGAACTTTCATCCGTCATCGATTTGAACTGTCATTCGCCATCGATTTGAACTTTCATCCGTTATCTATGTGAACTGTCATTAGTCATCTATGTGAACTTTCCTTACGAACTTTCTATGAACTTTTCTTACGAACCATCTCATGAACTTGTATTACGAACTTTTTATGAACTTCTTATTGTGAACTCATGAACTCTATGTGAACTATCATTCGTTAATTATATGAACTTTCTTTCGAACCTTTTATGAACTTCCTTTCATTATTTCTATGGACTTTCTGTGATCTCGTCACGAACACTTCAGTGAACTTGTGTTATGGACTGAACTTTGAACTGTAGAACCTTGGACGTTACAAGAGTTTATGACAAAGTGTGTGATTTGTGTACACATTCTTGTGCAACCCAGAGCGTTTGATTGCTCTTGAACCAGCAGCAATCTTGGACTTGACAACGCTCTAAACAAGGATTGTCAATCAGTGCTACGATATTGTGCAACATTTCACTGCTGCACTGCTGTCAATGTGGAATCATAGCAAAACTGACACAGACGAGGTACATATTCTCATCGGTGGCACTAATATTAGTGCGACCTGCCCTGTATAACGGCATTCGCGACGAGATGAATAGAATATGGAAATAGCAAGCAACTCCATCTCGTGTTCATTATGCAGTTGCGTGTTTATCAATGTTACCAAACTTTTTTTCTGCACAGAGGTTGATAACATTGATAAATACCCCAAAATCCGAGGGTACAGATCCCCCTTAAGGGGGTAGTCTACCCGATGGTTACAACTAGAATCTTACTAGAATCTTACTAGAAAACATGGGTTTGCGGGAAAACAAATGCTGTCCTTATTTCAGAAAATTGTGGGCTGGTTGAGGGCTCATTCTAAAGAGGAAGGTTTGACGATATTCGCTCAGGTCATTAGGCTAACGAGATTATGTTTATATCTAATAATATGAAGGCCCAAAGTAGAGAAAAAATCTTGGAAAAAACCCCGCAGGTTTCAATGCATTTTTCTGTCTCTGAAAGACTTTTTGACTGCCCTAATGACCTGAGCGAATATCGTCAAACCTTCCTCTTTACAATGAGCCCTCACCCAGCCTACAATTTGCTGAAATAAGGTCAGCATTTGTTTTCCCGCAAACCCATATTTTCGACCCAAAATCTAGTAGGATTTCTTATTTGACTAGTTATTTGCTAATTTACTAGAATAATGTATAATTTGATCAAACCGTTGCACAGTGATCGATTCCTTGATTCTAGGCGGACAAAATGGTAAATTTGATTAACTTCAGATATCTTCGCTGCCGTTCTATATTGTTTACGAACATTTATTTATTCGATATGTAACCTAATATTTCGATTGCACGTGGTTATTACGACGTAATACGGCGTTAAAGTTAGTTTTGTCTTTGGGAAATACTATAAATAAGCTAATTCTTCTCCATCGTATAACTTGTTTGTTTGTTGTTTAAATTATTATCTAAAAAATGGAGCGTGTGAGCGAAGGTAAGTATTTAATTTTTACATATCGGAATAATTTTATTTTGCCGTGTATATCATATACAACACGTTAACTAATAATATTATTTAAGAAGAGGTCAAATTGTATAACTTCTTTCCCCGGACTCGGCCGGACTTCGTTCTTTGATAGTTTTGAAGAATACTTATTTCAAAATAATGATACTAAATATCGCTTGCCCGTTTTAGCCCGTTAGTCATTTATATCATTTTTTAGAAAAGACGTGGAGTATGCCACGAAGACTGATGTTTGAAACCTGGTATTCAACAAGTTCTAAAAATACCAAATCGGAAGTTGATGCAATAATAGGGCTGATTCTAAACTTCTTTAACATCGAAGCTATTAATGATTCAGCAAAAAATATTTTGCATACAAACATTACAAGTTTTTGCAAAAGAGTCCAAGAAAAATGGCAGAAATGCCATCGCACTATCGACCGCTTTTTAAAAGGAAATAGAACAAAAATGTAGAAGACATATTTCATATGTTACTTCTAACGTCCGATCCACTTATAAGTAGTAAGAGAAAAATTACTAAAAAATATTCTAAAGAATTAGCAGCAGAGGCAAAAAGTTTACTCAAATCACCTTAAAAAAGGTATGAGATTTACATATGACAATTATAATTTATAATAATTTAGGATATGCACCTTTGTTATGCACATTCCTTATTATAATTTTGTAATTTTGTATTATATTTTCGTACAACTTTATCTAATTTTTAAATATAAGTTAAGATTAATTCTTTTCATTTTGTGTATTGTGTATTCACGTATTTAAACAAAAACTATAAAATATTTAATTTATGTTATTTTCACAAATGTTACAATTAATTGTTTTATTTGTCCATTATAAAGAAATTATATAAATCGTTAAAGTTCATGTTGTTTTTATACACTTGTCAGGATTTCTGAGAAATAAAGCTATATTACTACAAGAAAACACAAAAATTTGAATTTTGTCCACCTAGAATCGAGGAATCGATCACTGTGCGTCGCGCCGCGAACATAACCTCAAATTTGTTATTACGCATTAATTGTACTATTTATTCATTTATTATGAAGTTATGCACTATTTATTCATCTATTAGTCTATTTGTAGATTTATAAAGTATTTATATATTTTCCTTGTTTAGTTGTTCGACGTCGGACAACAATGTCTAATAAAATCATTCTTCAGAATCGCGAACGCTTCTCATTACATAAGCTGATAACAATTAATGCGGATATTCACCGATTCCTATTTCCCTGAAATAAGGGGAAACGTCTAGATCAATAATGAATGTGAAGGTATTACCAATTGGATTACCCATGTGCCCTCGCAGTAATATAATATGTATCGACGCTGCCATATTGAGTAACCTAACCGTGTTCGTAGTCGACAACGATTGTCATGACTCCCCACGTTGAATCGAGGATCAAATTTGACGTGCTCGTCCTGCCTAAAGAGATTATTCAGAAGGTTAGTAATTATCTAATTCTAGAATGACTATTTTCAGCAGTGATTGAAATTGGTCGACAATATCAAGAGAAAATTTAGACGGCCTTTGATACACGAAAAGCGAGCTACTTTCTGGGGAAAAAATCAATACCTTGGCTTTCAACTGCCGTCACTTTTTCCACAAAGCAATTTTTTAAGAGCTCCACATGTTAAATCCTCCATAATGTAATATATTGTCTAAAAATTCTGCAGTTTTTATTTTCGACTATGAACCACTAAATGGCACCGTTCGGACCAAGCACTCTGTTTTTAGAACGGGGCTTTCGGGATATGACCTACATCTTCTAAAAATTATCTGATTTTTTGTTAAAAAGAATTACAACGTTCGTTCAAAAATCCACGAGCATCCTATTCTACCCTAAACTAACAAGGGAGCTTACCCAATCATAACACGCCGATTTTAATGGAATTTTTGTATTATAATATAGAACTCCAAAGAGTATTTGAGAAGTCCCTTTTTACCTGATATAGCTCAAAGTTGAAATTTCAAAATCCAATTTGTGCGTCTTTGAATGACGAATCTTTTAGTGCAAACTAACTTTTAACAAATGAAAAGAATCTGTGGTGACATGCTGTGGCTCTGAGCTTAATTTGAAACATAATATAACTACTGTGAATATTTTTTTCAAGGTACGTAAACTATGTATTCAAATTTTCATGAAAAAATTTTGCAGAAAAGAAATAATTTTCAACATATTTTTTGAACAAATTATTTTTTTAAATATTAGTTTAGACTACAAGATTTGTTATTCGATGAGACGCAGATTGGATTTTGAAGTTCACGTCTAGGCTTAATAGTTTCAGAGCTATTCAGTAAAATAGATTTTTCAACGTCAACTTCGAGGGCTATTTTAATCCCCTTCACACGAATATGAAGAAAGCTAAAGCTAAAGAAAATACGTGTCAAATATGTTTTTGAGTTCTACATCATACAAAAACTCCATTAAAATCAGCTTGCTACGATTGGGTAACCTCCCTTGTAAGTCAAATAATCTGGTCGAATTTTCAACAAGGTTCTTGGAGCTGCGTGCAAATATTAATGAGAGCCGAAGCTCGCATCGATGCCACTGTGGCAGGCAAGCAGATCCACCGTTGAAATTCAAGCGAATGAAAACTGATAACAGAATTTGCATTGCGTACAGCTCTGCTCGCAAACAGGCAAACCTTCCCGAGGACTGTAAACATGCAACCTGTACTCTGTCGGCGGATCCGAGACGAGGGTGGCGGCGACAAAACTTCGCAGCAGAGAAATTCGCTGAAACTAACCCGACCCGAACGTATTTCTACGGGCCGGCGTGTACTTACTGACCACGTACAGTAGTTGCACGGCCGCGGACCGGAACTACGCCACCGGAAGGCATCTAACAAACGGGAATTCGGATTTCGGTCCAGACTAATCAAAAGCCTTAATTGGGTTTCTGCCAACGTAGATCTGACACACTGGCTCCGCGCACGATCTGTCTGCGCACGGATTTTCTACAGCGGTGCCGCGATTTCATCGGAAATTCGATTATTCCAGCTGGATGGAAGTCACATGATTATTAATCTCGCACCGCGACCGAATCTTTCACCTGGAATTCAACGTCGTTTCTCACTTTCGCGTCTTATTCTCAGCACGGCGTACGGTCGAATAGCTTCAAAAAATTATCATTGCTTTCGTATCATTTTTTATGTAGTCTATTTGTTTCATTCATTAAGTGTCGAATACTGAATTTATGAAAACGAGATAAATAAACCGAAGCGAAAACTTCAATAACTCTAGTGCAGGGGTGGCCAACCTTCTGCATACCATGCGTAAATTTTTTCACATACGAGTTCAGATGCGCCATACAACTCGAGCACTTTTTCTACCTTCTTACGTTCATTGTTGCGGTTTGAAAATAGGAATAGGGGTAGGATCTTCTTCGGTTAGGGGAGGAAAAGGTATAACTCAATCGCGCAACTAAATTAATTAACTTAAGCCAGTTGAAAAGACACACGTTCATTGGAGCACCAATCTACAATAGTGAGAAATGATATTTTGGACGAGAGGGCGATCACTGTCATGAACACTCTAATTCCTATCCTATAATTGTAAACTGTCAAAAAATTGCGACGAATTGATGAGTAAGAAGGCTGTATAATTTTAACTGAGAGCTCTCAGGTGTTGAAAATATCAAGATGAATTCATTTATGGCGCCTATACTTCAAAAGAATAAATAGAGGCGCAAGGATCCAATGCGCCACTTGTAATCATTCAATGCGCCACGTTTGGCGCATGAGCCACAGGTTGGCCACCCCTGCTCTAGTGTACCCGAATAGCGTTTCACTCCACAGCGTGACAGATCAGACTCATTCACTACTCAGCAATTGTGTATACGGTTCAGCTAAAACAGATTTCACTCCAAAAACATCCATCGATATGTACAATAGAAAATATAATCGTGAAAGCGCACACACGTGGAATTGCTACATCGAAACAAAGCAGAAAATTCTACAAGATGGAGTTGATATTCCAAGTTCCTCGTGCTGTTTCGTAACAGAAGTATGAATTTAACAATGTGGATCACACGAGTAATCGTAGTTATACAGACGTTTGAATAAGGTGAAGTGCCCTATGCCTGGACAACATGTTTTTCTATTTTAAATTTTATCACTTTAAATAAAAAAAACAATTTCTTAAGAGTTTTAACATACAGTTCAGAGTTTGTAAAGTAATTTAAAATAAAAAATCGTTGTTTAGGTTAATATCTTAATTGTATTAACAAGAATAATTCAAACCTATAGTTGGACATATTAAATCCAATCTAAGCTAATACCTGGACAGAAGTAAAGCCTATATCGGGACAAATTCAATTTACGAGTTGATCGAGCGTACATAACCTAAAACGTTGGTTGGTGGCGCTGCACAGTGGTCCCAAAGCCCGAAAACGCGGACAAAACCTAAAAAATGAACTTTCAGCTAGGTAAGTTTTAATTATGGGGTTGGCTACTCTAAGAGTATATCTACTTGGAGGTAAACGGTAGAAAGGTCCCATTTTTATACCTGACCAACAGTCGCAATCCGAACTTCGGTTTCATTAGTCAGTGCCTTCATACTTTTCCAAGTCTCAGTGCGAGTTTTAACTGTACAGTGCGTAAATTGTATTGGGACGTATCGATTTTAATTGTGCATTATGGATGTTGTTTGTAGAGGTAAGTTGCATAGTTTTTAGTGCCAAATGTTTATTATTAACTGATAACTATGTATGCAAAAGTAAGGGTAAAAGTGAAGGCATAAATTTTAAAAATTAATGTAAAAGTTGAGTTTCCTTCACCTTCCATCGCTAAAACTTGTTCGAGATTCTAGTTTATACTATTATCTTGCAATCTAAAAAAAAATTAGCTGCCCCTCTCTGCCCCTGTGGTCGTATCACTGTTTTTTATAATGCAGAGTAGGTATTTTGTGAGCATTCGTTGCATTTCTTCTCGAACTGAGAGATATACACTAAGTTTTTCTGAACAATTTAAATAGTTTTTGAAGGATTATGCTTAGAACGTATGGAGGACACAGATTGCCAGTTTTTTTATAAACAATAATACAATATATCTGAAATTTTTTTATATTTTTTAAGTTCAGATTCGTGATCAGCGACCTCAAAAATGCCTTAATATCAATTTTCAAGCAGATCAAATAATTTTTTAATGTATATGTCCGCCATATTGGATCCGCCATTTTGTTTTTTTAAATTTTAAGTTCAGATTCGTAATCAGCGACCCCAGAAACGCCTTAATACCAATATTGAAGCAGATCCAATAATTTTTTAATGTATATGTCCGCCATATTGGATCCGCCATTTTTGTTTTTTTAAATTTTAAGTTCAGATTCGTAATCAGCGACCCCAGAAACGCCTTAATACCAATTTTAAAGCAGATTCAATAATTTTTTAATGTATATGTCCAGCATATTGGATCCGCCATTTTGTTTTTTTAAATTTTAAGTTCAGATTCGTAATCAGCGACCCCAAAAACGCCTTAATATCAATTTTGAAGCAGATTCAATAATTTTTTAATACGATTTGAGGTTTTGTCCGCGTTTTCGGGATTTGGGACCACTGTGCGCTGTTGCGCATGACGAATAGAAGATGCTTTGCGTAATATGTAGTAATCTTATTATAGATTATAGTATTGTATTATTTAACCAAATATATATTTATTTTCATTTACTGTTTTAATAAAACTTGTCATAATACAACTTTTAAGGTTAGGTAGTAATACTGATAGATTTAAGATGTAAACACAAAGTATTATTAACGTCACAACCGGAATACATTTTCTACATACGTTATTCAAGCTAAAAGAAGACTAATTATACGTACATGTAGTTAAATAATTTGCAAACAATGCGTTGATTTTATTCACAAACACGTGTCCGGCTTCAGGCGTAAGCACATTGCGTATAAGCTTAGGGTGGGACAGCTACTGTCATGGCGTCCCAGTATGGAGTACTTATATTTGAAAACAGTCCTAATCTTGGACATCTAATATTTGGATTAATAATTATTATTTACGTTAAGCTTGATTGCCAATTTATTTTAAAATATCAATATTATTATGCGTGATAATTATTTTTTGTCTGAGGGCTTAAATTATATCTTTTTTTCTAACAAAAGTTCGAACTATAAATGCACATGATTCGCATGTAAATAGACTATTTTGTATACTGTTTTCAGATGAACTTTGAATTCATTTTTAAATTTCAATTGATGTCTTAATGAAATAATATTCACACCTACTTGTAGCTAAGGCCTCAGAATATATAATATAATTATTTAATCTCTTAATTACTGATTTTACTATGAAAATTCAATTGTCCAGATTTAGGTATCACTTTTGGACTGTCCAGACTTAGGGCACTTCACCTTACTTTCTTGCCAGCCCAATACTTTGAGTATATTAAAATACATACAATGAAACGAATTAATATTTGGACGCCCCAATAAAAGACGATAACTTTTTCAATATTAGCTAGAGCAATTAGTTTACTGCAGGATGCGAAAAGAAATTTTTTCAAAAATTGCAATTGATCGGAATTGTAGAAAAAATACTAACAGTTGCATTTTACAATATTTTTATGTGGCCCTATATTGAAAATTTCAAAAAGTTTCGACTAATGACTGCTATGACTTGCTATGAATTTTGCTATGACTAACATTCAAGAAGACTATTAGTCATTTTTAAATATTAGTTGATTATTGCCCTACTCTGCCACGATTGACGTCGATCTAATGATCTTAATGAAATAATATTCACACCTACTTGTAGCTAAGGCCTCAGAACATATAATATAATTATTTAATCTCTTAATTACTGATTTTACTATGAAAATTCAATTGTCCAGATTTAGGTATCACTTTTGGATTGTCCAGACTTAGGGCACTTCACCTTACTTTGATACTAATATGATCAAATTGATCAAATACTTACCGCCGGGGGCGTGGGCGTGCACGTTTTGCATTCGAATACGGCGACTCTTAGTTCGCCCACAAAGCCATAGCTTGTATTGTTATTATAATCCGGGATACGCGTGATGGCGATATACTAACTATGAAACCGGAAGAGGGTTCCCAAGAGCTCAGTAGAAATTTCAGCTTGGACAAGTCAAAAGTCATAATTGGGTTTCACTAGATAGAAGCCTGGCATTCGCCGATCCGCTTCGTGAAATATAGACTTGCCATAATTTGCGTAGGTATACTTCTGCTAAGCTAATTGTGACTGGATCGAGAGGGCAAGTTAGTTATCTCAGTGTTATCTCAGTATTATCTCATGATTAATGGAATACCATTCAGTAGACGACAAATTAATAGAAAAGTAAAATGTTTCCTTAGGTATAATACAATAAGAATGTTAATGAGAAATAATTACATGTAATTAATAATCCTAACAATGTACATAGCTACATGTAAATCGCCTTCAGTAATTTAATGTATGGTCTCCTGTCTGCGATAATAACGATGCGAATATAACATTATTTTTAATTACATTATTAAAGCGTAAGACGTTTCGTATTATAACTAAAACCGCCACCCTATTAACCTGGTTACCAACCTGCCTTTTATTTAAAAAGTGTATTAAATTTTGTAAATAGAATACACAATGTAAAATCTTCGCGTTCGTGTGAAATTATTGAATAAACGGAAACGCTCGGGTATAGTATCTCGAACGATAGTGTCGACAAATATTTTCACAACCAAACAAGTTTGCCAGAGATACGTTAATTGATAATTATTTGCTAGGAGAAGATATCGGAACTCTCACTGAAAGCTCAAGTGCCATAAGTTATGGAACGATACATCGTGTAGATTTCAATGCACGGATTCCATTTCCCAAACAATTTCATGCTCCGTGTTTGCACAATACAATAGCCCTTCAAATATATACTCTAGTTTCACAATACGTTTAAATTAATTGTTAGATTAGTAGAATACATAGTAGAGTTCGTTCCGCGTAATTGGAAATGCTGGATATATTCAATAATGATAAAATAAATAATAAATAATGATTTTCTGGACGGAGATGGTTTCGTTGGTTTCATTTTGCTGTACATAAATTACAAACGGCGCACGACGCGCGAAAAGAGAATCGAAAGTGGCGCGCGTTCGCGAAACTTAAATTAGAATTTGGTCGCGGGAGATAACAACAGGGCGGAAATACAGAAGAGAAAGTAGGAAATAAAGGGAGAAGAACCGGACGGGAGCCGAGTCCTCGCGGATATCACAATGGAATTGAATATTCATTGGTTTCCAAAGAAATCAAAGCCGGCCCGAAGGAACATCCGATTGTTCCGGACCTTCTTTGACCCAGTTAGTGTCGCGGCTCGTACCGCGAATTTTAAATCACTCGACAGTTGTAACTGACTTACCGTGTATTCGGGACTTCATTTCGAATTTATGGCTCCAGATCCCGGCTAATTTGAATAGCCACTTTAACGACGGAATGTCACATAAATTAGCAACCGGTAACGCTCGCGGAAGCGTAATTAAAGCTCGCTTCGAACGGAGAACTCGTAAGACACTGTTTAATTCTTCAAATTGGAGACTGCTGCGGACAAGTTCACAATAGGAGTTAATAGAAAATGTACTTGATATAAGAAGAAACTCAGGAGCTACTGATATATATAATTTCAACTAAAAATTAGTAAATGACACTGTTCTATTATTTTTAGTTTATTAAAATCAATAATTTATATGAAAAGCAATTGAGAATATGTGTCTGGAAGAAGGGCCTATGATAGGTTTTTCAAATATTCTAGTAGCGCAATTTTCAACTCAACCGTGAATTGCAATAGTAAAAACCAGCTGAAAATGACGTAGGCCCTTCTTTGGGAAAAGATCTCTCCTCTATTGGAAAAAGACTGAGAACTGAAAGACTTATTTACGGTTTGTTTTATTAAATGTTAAAGCAAAATAAGTTCCTAATTGCGCTCCTATTAAATTCCTTCCTTCTTCCAGACACCCATTCATTATTCTCTTTGCTAGTGATTGATACGTTGGCTATGGCTTCCTATGAAAAATTGTAACCAGCCAATCGTCATAGGCGCATTCTAAGATCTCTCGCATAATCGACCTTTCTCCAGAAAATTTCACCGGGTCGTTGAAACTGATGAAACACTCGACATGTTCATTACGTATAAGAATCTCCTCCGGCGTTCCTCCATTTCGCGCGAATAATTCTCTACATCTTAAAAGATTAAAAGCAACGTGAAGGACGAATTACGGACGACTTGTATCATCCACTTTAAGCTTATTTCCCCGTGGCATCTCATAAATATTAACGTGACTGTGTTGCAGCTACAGGCTTTTGCAATTTATATCGCCGAAACTAGTGTACCGGGCGGAATGCGCGTCCGTATTCGGCAACATCAGAAGTGTGGAATATGCTCTATGAGCTGTATGAGCGAGGAATTAATTTTCCATACTCCCTAAATACTGCGTCATCGAAATCTCATTTCGTTGACAACTGAGAATACTTTCGCGTAAAATATAGTCGGCTACCATCGGCTGAATAAGAGATGCCATGAAAAATATACATTTCAAACTTTACATAGACCAATTAAAAAAATTAAGGAAGAGGTGGAAACCTATTAACATAATATAATAAAGTTAACTGGAGCGAAGGTAACGAAAATACCGTTTCCTAAAAGTGTTAAAACATTACGAAGTAAAGAATTATTCAAAGGATATGAGTAAGAGAAGGACTGTTGGATGCCATGAAAAATACACATTTCAAACTACAGATAGATGAATTAAAAAAATTAAGGGAGAGGTGGAAACCTATTAACATAATATAATAAAATTAACTGGAGCGAATGTAAAGAAAATACCGTTTCCTAAAAGTGTTAAAACATTACGAAGTAAAGAATTATTCAAAGGATATGGGTAAGAGGAGGACTGTTGGATGCCATGAAAAATACACATTTCAAACTACACATAGATCAATTAAAACAATTAAGGGAGAAGTGGAAACCTATTAACATAATATAATAAAGTTAACTGGAGCGAAGGTAACGAAAATACCGTTTCCTAAAAGTGTTAAAACATTACGAAGTAAAGAATTATTCAGAGGATATGAGTAAGAGGAGGACTGTTGGATGCCATGAAAAATACACATTTCAAACTACACATAGATCAATTAAAACAATTAAGGGAGAAGTGGAAACCTATTAACATAATATAATAAAGTTAACTGGAGCGAAGGTAACGAAAATACCGTTTCTTAAAAGTGTTAAAACATTACGAAGTAAAGAATTATTTAAGGGATTTGAGTAAGAGGTAGGACTGTTGGATGCCATGAAAAATACACATTTCAAACTACACATAGATCAATTTAAAAAATTAAGGAAGAGGTGGAAACCTATTAACATAATATAATAAAATTAACTGGAGCGAATGTAAAGAAAATACCGTTTCCTAAAAGTGTTAAAACATTACGAAGTAAAGAATTATTCAAAGAATTTAAGTAAGAGGTAGGACTGTTGGATGCCATGACAAATACACATTTCAAACTACAGATAGATGAATTAAAAAAATTAAGGGAGAGGTGGAAACCTATTAACATAATATAATAAAATTAACTGGAGCGAATGTAAAGAAAATACCGTTTCCTAAAAGTGTTAAAACATTACGAAGTAAAGAATTATTCAAGGAATTTAAGTAAGAGGTAGGACTGTTGGATGCCATGGAAAATACACATTTCAAACTACACATAGATCAATTAAAACAATTAAGGGAGAAGTGGAAACCTATTAACATAATATAATAAAGTTAACTGCAGCGAAGGTAACGAAAATACCGTTTCCTAAAAGTGTTAAAACATTACGAAGTAAAGAATTATTCAAAGAATTTAAGTAAGAGGTAGGACTGTTGGATGCCATGAAAAATACACATTTCAAACTACACATAGATCAATTAAAACAATTAAGGGAGAGGTGGAAACCTATTAACATAATATAATAAAGTTAACTGGAGCGAAGGTAACGAAAATCCCGTTCCTAAAAGTGTTAAAACATTACGAAGTAAAGAATTATTCAGAGGATATGAGTAAGAGGAGGACTGTTGGATGCCATGAAAAATACACATTTCAAACTACACATAGATCAATTAAAACAATTAAGGGAGAGGTGGAAACCTATTAACACAATATAATAAAGTTAACTGGAGCGAAGGTAATGAAAATACCGTTTCCTAAAAGTGTTAAAACATTATGAAGTAAAGGATTATTCAAAGCTGAAAAGTCAACTGGCTGCTTGAAACTCCAAGCCAAGCTGACGTTGATGTCTTAAATACTCTTGCGTATTCCTTTTCAAGTTTCGCACCTTTAAACTTCTGCAGAGGACGCTTTTATAAATTACTACCTGCTTCACGTACAGTAACAGGAAACACACTTAACATAATATTGATATAAAAATATATTTCCTATAATCAGAAACATTTTCCAAGTAACAACACGGCGCTGAATTATTGCCATGAAATAAACATTAGAGGCTGCTCGTATTTTGTACAGAATCTGCAATGCACGCTCTGCATTCGGACAACCAGTCGTCTTTGTCATCGTGTCAACTCATATAATGGTGTAACTCGTACTAGGTCACAGGTACAAATGGGGACTGTGACTCCACTCTGTTGACGCATTTCCCTTGGATCAACCACCATGGGGATTATGGAGCTGCAACCCTAATCCCGGCGGTACCGTATGGGCTGCAGCTTCCCAATTCGCGCAATTAACGCTACATGATTGTTATTTAACACTTTGAGTGCCACGGTCAAGCCCATAAAACTCACACAAAATCAGAACAGCTTATTCAATAACAATCATTTTTGTAACATTTACTCACACTTCGCGAATTTTAATAAAATTCGATTTACCGTCTAGATTATTGCAAAAATTGATTTTCAAGTTTAGAATTTCGTTCACACTTGATCGCTTTTTACAAGGTACTGTGCGAATTGATTTGGACAAGTGAACTTTTATTCGATGCATTTAAACGATACAATTTATTGAATGCACTTAATATAGATTGATGGAGAGAATTTATGGAGGGCAGAATCAAATTGTACAAAATAAGTGAACTTGTAAAATAAATGATAACATGAATGCGAATACAATTAAATACAATTTTGAAATTGAACAAACTACGTACACTGCGGTTGACTCGCTTAAAGGCGGTGTATTTTAAAATTTTTGCAGGAAACATTCTTCGAAGTACAGATTAGTTTGGAGTACAGAAACAATTTGGTGAGCGTCATCATCATGAAATTCTCATTGTTTATCCGTCATCTGCAGATGAAGTTCATGCCGTGACGTGCATTAACATTTTAGGATAGCGTCAGCGCACGAACGTTCACGAATGAAAGTGACGTTTGATTCAGAAACTTGTCGCGCGTGTCTATGTTTTGAAATATGTAGGCATGTCTGTAGAACTTTTACGGAAGCTAGCGTCGAACTAATAACAAACAATCCACAATGCGGAACTTTCAGAACGTCACCGCGTCGGCAAACAAAAAGAAGAAGCCCGCGTCTGAGTGCATTTATCTGGTTACCGTTCGTTCCCAGGCGGACAAAGGACGGATAAATAGACGGACCTTTGCCTTCATCGATTTCTCCTGAAGAGATTCATTAAATTCGATTCTCTTCCCCGGCTATAATTAGAGCCCCGACTGACAAAAATTCTGGACGCCCAATCGCTCAACGGTGAGTTTTAATTTACCCTGATTTATATTCGAGAACGACTGCGTCCTTCGGGAGCATTTGGTTTAGATTTAAATTGATTGTCGGATAATTGTAAAATCGATTTAAAAGGCAAGGTGGATTGAAGTTTGATTCCATCGATGGAACTTCGGTTATATCAGTGGGACTTCGCTCCATTTCTTTCCCCATGGGACGACACTCGTAGTAAACTTCCCCTAGCGAGATCTGACCAATCAGCATTATCCTCGGCGAAGTATTGTAAATCGGGAGTTCAAGCCAATGGCTCTTAAACTCCTGAATACTCATTTCTGCTTTAAGCTTCAAGTATCTTAGCACGCGCTGTAATGTTTGCCGAGTATCGATCGCAAAATTTTTTCTTTTTTTTTTTATTGAGCCACTGAAACCTATCATAGGTTTATTTCAGCTTTAAGGGGGATCTATACCCTCGGATTTTGGGGTATTTATCAATGTTATCAACCTCTGTGCAGAAAAAAAGTTTGGTAACATTGATAAACACACAACTGCATAATGAACACGAGATGGAGTTGCTTGCTATTTCCATATTCTATTCATCTCGTCGCGAATGCCGTTATACAGGGCAGGTCGCACTAATATTAGTGCCACCGATGAGAATATGTACCTCGTCTGTGTCAGTTTTGCTATGATTCCACATTGACAGCAGTGCAGCAGTGAAATGTTGCACAATATCGCAGCACTGATTGACAGTCCTTCTGACTAGGCACCATCTCGTCTAAACTAACTGAAATGAAATTGGCTCTAGATTGGCTCTACATCAGAGATAACCTCTGTCTTCATGAACGTAATATGGGGAAATCTCTGCTAATGTGAATGAAATCACGCGCGGCGATTTTTTGTCCTTATACGAGCATATTTTGAGCTACACAAAGGCTCATTTGATAGAGGAAGGTTCATCACGGCGCGCTCTGCTCATCATATCAGTCAGAAAAATCTCTTTGAGACAGGAAAATACATTGAAATCTGCGGTTATTTTTCTAGATTTTTTCTCTACTTTGGGCACTCATATTATTAGATATAAACATAATCTCGTTAAATCAATAGCAGAGCGCGCCGGATTTAACCTTCCTCTATAGAATGAGTCCTCACCCAGTCCAAAATCCGCTCAAATAAGGACAAAAAATCGCCGCGCGTAAACCCATGTTTTGACCCAAAATCTAGTAAGATTCTAGTTCCTTTCTAGTTATTTCATTGGGTATAGATCCCCCTTAACAATTTTTACAGTGGTCTTACAGTTAGTGTACAATGACAGAATTAATAATCGCTAGAGATGTAGATTGCAGTCGTTTAAAAAGTGAAAGCTATAATCACAGGCTTTAACATTAGATTTAGGAAAGGAAATTGTCCGCTTTTAATGGTAGAAAAAACTTAATTTTACGCAACTTATTAACTAATTTAATTCTTTGGGAATCATAAAGACAACACTGCCATAAAACATGATCTAAGTCCTCGGAGCTATAATTACACTTACAACTAGGATCACTAACAATATTTACTCGATACAGAGAGGCAGCGAGATTATAATGATTGTTGTAATGATTTTTCAATATAATGAAAAACCCCACGTTTTTCGTTTTAAATCTTACAAGTATTTTCATAGCTATTCAAAATTCACAATCACAAATTTTCAGGACTATCTGTACAGGGTTAGGAATCTGTATGGGGCTAGAAAAAATTATTTTATACTTTTTAGTCCGTTTTTAAACGTGGCGTTTTTTAAAATTTTATTTTTATTTAAATAATTATTTGACAAGGATTTCAAAGAGTTTGCTAACGTATGATATCGCAAAATGTTAAAATGTTGTTCCATCGACAACCTTTATTTAGCATAAAAATCCGTAGGGTTAATAACTTCGAGCTTCCCTGCAAAGAGACTTTCCGACGAACCTAAAAAAATCCCCGAAAAAAATTTGAAGTCGCGTAGCGTAGCTGGCGCGAAGTATTTCCAGGTGAAAGGGAAAGATTTTATTGCTGGAGCGAAGGGCGTTCGGTGGTACGAGAAAAGTCGCGGCGTCACGTTCACAGAGCGTAGTATCTCGAAAATTCGCGATTCCGTCGTTGTATCGGAGAAATTTTCCCGTGAAAACCGGCGAAAAATCCATTCTTGTCGCAGCCTCGCGACTCTACGGAGGACGGGTGGGTAGGGGGGCGTAGAACGAACGTATCGTAACAACTTTTTATTGCTCCGCGTGACACAGTTTTCTCCGTGGATGCACGTACAGCTCAGTGAAAAAATTAATTAGCCGACTTTACATTAACGAAGCCGCGGCACAAGTACATAGTCGGTACGTAGGTGCATTAATGTTCGTTCCCTCCGCTTACCTCGCGACAGAATGCAAAAACTTTCGTTCGCCCGGCTTCTACAGGCTGTTTCCGATACTGTGCCGCAGCAGAGAATGCAATACAGAACTTCGATTATCCGGACCGACTATATCCAAAGTCTCTGGTCGTCCCGACAAACTTCAAATTCAACCCTTAAGGGTGTGGGTCGGATTTTGACCTTGGTCGAGCGCGAGTGTGGTAGTACCTTAACACACCGATAGATACTGTATACGTACACGAGATTGCAAGGGTTCCGTAGATTTCGTTTGCTGTCTCTCTAACGCACATTTGGGGCCCCTACGTAGTCACAATCGCTAGATAAAAGACCCACAATTACGGGATGCTTCCATATATGGCCTACTTTTGCGTTTTCGAGGCGTAATTTGCATTATTCGGCAGCATGTAGCGCAGTTTCACAAATATTGGACGAAGCGACAGTGCTGCCATTGTCGAGACACATACATTTTCTTAAATATCGAGAGATTTAGGGTTCTTATAGACCAAAATGTAGGCATCCCGGAATTCAGGGTCACATACAATGTCAATGAAACCTTTATTATGTTAAACTATACGTGTTTAAACACAGCAAACGAAATCTACGAAGTAGATCCCTATACGGGAGATTTTGGTGCAAGTATTAGTTCCATGGCATTTTTAGCTAGGAGCGCTAGCGTGTTTAGTCACTATTGTACCGATATTTTACCAATACAGTGTCTGAATCGGTAAAACAGTGACTAAAAACACTAGCGCTCCTAGCTACAAATGCGGAGGGCACCGATACTACGACCAAGGTCAAAATCCGACCCACACCCTTAAGTGGCACGGTGCTCACTGACAAGGGAACACGTTCAAGTTACACGAGCCAACTCGTCATTTCTATCGGTCTATCGTCGTCAACATTGAAGGGGTGCGAACAGCCCTCAAAGTTGGGGGTCGAAAACATATTTAAGGTGAAGTGCCCTATGCCTGGACAGCATGTTTATCTATTTTAAATTTTATCACTTTAAATAAACAAAAACAATTTCTTAAGAGTTTTAACATACAGTTCAGAGTTTGTAAAGTAATTTAAAATAAAAAAATCATTGTTTGGGTTAATATCTTAATTGTATTAACAAGAATAATTCAAACCTATAGTTGGACATATTAAATCCAATCTAAGCTAGTACCTGGACAGAAGTAAAGCCTATATCGGGACAAATTCAATTTACGAGTTGATCGAGCGAACATAACCTAAAACGTTGGTTGGTGGCGCTGTTGCGCATGACGAATAGAAGATGCTTTGCGTAATATGTAGTATTTTTATCATAGATTACACTGTCCAACAAATTTCAATCTTTTTTATGTTCCCTAATTACTGTTGGGTCCTTCTTGTAGAGTATTTTGCGTTGATTTCGAATCTGTTTTTAATTTTTTTCCTATACGCATAGTTTTTGAGGAACATGGCTTTGAAAAGAAAACATATTTTTCAACTTTAAACAAATATTGTGATGTTATTATAAAAGATATTGAATTGTTCTTTGCAGCAAAAGATTCTTTAGACTTTCCCGAATACAGCGATATCCAATATTAATACATTATGGATGTTTAAACATGTTTAAACAATGATTAAAGACGGATAGACACCACTTTTGCACCAATTTTTTAGGATATTTTTCAATTTATCTCAAAAAATAAGGGTCCAGCGGAAAATCGAACTATACCACTCGATAGAGCAGACTTTTATCTTGAGAAGCCACCCTGTCAAGTTTGGATCGTCGACGTTTTTTTCGAACCAGAAAGCAAAATATCTTCGCCCAACATGAGTTGGATATCGCTATTGGATATCGCTGTATTCGGGAAAGTCTACAGAATCTTCTGCTGCAAAGAACAATTCAATATCTTTTATAATAACATCACAATATTTGTTTAAAATTGAAAAATATGTTCTTTTTTCAAAGTCATGTTTCTCAAAAACTGTGTGTATAGGAAAAAAATTAAGAACAGATTTGGAATCAGCGCAAAAAACTCTATAAGAAGGACCCAACAGTAATTAGGGAACAAATTTGGTGTTGGACAGTGTTATAGTATTGTATTATTTAACCAAATATATATTTATTTTCATTTACTGTTTTAATAAAACTTGTCATAATACAACTTTTAAGGTTAGGTAGTAATACTGATAGATTTAAGATGTAAACATAAAGTATTATTAACGTCACAACCGGAATACATTTTCTACATACGTTATTCAAGCTAATAGAAGACTAATTATACGTACATGTAGTTAAATAATTTGCAAACAATGCGTTGATTTTATTCACAAACACGTGTCCGGCTTCAGGCGTAAGCACATTGCGTATAAGCTTAGAGTGGGACAGCTACTGTCATCGGCGTCCCAGTATGGAGTACTTATATTTGAAAACAGTCCTAATCTTGGACATCTAATATTTGGATTAATAATTATTATTTACGTTAAGTTTGATTGCCAATTTATTTTAAAATATCAATATTATTATGCGTGATAATTATTTTTTGTCTGAGGGCTTACATTATATCTTTTTTTCTAACAAAAGTTCGAACTATAAATGCACATGGTTCGCATGTAAATAGACTATTTTGTATACTGTTTTCAGATGAACTTTGAATTCATTTTTAAATTTCAATTGATGTCTTAATGAAATAATATTCACACCTACTTGTAGCTAAGGCCTCAGAATATATAATATAATTATTTAATCTCTTAATTACTGATTTTACTATGAAAATTCAATTGTCCTGATTTAGGTATCACTTTTGGATTGTCCAGACTTAGGGGACTTCACCTTAGTTGAATATCTTGACAACTATTGGAGCTAGAGAAATGGTTTAAATTCCAGCAATATCTTAAAAATCCGAATTTTCTTGCAATTTTTAATCGATTCTTGTACAAACTCGTATTTGGCATACATGTTATTGAATTTTTTTTTGTCGTTTAACGATAATTATGACTTCATAATATTTTCTCATCTCGTGTGAACGTAGTCGGACTTGTTTTATAGATGAAAGCATAATCTTTTAGTGGCTGTATCCACCGACAGATTCGAAACAGCCTGTATTTGCCGTTTGCGCGAGGGTTCCGCCGTTAAAGCGATGTAACGAAATGTCGTTAACCAGCCGTCTCGGGAGAAACTGATATGATGATATAAATAGAACGGGCAGCCTAGCCACGGGGATCGCGTGTGTGTGCGTGCGAGGATAATGTTTTCACGACGAGAGGGAAATTTCTGTGATGAGTTATTACCTGAAGCATCGCGAGAGAATAAAGGCTCTCTCGTACGACACAAAGCATTCTTCCTTTGTTTCTTTTTTTATTCCTGCCCGCCGAGAGAATCTTTGTGGCGAAACGACGTTTTTTCTTTCTCAGCCATCTACCGCGATAAATGCTTCACGGGGAAATTCAAAACCCTATCGACTGGGTCGAATTACTTTTTTTCTTTTTTGGTAGCTTCCTCGATAGTTGGCGACTCACTCGATGACGGATTTAGTTGATTAGGGACGTCACTCAACCCTAGTTTCTTGGATACAATTTTCTGTAAGGTTGACGTACCCCGTGTTGCGTTGCTATGAGAAAAATGCATGCTTAGGCACGCAATCTATTCGACGATATCACATACTTCGCGCATTATGAACTATCGAGGATTGGACAAATTTATAAGTCGGATGCATATTTTATAAACATCATTACAGTGCGTTTCTTAAAGTTTTGTACAAATTCTATTGTAATACGTACACGAATGAGTCGATGCATTTGAAAAACTTTTTAAATAGATCATTTCAGTGTATCGATAGTTGGAAGTTTTATGCGATGGATTGTGCTGAATCGGTCGCAAATTATTGTGGGTAACGTATGAAACGTTCTACATGTCAAAACAGAGGAAAATATCTTTTCTTTAGTATGCAATTTCAACGTTTCTTTTGATAACGTTCAGGTAAAAAGGAAGACTTCCGGAAAAGACGACTTCCGGAAATGTCGGAAGTTAACGCAACAGAGAGATCAAAGGACAAAAGAATAGCTGCAGCACGTGCTGGTGGAACATACGTAGCAGTTCCAGCATTTCATTAAGGTAGAAATTGGGTAATTAGTATTCTGTTAGCTCTAAGTGAGTAGAAGGTCGAAATTTCGCTCTAACAAACTTACGCGTCGAAAGCGTTACTCCATTCGAGTCTAAATGTACACAACTGCTTTACCTCCATGTGCCCAAGGTAGATATTTACCATCTATTTATTATACATATACACCGACTACCATGGTCGAGTATTCGAAATTTATCAACTTACATCATTATATACGTACTACTTCTATATTGAAAACCACGGTGTACGTTCCGCAACTATTCTGAAATGCAACTATACCAAATATTAACAAAAATAATAATACTCCCTCTGTCCCATAATAATAGTAGCAGTTGATGAATTTAATTTGTCCCATAATAATAGTAGCAAAAGAAAATTAATATAGAACCCAACATTTATTATCAAAAAACTAGATTACATGAAACAATAAATTAAAAATATTTCTCCTAATTTTTATTTGTTTCAGATAGTTTCTGGATTTTTCAATAATTTCATTACTGCATTTAAACTTGTAGGTAGGATCCCTTGGCTGCGAAGCTTTGCCTTCCCTATATGTGAGCTTAAAATTACACTGTCCAACAAATTCAAACTTTTTTTTTACTTTTCGATTCTCACTATGCGATTCTTATAGAGTTTTTCGCGCTAATTCCGAATCTGTTTTTAATTTTTTTCCTAGACGCATAGTTTTTGAGAAATTTGAGTTTGAAAAAATGACCTATTTTTCAACTTTTAACAAAGATTGTGATGTTATTATAAAAGATATTGTATTGTTCTTTACATAAAAAGATTCTCTAGACTTTCCCGAATCCAGTGATATCCAATATTAATGCATTATGATTGGTTAAACATGTTTAAACAATGATTAAAGACGGAGAGACACCAATTTTCCACCAATTTTTGCGGATATTTCTCAATTTATCTCAAAAAATAAGGGTCTAGCGGAAAATCGAACTACACCACGCGCTAGAGCAGACTTTTATCTTGAGAAACCACCCTTTCAACTTTCCAAAGTCGACGTTTTTACCGAAACAGAAAGTATCCCGTGGAACGCCTATTCTAGCGGTAACCACTGGCGGCAGCTCGTGTCGGGCGAAGATATTTTGCTTTCTGTTTCGGTAAAAACGTCGACTTTGGAAAGTTGAAAGGGTGGTTTCTCAAGATAAAAGTCTGCTCTAGCGCGTGGTGTAGTTCGATTTTCCGCTAGACCCTTATTTTTTGAGATAAATTGAGAAATATCCGCAAAAATTGGTGGAAAATTGGTGTCTCTCCGTCTTTAATCATTGTTTAAACATGTTTAACCAATCATAATGCATTAATATTGGATATCACTGGATTCGGGAAAGTCTAGAGAATCTTTTTATGTAAAGAACAATACAATATCTTTTATAATAACATCACAATCTTTGTTCAAAGTTGAAAAATAGGTCATTTTTTCAAACTCAAATTTCTCAAAAACTATGCGTCTAGGAAAAAAATTAAAAACAGATTCGGAATCAGCGCGAAAAACTCTATAAGAATCGCATAGTAAGAATCGAAAAGATTTTTGGCTGTTGGACAGTGTTATTGGAGCCATCGTTCTTCATTCATTCCATAATAACTTGTTTTTTTTTCATCTTACTTTTACAATGGGTTGATATTCAACTGAAATAAAACAATTGATTTCGATCAGCGGATGAAATTAGAAAAATAGCTATAATTCTTAATAATTAGGTTAATCTAAATATTGAAAGATGTGTCAAAACAAATGGCAGATGTCATGAAACATTGATTTTGATTGGAGGCTTCGTATTATTATGGGACAGAGAGAGTAGTATTTATGTTAATTTATTTATGTTAATGTTGTAGTGCGAGTCTTCTGTAAACAATGCAAAGTATTTTACTCTTAAAGAGGTTCAGAGAGCGAAAACTTTCAAATGCAGTTTAAAAGTAGACCTTACAATTTTCACAAAGCTCACCGATCGTTCTAACGCATCCAATTCAGTGTCCAATGGCCGCTACTTGTTGAACATGTACTCCTCACATACAAATTTCAAGCAGAAATAACTGGGTCTCGCAGAAAAGAACTTTCCCAGGCGTTTCCTCCTATACGATTCTAGTTTCAATTTTAACTTTGCTACGCGCCGTAAACTCACAGTGCCGACAAGAAAATGTCCGCATATTTTGCCACGTTACATTCAACTGTTACGCCTCCTTTACATTGACAGCTGGAGGTATTTTGTCCTGCATGGCAACACTATGAGGCACACGAAGCAAATCGGGTTTCACGTTTTCAGTTTGACTATAGCATTTACGCTGACACAATTGAAATTGATAATCGAATTTAAAAAATTCAATATGCATTTGGAAGAGGAATCGTAGATCTTAAAATGATATAAAATGAATGGATAACAAGCATTTATTGTCACGATGAAATTGTATTTAGAACAGAACGGGGCTTAATGTCCATCAATAAACTAATTCATCAATGTTGAATTCATCAATGACTCATCAATGTTGAAAATGTTCATCGATAAACTGAATATTTTCGAGGTTTAATCTGTTGAAATTCCATTTATTTAATCAGCTAGGGTTAATTCAGTTCCACAAAACTGTTCATTTGCACAGATTTGCAAGCCAGTTTGTAAATGGTTGTAAATGGAGGAACGGTCCAATTTTATTTAGTATTATTTAGTATATATCTGATTTACTCTTGTCAAAATTTTTTTGGACACACCAGGGTTGTTCCAAATGATTGAAAAAAATCTGTGCAAGGAGAACGTGCCCCAAAGCTCTTAAACATTAAAATAATTAGTTTAGGGTGGTCAAACTTTACAGTGATTTTTTTCTAATTATTTGGAACAATCCTGGGGGTGCCGTAAGAGAAATTCAAAAGTCGAAAATAAGATCCACCCTAGTATACATAGATAGCTTGTCTATAGCCATCTGGGGTTAATCAATTCCCACAAAACTGTGCGTTTGTAGAAATTCCGGCGGACTAGTTGGAAAATGGTTGAGCCGTGGATGGAGGAGCGAATGGAAAGTTGGCAAAGAAACCGTGCAAAGCGAGGAAAGTTCTGCGGGCCGCTTCAGGGTCAGATTACAGGTGTCTGCAACCACGTGCGGATGGCAAGAAGCCATCGGGTCGGTGATAGGAGCCGCGAACTTCCCTTCGCCGTTCCGAGGTCAGGCCGATTTACGGGCAACGTGCCAGCACTCGACGATCATAAAGTCTTGTATTTCGATATACTGCGATGCCTCTGACCATCCGCTATCCCTAGCCCATGCTTCAGATATCAATTCTACCATTGCCGCTCGAATGATTCCCAGAGGAACAGCCGCCATTTGCATTCACCGGCGCAAGAAGCGTCCTTCCCTCCACGACGCACGCTCCTTGCTGCCTTCTCCCCGAGTGTTCGATGACACCGTTCGTTCCTCAAGATTTATGTCCACTTGGGACCGCGTTCTTAATAACTGACGCCGGTAAAATATTCTCGGAATTTTTCTTTCGTTCACGCTTCCGTTCGGTCGCATTGTACGCGTTGCCTTCGCGTTGCCTTGCTGATATAAGTCACGGAGTCTATTAATATGGAACACTTGTGTTTTTTTAGTAACATTTTCTCAAATGGATAATATCCATTTAGAAATGAAGCAGGGAACTCGTGGAAACTAGTAGTCTTATTTATTTTATTTTAATTGTTACAAAATTGCTCTAACGTTTTCATTGGTCTACAGGGTGTCCTGTTTAAACGAGAACAGCAGGATAGCTCGGAAGGCGTTGTAGTTATCAAAAAAGTATTCGTACAAAAGTTGTTTGGTACTTATGACGGGCTACATTACGTAGTATTAATTGTTTTCTCGTGGGTGGAGTAGTGGAGGAGATCTGAAGATCAATCTACTTTTTTTAAATGAATATTATATTTTTTTCTTCAGAAAATAATAGCAGGCACTGACGCAAATCCAAAAAGGTGCTATATGATATTATTTTTTTGTAAGACAACTTTTCTTTCTAGCGAGAAACACTCAAGAAACCGAAGATATTGAATATGATAATAATTATTACAGTTCATCTGATTCAACATAGTTTGTTATTTTTTATTTTCTTACATTTATTTCTTTCTAATTATGTATTATAGTTGTTCTAATATTATTATCCATAAATAAATAAACTCATGATTTGGAAGTTGTACATCGAAATTTTTAAATGGTAAAATTTTTTTTAATTCTATATTAAAAAATAGATTTCAACTCATAATTAGCGACCTAAGAGCATTACTGTACAAATTTTTTAGAGGAAAAAACTATTTTCTGCTATACATGTCCGCCATATTGGATTCGCCATTTTGTTTTTTAAACTTCTAAGATCAGATTCGTAATCTGCGACCCCAAAAACCCCCATATACCAATTTTTGTCCAAATTTGTCCAAATTGAAGTGAGTTATGAGGTTTTGACCACGATTTCGCCGTTTGGACACGCGACGGCCGACAACTAACAACCAGTGTCGCCAGTTAGTAACCGAACGGTTACTCGAGGGGAATACAAGGTACCCCCTCTCTGATGACCAGAGCGGCAGAGGAGTTCAGGAGTAGGGTAATATGTGACACGTTGCGCGTGCGCGACGAGAATTTAGTGGGGCGAATGGAAGACACGTTGCGCGTGCGTGATGAGGACGCAACAATGACATGACATTTCGCAGGTTTTAGGTTATTGCAGCGTATCTACGAATCGTTCTGCAGATTATGAACTTTCTTTATTATAAATGAAATGAATTGTAACATGGGAGTTTCAGTTGTGAAGCGGAGTATGAATATTGAAAAAAATGTTGAAATCTATAGTACTATATATTAAAAAGTTCGGTATAGGGAAGATGAACGAAATTGTAGAACTGAATACTGAATGTAATAAATATATTATAGGTACATAATACAATAAAATTGTAGGAAAATATAGTCTATCAGCTATATATGTATATACGCTATGGGAAAGGATGGTAAAGGGCAACAACTATTGAGTTATTGACGGTGAATATTAATATATATATTAATGAACATATTAATGAACTCTACTCATATCACATCTCATATAACATACAATAATATCGTTCTGCAGAACGATTCGTATGATTCATTTCATAACTACGATACGCTGCAATAACCTAAAACCTGCGAAATGTCATGTCATTGTTGCGTCCCCATCGCGCACGCGCAACGTGTCTTCCATTCGCCCACTAAATCCTCGTCGCGCACGCGCAACGTGTCACATATTACCCTACTCCTGAACTCCTCTGCCGCTCTGGTCATCAGAGAGGGGGTACATTTTTTCACCGTGACTCCCCTCAACTGGCGACACTGCTAACAACTGCTGCTAAGTGGTGTCGAACGCGTCGGTACTAAATTACTGCGATAAGAATCGATATTGTAAACAAAGTTCGAACTTATTTTCCACGTGCTTTTTTCATTAGTTCTTTCATGCTCCACAAATTAGTTTGGGACGTGCATTCAGTGAACAAAGAAGTCAAAGTATCAGAATTTTTAGTTCCAAGTTATTATTATTTCTGTTTAATTATTTTACTGTTCCGTTTAGCTCTGTTAGTGTACTGCTTCAGTTCTTTTCTTTTAGCGTGACTGTTTTGTTTAATCTTTTTAGTGTGTTGTGTGCCTGTTTAATAAATTTAAATGTCTCTAACTGTTAAACAAAGGATAGAATTAGTTCTTCTACGGGGTGATGGATACCTATCGTACAGTCATGTCAGTAGTAAATTCCGCTCGCATGCAGATCAATATAAAAATTATTTAACTAGTAAGTGACTATTATAATTGATAATTTATGACATCGACAATAGTCCTCAATCTATTGATACAGATGGCGCTCAGCAGCGGCTGCTGGCTATTGGCCGTCGACCGATGCAGGATGTAAACATAAGCTAGCAAAGACGAAACACCACCATCTTTCTTCTTTTTCTCTTATAGAAAACAATCTATAGCAAACGTGTCTTAGGACGTCAGATTCAAACTCGAATCGAACGTTTGAAGTTTCTACAAAATTGCTATTTAGTGTATAATGTGATCGAATCAAGCGCCGCTAACATCATCCCAAAATTAAAATTTACGATCGATAAGAAATTCTCATTTATAAGCTAACAATTTACCTTTATCAGAATCAGGATAATATCATATAGCACCTCTTTAAATATGTCTCAGTAAGGTAAAGGCACCAGTAGTTGACCAGGTACCAGTAGTTGACCATTTTATAGAAAAATGTAAAAAATAAGGTTTTTATAAGCTGTGCACTTTTGATGAAAGTGAATCTCGGGTGCCATGTCATCTGTTGTTTAAATTTCAGAACAATTGCATACGAAGTGAAGTATGCATAGTAATAACGGACGTCTGAATTCTTTAAGGATAGTAATATGCTGATATATCTCTATTTCTTTAACGTTTCTGTTAAGAACAGCTGTACGGTTCAGGTAAAAAAATCCATACGTTGTGAACTTTTCGCGAACGAATTATTTGCTGTTTATATTATCACAAAGTTTTATAAGTGATAAATGCATTGTTTTTGTTATTCTAACCTGAGAAACAATAGTTTATTAGGTGGTCAAATACTGAATATCGTTTTCGAACAATTTTCAGAAGTTGACACGCGTGGTCAATTACTAACGTGACTCATTTAAATTTGTTTACGATTTATAATGCATCCATTTTACATCTACGATTGTTAGGAGTACAAAATATAATTATAAACTTTGTAGCATGCTGTGTTTTAGAGGATGACCACATGGTCAACTATTGATTGCATTCACGGTCAAGTATTGCCTTTTATTGTCTCAGGGAAACTTTGTCAAGAATATTTCCTGAACAAAATAAAGAAAAAAGAAGAGATGGAACGATTAAAAAGAGAGCGCGCAGCAGAAAGGCAAATGAAGAAGGAACAAAAGGAGAGAGCTAAACAAGACAAGACGCGTCAAATGAAATTGAAGAGAGCAAAGAAAATCTTACAATTTTCTTCTGAGAGTTCAAATTCCAGTTGTGAAATGTTCGATTCTGTTGTAGAAAGTGAAGGAAATGAAGAGGTCAACGAAGACAACGAACTGTTGAATAACAATGAATGGCCTGCCTGGTTGCCTGTCGAAAAAGTTGTGAACGAACACGTAATATTTTTATATGAAGGAAAACATTTCCCTGGAAAAATTCTACGTGTAACTAAAACTAAAGCGACTATTTCATCCATGGAAATGTACGGGCGATTATGGAAGTGGCCAGAGAAGCCTGATGTGCTGGACTACGAGTGGAAGACTGTACTTTCTCATATGAATAAGCCCACGAAATCGAGCAGAACTCGCAACGTCTACTCTGTTCCTGAATTAAACTTTTTATGGATGTTCGGTCTCGAGCAGACCGAACGTGAGATGTATTTAGACACGGTCCGCATGCAATAACTCGAAAACACTCGACGCGACGGTCCCAGAGTTTGGGTGTCATCGGACACCACTTCGGGACCGTCTCGAGAGCGAACCACGAAGTATTACAGGGCAATCTTTGTATGTATAAGCAACAGTTTAGTTTCCGTCTCATTTCCCATATCATTCACACCCAATATTTTCCTTAACCTAAACATAGTTTCACCGAACCGCTCCAACTCCTACGACCAAAAAGCACCACCCACTCACCAATAGAAATCACTTTGTCATCCCCATTCATTTGCATGTTAGCCAATAAGAAAAGACGCCGAGTCGACTTTATACACGACGAGATACCGAAGAGCAGATCACGAAAATCACTCGAATCGAAAACAACTTCATCTTTACCTCGAATCTCAGCCTTATTGTAACTTGTTAAGTTTTTAAATATATATTAAAGTGTGTTAACTTCCAAAAAGTCGAACTTCTCTCAAATAGTCGGTGTTACTCCTATAACATCGTCAAAGCCCCGAGTATCGTCGCGAGCAAGCGAAACGGGATTTACGACCCCGCGAAGTTCGGCATACGGACTTGCGATATTTCGGACGCTTCAATGGAATTGATTTATTTTATTTCTTATTTTATTCTTTAATTGTAATTTGTGCTGGTAATTGTTGAAATTAAATGATACTAAAATGATTCCCAACATTATTGCTTTAACCCTCTTTCTAGTATAAGTGGTCAACTACTAACGAAGAGAAGGTCAATTACTAGATTTTTCATGTTCAAGAGTGGTCAACTTCTGAAGCAATTACTGAATTTTTAAATATGTTTCTTAAATTTGTATAAGTAAACTTTTTTTTAAAAAGTGGCCTTGTTACATAATCTAGAAGACTTAAAGAGTGTCTTCAGGCATCGACTCTCGCTATTTGATGACAGAGCAAGTGGTTACTATTGTTCGCGTGTAAAACTTCTCTTAACTGGTCAACTACTGGTGCCTTTACCTTACCTGCTGTTATTTTCTCAAGAAAAAAATATAGTATTCCATTTAAGAAAAGTTGATTGATCTTCAGATCTCCTCCACTAGTCCACCCACAAGAAAACAATTAATACTACGTAATGTAGCCCGTCATACATACCAAACAACTTTTGTCCGAACACTTGTTTGATAACGACAACGCCTTCCGAGATATCCTGCTGTTCTCACTTAACCAGGACACCCTGTATATCTCAGCTACCAATTTCTGGAAACATTAAATCTCTTTGCTCACACACGAATTCTATTAAACCATAGTTACCATTGAAATACACTGCGGCGTTCCGCCATAAATTCAACAAACAAGAATTGAATGTAAAGTTAACACCGATATGAGCTTGTCTTCGGCCAAAAGGAAATATTCTTCCCGAAAATAGGTCGAGAGGAGCGGAACGTGATTTCGTACGAACGCCTAGGATATTAATCCGACCGTTACCACACGGACTATCTTCGCGAAATTACGAGAATAGCACATTCGCATGCAGAACAGTCGCAACGGTAAGCACACGGTAAGTACCGAAACGATTCTCGAAGTCGAAATTCGAGAGTGAACTTCGTCTTATGCGTTACCGATTCTGCTATTAACCCGAATAACTTCAAAATATATGTAAAGCGTTCCTTCGAGTGGTTTTCGACGTAGCATGAGTGCTACGGGACATAATGTGTGCACAGACTGGCGATTTTGTGACCTCGTAAAAAACGTTTCTCGGTAAAGGAAAGCCTCGGAATTTATTTAAACTTTTATCACTTTATCCGTACACCGTGGACTAAATAGAAAATCCTACGAACCGGGAAATTGCTGGAAAATTTTCTGAAGTTCAGCGAAATTTCGGTGTAAAATATTTACACCAAAGAATGTTCGTTGGAGTGAAAAATTATGTTGTATGATAAAATAAGTTTTGTAAATGAGCTTGTTAAAAAATATTTTTCTGTCTTTCTCTTATACTAATTACTTTTTTTACACTGTCCATCATTCGTTTCGTTCTTCCATCCATGCGTGAGAAATTTAATTTAAGAAATAAAGTCTTCTAAAATGAAAAAGTTGACTTCTGAAACGTATTAAAAGTGTTAGAACCGGTTAGGCAGTATTATTAGTGTCACAGCGGTTTATTCTACTAGAGATATGAATTTATTAAATAATTTCCTGCATGTACCGTGGAATTTCAATTCGATTAATGACTTATGAAGCACAGTCTGCTACAGGAGCCGGAATATGCATAAGTCGTGCGAATTCCGCGAGTGTCAAGCATCTGAGAATTTGTTTGTCAAATGTTCAAAGACCTCGTTACAAACTTTAGATTTTCAAAAGACAACATTGCGCTCGACTCTAATGGTTCGCAAGAACCGGCTCGAGAGAAAGCGGAAACTAGAGGAAGTTCTCTGATGTCACCAAAGTTCTGTCCATTACCAACGAGGGTCTGTATCCTTGTGACTGTTCACTTATCTCTTTCAGAAAAATCCTCTTTCCTGACAGAAGGGGAACTCCACGGAAGAAGAAACATAAGTTTGCAGACGATCAGCATTCAAGAACCTTTGAAAGCGATGGCCAGGACAGCGTCGATCAATTATAGTTGAAGATTCTGGTGAAAAATTGCATTCGAATATAAATCGAGTTATCAATCAATCACTACGTTATAAAATCAAATCGTGGAACCTAGTAATAATTTTAGAAAAAGATCGACATCTTAACTTACTTCGTGTTAATTCAGTCCTGAATTTCAATTGTCTCTTTAATTGTGTATACTATATTAATACTCATTGCAATATTAAATTATAATTCTCAACGAATATTACGTGCAATATTTTGTACTTGGATTGAGTAAACATCACAAAGTTCTTTCGTTTCGATAAATGGACCGTTTATTTTGAAAGTGGTGTAAGTTCATTTTTTAAAAAAATGAGATCAATGTAAATTTTGTATGTATAAAAAAAATGGACTTACACCACGTTCAAAATAAATGGTCCAAATTATTGTTCTTCCTATAAAAATTAAAATACAGTTTGTAGCATTATTACGTGGCATGTATTCGAACACATACATTATGGATGAAAATGTAGGATCGATGTAATTCTTTATTTATTATTCAGTACGCTAAAGGATTCGATAAACATTTTCCCAAATTGTAGATACATAATTAATATTATTTCAGCATTGCCCCAAATGGTACGTATACAATAATTCATGTTGTTTTGTAGAGTACCTTCGAAATATTCAATGCTGCACCTACGAAGATATTATAAAGAACATTACTATGACAGTGCAGCATAAAAATTAAAAATACTTGTTTGAACTAAGACATTATCCAATATCTATCTAAAGAAAAGATTATATTGGGTTGGCAAGAAAGTAATTTCGGTATTTTTAGATGAAATAAAATCCAATTTTTTTATCAAAGCAATGAATTTTAATCAATAAAATATTTTCCATTTTGTTGTATGATCTTTTGCCATCTTTCTGGTAGCTTCATAATTCCGCGCTCATAAAACTTCTGATCCTTTTCGGTGAAAAACTGATCCAAGTGCGATTTCAGATCATCATCATTAGTAAATGTTTTACCATTCAAAGAGTTTTGTAAACTTCGGAATAAATGATAATCTGATGGTGCAATGTCAGGGCTATATGGTGGATGTGACATCACTTCCCAACCAAGCTCCAATAACTTTTCACGTGTTACCAAAGATGTGTGTGGCCTAGCGTTATCATGGTGGAACACGATTCCTTTGCGATTTGCCAATTCTGGCCGTTTTTCTTTGATTGCTATGTCCAGTTTTGTTAGTTGTCGACAATAAACATCTGAATTGATGGTTTGGTTCCTTGGGAGCAGCTCAAAATACACAATACCTTTGTAATCCCACCAAATTGACAACATGATCTTCTTTTGGTGCAATTCAGCTTTCGGTGTGGTTTGGGCTGGTTCATCACGCTTGGACCATGATCTTTTTCGAGTTGTGTTATTGTAAACAACCCATTTCTCATCACCGGTGATGATTCGCTTGAGAAAAGGGTCGATTTCATTTCGTTTGAGATGCATATCGCATATGTTGATGCGTTGCATTAAGTGAATTTCTTTCAACTCGTGTGGAACCCAAATATCGAGCTTCTTAACGATTCCGAGACTTTTTAAACGATATTCTATGGTTGTATGCGAGACATTTAACCTGTCTGCAATCTCTCGGACAGTTATATGACGATCCGATTCAATAATGGCTTTCATTTGGTCATCATCAACTCCAGATGATCGACCAGAACGTTGGTCGTCTTTAAGTGAGAAATTTCCAGAACGGAATTTTTTAAACCAATTCTGGCACGTGCGTTCTGTTAAGCAACCCACACCATAAACTTCGCATATATCTTTGTGAGCCTCGGCAGTTTTTTTACCTTTACGGAAATAAAAAAGCAATATATGCCTATAATGTTCGTTTCTGCACTCCATGTTCAAAGTGACAGAACTAACAATTTTAATCAAAATTACGTGTAATTTGCTTCAAAAGTAACCTAAAAGATGCAGTCATGAAATGTCAGAAAGAAAACAAACGCAACGTTAACAGAAGCCAATCAAACAAAACATAACGCCATCAGTTAGTGAAAACCGAAATTACTTTCTTGCCAACCCAATACATAGACGTGGACTCGCTCGTATTTTTTGCTCATTTCGAAGGATTTTAATATTTCTTTCTAGTGGATTTGAATGGTAATTAATTGTTTCGTCTTGGGGATGTGGACACCCACGCTTCGCGTGGACAGAGGGAAACGATAACCACGTGTCAACGTCCGAACTCACCCCTTTGGCTTGTACTAGAGAAATCCCAGTGTGACCGCGGGGTCCCTGAGCTTGATAAGGTCGATGAGATCTTGTATATCTTACTCACAATCAGAACCACTGCCCCAATTAACCCCTCACTGTCCTAGTTTTTGGTACATTTGTCTATCGCCACGCCCTAATTACCGTAGTACAGAAAATTACAATGTTCGAAGGACCTGATTATAACCATTAGGTTGTTGCATATGAAATGTGCGATTTTAGAATGCGACTCTAATGAAACGTTTCGATCAAGAAATGCAGTTACAGTCTGTAGGTTTATTATATCAAACTTTGAGGTACAAAGTTAATCCTTAACACTAATGACATGACCGGTCAAATGACTGGTTCCAGATTTTTTACTTCGCAATTAATGAAATTATAAAGATGCTTTCATAAGGAATGATTTAATAAATATGTTTATCAAAGCACATATTATAATAAGAACCGTGCAAAGTCTAAATAAATTAAATCTTGTCATTTCTATAAGGCAACCACGTGCCTGTTGCTTTTATAGCTCGGTACGTTTAATATTAATATCCTATGTTCGCTTTTAATTGAGATGTATAATTTTACTCTTAAATCAAGTTTATTTCAACGACAACCAACGCGAATGTCGTGTATTCCTTTATGCCTGGAAAAATAACTTTTACGTGATCCTTGGTAAAAATGTGGCGATTAATTAACTTACTAGTCGTTGATGGTAAAAAAGATCTACAAATATTCAGGTAACAATTTGGTAAATGAAAAATGTGAATGTACCATAATATCCTATTTTTACCGTAATACAATCAAGAAACTTGAAATTTGTAGATTAAATACATTGGGTAGAAAATTGCGTTTGTTTCGTGTCATTGCTAAAAATCGGACATTTCATATGCAACAACCTAATAGACAGCGGATCTTTATGCAAAATAAAATATGTCTGCGTCGATTCCAAGACACAGAGGCTAAATAAAAATTTCCTTTTTTGTTTTAATGATTGTGTTAAATTGAAACTAATACGTTGAGCGTCTTAAATTTTTAAAATATGTCCACTGCTTTAAATTTTACGCAGCAATTTTTGTTATAAGTGCATAAAATCCGCGGTCTAATAATAACTTTTAGAAATGATTGTGAGAAAATATGCAGGGCCGAAACTGAGGCGTTTGATAATTGTAAATATTTAACGGTACTCTGTTTTGCATCAAAGAGTAATTAACATGCGCTTCGTTCTCGAACCTAAAACCAGAACCCAGTGGAACTGTCAAACGACAATGTCTGAAGGAAACCAATACCCTTCGTCTTGCATTATTCGATCCAATCAAATGCCCTAACAGACATCCCGGTCACTTGATAGGTACTATATCATTTGAGTACCTACCTCTAGCTTATGCTTGTGTACGCACACAGTTCCCAGTAGGAGAGCCGTCAACTTATCGAAGATCGATCATCAAATCGCAATGTCCCCGTTGATTGTCAGAGTCTGTACAACTCGGGTGACCAATCACAATGTTCCCAGAAACACGTTTTTCCCATTTTGACAAAAGTGATGAATTTATCGTAACAATTCCACAACATACCCTGGCAATCAGCAAAAACAATACTACATAAAAGATCATGCGTGGGATCTGGCTGAGAATGTCTAATAACGAATCATTGGACATGGTCGCAGATCAATGTTCGACTTTCAACCTAGTACTGAATTAATGAACAAACACATCTATTTTCATACTAATCACTTAGGAATCGTGTTATTCATGAATAAGTAACGCGACTCTTTGTTGATCTCAGACAATTAATTTCTATGCTAATGCATTCAGTAAATCAAACTTCGTTAAACCCTGCTAGGTGCGAGGAGATTACGAAAGCAATTACTAGACTCCGGGTTTTATTCATTAATGACAAAAATGGAGTGGTCAAATACAAAATTGGGAAGACGTTAGACGAATTGAATGATGAAATTATTAATCAATTTATGTTGGATTATTGGCAATAATAATGCAACTGCCAATAGAGCAAAAAGGAATTTCATCGTCCATGAGAAACCCGAGGGCCAGGGCAATAAACGATGCAGCCCTGGGTTTTTCATTTGTTTCAAGCGGGCGAAAGATTTTCTCTCTCGCCCCTGCTACATTCTTTTTTTTTTGTCACTTCGAGTCCGCTTGTCGAACTGTTCAGGTCGTCCTTCCGCGTTGTTTAATAAAACAGTTTTTGTAAAAGAATTCTCCAGCGTTTTCAATTATTGAGGTAAGGCGAAGTGCCCTAAGTCTGGACAGTCCAAAAGTGATACCTAAATCTGGACAATTGAATTTTCATAGTAAAATCAGTAATTAAGAGATTAAATAATTATATTATATATTCTGAGGCCTTAGCTACAAGTAGGTGTGAATATTATTTCATTAAGACATCAATTGAAATTTAAAAATGAATTCAAAGTTCATCTGAAAACAGTATACAAAATAGTCTATTTACATGCGAATCATGTGCATTTATAGTTCGAACTTTTGTTAGAAAAAAAGATATAATTTAAGCCCTCAGACAAAAAATAATTATCACGCATAATAATATTGATATTTTAAAATAAATTGGCAATCAAACTTAACGTAAATAATAATTATTAATCCAAATATTATATGTCGAAGATTAGGACTGTTTGCAAATATAAGTACTCCATACTGGGACGCGATGACAGTAGCTATCCCGCTCTAAGCTTATACGCAATGTGCTTACGCCTGAAACCGGACACGTGTTTGTGAATAAAATCAACGCGTTGTTTGCAAATTATTTAACTACATGTACGTATAATTAGTCTTCTTTTAGCTTGAATAACGTATGTAGAAAATGTATTCCGGTTGTGACGTTAATAATACTTTGTGTTTACATCTTAAATCTATCAGTATTACTACCTAACCTTAAAAGTTGTATTATGACAAGTTTTATTAAAACAGTAAATGAAAATAAATATATATTTGGTTAAATAATACAATACTATAACACTGTCCAACACCAAATTTGTTCCCTAATTACTGTTGGGTCCTTCTTATAGAGTTTTTTGCGGTGATTCCAAATCTGTTCTTACTTTTTTTCCTATACATACAGTTTTTGAGAAACATGACTTTGAAAAAAGAACATATTTTTCAATTTTAAACAAATATTGTGATGTTATTATAAAAGATATTGAATTGTTCTTTGCAGCAGAAGATTCTGTAGACTTTCCCGAATACAGCGATATCCAATAGCGATATCCAACTCATGTTGGGCGAAGATATTTTGCTTTCTGGTTCGAAAAAAACGTCGACGATCCAAACTTGACAGGGTGGCTTCTCAACATAAAAGTCTGCTCTATCGAGTGGTATAGTTCGATTTTCCGCTGGACCCTTATTTTTTGAGATAAATTGAAAAATATCCTAAAAAATTGGTGCAAAAGTGGTGTCTATTCGTCTTTAATCATTGTTTAAACATGTTTAAACATCCATAATGTATTAATATTGGATATCGCTGTATTCGGGAAAGTCTAAAGAATCTTTTGCTGTAAAGAACAATTCAATATCTTTTATAATAACATCACAATATTTGTTTAAAGTTGAAAAATATGTTTTCTTTTCAAAGCCATGTTTCTCAAAAACTGTGCGTATAGGAAAGAAATTAAAAACAGATTCGAAATCAGCGCAAAATACTCTACAAGAAGGACCCAACAGTAATTAGGGAACATAAAAAAAATTGAAATTTGTTGGACAGTGTAATCTATGATAAAAATACTACATATTACGCAAAGCATCTTCTATTCGTCATGCGCAACAGCGCCACCAACCAACATTTTAGGTTATGTTCGTTCGATCAACTCGTAAATTGTATTTGTCCCGATATAGGCTTTACTTCTGTCCAGGTACTATCTTAGATTGGATTTAATATGTCCAACTATAGGTTTGAATTATTCTTGTTGATACAATTAAGGTATTAACCCAAACAATGATTTTTGATTTTAAATTACTTTACAAACTCTGAACTGTATATTAAAACTCTTAAGAAATTGTTTTTGTTTATTTAAAGTGATAAAATTTAAAATAGAAAAACATGCTGTCCAGGCATAGGATACTTCACCTTACCAATTTCCAATAATTTACATAAAAATGCACAGTCTAGTAATTACCGTGAAAAATATAATCCATGTTCCGAGAGAAATAAACTGATCTCGTCCGAACGAAAGCAATGGGTGGCCTTAATGCCTACGTACGACACAAAGCACTACCGTTCGATTCGCAGCTGATGTTCATAGTGTATGAACGGCATGCAGCAGCGAGTAACGCCGCATTATGCTGCACGTTTCACCTGTATTGTTTCTATGCCGGTTGCGTTCATTATCCATGACTGACTTCACGCTTCAGGATACCGCACAGACTGATTTCCGGCGCGTTGCGAGAATCTCGCGTCAACCATAAACGCGTGTCGCTCGCTTTGCATTCCATGGCCATTAGGATCGTCGATTTTCCAAACTGAGTTAAAAAATCACGTTTACAATTTATATGAATAAATTTAGTTTACTTAACCAGAACAAATTGTAGTAGAAAAATCCACAGTCGTATCGTATCATCTCTGTCAAATGAAACGAGTATGGGGTCATTCCATACCAAATCGATCACTTTTTTCTGGCACCATAGTCGATTTTGTTCTAAATGAAATGTGTTGTAGTCCATGTGAAATTAGGGGGGGGGGGTTTAAGTCATCATTCTGCCGGTTTCGAATTTTTTTAGAAATGGCAGGCCTTCAAAGGCCTGTATATTTTAATTTTTCTTTCGATTGTACACAAACTTTTAGATTTAGACACAAACAATTTCACAAAACGGCAAAATATTCTAACCTATGCAATTAAAGAACATTGTTCACGGGCAAAAACGAATGAACCCGCTGCGCTAATAGTTTCAGAGAAGTTTATAGCTTCCGGACAATGCAAATACAGATGTATTTCTTGCATCGTGGAAAGTGCAGCAGCAGCTCTGGATGTTCATATTTTGGAGGGTGACCTAGTTTTCTTCCAACTATGTTTAGATATTCGGAATTGGGTCGGTTTACAACCGAAAATGTTTTGTTCGAATCGATGTGCGAAAGACAACAATCTCGCTTAATTCGCATTATCATTCAGGTGAGAAATACAATAGAATTATAAATTCAATTTTCGTGTGTATTCATTAATGCCGATTATAACAATGAACCGGCCGGCCATCCATTATTGAAACAGCACACGCCCGTGAGAGAAATACACGAGACGCTCGATATTAAAATAAACGAATGTATCTGGCGAATCGAAACGAATGTTCCTGGGAGAAAGCAATCGGGAATCCATCGCGCGTTTCGCGAATCCATCGCGTGAGAAAGGACCTAGAAATTCTCCGGACGAAAATCATACCCAAATAGAAATAATGAAACTTTCAGATCGAGGATACACCGCGCGAAAAAATAAAGCAATGGAAAAAAATTGGAATCTTGACGTATGTATTGAAATGACTTCGTTCTCTGCAAGATTAATTGGCAGTGATTTCACACGTTATAAAAGTGGGGGATTCAAAGCATTCGATGGTTATAGCATTGTTCAATGCTACTGGATTATGAGCGCCGACTTTAATGAAATATCGTACAATATTATTTTACCATAAAACTGTATTTGCAATTTCAACAACCATACAATAAAACAAATAAATCAGTCATTTTGAGTGGTTCAAGAATTAATAAAAACTGATGGATGGCAGCTGACATTGGAACGACTCGCGGCGTCACTCTAAGTAGAATAGGAAAGCAATGATCAGACAGACAAGCATTCAGACGTACAAGCATCAGACTTATTCTTTAACTCCTTAAAAGAACTCAAGTCGTGTGATTCGATTTTAACCCTTAGCAGTCGAGGGGTGACTCAGAAAGGGCAAAACATCGCTGTACCATTATTCTAAATATTGTTTACATGATTAAATATGTTGGCATCTAATCAATTGCTACACATTCAATTTCATAAAACGAAAAGATCATATAGAATAGAATTATTCTAGGTCGGAAGAAATGTTTAATTTTTCAAAATAAAATAATTATTTAAATAAAAATACATTTTTAAAAAATACCACGTTTTTAAAACGGACTAAAAAGTGTAAAATAAAATTTTAAAAAACGCCACGTTTAAAAACGGACTAAAAAGTATAAAATAATTTTTTCTAGCCCCATACAGATTCCTAACCCCGTACAGATAGTCCTGAAAATTATGATTGTGAATTTTGAATAGAGATGGAAATATTTGTAAGATTTAAAACGAAAAACGAGGGGCGCAAGATAATACATAGTAAGGAGTGTAGAGAGTAGCTGCCGCTGAGGAAACTCGCAAAACAGTTTATATCATTTGCAGTGCAATAAAATTGTTAGTGATTTAGGTGTTCATGCATCAATTATCTATTGCATGCGCCACACGTTTTTCGTTTTAAATCTTACAAGTATTTCCATAGCTATTCAAAATTCACAATCACAAATTTTCAGGACTATCTGTACGGGGTTAGGAATCTGTATGGGGCTAGAAAAAATTATTTTATACTTTTTAGTCCGTTTTTTAAACGTGGCGTTTTTTAAAATTTTATTTTATACTTTTTAGTCCGTTTTAAAAACGTGGTATTTTTTTTAAATTTATTATTATTTAAATAATTATTTTCTGCTTTTTAGCCTTATATGTGTGAAATTTTACAATCGATTTTGAACATTTTGATGAGATTATAACAGAGACATGTAGTAAATTTCAGACGGTATTGCGACGCGTCATATCGAAAACGAACGTCGTGGTAAAATGTCAAAGATAAAGGTTCGACGGAGAATTTCGGTGTAACTGTTCTTTCGCTTGGTAAACAAACATTATACTATAATAATACGTAGTAACTTTGTAAACACCGCACGGAGCTTGAACGCACACTGACGCACACTGAGCTCCTTCGGTGTGAAGCGGGTCAGTGGAGTGGGGATGAGTCAGAGTGGGAACACGTAGCAGAGTGGGGACGCTGAACGCGAAGTCGTACTACGTCACGCGGCAGGGGGTGCAAAGGTTCAAATTATTAATAATTTATATCTCCTAAACGCATAGGCTTTTCTACAAATTTTTTTTAAATATTGCATTGTCATCCAGTTCTGAGCTATGTTTAAAATTTCAAGTCTCTAGCTCATCGGGAAGTTAGTTTAAAATCAATTGCAAAATTTGTACCGAACAAACAGACAAACAGACACACAAGAAAGCGAGCTAATAAAAACGTGGTAAAATAGCTCCGACTGCAAAAGGTTACAAAAGTAATTTTATTGTAAAACGTGTCCGGATATTAATTCTGGTAACTGTACTTTGGCAAAATCGAATGTTCGGTTCTACCTAATTGCATCCAACTCTATAAGGTTACCATGAATGGGAATCACTGATTGGAAACAATTTATCATTGCTAAACGTTACAGTCGGCACGCGCGCCTTCCAATTGCCCAACCAAGTGTCCATTGCGCTAACTGACGTATCGTAAACTGTACGTCAAACCGTGCGTATTCAGTAACGTTATCAGATGTGCAGGTGGTAGACCCAATTCCGCAGCACCGTGCACCACTTCGAGATACGCTGTAATGAGGTGGTAAATCCAGCCGGACCATAAACAGAAACTCTTTGCGGTCCAGCTAGTGTCCACGCGAGCTCGGGACCTCTTCAACATTTCAGACAAATTTTTAGAGCCGGTCTGAAAGGGAAAGTCATTTAGAAGAGGCATGCTTTGCGCGTTTCTGGCCTCACTGCCTCTTTTCTACCCCCATGCTGCACTTCGTTCGCGTGCTAACCGTTCCTATTATCCAGGCATTATTTCATACTTGAAGTACTATACATGGAAGATATTTACCTTCAATAAAATCGATTCTTCGCAATCATGTGGCGTCTAATTTCTATGCCCGTCTAATTTTCCAATTACTAAATTGTTTTGTATTTAGCACTAAACCCTACCACTGCCGCTCCAATAACCGGTTTTATACTCTTCATCTTACAATTATTGAAATTCTCAAGTTGCTTATATGAATCGTTTATTTTGAAAGTGACTTAAGTACATTTTTTAGAAAAATGAAGCTAGCAATTTTAATATTCACATTTCTACGTTATCTTTTCATTCTGAAGCAAATTGTAACTACTATATTTAAAATCACAAAGATTTTGTAAAAAGGAAATTAGCTGGTTAATAGAACGATACAAATTTTTATTTTGAAAGTGGCCTGAGTCCATTTGTCAGTTGACAGAAAGTTTGGCGTCGTAGAAATATCATTAAAGAAAAATAGTTTACTGTTTGTCCCCCAAAGATTATTATAATGTTACCAAGAAGTACCGGAAAGGTAACTTTATTTTAAATGAAACGAGACAAGAGGATTTCATATCAACAAGATTTTTGAAGGATGCAATTTTTAAAAGGGTAAAGAATTCTAACGGAGAAATAATAAATTGGTGAATGCTGGATGCGTTTTTTACGAAATGATCCATATAAAATTTTCTATAAGATATCAATGGATGAGAATGCAGAGTTTAAAATACTGAATTTATTAGCACGTCGGGGTAGACCAAAAAATTCGAAAATATTGTATCGACACCACTTTATCAAAATATATGGCAAATTACAACAGCGAAATACAAGGGTATGATGGACTTACTACGATATATACCACCGGAGCACCATGACTTCTTCAAATCCCTCCAGCATACGCAAAATGTAAATGAGGAGTAAATTGTTTTGTAATTTATATAATCAGAAGATTTCCTGAATTGCATAAATGGTGTTTTTCAAGTTTTGTAATGAAATATAAAATTTTGGAAATATTAAAATCGTTGAAAAAGAAGTCAACTTACATCAAAGGATTTTATTAGAAACGATTCACATGATTAAACAACAAAGCGTAAATCTTAGGTATGAAACACCTAAAATACATGAATATTACGCGGCATTACTGAACCAGTAATGTTTTATGATGAATCTTTCTAACTAACATTAAATCATATAACTTCTTACAATAAATAAAAAGCATTTTGAATGTTGATCAATTTAATATCATAGTCTTAATATTTTGACTATGGTCAAATGGTGTGTTTGGAAATGTTAGTTAGTGGTTTGAATTAACCGCCACATATCGATCGGCCAATGGCTTGATCTTTGACATCTGATTGGTCGTCTCTTCAAACAAAGAACCGTGTATATATTATAACGTTTGTAATCCATCTTACTATGTATTATGCCGGCACATGGTCAACAAGTGCTTCTTGAAATGTTAAATTTAAATTAAATTTGTTACTAAGCAAGTAAGTTTATATTAGCTGTTATTGTGGCAATTTCTCATTTATTTCTCTTTTTGCTTTTCAACACGGAAATAAAAATTTGTTCTCACATTAATTTTTACAGACGCAATTATATTCTTGAAGATGGTCTTAATCTAGACCGAAACGTCGAATTACTAATTTGTAAAACTGCTTAGATTAACTAGTAACATAGGATCGAACCTGTGCGCCGAAATTACAATTTCTATTTAAAATTTGGCGATCGAGATTAAACAAAACATGAAATATAAAATAAATTGAATATTGTTTTTTCAATTAGGAGCATTTTCAATTATATCGAATGGACTTGGGCTGTTTCAAATGTTATAACAAATCTAGTTGTTAATTTTGAAAGTGGCTTAAGTCCATTCTTGATAGGAAGACACATATTATTCACTTAATAATTGATATTATTTTAATAGGAATTGTAAATTTAACTCAAACGCAAACTCTTAAGTATCTCAATTTAAACTTAAATGGACTTGGGCCACTTCCAAAATAAACGGCTCATATGTAAATTGATCCGATCAATTTCTTTATCCACAAAATCGATATAAATAGAGCCTTGACATTTTCGTAAGCTAAAACATTTTAATCGCTTTCAGTGCTCGGCAGGTTTAGTGTTAATGAAGTACAGAAAATTTAAGCGCGGTATAATAGTTGTAAACTACAGTCTGTAATGTGCATTGTATGTTGTAATAAAGCGCACAGGAGATTCCCTAATAAAAAGAAAGAAAAAAATATAGTGCGGTATAACCAAATGCTGTAACTCGACGAGAGTGCATGGATTAAAGAAAAGTTGTGCCTACACTGAGCAGTAGGATCGTAACATGTTAAGAGAAAACCATTTAGCCTGCGTTACCCAACCAGCGTGGCCGGAGAAATGGAAAAAAGGGTAACTCGCGTTCCGGGCGAAACCTAATAACGCTCGAATTCCTTTTCCGTATTGGTGACTATGTTTATCGTGATACAAAGTTTCATAGCCGGGATAATAAAATCTTTTATGACAACTGCTTGTCTTGTAAGTTTCGTCGAGTTTATGGGAGCGGAGCAGCGTGTACGCGATCCACTGGTTCGCGAGCAGGTATGCTTTTAAATCCGCAGGATCCCCGAAGCCTCGAACATTTGGATATCGATCTGCTCGCATATACATTTCTCCGTTTCGCATCGCAGTCCTCCCCCGATGTCGTTCTTCAATAGAAACGTCCGGGGCCACGTATCGTGCTGGTCCACTCGAAAAACCCCTCAAGATTGGATCACAGAGTGCATCCTATTGCAGTTCATCGATCGAATTACGTGGACAGCATCGGACTTAGATGATACCCGCAGCCTCCCGCCGGTAATATTTGACTCAGCTTTCTCATTCCCGGTTTACGAGTGTTAGAGACGCGTGGGATTAAGTTCAGCTGGATTTATACTACTATTTTGGCTTCTCCGTTGTCTTTCGGATCGAACGTTTGCCGGTTTTTATTAATCCTGCACACACACACGTATCACGAATGGAGGATAAAAGGGGAAGCTCGATGCGAGCAATTTGCAGCCTGTGCCATTTTTCTGGTTTATTCGTTTGCGAACGTATTCTGTTAGGTATGTGCATCGCACTTTGCACCTGTGCATTCTTCACTCTGTACGCGCATAAAAGTTCGTGCCAAGATTGTAGGCTATTCATGCTGTTCTTGAGAATCCGTGAATTTTTATATTACAAAAAAAATTGTTCCTTAAATATTTAATCAAGAAGACCGGTAAAATCAGAAATTATTTCAAATATAACCAAGTGATTAAATAAATTAGAGAAAAAAGTGGATTTCTAACTAATACACACTTATCTCAAAGTAAGTTGAAATGTTGCTCCAATCCTCATTCTCTGAATAGAATAGAAAAACATTTTTTAAGAAGACAATTAATGATCAGTGGTTATCAACAATTTTTTTATCTCATTTATAAGAGGACCTACTGTGCATTTGTTAGAACACGAAACCCGGTAAAACAGCGTTTCGAACGTGTTATGCGTTCTAGTATTCCACTGTGAACTATTTAATGTGCAAGCTGTTAGGCAGAGTATTTGCGATCGCACGGTGAACACTTGTTTTGAAAGCAATCGTTTGCGACCGCGAAGTATGACGGACAAGGCGTTTAGCACGCATCACCGGACACACAGGGATTACGGTACTCTCTTCATAAAGGCTTTGAACCGTGCGACGCAAGCTCGTTGTCAAATTGAACTTGGCTCAAGTATTCGGGCGCAATCGAATATACTCGACTAAGTCAAATATCTCCGGCAACTCGCGAGCAGTATTTGAGTTAGGCCCGTCACTGGTTACGTTTAAAGGGTTGCACGCGTGCGGTATAGGTAGGAAAGCCAACTAGGTAGGTATTCCAGTCAGCATGGAGTACCTGAATAACCTATAGAAGCCCCTGTTCTCTTTGTATCCGTATATATCGTGGATGAAGGTAGCTTGTAACGTGCGTATTATGCGCTACTGTTGCCGTTGATGTTCTCCTTACTTCTCGACTCGAGATATTACGTGACAGAAGCTCAGATGCTTCCCCGCGAGAATGTTTAAGTAGTTGTATTTAACTTGCTGCGTGATCCAGTACGGATTCCATTACACTTTTGGAAATGCTCCTTTCCCTTATTAGCCTACTATGTATCTTGTGGGAGAATCCTGCCATTTACGTACTTAGCATCTACAATGGATCCGGGAAGTGTCTAAACACTATATTTCCAATTTTAGTGAAATCATCGATATTTCAATTATTATATTTCTCGTAAAGAAGCTGTGCAACTTGATATGAGATTCTTTTTACTACAAGAAATTTTATTTACATTAAACGTTCTGTGATTCAATTATTGCAAAAATGTTTTCAAAACCACCAATGCAGTACGATAATCTATCTCGCACATTATCGAATCGAACGAATTGTATTAGAAAATTTTACGAGACCAGTACTCTTGTTGGACTATACATATTCGACACTTAAACAATTTCTAATTTTAGTAAAATCATCGACATTTCAATTATTATATTTCTCGTAAAGAAGCAGTGCAACTTGATATGAGATCCTTTTTACTCCAAGAAATTTCATTTACATTAAACATCCTGTGATTCAATTATTGCAAAAATGTTTTCAAAACCATCAATACAGTACGATATCGATCTCACACATTATTGCATCGAATGAATTGTATTAGAAAATTTTGTCGAGACCAGTACTCCAGTTAGACTATACATATTCGACGCTAGAAACAATTTCCAATTTTAGAAAAATCATCCACATTGAAATTGTTATATTTCTCGTAAAGAAGCTGTGCAACTTGACATAAGATTCTTTTTACTCCAAGAAATTTCATTTACATTAAACATCCTGTGATTCAATTATTGCAAAAATGTTTTCAAAATCATCAATACAGTACGATATCGATCTCACACATTATTGCATCGGATGAATTCTATTAGACAATTTTATCGAGACCACTATACTTGTTAGAGCCTATTCGACACTAGAAACAATTTCTAATTTTAGAAAAATCATCCACATTTCAATTATTATATTTCTCGTAAAAAAGTTGTGCAACTTGACATAAGATTCTTTTTACTTCAAGAAATTTCATTTACATTAAACATCCTGTGATACAATTATTGCAAAAATATTTTCAAAATCATTAATACAGTACGATAATCGATCTCACACATTATCGAATCGGATGAATTGTATTAGAAAATTTTATCGAGACCAGTACTCTTGTTAGACTATACATATTCGACGCTAGAAACAATTTCCAATTTTAGTAAAATCATCGACATTTCAATTATTATATTTCTCGTAAAGAAGCTGTGCAACTTGACATAAGATTCTTTTTACTCCAAGAAATTTCATTTACATTAAACATCCTGAAATTCAATTATTGCAAAAATGTTTTCAAAATCATTAATGCAGTACGATATTGATCTCACACATTATCGAATCGAGTGAATTGTATTAGAAAATTTTATTGAGACCAGTACTCCAGTTAGACTATACATATTCGACGATAGAAACAATTTCCAATTTTAGTAAAATCACGGACATTTCAATCATTATATTTCTCGTAAAGAAGCTGTGCAACTTGATACGAGATTCTTTTTACTCCAAGAAATTTCATTTACATTAAACATCCTGAAATTCAATTATTGAGAAAATGTTTTCAAAATCATCAATGCAGTACGATAATCGATCTCATACATTATCGCATCGAATGAATTGTATTAGAAAATTTTGTCAAGACCACTATACTTGTTAGAGTATATTCGACACTAGAAACAATACGTTTATGAAATTTGGCGTGTTACCGCTCGTTCCCATTTCCATTCACGCCATATCTGGCACTATGTCGCACCGCGAGAAAACGAAACGAAAATAGAAAAAGTTGACGCCACCATCGCGGCCAATTGGTATTTCAGAATTCTGCACTCCGCGAGGACTTTATAGGCAACAATCTTTTTTTACCGCCGTCTAGCGAGTCTCTTCCCCCACCGAAAAATCGAACAATTGTATTTATTAAAGTTTATACGAGCATACCTGCCCGGTATGTGTGTTACACGCCGTCGCTGCACCACTACCCGCTACTTCTATTACTTCTGTTACTCTCCACTGATATTACGTTCCGTAGAATATGGAACTGCTTGGTGCTTGTAACCAGGAAACTCATATTCGGTGTACACGGGGTCTGCGGCTGCTTATTGCTCTCAGTGACTTCGAGTGTAAGATGTGGGACTGCAACTTACTGTGTCGTCTACATTGTCTTTATTTCTCCGCAGGAAAAACGTACCGTTCCGCTGACAAATGACGAATTAGAATTTGACCCGGCTGCGAATGTAAGTAACTGTTCGCTTTAATTAAGAACTTGCGCTATACCATAGTACACTTTCAGTGTTACTTTCTTTAAAATTCTTTGCCGCATACCTTGAGCACTTCCAATTTATTGGGCGCATAAAGTCTGACTTCTACTACTTCCTTTATTATGCAATTTGGTCACGGTGCTGTTGCACTATAGATACACTAGACGATAAATCTCTCTTCGTCCTGTAACTCGTCTATTTTATATATCAAAGTTTCAAATTTTTAACAGGATTTACTTTTACAGAATCTCTAGCGAACGAACGCATCCACTGTTATAGAATTAACTCGTTGGAGAACAGATTAGAATCCCTTGGCAAATGTTCTGCATAACCTATGTTATCAATGTGTTTCATTCTTTAACTTCGTTTCCATGAAAATATATTGGGTTGGCAATTTGGCAAGAAAGTAATTTCGGTATTTTAAGGCGAAATAGAGCCCACTTATTTTATTCAAGCAACGAACTTCAACAAGATATTTTCCTTTATTCTGGGATGATCTTTTGCATGGAAGAATAAATAAGAAAATATTTTATCGATTAAAGTTCATCGTTTTAATAAAGAAATTCGGTTTTATTTCACCTTAAAACACCGAAATTACTTCCTCGCCAACCCGATATTATTCTAAATACTTGTGCTAATGCGCATAAGGTTGCCAAATGTCCATAATTTCCACGATACCGTAATACATCACGCTCGAGATTAAACTGCCAGAAAGCAACTTGAAAATTCCAGTTTTTCGCAGCCCCATTACTCGGCCCGTGCTCCCCAAAGGACCGGCAAACAGAAAATACGGTATTACCACGTTCTTCTATCCAGCCAGCGGAATCGATATTCTCCACGTATGTTATCTGTCTTCTTCCGATTGTTGTTCCAAACTGGGTTCTAAAGTTCGAACCGTGAACTTCGGAAACAACTCGATTGCTCTCGTTCTATAGTTCTTCCCACCACTACCACCCTCCACCCACCCCTATTGTTGTCGATCGTTAATCCTGTCAGGTACCGAAACGCTGATTTTCCTTATCAAGCTCGAGTCACGCAGCCGAAGTCTTTGAAGGCAGGATCCACTGGCAAAGTCCTCGGGTTCTCGGGGTGTCTGCACCCTTGTTCACCGCGAACGTTACGCAACAAAGGATTATGACGTTAGTCGTCGGTAGCTTCTTGCCGAAGAAGTTACAAGCTGTGTGTCTGCGGCTACACTTTGTTCTTTGTTAGGCAAGTTTACGTATAAGGAGGCACGCCGCTGTCTCCCGCGGCATTGTCTACGCTTTAATTGACCTGACACTAACGAATTGAGCTGAGAGGTGAGGATGAGACCCGCCATCCACCCGGTAAATGAGATTGCAACGGCGCATCGACCACCAACCACCGCGCGTGCACGGTTCACGTTGCAGCTGCATCGTCCTCTTGCTCTGCTTAGACGAACGATAACCGCTTTATATATACTTTCCTGTTGCAACTGTAACTACCGGCGCAATCACGTTTCGCTTCGTACGCCCGATGAGAATTTCTGTTGGTTAGACACGGCGCACGATAGTCCGGGCGGCCGATCTAGCAGTTCATTTAATTAAAAATGATTTGACTCATATCGGTATTTAATGCATCTATATTACAATACATTAGAAATGTTTAGCAATGCCGAGAATGTTGGTATTAATGAAATTTAATAAAAATTATGATTAGAAAACAAGCATTGAAAAATGAACCCATTTAAGTTTCTAAAAATTTTGCTTTTGTAATAAAAAGTATTCTTTTACCTTGAAAATGCATACCTCAAATTTAGAATTACAGTTCGTTATTTATTAAATAAATCGCTCGTTATGGACAAATGAAAGTTTTCGAAGTTATTTCGCTTTGACATGCGTGCTAATTATTGCTAAATATGATAAATACGTGCTGATTATTGCTAAATATGCAGGATACGTTTGAAACATTAATTTTATGCATCAAAGTGATGGAGAAAGTTTAGTTACCAGCAATTTCTGTTTCGCAAAACAACCTGCGACAACGATGGCAAGAGAGCCCTGCCGATTGCGATAAATGATTTGACTCATATCGATATTTAATGCATCTGTATTACAATACATTCGAAATGTTAGGAATACCGAGAATGTCGGTATTAATGAAATTTAATAAAAATTATGATTAGAAAACAAGCATTGAAAAATGAACCCATTTAATGTTTCTAAAAATTTTGCTTTTGTAATAAGAAGTATTCTTTTACCTTGAAAATTCGTACCTCAAATTTAGAATTACAGTTCGTTTTTTATTAAATAAATCACTCGTAATGGACTAATGAAAGTTTTCGAAGTTATTTCGCTTTGACATGCGTGCTAATTATTGCTAAATATGATAAATACGTGCTTATTATTGCTAAATATGCAGGATACGTTTGAAACATTAATTTTATGCATCAAAGTGATGGAGAAAGTTTAGTTACCAGCAATTTCTGTTTCGCAAAACAACCTGCGACAACGATGACAAGAGAGCCCTGCCGATTGCGATAAATGATTTGACTCATATCGGTATTTAATGCATCTGTATTACAATACATTAGAAATGTTTAGCAAAGCGAGAATGTCGGTATTAATGAAATTTAATAAAAATTATGATTAGAAAACAAGCATTGAAAAATGAACCCATTTAATGTTTCTAAAAATTTTGCTTTTGTAATAAGAAGTATTCTTTTACCTTGAAAATTCATACCTCAAATTTAGAATTACAGTTCGTTTTTTATTAAATAAATCACTCGTAATGGACAAATGAAAGTTTTCGAAGTTATTTCGCTTTGACATGCGTGCTAATTATTGCTAAATATGATAAATACGTGCTTATTATTGCTAAATATGCAGGATACGTTTGAAACATTAATTTTATGCATCAAAGTGATGGAGAAAGTTTAGTTACCAGCAATTTCTGTTTCGCAAAACAACCTGCGATAACGATGACAAGAGAGCCCTGCCGATTGCGATAAATGATTTGACTCATATCGGTATTTAATGCATCTGTATTACAATACATTAGAAATGTTTAGCAATGCCGAGAATGTCGGTATTAATGAAATTTAATAAAAATTATGATTAGAAAACAAGTATTAAAAAATGAACCCATTTAATGTTTCTAAAAATTTTGCTTTTGTAATAAGAAGTATTCTTTTACCTTGAAAATTCATACCTCAAATTTAGAACTACAGTTCGTTATTCATTAAATAAATCGCTCGTTATGGACAAATGAAAGTTTTCGAAGTCATTTCGCTTTGACATGCGTGCTAATTATTGCTAAATATGTAAATACGTGCTGATTATTGCTAAATATGCAGGATACGTTTGAAACATTAATATTATGCATCAAAGTGATGGAGAAAGTTTAGTTACCAGCAATTTCTGTTTCGCAAAACAACCTGCGACAACGATGGGAAGAGAGCCCTGCCGATTGCGATAAATGATTTGACTCATATCGGTATTTAATGCATCTGTATTACAATACATCCGAAATGTTTAGCAATGCCGAGAATGTCGGTATTAATGAAATTTAATAAAAATTATGATTAGAAAACAAGCACTGAAAAAAGAACCCATTTAATGTTTCTAAAAATTTTTCTTTTTTAATAAGAAGTATTCTTTTACCTTGAAAATGCATACCTCAAATTTAGAATTACAGTTCGTTATTTATTAAATAAATCACTCGTAATGGACTAATGAAAGTTTTCGAAGTTATTTCACTTTGACATGCGTGCTAATGATTGCTAAATATGATAAATACGTGCTTATTATTGCTAAATATGCAGGATACGTTTGAAACATTAATTTTATGCATGAAAGTGATGGAGAAAGTTTAGTTACCAGCAATTTCTGTTTCGCAAAACAACCTGCGACAACGATGGCAAGAGAGCCCTGCCGATTGCACCCTTTGTTGTTCACCAACTGACCTAATATCCTCGTGCACAGTACTTTTATCCGTAAATATAATTTTGAAAAGTTACTTTCTGAATATAACACGAACTAAAAATGTTCCGTCTCTACCCACGTATCGGGAAAAATAAGTTAACGTGCTATTGACACAAGAATTAATATACAACTAATGCAAGAGCACAATATGTAACAAGAGCGCAATTTAAAAAGTACGGAATGCTGTGCTCGTTGCGATAAATCACATAAAATTTGTGGTTTCAGTTCGGATGATAATCGCACGCGCTACATTCATAAATACGGACAGCAGTGGAAACATCCAGCGATGGCCAGACGCAAGAAAACTCCGTATCGTATTCATCTCCGATTGAAATTTTCCCATAGAACGACCGCCATTTCGTTCAGACCGGCAACTCGGCGACATTTTATTTTCCCGGGCCGGTCGGTAAATCCGCACCGTTTAATCTGCCGTGTTGAAAAATTGTTGCGCCAACAATATACGCTGTTTGGTATGCGTTGAAAAACAAATTCGTGGAATTTTATGGAGGGCGCGCTGGTCGCCGCCGGCCCCCCTGTACACGTAGGGCAATTTGTTGCATAAATCCTGGAACGTAACTTATGGTATCATGATTGCAATTTATTACGGTTCGTGCATGAGATTGTGCATCTCCATACTTCACGGATATTCCGTGGCTCGTGAGAATGAAGGTGAGCTCGTAATTAAGTGGACGAAATCGATAGCACGCGAACACGCGTAGAAAACATTCGGAATTCAGGCGAATTTACACTTCCTCACTTTGAACATACGCTGCGGATGAATCGGGAATTTGTTAATTGGACGAGGGTGCGTCGGAAGGATTTAGGTTGAGAAGTGGGGAAACTGTCACGGAAATTCCTTTTGGTATTGTCTTCGGTCGTCAATAACGAGATTTATAAGGGTAGACCGCTCGTCGCTTCGATGGGTCCGTCGCACGTGTTGTCTATCTGTCGGGGTTGAAGAGTCGCATACGTTTTTTGCTTGCTATAACGTCCGTTACAGGTATATCGCCTAATCCGCTGGGGGTACGGTAACATTTTATAATACAGGATTAATATTCTTATAACAATGGATATAAGGTATTCTTTCATATTTTGCAACTTCGCATTTGTGATTGTACGATGACGTCGTACGGGCCTAGCGACGAATGTCCCTTTAAATTTCGCTTGTCAAGGCACGCACACGATTATGTTCTGTCTCATCGACACGGTCGGGTGGACTGTAGTAGTAGAGGCTTTTTTCTATACGTATAACTTCACACAATCAAATTGTGCAAAAACTTAACAGCTTATATCTCAATAAACATTTATTTGCGACATGTGGCTCCTTTCAAACTTTTTCTCTGCTCGACGAGTAGAAGATATTGATGTAAAAACAAACTTTAACAACAATTTTCTTTGTTATATACAATTTTGCAGCAAGTTTCCTTTACAAATGTCCACCGATCCAGAAGTGTAGATTCACCTCTAGAACGGATGACTATTACTTTTTACATACCTTGTGCATCGTCCACAATGAATGTGGCAGATGAAAACCGAAGCACAGTAAGGTGAAGTACTTAAGTCTGGACAGTCTAAAAGTGATACCTAAATCTGGACAATTGAATTTTTATAGTAAAATCAGTAATTAAGAGATTAAATAATTATATTATATATTCTGAGGCCTTAGCTACAAGTAGCTGTGAATATTATTTCATTAAGACATCAATTGAAATTTAAAAATAAATTCAAAGTTCATCTGAAAACAGTATACAAAATAGTCGATTTACATGCGAACCATGTGCATTTATAGTTCGAACTTTTGTTAGAAAGAAGATATAATTTAAGCCCTCAGACAAAAAATAATTATCACGCATAATAATATTGATATTTTAAAATAAACTGGCAATCAAACTTAACGTAAATAATAATTATTAATCCAAATATTAGATGTCCAAGATTAGGACTGTTTTCAAATATAAGTACTCCATACTGGGACGCGATGACAGTAGCTGTCCCACTCTAAGCTTATACGCAATGTGCTTACGCCTGAAGCCGGACACGTGTTTGTGAATAAAATCAACGCATTGTTTGCAAATTATTTAACTACATGTACGTATAATTAGTCTTCTATTAGCTTGAATAACGTATGTAGAAAATGTATTCCGGTTGTGACGTTAATAATACTTTATGTTTACATCTTAAATCTATCAGTATTACTACCTAACCTTAAAAGTTGTATTATGACAAGTTTTATTAAAACAGTAAATGAAAATAAATATATATTTGGTTAAATAATACAATACTATAACACTGTCCAACACCAAATTTGTTCCCTAATTACTGTTGGGTCCTTCTTATAGAGTTTTTTGCGCTGATTCCAAATCTGTTCTTAATTCTTTTCCTATACGCACAGTTTTTGAGAAACATGACTTTGAAAAAAGAACACATTTTTCAATTTTAAACAAATATTGTGATGTTATTATACAAGATATTGAATTGTTCTTTGCAGCCAAAGATTCTGTAGACTTTCCCGAATACAGCGATATCCAATAGCGATATCCAACTCATGTTGGGCGAAGATATTTTGCTTTCTGGTTTGAAAAAAACGTCGACGATCCAAACTTGACAGGGTGGCTTCTCAAGATAAAAGTCTGCTCTATCGAGTGGTATAGTTCGATTTTCCGCTGGACCCTTATTTTTTGAGATAAATTGAAAAATATCCTCAAAAATTGGTGCAAAAGTTTATCCGTCTTTAATCATTGTTTAAACATGTTTAAACACCCATAATATATTAATATTGGATATCGCTGTATTCGGGAAAGTCTAAAGAATCTTTTGCTGCAAAGAACAATTCAATATCTTTTATAATAACATCACAATATTTGTTTAAAGTTGAAAAATATGTTTTCTTTTCAAATGTTCCTCAAAAACTGTGCGTATAGGAAAAAAATTAAAAACAGATTCGAAATCAGCGCAAAATACTCTACAAGAAGGACCCAACAGTAATTAGGGAACATAAAAAAGATTGAAATTTGTTGGACAGTGTAATCTATGATAAAAATACTACATATTACGCAAAGCATCTTCTATTCGTCATGCGCAACAGCGCCACCAACCAACGTTTTAGGTTATGTTCGCTCGATCATCTCGTAAATTGAATTTGTCCCGATATAGGCTTTACGTCTGTCCAGGTACTAGCTTAGATTGGATTTAATATCTCCAACTATAGGTTTGATTTATTCTTGTTAATACAATTAAGATATTAACCTAAACAATGATTTTTTTATTTTAAATTACTTTACAAACTCTGAACTGTATGTTAAAACTCTTGAGAAATTGTTTTTGTTTATTTAAAGTGATAAAATTTAAAATAGAAAAACATGCTGTCCAGGCATAGGGCACTTCACCTTAAATAGTAGAAAACGGGAACCGTACGATCTAAGAAAAACGTACATCCCCTCCACGTTACAGAGGTTACAAAAAATAATAGAACTGTTTCATTGTGGCTGAAGCATCCAGATGTGCACACACGTAAACAAGAAAAAGGAATAACTTGAGACGTGTTATTTTGTAATAATAATAATAACCGCCATTGCCGCCTAACCGCAATTACCCTACTCTCCCCTACATCGAAAGCGAAAAGTTCTCCTTTATCGTCTACCGGAAGGAAAATCGCCAGGAAATGTCGAAAAGTCTGTCAGCGATATCGAGAACGGTTCTCGATCGTATCCTTCCACGATGGTGGTTGGTTACCAGCCGCGAATTGCGAATTTACACGACAAAATGCACGAAATTGGATCAGCTTCAGATATCGCGGTTAGTAATTACCGAACGGTCATCATTCGAAACGGCATGCAGGATACTTGTTCGATTTTTTTGCCAGCCCCCCAAAGCGTGACCAATACCCATCCACGGTTAATGAGTTTGCTAATTGCGAAAGCTGACGTGCGATTACTTGCTGCGACCGACTCCGCTGCATCTATAATTTGCACACCTGCGAGATTAAATGACCAAGTTGCCGCTACGCGTTATTTAGTTTACTATGGATTAACGACCTGCACTTACTTCGGCGGCCCTCGGTTCTTTAAATTTTGAACCTTTGCAGTCGGAGCTATTTCAACTCTTTGCACTCGGAGCTATTTTAACTGGAAAATTAAACATTTCTTCCGATCCAGAATATTTCCATTCCCTACGATTTTTGAAATTTTATGGATATGAAATTGGTATAATACCTCACACAATACCGAAATGTTTAGTAATTGATTAGATACCGGTATATTTAATAATCTAAACAACATTTTGAATAATGGTACAGCAATTTTTAGTGGTGCATAAGAGGGGACAACCGAGTGCAAAGGGTTAACTTGAAAATTAAACATTTCTTCCGACCTAGAATAATTCCACTGTACATGATTTTTTCCATTTTGTGAATATAAAATTGATATAGTACCTCATACAGTACTTAACCTTCCATCGGGCGCAATATCTGGACCGCCGAGTTCGGGCGCAATGTGCTTGACGGGATAAACACCTAATTAAGTTCACTTGTACAACTGCTGTTAGGGAAATAGTGCACTTAGTGCCGTCTATACTCGTAGGGCTGCCCTTTTGGCCCTCCCCAAGTGTGGGGGTGTTGCTTGTGTTCTCCGGATACTAAATGATCGCGCTGTGCCTTTCAGATCGGTTGCGCCGCGTCGCGACGGAAGGTTAAATGTGTAGTAATTGATTAGATGCCTACCAACATATTCGATAATGTACACAATATGTTTGGACGATCAGAATTAGGTATAAAATTAATTATGAACGTCTAGCATCTGTTAATCATTGTAATTTGAATCTGTATGCAATTCTCAATTTTAACCCTTTGCAGTCGGTGCTCTATTTTAACTCGAAAATAAAACATTTCTTCCGACCTAGAATAATTCCATTGTACATGATTTTTTCATTTTATGGATGTGAAATTGATTTAATGCTATGATAATAATGTAAACAATATTGTGAATAATAGTACCTACAGCAATTTTTAGTGACGACTCTGAGCCACCCCCTGACTGCTACGTTTTAATTAAAAATGCAGGAGAAACCGGATAAATGGATTTCGATAGAAAGAACAAATTTTCGAATTTCAGAAAACACTTGTTCATCTTAATGAAGTGAAGGTCACAGTTCAGTGGTACAGACGGTATGCATACGTACTGATTTTAGGAAATAAGAATTTTCCGTGGGAAGGACGATTTTATCAATTGTTCACGTTTTGATATTGGAATCACAGATTTATCGGTCAATGAGAGGTATGCACGTGGCATTAAGCAGTAGGAGGAAGGAATAATGAGCATCTGTACTCGAAGAGCCAGTTCGATATTACCAAATCGGTCACCACTGGAATTCTGTGTGATTGGATTGGTTTCTACCGCTGTCGGGAATTTAGGACACGCATGATTGTACGTGTGAAATTGGCTCCCTGTGCGACCATGACCCGTAATTACGGCCGAGTTATCACTATTTTCTGATGAGAGCTGATCAGAAGTTCGCGATTCTGCAATCCCCTATATCGCATCGACAGAAGCCCCGGTGCTGCGAATTTTAGAATAATGGAGGCACGAACCCGGAAAATTCAGAAATACAACTGCCAGCTGGAATTCATGAAATTCTTGTTAAATGGTAGGCAATTAAATATTCTACTATGATATCAGCTCTTTAACATCGAAATTTCGATTTGCTGATTTTTATATCATCATTTCAGAAATATGCATATAGAAACGTTAATGTTTCAATATTTGTGCACGTTTGATGGACTTAAAGCGGTAATAATATTTCTAATTACACTGTCCAACAAATTTCAACTTTTTTTATGATTTCAATATACTGTTGGGTCCTTCTTATAGAGTTTTTTGCGCTGATATAGAGTTTTTGAAAAACATGGCTTCGAAAAAAAAACATATTTTTCAACTTTAAACAAATATTGTGATATTATTATAAAAGATATTGAATTGTTCTTTACAGCAAAAGATTCTGTAGACTTTCCCGAATACAGAGATATCCAATATTAATACATTATGATTGTTTAAACATATATCAACAATGATTAAAGACGGAGAGACACCACTTTTGCGCCAATTTTTGCGGATATTTTTGAATGTATCTAAAAAAATAAGGGTCCAGTGGAAAATCGAACTATACCACGCGATAGAGCAGACTTTTATCTTCAGGAACCACCCTGTCAAGTTTGCGTGGTCGACGTTTTTTGGAACCAGAAAGCAAAATATCTTCGCCCGACATGAGTTGCAAAAATTGGCGCAAAAGTGGTGTCTCTCCGTCTTCAATCATTGTTGATATATGTTTAAACAATCATAATGTATTAATATTGGATATCTCTGTATTCGGGAAGGTCTACAGAATCTTTTGCTGTAAAGAACAATTCAATATCTTTTATAATAACATTACAATATTTGTTTAAAGTTGAAAAATATGTTTTTTTTCAAAGCCATGTTTTTCAAAAACTGTGCGTATAGGAAAAAAATTAAAAACAGATTCGGAATCAGCGCTAAAAACTCTATAAGAAGGACCCAACAGTATATTGAAAACAAATTTGCTGTTGGACAGTGTTATCAGCCGACAAACACGGAATTAATGAGGTGAGTAACAAAACATTGATGTAGATCTTTCTACATAGTATACAAATGATTCACTGATTTTTATATCATTATTTCAGAAATATGCACATAGAAACGTTAATGTTTCAATATTTGTGCACGTTTGATGAATTTAAAGCGGTAATAATATTTCTAATTATCGGCGGACAAACGCGGAATTAATGAGATGAGTAACAAAACATTGATGTAGATCTTTCTACATAGTATACAAATGATTTACTGATTTTTATATCATCATTTCAGAAATATGCATATAGAAACGTTAATGTTTCAATATTTGTGCACGTTTGATGAATTTAAAGCGGTAATAATATTTCTAATTACACTGTCCAACAAATTTCAACTTTTTTTATGATTTCAATATACTGTTGGGTCCTTCTTATAGAGTTTTTTGCGCTGATATAGAGTTTTTGAAAAACATGGCTTTGAAAAAAAAAAAAATTTTTCAACTTTAAACAAATATTGTGATATTATTATAAAAGATATTGAATTGTTCTTTACAGCAAAAGATTCTGTAGACTTTCCCGAATACAGAGATATCCAATATTAATACATTATGATTGTTTAAACATATGTAAACAATGATTAAAAACGGAGAGACAACACTTTTGCGCCAATTTTTGCGGATATTTTTGAATGTATCTAAAAAAATAAGGGTCCAGTGGAAAATCGAACTATACCACGCGATAGAGCAGACTTTTATCTTCAGGAACCACCCTGTCAAGTTTGCGTGGTCGACGTTTTTTGGAACCAGAAAGCAAAATATCTTCGCCCGACATGAGTTGCAAAAATTGGCGCAAAAGTGGTGTCTCTCCGTCTTCAATCATTGTTGATATATGTTTAAACAATCATAATGTATTAATATTGGATATCTCTGTATTCGGGAAGGTCTACAGAATCTTTTGCTGTAAAGAACAATTCAATATCTTTTATAATAACATCACAATATTTGTTTAAAGTTGAAAAATATGTTTTTTTTCAAAGCCATGTTTCTCAAAAACTGTGAAAAAAATTAAAAACAGATTCGGAATCAGCGCAAAAAACTCTATAAGAAGGACCCAACAGTATATTGAAAACAAATTTGCTGTTGGACAGTGTTATCGGCGGACAAACACGGAATTAATGAGGTGAGTAACAAAACATTGATGTAGATCTTTCTACATAGCATGCAGATGATTTACTGATTTTTATATCATCATTTCAGAAATATGCATATAGAAACGTTAATGTTTCAATATTTGTCCACGTTTGATGAATTTAAAGCGATAATAATATTTCTAATTATCGACGGACAAACGCGGAATTAATGAGTTGAGTAACAAAACATTGATGTAGATCTTTGTACATAGCATACAGATGATTTTCTGATTTTTATATCGTAATTTCAGAAATATGCATATAGAAACGTTAATGTTTCAATATTTGTACACGTTTGATGAATTTAAAGCGATAAATAATATATACAACAGGCTGACGATATATTTCTAATTATCGGCGGACAAACGCGGAATTAATGAGGAGAGTAACAAAACATCAATGTAGGTCTTTCTAATATACTGATGAATGGCGTTAAACTGAGCACGCCGCGCCGCAGCAAGAAATTGATGTTCATTCTCTTCAACGGCCGTGCTGGTCCTATGCGAAGAAGAACTGACACATTGGATTATTAATAACATCGTTCGCGTAGTCCATTAAAATTCATAGTCCATCATACTAAATTCTTTTTCCAGAAAACATATTTGAAATTAAAATTTAAGCTAATCCGTAACGGTAACGGAACATTTAAGAAATGATGTCTTGTCTTTACCGTAATTAATGATACATTGTATTGATAAGTGATGCACATACATATTTAATATAGTGAAATATCGAGCATGTGATAAATCGAAAAATTATATCCACTTGCTAATCGAGGCACGCACATATTCATCGAATAAATCAACGTATTTTCACGTGGATTTTCCATGCACGACATTTAAATTGTATAACATTAATAATTGAATTGTACAAATATAAATGTATACACAAAATTAACACAAAATTAATTATTCGAAAATGTTTTGCATTTCTCAGAACGAAGCTTTAATATGTTTGCAATATTTACTGTCGGACGAGGTAGCAAAAAGATAACCCTTGATATTTTTAAAACGTGTTGTCACAATAATTAACGAAAGAAGTATTCTTCATAATTGTGTCCCGCTAATCCATGGAATGTTCGAGGGAAAAATGAAAACATTTAGTAGTTTTATTCAAGCCATACACGCTTAAACATCGAAAAGAAACGCTGAGCAATCATCCACTCTGTAAAAACATAAATCTGCGCGACTCGTTCCGCTTGCATGACATGGAAAAATGTAAATCTGCTCAGCCCATCCTTTAAGAGTTAAGCTGAGATTATGAATGTGTGCCATTATGAATCCCGCTCTACTTCGTCGAAAAAAATTTACATAAGAGGGACTTCTTCTGTATGTTCTTCGATGGTCCATGAAGCGAAGAAAAATGAACAATCACGTCGTTAATTAATGTCCCGTTGCGTTGCGTTACAACACAAGAGTACATACAAAGAGAAAATATCTAAAAATTATTCTCAATGTAAATACAAAAACAACAAGGACCGGATAAACCAACCGAAATGATTTACAATTGACCCGCGTAGCAGCGAAACTGGGTGTACACGCGTGATCGCGTCGATCTGACGGAAAGCGGTCGAAGTCAAGGCCTAGATAATGAAAGGTAGCTTTCAAAGTCAAAACGACACGTAAGAGCGGTGAATAGGACCTGTGAATAATCGATAGTATGCACAACAGAATGAATTCTATCCCTGGCAGACTCTTCCGGCAGCAAATCGACGGACTCTCGAATCCGCTTACAACAAAAGCCGGCTGCTCCGGAATAAATTGAAGAGATACGCCTCTTCGTCGATCGGCGGCGATTAACTCGAAATCGTCCAACTTCCGAATCGTTTCTCGAGTGGCTTCCAGTTCGATACGAGCCCGTTCAATAGCTTTCTTGATACTCGTCGTGGACAGTTGACTTTTAATAGCGACGACTGTCCAGTAAATATGGAAATCCTCGGATAAACTCTGTTATTCTAACTCGAATGCACAGCGAATTCCACTTACGTTGGTGCTGGCAAAACATCGTTGACATTTCGCTGTCAAATTAGTGAAAAGCACGCGCGGGGCTCGGCCGTGCAATGAATGTGGAAGATGAAAACCGGAATACAGTAAATACACGATCTAAGAAAAACGAATAACCCCTCCATTGCGGAGCATATCTCGCAAGCGGCAGAGAAACTGCCTCGGTGTGAACCACTGCTAATTCAATCACGAAACTTCTTTAATTTTCATTATTCTTTTATGGGACTTTCATCAATTTATTTGTGGCAATTTTCTGATTAAAGTGAACACTAAACACGATATAATTTCAACTGTATTTACTGGTTTAATTCAGGCCTGGGAAACTGCGCAGGGTTGGACATTAATCGATTAAAATTTTATTCAAAATCTATTGATTAATGTGTACGATTAAAAAAGGTAATCATTGAAAAATCGACGATCGATTCAACCGATTGCTGAAGTTAATCGTCAATCGTTGATTAAAAAAAGAAATCATCGAAAAAAAGACATAAAAGCACGTAAACAGAGTTTGTATTATAGACCAAATGACAATACACCTATACTCAGTTTACATTTTTTTCAGTATTTATATAGTTTTGATTCCCTATTTCATTTCGAAATTTCAGCAGTTAATCATTAATCAATTATCCGATTGACGCTTATAATTGAAAGGAGTGTGATCGTTAATCGCGATTTACGACTAAAGTAGGAATTTAACCGTTTTCCAATTAATAAGTATTTAATCGTTAACCGCAATTAACTAAACTAGGAGATTCGTTGTTAATTGCGATTAACGATTGAAGTAGAAATTTATTCGTCGATCGTTGATTAAATTTCTGCTCGACTCTGCTGGTGCGCCGAGAGTCGATAACATAGAATCGACTACCACCACCCGGCTAGCCAGCTCGAGGCCTGTCCATCGACTCTCGGAGCACCAGTTGCCGGGGCCTGGTGTTCTCTCAGTTGAGTTTTCTAATATGTTTTTACTACACAATTTATCTATAAAAGTAGCATAAGGTAAGGGAGGTAAGTTCGTAAACGGGACAAGTGCATATACTGGTTATTTTTATTATAATATGAGCGAAATTTCTCTGGCTTCTATTTATTAATGTACTATAAGTTAATATGAACTATTTGACATAAATGTCGCACAAGAATGAAAGTGTTTTCCTCGCTTAAATCAACCAGTGCTAACAGTCACGTGAGAAGTACATATACAACTTTGGGGTTTGTTTAAAAATTAATAACTATAAAACTAAACAATATAATTTAATGCAATAAAAAGCATTTTATAGCAGGCTTGTTAATAATTCTGCTCTTGCCCCGTTGCACATGAAACAATATTTGAAAGGAATGTTTAACTCTAAGTTACGCTCTTGCCCCATTTTCGGGGGAAAGTGCAGAGTAGCTAACATTTTGTACAATATCGTATCAAAATGAAAATTTTCAAGAAAAATTAGAATCCTATGTAATATTAATTCACCAGTAATAACTGTGCAAAGCGTTTGATACCGAGAGCGTTAAGTATTTGCATAGCAGACTGAAAATACATAAATTTAAAATCCAACTTTACAAAAACCAGTCTGCACTTACCCCACTTCACCTTATGGATTAAAAACGAACAAATTTTTGTTTCCCGTTCTAAAAAGCAACACGAATATCAGATTTTATAGAGTTAGAAAATTTAGAATTTGTAAAATGACATATCAGATTATGTCGAGGCAGATGAAATACTTTTTCAATGAACTGCAAATCGATAGCGATCGAAATTGCATTAATGGAGAGTGAGAATCCAGCTATATAGGTATTTCTGTATCCACTTGGCCGCATTACGAATTAGCGTAATTGATTTCGTGCAATCACTCATTATAAACTAGATCTATTATACAGGGAGTCCCAAAATTCCTGCATATCCCGGAAATGGGAGGTTCCTGAGACCATTTGAAGCGACATTTTCTTTTGCAAAATTGTTATCCGCGGCTTTGTTTAGGAGTTATGAACCAAAAACACGGGCCAATCAGAACGCGACCTGGACGCGAGTTGGCACAGTCGGCCAATAGACAGTTGGCGCGTCCCACAGTGCGGCATGTAAATGGACATTTGAAACAAAACTCATAACTTCTACACTAATCTATTTTTGACCTAAGTACCTTAATAATTTTTTAAAGGGAATACAAAGATGCATCGATTAATGCACCAAAAATATAACGTTCCATTAGTAAAAAAGTTTGTTCTTATGTTTTTTTAATGAAGAGTTTTTTATGATTAGTTGTTATTTGTTGTTTTTCGGTTGTTTTACAGCTGCGCAAAATTCAGTTCGTCGCACGAATATGTGGATACCAATGATTGGACGCGGCGTTTCTTCGTTTTATTTGATAAATCCTCAAAGGATTTTAGAGGTCTTCCTCGACTAGAACATGGCAGGGGTTGAATCATCTCTTTCTCACTTGAAATGTTTATTTCCATGTCAAGCCACCGATAGTGATGCTTAGATAGGTGAGGTCGATTTCGATAACTATCTCTCCACTTTCTTGCAAGTGCCACACGAAAAGCTTTTAATCTCTTTTCCACTTCGTGTGATATAACGTTCACGTTTAATATAGAACAGAGTTTTTGTCTAACTTTTGATAATTTCTGGGAATAAGTGTGTTCGGACATCCAAGCTTCAACCAAATCGCGATTACGATTACAATATACTACAACATCTTGTTGATACAGAACAGCCAAAATTACAGAATGTTTTGAACCGTTTTTTTGTAAATTGCATTTTAAGAAAAAAACGCAATTCCTAAATTGCCAGTTAAAATTATGCATACCTCTGGTCAAATTCTCCATACCTAAGTTGTAACAAACAGTTTAAAACAAAAACGAACCTAAAAGAGCAATTGGGGCACGAGTAATCTAACTTTTTAGTATTTATACTACAATAAACTCTTGGCTGTTACTGATCCCCTATTGATTTTCTTGGATACTACTTTTTACATACACATTCCTTACTTACTGACTGATGATTTTGTTGGATAATTAGATTAGAATCGAACCATGATTATTTTGATTTTTGTCCATTGCATGCCGCACTGTGCGTCGCGGGCCGACTGTGCCAACTCGCGTCTAGGTCGCGTTCTGATTGGTCCGTGTTTTTCGTTAATAACTCCTAAACAAAGCCGCGGATAACATTTTTGCAAAGGAAAATGTCGCTTCAAATGGTCTCAGGAACTTCCCATTTCCGGGATGCGCAGGAATTTTGGGACACCCTGTATTATGTTGCTATCCCCACATTTTGATTATTTCAGTGATGCTGAAACGTTTAAGAACTGTTATTATTTCATTTCAAGATTTCTCTATCACTATATGACTGTATTGCCTTGTTATTGATGCAAAATCTGCGATCTAGCTATAAATTACAGGAGATATCAGTCCAAAGCTTGTAGAATCGTTAAAATCGTTTCGCCACTGTGTTTCTATAATAAAATATAACTATGGGAAAGTGTTAAGAGAATCAAATATTTGATTTGATAGCCATCGAGATATGGAGCGCCCATAAGGCGTGTTGAATTTCTCAGGAGGAATTCCTCCTCTCCGTTTCCGCGAGAATATCGTGCGAAAAATTCTGCCTGTACAAAATTCATCCAAGTCGCATTGGAATCGTGTTTCTAAAATATAACTGTGGGAAAGTGTTAAGCGAATCAGTGTTTTGGAGCCACCGAGATAAGGAAAGCGCATAAGGCGCGTTGAATTTCTTAGAAGGAAATAATGCAGGCTCTCCGTCTCCGGAGAAATATCGTGCGAAAAATTTCCGCTGTCGACTCGGGTCGCCCATAATTCAATTAATATTCGTCAGTATTAAAACATGGAAACACGGGTTCGAACAAGCACTCCGCGAGGTAATACGTAATGATTAATGGTGTGTCTTATGGCTGAAACTGATACTGCAGCGCGGTGCGTTTCGAATATCATTACTGCGAAATGAAATTCGCTGGCCGGAACAGAAAGTTATTAATTTGGCAGCGCGATTTGCGCACGGAACGTTGCGCCGATTTTCACGGTTATATCTAGATTCCGCGTGAATATCCTTTCGCTGTGCGTCTATTTGCAATTTAAACCTCGTGGGTAATCATTTCGCCGGATTTCCCTAGGCCAGGCATATAAACACGCCGTATTTTGCCAGCTTGTACTCAGACCGGGCCAGACAAGCTTGTCAAATATCCTGTTGATATTAAATCTCCGAGCGCCTCTGAAAAAGCCCCGGGGTCGCAAATAAGTAAAAGCCCGAATCTTTTCTAGAAATACTGCGACGAGCTGTAAGCGAATCCGCTGGAACTATTTCCCCCCAGACATCGTTTCATCGAAACTTATTCAAGAATTTTGCAGCAAGGAATTTCGATGCTCGTCGGGCTCAAATTAACGAGCAGCCCAACGAACACTTTCGCGCGAATTGTTGATCACAACGGTTCATGTAAAATGTAAAGCAAATATGAGCGAAACATTAACCTACGATCTTGCTCTTTTGATTATTTCAATTAAACGAGATGTTCATTGAATAATTTCTTTCATTGGATGTTCTCGTACATTTTTTTTCTATTCTGAATATTAAAGTGCGCTTCAACTTTCTCACTGGGGCAACGTAATATTTCATGTAGATTTGTGTGTTGAGTAAAAGCTGCTTGGGGTGTTAGTTGGGCAGCTGTAATTCAAGAAGCAGCTGGAGTTGCAAGTTGCAACCCGATAATGAGTCTCTACTGTATACCTATTAACTTTGGCAGTGTTAATTTCCGTAACTGCTTGCAATAATAGATTAATATCCGAATAATATTCTTGTTTAACCACTTCGCTGCCACGGACGAGTTATCCCGCGATGCAATACCGTCCGTACGAGGGTTACCCTGGGTTGGTCGACAACTCATTTCACCGACACTGTTTCCATTGACGATTTTACTGGGTTAGTGTCGGCCAAACCGTGTCGATGAGGACATTTGACAACGATTTGACCGTGTCGATGGAAACGTAGTGTCGACGAAAGTTACTGTCGGTCCAATCGTTGATGAAAACAGTGTCGGTCAAATGAGTTGTCGACCAACCCAGGGTAACCCCCGTACGATGGCCACAGACGAGTTAACTCGCGGCCATCGTACGAACGGTATTGCGTCGCGAGTTAACTCGTCCTTGATAGCAAAGTGGTTGATACAGGGAGGTCCGTTTAAGTACGAACACCTATATATCTCGGTTATTATTAGTCGTACAAAAAATCTCCACAGAATAAAGTTGTACTGTTTCAAGGAGCGAATTTAATGATGGTAAAAATTTGTTCTCAAAGTCATTTTTTTACAAGATTTCAAGCTCATTGATATTTTTTTTTAATGGAATGAGCTATTTTTTAATACGTCAATCGATGCAGCTGGACATTCGTTATAAAAAAAGTACTAACCCATGTATGTCGAAAAGTTAGTAGTTCAAGAGATATTTCAATTTAAATAACTCTAAAATACCATTACTGTCGTACTAAGACGTTACAGAAGTAAGTAAACGCTAACATCAATTTCAATGTCAATTATTCAATTTCAACCTCAATTTCAATATCAACTCTTCAACTTCATTTTTAACTTCAATTTTTCAATTTCAACTTCAATTGTTCAATTTCATTTCGTTAATATCAACTTCCATTTCAATATCAACCCTTTCAACTTCAATTTTTCAATTTCAACTTCAATTTTCATATCAACTCTTCAACTTCAATTTCAATATCGACCCTTCAACTTCAATTTTTCTATTTCGATATCAACCCTTCAACTTCAATTTCAACATCAATTTTTTAATTTCAATTCGTTAATTTCAACTCTTCAATATCAACATCAATTTTTCCATTTCAACTTCAATTTCAATATCAACTCTTCAACTTCAATTTCAATATCGACCCATCAACTTCAATTTCAACTTCAATTGTTCTATTTCGATATCAACTCTTCAAGTTCATTGTCAACTTCAATTTTTCAATTTCATTTCGTTAATTTTAACTTCAATTTTCATATCAACTCTTCAACTTCAATTTCAATATTGACTCTTCAACTTCAATTTTTCTATTTCGATATCAACCCTTCAACATCAATGTGTTTCGTTGTAATTATTCCGGCGTCAATATTTCGGACTTCTCTCTGTGTAATTTGATATAGCTGCGTGAATACGCGGTTACTCCACAATTGGTGGAGTTGAAATATAAAACGAAACTGGATGCATACAGGGAGGTCCGTTTAAGTACGAACACCTATATATCGCGGGTATTATTAGTCGTACAAAAAATCTCCACAGAATAAAGTTGCACTGTTTCAAGGGGCGAATTTGATGATGGTAAAAATTTTTTCTCAAAGTCATTTTTTTACAAGATTCCAAGGTCATTGATATATTTTTTAAATGGAATGAGGTAGTTTTTAATACATCAATCGATGCAGCTGGACATTCGTTATAAAAAAGTACTAACCCATGTATGTCGAAAAGTTAGTAGTTCAAGAGATATTTCAATTTAAATAACTTTAAAATACCATTACTGTCGTACTAAGACGTTAGCGTTTACTTACTAGTGTAACTTGAGGAGTTGAAATTGAAATTGAGAAATTGACGTTGAAAATGAAATTGAAGATTTGAAATTAACGAATTGAAACTAAAAAATTGAGGTTGAAATGAAAGAGTAGAAATTGAAGTTGAAATGGAAGAGTTCAATTGAAGTTGAAATGGGAGAGTTAAAATTGAAGTTGAAATTAAAGTTGAAATGGAAAAATTGATGTTGATATTGAAGAGTTGAAATTAACGAATTGAAAGTAAAAAATTGAATTTGAAATTGAAGTTGAAGGGTTGATATCGAAATAGAAAAATTGAAGTTGAAGGGTCGATATTGAAATTGAAGTTGAAGAGTTGATATGAAAATTGAAGTTGAAATTAACGAAATGAAATTGAAAAATTGAAGTTGAAAATGAACTTGAAGAGTTGATATCGAAATAGAACAATTGAAGTTGAAATTGAAGTTGATGGGTCGATATTGAAATTGAAGTTGAAGGGTTGATATTGAAATTGAAGTTGAAATGGAAAAATTGATGTTGATATTGAAGAGTTGAAATTAACGAAATGAAATTAAAAAATTGAAGTTGAAATTGATGTTGAAGGGTTGATATCGAAATAGAAAAATTGAAGTTGAAGAGTCAATATTGAAATTGAAGTTGAAGAGTTGATATGAAAATTGAAGTTGAAATTAACGAAATGAAATTGAAAAATTGAAGTTGACAATGAACTTGAAGAGTTGATATCGAAATCGAACAATTGAAGTTAAAATTGAAGTTGATGGGTCGATATTGAAATTGAAGTTGAAGAGTTGATATTGAAATTGAAGTTGAAATGGAAAAATTGATGTTGATATTGAAGAGTTGAAATTAACGAATTGAAATTGAAATATTGAAGTTAAAATTGAAGTTGAAGGGTTGATATCGAAATAGAAAAATTGAAGTTGAAGGGTCGATATTGAAATTGAAGTTGAAGAGTTGATATGAAAATTGAAGTTGAAATTAACGAAATGAAATTAAAAAATTGAAGTTGAAATTGATGTTGAAGGGTTGATATCGAAATAGAAAAATTGAAGTTGAAGAGTCAATATTGAAATTGAAAAATTGAAGTTGCAAATGAAGTTGAAGAGTTGATATTGAAATTGAGGTTGAAATTGAAAAATTGACATTGAAATTGATGTTAGCGTTTACTTACTTCTGTAACGTCTTAGTACGACAGTAATGGTATTTTAGAGTTATTTAAATTGAAATATCTCTTGCACTACTAACTTTTCGACATACATGGGTTAGTACTTTTTTATAACGAATGTCCAGCTGCATCGATTGATGTATTAAAAAATACCTCATTCCATATAAAAAATATATCAATGACCTTGAAATCTTGTAAAAAAATGACTTTGAGAAAAAATTTTTACCATCATCAAATTCGCCCCTTGAAACAGTACAACTTTATTCTGTGGAGATTTTTTGTACGACTAATAATACCCGAGATATATAGGTGTTCGTACTTAAACGGACCTCCCTGTATGCATCCAGTTTCGTTTTATATTTCAACTCCACCAATTGTGGAGTAACCGCGTATTCACGCAGCTATATCAAATTACACAGAGAGAAGTCCGAAATATTGACGCCGGAATAATTACAACGAAACACAAAATTTTGCGGAATATAAAATATAAATTAGATGAAGTTTCACGAATAGTAACGAGATGAACGATTACTTTTTGTACCTTTCGCCAGGATTTTCGCAAAAATATTATTCCCTCTTTTCGGATAATGAACCTCTAGAATCAAACTAGAATTTCCGCGTTTTTATAATAAATTATTACGGACGAGAAAGTCTCGATGGTCCCCAGTCGTGAATGAAATCGCAAAGATTCGCGGGCCGATAGTTAAACGGAGGAATCGCGAAAAAAAAGAACGCGGAGCTCTGAATAATTCAGGTCATTAGAGCTCGCTTTACCGAAGCGGATTCATCTTAACAAATTAGCGAAGTGCCTGATCGTTAAGTTCATGAAAATTTATGAGATGTTGAGGTAATAACATCCTTATTTATTGCGACCCGCCTTTTCCGACGTGTCAAGAGAGAGTGTTGCAGCTATCTCCGGGGCAAGAAATTTCATGCGAGAACTTCCACGGAGTCTGGAGGACAACTGATGTCACGTAGCGTACGTGGCACGTCATGAGGGCGTATATTAACTGACGAGGAATTTACTTTATCTAGTAACGCCTTTGTTCTCCTCTTATGCCGTGATTCTTGATCAAGTGCTCCCTTGGGCGTGCAACCGACTCTATCGTGTGAAACGCGCGAAAATGCAATTAGCTTGCCGTGAATATTCGAGAGTTCTTCGTTTGTCTGCTACTCACCGTTGCACTGTGGATTCTCGTGTAAAAGCAACGTTTTGTCAAGCTGCCACAAACAGGAGTGACGTGAATATTTATTTCCCATTCGAATAATCTCAGTATCTCGAAATGATTAAACCATTCCTAAATTCTTTAGTAGTCTTTGCTATTTATGAAACTCGAAGTCTGCTTATTGGCAATGCCATCTTCGGAGATTGTATTAAATAGAAATTAACTTGATTTGATTTTATGGAACGATTGAAGATGTAATTAGATTCCCTCGAATATTCGTGACTTCCTTAATCGTCTGCAATTAATCATTGCACTGTGGGTCTTTATAGAAAATCAACATTTTCTGAAATGATGAAGTTAGCTACGGAAGAACCGTTTTAATATGGAAGTAAACTAACACGCAATTGCTTAAAAATATAGTTCAGCGAGATATGATAACACATTATTTGAATGTTCGCTTTGCATATTTATTATTCCAGCAACGTCTAAGCCAGCTTTTGAGAATAGTCGCGCTAGATACAATCTGACCTTCCGTTCCATTAATATTAATGATTCAGTGGGAAATTTCCGAAGTTAGCCGTCTATTAAACTTCTTCATCAACCGAGTGAACTATATTGATCCTGACACGGGAACACGTAACCTACTAAGCACCCTGCACAAGCGAATAAACTTTAATGATTGCGTTACTCCCATGCGAACAAAATCAATGGAAACTATCGTTAATGCACCAATACCGTCACATCCTGCACGCGTAACCGTTAAGAACAATGAAGTTTAATCAGTGAACTCGAGAAAACAAAATTAATAACAGAACCCTGAATAAGGATAACAGAGTAAACAATTTGCCAGTCGGTTCTCCAGTCTCGGAAAATACAGTGGGTGTACAAAGTATTCGTACACCTTTTAAAAACTAATACATTTTTTATAATTGTACTTTTTATAATCAATTAGAAGTATTGGTTTACGAAATGATATGTAAAAAAGATTTTCCAAAAATTATAATTTACAATTTATATGTTTATAATGCAAATACAAAATTTATGTTTTGTAAATCTACGTTAGTTATACACATACTGAAAATTTGACGCTGGAAAAAACGACACGCATCGAGAGATGTACGATCCTATGGATTTTAAGCAGAAACTGATCAAAAATCGTGTAAAACTACGATTTTTACCATTTTTAACCGCTTGTAGCTCGTGTCCATGTTAATCGATTTCGATGAAATTTTCAGCATGTGTGTAACTACTATAGATCTACATATAGATCTATCAAATTGATTTTATAAAACATATATTTAAAATTTTCTTTAAGGGCCCAAATAAAAAAGTTTGAAAAAATCCCTTCCTTATTTTTGCATGTAACCTTGTAAATTATAATTTTTGGAAAAGCTTTTTTGCATATCATTTCGTAAACCAATGCTTCTAATTAACTATATAAAATTAGGTCGTTTGGTACAATTATAAAAAAATAATTCCGTTTTAAAGGGGGTTCGAATACTTTCGTTACCCACTGTATATGTATGATCTGAAGGCAAAATTTTTCGGCTGTGGACTTTCCTTTGCGAATTTATGGAAGCGAGAATTAAACTACAGTGGGAAGTTTTAATGGGATACATTTCTTTGTGATTTTGTCTTTAGAAAAGTATATTATACTATAACAACATTCATACAAATATTAGTACAAAATGTGTATAATTACGTCAGTCTATACGGTTGATAAACATTTCTAATTAAATTTTAATACTATTATACTCATCAGTGTATGTTTTAGCTTTTTCAAATTTTCATTAAGGACCCAAATAAAAATGTTTTGAAAATAGCTTTTTTATTTTTGCATGTAATCTTGTGAATTATAATTTTTGGAAAGTCTTTTTTGCATATCATTTCGTAAACCAATGCTTCTAATTGATTATAAAAAACTCAGGTCGTTTGGTACAATTATAAAAAAGTTATTGGTTTATAAAAGGTGTACGAATACTTTGTACATCCACTGTGCATAGATCCATGAAAGTTCACGAGTGCTCATAAATTTGAGCTGAAGTTTCGAAGCGTGCCATATATTTTTTTGTGAGCCAGATAATTCCAAACAAAGATCATCAATATTGAGATACGAAAAATTCAATAGAGTATTCGCGACAGTTTTTTGCAAATATCTCAAAAACTAAAAGCGACCCCCCTATATTGGAAAAGGAAAAAGTTGTTTAGAATGTGTTGCTGCATAACATATTTAAATTTGTTCGAAATTGAGTACGCAGTGCTTTTGTAAATAATTGCCCAAAATATTATGTACATTTTTCTAAGCTGTGTTGTACAGAGCACCACTACTTTCCACAGCATCGAAAATTGTAGACGGCTCTACGTAAATATTTATCGATAATTTTCCGGTGCTGGCAACATTTTGTAACATAAATATAGAAGTCCCAGCTTGGAAGACGGACAGAATATTCCCGCGGACCGGGATAGTTTTGCTTTGAAAGTTTAAATTTGCGGGTAAGGAGAGGATTGGCTGGTGTTGAAGCGGATCGCCAGAAACTGGAGACGTGGTAGACCAATCGTTCAACTAATTCATAACATCTCCTGCGAGGATACACTGTCCATGGACTGACCCTGTATCTTGTCAGAGAAACCGTTCCATAAAGGGGACACAGGTCGCCAAATATTTTATTATCATCTCGTTAGCGCATCGTGTCGTTAGGGAGAGAAGCGTAACGTGAAATATGCAAGAGGACAGGGACGGTGGCCTACGGATAACACGCTGACAACGCCAGGCATAAACAATACATGGTGTCCCTTGACCTCTTCTATCCCCCTTTGCCACCCCTCTCTCTTACCCACTCTCTCTTCCTCACACCGTCGCGCTCGCTCTCTTCTCCTGTCGACGATTCTGCTTGTATGTGCTTGAATCTGACGAGGCTCAGTCACCGACGCTTTTATCGTGGCCCCATTACCACGAACAGCGAATCGAGCGTAACTCGTGAGGCAGAGCCCACGTTAAACGTAGTTTAAACTCGTTACACCGCCAAACTTCCCCTCGAAATCGTTCTTAGTTCGCGGCCTGTCGGAGAATAATAGAAGCCTGTCTCTACCGAGTTTAATTGTCACCGATTGTAACGGGGACCGTGATGAAAGCATAATTACTTTCCCAGGATTCGGGAGCTTAAGACCAACCGATATCGCCGACGACGCGCGAGTGCGTTCGCTAATCCTTATCGCTAAACCTACCGCCGCACAGTGGCCGAAACCTGGACAAAAATCGATTTTTAACTTTTGTTTAAATGACCAAAACCAATAATGTTACGTCTTTAACAATATCCTGAAGTTTATGAAAAACAAGTAAAATGAGTTAAAACTTATTAAGTATAAGTAGATATTTATATTTAAGTATCGTCGTTATTCGCTCATCGCTTTAATTTCATAATATTTGTGTCTGTTCAAACTCCTCGTACACAGCTACAGTTGCATGTAAAATTATTAAAAAATTTGCTTATATAGCTTTTTATACATTGTATAGATAAAAAATATTAAAAATTTTTTTTGAATATGTTTAATAATTATTTTCGAGTTTCTTAGTTGACCAGCGTATTAACTCGATTTTGAATTAAAAAAGTAAGTTTCCAATGCGTAATTTAATATGTTCCACTCATGACTGACGATCGAGACAAGGATAAATCTTTTCCTTAAAGTATCCTTAAAGTTATGAAAGAAACACATTTTGCCGATTTTTGCCCATTGAAAAGATATTAATAATATAATACTGTATGTATTTTCATGTAGACAGTTAAGTGCGAATACCCAGAATCAAGAAAGGCTATTTATGTGAATCTGTTGTAAAAAAATTAGCTTCAATTAAGTTTATTTCATGTGTTAATAACATTTTAAAGTTAATAACAAATTGTTATTAACAAATAAATATATTTAAAAATAAATATACCAGTTAATATGTGCTCGTTGACAGAAGTTGACGTATAATGTCCTCGTTTTTACATTCGAACTTTACATTTTGTTTTTTGTTTTGCAAATATCTTACATGTAATGGCAAGCGGTTTTACAATAGATTTGGAAAAATTTGAAATATATGCTAAAGAAACTGCGGAAATATTTATTAATTTGTACGGATGGTATAGGATGCCCCCTTCTGTACATAAAGTGCTACTACATGGTAGTAATATTATGCGGAAGTTGGTTCTACCTATGGGCTATTTTTCTGAAGAAGCTCAAGATTCTGGAAATAATATATTTAACGATGCTAGACGCTATAATAGTAGAACTTGCTCTCGTAAAAGCAATAATGAAGACGTAATGAATTATCTTCTTATTTCGTCGGATCCTAGTATTAGTGCTAATACATTACAGAAAGATAAAAGGACAAAAAAATTATCAACCGAAGCGAAAACATTAATCAAGTGGGTTGATGTAAATAATATAACTAACAATGAAAATGATGATGATGTTGTTTCAGTAGATTCAGTTAATAATGACACTATTTCTGATGAATCTTTAGATATTGAAGATAGCTTTGAAATTCTTGAAGAACATAATATTACTATTTAGATAGAGGCAGAATAAAATTGTGTTCACTACATAAAACATAAAATTAAATATTCCCGCATTAATATAAATAAAAAGAAAAGATAAAAATTTAAAACTAAAAAAAACAATAAACAAAAATATTAAAAAACACAAAAAGCCTGATTTCGAATACAAATTCAAAATCAGCACCCCCAATAACTCATATATATATCAATTTTCAAAAAAATCCATTCAGTTTTGATTTTTCGGTCCATATTGAATCAACCATTTTGAATTTGATAATTTTGATTAAAAATTTGAAATCTACGTCCAAAACAACCTAGAGATACCAATTTTATAAAAATTTACTGCAGAATTCACTGAGTTTAGATTTTTTATTTTATAACGGTTTAAAAATTGTAATGGTGTTTTCATGGGGATTGATTGAACACATTTTTTATAATACGGTAATACGGTCGTTAGGTTTAGTTAAGGAATTTGGGGCGAATCGGAGGAACAACAGCACTATGAAATTATGTCAGTTGATAATGGAACTTTCATGGCAAAAATTCGACGAATTTCATTTGGTACGTTAACTGGGTACTTCGATCTCCTTAATTACCTTCGCTTTTTGATTTAGGAGAAAAAGTTAGACGAATTTCTATCGTTAACGACGCCCCGCGAAGATGAATAATCGATTCGGTAAATTCTTAAGTGGCAAAGTTCCGTAAGTATCGCGCGTCTCGCAAGTTACGAAGCACTGTTAGTGGCTAGGACAGTTTATGTCTTCAGCTATTACCGGTGATTTCTATCTTCGAGTCGATACCGCCGAAAAGGCAACGTCGAACTCGATTGTTGCGTTAAAGCATCGTTCTCCGGATCCCGTTTGCAGAGGACTCGTCAAATGTTTGTGTTAAAATGGAATTCGAGGATCTGCATACGTTCGTACAGTGGCGGTTTTGCGGGGAATCGCATAACAATGGCCACACGAATTACAATTCAAAAATCGAAGCCAGCCGACCGCTCTATTTGCGTATTTACGAATAACCGGCGGATAAATCGTTTCGCAGAATCCCGTGTGGCGAGTTGTGTTTTCAAAAATCAAAAGACGAACCAAAAGTCAATAATGGATCGGTGTTTCTGTTTTCCTTCGCCTCGTGAATCAATATTCGAGCGAATTCTGATCGTAATGAAAAAGAGGAGCCGCATGAGCATTACAATTCTTTGTATCGAACTTCATTGACACGCACGTACACTGCCACCTCTGTGTTAAACAAAAAAAATTATTTATGTTACTTCTACTACTTACTATTAAATCGCAACATTTGGTACGCAGAATATACCAGCGCAAAAATTCAGTTTTAAATCCAGACGAATAATTCGCTCTCCCATTTCTGAGAGGCGCAGTTAAAAACGCGCTTCAGATTGTTAATATATGCAAAACGCAAATTCATACACCTCACTTTTGCATATTTTTCGAAGTCTTACATAGTATATGAACTACTAAAGCTAGTAAGGCGGACTCGGTGCGCTGAAGGAAAACGAGGAACTCATTTTACTGATTTAGCTTAAAAATGAAATTTACGGAAATTAGTTTGCAATTGTTTCGCTTGGTTCACTTTAAGGCGAGTTTCATACCATATTGAATTTCTTCTTGAATTTCTTTATTATTTCCGAACGATCAACACTTTCTCTATGTTGACTCCATCTGATAAATAAATACTGGAATAGGAACTACTTGTCGTAATTATGAAGAATCAGATTTTAGGAAAAAATATAAAACTGAGGAGGGGGTCGGGGGTTTCATTACCACCTCTTCATCTACTAATTAATTGTGAGGGCCACGGATTAATTTGTACGCGTAAATATAACGAATGGACATTTTAACTAGGAGCTACATATTTTAAGTCGAAAATTAAACATTTCTTCCTACCTAAAATATTCCCATTCTCTACGATATTTTAAATTTGGTGGAAATGAAATTGATATAATACCTCACACAATACCTAAGTGTTTAGTAATTGAATATAATGGTACAGCAATATGAAATGAGATGATAAATTCCCTCTTGCATTGGGACAATTTTCGATTATTGTAAGCGGTAACATTAGCATTAGTTGCATAAATTTAAAAAAAAAAGGAATAAAAAAAATTTTTATGTAATTACGTTTGTTTCTTCGGTGGAAAATTTCCGTCCTCTCGTATAACTTGCATTGTTGAATCAACTCCTCTCGAAAAAAAACTAAAAAAATAAAGAAACTACCTGACCAAAATGGACCAAAATCTAATCAGCTCTAAGTTACAGCGGGGCACATCGATTGCATCATTCATCATTCTGATCGCGTTGTTACTTTTTCAGAAAACGTTAACGAAAAATTTGATAACATACAAACATACATACGCACACACACACACACATACGAACATTTTGCTGAAAATGGTCTAAAATCACTGCAATGACCATGAAACGTGAAGATCTGCTAAAAAATCGATTTTCGATTTTCGGGGTCATTACAATAACTTCCCTATAAAATCGGGAAGTTAATAACACTGTCCAACACCAAATTTGTTCCCCAATTACTGTTGGGTCCTTTGTATAGAGTTGTTTGCGCTGATTCCGAATCTGTTTTTAATTTTTTTCCTATACGCACAGTTTTTGAGAAACATGACTTTGAAAAAAAACATATTTTTCAACTTTAAACAAATATTGTAGTGTTATTATAAAATATATTGAATTGTTCTTTATAGCAAAAGATTCTGTAGACTTTCCCGAATATAGCGGTATCCAAAATTAATACATTATGATTGTTTAAACATGTTTAAATAATCACTAAAGGCGGAGAGACACCACTTTTGCACCAATTTTTGAGGATACTTTTCAATTTATCTCAAAAAATAAGGGTCCAGCAGAAAATCGAACTATACCATGCAATAGAGCAGACTTTTATCTTGAGAAACCCCTCTTTGAAGTTTGAAATGTCGACGTTTTTTTCGAACCAGAAAGCAAAATATCTTCGCCCGACATGAGTTGCCGCCAGTGGCGCTCGCCATTACAACGGTCGTACGCCGCTCCGTATCCCAGTGGTGAGCAACCCGCGGCGTATTGCGTGCCAAAAGTGGAAACATAGGACTACGCGCGGGCCGCAACCAGTAACGAACGCAATATTCAATACGCAAAATCGTTTGAAAATCGTGGACGAAGAACGCCGCGCGGCGTCGCGCAGCGCTACATTCAGGCGGGCCGCAGGCAGTTTGCTAGCGGGCCAAATGCGGCCCGCGGGCCATGGGGTTGCTCATCACTGCCGTATCCCGTCGCTGCGCCGTATCTCGTCCCGAGCGCCACTGGCGGCAACTCATGTCGGGCGAAGATATTTTGTTTTCTGGTTCGAAAAAAACGTCGACGATCCAAACTTGACAGGGTGGCTTCTCAAGATAAAAGTCTGCTCTATCGAGTGGTATAATTCGATTTTCCGCTGTACCCTTATTTTTACCACGTTTTTATTAGCTCGCTTTCTTGTTTGTTTGTCTGTTCGGTGGCAAATTTTGCAATTGATTTTAAACTAACTTCCTGATGAGCTAGAGACTTGAAATCGGTTACATGGCTCAGAACTGGATGACAATGCATTATTCAAAAAAAAAATTGTTAAAAAGTCTATCCGTTTCGGAGATATAACAATTAAATATTTACCTTTTCACCCCCCCGCGAAACCTACGTCATCGCGTTCAACGGTCGCCACGGCGCGCGACAGCGCTCCCTACTCCACTACCCGTTCCCTCTCTCACTCATCCCCACTCCACTGACCCGATTCGCACCGAAGGAGCTCAGTGTGCGTCAGTGTGCGTTTGAGTTCCGTGCGGTGTTTACAAAGTCACTACGTATTATTATACTACAATGTTTGTTTACCAATCGAAGGGACAGTTACACCGAGATTATCGGTCGAACCTTTATCTTTGACATATTACCACGGCGTTTCGATATGATGCGGTCCCAATACCGTCTGAAATTTACTACATGTCTCTGTTATAATCTCAAAATAATGTCTACAAAAAAGGAGCAGTTCGTTAATGATGATTTTCACAGAGAAGTCGCCAAATCACCAGGTATGCCATTAAATATTTTACCACGTTTTTATTAGGTCGCTTTCTTATATGTCTGTTTGTCTGTTCGGTACAAATTATACAACTGATTTTAAACTAACTTCTCGATGAGCGAGAGACTTGAAATTTTAAACATAGCTCAGTACTATATGACAATGCAATATTAAACAAAAAATTTTTTTAATTTACAACAGCCTACGCGTTTAGGAGATATAAATTATTAAAAATTTAATTGTTACACGTCCCCGCGCGACGACCGGTAGTGCCCACTCGGTTCCCACTCCACTGACCTGCTTCGCACCGAAGCAGCTGAGTGTGCGTTCGAGCTCCGTGCGGTGTTTACAAAGTTACTACGTATTAGTATACTATAATGTTTGTTTACCAAGCGAAAGAACAGTTACACCGAAATTCTCCGTCGAACCTTTATCTTTGACATTTTACCACGGCGTTCGTTTTCGATATGACGCGTCGCAATACCGTCTGAAATTTACTACATGTCTCTGTTATAATCTCATCAAAATGTTCAAAATCGATTATAAAATTTCACACATGCAAGACTAAAAAGCAGAAAATAATTATTTAAATAAAAATAAATTTTTTAAAAATACCACGTTTTTAAAACGGACTAAAAAGCATAAAATAAAATTTGTAAAAACGCCACGTTTACAAAACGGACTAAAAAGTATAAAATAATTTTTTCTAGCCCCATACAGATTCCTAACCCCTGAAAATTTGTGATTGTGAATTTTGAATAGCTAAGAAAATACTTGTAAGATTTAAAACGAAAAACGTGGGGCGCAAGATAATACATAGTAAGGAGTGTAGAGAGTAGCTGCCGCTGAGAAATCTCGTACAACACTTCATATCATTTGCAGTGCAATAAAGTTGTTAGTGATTTAGTGTTCATTCATCAATTATCTATTGCATGCGCCCCGCGTTTTTTTGAGATAAATTGAAAAATATCCTCAAAAATTGGTGCAAAAGTGGCGTCTCTTCGCCTTTAATAATTGTTTAAACATTCATAATGTTTTAATTTTGGATACAACTGTATTCGGGAAAATCTACAGAATCTTCTGCGGCAAAGAACAATTCAATATCTTTTATAATAACATCACAATATTCGTTTATAGTTGAAAAATATGTTTTTTTTTCAAAGCCATGTTCCTCAAAAACTGTGCGTATAGGAAAAAAATTAAAAACAGATTCGGAATCAGCGCAAAAAACTCTATAAGAAGGACCCAACAGTAATTAGGGAACATAAAAAAAGTTGAAATTTGTTGGACAGTGTAATCAATAATGGTACAGGAATTTTTAGTGGCGCCTCAGTGTCACCACTCGAGTGCTAAGGGTTAACCCTTTGCACTCGGAGCTATTCTAACTCGAAAATGAAACATATCTTCCGACCCAGAATAATTCCAATCTATATAATTTTTTTTCATTTTATGGATATGAAATTGATATAACACGTCATACAATACTTAAATGTTTAGTAATTGATTAGCCACCAAGATATTTAATACTCTAAACAATATTTTGAATAATGGTATCGCAATTTCTGGTGGTGACTCTGACTCACCACTCGAGTGCTAAGGGTTAATAAATGTTTTCAGCGACCATTCCAATTGCTGTTACTTGTTTTTCATGACGGAGAGAACGTGTTAATGAAAGTCTCCCCGCCGAAAGTTTGGAATAATGAAAAAGGCACGTCGACGTTTTATTCTCGAGCGAAATTTTTGAAAAGGGCCGAATATCAATATCGCGAAAATGTAGCAGAAGGCGACGATCAGTAGCTTCGGCCTCTTTGAAGCGGGAGAGTTGCCAGCTCGTGCCTCGATCGAACGGCAGCGGCAGCGAGCAACCCTTTCATTGGTTTTCTGCCAGCGCACAGTGACTTGTTGATACTTGGAGGTAGCTAGTGGGGTGGGTAGCCAGGGTCGACAGAGGCTGAGCAGGTTTTCCACGAGCTTCACACAGTCACGTGATCGAATATCGACGTTTCAATAGATCACCTTAAGTCGACTCCGGACGCACATTGAATATTTATGACTTTATTGAGTATAGTTGGCCTTTAGGCGTGTACTCCACCCGACGTGATGGGAACTGAACGAAACATTGCCGGCAATTCCAGTTCGGGCAACTTGCTATGATTCTCGACAGTGCGAACTATAAAATTGATTACACTTCGCGCCGCGTTAACTGCTGTTGCATTTCCGTCAGATTTGATGCCTGTTATCGAAGGAGCACACGCGACGGGAATGGAAACAATCTCGCAGAGATGTTTACGTCTTTCGAATAACGTATTGACCGTTTTAGTAATTATATTATCTACAGGGTGTCTAAAAAATGTTCTACTTCCTTGAAGGGTATGGTTTCTGAGGTCTTTTGAAGTAACTTTTTCCTGTATGAAAATGTTCTCCGCGGCTTTCTTAACGAGTTATTAGAGAAAAACGCGGACCAATCAGAGCGCCGCTACTGCAGACGGATTCCGGCTCGGCCAATGCCAGTGCCTGGCTCGCGTTTTTCGTTAATAACTCCTTGACAAAGCCGCGAAGACATTTTCGCAAAGGAAGAAGACCCTTCACATAACCCCAGGAACTTCTCCTTTTAAGGAAGTACAACATTTTTGGGACACCCTGTATAATCACGGTGATAATGTTTCAGATTTTTGCTTCGCAATTATTAAACTAGTAGAGACACTCCCACGCAATAATTAATAAATCTCATTATTAATATATCTCATATGCTAGAGAGAGTGCAGCATAAATTCCTCAGGTTTTGTGCATACAAGACAAACAACCCAATGTCATTATTTGATCACAATTACTCTATAATATTAAACACAGTCAACCTTGAAACATTGTCTGATCGTAGAACAGTTTCCGACCAGAGCTGTATCTTCAATATGATTAATAATAATATAGATTGTCCCGCACTCCTGAGGCAAATCAACTTCTACGTACCTGAACGTGTGTTGAGAACGAGAGCAGGATTTCAAACGATGAAATCCAAATCCTCATATGGAACAATAAATCCATTAAATCGCATTATTGCTAACTCTAACATATTTTACAACAATATCGATTTTTTCAATGGCACGTTACAGGCATTCAAAGCAAAATTGCGCAATACTATTTGTTAATTATATCTGTATTTCTTTATTTTCGCGCGGTCCATTTTTATGTTAATTTTAGTTAAGACTTAGGTTAAGAGTTTAGGTTAAGACTTTCTTTTGTTATGTCTTTTTTTTTGTTTTTATCAGTTATACGGTAAAAACTGTATACATATGTACAAAAGGACCTCGGTCCGTATATAATAATAATAATTATTATTATTAATAATTATAATAATTATATTGATAATAATTATTATATATATAATAATAATTATTATTATTATTATTATTCCAGCATGTTTTATAATAAATATCTCTCGAGCTGTCTAGAGATTCACGTTTCATACATTTTTGTGCCATAACCGGACAAAATCCGCAGTCTAATGATGTTATAAAACATCTTTCGTGTGATCTATAACGCAGTGAAAGTAGATAATCATATTAGCCGTAGATATTCGTATTACCGTGGCTGACAGCATCGAGCAAGCCTGAAAGTTTAAACAATCCAATATCGAAGCACCGAATTAGCACTGAATAAGATTAACCTAGGACTAAGGGACTGGAGCTGGATCAATTCAAGACAGGAGATTCGACTTGAACCAATAAAGGACAAAAGGACATGTACGGGATTCAAGTTAGAACCGAGGAACTCGGATGGGATTAAACCAGGCAACAATGTTCTCGCTCTAGACAAACACAGAACCTTAGGCACGAATAAGGACAATCAGTGCTGGGATACCCGAATCAGATCATCGAGAAGTTACGTACTCTAAAATCAAGGGACCTACGGACACCTAAGCTAGACGGTTCGAGAGACCGTAGCGTTCCAGTCAAACGACTTCATAGCCAACGAAACGAATCTGAACGTACAAGGTTAGATTTTGCTTTAGCTAGATGCATAAGCTAGAAGATTCCTGGATCTTTAAGATCCTTAACACGAGGACCAAGATTCTCTTTCGAAACGACTTTAGTCCAAGCAACCTAAGGTTGCAATAGAACCCGACGCATCTGAATTCTGGAATGCAAACAGGTACCTCTGGTTTCATTCAGCCTGTTAGTGGAGCTTCTGGTATGCGATCGTATTCCTTAACACATTACCGACCGGTGATTATTGCATAATTTTGAAAAATCTATGGTACCTGGCCAAACACTTTTTAATGGAACCTTCAATAGCAATAGCAATTTTCATTGTGAACTAACAAGTCACCCTCAGTAACGTCATCTAATGGTTTTATTGAAGATTACAATGCGAAAGAAAATTTCTGTGCTTTCTTTTGGTACAGCGCAATCATTGAAAATCCTATTAATAGGCTTCCGGTGGTAAAGTGTTAAGGTGGTAGACTCGTTTCCAGTATTGCAAGGGTGTGGGATTTTCCTTCTCATTTCTCGATAATACAAACACGGGGTTTTTCAGTAGACGAAAACGCTAGATAAAAGATCGATCTGGGGCGCTATCGCCCTCAAAAGTCCTACTTTTTCGTTTACGAGGCGTAATTTGCATTATTTGCAGTTGTATGCTTCCGAATAATGGAAATTACGCCTCGAAAACGCAAAAGTAGGCCATATAAGGAAGATTCCCGTAATGGTGGGTCTTTTATCTAGCGATTGTGACTACGTAGGGGCCCCAAATGTGCGTTAGAGAGACGGCAAACGAAATCTGCGGAACCCTTGCCATTTCGTGTACGTATACAGTATCTATCGGTGTGCTAAGGTACTACCACACTCGCACTCGACCAAGGTCAAATCCCGACCGTCCCCCTCAAGCTCGCTAGTCGATGGTTTTAGGAGAACTCGGAACTGTAACCTTCGATCTCTGGTTAGTACAACAGGAATTCCTCAATGTATAATTTCTAATATTTACAGTCCCTGCTCACTTTATTAGACTCACCCGAAGAATCGGTGCTTTTTGAAATCTTATAAGGAATTCAACGCTGTTTTCAACCTATGGGGTAATGATTTCGTACTACATATAAGGTTGCCTATCGAAATGTAAAATTTTCTTGCAAGAGCAAAAAATCCCCCTTTTACCATGGCCCGACAATTCACCAGCCATGAATCCGATTGAAAATGTCTGGGAGTGCCTGAAAAGAGAACTGGCCAAAGAAAATATAACAACAAAGACCAAGTTGATAGAGAGAATAATCTATCACTGGCACCATAACGTTATATTAAAAGAAATTGCACAAACTTGCATAGATAACATGCCCAGAAGAGTTGCGGCTTTAAGAGCAGCTAAGGATTAACAAAATATTAGTGTTTTAAGAATTATATTGATCTATTTGTGTTTGTATCCATTGTTTCTGTAAAATAAATATATGGAAAATTCATTGTTCATCATTAAGTGATATTTGCATAAGGCATACCCATTATTCATGGTAAAACTCAGAATATCATAATTATAGAGGTGAGTCTAATAAAGTGAGCAGGGACTGTAGACTTCAGTCCTATCGCATTCATTCTTCAGGTTTTTGACTTTAATCCCTAATCTTTAGACTACAAGTCTCTAGCGTTTAGTCTTCAGTCTCTAATCTTCAGTTCCCTTAGTCTTTAACATCGTATTGTTCGATGCTTTAATGTTCTATGGTTTAATCTTCAGTTTCGTATCCTCCGGCCTTAGTGTTTAGTTATCAGTCTTTAATTCTGTGTCTTTATATGTACGTTCAGCGCTAAGCCTTTGATTCGTCGGTTTCCGATTCAACTAATTCGAGCTTTCCAGTCCTGATTTAGTTTGTATTTGATTCCCCAACCCCATGTTTCCTCGCTTAAAATAAGTCTAACTCAAATCCTTGAACTTTGGATTAGACGAATTCAGCTCTCAAGGTTCTAGATTGATCGGATTTGAGTTCTTCAGTCTCGGCAGTTGATTGATTTGAATATCTCGTTTGATTCAGGTTTCTAGATCAATTATTAAATTAACTAATTGTAGCCTGGACTAAGATATTTAGCTTATGAACACTTATTATCGACTTGTCAGTAGAAACTGAATTTTAGTCTGATGGAATCAGTGAGATTCCCTTGAATAGTTTTCAAGTGACATTTCTGATTTTCCAGATTATTGTAGGATACTATTCAGGTGAAGAATAACAAGAAATCGGCAACGTAATTGGTGTCCACTTTTTATAGTGTCTCGTGCTATTTAAACTGCAACGGATCTAAATTACCCACTACGGGGAATGGCGTCGAAATCTCAAACAGAGAACTACTGGTTCGAAAGTTCATTACATTAACTTTGATCTCGACGGTGTCCGATGAATCGGAAGTGTCGATAAACGTAGAGACAGAAAGTGTGACAGACAAAGTGATTATAGATAGCTCGAATTGAAAAAAGGAACAGTTAGAAATAAAAAGTCGTTCACATGGGAACATCACGAGATGAAACCATCAATTTATGCGGAATATTATCTGGAACACTTCACACATAAGCTCCGAGCAACTTTTACAAATTTTAATATGCATGAATGGCCGCGTGATTTTTAGAATATCGAACGTTCAAAAGATAACATCGAAGTCTAGTTAATCACTGAGAATAATATTTCAGCAAATAAATCAAAGAATTTTTCTTAATTCTCGTTCCGTGTATTCGTCCGAAATATCTTCAAACTTGTCGAGCTATTTAATTGCATAGAGATGGTATTTTTAACACCATCGCTGGTGAAATGACCTTTTTTACAGTAGCGGACAAAAGTTTAAGACCGCTCTAAAGAAGACGATAACTTTTCTAATATTGTACTATACGATTTGAACTTTTTTGGGAAGCTAGAGCAATTGGTTTACTAAAGGATGTGAAAAGAAATTTTTTCAAAAATTGCAATTGATCGGAATTGTTGAGAAAATACTAAAAGTTGAATTTTTAACTTTTTTATGTGGGCCTATATTGAAAATTTAAAAAAATACGTTTTGTAGATCTATGTCAATTAAATATATTCTGAAAATTTCGTCAAAATCGGTCGACGTTGCAATGAGCTCCAAACGTTTAAAGATGGTAAAAATTGCAGATTTTCACGATTTTCTGCAATAATTCAATAATATAGGCCCACATAATAAAGTTAAAAATTCAACTTTTAGTATTTTTTCAACAATTCCGATCAATTGCAATTTTTGAAAAAATTTCTTTTCACATCCTTTAGTAAACTAATTGCTCTAGCTTCCCAAAAAAGTTCAAATCGTATAGTACAATATTAAAAAAGTTATCGTCTTCTTTAGAGCGGTCTTAAACTTTTGTCAGCTACTGTATATTTTTCATTTCACAATGTTTGAAATTATTAAGTTGCTTGCATGGAAATTCTTTCGATCGATTTCTTTATCCAAACATATATTGTAATAAAAATGACAAAAAATATAATAAACACAGTCATGTCATTTGTATAAGCTAAAACATTTTCATCGTTTTTAGTGCTCGGTAGGTTTAGTGTAAAATTTCCAAACAGTGAAAGCTGGTTTTTTCAAATCCATAATTTTAATGTTATTAGATATACCTACTACGTTCAGATTTATTCAAATGATATATATTCATTTAATATGGAACATAGAATTCATCCTAACCACTGCCAATAAATGCATTCATCCGATCGACAAATAAAAAGTTGATATCGCGAAGCCTGCTTATGCATTATTCTCCTTTGAATAGTAAAGAAACATGAGTGAAATATCCAGTTTACGTTTGCTCTACAATATTATGCGTCACGTATAGAATTTTATATGATGTGACGATACGTTTCATTCTCCTCTATATTCATACTGCGGACACAAACATTGTATTCTTCTATCTCATATTATTTTAAATATTGCAAAGTAACACGTTAAAATGCTCCAAATTGTATACGAATTTGTGAACAGCAAAGATGCGATGCTCCTGTTAAATAATAAAAGACATTGAGTGACACATTAGTCACTTATTCAGCAAGTCGATAATGATTTTAGGGCAGATTCCTAATTATAGAATGGCCACGAGTTTCTACCTGCATGTAGACCCGACTAAACGCGAAGGAAATTTCCTGGCAGAGAGTTCAATCGAAATCGTTAACGTGATCACTGGAGAAATTATTTAATATTATCTGGAGCAGTAGTACAAAATGATTGCGAATATCCGAGAATTTTCCCTCGCAATATTGCGAATAAATGTCTGTTCTAAAGTAATAAACATCTCCTTTTAATATAAAACTTTTTGGAAGACCGAGAATCACATCTTTCACTGATACAGCATATCCTTGGAATATTTCGCAGACACAATTGAGAAATAAGATACGTACGTATCCTCCCGTTTAGAAAAATTTCAAAAATCGCGCTTCTCACGCACTCAAATGTCCTTCGAAAGTTTTATGCATTAGGGGAGAGTCGTGCAGTACCGACTGGCGTACTGTACCGGCCAAAATTAGTTTATGACTTTCCAGGTCAAATGGCTACACTTCCTTTACGAAAACAAATGAATATAACTATTGTGGGTAATATGTTTCGTTGCTACATTGATCATTCGATTGTTTTCGCAGTTCTGACACATTTAGCGTGGGCGTTGATATTTCGAGTGTTAAGAGTTATTTTCTAGATCTGATAATTCGTTCCTCAGGTAAGTAAACGACTTTGTTGAATTATGTATATTATACCTAGTCTATTAAGTATAATTAACGGGCCCTGTTTCGGAATTTTCTTTGTATATTATGTATACCATAACCTAAAATGTTCCCTCATGTTTGTCGTCCAGTACCGACCATCCAACTGTCGTGCAGTACCGACCAATCAATCGTCGACCAGTATAAGCCAAACTTTTCTTATCTGTAAGTTCAATCTGTTAGCATTTGAAATGAAGTTAGAAGACGTTTATTTAATCTTTCTTTTACCTTTTTCCACAGAAAAATGTCCGAAATTCCAAAGCAGAAAGAACCATCATCACCGCTCACTTTAAATATTAACGATAATTTTCATTAACTTCTTCACCTGGTATAACTTCAAATTTCATGGAAATGGTGAAATCAATCTCTCCTAGAAACGACAATTAGAGTTGCAAACAAAAAAGAGAAGACAACGGACGCAACAATCCGAAATCTTAACTTCGACCGTTTTTATAAACGAAGTTCAGAAAAAAAAGAACCTGGCTGAAGAAAAAAGATAAATGCGGAGAAGAGAAAAGCTGCAAGAAACGAAAAAGTCAAAGAAGCAGAAAAAAGGAAAGTTGAAACTCAAGTAAGGAAAGGAAATACGGAAAGATGTAAAAACTAAACAAAAAAATGACATAATATATAAAAATATATAATTATTTTATTATATGTATAAATAAAATTTGAATAAAAATGCGTATTCTAACATCTAAATGTCTTTTTATAACATTATTAATGATTTAGACTGAAAATCTACTAAATACGTAATTGGTCGGTACTGGACGACAATTCTTTGTTTCCTTCAAATTCTAATATCTTTATTTTTACAAATAATGAATACTAATTATTAAATTTCACAAAATTAATTTCTGGCCTTTTATTAAGTTTCCTTTGTGTTACAAATTCCTTTTTCTAATTTTAATTTTTACCGATTCTAGTCCACCTAATAACAAGAAAACTTAGAGCGGTCGGTACTGCACGACTCTCCCCTATATTTCTGCATTCACGCTTTTATTGCATTCGCGGCCCCAATTATACCTTACGCTTGAATGAGCACGATAAGACACCGTAAGCTTTGTCACGTGGAACTTAACATACATCGCTTTGCCGTGTAATTCTGGAATAGTTTCAGGGATACAGGACAAAATGATGATTGTGCCTAAATCTCCGTGGAACTTTGAAATTCTGTTGATACCGATTTCGATCGAACTTAATCCGGCGACAGGAAGTTCGTTGATGCGTGTAACAATTCATATAGAAAACACAGCGTTCCCTGCAAACATAGTTTCCGTAATAGTTCCCCAACATTTCGAATTGATTTGAAACTGTTGGCAAGTGAACGAGTTAATCTACTAATCCGTTGATAAATATCCGATACTTATTGACCGTGTATAGAACAAATTTATTAACAGCCATAATTTAATTGTAATCTACTGCTCCGATCGTATTAGATTGCCCATAATGCCACAAATAAAACGATCTATATTTTCAGAGCAGGAACACATTTCCATATTATGCAGTACGAAATCGTACTGGATCATGCTGCTTAAAGTCGAACATTTCAGACAATATTTTGTAGCTTAGTGCTCCGTTAAATTAACAACGATGATATTCTGCTAGTAAATATCCATATACATTCTGCGACACGAGATTTCTTTATTACGTGAGCTTATGTGAATAGCAAGCTTTAATAATTAACAAGACGATATTAAAAAGCAGGGAGTACTAACTAAACGAAGAACAACGTTTTATTTTTATTGCACTTTAATATCTGTACGCTGTTTGAAACTTCATATAGCGGGCCGTAGTATCGATTTCAGTTATTCGCTGCAGAATACCAACAGGAAGTTAATAAAGGACAAAATTACAAAAGTTAAATGACATTTAAAATGCAAATTTCTAACGATATTATTGTCTGGGATTATCATTATATTCTGATGGAATTGCATAGTTCTCGACGGTATTATGTATATCTGCTTGCATATGCGACCATTGGGATAGATATTCATTATATCAATGTAGAATTAAAAAGTTACTTTTCTGGAGAAAAGCTAAAACATACACTGATGACTATAATAGTATTAAAATTTAATTAGAAATGTTTATCAACCGTATAGACTAACGTAATTATATACGTTTTGATACATTCCGATCTTAGATGATAAAGATTCCGATAGTGCCGTCGCCATACACGCGAGCACGAAATTGTATAATAAATACGTCCGGCCTCGGTGATGGCGCACGCCAAACTCAATCTGCACAGGTTAATCGAATTGTTTTTCCCCTACGAACTATTTTTCGTCGAATTAACTCTTGTAAGTCAAAACGGTATCGAACAACGGCTTGATGAAATTTCGCAGCGTTTGAGGGCAGGAAGCCCGCCATTTTAGCGGAAGCTTCGACGCTAAAATTCGTTTACGTTGCTACGAATTAAAAATGGCTAATAGTCTGATTGGATGCTAGTCATATCAAAATAGTCATTAGTTAAAACTTTTTGATTAGTTAGTTCTAATTACATGGCACTAGTTAATCACAGCTCTAAGTAATCGTTAGCTAATTAGTAGTTGATGATCGATCAGTCATCAATCTTTAGTCATCAGTCACTATTGTGCGATTAACATACATTAATATTATTAATCAGTTATCACTAACTAATTAACAAGTTTCAACTAATGACTATTTTGCATTCAAAAAGACTATTAGTCATTTTTAATTAATAGTTGATTATTGCCCTACTCTGGTAGCAATGTTCGACGAGATACGCAGCACAGTGGAACTTATCGTCCATTTCGGAGACAAAATCAAAGAACTTCCGATAGAAATGAGATAGAGAGCTGAAATTTTTTTTAATTACAGCTGAGACTTCACAGAATATGGGAAAAATAGGGAGATTATGGTACGAACATTTTTTAACCTTGAAAAAAATCGTCAAACTTGCACAATGTCACGAAAATTGTGGTTTTTGCAATACCACGGGTAGAAAAAAATTTTTTTGTAACATGCCATACATCATTTCCTGTAGATTTTTTCATGATGAATTCAAATCTGGTTTCAAAATTTGTCTACGACTTCAGGATTTTACAAGAAATCGATATTTGTGAACGAATTGTTTAACGAGTTTTCTCAAGGTTATAAAACGTTCGTACCATAATCTTCCTATTTTCCCATATTCTGCCAAGTTTCAGCTTTAATTTTTAAAAAATTCCATCGCTCTACCTCATTTCTATCGAAAGTTCTTTGATTTTGTCTCTGAAATGGACGAAAAGTTCCACTGTGCAGCGCGGCGAATGACCGTTCTAGTGGTGAGCGCCACTGGCGGCGGTAACTCATGTCGGGCGAAAACATTTTGCTTTCTGGTTCGAAAAAAACGTCAACGTTCCAAACTTGAAACGGTGGTTTCTCAAGATAAAAGTCTGCTCTATCGCGTCGTATAGTTCGATTTTCCGCTGGACCCTTATTTCTTGAGATAAATTAGAAAATATACTCCAAAATTCGTGCCAAAGTGATGTCTCTCCGTCTTTAATGACTGTTTAAACATGTTTAAACATGTTTAAACAATCATAATGTATTAATATTGGATATCACTGTATTCGGGAAAGTCTGCAGAATCTTATGCTGTAAATAACAATTCAATATCTTGTATCCTAACATCACAATATTTATTTAAAATTGAAAAATATGTATTTTCTTCAAACTCAAATTTCTCAAAAACTGTGCGTCTAGTAGAAAAATTAAGAGTAGATTCTAATAGATAGATAAACTTTCTTTAGACAGAAACGTTTTCTGGCTTATGAACAGTGTAATTTCAACGAATGATATATCCTTCATAAATGAAGCAAGCAAAACCGTTCATTTCTCAAAAGGCCACACAGGTTCGCAATTTAATCTCGACGCAGTTACACACGAATGATTTTCAATTGAAAGTCTCGCAAAAGTACTGGCGAGCCGAGAGCAATGGCGGGCATCGTCCGAGCACCGTGTCGCCATATTTTTTATCGTCCTCCGGTTGGCAGTTGAAATTAACAGGAAGCGTCGGGAATAAAATAAACGGAATATTTTCACACAGCCATCGAGTGTGCAACAATTTCGCGGAGTGTCTGCACCGACCATGTACATTACGTTTACTATTCCGAGGAACGTCGAGTGTTGCGTCTATGAAATTACTTCGAATCGAACGCTACACGTTTCACGATACCCCAGTCAAACACCACTTTGCTTCTCTCGTCGCAACTCTTTTAAAAGTGTTTGCTGATACATTTTCTCTCTATCTCTCTCTCTCTCTCACTTTCTCTCTCCTGTTCCCTCGCGCTGACGTTCGTTGCAAAATCGAGAGCCGACAGGTCGTTACATCGGCTTCAATCAAGGCATCGACGTTTCGTCCGCGAGGGGTGGCCTTCGCGGGGGTGGGATTAAAATTATGTAAGGAAATACACACTTATCCGGGGAGTCAGGGACAGCTCATCAAGCCTAGCAAACAGAAACTTGGTAGAGCAGCTTAAACGGGTCAAGGCAGAGTAAGGAAATATTTCAACCACTCACGGAGTCGATGGAACCCTCGTCCCACTTCATTAATGAAAATCGATCTCTGTTCTCCCGAGGTGTACATTCTGGGGGAACGCCGAAACGGAAATCCTCCATATCTATCCCCCGTTAATTTTATTCACCGTTCCGCACGGCAAACAGAATTTTTATTGATTCTTTTCTGTCACGCTCCGAATTCTGTATCCCGCCGCCTGGGAGAAGCTGTTATTCTTCTGCTCAAATATTTATCTTGATCGAACGACCCGTGCAACGTTCGTTTACCGACAGAAATGGTTCAGTTATGGAAGGCTACATTTTTCATTCCGGTTCATCAGGAATGATACAACTTCTCGCTACGGCGGTGATCTGGAAAACTCATGCGAACAACGATGGAATTGACGATCCGCGATGACAGAAATTGCGTTCGTGGAGATTTGGCGGATTTTTATGCAAAATAAAAATGTCCGCAGTTAATCGTAAGGAATGGACGCTATATGAAATTCTATTTTCCCTCTGAATGAATTTAATAAGTCTAAAAAAATGTATCACACTTTTTCTAGTATATTTACAGTTTCATTTTTCACTCGTCCATTTTTGTCTTGAATGCATCAGACCCACAATTCAGTTATAAGTAAACTCCGAATGTTCATGCAATTTTTGATTTTTGCAGACGAATTTTAAGAAAGTGCCTTTGCAGATCTTAAATAAATGAAAATTGTACTAAAATCTGCCAAATTTTATATTCCAGCATCTTTTGGAAGCCATAAATGCATAAAGATCAATTTGTGCGGAATCTTGGACATTTTGATCGCATTGTAAGCAGACTTATTGTAGACTAGTGTACTGGCGAACAAAGCGTTCATTAAAAATGCCGCGTGAAGAAGCGACACGAACGTTCGCAACAGTATAATGTAAGATAATGCTGCTGAGACAAGAAACTTTCTAACTGAACTGAATTGGACGCGATGTTACAAATGAAAATCCGTACGTAAAATGGGGAACACCTTGCGAGCCGTCGCCGTCGTCTGCTCCTTCCATTCCCATTCCCATTTCGCTTTTTTCTCTTCGCCTCGCGATTACTCGAACGATGCAACCGGCCGGTAGATTAAATCGTGCCACAAGTGTCATCGACGACATTGCACCGTAGCGACGAACTAGCAGGAACACGGTGGCTGGTATATTTGGAAGCGAGCCATGATTTCGTAGACGTGGCCCGAACGAGCCGGGGAACGCCGAGATAAGCGGCCCCGTTGTTTTCGTAAAAGCAACACGAACTTAGGTAGTTTCGTCTTAATGTCTTCCTTGCAAATTTAGAGAGCATCGCATTACGACACGTACACTCTCGGACAGAATTTACCGGACATCTGCGGACGAGAGTCCTCACCGAATTGGTCTTCATCACTCTCCGCGAACAGCGTAATTTTATTCAAACTAAATTTCCTTTGGCATTATACAATATCTCCGGCGAAAAGGTACTCGAACAAATAAATTAAAGGGACCTTCCGGCTCTCCGGGACCCTTTCTACACGAACATTCAAGAATTTTTTTCAGGAAAACTATCGAACCATTTGCATTGGGATTTTGCACACGCATCTATTGGCATTTGAAGTAAACGTGTGATTTTTTCAAGTTCAAATGATGAAAATGATAAACATTTTCCGTATTTGTCAACGGCACTGTTCTTCGTAAGAATTTAAAGACTAACTTGACATTTTTTTAAATGATCACGGTGCTAAGGTGAAGTGCCCTAAGTCTGGACAGTCCAAAAGTGATGCCTAAATCTGGACAATTGAATTTTCATAGTAAACTCAGTAATTAAGAGATTAAATAATTATATTATATATTCTGGGGCCTTAGCTACAAGTAGGTGTGAATATTATTTCGTTAAGACATCAATTGAAATTTAAAAATGAATTCAAAGTTCATCTGAAAACAGTATACAAAATAGTCTATTTACATGCGAATCATGTGCATTTATAGTTCGAACTTTTGTTAGAAAAAAAGATATAATTTAAGCCCTCAGACAAAAAATAATTATCACGCATAATAATATTGATATTTTAAAATAAATTGGCAATCAAACTTAACGTAAATAATAATTATTAATCCAAATATTAGATGTCCAAGATTAGGACTGTTTTCAAATATAAGTACTCCATACTGGGACGCGATGACAGTAGCTGTCCCACTCTAAGCTTATACGCAATGTGCTTACGCCTGAAGCCGGACACGAGTTTGTGAATAAAATCAACGCATTGTTTGCAAATTATTTAACTACATGTACGTATAATTAGTCTTCTATTAGCTTGAATAACGTATGTAGAAAATGTATTCCGGTTGTGACGTTAATAATACTTCATGTTTACATCTTAAATCTATCAGTATTACTACCTAACCTTAAAAGTTGTATTATGACAAGTTTGATTAAAACAGTAAATGAAAATAAATATATATTTGGTTAAATAATACAATACTATAATCTATGATAAGAATACTACATATTACGCAAAGCATCTTCTATTCGTCATGCGCAACAGCGCCACCAACCAACGTTTTAGGTTATGTTCGCTCGATCAACTCGTAAATTGAATTTGTCCCGATATAGGCTTTCCTTCTGTCCAGGTACTAGCTTAGATTGGATTTAATATGTCCAACTATAGGTTTGAATTATTCTTGTTAATACAATTAAAATATTAACCTAAACAATGATTTTTTTATTTTAAATTACTTTACAAACTCTGAACTGTATGTTAAAACTCTTAAGAAATTGTTTTTGTTTATTTAAAGTGATTTAAAATTTAAAATAGAAAACATGCTTTCGAGGCATAGGGCACTTCACCTTACTAAAAATAATGCTTTTTTGTATACCGGATTAGAAGCTACGCTGGTTTTCCAACGTGATTTATTCGCGTTCTGGTAAAAGTTTAAACCGATTCTCTGGCTTAACAATTGTACAAGACAGAAAAATGGGAAAATGGAAGGACCATAGAAACCAGATGTCCACTGACTTATGAATGGGGGTGTACCGCATCATGAAAGGTATAATAAAGCATGAGAATGGTCGATAAATCCGGAGTACGGTGGAATCGGTGGTACAATAAAAAAAACGAACGATTGCTCGAACTGAAAAACAAATTTCTGTGATTTTTTCAAGTAGTAACAGCTGGTCGCCTTACTTTTGGAGACAGATCCAACGCATTGCGAAGTCTAAAAATGTCTAAAACGTACGAGAGTTTAGCGTGCTGCATACAAAACGTTCGAATGCGTTCAATATTTTTGAATTGACTCGCCTAGACAAGCATTTCCCGTGCAGCATGACATACGTAGAATATAAATACACCCCGATTTAAACTGTATTTTATATACGAGAAATTCGTTCGTGCAACAATCAATCGATTCGAGCGATCAATCTATCTGCTAGTCTTGCAAAACTTTTTCAACTCGGTTTTTTTTATTCTTTTCAAAGTTTCGACTATTCAGCGTTCTTTTCAAAATTTCCGAATCTTTTATACGCAATTTTTTAGCCTCGCAAAGTTCAAAAATTATGGCTAATATTTGGCACTCGTGGCTGTTCCTAATTTTGAGAATTGATTTCATTTACGAATGAATAACGCGGAATTTAATTGTAAAAAGGCTACGCTCGAGTTGCTTTGAAAGGCGTGACGAGATCGATGAAAAAAATTCTGAATACGTCGCGTCGATGAAAACATAGTTTCACCCAGTGCGTGCCGCGCGAAACGCAACCAGCCGATTGATTGCAATGATTACATTGCATAGTATCTATCGTTTATTCCACAACACATATGACACTCACGTATTCGAAGAGTTTGTGAAGTTAAAACTCTATTCGCCCGAACCAGTTGGAAGACAAGACTCGTTCGGATAATTAAAATACGCGAGTAATGCGAACCATTAACTCTTCGTTCCATTGGCGGTGCATTCATTCGTACAATTGAACGTAATCTTTGTGTAACAGCGTTTCTAGGTACAGAGGATTTTCGGAAAAAGAGAACAATCAGAACTCCGGACCAGTGATCTCGAAATTCAAATAGCTGAGCATGTTTCAGCAACCGCAAAGCCCTCTGGATTCTCCTAATTTCTAATGGATCTGAATCTTTCTATTGAGTCCTACTAATTGCTACATCGTTTTAATGAAATGTATTATTTTGATCATTTCTACGTTTTAATGAAAGTCTGCGTATTTGTAGATTTTATTTTGATTGAATTGAAATGTGTAAAGAACAAAGAACGAAAATTGTAAATATTCCTTAGAGCACCGTATTGACACTAGCACGTTATGCGGGTCGAGCGTCTAGGGGATCACACATACGGAAGATATGCTACTATACTCGATCTCACACGTAACTGATAAATTGTGACGTCTAACGTCGTTAGGAGAAAACTGCCTATAAGATAAACAGCTATTAGGACATCAGATATCGTTTTCTGAAAAACAGGTAATAATTGAAAACTGTGATTAATATGAATAAAGGTTTGAACGTTCTAATTTTAGAATTGCTATTATTCGATTCACAGTATGCAGCGTTTGTGGAATTTGCTTTCAACAGATCCTGTTCCATTTTATCGAACATGTGAAGCGTACGAAAAAAATACCCGTACTTACTAATTAAAAACAGCGACGTGACAAACACGAAAGATTCAGCGTCCACCAATGGTACCATTATTAAACGTAATGCAAACAACCTGTATAGAATTTGTTAAATTACAGATTATTTTCAACAGATTCTGCTTCATTTCGTTGATCACGTGAAACGTACATGAAAACACCCTGTAGTTGCTAATTAAAAGCAGTGGCGTGACAAACACGAAAGATTTAACGTCCACCAAAAGTGCCATTATTGAAACGTAATACAAACAACCAGTGTTGAATTTGTTCCTAACAAAGCCTATTCCATTTTATCGAACATGTAAAGTTGAGGTTTCGTAAGCAGTGATATAATATAATGTCCTAATTGAAACGGTTGTCGCGAAGGTTGGTCTTTGAGTGTACCATATACCTTCACAGAGATGAAATGTGGTGCAAGTGTACAGTCCGTGACACATCACTGTTCCATAAATACAGGAATCGCGCTGGTCAACATTCGGAACCGGTGAAAGCACTTGGAAGCATGCCATAACTTTAAAGGGGTGCAAATCCTAGTTGCAGAGCTAAAAAGAGCTGTAAACACACAGGAAATTCACGTCGCGGTACGGAGTGAACAAATCTCGAACAATCCCTTTCCTGTCCCATACAATTTTTACGGGCAAAGTCAGAGTACAAACGCTTGAATCGCGATTGTGTGGTGTTGAATCACAAAATCATTGTAACTTTGTCAATGAAATGAAAATTTATCCGAGAAATGATTTCTTTAACACTAAACCTGCTACTGCCGCCGGTCAAATGACCGGTTTTACATTTTTCATTTCACAATTACTGAAATTATGAAGTTGTTTATCAATTTCATTACCCAACCACATATTGTAATAATAATGGCACAAGATCTAAATAAACAAAGCTCTGTCATTTTTATAAGCTGAAACATTAACAGCGATTTTTATTTTAGTGAAGTAAGGTGAAGTGCCCTATGCCTGGAAAGCATGTTTTCTATTTTAAATTTTAAATCACTTTAAATAAACAAAAACAATTTCTTAAGAGTTTTAACATACAGTTCAGAGTTTGTAAAGTAATTTAAAATAAAAAAATCATTGTTTAGGTTAATATCTTAATTGCATTAACAAGAATAATTCAAACTTATAGTTGGACATATTAAATCCAATCTACAGTCCCTGCTCACTTTATTAGACTCACCTGTATAATTATGATATTTCTATACGATATTGTACTATACGATTTGAACTTTTTTGGGAAGCTAGAGCAATTAGTTTACTAAAGAATGTGAAAAGAAATTTTTTCAAAAATTGCAATTGATCGGAATTGTTGAAAAAATACTAAAAGTTGAATTTTTAACTTTATTATATGGGCCTATATTATTGAATTATTGCAGAAAATCGTGAAAATCTGCAATTTTTACCATCTTTAAACGTTTGGAGCTCATTGCAACGTCGACCGATTTTGACGAAATTTTCAGAATATATTTAATTGACACAGATCTACAAAACGTATTTTTTTAAATTTTCAATATAGGCCCACATAAAAAAGTTAAAAATTCAACTTTTAGTATTTTTTCAACAATTCCGATCAATTGCAATTTTTGAAAAAATTTCTTTTCACATTCTTTAGTAAACTAATTGCTCTAGCTTCCCAAAAAAGTTCAAATCGTATAGTACAATATCGTATAGAAATATCATAATTATACAGGTGAGTCTAATAAAGTGAGCAGGGACTGTAAGCTAGTACCTGGACAGAAGTAAAGCCTATATCGGGACAAATTCAATTTACGAGTTGATCGAGCGAACATAACCTAAAACGTTGGTTGGTGGCGCTGTTGCGCATGACGAATAGAAGATGCTTTGCGTAATATGTAGTATTCTTATCATAGATTATAGTATTGTATTATTTAACCAAATATATATTTATTTTCATTTACTGTTTTAATAAAACTTGTCATAATACAACTTTTAAGGTTAGGTAGTAATACTGATAGATTTGAGATGTAAACATAAAGTATTATTAACGTCACAACCGGAATACATTTTCTACATACGTTATTCAAGCTAATAGAAGACTAATTATACGTACATGTAGTTAAATAATTTCCAAACAACGCGTTGATTTTATTCACAAACACGTGTCCGGCTTCAGGCGTAAGCACATTGCGTATAAGCTTAGAGTGGGACAGCTACTGTCATCGCGTCCCAGTATGGAGTACTTATATTTGAAAACAGTCCTAATCTTGGACATCTAATATTTGGATTAATAATTATTATTTACGTTAAGTTTGATTGCCAATTTATTTTAAAATATCAATATTATTAGGCGTGATAATTATTTTTTGTCTGAGGGCTTAAATTATATCTTTTTTTCTAACAAAAGTTCGAACTATAAATGCACATGATTCGCATGTAAACAGACTATTTTGTATACTGTTTTCAGATGAACTTTGAATTCATTTTTAAATTTCAATTGATGTCTTAATGAAATAATATTCACACCTACTTGTAGCTAAGGCCCCAGAATATATAATATAATTATTTAATCTCTTAATTACTGAGTTCACTATGAAAATTCAATTGTCCAGATTTAGGTATCACTTTTGGACTGTCCAGACTTAGGGCACTTCACCTTATACCACAATACAAATCAATTTCAAAACCTGGATAAAGGACCGTGGTATTTGTATATGATCGACGCGACAGTCCACGTGTTAGTGTTAGTATATGATCTACCAACAACCAATCAGGGATATATTATGTCTAATCTCGAAGCTGAAGAGGAGCATCTGCGGTCCCAGTTAACTTTACGTGGGCCATAGAAATTCCAAACGTCTCCTCGCATCAATTTTACGGTTCTATCCGAAAGATACTAAAGAAATTGGCCACGGGCGCGCGGCACAGAGGAAGAGGTATCGGAAAATAATTTCGCGAGGCTCGTAACAAAGGGTGACAAAGAAGCCGAGGCTGTTTCAGGCGTCAAGCACGAACAATTGATCCTCGCGTGACGGCGCGCTGTACATTTCGGAATTACCGCGCGCTCCATGCTTGAATATTACACCATGGGTCTTTGATGAAGCGCTGGTCCGTGCGAAAAAGAATGCAAAGCGCACAGTTCCGCACGGAAAGAATGCTCGGTCGCGGTCGTCGGGGTTGCGAAGTCGCGAAAAACGAATGGGAGAACAGAGACAGTGAGAGAGAGTTGGGAGAGATGAAAAAAGCAGCAACGAGAGAACCGAAGCACAACGAGCGAGATCGATGCGGTCGCGAGAAGAAACGGCGCGAGGTGTAGATTTTACACGTGGATAACGGTACCGTACGAAACATGGCTGGGTGCCTTTATCATCGGCCGTTTAGACCCGGATGGTTGCCATAGCAACAAGCATTCCCCAAAATTCCCTTCTTCTCTTTCTAGAGCGCTCTGTCCTTCCGCGTCATCTTCCTTCAGCACCGTTTGACCCCGTATATACACAGTTGGCCTCTCTTTCGTAATCTCTCACGATCCCCCGATCCCTCGAACTCTGCTGTTACACGTAGCCCTCCCTCCCCTTCTATTACCCTCTCTCGGAGATCGTTCTCTCTCACTCTCTTCCTCTCTCTCTCTCTCTCGATCGAGGGGTGGAACGGTGTTTCTCGCTCTGGAGCCCGCTCGATTTATTCGGTCATTGCTGTCTCGGTTCCGGAGCCGCCGCGCATCCTTGCCTCCAGTGTTATCGTTCCTCCCTGTCAATCCGCCGCAATTTCTCTACCCCTTCGAACCACCCCCGCGCAAACACACTTCAACGATAGTTCTACCGTTCGCTCGCCCTCTTGCTCGCCTCCTTTGCTCGGTACACTCTCTCTTTCCCTCTTTCGCTTTGTCTTTCTCTGTTTTTTTGCCGTTTGTCCGCGCTCTCTTCAGCCTCTACCCGCGACGCTTTTCACGGCGAGTTTGTCAGAATCGGATCGAGGGCACGGGAAGCGCAAAGAAGAAGAGACAAAAGGAGCGGAGAGAGTCGAGAGGGAAGAAGAAGCAGCGAGAACGTCGAGGAGAGCGAGAAGAAAGGATCCTTTGGCTGCGGAACGAAAAGAGAGAATGAACAGGTAAAGAGAAACTTCAATTCCCGTCCTCCTCGATTCCGAAGCAGCTAAGCTCGAGATACTCTTACCGTGCTGCGTCTTCCAACCCCCTACACCCGCCCTTATCCCGTAACGTCACCCTCTTGCCGCCTCTTTCCGCAGACGTCTACTGATTTCGTTATCGCACCCGTATTCCAGGATCTTGCCCTCCTCTTTCGCGTACGAAACTCGTCTTGTCACTCTCTCCCTCTCTCTTCGTTCGCCGCGGTTTTCCATCAGTTACACTCGAGCCCATTCAGCCTCAACCTTGTCCTTCGATCTTCACCCTCGGTCTAATCTCGGAGCCACCAACCAGGCCAACACAGTTTACACTGTTCGAGCGAGCGCACGCCAGATTTCGCAAACTCATAACTAGACTTTGGCTCTTTATGCAAAATAAAAATGGTCGTCATCAATAGGAGAAACAGAAACCATATAGACCTTAATGTTCTTCTTCAAGTTTGCTGTTTACTCTTTTCTATGACTTTGAACAATAACGTAATTTTTAGTATTCCTTAAATCTCCTGTGAGACACCATGTGCCCCGAAAATGTTCCAAAAGACCCTCCATGCAAGTGTTAACAATCTTAGCACTCGAGTGGTGACTCTGAGACACCATTAAATCAACAAAACGTACAGTATTAAATATGTAAATAGTATTAAATAATTTGAAAAATGTCTACAAAATTGCTATTTAGTGTATAATTTGATCGAACCGTTGCGTCGCGAGCATAACCCCAAAATTTGAAAAATGTACGATCGAGAATAATTTCTTATTAAGTATTAAATATGTTGGTATCTAACCAATTACTAAACATTTAAGTATTGCATGAAGTATTATATCAATTCCATATCCATAAAATGAACAAAATCATTTTGGAAGAAATTTTGGAACATCAGGTTGGAAGAAATTGATAATTCTCAAGTTAAAATAGCTCCGACCGCAAAGGGTTAATAAGAGGTAGACAATATATTTATATTCATAAATTTGTTTAATGTGTCTGTATAGTTTTGAACTGCTTCTACTCGTTCGTTATCGTAAATGCATAAAATCTCCGATCGACTCGTAACACTTTCAGCGCTGAACTACCGATGCTCTTCGATTGGTCTTTGGAAACACTTGCACGAGGAGCTTACATACAAGTAAGTGTGTACACAGTGCACTCGATGCAACATGGTTTCAGTATGATACGGTTGACTTTCTGCTCCCGTGATTGCTTTCCCGAATGCAGTCGCTGAAACTAGTGGACGATCGCTGAAGCTTGTGTTCCATTTGAGAGTAAGACACAAAGAGTTACATTTTAAACTAAAGTTTTAATCAGTTATTATATAACAAGCACCTGGATTTTCTGTAATTGTCTCTCAGTGTTCAACAAGATGAAGAACACCTGTTTGCCTGTTGGTTAGTCCAGCAGTGTACCGAACAAATCGCAAAATAATGATCGACATGTTCGTCGAGACGACAATCTAAAGAATTTGTGTATTATCAATTTTGAGGACGATTGCTGAAGCTTGTGATCCATTTGAGAGTAAGACACAAAGAGTTACATTTTAAGTAAAGTTTTAATCAATTATTCTATTATATAACAATCACCTGGATTTTCTGTAATTATCTCTTAGTGTTCAACAAGATGAAGAACACCTGTTTGCCTGTTGATTAGTCCAGCAGTGTACCGAACAAATCGTAAAATAATGATCAACATGTTCGTCGAGACGACAATCTAAAGAATTTATGTATTATCAATCTTGTGGGCGATTGCTGAAGCTTGTGATCCATTTGAGAGTAAGACGGAAAGAGTTACATTTTAAAGTAAAGTTTTAATCAGTTATTCTATTATATAACAATCACCTGGATTTTCTGTAATTGTCTCTCAGTGTTTAACAAGATGACGAAGACCTGTTTGCCTGTTGATTAGTCCAGCAGTGTACCGAACAAATCGCAAAATAATGATCGACATGTTCGTCGAGACGACAATCTAAAGAATTTGTGTATTATCAATCTTGTGGACGATTGCTGAAGCTTGTGATCCATTTGAGAGTAAGACACTAAGAGTTACATTTTAAACTAAACTTTTAATCAGTTATTATATAACAATCACCTGGATTTTCTGTAATTGTCTCTCAGTGTTCAACAAGATGACAAAGACCTGTTTGCCTGTTGATTAGACCAGCAGTGTACCGAACATATCGCAAAATAATGATCGACATGTTCGTCGAGACGACAATCTAAAGAATTTGTGTATTATCAATTTTGAGGACGATTGCTGAAGCTTGTGATCCATTTGAGAGTAAGACACTAAGAGTTACATTTTAAACTAAACTTTTAATCAGTTATTATATAACAATCACCTGGATTTTCTGTAATTGTCTCTCAGTGTTCAACAAGATGACAAAGACCTGTTTGCCTGTTGATTAGACCAGCAGTGTACCGAACAAATCGCAAAATAATGATCGACATGTTCGTCGAGACGACAATCTAAAGAATTTGTGTATTATCAATCTTGTGGACGATTGCTGAAGCTTGTGGTCCATTTGAGAGTAAGACACGAAGAGTTACATTTTAAGTAGAGTTTTAATCAGTTATTATACAACAATCACCTGGATTTTCTGCCATTGTCTCTCAGTGTTCAACAAGATGAAGAACACCTGTTTGCCTGTTGGTTAGTCCAGCAGTGTACCGAACAAATCGCAAAATAATGATCGACATGTTCGTCGAGACGACAATCTAAAGAATTTATGTATTATCGATCTTGTGGACGATTGCTGAAACTTGTGATCCATTTGAGAGTAAGACACAAAGAGTTACATTTTAAACTAAAGTTTTAATCAGTTATTATATAACAAGCACCTGGATTTTCTGTAATTGTCACTCAGTGTTCAACAAGATGAAGAACACCTGTTTGCCTGTTGGTTAGTCCAGCAGTGTACCGAACAAATCGCAAAATAATGATCGACATGTTCGTCGAGACGACAATCTAAAGAATTTATGTATTATCGATCTTGTGGACGATTGCTGAAGCTTGTGATCCATTTGAGAGTAAGACACAAAGAGTTACATTTTAAGTAAAGTTTTAATCAGTTATTCTATTATATAACAATCACCTGGATTTTCTGTAATTATCTCTCAGTGTTCAACAAGATGACGAAGACCTGTTTGCCTGTTGGTTAGTCCAGCAGTGTACCGAACAAATCGCAAAATAATGATCGACATGTTCGTCGAGACGACAATCTAAAGAATTTTTGTCTTATCAATCTTGTGGACGATTGCTGAAGCTTGTGGTCCATTTGAGAGTAAGACACAAAGAGTTACATTTTAAGTAGAGTTTTAATCAGTTATTATACAACAATCACCTGGATTTTCTGCAATTGTCTCTCAGTGTTCAACAAGATGAAGAACACCTGTTTGCCTGTTGGTTAGTCCAGCAGTGTACCGAACAAATCGCAAAATAATGATCGACATGTTCGTCGAGACGACAATCTAAAGAATTTATGTATTATCGATCTTGTGGACGATTGCTGAAACTTGTGATCCATTTGAGAGTAAGACACAAAGAGTTACATTTTAAAGTAAAGTTTTAATCAGTTATTCTATTATACAACAATCACCTGGATTTTCTGTAATTGTCGCTCAGTATTCAACAAGATGACAAAGACCTGTTTGCCTGTTGATTAGACCAGCAGTGTACCGAACAAATCGCAAAATAATGATCGACATGTTCGTCGAGACGACAATCTAAAGAATTTATGTATTATCAATCTTGTGGACGATTGCTGAAGCTTGTGGTCCATTTGAGAGTAAGACACTAAGAGTTACATTTTAAACTAAAGTTTTAATCAGTTATTCTATTATATAACAATCACCTGGATTTTCTGTAATTGTCTCTCAGTGTTCAACAAGATGAAGAACACCTGTTTGCCTGTTGGTTAGTCCAGCAGTGTACCGAACAAATCGCAAAATAATGATCGACATGTTCGTCGAGACGACAATCTAAAGAATTTTTGTCTTATCAATCTTGTGGACGATTGCTGAAGCTTGTGGTCCATTTGAGAGTAAGACACAAAGAGTTACATTTTAAGTAGAGTTTTAATCAGTTATTATACAACAATCACCTGGATTTTCTGCAATTGTCTCTCAGTGTTCAACAAGATGAAGAACACCTGTTTGCCTGTTGGTTAGTCCAGCAGTGTACCGAACAAATCGCAAAATAATGATCGACATGTTCGTCGAGACGACAATCTAAAGAATTTATGTATTATCGATCTTGTGGACGATTGCTGAAACTTGTGATCCATTTGAGAGTAAGACACAAAGAGTTACATTTTAAAGTAAAGTTTTAATCAGTTATTCTATTATACAACAATCACCTGGATTTTCTGTAATTGTCGCTCAGTATTCAACAAGATGACAAAGACCTGTTTGCCTGTTGATTAGACCAGCAGTGTACCGAACAAATCGCAAAATAATGATCGACATGTTCGTCGAGACGACAATCTAAAGAATTTATGTATTATCAATCTTGTGGACGATTGCTGAAGCTTGTGGTCCATTTGAGAGTAAGACACTAAGAGTTACATTTTAAACTAAAGTTTTAATCAGTTATTCTATTATATAACAATCACCTGGATTTTCTGTAATTGTCTCTCAGTGTTCAACAAGATGAAGAACACCTGTTTGCCTGTTGGTTAGTCCAGCAGTGTACCGAACAAATCGCAAAATAATGATCGACATGTTCGTCGAGACGACAATCTAAAGAATTTATGTATTATCGATCTTGTGGACGATTGCTGAAGCTTGTGATCCATTTGAGAGTAAGACACAAAGAGTTACATTTTAAGTAAAGTTTTAATCAGTTATTCTATTATATAACAATCACCTGGATTTTCTGTAATTATCTCTCAGTGTTCAACAAGATGACGAAGACCTGTTTGCCTGTTGGTTAGTCCAGCAGTGTACCGAACAAATCGCAAAATAATGATCGACATGTTCGTCGAGACGACAATCTAAAGAATTTTTGTCTTATCAATCTTGTGGAGATTGCTGAAGCTTGTGGTCCATTTGAGAGTAAGACACAAAGAGTTACATTTTAAGTAGAGTTTTAATCAGTTATTATACAACAATCACCTGGATTTTCTGCAATTGTCTCTCAGTGTTCAACAAGATGAAGAACACCTGTTTGCCTGTTGGTTAGTCCAGCAGTGTACCGAACAAATCGCAAAATAATGATCGACATGTTCGTCGAGACGACAATCTAAAGAATTTATGTATTATCGATCTTGTGGACGATTGCTGAAGCTTGTGATCCATTTGAGAGTAAGACACAAAGAGTTACATTTTAAGTAAAGTTTTAATCAGTTATTCTATTATATAACAATCACCTGGATTTTCTGTAATTATCTCTCAGTGTTCAACAAGATGACGAAGACCTGTTTGCCTGTTGGTTAGTCCAGCAGTGTACCGAACAAATCGCAAAATAATGATCGACATGTTCGTCGAGACGACAATCTAAAGAATTTTTGTCTTATCAATCTTGTGGAGATTGCTGAAGCTTGTGGTCCATTTGAGAGTAAGACACAAAGAGTTACATTTTAAGTAGAGTTTTAATCAGTTATTATACAACAATCACCTGGATTTTCTGCAATTGTCTCTCAGTGTTCAACAAGATGAAGAACACCTGTTTGCCTGTTGGTTAGTCCAGCAGTGTACCGAACAAATCGCAAAATAATGATCGACATGTTCGTCGAGACGACAATCTAAAGAATTTATGTATTATCGATCTTGTGGACGATTGCTGAAGCTTGTGATCCATTTGAGAGTAAGACACAAAGAGTTACATTTTAAGTAAAGTTTTAATCAGTTATTCTATTATATAACAATCACCTGGATTTTCTGTAATTATCTCTCAGTGTTCAACAAGATGACGAAGACCTGTTTGCCTGTTGGTTAGTCCAGCAGTGTACCGAACAAATCGCAAAATAATGATCGACATGTTCGTCGAGACGACAATCTAAAGAATTTTTGTCTTATCAATCTTGTGGAGATTGCTGAAGCTTGTGGTCCATTTGAGAGTAAGACACAAAGAGTTACATTTTAAGTAGAGTTTTAATCAGTTATTATACAACAATCACCTGGATTTTCTGCAATTGTCTCTCAGTGTTCAACAAGATGAAGAACACCTGTTTGCCTGTTGGTTAGTCCAGCAGTGTACCGAACAAATCGCAAAATAATGATCGACATGTTCGTCGAGACGACAATCTAAAGAATTTATGTATTATCGATCTTGTGGACGATTGCTGAAACTTGTGATCCATTTGAGAGTAAGACACAAAGAGTTACATTTTAAAGTAAAGTTTTAATCAGTTATTCTATTATACAACAATCACCTGGATTTTCTGTAATTGTCGCTCAGTATTCAACAAGATGACAAAGACCTGTTTGCCTGTTGATTAGACCAGCAGTGTACCGAACAAATCGCAAAATAATGATCGACATGTTCGTCGAGACGACAATCTAAAGAATTTATGTATTATCAATCTTGTGGACGATTGCTGAAGCTTGTGGTCCATTTGAGAGTAAGACACTAAGAGTTACATTTTAAACTAAAGTTTTAATCAGTTATTCTATTATATAACAATCACCTGGATTTTCTGTAATTGTCTCTCAGTGTTCAACAAGATGAAGAACACCTGTTTGCCTGTTGGTTAGTCCAGCAGTGTACCGAACAAATCGCAAAATAATGATCGACATGTTCGTCGAGACGACAATCTAAAGAATTTATGTATTATCGATCTTGTGGACGATTGCTGAAGCTTGTGATCCATTTGAGAGTAAGACACAAAGAGTTACATTTTAAGTAAAGTTTTAATCAGTTATTCTATTATATAACAATCACCTGGATTTTCTGTAATTATCTCTCAGTGTTCAACAAGATGACGAAGACCTGTTTGCCTGTTGGTTAGTCCAGCAGTGTACCGAACAAATCGCAAAATAATGATCGACATGTTCGTCGAGACGACAATCTAAAGAATTTTTGTCTTATCAATCTTGTGGAGATTGCTGAAGCTTGTGGTCCATTTGAGAGTAAGACACAAAGAGTTACATTTTAAGTAGAGTTTTAATCAGTTATTATACAACAATCACCTGGATTTTCTGCAATTGTCTCTCAGTGTTCAACAAGATGAAGAACACCTGTTTGCCTGTTGGTTAGTCCAGCAGTGTACCGAACAAATCGCAAAATAATGATCGACATGTTCGTCGAGACGACAATCTAAAGAATTTATGTATTATCGATCTTGTGGACGATTGCTGAAGCTTGTGATCCATTTGAGAGTAAGACACAAAGAGTTACATTTTAAGTAAAGTTTTAATCAGTTATTCTATTATATAACAATCACCTGGATTTTCTGTAATTATCTCTCAGTGTTCAACAAGATGACGAAGACCTGTTTGCCTGTTGGTTAGTCCAGCAGTGTACCGAACAAATCGCAAAATAATGATCGACATGTTCGTCGAGACGACAATCTAAAGAATTTTTGTCTTATCAATCTTGTGGAGATTGCTGAAGCTTGTGGTCCATTTGAGAGTAAGACACAAAGAGTTACATTTTAAGTAGAGTTTTAATCAGTTATTATACAACAATCACCTGGATTTTCTGCAATTGTCTCTCAGTGTTCAACAAGATGAAGAACACCTGTTTGCCTGTTGGTTAGTCCAGCAGTGTACCGAACAAATCGCAAAATAATGATCGACATGTTCGTCGAGACGACAATCTAAAGAATTTATGTATTATCGATCTTGTGGACGATTGCTGAAACTTGTGATCCATTTGAGAGTAAGACACAAAGAGTTACATTTTAAAGTAAAGTTTTAATCAGTTATTCTATTATACAACAATCACCTGGATTTTCTGTAATTGTCGCTCAGTATTCAACAAGATGACAAAGACCTGTTTGCCTGTTGATTAGACCAGCAGTGTACCGAACAAATCGCAAAATAATGATCGACATGTTCGTCGAGACGACAATCTAAAGAATTTATGTATTATCAATCTTGTGGACGATTGCTGAAGCTTGTGGTCCATTTGAGAGTAAGACACTAAGAGTTACATTTTAAACTAAAGTTTTAATCAGTTATTCTATTATATAACAATCACCTGGATTTTCTGTAATTGTCTCTCAGTGTTCAACAAGATGAAGAACACCTGTTTGCCTGTTGGTTAGTCCAGCAGTGTACCGAACAAATCGCAAAATAATGATCGACATGTTCGTCGAGACGACAATCTAAAGAATTTATGTATTATCGATCTTGTGGACGATTGCTGAAGCTTGTGATCCATTTGAGAGTAAGACACAAAGAGTTACATTTTAAGTAAAGTTTTAATCAGTTATTCTATTATATAACAATCACCTGGATTTTCTGTAATTATCTCTCAGTGTTCAACAAGATGACGAAGACCTGTTTGCCTGTTGGTTAGTCCAGCAGTGTACCGAACAAATCGCAAAATAATGATCGACATGTTCGTCGAGACGACAATCTAAAGAATTTTTGTCTTATCAATCTTGTGGAGATTGCTGAAGCTTGTGGTCCATTTGAGAGTAAGACACAAAGAGTTACATTTTAAGTAGAGTTTTAATCAGTTATTATACAACAATCACCTGGATTTTCTGCAATTGTCTCTCAGTGTTCAACAAGATGAAGAACACCTGTTTGCCTGTTGGTTAGTCCAGCAGTGTACCGAACAAATCGCAAAATAATGATCGACATGTTCGTCGAGACGACAATCTAAAGAATTTATGTATTATCGATCTTGTGGACGATTGCTGAAGCTTGTGATCCATTTGAGAGTAAGACACAAAGAGTTACATTTTAAGTAAAGTTTTAATCAGTTATTCTATTATATAACAATCACCTGGATTTTCTGTAATTATCTCTCAGTGTTCAACAAGATGACGAAGACCTGTTTGCCTGTTGGTTAGTCCAGCAGTGTACCGAACAAATCGCAAAATAATGATCGACATGTTCGTCGAGACGACAATCTAAAGAATTTTTGTCTTATCAATCTTGTGGAGATTGCTGAAGCTTGTGGTCCATTTGAGAGTAAGACACAAAGAGTTACATTTTAAGTAGAGTTTTAATCAGTTATTATACAACAATCACCTGGATTTTCTGCAATTGTCTCTCAGTGTTCAACAAGATGAAGAACACCTGTTTGCCTGTTGGTTAGTCCAGCAGTGTACCGAACAAATCGCAAAATAATGATCGACATGTTCGTCGAGACGACAATCTAAAGAATTTATGTATTATCGATCTTGTGGACGATTGCTGAAGCTTGTGATCCATTTGAGAGTAAGACACAAAGAGTTACATTTTAAGTAAAGTTTTAATCAGTTATTCTATTATATAACAATCACCTGGATTTTCTGTAATTATCTCTCAGTGTTCAACAAGATGACGAAGACCTGTTTGCCTGTTGGTTAGTCCAGCAGTGTACCGAACAAATCGCAAAATAATGATCGACATGTTCGTCGAGACGACAATCTAAAGAATTTTTGTCTTATCAATCTTGTGGAGATTGCTGAAGCTTGTGGTCCATTTGAGAGTAAGACACAAAGAGTTACATTTTAAGTAGAGTTTTAATCAGTTATTATACAACAATCACCTGGATTTTCTGCAATTGTCTCTCAGTGTTCAACAAGATGAAGAACACCTGTTTGCCTGTTGGTTAGTCCAGCAGTGTACCGAACAAATCGCAAAATAATGATCGACATGTTCGTCGAGACGACAATCTAAAGAATTTATGTATTATCGATCTTGTGGACGATTGCTGAAGCTTGTGATCCATTTGAGAGTAAGACACAAAGAGTTACATTTTAAGTAAAGTTTTAATCAGTTATTCTATTATATAACAATCACCTGGATTTTCTGTAATTATCTCTCAGTGTTCAACAAGATGACGAAGACCTGTTTGCCTGTTGGTTAGTCCAGCAGTGTACCGAACAAATCGCAAAATAATGATCGACATGTTCGTCGAGACGACAATCTAAAGAATTTTTGTCTTATCAATCTTGTGGAGATTGCTGAAGCTTGTGGTCCATTTGAGAGTAAGACACAAAGAGTTACATTTTAAGTAGAGTTTTAATCAGTTATTATACAACAATCACCTGGATTTTCTGCAATTGTCTCTCAGTGTTCAACAAGATGAAGAACACCTGTTTGCCTGTTGGTTAGTCCAGCAGTGTACCGAACAAATCGCAAAATAATGATCGACATGTTCGTCGAGACGACAATCTAAAGAATTTATGTATTATCGATCTTGTGGACGATTGCTGAAGCTTGTGATCCATTTGAGAGTAAGACACAAAGAGTTACATTTTAAGTAAAGTTTTAATCAGTTATTCTATTATATAACAATCACCTGGATTTTCTGTAATTATCTCTCAGTGTTCAACAAGATGACGAAGACCTGTTTGCCTGTTGGTTAGTCCAGCAGTGTACCGAACAAATCGCAAAATAATGATCGACATGTTCGTCGAGACGACAATCTAAAGAATTTTTGTCTTATCAATCTTGTGGAGATTGCTGAAGCTTGTGGTCCATTTGAGAGTAAGACACAAAGAGTTACATTTTAAGTAGAGTTTTAATCAGTTATTATACAACAATCACCTGGATTTTCTGCAATTGTCTCTCAGTGTTCAACAAGATGAAGAACACCTGTTTGCCTGTTGGTTAGTCCAGCAGTGTACCGAACAAATCGCAAAATAATGATCGACATGTTCGTCGAGACGACAATCTAAAGAATTTATGTATTATCGATCTTGTGGACGATTGCTGAAGCTTGTGATCCATTTGAGAGTAAGACACAAAGAGTTACATTTTAAGTAAAGTTTTAATCAGTTATTCTATTATATAACAATCACCTGGATTTTCTGTAATTATCTCTCAGTGTTCAACAAGATGACGAAGACCTGTTTGCCTGTTGGTTAGTCCAGCAGTGTACCGAACAAATCGCAAAATAATGATCGACATGTTCGTCGAGACGACAATCTAAAGAATTTTTGTCTTATCAATCTTGTGGAGATTGCTGAAGCTTGTGGTCCATTTGAGAGTAAGACACAAAGAGTTACATTTTAAGTAGAGTTTTAATCAGTTATTATACAACAATCACCTGGATTTTCTGCAATTGTCTCTCAGTGTTCAACAAGATGAAGAACACCTGTTTGCCTGTTGGTTAGTCCAGCAGTGTACCGAACAAATCGCAAAATAATGATCGACATGTTCGTCGAGACGACAATCTAAAGAATTTATGTATTATCGATCTTGTGGACGATTGCTGAAGCTTGTGATCCATTTGAGAGTAAGACACAAAGAGTTACATTTTAAGTAAAGTTTTAATCAGTTATTCTATTATATAACAATCACCTGGATTTTCTGTAATTATCTCTCAGTGTTCAACAAGATGACGAAGACCTGTTTGCCTGTTGGTTAGTCCAGCAGTGTACCGAACAAATCGCAAAATAATGATCGACATGTTCGTCGAGACGACAATCTAAAGAATTTTTGTCTTATCAATCTTGTGGAGATTGCTGAAGCTTGTGGTCCATTTGAGAGTAAGACACAAAGAGTTACATTTTAAGTAGAGTTTTAATCAGTTATTATACAACAATCACCTGGATTTTCTGCAATTGTCTCTCAGTGTTCAACAAGATGAAGAACACCTGTTTGCCTGTTGGTTAGTCCAGCAGTGTACCGAACAAATCGCAAAATAATGATCGACATGTTCGTCGAGACGACAATCTAAAGAATTTATGTATTATCGATCTTGTGGACGATTGCTGAAGCTTGTGATCCATTTGAGAGTAAGACACAAAGAGTTACATTTTAAGTAAAGTTTTAATCAGTTATTCTATTATATAACAATCACCTGGATTTTCTGTAATTATCTCTCAGTGTTCAACAAGATGACGAAGACCTGTTTGCCTGTTGGTTAGTCCAGCAGTGTACCGAACAAATCGCAAAATAATGATCGACATGTTCGTCGAGACGACAATCTAAAGAATTTTTGTCTTATCAATCTTGTGGAGATTGCTGAAGCTTGTGGTCCATTTGAGAGTAAGACACAAAGAGTTACATTTTAAGTAGAGTTTTAATCAGTTATTATACAACAATCACCTGGATTTTCTGCAATTGTCTCTCAGTGTTCAACAAGATGAAGAACACCTGTTTGCCTGTTGGTTAGTCCAGCAGTGTACCGAACAAATCGCAAAATAATGATCGACATGTTCGTCGAGACGACAATCTAAAGAATTTATGTATTATCGATCTTGTGGACGATTGCTGAAGCTTGTGATCCATTTGAGAGTAAGACACAAAGAGTTACATTTTAAGTAAAGTTTTAATCAGTTATTCTATTATATAACAATCACCTGGATTTTCTGTAATTATCTCTCAGTGTTCAACAAGATGACGAAGACCTGTTTGCCTGTTGGTTAGTCCAGCAGTGTACCGAACAAATCGCAAAATAATGATCGACATGTTCGTCGAGACGACAATCTAAAGAATTTTTGTCTTATCAATCTTGTGGAGATTGCTGAAGCTTGTGGTCCATTTGAGAGTAAGACACAAAGAGTTACATTTTAAGTAGAGTTTTAATCAGTTATTATACAACAATCACCTGGATTTTCTGCAATTGTCTCTCAGTGTTCAACAAGATGAAGAACACCTGTTTGCCTGTTGGTTAGTCCAGCAGTGTACCGAACAAATCGCAAAATAATGATCGACATGTTCGTCGAGACGACAATCTAAAGAATTTATGTATTATCGATCTTGTGGACGATTGCTGAAACTTGTGATCCATTTGAGAGTAAGACACAAAGAGTTACATTTTAAAGTAAAGTTTTAATCAGTTATTCTATTATACAACAATCACCTGGATTTTCTGTAATTGTCGCTCAGTATTCAACAAGATGACAAAGACCTGTTTGCCTGTTGATTAGACCAGCAGTGTACCGAACAAATCGCAAAATAATGATCGACATGTTCGTCGAGACGACAATCTAAAGAATTTATGTATTATCAATCTTGTGGACGATTGCTGAAGCTTGTGGTCCATTTGAGAGTAAGACACTAAGAGTTACATTTTAAACTAAAGTTTTAATCAGTTATTCTATTATATAACAAGCACCTGGATTTTCTGTAATTGTCTCTCAGTGTTCAACAAGATGAAGAACACCTGTTTGCCTGTTGGTTAGTCCAGCAGTGTACCGAACAAATCGCAAAATAATGATCGACATGTTCGTCGAGACGACAATCTAAAGAATTTGTGTATTATCAATCTTGTGGACGATTGCTGAAGTTTGTGATCCATTTGAGAGTAAGACACAAAGAGTTACATTTTAAAGTAAAGTTTTAATCAGTTATTATATAACAATCACCTGGATTTTCTGTAATTGTCTCTCAGTGTTCAACAAGATGAAGAACACCTGTTTGCCTGTTGGTTAGTCCAGCAGTGTACCGAACAAATCGCAAAATAATGATCGACATGTTCGTCGAGACGACAATCTAAAGAGTTCATTATAAATCTTGTGGCAGAAGTTTCTGCACTCGGCGGACCATTGCGGTTCGTTTTCGCCTCGTTCACTCTTTGTTC